>JACSVZ010000004.1:107584194-110055701 GCA_014706295.1 Lycocorax pyrrhopterus obiensis
ACCATGAGGCCAGAATGATGTCTTACACTGTTATGAAGGAAGAGAGCACGTACAGCAGAAAGGAGTGAACAGAAGGAGCTGAAACCTGCAAATACAAATTGACACAAAGAATAATGACACTTCTGTATATAGGTTATTGATTATACCAGGAGTTGTATGAAAATGGCAAAAGCAGTTTTAACTATTGCTTTAACTATAGTTCATTCCAATTCCAAACTATTAATGAAATTTAAAAAAAAGGTTTAATAAATGGTTTAATGAAGAGAAATTTTGGGGGGAGCAATGGGTTTCATGTTAGAAATTCTCAGGCAAGCAAGTTTGTTCACTTATGAACAAGGTTAATAATTTGCTATCTTAGTTGCTTATCTCACCACGCACCAATTTAGACGTTTAATATCAAGTCTGAAACTTGAACACTGGAAGAGAAACAGAATAGTTTTGCTGTTCAAGTTCTGTCTCCATCATTGAGAAGGATGAGATCTTTTTGGAATAATTTATGATAAGACCAAAAATATTTTTTAAGTCAGAATGCACATGGGAACTTAAGGATACTTTACAAAGGCATCTTACTACCTCTGTGCAGCTGTGTGCCAGCTTTTAGCCTCATTCCCCTTTTTCATCATGTTTTAGCTGGCATTTTCTGAGTTGATAAGGTGAACATGGGACTCATTTCACTTATAGCTGGACTCTTAAAGCTGTTTTATCTAAGCTGTTCTCAGACTACTTTTATTTGAAAAACATGTCTACAGATGGACTTCTTCCATTTTAAGAGAGAAGAGAAGTTTTCTGATGGAGTCTAGCTGGTGAAAAAAGCAGACTAGGTCATGTACTTCTAGATGGTAATAACTACATGAGATCAATTCCAGTTATATGTTTACCACCATGGAATGCTGGTCTCACCAGGGGCCTGTAAGTGTGATTACAATGTAATTTACTTCCCAGCACAAATGTTGTTTTGCTTTTCATTTTCAAAAAATATAAATATTCTAGACAATGAAACCATTTCTGATGTGAAAAACAGTTTTTAAATTCCTTGTGTGATCTGTAAGAATTAATCCAGACAGTTATAAATAGATTCTGTTGCGCAGCAAGTTCTTTGCTAGGTCGTGTTGACATCAAACTTATATTTTTCCCTCCAGTAAAGCTGATTCAAAGTGTAACAAAGATATGTGAGGCCAAGCCACCAGCTGAGGCAAAGGGGCTTGATTGTTTAAAGTGAAGGAGCTAAGTTGATTTGCACCACCTAAGGTTTAGACTCTTGTGGTATAATGTTGTTTGATTCTTCTCTTCCATGGTTCATAGGAAAAATCAAGCAATGTCAAAATGATTAACTGTAAATGGTGTTGCATTTGATCATCTTTGTGCTTCAATTATAATTACAGAGTCAAGCCTAACAATAGTCTCTCTATAATTTTTTTATTGGCATGCAAAGTTTGCACAGTAAATATTTCTTCTCATCACATTTTTTCCCCTTTTCCAACAAGCTCTCAAAGCAACCATTCCAAACTAAACAGCAATTGAACTGGACTATTATTATGCTGTACATACTAATTCTGCTCCCAGCTATTTTTTTTTTAAGCATGAAATTCCCTGATTACAAAGCCTGCTGCATCATGTGAACTCATCTTTGAAATAAGTCCGAACTGTAGATTTCAAAGCCCAAACTGACTTGAAACTGCACTTCCTCATCAAAGATAAATGTTTAGGGCTAGTGTTCTTGTTTGATCCAAGAAATATGTCATAGGTCTCAGTCTTCTAGAGTAAAATCTTGATTTAATTCAAGCCAGTAGCAAAATTCCTATTGTTTGTTAACAAGGTCAGGACTCCAGCACCAGACTTCAGTTCCCTGAAGTTCAGGTGCAGAGGGAGTTCTGAATCCACATTCTGAATTCTGATTACTGTGTTTGTCAAAAAAAAAAAAAAAAAAGAATAAAGCGAGTTCATAAAAAACACTTTTCAAAGTAGGGTTTACACAACCTTCAGTGCCAAATTATATGCCTGAAACTTGGAGTTGCTGGAAAGAGCCCTGCTGAATGCAAGAGGCTTTGGGTTAGATCCTGTGACCACAGGGCTACAAATTTCACAGGAAAAATAATCACACATAACACATGCAATTCCACAATTTAGACCATCCTTTTGCAGCTTTAATTTCATAATTCTTTTTCTAGTATAGTTTCCTGTGTCTATCGGCAGCATCTTTTTCCAGCCCTACTGAAGAGACACACATCCACAGAGAAGTACAAATCTGCCTGCTACTTGGACATCAGTCACTGAACATGACTCTCAATCATTCTTTCCCCAGAGAGTCTAGAACTCTAAACCAAACCTACAAGTCTCAAGAATATTGAGATTTTATTTCTTTTGTAAAAGACAAAAAAGCAGAGGGAGGTTTGTTTCCTCACCCTCCCCAAAGTTTTTTGAAAATACTGATGTGACAACAATTGCTAATTTAGTTTTCTTTTGAAGTTTCAAACTTGGGAAAGCCTTTTTTTCCATGTAGTTGTTAGAAACAGATGATGATGATGATGATGATGATGATGATGATGATGATGGTGATGATGACAATTATTATTTTCTTTTCTTAAATCCCTCTATCCTATCACATGGAAGCTCTTAGATATTGCAACAGTGAGCTTTGATATGTTGTTGAAGTGATCAGAAGGAAATGCTAATGATAAAATATCACCAGCATGGTTTTGCAGAATTTTCACCTATTGGATAACATCTAGAAGTTCATGTAAAGAGAAATCCCTGATGATCAGCCTTAATTATTCACTCTCTGGGAATAAAAAAATATCGTAGAGTAAAATTCACAAATGTACTAGGCCAAAAAGGAAAAAAAAATAGAACTAACCACAGAAAGTGTGGTGTGACAGATGTGGAATGACCTGTTACAGTCTATAAATACTATCCACGCTTTATATTTCATTTAATGTTACAAAACACTGTGCTAAAGGAAGTCATGGAAGAGTCATAATTTCAGGTCTGTGCTCGACTGTTTGATCCATTGAGTATCCCTCTTCAAATATCAGTTGTTACATCACTCAGATCAAGGCAAATATACTTTGAAAAGAAAAAAGAATTAAACATAGCTTTGGAACATGTGACATTCAAATTGGTGGATAGACACATCTAGTTTCATGTATTAATGGAAATTCCTTCAATGGAATGGGAAAACAGGTCTGAAGCTCCAAGGAAAACTGTGTCAGCAAATTTGATACTCAAAGAGAAATGGTTACTGCATGGTGTGTGTGTTTTCTTTCATTTCTTGTCTATCCAAAATAGATAATAAAAAATACAAAGTCTGAGTTTCATCATGGCTCAGCCTCAACCCCAAAATATTACACAGTGGTAGGCTGTCTAATTTTCTTCTGTAGTCAGTGAAAAGAAATAAGTAAGTCATCCCTTAATTTTAGCTATTTCTCACATGACGTTGTGCAATGGAAAAGGGACTTGGGAACAGGGATGCTTTTGATGATTATTTCCACAAAGAATTCTTTCATTTTGTCTTGCAGACACAGAGTTCCTGCAGATACAACAGGTAAGGCCAGGAAAAGATATTAAACTATTACAGACTGGACAGGGTTATAGGTCATCCTATAAAATATCACCTTCTATATCAAAGAAATCTTCAGAGAGTAAAATAAAACTGTGCAAGGGAATGTTTGGGGCTGGAGACCTATGTGTCTCAAGTGAAATTGCTTGTTCAGTTACTCAGCTGAAAGGTGGACTTCAATCAAGAAGAGTTTAACAGTTGCAGGAGTTATCTGTAAGGTAAGGACTGTATGATTTTTGAGGCAGTTTCCATAACAAGGTGAGAACTCTGTGCCCCAGCTCCAGAATCTGAGTGAATTGGCCCAGTTTCATCAATAATCACAAAGCCTGGGAAGAGGAAAGCAAACACCTTGAATCTGGACTAGATGAGCTTTGGGGGTCCCTTCCAACTCAGGACAGTCTCTGATTCTCTTTAGTCTGAAATATAAACTCTCCTTGATGTGTGGGAAATGCTAAAGCATTTGGGGTTGGGATAAAATCATCCTCTGAAGGGATTTCGACACAACAGACATGTAGAAACCTTTACCGGTTTCAAGGGTTTCTTTATTTTGCTCTTATGCTGTGATTTTATTTTGTGTTAAAATAAGCAATACATTTCTTCCAAGAGCATTGCTTTTGAACGAGTCATCTTTTAGATGATAAACTCAAACTTGATGACTACAATTTCAATGGATGTATCAGCTGAGGTAATTCTTTGTCTTTCCGTCTAAATCAGGTGGGATGAATCCCCTTTCAGATGTGTCTGCCTGTTTCTCAGGACACCCTTCTGTAGATGGTACTAAAATGACTGAATGTCAGATACCTAAACCAAGAAAAGATAAATCCCAATCCAAAATACTCTGACATGAGTCCGAGATACTGCTCCCTTCTTGGTATCACCCTTAGCAAATGTGGAAGGATTTGCTCCTCAACACAGGGAAAGCTTTGTACCACAGGTAATACATGAATTATGGCTTGAATCTGGGAGGAGTTTGCAGCAACACAGACATCAATTGATGTGCATGGGGAGTCCTTTGTAGATGAAGGCTGTATCTTTTTTGGTGATCAACAAGAAACAATAAGTTTTCTCTCAGGTGTTCTTTAAAACTGTTTTCATGAGCATGCTCACTCATTTTCTCTTCTTTTTGCTAATGTGGACAAGGGCCAAATTGCATTTTACTGTGTTACATTTGTGCAGCTTCTATCACTGTACAAACTGAGTCCTGTGCCTTAAAATCTTGTGTGACACCATGGTAAAAATTCATGGAATAAAGAAAAACCATGGAATTTTTGTATTTAAGCTGGATTCTCTTCTGTCAACAAGGGCAAAACCACTGACCTAAGGCTTTGCAAGGTTTGGCTGCTATATATGTAGATATTTATAACATCCAGCAAAATGGAATTTAATGTAAATATCTCTTAATGCAGATGGCTACATTGCCCTTGGCTCCACATATAATCAATATAATTTGACAGGTATATCTAGATCCTATTCCATTCTAAGATAAAATACCAAAGATAAATGAACCAGACTTAAAAACAACTATTTCTTTTAATTGAATAATAAGAGAGATCAGGGTGAATTTAGGCTTCATATGAAGACAAACATATATCCTGATTCGACCAGAAAAATTCCACTTTTTTCTTTAGAGGAATATTTCTAATCATCTAAAGTTTAAGTTCTGGAAATACCTCTTCCTAAGAATAATAGGAGTTAAACTCCTAAATGGATTTAACAAGGGGATTGAAAACTTTATGAATAACATACTATCTGATAGAAGTCATCCAGCAGAAGGCATAAAATCTCAATGGTCTTTCATGAACATATTCATAAATCATCAACAGATGTATAAGAATAACTTTACTAAGGAATTCTGCCATTGATTTATTTTTCCTTTATGTATCTTTTGAAGAGTTTACCACAGCTGAAAATTGTGTCTCTTTCTTTTGGATCAGCTCTATTTAGAACATACTAACAAATTGTTCAAGTTGCAGCTCTACATAATAGTAAGAGATAACACTTTTTAAGCTGAGAACACTTTTGGCAATTCTGCATGAAACCCAGCTATTCTAGACTAGGAATTATAAAACCATTTGCCTCGGCTTCCATGTGTTTTTCAGAGTGTATCCTTGCATAGAATGGGGAGTCCAAGGTCTGAACAAAACTAAAACGTCACAATGAAATTTAAATAAAAGCATAGTCCCATCAGGTTTCAAATCAAGGTCATGGGAATCCATGTGTTCTGGACAGCTTCCATGAAATGTTATGTCTTTAATGATGATCTGTTTCAAAGATGGGTCCAGAACAGTTCAAAAAAGCCCTCCCCACAACAACAACAGCAAAACAAACAAAAAAACCCCAACAACAAACACACCATCAAAAAAATCCAACCAATGAGCCAGAAAACTTCCCCAAAAAACTCCAACGAAAACATGTCTTTTTAATTTTTGTCTGACTTAGAAGTTGTGGCAGTTCTGAAATACTTGGGGAAAGACAGGTGAACTGCACTAAGGCTGTAAAGTATAATTACATTCAAAAACTTTAAGCTGGAGTTGTATGTTTTGAGGGTTAAAGGACCAAATTAATTACAGATGAAGTAATGCGAAAGCTTCCCCTTCCCTTTTCAGAATAAAGGCACAGGTTCAGTTGGATGATGAGAGGACTAAGGTTAACATTCATTCTAGAAATATCTTGTTAAACACCAGCAGCAACGGACAAAAATTTAATCTCCTTTTTGCCTTTATTTATTTTTTAAATATTTAGAAAAACAAGGAGAACATATGTAGTTAAAAGACCTAAACTCAAGAGACAGAAGATTTTGATTTTTTCAAAGTTTAGTCATATTAAGATCACAGAATGATAAAATATCCTGCCTTGAAAAGGACCCACGAGGATGATCAAGTTATGATGATGACTCATATATTATTGCTCTTATTGCTAGTACTAATGATAACAGCAATAAAGACAAAACAGAACTCCAAATTTTATAGAATCTTGATCATGTAATCCACGATCCATCCTATAGAGAGGCTGTATAATAAGCTATTGGTGTGGTGCCTCTATGTGAGAGTTTCCACTAGATACAGTAAATCAATTCATAAGAGAGATGTAAATTGACAAAGTTTACATTAAATTTTAACTCTCATCATGCAATCCACCCTTGGTGAGGAAAAGAGCAGTGGGGTCTTAGCTCAGAGGCAGATGAGTGCTCAGCAACCAGATCTGAAAAGGTGTTTACATCCTGCTCTTGGGTCTATGTGAAAGGCAGACATGAAAGAATGAGTCATCTTTTGCACCGGACTAAATCACATGGATTTGGTGGAGTAACACCTGGGTGTAGTCCCCAGTATTTCTCATCATGCAAGAACAGAGATAAAATACTTTTCCTGAAATTATTCCAGAAGAAAGTTTGATTCGCAGGCAGAAATAAAATATAAGGTGTAAAAATAAATAAATATTTTATTATTGCCTTCTATAGACATCATTGGATAAAGGACACTGCATCAACTCAGGATAAAGCTTGTGCTATTACTAAAATTGCTCCCACACAGATATAATTTGCATGAGCAAGACATGAAAACATAAAAGAACAGTTATGTGGGTTATTTTGACAATATCCACATTTATACATTTATGCCATGCTAGATCTTCCTTGTACACATGCATATACAGCTGTAAGTAGACCTGCGTGGATGTGTTGTTGACTACAGATGGAATAACTTCAAAATGTCCAAGGTAATTTTATTTTAAAAAACAGTAAAAAAATAAAATCACTTGCATTCCTGTTTCCAGCCTGCAGCACTTTTTTACAGCTGAAAATAGGGGCTTATAATAAAAATGCTGACACAACCTTAACTATAGAGGTGCTAGCAGGCAATGCTATAATAAATAATGTGGGAAATATTTTACACTTCAAGGCAATTACATGTTCAGCCATCTTTAGGATTTCTGGGCCATGAAGGGTAGGGATTAGGTGTACTTGACAAGTGTAAAAGACCCATGACTCATGACTGCTAGAAGGCACAAATGAATTACAAAAGCTGAGAGAAAGCTTTGTAATCACGAAGCATAGGTAAAATATTTTTTATTTAGGGGTAGATAAGGATCAGGTAGATGTAAAAATACACACTCCAGATTTCATCCAGTGTGCTTTTTCAAGAAGTGGTAAAAGTTGAGTTAAATCTATTGTCCTAACTCACCTTTGTGTATTTTTTGACTTGCATTTGTGCATTTATGCCATACAAATATGACTTTGAAATGGAAGTTCATTCTTGTAGGAGAACAGGACCAAATAGGACCAGATAAGTCACTGAGTAGACTCTGTTGCAGAAAGAGATGGAGGAGATTTTAGGAGAGTTTAGATTCACAAAGACCCTTAACAGCCTTGTCAACCCTCACCCACCAGAAATACCGTCAACAACCTCTTTGTACACAAAGTACAAGATAATGTTCCAGGTTGGAAAAGTAGCTGAAGTGGGAAACATAGAAGCATTAGAGTTGGAAAAGACCTCCAAGATCATCAAGACCAACCTTCTCCATTGGTTGGATGCTGCATTGTCTCCAGTGCTGAACTTCGAAGAAATTATGGAAGAGAGTTTTAACAGGCATACAGACTGGAAATATTGGAACTGCTAATTAAGGAAACCTTAAAAGTGAACAACCAAGTCAGAGCGAGACAGAATCGATTTTTGGTCACTAGGGAGAAGTAGCACACCATGACCTTTGAGAAATACCTTTGACTTTAGATGTTATTTGTCAGTGAGAAAAAATTACCTTGCAGAGGTATTTTCCTGTTTCTCTCTGCTTGTTAGGAAGGAAGGTGGAAGGTGGAGGCCGCACTTCAGACCTGAACATGCCAAGGTACAGTGGGTGAACCACTCACCTGGTCCCTTGATTCATCTGAATTGTCCAACTGCAGTAGTGTGATCAAATCATTTTTATGGCATCTCTCAAACAGGCTCAGGCTCTGCAGTCTAAATCCCACAGCAAACAGTTCTTACCTGTGTAGTCATGAGGCTGGTAAATCCCACAGGGAGACCAGACTGTCCTGATTTGTCACTTACAGCACCTCTACAACCTTTCCCACAAGTCTTAAAATGCTGAATATTATGGTTTCCAAGAATCTGGTAGAGGACATGTGTTTTTTCAGAGCTGTTTGCCTGATACCCACCTTTTAGAAACAGACTCAAGAATTTCTCATCCTGAGCAAAACCCAAAACAAAGCACCACCCTCCTGCCCATTTTGCCTCAAACTGGTAGCAGATCTTTAAAGCTTGTTTAAATCTTAGGCCAAGCATTCCTAAGGTTGTGTATGAGTTCATGAGCTTTATTTCCTATACACACCACACCAAGTCTGGCAGAATATTATTTTTTTAATTGTTTTCCTGCTCTACTTATCTGTTTCCACTCTCTTATTTCTGATTTTCATCAGTCTTAGCTATAAGATATGCAGTAGATCATGAGGATCAAACAACAAGCACCAATTTCTAACAAATTAAGTTTGGCTGTCTTTTCCACAAAAAAACCAAGAACAAATTAACAGCCTGTAATTTAGGGAACTCCCACAATGAAGGAGGAGCAGAGGCTGGACTAGAAATTTTGGTCTGTGAAGGTCAACAGGAACTGTGTAATTCAATATAGAGTGTTGAGAAGTGAAGAGTTCAATTCTCTCTAATTTGATATTTAGGGAATCCTGCTGCCGTTCAATAATTTTTGCCTTACTACTTTCAGCTCCAAGTGATTTAGCGCTCTTTCACCCTCACAATAGAACAGCTACAGTGCAAAATGATGAATATTCAACTTCCAGATCAGAAATTGGTATGAATACCAAGATAGATATATGCTTTTCACTGTCTATCAGGGGTGGGTAGCAGCACGATAGCTTAAGACACTTAAAATAACTTGACACCAATTTATTATCATTAGAAATAAAGCCTTCGGAAAAGACCCTAAGCATTATGTTAGCATTGATATGTCAATCCTGTATTTGAAGGATGGCAAGTCTGAATCCCAGCACAGCCTTAATTAACAGAAAATAATTAGCATCATTTTCCCAGCTGTGAATTTGAGAATTTTTTTTCCAACAGAATCCATTGATTGATAATTAAGGAGGAGTTAGTTGTAATAAAACTCCCAGTATTGCAATTTCTAATTGGCCTTTAAGGACATTTTACAGTTACAGTTACTTTGTTCCAGGCATTTTCTGACTTTTTTTTTTTTTAACCAGCTTTAATAAGGAATCCTTTCTCAGCGAGGTAAAAAAGATGCAGATGAATAGAAAAAAACACTGTACTGTTACATTTATGAATTTAAAACCTTGCATATAATGCAGTCCATTTGATTTGTTTGGGTAATAATTGGTGCTAAGTGAACGTAAAAAAGCTTTGAAGTTTACTTTGAATAACCTAAGATTTATCCAAGCACTTGAATCTTCGATTAAACTGCATTATCACAGAGATTTATGTAAATGCTTAACTTGATGAACAGTAAATGCTCCTGTTGGCTTCAGTGGGACGGAGCATCACATGTATAGTTAAGCAGATATATGTATATCCTTCAAGGAATGCTGCCCTAGGCTGGAAATCTTATAGGAATGGATTCAGCTCAGGACATGTCTGCTTGTTTCATATTTCCAGCCAGTCCACAAATGATGCTCATACAGTGTCCCCCAAGGCACAAAGATTTTAATCCTACAAGTAGAATTGATTTAAAAGCATCCATTTAATGATTTTTGTAATACCTGTACATTGACATAATTTTGAATTCTTTTCCTGAGCTATCTGAAAACTTCAAATGTTGGATGAAAACAATCTGAAGCTTTCAGTGTTTTCTCCATTTCTTTCCTTTCCCTCATTTCTGTTTATTCTCCCACTTGCAAAGAAAACTTGAACAACTGACCAAAGGGAAAAAAAAAACAAAAAGAAAAGAAAAAGAGCAAAAAATAGATAATCCTGTATATCTAAATACAATAATAGAAAAAATATTTTACTTAAATTTCTTTATATACAAAGGTGATTTTTGAGGAACAATACTTGTAAAGAAGAGGTGTCAGATTTTTATATAACAGAAAATCAAGGTCATCTGAACATGCAAACATAATGTTTCCTAAAAAGAAACTTTCACATGTGAAACCAAAGTGGAGATCAGAACTGGCCCCTAATGTTGTGAAAGTAGATCTGAATAATCAGACATGGACCTGCATTGGTGTAATTTGTGACCACTACACAATGACTTAAGCTTGCTCAAGCTCTGGTAAATAATTAATGCTTCCATTAATGGGTGTTATTACTGGCAAAAAAAGAGCCACATGATAAGAACTTTTGGTGTTGTTTCCACTGGTTATTCCTGTCTCTTTCTTGCCCTGTAACTTTTTTATGTGCCTATGGCAGTGAAAAAGGTTTCTGTGTGATCAGAGCGTCCTGACTATCCTTAGAATCCAGACCAGCTCAGTTTCCCCATCTTGGGAATGCAATCAGTCTGTCTTCCTGCCTCTCTGAGGAGGATGCCAGATCACTTTGCTGTGACTGCCTTACATCTCGGCTGGGCTAATGCGGCTTTCTCTCTTTGGAGATCATCCAGCAAAGATTTACAGTGCTTACAAATTTATTCCAAGTGCCTCCACCGCATTTTGTTAACATGGGCTGGAATGTCCTCTCTCATTTCAATCACAGAGATCACTGGGATGATTTTCAGCTCAAAGGAACCAGCAGAGCTGGATATTGTTACTGCTTCTGTTCAAGAGCACTTGATTCTTTGTCTCTCATGGTACTTAAGCATCACTTCAACCACCAGAAGCACAACAATTACTGAAAATTCATGAGTCTCCTTGGCTGGTACTTGAGCTTCTGGACTTGCTGTCATCAGATCAGAGAGTCACAAAACGCTTTGGGTGGGAAAGGACCTTAAAAATCATCTCCAACTCCCCTGTCATGGGCAGGGACACCTTCCACTACCCCAGGTTGCTTCAAGCCCTGTCCAGCCTGGCCTTGAACACTTCCAGGGATGGGGCAGCCACAGCTTCTCTGAGCAACTTGTGCCAGTGCCTCACCACCTACTCAGGGAAGAATTTTTTCCCAATATCCAATCTAAACCCGTTGTCTGTCAGTTTGAAGCCATTCCTCCTTGTCCTGTCACTCCATCCCCTTGTCAAAAATCCCTCTCAAATAATTCAGAGTGACACCATATACAGACAGAGAAGACCCAATATACGTTTACAGATTATCTGCACATAAAGAATAGGGACAATTATGCCCACCACTTCTACTATTCCCTAAGACTAGAAGGATCATACCTGTTTGGTTTTGTTTCTTATTGACAGGAACACACTGGGCTGGCTAGGCCAGCAGGCTGCTGGAAACAGCAAACCCCACACTCCACACCCTACTTTAGCCAGCCTGGAAAGCTGCTGCCACCACAGAAGGAGGGATGAGAGAGCAGAAGGTTGCAGCTTCTGCTTATAAAGAGGGCTGACACTGGAACAGCAGTCCCCACCTTCCTTTTCCCACCTCCCTGGAGGCAACACGGGCATCAGCTGAAGGAACACGTGCGTTTGCATCCGGATGGATGCCTGGTCTGGGCACACAGCTGGGATAACCCCATGTATTGCCAGAGATGCTAATAGAGCGTGGCTGTCTTTTGCTGCTAAAGAGATGGATCTCTAAGTATCACATAGGGATTTCTTGTGGCTATTTCAGGAAAGAAATCATCCCAGTTGACCTCAGCCTTCTAAGAGAGGGCTGTCAGGTCTAAGCTAGTCAAAGAGGGAGCTGAGCATGCTGGGGTGTTATTTGTTGTTCATATTTTAAAGCTATTTTAAAACCAAATGAATACTGACTACCTTAACAGCTTGAATGACAAGTTTTGAAATATGATCTTAATTTTCTGACATTATGTTCCTCCCGATATTTGAAAATAATTTGAAAATAATTTCAATCCTGTCTCAGAATTGCTTTCTTCAGTGGATTTAACATTCTGTTAGAGAACTTACTGTTTCCTAAACACGTTTATCCTTTCTGAAACCTTAGCCAAAACACCATTAGCCTCCCATCAAATCCTTCTTCAACTAAAAGGCCATATTAAATCCTGGGGTGTGGGAAGGTTAGACCTGCTTGACAACAGCACTAAGAATCACTCTTATCAGCATGTCAATGATTCCTTTCTAGTGGAGAAAGACTTTCTTCTTAAAATGTGTAAATTCAGAGAAATCAAGGTAGGACGAAATTTCAGCACCTTGCTTAGATCATTCTCTTGCCCCTAAACAGGATCAGCTACAGTTAAGTGATTCCTGTTAGATGCTTATCTGACTTACTCTCAAAAACTTGTTAAGCTTCAACAACCCCTCAGGACAATCTGTTTCAGGTCTGCAGTCAGCACATTTTATCTGAGACCTCTCCTGAATCTCCCTGGCTTGGTTTTAAGTCTCTTAATTTTCCACTCCTCAGAAAATATCATGGATTCATGGAATGGTTTGGGCTGGAAAAGACCTTAAAGATCTGGTTCCAATCACCTGGTATATAAAGAACAATTAATTTCCCTCCTTTGCAGCAATCCTTTTACATCTTCAAAGACAGCCCTTGTGTCTCTGCTTAAATTTTTAGTGCATTTTAGACCAAATAAATCCAATGAAAGACTTCTCCTTAAGGAACAGCACTGTTTCAGCTGGAGCTATTGATAAGGAGCAAGCAGTAGCATGCACAAGGTGCTGCATACCAAACCAGAGCAGACATTTAGGATCCAAAACACACACTAGCTGGGATGACCTTATTGATTTAGAACAGCAGCAACAGCTTTTAAAAGGAGCTGCTCAGAAAAAAAAGAGCAAAAACTTGGATACTTTGATACAGTGTTTGGAAAATGACTGTATCAATATATTGCATTTTCACATTTTATACATTCTCATAGATTTTACATGGAGGTGAGTAGGGGGAGGAATTTCTAAAAATATTCACCAGTAAAACTAGTATATTACCATGAGGTATAATGAAATGCTGAAGCTTTAATCTAAAGGGTATTTCACAAAACTTGGATCAAGATTTACAAGTACAGGTGCCAAAAATCCAGATCCAATGTTAATATATAGACAATAAATATTATTAATATAAAGGATCTCCGACTTCTGAAAGAGGCAATATTTTTGTCAATTCCATTTAAATTGGGTGGGCATAATTTTTAAAAGCTGTCCATAGGTTGGGGAAGCCAAATATGGATGGAAATGCTAAATTCTGCTTATAAGAATCTCACCTTAGAGGAATAGAACACGTGCTGCCTAGATGGAAGTATGAGATCTTTGCTGCCAGCACCCTTCCAAGGGATTTAAGTACCAGGTTTTAATAAACATCAAGCTTTTTTTTTCCTTAACTAAACTGTACTGGAAAAATGGTGTAAGGAATTTCTTCTTTTTATTCCCATGTAATTTTTCCCCCATTTTCCAAAGGAAATGTGAGAGTCTCACAGGTATGTGCAGTGTCCCTTTCCTCCACTATGTTGTTCTATTTCCATGCCAGTGGTGCTGAACAGAGGACAAGACATCAGAGTGTCAGCTCAGAGCCATTTCACTTCACTGTGCAGTGATGCAGCACATGCATTCCTACAGAAGCTGGCTTTGGGACTCTCCAGGAATTTGAAAATAAGGAGCTTCACCTCTGTAGGATGAGGGAGTAATGACTCTGTCCTGAGGTCATTGCTCTGCTGGAACCCAGAACAAGTTCAAACCATGATTGATCAGCATGAACCAAAGCACAGCACAGACCAGGGAAAGAGAAAGGTTCACAAGAGCAACAGGGTTTTTCCAGTGATGACTTTCTCACAGAATTAGTTGGAAACTCAAAGCTTGATAAAAAATGACCCATTTTCTTATTCTGTGATTTTTGGTGTGTGGAGGATCATTTACTAACTAAATCGCTAAAACAGGGGATGGGCTTTAAACCTCTTATCTCTTTTCCTTCCATCCCTGGATTGTTTAAAATCTCTGGGAAAACCCTGATGTCAAAAGCAAATTTTCTGTTGACCTCAGTCTTTCTGAATTTTTAAAAGAATTTTTTCTTTTCCTTACAGAAAATGCTTAATGTTTGCTGTCCAGATGTACAGGAGATCAGGATTTAAAATCCTACTTGTCCACAGGATCCTGGTATAAGTCAAGGCACCTTTGTCTTTCAGATAATTTCTTTCCCATTTAAAGGTTGACCATGAAGTTATGCAGTTTGTGAGCCCTTCAGCTGCTGCAGAGTTGAGGTCCATGTAGGAAGATTAAGCTCTTTTGACCAAGGAAAATGTAACTGGAGGAGAAAATTTGTTGATTCATTTCTCTTTATTGCTGGATGGTGGCTCTGGTTCAGTAACGATGCTGTGGAATGCAAAAATAGGTTGATAAGGATAAGGGGTTGTGAAAATCCATGAGAACCAAGGAACAAAATTTCGTCTTCAGCAAATATGGTGTTTTATGAACACCAAGCAATTGAACTTTAAAAAAAGTATATTCATCCCATGAACCCACATAAAAAATACTTATTAAAAAAGGCATCAAACCTGACATGCTGGACTCTCCAACATTTATTGAATATAATGATTAGGTCTGAAGCTATTGCCAAAATAAAAGTGTTCAGATGCCATTTTGGAGGAGTTTAGAAGATTTTAATTAATGGTCCCCTCACTGCTTACCCTTTTGGTTTCCAACAACACTTTCTTTTAATCACTGGACTTAATATACTCCAAGGTGCTGAATTCCATGTCAGCTGTAAACAGGCAGCAAAACATTTACATGTTGGCTTCCTTCAGTGCCTCATATTCAATTCAAGGAGTGAACAATGAAGCAGTGCTGCCGTGCAAGATCCAAATTGTGCTGCTGGCAAGAAGATTCTCAAATAACTGCGGATCTCCCGGGAGAAGGAATATTATACTATGGAATAGAGAGTATTTGCCATAGAGCAAGCTGCTCTGTAGGCTTTTTTTTTTTTTTGCTCTTCTTTCATTGTGTTTATTTATTTGTTTGTACTGTCACAGATGTCATCTGAAGCCAAGAAATGCAATAAGGTTAAATCTATCGCAGGGAATTATTTTGATCTGCCCATTAAATGAACCACTTCACCTTGCCTGTGATATGCTATCAAACATTGGTGTGAACATTTGGTGCAATCAATCTATTACACATCAATTTTATGGCTGCATAATGAGGTTTAATTGCTGCTTTATTAGTCTGACTAATATTAAGTGCTGGTAATTGCTTTGCATTCAACTTGGCTCTCATTTAAATTACACATCCAATATTTAACCATAAATGTAGACCACCTTTTTATCTAATGATTTTTCGCTTTCCTCTTCGTGGTACAAGAAAAGCCCATTTGGGGTGATTTTCTTCCTTTGTACAAGTTTTCTGGCCCTGAGGAACAGAGGCTGGAAAAGCTAAATGTTGTTCTTGGTAAATGCACAGGCCTTTGGCATTTGAAAAGTGAACTTCAAATTGCCTTTTGACAGAAATATAATACGTTTTTTGTGCGCTAATGAGGGAACTGCTAAGGTGTGTAAACACATTTGCAGTCCCACTGAAATCCATGGGACTGCTCACACACCTTAAGTTATGCATATCCTTGGGGGAATGGTAGAGCTAAGGCTTGCTACCCTGGGGCACACATGGAAAACAAGTCCAGCAGGATGCAGGATGCATTTTCACTGACAAGCCACAGACTCAACATTCCTGCCAGCCAGGATGTTACTGCACTGTTACAGTCACAGGCTCGGATGGTCAGACATGGAGCTTTAGGAGACAAGGACTGAGCTTCAATAAATTCCTTGGTATAAGAGATGAGGAAACCTTTTGCAGACCCAGCCTTGTTCTGTGGCTTCCTCACATTCACAAGGACCTCATTGAGGTGATGAATTGCTGGATTGTTCAAGGCGGCAGCAGTTTTGTTATTTCACTTGGCTTCTCTTGATTTCCTTTTTTCGTTTGAAATAGACTCCATCTGATTTTGCAGGGATGAGCTCAGCTCGCTGAATAGGCACGCCAGTTGCCATTAATATCATCTGATCCTCCAGTGACAGCTGGCTAATACCACCCTGCAAGCACCTCATGAGCTAAAAATCAGTCTGTATTTTGGGAAAAGAGCCTAGTGCTGTACAGTGCTGCAAAATGATACATAGTGTTGTGGTGAGTCACGTGCCTGGTTCATAAGACATTGGACCTGAAAAAGCAGCAATTGAATCAGTAAGAATTTATTGCATTTTGTTGCAATTCTCTTCCTAGATCCCTTAAATAGTTAATATAGGTAGAGATTTTGTTAGAGTCAAATGTCCACCATTTGATATCTACAAGGCTAAAAACCAATGGCTGAAAGAATCTTAGAATCACAGAATGATTTGGGTTGGAAAGGACCTTGAAGATCATCAGGGGACACCTGGTGTTTTCATCCCCTGCCCGGAGACTGTTTCTGTTTCTTATCCAAGGACTGAGCTAAAGCAAAACACTTCAGAGATCAGGTAGGACCTTGTGTATGAGATCTGGTACTTGAAACAACTGCAGGCTTAGGTGTGCCCAGGGCTTTGGTCTTTTACCAAAGAGAGTTCTCCAAGTGTCAGGTTATGGGGCTAACGTGATGGACAATTCTATCACAATATTTTTTCTTTTCCTTAGTTTGTTTTAAGTAACCAGTTCTTTCACATTAAACACATTTGCAAGAAGTCAGTATTGAAGGCCAGGCTGGATGGGACTTGCAGCAACCTGGTCTAGTGGGAGGTGTCCCTGCCCATGACAGGCTGAGATGAGCTTCAAGGTCCCTTCCAACCCAAACCATTCCACGATCTCATGATTCTGTGATCTTGAGCAGCCATTGGCACCTCCTCACTTCTCCTGGCTTCATATGCAGTCACCCCAGATTGTATTGAGTCACCACGGTTATCTTGAAGTTTTCCAAGTTTTCAGTGACCTTTTCCTCTTCTCAACTGAATTAATGGAAAAATGCAAGCACTTAGAGCTGCATTCCCTTCCTTCCCCTCTCCCTCCCATCCATGAGTGGAAATTGCAATTACTGGATTGGATTAATTGCAATTAATTGGATTTCACAGTGTTCCCCAACACCAGCAGCCTTGACAGCAGCATCTGAGAAGCCAGGTGCATCTTTTTGGGCTCTGCTGCTTGACACTGAAAAGCTTCACCATAGTAATGAGGAACTTCAGTGTACACTTGACCTGAAAGTCAAAGAATAGTGTTTCAACAGGGCTGGCATGAATAAATCTCCCTCCTGGGTGCTTTTTATTGTTTCTGAATTCTGGGGCAGCAATCAGGCACAGGGAGCTGCTCTGCTGAGTGAGAAAATGCCATTTTTACGCATCAGATCTGAACTACATTTGTAACCATGTCTGTCAGTCGTCCACTTTCACGTTGAAACCTCATCCGTGGTGATCCCTGCTCATCCACACCGACTGTCAGCATGGACGTCAGGAGTGAGCTCCCCCCTCCCTGTGGCAAATTTGGCAGGGCCTTTCCGTGTGAGGGACTAACCCACCTTCCTTGGGAGCAGTGAGCTGAGGTTCTCAGTCAGGAACAAAAGGCCAGAACAAAGGTCTGACATTACAGATGGACCAACATTTGCAGCCCTCTCTTGCTTCCTGTTGCTGTTTTAATTTTCTTTGACAGACGTTGCCAGGCTATTGCAGTCCAGCCCAGCCCAGCTCTGTTTCTGACAGGTAGGAGAGGAGCAGCAGGAATCCCTTGGGAGCAGGTAGGAACCAGCACCCACCTCAGCTGCACCTTGGACTTTGTACCTTGGACCTCAAATATTTTCATCAGGGTTAAGCCCTGCTCATACATACTCCCCAAACTAACCAGGCTGATTTTTCTCTTTCCCAAATGCAGATGATTATCTCTGCAGAAACCCCCAGACTTCAGTAAACAAACCCTTGGTTAAGAAGAATCCATCATCTCCCTTGGAAAGATCCGTCACATTGCAACCCTCTGCAATGTGCAACAAAAAGTTTAAAGACTTGGAAAAAAAGCTGTGTCAGGAGCAGCCTTCCAGATCATGCCGGAGACTATGTCAAAACCTGAATTTGTCAGAGACTAAGGAAAATCTCTCTCGACTCTAAAACCATTCTATGTTACTTTGATTTTGATTTTATGATTCTATGATTCTGTTGTCTCTAAGGCCCCTTCAAACCCAAAACATTTTATGTTTCCATGATTTAGTAGAGCTAAAGGTCCTGGTATACTTAGATTCAGGCATGAAGGACCCACACTGTCACTATGTATATTTTTATTTATGTATATACGCATATATATGTCCTAGTTCTAGAGCTTAGGCAATGCCTAAATTTGGAAATTCCCAGAGCCAGTCAGGGCACAGCACCTGGCTTTGGAGCTCATTCTTCCAAATTTCTCCATTCCCAACCAAGCCCTTAGCCCAGACAAAGTAGTTCCCAGCCATGTTCTGGGAGGTAGCAAGAGCCAGGGACCATTCCCATGTATGAACTTGGATGTGAACAGCTTGTTTTGGGAACTAGGAGAGCTGTGGTCAAACCAAGTCAGGTTGATTCAGTGCCAGGAAATAGGTCCCTGTAGTGATTCTTTTAGCAACAAAGACAAGGTTGTGGGATAGAAGATCTATTAATTAGTTTTTAAATCCAGGGCCAGGTCTCAGGTGGTATAAATCAGTATCAGAGCTGTGCTGGTTTGCACAAACTGAGCAATTATCCTGCACCCTTAAAAACAAACAACTGGACAAATACGGAGCTGCTTATTGTTTTCTTCAAGAGTCATTTCATCCCTCCTTTTCTTACTTCCCTCTATGTCTGAAAGTCTTTACCACTGCACAGTGAAAGCAAATAAACAAGGAAGGTTAAAATCTAAAAGCACTCATCCAAGTTAATTAAGTTCAGCCAGCCTCAACTACATCATCTGGTAAGATCTGGCAAGTGTGTGTGTGTGTACATGCTTGCCCGTGTATCTCTTCCTCTCTTCGGGAAGAATCCTCCAAAAGTGCACCCACTTTAAAATACATTATTTCCATGCCTGGCTGTGAGGGATTTTGATTCTTTTTCTATTTGTTTTTATTTTTTTCCCTTGTCTGTTTCTGTTCTTACAGCTGCTTTCATATTTTTCTCCAACTACCCATTATTACATTTTTCTCCTTTTATTTATGATGCCTGATTCCCAGTGTACATTATTGCTGCTCTGTTGGTACTTTATTAAATACGATACAGATACTGGAGTGAGAGTGAGGTTTTATGTCCCACACATGGTGTGTTGTAATTGTGGCATTTTTACTTTCCATTAAGAAGTATCTCCAGGAGGGGAGGATGGGGGACTCGGTTCATTACTTCTATAAACCAAAGAAGAAACCCCAGACAAGCTTGATGAGTTGTTAAGTAGTCTTTAAAGAAGTCTTTAAATCAAGATTAGATGTCTTTCCTAAAGAGACTCCCTAGTTCAGCCACAAGTTAGAGGCCTGATAGAATGATCACTGCTTAAATCCTGTGTCTTGCAGGAGGGGAAAAGCCAAACTATACTAAAATAATGGTTCTTTTGGCCTTCAAATTTATGAGACTGTAATAAGGAGACAGTGGTTTCAGCTAGACGGGCAAAGACAGTGTAAAGTTGTTAACACATTCATGATGAAAATATAAATTTATTTATTTGAATCTTGATCTGAAGGAAAGAACAATGAACTCAGGGCAAAATGAGCACTGGCTAAGTGTTAGAAATATGGCCCTGTAGCCCCTTTCTTCCTGGAATCTATCTCAGAGATTTCTAAGAATCCTTTTTTTCTGTGTTACCTTTGAATACTTTGAAATTTTAATATATTTTATGTTCTCATTCCCCTGCTAGGGAAGGATTGCTCCTACCCCACCTCTAAACTTCATTATGGACATTTCTGTGCAGTGTTGCTCTGCTCAGCCTCTCAGACTCTAAGCACTGAGCAGGGCTCAAAGACTTTCAGCTGCATCAGTGCTGGAATCCTGGCACTGCCAGAGAACAAGGAATGATAATAAATTGGGGGGAGTCTTTGGGTATTCATTTTCCCGTGATGAGCACCAGCCAGATCAAAGGCAGATGGGGGCCAGGAGAGCAGACTGCTTCAGGCCATGAAATAGCCAGAACCATGATTGTTTCACTGCCAGGGCCCTGGCAAGGCACCACCTCTGCTGGGAACCAGCTCCTCACTGAATTTTGGCCACTGCCCCTGCTCGCCTTTCCTCAGGACCAGTTTGCATCTGAGGACTTTTCCCATGGTCTGTCCCAGCTCCTTATTTCCCTCCAGCTCTGGCCTGATCTCAGTAGTTGTCTTTTCTGCCTCAAATTCTGAGGCGGCTTCACAGCTGATGGCATTCACAGAGAGATCAATACCTTCTTGCCATAGTGGGACAGTCCACTCTCTCCCACAAATCTCCAAACCACAACTCCACAGACATATGAAATATTAACATGAAGCTTGGCATGCACACATAAAATCAAAATGAAATAGGCAATAAAAATACTAACTGAGCAATCTAAATTATTGCTAATACTAACTGAGATCTTCCTGACTCCAGTGACATGAAATGAAGCTGCAATGAGAAGAGCAGTGGTGCCAGTTGAAAAATTTGCTTAATTTCTCTACTTTTCTTCCACATTTATAAACCTTACCTGGGAGAATTGTTGTCTGTGTGAGCCAAAGAAGGCAGGAAAGAACAAGCAACGACAATCCTATATTTATGTGCTGCCCCTTTTGTTCACACCTCACTTTGTGACACCTCTTCATTTAGAGAAGGACAGATGCACATCTAAGGAATGTAATATTGGAGGAAAAAATAGCAAGAACATGTCAAAAACATCATAATTAAGGACTCAAAACATGGATCTCTAGAGATTAGTTTAGTCTTATGTGGCGTATTCACATAAAATTAAGGTGGGATGATGGGAATCATCATCTGGATTTGCTTGAAACAACTGAGGAGTGTTGAAGATCTTAAAGTTGTTATTCTTTAACAGAGTGACTTTGTGCCTTCATTTCATGCTGGATCAACAAGAAGGAGTTTTCTACTTTCTAGTAACAGATTGTAATTTTTATTGATTTATTGGTATCTTCTATCCACCTGGTTCAGAGGAAAGAAGGAAAGAGACCTAACATTGGTATTCCCAAAAAACATCAAAGTGATATACAGATGTTCACATTGCACTGAGAAGAGTCAGAAACTACAAACCAATATGCAATTGCTAAGTTAAATTGATTTCAGCCCCCAGATGCCTCCACTGGGCATCTGAGCTCCCAGATCTCCACTGGCTCCCAATTCTATGGGCCAGAATACAATTTCAATCACATTTTCAACCATATTTAGCCTATCAAACTCAGTCATTTCTTTTTGAATCATTTCAGTCATCCTTGTGTAATATTGTGCAAGTGACTGGAGAATTCATCTTCTTTACTTCCTTTCCTTTTTATCTCCTTCGGTCTCCCCTCTCTTCACAGATTCATTCACTCCACATGGGATTCAAGATTAAAACACTTTAAGCACCTGAGAAGGTCTATTTCTAAAAGCTGTATCCAAACAAAAGACCTCTGGGAATCAGCAGAGGGTAACTGAAGAAGGGAAGGCCAACACCACCACAATTCCAGTGAAGAAAACATTTCCATTATTTGACAGCTCTTATCTTCTTGCAACGTGGATGCTTTCAATAGAGAAGCTTCTGTGTTTGATGCATTCCCAAAGTGTGGGTCTCATAACTGACTCTTTTTACCAAAGATGTGAAAAGGTGTTTGCTCAAATAGGATAAAATCATAAAATAATAGAATATCCTGAGATGGACGGGACCCACAAGGATCATCGTGTACAAACCCTGGCTCTGCACAGGGCAATCTCAAGAATTACAAAATGTTCCTGGAATGTTCCAGAAATGCTTCTGGAACTCTGGAAGGCTTGGAGATGTGACCACTTATTGAATGAGGGCTTCGGCGAATCGACGCCGCGTATATTCCACAGAGTCCCTCGTGGAGACGCTTGGGCGGCACTCTCCTAGCACCTACGTGTGCACACGATCTCACCTTCGCAGATAGTCGCGAACAGCGACTCACACACACAGCCTAAGCACGAACCGGAGACGAAGAGGCAAGGGGGGTTCTTTGCATGCAATTCTGAGGCGTTTAATGGCAACACACCGAAGGGAAACAGAGGCAAGAAGAACCGCAAACCGAAAGCCCGCCCCGGTTTTGTCCCGAGAGCTCCCAAAGGTGGGCAGAGCATCCAAAACCAATAGTCTGAGGGCTAGGAGGCAGAGACAAGGTTGAGTGACATAACAGGGGCCAATGGGAAAAGGGATGGGAGGGGGTAGAGGGCCAGTGACCAGCAGGATCTAGACAAAGGGAGAACTTTCTAGCACAGTGTTGTAGGGAGAGACTACTTTTAGGGTAACTTGGCGAGTGTAAAGTGGACTTAGCCACTGCAACATCCACTTCCTGGGAAGCCTGTTCCAGTGCCCAATCACCGTCTGGGTGAACAACCTTTTTCCTAATACTCAACCTAAACATCCCCTGATACAACTTCAGGCCATTCCTCCGGGTCCTGTCACGGGGAGAACCAGGAGTACCTGTCATCGGTGCTGTCTCTCCTCTCCCCCTCATGAGGAAGCCATAGATCATGGAAAAAAAGGAAGTTTTACAATGCTCACACGTTAAGTATTTTGATTTGTGTAAGAATCCACCGAGGACCCCAAGGCAGACAGCAATGAGAGCTCCAGATCCCACTGAAATGACGGAGAGTGAATCCAAACAAACTGTACAAACTACTTAGAGGTGGAGGTGATATTTGCTGTGTTGTTGTCAGCCCCTTTCCCAGTTATCAGCAGCAGAACTGCTGCTGTCTGCTGAATAACACATTTGTTTATACAGTAGATTGAGAATATTTGTGTGCGCCGCAAACTCCTTGGGGGTATAAACAATGTGTTTCTGAAGAGTTCCAGTGTCATTAGAATAATCAAGACTTGTAGTATGATAAACAGAGCCACAGACACAAAGTACTACACAGGCTCTCGAGTGCGATGCCGCATTCGGTGTCAAGTCCTCAGGACGATCTCTTCAAACAGCTTTTCCTGTGGTGCAGACACAGGTTGTTACACGTGTTACAGAGGGACCGAGGGCGAGATGTGGTCATGGTGCATTTTGGATGAGCCCTCGTCAGCAGCATGCTGGCATGCAGTAGAAATCTCCTTTTCATTTCAAAAGGCCCAAATCCTTTCATTTATGCAAACCATGTGAAATCTGTCAAAATGGAAGGATGTCCATTTCATTTATCAAGGAGACCAGACCAAAGCCAAATTCTTATTTTCATGTTTTTATATTTTCCTCATAGTCTGTATCAAGGATACTGTCCCCTCTCATCTAAATTATATCATAGACTCAGAGAATATCCTGAGTTGGACGGGACCCACAAGTGTCATTGAAGTCCAGCTCCTGGCCCCGCACTGGACATCCCAACAATCCTACCATGTGCCTGAGAAGTTTGTCCAAACATTTCTTAATCTCTGGCAAGCTTGAGGCTGTGACCACTCCCCTGGGGAACCTGTTCAGTGCCCAAACACTCTCTGGGTGAAGAAAATCTTCCTAATATCCATCCTAAGCCTCTCCTGACACAGCTTCATGCCTTGTGAGTTAATTGTGTCTATGGCGCTGTGAACATCTAACGTGAACCAGTTTGGCCTGGAAATTTCAGCATCATAAATGCTGTTTCTGTGGTCCTGTGACAGCTTTGATTTTGTGACACTCCTTTTGAGCACAAAGGGTGCCAAAAAGCAAGAGGGATGTGCACATCTCTGGAAGTGGCCAAGGCCAGGCTGGACAGGGCTTGAAGCAACCTGGGATAGTGGGAGGTGTCCCTGCCTGTGGAAGAGGTTGAAACCAGATGATCTTTAAGGGTACTTCCAACTCAAACACTCTGTGATTCTGTGATTCTATGAAATAAGGCATACCTCTGGGGATGGCTAAATGGGATTTAATCCTGGTTTCCCTCTCTCATGAAAAGTAGAAAATGTATAGAAATACAAATGAAAAAATGGACTATTCTGAAGAAAGTGCACAGAATCTGAAGTTGGGTCATGAGCAAAAAAAGAGAAACAATGGGACAAGTAGAGTTACAGTGATGAGGAGTTAACAAAGTTCTGGTAGAAGAGCAGAGACATTACAGAATCTGTGCTTTGGTGACAGCCACAAAGATAAGGAGTTCACCAATTCAAGTACTCTTATTTCAATAACACAAAGCAAATATTGCCTCCTAGTATACCAGCTATATCAGGTGAAATTAATTGTTCTCATACTGTCCTGAAGTAGTTACTATGAGAACAATGAACTGAAAAAGTTCATTATGACAGCATCTTTTTAATATTTTTTTCAAAAAGTAAGACCCCAAGTGCATATCATAACCAAAATTTTCCTTTTACACCTACATTTCTTTAATGCCAATAACTGGGTGAGCTTATTAGTGCAGCCATAATGAGTTGGTCAAGAAAGAAGAAAGGAAGATAAGAAGACATAAAATTAGTAAAAACATGCCTGAGGCTTTTGACTTCTTGACTTCAGTCTCCTTCTCACAGCACTGTGATGAGTGACAGAAGTCCTCTGAAGCCTGTTAATTTTATTTTATTCCTTCTGTTCTGTTTTTCCACTTCACTTAATGCAGGTTCTTGCTCTGAAGGTTAAAGATCTCTCTTTAAGTATATTGCATCTGTTAACTTGTAGAAACACCATGTTCTCAAAATTCATGTACGGCCAATGGAGATTTCTCAGTCTCCTGGTCCTAGTCTCTCACTCTCTTCCTTTGCCCCTCTCCCATCCTTCCCATTGTCCATCTAGAAAAAAATCAAAAGGCAGCTGTGAAAGAAATTCTGTCAGGAAAAGATTCAGGTGAATGGGATAGTTCTGTTGTCTTCAGGAAGAGACGTATCCCTGAAAAAAAAAAAAAATTAAAACTTCATATAATCCAGGGTTCTTTCTCCAACACCTTCCAGGAGTTGACTCTGGATAAAAGACACAAAATCCAGAGTAATTGTTCAGTTGGTTTTGGTTTTTTGTTTTGATTTGGTTTGTTTTTATACCTCCAAGACTCAAATATTCCACATCCCACTATCCACCTACCTATATTGCCCAAATTCCATCTGATTTCTCTTCCACTTTCCTAATATTCAACATACTTCAGACCTGTTCTCCTTCCTTGATATCATTTAGAGTCATAGAATGGTTTGGGTTGGAGAGGACCTTAAAGATAATTTTATCTTTATACTCCTTAGATCTGTACCATTTAACCCTTATGGTTCAAACTCTTCCCACAGGTTCCCTTCCCTGGGCCTTTCCATTTCATCTTTCGGGAAAATGCTTCTGCCTTCTCCTCAGTGGCTGAAATATCATATGTTTTCCAGTCCTTTCATGGTGTGTGTCTGAAAGAGCAGAGGCCAACAGGCAAAAATAATCTTGCAAATTTGAGATGTTGTCCCCCTGATCTCCCTCCTCACCTGTTTGCACTTGGGCATGTGTCGGCTTTGAGCCCACACCAGCTGGATGAGGAAGCTGAGCAGAAGAAAATCAGCTCCTGTCTCAACTTCAGCTACAGCTGGATGCCAATATAACTTTTTAGGATGCTCTGGCTGTCATCAAACTGAACTAAACAGGTCCAGGGTACATTTCTGACCCTGAATCGTAGGCACTGCTAAACTGCTAACACATTCCCTGCTGTGATTTTGACTTCTGCTAATTCAGACAAACGAAACTGTTTCCTGCTCTTCAAATCTGCAGGCACATGCAACCAACAGTAACCGCCTAATTTGACTTTCCCAAATATGTAGCCTGCGGGATTTCACCCAGAGGAATGCATCTTGTCAGAAGATGTTTCATTTGAATCTTTGCACTGCCTGAATGACAGTGTTGTTCAAAATAATGGATAAAATAAGAGTTAATGTGAAGGCATGACAGGTTTGGGATTTTTTCCCTATTCTGTATATCAACAAGATTTGTTCTGGACAAAATATATCATCCTGTGTCTTAGATTCCACTTCTCTTAGAAAAATTCATCTGGTCTAAAGTACTCATATCCTTCCCATATTCCTGCTATTTATGTACAGAGTAGGAAACACATGTGAGCAAACTCCTATAAGAAATAAACAACAAAACAGAAAACAGAAAAAGAGTTTCAGAGTGCAGAATGGGGAAAAGGGAGAAAATTTGTCTCCCTCATGTTCACTTTGGCCAGTGGTAAAACAGCTGCACAGTCCTTTCAATTAGACAGCTCCTGCACCAGCTCCTGTGCATAAAAGCCGTAGAGCCAAAGAAGTTTGTGCTGACCTAAATTCCCGTTGTGCTGTCACCAGCTCCCTGCATTATTGACACAAGATGATTCTTTATGATTTCCATAACTTCTGCCTTGCCATCCCTCCATTACTGGTGGCATGTCATTTGCTGCACAGATGTTTCTCCCAAGCCATTGCAAGGTTATTTTTCAAGTGACTTCTTCCAGCAGATGTTCCCCAGTCCCCAGGTGTGTGTGTTGTCCTCTCCACTGAGCTGAAACTCAGCAATGCGCTCGACATATTGTGGTGCCTCTGCCTCTTTGAGCTGCAGGGTCCATGGCAAGGCACAGCCCTGACATCTCTGCTCCTGCCAGGCTGCTTGGTGACACTTTCCCTCAGCAATAGCCCTGCTCCCCTCCCGGCTGGTTACAAACTCACTACCTGGGCTGCACAAAGCAGCTTTCTGTGCTGCCTGAAATGAACTCGTGTGAGTGCTGCGGAGCGTGTGCCCAAAAAGAAGAATTAATTTCACCTATTATTCAGGCAGCCAAGTTCTATTTCCCTGTAGAGACAGAGAGGAAAGCCAGATGCAATAGCTAAAGGACATTTATAAAGCAATGTTTTGAATACAAGACCTTCTTCTTCCTGATACCTGGGGAGTCAAGGTCGTGTAACCAGGTACTGTAGGAAAGCTGGATAAACCACTGAGCTCTTTCCCCCAGAGCCCGTAATCCAAGTCCACATTAGCAGATGACTAAATACAGGTATTTGTCCCTGTCTTCCTCTGCAATCCATGTTTTCCTGTACAGTTCAGATGCTTTCCTAGCATTCATCTCTTGGCATTAATTTAACTTCTTTTTTTTTTCTAAACATCGCAGGGGTGCAGACTGGCTCGCAATGACAGCCCTGTTTGGTTCAGCTAATATCTGGGCTAGCTTTAGCCTCAGGCTATAGAACAACTCTTTGTGAGCCTTCTGTGAGATAAAATGATAAGTAGAATCTTTAATTATTATTATTTTTAAATGGATACTATATATCGAACTCGAAGAAACAGAAGTCTGTATTTAATTAGAGAGAGAAGAAAACCTGAGAGGAAATTTCTTCCCTTCACCCCTTCCCATCATTTCTCCTGTCTGAAATCAGTCTCTCATTCAGGTGGCCATGGGCAGAAAAAAGATGAAGCCAAATCCTCAAGAAAACCTCTCTGTAGATAGACAATCTTGGGCCATATTAGGAACAGTTAGTGGATGCTAATGTTTTTTTTTTTCAAGCTCTCTGTCTCAGATTGGCCCCTTCATTTCTTCTCATGGTGATGAAGACACAGCTCTCTCCTCATCCTTGGATCAACAAAATTCAGTATTTTTGTTCCTCACTGGTGAGCCACAGCAGAGGAGAAAGGAACTTGTGTGTTTACTGCCAGGCAAGCCTGCAGAAGTGAGACCAAGACAAATCTCCTGCCAGACATTTTGGCTACGTCTCTGCTCGTCAGCAAAGGAAGTGTCAGGATCAGCTCTCCATCCCTGAGGCCAGCTGGCACAGTCCAGCCATTTCCTTAGTATTAAACAACCTCCCCTCAAAATAAAGCAGCCAATTCCAACCTGCCTACCGGGGACAGTGCCTGGTGCATGCTGGCTCCGGAGCTGTGCCTGGGAATTGTCTGGGACAGCACTAGCCACCATGGATTGGCAACGTGCCACGGACCATCTGACCAGTCCCAAAATCTGTCAGATTCCAGAGTTTACCTCTGTGCCATGGTGCTGGTTTGTTTATTGGCACGAAGCCCATGTAGATGTGCACAAATCCATGGCTGGACCTGATGATCTTAAAGGTCTTTTCCAACCTTAAGGGTTCTGCGATGCTATACACACACACACACACACAGACACACGTGTACATTTATCAGGGAGAGGCATGTGAAATTTCCTAAGCAATTCCAGCCACAGCCTCATCCCCTTCCCACCAGCTTGTGGAAGTCACACTGCTTGAACATGGGTGAGCAGTTGCTTTTACAGGCAAGATTTGCATGTTGTTGACTGCTTGATTTATTTTTTGATGATTTTTTCCCTTGTAATTCAAAATATTGGTGCCTACTGTTTTTCAAAATCTGTTCTACATCCTTATGAATCATTATATTTGCAGCTTTCCAGTACCTGAAGGGAACCTACAGGAAAGATGGAGAGAGACTATTTACAAGGGAGTGGAGTGACAGGACAAGGGAGAATGGCTTCAAACTGACAGAGTAGGTTTAGATTGGGTATTAGGAAGGAATTCTTCCCTGAGAGGGTGGTGAGGCCCTGGCACAGGTGGCCCAGAGAAGCTGTGACTGCCCCATCCCTGGGAGTGTCCAAGGGCAGGTTGGACAGGGCTTGAAGCAACCTGGGATACTGGAAGGTGTCCCTGTTCATGGTCAGGAGGGTTGGAACAAGATGATCTTTGACATCCCTTCCAGTTGAAACCATTCTATGATTCCATGATTATGACATCTGGAACAATGAATGTTTGGAAGTTAAGCCAACAGGAACTAGGAGAGCCTGGACACCAGTGCTCCACCACGAACTATGACTTGACCTCCCTCAGGCACATGCAGGTGGGGAAAGGTAATTAACACCTGTGTAGAAAGGTGCAGACAGGTGCAAACTTGCATTTTAAACTGTCCTTACATGAGCCAGCTGCTGCCTGCAGTCTGATGGACACCAACATGACCTGAGACTGCATTTCCATGGCAGCCTAAGCCAGCCTGGCTATATCTGTGCTAAAAAAGCCCACCATGAGCTGAGTACAGTCATCAGTCTTTGCCCCTTCTCACGTCTATTGATCCACTTAGCACAGCTGCTATGGTTTTGATCCAAGTCAACCAGCACCCTCAGTGCCTAGTCGTAGTCCAAGGTTAACAGGAAAGAGGGATTTGCTTCACTAAACTTAGTTTTTTTGTGTGGTAAGACATCAGTACAAGCAGTGTCTTGTCATGTGGCTTTGGAATAACTATGGAATGGAATGGTTCTACCTATTCATGAGTGTAAATATTCCTGAAACACAGACTTGTATGGTTCTGTTTGGATCTCCCTGTCACATGTTCCCATTCACCTTGACTTTGGTAATCCAAATGTGGGATTGGGTGGTCTGACTGAAAAGTAATCCAAGACAAGAAACATACGAAGTTTTAACAACACATTCAACCTTTTTTTTCAGCTGAAGAAGAGACAGCAGGTCTGTACACACAGCAATAGGGAAGAGCACAAAATCATAAAATTATAACATTATTTTGGTTGGAAGGGACCTTGAAATTAATCTATTTCCAACCCTTCTGCATGGGCAGCGACACCTTCTACTAGGCCAGGTTGCCTCAAGCCCCATCCAGCCTGGCACTGAACACCTCCAGGGATGGCATCACTCTGGACTTGGATTAATTTAACCTTTCCTGGATGTGGGGCTTGACTAGAAGAACTGAACAGCCACATGGATGCTGTGAGAAGTTGTGTTCACTGCATCAACCAGTGGCTTTATAAAGAACAAAACTTCCTTTGGACATTCTCCATCAGCCTAAATAAAATCACACATATTTTTATGGCTAGATAAGCACAGCTCTACATTCTGGCTAAACTGCCTGGCTCTTTAACAGGCTTTGTAATCACAAGGTTTAACATTGCTTCATGGGTTCAAGGTCTTGCTTGTGTCTGTCTTCCAACTCTGTTGTACATACAAACAGAGAGATAGAAATACTCATTTTAAGAAATTCAAGGTCTGCTCTCACATACAAATACACCCAAATATGCATTGGTTTAAAAACATTTTTGAAGTGTATTTATAAGTGTAAATATACATCACAAGTATTTAGAACACCAGGACCGAAATCTTTCCTTAAGCAAACTGCCTCCCACTGAAAGGATGCTAAGAGAATGACGGGTAAATGGACAGCTTTTGAAATGGAGGGTTTGAGTCCCTTGGTTTGTCATATTTGACTAGAAACCACATTAAAATACAGCCAAATGAAAAGATCCAGGTGTTCTAAGAAACTCTTGTGCTCACAGGAGAAGAAATAGGAGAAAGAAAGGGATAGAACAGATACCTATTAGAAGCAAAATATGTTATCATTATTATATTACTATTACTATTAATAATAAATGCTACTACTTCCCGCTACTAATTTATAGGAACCATATACAAGTGCAGAATTAAATCAGCTCAGTCAGAACATCAGAGCAGGAAAAACAGCTCTATTTTTAAGTCATTACACAAATATGTCTTTGGTGTCTTCACTTTTCCCCTCTCCCAGGTCTTCTAGAAATAAATAAATAAATAAATAAATAAATAAATAGTTCCATCTATTCTTTGATTTTTAAGGCCAGAAGGGACCATTGCAATTGTCTTTCCTGAAGGCAGACCTTATAATTTTATTCTTACACCTGGTCCATAAATTTTCTGAGCTACACTGTACCTTTCAATCTGCAAATTGTTCTGATTTAAGCACTTCAAGCAATACACAGTCCCCTCTATTCCTGGGTGAGTTGATTTGATAGTTAATTATGATCATTGATAAGCATTTTGTTGTTATTTACAGTCTGAAGTCACCTAGGCCCAACTCCAGGGATTTTTGGTAACATTTTCTGCCAAATCACAGAGCCCTAAGCCCCCCATAAATAAGTCATGTCCATCTGCAAAATCTTTGGCCTTTTTTTCTAGTTCCTTAGATCACATTAATTTTGTCTCTGTATTTATTCAGGCTTTTAATTTTACAACATCCAGCACTCTTTGAGCAGTAAAGGAGTCAGATTTGTCCAGAAAGGTTGTGGAGTCCCCATCCCTGGAAGTGTTCAAGGCCAGGCTGGATGGGGCTTGGAGCAACCTGGTCTAGTGGAAGGTGTCCCTGCCCATGGAAGGGGTTTGGAATGAGATGATCTTTAAGGTCCCTTCCAACCCAAATCATTCTATGATTCTATGATTCAATGTTCCAAAATATCTATAAATCCATGAAAACCCACCAGGCTCCCCATGGAAGCATTGGAGTCACCATCCCTGGAATAGTTAAAAAAACCCACATGTATGGGGCATTTTCTGTATCTGCTCGGCATGCACAGACCACAGAAAGAAAATGCCTGGATATTTAAAAAATTTCTTTCTGAAGGCTCCTATAAAGTGAGAAATTCCCTTAACCATCAATTCTTTCTCATGCTTCCCCTAAAACAGTGGGAAAGAAAAGGGTATGTATTCAACTTGAACCAAAGACTTGAAGATTTCATGGGGAAAATGTATAGCTCTGTACTTTTTTGGAGACCCTCTGAGAAGAATTTAGCTTTGGAAGGACCATTAACACCACAGGAATTAAAAAGCACATATAAGTTTTTGCAGAATGACAGCTGTTGATACCAATTTCAACATGTCCATAAAATCCAGATACAAATACTAGCAGTGTGTGAAAAATCCCTTCCATTGCCACAGAAGGGATTAATCCTTTCTAAATTTAGCAATCAAAATTTTAAGTATTTCACTCGAGTCAGTCTTTTGGAGATGAGGTGAACACCCTCACAAGGTTGTTTGCCCATCCTAAAATAAATTTCTGAAAGGGATAAGGTAAAACAGTCTCTGGAGAACCATTTCTTTTACCTTTTCAATAACAGGAGCCTAATTAGAGAGTCTAATTTAGCCTAAATGGCTGAAATAGCAGAAATTAATCTCATATCTAGCACTACATATTCAGTGGTGACTTCAGTCTTTGTATTTAACCTCAGATCAGGCTGCAGAACAGGCTGAAGTCATCCACTGTATGGTATCAGTAGTATTAATAATAATTAGTATTATCGTGTGTTACATAACAACAACAATAATATTAATAGCTAATTGTTAGGGATACCATTGTTTGAAACTAGTGAAAAAAAGCCCATTTATAACAGAAAAAAACTACAAGAATTATTTTACAGTAGGCAAACACTGTTGAAAAACAACTCAGTGCAGCTGAACAAAGAACACTTACAAGATTGAAGCTGGCCCCAGTGCAAATTATATGATAGCATCTTCTGATTACTGTGTGTCTGACACAGTTTTAGCCTAGGATACAATCTGTCATGCTGGATTGCCACTGTGTGTTCTACACCAGGGAAAAATATATATCAGTAAAATTTACCATCTGTGTCATTATGTGACTACATAAATTTCAATCTGAGCATATTTGTTAGTTTTAACTCCCAGATATATTTTTTTTGTCGTTGAAGCTGTTATTCATATTAGCTTTTATTGTATAAATCATACAAATTCTTTAGTGGTCTTCTTCAGATGTCAGAAAAAAATCTGAAACCTGTAATGTTTGTAAACTCGGGATCAGGGGGTGCAATACTTTTACCTTTATGCTTTTTTTTAAGTCCATCCTTACAATTAAAACTGACACGGAAGGGTCAAGGATCAGGGCACTTATGGTGGGTTAAAGCTTAGCTAATCACTCCCTCCTTCTCTCCCTCTCATTATGTCACGATTTCTGATGGGTTTCCATTCCAGAAACACCATTTGATGAACCTTCCCCATACTCTGACGCCTACCTGCAAAGAGACATGGGCTGCACCACGAGGAATGTGGAAAAGTCAGTGGAGGTTTAATTGGATTAATCTCTGTGTTCTGCAGATATACTGGTAACTCTGGTGACAGCTCAGCTAACACGATAATGTGCAACAAAGGGATCTGGTATTCAGCAGGGTCCCACGCCTTAGCTGGGGGGCATACACCTGGGGAAGCCTCAGTGTGCAACAGAATAACAGGCAGCTGATAACAGCCCTGCTCTGATATTGTCACAAATTGCTGCGTCTGGGGAGCATTTTTTGATGAAACTCATACTCCAGTTTGGTGGTTCAAAGGGATGGCTTTCAGCTACAAGCTCCTGCCAGGCACAAGCTCTGCACAGCACCTCATTTCCATTCCTGGGAAAAGCAGAATCCCACTGAGAGGTGGTCTGGAGGTGTTGGCACAGTGTCTGTAAGAGATTGCGGTGGTGCAGGTCAGGAGCAATGCCCAACAGGCCGGCATCATTCAGGGAAAAGCACCTGCCCTGCTGGTTCCCCGGGAGCAACACAGATGTGGCCATGCTGCATGGAGAAGGGAATGCCACCCTGGATTCCAGCTGACCCTTTGCCCCACACCTTCGGGCAGCAGGAAGAGACCAGAACATATAAATAGTACAGACCAGTGTTCCTACAGACACGAGCTTGGGGGATGGGAAGCCTTTGCCACAAGAGCAGCCCTGTCCCATGGGGTGACAAGGAATGCATCTTACCCTGCTATGGACCTCTTAATCCCAGACATTTTTCTCCTTAAAGCAGCCCTTAATGAAGATACATCTGTGCTGGTCTTTTTGACCTTTGCAAAATCCTATGACAGCAACCCTACACAGCAAAGGTTTTCTGAAGTCCTCTCCTTTCCTGAAGGCATGGGACTCAATTCCAGATTAAGTCTGCCACTTCCCTGACTTTACTGGTCTGTCTCTGATCCGTCTAAATGGATTGGCTCTTTTTACTTCAAAAAGTGCTGACTCCATCTAAACACAGTGTCCAGTTTCATTCCAGTCCTTTGCACACCTACCTGAAGAGCGTGATAAAAGCAAAGCAGACTAATTCAAATGACCTGATTTCATTGTCCCAGATGTTTTACAGGTTTCAGCTCCCCAGATTCTGATGAAGTTCATATTCCTGTGAGCTGAAAAGATTCCCTACATGGTTGCCTTCTATTGGCACCCATGAATAGTTAAAATGTAGTCCACTCATCAAATCCAGAGAGTGTGAGATTCATTCATCTCACTTTTGGAAATGTAACTAATACATATATAGAGTAATTATGGTCTTTATTTATGGTCAACACCTGTCTGGATGGATTTGAACACCTACTGACAGTTATAGGGTGGGACAATGGAGGCTTCATGCTTCTGGACCAAGAACTAGAGACCAGAAGAGGTATCACCTCTGGAGGTACCCATCTTCCTCCCTTGTTTATAGTCTAAGATTAATTACTTGGGCTAGTTGCCTAACATTCCTTCCCTTCCTTTATATTTTGCACCTGAAAGAGGCAATTTTTGCCCTGATATCAGTTCCTACAACCCAGAAATACTCTCACTGGTCACTACAATGAAGGTAAAGTCCTATTTTAGTTCCCCAGACCGTCCATTCTGGCGATCAGTGATCCAGGTAGCAGCTGTAAAAGGAGTTAAAATATGATTCTTGCACAGCTGTGTCTTTATGCTATTGCATAAGAACTTTCTAAAAGATGAAAGATTTAAAAAGCAGACATTGAAATCAGATCCCTTCTTTATTTCTGGATCTCAGTCCGTGTTCCTCTCAGAGGCTCAGTGAAACCGATTGGGTGTTTTAATGACAAGATTAATGCGAGTTAACCAGTGCCAGGACCAGTTCTTTGAGTGCATTTGCTGCCGTTTACCCACAGAATTTATTAGTTTCTTTTAACCTCCAAAAGAAGATGATCACATATATGTACCCACTGAAAAAAGCCCCTTTCTTGTGTTAATTCCCAAATGGAGTGATTTAGAAGAAGGTTGATCACATGGGCCAAAAACAGAACAGGCACCGAACTACCATTTTAAGTGGAATAACCAAGATCCTTTTCCCATGTTCATAGATTAGCACTTTTTTACTTCCCCGCGTAGATGTAGCTGTATATTCACTATCATATTATAACCCATTCGTGTCTATACAGCATCACTGCATAAATAGTTCCCAGCTCATGCAGTTCCCAACCCTATCTGAGCAGCCATTCCCATTGTTATGACTCTGCTTAAGAGCAGGCTGTCATGTTCTCTGAGACATTCCAAATCCTCCAGCCTAGAAAAGACATCAAGCTCCTTTCAGCTCTGTGCCCCTGCTACTTTCTTAGCTTTAGTGAACCTCTCGTGGTTTCTGGTCTCATGTCCTTTGGGACTTTCTTAATCTTTTCTCTAGCAGTTCTCCAGTTCCTGCCTCAGAGCTTTTTGTAATAACTTCTTATCCAAGAAGAAGTTTTGCTGCTGTTGTTGAACTCAAAATCCCCCCAACATACTAAAACATAAATGTGTGCCACCAGCTTAATGTAAGCCATAGAATATCAATCATGAATTCATAGGATAATTCAGATTGGCAATAACTTCTGGATACTGCATGGTGCAAACAACCATCGACCCAAGCCCAACTCTTTGGCTGGTTTGGGTCATGCCCGGTCCTTGTGTCTCAGCTAGTTCTTTACTCAGAATAATTCTGGCGAGTATCCACTCTCTGGGTTAGAGCACAAAGGCATGTGAGGGATTTGCCCCACAACAGGAATTGACTGAAGAAGTTAAGGAATTAGTAACACTGATCAACACTGAGACAGAAGGCAGCACTTGCTGGCCAGAGAACTGCAACCATTTTGAGACTGCACATTAGTCGTACATATGGATTTGATTATGTGTAAACTTGAAAACTGTTTTACTGCACAGTGAATTGAGACTGGATGCTCAATGGAAAAGAGTGGCCGTGGTGGGTAGAAGATGCTGGCAGCAGGGTTCAATACATGAGACAACACGTTTCAGCATCTGCACTCCCAGGCTTGGATCTCCAACATCCCAAGGGTTTTGATCTTCATACTATGACAGGAGGTGTCCATTTTCACTCCTCCCCAGGAGAAAAGTGACTTGAAAGCACTGGTTTTATGGGGTTGAAAGGGGTTTGCATTTTGCTGGCTTATTTTTTTGATTAACCTTTTAACCTGTACATTAATTGCAAGAGGTGAGAGAGAGAGGGAGATTTCACAAAACACGAGTTTGGATGGAAATCCTGAACAGAACTAGAGCAGTAGTAACAGCTCTTGAGGTTACAGACACCCAGAAAATATGAGCACATTGCACTTTTGGAAAATATGTTAGGTGAGGGATAGCTTTATCCCTCGGGTGAGTGTTCAGCTTCTTTAGTGACCCATAACTCAGGACTGTGGCAGGCATTAGCTCTTTACAAAACATCTTCATCCTTCATGGCTGAGACAGAACCCATGGCATGCAGAGTATCTTACTTATTCAGCAGTGATTTGAGTCATTTTATTTTAAGCACTGACTTGATGTGGTCAGTATCTTGGATGAAGGGAAAAAAAAAAAGAAAAGTGAGGCAGTAGAAGTGTATCTAATTTTTTATTAAATACATCACTGTTGCATTCTGACTTGTACTGTAAGGGGAAATTACACACCATAAAACAGTACAGAGAATGGATCTGATGCATAATACAGGAGCCTGCCTGGAGAAGAAGCCGTGTCACATAAAACTGTAAATATATCCATACAAATTCAGACACATTGGGAAAACAGACGGATTTTTGCACCAGGTGTCTTGAATTACAAAAAGGAAAATGGCTTTTTTACCTGCCCTAATCTCCGTTTGCCAATATCAGAGGCCATCCCCTTGGCTTTTTTATCACAGTCGACTGGAACATTAAAACAGAAAAGGAGTGGCTTCTGTTTGTACACAGGAACACCTGAAACTGCTCTTATTCCCAGAAAAAAGCCTTGGTTGGTCTTTAACATCTAATGCAACTTTCCTGACCTTTTTTGTTGTAGGCCAAGGTGCCAGAAAAACAACAATACTTCAAAGAAACCCCAGTATTAGTTTAAGTTCTGAGGGAAGGTAAGTCGTTTTTTGGTTAACACATCAGTCTTAGGAAGATCTCTCTGTCTAAAACATATAATAATGGATTATACATGTTATAATATATATATGATATAATAAGTCTCAGGATTTTCCGAATTGGATCTTTGAAAGAAAGTTTTTAATCAAAGCTTCTTAGAAAAACCTTAATATTATCAGTGAATAATGAAATTTCTCATACTTCTATTTTTTGGGATGGTGCACACGTGTAAGGAAAATCTATAAACTGAGTATCTATTACCATTATTTTTTTCTAGCTTAGAAGACTCTTCAATTCAGAATAATATATAATTTACTTTTTACAAGTTTAAAATGAATATAATTTGTTAGTTTCTTTATTTAAGTAAAACAGTTCAGTTTGTTCAACTCAATGTAAAGATCTCATTTCCTTTTTATTTTCTTGATATATTATTTTCCTCAGATATTTTCCATTATACACATATCAGCAAACTGCAAAAATCCACTGCTTGGCCAGCCCTAGTTTGTGGCCAGCCTACATTTTTCTGACTTTAGACTTTACAGAGTTCTCTCACTTTTCAATACTTCTCAATTATTATAATATTTTAATTATTGAATTGTTGAATTCTTTTCAATCATTGAATTTGATCCTGAACACTTGAAGATCCTGTGACTTCCATTACAGGATTGGGAAATATATTCGGTGTTTTAGGTACTTAAATGGTCCTTTTGCATAGGTAAAGTACCTTATCTAATAGTTTATCTATCAGATCAAGGCATCAAAGCTTGGTCTCAGTAATTAACACAAGCGTTTCAGCAATTAACAAAAAAATGTCTTTTTTTTTCCTGGTAAACTTTTTTAAAGCATTTTTACCTCTAAATGTACTCTCAAGAGTTGTCTGTTTTGAGACAGAAAACAAACCAAAGCAAAGCAAAAACAACAAAACAAGCTTGTTTTGACAGTGGAAAACAACATTTTTTTTTATTATTCAATGAGATGAATATTTTCCATAAACATTCTCACTCTGAACAAAGAGCCAATTTCCATTCAAAGCTGTTTAAAGGAAAATGTTCAGAGCAGTCTAAGCAGCCTTAGGTGACTGCGTTTCACTGACGGGTGAAGCGAATGCTTAAGAGATGTCACGTTCAGAAAGCTTTACAGGATCCTTGGGAAAGGCAGTCACTTGCTAAATATTAGGGTCTAGTGTTTAATATTATTTTATCTCTGCTTTTTTCCTTTCCTTTTTATAAGTCAGAGCCATATAGAAGGAATATGCGCATATATGTGAAATCTGCTGGGTTCAGATCGTGCTGGGACTGGGCAGAAATGGAATATCTCAATTTATCTTTTAAGAGATAAACAGGAGCTGGATAGATCAGTTATGACACTGTCATATCAACAACAATCGAGGGGCAGCAGAAGATAGGGGATCTTTAATTTCAAGTGATTAATTTTAATGGCATGCAGACTCCTATTAATCTTCCTTACACTGCCTGTCTTCCTTGGCCTTAATCCCACAAGCACTAAAATTCATCTCTAGTTTACTCAGAGAGGCAGCAGAGCCGGGACTGGGTGCAGAGAGCACAGACCTCTGCTCAGGAAAATTTAACACCTGAAGAAAAGTCAATCAGCCTTATAACTTTCAAGGAAATCAACCTTTTTTTTTTCCCTGACACAATAAGGATCAAGAATTCCTGATTTATGTGATCCAACCAGCAGTAAATTTCTATCCTAGTAGAACAAAATTTGCTGGGGTGTAGATTTTTCAGAATAATTCCGCTGCCACAATGTCAATATCTCATGGGTTCTACAATGACATCACTAATCATAATTTTCTTGAAGTGAAATTACCTGTATAACATTGTAAAAGAGTAAGCCACAACAAGTTATATATAAGGTGTAAATACAGTGAAAGAAGTATGATATCACATCTTCTTCTCACCACTATCTCTAGGTGGATGCATTTTGCTAAGCCCTATTAAAAGTCCAGTGTTCAAAACCTGAAGTGAGAGAGTAAATCCACATTTTTTGCTCCTGTACTCTTCTTTAGCACCAGTTTCTGGAACTGGCTTGTTTTACCAATGAACCATTTTGTCTGTCAGCTTAGATTAGGTCAAATTAGTTCTCATTTCAATAACTGACAAAGATCATCTTTGACAACATCAGTGACCTCACATGTCCTGACAAGGGCACATAGTCAAAGTCTATAGAAAAGGAAGGAAAGTTTCATAAATTGTGTGCCAGAGGAATGTTAGTATTAGGAGAACACTTAGGTTCTTCTTTGGATATACAAAACCCTGAATGAGAGCTTTGTGTTTTCAACTGTACTTCTCATTTGGTTTGATTAATAGATAGATAGATGGATAGACAGGCAGACAGAAGAAGCAGGAAGGCAGACAAAGATGAGATAAACGGGGAAAGAAGCAATAAATTCATTAACTGATGTTGCAAATGTCCTGCATGTCAAGGATTGCAACTACTTTAATTTTTTTTTTCACCTTTACTGACGCAAAATACAGGTGTATTATTTTAATCAGAAAATATGTAAAAAGTCAGTTTAGGCACTTCCAAAGTCAATCTCATCATATGGTGGGATGAAACAGTCTGGGAGTTGTAGATGCATAGAGGTACTTTTCTCACTTGAAGAATTTATTACTGATAGAATAGAAATCATTTAAGTTGAACATCTCAGTTTCTTTACTGAAGCAAAATTACGGGAGTATTTTTGCGAGGTGAAATCCAATCTCGTGCATGTGCCCTTCTGGAGAGTTCCAAAGAAGTTTGTGTCACGTCTGTGGTACAAAAGCCTTTGTACAGGACCCATTCATGAGGGGTAAATGTCATTTCCAATAGAGTAAGTTGCTCAAGGAGGCAGAGGAATGCCTATCATTTCTGTTTCTCCTGACTAGACCTGACATTCATCTGGTGGTGTCAGGGATGGTTTAAGGATAGTGAAATGCATCTTCTGTCCTCCCATCATTCAAACAAACAGAATGCCTGATAATCCCTTAACCAAGAGGGTGCTTCATAGCAAAAGTGATGAAGTCCTCAAAATAGGAGGATTTTAAGAAAAATGTTTTTCTTATATCTCAATATAAATCCAATTTTTTGTCTTCCCTTCGGAAAGAACTTATAACTCCAAAATTTTTAACTGTTAACACTCAATTATTTAAATTTTTTCTTCCTCCCATATCCCATCTCATTGTTTCAGGGTATTTGGAGGGATTTCTGCTTCCATTACTAAGACACGGTTATTTGGGGTTGGAATGATTGTTGTGTTCCATAGAAGTCCTAGCACATTAGCATTAACAAATTTGCCTAAAAACAGTGATATTATATCTAACAGAATCTTCAGGATCAGTTATGTATCTGTAAATGTTAAGAGTTACCTTCTCTTAGTTTTCTTTGAAATCTGGAAACTAAACAATTAAAGAGTCCAAATATATCGCAGAAACAGCGTCACATTGGTTAAACATTAATTATTTTCAAATGAGAATTAAAAATATGGCTCTACTTGCATGAATGTATGTAAACTTTACAGAAATATTGTATTATGCAGTGCATAATACAAAATGTAATGAAAATCCAGCCCAGTTTCATGCTGCAGAAGAGGGATTCATCTACTTTGTGCTCAAGATCAGGTTTGCATGGGTTGAGTTAGTAGTGCCTTTCTAATTTAATCACGTCACTTATTCCTGACACCCCAGACTCCTAATCTCATGTGTCTGATTTCTAGTTCACACATAATTGTCATATATCAAAGAATGCAGCTTGACAATTCTCTGCTTACAAGCCTGGATCTTTAATATTATGAGCTCGGATCTTAATAATAAGAAAATATTAATATTCCAGAACTAACTGCAGAAATATTGTGTATTCTGCTCAGTAATTAGCATAATTCCTACTGATAGAGATCTGATTGCTCACTACCTTTGAACAAGCATCCAAGGCAAGGTTACAAACTTCCCTATCCCTGGAAGTGTTCAGGGCCAGGTTGGATGGGGCTTGGAGCAGCCTGGTCTAGTGAAGGCATCCCTGCCCGTGGCAGGGGCTTGGAACAGGCAGATTTCAAGGTCCCTTCCAACCCAAACCAGTTAATGATTCCATGGTTTACCACCTTACACACTTCATCGAATATTACAAGAATAATTCTGTAGAAAACTTAGGAAAGAGGATGCAATACACAGAGTTTCATATTCTTTTCAACTGGTGCCTTCAATTTGCTGTGAATTTAACTAGTTTTTCTTTTTACTATTTATAGTCCAAAAGTGCATGTGGCACCCAGAAAAATGTTGACATGTAAATTATTAATTAAGCTAAATCACTTATCAGATTTTGATACATTTGGAGATTCATTTCCTTTTCCCAATTAACCCATTAACCCCTCAACTACCATTTCATTAAGTAAACAGGAGGGTCGTGTAAACCAGTTAATATTTACTAACAGTGTTGTGCCAATTAGTAAGGAATATATTTTTCCTAGGCAAGGGCCAAAGAGCCCTCCAGTCTTCTTTTGTATACCCTTGTTTTCATTTGGATAGTGGAGGTAGCAGGTGTTGAAGGCTAAGCGTGGTATGCAATTTGAGGCTGTTCAAGGCTACTGATTAGGTGATCACTCCAGATGGAAATTCTCCGTGGAAGTCAGGATTCCTTCCTTTTGGTCAGTCTGTAAATCGTATTTTTGGTAGTAATATTCTTGCTGAAGTTTGCTGCAATGCACATCAACATCTATTTTTCCCAAACAGGCACATTTTGAAATGATGATCTTCACGATAAAGGCATGTACACAAAATATTGCATAAAAGGGCTCAGTGCCTCTGACAAAGATCAAATAAAACTTGGTTGGTTGATCTGTCCATGCCTATAGGGTATTAGTGATTATAATATTGCGCTTTAATGGACTATGGACCCAATTTACATAACATTTACATGTAATCTACATACTCTTTATGGAATAAAAACCCAGTGATTCAGATGGAAAAAATATCTAAGATGTATAGATGCACTCTTCAAACTTATTTCTTTTTTACTCTTCAGCTTGAAGCTGAGAGTTTTGACTTTACCTGTTCCCTTTGGAACACAAAAGTAGAGCAGAAGGATCACTGCAGCCCAACTCCCAGTACTCTCAGTGGGACACTGGCCATTAAATGCCCATCAAACCCAACCAGCATTTCATTTGTGTGGAAATTACTCTTTAAATAAAAATGTGAGTGTATTAAAATGTTCCCTTTTCTGAGAAATTTCTACTTTTCTGTGGTTCCTACCTGGAGAATCTTTGGAATGGTCAAATACAGAGATTTTTAAATGTCTTCACAATGGTCCTGTACTTCTGCTCTGCACTTTGAGAAAATGGAATGGGGATGACAGAATTGTGGCTCAGCCACAGTGCAGACCTTCTGTGTGGAGCTGCCAATCACAGAGAACATTTAGGAATTTCTCTTGAAGAGAGAAATGTCAAGAAACCCTTTATTAAATTCCTGGCAAGTCTTGCTCATTTACAGCTTTGGGAAGGAATGACCAGATGTCCTAAAATTCTGAGATGCTCAGTAATGTCCCAGTGCGCTGCCTTGGCCCTGGAGGCCTGAATCATGGGAGGAATCCACAGAAGCCACACAGAAGCTCTGCAAGGCTACTGAGTCTCCTCTGAGCTAAAAATAAAATGGGCACCTCAGGGCAATGTTTTATGTTTTAATCAACCTGAGCATCTATAATAGCTCTGATAATAGCCAGAAAGGAAAAATGTCAAGGCCAAGGGGATACCACACTAACCAGGACACGTCGTGTGCCCAGGATGAAGGTCTATTCATTTATAAGCACAAAACCAAAATATTTTTAGGATTCAGATAGGAACTGAGAATTTTGGATCCTAGGCCTTCCTGATCTGTGTTTGGGACCAGTACATTTTATGAAATACCTGAAGCATTGCAGCCCTTCTATTGGAAAAGGAACAAGAAGAAAGGAAAGAAGAAAGAAGAAAGAAGAAAGAAGAAAGAAGAAAGAAGAAAGAAGAAAGAAGAAAGAAGAAAGAAGAAAGAAGAAAGAAGAAAGAAAAAGTAAAAAAAAAATAAGAAAAAAAATAATTAAAATAATTTAGGACCAGTGGTGAGGACCTTTTCCTAGCCATGGACATGAAGTTAAGGAAGAGAATCAAAAGCAGATTTTTATTCTGATATTCTCATGACAAATTAAAGGAAGGAAGTCAAGCCAGCACCTTGGATTTGAAGCCAGAGCCAACACTGCTTGAGATCCTTGGCCAGACATACTCTTCTTAGCATTAGTTGGCACTGCCCCCAAAAGTTTGGTTTGTGTTCTTGGCTTTGCCATTTCTCACACTGAAAACTGCAGACAACCCTGGCAGGTTCTGCTGACTCAAGGTCACTAAAAGAGACTGCTCCAATTCACCTAAAACGTCCAAACAAGGCCAGATTGGGTGGAAAATGGAGAAACCTCTTCTAGTGGAAAGAGTCCCTGCCCATGGCAGGGGGTTGGAACTGGATGAGCTTTAAGGTTCCTTCCAACCCAAACCATTCTGTGATTCTATAAAAGGGTTGGTGTTGTATAGCAGGAGCTACAGATCTGTGCAGCAACACACTGTGCAAATCTTTGCATGAACACAAATCCTTCCAAGTGAAGCCTGCTGCAAGGGGCTGCATTCTGTGTGTTGTGTTATACACAGTGGTAGTTTATCTGCAGGAATAATGACCAAGCCAAAAGAGATCTAGTAAAAAAATTATCAGACTGAAAGTTAGTGCATTGGAATTGTCACATTGCATATTAAACTGTCAGTGGAGGGGTCAAATGAGCTGGAAGGTTCCATGTGGTAGAAGCTGTTTGAGCACAACTAAGAGACAGTTCTAACAGACTGACTTTGACCACAGACACCAAGAACGAGCAACTTTTGACTAGAGAAGTTCATAAACTAAGATTCATCACGAGGGGATATAAGGGAATAAGGAGGGTCTTACCAAAAACTAAGAAGGTTGAGGAAAATGGCCATATATTTAGGAAAAGGAAGAAAAAACGGTGTCGATTGATACAACCCTGACCCAAACTAACACAGGCTGTCACTGACAACAGAGGTCTGGAAGCACAAGCTGCAGAATATGGGTCTTGTTTTACATATATTGACACTGGATTTAAGGTAAGAAGTATTTTGTCCATAAAGTTCATAGAATCATAGAATCGCAGCATGGTTTGGGTTGGAAGGGACCTGAAAGATCATCTTGTTCCAACCCCCTGCTATAGGCAGGGACACCTTCCACTAGCCCAGGTTGTTCCAAGCCCTGTCCAGCCTGGCCTTGGATACTTCCAGGGATGGGACAGCACAGCTATTCTGGGCAACCTGTGCCAGGGCTTCACCACCCTCACAAGGAAGATTTTCTCCTTAATATCCAATCTAAATCTACCCTCATTCAGCTTAAAGTCATCACCCCCTTTCCTACCACTGCATGCGCTTTTCCAGTGTCCCTCTCCAGCTTTCTTGGAGCCCCTTTAGACACTGGAGCTGTCTCTTCTCCAGGCTGAACACCTTCAGCTCTCTCAACCTGTCTCCAGAGCAGAAGTGCTCCAGCCCTTTCAGCATCCACGTGGCCGTTCTTTGCCTTTGGTCTTAGCTAAGAATGTCTGAGCAGAAAGATACTCCTAGATACAAAGATGACCTGAGACAGGGCATGGTCTAAGAGATCAAACATTTGAGTAATTCAGGATGTTTTGATAACCACTGAAAAAGAAGAGTGCAGGAGACTGAGCAGACGCCTGTAAAAGTATGAAAACAAGGCGAAAGAAGAGTTTCTTTGTTGGAAGAGTGAGTTGAATAAAAAAGTTTTCTGAAGAAGAGAACTGTGGAAAGTAATAGGCAGAAAAGCAGGTGGAAAAGGAAAAAAAAAAGGCAGAACAATTCTGTCTTACAAAAAGAGATTAAGAAACAGTGGGGAAAATCCTAGGAAGAAATGATGTGCAGCTGGTTGTGAGAGAACAGAAAATGGGAAGTTCTTTGGACAGAAGGAGGAACAGAAGAGACAGATTGTGGTTCACAGAGTTCATGGCAGCTCCACAAAGCCGTGTATGGCTCTGGACTTTTGCTAGGGAGAACTGCAAGACCTATCGAGTGGGTAGAGAGAACAAAAGACTGGGTCTTCTGCCAGGAAAAAGCACACAAGGGGTAAAAAATAAACTGTGCAAGAAGAATATACAGTTATCCCTTTCCCTGTAATTCCTGGGCCCTAGCTGGGGAAAAAGATGCACATGAATTAATCAATGTGTGCTTGCTACACTAGAGACATGTATGAGGTTGTGGAGAGGTGAGGGCTGACCTCTTCTCCCAGGCAAGGATAGGGTTTTGATAGCACAAGGGGAAATGGTCTAGAGATGTGCCAGCAGAGGTCCAGGTCAGATATCAGGAAAAATTACCTCACTGAACGAATTGGTCAAGCCTTGGAATAGGCTGCCCAGGGAGGAGTCACCATCTCTGGGAATGTCCAAAAAACAAGTAGAGTGATATGGTTTAGTGGGAATGGGGATAAACGGTCTAAGGTTGGAATTGATGATCTTGAAGGCCATTTCCCACCTTAGTGATTCTATGATCCTATGAGGAAAACAACTGCCGTCTAACTTTGGGCTAATAACTGTGCTCGATGACCATGGCTCAGACCATGCTTCCTCTGGTGACAAACGTTTGAGTTCTGTCCCATTTTTGACGCCGATGCCAATACTCTACAATTGCTATTAATGTCCACTGGGAGTATTTTGACAACCCAACACAAGCTGTTGACTTTGAAAATCTGATTAACATATTAATTTCAATCATTTGCACACCAATAAACCTTTGTGCTTTTTCGGAAGGAGAACATAAATTGTCCCCTGTATTGCAAGCAGCACATCTACAACAATGTTCACCACCACCACCACCACCACACTTGTTCTGCTTTACAAACCAGACCCTTGATATAGATTTCAAAGAGCTTTCATGTAAAATCCTGCTTGACCTTGTTGCATTGTCAACAGAAAACAACTTTTATGTGCAGTCTCTGGTGGCTTTCTTTTTGTTTCATTTTTTTAGAACATTAATATGTAATGATACAAAAGGATTTCTGATAATATAATTTTTTGACTAGCAACGAAATAACTGCCACTTCACTCCACTGCATATATTATTATCGGTTTATTATCTTGTCATATTTTTCTGTCTTTTTTCCCTCTTTATGGAAAAGGTTGTTTCTAATATCCTTTTAACTGGAAAACATACTCAAGCCCTTTTTGCATTTGCTTAGCCTTTTCTTACTAATTCTTCTGTTAGCAGGCAAGGAAGAGAGGAATAAAAAAGCTGCTGGTTATTCCTAGAAAGAAAGAATGTGTGTTTTGTTGTCAGAGTAGGAATGAAAAAAAGTGGGCTCTTGGGCTCCAATCCATTCTACTGTGAGTTAAGGAATTCATTTCATTCACTTTGGTTCGGAATAAGGCTGTGTGTTTGTATTTCTGTGATGACTGCAGCAGCACCGACCCATTCAGGTTGGGGTCTTTCAAGTGGAATGAAATGCAAGATTCAAATCCCTTGCTCCATCAGAGCTTTGCGTGTGGGTCTGTCGGGTACAGCAGTGACGTGAAGAGTCTTTGAGCTGAGCTAAGCTCAGTGAAGCTGTGATTGTGTGGGTCTCTGCCCAGGTGATTTACCCCATCATGTCTGATGCATATTTTCTCTACCTTGTGCTACCATTGCACTTACTTTCTGTCTTCTCTTTCCCCCTTCAAATCAGGACACATTTTCCTCATTCATTTGAGCATTTACCTTCCCCAGCACTTCACTTCAGTGGTGCAGGTTGGGTAAGAACCCCACTACATTTGAAGATATCTGCTACCTCCTACAAAAGAGACACAAAGAAATCAGATATGGATATTTACTTGCACCATATTCCTTGTATAAAAAATGTTCTATATAGCAGAACGCCTGTGTTAGGTCAGATTGAAGGTCCAGCCAACCCATCATTTCATAGAATCATTAAGGTTGGAAAATGTGGACACTGAAAAGCTTTAGCAGAGAGATTTTCCGGCTTTCTGCAGCATTTTGTGAGAGTTCTGTCTTTCCAATGCAAGAAAGACAAAACAATGTTACCATTTAGTAAACTTCTTGCAAGTGCGGATTGTTTTGGTAGAATTGTTATGGTTCTAACTGGAAAAACACTCAGAACTGTGTGTCTTAGAACTTGACCAATCTCCTTAGGGGGTGGATGACGAAAGCCAATTATCTTATGCCACTTAATTCACTTTGCGAACTAACATATAAAAGTCTTCTGAGAATTCATTAAATCTCATCCATTGATCCCTGAGCCTGGGCTTTGTGTCGTTTCTCTACTCGTCCGTGGGGAAAACAGCGACAGGAAAAGACCTTCAATATCATCAAATCCAACCTTTGCCCAAACTCCACCATTCTCACTAAACCATATCACGAGGTGCCATTTTCTAACACTTCCAGGGATGGTGAGTCTGCCGCTTCCCTGGAGAGCCTGTTCCAAAGTTCAGATAAGCCCTGTCACTTGTTCCTAAAAGGAGAAATTCTGGTGCAGTTCATGTCCCAATGGAAGAACTCTTCTGGGAAACGCAGCCTTGGTTTGAGCTGCTGCCCTTCTCCAGAAGTTGCTGCACCCAGGAGTGAAAAATATAGAGGCACAATCAATACTTTCAGCATATTTGTCTCATAAATTCGGTGTTTTCCCTTTGCTTCTTTGCTGTCTTCTTTCCAACCAAGTGGCTTAACTTATATGGTGACTTATTACCTTTTTGTTGGTGGGGACGGTTTGTTTCCCGTAGTGCAGAGCAGGACTAAACTCAGTTTTCAAGCCTGTGCCTTCTATATTCCCTTGAAAAAGTGGGGGAAAATGGTTCAGAATCCTTCAGGCTATAAACAGACAAGGAATTGAACCTACAACTTGGTGTATCAGTTCCAAGGATTAAATTCCTCTGGTCACCCATTGAGTAGAAGAACTAGACCTACAAATGCAGCGCTTGCAGGGATGTAGAGAGTGAACCGTGATTTTGACCAAAAAATCATGATTTTGAGAAAAAAGCCATGATTTAGCTTAGTCCAGAATGTCAGTGCAACTGCTTCTGCTTTCATGCATTTCGTTTTTTGTTCCACAATGGGAACAAACACTGCCCAGACCAAGATCCACCATTATAAGCATCTGCTGATGGTCTGCAGCTTTTTCTTTTGTGATGTAAATGCTATTAAACATTTCCTTTTATGTGTTCCACATCTTCTAAAGGAACTCACCCTTAAAACAATAAAATTTGGATGGGAGGGGACAACCGACCCCAAACAACGAATCATTCTGTGTAGAAAGGGCCACAGTCCTGTTAATTCAAATGACATTTTGACAGTAGCATGCTGTCAGCCCAATGGTTTGACCTATACAACAACCTCTAATTATTACTAATTAAAGAATTAATTATTCATGGCAGCACGCGCTATTAGCATAGCAGAGATGTGTTGGAATATGAGTTATGCGCGGTTTATGAATCTTCAGAAAATAGATTCTTTAATAAATTAATAAAGGGGCTCTGGGGTTTCATTAAAAGGTGGCTGGAGGGGTTGCAAGCCAGTTTCCAAGGAGACCACAGGTGGTTTGCTTGGATTTTTTTTTTAGTTAAACTTGTTTGGGCCAGATGATTTCCCTTCCCCCCTCCCCCTCTCGCTCTGTCCTCACTGCTCTTTCCTCAGGCAGCGAGGAGAACATTTTAATGAAACCCCTGTTGTCCTCATATCGCTTTGATCCCCGTGTGGTCTCCAACCTCCACATTGGCCAGTTGGAGGATAGTGCAGTTGTTTTGGGGTTTTTTTTTTATTTTTTTCTGGGGTTTTTTTCTTTTTTTTGATTGAAAGCTTCAACCAGCTCCGCCATGAATAAACAACAGAAATGATAAAAGCACACGGGTAAAGGAGAATAGAACAAACAAAGGAGAAAATAAAGGAAATTGCATAAATTCAAATGAGACCATCAGGATGGGAGCAGAGTTAATTACCTTGTTTTCTGTCTGAAGAGCAGATCTGGTAGTTGTGTTAGTATTTTTATATCCATTTTGTTTCTAACATGATATTTCTTATTCTTTGGGCTGGTTTACAGATTTTATGGTTATTAAAGAAACAGGAGAGAGAACATTTTTCTCTTCTTTTTAATCTTTTTGTTTTCATTCTGTCATGACCAATGTTTCCCAACATTTATTTCACTCTAATAATACAGAGGATGATATTAATACCTCCCACTACTGCTAACTAAACAGCAATATAAATAGCAATAACCGTGCTTCCAAGCTTTTTCTCCAACTTCCAGACCCCATTAAAATTCCATCCTTGATTAAGAAAAACCTCAGCAAAATAGCAGCTACATTAAAAGGATAAAATTAAATGTTTCTGCCTCATTTTCTGAGGGCTTGTCTTCCAACCAGTGAAGGGCATAACCACCAAGTGGAGTGATCCTTGCTGCTGCGCAGATCCCACCACAATTACCAGTACTGCTGTCAGGGGCCAAGCAAGTCCACCATCTTGATGGTTAAGGGCTCCATAAAGATGATTATGAGGGAGGTTTCATTTCCTCTGTTGCTGCTCACCAAAATGTTGGGAAAAGGACGTTCTATTGCAAGTAATCCATCCCATCCATCTGACACACTGTTGTTAGGAAAAGAGGAGTGACCTCCACAGGCTATGGGGAGGATTTGGTGTTATGTGCACAACTTTTCAGTAAGGTGCAAGATGAGTCTCACATCTTCTACCTTCAAGTGCTTGCATGAACCTCATCACTTCTCATTCAGCTGAAACACAGCTTCCAGAAAGACACAGGTATTTCTTTATTTCAGATTGCTCTTGAAGATGAATTTATTTGAATTCTTGGCAAGTGGTTCCGCAAGCTATCTACTGTAGAGGTTATGAGTTCTTGTATTAATTTCAGTTGTAGTTAGAAAGAAATTCTTCCCTATGACGGTGGTAAGGCACTGGCACAGGGTGCCCAGAGAAGCTGTGGCTGCCGCTGGATCCCTGGAAGGGTCCAAGGCCAGGTTGGATGGGCCTAGGAGCAACCTGGTCTGGTGGAATGTGTCGTGGTTTAGGAATGATATTCTCCAGTTTAGTGTTCCCACTGAAAGCACTCCAAACCATGCACCACTCACTCACTTCCCTCTCCCCTTTCCCCTGCTCAGGGCTGGAGAGAATTGGAGGCACAAAAGGTGAAGACCACAGGTTGAGATAAGAAAATTTACTGGAAACAGCGATGAGGTAAGAAAATGAACAGTAACAGCCACAATACTGTGATGACAGAGGGTACAAGAAAGGAAATGTTACTTCTCAACCCTGAAGAACCCCCCAACAACAGAAAATACACAACCTCTCTGACACTATCCTGGCCTGGAAGGAAGAACATGTCCCGTTCCCGGAAAATGATGTGAGGTGGTATAGAATCACCTCCAAGTCCTGGTCATGCCCTTCCTGGCTACTGAAAAAATTAACCCTGTCCTGGCCAGAGCCAGGACAAAGGTGTCCTTGCCCATGGCGGAGGGTTGAAACTAGGTGGTCTTTAAGGTGCCTTCCTACCCAAATCATTCCATGGTCCTATGATTTTCAGGGGCAGTGACCCCATATTACTACATCTACATACAATGTCTAAAGCAATAAAGTTTCAATCTCAGTGGAAGCCGTGGCTGCTCTGATAATCCATTTATACGTTTCTCTTGTCTTTTTGATCCTTTTCACTTATTTTGTCGCAGCACTCAGAGGCTCCAATAAGGAACCGAGGTTCCACTTTGCTATGTGTGGTATGTGCATATAAATGGGATCACATTACCACCTTGCAGCACTTGGATAAATTTGATCTCCCTGTGTCTGTTTGGCAAATTGACAGGCAGAACCCGTTCCTATTGAAGACAGATCTTTCAAAGAGTGTGGATGATCCCAAGCAATTAACCTAATAGGTCATGAAATATCAATTCCAAGACCCTAGAAATCTGAATAAAACATTGTGCTTGGAAAAGACCAGTTATTTAAGACCAAGTTGCCACAGAAATGTATCATGTGTCGGGCTGCATATTTTGGAATAACTCCTCAAGTCTAGCAAAGAGTTCTGTGGTCAAATTAAACAGTCAAAATGTATTCAGGTTATGATATCAATATCCCAGTAATAATACCAATACCAATTATACCAATAGCTCAGTAATAATACCAGTAACCAAAGTCAGCTGGGACATCCCAGTTTACTCAAATAAAAGCAAAATTGTCCATCTGGTGCCCACTTCCCAGATAAGCGTAGAAAGCATTAGAGAAAGGAAGTGGATCTTATTTTGCCCTGAGAAAAAAAAAGTAAAAACTTTTGGTTTCAAATGAAAACACATGCTGAAATTTCCATTTTAAAATATGCAGGATAATTCTTGTTTTCCTATATGGATTAAGTCCCTGTCCTGAACAAGATATCTGTCTGGGATGTTTCATAATAATTTTGCTCTTGGCAAGTTTAGAAATAAGCTCAGGACATAATTCAGAATTGAGTTCCTAATCCAAATTGGGATTTAAAATATAAAAAGGAAAAGTCTCAGTTTAACCCAGACATGGATGATGTTGCTACACCGACCACCTAAAGTTTTAATGAAGTCTAAAGCAAATTGACTGAGAAGATTCTCTGAAAACCTAGCCAATTTTACTTAAATACCTTAAAAATAATTTATATGCTTAACTTCAGGCACAAAGGTTTGAAAAACCTAATTGGCTCAGACAATATTACACAGAAAATTAGCATTACCCTTTTCTGTCTCTTGAAGTTAACAGGAGCCAGAGCACAGACCGAGATATTTTTCCAAAGTTTGATATAGATTGTAATTGTTGGCTTGCTCTCTGCCGAGGTTTTGGAAAAATCTGCCTGGCAGTCATCAAAAAAATGACCAGGAACAGGCTGAGAGTTCATACACAAAAAACCAGGATGCTGCATGCTCATAAGAGATCCTTGCAACTCCTTTACCTCAAGTGAAAAGAAAGAAGTAATCGAAACAAAAATATTTGACTGGACAGGATGGCTTGAAAATATCCCCTGCTCGTTTTTCTTTTGAGTGGGTGGAAGTGTTTTGAACAGTTCTAACTTTTTGACATTAGTGAGATATTTAAAGTTTTCCCAGCTTTGCAAATATTTTTTCATAGTAAGTCATTTATAGGAAATACTTCTTTTATAAAAGAACTGAGAAAAAAACCAGTTTAATTACATAAAAACAGCACACACACAATTCTGCATTTCTCATTTAATATGCACACCACTAGCCTGTAGATAGGGGATATAGGCATAAACATATATATAGGTATGCTCTGATTTGATAATTTAAGGAACAATAATGACATTTTAATTTTATTTTTATATTTTATTTTGGTCCTTCACAGAACCAGTGAAGAATTTTCAGTTTCCTCTAAACCACTTAGTAATATTTATTTCCTTCACTTCCTTCCTCACCTGTCTTTGAGATACCTTTACCACCTGCCAGTGAAACTCTTTCAAGATCTGTGATTGCAAAATATCTCGATAATATTTTTTGAATATTGATAATTTTTGAATATCTCGATAATATTCAGGATAATATTTAGAAATTTCACAGTGATCCTTATTCCTTCAATATATTGTCCTCTTTCCTTCAGATTTATGTGCTGGGATTATTTATTTATGGTTTCATCAGATATTTTTGATCAGGGTCCTTTAACGGAAGAAGGAATTTCACTTGCTTCCTCATGCCTCTTGTGCTTTGCTTATCAGTTTGTGGTTACAGATTTATATACTAAAAGCCTTTTTTCTTGTATTTTGAACATCTTTTCCCTGAAAAGGTTCTTTTTATTTGTCTTTTTTTTCCTGTTCTTCTTTATATATTTTTAAATGTTATTGCAGCCTAATGAAAACTCTGTTTCCTGGAGAAATTTAATATTCTAAAATTTGGTTTCACTAGCCTCAAAATATATTAATTTTTTATAGAATTTTTCTCTGTCCAGCTCATCTGCCCAAAAGCAAGGCTCTGGAGTGATCTGCAAGCCCAGCTGTGGGGCAAATAGGGATCAGCTTTAACTGAAAAACAATTGTCCAAACAGTTCTAGCAAGGCTATTACAGTGCTGCTCATTTAACAATGATCTGGACCGGAACATGAAATCAGGAGAAATAAATGGATACCAAAACACCGAAGTTAATTACTAACACAAATGGATGTTTACTAATATATATTGTAGGAGCAGTTTTCACTCTAGGAAAATATTATCAGACCCTATGGGCATCCATTCCCCACTTTTTTTTTTTTTTTAATGAGCTCAGGAAAGATTAAAGCCCTAATTAAACACATATTTTATTTCTGTATTTAGGGTTTTGTTTTGTTTTTTAAACTACATCCTTTTAATGTAAAACCGACATTCTGGCATTGCTCGTACGCCCAGAAGAATTAGATAATCAACAACAGTTTATAATAAGAGCGAGCCAGAACAGAGCATGGAGTTCAATATAAAGGGTGAATTTTTCTTCAGAAGGTTGGGAGAGATCAGATTTTCTTCTGGGTTTGGAGTTTTATTCTGCAAGTCAAGTTCAGAACTGCAAATGTATTCCACTTAGAAACCATTTATTTTAACTGCAGTGAAAGTTGGGAGACAATTGGTGCCAGACACAGTTTAAAAAGTATATATTAAAGAAATCAAAATTTAATTAAAATGAAATTAAATCTGAGCAGGATAGTGACTCCATGTATAGACAACTACATCTAACCTAACCATTGAGCTGTGACTCAGCTCTCCTAACTCCAGACATCTATGATATTTGTGCCCACACGAGTATTTTGGATCCCAGTTTCAGTCTAAGAGTGAGTTAATTCAGTCAATATGACGGGAAGAATGTCGCAATGAATCCTGAAGGAAGACTGTACATTCACACAGCTGAACTGCCCTCCAAAATCTGCCTCAGTGCCACCGACAGGAGTGAGGCAGTGTGGAAACACCTGTGAGTGATTAAAAATATTAGGCTTGAAACCAACATCCTCAGAGCAGAGCTGTTGCTTTAAAGAAGTTAAAAGATGTGGTAAATGGCTGAGATTTAAAAACCTATTTCTGTGGCTGATGGAGTTAGCTGAAATTCATCCCACTCTTCCTGTGCCAAATACCATCGTATCCTGTTGGCATGTGGGTGGAATAGGCAACGTCAGAAATTCATAACATACTTATACCAGTAACATGATGGGTAAATGTATTTGAACTATGGGTAAGGAATAGAAAAATTGCCTGTAAATAAACAAGGGGAAGGTCTAAGAACTTCTTAATTGAAATAATCCTTCAGTCACTGAAACCATGCTGTTCACTCTGGTGATGGATAAGGAAAGAAAGGGCTTTGGGGAAACCTTACAGCACCTCACAGTACCCCAAGGGAACGGTCAAGATGGCTGGAAAAGGAATTTTTGCAACAGCCAGCTGTGACAGGACAAGGGGAATGGCTTTAAGCTGAATGAGGGTAGATTTAGATTAGATATTAGGAAGAAATTCTTCCCTGTGAGGGTGGTGAGGCCCGGGCACAGATTGCCCGGAGAAGCTGTGGCTGCCCCATCCCTGGAAGTGTCCAAGGCCAGGTTGGACAGGGCTTGGAACAACCTGGGCTAGTGGAAGGTGTCCTTGTCCATGGCAGGAGGTTGAACTAGATGGTCTTTAAGGTTCCTTCAAACCCAAACCATTCTGTGATTCTGTGTTTCTCAGATTTGATGGAGTGAGATTCTGGAGCAGCCTGACCTTACACCAAAAGCCAGTGGACCACGCTCATGGAAGTGCTGCCTGACAGCAGCAGAGGATGAAAAGTGAAGAACACCATGGACTTTTCTGATTGTGTGAGCCTACATAAGAGCAAGTACTAATAATGTGCCAGGGAGTGAATTACTACTGTTTATTATGCACATTGTTCCTGGTGTTGTGTCGAGAAGGGCTCCTTTTTGCTCCTTGTTATTTGTAAGAGCCACAAAGTAACCACAACTTCTCCAAAGACTTTGCATCCTATAAAGTTTTAATGCTCATTCTCCTATTTCACAGTGGGTGAGATTTTTTTCCTTTAAAAAACCCAACAAATTCTTTGTGTAAATGAATGCAAAGCACAGTAAGTATTTGAAAGAATGTCAATGCCTGGAAATTATCTACCTTGCAATTCACATGTGGGAGGTGGCAGGAAATCCTCAGAATTTCTGTGAGGAATTTCCAGAATAGGTGGTAAGGCCATAACTTTTCCCAGCCACAACTTTTTTAATAAAAGAATTCGAAATTTATCTCCATACACAAATATTCAGGAGAGATCCATGATGTCATCAAATAATTCTTCAGTGCACTCCCACTTACTAGTTTATTACCCCTGTAATGTCACAGGCAAGACATGAAAAGTACTTTTATTAAACACTTTATTGGAGGATCCAAATATCGAAAGTAATCAGCAATACTTTTCCTGGCTCTGCAAACAGCTTAAACCACTGTTAGTGGAACCATCTCTGTCACTGAACCACCAGACCAGATGTATCATACAGCAACAGCCCAGGCACTAAACCTTTATGTAAAGCACTAAACCACTGGGAATGCAGATCAACAGGTATAAATTATGAATAATTTGATCTCTATATATAAATAATTAAATATAAACAGCTCTGTTGACTCCAGTGCTGTACATAGGTTACTCACACCAGATGAACATCCAGAGTCTTCTTACACCTGATAATAAGGATCTGAGTCAGCTCTTGCTGATTTGGCTGCAAATTTTACTGCGAATCAAGTCTAATTCAGAAGGCTTAAATCTAGTTTAGCTCTGTGTAAAATGACATCCAAATTGGCTATGGCTGAGGGATTTACCTCATGTTCCAGTTGAGTTTGATTTGCCCACATTGCCTCTGTTTCTTAAGATACTAATGGAAATGAAAAGAAGAGATTCTTGCTGTTCTTAACTGTGACCACTAATAAAAACCACCATGGAGAGAAGTGCAAAGGCTGAAGGATAAAGCTTCTTGGATGTAACATGACAGTTATTATTAATCTAGTTAATATTTGTGGTTTACTCCTGTTGCTACAGGCCAGGATCTGTGATGTTTCAGTTTTGCTTCTGCTGCATTTCGTTATGACAACATCCTTGTCCAGAATACAAATTATTTAGTTCACATGGATCCCACTTATTGTCCTCCATAGGTGCATCATTGAATGGAAACTCACCTGGAAGTTGACATTTTAGCTATCATTGCACTGAGGATAGTATTTATACATGAGGATTATCTGCCCGTACATCTGTTTCTTCATCCATATTCTGTTTTCTTTCCTAACCAGAGAATTTCTCCTCAGCCAAAGCATTTGCTGCTCAATGGTGGTCAAAAGTCCAAAAGATCTTGACTTTCTGTAGTAAAATTGAAAAGTATTTGTGACACTCAGACAAAGAAATTTTAAATCAAACTCTTAATTATTTTTGCCTTTAAATAGAACATGCAGTATGTTAGCCATCAGTTCCTCTATAAGATCCTACAGAGGAGGTGCAGAGAGTTTGAGCTGAACCTTTAAACTACCTAAAAGAGGGTCCTGTAGTGAGGTGGGGCGTTGGTCTCTTCTCCCAGGGTGTCAGAATGAGTCCAAATACTTAGATTTGTCTTGGAATTATAGTTCAAATACTGGTTACACACAGTAATAATTATGAAGACGGTAACTTACCCATCTCTGTGTTCTTGTTAGAACTAAGATTTGGGTTATTTCTTTTACCTTTTGAGAAGCTTTTTTGTGACCAACATTCATTTAACCAAGTGTTCCTGAAATAAAGGGAAGGGGTGGATAACTCATGAGGTACTATATGACTAGAGGTGCTCGAATTCTTTAATTACTTAATACAAAACTTCTCATCACTATTGAGGGAGTTGTATCAGATTCTCAAACCTGACCTTTCTCTGCATTAAATTTTGCCTTCCTTCTGTCACCCCCACACTAATCCTGGTGGCTGATCCCCTCTTTTGTCACGCTGCCATAGATTTATGGAATCATCAGACATGCCCAAAATGCTTCTCTCTCCCACCTTCCAATAATCTTAAACATTGATAGGATTTCACACAAGCTTTTCCAATAGATGTCTTCAAATGGTGCTGAATTTCAGACATGTTGTGAAGGCTTTTTCCTGCCTTTCAGGGTGGAACGCACTCAATCCATCCTATTTTTTTATGATGTGCTGTTGTCCCTTTCAGACCCTGCTGAAGGATCTCAATGCGTGGCACAGCTCCTCTGAATGAGTCTGTTGTCTGAGGGGGAGAGACAATGGGCCTTATTTAATGAGATTAGTTACAATAGGAGAAACAGCTAAAAGGAAAAAAAAAGGAAAAAAAAAAAGCGGCAGTTATAGCAATTGGAGTGACTGTTAAACCATTCTTTTATGCAAGCTTGGCACCAGCCATACCTTTTCCTGGACATTTGCCAACATCCTTCACAGTTTAGGCTCAGTCGTTGATTTTTTTTTGTTACAATTTCCGCTCGACTTTACAGTTGCATGGCCCATGGTGTAATTCATTTCCGCTGTGAAAATGCTCCAGTATATTAACACTTCTGACTGCTTGTAACTTGATCAAAGCCCACGTATCTGCTTTAATTTACTCTTAACAGTGGCTTTTTTTTTTTTTTAAAGTAACGTAGATTTATTTCAAGCTGTGTCACCGTTGAGAATGGGAACCTTGTTTTCAGCAGAGAACCAACAGCAAATCCACTTAGGGAATATAGTGAGATATGGAGCAACAACTGCAAAAGCAGCTGTCCCGTGAAAATATCCTGGTGCTCTCCTCAAGGACATGAGCACCTTTCAGAAGGTGATTTCTGTGCTGCTACCTGTAAGCAGCTGTCTCTGTCACTGGGTGGAGAAAGCAATATTTATATAAAACATGGACTTGATAATTGGCATTGGTAGTGGTTACAACTAATTTATTTGATTTTCCTCAGTTTTCTTGGAGAAAACAGGCTACAGCTTTTAGGGCACCATGAGAAGCCCAGCAGTCAAGTGCCTCCACTTTGAAAGGGGACATGGATAGACTCAGAACTACAGGGTAAAATTGGTGGGTTCATTTGGATGGTGACAGACACAAATTTCAGCTAAAAAAAAATTAAGCAAATAAAGAATCTTCACAGAACGCTAAATATGAAAATTCTGAAATTTAACAGTTCCAGGATGAAGGTTTTTAGCGTACAGCTACTCTTTAAGAGCTACTCTTTAAGATAAGTTTTTTTTAAGAATCTGCTAGCATAGAATCATAGATTCAGAGAAAGATTTGGGTTGGAAGGCATATTATTTCATTCCACCCCCTCTGCCATGGGCAGGGACACCTTCCACTATCCCGGGTTGCTCCAAGATCCGATCAATCTGGCCTGGATCACTTCCAGGGATGGGGCACCCACAGCTTCTCTGGGCAACCTGTGTCAGGGCCTCAGCACCCTCACAGGGAAGAATTCTTTCCCAGTATTCCATCTAACCCTGCTCTCTGGCAGTGGGAAGCCATTCCCCCTTGTCCTGTCCCTCCAGGACCTTGTCCCAAGTCCCTCTCCAGCTCTCTTGGAGCCCTTTTAGGCACTGGAGGGGCTCTGAGGTCTCCCCAGGGCCCTCTCTTGTCCAGGCTGGACATCCCAGCTCTCAGCCTGTCTCCCGGGCAGAGGGGCTCCAGCACTCAGAGCGAGTTCATGCTGTCCTCTGGACTGGCTCCCACAGCATGGTGTAGTTTGGTTTCCATAGAAAACAACCTGAATTATTTCCCTGTCCAGGTGATCACCTAAGGTTTAAAACCTAGAAACAACAACAAAATCAGATTCATATTTCTCCATCACATAATTTTTTTTAATGGACTCCACAGTTTCTTTTTCCTTCCTCTGATCTGCACTCTACCAGCACAAATCTACCCACAGGATTCAAACCTCAGCTCCCATTCACAGAGGTCTCCAACAGCAGGAGTTGGCTGCAGCTCTTTACTACCACATCAAAAGCCCCCTGCTAAGCTGCTCACAAGGTTTGCCCTTGTCTCCGTGTACTTTACAGACTTCCAGTCCCAGGCTGCCCAGCCCTGAGACCAAGGAGCTAGGAAAAGCAGACAAGGATCTACAGTCTTCTAGGAGATGTGAGGGGCTGAATCATGCTGAGTTCAGACTAAACCACTGGATAATTGCACTGTCTTATTACTGAGAAGTTTCCAAAAACTTATAATTTGGCCAGATCTGGGAAGGTTTCACATGAACAACATCCCTGATCTTGTTTTAAGTGATTCCTCAAGCAGGACTAATAATATCTTCATGATTCTTTCTTCTTGTTCTTTTAAATAGTAAGACCTTTTAGTAGAAACATTTCAAAAGCTTAAAAAAAAATTCAAACTCACTGCACTTCAAAAGGAAAAAGGCCAAAACCAAAGCAAAAAGTAAACGGCTCTGGACAAATTATTTTTCTAGAAATATTGTTTTTCCAAATATCCCAACTTTGGAAAAATTACAAATAAATAATTGTAGATTTTTATACTAGGATGCAATCTGATTTGATTCCCATCTATGCCTATCATAAAAAGTCCAAAGTAAGTCTCTGATTCTTATTCACTCACATGAAACACTACATCACTTTCAAGTATTGGTAAGATTTGGTTGGGGAAGACAGCCAGAATTAGGTCTTAATTCTCATAGGTGGTAAATCTGCCCCTAAACAGATAAATTATCTTAAGGTACATCCTTGGGTTGATTGAGGTGGGTTATTAACCTTGGTTTATTAGAATCATAGAATCACAGAATGCTTTAGCTTGGGAGGGACCTCAAAGACCAACTAATTCCAACCCCCCTGCCATTGGCAGGGACACTTTCCACTATCCCAGGTTGCTCCAAGCCCCATCCAACCTGGCCTTGGACACTGCCAGGGATCCAGGGGCAGCCACAGCTTCTCTGGGAAACCTGTACCAGGGCCTCCTCACCCTCACAGGGAGGAATTTCTTCCTAAAATCCAATTTAAACCTACTCTCAGTCTGAAGTCATTCTCCTCTGTCCTATCACTACACACCCCTGAAAATAGACTGTCTCCACCTTTCTTGTCAGCTCCTTCAGCTACTGGAAGAGCACAATCAGGTCACTCTGAGGCCTTCTCTTCTCCAGGCCAAACGATCCCAATTCTCTCAGCCTTTCCTCATAGTAGAGGTGCTCCATTCCTCTAACCATCTTAGTGATCATGTCAGGTCCACGTCCTTCTGTGCTGGGACCCCAGATCTGGAGGCAGCTCTGCAGGTGGGGTCTGACCTGATCAGGGCAGAGGGGCAGAATCCCCCCTCCCCTGCTGCCCGTGCTGGGGGATCAGCCCAGGGCACGGGGGGTTTCTGGGTCCCAGAGCTCACAGATGGGGCATGGCCAGCTCTCACCCACCAGCACCTCCAAACATCCCAGGCACCCCAAGTCCTCCTTGACAGGGCAGCTCTTGATCTGTTCATCTCTCAGCCTGCAGAGGACTTACTCTATTGTGTGGTGCATTAGTGAAGTTCTGTCTTGGGGAATTAGTAGGTGACATCCACAAGCTGCTCATATGAACAACTGTATGGCTGCAAAGAAGGAGGAACACTGGGAGAAAATAAAACTTATCTCTATTTCTCTGCAGTCACCATGTAAATATGACAAGGAGTGTTAATATGATGGTACCATAAGGACATTAATTCGGCATAGTAAACTTGTTCCATTGCATTGGTATTTTTATTTTATATCTCCCTTTATTGTTTTATTGCATTTTTTGTTGGCAGCATTAGAAAGTACCCACCGAGGGGGAGTTTGTGTTACAGACAGAGCCACTTTGATCTCTGATGCAAATAAAGGGCATGAACACACAAAGAGGAAAGTTTAATCAGGGCATCATCATGAGAAATGTGCATTTCTCAGCTTGCCCCTGAAATCTCACTCAGCTCCAGGGGTAGCAATTTTGGTTTGCTTCAGGGAAATGGGGAGACAGTTATTTTTCCCACTACTGTTCAGCTTCTGCCCGCAGTCAGGCAAAAGGGAAGAGCATGAATTTACACTTCCAGTTCGTTTGAACAGAAATAATGAAACTGTCAACGAGTTATGAAAAAGGGGGAAAACTGTGCAGGGCTATTTGGGCTCATCAAACCTCGTCTCTTTATTCAATCAGTAAAAGAATAACTGATAGAAAAAGAAGGTGGTTTGTTGCCCTGAGTTTGCAGCTCTTCGATGTTTTCATTTTCTGTAACAGTTTCTCACGCACTTTCTGTAAACATAGCCATGTTTTGTTAACCGCACTTTATTGTTTTTCATTCCATTCTCCTAGGCGGAGACATTTGATGGACTTTTCCTTTGACCAGTGTGATTGAGGGGTGGTAATTTCTCCCTCCAATCCACGGTGGTTTTTAAGAACATATATAATAAAGCTCGGGGTCTCTGACCCCCTCTCTTTTCTGCTTCTCTCCTGACAAGGTGTCTGCCTGGTTCTTTCGTGTCCAAGTGCGACAGTGGTTAGAATCACCTGGAGAGTATTTGAAGGTATATGAAATATTTGAGGGTGAGGAGGCCCTGGCACAGGTCGCCCAGAGAAGTTGTGGCTGCCTCATCCCTGGAAACGTTCAAAGCCAGGTTGGACGGGACCCTGAGAAACCTGGGATAGTGGGAGGTGTCCCTGCCTGTGGCAGGGGGTGAAATGAAATGACCTTTAAGGTCCCTTCCAACCCAAACCATTGTATGATCCTGGCCTTGGATATTCCAGGGATGGAGCAGCCACAGATTCTCTGCACTTCACCTCACTCGCAGGGAAGAATTTATTCCTCATCTGTACTCTAACCCTGCCCTCTGCCCGTCTGAAGCCATTCTCCTTGTCTTGTCACTTCACGTCCTTGTCCCACGTCCCTCTCCAGCTGTTGTGGAGCCCCTTTAGGCACTGGAAGGGGCTCTAAGGTCTCCCTGAAGCCTTCTCTTCTCCAGGCTGAACAACCCTAACTTTCTTTTTGTCAATCAGATCTTAGTGAAACCCTCAGTGTTTGTTTGGGGGTTTTTATCCAGCACTAAACCCTCACATTTTAATTCCAAAGCCCTATTCCTCAGCTCTGCCTCTACAATTAACAGATTAGATTAGTTCCTTAGGAAAGTCTCATGTTTTCTGGCTTTCTTGAAAAAGAGCACATTTTCAAATTTATTTTTTTTAGAGACTGCAAAATAAAATAAGAGAAAATATTGCAAAAAAACCTCTTCAACCCTAATGAAACCAGAATCTTCACATTGTGGAATTAGACATTGTGAGTCAGTGCACTTTGGTCCAGTACGTCTGTCTCAATCTTAAAGAGCTAAAATCCTGAATTTTCCATTTTCACAAAGAATGAAAACCATTTTGCAGCTAAGGCAGGACAGTGGTCGTCACGTCAGCTGCCAGTGCCGTGAGTCTGTGCCTGAAAACCCATTATGGAAATCAGTCCCAATAAATTATTTGCTTTGACTTTTCCCATCTCATACGAAGTAACTGTTCATTGTCCAACTAATAAAAGAGAGAGAGATTTAGAAAGCCCTTAATAACCAGTAATTAGCTTTCTATTTCCTGTTATAAAAATTGAACACAGGAAAGAACTGAGTCATTCGTACCATTTTCAAGGAAGGAATTGTCATTTCTCTTATAGATCCTCCCACAAAGTTGTAATTAATTTTAGCATCCAGATTCTAAATGATGGCCAGGGCTGTCGTCATCATGGAAGCCAAGAGGATGTAGGAAATGGGAGGAGGAATTTCTTGATTTTGCTTGAGATTATGAATTCTACAGACACCAAAAAGCCAGTGAACTAAACAACTTAAAAAAAACCCAAAAAGGAAAAAAAATCAAAAAAAAAAGGGAAGAAAAAGAAAAATAAAAATTAAGGAAAAAAAGAAAAGTCTAAGAAAATGTGGAAGCAAGATAGTTCTTCCAAGAGGCAGCTATCCACCCTCAACTTTAGCAGGCAAGGAAATCATTAATAGCAACAACAAGGGAGCATTCATTGTTGTACAGCCATGTAGCTTAGTGGCTCTGTGCTGCGTGGAGAGAGAGACTAATGCTGAAAAAAAAAACCCCACAAAACACTTCTAATATTTCCTTCCTCCATAGTAGAAACCATCTGAAATTAATGAGTCTTATTAATGTAAATTGCACCACGCTGTCAGACATAAATATCCCAATACCAAAGGGGCCCATTACCATTAACATCAGAAATGATCAACAAATAAAACTGTTAATGCCACAATATTTACTGGACAAATTGACTACACTCCAAGATAGGCTTATGATCGTGTCTTGCTGTTCGATTTCATTTCCCTGCAAGATGCACTAATGCATGTTGTTATGTGCAGCTGTGGCCGCTTTCTATAAAAAATATCTGTTTTCTATTGAGAGGTGTAGAGCTCGACTTAATCACTGCTATTTTCTCCCCCTCATGAAAATGGAGCATTTTGGTCTCTTCAAAACTGATAGAGGAAAATCAGAGATTTTTATTAGAAAGAATAGAAACAAGCTTGAAGATTGGTTTTCAAGAGAAAAACAAAAAACAACAGCAAAACAAAAACACTAGACTAATGACTTAAGTCAATCACAAACAGATGTTCTCCTAAAGAGCTAATAAATTTTTTTCCTGATTTTTTTTCCATCAGAAATGCAAAACACAGCAGCCTTTGAGTAAAATATCAGGTTTTTCTGCTGGCATTTTCTCAAACTTTGAATTTTTAAAAGACACTAGATTTGTAACAAGAAAGGTCCAGTTTATCACAAGTAAAAAAAATGGAATTAATTTTTCAAATATAACATGAATTTGAAAAAGCTCACATAAATGTATTTAAAGGCCTATGAAAAAATTAAAGGCATCAATTTTAAACTTTTTTGAGCTTTGAATAACTTTTTCTCTGGTTTTCGAACAACTGAATTTGAACTTTTAAGATCTCCTTCAAAAGTTCAAGATGTAGTTCTACCCAACCAGAATATCATGTAAGAGTGGGCCTGATTAGAAAAAAAAAATCAGAAAAACAAAAATCTATGTTTCTCTAGGAGAACCAGCCCTGGTCTACTCAAAGTTTGTCTTTAAACACCTAATTCCCATTAAATTTTGTAGGGCTTTGGAAGTTCTAGCCTCCTTAGCAAACCCCAGGTCTGTGAATGTGAGTCATTCCTTAATTTTATCATTAAAACACCAGGCATACATTCCAAGCAGCTCATCTGGGCTCCCTTAATTGTTGATAAAGAAGGATGTGCACATCCAGAAGGAAATTTGTCCCATCTGGAGAGAAACATCTAAGAGATGTGGGGCAAATTTTCTTCTGAAGAGGTCTGATTTTCCTTTCACTGTAGCAGCTGTTGGGTTAATGCCACATGCCTGAATTTTAGATTAAATGAAATCAATCTTTAATAAAACATAAATATCAAAGCATCACTATGGGCCCCAAATTTTTGGCATTCTAATTATTCAAAAAAAGAATAAATTCAGCCAAAACAATCCTAAGATCCATACCTGTAGAGCAGCCAAGCAGAAAGCCTGTGTTTTGCTGGTCTTTATGTCAATACATACATTCCTTGTCCACCATAAATTCGAGAACCTCAGTTTTCAACACGAGATATCTGAGTACAGAGTAAATCGATACCACAGAGCTGCACTGGACTTTCTTCAACCTCACATGTTGCATATTTAAACAGAGCCAGGGACCATTCTGAGAGTCAGGGCACCTGGCACAGCAGTGTTTATATCCACAAAGCCAGACACTATCACCCTCAAATCCAAATTGCTGATGGGGAGCGCTCCAGTGCTGTTGCCCAAATCATTCGTGTGAGTTTTTCTGTAAAAATACAGCTAAACACGATCCAGTGTCTATGCTAAGGATTTAATGGGAGGAGATGCACTGTGCCACTGACCTGCTGCTGCAGGTTTGCTAATTCAAAGACAGCCTCAGAGTCTGAAGCTGCATCAAACGACTCATCTGTAGCAGCACAATCAAGGAAGACTTGACACTGTTATTAACACAGTGATCCACAGCCAGGAGTGAAAGGATTGCTTGACAGAGCCTTGTCAGTGGAAGAGAGCGTTCCCAGGCATCATCATATCCATGTTTGATTGCACACAACAAATATTGCCTTTTCCGCCTATGGGCCTTACTGCAATTCGTACTAATAATAATCACTGTATTTTTTTCTGGTGTTTTATCCACCTCATTTTAAACAACTTAGTCTCTCCACTTGTGTGCCTGCTGCATGGTGTAATTACTGAAGGTCACAGCAAAAGCCTGAAGCAGAAGGAAGAGAACTCAACTGGTGGGGCCCCCAATTGACATCAGTTGACCTAATTTTCTTGAAGTCAATGAAGCTGGCAACAGTTGAGGGTTTAGCTCATTTTTCCTAATTGTTTCTGCTTTAATCACAACTGCCTCCTTCTTTAAGGACCATCACAGCTGGAAGCTCAGAAGAAATAACAATAACCTCTTCAAACAATGATTGTAATAAAGCAGTCGGTACCTGTTCTGCTGGTTTATAGGAAGAATTTATACAGACACTGCGTTGACTTGATATCATGGGGCTGGGCTGTAGCCAGGTGTGAAATGCCATGTGCTGTCCTAAATTTAGCCAGTGTAGGAATACAGCACCTTTCTCCAGATCATACTGCCAGACAATCTTGATAGCCTGGAAGAATATCAGTACAGAGGGCAGATAATTTAGGAATGGACGTTCATGAAAATATGGCTATTGAGGCAAAAAATACAAGCACTTTCATAAAACAGCTGGAAAAAATTATGAAAGACAAGGTAATTCAGACTTTAGAAATCATAAAAGATAGAACAGTTTGGAAGGGATCTTAAAATTAATTTCATTCCACCCCCTGCCATGGGCAGGGACACCTTCCACTACACCAGGTTGATCCAAGCCCCGTCCAACCTGGCCTTGGACGCTTCCAGGGACAGGAATAAATAAAGACAGAGTACTTCTGGCTTGTAAAGTCTTTTAAACTTTTGTTCCTGGAAGATGGGAATATATATGCAGGGCTTAAATAGAATTTAAGCCTTTTCATGTTTTGCAGTCTTCAGCTGAGGATCCATTGCAGATCACTCCCAAAATGAGTGTGCTGTCAATGAACATTCAGCTCCAACAGAACTTGGTATAATCATTCTCAGTAAACCCCTCTTCACCCTTAACACTCAGATCACTGTCTGTGCTTTCTGGCTGACTTCCATATCTTCTGTTGAACGAGCTCTTTCTGGGTTTTGTGGAGTTATTTTTTGCTTTATATTCTTTCCTTTTTTTTTCCTCCAGAAATACCCATATTCCCCTCATCTTTATTTTTGTTAGATCCTCTTTTCTAGTGAGATCCTAGATATGGAATGTGATGTATATGCACATAAATATATATGTATGTATGCATACTTACATACATATATATACTGTGCTTAATCCTTTGCAATTAAGCTTGGTGATAATTGTTTCTGTGCATTAGTCATAATCACATTTTAAGCAGCAAAGTCTATTATTGCTGTAGTGTGTGTTTCAGATGCCCTGCAGATTTGAGTCATTTTGGTTAATGCAGCTGTGTGTGGTAAAAAGATTTTACAATGCCTATAAAATTTTGCCTCATGACATGTTCAGCAAGTGAATCTGTGGCACCGTGACAGAGTTTCAGTGCTTTTATTAAATACTGGGTACCATCACATTATGTAGTGTTTAAACAAGACCCAGTCTTACAGGCAGAGTTTAGAATGTGTGGAGTTTGGGGTGAGAGTTCATGAGGAGCAAATGGTTTCTGCTGGGTGAGTTCACTTTGCCTTTTTCCTTGGTCTTGGATGTGTCAAGTTGGCTCATTTTTCCTCAAATCCCTTATATGTTGCTGAATACGAAAACCCCCTCCTTAGAGGCAAACACTCTTGTTTCTCTTGCTGAAATACCTGCTGGTTAGAACAACGAATGAAAATCATGGGCCACCCACACAATGTCTCTAAGGAAAAGAAGTTGTTCAGCTACCTGAGTGCATGGCTTGGGATGATTTCCTCCATGCCTCTGAAATGCCATGATGCAAAGCACCACGTTGGAGCTGTGACTGTGCAGCACTTCATGGAACCCTAGAATGGTTTGAGCTGGAAGGGACCTCAAAGACCAACGAGTTCTGGCCCTCCCTCCATGGGCAGGGACACCTTCCACCAGATCAGACTCTGCAAGCCCTGTCCAACCTGGCCTTGAATGCCTCCAGCTTCTCTGGGCAACCTGTGCCAGGGCCTCACCACCTTTGCAAGGAAAAATTTCTTCCTAATGTCTCATCTAAATCTATCTTCTTACATGTTGAAGCCAAATTCCCCTTGCCCTATCAAAGTAACTTTCCTTCTGTTGCCTCCCTATTTGCAACTCACAGTCAAGACAAGAGTATGGGAAAAAGGCAAGATTTCCAATAACCAGAGTTTCAAGTAATTTAGAAGTTATTGAGATGAGTTGAGTGCATGGTTCTTATTAAATCCCCAAACCCTTGGTGGAGAAAAGAGGTGACTGACACAAACACACTGCGATCATATCAGATGTCACAAGGACTGTGCCTTTAGAGATCATTCAACATTATGTCCTAAATAAACCCACGGGCACAATTATTAAAAAGAAATGGGTTACAACCACACTTAATTAGTTTCAGTGAGGCTGGGATAGAGACACTTTCTACAGTGAACTTTAACCTTCACCAGCCATTTCCACTTTCTTCTTCAGATCATGTTCCCTTTGAATATCTTTCTCCAGACCTCATCCCTGACCAGAAGGATTCTCTTTTCTGAAAAACCACTCTCTCCCATCGTATCACTGCAAGCGTTTGGCAGGGCAAAGATCACAGTATCAGAAAACTCTTAATTTCATTCTTTCCTTAGTTCTTTGTGCTTTGCTGGCTGCTGCAAAAGAGTGAAAACTGATCCAACACCTCCTCCTCCCAAATTAGGACCAAATTTCCCTAAAAGAAGTAGCCAATTTTCAAAAGAGACACATCTTGAAATAAGTTTTCATGAACTATTTGATAAAAAGCAGGCAAGTTTCCTTTTGAAAACTCCACGGGTTTTTTCCATTTGACTTGGCTATCCTCAGTCTTTTTCTCCTCCATGGCATACTTGACAGGTGTAGAGGAATCTGCCTGAGCAGTCTACCTCCATCTGCATCATCCTGCATGGAATCTTAATCTTCCCAAGAAGAAGAAATCTTGCAAAAAACCCATCTGTGGTCGTTCCCCCTCCCCCCCCCCCCCCCATATATATCTCATTTTTAATTTTCTTGTCTGATTTCATAAATACTTGCACAGCCTGAGGCTCTTTCCTCTTATCCTGTCCCTTGTTCCCTGGGAGCAGAGCCCAACCCACCTGGGTGCCCCTCCTGTCAGGGAGTTGCACAGAGCCACAAGGTCCCCCCTGAGCCTCCTTTTCTCCAGGCTGAGCCCCTTTCCCAGCTCCCTCAGTCGCTCCTGCTGCTCCAGACCCTTCCCCAGCTCCGTTTTATTCCCTGGACACTCTCCAGCCCTTCAATGTCTTTCCTGAATTGAGGAGCCCAGAACTGGACACAGGACTCAAGGTATGGCCTCACCAGTGCCCAGCACAGAGGGACAATCTCTGCCCTGTTCCTGCTGACCACACTATTTTTGACACATGCAGACACTGCAGTTCACAAATTGATTAAAATCAGGGCACTAGGTTTTTCAACCTGGGTGATGACAAGACTAGACTCTTGAATAATTTCAAACCATTTTTCAGAATTTTCACAGGTGAAAGTAGAATTAAAAATATATTTTTTTCTGTTCTGATAGTTCAAGTTTTGATAAATCTACACTCTTCAGTGAAACAGATCACATTAAAAAGTCCCCATTCACCACCCATTTCTGCTTTATCTTATTTTAGATCCCCTGGAGTTTTATGAAATATAACATCCACTGACTACAAGCTCTGTTTCTTCTTGCTCTCAATATATCCTTTCTCTTTTCTGGCTCTGTGCTGTTACCGATGCTACAATCTCTGAAAACCAAACAGGATTAATTGCACGACTAATATCCGGGTCTCATGGACCCATCCTTTCTTCATCCCATGCCTTCTTTCCACTGATCATGAAGGTGGTGACACAAAGTGAGGGAAATCCCCATTCCTGACCTCAGCGCTAGGACACCAGGATTTGTTTTAAGGCTCCACCAGCCAGCAGTGCTCTTCAGCAAAGTTTGCAGGCCACTGCTTTGCCAGAGAATTAAAAGAAAAAACACCATGTGCGGTGCTGTCAACACCTTGGCAATATCAGCCTTCCCTCAATTACTTTTGCTTACAAATTACTCCTAATTTTGTTCTTTAAAGCTAGTTAAGAACAAGTGCTAGTAGGATTGATGGGGAACTAACTGCATGATTAAGTAATTACATTTTTAAAGCTTGCCTTACACTACAACTAATGATTTGTCACACGGTAGCAGAAACTCAAGATAATGAATGGGAAATGTTTACAGGTAGTTTGTTTCTTCCAAGTCTTTTATCATATTGTGGCTGGTGCTATATCTGCATATGATTCCCAAGGAAAGAAAATCTGTCATATAATCTCAACATTTCTGAGCAATTTGTTAGACCTTTGATCACACTTATTATGTGATTTGTTCTATGATCAGAATTAATTGGTGTTAGAAAAGACTCAATAGGTTTTGGATAAAATCATTTTCTGTCAGAAAATGAGGGGTTTCACTAAATACTAAGGTACTGTTGATGTACAGTAATTCAACAAAATCCAGCCCATCGAGAATAATTTGACATTGTTTCAATAGTTTCAAATTTAATAATTTTGTCTGTTTTACTTCAATATGTCATCCACCTGAAAAAAAAAGATATTTTAGGCTGTGTATATACGGAATTTTAATAAGTTTGCATTAATTTTCTGAAAGAAAATGCTTCAGCAGTGCCACCTTCTAAGACATTTCTGAATTTTTGCCTTTTTTTTCTCCTTGACTGGAACAAATAAAAATGAAGATAGTGCTTATAAACAAACGTTCCAGGCTTTGATCAGCTCTAACCATGATCTGATTTGATAGCCAGCTGAATTAATTTGATGAAATGTTGTCTATTATTTACAATGTAGGAGCATTTGGAGGCTTCAAATGCAATTTTTCCACATCTGAACGAGGCATGGCATTATTCCTGATGGGCTGGTCCAGAGCCCTGAGATGTCAATGGAAATACTCCTACAGACTTCTGTAGACTTGGAGTTTGACTCAGAAAGAAAATGGATCTCTCTGTCGAGCAGCTGAGATCCAGGGAGAAAAGGTGAAGGAAGGGAAAGGGACTTACCCAAGGTCAGACAAAAATATTCTGGTTACCCCCGTCCATAGAATCCCAGAATCCCAGAATGGTTTGGATCGGAAGGGACCTTAAAGCTCATCTTGTTCCACCCCCTGACATGGGCAGGGACACCTTCCGCTATCCCAGGTTGTTCCAAGCCCCATTCAGCCTGTCCTCAAAATTTAAATTCTGACCTCATTTGAAAATATCAATTCTGATGGCTTCTGCTCTTCTATTATATGAATTAGACCTAAATCAAATTTTTTGAATTTTGGAGATTTTTTTCCTTTTGATTGGTTGGTTTTTAAACCACACCAAATCACTAAGGCAACAGAATAAGCAATTTGCCATTTGGGGCTCTCTCCAGTCTATATTTTACTCATCATCTGCAATTTGCCCTGGGCGATGTCTGCTTGCTCAAAAAAATAAGAATATGGGATTGGATCTACTTTGGGGGATTTTGGTCACAGTGAAAGGAAAAATTTTGGAATCCAATTTGCATTCAGGCTTGGAGAAATGCTTTTGGTTTTCTAGTTGAAACCAGAAGTATGGGAGAAGTGGGAGCCTTTTTCCTTTCAAGGTCTGTCCTTACATCTCACTGCCTTCATGTCGCTCCTGACATCCAACCTGGCACAGGCAGAGGCAGCAGGGAAGTCATGATTCATCTCCTGTCTCTTGAACTACTGAGTCTTTAGAGTTTGTTCAACATCAGCACTCCCAGATAGTCTGAATAATCCATGAAAAGATGAGAAGTTTAATGTTTTTATTGTAATCTCAACATGGTAAAACCATTTCTACTCTACGGTGAACCTATTTCCATGAAACACAGACTGGAGGTGCCCATTCTAGATGAGATTTTATTGCACTAAGAAAAGTTCAAAGAAAAGATTGCTCCTGGCCCAGAGAGTCAAAGAGCTGCACAGAAGCACAGAAGGAGGAGGAACAGAAGTGTTTTTCAATGCAGTAAGTCTGCAAAACAATGTGACACAAACTTCAGATGTCTTAGGGAACAGTTGTGATTTTTATACTCAGAAAATACTGAAAATATTCACTTGCTGTGAAAAGGTAACTGATTTCATCCTTGTAGAAGTAGCAGTAAATAGCTGATAGCAGTGGTTGCAGCAGGTCTTCTTTGGTGTTTTCAGTAGACTAAACAAAATATCAGTCTTAAAATAGTTTATATAAACCTACCATTCTAGCCAGAAGAAGGCATGTCAAAAAAATCCAACAAATGAAATTGTCTATGCTAATAATATAGCAAGAAGACATAAATGCTGCTTTGGATGTTGAGCTGAAATGTATGTGCGTGTGAGTTTTTCGCTGTTTTTTTTTTTTCTCCCTTGTATGTTTTAAAATTTTTCCCTTCCTAGCAGTTACTCTTCCAAACACAAAGGACAACTAGACTGACATCAAGTAAAGTTAGTATTCTCCTGTCATTTCTCTGGACATCATCTGTGACAGTTGTGCTCGCGGTGATTCGGTCCCTCACACGTCACTGTTTTCATGTCAGCTCTCCGTTTCACGTTGCAGAAATCCCTTCTGTCAGCTCCCATTCAGTTTGATAGGTCATGCTTACACCTGCAAGCTGGGGCAGTGCCTCCCTGACAGGATCTGTCACAGCACAGCAGTCACCACGCTCAGCCAAACAGCAACTTCACTCAGTGGCAAGTTTGTTATGATGACTTTTAGGATTTGAGGTTTTCTTTTTTTTTTTCAAATTCTTTTTTTTTCCCTTTTTCCTTCTCCTTCCTCTCTGCCAGTGACAAACACTGCGAACTAGAGGAGAAATGACAACTCTCATCAGTGGGGAGAAACCAGAGACTTTTCTGGCAAATCCAGGCCGAGAGGATGGTTTGCTTTTCCTGCCTTCTCTGTGCCAAGCCCATTACAGAATGTCAAAACAGCTAAAATATTCCTCGGATATGCAAACCTCACAAATAATTTAAATACATGTCCCTGTATTTCTAAGCTATGCAGCTCGAGGAATCATTAAAATTAGAGATGGCAAAAGCCTCGAGGTCAGTGCTCTGTCCATTGCTCTCTCTATGCACCGGTGGGAATGTCCTCCAGTCCTCTGTCCACTCACATTTAACTGCGTGTAGGATGCCACTGGGTGTTCAATTACTCCCACAGATCTCACTCTTGGAAAATGTCTGTCATTATTCAATCCTCATTTTCTATTTTATCCTGCAACAGGTCTTGGTAGGTTCTTGGACCGATTGAAGCTACACAAATTAGAGGAGGAGGACGAGGTATGAGATCCAGGACTTGGTCTTTTCACCTTTGTCTACCTAAAGTATTTTATTAAAGCAAAAAATGCGTCTTTTGGCATATCGCACTCTGTGATTAGCACATAGTTACTAATTACTGCCCTATATGGAGTTATAGCTTGTTCATTTTGCCAGAAATAAATATACATTTCATCCTTTCACTGTCAAAAGACAACCCTCAGTGTAATCATAGAGGTCTCAATAAACTTTGGTGGTTGGACATTTCTTGTACAAATTATGATTTTAGTTTGTGGGGTGGAAGAGTCCCTGCCTTTTGTGCCCAATGTACTGACAAGTATCTCCAGAAAACTGAATCCCTAGAAACAAAGGTGGAACTTTTTTCCTGTCATACTAGAAAAAGTGGCTCTGTATAAAGGAGTCACAGGGTATCATGAGGACAATATGACTGTGATACCACAAGTTTCATGTATAACATGAAGGCAACCATGGAACATGTGAGTATTCAAGATTTCAGAGGTATTCAACATCATACTCCCCCTCATGTCTTAATAATTTCATAGATAATTGGACTGTAGCTGGAAAGTTCATTATTAAATTTGAAAGGGGATATTACTTCTTATTTACCACAAACATCCAAGGTGAATACATGGTATGAAACCACACCCACCATGACTGGACTGAATTTTGGAACAGGGTGTCCAGGGAAGTGGTGGAGTCACTGTTCCTGGAAGTGCTCAAAAAATGTGTAGTTGTGGAGCCGAGGGACATGGTTTAGTGGTGGACCTGGCAGTGCTGGGTTAATGAAAGCTTGAACTTGATGACCTTAGACGTCTTTTCCAACCTTAATAATTTTATGATTCTATGATCTTAGTTACATTATTTGCTGTCTGTGCTCTCAGGTGAGATAAGTGACACAAAATAAGAAACACATCCAGGACTGCTTTCTTTGTACACCTAGCGTTAATATTTAACTTCTCAACTTAAATGATATAACAGTGTTTAAATACCACAAATTAATTTGAGCTGTGACATGAGTCTTCCTGTAGTAAAGCAGAACTTCTTCTTTTGTTTTCTTCCAGGACAAATTCAGGTGATCTAAAATTGGGCAAAAGAGGTTTTGAGATTAAAAAAGAGATGGAGACACGTTGAAGATTTAGAGCTGCAGCTAAACAGTGAGAAAGAAGGGGATTGTCTCCAGAAGATGTTTAAAAATTGTGGTATTTTTGTGGTAGAAGGTTGTTCTTTAAGGTCCAGTAGCCTATTAAAAGTGGGAAATGTTTGATTTGATAAAAAAGAGACTATCAAGGCAATAGGCTGTATGAGGCAGAGAAAACTGGTTTTGTACTGAGGATACTTTCCGAAAAGTTTGAGGTGAACTTTCATTGCCAGTGCTGTAAAATGCTCTTTCATTAGGTTTGAGCAAATCACCAGAAATATGGTCACATCACATGGGGTAGAACTTCCAGAGGAATACTGAGAAGACACCAGGGCTGTCTGTTTCTAGTATCGGTGCCTGTGTGGACTTGGTATTTAAAATAAGAGGATTTAAGTGTTGTATGTGTTGGAATTATTTACATTTTTTTAATCTGTCATGGAGACACGCACTGCTGTGTGACTGCCGTATTTCTGGAGTCAAGATTAAGAGTCCTGCACAACCGTCACTGATTAAAAGCAATGTTAATGTCTCCTCATTCCATACATACCTGTATCACCTTGGTCCAGCCAAGCAGACTTAAAAATAAAAGGATTTAAATGCTGTCTGCATCAGAATTTTTTGTTTTGTTTTGTTTTAATTTGCCATGGGCAGGTGTCTGTTCCTGCCCTGGCACAGGTCACCTATGGGTCACAGTCCCCACAGAGCTGCACCTCCTCTTTCACGGGACACCTTCCTCCAAGAGCACCTCTGCAGCTGTGTTTCCAGAAATGTCATTTTCCACAGGTCTCCTTCATTTCTCTCCATATTTCTCCAGACACGTTTCCTCATCGATCTCTATCCATCTTCTCCACACCTCCTTTGAGGCTATGAGCAACCAGATCTAGTTGAAGATGACTCTGGTTATTGCAGGGGTGTTGGACTAGATGACCTTTAATGGTGCCTTCCAACAAAAATCGTTCTATGACTCCGTGATTTTATGATTATGTGTATTAATTTTGTTCCTTCTTCCTGATCGTTTCTGGATTGTGAATTATTTGGGGCAAAGATTTTCCCTTTGCTTGTAACTTCAATGCAGATATAACCAAGAGAGGTGCTGTGAAGTCTGAACATTCCTGCACCCTGCTTGCCTATTAACAGTCAAAACTTGTCGTTGCATCCTCCTCCTCCAATTACAAAGACTTAGAGACCAAATCCCTGTTTTCTACTTGTGTGTGTGTTTGGAATTCTACAGTTAGCATCTCTCTTCCAGTGGCTTCTTGTGAATTGGTCTCTTGTGAACACTCTTCAGTCTCCCACAGCATCCTCAGCACAAAGATTAACGATGCAAACCTGAATGAAAATACCTTTCCAATTTTATTCTACAATCTAAAAGACAAAACTTAAACCAGGCAAAAAAAAATCAGGGGAAATCAAACGTGGGAGATAAGGTAATATTAAAAACCTGAGGTGAGTTTAATGTTTGCTAGCTCTGCATGATGATTTTGTAGCTTCTCTGTACATCTCGACATTTTTGGCAGACTGCGAAGCCACATTTCATAGGGAAATCCCAGCACTGAAGTGCTATAAAAATACAGACACACAGAGCAGTGAAACACCTCGAGAAGTGATACACAATGAAGGGGAAATACCATTTTCCTTTCACTGGAAACATTAGCTTCCAGAAAAGAAATAATTCTCTGGGCTTTTACCAAGTGATTTTTCCATTTCAGTGTATCATTTCTTTATTTACCATTACACTGATTATCCATACTTAGACTAATGATCAAATAGCTCTCAAGTCCAAGATATTTGGCTAAGGCAGCCCCCAGGATTTTTCTTTTCCTTTTCAGTTCCATTTTTTCCCCTTTTATTCCAAATTTTTAGGGTGATTATAGGGTGTGTAAGATCGTTAAAGGATTGGCAGCAAGCACGAAACTCAAATCCTTTATCCAGAGGCTAGAGGAAATGTGTGTTGCCAACATGCAATTCCTTCATTGTCCCACCAATGTCCTGAATTAATGGAGGAATCATGCTCTCACTCCACTGAGAGAAGAATTTAAGCTTCTCTGCTTCCCAGAGACCCCATCTAGGATGAGAACAATTAATCATATATGGAACTCAAAATGTTTGATTAATATTTATCAATCTTAATGCTAGAAAAACAAAAAAAACTGCAGTAAGAAGAGGCTTTAATTTCTTTATTTATTATTCCTTATATCCAGGATAAACTAGAATGAAAGTTGCTTCATAATCATCTGAGAAACTGCTGAACTTCAAGTTGAAAGACAAATTGGGATCCTGCTTTCTGATAAAGGGTATGTTGGGACAGAACCACCCAGAAATTTAAGTTTTCTTATTCCTTTCCCTTTAAGACCACGTTCAAATTCACAGTTCATGAGCAAAAGGAGCCAGAACGTCAGATATTAAATTTACTAATAGAGCTTAAATAATTACAGTTTGAGCAGCTGAAAAACAAACCTAGAGCAACCATGGGAGTGGATCCCTCCATGTATGTCTGGAAACCAGGGAGTTATTTAGAGTCTGTATCTGCTGGCCATTAGCTGGTAAATCCAGATTATTAATAGGTTTTATTTTTAACATGGTCACCACTTTTGCAAGGTTACAGGTAATTTTTGTTTTCATTTTTTACTTTATTAAAATAAAATAAATAAGCAAAAAGCCACAATTTGGCTGAATGAAGACCACAGATACAGCTTTAGTGTAACAGCAGAATTATTGCTCCCACCTCACTACATTTTGAGGACTTCCTTCTCTCATTAATACTGCAAGAAATGACTCTAAGAGCCTGAAATAAAAACCCTTAAACTGGGACAGTCCTGGATTTAAGTCTTCATTCTGTGGATTTTATCTACTGTTTTTAATCTCATTCCCAGAGTTTGGAAGATATTTGCCACCAGCTTAGCACTCTGGCCACCTGGACACATCCTTAACTGCTCTCCTGAAACACCTTAAGTCGCATTCCCAGAAAGGGAAGCCTGGATGTGTCTGTAAGCAGCCCAATTGCTTCTTACAATATGTAGAGTTTTGTATTTGTGATTGAAGAATCTGAAATTTAAAACCCCAAAAAATTGTGGACAGAAAACAAATCAGCCTCTTTAATGTCAGTGGGAAAATCTTTGTGCTGTTGCCCTAGCCAAGGGATGAACCAGGCTATCTCACCAGAAATAATCTACATTTGAGAGCTGACTGTGGCCCTGTTCTGCACTTTTCCCTGGCAAAGATCCATGTAGGTGTCAAAGGAAATCCCACCCGTACAGAGAGCACAAGACATGTCTGTTATCCAGCCAGAGAAACCAAGTTACCAAAGGCACTTTTGTCCACTTATCTTTTTTAAAAAAGTGAAACTTCCTTCTCTTTCATCTTTGAGTTTTTCTGGTTTGATCAGTCAGGAATCTTTTGACTCACTTTTTTTTTTCTTTTTTTTTTTTCCCCTCACTGTACACTTGTTTTCTAGGATTATGAAGGAAGGGTCACACTGTGGGTAGTTCTGATTTATCCATTTTCTTTTCCTAACACCTTCTATGTCTTTCCATTTTCAGGTTGAGCAGATGCTGAAAGAGAAGTTTGGCCAAAAAAAGGTGAAAAATTATGTAAAAATTATATTTTTTTAGCTAACAGATAAAGGCAGACATTGAACTTCTCTAAAGAAATCTAAAGACCATGTTAAAATCAGTCTTAAGAATTACCACCAACAGCCAGTTCTGTAATCTGTCCCCATAAAGAAATTTAAACTGGTGGACTAAATTTTAAGTCTCTGTTTATTGAGGCTTTCAGGGCACACATCTTTTATGAAGTTCATCTGAAATTCCACTAATTGCAGTACAAGGTACCAAATGGAGAAACATTTTAATTGTAGAATCACAGAATAATTCATGTTGGAAAAGATCTCTGAGAACACCAGCTCTGACCACCAACCCAGCATCACCGTGTTCACACTAAACAATTTTCCCGAATGCTACATCCATATGTTTTTTGAACACTTCCTGGGATGGTGACTCCACCACTTCCCTGGCCAGCATTGTTTCTGCTGAAGCTCCTTCTGGACAGGTTTTGCAAGGAAATGGGGAAAAAAGAAAAAAAGGTGGGTTTTTTTGGTTGTTTTTAATGAAAATCAAATATTCCAGAGTCATCCCTACACTCCAGGCCCTCCTGCATCACCTATCTCAGCAGAGTTACTGGTCCCTTTTGCCCAAATGACTAAGGATGACTCATATGCTACTCACTGTGTGTCGCCTGCAAACAGCCCCTCCTCCAACCCAACCCAGAGCAATTTGTCTCAGATGTCTATCCAAACACAGAAAATTCGGCTCCTCAGATCTAAGCTGACGCCCTAAACTGTCTAGGAATTGATGTCTCCTGCTCTGTCTCACACGAGTGTTGTTTTCCTTTTCAGTTATTAGATACATGTGGGTTTTTTAAAGCATCCCATGTTCTTTCTAGGATGCTGTTCCAACACCAGAGGTTTTCCTGGCAGCCTCCAAGCCCTGTGCCTTCCTCCCCTAACCCGTTTGGCCCCGCTGGCCTTCGGTGCCATGGTGTCAACTGGTGTGTGGATGTGGAGGGGGGCAGGTGGTGCCAGTGCTGACACAGGGGAGCACCATCCTAGAGGGCTCCTGCTGCTTAAAAACCCGTCAGTGCCTGAAACCCGCCCCCTCCAGCGAGGGTCTGATTCCACTTGTGAGCAGGAACCGTGCCATTCTAACAGATGGGCTCTGGTGCAAACAGCCAAGAAAACATGTATATTCATAAAAAAAAAAAAAAAGGAAAAAAAAAAGGGTACTGAGGGCATGAATACCAGCCAAAAACATCAACATCTCTCCATGTCTTCTCTTGAGCGTACAAATCCACGGTTAAGGGGATGTGTGGGCGCTGAGCTGAATTCATTAAAAAAATTAAAACAAAATGCCTGGCCACGTAGAATGAGATTTCAGGGCATTAGGAAATGGGCAAGGTGCCCTGAGAGAGAGGAAAAGGGAAAGAGAAAAGTAATATTCAGGAATAAGCTGAGCCAGAAAAATGCATGGGGTCTGTCTGGTAATTACCAGAGCCTGTGACTTGTCTGGGTGCTCAGTTCGTGAGTTTGGTTTGGGGACAGGGAGGAGGGGGAGGTACAGTCCTGTCTCTTGTGCGTTATTTTTTTTTCCCATTCAATCTATTTCTCCTTTAGTAGGCCAAAATTAAGACAAGGAGACAAACAAAACACTCAAACCCAAGAATTTTAGGCTGATCTAATATTTAAAGCTCACAGAGTTCTGTCCTTCAGGTCCTGGTAGATTTTGGTCAGGGAACTGTGAAGCCACAAGTGAGAAGATCAAGAAGAGCAGATGAGATTGAACTGAGAACATTAAAAAAGGGATTGTGAAGACAGGTGAGGAACCCACCTCACCTGGCAGATCAGCTGGGAAGCTCTTCCTAACACTAAATAACCACAACAGGCCAGCATAAGCCAGGTCTAAGTATGAGAAAACCAGGAAGGTGCTGAGCCTACCATTGTGCAAAATACTTTACTTGAGGTATACACCTTGAAAACCAAGTTCATTGAGGCTGCTGAGATGGAGGCAGGGTCTGCTTAAGTGGAAACTCGTGAATTTCTCTTGCACATCCCATCCTTGCTGGCAGCAGAAGCAGCAAACAAACGTACTCCTCTCCTTTCCTCACCAGCAACACACAGAATCTCAAAGTTTGGAAAAGACATCCAACACCACAAAGAGGAGACTTTAAACTCAGTTTTACTCAGCCCTTTATCCCCACAACAGGGTAAAACCTCTCAGAAGGGTGGTACACCCCTCATAACCAGCAGAGAGAGATTTCATCTCTGTTTTGGAGCTTGGAACTGCACCCAGATTTTCTACTCCCTTGAAGATTTTGCAGTTCCTGAAACAATAGGATGATGTGGGATAGGCCTGTATTTTTGAAACTGTTCCAGCTCATACAAAACAGTTAAAGAAAGGCCTGCAAGCCAGGTCTCTCCCAGGACTGTGCTAATATAAGAGCTATGGCCTTCTGTTCCTTAAGTTAATTCATATTTCATTGCCTTATGAAAAGCTGAATAATTCAGCTTTACCCTGAAATGTGAGGGAAGTCTTCATTAAAAGGCACCATGGGCCAATTCGGAAAGTAGTGGGACCTAAAGCTTTTCCTATATCACTATGTGGTTTTCAAAGGAAACAAGGAGTCAACAAGGGAGTTAGAAGAATATGAGGTAGTGTTCTGGGCTCAGGAGAGTACTAAAGACAGAAATATTTGCTAAGATTTCAAGTTCCTATAAGCTGAAAAAAAAGAGCTGTAGAACCAATGTTCTCTTGAAAATGCTACTAGACATAACACACTCCAAGGTCTCTAAAAATCTCAGTCTGAGCAACTTGCAATGGCCCAGGGAAGAGTTGGAATGAGATGATCTTTAAGATCCTTACAACCCAAATTATCCCCTGATTCTGTGACGTTATTCTAAAGCAATCCAGGTATGTTGGCACATGCCCTGCTGTTAGGTAAATCACACTTCCAAAACCTGGTGTCAGAGGGTAAGAACCTGTGCACCCACAGCTGATCAGCCAGGAGTTTCTTTGATGCAGGGAACAGTAGCAGATGAGGCAGATGGTGGAAAAAAAAGGCAGAAAAGGGACTAGAAAATGTAGAAAAAAAAAAAGTAGAAAAGTGAGAAGTAAAGGCTTCAGGAAGACCTTACAGAAACCTTCCTTCCATTACGTAAAGGTGGCTTTGGAAAGAGCTGGAGACGGACTTTCCACAGGGGCATGGAGTGTTAGGACAAGGGGGAATAGCCTTAAGCAGAAGGAGGCTACATTTAGATTAAATCTTAGGAAGAAGTCCTTCCCTGTGAGGGTGGGGAAGCCCTGGCACAGGGTGCCCAGAGAAGCTGTGGCTGCCCTTGGATCCCTGGAAGTGTCCAAGGCCAGGTTGGATGGGGCTTGGAGCAACCTGGTCTAGTGGAAGGTGATCCCTGCCCACAGCAGGGGTTGGAATGAGATGATCTTTAAGGTCCCTTCCCACCCAAACCATTCTGTTATTCTGTGACTATTGGTAGTGGGGTCTTCTCAGTGCTCTGTTCTAGGTTCTGTTGACTTCCCCAAGTCTTTGATCTTTAACCTGTGTGCAGCCACATCAGTGCAAATCCTCATTCTTTTCTTTCAATGAGCTCAAAATCCACTGTTGTTCATGGTACCAGAAGTTAATGCTCCCTCCCTGCAGCACAGCAGTTATTATTATTATTATTATCATTATTCCCACTGTTACCTCGCTTCTCCTAACAAACAACAATAATAACAAAAATAATGATAATAAGCAAAAAAAATCAAAATTCGGATTCTGCCCTTTCTAATTACAAATCACCACCTGTGGTAAAATTATTGAAAAACAGATGAGCATTTCATTCCAGCAATAGCCTTAAAACAAGCAGCAGTTCCAACTGCCAGTGTGATGTATAGACACGGCGCAGGGCAGATGAGGGATTAATTAGGTCTGTCCCTGCACATTGCCAGGGGAGCACTTCTGTAGAGGTGATTGAAAACTAGAAAGAGTGGCATTAGTCTTCATTGTTGGTTAAAGGCAACAAAAATAAAGATGCAATTGAGTTGACAAAGCTTCCAGGTATGTGGCTGAGTCATTTGGAGGTGTCAAAATGATCAAACCATAATTAATTAGCTAAAGTGTTATATTTAATTCCTCAACTTTAATGAAGATTTCTGCAGCCGAAAACAAACGGCAGCACCATTTGTTTGTGAAGGGAAGGAGTGGAGTTCACGAAGCGGATGACGCCAAAATTTAATGGCGCCTTTATAATCAAGCCCATGTTCTTAATCTTACTGTCATTTTATGTACAGACATAGAAACCCCGTGCTGTTGTATGCATTTATATTAGGACTGCAATTAGGAGACCACAAGTGACAGGGAAACCAAATGTTTATTATTTCCAAGCAATAAAACAGAATACAGCTGAAAAAAACCCAGGGTTTTTTTAATATTGACCTCTAGGGTTGACACTGTAAAGACACACAAGACCTCAGTGGCAGGTAGTCTAAGTCTGTATCTCAGGAATTTCATGAAGCTTGTTCCAAAGGAAAGAAATTTGAGATTTATGAGTTAAGAATTGCAAGAGCAAAATGTGAGTTTTGCTCTGAGTTCTGCCACAACTGTGGATAACCACAACCTTGGATTTAGGCTGAGGGAAGGTCGGCCTGAAACTCCCAGGCAGCTCTCTCTGAGCACACGCCTGTTTTGGACTGGGAAAGACTTCTTTCTCTTCAGCTTTTTCACCTGCCACCACAACCTATAATGCACCCTGGTCCTATCAGGTACTTAGACTAGGAGAGACTCACCCCAAAATGTTCTATGCCACACTTCCCATGCCACTGCATGAAAGTGGTCACCAAGAGCTCTGGAATAGACATTCTCTCCATGCACATTCAAACACACACACGTATGCAGAGACTGATGCATCTGCATGCTGCTCAAACTGAAAGTCGCTTTTCCAGGATACTTGTTGCAGGATTTATGCAGGAATGACTGTTTTGAGGTGACAAGAGGGCCAGAACACCTATCCTATGGAGACAGGTTGAGAAGATTGGGGCTCTTCAATATGGAGTAGAGATGCTCCAGGGAGACCTTAGAGGCCCTTTCAGTACCTATAGGGGTTTCCAAGAGAGCTGGGGAGGGGCTTGGGACAAGGACCTGGAGTGGTAGGACAGGGGTCTCCTCTCCAACAATCTGTGGCTGGGATGAGCTGTATGACACAACCTGCACAGTATTGTGATGTTCAACAGCTCATTCCTGCTGCTGGTGTCCCCGGCCTTGTACAAACCAGAAGGGTGGGAAGATGCTTTCTCCCACAAAGGAATTCCAGGATTAGCTGACAGTCAAGGCCTTAGCAGGAAGGCCGGTTAATGCGTTGTTTCATCTACAACATAAAATGTAAGCAATGTTTCCCTCTTACCCAGCAGCTGTTACCTCTACCATAAGCTGTTAAAATTCCCTCGTTATTCCATGTAGCCAGGCCAGGCCCATTTCCTGTGCAGTTGTCATCTCCTTAATATATTATGACATTACAGACTTTATTAGTATATTTGCAGTGCCTTTTTATTTTTTATTAGCTAATGGGCTGTTTGCTTACACCGTATTTGCTTAGTCTTTCAGAGCTCAGCCTATAAAATGGCCAAACGTGATCCCATCTGGAAGCCATTAAAGATCAATAGAGATGAAATCTGAAGAAGAAAGAATTGTGAAAAAAAAAAAAAGAAGGAAAAGTCTACTATCAAAAACAATTGTGAACAAAAACCTGTCAGCTTCTGTTCTCAAATCTGGACATGCGAAAGCTCATCACAATTCCAACGTGACAAAAAGCGCCATGGTCTTTTTAACATCAGGAACAACTAATCTAGTTTAAAGGAATTATAAATATGAGTAAAGCCCGTGGTTTCCTTGATTCTTTGTGAAAATGGAAACCTTTCTAGCATACATTGCATTCTTCTGAAGTGCTGGGCTCTTTGTGGGGAAGCAGCTCAGAGGACAAACTACGTCTGTGACAGAAATACAAGTTATGGTGACGTGTCTCTCTGTCACTTTCATGGCTATATCACAACACCTGCAGATGTTAACATGGCAAGATTGTGCCCAAAATGAGGAAATTTCATTGTGAAATGCACATTATGGCAGCCAGACATGTAAAGTCGTGTCTGGATCCAAAGAATATTAACTCTGTAGCTTCAGTACTTAAATATTTTGGCAAATACAAGTCTCGGAAGGTTTTGAAGAGCTCCTGCAGTAGATGAGTGCTTGGCTCCACTGTGGTAGTCACCCTGCAGAAAGGAAGAGAGGATTTGAGGTTTTGCAGGAGCAAAGGGGATTATGAACACAATTCTTCCACGGGCTCATTGCTGACCCAGAGCAAAAATCAGCCCTGACCATGGCACTCAGTGAGGGAGACATGCTCAGGGCTGGCACTTGCCTGTGGGGTGAGCACCAAGTGTTTCCCCCATGGTGATGAGGGCTGTGTTTGCTCTGGCCATGTCTCAATCTCTGGTGCCGGGGGACTTGGAGCGGTGAAACGGAGGCGCCCACACTCACCTGGGCCGTGGTGTTCCCCTCTGCCTCCAGATGCCTACAGCAGATCCTTGTCGGCTTTAATCACTTTACAGTCGCAGAGAGGAGCAGACATTTCCAGGGCCTGACCCATCCGACCTGCTTTAGATATGTGCCTGAGGATGAGGCAAACTGCATCCTAGAAGGACCTTTTCCCCTCCTGCGTCTCTGAAGGCGGTCTGGATGATTAGGTCAGATGCAAATCCCTGCTCTGGTGACAGGTGACACCCACCCAGCACCCATGTGGTCAACAGCTCCAGCTATACTAGAAACTAAACCCTGATAGATCCTGAGCTAATGGTCACCGCCTACCTCTGATCACACAATTTATTTCTCTTAACCTCTAAACAAGTGTGGCTACTTCCAAAATACCTGCTAAGGTGTTCTTCAGCCAGAGAGCAGATGCCTAAATCTGTCTCTGGCTTGGAGATCTACGAGTCTCTATGGGAGCAAAGAAATTTGCCCAGAGTTTAGGACTGACCACATTGCAGAAATGTTTGTTCCAGGGAGTTTTCTCTCAGTGAGGACCACAGAGAGGCTTGGAGTCATTCATTTCAGCCTTGAGAAGAGGAGGCTCTGGGAGAGCCTTGTCTGTGTGTACACCTGCACAATATGGGGGAATAAATTATAAAATCATGGAATCGTAGAATGGTCTGGGTTGGAAGGGATCTCAAAGAAGAAACCTGAATTTTTATCCCTAAAATTTGGTATTTAAAGGAAAACATTTTCTGTTAGCTATTGCTTGTAAAACAAAAAAACGAAAGAGAGGTCTAAATAACCACTCTGGACAACTCTTCAAGTTTTATCTAGAGCTAAAGAAAACCCTCCTTTGCACTGGACACAGAAGCTGTCTTACAGTTAAGACATTTTGAAGTGAATTGGAGACAGAGAGTGTAGTGTGCATTTGAAATCATTACACTCGTAAAATTCAAAGGTTCGACTTGATGGTCTTGGAGGTCTTCTCCCACCTTAATAGTTCTGTGATTCCATTCTATGATCTGCCCAGGAAGACACAGGAATCAAAGGGTCATGATGAGGCAGAATTTCATTTAGCAATGTGAAAAAAGTGCAGGAGATTCATGTGCCAGTGCTTAGGTACCAAAGCAGTGGCCACTTTTGGCAGGAAAAGCAGATAATCATTAGATTTCACAGGAAATTCTCAAACTTTCCAGGTAAAAGGAAGCATCTGGGATCATTTGGGATTTGCCAGCACCAGGAGAAGCAACAAGCAGTTTAAAAATACTGCCCCTCAATGGGAGAAAATGTATTTCTATTAAGGGACCAGAATTGCTCTACGCCTGTTGGAATTTTTGCTTGTGCACAGGAATTTAGCTCCAGGTTCATGTCTGTCACTAAAATTGACAACTGCCTATGGCTCTCTACAATTGAAACGTAGATCTTAAATTTCACATCATTATCCAAATAAAATATATCTGCCAAGGGGGACTGGTATTACACAGTTAGAGAACTGTGATACCAGTTGTCTGATTAACATATTGAGAGGAATATAAGAATTTCTCACCTATTTTCCAGAGGGAGACTAACTGGGGAGCTTGTGGTAAAGAGACTAATTGAACATCCTCCCTCTGCTCGCTACAGAGATGCCCAGAAATATGTCTGCTCTGTGCAAGCAGGTTTTCCCTCTGCATATTACATTTGCTTTTTAGGACAGTAAGGAACAAAATCATTAAGTTTTTTTTTTTTTTTTTTTTTTGCACCTCTTTGACTAAAAAAAGAGTTAGCCAAATTTTTGCATTGAAAAGTGTGTGACTTTCCACAGAAAGGTTTTCTCATGGCTGCATAAAAGAGCAAAGAGATTAAACACAGAAGTTGCTTTTGGAAAGGAGAAGTTCTTTTTCAGGAGATATCAATGAAGCAGAGATCAGAGAAAACCTGTCCAAGCTTCATTCGGACAATGATTTATTAATAGTTGAGACAGATGCGAATTTACACATTACAGGCAGAGTCCATTTCAGACCTGGATCCACATTTTGCCTGTGACTGAGGTCAGGATTTTGGATCAGTTCGTCAAAGCAGCTGACCAGGGAGGATGCTTAGAACCAAAGCTGCCTCTGAAGTTCTTCCAGGGTTTGTGTCTGATATGTTCGTGACATATCAGAGAGAGCCGCTTTCATCTCGCCTGTTTTGCCAGGACTTAAGAAATAGAAAACTGGGTCTCACACACAGAGGAGAGTGTTGCTGTAAGTCAGCTGAGCCACAGTAGGAGTTTTTGTGCACATTCTTAGCCCATTACATATTTGAACTAATGAGAATCATGTTGCCTTCTAGAGAAATATGTTAAAGCTGGCACAAATTACCTGCAGAGTTACCACGCATGAAAAATATGCCCACAGACCATTGACACCCGTAAGATGATGTATCATCCCTGGTATCTCACCCTGGAGCCAGATGGATCCGTTCCAGGTTTATTCCACCTTGGACAGTAAATAGAATTTGACCCATACCAGGCCTGTGCAGGTATAGCTCTTCTACTTGCAGCCTTCCAGAAAGTAGAGGCTGCCACAAAAAGACTGCAGCCAGTAGGTCAAAAGAAGGGATTATTTCTCACTCTTTGGCTCTTGTGAATAGTCTGAAAATTCTGCTTTCAGTCATCTGAATAGTCTGCCCAAGTCTGTGCTTCTTTGTGGAAGAGATCAACAACTGGAAAAAGTCCAAGAACCACTGCTAGCACAGTTACAGAGCTGGAACATGCAGAGATGTATGAAAAGATGTGGAGGGAACTGTGTTTGTCTTGAGAACAGAAAGATAAATGGGATTCTGACTGTTGCTTTCAACTGCCCAAGGTGGAGTTTTTGAGAAATTATTAAGTCTTTTTTGTTCCTTGGAGGTGTTAGGATCCTCCTCCTTGCTGTTTTTGAAGATAGGAGTGACATTTTCTTTCTAATAGTCCTCAGGAACCTTCCATAACTGCTGCCACCTTTCAAAGAAAACTCAAAGTGTCCTTGCAATGACCTTGTCCAGGTACCTCAGCACTCACGGGTGCATGTCGTCAGCTATGCACGCACATGGGTGTGTTCGGTTTGTTTAAATGTTCCCGAACCTGATCGTCTTCCACTGAAGGTGAGTCTTCCTTGTTTTGGAATTTCCCCTGTTCTTGGGGCCCTGAGATTCATGAAGGGCAGTCTGCTTCGTAAAAACAGATGGAGAAGGCATCGAGTACTTCATCTTTTTTAGTGTTCTTTGTCACCAGGTCCCCAACCCTATTCAACAGCAAACCAACCTTTCCCCTGGGCTTCCTTTTGCTCCATATGTGTTTGCAGAAGTTTTTCCTGTTGCACTTCACATCACCTGTGAAATTCAGCTCCAGGTGGGTTTTTGTTTTACTACCCTTGTCCCTAAACTTGGACAGTGTCGCTTGTCCTAGGTCACTCTACCCTGCTTCCAGCTCTTGCATGCTCCCTTTTGAGGTTTTCTGAGCCTTTGTTGTGAGTGTTTTTGGGATCTCTTTGTTCATCCATGAAGGACTTCTACCACATTAAAGGTGGAATATTTTCTGTTGGAAGGGTCCTGTAATGATGATCTAATCCACCTGGGGATCAGGGATGATCAAAAGTTCAAACATGTTGTTGAGGGCATTGTCCAAAAGCCTCTTAAAACCCTGACAGACTGGAATATCAGCGACTTCTCCAGGAAGCCTGTTCCGTGTTTGATCACCCTCTAGGTAAAGAAATGATTCCTAATGCCCAGGGTAAGACTGCCCTGGTGCAACTTTGAACCACTTCCAGGTGTCCTATCTGTGGATAACAGGGAAAAGAGCTCACACAAAAGAAAAAGCAGCTGGATGAGAATGTCTAAAACGGTGCTGAGTCAGGTAAACTGAGTAGTCCTTGGACAAGAAACAGGAATAAAGTGGACAATCAAGGAATTAGTCCTCTTTGTGTGCTGCATTGGTCAGACTACTGCAGCTCATTTACACTGTCTGTCTCTTAAAGGGATGCTCTAAATTGGATGTGGTTCAGACAAAAGTCTTACAGTGGGATAATTAAGAGCCTCATTTCATCTAATGGTCTGCAAAGAAGATTGTAGGAAGATTTTAATTTAGGGTCTGTGTCTCTTAAATAAAATATGAGGTATTAAGTAAACCTTTTATGCTACTGAGAAAAATACTGGAGAGGTCTGGTAGCAAGATGAAGAAGTTAAACAAGGGGAAAACAAGAAGAGAGCACCAATGTTTATCATGGCCAAGACACAGCATAAACATCAAAGGGGTCCCATGAATACCTCCATTTTTGGTATTTTCGTATAAAGAAAGACTGGCTCACCAAGGGATATGATTTAGCCAGAAATGGATAATTAGCTCAAAACAGATGTTAATAGGTAAAACTTTATCACCTGTTTTACACAGAAAATTAAATTCAACAAACAAACGTGAGTTCTTTTTTTTCTCTGGCTATAAAAATATGTGATTGCTTCCAGAGTCAGAACATTGGTCATATAAGGAGATTTCATGTAGTTTGCAGAGGAAAAGCATTGGAAAATGAGTAGGCACAGGAAAACCTGCCATTAGAGAAGCTCCAACAAAGAGCTACTCATGTCCTGCAGGAGGTTGTAGTTTCCCTGGAAAAAGGAATATCTCAATATATGTAAAGCAGAACCTATCACCATGTTTTCTGAGACCTTGCAAACGAATACAGTTCCTGATTTCTAGCGGTGCCATAAGCCCTAGAGAGGCCCCTGTGTTCTTCTAACTTGGTTTGCTTCCACAGAGATGCACATCCTCCACACTCACAAGATGATGTGAGCATTGTGCAGATTTGTGAGAAAAGAAAAAAGAGCTTAATAGTGTGGTCCGTTCTGCATATTAATGTTAGAAAATGCTGCTTTGTGGTTTCTATTGGTCATCTGGCTCTCATTTTTTAAGTCCTTAGTAGAATAAGAAAAGAGGCAATGGGAAAAGAAAAAAAAGGGCAAAGAGAGAAAATGTTGTTATGCTGAGCTCCTTTTCATGATAATTTAGCCTCAGAAAGAGTCATTTCCAGTCAGAGGCACAGCAAACCCTGAGTCACTACCAGATCTTGATTCACTGCCATTTATCTTCTGCACCAGAAGGACACAACTGTGGTTGGACACTCACAGTGTCAAAATGCTTAACAAATTATTCTGATGTTTTTAATCTCTTCAACAGCTTCTTCATCTTTCAACACTTCATTCTGTAGGGAAGAATCAGGAATTTTTCCCATCTGTTGCGAAAGTGAAATGATTTCAACCTGCAAATTATATCAGACTTGGTAGAAGAGCAGAGACTGTGATGTGCCGTTAATGTGCCAGTATTTGACATTTCCTCCTGGTCCGAGGATACTTTATAGAGTACTATAATCATAATCATAATGACTATTATTATTATTATTATTATTATTATTGGTTTTATTAACAATACAATGGAATCTTGAATATGCTTTAGCAAATAGCAATAAATTATATAGGTTTATGCATCAAAAATTCATAGTGTTTAGCATATAACGAACATTTGTAGCAGTTGGTGTTGGAACTGGATGATCTTTAAGGTCCCTTTTAACCCAAGCCCGTCTAAGATTCTATGATACAAATATCCATATGTTAAAAAGAAAAAAAAGACATCCTCAAACAGGTGAATTCTGTGCCACAAAATGCCCAGGGCAACATCAGGCCAAAACCAAAATGTAAGAGCCAAATCTCATCTATTTTAAGGTATCTCTAATGAAGCTCTGAATCATCCACGTATGAGTGAAACACCAGAGAGTCTCACTATACACAAAGGATTAATACAGACTGCAACTCTACCTCATGGGAAAAAACTAAAAATTATTTGTTTTCGTTTTTTTTCACTGTCTTGCAACTTTGTGTGATAGAGTCTTCTCAAGCACGTGCAGGAATGCAGCAGAATGCTAATAGTAAATTAAATAATGTATCTAAAATATGTATCTCCTGACGAATGAAAGAACATTACAATATTCTGATCTGGGACTAAAACAGAATCTCAAAAACACCAGAATCAGTCAGAATTTGTCAGTATAGAGAAAAGAAGCCCCTAGATGCTGCTATTCTGGCTCATTACAGGAAAACAGGCAGCACCTCACTGTCCTTTCTGGTGACCCATTAGAGGTTACTTGCAGATTCGATGGCATTAGGGCATGTACAGGTGAAAACTATCCATTCTTTAAAGTCCCGCCTTTTTTAGCCTCAGTGATTATTTCTCCTCAGGAGAAACACCTGGTCTTGGAAAGATCAGTCAGGGTGGAGAGAACCTCCTCAGGAATGACAGGAGCAGTTGCACCACTCATCCTACAAATGATTCACAGGAAGAATTCTATTTGGCAAACACGGAATGTTTTATTTTTATCTTTTTTTTTTTTTTTTTGAGAAACCAGGAGCAGTTTGTGAATGATGCTTTGCCCTATTTCCCTTCTGTAAGACAGTATTTTGGAAGTTAGCTCCTGTTGAAATGCCAGGGGAAAAGCATCCTACAACTCAGGGTACTGCACTATATCACCTTTTACTTTAAAAAGAAAATTAATTGGTTGTTAGGAGCCAAACTGCTTATCCCAGCTAGAAGACACTTTCTCTTAGAAGTTTTTCCTCCAAGCCAGGTCCTCAGCTGGTATAATTCTCAGAAGTCTATTTAAATTAATATAGTTACACAGATTTACATGATCCAACTGCTTGATTTCAGCTAAGCTGCTCCTGTCAGAAGGCAATTTTTGGTATAAGGTTATAAATCCTTGACCCATACTGAGGCCAGTAGAGAAAAATCAAACTTGATCATTCTTCTTCTCTTTTTTTTTTTCCATTTCATGTGCAAGGAAGGAAAAAAAAAAGAATCAAATGAGATCTGCAATTAAACATATATAGTCCACGAGGAGGTTTACAAAAAGGAATGAGTGAGATGGATAGAAAGAGAAACAGAGCACATATTGAAACCGTGTGCCCTATTTGCTGAATGCAGCCTTTGTGAAGCCTGACGGATCAGAAAAGAACTGGAAGCTGCAGTGCTCTGTTTATCCAAAAATAAAATATTGCATAGGTCAAGCAAGCACAATGCAATTCCTCCTCCCTTTCACTGGATCTCAGCCTTGACCTGAAAAGCCAACTCTCTAATGTGCTGAAAGCCTTTCTGGTTCCCATTGCAGGCAGGGACTGACAGCTTTCCTGAGCTATGCCAGGAATAAGATAGATGTATAAAAATTAATCAAGATCCAATTTAGCAAGAGCTGGAGCACACGTGTGACTCCCTTTACACTCCAAACTAGGCACTCACTTACACAGGTTAATAAATTAGTGCGAATTAGAAAAAAAATATCCCAAACTGAGAGAAATCTTGTGGGAGAAACTTTCCAGTTACCTTATGCAGATATACACTCAAAATTAATTTAAATAAGTTTTACCCTCTTCTGTCCTTTTTAAACTTCTATAAAATTTGGCAAAAATACTCCTTCAGCAGAAGAGGGGGGTAAAATTAAACTGAAGTTTAAAGCCTCTGACCGTCAGCAGAGTCCTCACTTTTATCAAGAACGATGGATGTGTGTGTTTGTATATTTAGTGAAAGTTAGCCAGTGCTGGAGCCAAACTGGGACATTTTTAACTCATAACAAATTTCCAAGTAATTTATAACCTTCTGATGGCAAAAAAAAATCACATGGCTCAGGAAAACTTGCTGAAACCATCTCACTCACTTCTCTTAGATATGTTTACAGTTATCTTGCCAGAACACATGGTTATTCGTTCATTCTTGTCTGATCAAACTCAGTTTCAATCTGACCTTCAGAATAACAGGATGATACATCCTTTTCATTCAGGACTGCAAAATCCCTGCTCTCTCAGAAAACTGGCAAGCAGAGAGGATGCTACCAACAGGTGAATCTCAAAAGTTTCAGAAGTTCCTTCAGGTAAATCTTCAAAAACCCTGATTCATCTAAAAATTAGGTACAAACACACCAATGATTTCAACAGTGCCAACATATCTGCCAGTGTACGGACTAACTGTGGGAAGAGGGACATGGCTGACACTATCCCAGCTACCCAAGTGGTTATCTTGGATTTGAAAATTGATCCATTGAGTTTCCAGTGAGCTGGAGTCACCATCCCTGCAGGGATTTAGAGGATGTGTACTTGTGGCACTTAGGGACATGGTTTGGTTGTGGCCTTGGCAGTGCTGGGTAAAGATTTGGACTAAATTTGAAACATTTTTCCAACCTAAACAATTTTGTGAGTCTATAATTCCATAAAAGGCCCTGAGGACCTTCCTAGTTTGTTGCACTTCTATATCTGTTCTAATTTTGACAAGCAATGAGTGTGAAATGTATAAAGTACATAAACATAACAAAGACGACTTAGTTGCTTTTGTCTTGTGGTGTATTTTATTTCAGAATACAGGCAAAAAAAGGAGTGCTCTTGAAATACTTTCTATAATTTGTTTGGTTTTCTTTAAAAAGACCATACATTTGTTTCAGTTCTTTTTCCACTAGGCAAATCTTGAATATCCTCACACGAACTGAAAAAAAAAAAAAAACCCTGAAACTAAAATTTTAACTGAAGAAAAAGTCTGACAATGTCTTGGTATTTTTAATTAATTTTTCATGGGATTGCCCTTTTCTCTTTGACAATGTGGGTACAGTATCCAACACATTCTACAGCTCTGGGATGCATTTGCACCTTCTTAATCTGTTGTTGTTTTACAACAGAAACATTGCAATGTAGAATCAGAGAATCACAGAATGGTTTGGGTTGGAAGGGACCTTCTGCCATGTGCAGGGACATCTTACAATAGACAAATGCCTGAATTCCTCACATTAATGTTCTGGAGAAGGATTTAGGAGAGTTGGTCCCCGTCCATAGTGGTCCTCTGTTGGAACCCTGAATTCTGAGAATTTCATTCTTTCTACTGTGATAAGCAATGACCCTCAAAAGCACACTCCATTTGATCTCAGGCCTTGGGAAAAACTTCCTAGACTGTGCGATACTGCTGAGATTGTTGCTGTGTAATTAAAAGTTATATCACTGGGTGAAATATGTAGGGATATTGAACTTAGGTTTAGGGATATGTAACAAGATGGAGGATTTTGGGTGTGGATTTGTACTTCTCCTTTCTTCTTTCTTCTTCACCAACCTGTGTTTTCTGGTATTGGTTCAACAAATCCGCAGTGTGGACCATGTATAGATATTCATTGGATTTTAAGTAAAAACATCTTACTTAGCAGTCTAAAATTGGGTAGATTAGAGTACAAAAGACCTTGGAAGTAGCACTCAGGGGCCATTTTAGCCATTTTTTCACTTTGCTACCTAAGAAGCACATCCCGTGCAGCTGTGTTACTGATAAGAAAACAAAAACAATCTGAGACTGAAGAAACACCTTCGACTCCTGCTTCCTAATTCAAACTCTGAGTAAAACGGACTCTCAAAATGCAGGAAATCATATCGGCACGAAACCGATAGTCCCCCACTCTTTACTCCCCTCTGCTCCTTACCTGGCATTTGCTGTCTAACAGGATGTGCTGACAGCAGCACTGGTGAGTAAGAGAAGACCTGCAGAAGCTGTAAGCCCTTTAGGAAACTGAAAAATATCAGTTACAAAATCCAATGCTGGGATTTTCTCTGGGAAAATGTTTACAGTATCTTGATTTTTCCTGTGATTCTATTAAAGTCAAGGTAATCTGTTTACAAAAGAGATAAAAAAGGTAACAAAAATAGAGAAATTGTGTTGAAAGCAAATCCTTACCAGGCATTAACTCCTTGTGCAGTCACTGAAATCATACCTGTGTCCATCCAGTTAAATGCTCATCCCTAAATCCAGAGGCAATCACTGAGACACCAAGATCCTCCACTAGGAAGTAAACAGGGACAGAGAATTACTGCAGGATGATGGTGTCAGAGAGGCCACGTGTTTCCCAAGCCTGCCACTGCTTTTTCCATAAAAAGCTCCAGGTTTGGGGCTCCAGTTGAAAAACTTGCTCAGTGATTGGAAAGAATGAAAGATTTTGGGGGTATTGGTTTCGGACATGGGGAAAGCTGGGCTTGGGCTGCACAGACAACATTTCCAAAGTCTGTGTTGAGCAGTGAAGCCCCAAACACACACCAGGGACCAAGCATCTTCCTGAGGTACGGCTGGACCTTATGATCTTAGAAGTCTTTTCCAACCTTAGTGATTCTGTGATGCTGAAGGACACATTTCTGTAATTATTGCAAGAACAAAGACAAAGACAAAATTAGGAAAACTTTAAAACCCAAAGAACATAAACTCCTCCATTTATTTTCTCTCCAGAACATCCCAGCTACAAATTTCATTTTCTTTGGTCAGGATCTGCCTCATGCCCCTCATGTTTTTGGCTTTTAAAAACCATTAAGAAATCCAGTGGCAAAACCACATATTTAAACACTCGAATTGATTACAAAAAAATATCAGGTTAACATCTCTATGAGTGCCTGATCTTCAGCAGAAAAGATTTTTTTCCTCCTTGAACTCCTGAATATGAAACTTGCACCCTGCAGCTGTGGAGAGCAGCCTAGAGGCAGCTCTGCAGTGGGGAAAATGCACCATTCTTTGTTCCACAAACACTTAAAATGGGAGTAATCTGTCTTTTCATTTAATTTTTTTTAATTTTTGCAATGTACATAGACAGAAATTTTAAAGCAAAAACGTAAAGCAAACAAAACTCTGTTCAGGAATAAAAAGAATACTTAGGGGAAAAAAAAAGGTTAAAACTTCATGGGCCTGAAACGATGAATTCTAAGATCTCTCTAACATCTTCAATCACCCCAGAAATCAAAACGCAAGGATGTGCATCCCTGCACAAAGGCTGGAAACTCTTTGGGTCTGGTCCTGCTCCTAATCACAGGAGTTTCTCTCCTCTGACCGCACAGGATGGGGCCCTTTCATTATCTTTCAACCAGCCGATAATTAGCAAGTTTCGTAACAATCCTGTCAGATGAGCAGCCTGGGGAAGGGAAAGGAATCTATTATGCGGCCGCAGCCTTCTGTCTGCCCGATCTTTTAAGCAGATTGAAGCGGGGCGGCCGTCGCGCTCCACCGCCCCAGGTGAAGCCGGCGCGGGGCTCCTGGGGGTTATCAAACCTGCCGGGGCTTTGGGGAGAGCAAAGCCTTCCGCCGGGAAAGGTCCTCCCAAGTGCTGGCACCGCATCTCCAGGATTATCCCCCCCTGCACTAGCGCATCATCTGGCTTTAAACTCCAGCCCCTCTGGCGAAGTACAGACTGCAAACGCCGCTCGTCCCCTCCCCGCTCCTCCCCATCCCTCCTTATCCTTCGGTCCCGTCTTTTCCCTGCTCCCCAGCAGCCATGGGCTGCGGCCGGCACCGCTGCCAAGCACCGGGCTGGATTAGCTGGGAGCCAATAGCTGGGGGTCAGGATTAAGAGGCCAGCATGCACTTTAATACAAGCTGCCTATAATTAATGGCATTATTAATAGCTTGACTGAAAAATTCATTAAAAAATCCATTAAAAATAAATACCCTTTTACAAAAGGCATTGCCTTGGGTAAGAAAAACAGAAAAAAAGATAAAGGAAAATTGATTGGTGGTTTTCAGTTTGCAGAAAGACAGACCATAGTTCAAGCTGATTAAAATTGAACATTTTAGATTAAGCACCCTTGCCAAAATATTCTCTGTAGTTACCCAATATGAAAATATTATGAGATGTCAAATTTTACATTTTTTATATGTGAAGGTTTCAGCATAAGGCACATCCACCACATGCACACGTACTCAGATGTGCCCATGTACATGTCCCCATGCTCATATTTAGAGGTAACTTCTTTTCCTGAGAAATTTTTTCTCCCTCAGGAGCATCAGGACTCCTCCTGCAACAGAAGGTAACTGTAAGAGATAAACTCTGAGACTCTACTGCAGAGAGTGTTTTCAAATGCTGCAGAGCTCCCTGTCAGCACATATCTTCACCTCTCCCTTTCCAGACCTAATAGTTGCGTCTAAGGAAAAGAAAAAAAAAAGGAAAAAAATCAAATATAAAATGTGCATTCTTTTATTCCAGGTGTGTGTTTCTCTTCAGATTTCACTTCCCAGTGCTCATCATTTTGGATATGCAGATCAGGGAGTTAAAAAAGCAGCTAAAACTAGTTCTCATATATGCTAAGGCCTCCTAATGTGTCTCTAGTAGTGCAAAAAGCCAGTAAGAGTGCGCAAAAGGATATTTGATGCCATTTTTTACTCCCTTTTACACTGCCTGAGTGGTGTAGAGCAGACTCACATTTGGGACTTTGTGTCCAAATCTTCCTTCTCTAGAATGAGCCTCATGAAGTTATGGGTAAGACTACAAAATAGCAGTAGTCCTGCACTATTTTCTTAACTTCAGCACTAAAACTGGAAATCCTGTCAAGGCAGACACTGATTTATAATCCATAGGTGAGGACCTTGCTTGGACACCAGCATGGGCCATTTCTAAGGCACCAGTTTCTATCTTCTTATAACCTCCAGGTTGTTTCACAGAATGACAGAATGGTTTGGGTTGGAAGGGACCTTAAAGCTCATCCCTGCCGTGGACAGGGACACCTTCCACTATCCCAGGTTGCTCAAAGCCCTGTCCAACCCGGCCTTGAACACTTCCAGGGATGGGGCATTTACTGTGTTTAAAGAAGAAGGAAAATGTTTGAAGGATTATGCCAGATTTAGTGTCTAAACAGTGATTGACAGCCACTAAAAGCAGATGCCGGAGTGAAAAGTAAGCTCTGACAGAACAATCTCCTAATCCCCAAGAATCACAGCTTTGTTTGAAGCAGCCAAATCATCACAAGATAGAGCAGCATCCCCTTTCCCTCCCCCTAAACAGGAGCTGGTTAAGGATGTAAAACCCAATCATTGCTTCATCTGCCAACTTTGTTGCTGCTCCCAGCATCCAAGCTCCACAGTCGGCACAACCTCTGCCAGCCCATAACGCAAAAAGTTCACTTTCCATCACTGTTACACTGCAGACACGGAGAGTGACTCATGTGTGAGTGTCTCGCTTGCTGTTACCATCCATTGGACATCCAGTGTGGAGTATCAGTGAACTCTCTCACACTTCATCCCAGGAAAGCAGAAATATCTCTCCTTGGCTCCGCGCTCCTTCTTGGCTCCTCCTGTTGCCAGCTGTTACGTTTAATGGCCATCAAACTGTTTGTGCCTCTGAATTAAAAGTCTCCTGGAGGCTATGTTAGGTCCTGCCTTTCCTCCTGAGGAATGCGGCGATTCCCTGCTCCGATCGCCCTTGCGCTGCCTGATGAACATGGTGAAGTTGTTTTTGAGGCTGCAGCGGTGGGGTTTTTCTGCCCTTAACTACATGCAACAAGCAGTAAAAATTTCGCTTCGAGACCAAACTTTCCCACCAGATATTGTGACAGATAAATGCTGTAAGATCCCATAACTGGCCTGGTGTTTGTTGGTGGGTCACTATGGTCCTTTGATCAATGCTGTGATTTTACAATATTAGAGGACAGCACGGAGTGGGGGCTGGCAAAAAACATGTCTCCCCCCAGTTATATTTTTAACATTAGGTGTTGAAACATAAGGTGAAACCTCTCAGAACTGGGTGTTCAGGAACTATGGACACAGAACTCAGCCCCAAGAAAAAACAGTCACAAATGGCATTACATTCCATGTTTTTGTATCTACATAATTCACAGATTTGTAATCACAAGACTATTTCAAACACCATTCATTAAAAAAAAAAAAGGTGAGATCTACTGAAATCCAAAAGTTTCATAGGAAGAAATCTATTTGATTTTTTTCAAGCTAAAAAATATCCATCATTTAAAAAAATTAACATTAAGGTTTTCATTTTTAATTTTCACTTCACAGCTTCCAGTGAAGTCAAATAGATTTTCTATTAGTATTTTTTTATCTAAATATTGGAAACTTATATCTAATTTAGAATTTTCATCCTTGTTTTTAAGCACAAAAATCTTCGAACACCTACTTCTCATCATATGCTATCATATTTGGTTTCCTTTAACATGCTGGTCTCAGGTCATTTAGAATGTGAATTTTCCTCTGCAATAAATCAGCACAAATCTTGTTTATTCCCAGTAAAAGGAGATCAAGTTGATTTGGGTTTGATAGCACAATCCAAGCAAATTCTTTCTGTTCTCAGTGAGGTACAACCACCTCTAGTGGCAGAAATCAGCCACCTGCTCAAAGGCTGTGGCAAAGCCACATAGTTGTAGGGGAAAAAAGAGATTATAGAAAAAGGATATTAGGAAGGAATTCTTCTCTGTGAGGGCAGTGAGTCCATGCCACAGGGTGCCCAGAGAAGCTGTGGCTGCCCCATCCCTGGAAGTGTCCAAGGCCAGGTTGAACGGGGCTCTGAGCACCCTGGGACAGTGGAAGGTGTCCCTGCCCATGGCAGGGGTGGAACTGGATGATCTTTCAGGTCCCTTCCAACCCAACCCGTTCCATGATTCTATGTCAGTGCTCATTCAAAGCTAGTTCTTTATTCTGGTGTCAGTTAAAATTTGGTAGTTTTTCTTCTATCATAAAAAGAGGTACTGGACATTTTCTAAACTGAAAGGTTGCAGAGGTGAACATCTGCCTAAAAACTACCCTTCAAAAATCATAAGCTCCTGGTTCATTACCAGCATATGAAGAAGAGTATTTTCACTGAGACTTGACTGTACTGATCTGAGCTCCTCTGTCATCCCAGCACCTCTGTGCTTCCAGGATCCACTCACATTTAGCACTAGCTCAGGTATCTCTGCATGATGTTTCAGATCTTGGTTTCCCCCATAATTCTTGCATTCATCCTGGCAACCTTATTTTATCGGAAGTTAGGAGTGAGATTCATTTGACTGAAGGTAGATCATTGCAATTTAAATTTCTGTGCCAAGATCAGTCATAGTAAGTTTTCTCCACAGTCAAAATTGGAAAAAAATACTCCAAGATTGTGAAGTTTCTCATCTTGAAATAGATATCTAAAATTTGAAATAAATTACTTTTTCAAAGTGTCTATTCCTATCCATTAAACATAGTAGGGTTTCAGATGGATTAGCTTTGATCAGCTATATGCAACGCCACATCTCAAAGTGAAATGAAATTAATTGAATTTCCTCTAAAAAAAATTAAAAATCTGTATTATGTAAATTAATCTGCAGTGTGATTTATGGCAGATTGCATGGAGAAAAAGTTTATTACATATATTACTTTTGTTGAAAATTTTTATAAACTATAGCAAGTTACTGACAGAAATTAAACGTCATAGGAAGATTTGCCTTGTGTTTGCATTGATTTTAGAGTTGTGTGATTTGATATTAGCAGGGTAACGCAGGTGCCTAATCCAGGCCAATAATTCTGGTAGTGGTCCAGTAGAGCATCTGCAACATCCACACAGGAGCAGAAGATTTGATGAGAGAGACCTGAGCCTAAAAATCAGGTGGAACACCCTGGCACAAAGGTGTTGAAGCATCTAAATATCCTATTTCAGTTAGCAGTTGAATTGAAAAAAATTACCTCTCTGAAAGAAGTGAGATGCAGATGATGAGAACATAACTCCATGTGTGGGTAACAGTGGTATCCAGCATAGCCCAGGATGTGGGTGTCTTAAAAGTGATCATCTCAAAGAAGGTACTGCTAAAATTAACCTTTTTGGCAACGAGAGACATCACCTACACAGCCTAAGGTGAAGCATTTACTTGGTTGCTGTTAGAGCCCGAGGCACAATGCAGTAGAGTCTGTACCCATGGAAAGTGTTAGGGACCGGAAGACATTAGCTCTGATAATATGGAAAAGAAATAAAATCTAAGTTTTAAAAAGGGATTTGAAAAGTTTTCAGGAGAGTTCACCTGTCATGGTTAATCTCTACTGCAGCACTCCGATCATGAGGGCCAGAAAACTCTTCTCAGGTCTGTGTTCATAATCAGGTCTTGAAATAATGTCTTGAAATAAAACGGAGAAACTTAATCTCCTTTGTTTATCACAAAGAAATGATTTGATAAGGATCTGTGAGCTCATACCAAGGATAATGGGCCATGTTTCAACCCCAACAAGGAAGCAAAGCAAAATAAAATTACAGCTGTGGAGATTGTTGCCTACAAAGACTGCACAAGATGGGGTTTAGCAAGGTGAAGCCAATGGATGGAGAACCTGCTGGGCTGAGTTTTGGCCCAAGTTTCACACCTTTACATTTCTTTAGCAGCCTCTTCCTGGTTAGCCCCTCTCCAAAACTGTTTCCTCCAAAAAAAAGTGATGCTCATTTCTCTCTCTGATGCTCCAGAGGGGAAGAACAAGTGGCAGAGGGAGTGGAGAAAAGGGACCTGGGTGTCAGGGGAAGGGGTCAAGCTGTGGGGCTCAGCTGCTCTTTCCAGCCCTACAGCAGCCCTTGACTGTTCCACAAAATATCTTTATCCCATGATGTTACAGAGAGCACAACCCAGACAAAGGGATGTTCTTTGGTCTTTATACACCAGAAATCACTGAAAGAAGTTCTCCAGCCTGTGTAAAGGATGGGTTGTTGAAGGACCTGCCAGGTACCTTGTCTCTTCTGACTGTAACTTTTCACAAAAGCCATTTTTCCATCTCTTGTTCTCTCTGATCAAGGTCTTCTGCACATTAACTAAATTGAGAAGTTCTAGACTGAATATTGGGAAAAATTTCTTCACTGAAAGGGTTGTCAGGCATTGCAACAGGCTGCCCAGGAAAGTGGTGGAGTCACCATCCCTGGAAGTGTTCAAAAATGTATAGATGTGTTTAGGGACATGGGCTAGTGGCGGACGTGGCAGATGTGTTGATGGTTGGACACAAAGACCTTAGAGGTCTTTTCCAGCTGCAATGATTCCGTGATTCTATAAATCACCACCTAAAAATCATCAGAATAGGTTCCAGTCTGGCTGTTTTCAGGTGATTTTTCTTAAGACTCTGTATTATCCCCCAAATAAATTATTTCATTTTTTGAAGAAGAAACTTATTTTGTCCATGAGAGGAACATTTCATTCCAGTCATCTGTTCTAGTTAGTTAATGTTTGAAAACTAAAAATATTTTCTTCTTTTCTTTTCTTTTTCCAAGTGCACATCAACTCCTTCTTCTGGAGGACTCCAAACCTGGAGATTTAATCATCTGGGTGGAGACTCTTACGACATTACCCACTGGCTAAATAATCCACTCTCAGTTTGTGCACACAGATTTGATACTTTTCCAGCATCAGATAGCATCTCAAAAAGATTTCTTTTATCTTTATCCTTGTTCAAACAAGACGTCTGGGTGGTAATATTTCCGTTCTCTCTCAGCCCACGGAGTCCCAACAATAACACACTTCACATGGGTTAATCAAACTGAGATAATAGTGTCATAACTGAGCCAAAATTCTGGAAATCACATATAGCAGCAAGAGAAACACCAATTCATTAAACTTTTCCTGTGCCAGTGCAATGAATACAACTGGAATTGTACTGTCATAAGTCTCCACATAACAATGCAGAGACTACATGCAGGTTTTTCTTTCAGGAAAGTGGTTCTGAATTATTTTTATGAAAACCAGCTTTATTTTCTCCAAATAAGCTGCTATTCCCATTTACTAAAAACATGGGTAACTTGATTAACCTGAACTTTTAAATTCTGGAGGTTTAAAATTCCCTTGAATTGGGAATTATTGCACATTATAGTTCCCCATTTAAATGCTATTTCAAAGTTTCAGCTTCACTTGCTATCCCAGTGCATCCCAAGGAAGCTTTCCTTCAGTTCCTAAATACTCACTGTTCAAGCCTTGACAATTACACTCTGAATATTTGCATACCATTATTATGCTTCTGTTAACCATCTATGAGCAAAGCTTTATTTATTCTACCCTTGTACTTGTTCCTAATAATACCACCATTCCCAGCTTTGATCTTCTTGTTGTTCTTGGAATAACTCTTGTGTGTTGTCAGCACCTTTTTATTTTGATGATGTTGACAATAAAATCTTATTCCAGGTGAATTTACCTGGACTTACGTAGAGGTCCTACCTTTCTGAACTGGAATATAACATGCTCCTGAATGCAAACTTTAGGATCATACCGAAGACTCTTATCTACTCAGTTGTCCAGCCCAGTGCCACTCAGGGCTGCCAAACCGAGACTTCTACACTGGGCAATTGAAGTGAGACAAGGTTGCTCAGAGCTAGAACTAAATCCCTGGCTCCTGAGCCCCTCATCACTCAGCTGGTGTAGGTAGAGGCTCTGTGAATTCTGAAAAAGTGAAGTTTTTTTCCTTTCAGTACTTAGAGGTAGTTTACAAAAAAGATGAAGAGGGACTTCTGACAAGAGTATGGCATGATGGGACAACAGGTAGTGGCTTTAAACTAAAAAAAAAAAAAAAAAAAGAGAGATTTAGATGAGATATTAAGAATATTTTTTTCCTTGGAATGTGGTGAGGCCTTGGCACAGGTTGCCCAGAGAAGCTGTGGCTGCCCCGTCTCTGGAAGTGTCCCAGGCCAGGTTGGACAGGGCTTGGAGCAACCTGGGATCGTGAAAGTTGTCCCTGCCTGTGGCAGGGGCTGGAACTAGATGATCTTCCAACCCAAACCGGTCCATGATTCAACGATTGCACAAAAAGGAATGCAAGAAAAAAGGACAAGGCTGCTTAGGGAGGAAGCGATTCATTTATGCTGGTGGTGGTAGAAGAAATGCCCTTTGTGTTAAGAGTTTAGCTAAAATTAAGATATGAAAGTCATGTCAATGCCTTTTTCGTCTACTGCACAATATTGGTCACCTTTTCACCTTACAGCCAGGTTTGGATATTTGAGGAAACCCATATGGCTATGGTACATTCTTGGCACATCTAATTAGAACAATAGAAATTGAACTAAATGCAAATTATTTCCACAAGCAGCAACATTTTTATTTTCAGATGAATATTCCTCTCAGCTGTCTGCCCAAGCACTTTGTAGTCTGCTCTGTTCAGGCCTCCATCAGCAACTGAGAGACATTAGTGTAGCTGCATGTGTGCTACTCTGTATGCAAAAGATATCTATGAGTATTAACTAAATTTGCAAGAGGAATTAGGATCAGTAATAAATGCTTTAGCAAAGAGGCTTTTGGGAATAAAAAATATATCTTCAGGCAAAATTCTCATAAACTAGACATCATCTTTGATTTACAGTTTGTAGTATTTTCTTCCCCGCGTCCAATATTCCCAGCTCCAGTGCTCCTGCTCTGTTTGGTGTGATTGACTGGGTAGGGTGGGAGGGCAGTTCTGCAGGATAAAGTTAAGACAATGAAGTCATGAACTTAGAGAAATAAAGAACATATTCAACTTCAGTTTGTACTAACCAAGTCAGGCTGAAACCCGTGGATTCACTCACTGGTCCTGACACACAAACACTGTGCCAACGATAACCAATTCAGCGACAGAACCCAGCCTTTTGGTTGAAAGAGGAAAATACGGCCATGTGTACAGTGAGAAGGCAAAGATGAATGTTTTGGGATTCTCCCATCCCATTCCACATAAAACCAGCAGTTTGTCTCAGGCTCAGTGGGAGTAACAATTTTGAGAGCTGTCCTGAAGTGGCTGTCCACCTTTGCTTCCACAGATTCAGACTGCATGAGGCCAGAAGGGACCATCAGAATTCTCCTGCCTGACCTCCTGTATAATAAGTGGATTATTATGATCTCCTCTGTCCTTAAAGTCTTTAGATCACATTGTCACATACCTTGGCTTCTGAAGAATTATCCCTAGCAGGATTTTATCTTTTTTTTTCTTTCAATTTTAAATTACCCTATTAGTGGAGCTTCCACCAGTGACAGGTTGTTTAAAAGTCACTTTAGGACTATTTTTTCTCCTCCTGTAGTCAGCTTCTACGTTCCTTTAATTAATTTAATTCCATTGCTCATGGCGATGTCCACACCCTAAATAATTCTTCACCTTCTTTGGCATTTAAACCTTTCAAATGACTGTAGGCAATTTTTCTATTTCTTTTTAGTGATTTTCTAGCCAAGCTACATGGATATTAGTTTTTCAGATCTGTCCTCATAAGACAGCCCTCCCCAGCCTCTTTAGTGATGTCTTAGCCTTGCTCTTCACTACCACACAGGCAGAGCTCTGAGTTCTCTTCCTGCATTAACCCGTCCAGCCCAAACAGGGTGTGGGCAAAATTCCAAACTTGACGAGTCCATCAAAGCTGTCACTGGCTTCACTCAGTGTTGGAGCAGGACTTGAAATTTGTGTGGTTCCTTTTAGTGAACGATACAAGGAAACAAGTTAGAAGCTCTGTAATGTTATCTCTGAAAAAAATATTTTGTTTTCTACGTCCTGATAAAACCTCATGGTCATTTTGCAGATCACTTTTATTTCATGCAATTTTGCCTTTTTTTGCCTGAGTCTCACTTGCCACACAATCTTTTTGCATGAATTGATTTTTTTTTTCAGGGTGCTTTACCTTGAGTTTTTCAAGTTGAATTTTATTTCACATTTCGTGCCAGTGTATTCCCTGTGTGCCCCTCTGTATTATTCCCCTTTGCCCTAAAGTGACTTCTCCGTCCCTGGTATGTTCTCACTGAGTTTTTATTGTGCTCCTCATTTTCTAACTGAGTGTCCTTATTTCAAAGAGGCATCAACTGATTATATTTTGCAAATGCAATTATAACCTGCTATTTACAATAACCTTCCTCCAAAGCAATAATGAGAACTCCAACTTTTATTTTGCTATGTGGTATAAGAAAGAGGATCTCACTAGGACAGCTGTACCGTCCTCCGCATTATTCAGTGGAGCTCAAACTTTCATTAACTTCTTGCTGAGGGTTTTCATTACATTTTCAGGCCATACAATAGAGTTATTAGTCAAGCCAGTGTAAATTAATGTGCTGAACTAGATTTTGAGTCTAAGACTTGGCAATTATATATTCTACAGTAATATATAAAAAAACTGTTAGGGTCATATCAGTATCTGTCTGTACCTTACCATCCATCCATGGTATATATACTAATAGATATTATATATATTAATATATTCAAATCAAATCTATCATTTACATCTTACAAAATATAAATATATGTGTGTGAAATGTGTTTGGGTGCATATACACCTAGTAAGACATCAAACATATCTGTAAAACACTCAGTAGCCCAGAGAAAGTGTCTAAAAAACTTCAACTTTAGTCACTCAAAGCAAAAAGAAGAGTAAAAATCAAGTTGGCAAAATCAAAATCAGTGACAAGGTGTATAATTAGATCATGGAGTTTATCTCCAAGAGAACTTTTCAAGCTAAAATCTCAGATAATTTAGAAAAGTGCAGGTAGTTACTGGGTAAGATGCTGAGTATTCAAAGGTGAAATATTGATCGTGAATAGAGTAGAAAATTACATCAATTGGGGCTTAAACACTATTTCATTGAAAATGAGGATAGAGGAGGGACACGTGATTGTCATGGCCATCTCGTCATGGAGGACCCAATTTAACTGCCTAAAATTGTATGGGTACTCTCATCCTTAATTCCTTGGAGAATCCAAGGCATTCCTATGGGACTGATAGATACAGGATCAACAGGAACCCTGTGATTCTTCAGAGTGGCACAGCCCTGCAACTGTAAGATTATTATTTGATGTACTAGAATATGCACCCCCAATACAACCTCAGTTACTGCACCATCACAGGGGGAGAGGGCACTGGATGGCCCCAAACAGGCTGCTCAGGCACTCTGTACCTGCCCTGGAAGTGTCCAAGGCCAGGCTGAATGAGGCCTGAAGCAAGGTGGGAGAGTGAAAGGTGTCCCTGCCCATGGCAGGAGGTTGGAACAAGATGATCTTTAAGGTCCCTTCGACCCCAAGCCCTTCTGTGACTCAGTGATTCTGTGATTCTGAGATATTCCCACCTCTGTTCCTTTATATTAGCTTCCTCAGACAGATTTCCTTTGGAAACAAAACTCCACCAATGTGTGTTATAATTCAAACTCTATGTACGTGCCTACCTGTCAGTCTATGCATTTCCTAATTACACTTGTAAGGAAATCCATAAAATCAGGCTTGACAGTGGCTGCTCACCACTTGTTTTTTGGTGATACGCAGGAGCTGTTGTACAGGATTAGCCAATTCATCCAAAATCAGGGAAGAAGCCTGCGCTAGAGCTTGGAACAGCTTGCAGGTCAAAACTGATTTTCTCTCCTTGTGTAGAGAGAGAAAAATTAAGTTAGAGGGAAGAAAACATTATTGCAAGGCAGTAAAATTAAGTTGCAATCAAACTTTAACCCTTGATGCCTTTGAGTACAGATCACTGCCAAGGACCATTTGCCAGGGCTGCATTTCTTTGTGTTTTAATGAACTTATGCTGAGAGTTGAGAGGATTGCAGGATGGAAAGCAGTCCAACACCCCAGTGCATTTATGACAGCAAATAAAGCTTCCAAAATAATTTTGGTGCTGCCTATACTTTGACACACTTGACAGTTGTCTTGTACTGGGACTGGCTGGCATGGAAATTCCTGCACCAAACTCTTCAATCTTCTGAACATCTGAAACCATGGATGACAATAACCAGAATTCCCGTGGAAAGGATCCATGTCCAGTTCCACCTCCTGAGACAGACCCAGACACTTTGGGGGACGGTTCTAGATGTCCAGGAAACACTCTAAAGATTTAACAGTATGCAAAACTGAATTCTAGTGCCTGACAATGTTATGAAGTGTTTAATTCACCTGTGTATCTTCTGGGTTAGCTCAGATATTTGCTTGGTTGTTCTCTCCTAAAGAACAATCTTATTCATAGCACAAACTTTGAATATGTGTTTTCTAAAGGGAATTATAACGTTTACAAATTCTCATTTTGTAATAAGTAAGAAATTAATAAATAAAAAGAGAGAAAAAGAAGGGAAATAATGTTGAAATTGAAGTGTCAAAACACGCTATTTTAAGATTATTGGATTAAAATATTTATTTCCCTGTTCTAAGCAATTTTTTGTGTTAAAGTGGTCTTTATTTTATATAAAATAAAGTTTGGATTTAAAAGCTCTATCACACACACACCAAAAAACCCCAAACTCAAAAAATAGAACCCATAAGGAAAGTAGATACCCAGATATTAGTTTAAATGGTTGGGAAATCAAGTAGAAAGATGTGAAAGCAGGATTTTCAGAAGCACCTACATGACTTGGGAGCAGAAGTCTCACGTAAAGTCATGTGTTTTTATCTATCAAAAAGTCTTGCCCAAAGTTACTCAACAGACTGGTGAAATATCAGGAGGACTTTTGATATGAGTGCATATTTATTCTGATAATTTCTTTATCGTTTGTCTGACCTACTGTGTCCTAATGTTCCTCTCCACCAGTTTTGTCCTTATTCAGGGAAATTCCAGTTTATTTAATGTTTCTGCATAAGCTGGTTGCCATCCACTGCAAACACATCACAGGCCACAGACTCCACACACCTGACCTGGCATTTCCTGCAGCCCACAGATCCTTAGTGCAATCCATAAAGGACATTTGGCATTGCTCTGCCTTGCCAAATCCACCTCAGGGTTAAGCTTCATATGTTCTCTTTTGCATCAGTTCCTTTAAAGATGGTGCTTTCTTTAATGAGCTGTCAGAGCTAAGCATTTCTCTGCAGTTAAACGGTGCTGCGCTTTCCCTGGATTTACGCATGCTCATAATTAGGGAACACAGCACTGTCCCCATCTGCAAGCTGGGGGTTTGTGGCAGGTAAGGTGCATGGGAAGCTGGGAGTAGCAGGGCCATCAGGTCATCCTGAATGTGACCATTTAATGCAGACACAGAAAAGAGAGGATTTGTCTCATGAGGTTGAACCGGGGACTCCTCAAGCACTGCTGGCAACATTCAGTTCCTGATTTGTAGGTGAAAGGAAAGGAAAACTACAAAGGTGTCCCACATGTTGACTACCCATATTAAGTTAATATTTCTTTCATCCTTCCCCAAGCACGGGGGGAAAGAGAATTTTTCTCATACTTTTCTATTGTTACTTTCATTGTCTCACTGAGGGAGAGACACGATTTTCACAGAATCATCACAGAAGCACAGGATGGTTTGGGTTGGAAGGGGCTTTAATCTTCGTCCAGTTCCAACCCCCTGCCATGGGCAGGGACACCTTCCACTAAACCAGGTTCTCAGAGCCCTGACCAGCCTGGCTGTGGACACTTCCATGGATGGGTCATCCAAATGCAAGCTTTTAATTGTCCATGGGAACACTTTCTTTCCCAAAAACGTACAAAAAATAAAAATCCCTTACAATTGCTTTTCAGTATGCAACAAAATTTTGTAAAATATTCTGATAATACTTTCCATGAGGATTTAAATAGCATTGCTCCAACAAGTCACCATTTTAAGGAGAAGGTGTCTTTTGATATCAAGGTTTGTTTATATTTCAGGAAAAAGAGAACCAGCTCTAATCACACTTTATCTGCTTCTCCTTTTTAAGCTGCTGTCTTTTGGGTAGAGAGATCATTTTTACAAAGAGTTTTTACAGCAGACCCACTAGGCATTATTAGAATCAAACTGATGATATTCCTCTTTAGGGCTAAAGAAATGGAGATAAGAGAAGTAAATACAATATTCAAGGTAATTTTTAATAAAATTGAAAAAGAAAAAAGTCTGTGCTTTCTTCAAATTTAGATGAGTCTCTTAATCCTGAGAATAAATGCAACAATTTGCCAACCAAACTAATTTTCCAAAGCAGATAGGGTAGAACCAGTAGTTTTATAACAGGATGAGTTTGCAGGTTTAACCACAAAGAAATAGCCATTTCCTTTTCCTGCAGAAGTTGATATGAAAAGAGGGTAGATAGCATGAATAATTATGATGGCTTGAAGAATATGTTCTGAAACTGCTTCAGAGTGAAGATTAGCTTTTTTGAGTAGATGGACACTTTCTCAGTAAGTGGTCAGGGAAGTGACTTGAAATGATACAAAGTATCCTTATTTTATTTTATATTTTATTTTATTTTATTTTATCTTATCTTATTTTATTTTATTTTATTTTATTTTATTTTACAATAGATTTGTTTTCTTTTTGCCCAACCTCACACTACATACATATACAAGTATGCCCATGTATCTATCAAACACAAACCCAGCAATAATTCATTCTGCTCAATTGCTTTAATCCATGAATATACTGAAGTTCTTGACCTGCCCGGTTATTAACCAAGATGCAGGCCAATTCTTCAGAAGGCCAAATAAAACCATAAGTCTTTGACCCCTCTGAAACTTACTGGGAAAAATAGTAAATTCCAGTGGTTCCAGGAATGGATATGGATTAGGGTGTTGAACTGTTTCATTTTAAAAGATATAAATTACTTCTTCTTTTCAGTCTTTCCTTTTACCATAAATTGCTTTGAAAGTCAAAACTGAAAATGTCTGCTGACCAAAAAAATCCCCTATTTTTAAAATTTAGTAATGTCCAACCGGGCTGGTTTTGTACTTCTTGACATCCCTACTTTCATATTTCTTTAATATTAAACTAGCTAAAATATTTTTTTCCTGAGAAAACCTGTGGATTCAACAAACAGCCAACCCCTTCCAGAAATTTTTTTTGAAAATTTTCGACCCCCTTCTGTTTATTCACTGCCCTGCTATGCTAATGCCTTGCTCCCCTGTAATCCTGACACAGAGGCAGTTTTTCTCAGGATAGACACAAAGCCCATGGGAATGTGCACGTCCTAGCTCCTGCAGCCTTTTAATCTGCAAGTGGCACCATTAACCCCAATAAAAGCACTCACAGGCATGTGCCACGGTGCCCACTGCTCCCGGCCTTTGTTCCCAGTGCTCATCCTGCTGACAGAAGAGGAAAACTTGGCTAATAACCTGACTTAAATGGGAGCCAGCATCAAATGCGACTCCTTTCTCCCTAAAGTTCGGGATGTACATGTCAGGTGAGCGGCCTGAGCTCACAGCTTCACTTCAGGACCAGCTGTGAGAGTGAGAGCTGCCTCCTGAGGGCACTGAAGCTGCTCCCTTCTGTCCCTGTGTCCTCCACAACTGTAGAGAACAACCAGCTTAGCTTGGATGATGGAATGGTTTGGGTCCAAAGAGACTTGAAAGATCATCCAGTTCCTATCCCCTACTGCAGGCAGGGACACCTTCCACTGTCCCAGGTTGCTCCAAGCCCCATCCAACCTGGCCTTGGACACTTCCAGGGATGGGAAAACCACAGCTTCTCTGGGCAACCTGTGCCAGGGCCTCTCCACCCTCACAGGGATGAAAGAATTTCTTCTTAACATCTAGGAATATTTGATATATTTAACTTCTGCCTAGCTAATGCTGGAAGGATTAATCCTACATTATTTCTTTATTCTGATTTGAGTCTGAACTCAAGCTTGGAGATATTCCAGTGACACCCACAGGCTTTGCCTTGCATTTTTCCTCCACAGCCACCACTAAAACAAAAGATCAACACTTAAACCCTTTCTTTATTTCCCACTGTCACTTTAGATGCAGCTTTCCCCTTATAAGAAGAGGAAATGCCGAAAGTGTCACAGTAAATGCAATTACCAGCGTCTGGTTAATGTTTGGGGCTTGGGCTTTTTTTGTTTGTTTGCTTCTTTCAGCCCTCACGTTTACTTCTCCGGAGAAAGCTTGATGTATTTAAAAAGCCATGAGTGAGACGATCCCATAGAAAGAGCTGCTGTGACAATAAAGCAGAAGTTAAGTGACACCAAAGTCCCCTTGTCTGCCAGGCACATGCACACCCGGAGTCCCATCTGCTGGGTCCCGATAACTCATTTGCACGGGGCACGACGAATGGCTCGGCTCGGAGCAGGCGGAATCAGCTGCAGCACACGTGCCTCTTGCTCTCTAATTCCTTATTGTTATTCCCTGAACTCCGGTGGCCCCAAGCAGCAGGAGACAGGGACACATGTAACAGCTCTCACCCTCTGGCCCAGATACCAACCTCCTTTTTTTTTTTTTTTTTTTTTTTTTTTTTTTTTGCATTTGTGTTAGGCTACAAACCCTTCCCAGGACTCTCATTCACCACGGCAGAGCTGTTCCGAGATTTCGGCTGGCACTCACACGCAGCTCGTTTTCTGTCCCTTTAAGCAACGCCCCTGCTCAGGAAGATGAAACACTCACAGCCCATCCAGGCTTTCCATGAATAAACCTTTCGCAAAACTTCACCTGGACAAAAAAAAAAAAAAGGGAAAAGTCCAGCAAATCCATCTTTGTATCAGAGCAGCAGCAATCGGGAGCCAAGCAGGAATTTTTTCCCAAGTAACAAGGAGGTACTGCCCACACTTGGCTTATCTGGGCAGTGATTTACATTTATAACTCTCCGTGAAGAAGAGGTATCCGCTCTCTTTGACCTCAGTAAATCAAAAGCAGACAGGTCACAACTTTAACTTATTTCTTTGGATACCAATCCACCGACACACAGAAGTGCATGAAGCACATGCATAATACATAACCCAGCTCTGGTGCCGACCATCTGACTTCTTTTAACCCCCCCGGTTTTTGTATTTTAAGGGTGCTGAGTTTAGACCTGTCATTTCGGGCTCTTTTTGTGTCTGCTGCGTTTATTTGGCCAGAGTTTGTTCTCTGCCTTTCCAATGAGGTCAGTAAGTAACTCAGTGTTTACACAGATGTTTCACAGAGTAGAATCTGTTGTTAATATGTAAATTGCATAAGTGTGTCTGCCACCGAATGTATATATTTATAGCTGGATAGTTGCAGGTATATAGAGATATATAGATCTGCACATATATATACATATACAATAGATCTGCCCATGTATATACATATACACAATATACATATAAAAATGCAGAAGTGCACAGATTTATGTGTAAGATTTGAAGTACTATATAGGTACTATATGTATGATTTTAGGAATTATCCTACTCTATAGGTATACAGAGGTATATATACATATATATATATATATAGGAAAACAACCGTATCACATGTGGTTACTATTATTTACTATCTATCATCATATGGTGATAAGATATTGCTTCTGTTCAAATAAGTGTAAATATCCTTCAGCAGCTCCAGGCTTCTGATTTAACAGGGAAGAGAGATGGTTTGGGTGTCAGCATTAAGATTCTGCTTTCTTGTCTCCCTGAAGTCAAGTGCAGCCCTGCACCAAGCAAATTTCATTGCTTCTTCAAATTATTCCTGATAAATAAGAATTATTGTGGTTGTTATTATTATTATTATTATTATTATTATTATCATTATTCTAATCAGAACAAGCTTTCTGCAACAGGAATGCCTCGAAGATGAAGGAGCAGTGGTGAGACTGAATAGGTCATGTCTTGCCTTTGCAATTTGATGGTTTTGAAAAGTCTGAAAGAAAAAAAATGCATTTCTTTAAGACAAATATTTCAAGCTTTTCTCCTATAAAGAATCATAGAAAGTCCTGAGTTGGAAGGGACCCACAAGGATCTTTGAGTTTCACTCCAGGCCCTGCACAGGACAAACCCAACAACCCCACCCTGTGTCTGAGAGAGTTGTGCAAATGCTCCTGGAGCTCTGGCAGCCTTGGGACTCTGATCATTCCCTGGGGAGCCTTTTCAGTGCCCCACCACCCTCTGGGCAAAGAACCTTTTCCTAATATCCAGTCTAAATCTCCCCTAACACACCTTCATGCTGTTTCCTTGAGTTCCTGTTTTGGGATGACCCTGGAATCTCCTGACCCAAATTGCAGATATTTCAGCGAGATTGCATTCAAAGTATGAGAGAGGTAGAGTCACCACACATCCCTGTGAAACGTAATTACCCCTAAACTTAGTGGAATAAGAGGTTAAAGTAAAACTTTATCCTCATATTTTTGCACAGAAAAGTCCATCATAGAATCACAGAATGGTTTGGGTTGGAAGGGACCCTAAAGTTCACCTAGTTCCAACCCCATGCCATGGGCAGGGATGCTTCTGAAGAGAGATACGTCAGGGTACATGATACAAGAGGTACATACAGGTCTGTGCTTGTAGGTAAGTGAGGATCTCACTTTACCTTTCTTGCCCTCCTGCAAACTGCTTTTACGCCTTTCCCCCTCACTCTGCCTCACTCCTCTCCCTCAAACGACCCCACATCTTGTCTATATAGCCCCTGGCCCTTTCAATCCCACAGTGACCTGTGTCAAGAAAGTCCTTGCACGTGCATCCCCCTCATACTCCCAAGAGAAGTTCACTGCTAACAAACCAGTTGCAGTTGCCAATTAAATCATTAGCCAATATCTCAACTGGGTTTTTATAAAGATGTGTTAAAGTGTTTCCTCCTTCAAACATCACAGAAAAGCTCTGTTCTTGTTTTTACCCTGCTAACTCAGAAGTGCAGAGGGAAGGAAAGTTTTGACACTGGGGATGACATTTTCAGCACAGAGGCCTTTGCTCCAGCCTTTGCTCCCAGCATTGTTTCTCTGTTATATGAAACAACTGTTTAATGCAAAATAAAGAATCCTTTGAACAGGGGCAGGAGTCCACACCCTCCTCATGTGATAAACTCATGAGTCACATTGCTTCTCGCTCTTGCTCTCGCCATCCCAGGGAGCAGTTCACCCTTCCCTGCATGGAAGCAGTTTGAAATTCCCATCCTTCATCACTACCACGAAGCTGCAACAAGCCCAGCGAGGGTGGATGATGCTGAATTGATTGCAGAGCTAAAACTGATGCTTGCCCGGGTGCACGTGGCCTCCTGACCTAATTCTGCTTGTGATTTGCAGGCAGGATGTGCTCCTCTCTCCTTGCCCATACCCTCCCTGCCTGGAGGAAGACTGATTTCCCTAAGCTGAATCTAACCAGGAAAAAAAGACTGCGTGGGAGAGACAAATGTAACCTCTCCCAGAAAAGGATGGATCTTCTGGCACCTCTGAATGTTGTTTATTATACAGGCCACGGAATTAAGCATTCTCATAGCCACAAAATAGAGCTTGTTCAGGTGAAAATAGTAAAGGAAGGTTTAAAATCAAGGAAGGAGTATCTTTAATATTTAAAGACCAGACACGAGGTAGAGTAAATGGGGAAACTGTTAGCAGGGAGGGGGAAAAAGCAGATGGGAAATAGCCTGTATCAATACACCACCAATGGGACTAAGGACAATCATGATTATTTAAGCTTTTCAAGGGAAAATAAATAATCCAATCAATTTTTCATTAATGAAAAATTGGTAAAATGTGACTGCTACTTACATAGAGGTATGAAGGGAGCATAACCCCACACATTTGACATGACTACAAGCATGCCCACCATTCCTTCATCCTTCACTGAATTTCAGTTTTGATCCTTGTCTCAGAGAAAATAGAGAAGAATGGAAAGCATGTAAACAGAGCTAACAAATATGACTATAAATAACAAATGGATAAAAACTGGTGTACAAATAAGGGAGGTAAATCAGACACATATATTTGTCTTTTATTTTTGAAAAAAGAGCAGAAATGAGACTTTCTAATGGGTTTTAAAGGCAGAACTGCTTAATTAACAAAAGAAGGCATTTGACATGTAATTAACCCATGGCATTTGGTGTCACTTTCCATTACTGCAGCAAAATACCTCTGCATATGTAGGGCTAATTTATGGATGACCCATCCCTGGAAATGCTCAAAGCCGGGTTGGATGGGGCTCGGAGCAACCTGGTCTAGTGGAAGGTGTCCCTGCCCATGGCAGGGGGTTGGAATGAGATGATCTTCAAGGTCCCTTCCAACCCAAAGCATTCTGTGGTTCTGTGTTTCAATGATAAACTTCATTCCCATAAATGCTGCTTATGTCAAACTGTGCTTGAAGCCATTCCAACAGTTCGTAGTCAGTCTCATTCACCAGTCGTTAGATTATTTCAATGAGTTCTTAATATTTCCCTGGATTTCACAATCCTATTTTTTCTCTTTTTTTCTATTTTTTCTCCCTCCATGTACCCACAATATTAAAATTGCACACGTCTTCTTTGGCTTCTGCTTTCATACTTTATTTAAAAAATGTCACTTAGGTGTTGTTCAGGATGAGATAATGCTGTATGATTGTCTTCAAACTAGACCTTCTGTGGCATCTCTGCCATTAAAGGCCTTTACAAAGAGGTTAGAGGATGAGCTTTGAGAAACAACACAGGTAGAGCTGATCCTGCCCTAGGGCTGGGCCATGGAAGAGGTGACCTCTTGAGGTCCCTTCCAGCCTTAGGAGTCTATGTTTCATTGTACTGGTACAGCAAATTGCTCTGCCCCATTAAAATGACATAACACACATTTCTGGGGGTCCCGAGAGAGCTCATTAGAGTGAGGTGAGATTTTTGGTTTAACCCTCTTTTTTTTTTCAGTGTAGAAACCAACCAAAAAATAACATGTAACCAGCAAGCCAGAAACACACAGATAAACTAATATCCCATACTTGTTGTAGGATATTAATCTTAAAACCATCCACTTTGCATTGTCCTTCTGAAACATCTTACTCTGATTCCAGTTAGAATCTGGTCACTGGAGAAGATGACGCTGTTGAGCAATGTGTGAGTTTCTAACTGAAATTCGAGATTTACTTCTACATTCTCTATTTTTGGAAGATCCAATTCTGAAAATTTTGTACAAATTCATAGCCTAAACCACCTGTTAAACATCAAGTGGGCCAAGACAGGCTATCATACTCTATTTACTATGCCTAGAAAGTCTCTAGCAAAGTATTTGGAAAGGTGATCTCTGAGCACCCACAGAGGAATGGGGAGAGCTGGGGTTGCCATGGGGGTGGAAGATTAAGTGGAGGGAGGTTGTGAGTCAGCCACAAATGGTTCAGACTGGAGAAGCTGCCATTAGTGAAGTTCTACTATAATTGCACCCTTAGAAGGCAAAAATATAAATGTTTTATTATATTCGCTGAGTGGTTTTAATATCGGCCAGAGGCAGAAATGAGCCTTTACTGCAAGAGCTGACTGAGTTTAGTTTGGAGTTTAAAGACGATCATATTTTAAAAACTTTATTTTTTTTTCCTAGACACTGATAAAAACTATAGAGAGCAGATCTCCAGCACTCCTCTGTACAGTTAGTAACAAGATAAAGGCACACAGCTTAAGGAATGCTCAAAAATAGAGAAAACAATCCAGACTGCCTGGACATGCACTGAGGCTCATTGCTGCAGGCACTCAGTGCTAAGAGGTTACAGGGGACAAAATCTGAATTGATCTTTTCTGAATTTTTCAGTTTGCAGCCAAATTTGAAGGGAAAGAGCAGTGACTCTTTGTAACTGGGAAAGTAGAACAGTATGTGAATACTTTGGGGGGGTAATGAAAGAATGCCTGAAAGAATCAGGCACCTGAAGGGGCTGTCCAGGGTAGAATCACCATCTCTGGAAGTGTTCAAAATGTGTGTGGAGTTGGCATTTGGGAACATGGGCTAGGGGTGGCTTTGGCAGTGCTGGGTGTGTGGTTGAACTTGACAATTTTAGAGGCCTTTTCCAACCTTAACAATTCTATGATTCTAAACATTCAAAAGAATAAAACACCATACGTGTGGATACATGCATTTAACATTTGTTTTATTTCTCAGATCAAGTTCAGCTCAACTCCCTGTTACCAGGTACAGATGATGCTAAATTGAATCATTCTCCTGCAGCTGATGGACTGTTCATGATCCTAAACTTCTCACCAGCAGCCTCAGGCATGGCTAACCAGTAAGGAGATATTATTTCCCTCCCCCTTCTTTTATACATTTAAACAAATAAAAGTTTAAATTAAAGAATCCAGAGTGGCTTTTTCCTCACCTCCAGACTTCCATCTTCCTTCCCCCCCGCTCCCCCCCCATATTTTTTCCCATTGCTCTTTAATTTAAATATGATATTATGGGTGGACTTGCATCTCTTCTGTTGGTGGTGTCCTGCGCCTTTGGGAATCAAGGACTCCTTCCGGAAGAATTGTGGAGGTAAATCAGAAGATTTCACTTTCTGGTAGTAGGTTGACTTTCCCTGTGCAAGGATTGCAAGTCCACCACAGAAATTCCAGGAGCCCACCAGAAGCTGCCAGATTTTCAGCCCCAGAGCTCTTCTTCCCATAGCCCTTTGACATCTCAGGATCATTCTTGGATATGAAGCCTCAGCACACCCTGGTCTCCCATCCCTTCCCAGAATTTCTGTTCTCTACTCTGCAAAATCAGTCACTTCTTTGTACAGCAACAGACAGGACCCTGTATCCAGATAGTTTCAACCCCTGTAGGAGAGTAGATGACATATGGAGACTAAAAGTGAAAAATGACCCAGGCTAAAGTGGCTAAAATTTGACATTTCTAGCTAGGCTCCCAAATGAGACTCCAGTAGAACCATGATCTCTTAGGCAAGATGGAGATCCCAAGCACTGGTGTCGTTTATCTGCCTGGGACAGAAGAAGGACTCCGCTCATTTTCACTGTGCCTTCATTACTTGTCCCACTGCCCGAGATCTGGCTGCAAACCCAAATCACAGCTGCCAGAGCCCTTTGAGCTGCTTTGACCCTTTGATTAAAAAGGGTGAAAAGCTTCGCCCTTTGATTAAAATAGTAAAAAATATTAAAATATTGCTTCCCTTGTGAACAATGTACCTGGTACTTAGTGGGAAGGGAAGGAGAATATGTTGGGGAAAATCTGAATGAAAGAGATTTGATAGATCATTAATTTCTCCATCACAAATATCTCCTATTATCGTCTACCAATTTTAATTCACTGAAGAGGACATCTGTAACTGGGAAGCAATCCCAAGTGATCCCAGAAGACCTGAAATCCTCAGATACATTAATAATCCTGCATGAAGCTGATTTCTTTCAGCAGTGACTGTAAGATCAGGCCCCAAATTAATGAAACTGTAAAGACAAAATGAGAAATGGAGGAGTTGAAGAGCATAAGCCAGAATAGAAAGATGTTACATTTAGGTGATATGTGAAATGAAATAAGAGGATATTTGAGAAGAAAGAAAAAGGTTCTGTCACAAGTAGAGAAAATAAAGGAAGGAAAAAGTCAAAGTGAGGATAGGGAGAAACTAGACAAGGGAAAAACAGAAAGCTTTTCTCTGTTTCTAAATCAGCTTCATTTGGCAGAAGGACTTCTGTTTTCCACTGGTGTAAAGGTACGCAACAAAAGCCTGGGAGATTCATTCTACCTCATTACAAGCACAATTAAGCACCTCTCTCGTATTACCTCTTATTTTATATAGTCATGGGCCATTCTTGGCAGAGTTTATGCCATTCAGACCATACAATTAGAAATATGTCATTTGAATAATGGAGAGTCAAACTTACCTTTTAAGCATCTCCCATCATTTTGGAATAAGAATTCATGAGAATTCTAATTTCTCTTTGTAATATTATTCAGAACCTATTTTTGTTTTCTTATCAAAGCTATTTAAAATCATGAACTTCACTGTGTGATAATTTACTTCATAGCACTTTTATTTCTCCTTTAAGGTTTTTATTATTAATGAGAATGCATTTTTTATAGCACAGAATGCTGATATCTTTACTTATAAAGACAGTAGGAAAGTGTCATTTGATCATCTAATGACCTCTGGTGGATGAATCTAATTGACTCACAAACACATAATGTTTCACACTGGCTTTAACTTGTATTGATTGCATTACTGTGGAGCTGTGCAGCTTTTCCAGGCTGCAGAAATATGCAGCCTTTAAAAATAATCCCATCCCCACCCAGGAAGAATTGTCACAAGTCTCAAAGCGTCTCACGAGCTAAAACCATAAAAACCTCTTATAGTACTCATTGGGTCTGACTTTGTCCAAATTTCTTCTTGTGATGCTGTGCAGAATGACTTTAAACCGAAAAAGCAGGTTAAGATCAGTTATGAGGAAGGAATTCTTCCCTGTGAGGGTGGTGAGGCCCTGGCACAGGTTGCCCAGAGAAGCTGTGGTTGCCCCATCTCTGGAAGTGTCCAAGGCCAGTTTGGATGAGACTCAGAGCAATGTGAGATGGTGGAAGGTGTCCTTGCCCATGGCAGGGGGTGGAATGAGCTTTAAGGTCCCTTCTAACCCAAACCATTCCATGATTCTGTGATCCCAAAGTTTCTTTCTTTTGTGCACTTCACAGCAGACAAGGCAGATGCTCCTCTTTTCCTCCCATGCACACCTCTCAAGCTGTATTTTTACACCACACCCTGTGTATCTGATCACAAATATGTCTATCAATGTGTATTAGTTACACTATGGGAATAACAAGGAAACTCAGGGAAGATATCCTTGCAAAACTACACCGTGGAATGCATAAGTACCTATCACTCCTGAGCAGGAGACAAAGTAATGAAAAGAAGCATAAAGGAAGTACAAATTCTTTCCAGTTACACTTTGTTTGCTAAACATTTGAGGAGGCTGTAGAAGCCTTTTGATCTTCTCAGGTATTCCTAAGTATTTCTCAAAAGCAGAGATATAAAAACAAACCAAAAAAAAAAAAAAAAAAAAAAAAAAGTAAAACTGTGGACCTACTTTGCATTTATAGCAAGATTCCCTTATTTCATTCAGTCTGTCTGAGACTTCCTTTAAAAGGCTATAAAAATATATCACCTGTTTTAAAGTGGTTTTATTTTTAGCTGCTAAAACATATAAAGTGAGACTATACCCAGCTCCTCCACGAGTTATGTTTTATTAATCTTCCCTTCTATGTTTCCACCAAAGAGGTGCTGTTACCTGAATGTGAGTTGTGCTCACAGGGGATGTTGTGAGGGTGCAGAGTCTGGGTGTGTTTGCTGCTGGTGGGGTGACAACACAGATGGGTCTGAGCAGCTTCTAGTACCCTCTAGAGAGGTACTTCAGGTAGTGCAGAGACCTTTTAGTCAAGGACTCCATATCCAAACTCCCTGCAGATCAACCTGAAGGGTGCCTGTTCTCCCAGCTCTGCCATTAAAGTTCTTGGATGCAATTTCCACCTCTCTTTAATCTCCAGAGTAAACTTTGAGTTATCAGACCGAACACAAATTTCCTCTCCCTGTGCTGCGCTCTCCCCTTATAGTCTGTGTTTGCTGTAGCCATTCCACAAAACACGATCCATTCCAGCTCTATCTGTCTCCAAACAGACAGACATCCTGCATGGAGCAAATCCTTCCCTCATCTAAATTACTTGTCTCCCCCTCGCCTCTGTTCCTTGTTTTTATTCCGGCACGCAACCCTGGCACCAGCAAAGACTCTCTTGGACAGAAAACAAAATCCTTTAACTATTCCACCAACGTAGAAACCTCGCTGGGGAGGAAATGGGAAACCTCTTCCCCTTCACTCTTGCTACCAGCAGCTGAATCAATGGGGGTCATTATATTCCTTGCCCAAGATGTCAAGGGGTCAGCAAAGAGCAGCTTTGTTGAGGAGTTGCTCCAGCCCGATATTACGGATTTGAACAATGAAAACAGAGCTGGATTGTGAGAACCCATGTGAGATTATTTAAGGCAAGATAAAGTCATTTTGATCATTGCTATTGCAAGTGGGCTTTGGATCATGAAGGGCACCCCTCTAGTTAGAGCTCTGGAGAGGATTAGCACTGAGCAGGGCAGGAGGAGGGAGCAGGACACATGCTAAGACAGAGCTGCCACAGCTCTGGGTGATGAAAATTCACCTCCAGGGCTGGACATGGATCACCATGTGATCCAATTTGGATTCCCCAAACAGTGTTCTCACACCAAAGGATGAGATTAATGAGACTGAGGGACTTGAAATGAGGTTTTTACTAATCCCAGGAAACTTCTGGCTTGTCCTGGGGAAATGGGGATCCCTTGGCCGGGGCAGTGACTCTTGGGGCATTAGGAGAGGAAGCTGTGATTCCTCTTGTTCCTTTAACGACCTGCCTCGGTCTCCCAGGCTGAGGGATCAGCTACTTCTGCAGCACAGAACCTGCTGCTCCTAGACAACTTCACTTGGATTCAGTTTTTCTCTCCTTCCTTCCTTCCTTCCTTCCTTCCTTCCTTCCTTCCTTCCTTCCTTCCTTCCTTCCTTCCTTCCTTCCTTCCTTCCTCCCTCCCTCCCTCCCTCCCTTCCTTCCTCCCTCCCTTCCTTCCTCCCTCCCTCCCTTCCTTCCTTCCTTCCTTCCTTCCTTCCTTCCTTCCACCTCTTGTTTCTCTTCTTCTTTTAATTCTATCTGTGGTTGAAGTTCAGATCAACTTAAATTCCAAGCTGGAAAAATCACTTCTTATAAAAAGGAGATATTTTTCCACCCTCTTTCTTTTTAGAAGCCTCAGAGCTGGACGTTAAGTACAGTCTCAAAAATTTCAGCTAGAAAGGTGAGCGTGTTGGAAACAATCTTCCCAGGAATAGCTCCAGTTTGAGTCATTGGCATTTTACAATAATAATAAAAATGAAAAACATTTCCTCAATAATTCCAAGCTTCCTCTCATTTGGATTACTTTAACTGGCCTCCAAAGTTGGTGGGAAGTTACATGATCTTATGAGAAAATGTTTGGGCTTACCAGTGCTTGAGGTTTTCTCTTCATCTGGAAAACAGGTGAATTTACTCTCATAACTCTCTTTTATGGAGGATGCAGAGAAAGGCATGCCTGGATTCGTCCTCTATTTCTTTCAGTACCAAACAACAGCAAACCTTGTTGGTGCCTTATCTCTTATCTCTTCATTTACCCTCCTTTGAGTTTTTAGATTTCCCTTTAATGTGTCCACTAAGATGCCCAAAATCTGGGATTGATGACAACCAAGCCCAGGGCAGCAGGAAGGCTGCACCATCCTCCTTGGACACGGAGCAGCAGCTTGTCCCAAGCAGAATTTGGGAGTGTGACCACAACCTGTGGCAGTTCCCAGGCAAAGCGTGCGAGTAGCACGCTTGCTTTCAGTTCCTGCCATTTAGCTGAAAAGTGGGAAATTATTTGGCCATGGCAGACCTGGTCCTATGTCAAATCCCTGTGTCAACATGAGCCTAAATAGTTTTAAGAGATCTGAGATGTTTTCTACATTACTTAGAGGAAGTTGCTCTGATTTTATTAAAGTGCTCAACTCATGGGGGAAGCAACAAATTATGATGGTCTTTGGTTGATGGTTGATGGTATCTTTCCATTATTCAGTTTTCTAAAAGGGGGATTCTACCATGGTTACAAGTACCTAAAATTATTTGGGAGCTCTGGACAGATGTTTTTTTCTCCAAGATATTCAAGCACTCAAAACCAGAAGTTAGGCACTGAGGTACTTCTGAAAATCCCATTAGATCTCTGACTTGTACCTTTAGGCGTCTCATTGCCTTTAAAAATGTTGTCCCTGGTGCCAGTGAGAATTGGAGTTTTTGCATATCAGGCTCTGGTGTACAAAATGTGCAAAAGTTACAGGGATTTTTACTGAAGGGATAAAACCCATAAAACTGAAAGATATCAACTGTCAATTTAATCTCAATCAGAAAACAACACAGTCACTGGTCTTCTGTTTCTTTGTTTCACTTTCCAAAATTCGTGTAATTATATGCAAGTACCTAGTACGGTGGAAATTGGTTCTCCTAGACAAAGAATCTGATTTTTTTTTCTTAACTGTACAAAATATGCAATTGAAAAAAAAGTGAGCAGTTGGATTGTGGAGAAAAATGAGGCTACATCTGTAGGATTTTGTTCTGCTTTTAGTATCAAATCACCAAACCCATTACATTATTTATCCTACAGGCTTGTGCTGCAAACATTGAATACAATTCATACCCTAGGAAAAGAAATATGTGCTTTGTAATAGCCCCTGATTTGAGCAACCATTAACTTCATTAGGCCCTCATTTTATTTTATTTATTTTTATTTAATATGGGAAATCAAAACAGTTTATTTTAAAGCTCAGCTATGGACCACTGATTTTTTAAAATCCTAAAACCTGTGAATTGCACTATACATATGCCTATGCATATGCATATACCTACCCACACATAAACCAAAACTGTATAATTTATATTAGAAACGTGCATGTGCACACACAAACAGGAAAGTATTTTCTTTCCTTTCACTGTAGAATACAAACCCCAAAAACTAGGAGTTTGTATGAATCAAGGGCTTTCAAAAAATAAATCCCAGTGAAGTATTCTTCCGTCCTGTGTTTAAAATATCTTGGGTTTGTCAAATGCTGTAATTCAAACTTCTGAATCGTAAAATTAATCTTTTTCTTGCAGTGATTTTTATTTGTTTTGGTCCTTTATTTCACCCATTGAGAAACTCTGAATACACTGTAGGTGAAAGGATAAATTTCAGTGTACATTTGTAGGATGTAGAGGGGAGACTCTTAAGCAGACCACACATTTCATTCCCATTAACTCCAGATTTATCACTGGGAAAAAAACCCCTTTGTATAATGGTATTATGCCATGTTGCATGTACAGAACCCTTAAATTTGTCTTTGGGCCAAACAGTCAAGCTAGGAAATAAATTCTTTAATTTTTGGATGGTTTTGTGTGTGTTATTGATGTGTAAAGATGCTGGGCTGTTACACTGTGGTTACATCTCTTTCATGTTACCTACAAGTTAACTTTAATCTGCATATATTTCGGGAAGGGTACAGGTATTCCCAGGCAGGGACACTGAAAGAGAGGAATGAGAGTTACTTGTGGTGTCTGGTATTGATGACAACCGAATTATTTAGTTGATCTCAGCCACTTCAAGATCTGATCCCACACCAAGCACCTTGGTCCTTGCTGTCAGCAGTGCTTAAGTTGAGTGTTGTACCAAAATCTGCTCATTTCAGCTTTTCCCTTGGTGTTGGACCGCTTCAGAATTTCCCTTCTTTGCAGAAGATTCTCCTCCTTTGAGATCCACCACAGCCAAAATATTAAATACCAGCGGTGCCTGTCAGAGCCAAATAATTCCTGCTGGATTTGCAGAAAGTCAGAAAAAAACAGGTGGAGTGTTTTGGATGTTTTAGCCTGATTCCATCTCACTCAGATAATCCACCCCTCTCAGGATGTTTTTTTTTGTTTTTAGACAACAGTGCATTTGTCCAGGATTGGAAACTCTTGGGGGGGTAAAAATAGGTTGTGCAGAGATGTGAGCTTTGTCCTTTGTCCTTCCAAGGGGTTAAATCAGAGAAAAAAACAGGGAGGGAAAAAAAAAAAAGAGAGGGAGAGGAAGAGAAAAAATAAAAGGTTAGTGTTTTCTGTCCATTAAAGAGAGTATTCTGCTCTGAAACCGAATTGGTCATGCATTCTTCCCGCGTTTCCTGGCAGAGAGGAGAGTGACTGCAGCACCTGCCTCGCCTTCCCCTCCATCCCGCTCCCCGCCTGCCCTCGCCCCACTGGATCTGTCACTTATTACCCCACTCGCCTGCAGGACCAAAGCAGCTTTGAGATGCCGATTTCCCTTAGTTAGCTCCATATGAAATTCCTCCTGGAGCATAGCTGGAAGTTGTTGGTCTTTTACTTTTTTCTTTTTATTTTCCAGGACAAAACTGCTCGTGCTGAGCAGAGGGTCTGGATACCAGACAATTTGGATGGGTGTGAATGGACAATGCTCTGTTTCATTTTTCTCCCTCATATTTTCCCTGCAGCAAATGCCATCAACGTTTGTAAAAAGAAGTTTTTGCTTTTGCTGAAGAACTACTTTCACACTTAAAAAAAATAAATCCATTAAAAATTCTCCTCACTAATTTCTGTTTAACATTTTGGATTAATCTGCTTTTCATGTTTCTTCCTCTTATTTACCTCCAGTCTTTATGCCTTAGCTCAGTCTTTGCATCTGGGCAGAGAAATCTTGACAAAATGATCCAATTTCCAACGCTGGAAAAGAAAATTCCACTAAAACTGATATATCTCTGATTTGGTCTCAAATTTAGGGTGGAAAACCAGACAGTTAACACCAAAAATTTCTGAAAAAAAATTCCACTTTTCACTACTGCATGATAAGAATATTTTTTAAAAAGCAAATTATTTTCTACAAAACAGATGTACAAAGATCTTCCACCTCTAAATGAAAGTATTTCTTTTCCTGTGCATTTCCTCACCAAATTTTGCAACCTGAGAAAGATTTTAAAAAGGGAGTTCCCTAAAGTAATTTCTGAAAAGGCATCTTCTATTTACAATCCCTGAAAGTTGTTTTCTTTGTTTTGATGTGATGCAGAATCACTTTCTTGGGACCAAAGGATTTCCCCAGTGAATGATCCAGGGCCTGAACTCTCCCAGAGCCCAACAGGAAAAAGATGAAAAGTTTTGGCTGGCAGTAGGGTCCCATTTTTCCCATGTCACGACTCACTCTGGGAGGGTTTTTGGGGAAGCAGGCGGTGAGATCTGCAGGTGACATGGATTAGGCCACATGGATTAAGTGGCAGGGTTGCAGTCTACCGTGAAACTAGACTGGCCTGAGTATTTCTTACTTCCTATTCCTGCTGAAGTCACACTCATCCTTTATCTACCCCAGACTACGCTCATGGCAATAGGAGGAGATAAATCTATCTCCTGGCAAACGCAGGTGAGGTTATGAATGTTTAAGGACCACTTATGGAAAAGAAAAATACATGCCATTCCCCCTGAAGGATGAAAAATTACATTGATTTCCACGGTCATGTAGAACTAGAACGAAAGAACACTCTTCATGTTAGTATTGATGGTCCATTTTTATTTTGCTTTTTCTTAAAAGAAAAATAGAAATAAAGGACACTTTGAAGTGTAGAAAATACAACTTGTTTCCTTAAATATGTCTGAAATTAAGCTTGCTTTTTCTTTATGACTGAAAGAAGTAGTTATGGAAAGTGCTGTAAAATAAGACAATCTGGAGGGTAATAAATTCGTATTTCCAATAAAAGATATATGAAAAGACAAATTTATCCCATTCTTATGATGTGTGTGATTCATTAGGGCTAAAAAAATGCTTTGGACACTGTTGGCTGAAAAGACAGGGAATATCCTGTGGTGTCTCACTTGAAGAGGACTGAAGGTTTTCAACTGTTTGTTTGCCAGGAGAAATGGGGGAGCAGAAAGCTGGCTGCAGGTGGATCCCATTAACTCTGGAATAACACATGTCAACAAGCAGCAATTCTGGGAATTTTTAAATATCTACCTGGTCTCTCAGCTGCATTTTTCCATCCTGTGCTGATTCCACGTGCTGTGGTTTTATGTCCTGGACAGTGTAAGAAACGAAGTAGAGGGATTCTCTCTATATCCAGGTGCCACACCCTCTTCCACCACAAAATTCCCAAGTCTCTTTCAGGCTCATATTGAGTGAAACAAAATAAAAAAGTTAAAACGTTAATTTAATTTTTCATCTTGATAGATGAGTCAAAGAGGAACACATGCTTGCATTGTCCTCTGGAATATCCACCTTCAGGGATCACCTACGGCCTTTTATCTGTATTTTCTTGGCTGGTTTTTTTCCCAGTGAGTGAGTGCACACACCCCACCAACCCCACCAATCCTATTGAATTTTTGTGTGCTTGAGGGGCACTTTCTCTGATGAGATCCAGTTGTGTCCATTTTGGTTCTGCCAAGCCCTTGGCAATCTGTTTAGATTAATGAAAGGTGCTCCTTGTAACCAAATCCCCTTTCCTGGGGGTAACCCATTCTCCACCTCCAGAACTATCCCCAGGAACACGCCAGGCTGAAAGATAGAGGGTTCTTAAATAACTTCGTCCTTGCTGCTCAGATTGATATCTATGAACAGATGTTAATTATAAGGAAAGCAATAGTTGAAATGCAGATGGTATAGAAAATGTCTGTGCACATTCAATCTGTGTTGCTTTTTATAATACGCAAACACTGTTCCCATTGAAATGCTGGGTCTGTAGGAAAACGTTGCGAGGTTTTAAACAGAACACCCCTACCCCCTTGTGGCATAATGGCATTTCTGGAATGGAAATAAACCTGCATGAAAATTGCTTCCACTGGTTCTCTAAAGCACCTTAATCAGGTGAGGAAGCAACTCTGGAGAGCTGCTCCCTTCCCTGCTCACACCGGGCTCTCCAGACCTCAGCCCAACTATTCATTCAGAGTTCCACAGTGGGAACTTAAACCTTTGCTAAAGAAACCAAAATAGACCAAAGCTGAAGACTGTAATTATTTTGGCTTATGTCCCCTCATTTGTTTTCCTTTCTTTTGAGCTTTAAATGTCAGTCCCTGCTGCTGAACCAGCTCGGCTTTTGCCCGTTATTTTGCGGGATGCTATGGTGCATCATGTTTCCAGGGCATGGCATGTGGTGGAAGGTTGGTTCAGGATGAATTCAGATGGCTGAGAGTTTCACACGCAGCAAGGTCACAGCGAGCAGTAAAAGTCATCCCAAACAGGTTTCAGCACAGATGCCCAGACTGGCCATATTAGGCCACTCCTTCCTCATGCAATGGCCGAGGCACTTTATCTGCTTGGAAGTGAACCATCACTGTTATTCCATAACGGTTACATTAATAGGATAAACCTTGTGGAGCAAAGATTCTATTAATCATGAACACATATCTCAAAATCTGATCAGAAATTTTCATTCTCTTGCCTATATATATTGAATGCAGAAACTCATGGAAGGAATGCTTTTTTTTAGTTTAAAACCAGTTAGAGCCATCTTTATTTTGTCCACAACAAAGAGCTGAGCATGTCCATTGTCAAGACTGAGCTTTCAACAGTGACAACTACTTCAGGACACCTTCATGCCATCTTTCTGAATTCAAAGAGGTCAATTTTGACTTTCAGAGCAGTGTAAAACCATATTTTTCAGCTACAGGGGTGAACATTTGGACAAGTTCACCCAAAACTCTCTAACTGTGAGTATTCAAAGGCTTTTCTATAATACTTCCTTAACAAAGAATTTGCTGCTTGTGTCTATAATGATTTTTCTTTTCTACTTTTTAAAAATTTTATTTAAGCATCACCTAACATGCATGTGGTACTATTGAGGATCTAGGAGTAATCTCAAACAGCAATTAGACATTGGTCTTAACAGATTTTGAGTTTGGCGTCTTCCAAAACCTTCCTGTCCAAAGCATCATTTCCCCCAAATGTGGATACAAAAACTGATCACAGATAGTGATCTGGTGATTCAGCATATTTGTGGTTTGCTTCAGAGGGAAATTACTGAAAAACAAGCAAACTGTGCATTTAACATGTGGTCACATCTCCAAGATGACTTCCCCTCCTTGTCTTACCAGCTCTGTGCTGGTTTATGGCACAGCTCATTGCCTTTCAAAGCTGGAATCACCCTGACTTCTGTTTATCTGTGGAAGGATTTACTGGGTGGCTTCAGATACACAAATCCCTATTAAAAAACCCCTTCAGAGAGCAGACATTAACCCACAAGCCCTGTTTGTTAAGATGCCTGGCCTTGCCCATCTGACTCCTGAGATTTTTCAGCTTGTCACTCTTCTCAAAACACATTTCACCCCATTCATGTGACTTCCTCTGTCTGGGGTCCACTGCTCAGCATCTGAGCAGCCAAGACAGGTGCCACAGCCACGTGCTTGGAGCTGAGGTGGACAACCTCACTTCCTAAGAAAATAAGCAAATGGTTAAAGGGAACGGCCTAATGTCATGCTTTGCTATTCTTCAAATCCTTATGAAGCAGCAGCATGCCAGACAAACCCATCTCTTTAATTCATTTTCAGAAAAAGTGTTAATTTCATGCAATAATTTATTTAGATCTGGCTAACATGTCCCTGTTGGAAGCACTGCACTGCACTATTACACAGCTGCTTCAGAGGTGGCTGAATTGCACTGATGGATGACTTGATATTCTAATATATTGGGTTAAAAAGCTTCCCATTTCTTTTAGCATGAAATATGAAAAGGTAAAGTGGTAGATTCTTCTCTGCTGCTTTATTCAGTAAACTGGTTCAGCAGCAAGGATGTAGGTAAATCAAATATTTCTAACATTGTTTGAGAGCATGTCTCCCATTGATTTAAAAAACATCTCTAGGGATAGTTTCTTAAATTAAACTTAACTATAGCATGCATCAGTTAAGATCTACTAGATCTCAGAGACATGATAACACTTATTAAAACGATGAGTTTCGTGCTTGCACTGTTTATAAAGTTTAAACATAATTTTTCCAATTAACCTGCCCTCCTTCTTAGCAGCACCGAAGCATTTAATAACGAAGATAATGAATGAGAAGTTCCTTTGAAGTAGTCACAGGAATGTTCCTATCAGTTATTCTGGCATGTAAATAGCACCTCCTGTTCTTCTTCACTCTCTGTGTGACCAGTAGCTGTGTCTCATGGAGTGGTGAAAAAGCCATGAGAAGAGACACAAAAAGATTTCAGAGAGAGCTCCTGCCTCTTTGTTTGCTGGGAAGGCTCTACCAAGCAACAGAATGAGAGGAAATTGCCTCAAGGTGCACCAGAGGAGGTTTAAACTGAATATTAGGAACGATTTTTTCACCAAAAGGATGGTTAGGCATTGGAAAAGGCTGCCTAGGGCAGTGGTGGAGTCACTGTCCCTGGAGGGGTTTAAAAGCCATGTGGATGTGGTACTTGGGGACTCAGTTTAATGGTGGCCATGGCCGTGCTGAGAGAACAGTTGGACTGGATGATCTTAGGGGGCTTTTCCAACCTAAATAACTCTATGATGACAGGGTATGGAGGCAGGGACAGGGAGGTGGGACATGGTGAAGGTCAGAGCAGGTAGGGTTAGGAATGCAAAGGGAGATGCAGGTGTGGAGAAAGCAGAAAGATCTATGGAAGGGGAATAGTTCATGAAAGACAAGGAAGAAGGAAGAAGAAGCTATAGAGATAGCAGCAATGCAGCTTCCTTTGGGAAAACTGTGACTTCTTGTGCTGGCTAATCACAGTTTCTTCTCTCTCCTTCTCTAAAAGGCCCAGTTTAGCCCATGGTTGGATAACAGGTACAGAGAAGGCAGACTTTACTATTGTTCAGTGTATCACAATTATATCTTTGTAGAATCAGAGCTGTATTTTCAAGCAAAGCAATATCCAGAAAGTTTTTCATCTAATCCAAACGTGGTGCTAAGGGGGGCAATGAACAAAGATGAATCTCAAGGGCAACCAAGACTGCAGGATCTAAAATCAAGTCCTTTTGCACTTAGACTTGTATCCCCTCTCCTCTCCTCTCCTCTCCTCTCCTCTCCTCTCCTCTCCTCTCCTCTCCTCTCCTCTCCTCTCCTCTCCTCTCCTCTCCTCTCCTCTCCTCTCCTCTCCTCTCCTCTCCTCTCCTCTCCTCTCCTCTCCTCTCCTCTCCTCTCCTCTCCTCTCCTCTCCTCTCCTCTCCTCTCCTCTCCTCTCCTCTCCTCTCCTCTCCTCTCCTCTCCTCTCCTCTCCTCTCCTCTCCTCTCCTCTCCTCTCCTCTCCTCTCCTCTCCTCTCCTCTCCTCTCCTCTCCTCTCCTCTCCTCTCTCTCCTCTCCTCTCCTCTCCTCTCCTCTCCTCTCCTCTCCTCTCCTCTCCTCTCCTCTCCTCTCCTCTCCTCTCCTCTCCTCTCCTCTCCTCTCCTCTCCTCTCCTCTCCTCTCCTCTCCTCTCCTCTCCTCTCCTCTCCTCTCCTCTCCTCTCCTCTCCTCTCCTCTCCTCTCCTCTCCTCTCCTCTCCTCTCCTCCCCTCCCCTCCCTCCCCTCCCCTCCCCTCCCTCCCCTCCCCTCCCCTCCCCTCCCCTCCCCTCTCTCCTCTTCTATTCTTAGTAAAATATGGGATTACATTATTAATACTATTGTGTGTTTTTCTCTACAAATAAATAAATGTGTGGGTTTTTTTGTTTAATACAGATCAGCAAAAGGAAAAAGAAACAGGCAGGATGGATGCATCCAGAGAAGTCAAAGAAGGAGAGGGTGTGCAAAGCAGATGAAAGAGAAGGGGTAGCAATAGAACAACATCGATAATAGATTAAAAAATTGTTTCAAAAGGTTTAGGAAGGGGTGGATTGTCCAGCAAGATGTTTAACATGTTTTAAGAAGGACAAGGTTTTATTATTTGCCTGCACCCAGAAATGTGCCTCACACAGGTCATTCGTATACACTCAAGTTAAAAGATTTCAGATTGGAAGAGATGGAAAAAAAGGCCGCCGTGGCTAATAAGGAGAAGGAAATTGACACGTGGAATAGCAAGAGCAGGACTGCAATAGTTTTGGAGAAAAGGCTTTGAAGGAGTAACTTCACAGAGGAGAGAAGAGAATAAGAAGGCAGAAGGGAGAAAAGCTATTTAAACAAATGGACAAAGTTGACAAAGGAGCAACTGCTTACAAACAAGCAAACAAGCATTTTTAGGCTAGAAATCAGGTTTCCAACCACCAAAGAAATTAAACTCTGGAACAACATTTCAGTAAGATCACTAGGATACAGCTAAAATCTGGCGGAAGATGGGACCTGATAAAGTTATAAAGGCACCATATGATCTGCTTGCCTGTGTTAGAGGGTCAGTGGGAGATTTTGGTCCCAGCAACCCATTCCAACTCTATGTTCCTTTTATTTACACTTCTTCTGTCCTGACAGACAAAACAGCAGCTTATGAATACATATAATTTTATCAAAAGGAACCGAATGCATCAGTCAAAGGAACTAAATGCATGAGTCAAAACTGCCCTGAGGTGGTTTTAACTTGAGCAACTAACTTTTGAAGGCCCCAGCTCTTCTCTTGTGGTTGTGGAATTCTTGCTGACATCCTTAGGAGGCCCATGTGTGGACCGATTGCTGAATATGAAGTGGAAATTGGCAGAATGGATCAGAGAGGAGAATATAGCCCTCAGCGAATTGCTTTGCATCTTGCTGACCTTGGCAAATGTACAGCTATTTTTCCCAAGTAAGATAAGATGCTTTTTAAGCATCTTCTCCAGCAAATAAGACACAAAGATAGGAACACGTCTTCAGAGACTTCCTAACTCCTCATTGTTTGCACATATTTGTAGAACATTTTAGTTGAAGACAGCACAGAAAGCAAAATAAAAATAGATTCTCTTCCTGGCTCTGGGTGGCCTTGGGTAAGATATTTAGTGATTTAAATACTAGAAAGGATAAGCAGGCCCAGTTCTCTGCTAGACCTGCTGGTCATCAGCTGGGAAGAACTGGTGGTGAACACAGCCAGAGATGAAAGTTGGGACAGCAGTCATTCAGTAAGGCTGCAGGATCTGGAGGAGGGCTTGGAAAGGTGGTCACAGAGTCAGAACAGTGGATTTCTGGAGAACAAACTATGTCAGTAAAAGATGCTGTAAAGACTCCCCTGAAAGCAGACAGAGAAGAGGGAGCTGCTGTGGGGAGCTGCTGTGGGGAGTTGCCACACTTTTGAAGAAAACTCACCAAAGAGCTCTGGAATAAATGCTCTGTGTGTGCAGGAAGAGCCAGGACTGCACCAGGGGTGCTTGGCTAATCAAGGAACTTCTTGATGAGCTAAAATGCTGGAAGGGAGCACACACAAAGCAAAAATAAGGAAGAGAAAAAAAGGAGGAGCATCAAAGCTTTGTTTGTGCTCTTAGGGATGAAAGGAAAAGACCAAAGCCCAGCTGGCACTAAGACAGAGAAGAATAATAGCAGAGAGGAGGGAATACACAGGTGTGCCAGTGGCAGAAGGAAGTTCAGGGAAAATGCAAGTCCACTGTTGGATGCAGGAGAAAATCTGATTTATTATCAGCAGAGTGGAAAAGGCTGAAGAGCACAAGGCCTTCTCTGTGTCGGTTTTCAGAAGTCCAGACTGCTCCAGACCTCTGGGTGTGTTGACACAGCTTGGCAGGGAGAGGGGCAGCCAGGAGTGAGAAAGGAACAGACAAGGCACTACTCAGAGGACCTCAATTAAATCTACGTGATCAGGTAGGATACACTTGAGGATACTAAAAGTGTCAGCTGATGTGGCTGGGTGAGGCTTCTGTCTATCATTTATGAACAATTGTGGCTACTGAGAGGAGGTGTTGGTGACTGGAAAAGACTAATCTTTTCCCCATCCTCAAGAAAGACACGAAGGAGGAGCCGAAGAACTACGAGCCAGTCAGGGCAGTCTGTAGGTGGATATGAGCTCTTCTCCCTGGTATCCAGTGATAGGAGGCCTGGGAATGATTCCAAGCTGCATCAGAGGAGGTTTAGACTGGGCATTGGAAAACATATCTTTACCGAGAGAGGTCAAACACTGGAACAGGCTTCCTAGAGAGGTGGTTGATGCCCCAAACCTGTCAACATTTGGACAAGGGCATTAACAACATGCTTTAATTTTTGGTCAGCTCTGACATGGTCAGGGAGCTGGACTGGATGATTATTGCAAGTTCCTTCCAACTTAAATATTCTATTCTATTCTATTCTATTCTATTCTATTCTATTCTATTCTATTCATCTGCTGAAGGAACGTCTGGGACATTATGTCCAGTTCGGGGCTCCAGTTCCAGCTGTACACAAAGAAATTGAATTATAAAGGGTTTAGAGAAAATGATCCACAAGGAGATTTTCAGAGGCAGCTCTTACTTAGAATGGTAAAAAGGAGTCTAAGGTCAATCTAAAACCAACCCATACGGACTTGACAAGTAGCTACAAACACAACAGACTCAAACATTTCTCGATTGTCTATAGATACAACAGTCAAGACCATGGATCGCAGCTTGGAAGGTTCAGACTGGATGTCAGGAAAATGTTTTCATTATGAGGTTTTGCAGCACTGGAACTGGGGCCTGTAGACGTCGTAGAAGTTCCACCCTCAGAAGATTTTAAGACTTGTTAGAAAAAACTCTGGCTGAACATGGCCTAGTGTTTGTGATAATTGTTTCAGGTGGACCTCCAGACAACCCCTCTACCTTCTTCTCTACAATTCTGGGATCTCTCTATCCCACAGTTTCCATATCTCTAAATGGTGATAAAGATTTTGACCTTATTTAGAAAAACAGTTCAATAGATACTGAAAAACAACTGGAAGACCTTAATATTAAACTTAAGATTAACCAACTACATGTATCAATATAGCTAAACTCAATGCTACCTTTCAATTCAATGTATACCGTCTTAATTTTTTAAAAGTATAAACCATATTTTCAATGAGAATGTTTCAGGATGACACTTGGAGACTCAGACTTTGAGGTAGCAGACCATGGTGTTTTGGCAATTTCAGCAATTTCAGCCCCAGCAAACTTTAAATAGGAAATTTTTCCAAAATTTCAAAATGAGAGCAATGTAAAGGGGTCAATCCTAGGTTTCCTTTACAGTCAGTATAGAAAGAGATTCTATCAGGGTGTGATTCATCTGACCTATTTTAGGCGCCTACTCTAAGCTGAGATGAATCACTTCTAGTGCCAATTGCTTTGCAATGACTGTAAAAGGAGTCAAGGGTGACCAGCTCCTGTGGAGAAGCCTGCATTTAAATGCACGTCTTACCCAAATAGAAGCATTCTCACTCAGTAATAACACGTATTTTCATTTAGGTTAATATATTCAGCAAAATAGTGCTGAATTTTATGGGATATGATTCCTGATATTTGCATTGAGACCCTCTGAATACTGGGCATTGTGATGTTCTAAAAGCATTGAAGCATGAAACCACCAAGATTTGGGGATGGCTCAGGTTATCACTATTCACACTGAATGCTACCAGCTGAAGGAAAACAGGAATTTAGGACAGCCATTTTGATCTTACTTTAGCAAAGAATTGGTTTCCGGAGGTCCTTTCCAATGTAGAGTATCCATTATTTCATGATTCTGCGATTAACCTTTATGAATTTGCTTTGCTTTGTTTGGTTTTGCTTTAACAAGTCATTCAAGCCTCCACAACATCTCAATGCAATGACTTATGCAATATCATTAGGTTTTATGCAAAGCAAACAAAAACCTGAAAAAAAATTTAAAGAAAGCAGTGAAACCTTCTCTTTCTTTTAAATCTTCTGATTGATTAATTGGACTTTTTCTCTCTCTGCTCACTACTGCACTGTGTCAAAAATGAGGTGAGTTATACAGTATACATCAATATTGCTGGCACTGACTGTTACCAGAAAAATTATTTGGGAATAGTTTCCTTAACCAAAAAAGATATTTTGCATTTTTAACTTTTGTTGCATTTCATTCACAAAAAAGGACAAAATCTCAACAAACGCAAGAACAATAATAACAATAAAGTTAGAAAAAATAGTTCCCCAAAACTGATTTGAATCAACCAGAAGTAGTTTATTTCAATTTCACATTTTTTACAGGATACACCATCGTTTTGATGCATATTTCTAAATGAAACATGGAACTTTGCTCTAAAGGGTTTTGAAACAGGAGGAACTGGCAATCAGAAACAGAGAATCAACAATTTTTGGAAATGACAACTTTGTCAAAAGAAAAATATTCTTACAGTAAGGAATTTGTACCGTGTAATGGGGGGAAAACGTGTCCAGAAATTGCCAGTCAGCAGTAGTTGTTATGTATAAAAAAATCCAGCACGTCGTTAATAAATTGCTCCCTACCAAAGCCTTTTTGCAGTTTAGATTAGTTTCGATATGCAGAAAATATATTTTATAAAATATCTTAAAAAAAATTTCTTCTGCAATCAGAAACGGAGCAAACAAACCCCTAATGAAGCTCTGATTACACTGAGCGGAGTCTTCAGGAGAAGCAGAGAGTGGCTGAGCAGGGAGCTGTGCCGCAGCCAGCTACCGAGAAACCAAATTAACGCTAATTATATTGGGGCTTGCTGTGGAGCGAGCAGTGTGACTTCACCCAGGGAAGGAGGCAGCGATGTCACTAGGTGGCACAGTTCTGACACATTTACACATCATTACCCAGCGCTAATGTCACTTCGCAGGGCGCGGGGCCGGGGGAGCGAGGGGGTCTCTGAACATCACTCAGCGATGTGTGATCTTTGAGTGGAAACTGCTTCCCGGCTCCCGACGGGCACCAGATCCAAGCTGAGCTCTGTCAGCCGGCCTTGAAATTAACAGCAAGAAGCTGAGTGTTTCGCAGAAATGGTGCTTAAATCTCGGCACAGCTGGGAGATACAGGGGGAAGAGGGGTGGAGGATTTGGAAAGCACTTGCTGGCATTGTGCAGCCTCGATGATCACCATAAAATCATGGAATGGTTTGGGTTGGAAGGGACCTTAAAGATCATCTCATTCCAACCCCCTGCCATAGGCAGGGACATCTTCTACTAGACCAGGTTGCTCCAAGCTCCATCCAGCCTGGCCTTGGACACTTCTAATGACCAGGTGGGGTTAGGTGGCCTGTTAGAATCATAGAATCATTTAGGTTGGAAACAACCTTTTAGGTCATCAAGCCCAACCGTTCCCCTACCAGCAAACCATACCCCTCAGTGCCACGTCTTCACAGCTTCTAAATCCCTCCAAGGACAGTGACTTCACCACTGACCTGGGCAGCCTGTTCCAATGCTTGACAATACTTTCAGTGAAGAAATTACTTCTAATGTTCAGTCTTTCCTGGCACAACTTGTAGGCCTTTTTTTCCTGTTCTATTGCTCACTTCTTGGGAAAAGTTTGCCATGATATGTGTGCTTGACAGGAGAAATGCCAGTGGGTAAGCAGGGAGATAAAGAAGCCTTTTTGACCTAGTCAGGAGCCAAAAGACAGTTCAGAACAGAACCACTGGAATATTATATAATCATAGAATCATATCACAGAATCATAAAGTCCCTGCAGCTGTTGGACCATTACAACTTAGAAACATCAATTCCTTTAGGTAGCAATAACCAGCCAAAAGATGCACCTGTTCCATCCACCTCTGACTCTCAAACCCATTTGTCAAAGTCAACTTTTACACCTCAGTCATCTCATTACAACTAGTCAGCTGTGAGCTCCTGCTTCCAACTCCATTTGATCTGATCTGTCAATCTGCTGGTCAGTCTTTATGTAAAGGGATGGGTTTTTTAACATTTTATCAAAAGCTGATGAATGATTAATAGCAGGAATAAGTGTGCTATGGACGTAAGGCTTCTGAATTATAAATGGTTATAAGTGCAGTAATAGAGGATATTAGAGAAGGTGGTGTGCCCAATATTTACCCACTGGGCATGGCAAAAATGGGCTAGTCTTTAATAAAGATGACCTATTAATTAGCAATGACCCTTTACAAAAGATTTGTACCTTCAACATGAAGGTATTTCTATGGAAATCTGTAGAATTATGTTCTCCTAGAAACCTCTTACAAAACAAAGGGATCTTTCTCCCAAGTACTGACAGTTGTGGACAGCAATTTTTTATTCCCAGCAGTGAGAAAACCATTGTAGATCTTTGCCTCTCAGTCAAGACTGCCAGCAACAACAGAATTTTTTTTTTTTTTTCAAAGCTGCATTTTTGTTAAATAACTTTCCAGGAGATGACTGGTAGATTTTAAGGGGCTGGTGCCTCCAAGCTTACATTTAAAGTTCCTCACTAACTAATGCTTTGCCCAGGGCTGTTATCCAATTAACAGGAATTTATACAGAAGGTTTGCTATGCAATGACTCTGCTCGAGGCCATTACATGGTATCCTACGACCTCTAGACCTAAGGGTATGAATGGATAAAACTTTAGGTTTTTATTCCAAATATATGACCAAGGGTGGCCAGTTTAGAGTTTTATATTCTGCATGCATTCAGTGGAAATGCCTCCCAAAGGCGATCCAGAAGGAACATGTGCTGGTGCCAGAGAAGTTAACAGCAGGTTAAGTTGTGTTCTTCTCCAAAGGGCAGTTCAGGAATGCGTGTTAGAAATCACCAACCTTTGTACTCAAGGTAGAGGCATTAATGAGCAACTCTTGGGCTGGACTTTTGGTAAGGAGAACTCTCTGGTCAAATTTGGATTAACTTTATAGCAATCACTTCTCCTGTGAATGTGCTGCAATCTGCAAGCCCTGAAATAATCTCTCGAGAGAGTAAAATTCACTTATCCTATTGAAACTGGGCCAAAGTATGGCCAAAGCACAGTGCACTGTGGATGAAGTTCATCTGTCCATAGCTGAGGTCATCGCAGACAGAACCCTGCCTATCATCTGTGGAGAGGTGTAATACTTCCGGGGTATGGTCATCTGCAGAAAAAGGAGTCACCTGCAGAAGAAAGGGTCATCTGCAGAAAAAGGGTCATCTGAAGAAGAGAAACCTGAGAAGTAGCCACTTGTTTATAAAGACAGTCCAGACAATGAGCTCAAAAGCAGAAGTCTTCTCTAAAGGTAGATGGGACAACATTTATAGAGAAACACAGACACGATAATGTTCATCCATGTTCTGTTAGACAGTCCCAAGAAAGCAAATAATTTGTGGGGCAGAACTAAAAGATAGTCCCTACCAGCTGAATGCTCTAAGTGTGGTCTTGTATTGGTTGGGGCTGCCAGCCACAAATCACTCATGTGGCCTCAAGCACCTCCAGAGGATTATTTCTCCAGTGCTGCTAATTCAGAGTTTGACACTGAATGGGGAATATCTGGGTGTTTTTTAGCTTTGGGAGATGCATAAACACTTGATCAAACCATGGCTCAGGAACTGAGCTTGAAAAGAGAAATCTCAAAATTAATCCCCATCCTAAATCTCCGAAAGATTTTTTAATGAGAATTCATTGCTAAGATTTAAATGTGTGCTTTGTATGCGTAACACTTGTCACTAACTACATGTGTATGTGCTTGCTCACGTGTGCAGGCATGCATCTATATATATTAAATGCTTAAAAGGAATTTATATAAACATATATTTATGAATATAAAAATTTGAAGTCGTTTTCAGCAATGCTGATGCAGCTCCAAACACAACAGGGTTTCAGGTCATTAGCGCTTACACGTGATCACAGCAAAAACATTAAATACCAGCAGTGGCAGAGTTTTCAGAGAGCTGAACAGTGCTCGGATCAGAAGCTGCTTTTATTTAAACATTCAAAGTAATTTTTATTTTTATCTTTTATACCCGCACAAGGATTTGTTTTAATTCAGCTCACTCTTGTAGCTGCCTGCCTCTTCACGTTCTTCCCTACCTGTCTTCAAGTTGCTGTGTTTTGGGTTGTTTTTTTCCTCCTCTCTTAATCAAAATTAGAAAGAGATTGTGTGTGCCTGTTAAAAAAAGAGGGGCTTTGCTAAAAATAGTTCCCCAAGACAGGATATATTACAGCAAACTGCTTTTGCCTCTGGATGTTAGTGGAGTTTCCTTTGTTGTCTTGTTTGATTGTTTCATTTATATGGCAGGTTAGACAACAGCAGACTCCTGTTATTGCCTTTTCTCAGCGGTGAATTTTCTTTTATTTATTTATTTTTAAGGCTTGGAGCCCCTGAGGACAGTCACTCCCTAACCACAGCTGGTGACAGGAGGAGGGTTTTTCGTGCGTTCGATACTTAGAGCTGAGAGCTGACTGGTGAGAAGATTAACAGCAAGGCTATTAAGTGGGATACAGTCTCCATTTTTAAATTGCCTAGGCCTTTAATAAAAGAAAGAGAGAGAGGGAAAGGGAGACAGAGAGAAGTCTTAATAGTATAACATCTTCTGTATGCTCACAATCCATTTCGCCAGATGCTAAATTACTTTCTTTCCCTTCCCCCCTCCGTGCATCCACCCCACTTTCCCTGTGTCTGGTGTCTGATGCTGTGTCTCATTGCTGGGAAAGGAGTCCTGGAATCCAATTGCAGAGGTGCTCTGGTAAAAGGGAAGATTAGTGACCCAGGACTCTGCAGTAGAGTGTGTCTACCTGACTCCAAATTTCTCAGTCCCTGGGCTGTTTTAGAATTTTTTTTTTTTTCCAGGAAACTTTACACCATTAGGTGCTTTCTGGCCTCCCAATACTCTTCTGGCTGACGCTGTCAGAGCAGGCAGTGAGGGTGAGAAGATCTCTAAGACAGAGGGCAAGAATTTGAGACTAAACCTTCTCAGGGCAGTCAAACAGATTACTCAGGAATATAGAGAGGAAGGTGGCTCCCAGGATTGAAGTTAGAATAATTGTCAATTAACATTTATTACCAATTAATCACAGAATCACAGAATAGCAGGATGAAAGGGACCTCAAGGAACCAAGGAAAGGTCCAACCTTTCTCACCCCTTGTCTTTTCCACATGAATCCTTGTAAAAAGAGAGTCTCCATCTTCTTTGTAGTGCCTTTTAAATACAGGAACATGGTGATAAGTTCTTCCCTAAGCCATCTTTCCTCAAGGCTGAACAAATCCAGTTGTCTCAGCCTTTCCTCATATGGAAAGATTCCCAGTACTTTCTTTGTGTCACTTCCATGGACCGTCTCCAGCCTGAGTACATTATTTTCCACAGTGGGGACCAGAACTAAACACAGTATTTGAGGTGTGGCCTGACAAGCTCTGAGAAGAGTGGTATAATGACTTTTTTATCTCTACTGCTGATGTCCTTGTTGATGGAGCCCAGCATCCTCTTGGCCTTCTGTGCTTCAGCAAGACATTGTTCACTCCTTGGAGGCTGGTGTCCACCAGGACTCCCAGGTCTCTTTCCACAAAACTATTTCTCAGATGAGTGGATCCCAGCCTGTGCTGCACTCCTGGATTATATTTTCCCGGGTGCAAGACCTTACACTTGTCAAACTTCATAAGGCTCTTGTTGGCCTACACTTCCAGACTATCCAGGCCTTCCTGCAGGGCAGCTCTTCCTTCTGAAGTGTCCATTTCCCCACTCTGTTTGGTATCATAAGGAAACCTCAGGGTACCCTCAATCCCATCATCCGGATCATTTGTGGAAATATCAAACAGTGCAGGGAACAATATTGTACCCCAGAGGGCTCCACCTGTGACAGGCTGCCAGCTGGATGGAATTAAGGTGCCTTCTAACCCAAACCATTCTGTGATTCTGTGATTCTGTGATTCTATGATCTCCACTGCCTCTCAAAGATTACGGAGAGTGGCGTCCCAAGGATGCCAGCCAGCTCTCTAAACACCCTCAGGTGAATATTGTCAGGGTCCATCGATTTGTAAGGCTTTAGCTCCTCTAATAAGTCTTGACATAGTCACTAGCACCAATCCTGAGCATTTATTTAACCATCTACAGAGCAGAGACACCAAAAGAATTTTAGAAGACTCCGAAGTTGCAACTCGGTATCTGCCCTTCCACAAAGGGAGGTCCCCCCTCTCTCTCCACTTTCTTTCTTATCTTTTCTTACATGTTCTGTAAGATTTTCAGTGAAGGATATTCTGCAGCTTTCCCAGACGCTCCTTTCCAAAATTTCATAGTTACGTTCAGAAAGGCTTTGAGTCCATTTTTGGGGAGACAAAGAGGGGTCAGTACTTAACCTAGCTCTTGCTAAAATTTAGTGCACAATTTCTTTCCAATGGGATGGCAAATAAATCAAATTATTTTTTAAAATTACAGAGCTTTTTTTTTTTTTACATAAAATCTCTGTTTTTGAATGAAGCACACAGATTTTTCTTGGTCTTACTCCATTTCAGAAAGTTTCCACCCTGAAAATTTGAATGAAAATTACATTTATTTTGCTTTCCTCATCTCTGTTGTTTTAATGAGTGTTGGGAAATGGAAAAAGAGACTCCTCTACTCATTTATATACCAACATTTGCCCACAGAAAGGAATCCTGGTCTTACAGCCAGGATTTCTGAAGCGGAAATTTCAAAGGGGGGTGTTCCAACAGAAACCATTCCTCCTTTTCTGCTGGCTTTACTACAAACCAATGTGCAGTCACACCCCAGCCCTGCAAGTACTGACACATATGCCTGGTTTCAAAAAGGATGGAGATCATGTGTCTTGAAAGAGGTGACTCTCAGGCACAAAATAAAGCACATTCAAAAGTCTGAACAGGATCAAAAACTTGAGCGGTTATATCCTGGCATCCCTTAGGACCAAATTTGATCATCTTCACTCCCATTTACTAAGTGCTTTGCTCAGCAAGAAATATTACAGGTATTCTAGCCAAGTCTAGTCTCATCACGGTGTATTTGAAAGCCTTCCAGTATTCTTTAGTGCATATGAATAACATCAATCAATTTTTGTTCTCTCGAAACTCCTGTGCTGGAAGAAGCGTGAGTTTAGGGTGTGTTTTGTTTTGTAATTCTTCAAAAATACTGTGCACGTGCACATGCAGACACCTGCAGGCTTCTGCTGCAGAACATAAAGCAGAGCCCTGCTCTGCTAATTTCAGTGGAAAAAAAGTGAGGCTTAGGGTGACCTTGGGAATCTTTGGGAGTTTAATCCAGAGTTTGAGGGCTGCACCCCTAAGGCTTAGCTTCCACCAGATTAAATATAATATTTAAGAAAGGAAAAAAAGGAAAGCTTTTATGTAATAGAAACTGGTGTGATAATAGAAAAAAAATCTGTCTTCGAGTTCATGACTGTGCTGTGCCATTTTTATGCTGCTGGACCATCATTTTGCTCAAAGGAAGAAAAAATAGGGAGCCTCATGGAAGATTTTGTAAATCACCACCACCATATCAGAAATTTTCCTTTGAAGTATTATCACAAATAGGCTGATTTAGGGATACTTTGGTGACCTTAACTTCAATATTTCCTAGCTTGGGTGTCTCATTTTCCAGCCCGTAAGTGTGATTTCTTATGTCTCTTTGCTTTTTTTTTTGTGTAAAGATTGGCTGGCATTCAGTTCTGATGTGATTGTGTCTATGGGCCTCTTTAGAAGAGAAAAGAAGAGAGACCAAAACAGTATTTAATTTTAAAAAGAAGCCTGTTTTCTCCTGCATCTAATCTAATGTTTTATGCAGGAAGAATCAAAATGTCTCTACTAAGCTACTCCTGCTGGCAATAATGACCAACATGAAGCATTCCTTCCTAATATCCCATCTAACCCTACCCTCTGGCAGTGGGAAGCCATTCCCCCTTGCCCTGTCCCTCCAGGCCCTTCCAAGTCCCTCTCCAGCTCTCTTGGAGCTTCTTTAGACACTGGAAGAGGCTGTAAGGTCTCCCCAGAGCCTTCTCTTCTCCAGGTGAACACCCCCAGGTCTCCCAGCCTGGCTCCAGAGCAGAGGGGCTCCAGCCCTTGGAGCATTTTCCAGCATCCTGGGACCCCGTGGTCAATCTGCAACTGAGAAGAGGAAAAATCCCTGTGTGTCATGAGCTGCAGAAGAAAACAGCATGGTCACAAGCAGCCCACTCCAACCTAGTCCTGGGAGAGAGATTTGATGAAAAAGTGTTGGCTTGGCATTTATATCCCAATATGAAAGAGGCAGGAGACCCTTTCCTCGCTGTAGGGGCAGAGACTGACAGAGCAAGAAAGACTGACTCAGATCTCTGAGGAAATTTCTAGGGTATGGTAGGATTTCATCCAGTAGATGGTGGGATGTCACCCCTCAGCACCTTTTAGTCCGTGTCTAAAGTTACAATGTGGACAAAAGCAGCACTGCAAGTTTACATCTTTAAAGCACTGCATACTGTTAGTGAAAATTCGATCAACATCACGGCTCTGAAAAACAAAGGGAGAGAGGAAAAGGAGTGTCCTGACAAAGTCACTTCTCTGAGAGCTCAGCAGAAGCTGATGGAGCCCAGCCTGCTTTAAATGACAAAAGTTGGGGGTGCTATCATCCAGAAACACACTCCTTGTGCTGCCAACCAGGTTCAAGCCTCTTCCCCCTTCCTCATCACAGAGCCTTTGTCCTCTCGCCAGAAGCCTGCCCGCAGGCAACATCCAGCTTTCTAATAAAGCAGCTCCTTTGTCAATGACAGCAATGATTATCTCCTACAGCTGCCTGTGGTGTTGCATTTTGTAACACAATTTGGCCGCCTTTGGCCCCGGTTAGTTCTATTTAACGTACTGCAGGGGGTTCACTGTTTGATCTCTAATTGATATAATTGACTGGGAATAATCAGGGCAGCTTTATAGATTTTTATTGATAGCTAATTTTCCTTCATCCATTGTTTAATTTGATAAGACTATAACCTAATTTATTGCCACTCTGATAGGGATCCATTACCCTTTTGACAAATGCTTCTGGGGCCCACTTGTCAGCAACTGATTTGAAAGAGCTGTTAAGCCTACAGAGCCCATCATTAGTTAATGGCAGTTTAGAAAGCTAATGGCATTATAAATTAAGATCAATAAGTACATGGAAATTACAGTTGTTCTGCAAGACACCACTGTATTATTAAACAAACATAATCCTGTACCTTTGGTTAATGCACACACAGGGAGCTTCCAAGTGAGTTTCAGAGCCGAATAGAGCCAGGTGATTAGCAAAGGAAGAGCCCTTCTCTGGTGCTGGAATTGCCAGATTAATTCCTAAAGGATCTTTGCAAGAAAAGAAAGAAGCCAGCACTGCTTTATTTTGCTGTATAAGCAACCCGAGGCTTCAAAACACCCTCGCACAAAACAATACCCCTCTCGCTTCCTCGGGTTTTGATCTGCTCCAACAACTCTTTCAAATGCATAATACAAAATCAGCAAAGGAGAGGCTTCTAGATTTATCCCAGGGATAAAGAAAAGCAAACACAACATCTCTTGATACTTTTACTTAGCTTCCTCTTAATAGCTCACAAGGCTTGATTGGCACTGAGTGATATTTGATCACTTTGGGCCAAAGCAAGATGAGAATGTTGAGATTTTTCCCAGCAAGGCACTGTGATCTTATGAATACAGCAAAGAACAGGATGTCAAGAAGCCTGGAGTCAGTTTTGGCTTCACCATTTAGTAGGTACAGAATGTTGAGCAAGTGACTTCATCTCCTATCCCTTTTTGCAAGCTCACTCTCTCCCAGCTGCCTACATTGAGTATTTGGAATTCAGGACCAAGGCTGCTCCTTCTGGGCTCAGTACAGATAAACTTCAGCCTCAGCCATGTCGCTAGATCTTGGCATCTCTGAATGCTCTCATGGACTCTGGCTACAGACCGGGAAGGGAAAACTGAGGTTGTCACATCCTTAAACAGGTTTCCTGCCCTCCGAGAGGGCCTGATGTTTTCAATGTAGGGATACCTGATCCTGTCTCGGAGCAGATCCTTCCATGAAGCAGAACCTAGGTGACTCTAATTATTATCACAGTGTAGAGGGGCCTAAGAGAATCCAACGTCCTTTCCTTTGGAATGGGAATTTTCTGTTAAATGGATGGGACAGACAGCTGAGTGTGGCTCATAGTTTCTTCCATCCACTTTTAATCTGCAGCTACAGGTCTGGCAGGGCTCTTGGGTACCTAAGGTTAGGTGGGATGAGTGTGGTCACAGTTGTGGCATCTCCATCAACTCAGCTATAATATCTCCACATGGAGAATCGGGGATGGACCAGCAGATATCCCATCATTTGAGTCAGCAAGAGACAAAGTTTTCCAATAGAAGGGGAAAGCATGTCAGTGCTGCTCAACCCAGTCCAAGATTTGCTTGGATTCCACTTTGAATCCAAGGCTTATTTGGAGATTGGTCTGATGATTGGATGTCTGGTTAGATGTCCCTGACACCTGACTGTCTTTGATTCACCAGCAGTAGCTTGGTCTCAGGAGCTGCTGTTTGACTCCATGCCCCACTTTGGTGCTAACTGGATGCTTTGGGGCTTTTATAAGCCTGAAATCTCTTTTAATGCTACTTCAATTCCAATGAAAATCTGAAGGCCTGGCTTCAGGCTGGAACAACCCTCTAATTTGCTTCAGAGTAGGGGAGGAGAGAATCAATGTCCCTTGCTGCACCACGACCCTTGCCCTGATCACTGTCCCCACTTTTGTCATCCCAACGTCATTCAGCCTTGACAGGTAGGTAAATCTCAGTGAACCAGATACAAACTCCTGATGTACCAAGGTCCTTCTGACTGTAACTGCATTTTTAAGAAGAACAAGATAAGACAAACTCCTAAACTTGTCACCAGCTCGTCCATATTCACAGCAAGTTTGGCTGATGTACAGATAATCAGCTTATTGGGTAGAAAGACTATTGGGAATTTTAGTTGTTTCCTTAATGAAATAATGGCTTTTCAGTCAGAAGTTATTTACAATGGCTGTACTCCTCGCAGTAGGAATGAAATATTATGATTCTGTTTGTCCTGAGATAATTTTGCACAAGTTAATGTTGTGTTATGTCAAAGTGTTGACTCAGAATTAAAATTTAATTCCTAAATTGAGGTTCAGCTGACATTACTCAGGAATCTCAAAATTCAGAGTAAGCTTTAGACAACTTTTTGAGTCAGAAGGAAAACATGGGCAATGTCCCTGTTAGTTTATAGTCTGGACACTCAGGATTGGGTTTGTAGATTGAATCGATTCAGGTGGAAGTCCTAACACCGAATGCTGTAGCCATTTCAGGGGTATTTCACTTTGATCTGGTTTATTCCCATTCCCATTCATAGGTAAAAAATATCAGGAACACTTCTAGAGATTAGCTTCTGGTTTGAAAATAATGCTGTTCGTGCACACAGAGACCAATGCATTTTGGTGAACTGCAGTGCATTAAGTGGAGATGATCAAGAGAGTCACAGCAAAAGGGCACTCTAACTTCACATATATATATAGTTATAAATACTATATGTATATATCAGTATATATATAGTTATATATACTGATATATATTATTATTTTAGGCACTCCCAGGCAGTCATCTGCTTCAAAATTCCCTCTTAAAAAGGTTTGTTTCTTGCCATTGACTACAAGTAAATCTTAGGCAACTAGATCAAGTTTAAGCATGTAATTATTTAACGCTTGTATTATAGCAGATAAATATCCGTATTTATCTGGTAGAAATGGTGAGCACAAATCCTCTTCAGGATTTTCTTCAGTCAAAGAACCTTAAAACACATGTAGTCAGATACAGATGTGCCCTTGATGCTAAACATGCAAGGCAGAAATGGAATGGGTAAGAAAGGGGAAAAATGAAATAACTCCATCACTCAATGTGAACGAAAGCATTAAAAGTGTGGGACTTCAGAACTGGAAGCTGCTTTTTAAACACTCTCTTCCCCCTTCGATGCTATAAATTGATACACATATTATAAATAAATATATAGAAAATATAGAAATATAGAAAAATAAATTAAATATTTGTAATTTGATACAGCTCCAGGGAATCTAAAAAGTTCAAATGTGATGATCTGGTCACTGGTCTTGAGAGCTGTTCAGTGTAACGCTGGAACTTTGATAGGTGGATTTGCTACAGATGGATCTCATGAGCACCATCAGGTGAGTTTTCACTGCTGACTCTTAGAATCATAGAATTATTAAAGCTGGAAAAGACCTCTAAGATTATCAAGTCCAACCATTAATCCAGCACTGCCAGGTCCACCGCTAAACCATGTCCCAAGTGCCACATCTACATGTGCAAATAATGCAGAACCATGACCTTATTGTGAGCTTACAGGAACTAACAGGGATTTATAAGTAAGATGAGGAGAAACTTTTAGCAGGGCACGTTGTGCAAGGACAAGAGGTGATGGTTTTAAGCTAAAACAGAGTTGATTTAGTCTAGATATAAAGAAAAATACAATGAAGGTGGTGAAACGCTGGCACAGGTTGCCCAGGGAGGTGGTGGATGCCTCATCCCTGGAAACATTAGTCAGGTTGTAAGGAGCTCTAGGTAACCTGGTCTAGTGGAAGGTATCCCTGCCCATGGCAAAGGGTTGGACTAGATGACCCTTAAATGCCCCTTCCAACCCAAATCATTCTATGATTCTCTGATATTTTCTTCTCCCAATCAGTGTCACGGCAGTAAAATGCAACGCCAGGAAACCTCCATTCTCTGATGTTTCTGCTGGACCCAAGGCAATAAACTGGCCTCAAGATAGTAAAAATATTATTGTCTATTTATCCTCTAATGAAACACTGCCAAGCCAAGAGCCACAGGGTGAAGTAGGGGATGGTGGTGGAGGGAGGAACTAAACTGTCTGCTCACTTGAAATAAAGCAGGCGAGATTACGAGACTCATGTACAATTCTCCACGGTCCCTAAAGTCTCTTGCAAAAAGGTAGAAATGAACTAATTTATTAGTAAAATCACATCAGGGGCAGTAATTTCATGTTAGTGAATTTACATGTAATAACATTAGATTTCCAACCCTCCATATCAGCACACTGTGGCCCTCTTGGATGATGAATGAGCTGCCTAAAGAAAGATGATAGTTTGATTGTTTTCACAGCGAACGGATCAGCATTTTAATTTCTTGCCTCTGTGTTTATTGCTTATTTGGCCCCTTGCTCAGCTTGTAAAAACTTGGCTAAATGGAAATGAATAAATGTAATTACTGCGGGTGACAGTGGTAATCTGTGTGGATTTTTCATATTGCCTTTGCCAACGTTAATCTAATCACTAGAGAATATGTGTCACTGCACACACTGACAGAAAGCAGAGTCCTCTGTCAGTGCCAAGGATGTGGAGGCTGCAAGGAGTCCCTGCTGGTGGGGGTCTGTTGCTGGGACAAGGCTTTAATGCTCTGACCTATACATGATGCATATCATCAACTTTATATACCCTACATCCTACCCAGGAGAAACAGCAGCAGTAGAAACTATTTCTGGAACTGAAAGCAAGTTTTTCCGAAGAATTTTTGCCTTTTGGATCTCTCCAAGAGGTTGACAGTGTCTGTCTGTGTTATGGTCATGTTTCAGATTATATTTGCCTCCTTCTTCTCTGCCAAGAAGCTCTGTTGAATATGTCTGTCTTGTCCTAGGTATGGATGGCATAGGCTTTGCAAAGCCATTACTCAAGTATTGGAACACTAATTTTTTCACAGTAACAGGTTAAAAAAATGTACATGAGAATAACAGTCCTGTTGCCTAACGCTTTGTTGGGCAGTGGCCTGAGGAAATAGATCTGTTACCTGACAGAGTGCGAGGATGTGAATTTATGTGAATATCATCTGCATGTTATTATGAGGCAGCAAGAATTCTTAGGGATTAACTTATTTTCCAGATATTGCACAAGAAGTGGGATTCATCTCCAGGTCCCAATTTCTGTATTTAAATACATATACACCTGCACAGGTGTATAGACATGATCTGTGTGTTGAAGCTCCCGTTCTGGTCGAAGGAAATCACGATGGAATTCCACAAATGGAATTCAACTGCCTTTGTAGTTACTTACATAATGCCATTTTAAATATCTGAGAGATATCTTCATGGGCCCAGAAGACATAACACAGGACTTAAGGGACACCTATACCCTTCTCAGGAGACAGCTGGCAGTCTGTAAGGACAACCTCAACCTACACTTAGGCAACAGAGACAAGAGGGTTATTCAATTTCCCAGTGTATATTTTGAGATAAGCTGAACTGCTCTTTCAGTTTCATGTTTGGACCTTATTGGAAGACAGTGTGTCAATAATAATCTCAACTGTCTCTTTATTGGACCATTTGAGATGTCTCCGAGTACTCCAGCTCATATAGAGCTGACAGTGCCGAAGAGTGAGTGAAAGTGAGAAAGCTCATGGCTTGAGATAAAGACAGTCAAAAGCAAGGACCTTCCTCGCAAGCAAAGCAAAACAGGGAATTCATTCACACTTCCCATCAACAGGCAGATGTTCAGCCATTTCCAGGAAAGCTGAGCTCCATCACCTACAGCTGTTACTTGGAAGGACAAACACCATAATTCTGAACATCCCCCACCCTCCCTCCTTCTTCACCCAGACTTTATTGCTGGGCATGGCAGCATTTGGTCTGGAATATTGGGTCATTTGGGATCAGCTGTCCCAGCTGTGTCCCTTCCCAGCTTCTTTTGCCCACCCTGACTACTCACTGGTGGAGTAATCTGAGGAGCAGCATTGACCCTGTTGAAGGTGCTGCTCAGTGGTAACTAAAACATCCCTGTAGTATCAGCACTGCTTAGGTCACAAACCCAAAGCAACAGCCCCATATCACATACTATGACATTTATGACTGGTCTTAGCACTGTGTGTGTCCAGCACAGTGGATTGAAGGAAGTGGATTGGCTTGCACAGGAAGCAGGAAGACCAAAACGTGTTCATGGGTCTTTACAGTGTTTCAGCTAGAGGATTTATGGGGGTTGAACAGAAAATAAATACTGTTGGTCATGTGACTGCAACCTCAAACATCATGAAACTTCTTAAAAAAGTTTAATGCTGTGCATAATTCCTCTCTTTCCCATCATCATAAACACTGATGATGTCCTCAGTGTTGTCCAAAAATTGTATGAAAACAGGACTTGTGCCAAGGGAAATTATAATTTGAATAGTCATGAAAAGAAATAGAGAATGCTGGCACTTAACTGCAGTTGTAGTCCCAATCCCAAGGGTGATTTGGTGAAACAGTTCTGCAAGTTAATGATGCATGATCTTAATAGCTCTATCTCTTGCTTAACTCAAGCGAGATGGATAACATAACACCCTGTAAAAACTCATAGGAACAGGATCTGTGATTGATTCTTTCCTTGGTGTGAAAGGACAGGGAGCCAAAATTAATGTAACAGATCTTGGACATCCTGAATATCTACAGCTGGCTCTTCTACCTCCTATTCCCCAAATTGCACAAATGTACACAAAACACATGCAAGAAAAGGCTCCAACTTAAATTTAGAGAAGGCACAAAGGCCACATCTGTACTAGTAAATAAAACTTTTCCAGGACACTCTCTGCTCTGGAGTCATTGGACATTGTCTAGATGGGACTCTGTGATTAGACTCTCTTAGACCTTCAGAATAACGTGATCACACCCAAACTGCCCACTGGGAATCATTGTGTCTCAGAATGGCTTGGATTGGAAGGCTCCTTAAAGACCGTCTAGTTCCACCCCACCTACCACGGGCAGGGAACATCATAGCTGATGCTAGCTCCTAAAATATATCCAGAAATTGGCCAAGAAGAGCTCAGTTCCCTTGTCTAAGCCACACTGGCAGCAGTTCCAGCTCCACCACGGTGATGACCACTGCTGATGCACTGAGATAGGCATATGAGATGATTTCTTTACTGCCTGATAAGAGGAATCAGTAGCAATTCTAGGATATGAATTTTGGCTGTCTAGGAATAGTTTTAGCCATGAAATTGCCTTGTTGTACTAAAGGTGACCCAGGAATATCTCTTGCGTTTACCTCTTCTCCGTCATTTCTGACATCCGCAACTGTGCATTTCTTAACTACCCTCCTTAAATATAGCCACTTAATGGCTTTAAGCTGAAAGAGGGTAGATTTTCATTGGATATTAGGAAGAAAGTCTTCCCTGTGAGGCTCGTGAGGCCCTGGCACAGGTTGCCCAGAGAAGTTGTTGACACCAAGTCCCTGGAAGTGTCAAAGGCCAGGTTGGACGGGGCTTGGAGCAACCTGGGCTAATGGAAGGTGTCACTGCCCATGGCAGAGAGCTTGGAATGAGAGGATTTTTAAGGTCCTTTCCAACCCAGACAATCCCGTGGTTCTATGATTTATACATTTCTGTCACTACCTTTCTTGTTTTCTGTAGGTCAGCGCTGCCTGGATGAAGCTCCAGGTACATCAGCATCTTCAGTGCCACCACTTCGGACGTTTCTGAGCACGTTCCTCAGATTTCCCAGTTCAGTTCTGCACCTCCCAGTGCTTTAAGGCTGACAGCCCGTGTTGGCAGAGACAGATGTTCACATCTTTGTCAGATTTACAGCTCTGCTCAGAATCCCTTCACATAACCCCTAAAGGTTATGCTGCCACTTAATCTCTTCCTCAACTATTTCACTGCACCTCTTATCCTCACTTGGGTTTGTTTGACTTACTTAGACTATTTTGTACTTTCTTCTGGCTGTTCTATCCACAGTTCATGCACCAATTTAACTAAATCAGTTTAGAAACCAATTTAGTTAAATCAGTACAAAACCCTTGGGTAGAACCAGATGGAGAATACCTTTAATTGATTTGATGTGAGTCAGGGTTTTTTAGTTGATTTGCCCTATTTTCTTGTTGATGTTTATCAGCAATACCCCACCATCAACATGAACATGGTCTCTCACATCTACAAAGCGGGGAATTTGTCCATGAGAAAACAGATCTGTTTATGTTCCCAAGGTATTTGAATAAGTTTTCTCGTTTGCTGCCTTCTCTGATTAAAATAGTCCATATTTTTTAAATATAATGATTCATTTGAAGAGGTGAGAGGAGCAGGAGGCTCTGGAGAATTGTAATGGCATAGAAAGCCAACACTGCAAATACAGTGCATGTCACAAGTGACTTGGAAGCTGTAACTATTCTTCTAACAAAAAAAGTTTGAAAATTTATTCCATTTCACATTGTCATTATTCATAAACCATTCAGTGAGCCAGGTTGGGAGGAAATATAGGACTGAATATACAACAGGGCTGCAAGGTCCTTCCTGCAGGTTCCTCCTGAGCAGAGGCTGAGAGAGGTTGGAGTGGGAAAGGAATCCACCTTGCTGCCCATGCCCCATCTGTGGACAGAGATCTTTGTATCCCATATTCTATCTGTCATGGACACTAAATTATTGTTTATGAAGAGACAGTCAATAATTCCAAAATAATTGAATGTGGGAATTTAAATTGCAATCAGCTGCACATCAATCTAAAGGAGCCTAAACTTTGTTGTTTCATCCAATGTTAAACTGAATGAAGCAAAACTGAATTAAAGCCACTTTAATTCTGAATGAGGGAGTCCACACGGTGTTTTAATTTAGTTGAACTAATCCACTTCTAAAATTAATTCAGATTAATTTTCCGCAGTATCCCTGAGCAGATCTGCAAAGCTGCCTGAGGGAGTTGGGAGCAATTTCGCTGTACATGGAAATTGAACGAAATAGGCTTCAGTCCAACGGCAACTCCACAATAGTGCCTTGTTTCAGCACTGTTGTTCCAGAATTAAATAAAGAATCATTCCAGATTATCTGTTGTGCTCTACTCCCTCACCCTGCCTTCCCTCACAATAATTTCCTTAATCCCAACGACGTGCAAATTGAGCTATGAGGTATCCAAATCCCCCACTAAATTCTCTTCCACAAAATTAAATGACAACATGACAGAGCAATTTAGGTTCTAGTTATTTTTTATGGGAAGCATTCCTTCTAAAATGAAAATAAACATGCCTTCACCCTACTCGGAAGGTCTTAGAATTTCAGTGGATCTGGGGCTAATTGGAACCCTGAAAACCAGCCAGACCCAAAGCAAAACTCCTCAGTGTAGCTTACATTGAGCTAAATGTAGTGAGACAAGTATGTGTTAAAAACAAAGAAACAAAAAGGAAATCCAACTGACTTTTAAGAGTTGTAATACTCTGGTTTTTATTAGTACAAGAGAGAGTTTGGATATATTCGCCAAAGTAGTACATTGATAGGATCATTTTCTTTGTATATAAAATTGCAATTAAGTCCATGTTTTAATTTCAATTTCATTTCTTCCCAATTTCTTATGATTTCTTAAATATTTCTTTTTCCTTTTCTTTTTAATTTTTTTTAGAAAAAATAACAGGAAATTTGCTTTTTTGCATCGTATTTTTATAGCAAAAAAAAATTTTAGCTTTATTTTTCCCTGGAAATTCTCTTTTGGAGACAACAAAGCCATTTAAACTTTTGGGGATAAACGTAGACTACAGCCCATAAGAATCCTAAAGTATGTGAAAAACAATGTTCAGCACACAGTGCTGCAACTTGTGAACTCCTGATAGAATTCTCACTTTGAGGCAGCCAGTTTTGGAAAATCAATAATCAGGCAGCAGAAGGACTTGCAGGCACAAAACAGAGCTTTCTTTTTCAACACCGGAAAGCAGATTTCACAGCTGAACTTCTTCACTAAAAATAGTGATTTTAAGTCATAGTCATCAATGATTCAGTTGAAAGTACTTATTGTGTTTTCTTAATTTCTCCTTTCTCTTAGCATCATTATTTTTTCCCTGTGTGTTGTATAAAATGGACATATTTATAATAGGAAGGTTTCAGATGCCTCTTGCAGTCTGGATGAGAAAAAGCTGCGTGTTCCACTTGGATTGTCTGGAGGGACAGTTGTGAGAGAGACTGTACAGAAGGGAGCTTGTTACAGCAAATAAACTGATATTAGAATGTAAATTCTTCTAATCTATTCATTATCTCTTTCTGAGACCGAGCTGTTAGAGCAGTGGGTGGAAAAATGTCTATTTTTGTTAAATGTCCTGTTGGTGGCAGCAGTTACAGTACATTTAATCCATCAGCACAAGTAAGAACCTGTTCTGGCCAGGTTACGTGAGAGTTTGCAGGCAGAAAGGTGATCTCAGGTGACAATCTCCAAAAACTGATGACTTTGTTCTGGCTTCAGCACTTCAGTTTACACTAAAAAACAGTGAAAGAAGGGGGGAAAAAATCGAAATAAAAAGCTGTCCCAGGAAATTTTGGGTGAGAGTAAGAGCTGGCAAAGCTGGGCAAATAAAAGATAAATTGAGAGCTTGGTATGGGGAAAGTGATGGACAGTGAAGATTCAGAGAAAGGGCAGGAGGCAGGGGTGGAAACAGGCATCACTGAGTTTAGTGATTAAGGAGTAAACCCCATCCTTCTACCCTACCTTTCAAGCAGAGAAAAAAAAAGAAATCCCAGGGAATTAGTAAAAACTTTTCCTCTTTCCCATTTTTCCTGAGAGACCAGATTTTAGAAACAGAGTTTTTCATACTTTGCTGCTGATTTCAGGTGTTTCTGGGTTTAGACCCCATCTGGGGTCACTGCCAAGAGCAGCTGCCTTTTTCAGGATTTGTTGTGGACACCCATGCTGGAGTTGCAGCATCTTTAAGTCAGATGGGCATACAGTTACTGAAGCAGAAATAGATCCTGAAAACCATGTAGAGATTGAGAGAAATAATTTGCAGTGTCTGTAGTGATAGGGCAATGGACAGTGGTTTAAAACTGAAAAACTCTGGGTTTAGATTGGACATAAAGAAGAAATTCTTTATGATGAGGGTGGAAAGTCACTGGCACAGGTTTCCTAGAGCAGCTGTGGCTGCTCCGTCCCTGGAAATGTTCAAGGCCAGGTTGGATGAGGCTTGGAGCAACCTGGTCTGTGGAAGTTGTCCCTGGCCATGGCAGGGAGTTGGATCTAGATGATCTTTAAAGTCCCTTCCAACCCAAACCATTCTGTTATTTTATGGTCTGTATTATCAATAACTGCATGTCTCCCATACTAATTTTGGGTCAGACACCTCACCATTGATGGTGGTTTTGATTTACTGGCCTCATTCATTTCAAAACTAGATGAGTAGTCCAGTTACAATTTTTTCTTCCATCAGCATCTCCTCTCAGAGGCCTGGGATTTTCCTGTCCAATGAGGAGACTGGAGGGTGTAAGGATAAAGAAGGAGTTTGGAGGAACAAAGAGAGAATCTGATACTAGAGGCACAGTTATGAGATAGTCTACACCATTTTATGGATTAGGAGCAGATCCTGGTGACTTATTGGACTGCTGACACAACTTCCTGTAGATTAGATTTCTAATGCCAGTTTCTGCCTTGTAGGGGAAGAGTTTGTGCACTGGGGGCAGTACTGGGGCTCTGGAAGAGAGAGTGGGAAGGTATTTTGTACCTGCAATGTGCAAATCCTTTTGCACAGCCAGCACTCAGCTGTGTAATCCGACTTTTCTTAAGCAAACATTTAGGAATGCAAAGAGTTTTCAACATTTTCAGGGAGCCCCCGAGTTCCCCTTTGTCCAGTAAAGCTGGATTGTCTGCCTTACATGCAGCAGCAAAGTTCCTTGGAAGAAAATGAGAAGAGAAGAAAACAAAACAGACAAACCTCAAAGTCCCCAGGGGAATGAACAGAAATAAACACAGCCAATGTGGAAATCAGTGTTGATTCCTGCCATCAGATTCTCACTCTGTTTGACCTCGGGAGCAGCACTGACGTGTACCAGAGGGCAGGGAGTAGGAAAAAATAGGTGGGACACGTGACATGTGCAGTGGTGACATCTGACATGTTTTAAAAAGCTCTGTACCTTGAAGTTATTGATATAAACCATCTCCTAACAGCTTGTACTAAACTATTATTTAGATAAGTAATAGAAGTGGAATATTTTCCAGTGTGTAAAGCCTTTAGTAAACCAGGAGCTTAAGGGAGCATCTCCATTTTTTCATCCAGTGACTTTAACTACCCACTGTTAAATTTCCAGACATCTATGGCCCTAGATTATAGACCATTTCCCAGTTTTGATAGAACGAACAAATTAAGGCTCAGATTAGCATAATCAAATTTTATCCACCTTAAACTCCTCCATCTGATCTCAGCTAATTCCCAAAGTGGACAGAGGCATCTCCAATAGGCAAATTGTGTCACCTGTGATTGACATCTGTCCCAGGAGAGCAAAACTGGACAACAGAAGCAACCATAGTTGCCTTTATCTGGTGGCTACCTGGTTGCAGGCTCTTATTCTTCCCCCTTCTCCCCAGCTAATTCAGCTTGTAAAGTCTCATTAATGCGTGACATCATCCCGTACAGATTCCAGGTTGCTGTCTCCTACTTCTCTAACTCCATGCTGCATCTCCCACATTTGCTGATGATGGAACAGATGTTTGCATTTTTTGCTTTTCCAGGAGAGGAGCTTGCACTGCATTCAGAGATGCAGACATCCCTGTAACCTCCGCAGAAAGAGAGGAAAGCACATCTCACTTAATTTTGGAAGATGTTGTGTATTTGCAAAGCGAAATACTACAGATTTCAAGTTCTGGTGAAAAATTGGTGTTTTCCAAAGGTCAGGAAAAAATATGTGTCCAGCTTGACCAAGATACATATGAAAGTTTGAAATGTCAGAGTGTGGGTCAAGGCACAGAGACATTCTTGTGTCTTAAACAAGCAGCTAAATGGATGAACTGAGAAGAGGAGCATCATCTGTCCCATTAGCCATCAGCTGCTGATCGCCCCAGGCCAAGGCAACATATTGGGGGACTTTGTTATATTTTCTTCTTCACTTGGCTAGTTCTGTTTGAGTCAGTGGTTCAGACTAATTACAAGAAAATAAATAATGAAATGTGTAAGAGCCTCAGCAGGAGTGAATATCTCTGCATACAGAAAGAACCGGTTCAGGTCTCAACAAACTCACCACAGAGCCAGGAAATTTAGCAATGAAGTGGACAAGAACAATGAAAATGTACTTAACTTTTTTCTGTTTTTTATTCACTTGATCGATGTCTGGACATCCTTAGAGTTACTACCTTCAACCTCAAAGAAAACAAGTGGTGTTTTTGCCGCCTTGGGCTCCATTCCTTGTTTTTCCACAAGTGGTAGAGCAGTGCAGTGATGGTAGAAGAACTAAAGATATTCAGACAAATGAGTGATGTCACAAAACTTGGCTCTCTTTAGTTTGTGCTAAAAATTAGGACATCAGAACAAATTTCTTCTCCAGCACCTCTTTATAGTCAATGGAAAGAAATAGGCACTTCCTCAGTGTAGTTTTTCTAACCTATCTTTGACACATATTTTAAAAGGGGATCACTCATCTTGTCCAAGAACCTTTACTTCTCATTATTGATTTTAGAAGATCTCTAGAAGTCTGTAATGAATAGACAATAGAATAAACTCAGGAAAAATGCTGATGACTGAAGTTTCTGGAAAAGTTAGCAATGATATAGAAAGTGTCAGAAGTGAAAACTTTGGGAAATTTTCACTGGGACATATTCATCATTTGATGTGTGGAACATGAGCCTACATATATTTATTGAAGAGAATGGAACTTATTTAAGCCAAAATAGAAATTTAAAAAGTTTGATAAATAATGGATAAACTAATGCTGCTTTCCTTTCACTATATGATGTGGGATTACATTCAGTTCCTGTTAGAGTTGTTGATTTCTTTGCTTTGCAGACATTCAATATTGTTTAAATAATGCAAATAACTCTTTATTTGTGTCTGTGCTACAGCTCTCGCGTCAGATTCTCTTGCCTTGCCCCACTTAAACTGATTTCTAAACATGGAATAGGAAACTTATGTTGCCAGAGACTTCAGTTCTAGAGATTAAATTATAAATTGAATAGTTGTGATGGCTGATGATTCATTGCCTGCCTGATACAAGACATAAATCCAATAAAGGCAAAGCTTTTACCAAAGTTGTGGATCTCTCACAAAAATAGGTGGAACCGGGGCCTTGAGTCTACCATCATCAGAAGGACTAAGAATAGATAAGAAGGTGTTGATTTGGGCATCTTGGCCGAGCACCACCTGATTATGAGCCTCTGTTTTGTACCAAGCTGCTCACCAGCAAGTGGCTGGTGTCATTTTCAGCAGGAAAAATTATATGAAAGAAGGTTAGCAGACATTTGAGGAAATTAATCAGATCACTGGAAATTAGGCATTAAACGGCATTGTATCATAACAATGAAAGTTTGCTTTCCAGAATACATTTGCGAGGATGTCGACAGTTTTGAGTTTAATCACAGAATCACAGAATCATTTAGGCTGGAAAAGACCTCCGAGATCACTGAGTCCAATCTGTGACCAATCCCCACCTTTTCAGCCAGCCCAGTGCACCACATGCCACATCCAGGCTTTCCTTGACCATCTCAAGGGATGGCGACTCCCCCACCCCTGTGGACTGCCTTTTGCAATCCCTAACAACTCTTTCCACAAAAAAATTCTTCCTGACGTCCAACCTGAACCTCCCCTGGGGCAGCTTGGGGCTGTTTCCTCTTGTACTGTCATTTGTTTCCTGGAAGAAAAGTCCGACCCCCACCTTGTTGCAACCTTGTTTCATTACTGTATTTAGCATCCAAGCATTCCTGTGAATGAGGAAAATACTTTTATTTACTTCATTCATTTCAGAATGACATCCAGGAGACCAGTAGGCCAATTTATTTATTTTTCCCATGGTACTCATCCAATTAAAAGTGTATTTTTTAAATTTTCTTTTTCCAGAACTACAGTTTAAGTGAAAAGTTTTTAAGCACTCCTGCAGATCTCAACTAATTTCAACATATGGAAATGTGAGGATTAAAAATAATATAAGCAAATTGAGTTTCTCGCCTTGCAAAATATGTACATATGGCCTGGTACAGTATATATTTGTGCTCAAGAGACCTGAAAAGAGGCAAATAAGTCTCTCTAGGAGTGACACCTTATTAATCACCCAAAACTAAGAATGTTGGATCAGTCTGATTTGGAGAATTGGTTTCTTACTCAAATCTAATTGATACAGAGACTGACATTAACAGCTCCTAAAAAATGTTTATAGAAGTCTCCTACTACTTCAACAAATGTATATTTACAGCCATCTTTTAAAGTCATTTTCATCTTGTTTCTTAGCCTTATTTGATGGTCCCAAATCAAAATTAGATTATATTTGGAGGACTAGAGACTAGCCAAGTGTTGCTTTTACTTGAAGCTGCCTGGTAACAGAGAGCAGTAATTTATGATGTGATGTTTCCATTAAAATAAATTTTTCAGTGAAAATTTGAAGTCTTCTTTAACTGTGTATTTATTTTCTATTGGAATGAGGAAAAAGTACACATGAAAATGTCCAGTGTGGGTGAGAGACAGGTAGAGGAAAGCACAGAGAGATGAACTTCAACATTTAGATAATTTTTGAAAATGGATGGTACCATTTTTATCATCTTTTTAAACATCTCACTTGCGGTTTAGTTTTCAGCCAAATCCTTCAAATATGGATTTATATACATGATAAGCCAGCGCAATGAAGATGAAGATGATCGTAAAGGTTACATGCCTTTGTATTTGACCAGGATTTGATTAGGTAAAGCCACGACTCATGAAAGACCTTTAAGCTGAAGGAGGGTGGATTTAGGTTGGATGTTGTTCTCCGTGAGGGTGGTGAGGCCTTGGCACAGGTTGCCCAGAGAAGCTGTGGCTGCCCCATCCCTGGAAGTGTCCAAGGCCAGGTTGGACAGGGCTTGGAACAACCTGGGATAATGGAAGGTGTCCCTGCCCATGGCAGGGAGGTGGAATGAGACAATCTCTAAGGTTCCTTCCAACCCAAACCATTCTATGATTCTGTGAAAAAAAAAGCCAAACCCAACCAAACAAAAATGATTGGATTTGCAAAGCTTCTGGTCCATAGATTCATCCGTGTTTGATACCAGAGACTCTCAAGCGGAGACAGGAAGGAGCACGAGACAATGGGAGTTTTGACTGCTAAGGCTGTATTTCTACCAATAAATTAAACTTGACTGGTATCCCACATAGTCACCAATAATCCCAGTTACAGTCAGTGTGAAAAGTGCTGTCAGGGAGCAATTTAGCCCAGGCCAGTGGTGCACCACTCTCTGGAGAAGCCTATCCCTTCCTATGGATTATGGTGGGAGCCTATGACTACTCTGCATCTAAACAGGAGCTGCAGTCAAGCTCTGCGAATGAGGATTGTGATGTGCCAGCAAGCTGCAGTCCTTGAGGGCTTAGTCATGCCACTGTCATCAGAATCAATTCTATTGCTGAATAAATCAATTAAATGCTGTTTAACCCCAACAGAAAGAGAGAAAAAGGTCCTTTGTGAGAAGGAGACTGGAATTAAGGTTTTTTTCCATAGGAAAATCATGGCTGGACTCCAAGCTGTTTTATAAGTCTGATTTGTTTTTCCTCACATGTTCTTCTGGTACATTCATCTGCTTATTTGTTTAACGAATGTGGTGCTGGTTAGAGATGCTGGATTGATGCCTTGGGGAGAACAAAGTCCTTTATTTGTCCCCAGGCATGCTAGAGCCGTGCTCCACACCCACATGGCTTCCCTCTGACCTGAAAGGACCACCTTTAAGGGGCAAAAAGTAGTTTAGTTTCCCGGGCCTTTTGAAACTTGCCCTTTCCTCTGGATCTACCAGCAAGGGACAGAGGGTCATTGGCGCTTATTTTTATAGACAAGGGCACACTGTCAAGGGTTTCAGTTCACATTCAAAGCTTGCTCGTAAATTTTGTTGGCCTTGAAACCTCACAATAGCAGGATTTTAATTTTTTTTTAAAGGCAACTGCTGGCTAGGCTGGCAGTACTTTTTTCTCAGAGTCTTCTCTGACCCTATTTCAATTCAGGAAATTATAAAAGTCCTGAAAATAGTAATAATAATAATAATGATAATAAAAAATTATGGCAAGAATGTTAAAACTCACTCCACAGGTGTCTAGACCTCATTTCCTCATACAAGTGACTACAAACCTCAGTCAAAAAAAATATTTTATGCCATGCTTTGCTCTTAGCCAGACTCCTTCTCCTTTATCTCTCGGCAGAGTTTATTGTCTTGAAGGTGGTTTGCTAAAGTTAGCACACCCCTCTGGGTGTTCCCCTTCACCTGTGACGTTGAAAACCTCATGTAATATTCCTGTCCATCAATAAATCATTTTTCAGGCAAATATTTATATTTGACAACACCCCAATGCTCCGTACCAAGGCCTTGAAAAAGCTTCTACAGGAGAGAGGGAGGAGGATGGAGAAAGAGAACAAAAGAAAGAGAGAAAGGAAGATAAACAAAGTTCCAAAACCATCTTTGACAAATTTTGGGAAATTTCTTTTAATTTTCTTTATCTTTGGCTAAAGAGCATTGAAATATGGAATGTTGTCAGTCTGAAGTACCTAGGGGTGAAAGCTTTTCTGAATATGCGTCCCAAGCTCTACTTTGTAATTTGGCTCAATAAAGGGCTTTGATCCTGAGATTTGGAGAGAGTCCCCATTTCATCTGAAGGACAAACTCCCGACAGTGGGAAGCAGAAACAGAGTCCTAAACATTTTCTTTCTTGAGTGAAAACCACCTAAGCTCCACCAAGTGGATTACCCTCCTCTGGCATCTCCTCTTCAAAGGAGGAGAGGTTGCTTTGAAAACAGTATCCTGAATCTCATGCTGGTTATGAGATAAACACACTCACTATGGGTCTTTTTCAGTACTTCGGGTTGCTGAGGAACTCCTGATTATAAGCATGTGCTGGTTCCTGCTCTCTCTGTATGAACAGGTCTGAGGGCTTGGAAATCCAGAGCTACGTGGGTAAATCTATTCCAAGTGGTATCTGCAATATCTCATTATAAAAACTGCAAAATCAGAGCTGTTGTGCCTTCCCCTCTTAATGTATTTCTTTATTGAGTATGTCAGGAAGCGTCTCCTATTTTAATATTTGATAAATAAAAAGAGATAGGAGTGCTGCAAAATACTTGATGCCACTCATTAACAAATCTAGGGCATCCTCCTCAAATTGTCACCCTGTGCCCTCTCTTCATTCTTTTCTCTTTCCACCTTCCCTCCACAAAAAACAAGACGGGAAATTTGCTACAGGAAATTGCTGTTATTTCTGTTATCATTATTGTTATTTCTTCCCCCTCCCTCCACCCAATCAGGAGCGAAAAGCCAAAGGACAGTGAAGAATAATTTCCCTGGAAATACAACATTTTGGGTGCTCTGCCATCGATGCTGCATTTTTAATACCCACCCCTCCGAATGTGTTATCATTAAAACTTCATGGCTATCATTTTATTTATTTATTTATTTATTAGCAGCACCACCACCCCTATGCTTGGCAGCGCTTCCTGCCTTTCCGATTTCAGCAGCGCCTGACCCCATTTCAGTCAATTTTCCATATCTTGCCTGTCTCGTATCCGCCGAGGGAACACACTGATGCTGTGTTTATGCTAATTTTATGCTCTCTGAGTTGTGTCTGTTATTCAAAGCAGTTGAAGCAGTTATTGCCAGTAATCTTATTTCTGCGCGAGCCCCCGGGGCAGAGCAAGCCTCGGAGCCGGTCCTGCAGACCGTGTCAGAGCCATCACAGCCTGCTGGTAAATGGCAGCTCTTTCCTGCAGAATCTGATATCAGTTACTTGGCAAACACAGTAATAAAATGAAACAAATCAGATTTTCAAGTAAATAAACCAGACTTCAATGGCAGCAACAATGGTCAGGACAACAGGATTTTAATAAGTGATGCTATACAGGGGAAAATATTGGAGTGCTGCAGCTCTTCTTCTTCCTGCAATCCCTCTGATCCAACCCAAAGTTATCTGCCTGAACCCTTGCAGAATGAAAGCCAACAAAAAGAAATAACTGCCAGGGTGGAGTCTGCCTTCCCCTTTGGTAAAAAGGGAAATCACTGATGGCACGTATGGAAATTCCCCTGCCAAGGTGCTCTGAGCTGTTGTGTTGTGCAACAGAAGAAGACCATGAATTTTTGTTCCTGATTTTCTGCTCCATAATTTCCATGGGATGTTGCACAAGACCAAGGGAAAGGTGTTGACCTTTTGTTTGGAAAAGCCATGAGTAATTCATGGCTCTGCCACCATTTTCTTGGGCATGAGTAATATAATGATGGGTTTTGCAGGGCCATTACGTTTTCAAAAAGGCTTTACAGCAAACAAACTCACCCCCTTCCTTGGTGCCTCCCTAAAAAAAAATAACTAGCAGATAGAAAAGGTGTTTTATGCTAAAACAGCAGTTAGACAAAAACTTGAAATTCTGCATTTTCAGATAGCCTTGCCTTGGAAAGTATTTAAAATTTTGTCAGAAAGCCAATAGCTGGGGAAAAAAAATTGAATTCTGGCCAATATTCAGTTGCCAAAAATGGAAGCCATTTTTCTCGTAAGAACATTTGCGATAGAAAATTCCAATTTAAGAAACATTTTTCAACAAGAAGACATTTCGAATGGAACATTTTCATGTTTTTCTACTGCCATCAACAGCACTCAGCTTTTATTGTGCAGCTTAAGGCCATGTTTGCAGCATACTGTGCTCTTTAGAAACTTGCCCGGTTGCATTGAGTCCTCCATAGCAGCAGGAGCTCTCATATATAAATTTATATATCTATATATACATAAATGAAACACAAAATTCTGGATTTAATGTCTCTGTACTGTAGTTTCTCATCTGTCAGAACTGATTAACAATACTTCTATTTCATTACTCAAATAATTTTTCAACTTTTCTGAAAGTGTCTGTCTTCTGTTCTCTACGCTACCTGAACAGCAGAAGTTTTAATCTGATATCACCTTCTCCTCATATTTTGCAAATCTGATGCAAGCATTTGCAATCTTACTTTTTTCTTTGAAAACATACAAAACCAAAGGGTACATTCAGATCACCCCCACCTTCCTCCTGGAGCAATCTTGGTGATATGTCTGATGGTAAATTAAATATTCCCTGACTGATCATTGTCCCTAAAGCCAATTCATGATGTTTGGCCACATCCATTATAAGTTTTCTTAGTCCCCTCTGTGTGGACCCTCACAAAATGCATGTTGGAAAATATTCTTGGTCCAGGAACTGTGAGATTTAAAAGTCTGGGAAATTTCCTCTAACTATTGAATTTTATAGCACACATATAGCCTTTGCTTTTTGGTCTTCCCTGATGGTAATTTTTGAGGATAATTTTTCTCTTTTATCTATTTTTGGACAAATTCTTATGGAGGTAATAGGCTTTGCACATCCAAAGAGGAACAATGGAGCTGGGGAAGGGGCTGGAGCAGCAGAAGCAGCTGAGGGAGCTGGGAAAGGGGCTCAGCCTGGAGAAAAGGAGGCTCAGGGGGGACCCTGTGGCTCTGCACAACTCCCTGACAGGAGGGGGCAGCCAGGTGAGGATCAGTCTCTGCTCCCAGAGAACAAGGGACAAGCGGAAACGGCCTCAAGTTGTCTCAGGGAAGATTTAGATTGGACTTGGGGAAAACAAAATTTCTTCACCAAAATGGTTGTCAAGCCCTGGAACAGCTGCCCAGGGCAGTGCTGGAGTCCCCATCCCTGGAGGGATTTTAAAGCCGTGTGGATGTGTCACTTGGGGACATGGGGCAGTGGTGGCCTTGGCAGTGCTGGGGCAATGGTTGGGCTCAATGATAACAAAGGGCTTTTCCAACCATAACGATTCTGTGATTCCATGATTCTCCCTGTTCACATCCTACAGCAGATCACAGGACCAAATGCATCTTACTGACAGAGCCACACTCCCTGCCAAAACAGCTCTGATTGCTGCAGACCTGTACAACACTTGTATTCAATTTTTTTATGCCTAACTGTTCCTGAACTACTGTAAATGACAAATAACTAAGAGTAACAATGAGAACAAGGGCTGAAATAAATGGTATTATTTCCCCACCGAATTATTTTCTCTACCGGTTTTCCATTTTTTTTTCCACACACCTTTTAATGTAAATCTGGAAACATTTTATGATATGTTCATTAAAAGAAAACCAAAACTTGAACATCAATTGAATTTTGTTTCTTAGAAAACAGAAATGTTCGGAAAAAATATTTTTTGAAAACTTTTCCATAGTAATTTAACTGTTAAAGAGACACAGACTGTATTCTGCCTGCTTCTGGACAGATATTCCTTGCAATAGTTGCATTTGATATGGAGATGTTTCTGCATTCATGAAAAAGAAGTCAGTTGATTGGATTATCCTATAGATTAGTTCAGAAAAATATTCAGAATACATATATGTGTGTGGTTTATATGTATGTATGTATAAATCTGGATTAAAATTAATTTGATAGTCTTCATCAATGCTATTTCTTCTAAAGCAGATAAAACTTATCATGACATTGATAAGAGCAGAACTGGGCCACTTAAACTTTTTATATCAATCTTTGACATCATTTAAAAGGAGGTGGTGTTTGAAAACAAGCAAATACATCTACGGTCCTGCATCCAATATTACTTTTATATTTTGGCAATCCATGCCATTCAAAATGAAATTAAGAAAAAAATGCCTTCTGAATCTCCTGGTGTTTCTCTCATTAATAGCATTTACATATATAAACACAAATATAAATATAAATACAAATACAGCATGGGCATGTAAAGCTTTGACAACATTTTCAAGTATCCGTTGGCAGGAAGATACTTTTTAATATTAATGGCAAATTGCTAGATTTATGATCTCCAAAAAAACAGAGCTTTCTGTTTCTTTACACATTTGTTTTACATGTTTGGAAGCATTTTAGGCTAGGAAAATGGGTATTTATCGTGTGTTCTTCTTCTCACAGTTCAAGTCAAGGGGTCCTGTTTTGCAGTATTGAGGAAGGGGGTTCCGCATTGACAGGCAATGTCAGCACAGGGGGTTTGGACACTTGGCACCTAAATTGAGGGACAGATCCTCAAAATTCAAAGAATCTTGGATTGGTTTGGGTTGGAAGGGACATTAAAAATTGTCGAGTTCCAACCTCTGTGCCATGGGTAGGGGCACCTTCCACTAGATCTGTATAACTTGGAAAGATGCTCCAAGCAGTGGGATAGAGGATCTCAGTGAACTGAAGTGAGCTGAAGCCAACAGCTTTCATGGTAGTCTTAAACCACCAGGCTATTCAGGATTTATCTTTCCTTGTTGAGACAATATTTAGCTTTTTGACTAACGAAGCGACACCAGGAACAGAAAAGAAAGCGGCAATTTGTGTATCAAGGTTTAACATCTGTAAATTCCTTCTGCAGCTAAAGTGTCACTTGATCTCAGTTGTAAAATATGTGTCTAAGCTTGGTGGAAAAAGCAAACCCTTCGAGGTGCCCTCTACAGCATCCTCAAGCTTCAACCCCAACTTGGAACGTGAAAGAATGAAATCACTCCTCTATCTGATACTGATACTAACCCAGATCTCTTTTTTCCTTCCAAGACAAAAATTGAGTCTTGCCATTTCAAAGATAAATAGGCTAATTTTCCTATTACTGCCCAGTTACTTGTTGCATCAAAGATATCACCTTGGTTTAAACAGATGTTTTAAATTGCACATATTTTCCTTTTTTCAGTTAGCTCCTTTTATTGTATAATTTATTTCCACAGCATACAGGAGGTTTTGAATAATAAAACCATAAAATATCCTGAGTTAGAAGGGACCCACGAGGACCATCGAGTCCGACTCCCACCCCTGCACAGACACTCCAACAATCCCACCCTGTGCCTGAGAGAATTGCCCAAATGTTCCTGGAGCTCTGGCAGCCTTGGGGCAGTGACCATTCCCCGGGGAACCTGTTCAGTGCCCCACCACCCTCTGGGCACCAGTTGTTTCACATTTGAGAGAATAATATGCTACATAACACTGTGACAGGCCAGCCAGCTTCACTATTTTCAAAAATTACCCTCTTTAGAGCGTTGTTTCTTTGTCTCAAAGATATTTAGGGCAGTTGCCTTTAAAGAATTTTCCCTTCCATCCGTTGTGAATGTCCCATCATAACATAAGTTTTCACAGTTGGAATACATAGGTTGAATTGCACCACCAATTCAACAATTATTACAGTCAAACAAAGGGAAAAGAAATTCTCAAGCCTGAAATTTTAACTCATCCTTTCATGTGGAGTCTGGATTAACATTCCTGGATTACTCCAAAGAATATCAATTCTTTCCGTTGCATAGACATCAGCAACATAATTGTTTATTTCTTTAAGAATGAAGTCAGACCAGGGTTTGGAGCAACCTGGTCTGGTGGAAGATGTCCCTGCCCATGGCAGGGAGCTGGAACTAGAGGATCTGTAAGGTCTCTTCCAACCCAAACCGTTCTATGATTGCATGATTCTAACTTGGGAGATTTAAAAATCAGCTCTTCACTTTTGGATCCAAACAGCTGCATGTCCTTCTCAGCAACAAGAAAATGGAAAATGAAAAAGATAAACCACCCTGGTAATGTTAAAAAATGGTAATAACTTAAAAAGAGACAGAGATTTTCTCTTTTATTGAACCTCATAAAAATACAATATTTTTCTAATTTTCTTCCTCTCCAAAGGGTTTGTTATTTGCCCTAGACTGAACATTGCTAGTCAGAGGATTATCAAATATTGTTTCCTTCCTGTTTCTCTTAATTTGGCTGGAGGTGCAATGATCCAAGTGAATTGGAGCAATAAATCCCTGAAAAGAAAACACAGCCCTTATTTCCCTCTGATGAGGCAGAGTACACACACGTGCACAGACATACACACACATGCACATGTGCACACAGACATGCTATTTTAAGTCCCAAATATTGTGCTGAAACCTTTCTCCCTCACATATAGGCTTGGGAAGAATTTAGTGCTAAATAAATGCTGCCTCAAACCAGGCAAGATAAAACATAAATCATTGCATTAAAAACCTCTAACAAGTCTATCTGCTTTTTGAAATGACTGGGAGATGAAAGAGAGGAGTCTCATTTAAGAAGGCCCAGCGGAACAGTTCTGCATTTATATAGCTGTTATCAAAAGCAATTCATTTGGAGATCAAATAGACTGACAGATAGGACAAGCAGGGGATCACTACTGCCTTCAGGCAGCCAAAAGCAAGGATGGTTTCCCAGTACCATCACTAATATTGGGTCTAGTCAATGCTCATGTCTATTACGGCTCGCAGTAACAGCCAGCTGAATGTTAATATTCACTTCTTGCACTCCAGTTCGATGCCTATTTGTAGCTGAGACAGTAAATATTCTACATCCCTTTCTCTGAGGTTTTTTTCCTTCCCTTTCTCTGGCAGGAGTAGCTCCTTTTGTAATCATTGTGTGTCTGCCACAGATTTAGTTCTCACAAAGGCAAGGCCACTGAAGACAAAAGCAAGACAATGGACTTTGCCGTGTCCCGTTAACAACGCGCTGTGCATGGACAGCACCTCTCTTCCTTGTGTGCTGGAGTCTTTCTGCTGCTTATTGGGGGAAAAATCTCAATTCCCTTGGCCCCTTTCAAAATGACCAGAAAAGTGCTGCATCAGCCCAAGGCTGGCTGCAGTTTCTCCAGTGCAGCAATTCAGCACCCCATAAGGAAAACCTATTATTTCTCCCCCTCAAAACACCATCCTTACCACTGGGGTAAGCATGAAGACTTATGTTGATTTTAGCCTTCTAAAATGTGTTTGTGGTGCTAAATAAATGAGGGCAAAGGAGTTTTTAGTTTTTTACCTGTCTTTTACCTGGTTTTCCCTGATTTTGTACCTTTTAGGTTTTAAGCTCAGGTAGCCCAGAAATGGCTTGCGATTACACAGTTTAGTACAAATTTTTTTAGTGGAAGATGTCTCCATCCATGGCAGGGGGTTGGAACCAGATGAGCTTTAAGGTCCCTTCCAACCCAAATCATCCTATGATTCTATGAAATCTCCTTGAAATGAAACTGTCTCATCCACACTGCATCATAGTTACAGCTTCTGAGGATCCCAAGAGATGCCTCCATGGCCCTAAAACATGAAAATTATTTTCTGTTGGGTGTGTTGGTTTTTTTAAAAGGAGGTCTGCCTCATGGCCACAGTGATGTTTTTATTGCCTCACGCTGAGAATATGTGCTGCATGCCTTGGGGTGTAGTGGGAAAGAAATTTAGGATGCTCCAGAGTATAAATGGCTGAGGATACTGATAGCAGATTCTTCCCAACAAAGCGTGGCCAGCATTATACCCCAGCCATTTATGATAGACCTGAACAAGGGATTTGGGGACCACACAGACAGTAAGATGCAATTGCCTTGGAAAGTGGAATTTCAACTTTCTGACTGAGCAAAACAACAAGCCAGAATCAGCACAAATGCAAAAAAAAAAAAAAAAATTGGAATGTGGCACGAGAGCAAATAGAGCATGCGGGGGTGATGCTTTCCAACTTCTTTGCTAAATCTTTTGATTATTTTTTTATTGTTGTGTCATTTTTATTTATTTTTTTTTATTATTATTATTTTATTTATTTTACATTGTCAGATGCAGCCATCACTGTATGGGAAACACCAGACACTTGTCCAAGTTGTAATTCAATGGGTTCTATAGGAGGAAAGCAACAGACAGGTAAGCTGGATCATTTTTCCAGGACAAAAGAGAATTGGTAGTTGTGGGATTAGAAGGAGACTAATGAATCAAGAGCAAGAGAAAAAGGTGGGGTGGAAAATATGTGAAATGGAGTGTAACAGCCGAGGTGGAAGATAATTCAGGTTTTAGGGCTTAATATTAAACAGTAGATACACATTCCTTACAGGCACTGAACCACGTTTAAAAATTGGCTAAGTCCTACAGACCATCCTGCTTCCAGGGCATAGCTCCCTACAAATTGAATAGACCAATATAGCCTGGAAAGAGATGTACAGAGGGTGAAGAGGGAATACGTAGAAGAAGAAAGACCATTCACTCTCTTCCAGTAAAAAAACCATGAAATAAAATACATAGCTCAAGAGACAGCTTTGAAACATTCAAAAGAACTGTTTCTTCAAAGGATGCTTCAGAAAACTAATGCATTCCTTGCTGTATGATAACAAGAAGACATTCAAAACTTACATGGGTTAAAAAAAACCAGCAGGACAAATAAATGGCAAGAAATCATCAAGGAATGTCAAATAGAAATGAGCTTCCTCTGAGCTGCAAATCATGGGAGAGTAGGGGAATACACCGAGGAAACACCAGCCTTTGCTGTCCTGCTTCTTTTGTGATTCCCTTGGCACTCTAGACACTTTTAGTCACTAGGCTAAGTGGATCTTTGATGTGGACCAGACAAGTTATTCTTCTGTCCCCATCACAAGACATCTCTTTCCTGTTCTCTGCTGGGTCTTGCTCTTTGTTGCATAGTCCAAGTGCCCTGCAGATAGTTTTCCTGCAGACTTCTTGATCTGCTGACCTGAGAACCTATTCATGGGTTAGAAAAAACCAAAACCAACACCATCAACAAAACAAAGTCATGGTCCCTCTAGTGCAGCCAGCTCCATCGTAAGGAAATCCAGCGCAGCACTTGATGCCAAACAAGATGGGATGAAACACTAATTACGGTAAGACTTTACAAAAAAGGCTATCTGCCCCCGTGAGAGTCCAAGCCTCCAAGCTAGTCTCTCGTGGAACAAAAGTAAGTTGTCAGATTTGAATAATTTCCCTGCATGTAGATAAATCCTCGCATTTCTACATCCCCCCCCTCCCTCCCCTGCCTTCCTCTTCCCCCCTCTCTTCAGTTTTGCAAACAAGAAAGAAACACTAGGAGCTATTTCGCTGGATAACCATGCAAATGAAACAGGAGATTTAAATGTCTTAGCAAGGAGATCAGAGACACAGTTGGAAACAGCTGTAAGGGGCATTGGGATGATTATAAGGGAATAGGATGGGTGCATTATTTGGCTTGGTGACTTCATTAGTGATATTTGGCATCAGATGCTCAGCTGGTGTGAATCCGAAGAGCTCCTCTGTGCCTGCTTAACCCCTCAGAGGATTCACTTATTTGTCCTGGATGTGGATTTCTACATTATTCTATTTTATTTTTTCTCCACTGCATTGGTCTCCAGGCAGCATTTTGAGAACAGGAATTCCAGCCATGAGAAGATATTTTTGAGATGGAACAAAACTCAGGGTTTATCTGCTGCCTTGAAGATTCTGAGTACTTATTAGAGACAAAACTTTGGGGTTTGTTTCAGTTTTTCCACCAGTAAATGAAATGTGGGGATACAGCATCTTTGCACAGACTATACCCCTAAATTCCCAGTCTCTTGTCATTCAAATTTATAGCTAATAATGTATCAGTTGTGTCTTTTTGCCCTCTCAGCAACACCTGTGCAATATTCATGGGAACCGTCACTTATAAATTTAATAGACTCTTTTAAACATTTCCTGAAATAAAATAAAAATACGGTATGAGTTTTTCTTTGTTTTTAGGTATTTTTCCAGAGATATGGAAGCATTGTTCTGCTCCAGAAGACCTGTCTGTACATTTCCTATATTTAAAGAGGAAGAATCTATAGCAAAAAGTAGAAATATGGTTCATTCTGAAAGAACACTCAGTGTTTCGGGGTTTTTCCCATTTGTGGAAGATGGGGAGAAATAATCAATCATTTGGGACATCCAGCTTGACAATATATCTCCAAAAATGCAACCGCTTCTGTCCATGGAAGTGTTAAAAAAACATGTATGTGTGGTGCTTATGAACATGGTTTAATTTTGGGCTTGGCAGTGCTGGGTTAACAGTTGGACTTGGTGATTTCAGTGGTCATTTCCAGCCGAAGTGATTCTACGATCTACATGGAATGGGTGAGGAAGACAGACAAAACATCTCTTTTTGCGCTCCCATTGGACACACAAAGTTCAGACTAAGTAATGAAAGCAATTTCACCGGCATTCAGGCACGATATGAGTGGAAATACTCCTGTCAACAACAGCAAACCTCTCTTCCATAAAAGGACGTTTCCACCTTTCTCAGTCAAACCAAGAGTGCCTGTCCCAGACAGTGCATGGTCCATGACTTCTCCTACCCTTGCATTCGAGTGAAAAGTTATCTAAAGCAGTGAAGAATTTTTGTCTGGAAAACAGACAATTTTGGTCAATGTTCTTTAAAAATATATCAGTATTTAGAGGATCATTAAAAGCTCAGAGTTCTGCATTTTCCAAAGAAAATTCTAAAACAAATGTATTTAAGGAAGAAAACTTAAAATTTAGTGAAATATTTAATTTTCTGTTAAAAAAAAATCTCAAAATTTTCATCATCCACATTTTGGAATCTAACATGGAATGTCAGTAACTTTTGTAATAATTCTGGTTGTCAGGGCCAAGTCATAAAGGAAAAGTCTGTTCCTCCAGTACTGCCAAGGCCACCACTAACTCACACCTCCAAGTGCCACATCTACACAGCTTTTAAATCCCTCCAGGGACAGGGACTCCACCACTGCCCTGGGCAGCTATGGCTGGGACGGACAACTCTTTTAGTGGAGAAATTCTTCCTATATCCAGTGCAAATCTCTCCTGGTGAAACTTGAGGCCATTTCCCCTTGTCATGTCACTCGTTAGCTGGGAAAAGTGATTGACCCCCACTGGTCTCCAACCTCCTTTCACAATCCCAGTACTCTCAGCCTCTCCTCGTAAGACTTGTTCTCCCAGCCCTTCACCAGCTGTAGAGACAGATGTATCACACTCAAACCCTTTCTCCTACAGAGAAATTTAAATAATTTGGGTGCTAAGCAGAAAGTCTGAAATTCTGGTTAATGCTCTAACCCCATAACTGTGGGGTTTTTCTGCCCTTCTTGTCTGTGTCTAAAAGCAAACAGATACTTTTCGTCTCTACTTGCATTGCTCACACCAAACTCTGGGGCTGATTTCATTTATGTCTATGAGATAATGTTGATATTCTGGTTTGGAAAACACGTTGGAGTTGCATTTTCAGTGCTGAAAGACTGCACAGGCCAGCATCAAAGGTGTTTCAGACCAGCAGAACTTAGTCCAAGCAGGCAAGGTGTGAAGGGGGAAAGTTCCTGAAATTTCCAAGGTGTTGGGTCAGGGAGGTGCAAGCTCAGGAAGCATCACAGAGATCAGCAGAGAATTATACACCAAATGGCACAACCCCCTGGTAAGAAGGAATAAGAAGAGGGTGTATAAAACATGAAGTGTTCATGGTTCTGGGGCTGCTGGAAGGTCCTTCATGGATTAGGTCAAGGCACTGTTGTCAGTCCAAAATAAATCCACTTTCACCATTGCAAAGTGCGAGGGAGTCTTTCACGAGGTGTCAGGGAGGCAGAATTTTCTCTCTGTGAGTACCTGGATCAGTGACCTCATGAGCAGCACCAGCAAGTCCTTGCAGTGCACCGTGGCACATTGTGTGTAAAGAAAGCGTCCATGTTTTCAGCCCTCAGTGCTTTCGTTTCACAAAACCCTGCTCACAAGATAACTGCAGGCTGGAGCCATGAATCCATTTTCCCTTATTTACATGAATTTTCCACAGAGTCCTTCAGGAGGTATCATACTCAGCACTTCCCAAAGGAAATTATGTGTATAAAATTCATGAGAAATCCCTCTTTCTCTAGAGTATTAGTAGACATCTCTCTATTATGCAACCCAGGAATATTATAAACCAATAAATAAACCTTGAGATGAAGGATATTTGCCTCACCAAAGCAAACATCCTGAGAGGTGTGAGGAAAATATGTGCAGTGGTTTTAAAGGATAGTCTTTTTGGCTTTGTTTTTTCAGTTCTGAAATATCTGTGGTGATTAAGATCAGAGCAGTACTGGCTTAGCCTCGGCAGCAATCTTAACACAGGAATATGATTCTAATCTGTAATCATCCTTGTAACACGCCTATTTTATTAAGCAATATTAACGAGCTTCTATGTGCCATTTCTTGGTCGAGCAGAGGAGGAATTTGGTGGCTTAATACAAATGATTCTTTCCAGTTTTTGCCCATTTGCACAGAGTAGAGCTGGAGCTCATCTGAAAAGCAAGTTTACGCCCCAGCTCAAAGATTCCAATCTGCCCATTAAAATGATCATGCAGAATGCACTGTCCTCATAAACTTTGCAAAAGTGAAAAGTCATTTGAAGCAGAATTTTTGGAGTTACTAAACAGTAGTCTATGATTTAATGATTTTGTGGCTTTTAAAGAGGGTTTGTATAAATAAAAGCAGTAAATTAACCATATTTACTTTTTAGATCCTATAAAACTGCATGTCCAGAGAATGGACCCCATGGACTTGGATGGGCTTTGGAATTAGCCCAAAACAGACAGTTGGTTGCTGTGACATCCATTATTTATCACTGGAAACTTCTCTCACATTGAGGGGAATATTTTGAGGAGCAGGTCCTGACATCCATAAGAAAAATGTGACTTACCTTCTTGATGATGTAGTCAGGGCTTTCAAAGATTACTTTGCCAAAGCTTTGCACCATGACAAAATCAGGCAGGAAAGATTTAATATTTTAGGAATTTTCTTAATATTAGAGGGTTGAAACACCTCTGAATGAACAAAGAGGACTGGAAAGTGGTGTCAGAGGTGTTCCTTGCTGCCCTACTTCTTTTCCTGGGCTCTCTCCTGTCTTCCCCTTGCTGTCGTGGGATATGACATTGCCACGCTTAACAGCTTTCCCAGGGTGAGGGGTGAGGTTGTACAAATTCTCTCTTCCCTCTTTCCTCTTTCTAAGTCGCCTATCATTCATGTTTTAATTTTCAGCTGGTTTAAAATTCCTCATCTTTCTGCCATGTAAATTGTTTTTCTCATCTGTGTTTCCTTTGTGAACACACACAAAAATTCTCTAACAAAATTCTAAGCTACTTCCACTGCAGACACCAAAACCAAAATCAGTGTCAATCCTAGAATAAAGGCAACCTCTTCTTATTTAAAAATCCTTGTGTCTATGGAGCAAAATAACGTTAGCTCCTTTGTAAGATCTTTATCCTGACAAAAATAATTGTTAGTTATTATCTATCCATAATGATGAGAAGCTGTTCTCAGGCACCGGCTGTCAGGACAGAAACCCTGCTTAGTAAATCCAGCCATATCCTTAACTATAATTTTTCTGTCGTCACAGAATGTGCCTCATTTCATAGAATGGTTTGGGTCGGAAGGGACCCTAAAGCTTGTCTCATTCCACCCCCCTGCCATGGGCAGAGACACCTTCTACTATCCCAAGTTGTTCCAAGCCCCATGCAACCTGGCCTTGGACACTTCCAGGGATCCAGGGGCATCCACACATGGCTGATCCACTGGTCACACAACATAAGGGATCTGTCCTCTTACTTTATTTATCATCCTCTGGGAGATGGAGAATCCATCACCAATTGTTTGAATAGCAACTTTTAGTTAAACGTTTTGTTTACAGTTAACCTGGTCCCTCTGTGACCAGACTCGAAACAGACCTGCTCAGCAGTGACTTCTTTAAACACATTTTGAGTCTCTCAGACTATTTGCAATCCACTTCAGGTGCATCATGTTAATTTTGTGCATTTTTCTCTAGTTTTGCAATCAAAAGGTCACAGTGTAGCAAGTCAAATGCCTCACAGATGCCTATTGCTTGAATACTGCTGTCCTTATCAAGTGAACTTGTAATCTCATCAGAAAAAGAGCTATCAATTTAGTTTGACAGGACTTATTTTCCATAAGCCTGTGTTGACTTGCATCCCCTATATGTCCCTTCTTTATTTCTGAGGATGGGGGACTGCAGGGTATGAGGGAAGAGGCTTTACCACAGCACACACATCTGCGGCTTCAAATTCAAGCACCAATTGTCAGCTTGTCTCCTGGAGACTCCGGCAGCCTGAAATGGCCCTGGAGTTATTTTATGCTTTGCTCTCTCCAAATCAAGACTGTCCTGTCTGGAAATCCAAGGAGGCCTTTCTCAGTCTCTATATAAATAATTCTTTCATACAGCCAACATTATTAGTCATAGTGTGCAATCGGTTCTGTATTAGAATAGTAAAGAGGCCCAGTGGCAGTGTGAAATGACTGATCTCCGGTGCGGATGGAGCTGCAGCCGAGGCCCAACAGCCGCCTACCTGGAGGCAGGGGAGAATTTAACTTGGTGAGGCGGAGGAGGGATTGGTGATATTAGGGAAGCTGACAATTTGTGTGACATGACAGCTCCTCTGCACTGACTGCACTTTTCTCTTCCTTTTTTTTTTCCCTTTAACCCTCAACACCTAGGAAAGGAAACCAGTTTAGGTGTTCTTATTATTTCTATTTCTGTTTCTACTTTAATTTCTATTTTTACTTTTACTTCTATTTCTAAATCTATCTCTATCTCTTTATCTGTCCCTATTACTATAACTATTACCATCTTTCTCTGACACTATCACAACTATTATTTCTATTTCCATTATTATTTCTATTTATTTTTTTCATTTCTATTTCTACTTTTATTTCTATTTATTTTTCTAAATCTATTTCTATCTTTATATCCATCCCTATTATTATCACTATTACTATTGTTTTCTCTAACATATCACTATTATTTCTATTTCTATTTCTATTTCTATTTCTGTTTCTGTTTCTACTTCTACTACTTCTATTATTTCTATTTCTATTTTTTCTATTTCTGCTCTTATTATTTCTATATCTAATTCTGTTTCTACCTCTATTACTATCACTATTACTACTATCACTGTTACCTTTTTGTTTCAAGGATGGTTTCAATGGCAACTGGGAAGCCAGGATGGAGCTGCAGTTTTGGAAAATAATTAATTAGAAAGAGCCTCAGTGCAGCCTGAAGCCTGAGTGGGCAGAGTGGGATGAGGGAGGGAGCAAAGCTGCATTAGCATTCTCATTTTGCACGCGAGGAGCTGAGGGGCAGAGACATTAAATGAGTGGCCTAAGGTCAGAGAGGGGAATTGGTGGCAGGATGCAGGCTTGAACTGAGGACAGCTGATATCCAGCCTAATTCATAAGCTGCAAGTCTTGCCCTGCATTACTTTTTCAGTGTTGCCTGTCTTCATTTTCCTCTCTGAAACAGGCTTAGATAACCAAAATGCTGTAGTGAATCTGTCTCAGGACAGATAGCCAAGGGAAATGGGTGGCTTTTTCTGATTTGTTTTTCACTTGCTCCTAGTACAAGCTTTAGTGAGTTGCTTAACTCTTCCCTTCTTCGTGTCATCTATCCTTGATTCATGGACAACAGCATGGCTTTCCCTCCTAAAGGTGTCAGGAAAAGCAGGAGTCTACTATTTCTCTTGGAAGGGAAAATTTGAATTTAAAGCAGAATACCAGAGGTGTCAAAAAATTTAAATAAAAATATTTAAAATAATAGTTTTTAAGTAAATCAGATTTCTTTAGAATTTTTCTTTCAGATTTTTGGGGACTATATATACCCTCAGCCTCCTTGAAATGGAGTTCTGTAGGCAATACTTGGAGGATCTGCAAGATGGGAACTTTGACTGGCCGAGTTGGCTCCCAGGTCTGTGAGAGTGCAGAGTCAGGTTAAGATGAAAATGAGTGCTTGACAAGGCTGGAAGTCAAGTATGCCATTTAAGTTATTCAGGTAACCCTTGCTCAGGGTGAATCAGCCTGTCCTGCAATAGCTGTGTGTGAAAAATGAAGAGCAGCATCCTCCTGGATCCATATCTGATGGTATTACCTATAAACAAGGGAGAGTTAAGTCAGTCCAGACACTTAACTTTTAATAATTAGGGTTAATAAATGTAGACAAAGGTAGGTAGGTTGGTTAATTAGTGGTCTCAATAAAAATATTCATAGAATTATGGAATCACGGAATGGATTGGGTTGGAAGGAACCTTAAAGATCATCTCGTTCCATCCCCCTGCCATGGGCAGAGACACCTTGCGCTAGACCAGGTTGTTCAGACCCCCATCCAGCTTGGCCTCGAGCACTTCCAGGGATGGGGTGTTCACAGCCTCTCTGGACACATTCTTCAGTACCAGCTCTTGGGAGTAAAGAAAAATTTGTGTTGTGTTCAGGGTTTATCTCCTGTATGTATTGTCTCCATCCCAATGTCAAACTCTACACAGCCTAAATAAACAGCCATAAATATCCTCCCACTGTTACCAAAGGAAACCAATTCTTTTATGCTCTGCTTGTGAATATCAAGACCCAAATCAGACATGATTCTGCTCAGCAAAAGTTTCCTTTGCTGGCAATTTTTCCTTCCACAGCAGAGCAAAAGTCTCATTTTCAAAGAAATAGAGGTAGTAAGACCCACAACAATGAACTTGTGATGCTGTTCACTTGGAATAGTGTTTCAGACTTCAGTACATCACAAAATCTACCATGCAATTGTACATTAAACAAGTGGATACTGAATCATCTCTGGACTAGTAAGCTTCTAAGCCTAGTGGTGGACATGAAGATAAAAAGTCCCGATGGGCAAGTCTTAAAAGGGAGTTGTAATTTTTATTTCAGCTAATCACCATTTGTGTGTCTGAAAAGAGTAGAAAGCACGAGGCAGAACAGAACAAAACGCAGCATCCTTCTCCCTGCAATGCACATCTTTTCTCTGGGATTAAAATAGGGTTTGCATTTTAAATTTTCATTTACTAAACAGAAAAATATTTTACTAGGATGGAATGGTATTAAGGAGAAATGATTCTTTGTGTGCCCTCAGGCCTGGTGAAGACAGGATTTGATTTGCTGTGTTAGGCTGGAATCTGGATTGATACACAGAGATGAGAAGGTGTTTAATAAAATTTACATTTCATTTTCTCACTTGACACCAGTCTCCTGTCACTCACCAAATGAAGGGAATACGACAAATAACTTTTGTCAGCACCTAGACACGGAGAGACAGTTGGGGGGGACGGAGAGCAAGGGTGGGATATTTTTAGCATCATTCCCTTTGACGGCTGTGAGACTTGGCACCAGCTTCATCTTTAATGTACTTTGGAACAGAGAGGTGTATCAAGAGAAAAAGCACAAATTAATCCCACCCACAGGTATGGATAAATGACTCACTGGGAAACGAAGGAGATGACCCTCACCCAAAGCAGCAGCGAATTTGGGTGATGCCCTGTGCTCAGCTTGTGTGCAGCTCCAGTTTCTGACAAATGCAGGCTGACCTGCAAGGAAGATGTCTTGAGTCCATCTTCCACAGAGCTGCTCCAGAGACCCTTTCTCAGTTCACTGTCTTGGCTGTGTCACCTCTTTCTATTCTTCTTTCCCAAATTAAAGTGCATGGTTTCATTATTAAGCCCTTTCATCCCTGATTTTTTTCCACTTGACTCTGGGTTTCTAGCTGAGGACCAAAGGCCAGGGTGCCAGTCAGCATCTACATGCCACAGGTTTAGCTGCAAAAATCAAGAGGTTTTTTGCAGGAGGATTGAGTATAAATATTCTCCTTCACATCCTGTATTACCCTTTATCTGTTCCGCTGAATTTTAAGTCAGATCCCTGAACCCCACAGGACTCCCACAGAACCTGGAAAATGACGAAGAATATGTGGTACATCTGGAAAGCAAGGTGAATAAGTATTACTCCCTATTTGTTATGCAAAAAACCCTGGAAAATATAAGGCAGTACACTTAGAAGCAGAATTAACTTTTTTTTTTTTCCACACAGGATTAGATAACTCAGTTTAACGTTATATTAGTGCTACACTTCTACAAAATGTTCAGGGATAATAGGTCATTAGGAGCAACGAACAATCCCAGAAGTCTCTTCTTGCTTAAAATAAAATCCAGGGAGGGCTAATTTCATATTTTCCTTTTTCTTATAGTCATCCCCAAGTATCCAACACCGGCAGCCCTCAGGTCTAACACAATATGGAAACTATTCAGTGGCTGACCTTGCTTATGTGCAATCTTCTGCCATGGCCTTACTTCAAAACTACATTTTTTTCCCTCTTTGTTGGTCCTTCCTTATTGTTTTTCTCCTCTTTGTGAAAAAAAGAAGAAAGAAAAGAAAAAGAAAGCAAAAGGAGAGCATAAATACGTCCCCAAATGACCCTCCTCTAACAGACATTTCAATTTCCAGTTAAAAAATAAAACTTTCTCTGTGTCTTTCTATTTTCCTTTTCAGAAAACTCTCTAATGGCAGGGTCACTGTCATTTACTTTTTGTTCTTTGAAAACTGAAAATTTTGAAATGCTTTGGTGAGAGAGGAGAAGGTTGTTGGCAGCTTCTCGGCAGCTCCAGCCCTGCACACAGAGGTTTGAGGCAGGGAAAAGAAGCTCTGGTACTTCTCAAAGATTCTTCCATGGCTGATCTCAGACTTCTTTGAACTTCAGTGCCCGTCACTGCAGCCTATCATGTCACCCAGCATGTGAAGTTTTGTACCCCAGGTAGCACCTACCTCCCATCCCCACTCCCCCAAAAACACAGTCCTTACACATACCAGAGAAATCCCCTCTTGCTGGTGTATTCCCGAACCTTGGAATGATCCATTGGGGTATCTGGCTTTTGCCCTTGCAAAATAGTGCTGCTCGACAAATTATCACCCAGCATTTCCATAGGTAGAAAGCTGGAACAATTTCAAATCCTGGCAAATACATAATGATTGCAAAAAATTATATCTAAAAAACTGTGAATCTGGATAATCAGTAAGTGTCCAAAATCACTCTTGGAGTGTTGCATCACGCAGCTTCCCTGATCCACTGAAGGTTTCCTCACAGTTCCTAGCCCACTGAAGATTATTTTGGGTGTAATTCACTGTTGATAAAGTCATTCATTGCAGAATCAGGAGCTCAGAGAAAAACTTTCTGACTGGACACTTGCCTCCTTTATTTGCCATTTATACCTCTCACCCTATAGAAATAAATGCCATAATAAATACCATAATAAATAGGGACTGGAAGTTACACCATATGGAGATGATGAAAGGGTTTATAATCTCATTGCTGTTATTTGGTTTTTCTTTTTTTTTTTTAATTTTGTCTTAGGCACACAATTCCTTCAACCCAGACTGTAATTAATTTTACTACATCACCAGTTATCTCTGCTCCCTAACCAGGCTTGTCATTTTAATTTTTCACAGGCTTTCTTTTTCCTATCCATGTGCCTGTTCCTGTATCTTCGTGAAGTCTCATCAGCTCTGGCCCAAAGCCTTAGGCGAATTTGTCTGCAATGCACTCCTCTACTTCAGACATAAGAGGAAAAAATATCACTCCTACAAAATGGGGAGAAAAAAAAAGAAAAAAAAGGAAGAAGAATAATTTTGACCATACATTGTCTTGCAATTCAGAAAAGCCTGGAGAGCTTGGTTAAAAGTAAGGCATCCTTACTCTTATTTATGTCAATAAAGGAACTCAGAGCTATTGCAGATGGGACTACAGAAAAAGGTTATCAGGTGGAAACCCCAAATCCAGCAAACTTAATGAAATTTTTGCCATTGGCTTCAGTGGAGTCAAACTTGTCAAATTTCACTGACATTTATCATGACTGTCCAGAAAGATTTTGAGTCTCCAAGGATGGATCTGCACAGGCAGATCCAGAGAATTTTTATCATTTTTTCCTGCACTTTGAAGGCTTTCTTGGTGTCCAGTGTGGAGAAGTTGCCCTTTGTTAAGTCCAAGTAGATTTTCTGGAAGTGTTTTTTGTCCCTCACGAAACTGGTTGAATGTGGGCTGTGCTGGAGCTTGAATGTCTGTCATGGCATCCCCACAGACTCCTTCCAAAATCTGAGCTGAAATTCTGCTGCTGTCTCTTTATGTCCTCACAGAAGCTGGACTTTGACAGCAGCTGAATGTCCTGAGCTGGGCCAGAGGGCTTGCATAAGCTCAAGTCTATGAAGGCAACCCCATCCCTCATGGCTAATCCACACATCACACTGTGGATTCTTCATCTGCCTCCTTCCGCTGCATCCCTGTCCTGCCCTCATCCAGGGTTTTGGAATGCAGAATGTCACAAATTTATCCATAAAACACCCATGCAAAGGTGGAAACAACTGTTGTCCTAATTATAGTGTAAGGATCAAAGAGAACTCAATGAAGAAAAGATTAAGGGACTTGAGCAGGATCATCAGAAGTACTGCCCACAACACAGCAATGACAGCAGGTGTCCCACGGGACAATCTGGCATTCAATTTATTGGAAAATTAGGCTTTTGGCTTGGGAAATGAGATATTTCTTCTCTTTCTTTGCCTTGCCTAGGACATTCTGTAGCAGCTTGGGTGGGGCTGTTCATAGAACCACAGAATGGGTTGGGCTGGAAGGGACCATAAAGACCATCCTGTTCCAACCCCTGCCATGGGCAGGGACACCTTCCCACTAGCCCAGGTTGCTCCAAGCCCTGTCCAACCCGGCCTTGGATACTTCCAGGGATGGGGCAGCCACAACTTCTCATCTAATCACACGGTGCCTGTAAGAGTGAGCTTTTTAACTCGGTATCATAGAAAACATAGATGGAAAACAATTAAAACTAAATCTGGATCTTCCTCAGCCACAAAGCAGTAGGATCCCATTTCATCCAATTGCTGTTGCAGTCAGTCTAAACCCAATTATTTTAGGAAAAGATGCCATTTTATGTTTAGCCATGAAAATGGCTTCAACCACTTCAACCACTGAGTCTCATTCACGTCTTTCTAATCACTACAGTGCTGTAGCTTTTTTTTTTCTGATACACAAGATCCCCTAAATTTGTCACTTAGTCAGGATTTGCTTAATGTTTGCACCCATTTGTCACCATCTTTTCTTTCACTGTCTCCCCACTTCTTTCCTGTGTGCCACCACTCACTCAGTTGAAAATGCTGCAATTAAAGGCTTTTAGCCCTGCTAATTCCATTAGAGGTCCAGATATACAAGGCATTACTTATTCTGCATACGGAGTATGGATAAATTCTAGGATTATGAGCTAAAGGATTAACTTAAGCCATTAGCTATTTCCAATATATCTGACTTTTTTCCCAGAAATAATTCTTTTTTGTAAAGTATTTTCATATAACTTACATTCAATACTGTTTTCAGGCATTCTGACATATGTAATTATATATTATTTGCTTTTTATACTGGTTGGATGTGATGGAGTCACTAGAAGTAGAAACACTGAAGGGAAATAGAATTTATGGAACGGAGGAATTGTGTTTCTATAGAGAGGGAAGGATCTACTGCCACGTGTAAGCATCTGAAACTGGGTATCTGCTGCGGAGGAAAAGAAAGATCTCCAAATAATTTCACCAGTCCTGGATGTCTCTGAAAGGTATTACTTTTTATTCAGGCCCTGAATTGTGATCCTTACGGATCTATACAATAATAATATTTTGGCCTCTGCAGAAAATAATGTAATAAATGGCTTTTCTATACCATGGAAGGGGTGAGAAAGGAAGATTCCATGCACTTGACAAGGTCCTCATCCTCAAGTGTCTTAATCCAGAAAAACTCCTGTTCATTCAACCAGAAGCCTGGCTCAGTGTGGAATCAGTTTAATTTCACCCCAAAATTATGACTATAAAGGCAGGAGCCAACACTGCTTAATCAATTTTTGTGCTTAGAAAACTGAGCAGCTTGACCAGAATCTGCACCTTAACTCCTGCAGCTTGAAGAGAACTGGTTTGGGGTTTGTTTGAGTTTTTTTCCAAATCAAGGTTTCTCACCTTCTCTTCCACTGCTGATCCAGCCAGAAATTTCATCTTCCAGATTAAGCAATTTTTTTCTGCAAAGAAGTATGAATTTCATCTGGGGCCACGAGGCCACCTTGCAACCAAGGATTTTATGGTACAGAGAGGGCATAATAAAGTTCTTCATCTTCCAGCTCAGTAAAGCAAAGCACAGAAGAATTCTCTGAGCAATTGAAGAACATCGGCATTATTATTATTATCCATAAAGAGTAGTGTTCATAACAAGCCAGTGATTTAAAGGTGTCAGAAAACAACACCATAACAAAGATTTACTCAGTAAAATATTTTAATTAAAAAAAAAAGAAAAAAAGACAGGTTTAAGTAGAGAAGAATGGAAGCACTTACTCAAGCCACATTGAAAGCTGAATAAATGAAAAAAAAGGAAAATATTTGCGTACATACTGAGGTTCTTTGAATGAAAGTAAAAGCATGGCTGGAAGAAATGGGAAAATTTCTGTATATTTACATATATGCATACTCACCAGCAATGCTCTGGACACTAGGACTACATCCATGCTAGAATATTGTAGTGTCAGCAACCCTGTTGAGTTTTTAGGTTGGATCCCCGACTGCTTTTGAATGCAATCTCAAAGCTGATCCACAAAGCCCTCCCCAAAACAACTCCTGGAGAGAATTTAGGAGGAGTCAGGAGAACTGTTCTCAACTGGCACTTTGGATGCACCCACACCATTCTGGAAACTAAGAAAGGTCAACGTCAAAGAGTCTTGCAGGTGGCTGCGGGTTCATTTGTCCATGTGGCCTTGTGTTTCCCCATCCCAATACCTGTACGGTTTTCTCTGACCACAGAGGCAAAAGGCTCAGCCCCTCAGTGGCTGCAGTGGTTCAGCCCCTCCCATCACTGCTTTACCCCTCTGCTGTCACCATGGCAACACACTCTCGGACATCATTCTGGTGTTGGGGCATCCTTTCCGACTTCTCTCTTTCCTGGCTGTATCCAGCTGAAGGTTGGGGCACTTCCCTCTGGCTGGAGCACCCCGGGACCGTCAGCTGCTGGGGCTCCACTGAGTCACCAGGAGACGTTCCTCCACGGGGCTGTGGGTGACTGTCACTTTTCCTGGCTGATGGAAAGGTGTGTCGGTCACCTGCCTTGGACTGGACAGTGCTCGGCTTTCTCGCTGGCTTGGCTTCGTGGGGCTGCAGGTTCAGCTCCTCCGCTTGTCTTGTGGCAGGTCCCACTGCTCCAGTTTCTTCCATACCTGTGAAAGCAAGACTTGCTTGATTTTTACAATAAGACCCCACCTTCATGTACCTTATCCTTCTATGCCTTTACTCTGTGTTAAAGACATTAATACATTTTTAATTTTTTTCCCCATTTTACTTGGGCAGACAGTGATAGAACAAGGGAGAAGAGTTTTAAATAGAAAAGGAGAGATTTGGGTTAGAGATTAGGAAGAAATTCTTCCCTGTGAGGGCAGTAAGGCCCTGGCACAGGTTGCCCAGAGAAGCTGTGGCTGCATCATCCCTGGAGGGGTTGGACAGGGCTTGGAGCAGCCTGGGATAGTGGAAGGTATATTTGCCCAGGGTGGGAAGAAGTAGATGATTATTAAAGTCCCTTCCAACACAAACCATTCTGTGATTCTATGATTAATTAAAAAACAGTTACTGTTACAGAAATAATTGCACTGGCCATACATTCTAGTTTGACAGAAATAAATGTTAAAGCCAAACAACCATCAGCTATTTCCACAAATAAATAAAAACCAACAAACCCAGCTAGTTTGTGCTTATTGATACACTGACAGCTGCTAGAGCATCTCCAACATTTAACAAATTTTTGAATAAATGTTTAATAATCAAGGGTATAGAATGCAGTTTCTTAGTAAGCTATGAATTGCCAAGACTGATAATATTTAGTACTACACACCCATAAAATGCATCATCCCTTTCTGAAACAGGCTGTGACTTAATGTAGAACTTTATATTTCTAACATTTGAGTCGTACTCAAGGCAGAGACTGTAACCTGCAATGCTGTTTTTAAAAAATGACGTAGAAAAAATGCAGGAAAAGGAAAATACACACTATACATTTTTCACGTGGAAATTTTTATATCCTTATATATCGAATGGTTATCAATAACAGAGTCAGGATCACTTGTAGTGACACAGCAGATATCTTCTGAGCTGGCAGTGTCTCATCATGATTGGCAGCCTCATTTTTAGCATCATTTGGATGCTAAAAACATTCATAATATTTTTGTAATCCCCTCCTTCCCTCTGCAAAAAAAAAAGACAATGGCCTACACCCAAGCCTTTAATACTCATTTCAAATCCAGATCTAGTCCTAGTCAATATCTCATGTGTTAGTAGACAAAATCTGCTTTTTTAGTCCATTTACCAACATCCATTGCAGTCTTTATCACAAATAATACCAGAAAATGTGTTGTTACCACTTCTGAATTTTTAGGTTTGTCCTTCCGGTTTAACCCTTAACAGCCTGTGACATTCAGCCTCATGGTTGCTGGGACCTTATGCTCAGATTCATTCTCTTCTGTATTTTCTGTAATTCATTAGTTGGAACTATATTTGCCGAATCATAGAATATCTCAAATTGGAGGGGACCCATAAAGGGTCATTGAGTCCCACCCCTGACCCTCACAAGAGCACCTAAAACTAAATCATATGACAGAAAGGTTCTCCAGACACTCCTTGAACAACTTGAACTCTGACAGCCCTGGCAATGACTTCACCCTTGTACTCGTTTTTCCTGTTAAAGGGTGTTGCTGGTTTTTCCAACTTGTACACTCATAAATTTAAATTTCAGAGTTGTACCTCTTGGAAATCCACCAGAAAATTGTTACCAACATTTCAGCAGTCAGACATATTATTATGTTTAGCACTTTTCCTTCTTAAGCTGGCTTTAACTTCAGGTAGTTGGCTGGTTTAAGGTACAAATTACATACTTCACCAGGTTCAATTTTATTCTTTAGACACATAAACAAGATAAAAAGGTCATGATCTCCTATACCAAAGCTTCATGTTAGTTCTGGAGATTTATTGACTCTCTCATCTTCAAAGGTGCCATTTTCAACGGTGGAAATAAGGTTTTTCAAGCAATTTTGAATCAATGGAGGAGGCTACAAGTTTTCTGGATAGAAGCAGTTTCAGGGATGAAGTACTGCCCTCAGATTCTTGGGGTTTTTTTAATCAAATACAAACTATTCAATATCATGAAAGCACGTGATTAACTGGATTAAGTACCAGCTAACAGAGCTTAGGCAGAAATTATATATGGGAAATAATTCTCAGGGATATGTGGCAGTACCAAACACTACCACTGAAATGGAAGATATTCAGTGTTTCCACTGGTGATTTGTAATTAAAACTGAAATTGGTGCTGATGAAATTTTGTAAAACAAGGGAAAAATAGCAAACTGGTAGAAAGGAAGGAGGAGGAGCTGATCTGAGCAAGCTAGGAGGAAAGGAGGGAAACCCAGTTTGCGGATTGAGTTACCATCTTCAGGAATACCACAGTGATTTCTAGCTGAAGGTGTCCAAGGAGTTCAGAATAAGAATCAATCAGGTACCATTCTGAAAAGGTTTAGGGAAAGGACAGAAAATTGAAGCTTGGAAATGTAAGTTGTAAGGAAGATACAAGCTCTCTGTTGGACTACGAGAATAAATTGCAGAAAGCAAAATGAAACAATATGTTCCTCCACCTCCAGATGTGTTCTTGTAACAATGCCATAGTCCATCAAAGGTTCTTTAATTCAAGAGAGAGATAATTACGAGAAGCTGAGGAGATTTTTCTTGTTAGACCAAGGTTAGGCAAGGCAATGTCTTGATCCCTTCTCCCTGCTGTACTGCATAACCGTGCATATTGGTTTGTCCCTCATCTTCATCCTCAGCTGCTCCTTTTGGTGCAACATCCAGGGCCCCTGATCCACTGGACTTTGCATTCTACAAGCACCTACCAAAGAGAAAAGCTGTGTTCCGCTAGTCTTACTGTGGTGATTAATAAATAAAGGCTCTGAACAGTTAATTGTGTTAGAAAAGCAGTATTTCTTATGAGGGGAAGAGCTACAAAGCAGAAACTAAACAAAAAGAGTGCAGCTTTGATTTCTTCTCTCTCTCTCTCTCCCCAAAACCAACAGCACTTTAAATGAGGGGGAATCAAACATTAGACATCTCCAAGTCATATGTATTAAATTCACTTAAGATATTGTTATCCTTGTTTAGATTTGAACATATTGGTGAATCTTTTTGTCTTGCAACTATTCCTAAAAGACTCTAAGTGGCTGGATTGCCTTTTTCTGACAAAAAAATTCTTTCTATGAATTATTTACATGACGGCTCCAATCAAGGCTGTACCTGTCAGCCTCCCCAGCCAAAATGAAAGTTCACTATGTAAAGGTGCCAAGGGAGAGTGGCAGCCTCCCACTGCGAGTTTATAGACAGAACTAAGTCAGCACGCATTATGTGTCAGAGCCGACATCAGACAGAATCAGATCCTTTGATCTCAGACCTCCACAGGAAGCTTAGATCTCAGACAAATTAGATAAAAAATGAATTTATAGCAGATATGTATCCTAAGGCACACAGCTGAATGCTGTGTTTTGGAGGAGTATGGCAAATATCAAAACACATAAACTGCAGAATTTCCTCTCCTTCTCTCCCTCCCTCTGCTTTTGTGATAGACGCTAATTAAAAGGAGCTAAAACTCCAGCTCGCCTCTTCCTGCCTCTTATGTAATCCACAGGCTTCGGTAAGAAGGAGGAAAAGAAATTCCCAAAACAGAGTAAATCGGGGGTTCAGCAGGGTTATCCGAATGGCCTTAGATCTGTGCTATTGGCAGGTGAGATAAAAAAAAAGCCCTCAACTACTGTAAGAGCATTTCACACTTGCAGAGAGAGAAGCCGGTGCTTTGTGCTGCCAGCCACATGCCCCCGGGGCTGTCTGCTTTTCTGTGACCTCAGAAGGAGTCGGGTTTGATCAGCGCATGATGAAAGGACAAGTCTTGAGGAGGTGTGCAGGAAAAGGGTTGTTTGTGGCAGGACCCTGGGGAGTAAAGTGGGACACAGAGTGGGGTGGGTGGGAGTGGAGCTGCTTTGGGCTGCTGGGTTGGACTCACAGAGACCGTGAAAATGAGTCCTGGGTGAGTTTTTTTACCTCCAGTGTAACTCAGTGCAGTCCTTCACAGCCTGCAAACCTGTCCAGAGCTTTTGATCCTCCTCCAGTACCTGGAGATTTCAGCAGGGAGGAGCCCTGCTCCTCCAGGCATGTAGGGACATCAGGAGTGTTGGTCCCTGCCCTACTCCAAAAACACTAGGAGAAATCATGGACTCATTGAATCATAGGATATCCTGAATTGTGGGGAAGGGACCCACAAGGATCGCTGACATCCAGGCCCTGTCCCTGCACAGGACAGCCCAAGAATCACAGCATGAGCATGAGGGGGATTACCCTTCTGCCTTCAGTGTAGCTGGGAATTCACTCCATCTATATTAAAGGAGATGAAAGGACAAATAGAAAAAAATCAGGGAGGAGAAGGAGGAGGCAATAAAGAGATAGACCTTTTGAGAATGCAGTTGATCCTATACAAACCTAGAGAATCATAGTATCATTAAAGTGGGAAGAAACCTCCAAGACTATTGAATCTAACCACCAGCGCAGCACCACTGTATTCACCATTAAACCCCTCCCCAGCTGCCACATCCCAAACATTTTTTGAACACTTCCAGTGATGGTGACTCCATCACTTCCCTGGGAACACCTGAACAGGTTAAAAGACATAAACTGACTCCTTTGATGTTCAACCGTTTATGAATTGCAGTCTCACCTCCTGCTACAGACACTGCACTTTTGTTTGGTCCTTGACTGCAGCAAGGCTTGGTGGGAGCTGCAGGAGGCTGTGCTTGTTCACTGGGTCTCTTGGTGCTGTCCTGTGGTACATCAGGCCGTTCAGACCTTGTTTCTGCAATGAAACACACAGACACATCACCCTCAGCACATCCTCTGCTCAGCAGAAATTATTAGTTCAAGCAAAAGTTGAATGTGTTGCTGAATATATAGTAGAATATTGCTTGAATTATGCCACCAAATGCCGTATGCACACAGCTTTGAACACTTCCAGGGATGGGGACACCACCACCGTCCTGGGCAGCCTGTTCCAGTGCTTAACAATCCTTTCCAACTTTTTGTAATATCTGTCTGGACTCAGACACCTTTTATAGGCATAAAAGTGTATAACCTTGAACTATCATAGAATCATATAATAGTCTGAGTTGGAAGGGACCCACATGGATCATTGAAGCCCAACTCTTGTCCTTGCGTAAACAACAAACTATATTCTAATTAGTGAATATTTCAGAGCTTTTTCTGAGTTCTGTTGTCTGAAACCCATTCTGGCCACTCTGGGGATTTGTTAAATAAAATAAGGAGTCTGCAGGTATAAATTTTTGTGGGTATTTCCAACTTACTGTTGCTTTTGCTCTTCCTGAACCAGCAGAATGAAAGAACGACGGCGAATGCAGATGCTGCTGAACCCAGTACGACAACGAGGATCATGCTGGCCTTGGCTCTCATGGGGACAGGGAAGGTGGCAAATGGCTGGGACAGCGCAGTGAGCTTCGCCCCTGAGAATTTAAAGCAATCAGTTTATTACAAAAGCAACAATGCTGGTTTCACAGCTAAAACACCACCTTATAACCTTTCAACAGGGATGCCACTGTTAAAGATGCATTCAGGGACAATCCACAAATCCGTCTGTCTCCAGACAGATCCAAAGTTAGCTGACAATATCTATTTAGGACTGAGTACCAGGACAACCCAAATGTGTAACAATATTTCTACAAGCCAGGTTTCAAGCTTTCAGCGCTTGCTGAAGCATAAACAGCTTCTTTGCATTCAACAATACTTAATATTTCCTCCACGAATTTGTCTAACTGATACAAACCCCAGAAAATACGTTCACAAAGCATCTGCTTCTGAGGCCAAACAGATCAGGCCCCTACAGAAAACATGCACATATTCTGCAAGACAGAAAAACTGGTTGTGACAAGAAAGTTGTTAATACACAGTTTTTACAGGCTATACCTGAATCATATCAATATAGGCTAGGGGGAACCCAAAAACATTCAACAGCATGAAGATTAAATCCATGACACAGAAAACTTCCAGTGAACTTGTTAATATTTTCCACCATGTCAATAATGGGCATAATAAGTAAAAACTGCCAGTGTTTCTGCTATTACACAGTAAATATTTAGTCTCTTGAAAGACAGAAGCTTTCAGTAATGCTCTGCCCCCAGAGATCCTAAAGTTTTCTCTAAATGGCAGAATCAAGCCAGGCACCTGCTCATAGTTTCTGTGTTCAAGAGTTCATTGAGTCTCAGATCTGAGTCTCAAGGACTAGAAGATGCTCAATACTGCCCTTTTGAAATAGAGAGAGGTTTTGGTTCCCTAAATTATTTTCAAAACAAGTTCTGAATGCAGATGTGCCAGGCAAGGGCAGGAGTTTAGGAAAACTGGCCCTGGTACTCTCGGTAGACCAACCTGAAGGATGTGGATTAGCACATGAACTCATTATCTGTCTTACTACCTGACTCATTATTGGTCCTAACCCCACAGTTCTAATAATTTTGATGGATGGATATTTCTTTTACTTGAGTTACGCTTTTAATAAAAATCTAAAAGCCTTTTTTTTCATCAATTCATTAAAAAAAATCAGAAGCGCTGTCAGATGGAGGCTTGGAGACCAGGGTAAGTAGCTGTAAGTACTTTTAGCAGAAACTAATTAGATTGTGTCGGTGTTGTCCACCTGAACGAAGCTGAGCTTCATCAGAACACGGTGGGAAGCATGTTCCAATTGGGAGAAATCTGCCTGCAGGTACAAACACATATGAACTTCAGCTGAGAGAAGAAATCTCTCAGGTATCAAGGACTCTACACAGACAGGTGTTTAAAGGTGTTTTGCACTACTCTAATAGTTTGTGAGTAGGATGCTGTTGGTTTAAATGGAAAGTGGATGTATCAAACCCGTTGGGATATATATCAGTGAAGGAAATATAACTGTAGAACAAGGAGCAAGACTATGCAGTGGTGCTATGAATAATCTGCTCTCCCCAGGAACTACCACTAAAACATTTGAGATTATTGCATTCAACATCAGCTGCACCTCCTGAGCTGTCTCCAAACAGTAAATTATGCCAGGGTAGGTGCACAGTGCAACTGGATCATGACGATGTATCCTAAACATCTACAGCTTGATTGTTTAATTTTGGTTTATCTCAAACAATAAAAGTAAATCTCTTCAGTAAGAATCTGGCAGTGTAAAAGCCTTGATATTGTCTCCAATTACAAGGAGCAAAAGGGATTCTTTCTTTGGTATGCACTTTTGCAGTGCACTTTGAAAGTGAGCAATAATCTGATTTACACAGGTGATACCTGCACAGCTGCATCAGCTGCCTGTACACATTGCAACCTCTAAACATTCTCCATGGGGGAATGGCTTTAAGCTGAAAGAGGACAGGTTTAAATTAGATATTAAGCACTGGCACAGGCTGCCCAGAGAAGCTGTGGCTGCTGCATCCCTGGAGGTGTTCAAGGCCAGGATGGATGAGGCTCTGAGCATCCTGGTCTACTGAAAGGTGTCCCTTCCCAAGGCAGGGGAGTTGAAACACAATGGTCTTGAAGATCCCTTCCAGCCCAAACCATTCTGTGATTCTATTATTAATTCTTAGTAACTCTCTGACTGGCTAAATATTTCAGAAAAGGGATTTGGTTTTGACCTTTGTTCGGAAAAAGGATTTTGGGATTTCCCTGAAATAGGTTTCTAAACACATTTCATTAAGATGTGTTTCCAGCCTAAAGATACAGATCCTGTAAGGTGCTGACTTTCCATCTGCTCTCACTGAAGTGAAGGTAGTGGGAGCTGCACGTGTTTGGCAGCTCAAAATACACAAAAATCCCGCCTTGAAACACCCACCTCCAAGTGCTCCTACACCCCAATTCTTCCTTTGCCAAGGCATGGGCAGCACTGAATTTGGATGAGCCACTTGTGGCAGTCTAAATGTTTGCAAACTTCTATTTATTTTTGCTCAGAATTTTTCATTACCCACTTCCACTTGGCCACTTCACCAGTGAGATGTACTTGTTCCCTCTGTTTTTTTCTGGCTGAGGCAAGACACTAGAGATAGATAGGTAGATAGACAGGTAGATAGATAGATAATGTATCTCTATCATCTACAATGATATTTATCTAGCTAGATATCCATGCATATACATCTGTATATAAAGAGAGATGGATGGATGGATGGATGGATGGATGGATGGATGGATGGATGGATGGATGCAATGCCAGAATAGAGATTTTACACGTGGTCTTACAACATCTATATCTTAATATGTCCTTGGACTGCCTGCCAGACACGCTCCTGTTTCTCCAAAAGACTTGCCTCAGCGGTCACCCTGAGACAAGAAACCAACACTTTGACCCCTCTATACCTTCAGAAACAGGTTTAGAGATAAATTCTGCCCCCCAAACAGCTGTAGAGGTGCTTCTCTTGTGCAGACACCTTGAGGACTTTACACCGCAGAGTTCACGGGGTACCTTGTCCCCAGTGTCCCCCTCAGCTGGCATTTCCAAGGAGGCATAAGCACACCTGCCTCCTCATTACTGAGCTGCTCAGAGGCCTCTGAAGGTGCCAACATCATCTTCATAAGCTCTCAGGATAGCCCTGGCAAAGCCCAGTCCTGGAGTCATGCTCTGAATGAGCATAACCACCTATAAAGGTGTCCAGGTGCAGGCAAACAGTCAGGAAAAGGCACTGTGAAAACAGCCAGCAGCACAGATGGAAAACTTCTGAATAAAAACAGGGGAAAAAAGAGGGAATGAACGGTCTCAGTTTATAGGAAAAAGTTTGCTCTGGCAACTTAATTGACTTTAAGTATCTGATTTATTGGGACACGGGCTAGGGAATCCAGGGAGAAAGAGGCACCTTTTTCTGACAATACTTCACTGTACTAATTCATCTGATTTGAGAGACCTTGCATGAATAGCACAGGAATCACCCAGCTCTCCCGCTGCCTGGGGAATGCCAGCTTGGATGTGGAACACAACTCAGGCTACTTAGAGGTTTGGCATTGCTCCACCCATTCAAACAAAGTTTAACTCCTTTTCTGTAAATTCAGACCACTTGTAGGGCTTTGATTTTACCAGATCAAAAAATACACAGAATATGGAGCTTACCTGGAGGTGATGTGACAGTGAACACAAGTCTCCAGTTTGTCCCTGAGCTGGAGACTGCCAGATTGGAAAAGCTTGCACATCCCTCTATGACCTGCACTTGGGTGAGCCCTGGAGAGTCAGAAAAAATCATATTGCAATTAGCGGCAACCAGGTAAGTGCCACTTAAGGACCTCAGAGAGTCCTCATGACTTTAAGGGACTTCAGAAAGCCTAAATTCATTGTTCTCCCTAATCATGAACATTGTGTCTAACCCCAGAAATTTAACACAGAGGTACTTGGAAAGCAAATTCCTGAGGTATTAGAGGGCTTCAGCTCCTAAATATTCATTCTTTGAGCTTACTGTGAAATGGCATTTCCTGCGTGTCATGAGGGTGTAATGTGAATGCAGCTGTTAAAGGGATCAAAGGTAATAGGAACTATAGAGATGCACTGGAAAGTTCCAAATGCTCATTTTTTAATTTAACTCGTGTCTTGTGTGATTAAGCACTTCACCAAAGTTAGGAGAGTGATAATGAGAGTCTATTTTCTGTCCTAAAGGGATGGTCTCAAGGAGTCAACCACTGTAACTAAGGGACAAGCTGAATCTTCAATTCTTTTCTGATTTGTAGGTGTTTCACCTTATCTTTGAGGCATATTCCCTCCTGTCCTATTGTTAAATCTCTTGGAATTTTTCTCCAGCTCTGTCAGATGCTTTGAAAGGTATTTGGCCATGAAAAATGTCTGTAGTGACTGCCCTGAGATAGTACAGGAGACACTGTCAGCTGGAAACCTGGCAGGGCGAAACTCCACAGGGAGCATTAAAATGAAACCCAGGAGACAGAGTTTCTCCATCACTTTACCTCTTGTTGTGAGCTATCAGGGAATGCATTCTGACCCAACATTTACCCTTGCCATAGTTGTTATTTCTGTAGGCTCTTTTTAAAAGTTACAATTTACTTTGCAACTGGATCCCCGTTTTATTGTGTGTATCTTTGAGCACCGGCCAAGTCTTGGCCTTTGAGTGATGCTGACCAGGTCTGGTCTGCATTCAGGCTCTTGGGGTGAGAAGGGTGAAATTCTAAAGGCTGACAAATTTCCAAATGTTGGTTCAGGTGGGGGTGAGATGCCAGAACTTCCTGAGGATGCTGGACTTGCTCCAGTGATCACAAACACAGACTTTTGTCTGCTGAAAGACAACATGTCATAACTATTTGCTTTATGAAGCAGGTGGTTTGGCATTTTATTGCAGTTAAGCAGCACAGGTGAAGGTACATAAAGTTGAATGTGGGCAGGACATTTCTACCCTGCCATTCTTATGTTCAGAATATTGAACAATGTGGTGAAGGAGCAAGCTCTGAACTACAGCCAGAAATTGCCCAAGACAAGGTCTTAGGTAAAACCATGCCACATGTTAATTATTTAGCAACATAAATGATAAAGTTTCCCCTCTCTATGACTCTGGTACTATTTAATTTGTTAATATCCCAGTTAGTTTTGACTGCATATATGGGGTTTTTTCTATTTCTGTACAGTATCCAGCACACGAAACCACCAATTCCATTACAAGTCTCCAGGATCAACTGCCGTATATAAATAACCAGTGATTTCTACTGCGAATAGACTTGGTGGAGATGTGGGAATCCAGATTTCTTTTATTGCTCCAGCCTAAGCCTGGCTCATCTGTCTACCACTCGTACGATCCTCCTTATGACAGTGTCTGCACAGACTACCAAGATTTTCTTGGCTCTCATACTCACCGTAATACGGATTTTAACAGAGGGCCTTGTCAGCTGTGTTCAAATACTTTATAATTGCCATTTCTAGTGTGTGATGGAGCCTGGAGTACTGTACTGTACTTCTCAACAGAGACTAGCTCGGCTTTCGGGCACATATGCTTCAAAGCTCAGAATATTACAGATATATATGGGAGTCTTCCCAAAGATCTCTCAGGCAAGCTGGTATTTAACGTAGAAGCACAGCTAATTTGGAGCTAAACTGCCTTCCACGAGGCACTTTGGCTGCTGTCAGATGAAGCAGCCTCAGTGTGCTAGACGGGACCCATTTCCATTAAATGCTGCTTTCATGTGCTTCAAAAGACGAGTGCAATAAGGATGTTTGTCAAAGGAAAAACTGCAGCAAACTATTACATGCAGAACATCTGTACTGTGCTGCTCTTCCTTTGCTGCAGTTTATTGACTATTAATTTGATGCATGTATCTTTTAAAGAATGTGAATGTCTTTCTCTTCAGTGACTTTTTTCTTTCTCTTTCTTTCCTTCTTTCTTTCTTTCTTTCTTTCTTTCTTTCTTTCTTTCTTTCTTTCTTTCCTTCTTTCTTTCTTTCTTTTTTCTTTCTTTCTTTCTTTCTTTCTTTCTTTCTTTCCTTCTTTCTTTCTTTCTTTCTTTCTTTCTTTCTTTCTTTCTTTCTTTCTTTCTTTCTCCCTTCCGCCTTCCTTCCTTCTTCCCACTGTGAGTCAGTAGATGATCCAGTAATCTGTGGCTTATCTAGACCCATGTTCCTAAACTTAAGAAGTTTAGGGACATGCTCTGAAAAGGCATGAAAAGCAGCAGAAAAGACCAAAGGATTTTTCTAACCTGTAATCCTGGAACTATCTTGGGGTAGAAGAATTTCTAATTAACAGAAACAGTGACTGAAAGGATGAGAAGCTCCGATCTACAGCATGAATGCTACTTATCTTCTCTAAATGTGAACTTTTCAAGTGAAAAATAACACACAAATGGCTTTACTGTTAACAAAATTCTTTTTCTGCAATAGAGAACCTGACTTTTGCTCATGTGCACTTCTTGCCTATATTTAAATATTTTAGCAATGAAATTAATAATGTTATAATCATTATCATTCCTAACTTCTAATTTACCAGCATATGATCATCCACAGTTGTTTGGTTCAGCTCTCTACCTTAATAAGTTTCTATGTCTAAGCATGTTCACAAAACCTTGAGGGAAATCCTAACATTTAGAGTTTTTCATGAGTTTTCGTGAGTCATCCAGGAGTTCAGGCCTTTTGATAAATGAGGACCAGAAGGGAAACATTTAGATCCCCCATGAAAAAAAAAACCACTTTCACATTATAATATATTAATGACAATCCATAGGCAGTTTTTTCTGCCTGTACTTGGCCTGATCCTTTTTTGGGATAAAAACGTTGTCGTGGACCCTAAAGAAATTACTCCAGTTAACATAAACTGAAAATCAAGTGTTAGGATTTCTAATTCTTCATTCTTTTCTTTTTTGACCCCAGATACGTCTTTTCAAGACAAACTATAGGATATGCTCCCTCTAAGCTACCAGAGAATGAAAATACTTTGAATAAACTTTTTTTTGCCTGTAGCATATGACTGGGCAGTTCACCAAACTCCTACTGCAACCTTCTGTTTTCAGCCCAAAGACTGGTTTTCAAACCAGTTTCTCAGGGAGAACTCCTAAATTTATCACCATCATTTTGCATAGCTGCTTTGCCATAACCCTTGCTACAAGAAAACACATCCAAACCTTTCAGCACAGCCTCGGAGGAGTCCTTGAGATGAGCTGACACAACCCAGGGTTCTGCAGGAGGCCCCAGTTTGTCAATTCTTTGACCCTGGGAGGAAGAACAGAAGAGAAGAATTAAGATCTTGTCTCGTCAGCAAGAGCGAAGAAAGCTTTGAAGGTTTTAACAACTGCAATATTTTTTTTATATATGTCCCCAATCTGAGGGCAGTTTGCATTGATGTGTCACATGTTACAAATGTCACAAAGTTCACCATAATTTTCAGGAAGAGGCCACATGACAAAATGGGTCAGGTTGGAAGGAACCACGATGGCTCCTCTGGTGCCACCTCCCTGCTCCAGCAGGGCCATCCCAGAGCACAGGGCACAGGACTGTGTCCAGACAGGTCTGGAATATCCCCAGTGAGGGAGACTCCACACCCTCTCTGGACAGTCTGTTCAGGGCTCGGTCACCGCACAGGAAAGTTCTTCCTCATGTTCAGGTGGAACTTGCTGGGATCAGTTCCTGCCCGTTCCTCTGGTGCCATTGCTGGGCCCCTGGAGCAGAGCCTGGCCCTGTGTTTAAAATCTCAAATGTCAAAATAGTACAGAATTAATAGAAGTCTCCATCCACAGGGAGGCAAATTCTACCTTTCTGTCCAGGAAAATTATTTTTGGCTGTACAGGAAGCTGCTTCTCAATTTCTCCATCTGAGGGCTGCACCTGAACAGAGATACTGTAGGGTCTCATGTATAAGCACGTTTCTGAGTGTTGTCTGCTGCCATTTTTTTCACATGGAAAAGTATGGAAAAAAAAAAAAGAAAATCAGAAATAATGTTCTAGATGTTATTTTCTGTTCCTATTTTCTACCTACTAATTTACCTTATCATAACACTTTGATTCCTTGAGTGAGAGCAGCATGCATGGAAATAGGAAGCAGTCATCACTTCCAAGCAGAAAGCAGCACCAAATATGAAAAAATCCTTTTGTTTCCACCCTCAGTTTACAGATGGAAAAGTGGGAAATGAACAAAGTAATTTATGTCCCTGGTATCATGTTGGAAGTGTGTGGCAGAGACAGGGATTTTATGGATTCATGAAACCAAAGCCTTAACCCCAAAGTCATCGTTGCAGTGCACTGAGAGCAGTGGAGCCTGCAAATGTTTCCTGTCCAGCAGAAAGATTTTCACTGAAAACCTTTGAGTTCCTCTAAGAACAAAGCCTTGGTTCCTCTACACAAGCACAGCACTTACACAGCTTTACGGCATTTCTTTTTCCTGCCATCACCTTCCCAATTTGCAAAGTCTGGAGACTGAAATACAGCAGTTACAGACACCCCCTTGAAAGACATTGGTTTTTCCAAGCCTGAAATTTAAATTAGAGCATCCCAGGAGAGCGCTTTTGCATTTGAATAAAGAATCAACACTTTATTCTGAGCCTCGATCATTTCATTCCCTCTCCCAGTGCTTTGTGTCATTTAGTATCTCATATATATGTAATTTATATATGTATAAAATGCTCTAATCTGCAATTGCAATGAAGTGGCTGGGGGTTTGGTATTGTCTTGAAATGAAAGAAGAAAAGCTATTCATTGATCTCTAGTGTTTGCTTAAAGGTGTTTACAAACACAAGATATATGGATCTTAAGTTTCCTTTGCTTTTAACTCATTTTTTCTAGTTTGGGTAATGGTTGTGGATGTTTTCTCAGAGTATTACTGTGTATTACGAATGAGAAACTGTTCACACCGCGGCTGATGGGAAACACTGGTCTGAACTACAGCTGCTGGAAAGATCAACTAAGGTTTTAAGGATATGTGCAAGCTCGAAAGGTAGCTCAAGGATTGAAGTTTTAGTTTTCCTCTTGGTTCTTTATCCTGTATTTTTGTGTCAGTGGGAAAGTCTAAAAGGCAGTGTTAGGTTTGAAATTTGTGTCAAGGGTATCAATAAGGTGCTGTCATCCACCTTCTTCCAAAAATGTGTGTTCGGCTGTGTGACCAAAACTCACTGCAGGAACAACACACCAAGTCACTCTTGCTTTCAAGCTAAAGATCTGCAGTTTTCTGTGAGCTCCCTGGCTCCAGCTGAACACTGAGAGGTTCAGATGAGTCTTGGCACAGTTTCTGTAAACCCCAAATTTTTTTTCTCTCTTCAACTTCTTTAAACTGACAACAAATAAGAAAAATGCTCTGAATTCACACTCCAGGCCCTACATGGTAAAACTGTGCTCATCTTGCACAGCGAGGAAGGCTGCTGCAAAATGTGGATCTAGGAAGTAGTTCTTACTCCCTGGGGTGAGTAGAATCATAGAATCATAGAAAGTTTGGATTAGAAGGAACCTTAAAGCTCATCCAGTTCCAACCCCCTGACATGGGCTGGGACACCTTCCACAATCCCAGGTTGCTCCAAGCCCCGTCCAACCTGACCTTGGACATTTCCAGGGACGGGACAGCCACAGCTTCTCTGGGCAACCCGTGCAACCCTCACAGCAAAAAATTTCTTCTTGACATCTAATCTAAATCACTCCTCTTTTAATTCAGAACCATTCCCCCTTGCTCTTTCACTCTTTGGTGAAATAACAGTGAAGAAAACAGAACAAAGCAAAACTAGACATGGTTAGTTAAAATGGAAGCATAAAAATGAGTGTCTGTTTGTGGATGATTTGAACCTGGCTTACACAGCACGGAATGCAGCGTTTATATCCCACATGGTCCAACCTGACTCATGCCATGAGGGACCCCCTGCCTTAGGGCACAGCCCTGCACACAGCAAGTTATATCCCTTAAAATGATGCCAGTGTGGAGGAGGAGAAAGGAGCATCCTGCTGCTCCCCTGCTAATTTGTGCAGGAAGGAAAATAGGCCTTTCCTGGCACAGCTTTGCCTTAGGGATGTGGAGGTAGATTTGTGCTCATAACCCAGCAAGGACCAGAGCAAGACCTGCCTTTGCCTTCATCCCTTGGGCATGAAGGTTGTGCTGTTTGCCGCTACCCGGGAGTCTCGTGCTGGGCAGGAGCAGGCTGGTTTGCAATTCCCTGCCGACAGGGAGCAGCTCTGATGCTCAATGCCCTGCGGCTCTTCTAAATGTGGGCACAGCAGGCTGCTGGGGATGCCTCCATCAGCAGGGACACCAGGAATCCCTGATCCTGTCACCATCAGTGCCAACACATGTCTGCTGAACAGGCTGAGGCTCCACAGGAGAGCAAGTGCCTGTCCTTTAGCAGCGGGGAAGTTCGAGGACATAGAAAGTAGAGGGTCTGCTGCAGGTATCATGGATTAATTGAGAAATTTGGTGGAAAGATTTGGGGTAGAGGAAATGAAGTATCCCTGAAATCAAGGAGAATTTTTAATTTTATTTACAGTTGCAATAATAAATATAATCATAAATAATAAAATCATAGACCTGTTTGGGTTGGAAGGCACCTTAAAAATCATCTTGATCCAACCCCCTGACATGGGCAAGGACACCTTCCACTATCCCTGGTTGCTCCAAGCCCCGTCCAATCTGGCCTCTGACTCTTCCAGGGGTGAGGCATCCAGAGCTTCTCTGGGCAACCTGTGCCAGGGCCTCACTACCCTTACAGGGAAGAATTTCTCCCTGATACCTAATCTAATGTACTATAGTAATATCATTACTAATATAGTTATATCATATCATCATAATAATTTCAACAACAATAATAGTAAGAATAATAATAATAAAAATAATAAACAATAACTACTATTATCAATTGACTTCAAGGGGAAGGAGACCAGGACGAGAGCCCGGGTCAAAGGTGCATTAAAGTTGATGGATATGTGTCTACTAGAAAACTAAATTATGCCAAAAACAAGCCTTGGCATGGACACCTGATCACCTCTACCATTAAACTGTCAGTCCCTCTCAAGCCGTGGTTTAGGTGCAATGCCAAAGTCCAGAACAACTCCCAAATGATCTGGGAGTTTATACAGTCAGAAAATACTCTCACTTGGAAGTTTGGATGAGGCCACACCGAAATATGTCAGCTGGCCTTGGTGCCAAAGAACAGCCCCTGGCATATTTAATTTCCTAATAGACATCGAAGTTAATTGAACAGTTCTCTGGTATGTCTGCAACGCTAGTGTTGTAAAATCAATACATCCTTGGAAGGGGAAGGAAACTGGGAAGAATTTCAGGACTAATATGACCAAATGAATCATGATCCAGCCAAAGAGACATCTTTCTTTGTTTTTAAAAAGGTGGAGATTGCTGATGAATTCAAAATAGGAATTCTAGAAAGGGAGGTGCAGCAAGGACAGGGGATAGGCAAGTTGAAGACTTGTGGAAGGCAAAGTAGGCACAGATTCAGTGGAAGGATTGAGAGGAATTTAACATCTTTGGGTGAGAATGAGTTCTGATGTCATGGGATGATGAAATAAGCCAGACCTCTGCCCTCTCAGGTGCATTGTTGGAGCTTTGCCTCCCTCTGCAGATCTTGACACTAATTAATACAGACAGGGAAGAGAGACATGAGCATCAGAAGACAATGAGGAGTCTGAGGTCATTCCTATTTTAAGCAAGAAAAGACATTTGAAGGATGACTTTTATTTCCACCAATTCCCATATTTTCACATATTATAGAAAGAAATCAAAGAGAATCATTGAGTCCAGCTCCTGGCCCTGCACAGGACAGACCCAAGAATCCCACCCTGTGCCTGAGAGCATTGTTCAAGCAGTTCCTGAACTCTGCCAGGTTTGGTTCTGTGACCACTTCCCCAGGGAGCCTGTTCAGTGCCCAACCACCCTTTGGGGAACGAAACCTTTCCTCGTATCCAACCTAGACACCCCATGACACATTTTCATACCATTCCCTCAGGTCCTGTCACTGGTCACTGCAGTGACAGAGCAGAGATCAGTGTCTGCCTCTCCTCTTCCCCTCATGAGGAAGTTGTAACTGTGATGAGTCTCCCTTCAGTCTCTTCTTCTCCAGGCTGAGCAAACCAAGTGACCTCAGCCTCTCCTCCTATGACTTCCCCTCTAGGCCCTTCTTTCACTAGGACAACGAAGCTGATGAAGGGTCTAGATGTGGGATCACCAGAAGCCTTTAGAAGGAGAGGGACAGAGGAGATGCATCAGATAAGAGAGAAACATCCTCCAGATTCATTAGTGACTTCCATTAATTGCTGTAGATGAGTGGAAATGCCCCTATTTACAAAGCCAGCAGCGAGGAGCTAAGCCAGGCCTCCTCCATAACACAGTCCCCAAGTTTACTGTCAGAGAAATGTCTTTTATTAAATGTAAACAGCATCCCACCGGAGGTCAGAGCTTTGCCGTGCTGCGTATCCCAAGGTAATACCACTTTAAGCTCCACATAAACTCTTAAACAGTTTCTATCCTAAAACCAGACCGTAGGTGGTACAGTTTTTTACGATATGTTATAATAGTGCAATAAATCTGTTAGCTTAAAATCGAATCTCCGTGGCCTTTTAGAGAAATCATCATTAAATGCAAGGCCCTGTTAATGATGCCATCCCAGTGAAATTGTTTAATCTGCTAGGGGGGTGGAAGGTCACCAAATGAATTTTTTATAATACATCAACTTGACACGCAATAGGGAAAACTGTAATAGATAAAAGCAAAGGAAAAGGGCACTGTCTTCTTCTGATAGGTCAATAGCAGCCAAGAGAGTCACTCATCCACTTTTCCTTCACTACCGTGCTCCTTTTCCATTTAATATGGACACCCAATTAATACCTCAGCACCATAGACAACCTCATTTTAGGTGAATTATAGCAATTTCTTCCCCCTTCTCCGAAATGAAAGTGATCACAATACATCATAGCATTGTGCGAATTAACGTTAATTGATTCGAGTTACCAAGCATTGATGGGCCACTTCTATAATCTGGTCCTTATTGGGAGCTGGAAGGGATGGAGGGAAGATTAGATTGCATCCCCCGTTGCTTTGACGACGGCGGTCACCTGATGGCTTGTTAGACAGTTGTACGCTTCTATTGCCGGCCCCAGTGGGGTCGTCAGTAAACTGGAGTGATGTCCAAACATCATTACACGCTGCTCCGATATTAAAGCAAAGGGATTAGCACCTTATTGCAGGCAACCTGGATTTGTCATTGTGCTGTCGTTATCCAATTTCCAGATGATAATGTGACTGTGGCCTGCGGGCACGAGGTCCTACAGCCAAACCAAGGTGCCTGTGTATGTATATAGATATATATTTTTTTTTTTTTATACATATATATACACACACACACTCGTATACATATATATACATGCACACTTCCCCACAAACACCCAGCAGCCCAAGCCATTTAACGCTCTGCTCACCAGATTCCTGCTAACAAAGCATGTGGAAGAATTTTTCCCCCTTTCCCATCAGACGCTCAGCAGAGGCCAAGAGCGCGATGCGACAGCAGAGCGGGGTGGTCTGGGAGCTGACACGGCCGTCACTCACTCGAATGTCACAGCAGACAAGCTCTGCTGATAGAGGTGACACCACTCACATGTTAAATAAGGCGGAGTGGGGACAGGATTGGTCCCTTGGAGACGTGGCTGGCAGCTCCTCTCTGCTGGTGCCTATGTCGTGTAAATCATCACTTACGTTGCCGGTCCTGTTACTTGTTAGGAGGGAAAATAAATCCATATGTGACACAGGCAAAGCAGGTTTTTTTGACAGCACTGGGGCACCAGTGCTGGGATCAGATCTCTTTACAGTGCTTGAAAAGCATGACAGGGACACTCCTGGATCTCCTGCACAAGACTGAACAATGTTAATTTCTGAGGGAACACTGGAATAGGGAATAGCTTCTCTTGAGCTGATCCTCTTCATTTTTAACTGAGATGTAATAACACAAACCCTTCAGTTTCAAAGACCAAGACTGGTGCGGGGGATATGTGGCAATTGATCCCTCGTTCCTCCCATAGAGACATATAAAGTCCTGTGTTCCTTTTCCTAAATCTCTCCTACCCTCTCCACCTTCCTCTTCCCCTGCTTTCTCCTACTCTCCTTTCACCTTTCCTACCTCCTGCTCCTTTCCTGCAGAGGAGCCAGATGAGTTTTGGAAGGTCGTTGTCAGAGCAAGCTGTGATTTCCACCAGAGTTACCTGGTGGATAGAACTTTTAATTGCCTGAATCCTGTAATTCACAGCTGTCACCTTGGAGTGGGAATGACAAATTTTTGGATATGTTTGCCATGTACACTAGATACTAACAGAAACTTAATTTAAAATTTATGGCTTAGAGGTGAAATATATCTTGGTGATAGACCGTTTAACCCCTACACTGTCAGAAGGGTTGTGCTCAGGAGAGCAGTGGTGAAAAACTATTATTATATTTACCTACTATTATTTCAGAGGCAATGTGAAGATCCATGAACCGTAGTTTGGAGATTTGTTTGAAAACTTGCAAGGGAAATGCCGGCTTCACGCAAGGCTCACACATGAAGAGCTGCTTCTGGTATTTTCCCCTTCAAAACCAAACAATCTTATGGACAGACATCATATTCTTTTGTTGTTTGGAACAGTCCCTGAATGAAAAATACTTCTGCTTAAGTTGCAATTCAGTTACTCTACTGACCATGGGCTCAGGTCAAAAGATGCCTCCTTAGTTTTCCCTCCTTGATTTAAATATGAAGAAAAAAAATGCTAAAATAGTAGATCTGGGGCCTAATATCTACATAATTAAAGACCTTTGTAGCACCTGCATCCCTGGTATGACCAGGTCTTCCTGACACTGACAATTCAGGTTTGATGACCATTTTCGGTTTTACCAGAAGCAAAAAATTAGTAAGAGGCTAAAACCTCGCTTTCGATTAGACAGATCAATATTCTATTGACACAGAATCCCACCACATAAACTCTTTTTACACCCCTTGTAACCATCTTCTCTGTGGGAAGATGTGTCTGAGTCTCTGAGTTCCCGATGACCATCCGCCTCTTACGGCCCATGTCTCAATTATTCAGTTTCCCAGTAGGAAAAGAATTACGAATTGGCAATAAAAATTTCATCCTGATTCCTAAAGTACAACTTGATCAGGCAGTTTTATATGACATAACACTTTTTATACAAGTATTAACCCCCACTTCATTCTCATGACATTTTTTATCCCATTGCTTCCATAAAGAACCCATTACAGAATCCCACTCCTCTGATGGAAAACTCTCTAGGTTATTCACGTGGGCTTTCCCACCATTTTACTAGACTGCTAAACGAGATGTTGGCCACCTTAACTATCCCCAGATTATTAAATAAATAAATGGGAAATGTCCTCTTTTCAGTTCTATTGCAAAGCTCTTCCTGTTTATTATCTGAGGAGGAACCTACTTCTAATTTTAAATGCAAATTTACCTCTCGATGCCTTATACTCATTTGTTCCTGTGCTGTCATTGTCCATTATTATCGAGAGATTCCTCACTGGTATTCAGTCTTGCAACGTATTTTCAGAGTTAGAATGACATCCTCCCAAATTTGCTTTGCCAAGTTAAACAAACTATTTACTAAATGGTTTTATGATTCTATTCCTTACTTCTTAAAATAACCTCAATTTCCGTGATCATTTTAATGTCTTTCCTTTTACTTACTTGAACTGAATTTGTCTTTTTTGTACATCAACTGTGAATAAATGGCACATTCTGCATAAGAATATGCCCTCTACACTGTCTCTGTGAATATCTAACCTAAAATTAAGGAAGTTTAAATTAAAGGAAATTTTAAGCTTAGTTTAAGCTCCTGAATATCATCTTTTCCACACTTTCACTTGAGGTGTGTGTGGCAGATAAAACCTTGATATAACCTCAAGTGCTACAATATCTGCAACTCTTGACATGGATAATTTTAGCATCCTGCCTTTGCCTGCTCTCTGGAGGAACAACTTGGATCCTTATGCCGGAAAAAGTTGTCATGTCTTTTTTTATAAAACCCTATGCAAATCCACACAGCAGCCTGCCTGAAACCTGCACAGAGGTTACCAAATCACTTTGGGTTAAGAGGTGTCAGAATTCATCTGGTTTGAACTTCAGCCCTGCCTGCTTGTGTATGTGCCATGTAACACAGAGCATTAGCAGTAATATCTCATTTAGTGCTCTGCATGGGAATTGCTGTTGGAATGAACCATTCTTTGATAATTTGCTTCCATTTTATTCCTTGCTGTGAGCTTCAAATTTCCTTCACAAGCACCATTTTCACATGTTACCTCAAACATAACTCTTAACAAAAAAATATTTCAGTTTGTAGCAGGTTAAAGGTCCATCAAGAAGGAGAAAAGCACCCTGTTGTAGTGTGGGGATAGGGACTAAATGGCTTCTGTTGACTGTCCAGAATTATTTTCCTGATTTTGTATGAAGGCACCTGCACAAACACACACAATATATTCACCTTTGTGCTTCTTGTTCTTTCAAATTTATATTGATATTAGGAAGATTTTGCAAAACAGGGATTTCTATCTGTAAATACATCACAGTATATATTATACACAGACATTCACAGGAAGATAAACTATGTGATAGACATCCCTGACTCTCCAGCTGTGCAAGACTATAGCAGTCACAGCAATCACCTCTGTCTTCTCTTGACAAATTAATGAGCCGTGCTTAAAGTGACCCTAACAAAGGAGTTAAATTAAAATCATGTATAAAAGCACTTCAAATCAAAACAGACAAGCCATATTTTTTAAAGGCTTGGCAGTGTGATATACAGATTTACTGACTAATACCTGAGCACAGCAGGGTTTTCAAGGCTCCCTTCAGCCTCACTGTCCTGGGCTGCAAATGAACATCCCATCTGTGCTGATTAAAGAGATTTTTGCTGCTGTTGTGTTATAGAACCATAAAATCATTAAGGCTGGGAAATACCTCTAAGATTATTGAGTCCAGCCATTAACCCAGCTCCCCTGTGTTCACCTCTAAACTATGTCCCCAAATGCCCCATTCATTCACAGGCCTTTTGACCACTTCCAGGAATCGTGACTCCACCACCGCCCTGGGCAGCCTGTCACAATGCCTGACCACTCTTTCACTGAAGGATTTGTTTCCTAATATCCAGCATAAACCTCCTCTAGTGCAACTTGAGGCTGTTTTCTCTTATCCTGTTGTTTGTTACCTGGGAGAAGAGACCAATCCTCCCCTGGCTCCAACCTCCTTGCAGAGAGATGTTGAGAGTTACATTGATGTAATATAATTCACTGGTCTGAAAGCCCAGGGAGATGGGCTTGGCAGAAGTGCAGGTTCTGTGTAGATCTGATGATACAGTTGGGTTTTGCACAACTCAGGTGTGAAAATATTCCTCTTTTCCTTCCACAGAAAAAATACATGGAATACTTAGTCTGACTTGTAATCCCAGCCCCATTAGCCATGTCTGTGCCAGCATGTGCTGCTTAAATGGAGACAGATAGACAGTGGGGACAGTACATGTCCCAACAGGAAAACCCTGATTTCATTTCACAGGTTATCTGTGGCTTTATTGCATCAGAAATGTCAGCCATGAGTAATTCCAGAAAAGCTATGACTGATGGGGAGCAATAAATAACAGTGCAGAGGAGCCCGAGCAGCTGAGGGTGGATGAGTTCTGAGCCGGTCCTATGATTTGGTGATGAGTGTTCTCTTCAATAAAGATCCCAGGTCCTTCCATATTTGGGACAGTGAATCTATGGCTTTAAGCTAGCACTGCTCTTGTGTCTGTAGTAAAACAGCCTTCTTTCTACAGAACTCTCCTGATCCTTGCTGCCTGGAACTTTTTCACGGAGTGTGCACAGATAGGAAGCCAAACCGCAGCTGGGAGAGCAGTCCCAGTGTGGAGATGTCATTTCTGCCTGAAAAAGCAGCCTTGAGGTTTCTTTGTTGGCCCACAGAAGATAGTGCTTCCCTCCTTTAAATGATCTCTTGGGATCATGTCTTGGGATGGTGTAAATAATGGGATGCTTTTGGTTGGAAGGAACCTTAAAGATCACCCAGTTCCACCCCCTGCCATGGGCAGGGACACCTTCCACTATCCCAGGTTGCTCCAAGCCCCATCCAGCCTGGCCTTGGACACTTCCAGGGATGGGGCAGCCACAGCTTCTCTGTGCCAACCTGTGCCATGGCCTCACCACCCACTGTAAAACTTCTCGTGTCATTTTTCTGCTGTCCCATTTTATAGTGCCCTCCAGTGTAGCACAAACACCCCCACTCACAACAGTGATATTGGTTCTGCTGATCCAAAATACAGTATGCCTTCAGAATTTGGCCCTGATTTAAGATTTGATCTTGCAAATAATAATTTCTCACTGGCCTTAATGCAACACTGCAAAAAACCAGAAAAACCCCAAAACCAAAAGTATAAAAGCAAATAAAACACAACCCCTCCCCCAACAAACCCAAAAGAAAACAAAAATAAATCTTTCCCCCACCCCCCCAAAAAACCCAAAACCCCAAACAAACAAAAAAACCCACCTACATCTGAAACCAAAAACAAAACAACAAACCGAAATAAAGACTCCTACAGTCACAGACCAGTGTCCTCCCTGTGGCTGCTTCTCCACCACAAGTCACACAGTTTCTACTAAAAAAGTTAAGCACGTGAACAGCAGTTTGTATCACTGGCAGACATCAGGATGGTCCAGGGGTCAGCAGTAAATGGGACAGGATGTGGTATTAATTACAGAGGGTAAGTCTTAGACAAATCCAATTTCTTTCTTGCATAGATGGAATATATGGAATATACTTGTACTTGGGTAAGGCTCAGTAGTGCACAACATCAAAAAATAACATTATGCAATATCAAGAGAGTACACAATAAGGTTGCCAAACATCAAATCCCATGTCCTCTATTAAAAACAGATGGGATATTACCTTTTTCATTTTACCCATATGCTTTTAATACAGTTTCAGGATCTGATGCTGAAATACACTGCTGTCTGCTCCCATCCCAGCCCCGCTCCTCACAGCCTCCTCTGTAGATAAAGGCTGACATCTGGGCTGTGCAAATAGTGGCTTTAAGAGGCTGAAAAGAGCAAGACAGGGACAGAGGAAGTGGGGAGAGAAAGGGTTGTTCGTTGTTGTGGAGGAGAGGGAAAAAACAATCTTCAAAAAGTGAGTCTAGGTATTGAATATCAATAAAATTTAGCATGTACAAAACCAACCAAGAGCTCTCTAACTGTCAGAGCTCAAAAGGGAGCTCCAGTGGGAAATTATTGTAGAGCAAAGGAGTGTCCTGTGTTGTTGTAGTGGGTTGATCCTAAATCAACAAGCAGCTTTTTAAACCAATCACGCTTCTCTCAATTTTACATATTTAAACCCCGCGGAAGGCGGGATTTTTGGGAGGCTTTTCCGTTCTGGCTTAGTGCAGGGATGGGAGAGGGGGAGGGGTGGGCCCCCGTTGCCCGGCCCGCAGGGCTGGGGACGGGCGCCCCTGCCCCCTGCCTCTCTGCCTCCTGCCCCTTTTCCCAATGCTGCAGCACGGACTATGGATTGTGGGGAGGGGAACTATTCCCTGAGCCACGGGTGGCTATGGCTGGCCACAGGGCTGAGGTCATCCGACGCGGTATCCTGAGGAAGAGGGAGCTGGCGGAGCCTCCAGTGCAGCCAGCACCTTTCGCGACAAACAGAGGAAGACACCCCTTTTCCGCATTGTGCACCCGGCAGCGCAGAGGGAGCGGGGTGGCTCTTTCTCCACCATGGAGCCCGGTAACACCCTACAACATGGCGGCTTTCAGAGCCAGAAAGAAAGAGAAAGCGAGATCACGTGGGACGAAGCTACAAGGGCGGTGCTGCGTGGTCCCGCGCGGAGCTTAAAAATATCCTTTCCTCGCCATGGCATGAACTGTAATATTGCAAACTGTTTGTCTCTTTAATCCATGTTAAAGTACATGGGGGGATGCACATTCTTTTTTCAAGTGGCTTGTAAAAAAGTTAAAGAGTGCCAATGCCAAGCTATGTATATAAAGCAGGAAGAGGCTTTTAAAGCCTGGTGGCAAAGCAAAAGCCTTATGTTCAAGCCAAAAAAAAAAATTCATCCTTAAACAAGTAATAACCCCATGTAAGGGCCTGTGTTTTATAGTTGAAGGAGCTGTGAGAGGGCTCATGGAAAAGAGATGTGTTACACCTTAGCAGAAATTGTTTAATTCTAAGCAAACCTGAAAATGGTGGCAGTTTGTAAAACCACGTAAAGCAAGAGGGAAAACCCTTTTTTCTTCCCTTTCCTAAAACTGTGATACTGACTGGGAGAGGGGAAAAGTGGGAGACAGAAAGAGTTCTGAAAGTTTGTTCTGTTGTTGCCTTCTTTACTTCATCTAGGTCTGTTAATAAACCTCTTTATATTCTGTCAAGTTTTGTGCCTGCTTTGCTTTTCTCCTAATGCTTATCTCACAGAAAAGACATCAGGGGAGTAATGTATAATTTGGCTTAAAACCACTACAGTTGTTCTGTCAAAATGAGATGCAGGTCTGTTGCTGCATCTGCATGGAGATACAAATATAAAACCACTACTGATAAAATGCATGGGAGGTTTTGTGGGCTGATAAATTACCAACAGAAAATTCAAACATGGGGGCCCAGATCATGTGGGATGTAGGATCTGGGCAAACAGACGGAATTGGGTTCTGGAAAGTTAGAACTGAAAAGGAATTGAAGAATACAGTGAGGAAACAGAAGACCATGAGCTCTCGTGTTTCTGTGGGAGAATCTGTTAATGGGATCATTGAATTGTGCCAGTAGAAAATGGGATTTTATACCACTTTTGCATTTGGCACAATACCATACAATCATAGAATACCAGGTTGGGAGGAACCTCAATGATGGTGTAGTCCAACCATTCTTGGAAAAACCATGGTCTACTCAAGGTGGCCCAGTGCCCTGTCCAGCTGAATCTTTAAAATGTCCAGAGTTAGGGAACCCACCAAGAAGGAAACTTTGACTTTCAGTCATGCACACTTCCAAAGGGATTCAGAAAACAGAGATAAAGAAAGAAAGAAACAGAAAACTCACCAGAATGCAAACCTTTCAAATATTTTTCAAAGTAGACAGTGAGGTGATTTGATTACTCTGAAGGTATCTGGAGGAAGAGGAGGAGGAGGAAGACTCAATGCCCAGAAAGTTACTGACATAAAAGTGGAGAAAAGAAAAGGAAGCTCTCATGAGAAGCTGAAGGGAGAGGCTGACGAGAAAATGGGCGTTTATGACAGCAAGAACAGGAATAGCATCCAACATCTACACACATGTTCAGGTAGTACTGGATGTGTCCAGATCTTGTATCATCAAGAGCAGATGGTTTTCTAGAATTTTAGCTAAAAAGAAAGATCCACACTAAAGCATCAAAGTGAAGAGTAGTGGCCTGTATCGTGCAGGATATAGAAGTAAAAGATTAAATAGACTTTTGCGGCCTTAAATTTTAGAAGAATATGAATAAATGTTTAGATCTTCAAGATATTTAAGGCAACAACCTATCTTCAATAACACATCCCTGCTGCCACATCAATTTATAAACATTACTAAATTTAATTTTTTAGAATTTAAGAGCTATGATAGCCTGAATTAACCCAACTCTTTATAGTTTCAAGGCAGACTTCCAGGAACCCTATTCCTCGTTTAAAGCACCACTGACATCTCTGCACCACAGAGATTTCATGAGCACCAAGAGAAAAACATGGTAATTGAGACTTGTGAGTCCAGCTCGTACTTGGGCATAGCTCTGACATCAGAGAATCAAGGAATGGTTTGTGTTGGAATGGACCTTAAAGACGATCTCGTTCCACCCCCTGCCATGGGCAGGCACACCTTCCAAAAGACGAGGTTGCTCCCAGCCCTGTCCAACCTGGCCTTGGACACTTCTAGGGATGGGGCAGCCACAGTTTCTCTGGGCAAGTCATGGAAATTGTATAACGTGTTTCAGCATGGTTAGTCATATTTCAGTCAATGGAGAACTTACTTAATAAGCAGATCAAGCGGATAAATTGCCTCACTACACTTAAATCAGTATCTGATGGTGATACATCTGCTGCTTACCTACTGTTACCTTCTGCTGGGAACAGCAAGGCAGACTGGGTCACCATTAACACATCAACCGGCAAGCCAAGGCCACTCTGAAGGTCTCCAGTCTGATGAGTGTTGATAATTGTTCTGGCCAAATTCTTTAGGCTGTCACTTGTCAACTCATTTCTTGGATGACCTGGCAGATCACCAAGCTCAATGATGAGCACTCTTGACGGACCAGCCGCATCAGGTGGATGCAGAGCCCGGGTGCTCCCTGGTTGTGTTCCCTCTTCCCATGGGCCATATCTGCTGTGAAAGGCTGTGCAAAATGCCATGTTGGGGCAATGATACCTCTTTTTGCTGGCATTGGCTGAGATTACCTTCAGCGTGCTTTCACCTCCCAGCACATTATGGACTACTCTGACTTGGTCATGACCAATCTTCAAGAAATCAGCCAGTCGACGTATTATGGTTGCCTCACCCTCTTCCCCAACAGCCTCAGTTACAGTGAAAGCCACAAGAAGGGAAAGGTCAGCAATTATTTCCACGGGTTCCTTCTCATGGAGGAGAACATAGAGAAGGTTGTCCTCAAAGCTGAAGTAATTGGCTCCTGCCCCTTTGTTCATTGAAAAAGAAGATTGAGTTGGAGAGACATAATTCCCTTGGATGAAAACACGAAGGCTGAGTGGTTCAGTGAAGAATATGGCCAGGGGCAGCCTGGTTGTGTTTTGGCCACTGAGGAGGTAGAGTCTGAAAGCCAGAGGTGCCAGGTCTGGGAAGCAAACCGTGGTGAGTTTGGTGGACGGCAGAACAGAGAAGAAAGTAGAACGATGCTCTGCAGGGTAGCACAAAGAATGTGGGGTCTCATCACTGAAGGTGTCCATAAAACTGCCAGTCATTGTAACCACCGGGAACAGTCTCTGGCTGTCCACACTGGAGTCCAAGTTTTCTAAGATGACAAGTGCATGATCTGTCTGTTTGCAGAAGTAGCCTTGTACTGAGGGCTTGAAGAGGCACTTACTGTCATCTCTGTAAATTCCTGGAAGAGGATAAAGGGAGATGGGGAAAAAAATTAATAGTTTCAGACATTATCTCAAAATTTTTTTAATAGATCCTTACTTTCCCATTCCAAATTTAAAGTCGCTTTGTCAGTGCTAAAATTTTACATAGTTTTAAGAGAAGCCTGGGCACTGAGGGGTATTAAATAGGTAGAAGCTGCATCTACCTCTAAATGTCCTAGTGTTGAAATTTGTTGAAGACCGAAAACAAATGACAGAATAGCATCAGATACACCTACCTTGTTCTTTCTAGATATCAAACTATGATATCCATTGAACGAGCAGACATGCAAGACAGATTTTTGTCTGACCCAGCACTACACCACTCTGTCCCTGTGTCTTCTACATTTCCCTGGTCCCAAGCCTGTAGCAGGGTGATGAGTCAGGACACAACTGCAGTTCTTTGGGAGGACAATTTAACTCTACAAAATACTGTCTCATCCCACTCACAAAGACTGTGCTTCAAACACAAAACACTAGAAAGGACCAGAACATCATTAATCTACTCCAGTGATGAACCACCTCATCAAGTTTTAGAGCTGGAAGAAACCACAAGTTTCAGATACCTACAACTATAGGAGACTTTCACACATGTGTTCCAAATGTCCAAACTCCCACTGAAGTCAGTGGAGATCTGGAATTTCAACCATTTGCTCACAAGCAGGTGTCTAGATTTGTTTGGGATGCCCTGAGGTACCTGAGACGTGTGACACAGGGTCTACAGAAAACCTATGCCCTTCAAGGACACCACCTCACAGCACTAGAAATTACACTAAATACACGTTTGTGAAAACTGAAACACACCCAATTCCCCAGCCATCAATACAAAGAAGTTTAAAACCAATGATATTCACCCTAAAATACCTCTGTTTAGTCATCGGGATTACACTTTACTATCCTATAACTTTATTGACCAGAGGTGGGATCCTGTCACTTAAACACAAGCGCAGAGTGTCACCTGGACTTCTTTTGGTAGCTGCAACATTTGCAGATGTAACACACAATCAATGGGAGTGCAAAACACACTTCAGATAACACCTTGTTCTTTCACTGAATGTAACAGGAGTGAAGATCCTTACACATATCTCAGGATTTGCCAGTAAATCCCCTCCCAAGTGTCTCTAGAGACAAGTCAAGAGGATTCTTTTATGGAAGGCTCTGTAGAGAGGAGATGTAATCCACACAGTCTTCTGAGTTAGAATCATAGACTCACAGAAAGGTTTGGGTTGAAAGGTTGGTCCTTAAATATCATCTAGTTCCAACCTTTGTGCAAAGGACCACCTTCCTCTAGACCAGGTTGCTCAGAGCCCCATCCTACATGTCCTTGAACACTTGCAGGGATGGGGAATCCACAGCTTCTCTGGGCAGCCAGTACTCAACATTCTCACAGTAAAGAATTTCTTCCCAATATCAAATTTAACCCTATCCTTGTTAGTTTTATGCCATTCCCCCTTGTGCTGCCACTCCATACCTTGTCAAAAGTCCTGAAAGGTGCTATAAGTTTACAGTGTGCTCCATCTGACCAAATACAGGTCTCTGCTTTAAGATGAGAGAAATTGTGCCTCAGGCTCTAACGATGAGATCACCACTGATTATAAAGAGAGAATAAAAGTAAATGAGTTCAGATACAGGCACCAAAAACATAAACATTTCTGCCTGGAGCATCTTAGGAAAAGATGTGTGTTTCTCTTTTTCCTTCCTCTCTTCAAAATAAAATCAAAAGAGGAATTGCTGCTGTAGCCAGTGAGAATCCTCCTTCCCTCACCCAGCCTGCTCCCTCCTTAGTCAGATGTGCTCACAAATGTATTGGGCAAAGTGTGGCCAATGTCCAAACTAACTCTGTGCTCCTCATTCAGCACTTGGGGACACTATTCTGTTCACATAAAAAATAAGGGACAGCAACATCCCTGAGAGTCACAAACTTCTGGACGAATAAAAGAACATTAGGACAAAAGAACATCCCTTATCAAGAACACACTATGTGAACATTTCTGCTAGATAAAAGTAGCAGACTCCTAGAAAAGGAATGAACCATGAGAAATGTTGGATGGGGCTCTGAGCAACATGGTCCAGTAGAAGGTGTCCCTGCCCACGGGAGGAGTGTTGGAACTGGATGATCTTTATGGTCGCTTCCAACCCAAGCCATTCTATGATTCTATTAAATAATTCTGGGCTCTGCCTTTAGGCACATCTCAAAGCCTGGATCCTGTGAGTACTCACCTACTACGTATTTGCAGAGGAATTGTCATGTGCAGACCATGGTCTGTGAGCATTCCCCAGTATGAGTTCTCCCTCTGCACGTCACCGAGGGAAGCAATGGAATTGCATAAATGTCAGGTTCTGCTCAGGGACGATGTCCAAGTGAGATGGGATCTGTACAAAACCCCTTATTTTTAGACACCAGCTTACAAATTTGCTTTCCTTTTCTTGCTTTTCCCTGTGTTTTTTTGCTTTATCAGTGAAAGTACTTTGCTGTAGTATTTTGCTGTCGGTGTGTGCTGGAGGCAAAAAGAGAGTAAGGAACAACTCTGTTCAGTACAGAAGTGGAAACGCTGTGCTCAGAGACATTGGAATTGTCCTCGGAGCACTGGAAGGATGCACTGTGCCGCCGGCAGCCTGCCCACAAAGGCTGACACATCTCACGCGCGGCTCTCCCGGAAACACCCCGTCTCCCCCTGGTGACATTTCTCATGTCTACAAATGGGATTCGATGATATTTCATGATTTCCCAGGACCTTCCTTTGCTCTGCCTGCATTGCAAAGGGGGCTGGCTTGGTTTCCTGCTCACACTCACACACGCACTCATGCACACACACGCATCATTGCTTGTCTCCTTCCAAATGGCCTTATCTGCCAGTCACAATTTCTGCAGCCTGCAATTTCGATCACTTTTAAATGAAACCCATGCTGGCCTTAGTAATCATAATGTCATTTACAATTTACCACAAAACACGTTTATTCGGTTAGTAGCACATTGGAGAAAGAGAACTCCATATGAACTCGCCACTGAAGCCCTAATCTGATTATTTCCTCATGAAAATCCAAGCAGGGGTGCTTGTAAGAGGGGTCTGAGAGGAGAAGAAAAAAGTGAGTCCTGGCCACAGCTGACTCTGATAATCAATGCGAACAGATAAGTGATGCGGCGTGTCATGGCCAGCAGCTAATCTGCCCCAGGGCTTTCCTCTAAAAAAGGCCAGAGTGGACAGGACTTAATAAATACTGAGTGACCACTGAATATTGAGCTGACATGTGCTATTTACATTGGTGATGAACAATAACAGTGATAAATTCCAGAAGCATCCCCCCGCAATGGGTGAAATTGGATTACAGAAGTTCTATTTGTATGTGTTTACATACACACACACACACGTGTGTGAGAGGGGGAACAAAATGGGGAAAAAAGAAAGAGTCAATCATAGTCCCTAGAAATGTGTGGGAAAGATGGAGAAGATATTCACGTACTATTGAACACCATGCTGGGATGTTGTGCACCCAGTCAGAGGAAGGGAACATGTGTGCTTTGGGGTCGTAAATTCACCTGTTCATCCTGCTCCACACAAAAAAGAGAGAGAAATGATATGTGGAATGTGTGTGTGTCCACCTTCTGCAGATAATTCCTCCACCTCAGCGATCAGGCTTTGCTTTCTGCAGGTTCCCCCCATCATCAAGGCAAATTTATTATTTATTTATATACATAAACACACCAGCACATACATCTAGATGAGATTTTAGCACTCAGGTTGCTTCTAGGGCTCCTGACAAATATTAACTTTGTGTCAATATTTGTCCTTCCTGTCGTGAAATGAGGATTTTCCACCTCATTTCACAATTGAAAAGAAAAATGTGCCGAGAGGGCCCTCTTTGCTTGGGAAAGAAACCCACCACCACTACCACCACCACCTCATATCCTTTATTTAAAAAAATGGAGAGAGGTAGAAGGAGGGAAGAGCATTTTTTAAAATAGATGTTTTGACTTAAAGGCACATAGAGTCCTTTACAAGTCTCCTGCCTTTTCTCTTGTTCCCCAATGCCAAATAAATAAAATAAAATAAATTCTACATTTAAAATTGAATGAAATACATCAACATTAATGATTTTCCCCTTCAGGTTAACACCACCATTTGCTTCAATAATTTTTACCCATTTCGTGATAGATTTCGCAATTCATGGTACAAGGAAAAATAGAGTCTTTTTTTGACAAAAACAAAAGGCTATGTCAGTTTTTTATCAAAATAAAATAAATCTCCCACAATTTTCTTTCCATCTGACTGGATTTGCCCGTCAGTTATTTCTAATTTAACTACAATTATAGCTACAAAAATATAAAAGCAAGGAGCGGAGGAAGGGGAAGGAGAGAAATAAATGGGACACTGTTCGGAAATTGCGATTCACTGGCCTTGGGCTGGCCAGCACATATCTTTGCTGAAGGGGAAATATTCATCAGCATTAACTGTTCCTTTTGACCTGCTGACATTCAAATGGGAAATAAAGGGAAAAAAAATAAAAAGCCTAGGAATAACATCTTAGAAATCTAGAAAAGGTAAATTATTCTGAGTTCAGTTGCACAGGAAAGCACAGTGGTACAAATGTTTCTCATGTGTTTGTGTACAAATGTGCTGGTTTTGGCTCAGACAGAGCTAATTTTCTTCACAGTAGCTGTTTTGGGCTGTGTTTTGGGTTTGTTGAAAATGGTGTTAATGACACAGAGATGTTTTCATTATTGCTGAGCAGGGCTTGCACAGAGTCGAAGCCTTTTCTGCTCCTCATCCCACCAGTGAATGGGCTGGGGGAGCACAAGGATTTGGGAGGGGACACAGACACGACAGCTGACCCCAGGTGACCCAAGGGATATCCCAGACCGTGAGGGGTCATGCTTAGCATATACAGCTGGGGGAAGAAGAAGGAAGGGGAGGACATTTGGAATGATGGCATTTGTCTTCCCAAGTCCCTGTTCCATGTGATGGGGTCCCACTGGGATGGCTGAACACCTGCCTGCCCATGGGAAGTGGTGAACAAATTCTTTGTTTCACTTTGCTTGCTTACACAACTTTTACTTCCTCTGTTTAAAGGTCTTTATCTCAACTCACAAGTTTTCTCCCTTCTACCCTTCCAAATCTCTCCCCCGTCCCACCAGGGCAGAGTGAGTGAGGGGCTGTGTGGGGTTGAGTCGCCAGCTGGGGTTAAACCATGGGAACACACACCCACATAAACATATACTCATAGCAGGGACCATGTAAATAAAAATAGAGTGACTGCTTTAGGCTGTTAATTCTTTCTTTTAAAGAAAGTTATTTTGGAAGGAAATGAGTCTCATAACATCACTCTGTGTGGGGGTTTTTATGCTCTCCTGTTTATCATTCTTCTATAAAAAACTTTGAACCCCCTAGCCAAGTTTAGCCACATTTGTGGACTCAAAAATACTATGTTCCTTCAAGGTTTGTAAAAGTACGTGCCCAAGTAGAGAAAAGACATTTATCAGTGCTTTCTTTGAAGGAAGATCTGTAGTAAAACTCTCTCTTCTTACACATCCTGAGACCTGCATTCACCCTTCCCTTCCACATGCAAATTCAAAGAAAAACAGGTGTAGTACATGAAATATTTGCTCTTGCATTCATTGTGCGCATGCTTTGATATGGCCACACACATTGCAACTATTTATTCTCTGTAAAATCAAGTGTCATTTGCCTCTTTCATACAGTTATACATTTTCATGTTTGCATCAACCCTTCAGAGCTTCCCATGCCCAAGAGGGAAGGCACATGTTACAGATGACGATATATCTCTCCCAGTCATGAACAAAAAATTACAGTTTTCCAGTTCCCAGGGACTATAATAATAACTCATTCTTGATCTCAAAGCATCAGTGCACAAATAAGGTCTTAAGAACAGAGACCAGCAACTCTCTGAGGTCAGAATTCTCTCTAACATGGATCAAAAAGAGTACAGGAACAAAGCATGCATATAGCAATGTTCACCCAAAGTGCTCCTCAAGCTTTCAGTGATTTACAGGTCAGGAACCTCTTGAGTTAGAGAGATCTGCGTTGGTCTTTGTATTTGAGGGAAAACACCAAACCTGTCTCACAAACCCATGAAATTTGGGGAGGAGAATAACCCAGCCCGGAGAAAATATCTTGAGCCCTCTCAAAGGGGGCAGGTCAGTAAATCTGGAAGAGCCCTTTAATGATGTTGCCCAGACCAGGTTGGATTGAGGGATTTTCCTTATAGTTCCACAAATCTGAATTGCAAGGTGCCACATCTGGAATACCTGTGTCCAGAAGACTTAGCTGGAACTGAGTTCCTAGAGCATTTTATCCAGCAAAACTTATAAAATAACCAGTGCCAAGTCAGGTTCTAGTCCCTGAGGCCAGCTGGCATGGCAGTCCCCTAGTGTTAAAGTCACTGACCATCCAGAAGACAGTGGTCATCTACAAACTGCTCTTTTGAACTGGATCCTGACTTGTGTTAATTTCTAGAAAGCACCCAGGAGTTATTCTGGACACTGCTGGGTTGGTTGGGACCAGAGTGGGGTTGGAGCTGTACTCTTGATGCAACAGGAAGCTCCAGTGTCCATACCCCAGTTCTGCTTGACTGGGCAGAGGCCCATTCCTGCTACTGTCAGCACTGGCCCAGAGCAGCTTGTCCACAATTTTATTAAACTTAGTCAGAAAGACACAATTGGGAAGGATTTTTGTCTGCATTATTATTAATGATTTGGAAACTTAAGTCATTTTTGCCATCCTGACAACACAAAGGTCTCCATAATACTTATTTCAAGAACAAATCCAATGCAGTGACAGAAGTGTTACCTGCCATTATACTCTGCATGGAGACAAAAATGGTTAAAGAGCCCTGACTGGAGCTTTTAGAAGGTCTCATGAAGCAGGCAAGACAAACAAACTATTCCCACAAACCTCTTGAAGCCATTATCCACCATCCAAAGGGCCAATAACTGTGTGAGATGGGTCTTGTCTCCCAGGAAAGACGAATAAAAATGCAAAGAGAAACATTTTTTGTTCGCTATTATTTCACCTTTGAAAAACATGCTGTCCCCCAAGTATTAGTTTTTTTCTCATGTTGCTACCAAAGCTTTTCCCATTTTCTTTCCCTTGAAGATGATCCTGATTTCCTTTAGGTGTTTTTAAAAGGATTTTTCTCTCCTCCTGACCAGCAACCTAGCTGACTGAAGCTTTGGTTACACCCAATACCTGTGGCTCAACATAAAGGTGAGGGGCAGCAAACAGCGGAGCTTTTGCCAATGTAATTCCAGCCACCATCTCTCTGGTCTAGGAATGATAAAATTACCAGCACCACCACCACCTGAAAGCAGAACAGCAATTTTTTCAAATGCCAGACCTAAAAATGAATGTGGCTGTGCCACGCACTGCTCTGAGCTGTAGATATAATGAGTTTTGAATGGGAAGTCCCGGACACAATAAATCTGTGCCATATGTGACCATTTCCTGTGTCAGTTCCTTTCTCATAACCAGTGGAGGCTTCGCCCTCCCCCTCCCTTTCCCTTTCATGACCCCACACCAGGGCTCTGAAATCTTTCAGGGTTGCTTTTGGGCCCCAGGCCTTTCCACAGCAGTTGCATAAATAAATGAGTTTGACAGCAAACATCATAATGGTTACGGTAATTTGTGCTCCACACAAGTGCTTGTGCTACTCGCTGGAGAAACAGGGGAGGAAAGAGCTTGTTTTGTTACCACAAACAAAAGTATGTTCTCTGACAAGTGGTGAAAGAATTAGTCAAATAAACTTGAACCCTGTTCAGACCATCGCTGTTATGGATGGGGAGGTTCTCAGCTTTGCTTTCCCTCCTTGGCCTGCAGTCACTGCAAAGACAAATCGTCCTTTTCTTCTGCAAAAATAAAGTTAGGACATAAAATGAGCTGCCTCAAAATAAAATTTTCAGGGAACTCCACTTTACTGCTATTATTATTATCATTTCTTCCCAATGAGAACCGTTCTTTGGTCCTGGGAACTGACTCACAAAGAGACTGAATGATCTTCCATTAGAAGCAGGCTAGAAGGAAAATGCCAAATGCCTGCAGTTCCTGGAAATATTTGGGTTAGAAATAAGCTTTAAAATGACAATAATTTCTATGAGAAATAAGTGCAGAGGGCAAAAAAACCCCTATCATTTGTTCTATTTTTTTCTCTTTTTTATTCATTAACAAATCACACATTTGTGCAAATAGCAAACTTTTACTAACTTTTCAAGTTTCCCTGAGAAATTATAATATTTTTGGTCTGTGTAAATTTTTTCTGTAAAACTGTGTTATCAAACCCCCTCTTTTTTTCCCCAGCAATACCATTTTTAAAAAACATGTTTCATATATAATAATTTCAGCCCAGGAAGATCACAGACATTTCAGTTACCACATCAAAGGGCAAAATTAGTTTACAGAAGCTTTATAAAAGTTGTTAGGAAGGAAGGTTGGTTTCCCATGTCCAGTGCAGGGAAAACAAAATAAAGGTACTAATATTTTAACCAGAGAGTCTTAGCCTGGAAATTAGAAGACCATCTTTCTAGTAAAAAAAAATGTAAGTAGCAAGAGCTTGAAACCAACTGATTAGGAACCTGGTGGAACTAACACAAGTGAAGGATTTTTTAGCAAGTTATATTAATTTCTTTTGGGAACACTGTAATTACAGATATCACTTTGGAGCCTTTTTCTTTCTTTCTTTGCTTGCTTGCTTTCTTTCTTTCTTTCTTTCTTTCTTTCGTTCTTTCTTTCTTTCTTTCTTTCTTTCTCTAAGTTATAAAAAAAAGTTAAAATCTTGCTTGCACCTGCCTTGGCTGAAGGCTCAGTCCAAGAGCCTGTGCTCATGACAGAAAGGTTCACAAGCACAAGAGTGCCTGTGACATTATTAGGGTGATTTTCAGCAATATTAGTCCTGTATGGGCTCTGGACTTGAATCTTAAAGCAGAAGGATTTCATTATGGGTACAGACAGCTATATTATGCCATGACATATTTATGACAATGAACAGTAATGGGAGGCAAGTATTTTAAGCCTTGGAAGTCTAAATTAATCTGAGAGCACAGTGCAGAATCTGAGCACCTATGAAAACATATTGAAGAGCTAAAATTTGAGACACAAAGGCTACAGTCATTATCTGAGCACATAGAATGGGATTCATCACATTAATTCTAGCTGCCTAAATGTTAAGCATCTAGTCTAAGCTAATTGTCTGGTCTAAGCCGTTCATCTAGACAATAATCATTAGAGATGGGGAGAGGAGAGACTTTTAGAGGGTCATTCTTTCCTGCTTTTCTTTGGATGGATTGTGTCACTTCTGGAGATATCTGTCTCTGCTGGCTATGTGGGGAGCCTAGACAGATATTTTGTACTGAAGACCTGTCTTTAGAATCAGAGAATCACCAAATCATTAAGTTTGGAAAAGATCTCCAAGATCATCAAGGCCAACCTTTGACCAGTCACCACCTTGTCATTAAGCCACAGCACTAAGTGCCAGTGCCATTGGGTAAAATCAGCCCAAGCACTAATGGTGTTGTTAATGTGGCTTGTGGAACAGCCAGGCCAATCCATGTTCATGTTCTGAAATAAGTGAAAAATGACAGCTCTGTACACACCTCTAATAACCATCTTCTCCAGTTTTGAACAAGAGGAAAGAGAGAAAGGAGGGAGATGAAGCCACTACCATCAAGCTAAAAAAATAAAAAGAAAACTCCTCTCTCCCTGACAGAGATATAAAAGAGCTACAAACAAATTTTTGAGGAAGACCCTGAAAAAGACCAAACTCTGTATTTGGCTTTTGTATCTGTGATTAGCAAGCCGCTGGATCCAGGTACACCCCACATGTGCAAGGTGCAGTCACCCTGCAAACCAAACCACCCTGTCTGCTCCTGAACAGTGCAGCTCACACAGGAAACAGGGGGGCCCTCAGCATAGTACCTTGGAAAGCCCAAAATTAGAGAACTTGTCCAAAAAAAGTTGAGCAAACAGAACAAGACCCTAAAAAATTATTTCTAACCTCTGGAACCAACATGGATGCAGGAACAGAAGCACATTGGTTTCAAACACCTCTTCCAAAAAATCAAATGTGTCTGTAGGCATAGTCCTAAAATGCCTGCAATGAAACTTGGGGAAAAAACAGGCCAGAAGAGATTTACGAATGTCAAGCTTCCAGTATTTCGAACTTCTGCTCAGAGCAAGGCTAACTACGAAGTTACATCAGGCTTCTGAGGGCTTTATCACAAATCATAGTACACCTACATTTAAGGCTTTTAAATTTCAAAGGACAAAACTCCCAGGTTAAAGTATGTCCAGAGGAGCTGCTGGGGTTGAAAATTGCTTGGAGAAGACTTGTGATCCCAATGACACTTTCATGCATAACTTCAGATGCTTGCAAGACTGTTTGAAGAAGCTTTGAGAGTTGATTTTGCAAATAGTTGTCATACTCATACACTATTTTAGGTAGTCCAAAGTCTGTTCCTTGTCCCATCCCAAGTCTTCTGGACAACTCCAACAGGAAAAGAGCACATTTGGAGGCGGAACATCTCTTGTACTTTACCAGAGAGTGTTCTTCATGTTCATATAAACGTGAATGGACAGAGTCACACTGATCCTGGTTGTGTGGTGTGATGCCCATGGAGAAAAATAATAAGGGCATGGCTGGAGCACTGAAAACACCCACCAGTCCTTATTGTCCTGCTCTAACTAGTAAGGATCACTTCCTTTATATTTTATTCCAGACTTACTAGCGAGCTGTTTGAAATTTCAGACAGCCCTTGGAGTTATTTTGGCCAGGGAGTATATTTAAAACTCATTGTGCCTAATGTTGTCTTTCTACAATTGAGAAGTAATCAGGAAAGACGTGAAAATAAATAGACAAGTGAGAGGCAAAATGAAATATGAAGTGGCTAGAAAGGAGTCTGCTCTCTAATGTATTTTTTCAGCTTATTATTGTAAAAGCCCAGAGCAAAAGAGTAGCTTTGAAGAGTCTTTTGTTAATAGTGGAAAGGTTGTCTTTATATTTTTCTTAACTTTTTATTTATTAACCATGCTGCACAGGGTACTTCCATAAGTGATGGCCAAGTTTCAGATTTCAGGGTCTTGTTTAGTCTGAAAACAACCCAGGCTGCAATGGGAAGCATAAAAGAGAAGTAACAGGCCATTGTAGGGTGTTAGAAGGAAGTAAAACCGAAGCGCATTTGCTCTCTCATTTTCCCTGTAATTTCTGGTGGCTGAGCTTGTAAAGGTTTGGATGTCCCTGTTTGGATGGTTAAAATGCATTCCCAACAGGCCACTTCCTCAGGTGGTCTAGCTGATGACAGCATGAGGCCAATGTAAAACAGCTGATGTGTTGACCCTATCTGAAAATAAAATTATAAAGCTGCATTCCTACACTGGGCAATCCTCCAGATCATTGTGAAAAATAGAAAATAAATCTTATTGAGGGCACTTACCTTATTCTCAAGCCCAAAACCATGACAGTCAATAACATTTTTGAGACTCTTGCTGCTGGGGCACTATGTATTTATTTATCATTGCCCTGATTATGGGGCTAAGCTTACAAATATTCAGTTTCTACAAAACCTCATCAAAGCTGTTAAGTGAGAAAATATTATCTGTGCACATGAAACCACAGAGGTACGTTAGGAAGATATGTTTCTTTGAGAGTTTTTAGTGTTTTAGCACCAGGAAAAAAAAAAAAGAGCACTGATACTGTGTTAGGATAGGCAGAACAGTTCAGGATTCTCCAAGGCTTCTTAGCTCAGGCATCCTGTAGGAATTTAAAGGATGCCCTTCATGTATAATAGTTTACATTATCTAACTTCTATGAAGAGAATTGTCAGCATGGACAATTTTGGTCTGGTTTTTTTTTGGTATAACACCCACATTGCCAGACACACATCAGACAAGCGCAAGCATGATTTTTACTTGTTTATTCCTTGGCATCAAAAATATCAGAACACATTTAATTTTTCTGGACACACCAGTTGAAAATCTCAGCTGAAAAGGTCTCAGCAGGAACCTCCACAGGCCTTTTTGCTGGTTTGGGCCATCAGGGAGTGTCTTTCAGTGCCATGAAGAGCCAAGACATTTTGGAGAACCTTCAAGGAGCCCACCTGGCAGGATTTGTTCAGTTTTCACAAGTCTCATGTGGCAGTCACAGAGGACAGCAGGCTGGAGACTTGTAGAACAGGTTTGTATCCCACTAGGATGGAAAGGCTCGTTCCAGAGGCAGAGTACACGAAGTACTCAGTGCTAAGTACGAAGGCTAATCCAGCAGGTGGAAAACTGGTGCAAACCATTTCCAAACCTGCCTTGCCTTATCAAGACAGTCTGGGCTACAACCACTCTCCATGAAAGCCACAGAAATTCTGTTTCCGTATAATTCCCCTTTCCAAACCAAATCTTGCCCAAAAGGGTGGTATTTTATGCCAAGCTGTTGTCAAAAATGGATTCACATTTTCTTGCACGTTGTGTTTCCCTGAGGTCCCAAAAAGGTTAATAATACTGGCAACACTACAGCCAGGAACCTGAATGCCTAGCCAGAAGGATGTGCTGTGGAAAGCAACCCTGTGCTGCCACAGACATGGAGAGGAGGAGGAATATGAGGGAATCTTGACTTTTTCCTTTTGCTCTCCATGTCTCACGTGGAACAGGAGCTCAGACAGAGAGGCCTCAGAAGTAGAGGTCTGAATTTAATAAAGCTGTCTGGGGGGAGGGAGACAGGGAAGGGAAGATCGTGGAGATAAGAGAGGCAGAGAAAGGAAGGCAGGAAAAGAAAGGACATTACAGCTGGCTGGTGATGGCTGTGCCCTTTCAGACTCAAGTGGGCGGAAGTGAAATATTTGTTTAAGAGGCAGGACATCAGTTCATTATGGAAAGAATAGGAAAGAAAAAAAAATAATATTTTATGGTTTGGACATATATTTCCATGCCACTGTAATGAGGATAGGCCAAAGGCAAGGGAAGACAAGGATAATGGGCAAGATGCTTCAAGATCATTAATAGGGCTGCTGGATTTCATCACCATTTTGGGGGATATTGGAATGACCATTTAAATTCAGTGCAGCTACACCTACAGTATGCAAGAAGTTAGACCCCTGTTTAGGAAAATAATCTCTTTCAAGGAAACAATTCCACAGACTAGCATAATCAGAGGGTCTCTTTGCTTCCCCACTTCTGCAACCTTTCTCCTGTTTCAGCTTGAAGAATAAAAGTTAATTGAGGGGAGCAGGGAGGAGGAGGAGGAAGTTCATCACATCCCCACGGACACAGCCCCCTCCACCAAGGTGCCAAGTTGACTTCCTTAAAGAAAAAATTAGCAAATGCACTGCCAAAGCTCCCATCTAAGAATGGGGTTTTTTTCTTTTCCATAAGATTATGTTTGTTAGAAAAACCAAAAAAAGACACCAGAGGGAAAATAAATGCAGATACATTTTTAATGCATGCATTTAATTTTCAGAACATGGTGGGCACTTCAGTGCCGGCTGCTGGAACTGCAAGGGAGAATTTATCTAATCAGTCCTCCGTGTGCCTGCTTCATTGACATAATGTGGTCCTGCCGATTAAAGCACTCGAATCTCTGCCTTTTCCTTCTCTTTCATACTAAAATTATTGATGTGCTTTGTACAATGTGTAATTGCCATTATTGTATATGTGCCTGGAGCATGTGCAGAGCTGAAATTGAAATAAATAAGCAAACAAAAATCATACGATAGCGAGCCTCTGATGGTATGGTGGGGGTTGGTGCTGTGGTATCACAAGCTGAAAATAGGATTTCATACTGCTGTGACTGGTTTTGATAGAGTGAGATTTGATAAGACTGGAAGAAAGGCTGCTGTGATCCTCCAGCCTGACCTCTTCTTTTCATACAGCACAGACCCCCAGTAAACATCCAAATCAAAGTACCTCTTTTAGCATCCCGGATGTGAGCCTCACCATCCAGGGATTTCACCAGAGCAGTCCTGATTTGCATCACCTGAGGATCTTGCCCAGTATCACACGCTCACTTTTGCTCCATCTCTTTCTCTCCCTCTCACAGACATGCAGTAGATTTGTTCTTTACATTTAATTTATGCAAGCAAGGCACAGAATACATTTCGCTAACACCAATTAGATACGCACTAATTTCTTCTCTGTGAAATAGCAGTAAGTAATTAATCAGAATTTTGATCACAACTCAGTTGGCAATTCTAATTGCACTTGTCATTTCCACAGCAAATACAGAATCATTATCTTTTTTGCCAAGTCCTCTCCTCCTAATCATCCAGGGGTGCTAGAAGCAAAACATTTCCAAGAACTAGATATTGTCTCTATCAACCAGCAGCCTTAATACCTTTGGACTGAGGGTTAGTGGGTTCAGTCCGTGGCCGTGTTTTATTTCAAGCTTCATCATAATTTTAAAGTGAATAGCTCGTGGCAGGCTGGCTGCTTGCCTGGGGGAGGGGGGATTCTGCCTCATGAAATTATGAGGAAGGATAAAAGCTAGCAGCTCACTCCATTAAAAACCTTCTGGGAGAGCACTGAAGACGCCTGACCTTTGCACGAGCATCCAGCAGGCATCCGAGGGACATACGGACGTCGATCAGATCTGTGCTGTCAAAGCCCACGCGACGTCTCAGAGGCACCACATCCACGTCTCACCTCTAGGCACTACCAGCCATCCCAGGAGCAAATAGGATGATCAGGGGAGATCAGTACCCCGTGTTTCACTGAAACAGTGCTTCCATGACTGTTTAGGGATTATCCTGAAGGTTTGTGCAAACTGACAGTGCTGGTCTGGAGCAAGAATGAGTTAAGATTATCTGCCTGGATGGTGCTGTGGCCAGGGGTCTGTGGAGATAGGACTTCCCTTTGCTGTGCTTCAAAAAGCTGTCAGTGAGATCCTCCTCAGATGGCTTAGAGGAAGGAAGAAAGAGAACAGGAAGAGAAAGGGAGATATACCTTTTAGGAGCTGAGCCCTACAGGGCCCTGTACCAGATCCAGCCTCCAATTCCAGCATGGCAATTCACCTCCTCCTGCTAGAAGAAAGGGTTTCCAAGGACCTGACAGCTACAGTCCAGTTTAGTAATCAGATTCTTCACATAATTCAAGCCCGGGTAGTTAATATTTTCCCAGGTAGTCCCAAATCATACAGTAAGTTTGGGAGCAAGCACCAAAACTGAGATCTCAATTCTGCCAACTTAATAACAAGTGAAAAGACGTTTAAGAGAAGTGTAAAGGCACTTTATGCAAGAAGTATCTGCATAGAATATGTTGTGAACTAGAATAGTTCTGGCTCTAGCCTCACATACAATTTGAGCAAGCAGCACCAAAAATTGCCTATTTGAAGGCTGCCCAGGCAGCTCCTGTTCTTCCCAAATCTTTCTCCTCCCTGCTCTAAGCAGTAGAAATCACTGAAAGAACAGGAAGGCATTGCTGAGCCCTTCCCTTTGCTTCATTTTCCAAAGCTCTTGCTTTTATTCCACATTTGAAAGATCAGTAAGAAGGATTTGAGGGGAACTGTAACCTCTCAGATTTTCTACTCTCAGGAACCAAACTTCTTTCATAGAAGGGGGAATAGCTCTCAACATTAGGAATGCCAGTGGGGACTGAAGAGGGTCAGAACACCTCAGAACTTAGCTACGAATGTTGAAGCCAGGAACAATGTCTGAGATTTTGGTGGGTTGAATTTCTTTCATAAAGGACAGAAAAATAAACAGAACAAATGTCTGAACTGCCACAGAGACTATCCTTTGTCCAGGGTTGGGGCAGGGATGGTATGTTAAACATTCTGCCCATGATGAAAAGCCTCAAAATCTTGAATCATACATTTTCCAGGCCCAACTCCTCCTTCTGGGACACAGTGGGGTACAGACATTTTCCATTAGTCTTTAAAAGAGGTACACTTAGGCTATGTCCACACTTATGAAGGTTTATGCCTTAGCCCTAGTACTCAATCACAAATATTTCACATTCCTAGAACAATGCTTGGCATGTTTTTTTGTCTAGGTCAGCTAGCACTGACCAAAACTGTGTCTAGGACCTGTCTGAGGCTTAATATGATTTGTGACCATCCCAGTATGGATGTAACAAATCTGGTTTGGAGCAAAAGCGATTTTAATAACTATATGGCCACACTAAGAGTTGGCCATGGGCAGCAATGCCTTCCACTAGACCAGGTTGCTCAAAACCCCATCCAGCCTGTCCTTGAACACTTCCAGGGATGAGGATATGTCCAATTTCAAGTCACCCAGGAGCATGGGAGGCACTGGTAGATTTGAAAGTGAAGTTGCCACCATGAGGTTTTCCATTACCAGCTCTCCATACTCCAACAGAGTCAGCAATGACTTTGCTGTCTATCTAAATATAGATGAGGAACCCTAAAAAGGCAAAAAAGAACAAAAACTGTTCAAAAAATGTGACACGTAAACTGGAAAAGAGGAAGGATGTCTTTTAATTCACTATAGTCAGAGTTGCTTAATCACCTCAGAGGTGGAAAATGAAAAGGAAACAGCAGCTCTTGGAACTTGAGCATTTTGAAGACCGAGTAAACCCACACACCACAGATTTACGAAGATGGCAGATCATGTCCCAGATTAGTTACAGCAGCCAAAAGAGAAAAATAAGAACTTTAAAACCAGAGGCAGTGGGATACAATCAGACTAGTGCAAAAAACATCAGCTTCAACACAGATATTTAAGTAATGGATAGTCCTGAAGAGACATTCTGGCCACACCTTCACCAGTAAATTAAAAGTGCCCAGGAGTATTCCCAGCCACTGAGGCCAACTGACATGATCTGGTTGCATTCATCTTATAAACTACCTCAGTTTTAAAAACAGGATGGATTCATCCACCAGACCAGCTGGGAATGTTCCTTGGCACACACAAACTCCCAAACTGCACCCAAGAACCCAAGAATTGTTTGGGAGAGTATTACTTGGCCCAGGACAAAAGCATGCCAGGGGCTGTGGTAAACATTTTTGCAGAGCAGTGGATTGCATCTCTGTGTGATTTTATTTATCTTAGCATGGACATCACCCCTGTGCACCTGAACTTCTGCTGCTGGAGAGTGCTTCTGTGCTCACAAATTTACCTGCAAGCTTAATAGAGGGCACAAGCCACATCAGTAAAAGTGGCATCCCAAACCTAAGGAAATGAACAAGGAAACCTGCAGCCCAGATAATTTCTCGCCTGTTTGAGAGAAGAGTTCACACCTAGAGGAAAAGACCAAGCAGATGTTGTGTGAAATATTTGGCCTTCTTTTGGTGTTGTTGAAGGTTGCTGAACATCACCACACTTTGGAAGTTCAGAGTCACACAATGGTTTGGGTTGAAGGGACCTTTAAACATTTTCCAGCCCCCTGCCATGGGCAGGGACACCTTTCACTAGAACACTGACATTTTCTTGTACTAGAAAAATTTTTAAAGTGAAAGAAAGAACAATTCTGGTTATTATTCAAACTACTCTTAATGGGGCAGGAAACCAAGTTGTTGGCGTGTGCCTTCTGTTTATGGCAGGATCAGGCTTCAAACTTGAGTGGAAGAGAAGGAAGGGACAACTTAATCACTTCCTGGCTGTTATCTCCCTGCTGGAAATAGGCAATAGATTGACAACAGCTGAGGAGAAACCTGCCTACCCACTGCAACCTTAATTAATACAGGGAGGATGAGCTTGGGAGGACTGGAGTCACCTCAGGAGCAAACCTGGGAATAATTTCCTGTCTCTACTCAGCTTGTGTTTCTTTAGGTTGATGCAGCTGGACTGAACTCTGGCCTTCAGCAGTCAGTCCTAATCTATGAGTTCAGTGAGTTTCTGGCCACGTTTAACTGTGAGAAGTAGTCTGATGCTTGGTGGTGCCACCAAGTCAGCTCACCACGCGTGGGCATCCCTCTAATCCAGATGCTCTGGCAAACAGTGGATGAAAAACATGTCCCTAAAGCCTCACAATCACAAACAAGCTGTGTGAATCCTCTCACAGACACACTGACCAAATGCAAGAGAAAGAGTGGGAATATGTAAGGAGTGGCTACACCACCAGGACTCCACCACCAGTGTTTTTTGGAGAGAACAGTCTGTTGCATGCCCTTGCCTTGGATGAGAGCTGTAAACCTCAGTAAAACCTCTGGGTGTATATTTAACCATATGACACGGCGTGCAAAGAAACATTTGCTCTGAGCACAGGTTCAGAGACAGGGCCGATCCACAGCAGACTCCATCAGTGCCAGCAGGAGTCAGAAGCACAGGCTGAGGCTGTGTGTAAATGTGCCCACAGAGAGTAGGACAATGGGACCATGAGGTCAGGCCCCTCAGGAGGACCCCAACCAGGTCCAGTGTCATGGACACCACCTCAGCCAAGAACATCTGCGCGCAGCACACAGGGAAAACGACACAAACACATCATAGATTCATAGAATCATAGGATTGTTGAATCATAGAATCATAGAATCAGACTCATAGAATCACAGAACTGTTCAGGTTGGAAAAGACCTCCAGGATCATCAAGTCCAACCTTCAACCAAACACCACCATGCCCAGTAAACCATCTCATGAACCACGTCCCAGCCAAGATGGAGGCAGAGCTGGGTAAAGAGGCAGGCACTGCTGCTCAGTCAGAGACCTGCCCTCAGCAAGCAACAGGGACGTATTTTGCCTCTTTGTTTCAATCTCTCTTCCTCTTTAGAGGTGATTCTTTTTCTTTTGTGAACAGTAATCCATTGCACATTCACAACACAGAAAGCTGAAATTATTGTGGCTTCTCATGTGAGACTTTCTTTGCATGTCCTGTCTGCTTTGCTCCGTAGTGCTCACGACAGTGTTTGGATTTTCAATGGCAAGTCACCTAGATCAGGCTCATTATTACCCTTCGTCAGGTAACTTGGGAGCAGTGCACACACCTGAAAAGTGAGTGGAGTGTTGAGCTGATGCCCCCTGGCCTGAAGACATGGGGACATGCAGGGGCACAGCCAGCACCAGGCTGGGTGACTCCAGAGCATGGTCCCATTACAAATAGCGCTTTGCCTGGAGGCCCATCCAGTTGAATTAGAAAAAAAAAGAACCATTAATTAACTTGACTTAAGAGAAGGCTGATGCAGGGCAATGTGACCTTTTCTCTATGTCACATGCCACACGGATTTTAGCTTCCCTCTGATGCTTTGTCACTGCCAGTCCTTGTTTTTTAGATCACTGGATTGCAGGGGGGTGATGGTGACCAAAAGGATTGTGGCAGCAGGAAGAAAGAAAGAGACAGCTTCACTATTCCATGATCTGTATACCAAAGGCAGCAGAATCCTGTTATACATCTACTATCTATTATTATCTTGCAATCTAATTATATATATATATGTGTATATATATGTATTCATATTTTATTTTAAATATTACAAATACATAGCACACCACATGTGCATTCAGTTTAAAATACACATTTAAGGTGTGTATTTTAAGGTTAAGGTTAAAATATTTTTTTACAGAAAAACTAAGAATGGCATTAGTTTTACAAGAATGCAGAATATAATTATTTAGTATTGCTCAATTTTTGCGTAAATGTGTTTGCAACAGAAGGAGCTTTATGCAGTTTTCACCAATCAGCTCAATGCATTGCTGAAATAGCCCAATCTACCTAAAATTTGATATTGAATTAGCCCAGGCATTGGAGGGAAAGTGATAACAGTAAAATCATGGAGTCACAGACCAGTTTGGGTTGGAAGGGACCTTAAACACCATCTCGTTCCAACTCCCTGCTATGGACAGGGACACCTTCCACTATCCCAGGCTGTTCCAAGTCCCATCCACCCTGGCCTTGGACACTTCCAGGGATCCAGGGGCAGCCACAGCTTCTCTGGGAAACCTGTGCCAGGGCCTCACCACCCTCACAGGGAAGAATTTTCTCCTGACATCTAATCTAAACCTCCTCCTTTTTCAATCAGAAAGAGGTGAGTGTCTCTTCCAGATCTCACCAGAAAATCCAACCCTGATGCCTAGTGCCACCCTCAGAAGGCCATAGTTTTGCAGTAGTACATTTTCACTGCCAAAATTATGATGGAGTCTTACAAAACCAGTTCAGAGAACATCCCCATCAACCACATGGGAAATAGTCTTCATGCAATTCTTTCTCCTTGGTCTGGCTTTTTATCTAGTTTATACCACTGTGTGTTTTGACATGAGTGTCTGAGCCTGAGCTTGGCTCCTTCAGCTAAGAGAAATCAACACCTTGCATGGGAAATTTTTGCATCTGCAACACCAGTTTAAGGGAGAAAGAAATTATTTCAGCTAGGCAAGATGAATCTTTTGAGTTTAACTTGAACACCTCTTTGGAAAAGCAAGTTAATCTAACCCTGTCCATGACATTCAGGGTACATCTACACCTTCTCCTTGGCACACTGCAAGGTCTCCCTCAAGACCTGACCCACAGCCCAGAGCAGCAATAAACCAGGAATTAGAGGTCATAGGAATAAGGGAAAACCAGTTTTCTCAGAGCACATGTGATTCTCTGAGCCTCAGTTTGCTTGAAAGTTTTGCAGACCATGAAGGACCTCTGGACCTGTTGTCCGTGGGTGACTTCAGGTGTTTCTACACTGCCATCATCTACCTGTGTGGTTTCTGTGGGGTGAAAGGTGGATGGATCTGGGAGCTCACTGAGCCATGAGTTTCTCCACAAACCCTTCTTTGAGAGTTGTGTCAACACAGACATTGAGATCAGAGGTGCAGGATTTCGTTCTCTTAGAGATTTTTTTTGTCCCCACTACTGAAAAATAAAATACAAGGGAAAAACACTTCTCAAATTCCATTGAATAACATTGGCAAGGAATGGCATGTCAGTGTTATACCCACATACAGCTCGTGTAGAGCAAAAAATCTCAGAATGGCTTAAAAAATGCTTTTCCATGTCCTATTAAATCACTGGGGCTTAAAGTATTGAAGGTTGGTTTTGAAACTTCTCTCAATGAAATCTAAGCTTTTATCTCAGTGAAAACACTCCCATCGTACTAAACAAACACGATGTGATCAGCAGTGGACCTCAGAAAATCCTCTCACATCTCATTATCCCACAGTTTAGATTAGGGTTTTTATAGCTTGACTTCCTAACTTGACCACAGGATCAGCTCTGCTCCCCTCTGCCTCAGTGCTGACATATTATTTCTGTAACATGAAGAGCAGAGCAAAGGAATAGAACATGCTCTCGTGGCAACAAGTTAATTTTAGTTTAACCTTCCAGTGCTTGCCATTGTAGCCGTTAACACTGTGGTTGTTTAAATAGCAACACCAGGTAAACAAGAAATAAACCTTTATTCTAGCAAAAAGCCACCTGAAGGTGCTGGCTGCATCATTTCCTGCAACACGAAGGGTTCCCTTGTGATTCCTGTTGGCAAGATGCCCTTTCCATGCAAAGGTGGACTCTGTTGGCTCTATTTGCCATGAAACACCTGTGCAAAGTCATCTGAAATTGAATTATGAGGACTTTCACCCTGAGAGCAAGGGAGGATGGAGAGGAAAACCCTGTGTTGGTTTGGAATTTTTCTCTTTTTATTCCCTTGCCCCCCAAACTTTAGCCTAAGCCTCTCAAAGAAAGACACAGGAAAAAAGACACTTTGCTTTTTGACAGACCTTCAGCACATCTGAATCCCACTGCAGCAATATTATTTCCCTAAGCAGCTCCCAAACTGTGAATGTAAAAGGATACAAATTCAACACCCTCAAAATAAGAAGAATAAGATAATAACCCTGGACAATGAGAAAATTGCACAAGTTCACTTTCCATGTCAGTATGCATTTCCCTTTAAGAATTTCCATTTCCCTTTGAGCAATTCTATTATTCACACATAGCATTTCTAATCATTCTTTCAAGTGTTTCTATGTAACTTATCAGGGTTTAATGAATGCCAGAATAAGCACTAGAGGGAAAATCCACATAACTGGACACTAACCCAAAGGTTTTAACAAGACCTCTACATTTTTCTCTTTTTAATATAATCTTTATTCAAGCACTTGCTGCTTTGATCAGAAATATGGCTTTTTTATTGGTATTATTATTGACTTTTTCCCACCCGCCCTCTTGCCTAAACCACCATCCCATAACTTGTGAGCCTTCCAGGGTTGTAGTGAAGAGTTATTAGTTACAAAGAGCTTCTTTGAAAACAACACCTACATAAAATCAGTTAAAGTTAACAAACAAACTTCTATACTGATTTCTACTGAATTGGGACCCACACTCACTTTGCCAAGAACAGTAAAAAAACCCAGAAAACATCCAAAACCTGAATACGTTAGAGAGCACAAGTGATTTGTTCAGTCTGCAATAATACATGGAGGTACTCGCTATCAATAAGAATTGCAGAGGATCACTTCATGCCCAGAAGTTGTCAGTCACAAATTTTGGGACACTTTGCACTGGAGGTTTGAATGGCTAAAAGAGTGGGTGAGACAGAATACATAAACAAATAGTACAGGAATTTGTTTTACTTTCAGGTCAAACCATCCTGAATTAATAGCTGCTTTCGAAAACAGGGAGTATGAGAAAAGAAGTCAGCCTATAAATGTTGATTATTCTTCCCAAAGCAACCACTGCCTCCAACATTCCACTAAAAACATGCTAAAATTTGAACCTGATATTTTAAGCCCTATCTGGAGTTCTGTAGGATTCCTGTTTGCAGGACACCGTTGTAGGCAGCCCTGCTCTTGTCCTTGAGCTCTGACTGGTTTGAGGTTCTTTTCTCTGGAGTGCTCTTCAGGCATACATGGAGTCAGAGCTTTTTCCAGAGAGCCTCAACCTTTCCAAGAGCAAGGGATGGTTTTAGTTGTGTGTGGTCACTGACTTTCACTGGGCTTCCTTCTTCCTTCGACACAAATCTGAGTGGCTGAGGAAGTTTGTATCCTTGGGGTCTGGATAGGGAAAGGAGAAAGCAGGTTTCTCTCCCTGCACAAGGATGCAAAGCAGCCACCTGAAGCTGATTGCACAGGCAGCTGGGCAGAATAATTTCTCTAAAGCTGATTAAGATGTCTTACTCTGTGGTTTCCAGCACTAAGGAGAACATCACATAATTTTCCTGCAATGAGAAAATTGCTCCCAGTGGTTCTACATCCAGATCTAATAGTATATAATAACTTTTAGATTCGGGGAAACCTTATAGTGGCCTTCGAGTGCTCAAAAGGGGAGTACAAAAGGCTGGAGAGGGACTTTTTACAAGGGGCATGTCATGATAGGACAAGAGGGAATGGCCTTAAGCTAAAGGAGGATAGATTTAGATTAGGCACTAGGAAGAAATTCTTCCCTGTGCGGGTGGTGAGACCCTGGCACAGGCTGGCACAGAGAAGCTGTGGCTGCCCCTGGATCCCTGGAAGCGTCCAAGGCCAGGCTGGATGGGGCTTGGAACAGCCTGGGATAGTGAAAGGTGTCTCTGCCCATGGCACGAGGTTGGAAACTGGATGATCTTTAAGGTCCCTTCTAACCCAAATCATTCCATGATTCTATGGTTCAAAGAACTGGAAAGGCCCTCAGCAAATGGCACAGCCTATTCGTCCGCCCCATAGCAAGGGCAGGTCAACCCAGCTTCATTCCTGGCACATCCTACTGTTGCTTTATCTCTTAGCTCTCTCTCCAGAGATGAAAAGAAGGCAGTTGTGTCTATCTCCTAAGGCCCAGAGACCAGAGTAAGCCCCGCCCTGCTCCAATGTGAGCTGTGCTTTTAATTGTGGTTACTCCTCAGAGTAAGACATGGATACAAAATTTAAGTAATTTCTTACAAGGCGCATCAAGAAGTCCAAGAAGATCCAAGGATTCTCGCAGCTGTTAGGGAAATTTTTGCCAAATAATTTCTTCACTGAATATTTATCCAACAGAGCTGCATCTTCTATTTCTTTCATATTTATTTTTGGTACAATTTTGGAGCCATTTGGCGTGTTGATCAGCTAATTCTATAATTTTGTTCACTGAAATGATGGTCAGGCATTGGAACAGACTTCCCAGAGATTGGTGGAATCACCATCCTTGGAAGTGTTCAGCATTAAGAACATTGTTTATTGGTGGACTTGGCAGTGCTTGTTGGTCTCAATGACCTTAGAGAACTTTTCCAACCTAAAGGATTCTGTGATTCTGTCAGTCCCACAGAAGAGAATAAAATATTGCTCTTGCCATATGGAGCTTATAGGGTTGTAACTTCATTTTCAGTCCAGTAACTGTTGCATTCTGGTGAGCATGGGAAGCAAACAATGAGACAGGCTTACCCTGATTTTGAAATGTGCTTATTAATTTCAGAAAAACCACCGCAGGAACAAAGTTTATTAGTGAGTAGGAGGATGCTTCAGGAACAGAGCCCGACTGAAAATTATCAGCTCCCTTTAATTAATTGCATACAGTTTTATTGCATAACTGATGGTTTTAAGCCTTGGCCAATTAGCTTGTCAACCACAGAAGTTAAATTCTATATTGGTCTCTTAAGAAAGATCTGTTCCAAAGTTTTAATTCAAGTTGCCTTATCCATGCAACCAGAAAATAGGGCCTTTTGAAACTAGAATTATTGGGCAGTTACCCAGATTTGGAAAAAAGAATAGGAAAGATGAAGGCAAGAATAAAAGCAAGGACACAGAAGTCCAATGTATTGCTCAGGTCCATGACTTCCATTGCGGGGCAAATTGCAGTTGCAAGGTTACCTTGTCTTGATAACTTATTTTCTAAGAGAAGTTGAGGTGCTGTTGTCAATTTAGCATGCCTACAACAGAGAAGGAAAAAAAGAAAAAAACCCCACCCCTTTTCATTGAAAAGTTCTCCCAAAGCATCTTATGATGCTGTGGTAGCTGCCTCACTGGTTGTGTGTCTCTTTTTCCAGCACCTGCAGAACACGGAATGATTTCGTAATCATATATATTCAGAAATATATTTATATTTATCATATTTATATATTTGTATATTGAAATGAATATAATTTTTTACATATTAAGTTAATAAACATGTTCCTGGCATGATCTAAAACTGAGTATTCAACATAAGTATCCCAGATGAAAATATTTATTTTCCAGTTTCTTACACACAATGCCAGTTAATAACTTTTTTTTTCCAAAGCACTGATCTGTTTCTCCAAACATTCACTAGGAAATGAATATGTTCTTTTCAACTAATTATTTTAACTAAGCATTATATTATACTCATGCTACATATCCTGAGAACCCCATGGTGCACGTAGTGCCAACCACATGAGCTTTGAACTTTGGTAGAGTGATGACATCCATGTCAAAGCTATGCTTTACAAATGGAGATTTTGCATGTTGTGCCACAGTAATTATCTTGTGAAATGCAGCTTTTGCGTGTAGCAACCTCTTGGCCCAAGCTTTCAACACTTGCATCTTCATTCTCTAAAATGCTCTATTAAGTCATTGTCCTGAGTGCACTGCGGTTGAAACTGGGATGGATGGTTGTGCACTTCCTGCTGATTTTTGGTGTGCATGTCATAGAATCACAGAATCCTGGAATGCTTTGGGTTAGAAGGCACCTTAAAGATCATCCAGTTCCAACCTCCTTCCACGGGCAGGGACACCTTCCACTATCCCTGGTTGCTCCAAGCCCCATCCAACCTGGCCTTGGACACTTCCAGGGATCCAGGGGCAGCCACAGCTTTTCCGGGCAACCTGTGCCAAAGCCTCACTACTCTCATGGTTAAAGAATATCACCTGAGACCACCTACACCAGAGCCCTGTGCAACCTGACCTTGAATGTTTCCAGGGATGAAGCAGCCACCACCTCTCTGGACAACCCATGCCAGTGTTTCACCACCCTCATTGCAAAAACTTCTCCCTTATATCTAATCTAAGTCAACCACCTTCTTGTTTAAAACCATCAACCCTTGTCCTATTGCAAGAGGACCTGCTAAAATGTCTGTCCCAGTCTTTCTTAAAAGCTCCTTTTAAAGTACTGAAAGGCCAAAATAATGTCTCCCCATAGCGTTCTCTTTTATACAAACATGTGTTACCACACAGCCCTGAACCATCTCCAGACCAATTACATTTTGGGCCAAATGAGTCAAAACTTCTTTCTTGTTAGTGTGATCATGAAATCTGTCAAAGCAGACAAAGACTGTCAAAACTTAAAAGCACAAAGAAGAGAGCAAGGCAAGCTAAGGTCACACAGGCGAAATCTAAGTGCTCGCCTGCTTTAGTAATGCCACAGGAACACTGGTGATTACTAGTATGTAATTTTTCCCAGTGTTCTGTAAGGGACTTAAACTAGCTTGGAATCACACCATACCAGATGCTAGATAGACACTTCTGTAGTTCCTGACACTGAAATGTCCAGTCATTACAAACTGATGAGTGGAGGGAAAAAGAAGAATTAACCTCATTCCACAGGGTAATCAAGTGACATCCTTACTGTAAGGGTCGTGAGGTCCTAGCACAGGTTGCCCAGAGAAGCTGTGGCTGCCCCATCCCTGGAAGTGTCCAAGGCCAGGTTGGACAGGGCTTGGAGTACCCTGGGATAGTGGAAGATGTCCCTGACCATGGCAGGAGGTGGAAAGAGCTGGTCTTAAAAGTTCCTTCCAACCCAAATAATTCTATGATCTTATTCATTATCTGGGACCTCTCCTCAAAACTCAGTTGCTCAGACATCCTTAGCAGTCCTGCTCTTCAATGTCACAGCAACACAGCTCCTGGTTCAGAGCTGATTCATGTCCTGCCAGCCCAGACCACAGACAGGCAAGGCAGGGTTTGCTTGGAAGAGGCCACGTCAACATGGTCAAGGTGTGACGGTCCCCACAAGAACCTGTCTTTCAGTTATGCTTTCACATCCCTGACATCAAAGCACAGGACGATAATTCCTCTACTTTTCTCATGGCTCTTTTACAGCACTGATCCAGCACGGAAAAATTAAAGATGCTTTATCTGAAACATCCACGAAGGAAATCCTGTGTCTCTGATGAACCTGACTTCCTCAATTTCCTGTTTGCTGCACAGCTGTCTGCATTGGATGGATCTCAGGGACATTTTTTTGGACATATTTGTGTACCTCAATTGGAAGCCAGGTTCCTTGAGCTGGAACACAAGGGTCTATAATCTTTTAAAAAAAATTAAAAATCACAGTGAAAACAGAAAGAATGAAAAGAAAACAAACCAATAAAGAATCTATCCTGTCATAACATTTGAGGTTCTGGTATTTGCTGGCCTTGGAGTAGGTTCAAGATAAATGAAGGAAATGTGTATTTCATTAAATGCTAATATTTGGAAGATAAGAGGAAAAAATGATGAAATGCTCCCAAGAACAGTTGTGAGGACAGTGCCTGTGCGTATATAAACACAAATGTTTGCATACACACAAAGAGATCGTCGTGATTCGCTCTGAATCAGAGCAGGGCTACGTAGCAAAAATTAGACAGAAAGGAAAAAAAGATACCTATTTTCCCAGGTCATTGCTCTTCCTATGCGTGACAAGGGATTTTGCACTTCTCATTCTCCATCTCTTTTAAATAATCGAGTCACATATAGGCACACAAAAAAAATCTCGACACTACACAAGCTAAACTGTGCTAGTTGCTTTAATAATAAGGCTGGTGAATCAAAACCCAACCAGCTTTTTCTCAGTGGATGCCGTACTTGTTGTTGGTTAAACTTCGAGGTCTCTGCTCCATTCCACCCCAGAGGAGTCTGTGTAATCCCTTGGCTCCTGCCCAATCCAGTCTGTAAAGTCAGGACACAACACATGTTTGGCTCCTGGGGACACAGCCCTTGGGCAGCAACAAGGGTCACGAAGTGCCCAGAATTCTTTTGTTAATTAGCAGATGCAATGCAAGGGAACTAGAATTGGGATTTGAGGCTCCAAATACTCAGGAAAGCATTTGATGTCTGTGCTTCAAACAATGCAGCAGAGCAGGAACTGAAATTTTCACAAGTGATAGACAAGGTTTAGATCTTTCAAAGAACATGAGAAAATAATGAATCTCAGCAGTTTATTTTCATAAATAGTTCTGGACACAGTTTTTCACAAAGACCATGGATAGAAAATAATTCACTGGCCACAGAATTGTTTCCCTGATAACCTTCAACCTCTGCTGCAAGCCCATAGGTTCTAGAGTTTAGAGATTTGTTTTCTAACACACATCAAAAGAAAGCTTCATTTTGTTCATTGCAGCTGAACAGCATTTCAGAACAAACTTTCAGACAAAATCTTTCCCCAGGCATAAATCTATCAGGGAAAAAGAAAGGCATCTAGTGTGGCAAATAACATAAAAGTAGAGTATGAAATAAAATAAAATATAAAAGTAGAAGCAAGTGAAAAGCAGGTAATATGATGGAACATTACAGTACGGGCTGCCAAACTGATTGCATGAAATCAGTGGTACTCTTGGACCAAGGGCATTGATCCATGGTAACCTCCTTGCAGGTGGGCAACACCTGCCAAAGAACTGAAAAAATGCCTTGATCTAGGTAAGGTTTCAGGTAAGGCCAAACAGCAGCAAGGAGATAATTTGGTTACTGTTTGGGAAGGCTGTGGAGGTTTGGCTTTGGAAAAGACCTCTGAGATCAAGTGCAACTGTAAGTGTAACGCCACAAAGTCCCTCTAAACCACGTCCCTCAGTGCCACATCAACGCGTCTTTCAATGCCACAGCAGAGGAGAATCAGGAGGTAAAGAAACCAGTTCCATGCAAAGTGGAACCAGTGCTTTGCTACAGAGCTGTGGCTGGATTCCTGGGCATGAACCAGTGTACAAAAGCTTTTCCTTTAGCTGAGATACAAAACTGGAGTTTCTCTCCAGAGAACATTTCTTGGTAGCCAAGAAATGGGCTCCAAAGGGATAACCAACTTTAGAGGGACAGAGGGGTTCACTCACAGAGTTTTTCTTCACAGACTGAAACTTTTTTTAACCTGTAGGAATCTATTACCTTGAGGACTTATGAATCTACTACTTTTATTTAAAATTAAAAATGTGTTTAAAAGGACTGAGAGGGAAATTATGTACACATATATCTTCACATACACTGCATGATCACATAAACCTCGTGCTTGAAGAAAGCCAGCCTAAAAAACGAGACAGAAACCTGATGTATAAATACCAATAAATTGACTGTGTTTGCCAGATTTGCTGATACATTCTGCAAAACTCAGGCGTGTGATCCACTGGGTGCCAATCCAGTAGATCTCTGTGGTGTTCATTCAGAAATGTGTCCCGCCCAAGATGCCAAACATCCTCTAAAGTGGGTTAGAAAGCTGGTTTTCCATCCACAGGCCTTGATCAGTCCCACAAAGAGAGGAAAAGAGGAAAAGAGAGAGATATCCCTTGGTGTTTGTGCCTGCTTCTCTTTCAAATGGAATTAATGGTGGTTTAATGGGGTATGAAAGGATGTTTTACTGGAAACAATGAGGAACAATTGTCTAGCTCACGTTTCATTTCACAGGTCATTATTGCATTAAGAAGTAAATCGACCAAGTCCGGTAAATAACAGTCTGTGTTTTGCCCAAAGCTTCAAACCAACAATCTTAGCAGTCACCAACTAATATCTTTGTCATTTTTAACCCTTGCAGGGATCTGCTGGGGGCTAAACAATTATAGTCTTCACCCACCCCTAGCAGGTAAGCATTATTCATTTTATTTCTCATCCCTTCTTCCTGCAAACCCCACGAGGCTGGGGTTTTTTGCGTTGTTGTTTTGTTTATTAGCCAACCTAGCCAACTGTGTGTCTGGTGGCCTTGAAAAACAACACATATTTTAGTGACTGCTGCAGGCGTCTTTAAACAGGCTGCTTCCTCTGCAAAATTAATTGTTGCAAAATGCGGTGCTTCTCCTGTAAAGCTCCGCAAACTCCTACTCAGCAGTTTGGTTGGACTATAGATATGTCTCTAAGATCTAAGGGAAATAATATAGTTATGCTTGCAGGATGCAATTCACATTTCTTTTTTTTTTCTTTTTTTTTTTAATTGCATAAACACAACAATCTTGCCTCCTTAAAGGTAACAGCCAGCAAGCCTGGAGAGGGTGCTCCATGTAGATACTGTCCTCGGCTCCATCGCTGCCTCCCTGGAGCAAATCACTTCTCCATTTCCCTCTGTGTCTCCTGACACATTCTGGTTTGATTATTAATATCAGCAGCTTCTGCAGCAGCTGCATCAAAGGCAGCGTGGGCAGCAGCACAAGGGAAGTGACCCTGCCCCTCTGCCCCACTCAGGTGAGACCCCACCTGTAGATCTGCCTCCAGCCCTGGATTTCCAGCACAAGAAGGACCTGGACCTGTTGGAGCAAGTCCAGAGGAGGCACAGAGACGATCGGAGGGATGGAGCACCTCTGCTACGAGGGAATGCTGAGACAATTGGGATTGTTCAGCCTGGAAAAGAAAAGGCTTTGGGATGACCTAATTGTGGCCTTCCAATACTTGTAGTGAGTCAACAAGAAAGATGGAGAGAGATTATTGACAAGAGGATAGAGTGACAAGGCAAGGGGGAATAAATTCAATTGAAAGAGAGTAGGTTTAGATTGGGTATTAGGAAGAAATTCTTCCCTGTGAGGATGGTGAGGCTCTGGAACAGGCTGGCACAGAGAAGCTGTGGATGCCCCGTCCCTGGAAGTGTTCAAGGTCAGGGTGGACAGGGCTTTGAGCAACCTGGGATAGTGGAAGGTGTCCCTGCCCATGGCAAGGGGTTGAAAAGAGATGGTTTTTAAGGTCTCTCTCAACCCAAATTGTTCCATGATTGTCTGTGATTCTTCCAGAAGATGCTGGAAAAGTTTCTAGGTGGTATATTGTAGGAATAAAACCCAACGACTGACTCAGATTTGCGGGCATCACGAAAGCAGGAATGATAAAAAAGAATGAAACCATTCCTTGGTAGAATGTTAAGGTTGTCTGAGCAACTGAGCTTTGAGGAGAGGTCCCAGATAAGGAATAGATTCATAGAATGGTTTGGGTTGGATTGAACTTTAAAAATCAGCTCGTTCCAACCCCCTGCCATGGGCAGGGACACCTTCCACTAGACCAGGTTGCTCCCAGCCTCACCCAACCTGGTCTTGAACATTTCCAGGGACAGTGCTTTCACAACTTCTCTGGGCAACCTGTGCCAGTTTTGTTTCCCTGGTGCTGTAAACTCCACTCAGACCCTGTACACCATTTTCTGTGGCACTCGTCTCTACCCTTACATATTGTACAACCTTTCAAGCTTATTGGCATTCCACGAGAACAGGCAGGCCATATGACAGGAACCGAGCCCATGGGTTGGGAGACCACCTCTCTTTCCTCCCCAGTGGTCACTCTTTGTCTTCATCAGAAGCATTTAGAAAGTCCTAATTACCAAATCTTTCTCCCACAACCTCCCGTCCTTTGTCCCATAAATCAGTCAGACCCCAAGGACTCCTGAAGGCCATGGGTATCCTTTCAGAATTCTGAAAATAGGTGCATAAAGGACCATTTGAACTTTTTTGATCCATCCTCCACCCACTCAGGAAAAGATCAGCTCTGTCTGATTATCTACACTGATAAGGATTCTACAACTCACTCAGGTAAGCTACACCCATGTTTCTTTGTCTTTATTTCAACATTTCCTCCCAACACCTAAAGTCCTCCTGATGAAACTTCAGCCCATTATTTCTGATTGCACAGACTTTGAGAGCAATTTATTTCTCTCTGCTCCACAGCAGTCTTTCGTATTTTTGAAGGCCATTCCTAAGTCTCTTATCCGTCTCTTTTCCTCAAGACTGAGCGACCCAACTTTTCCAGCCATTCTACAAATCTCCTCTTTTCCACATGCCTAATAATGTTTTTCACCTTTAACTGTCCTAAATAAATCCATGAGTGGTGTGTCCAACAGTTATTCAGGTTTCACGGATCACCAATGCTTTAGGAATCACAATTTAAGAACCACTACGCTGAAACAGAAGCCTCATTGTATCAATGATAAAAAGCCTTATGCTTGGGTTGCAGACAACATTTATACACAGAAAGGGAGAGAGGTGGGTTTCAAATCCATAACTAGAATCCTAAATGAAGGTGACGTGGTGTCTTGGGGGCACTGAGCCCCCAGGAAAGCAAACAGGCTCTCCGAGATTTCACAAGATCTAAAAATGGTGACATTTTTCTAAATAGCTCCTTAAATACAGGAGTTGAGTTTGGAAAATGAAAAACCTGCTCTTTTGTCCTCAGGGATTAAGGCTAAAAGGAGAAGCCAAGAGCTTCTGATAGCAAGTGTAGGCACAAACTATTTGTTGGCACATCTTCAAAAAGGATTGCTATCCTAAGGGGCAAGGTTATCTCCCATTGTCAGGGACCTGACTTCATAATCAGTTTTTCCAAAATTCATTTGGATAATCATTCCTAATAGATATTTACACATATTTTACATTTTATGCAGCTGAACATCAGTACATGACTGTTTGAAAGAACCTGAGGAATTTAGAAAAGAAGCAGAAAGGGTGGCACAAAAAGCTAAACTCCATTTACAGCAATAAATGTGCAAAATGGTTGGGTTTGCCCAAGGTTTTTTTGGCTTCATCAGGAGAAAAGAATTTGATACCCTTATTTGATGGGAACAAGGAAATCAGGTTTGATAGGCTTATACAATTGTACATATGCAAATATATAATGTGTGTGTGTATATACATTGCTCTATGCTGATCACTGGAAAATGAATAATGTCATTCATCTCACACACCCTGGCTTCAGAACTAAGGAAAAAGCATCCCTGCAAAAGGAAAATAGCTGTTTTTTAGAGACTGAAATGCAGGTGAGTGTGAGAGAAAGCAATTTATAGTATTTCAAAATTGAGATGCGGCATGGCCACCTCAGCCCCGATGCTGACCTTGTTTGCGACATCCCCAACTCTTCTCACTTCCTCCACAATTTTCCAAAAGAAATCATGCAGAGGAGTGGTTTTCCTTGGCAGAGCTTTCCCCTAAGGACGTGTCATGGTGGCATCCAGATCATAGAATCCGGTTTGTGTTGGAAGACTCCAAGAAGTTAATCCAGTTCCACCCATGGGCAGAGACACCTTCCACTATCCCAGGGTGCTTCAAGCACCATCCAACCTGGCCTGGGACACTTCCAGGGATCCAGGGGCAGCCACAGCTTCTCTGGGCAACGTGTGCCAGGGTCTCACCACCTTCCCAGGGAGGAATTCCTTCCATAACTCTAAACCTGCCCTCTGTCAGTTTAAAGCCATTCTTTGTTCTCTCTTCTTTTCCAACAGGCAGATTCTCCACCCACAGAATTGTCCCTCACTCTGCTGTACTGCACTTGGCAGAGCCGATTCTTTAATTGTGTGTTCAACCATCTCACCCCTGATGAGCCATCACACAGACATCAAAGATATAAAAATAACTTAATTTCCCTTTGGATTACTTTAAACTTTGTTCTCCTATGAGCATTACAAAAATCATCCCAACTTTATTCTCTGCTTTGGTCTCAACTTAATTAAGGTCTGCTGAAATCTTTACCAGAGATATGTTTTCAGGAAAATTAAGAATTACAAGCATTTTCTGATCATATTAGGTTTGGTTTTTATAAAACAATAGCTTGGTAAGAGCTCTTTTAATGTCCTCCATTGCTACTTCCAACCCATTTTGCATGGGCCATTTATTGTAGAAAAAAGAAAATTTCTATTTGTAAACAGCAACAGCAAAAAAAAGCTGCAGAGGAAAACATTGCTGATATTGCATTGTATCTTTCCTTGCAGATCTACCAAACCTGCATTCTCCTCTCAGACATCTTTAATTACTGAATATGATTATGCATAGCTAGTGTGACTAATCATAGTCCTTGGAATATTAAACACTTATGGTGCAACATTTTCACCCAGCTTTAGTCCTAACTTATACTGCCAGCTTGTGTCTCAAAATTCTACACTTCCCCAACTATTATTTGAGATTTTTATTCAAGAATTAAAATTACCAGAAGAAGAAAAATTGTACAAAAATCTTCAACCCATACCCCAAGTTATTTTGGACTGTTTTTACCTAGATCTGACATTTTATCGTATTTCTGATGAAACCAGCAAACTTCTGCATGTTCATTTATGACTTTTAACTTCAATGTTACATTTCAAAGAGTTTTTGACAATAGTTTTTGATAAAATTGAGTGTTAAATGTCTGCATAACTTGCTTCAGACAAGCATTTACATATTAAACACTTTCCTCTTTGTGATTTGGAAAATGTACTGATTTCCTCTAGAGAGCAAGCAAGACTACTGAGCAATTTCACAGCTTTAGATTTGTCTAGATTGAAAATGACATGGGAAAACATAATCTCAATGATTTGCTGGTCAGATAAAAAGTTCAGTTGTCCACAACACACTGATCCTCTGACCAATAGATTCACACTAGAGCTGAGTCAATTAAAAAAAAATTCTCTGGGTTTTTTTAAAGAATAATTGAAAAAAAACCACAACAGAAACATAACACAGCTGTAATTTTTTTGTTTGTTTGTTTATAATTGTAGTTGTCCCATCCTTGGAAGTGTCCAAGGCCAGATTGGACAGGACTTGGAGGAACCTGGAATGGTGGGAAGTGTCCCTGCCCATAGCAGGGACATGGAACGAGGTGATCTTTAAGGTCTCTTCCAATCCAAACCGTTCTGTGATTCTGTGGTTTATTGGAACAACGTCCCCAGGGACATGGTAGAGTCTCCATCACACCCTCATTTTGAGTTTTTCAAAATGCAGTTGTACAGCATGCTAGATAATGCTCCTTTCCCACAAAAGGGCGGACCATATGAGCTTTTAAGTCCACTTCCAATGTGGTCTACTTTATGATTCTATGATTTTTCAGTCCAAATTGCTTTAAATAACTAGAATGTATCTGTCAGCAGGAAGAAAACATATGTCTGCAGGCTCTAGACTAAAACTTGAAAGACTTTGTTTCATGTCTCCAATTCTGTGTATTACCCACCTAACGGGTCAATCTCTCTTTGCTCACTGGAGAGGACATTAGCGAACTCTAGTGGAAGATGTCCCTGCCCATGACAAGAGATGGAATGAGATGACCCTTAAGATCCTTTCCAACCCAAACCATTCTAAATTCTATGGTTCTATGACACTGCTGGAGACAACAGAAGTGGGGACAGCTGGATCTTCTACCAGTTTCAGGGCCTCAGCTACATTTCCACCAAGGAAAGACAACGAACTTTGGTGTCTCTAGGAGTCATCACAGACTACAGATGTGAGGAACTGTGATAACAGAGTCCTATGAACACTGCAAAAAGTGTTAAAGGCTGAGCCTTAACTACACAAGGATGGTTGTATCAGCTGCCCTTCATGGAGCTGGGGTTTTAACCTGGACAGAGGAATCAGGTGAATACATAAACTGTTCACTTATCCTTAATTCCTCAACAAGATACTCCTGTTTATAGCTAATTCTGCCGTACAGCTTATGATTCTGGTATTTCCTGTATCATGGAACCATTTAGTGCTCCAGGCCTGGCCCCAAGCTCTTTTGCAAGAGGCTTGCTCTAGACATGAGTTTTAGGAGAAAAATATTTTGTCATCCAAAAATGGCAGCTCAAAGAGATTTAAATAATTACAAATTCATGTTAAACTCATTAAATTGTTTTGGATAATTTGAAAAATAGTACTTTGAAAGTTCCTCATAAATTATTTAGGGAGGAGGGTGTTGGAAAACATTTAGTTTTAAACTTTTGCAGCATTATTTTTAAAAGACAAAAAAAAAAGATTAAAAAGGACTCTCATATTAAAAAGTAATTATGCTTTGTTGGACTCAAACCCACTTTTGTTGTTACTCTTTTTTTCTTGCAGTAGAAATAATAATAGCAACAAAAGTCTTGGATCTGTTCCCTCCTATTTTGCTCTTTTTTTCTGAATTCTGTGGTTTATTCAGAAAACTAAAACTTCATTTTGCAGTGAACGAGTCTGCTTCTTCAGAAAGTCGCAATAAAAAGCTTGGTCTATGAGCAGAGATTGAACTCAGCGGGTAAAAGTTTGGGAAAACAAAGGGAAAAAATTTGATATAGAAATAATAATTTTCATAAATTCTATACCAATTTCACCTTCAATAAAAGACATCATGTGAGTTCAGGAGCATTAATATCATTCTGAATGATCCTCTGTGCCCCAGTTATGGCTCTCACAACCTCTTCTTTGTGATATTCCTTATTCTGATAAAACATCTCCATAGCTTTTGCATCCCTGAAGTGTATTGAGTGTTTTGGTTTGCTCTCCATGGAGTAATCAGCGTATCTAGAAATGGGTAAGGAACAGTAATTTCAATCTGATTGGCCAAACTGGAAGCTTGAAGTGAACATAAATATATATCTGTATCATAGAATCATAAAATCATAGAGTGGTTTGGGTTGGAAGGGACCTTAAAGACCATCCAGTTCCAATACCCTTTTCAAGTCATTCTATGATTTTATAATTGTATGACAACACCACCATCTTCACTGGCCTTGAGTCATTGTCATGACAAGGGGGAATCAGGCCCTACAGAATCATTAAGGCTGGAAAAGACCTCCAAGGCTATCAAGTCCAGACTGAATGAATACCACCATGCCCACTAAACCATATCACAAAGCACCACATCTACTTGGTTTTCTTAACACTTCCAGGGATGGTGGCTTCACTCCTGCCCTGGGCAGCCTGGTCCAATGCCTGACCACCCTTTCTGGGAAGAAGTTTTTCCTAATATCCAACCTGAATCACTCCTGGTGCCACTTGAGGCTATGACCCCTTGACCTATCACTAGTTTCCTGAGAGAAGAGACCGATCCCTCTTTTCAGGGAGTTGTAGGGAATCCCCCTGAGCCTTCTTTTTTCCAAAGGAACCTCAGGTCCCTCAGCTGCTCCTCATAGGACTTATATTCCAGACCCTTCTCCAGCTCCTTTCCCTTCAGTGGACACATTCCAGCCCCTCAACATCTTTCTTGCAGTGAGGAGCTCAAAACTGAACACAGGGCTCGAGGTTTGGCCTCATCAGTGCCCAGCACAGGAGGATGATAAGTGCCCTGGTCCTGCTGGCAGAAGATCAGCAGGAGCAGGAAAGTTGAGCTTTTTCTCCAATTTGTCTATCCTGGGAGCCTGCATTGCACTGTGAAAAATACTCAGTGCTACAACTTTCCAGAAGGAGAAGGAGGAGGGAGAGAAGAGAAGAAGACAGCCATGAATTCACCTTATCATCAAGCTCTGCCTTTTTCCAAATGTCAACCTCGAGACAAAAGGAACCTCAGGTCAGAATGAGAAATGCAGAGGAATTTAACACACATTTGTGAAGGGAAGGGGAAAAATACCCCCATTCAGATTTGGGCAGCAAAAAGAAAACACAGCAATTTCATCACAGCCTCAGAGGCAGGCAACATTTACCATATGCTGTTACCTCCATTACACAAGAAGATAAACCCTGTGGAGTGAAGGTTGCACCTTCAGTGCACTTTAGATGGTGGAGATTCCTCTTACACCTATGACCGTGTGCTAGGATGTGCTAAAAATGGTGGGAATCTGAATAAAATCCAGGTTTTGTATGCAAATATCGTCATTAATATGCAGGTGCTAAGTAGTAATAGTGCCAGAGCATTAGTGCTTGGATGTAATTCATAATTAGGGTGGAAAAGGTACACTAAAAATCAGTGTTTGCATCTAGACAACACATTAATCAACCCTGTAAGCAGCCAGCTAGAGTGGGATCCTTTGAGGAAAAGCCTTACACATTTTGTTTAAAGATTAAAGTTCTCCGTGTGTTTAATCAGTTTTAGAGTGTGAAGGAAAACAGGATTAATTACAATCCCTCCCATAAGTCTCCCATACCGGCAGAGTCACAAACTGTGCACCTCTACAGCAAAATGGCCACCATCAGCAGCAGGCACAGGGAACACTAATTGTAATTAAAGAGTTTATTTGGAACCAGAAAGATGAGTTTTAATCAGGAGGAGAATGGAGCCTTGCTGTGGGAGCCTTCAGAAAGTGGTTACTGAGCAGAATGGGCCTTTTTTTAACAGAGAGGGGTCATCAAACTTCTGGAGTGGGTTTTCAGCTTGATTATCTCCTCAGTGGGATGTGAATGAAAATCCTTGCGGGCCCAGTTATTGGTATTATTTTGCAGTTACGTGGCGTTTTCATGGCATGTGTCCCTTAATGCTCTCAGAGGACTTTGCAAGGGGCAGGTAGAATCATCAAATCACAGAATGGTTTGGGTTGGAAGAGACCTTAAAGATCATCTCATTCCACCCCTTGCCATGGGCGGGACACCTTCCACTAGACCAGGGTGCTCCAAGCTCCGTCCAACCTGGCCTTGAACATTTCCAGGGATGGGGCAGCCACAGCTTCTCTGGGCAGTCTGTGCCAGGGCCTCCCTGCCCTCACAGGGAAGGATTACTGTCTACCATCCAATCTAGTGAATCAGACCCTAAAGGGGACTAAGGATGCCGGGTGGGATGATTCTGCAAGAAGGCAGAGTGGAAGTGGTGGACGCAGAGCTGCACGCTGAGTCACCCCAGAGCTCTACAGCACAATTCACTACATCCATCCTGGAAAGGAATCACACAACTGGGACCACCATCACCTCAACCTCAGTTGCAGATCTCAGTGAAAGTCACACCTCATGGCTCAAATGTCTGCATGACTTTGCAAACACTCCCGCCAGCACAGGGGCACTTACCAGCTTCTGAGTAGAACTGTGTCCATTCAAATTCTGACTTTGGGAAAACAGAGACAGGTGGTTCTAGATCCAGGACACCTCCATCCAAATCCTTGAAAAGGGCTTTTCTTGAGCCTTTGCATCTCTTTTCGGGGAGCATGGTGTCTTCAGAGGTTTGTACACTGATAAGTAGGGAAGGTAATGTTATTGTTAGCGGCTTGGAACAGCCAGAAAAGCCTATAAATTTCTATGTAGGTCATTAAAGACTGGCTGCCACAGAGGAAGGTAACAAGACAGGATTGTTGAGGGGAACTCATCTCGTCCGAGACAAATATGGGACAGTTGAGATGAATCATTTCCTAAACAAGGGTCTATATTGACTACAGAAGGAGGTCAGTGTGTTTGGATCACATGTCTAATTTTTGGATCACTAAAGTGTAGTGAGCTGAATTGTTTTTAATTGCAGATTGAGTAAAAGTTCAACACAGCTTAAGGGAATTGGTGATCTGAGCATCTCACACCCATGGCAGAATTCAATACAATCAAAAGGCTTGTACTCCGGAGAAGTCCATGGAGACATTTTCATATTGCTACATGGATTCACATTAAACCTTGAAGAAAATGCAGCATTTTTTGGTCTCAGGCTGAGAAAACCCGATTGCTGGTACCTTGAATGGGGCAAACAGGTATCAGCAGAGATTTGCAGTACGGGCAGAGGAACAAAGACGTCCTCTGATCCTGACAGTTCAGTTCTTGACCACCTCTCAGCAGATCCAGCATTTCTGCTGGTTAGGTCTACCAGCAGGACAAGAAAAGTGCTTCATGGATTTGCTATATTCCCTGATGTTTCTATTTCCTCTCTTGCTCCAAGGCAATGCTCATCTTCTCTTTGACAGGACACATCGATCAAGATATCCCTTCAGAATGCTGAAGCAGAACAATGCAGCCACAGCCTGGATCAAGCTCAGCAGCTGCAGAGGTGGATTAAACAAATGCATGCAGATATTGCATAAGGAGCACTGGGAGATGCAACCACCCTCAGAGGCTCAGCAGCCTCCCAAGGAAGCATTCAGTAATCCATGTGCATTTCTCATATTTGAAAACCACCAGGTCTTGCACTGGACTGGGTGGTCAGCAGCTCACTACCAGCAAAATATTGTGGGATGGATACAAGAGTGAAATATAATGGGAGCTGACAAGCTGGACAGGGCTCAGAAATCTACACGCAAACTAATGCCCAGAGCAAAAAGCAAAAATAGAGAATAAAATAAGAAATTCTGGCAGAAGGCTGGAGGGGCTCTAAACATAGCAGTGTGGGACACCTCCAATTATTTTTGACTGGCAAGTGGAGTCCACACTGGAATTTTTTTTGCTACTTCAAGGCTTTCCTGACATAGCCTCTGTATTGTGTTCAGTGACTGCAATAAATAAATAGGCATGTGGTTTCCATTGGATGTGGTATGTCTAAACCACTACAACCAGCAGTGACTTAAGGTTACAGATGAAGCTCTCCCCTCCCTCCTCAACACTCACAGATGATATTCTCCCTGGGCAGGAGCAGTTCTGGCAATCATTTGACATCTCACAGCCTGCCTGGTACTGATCAACATTTCTGATGTGATCTCGCAGGCACAAATCAAGCCACGCTTCCCCGACCAAAAGGACATTCCCTGTCTCAGGGTTTTTTCCTGGAGGTCCTGACATTTTCTGAAGCCTGAGGCTGAGAAGTCAGAGATGCTTAGGATGGGTGTTTAAGAAAGGGGATATGTGAGGCTTGTTTTGCTACACAAATCAGGAAAAGGAGAAATCCAAGAGGATTGGTCTGGAGATGCACCTTGATGGAATTTGAAACTCAAATTATAAAAGATTGCCCTGAACTAAAACTGGTGGTGTTTTTCCATTTCTTTTTTTTTTTTTCTGTATTTGAGTTTTTCTGTTCATGTTTGTTTGATGTCAGAGCTTGTTCATTTTTGTCAGACAGGAGCAGCACAAGAGCAGAGATGAGGGGAGGATAGTTCCAAAGCTGTAGGTGTTTGGGGTTTTTTAAAAAAAACAGTTCAGAATGAAGCATTTTACCTTGTTGGATGAAAGTAGAACTTGTTCTTCTCACTGACATGCAACATCCTTGATGTCTCTGCTGTGATGAGAGGCATGATGCCTAAATGATCAGCATTTGACATGATACAGACATCCCTGTCTTCACTGTAGCAGCTCTTTGTAAAACCAGTAAAGGTGACTTCTGCCAGGGATTAAGAGAAGATCAAGCAAGGAAAAGTTGTTAAAAGAGTGCCATAACTAGAGATAGGAAAGGTTTTTTTCCTGTGATGTTTTCCATGTCAAATTGCTCCCATATATATCTGTACAAATTATTTTTAAATCAGACTAATAGCGTTGTTCATAGATCTTCACGTGGCTTTAGAATACTCTATAGCCAAATTATATCATAAATCGACACAAGCCAAGTCATACCCATAGGAAATGAAATCAAGGGAAATAGTAACTGAGAAAGAAAAGAAAAAGCAAGAGTATTTAATATATTTTCATTTGAATAAGTAAGAACCAGTTAAATAACAACCTGCCTTGGATGGTTTTTCTACTCGCCAGAGATTAATATGAGACAAGCAGGGTATGATGACACACACTTGGCTCTGGCACTCAACTCTTGTGCAGCTCCAAAATCCATATTTTGCCATGCATTTTTTGTGAGACTCTGCGCAACTCTATTTGTCTTTCTCTATCTCTCTAATTCTTCAGTAAAACAAGGATAATGCATTTTCTTGCAAAAGTTAGTAGCAGTGAGGAATAAAGACATGAAAAGCAGTGAGGTACTTAGATCCCACCATTGCTACCAGCTACCTGCAAATATTGGTCTGGGGACTGAAAAACTCATTTGAAACAAAGATCCAGGATACATAACAGACCTCTATTCCTCCTGTGCAATCCCTTATACAAATAAAGGTCATAATTGCTTCTGCGAGTTGTAGTTATTATGTTCTGTGACACTTCTATACTAAGTGTGATATTCACTTCTCAAATTTGGTATCTTTATTAAGGTAGAGGTAACTGTGGGTTGGAGAGATGAATCAATTGGAAAAGTAACACAGAAGGCAGGTATGTGTGAGGTAGAATACACATTATCACAGGACATAATTATCATTGAATCATAGAATCCAATAATGGTTTGGTTTGGAAGGGACCTTAAAAATCATCTCAGTCCAACACCCTGCCATGGCCAGGGACACCTTCCACTAGACCAGGTTGCTCCAAGCCCCATCCAATCTGGCCCTGAACACCTCCAGGGATGGGGCAGCCACAGCTTCTATGGGCAACAATTATCCTGCAGTAGATTCAGGAAGTGAAAAATATCAAATAATATTTTTTTCTTAATTAAACTGCATCAAGTTGTAGAAGAATTCTGTTATCAGTTTCACTGAGGCTCTGATTTCTCCAACATGTCCATCTGTGGGAGGCTGCAACTTCAATAGGAAAAATTAAATTAGTGAAGAAAAACAGTGACAGAACAATCTGGCCAGTGAAAGCAGAAGACCAACCTTTCAGCTTCATGATTCCCAGGGCTTTTGGACAATGCCCAGTTTTGTGCCAGGGATCCTCTGGCCTTTGGCTGGGAAAGGTGGTAAACGTGGGCCATAAAATCCCGACGCGGCCTCTTAGAGAGTAGCGTGGGGGTCGGTCCTGGGCTGTTGAGTCAGCTGAGTGAGGCTTGATCCTGTCTCTGAGGCAGTCAAAAGTCGAGCTTGTTGCCACAATTATGGAGTTTTTAAGTTCTATGAATTTTTTCCCCAGGTAGCACTGCTCGGCGTAGACACAGCGCACCACTGCCAGGAGTCCCACGGTGTTGTCCACCAGCACCACATTTTCAATGATAACGCTGCCTCCAAGGTGGAGCATGACACCATAGTCATAATTCTTATAGGACAGAAAACCTGTGATTCTAGTGCAGGTCTGAGATCCATCTTCCTGGTACAGGTGAAAGCCATGGAGACTCGAATGGGCCACATTTCCACTGCAATATTCTCCACCCAGTGAACACTCTTGGCCCCTGATATGGAAGCCAATTCTCTCAGATCCTGCCACAGCATTGCCACGAAGGGAGACACCGATGGCCAGGTTCACCTTGATGCCAGCAACCCAGTTTAATGAACCTGCTGGCTGCCTGCTCAGAATAACAAGGTTCCTGACGAGAGAGTGATTTTTCCCTTCCAAATCAATGCCTGGTCCAGTGGTGTTGAACATCACATTATCGTGCAACAAGATCCCACTGCTCATGATTTCTTTAATGCCGGCTCCACAGCTGCCACTAATGCTGGATGACACCACTGAGGACTCCTGGGATACATTCCTGAATTCAATGGCAGAAAGCTGAGGAGGCCCAAAGTTCAAAAATTGAATATTTAAGAGTTGAAGAGCACCTGCAATGAGATAACAGGAGTGAAATAAAAGCTTATATTACTTAAGAACAGGTAAGAACAACCATGTTAACAACACTCAGACATAAAATAGCAGGCACTTTGTCAGTGTATTGTAGTGATGGGTATTTGTTAATAAATATATGCAAAGTCATAGTAAAACCCCACAAAACACAGAGCAGTCCCTCCTAAAATATCTTCTGTATTTATGAATTTTTAGTGGTGCTCATGATTCATACTTGCTGACAGTCAGTTTGTTCTGACTTTCAAGGCACATGTGAATTGATACACATGTTCCTCCACCTCTTTCTTGGGAAGAACCGCTGTGGTTGATGAGGACAGGTGAATCTCGACTACCTTCAAACTCCATCCCGCTGGAGTCCGTGAAGTGTCCCACCAGCATCCTCCCAGCACAAGCCACATCCGACTGGATCTGCACGTTCCGTGTTAGGAGCCCAACCTCCGCAGCCAGAGAGATGCTTCTGCCATCTTCGGTGTCATGGGGACGCCCTGGGGAGTTTCGAGAAAGCAAATGTGATAAGTGTCTATCATACCTATAAACCAGTGCTTTGAGGGACATAAATCCTGACAGCTCCTCTGCAGAATCTGCACTGGCATTCAGGTGCGTTTCACCCCCAGCACAATCTACGTGCATCAACACAAAACCAGAAAGGCCACCTGCCCATCAAATATTCACCGTGCGCTTATATTTTACCAAGATATCTCATTTTTAGAACAAGAAGGTGCTAAACCTTTCCCCTGTGGTGTGCAGGTGCCAAAGCAATGAACAGGTTCACACTTCATTTTTTATAAGCTCTGTGTGTCGGAGTTACTCATCAGCACACTGCAGAGTTGATCTCCATGAATTTTCCTCAGGATCAGACTAACGTCAATGCCAAAAACCTCTTTGCTACAGAGTCTTGCTTGTGTGTGTTTTCCAAAAGGATTTTAAAATACTTTTTTTCAATGCCTTTCTAAAGGAGACTTTTGCACAAGTTTATGCAGCTGTCTAGCTTGGATTGATCTCAGATGACTTTAGACACCTGCAGATGTGATTTAGTTATCCAAACATGTTTTATGCGCAATGGAGAGATATAGGTGAATCTCAAGTGCAATTTGTTGTATGTTTTATACACCTGCTTTAGGGGCAGATGAAATACAAGTGAGAAGTATGCATTGTATGCATTTTTCTGCTTTAATTATCAAGGGAGCTGAGGGTGACTGGCTCGTGTGTTAACACTTACTGCAGGTATCTACATTTGCCCAGGTGGAACCCAGTATTTACCTTTTAATTGTCCCATCAGTCCTTTTTTTCAGCTGTATATAACAACTGCTGCATTACTCGACATGTAAGACGTAATTTCACCTCATGATACATTTATTATATCTACATCAGCTAAAAAGGAAGGCCTAAAATGCATAAACTACTGGAAATGAAGTCTAGATGTCCTACGCTTTGAACTGCACATTTTGTTTGAAAAACGCAATTGTCATAAAGGACTGTGCCATGGAGGCTACTGTTGATTAACACTGTGGATAATTGCAGAACAGAGCTCAGTTCCAAGTGAAGCTTTGGTTACTGGCACAGCCATTTAAACATTCGCCATTTAAAATATAATATTTCCGGATCATTTTTATCCATTATACTCATTTCTGTGCCTATTGGCTGGAATAAAGATCAAATTAAAAAAAAAATTGATATGCACAAGAAAAATCCTCTGTTTGAAGGTTCAGATTTTGACCTCTCAATAAAATTCTTTTGTTTTTGTTAAATAGATGGTAATAAATTTACTTTATAGGCTGAAATAAAAGTAAATAATTATCAACACTGCATCCCTTTTTCCACATAAATATAGATCCCATGCAAACTACACAGAAAATGGAGCTTTATGCAGATTTTATGTTTATTTAGGTATTAGTTTATAATTAATTAATTTCATGAGATGGAATTGACAAAATTTTCTACTTGAAACTTAATGAATATATTAACTTTGAAATTTGAGAAAAGGGTGGGGTTTAATTCTTTTCCAGGTTTTTGACATGCCATACAAATTGTGCAAAGGGCCTAAAATCCTACATTTCTTTTTTCCTTTAAAATTTCAGTTACTTTCTCTCCCTGCGAACCAGTTCAACTCGAAATACCAGAAAGTTTTCTCAAACAATTCAGCAGTGAATTGATTCTGTTCACAGAAATTCATGTTAGAATCAGCAAGGAAAAAAGTCTATGGAGAGAGAAATTAAGATACCTCAAGGAAGTAAAATTGATCCTGTTGAGATATGAAATGGAAAGTCAATACTTCAGAAGAAAACTCTCAGAAAAAGGAAAGAAAAATTCCTTACCAATGTGCCTGTGCAGAAGACGTTTGTGAATTCTTATATTTTGACCATGGACTTCTTTAAGTGTAACTACTTCAGCCTGGTGGGCTTCATAGGAGGAAGAGCTGATCACAAAATCTCCACCTTGATCCCAATCTACTTCATCCTCCACAAAAATCCTGTAACTCCATGATATAAAATTAATGTGATTACACTTACAAGAGTTATGCTCACAAATTTCATTAAAAATGAACAGTTTTGCTCAGGGAGATCTCAAAAAAAAAAAAAAAATCCACAGGCTATGCTGTAGGAAAAGCCCCTTTAGGGCTCTCTGCAAAAACAGATGCCTGAAATATGTGGGAGGAAATTAATCCTGGAAGCATCTATTTCACATCATTGATTAACAACATACACAATACCAGTACAGAATTTCAGGGCTCAGGTTGCCTCCAAAAGACGTCAGACCATTTTTGGTGCAAGGAATACCTTACAGAGCCGAAAGTCCACTTTGGATTTAGACAACAATCATGTGCAGAGCAGTGTGGCTGTCTGCTCTTGACATCTGATCTTCCACTAGAGTTGGTTGGTGCAGTCAGTAGTGGGTGGAAGGCAATTCAGTTCTCTGAATTGGGCACTTGGAGCAGGATTTGATTCCCTAAACAAGAGCACCTCTTGCTACCTGAGATATCCCAGGATACCTCAGACATCAGCTGACAGATGCGACAGGACTGGTTCCTGGAGCATTCCTGGAGACAAAGGTGCAAGCCATGGAGGGGATTCAAAGACACCTCAGATAGACACAAACCCTCTGTTTTGGTACCTGAATCCTGCCTTCGGTAGCTGAACACCCTCTAGACACCAGCACTTAAAACTCTGCTGGCTATTGAACGTTGAGTCCTACATTTAGTTGTTTTAATATTGAACTGATGATCCCCTTTTACAGTCAAAGTTGTATTCGTAGTTCAGGGGATTTTTAGCTTCACATAAAGAAAACAAAAGCATTTAGTGGCAGCAAAATGAATAATGATCAGTGTTTATCTCTATTGGATAAACACCTTGTCCTGTTACAGGGTGACTCCTGCTGGCCAGGTGATGATCTAAACTCCTCAGGGAATTACTGAGAAAGGAGAGCACTGAGTGAATTATGAGAATGCCTCCCATGCAGTCTAGAGTGACAGAAGTGCAGAGAGAAAGGACATTCCTAAAGGGATGTTTTCAAGTTTTTCCAGAGTATCTTTTCACAATATTTTTCTAAGATGAGTAGGTTCCAGTTGAGCACTTACAGTGTACAGCACCTGTGAATATTCAGTAGAGAAATCCACCAAAAAAAATTACGTTTTTTGTTTTTGGGTTTGTTTTTTTTCCTAGAGGAATTACTGCATATCTTCTGAAATGGCAGGAAAGTCCTTGCTTGAATAATGTGCTGATTCATGCTGGAAAAGGATCTAGAGCAGCTCCTCTCCTTCAATAAAATCCACTTCCTTCAGCTTTCATTTTCCTTCAGGTTTCATATTCCAGCTCTGACTCACCTATTTCTTGCATCCAATCACACAAACTCTTAACTGGCTATTTGTAGACTTTTAATGAAAAATATGGTTTTCTTTTTTCCCTTTCTTTTAAAAACTGAAACAATTCTGTGTGCTATATTTAATGTGCATGAATTAATTCCAAACCCTTGTATCTTAGCACCTCGTGATATTTCATATAAAATATCAGGGCAGCAGCCCAGATCTAGCCTGGATCCATTTCATCCAAGTGTTTAACTGTCACGCTTCAGTCAAGAATCTGCTTACTCTGATCTCCCACCTTAGCCAGGGAATGAGAAGAATTTCCAGAGGGTGATCCTAATGTTGCAGGGTTTGGATCAGGATCAGCTACAAAGCAATTCCTAAGCAATTAATCTACGCTGAACACACAACTCTGAGAGAGCTCACAACAGATGAGTCCTGCTGGTGAGGTCTTTGCGCTTCCACTGCCCATCTTTACAACCATTTCCCAAATAATTCCTTCCCTAAATGCAGATATTCCACCTCTACCCAGATGGGAACTCTTCCAATGAGTTTTTGTTAGGCCTGGCTGAAAGGGAGGGAGGAGGGGAAGGAAGGAAGGAAGGAAGGAAGGAAGGAAGGAAGGAAGGAAGGAAGGAAGGAAGGAAGGAAGGAAGGAAGGAAGGAAGGAAGGAAGGAAGGAAGGAAGGAAGGAAGGAAGGAAGGAGGGAAAACAGCTTCATTCATCCTTAGAATTTGGATTCCTTTAGAATTAAAGTTAATCTGGGTTGGAAGGGACCTTAAAGATCATCAGCCTCCCCACCATGGTGCAATTTTCTGTAACCTAGGGTTTTTTTCCTATTTAGACATAGTTTAGACAGAGCCCATCACAAATGAAAAGAATAATGCAACTCATAGGAACATTAATACAAGTCATAGGAACAGGAGTCAAAATTTAATATTTGAAAGCATATTTGGGCAAAATACCACCTTTCATTGCCAGGAGCAACATCAGCTCCCAGATGTGTCCAAGGCATCTTAGGATAAGCACTATAAATTTGCACCTGTCCGTAAACACCTGGGAAAATAAAAAAAAACAGAAGGAGGATTTCAAAGGCTGAAGGGAAAAGAGGCTTGAGAAGAACTGAAGCAATAACTAAATATATGGAAATATATATATATTAAGGTATATTTCTATATTTTATGAAAAGTGTAAGAACAGCACAAAGCCTCCACTCAAAATACAAAGTGAACTAGCAATAAATCATCAATAAAGTAAAACGACCATCACGTGTACAGGCAAGAGAGGGGATTTTGCCACAGAAGTCTCATTGGCACAAATTAGAATTGAAGGAATTGCATGCAATGATATCTACCACTAAAAAAAATTATCTAAGTAAACAAATTAGGTAAAAACTCCAGAAATGAAAGAGACAAAAAAACTATGCAGCTATTATTAATCTTTCTGGACCATGAACTTTAATTTTTTTCCCCTCTGGAAAATGGATCCAAAACCAGAGCAAAAAGCCAAAATATAGAAACTTTTCATATAGATGACATGTCCCAGAAGATTAAACCTTAGCTCAAAAATACGTGCGCTTTTGTTTGAGGTTAACCTGTAAAACATAGTAACAGTTTCCACAGCGGTAGATTTGGATATAACCAAAAATTAGTCTCCTATGAAAAGGGGAATTTGTGTTTCATACCAATACTCCCTGGGTGGACATTTATATCCTCCAGGCGATCACAGTAAATCCCTTCAGATGCCCGAAGAAGGAACAGCAGCTTTAAATCCTTTTCTAGGGGATGTAGAGAAGAACCTGCAATAAAGACAAAACAGCATCAAACCCACCACAAAGGTATCCATGGCTTCTGTGATGCTGAAAATGGGAGGGAAACTAGGGGGGTAAATCCACGTGAATCTGATTTTAAAGGAATATCTAAATGGCTGAATTAATATTTCCTTTCTCAACCTCTTTTTGCCTTTTTGCTCCTTCACAATTTCACCAGTTTCGGGGTAATCTTGCAGCTAGGATGGGGAAAACTGAAAGATTGAGGAAAAAAATTAGGGAAAAAGAAAGTGTCCAAGAAGTTTTGGTGTGTGCAATAGTGATAAGTCTGCACAGTAAATTGCATTCCAACTTTGCCTTCATTTCTTTCACCAAGGGTAGTTTACAGTTTCAGAAGAAAATGGCCCAGCACTAAACAGACACTAAGGAGGAAAAAGTAGGACAGTTTTTGCCCCGGAGAAATGTATGCGGAGTCCAGTAAAGGAGTTCAGCGTTCCTTTAAAATTAGAGATTAAATCAATTATGCAACAGAAAACTGCAGCAGATGTAGAGCTAAAAAATATATACATATCTGTACAAAATTAGCTGGCCTGTCATGTTCTTTTAATATTTAAAAATTACTAGTTTGGAAAAGAGAGCTGATTTTGTATCCTAAAGAAACACTTTGCTTTAAGAGCTTTTTTTATTTAAGTGAAATCAATAAAACAATTCATTGTTCTCCCACCAGCGTCTGACTGATAACCGGGGATATTTAAATTCTCTGTACAGCTTTTTAATGGATAAAAGGCAAACAGCACAAGACTTGCCTGCTCCTCATCTAATATATATCACAGCAGTGAGCTCATATATTCTCTGGGGACATGGAGGGAATTATCTTTCTGTGTCCATCGTCCACCCAAACCAGCTTTGCTTTCCTTGTTTAAACTCCCATAACTGTGGTTTGGACTGAGGAAAACCAGGAATTAGGTTGTGTCCAAATATGCTTTCACAATTTCACGTATTTTTTAATCCTGGTTACAAAGCATTTACTATTCCAGTTAAGTCAGTTAAAATCATCTGATATATCCAATTCTCAGCTCAGTTTTAAAACCATTTTTAAGTAGGCTTCCAGACTTAACAAGCACATACAAAGTATTGGAAATGGGGATTTATAGGATGAACTGGAAGTTGTCACTCCCTTAAAAGAATTACATCTACATTTAGCTAAAAATCATAAATTTTAGTCCAAAAAAGCACAACAGATTAAGAAATGTTACCCTTGTTAAAAAAAACCAAAACCACACAAATCAAAAATACAGCCAGAGCGAGAAACAAAGGTCATAACAAAACTATTTAGAATGGAAAATAAAAGAAAAAACGGAAGATAATATTCACAGAAATTCTTCAGTGGCTGGAAACTGTAAATGGTAAATGACACAAAAGAACATAGGAGTCATCAATGAGTAGAAAAATTCTACTTCTTTTAAGGATATTTAGAAGAAAAATAGGCTTAATACTTGCTTATTGTCATCAATATTTCCATGGGTTTAAATCCATGGATTTCAGTAACTTGAATGCAAGTGCTACTGGAGAGGTTTCCAGGAAACCCATTGGACAATTAAGGTGAACTCTTCAATAATTTTGGGATCACTCATGATGTTTGAGAGCCCTTGAAGAAAGCTAATATTGTGCCAATATTCCAAACAAAGATAAAAGTAAGAGCCCCAGGTAATTACAGGCCTGTCAACTTGACACTGATTCTAGGGGAAAAATAAATAAAAATGGAATGTCCAACTCTGAACACAATTAATAAATCATTAAAGGTGGATGATATAATTAATGCCAATCAACCTGCTTTTACAGAAAAAAGGGTCCTGTGAAACTTCCTTGTTATCATCTCCTAATGAGATTACAAGTCTAGTTGATAAAGATAATAGCTTTGATATCGTATAATTGGCTTCTCCAAGGCACTTGGCTTAGAAGCACAAAACTTTGTGATTAACAAACTACACGAGTGCAGCAGGAACATGGCACACACTAATTTACAGCCTGAGTGACTGGAATGGGGGCATGGACTCAAGCAGGTCTGGTCCTGCAAATCCTGTGGAATTCAATGTTTTGTTAGGGATCCAAATTGTGTGAAGATACTGCAAGTAAGCAGATAAACTGACACAAATGGGGAGAAAAATTACAGGGATGGTCTAGGAAAGTCAGCAGAAATTTTGAAGTGAAGAATTAGGAAAAATGTGAAGAATGCTCAAGGGGACCCTTCTTGAGCAGGGTGGTTGGATTAGATGACCTTCAGCAATCCATTCCAGCTTTACCCATTCTGTGATTCTCTAATATTGAAAATAATAAGGCAAGAGGTCTTGAAAAGGTAAGGATCTCTCTGAAACAAATGGAGAAGAAAGAAAAACTAAGGGAAAAGGCGAGTAGGGTCTCAGATACGTACTTTGGCTAAGTCTATATAGATTCCAGCAGAATGGCCCAGGAAAATGAAGATATGGAAGCAGCAGCTACCTCAGCTTACCCATGAGGGGAATCCAAAATAGTTGATGGACACAGGTCACAGGGGTTGGGTAAGTTTCATGACCTTATGAAGTAACTGGCTATGAAATCAGAGCTCTTGCAATAAGTTTTGTTAAAACTATCAACTTGCCATAAACAACAGGAATCATGATCTCTACAACATGTAAGTGAATTATTTGGGCTTTCAATGTCCTTCTTCGGACTTTGGATGTGAAAACTTCAGGCTTCTTGTTCCGCTTTTCTGTGGTGAGCAAGTCCTACATATTGGCCCAATTCTCCATCCTGCATGAGACGAGCAGAAATGGATCCCTCTTCATGCTCCTACTCCTGCTAGAAGCCTTGGCAATTTGATGAGCAACCTGATTGACCATAAAGTCAGATAATAATGTGCTGCTGGCAGAGAACCAGGAAAAAAGGGTACTTGCAACCTGGAAATTACCAAAAGCTGGCGGAAATGTCTGGTGAGATGTGCAGAAAAGGTCAGGAGGCACTAAAGACAGAGGCTGGGCTCCCTCAAACACATGTTCTTCCCATTGCACTATACAGTGCAAAAACCCCCAACCATACATGATAATCCTGTGTTTATAAACAACCTGTGCTGTTAATAAATTCACCACTGATTACACACTGTCCTGAAGTGTGAGATCCAAATGTTGGGATTGTAACACAGATCTATTAGCACAGTGGTTGCAGTGGGTTCATAATCCTTCATCAGGTCTAACCTCTGGAGAGGACAAAACCTACTATGTGAAAAAAGGAGGGAAAAATGGAGAACAGAAATAGAGATATGTTTTTTCTCTCCAGATTTTCATTTATTTTGGACTGTGGTCTGGATCTAGTTTGTTGAGTTTCAAAAGCATTTTCCATTGTTTTCGTATTTCAGTTCTATTCCAGATGTTCTTCCTGACAGATTTTTGCTGTATTCTTTTGGGTTTTGTTCCATAGCAAAACCCATTCAATTCTTTCCTAGAACACTGGATGTTTCCTCCCTTTCAGGCTTCTCTTTTTTCCATAACATGACACTCTGCAACAGCTGTTGCATATAAAGAGTAACGAAATCTCTGAGATAAGGTCTCCTCCCTTCACTGGCAAACAGACTTTGCTGAGTATCTTGCTGGGACCATCTCCTCTATCTCTGTTTCCTGAATCCAAAACTTCTTGGGCTCTAACTACCCAGCTATTTTGAAAACTGTGGTACATTGTCACTAGAAAGCCTGAGGAGTTTATGCTCATGGTCAATACACAGCTGGACAGCCATCTACCGTTGGTTCTTCTTCTGGAGCTTCCTTCAGGTGTTCAGGCTGCACTCTGGAAAGCAGCTGGAAAAGCAGCCAGATGACGAGACCTCACTTGGTTGCTTCTTTCTGCCAAATGTCCAGAAGATTTCAGAACTCCTCAGTTCCACAGCTCCACAGCTGTGGAGTAGGAACCAACAGCCAGAAGTGCAGGATGAATGTTTGAGGAGTAAGTGGTGAAACACGTAGGATGGGATCTGAGAGTCCCAGTGCCCTCCAAATCCTCTCTGGAGGCTGGCACATGCAACACAGGGGTAAATGACTGAACAGTGGGATTTTTAAGCAGAAGTTGCAGGCAGGGGGAGACAATGTGAGGGTGCCCAGAACAATAGAAAATCCTTATAATCAAGCAACTGAACCATGTTTCCAGGGAGAATCTTATACCTACATTCAGGTTTCGTAATGTAGATTTTCTCTAGATACCTGTATCAACCAGTCCCACTGACTGCAGTGGCTCCACTGGCTATATTGAATAGATCTCTACTGGAACAGCAGCTCATGTGCTGATGTCCACATTACACCTAAATTCGGGTGTCTTGAACATGTGAACCAAATTCTTACCTATGTGGTGCAATCAGTTAAAAAATACTGAGTTGCTTGGAAAGAGTAAAAAGCAAAGAGACAGAGGCTGAGAGGTTTTTTGAAGGGGATGTAGAGGGTTCAATGAACTTTTCAAACCACTTTTTTTTCTGCGATCGGGAACGAAAATACATCTCATTACGCCAACAGAGTCCCTTTTTCATACAAGTTGGACAGCTGCGCAGGGATGATATGTGACTGTAGTGTGGGACTCAGCCCACAGCTAAAGATGGGACCCACACAACAGAGGTGCTGGAGAAGTTGGAAAACACAGTAAATTGCTGAAAATCACTGGTGCCCTAATTATTGTTATTTACTCACTGCTAGCACATGGCCATTTAATGAAATATACTGATTTGCCCTTTGACAAGTCAGTATGGGGGTTCTTCCTGGAAAAAAGGGGGAGTAAATGCATTAGAGTTCTTACCACAAGCAAGATAAGAGGCAGCAGAATTGTCTGGGGTTCCCTCTCCAGACAATCAAGCCATGAGCTAATGATGACCTTAGGCTTGTTGCCTCCAATGAGTAACATGACTGACAGGCAGCCATCACGAGATATGCGAAAGAAAGAATGTGACAAGTTGAAACTAAAAAGAGAAATCCTATCTGGATAAGTACTTGGCAAGCTCTACTACAAAAAGCAAAAGCAGCCTGCCAGCAAAGTGCAGCTAAGTGCAGTTTAGTTCAGGATGAGTCCAACGGATCAATGTGTGCCAAGTGAACTTCAGCATTTTCTTCAGCTTTATTGGGAGCTGAGGGCTTTGTTCAGCAGTGGAACAGGGCACTTTCTGCACATATCATCTGAGTTTTAATGCTTATGGGTCAAAATGAACAGAATCATCCTGGCTGAGAATGAAAAAACAACTGTGAGATGTTGAACTCATCATTTCTTATCTTGTTTTGACACAGATGTGCTAATGATATTTAGCACTTTGTTTACTCTCTGAACTTCAAACTCTCCTTTTATAAGCTGGAAAAATAGCTAATTTTTACAGTGTGATAGGGCAGAAAAACAGAAATAAATGGTGTAACTAAAATTCTATTGCAAACATCACCATCAAATAAAAGACTTTGAAGGATAAAGTGAAAAAGATAAACTCCTTATCTTAGAGGTAGGACTATGAAAGTAGAAGTAATCAGAAAGTTTCCCTGGATCTAACAACACTGAAGGGCTAGAAGCACCCACTGAAATTCCTGTGTCAGTAGATCCACACATTTTACTTTGGGTTTTCCAAGGGTTCTGACAGAGTTCTTTGTTGGTCTCTCATCATCTCACATCTTCCAGTGACCATAATTCACACTGGGTTGTGATCATACATTAAAGAGGAAAGCAGAGATTGACCCTGTAGGGTCAAGGGTGTTCCAAGAATTCTGATTTCCCAGCTATAAGTATTTTCTCATCCCAGCTTGCCTGTAAATTATTTTTTCAATAAAATTAATTAGGTTCTTGTTATGGTTGAAAAACTCCAATTTTACACTAATTTTTTGCCTTTGTTACGTATTTCCCATCATCATTCAATTCCTATATATTTATGGTAATTATTTAACCTTCTGATTTTTTTTTTTCTCTGCAGATAAGAAGACAAGTGCTCTCGAGGACACCGAACCCAAATAAGACGAATTTCTAAATTGATCACTCTTCTCTAGGAGTTTAAGGGAACCAAATACTCGAGCTTTACCAGAAAATCTTAGTCCCAGGCCATGGAATTAGAAGGAACAGCATGGGGCCAAAGATTGCTACGCTGAAAACAGGGCATGGAGAAATTACACAACAAGGCAGGACCTGGGGATTTGGCTCACGTGATGCCAACCTGAGATCCTGCTCAGGCAATGCTGAACGCTGATGTCCACCTCTATTAAATCTGTTTACTAAACTGTCTCATTATCTATTTTGTGTCAGGATTTCTTTAGGGTGTGGTGGAGTTGGACAGATGGGCTTCAAAACCCTTCCTTCAGGCATGGAACAGGCAGAATTGGACAGATGGGCTCCAAGACGTTACCGTAAGGCCCTGAACACGTGGGAAGAGAAAGGGGAAGGGAGAAAAAAACAGGCACTCCCAGCTGTACATGCAGGAATAGAAGCCAGCACGAGATGTGGGAAACTTGCAGAGTCTCTACCCACCCATCATCTCACAGCTGAAACAAGGACAGCTCTCCAGGAGACGCTGGGCTGCGACTCAACAGCTGCAAATACCTGTTTGGTTTTTAATATCATTACTACTCACAGATGTGCTGGAGGGGAGTTTGTGCAGCAAAGTGCCTCAATGTTTTTTTAATAAGTGTTTTTAGCAATGAACACATGCTTTTTCTTAAAACCAATATGAAACCATATTTAAAGTGCAAAGGAGTCTAAGTAAGAAATGACTGACACTCTTTTAAGTATATATATTTTTTAACCTCCCAGATTAGTCTTTCCAACCTCTTTTTCCAAAGAAAAACACAAGACAGCAAAATAACTTTTTTGGCCAGTACTGTATTAACTAAACAGTCCCTTGAGATTAACAACAAACAAATATTGAAGCAGACTTCCTCAGGAGGTGATTACACAAACAAATTCTCTTTTTAAAGTTCATGAAACCAATCTTGGGAAAGGTCAAGCAATGATCAGCAATGTGATCCCAGCATCCTAAGGATTCCTGTAAGTAAATATAATGCCTGGCTTTAGAAACGTTGATATTTAAAGGGAATTATGAGAGTAATTACTTCAGAGTGGAAAAACACCCATCCTGACTGTTGTAAATAATGTGGAACAGCCCCAGTGACTTTGGGGACTGTGAAACTGCTGGAAGTAAGGGCAAGGTGGTACCTTCCTGTGGTCCTGGTGCTCATCTGTACAGATGGATGAGAGGAAAAAGTGTGCTGAATCCAGCTGTTTCACACCACAGCAGGATTTCCAGGCATTCTGCGGATTCTCCATGAGTCTGTTTATGTTGGCTTTAAATACTTCTCTTTCACAAAAAGTGTCCTATTAATGCCCATAGTCACCAGGCACTGCCTGAACACTAGGGCAGATCCTGCCCTGAGGAATTACTGTCTCATAAAGCAACCCCACAGGAAGTAGGGAGGGCTTTTACACACATCAGATAAAATCTCTGCCGCAGTGACACCAGGAGTGAGGTGCAGATTGCAGTAATTGTAACACATTGCTATTAAAGGAATAGGTAATTAGCTCCAGTGGATAATCATCATGCTTGACATGGATTCTGGGTGTCCAAACTGCAGATATCCAGACAGCCACGGGGCATCAGGTTGGGCAGCATGTTTACGGTGACACTCTTTCTCCACACTTTTTTTTCCTATCAAGAGCAGAAATAAACCCCAGGCATCCCAAAGATCAGCTGTTTACTCACCCACTCTCAGCACACCCCCCAGCACCACAACACAGGCTGCGCTCAGGATGTTGCTGGAGTTGCTGGGGAACTCGAGGGTCCCCAGGATGTAGAGTCCTCTCAGAGGGGGAAGAGCCACATCCACCAGGATGGTCCTATCTGAGAAACAAAGCAGAGCGTCGTTTAGGTCAATGGTAGCCTGCCAACACTACTTGCCAAAAAGTGTGGCACGCTGGTGAAGAATTCCAGCTTGGCTTGAGTTTTGGGTTTTTCAGATTGGTTTTCATAGAATCACAGAATGACCTGGGTTGAAAGGGATCTTAAAGACCATCTTGTTCCAACTCCATGCCACAGGCAGGGACACCTTCCACTGGACCAGGTTGCTCCAAACCCCTCCAATACGGCCTTGAACTTCCAGGGATGCAGTCACAGCTTCTCTGGGCAACCTGTGCCATGGCCTCACCACCCTCTCGGGGAAGAATTCCTCCCCAATATCTAATGTAAACCTAATCTCTTTCAGTTTGAAGCCATTTGCCCTTGTCCTGTCACTCCAGGCCCTTGTGAATAGTCTCTCCCCATCTTTCCCATTTTTGCCTCATGGAATTGACGAGAACAAGAACAACAAAATGCCACATCCCTGGAAGTGTTCAGGGCCAGGCTGGGCAGGACTTGGAGCAACCTGGTCTAGTGGAAGGTGTCCCTGCCCACGGCTGGAGGGTTGGAATGAGATGACATTTAAGGTCCTTTCCAACCCAAACCGTTCTGGGATTCTAGGAAGTGAAAAAAGTCCAACAGTATCAACTAAGTGCTTCATGGTGCAAATGGCCTGCAAGTCCCCCACTTGTCAGCAGCAGTGATCAGGGTGACAAACTGCAGCCACACGCCATGAACTATCTCCACTGACTCCTTGTCACTGCTTCTCCCTCTTTTCAGCTTGACTTTGCTCTCCTGGGTTTTGTACATGAAAACCCACCTCTTCCTCACCATCCCCTCACCATCCAAGAGGAAAGCTTTGCTTACACCAGCACAACCTGCAGAAAGCCAGAGCTCATAGAAACACAGAATTGTTAAGGTAGGAAAAGACCTGTGAGATCATTGCCAGGTCCATCATGAGTTCCTCCATTCTATACTCATATTCCCCTCTAAAATCAGTTAACAATGACCAGGTGAAGCACCATTCCCTCAGATCCTTAAGGAGAAAGCAAGAGGGACATTTTTATATTGCAGAACTGAGTGGGGACTGTTGTGGGTTGAGCACAATGGCAATGTCACTGCTGCTTCCTAAAGCTGCAAGTCTGCAGCCTGGGAACCTTTAAAATGCCCCTTAAGTGTTCCAAGTAGGACATGAGCAAGGATGTAAATGGCAGATCATTTAGAGGCAGAACACTGCACAGAGGTGAATTCCACCCTCAGGGCCCATCTAATGTTCTTGGGTGTCACTAAGACCTTCTCAGTTGATTGCACTGGAAAACAGCTCAGGCCATGAAACTGTGGTTTCCATCCCCTTTCATTATTGGCAAGAGTAGCAGTGTCCAGGTATGGCGCATCTCCCAGTCAGTGGGTGTTCCTGGAAGCAGGAAAAGAAAGGTGTTTCCCTAACAAGAGGTTCAATAATATGCTCTAATCATGAGTTTCACAGAAACGTATTGCAGAAAAAAAATCTTCAACAAAATGACAACCCCGCCATACACAGAGGTTTTCTGTGACTTTCGTTGTTCTCATATGCATTTATTGCAAGGCATGGATACACGAAACAGGAGAGATTAAGGAACACACATATTTTTCCAGTGGATTTTGACAGAGTGGACAATGGCAAGTGACTTGAGAATTGAGAACGGGACACTTGAAACCAGTTTTGTGTGGAATATAAGAAGAGCCGTGAAGTGTCTTGGTTCAGCTGCTTGACAGTTTCACTTCTGCCTGTGGACACTGGCAACTGCTTTGGATGGGAATACAAACGGGTACCCACAAAATGGGTAGCACAGAGAAAGTCCTTTCCCAAAAATCATGTAATTAGGGGTTCACTCAAACTACTCAGCACAAAGGTTTAAGAACATTTCCAAGCCCTGTTTGCAGGAAACATAATCAATATGATTCTGTGAAAACCTACCTCTGTACACTCAGAAGTACACTGAAAGAAAAATACTAGTAGGCTGTCTTTAATAGTAGCATTTCCTAGTTTTTGACCCCTTAGTTTTACGACCCTGAAGTTTCACAACCTCCAGGGAAAGGAAAATTTTATTTCAGGTTGTGTTTTCAGGTCTGGAATTGTGGCTCTGCTTACAGACTTGTTTGTCTCCTACATACATGTTCCTGCCTTTATCCCTGTGACCCAATTACCCCACCTCTTCCTTTTCCTCCTGTCTTTTTATCCTTTCTCTCTGGCCATGAGCAAAGCCCAGGACATCTGCTCTCAAGGACTACACCAAGTACAGCAGCAAGCCATGGTTAATCTGAACCCCTCACCCCAAAACAAATTCCCTGCATCCTTGGTCTGAAACATCTTTCAAGAATGCAAAATTTTCACAGCGTTCAGATGAAGTAAGTCTCTAGGGAGCAAGTGCAATTCTTTTCCCCCTAAATCTTATGCTGTTAGTACTTAATTTGTTTTTACAGGCATGAAGAGACTCCTGTCTATAATCTCTTTACAGGACAGGTACAGTCCCAGGCCCCGCAGAGCTGTGAAGGGAAGGCTCAGGATGTGAGGATATGAAACAGAGAGGAGAATGAGGGGGGAGTTGTTGCTAAAATGGTATCTCTCAGACAGAAGGGGAATCTAGTTTGTGAAATCACAGCTCAAGAATGTGGCAAAAAGCTGCAGTTGACAAAGGCCATAAGTATATTCATCAAACACAGGCTGAAACATTTTTACAAGGAAAAGAAGCAGCGCTCCCAGGCATGCCATTTATATGTCACATTTCAGTCTAGGACAGAGATTTTTGCTGAATTGCACATCTTTCTAAAAAAGGTTTTGTAAAGGAAATGCTGACTGCTCTGTAACTGTGGCATCATGTGTGTGAGCCTTGAAACACAGGAGTGAGAAATTCCTCCACTCAGAGATATTTCTGCAAACATAGAGTTTCCTCAGTTTAAAAAGACAGCACTCTGGGGTGTGATGATTGGGGTGTGAAGTCCTCAGAGGGCGAAATGTTGCTCTGTAGAAACAACAGAACACTCCTTTGACAGGGAAAAAAATCTTTGCCCTCCTCAAGAGGAATGCAAACAGATTCAAAGGCAACTTCCTTACAGAATACACTCATTTACCTCGTAGAGGGAGATACAACTTAGCAGTTAAAATAATAAACTTTAGGTCACTCAGCTCAAAGGATTTACCTTCAGAGAAAGGCAAACTGGAGTTGTTTTTCCCCCATGAAAATATTCATACAAGGGCAAGAAACTGCTTTCAGCAAGCCATAGTTTGAGTCTGAAAACAGGGCAGTATTTCATTGTACATACACTTTCTTCAGACAAAAAGCTCACAGGTATGCTAGAGTCTTAATGTTCAGATGCACAATACTGAGAAGTCACTAATGACTCCAGCAATGACACAAAATGCCTTTGATCAGCCACATTGCTGTATAAAACACCATAGCATGCCATTGAATGGAAATCAGGCACAACAGAGGAGCTATTATATGGGATACAGTACTCCAGCATTCATCTCTTCAAACAGAAAAACTTCAAAGAAAATCAAAATCAGAAAATGAAGAACAGAGTGAATTCCACCACTGGAGGAAAAAAAAAAAAGAAAAAAAAAAGGAAGATAGAAATTGCCAGAGGCTACATGATATCATATCAATACCCTTCAAAACAGCATCCCTTTGCTTGGAATTAGAACACATTCTCCTTGCACCCAGAGCATGCTGCATCAGGAGTGTGTCACACTAAAAACCATAAACCAAAGCCCTGAAAATCTCAGGGCTTTGGGAAGCCGATGCTCCTGCTGGCTGCTGCAATGGCATGACTAAACTCCTCCGGCTTGTTTTCCAAGGTGGTGTGGCTGCTAAAGCCTGATCCATGTGAGAGGCCCTTGTGGGATGGCTGTGGCTCTGGAGGATGAACCTCCAGGGATAAAAGCACAAGTTGTGGCAGCCTGAGCTGGGGATTTCCAGATCAGGCTGGAAGAGACTCATATCCACTGGGGAGACAGTCACTGATGAGAATTGTAGCGACATACCAACACTAAAAGTTGCTTTAACGTGAGGGACCCACCTCTGTTGCAAGTGAAATTCATCCTCGTGCTAAGAAGTCTGTGAAGTCAAACAGGGCAAAAAAAGGAAGAACTTAGCACACAACCCCAATTTCCAAGCTTGCCAGATCTCTAGGTGTCAAGCAGATACCAAGCAAGAAAGCAAAAACCTGGTTTCTAATATGTATATTTTGCTAAGAGAGGTATTTTCTACCTTTTCAAACCTTCCTGAGTCCAGCCCATGCAGTGGCCCTAATGATGCAATTTTGCTTATTTTGTTAAATAAGCAAATTGAAGCTTTCAATAGCCAAACTTAGGCAGTGCCCCAGTTCTCCAGTGAGCTCTAGGAATCCACATTCTGTCAAACATTTCAACAGTGTCAGACCAAAGTGTAAGACCAAAGTCTTTTCCCACACTTCTTCACACTAGAAATGAGCACTAAGCATCTATTATTTGCTTTTCTGACTCTAAAACTGTTCTTTGGGGGCTGAAAGGTCTAAGCCAGTCATGCACAGCATACCAGAAGCAGACTCATGTCTTGGCTTTCAACCAGAAAATCATTGTAGATGGCTCGCAGAAGAGAAATTTAAGTAACCAGAAGACAGCAAAGAGTAAGACACAGCTGCATCCTGCCAGGCATGAATCACAAAAACTTATATTGGTGTGCATAGCAGCACAAAATTCGGGTGTTTTGTAGAATATTTGTTCTCATGAGAACAAACTCTCACTTTTTTGAAGCCATCTGGAGTCATTCTGAGTTTAGCAGGGTCTGCACAAACCAGTGGAAAGGGGAAAGGAAACACCTATAAAATGCTACAATTAAACATACATTTTAAAATTGTTGATTTCATTTTAGATTTTGGATCCAAGCAAGGGGCTGACTTCCTTTAAAACGGAAACTCAAACACTTGTGGCAGCAAAGCAAAGCATGGGAAATGGACAGAAAATTAGTCTTGCCTAACTTCATTTAAATTGCATTTATTTGAGCAATAAATCCAGTTCCCTCATGACCCTGGTGAGGACCTTGACTCCAATTTAAGACCCTGTATCTGTTGACTCCAATGCCAGCGAGTGTCTCAGCACCTCCAAACCAGCAGGAAGGAAGAGGGAGAGCAGAAATAAAATAGAGAGGATGACCAGAAAAGGCAGACATGCAACAAAATAGATGGTGTGATAGACAGCTTGTGTTTGTGTTCTCCTTTGTGTTCTTGGGATAAAACTGAAGGAGGATTCCAGAAAGGCACTGGAGAGGAGAACAGTTTCTGCAATCAACCAACACACACATTTACTCTAGTGATGGGAATGAAGAGATTTTTTTATAGAACCACAGAATCATGGAATAACCTGGGTTGGAAGGGACCCACAAGGATCACCAGGAGTCCAGCTCCTGGCCCTGAAGAGAGCAGCCCCAAGAATCCCACTATGTGTCTCAGAGTGTGATCCAGATCCTTCCCCAGCATCATTGCCCTTCTCTGGACATGCTCCAGCCCCTCACCTTTGCAGGAAACACAGAGGAGTTTTATTCATTGTGTATCACAAACATCCTTCAGTTTCCATTCTCTTGATCTGATCTAAACAACAGAACTCCAAACCCTCAGCCAAACCTATTTATTTATTCATTTGTTATTCTCTGCTTCTGTGTAAATTGTGATTTACCTCTGTGCCTCTTCATACCTGCATCTGACACATGATGTTGAAGACTGGAATGTTCTGGTCATATGGCAGTCATGGGCTGTTAGTGGTGAACTGGTTATCACAGAATCACAGAATCATTTAGGTTGGAAAAGACCTCCAAAAACATCGAGTCCAACCTGTGACCGATCCCCACCTTGTCACGCAGCCCAGAGCACTGAGTGCCACATCCAGACATGAACACCTCCAAGGATGGGGACTCCACCACCTCCCTAGGCAGCTCCTTCCAATGTCTGACCACCCTTTCCATGAAGAAATTCTCCCTGAACTCCAACCTTACCTACTCTTCAGCTCAGTGCAAGCTACCCCGAAAAGTGAAGAAGAGTAATATTTAAAAAATTACAGCATTGTTTTTGGGGTTGGTTCTTTTTCATATTTATCAGAAAATTGAAGATTAAATATATATTGAAGGTGGATCATAATTCTTAATGTAACCTGCAATTATGTATACACATACATATACATATATATATATTCTTTAATGACACAGACCAGAGAAGCCTTAACCACGACTGAGGCTCCATTCCCAAACACCAACACAAACACTTCCTTCCACAAAAGCCGTAAACCAAAACCAGGTGGGAGAGGACTAAATATGAAGTGATGTTATCCACATTTCCAGAAGTGGAGCTGTGGTAGGTAGAGAGACTTAACTGTTTTCAAACAAATGAGAGGAAACAGCATCAGGTTCCAGATTATTTCAGGTACATATCAAACAATATTCACAGGATCATTCAATAATTATATCTGGAAAGGATCTCGGGACCTCATGTAGTCCAGCTTCCTCATCAAAGGAGGGTCAGCTCTTATGCAAAATGGTTATCACAAGTTTTTTCTCCAGATTTTATTGCCAATTCCCTAATATATTTACTACAATCCAGTTTTCATGCAGTAATGCTATAAGATGAGCTGGGATTTAAATGTAACTCAAGTTGAAATGCAAGCTGAAATACAGGCATAAGCTAAAATGTCTAGGAGGCATCCATGGCTAATGGTTTGAGAGATTACCATTGATAAGTGGGAATTGCAACAGGAAAATAAAATGGAAGGTGATGCAATTGCAGAAATGTAAAATATGATCCTTGCACAAAGCACAGAGAGAGATGGGTCAAGAGATGAGCTCTTTGTGAGTTGTGGTTCTGGGTCTTACAAATTCTCTTCTGAATTAAGGTCCCTGCACATATTCCAGCTTGAAAGTCAGTATAAGTGCTTGTGTTTGTGTGTATGTGAAAATTGAAAAGAATTATCTTTCTCTTCCAAAAACTACATTTTTGTACTGCAGTCTGTGTGACAAGGAACAAATGCGGGGTCCTGCACACACTGGAATGGCCGCCAGTGCCAAGGAGCCCATGTTGGGACACAAATACAAATCCCAGCATAGGCAGAGCCCAGAACTTCTACAGAAATTAACCACCTTCCCTTCCTCACGTACTTGGCAAGATGATGACGTCTTCCCCGGGGCCTGGGATGCTGCCATTGGATCCACCCCAGCCTTTTCCCACATCATTCCATGTCTCTGGGTGTGACCATTTCAAGACAGCACCAGAAGGACCTACAAAACAGGACATATAAAGACAGAATTATCATTTTCTGTAGCTGGAAGAATTAACATTACTTTGATATTCAAGCATCTGTGACATTAACATCCTCCTTTTGTCACTGATGAAGCAACACTAACAGCTTTATGTTATTTTCCATGCTTAAAGAAAACTGCTTGATTAAATTCCCAGGGCATGGGAATTTCCATACTTTCCTAAAGTATGAAAGATTTTTTAAAATGAGTGATCAACTCTTCCAAGCTTGTCAACACCCAGAAAAGCAGTTTTCCCATTCCAAGGGGTGACCAAGACCTGCCTCGGAAAAGCAGCTTGACCAAGGCACGTGGAAACTCCTGCTCCTTCCCCAAAAATTTCGTTTTCAGCTCAATCCAAAAGAAAACTCCTGAGCTTTAGCATCAGGAAAATATTGGGAGAAACTGACTTCACAAAATGCAGGTGCTTGACTTGCACTTGTATTTTAGAGAGCTAACGAGCCAAGCTCCATCAAATAATTGCCCTTAAGTTTGGTCTGCCACAGGAGAGGAAGGAAAGCCTTCAAGGGAAAATCCTGCACACTAAGTTTAGTAAATCCTAGACTAACGCAGGCAGGGCCTCCCTCTGGAGGCCTCTGCAAGCACCTACTTCCGTCCTTCCACTGTAAAAGAGAATCCTGGCATTCTTTTCTTGAAGAAAGCTTGATTGAGGATTGAAAGCATGGGAGCAAGCTCATGCTTAGGTTTTGGGGGCTAGACCCAGCTCAGTAATGCTGCAGTGTAGAAAAAACTTCTGTTGTCAGCACAGGGAAACACAGAAATTAAACCCATGTCGAGTTCCTTAAGCTTGGGTCTGTCTTTCCATCACTTGTTTGTTCTGGGAGAAACACCCGATCAAAATGTCTCAACCCTTTTTCCACATAAGTGATTATTGTTAATACACAACATAGCAAAGCAGCTAGTACCAAGAAATATAAAAATTTAGAGGTCTCCCTTGTCTCTGGTGTATTTTTCTGTCTGACTCAACACGGAACTGGGCAGTAATATCAGACTATGGAGCACTAAAACACTCTGTAGTCTTACATTCTCCATGACCTTTCTGATCTGCCGTGGTATTTCCCAGCAAAAGTTTATAGTCTTTTATACTGTGGAATCACACATTTATCTTGAGCAATGGTAGATAGAGCTCAATGGAATGCTTCAATGAATACCAAGAGCCTCTGTTGGCTTGATAGATTTTCAAAATATTGAAGTGAAAAATAGCAATTTACTCCTGAAAAAGCCATAAAAAAGGAATGGCGTGACTCCCATACCAAGGCTTTCTGACTGTCACGTACCTGGGGTAGGTAAAGCCACTCTTTCCTTCTCTTTCAGTGTGACCTGAATTAAGTCAGCTCCTGTGACTGAACAAAGAATTTTAGGGAGTTACAGCAAGGCCTTTCAAATTAACACACAAAAAAATTAGTAAATCAATTGCTGCACATGAATTCCTGACAACATTATACATTTCTTACAAAAACTTTTTTTTAAGAGCAATTATACATGTTTTCTAAGCATTTTTTGTCCCTTTTTTGGTGCTTTGAGAAAGGATTAAACAAACACATTTTAATTTACAGATATGGAAAGTCTCAAGACAACTCATTAGAAACAGCTAAAAAGAAAACATTCAACAATCGGAAATTCTAGGCTGGAACTCAAATCTCATTTATCCCACTATAAATCCACAGCAGTTCCACTCACACAAGCGATATCACACCATTGAATGCATAATGTATTAACTGGCTCAAACAGCGAATTACAGCTTTTGTTTTGTAGTTCGGTTTTGATTTTTTTTTTTGCTCCCAAAATCTGCTATCTGAAAGAGATGCTTTAATTAGTCAGACTTTATAGACTGTAGACAGGGACCCTGTGTTCTCTGCTGTGAAAAGGGGTCAGCAGCAATTATCACAGTGGTAACCTTTGTGCCCATGTATTGTCAGCAGGAGAAGGGCCAGGATAATGCAAATCAAAGAGGAGCAGGAGAAAGCTGCTTCAGACCCCGCTGAAATCCCACCTCCTCTTCATCTTCAGTGGCATATAAAGGCACTTCCTTTCAGTCACCAGACTGGAACAACTGTAGGTTAAAATAGAAACACTCTGACAAACAAATAAATCTCCTGTCCTCTGCCCAGCCCCTTATGGTGACCCTAAAGTGTTGTTGGAAGACTTTTTTGGGGGGTAGAATAATTGTATCAATGAAGCCATTGTCAGAACTTTCCTCAGTTCCAGAACATGCCTGGAACTTTCCTCTGTGTGTGTCAACCCACCGAAGGGATTTTATGCCATATTGTAATTTACTTATTTTATCTTTAAACAAGTCTCTGTACTTTTAAATTGCGAAACCCATCCTTCCCTACCTCCCTCCTTTTCTCCCAGTGCAACTGAGCAAATTTAAAATAACTGAGGTTCATTAATTTTAAGTGTTCAATAAATTAGTATGAATAATCAAAAAACTTGATTCTTTCTGATAATTACTATTTGATGTCAGTTGAAAGCACTCGATTGAGTTAGCAGCATATGCTCCTATGCCAAATGAGGCTTCCATAATTAAATAGAAACTGATTCCATGAGGTTTTTCCTCATGTCTGATTAATTAGTAATCAGGTGCCTCAGCCCTGTTCTTCAGTGACACCTTCTCTCCCAACGGTAGCCGGGATCTGATCCATAAATCAGTCAAGTCAATCTGCCCCAAACCATCACACAGAGCTCGCACTGAACAGCATCATGCCTTGAGTGACCACAAAGTGAACATTTGAGGGGAAAAAATGACGTGAAACTGCTAATTTAAAGTCTCTGACACGGCTCTTGTGGCTTTCAGACAATATATCTGTGCGTACTTTTATGGTTATGGTGGTTTTCCTTCTCGCCTACACATGGTAAGCCAGGTGTCAGAGCTGATAAAGCAGGCTTAGGAAAAACAAGACAACCAAGCCTTGACACTATCCTTTTTTGCCTAAATGTATTTTGTGAGGTTTGTTGGGTTTTTTTTTTTCTGCTTACTTTTGCAAACACTAGAGTGAAATCATCTAATTAAAGATGTTTGTATTGTTCAGAGAAAAGCTGTTCTAATTAAATCCTGAGGGGACATAAAACTTGATCAATATGGTGCATAAACCTCATAAAGGGGTTCAATCCCCTTACACAGGGAAGAAAGGAACCATTAAGACTTAATTCAGTACTGAGCTTTATCTTTGCCTTGTCCAGAGTCAGGGCAATAATAAAAGTTTCTCATATTTGAAGTGTCGTCCCACCACAGAGCATGACAATTCAAACCATTATAAGTTATTTATTCCCTTCACATGAGCGTAGGAATCAGGGACAGAATTCTCCCCAGAATTTTCCAAATCCTTGTAACTTCCACAATTATTTATATCGATGGGTTGTAAAGTGCAACGGCTGTGGATCAGCGGTGTTTTGTTGCCTTTTCCCACTCCTAAAAACTGATCAAGAAAGATCAAGGCCTTGGGATTAATCAAGGCTACAGTGACACAGTCCTTCTGGTGGTTTTGTTTTGCTGCTGAGTACGTTATCACTGGGTTTTGCAGGACAGGAAGAGATACAGGCACTACAGATGAAGGACGTCATTAGCAAACATTGAATTAAGGTGACTCTCGGCAAAATGTAGTTATAAGGCTCCAGGGTTTAGTTGTATAAAACCTTTATAAGGCTCATCAATTTTCTGCCTTATTACGGCTCCTCCTGGATGTTTGGGCTGTGGATCATAAATATAGGCCTTCTGGATGATACTCCTGGTAACTTTCTCCTGGTTCAGGGCTCCTTGAGTGAACATGAAGGAGGAGCAACTCAGTCTTTTATCAGCTTTGCAGTGACTCGGAATTTTGCCTGTGGATATTAGGAAGGGCTGAAACTAGGATAAATGGCTCCAATAGCCTGACTTACAAATAACAAGCAGCTCCATGCTATTTAACATCAATTGAGCTAACATCCATCACCAGGAAATCAAAACTTTTTAGACAGCACAATCAACAACACAGTGAGACACACCTCCAGAAACTGGAGAACCTGGGAGAGGGTGTTTTGTCATCCTCTATGAGGATCTGTTATGGGAGATACCTGGAAATATGATATCATGGGGGCACTGAAGTAAGGAGAAGACGTGTGGAAAACCATTTTATATACATATAAATAGATAGATACAATTTTATATATATATATATATATGTAGGTATTTGGGTTGATGGACACGGATTCCTGCTCACAGCAGATTGTCATTTCCATAAAATTCCTCCTGCAGACATCACACAGTCAAAAAATCATCCCTGGCAGGATTATAAGGGCATTTCATCATCTCATTTCTGCAACTGCTGCACTCTCTGGTTTCTCTGCTTCCACACCAGAAGGATGGGAGCTCACCCACCCTCCTGGTTGTTTTGTCTCTTTGTGCCCATTACAAAAACTGAGCAACTGAGGGAGGTGGGGAGGCCCAGCCTGGAGTAAAGGAGTCCCAGGGAGGACCTCAATGCTCTCTACAACTCCCTGGAATGAGGTTGTACCCAGCTGGGAGTCAGTCTCTTCTCCCAGGTAATTAGCAACAGGACAAGAGGAAACGGCCTCAAGCTAAACCCGGGGAGGTTCAGGTTGGACATCAGGAAGAATTTCTCTTTGGAAAGGGTGGTTAAGCACTGCTACAGACTGCCCAGGGAGCTGGTAGAGTCACCATCCCTGGAAGTGTTAAAAACATTACTGGATGTGGCACCCACTGCTCTGGTCTGGGTGACAAGGTGGGGATCAGTCACAGGTTGGACTCAGCGACCTTGAAGGTCTTTTCCAACCTTAAACGTTTCATGATTCTATGATCACAAGGGCCACTTCTTTGCTAAGAACTGACTTTCACGTCAGGGAGGCCACCGAGCAGCCCACATCTGGTCAACTGGCCCTATGAAAAAACTGATATGGGCAAGTGCTATCTGGCTGGAAGAAAGGACTCATCCCTGCACAATCAGTCCTCTGTAAAGAGTTAACTCCATTCTTCATGTCTTTCACCTAGGATTCTCCTTTACCCCCAAGCAATAGGGCTGCAGAAAATATCTGTGTTTATTTATTTTCTGTATTTTAATATTAGAAACAAACATTCTTAAGAGAGTTTTTCCTCCTGTACAAAGCAATTACAGAAACCCACAGAGCCTAATGGAAGTGAGATCATTCTTTAGGAATCTAGAAAAGACAATAAGTATAATCAAATTATTTTTTTAAGAACTATAGAAATTCTAAACCTGCTTCTGACACAGCAGTAATGTGAGGTTGAGCCTCAGGCCCTCTTAACAACTCACACATGAGCAGCCTGAGCAAAGTCAGCAGGATGACCCATCTCCATAAAAGTTGTGTCTACTGAAAAATGTATTTGGGATAAATAAAAAGTTTGATAATCCTTCCAGTGATGTTTTCAATAATGTTTCTGTCTAGCACTTCAATTTTAGGAAAAAAAAAAAAAGCCAAGAGAAATCTGGAGGTGAAGGAAGCCAACACTTTGTTTCATTCCAAAAGAAAATGGTTCAAACATTTCAAAAGTGAACAAAAAGGAAACAACATCTCTCTGTTTTTCAGCCAGTTCCAGTATTGCCCAGAGTCCTTAACCAAGGAGCAGTACCACACTGTGGCACCATATGCTGAAATTTGTAACAGACTTAAAAAGCTCATAATGTTATTATTGCAATTTACAAAGGATATTTCTCCTAAAAATATCCCAGATGTCCCAGTGGGATGTTTCTTTCCACCACCCTTGTTACAATAAGTGGTTTGTTTTTTTTTTTTTTTGATTCAGCATGGTCATATCATGTTTCACTCTCCTGAAATGTGGTTGAGCCACAGCCCGTGAGTGTTTCAGAGTCACACCACAATTGCAGGCCCACAGTGACCTTTGAGGATCATTTCTGTTAAGACATAGGGTGCCCCAGAGAAAATCAGAGTGATACTGTGAATCATGTCCAAGCAAAGCTGGTGATGTAGAAATGACTGGCACAGGATGCTTCAAGTTCCCTGTCTCCCCTTCACCCGGCGTCCTGCAGGGACGTGGTGTAATCAGTCCTTCGATGCAGATTCCTTTAAAATGCTCTGAAAAGGTGATTTTCAAAGGGGCTTAGAGGCTGGTTAGCAGAGTTTCATGTACGTAGGTAGCAGTGACTATCTTTGTTAATAGGATCATTGCACACATAACAGAAACATTCTCCATTAAAATGATTTCTCCCCATTCAGCCCCCGCCCCCCCGCATTCTCCTGCTCCCAAGCCTCATTTACAGAACTCCAGCCATCAGTGCAACTTAACTCCTTTAATCCCCTCCATACGGTCTATTTTCTTGTCTTTTGTGTTAGACAGACCTTTTTTTCTCCCCCAAAGATAAACAAACACTTGCATGACGCCAGGCAATTTTGGATGGAAAAGGGCACGGAGAAAGCCTGAGCCCAACGCAAACTTCTGGCCAAGGTGGCTTCATTCAGCTGCCTGCTTCGTTTGAATAACAATATCTTCTCAGTCACGGGGTTTTCCCTCCCCTTCTCCCCCTTTTCTCCCCCGTGCAGGCCTGAGCAAAAGGCTGTGTGAATTCAGGAGCCTGCTCCTGAATGAGCTGGCATCTGATCCGTATTTACCGACGTTAATTTTGGATGTAATGCACCCCTGCCACTTCCCCACAGTTTGCCCTAAAAGGCTTTCTGAGGGGCACAAAAGCAGAGGGTCAGAAGTGAGTTGACCCCTGCCAGAATGTACAATTATTGCAAAGAGGTGGTACACCAGCAGCTGTCGAAACCCCACCGAAGTGCTTCCAAAAGTTGGAGGATGACTAATACGCTGGAGCTCTCCCCTCCGCCCCGCGAGAGCCGCCGACTTCGGGCAGGAAGAATTATGGCCCTCCCGAGCAGCTGCAATAATTGTCTTGCCATTGTCCCCCGGCCCTCCCTCCGCCACCCCCTACAAGTGGCCATTGTCGCCGCGGAGTCAAGTGATTATATGCTTGGGCTGATGCTGTTTGCGCCCAGCTGCCCGAGCGCTGACACACGAGCCTGGAGAGGGGGGACCCGCGTCTGCTAGACGGGGCTGCGACATACCAGACCTTTTACATAAGTCAAACAGGAACAAATGACTCTTTATCAGCCCCTGCTCCCTTTGAAGTGGCGGCTGCTTATAGGCCCTTACAGCTTTTCCTCCTTAGCCCGAGCAAACATCCTCCTTTTGATATGCTACATGCTCATTATCTCTGCCCCATTTAATGATTTTTGATTGAACGGTGGCAGCGCAGTTGCCAAGAGGGGAGTTAAAGAGGCTCCACGCAGTCAGGACAACAAGAAAGGCTTTCCTTGTGCAGCAGCCTAAATTTGGAGTTTCTTAACAGTGTGTTCTTGTTCTTAGCAGCAGATAAGGGCTGAGCGTGAAATTCTTAATTAAGCAGTAAATAGAGAGTGGGGTGTCAGCAGATGCAGCCTGTAGCCATGGAGACCAAGTCTGATGAAGGAGGGAGCTAAGACTCAACGCCGGCCCCGGGCTCGGGCATGACTGACAGCTGAAGAATCCGACAAAGCTTGTAAACGGGATTAATTAGTTGGGTAATTATTTCATATAGTTAAATGTAAATAAAATATTAAAAAAAATATATTCTTAAAAAGCCAGCTTGCAGACTTAGGCGGGAAGAAGTTCTGAAGGCCAGACCTTCAAGCCTTGTCCTCTCCGGGTCGGTGGGTGGACTGGTGGGGTTTTAGGGCCAGAAGGGACTATTGTGGCAGCTTTCTCTGACCTCCTATGGAGCATGAATCTCGCCTCATGAGGTTTCTAATAGCTTCTCGCAGAGCTGGAGCATATTTCCCTGAAAAGATGGCCAAGCATCATCTAAGGACCCTGAGTGATGGAAAGTCCACCACATGCCATGAGTCTGTTCTGCTGGCTAATTAACCTCACCCTCTCAGCCTGCACAGCGGAGAGGAGAGAAATTAAACCTCACTCCAGGGCCAGGAATCTGCTTGCTTTGTTTAAAACTTTTACCCTACACCAACAGCATAGATATTAGATACCCGACATTGAATTATTGTTCTCGCTCCTATAAAAGTCCTCACAGAAAATGTTCACAGCATGAATTATACACGTTAGGTGTTTTCATAAATTTCCCCTCGTGTACTTTGGATGATTGTTTCTCTCTCTGTTAAATGAGGAACCACAACAAGCTCTTCATGTAATAAAAATCAAGAGGAAAGTAAGGCAAGAGAAGGACAAGAAAGTATCTGTGATGCAAGAGTGACATACGCCGGCCAGATCACTTTTGTCCCAGTCTTCCCAAGACTGTCATCTCCTCTGTTTTCAACAGCAGAGGCCAAGATACAAGTGCTGTCCTCTGAGCCTGCCTATGCTGCTCTGACGGTGCCATTCAGGACATGCAAACTGAAAAGCAGTCAACTTTTATATTTGAAAGAACAAATTTATGCTGCTAGTAAACTGAGATAATAAAACGTTTTTCTTCTTTCATTAAATACTTGACTTGATCTCTGGCACGGCTTAGACACAACAGTTAAAGTTATAGCAGCCAATCTATACCTGAACTGTATCTAAACAGGGCTAGGACACAGAACTAAGAACAGGACCCCCGTAATCTACATGGTTGTAATGCTGGCCAAATTCCTGGCACAGCTTTGGCCCAGACCAGGCAGACTCCCCAGTGGTGACCAGTAGAATTTGGGATTTAGCACGGGACAGGGATCTTTTCTAGTTTGGAGCCTGGGCGCATCTAGCCCGTTTTGAGAGCTAAAATGTTAAACACAAGCTGTGCTGTAGCAGCTGCTGAAGGACCAGAGGTGGACACAGCAAGTGTGATCTGACTGAGGTTAAGGTCTGGGCTTTCCCATTTCTCCACAAATGTACACTGGTTGATTTTCACTGTTGCTAGACCAAGCTCAGTGGATTGCCTGCCCTCATTCCAGGTACATCTTCCTCTCCAATGATTGTTCTAAAGACATCCTACATGAGAAAGTGTTTTGCATGTTATCTCAATAGTGCAAAATCAAGGGAAATTAATTAAATTTAATGGATTAAAAGAGTGAAAAAAAATCAGTTATAATGTAAAGCATCATCTTTACTTTCCCTGTATGAGTCATGAAGGACAAGCTAAGCTTCTCAAAGACACCAAAATATATTTGTGATTCCTAGTTCTGCTGTTATTAACAAAGGCAGCAATCATTATCTTGCCTTTGACATATAGAGCTTAGACATTTATAAAATTATTTCTTGAGAATGGGAATTATGGAAAATGTCCATTTCTTAAAAAAAAAAATTACCCCCACACTCCATGATCGCATGTACAAGGTCACATACTCAAATGAAAGGGCTGTGATGTCTTTGGAAGTTTCCAGTCCTAGGAAAAATTCTCTCCCAATGCTTCTATTGCCTTCAGAGGGCTCAGCCTAGCAAGATGACCATGATTTATTAATGATACCTGTGATATAGGATCAGATGACAACAGAGGTCATTAGTGGAATTTAATGCCTTTACCACTCCAAAAATCCAATTCAAATACAACTGATGTCACACCACTCACTATTTATGAAACATTCCTTTTGTTGATAGGTCAGGCATCAGATAGATCAGCTAGGGAGAGACCTGATGTGCACTTACTTATTTGATAAACGTTTTGAAGGACCTCTCACTTATTGAAAGGCCATTGAAAGCTGACCTTGAGTAGATCTGGGGTTTAAATTAAAAAGGCATCAGCTCTGTCACCATTCTTGATCAAAAACGTGCATTGCAACCCTGGTACTGCACTTACCCAAATAGGTGAACCTCCCCAGTTTGCTGTCAAGATGCCAATCACAGCTCCTGTGGTGTCTGTACGAAGGTAGCAACTGGAGTGGCTGTCCCCTCCTTGTCCCACAGGACACCACGGCCTCAAGATGGGAAGGAAGATCCTTGTGTTCCAGCAGCAGGTAATTCCCAGCCTTGAAGTTGCTAAATGTCACTGAGTACTAGAGAAGAGGGAACCAAAAGAAATATGTCTGGGCCTGTGATTAGAGCTCCATGGAGTGCAGCTTAAAGAGCAAAGAGGATGGTGCTCCTCACAGGCAACGTGTGTTGAAAACACGAAAAGAGATATAAAACCACGCAGAAGGTAAAGGTAAATGCAGAAAAAATCAACTTCCCCCATCACCTTTGAAAGGCGCAAAGGAGCAATGTCTTCTGAAAGCTGTGTTTCAGCAAAGGCAGTAAAACTCCTGTTGTTTCCTGAGGACCACACTGCAACTTCACCTAAGATGTCCGAAATCATCAAGTGTCCAGGGCCAGGTGGGATGGGGCATGGAGCAACCTCGTCTAGTGGAAGATGTCTCTGCCCATGGCAGGGAGTGGAACTGGATAAGCTGTAAGGTCCTTTCCAACCCAAACCATTCCATGATCCCATGACCTTCCTGCTCCAGGTTACTACTGAGAGCTTCAGGGACTAGGTCATCTTATCTAAGCCTATAAATACAGAGAGACTTTCTCAGTGCACTTAACTAATTTTTTTTCCTCTCCGCTCACAAGAGATTAAAGCCTGATTATCTTTTCTAGATATAATTTTGAAATTAGAAAACCTTCCTGTGTTACCTGGAGCTGTTTGCTGACCAAAGGGTTGTCAAATGTCAACATGTAAGTCTCTTTATCCAAGAGGAGAACCATCCAGCCATACAGGTCTGATAAAGTATCAGGGACATAATTGACTGTGTTTGTCTTATTCCTACTGTCAGTCACAGTTAAATTATAAGGAATGTCTGGAGCCTCTTTTCTGCAGGAAAAAAAGAAAGTAATTACATTTTTACACTGAACTCTGTCATTTTGCAACCTACAGAGTTCTGTTTTTATTTGAATTGCAGTAGCTGTGCTGGAACTCCCTCAGAATATGTCTACATTTTTGTAATTCTTTACAAATATCATAAGAAACAATATTTTGCCCCAAGTACTGTAAAAAGAGAAAGAGAAAAAGAGAGGCACAGCATGTAGGAGTAAAGAGGAAGAGGAAGAAAGCAGAGAAGTGGTAACAGCCAGGGTACCAGCTTCTACACTGTCAGAGTATTTTCCCTCCACCAGACTCATGGCCCTCAGGTTCAACTTTTAGGATCTTCATGAAATTTGGTGGAGTCTTCTTATTAGCCTCATCCCAGGCTGGGTGGGATTTGGAGCAACCTGGGCTAGTGGAAAGTGTCCCTGCCCATGGAAGGGCGTTGGAATGAGGTGATATCTAGGGTCCCTTCCAACCCAAACCTTTCTGTGGTTCTGTGATTACTCACTCCCATTTAAGTGGTTAAAAGTTTCAAAAAAAATCCTATGCAATTCGAAGAGCTGCTCTTTGCCTGCAGATCGGAGCTGGGGCTGCTGCAGACTGATTAAATCCTTCACTAAATGGGTGAACTTTTAGTACAGCAGTTCTTCTGAGCATCCAAATGAGAACTCAACCCCCTTTTTCACTAGAACTTTGCACTCCTAATTCCTGCCCTATCTAGTCAGAGGAAAAAAAACCCTTCCTGAACAGATCAACATTAGAACTGATATCATGAGTGGTCATAAACCCTTTAGATTTAAGGTCTCTGTAGACTCCTCTCAGTTTTGGCATTTGAGCTGACACTAAGCTTAAAAAAATCTCCTCTTTTAAGCATCCCTTGAATAGTTTTTTCTCAATATTTGAAGCATTACCTTACAACTACACATCTCAGCAGATTATCCAGCCTCTCAGACTGGATATGGCTTACTAACCCAAGACAGACAGTGCTAAAACTCATGTCATCCTGCAATTTGCCTGTATTTGCAAGTTTTGGTTGGTTTCCTGCTTTTTTTCCCCCTAGTGCTTTGGAGATGATGCAAAATCACCAAAGCAGTCATCCCAGATATTTTTTTTTTTCTCTTTTAAAATCAGTTCAGAGATTTTTACCTTTTTTTTTTTTGTTTTTCTAGAGTCTGTCGCTTTGGCAAAGCACTTTCTGGTTACCCAGAAACATTCAGCTGAGAAACAGCAATGGCAAAGCGAAGTGTGAATCAGCAAAGAATCACTCAACCAGAAGATATTGGCAGACCAATGAAACTGGAAGGAGTTTATAAGGCTTAAACAGCTTTCGTGCCACTAATAAACCTCCTCTTATGGGCATTAACTGGACCAGGATATTAGGCTGCTAATTAAGCAAGTAAATGACAACAAACACATTATTGCCACAGTTATCAGCACCTGCACAGGTATTCAGGAGAACATTTCTAGCAGCAGAACACCACACATAGTGCAGGGAAGCATTAAACTCTCTTGCACATCAGAAGGTGCCTTATTGAGTTGCAAAGATGTCCAATGTCACAACAAGTGACAGAGACTCCGAGCCATCCTCTCTGCAGCATAAATTCACATGGTTTTACTCTTTATTCATTTTAATTTTCATCGCTGGAGGATTCTGATGACAACAGCTTGAATCACTTTTATTGGGGGACTCTCCCCCGTATTTCCAGGAGAAGTAAAGACAGAGAAGAAAGCCTGGAAGGGGCAATCCTGCTGGGATACAAGTCTGACCTGTCAGAAAGTTAGATGGCAATTCCACACCAGCCATGTAGATCCAATAGCTAGTGAATGGGAATGTGAATTCACTAACTAGTGAATTAACTGTGAATCCATTTATGTTGGAGACCAATATTGACAAGACCCCCAAAAAAATATCTTAAACTACACAATGAACATCCAGATGGTTGCAGTTAAATGAAATATATCTTTTCCTGCATGTCTACTTATAGCAGACAAGGTATAGAATCATAGAATCGTTTAGGTTGGAAAAGACCTCTGAGATCATTGAATCCAACCATTAACCCAACACTGCCAAGGCCACCTCTAAGCCATGTCCCCAAGGGCCACATTTACACGTGTTTTAAATCCCTCCAGGCATGATGACTCCACTACTGCCTCCTTTTCCATGACGAAATTCTTCCTAGTATTCAATCTAAATCTCTCCTGGTGCACTTTGAGGCCATTTACTCTTGTCCTGTCCCTTGTTCCCTGGGAGCAGAGCCTGACACCCCCGGTTGCCCCCTCCTGTCAGGGAGTTGTGCAGAGCCACAAGGTCCCCCCGGAGCCTCCTTTTCTCCAGCCTGAGCCCCTTTCCCAGCTCCCTCAGCTGCTCCTGCTGCTCCAGCCCCTTCCCCAGCTCCGTTCCGTTCCCTGGACATGCTCCAGCCCCTCAAGGTCTCTTGTCAGGAGGGTCCCAGATCTGCCCCCAGAACTGGAGGTGCCCCAGCACTGCCCTGGTCCTGCTGGACACACCAGAGCTGGGACAGCCCAGGTGCCACTGGCCTCTTGGCCACCTGGGCACCCCTGGCTTGTGTCCAGCTGAAAGCTTGCTGATGACCCAGGAAGGCAAAGAAGCAGAAGATACCTTATGGCCTGGAATCTCTAAGGTTTTCTTGATCTGGAATGCTGTGTCCTTGTCTTTTACACGCATTGCTTGAGGTGTTGCCACCCATAAATACATGCCCTACTCCTGACAGACAACCAGCGCAACAAACCAAAAATTTGGGGAACCTGGGAAACTTCTCAGCTCAGTGTACAAGTTAACTGGTGCAAGGCAACAATAAGCCTGAGATACGCTCCCCTGGAAAGGATGTCAGTGTGCTTGTTTTTTCACCTCCATGCCAAAAAAGCACCAAAATGGAAGTACCCTACTAATGGGATTACCAGCCACAATTAGCACCATTTCCATTTGCCCTAAATAGCCAGTGATTTCACTGTGCCCTAAATAGCCACCAATCTACCTCTCTTTAATGTTAATGAAGTAGAAGAACGCTGGCACACACGAGTATTTCTAATTCAGAGGATCCGAGGGAGCCTGCACGCATCATTAACATGGAGAGCTTCATTATCAGAGGAAAGAGCCTTCCTCTGAACTTCTCCTGGCTTTATTTGAAAGAAACTAGGAGGCAATGGTCTTAATGCAAAATTAACCCTCCCTTTAAGCTGCTGGAAGCCTTTACAAACTGTAAGGGAAAAAAAAGGATGACTCATTGAAAAGGCTGTATTTTTATATCGAAGCAGGTTTCAATTAAGGAGCAATTTGCTTTAGAAATATGGCAGGATTACAGGATAGGGCTTTACAGTCTGAGCCACAATTCACCAATTGTGACTGTGTAAACTGTTATGTAATTTAGCTCAAATGCATTGTGCAGAACTGCTCAACAGATATGGGCCACAAAGGATTTGTTAAGACAATCAACAACATGGAGTAGAACAAATATTAACTCTCCTGTTTATGTTTACCATTAACTTATTTATCCTAAGGGTCCATATCTGTGTGTATGAAGGCGCGTGCTGTGTTTAGCTCTAAATGCTTTCTGTTTGTGTAATAATCCATTATGATTATCCCTCTTCAAAAACAGGAAACAGTTTAGCATCGAACCTCAAATGGGACACCAAATGTTTATATCAAGAGTCCAGATTTATTTTTGGCCAAAGGGATGCTAATTCCAAATTATGACCATATCAAACACTTTACAGGTTTAATGTTGGGCCCCAGACCAGTTCACTTTATTTTAATTGCCAAGAACTAAGAATTTGCAGCTGCTTTCAGTAAATGTGTGTATCTTTGTTGAGATACCAAGGTCATTATTCAAATCTGTCTTTTATTATGAACCTTTACTAGCAGTGATTTTTTTTCATGCATGGGTCTTTTAGGAAATAACCAGATCTTTGACCCTGATCCTGAGTGGCCACCATGGTCTGAATTTGAATTAAAAGAAGAATTGAAATGGTTTCCCAGGAATAGAAAGGGTTGTGACTGACAAGCCAAGATGGTTTCATTCACAGTAGCATTTGAGTTTGCTACCCCGACTTCCAAAATTCCCTGTATTCTTAAAATATTTCCCCACATCCTATAGTTTACAAGCTGATATTTTCAGGAAAACTAAAATCAGATAGAGGTCCTGAACTGGAAAGTGGTTGGTAAAAAAACAGTTCAAATGTCTGCAGTGCAAGCATAGCAAAGACCAAAGGAGGACCACTTGGCCACTCTGCTTTTCCCACATCGGGTAGAGCTCTGAAGAGTCCCTGGAAGTGTCCAAGGCCAGGTTGGATGGGGCTTAGAGCAACCTGGGATAGTGGAAGCTGTTCCTGCCCATGGCAGGGGGTGGAACAAGATGATATTTAAGGTCCCTTCTAACCCAAACCATTCTATGATTTTAGGATTAATAATATGCTGGTTATGACAGGGAGTCCAAGCTGATTCACCTTGGCTCCAACCTATCCAGGCCATAAGAAGCATCCAAAGGACTTGCTAGATTTCTCCTTGCAAGGAGAGAAAGCTTAGGACCAGCAAATATTGCCTCAATGGTAAATTTATCTCCCTACATTCAGAAATACCTCAGATGATGCTCAAGCTGAGGGAGAAGTCTTGAGGAAACATCTTGTCGTGTGTACTCATAACCGTGTACAGCATCTGGCTTTGCTGCCCATACCCCTGACTGCAGAGTGAATGGAAAGGTGTTCTCCATTGGGACACAAATTTGTCGTGGTGGGATGTCTGAGATGCCAGATATTTAGCAGAGTAAAAGCTGAATCTCTAAAGCTGAGCTGATGAGTTGGTAACTGAACAGTCAGTAGTTAATAATTTAAAATTTGCCTCCCAAGTTACATCACAGGAGCCCTCAGAGGATGGGTTATGGGGACAAGTGACAGTGTAAGCTGCCCCCTGTGTGGGTACAGTCACGTACATGGGGAAGACCCATGGCCAGAGAGCAACTGAGCACATTGAGAGAAGAATCGTGGTTGTCGGGGTGTTTCACAGCAGGGAGATGTTCAGCTGAAGGCACCACAGAAAGTAAATATCGAAGGAGAAGCAAAACTAGAGTAACCATCTGAACTCACTTCAAGACTCAAAGCCATGAAGGTAGGGGAACACTATTCTTTTCATAACAACCCATCAGCAGTGGATGGGTTTGCAGAAGCAAACAGGAGAGAATGTTAGACCAGATTTAAGAACTAAACCTATAAAGAAGAAAGTTGATCTTTTGCTTTGCAGCAGACTAGAGAAGGGGGAGACAATAAAAGGCTTGAACTACAAGACTGGTGCTGAGCAAGTCCAAGGATTCCCCAGTGAGAAAAGGAAAGCAAGTGAGAGGGACCAGGAGGGAAACTCCCTTTTGGCAGGCGCAGCCACCGAGTGTTTGGAGTCCCCGTCACCGCGAGGTGCTGCCAGGCTGCAGATTATTCTAATGCTCTCCTCTTGTAAAAATTATGCATAATGTGAAGAAACTTTGAAAGTCACTTAATCATGTTATGACAATTTTTTAATGAAAATTTGTTTTAATATTAATAGAGATTCATAGTTTCATGATAATATGGGTAGCAGTGGCATTTGGAGCAGCCATTTCTAGCCTGCAGCCATGCTGTGCTGTGCCATAGCATAAGCTGTGCTTCAGACTACTCAATAACTTTCTCACATATAAATTTATAAAGACTTTTATAAGCTCCAATTACATTTTTAAAAGACATAAAACCCCTCTTTAAAGTATGCTTATGTGACACATTAGTTTAACTTTCAACTGGACTTTGTGAAGAAGGGTTTTGCTACAGCAGTGGAAGCTTGGAAATGGATCCCCATTTATTTCCCTGGAAGTTGTTGAGTGAAGCAGTTCAGGACAGAGAGTCACAAAATGTTCAAGATAGTAGTTTTCTTTTTCAGAAAAGAGCTTCTATAGTTTTTCTCTAATAAAACACTTTTTTTCCTTCAAACACATAGTTTATTTTGGGAAGAAGTGTCAATACAACACATGCATTCTTGTAAATTAAGCACAAAGATAAAGAGTCAATTTCCCCCGTTGTATCATAAATAATTAAAATTATTCCAGACATGCTTTTAGCTTGCACCAACTAACCGTATCCCTGACAGCTTCCAGGAAGGGGATATTTCCTAAAAGTTGCTGCTGATGCAACATCCCTGATGTTTTGGAGACTGAGATGGTTAAAAATATGGTCATGTCCAATCCTTGCCAGTTGCCCTAAGGGTCAGGGAATGATCCTGAGGTTGCTGAGATAGAAGTTGTCATACTAGGACTCTCCTCTCAAAATCGATTACTTGCCTCAGCCCTCAAGATTTTTGGAGGTAGAATCTCATCCCTGAAATTCAGGATAAGCAAAAAAACCTAGCATCTCAAGCCTCTCATGCTTTTTATTGAGGAGCACAGAAAATTCAAGTTCCACCTCTGACAGGTCACATATTCCATGGCCTGGTAGAGCACAACAGAAAGATTTCTTCCAGAGATTTCTTTTCTTGTCAGAAACTAAAGAAAGACAAGCAACAGTACTTTTGTCTTTTTACTGATGAGATGGGTCCAAGAGACTGCACTGTTAAGAATTTTTTTCCTGTCACCCACCTATCTTTGTTCTCTTTACTCAACCTCTGCCAATTGCTCCTAGTCATGTTTTGCTGTATTAATCCTAAACTATTCCCTTTTTATTGCAAACACTCTTCAAATACATCTGGATAAAATTCACCCATTCTTCTCCCACCCCCCCATCCTCTGGTCATTCTGTGGATACTTTATTAATTGACTTTTACTCTTCATCCCCTCCAGCTCCTTTTATTCCCCATCCTGGTCCTGTCCCAGGTTCCTTTTGGAGCTCTATCCATCTGAACAAAGCCTCCCTGACTCACCACACTCATTTGGCCACATCTGACAGTCTTTCAACTTAACTTAAGGGTGATTTGACTGCTGGGAGCTACTCAGGAGAGAGGATCTGGAAGCAGCACAGAGAGGATGCTCATGGTCTCCGCTGAGTACACAGTCCTCAGGAGGACAGGCTAACAGCTGGCTTCTGCTTCTCACACTGCCAAGGATCTTTGATGTAAATTGACTCCCAGCTCATGCAGATGAATAATAAAGAAGCTAAATAAAGAGTACTTGCTTGAAATAAAACCTTAATTGAGGAGTCATTGATATGACTAATCATCGAATCCTGGAACGATGTAGATTGGAAAGGACCTTAAAGCTCATTTAGTTCCAACCCCCTGCCACGGGCAGGGACACCTTCCACTAGACTAGGTTGCTCCAATCTCTGTCCAACCTGGTCTTGAATGTTTCCAGGTAAACTCTCATGCAATTTACTGGGAAGACAAAATTTAAGTCTGGTTAAGTCTTCCAGAGTTAACAGCAATGGTGCGGATGAACTCCTGATTGTACTCACTCCTTACTCACCTTTTGATGCCAAGAGAAACAAGGTGTATTAAATATATTAACTGTTGTGAATTATTAACAATCACATCGTGGCATTACCCAAAAGGACCCAAATCACTCTACAGGCAACATTTAGAGAGACTCCATCCACCCACATGGCATCAGCCCAAAGATCTGGCAGTCCATTTCATCAAGGTAAACACAGGCTAGAGAGGGGATTAATTTCCCCAAGACCTCATGGTTAACTGCTTAGGAAAGACACCAAGCACAGTTTTATTTTGCCTTCTACCCAGTATTCTTTTAGTTAAATCAGAATGACTCCAAGCTCTTAAATTTTTGCAGACTTTTGTTTTCATTACGAGACACAGTAATCACATGCAAAGCCTGCAGGTAGCTCAAAGTCTTACAGTTTTCTCCTTCAATGGAACAAGTGATTAGTTTTTTTCTTATTTGGGAAGGGGTTCGGTTTTTTTCCCCCTCTTCTTCTAAAACATGAATTATGAGGTAGACATGAATAATTAACAGCCCTCTGACAGAGCACTTGAGGATTTCTGCCTGTGTACTACTAACCTGAGACAGCAAAAAATGGATAATTGCTCAGATTTGTACTTCAAAAGGAAAGTGAAATGCTGAGCAGGAGACTGGGAAGGAAAGATGAGCACAGGAAGAAAAACAGGAGTGGTGTTTAAATCACTAAAAGTCTTATTCACTCTTTTTCTTGTGTTAGAAATTTGCACGTGTCCTCCCTGGGTAAGAGCAGTGGTGGCAGTTCTCAGCTGAACAGCATTTCTCCACTGGATCCCCTTAGCTGCCAGCTGCTCAAAGGTGGGGAAAATTCCAGCTTGGGGAGACAAGTGAACTGAGACAGAACTGGGAGCTGCACAGTCACCAAAGCTGATGGGAACAACCTGGCTGTACCCCAGGACTGGATTATTATTAGAGCTGTTTCTAATTTCCCAAGCAATCAAATATTTCAGTGTGAGATGCCAGCTGCGACACAGCATCTCCAGGAGATCCTGGTTCTTCTGCCATGGAGTGACAGGCCATGGGAGATAGCACAGTGGATTAAGAGGCGCCACCGCTCAGGCTTTAGACCTAGCTTAGGACCCAGCACAGAGGCAGCAGTCTTGGGACTGAGCCCAGACCCAGCAGCAATCTCAGAATAACACACAGAAGCAAAGCCCATGCTGAGTTTTGGGAGGTGGAACGATTACTTACAGATGAAGAGCCATACGGTGGAAAACAAGGTCACTGCCACAAACACTGCCACCAGAAGCTTGGCTGAAGTTGGCACTGGCTCGGCAAGATGCCGCCAGGATGTCTGTGGAAGGCAGGACGTGACTTCCCTTCTGTCCAGTGGTGGAGCCGTCAAGATCCTCAAGGATGGCAGAGTGAGGAAAGGGAAAGGACACTTGGAAAGGGGAGTTGTTGAAGGTCAGATGTTCAGCTGTCACTGTAAACCCGCCTGTGGGTGACAAGCAGTATTTCAGTAAAAGAGAATGGTCACCTCATGCAATGGGCCTGAAGACAACTCTTTGGAGGAAAAGAGACCAACTTCATTCCACCTTGCCTTTGGAAAAATGTCTGATGGGTCAACAAAATGGGGAGATCTGGGAAAATAAATAGAGGTGGGTTTAGGAATAGCTATTGATGTGCTATGGCCAGGCCAAACTTATCCAGTGCTCTGTTGTGACAGGACCTGTGGTTCAGACTTGCCTGATCCAGGTGCTGCTCCTGGTCCTACCAGCATCTCCTCAGTGACTCCAAACACTTCTTCACAGGCCCCACAGCCAAAATTACAGACCCCGTGACAGTGATTCTTATAGATCCTTTCTGACTTTTTTTGAAGGTAAATTTTTTAGAGGTGAGGACTGTTTATATTGTGTAGGTATACTTGACTCTTCTGCGTACATGCAGCACCTGGCAGAATAAAGCCTTGGCTGAAAAGTGAGTCTGGGGGATTTTTTCACTGAAACACAGATAGCTATCAAAAAAAAGATGAATATTCATGCAGGCTAAAGTTTTTGAGCACGTTAATATTTACAGAAATGTCAGAAAATCATTGCCCTATGGACTGTAAAAAGTCAGCTATGGCAGGAGTGTCCATACAACACACAGGTTACTATTTGACTGCCCTATTCCCAGTTTTAGCCTGACTAAGCCAGATTTTACTGTTCCTCCTGTCCTTTGATCTCATCTCCCAAAGTATTTTTCTCTGCTGTGTTATTGTAGGGCAGTCTTCATTTCTATATAAATACGTTTTATTACAAGAGGCAATTGCAGTTGGAACATTCTTCAAAGAGCCTTTGAGTACCTCTTCAAAGCTCAGAAGGATGCTTAGTTTATGCATTATCTTAGGCAAATTCACCTCAGGTTTAGGCTGGTCTGAGGTAGCAGCTTAGTGAAATTCTGCGATATTGTGTCACAGCTTTTAAAGAAATCCTCACTCTTGACATTTTACCTCCCAAAACAAAGATGCAAAAACAAGGCAGTGTATAAAACCCGTTTCCACTGAGAAAACTGTGTCAGTGCAAATATCAGGCTATATTTGTCTTAAAATAAACGCAGTATGTGGCTTCAACTGAGTGATGAAGCCATACCCAGCAAAACTGGGGACAACCTGAAATCTCAGCCTGTGCAGAGGAGCTATCAATGATTGTCTGTGGAAACTATGAACTTGTAATGGGAGGGGAAGCCAGTGACTTGGAAATCCTGAGAAATAAAGGTAAATCAGACTCACCCTGCCCTTGGTAACAGCCAGAACAAGTCCTGATTGCTGTACAAGTATTCACATCAAAGTTCCTGAAAGTTGTGTTGGAGATGAAGAACTGGTATCTTTTGGGAGTCTTTAGTCCTGCAGACATACAGGTCCTGTTCTGAAATGAAGGGGTGGAGGAAACATCACCATGTGAATCATAGAATCCTAGACCACTTTGGGTTGGAAGGCACCTTAAAAGTCACCTCATTCCAACCCCTGCCATGGGCAGGGACACCTTCCACTAGACCAGGCTGCTCAAAGCCCCATCCAGTCCGGCCTTGAACATTTCCAGAAGTCGAACATCCAGGACGCAGCAGCTGGGAATGCAAGAGTGTGATTGCCCATAGTTGTGGGGTTTAAAGGATGGATCTAAACTATTGCTTGGCAAGCCCTGACAAATAAAACCCATTTAATTCTCCACTTGAAGCAGATGAAAACATCAGTTTCAAGGGCAACTTGTTGCCCTTTGTTTGAGTTGTTGCACAGTAATTAAGATTGGACACTTGAAGGGAGAAGAAAGTGTACGTTCCCTGGGGAGAAGGAATCCAACTAAAAGCCACAGTGAGCAAATTTTTACAGCCCCATTTTACTTTATCTTTTTTATCCAGCAATTGGGAATTTTTCCTACTCTGCAAAAGTGATCATTCTTATTTCTGTTCTAAGAAAAATCTGAGCACTGAGATTCAAAGGCATTTTGTGTAATTTGGGATGGGGAAGCACTTAAGCCACGCTCTCTGAAAACCTCCAGTTGATTTCAGGGTCCATCAGAGCTACAAGAACCAGAAAGGAAGAGCAAAAGCCATGAGTGATGAAAACCACAATGGACAAACTGGATTTTGGGGTGATTGTAGTCCATGACTCAGGGGAAGTGTACAACCCTCTGCCAAACTATCTTGGAAACAGCCTGGAAATAAAGGTGTACTCAATGAGCAGCCTGCAGGAGAAAGGGCTGGCAGGAGTGTGTGATACTGCTTGAAACCAATAAATACTTGTAGAATAACTACCAAAAACCAGAGTAGAGAATGAAACAAGAAATCCACCCTATATGGAAACATCTCTGCAATTGAATATGTGGAATGAAATGCGCTTTTATAAGTAGAATATTACTTCAAAGAAATGGTGCTTCTTCAATCTCTGTAAGAGACAGTAGTTCCATCAGCTTTTTTTATTCTGAGGCAAAAACATCTGGAGTGATGGTCCTCACCCTTGGGCCATCCTCTTCCAAGTCACTGCTAAGATGAAATCCCTGGTTTCTGGTAACAAATTCAGTAAGTCTCCATTGGCTTTTTTCCTTACACTATGGTTCATCTATCCCACCCAATTTTCTTTATTTTTAATTAATCAATTTTATTTAAATAAATAACAAGTAGAACAGTGTGAGACAATAATTCCTCCCTCATGTGTGTCATCTGACTCAGAGCTCCTGATTTTTCCAGGATGAAATGCTTCTCCTCAAATGGCCCCACAAAGACAATGAGTTGCTTTATGAGAGCATGGAAGAGGCTTGCTGGAAGTCTAGGAAGTCACCAAAATCCTTCATGTGGCTTTTACAGGTCCTGGATTTAGCCCTGTGAGTAATGTTTCAATGGGTCAAAGCCTCGACTTTTCAATGGCCTGGCATTTCCAGAAAACAATCTTGTTTTAAAAACACTTTTTTTCCGAAAAGTGGAAGGGCTAGCAGAGAGGAATATTCAAGGTTCCCATTAAATTAATGTCATAAAGTTTTAATTGATGTTAAAGAGATGTCATTATTAAAGGGAGAATTAAATACATTAAAATGTAAATTATGACAAGGAGGCTCTTATCGTGAGATTATCAAAGATAATCACCCCCCTGAGGTACTGCAAGTAACAAGGCACAGCTGAGCGCCTCTAAATCTCTTAACAAGTACAACATTGGAGACCTTCCATGGATCCTGCAAAGCAAAAACAAAGACATCCCCCCCTTGGTGTCAGAGAAATTCACTGGGACATCATTGGGACACTGAAAGGTTGGACAGGTGAAGCCAGGATTTTATCTGAACTATATACTTAGCATAGACCTGCTAAGGAAGTTTCTTTCCTTGAGCTTCTAAAGAAAACTCATTTAAAACTCTTTTTTTCTGCCAGTCAGAGAGAAAATTAATTTAATAAACCACAATAGAAAACTGAGCAGGGGAAAAAAAAAGACCTCAAAATCATGAACAAGCAGCTGTGGCCAGTTGTAACTAAAATTCCATTGTTATCCATGTTATTAATCTGTTAACAACCTGGTAGCACCCAAAGGACTTTGTCCAGCTGCCTAAAGAAATAATGGAAGAAGATCATATTTACTGCATAAATAAAATTACATTTTGTTGATATTTTTCATTCTTAAGTGAAAAAAGTAACACTCTGCATTCCAGGTGGACCAGTGATGCTGAGAGAGAGCAGATGAAACCAAAGTGTTGACAAGGGTAGAAACTAAAGCTGGTGTTCCCCCTCACTATTCTCAAATCACTAAAATAAACCCACTCGTGTATGGTTAAATGGCGTTAAATGCAAAAAGTGTATAGGAATTTGTGTTAGAAAAGCTTGATTAAACAAAAATTATGATTTCTCTCAAAAAGTCTGGTTTGGTAAAATTCCAAGGTTTTTCTGAGACCATGTCAATCCTGGGAAAAAAATATGAGTAGGAAAAAAATTTGCATTTGTCTTGCTAAGATCCTTCAGCTTTTTGTGTTTGTGATTTTGCTTCCAATTTTGAATGTTGTTTTAGAAAGAATATACAGCATTATGCCTTATAGTGTGAAATCTTTTAATAGTTTCGAATGAAAATAGAAAAACCAGAGTCCTTGTTTCAAATTTGCTTACAAAAAATCTTCAAAATTTCCATGTTGAAATGAAAAGACATTTGGAAAAAAAAATCATGGAAATTGTTTAGGTTGGAAAGACCTATAAGACCATCAGGTTCACCCATCACTGCCAAGCCCAGCACTAACTCATTTCCCCAAGTACTACATATACTCGGGTTTTAAAACCCTCTAGAGATGGTGACCCCACCACTGCCCTGCACAGCCTGTTCCTATGTTTGAAAACCCTTTCAGTTAAGAAATTTTCCCTAAAATCCCGTCTAAACATCTCCTGGTGCAACTTGGGTCCATTCCCACTTCTCCTGTCTCTTGTTACTTGGGAGAAGAGACCAACCCCCACAATCTATTCCGTTTAATTGCATTTATTCACAACTATTGTTTTTACTTACAACCTTTTTTTCAAATCCAAGTTTTCCCAAGCTACCACGAAGCAGGGGCTGTTCTCCAGGTTGCTTTCCTATTTCTCCGAATTCCTACTGAAGTCTTGCTGTGCAAGTCAAGAAACATTGAAATATTTTGTGCAGTTCTTACCTTTTGCCCAAGGTGTCCATTTAAAACACTCTCAGACACAGAGGTGTTTCCCAGGCTTTCCACAATGTCAATGCCAAAGTCTTTGCAAGCAGAAATCCAAAAATGCTGGAGTTCAAGGTTCCTGCTACTGAAAATCTACATAAAAGGAAAATAAAGGAATAATAATCATCATCATCAAAGTCACAGAATGGTTTGGGTTAGAAGGAACCTCAGAGACCATCTCGTTCCGTCCCCCTGCCATGGGCAGGGACACCTTCCACTATCCCAGGTTGCTCCAAGCCCCATCCAACCTGGCCTTGGACACTTCCAGGATGGGGTACCTAAAAGAAAGAAGACTGTTTCTGGAGGGAGCCCATGGAAAGAAGCAGAATAAACCTAGTTATTTGTGTATTCTACGTCAGTCACATACAAAAAAATTACAAGGTAGACAGGGAAAACGAACAACAACAACAAACCTGCAACACACCCTTTTGTTTTATTTCTTTTCATACAAATAACCTTCCAGAAAGAGAACACATCAGCCTGAAAAATCACACTGAATGTTGGACATCTCCAGAGGAAAGTCATGGGATGGGTGAGGCTATAAAACATTCCTTGCAGAGAAACATATACAAACTGTTCAGGTCATCAGACAGGAATTAGTAGCATCCCAGGCTCCAAACTGTAAGTATGGGGAAAATGTATCACATAATAAAGGGTGGTGTGGCTTTGTAAAATCAGATTAATTAATAGTGACCCCTATTAGCTGGAGAATGAAGCCAGACAAATTCAAGTAAATAAAATGCAAAATTTTAACAAGATTAAAAAAAAATCCCATGGAAACCATCGGTTCTATAAAGGTAACAGATCTTCTACCAACTGCAATCTTTATGAACAGCTCAGATCCACTCAGAGGGTTTTTTATTTGGCAACATGATCTAGTGGAAGGTGTCCCTGTACCTGGCACAGGGGTTGGAACAAGATAGTCTTTAAGGTCCTTTCCAACCCAAACCATTCTGTGATTTGGTGATTACAGTGGCAGACAGATGGTAGACAATTACAGAGGACACCAGCTACTGGTGAAAGGAGCACTGAGAAAACTGATTCCACACTGAATCAGCAAAAAGAATTCACACAGATCAAGTTTCTGGCTCTTTCATTAAAACAGAAGCCTCCAGATGAGGGACATGCATACAGGCACAAGAGCTTTTCTGTGGCTGCGGCCTATTTGCAGCCTTAAAAATGAAGTCAGTGTGTGGGTGAGATACTGGGAAAGATCCTGAGCATCACAGAAGGCAGTGGGGACAAACATACCTGTGCTCCCCCGTGGCAGCTCCAGGCTGTGAAATTGCTGAACTGAACAGGACTTTCTGGCAAATACTCTGGGTACACCAGCAACCCACGCCTGTTTAGGAGAGAAAGCCATGGAGACTCTTCCTTTACAGTGCATGTACTGATGAACTGATTTTTCTATTCATCATTTTGATATCTAAAATCTTGTATCTGTAACAGTTGTCTGCATGAGTCCTTATTTCTTAAAACCAAAGTCAAAAGCTGCTGGACTGTTTTAGGCATCTAATAATGACTTCAAATTTCTTTTCAAGTATTTTCAGTGTTAGACCTATCAGGGCTAAAAAGGAGTGTGCAGTGCAACTGAGAGGTTCTCACTACAAAACACCTTCCTGTGGTCATGAGTTTTCAGCCAGCATGACCTTCAGATAAGCCTAACATGAATCTGGACAGACAAGGTTTTTCTTTCTCTCGGATTCAGCCAGCTTGGAGTACAGCCCAAATGTATGAAGTCCTGAATGCAGCACTCGATTTGACCTTCTCAGAGATTTTACATCCAGATTAATATCCAGATTAACTCAAATTTCAGGTCACTCTATCCACTGATTTTCAGCACAATGTCATTTTTTAATACTCTTTCTGTTTTAGGGAGGTACTGGCTAATGCTCTTGTCAATAGCTGTCCCTGGATACTACAGGAACAATTGTTGCATGAAATGTCACAGAACCATGGAATCATGGAATGGTTTGGGTTGGAAGGACCTTAGAGATCGTCTCGTTCCACCCCCCTGCCATGGGCAGGGACACCTTCCACACCAATTCTGCCCTGCTCCAGACAACTCTGCTTGCAAGAGACGAGGACCTGAAAGGGTGCAAAACTGGGGGGAAAAGTCCTGAAAAGAGGGGCAAGGATTCTTCCCACCACTGCAATTATATTTGGCACAACCATTCACTGAAGGAAAATCTCTTTAACCAAACTGCCCCAGTACCTCGTGCAGGAGTGAGCTGTGTTCTCACTGAAGGACAGGAGAGGCACTTTGGATGGTCCCTCAGGGGAGAGATGAAAGAAATAGCCATACCCAGCACCACACACAGTGTTACCCTGTAGAGAGGAATATGTGACTGTGAAAAAAATATTACCACTGATTTCTGGAAATTAAAATCAGCTTAAGAAACACACAAAATCCCAGCTGAAGTCCATTCAAATTCTGGTAAACTGGCTGGTAGAGACTGGTACCTCATTTTTGTGGCCCCAGTCTTGTCCTGTTTTCCGTTTGACCTTGGGCCACTTTTAAAAACACCTTTTTTTTAAACCAGACAAGGAGGATTGGCCAAGCAGTAGAGACAAATGGCAGAAAAATGGTGTTGTCACAATTCTTCAAGAAGTAGGTAAGAAAAAAATGTGTGGAAAACCTACACCTATGAACTCCCTTCTTCTATATAAGAAAGAAATGTCAGGAAGGAAAGGTAAATCACAAACTAATCAGTTTATTGATTTCCTTCTCAATCTGGATATTTCTGTTATCTCCTAAAGCAAACATGGGATAAGGAAACATTCTCATTGAAAACAAGACTCCTAAAATTTGAGAGAAAGCAGAGAACAACATTTTCAGGATATGACAGTGACTGAACAATTAAACTTTATTACACCTGTGGTAAATTATGTGGTTTGGATTATTTTTAACAGGGTAAGTGAATAACCAGAGAAAGATGTGCTTCAAGTTATTGTCATTTAATAAATCTTAAAGAAGTTGCATTATAAATTCTACACTTGAGTTACGTTATTTGTGTTGCAGGAGGTAAAAATAAGTGGACATAAGGTCCAACTGGCCTTAAAATTAGGAGTTTGGCACTTACAGAATCTGCAGCAAGTGGGTTCTATGAGTTGTATTCAGCGTGTTCTGAACTTTGCTACTCTAGGACAAAAAACCTGCTCTTGCCAGCTTAATCTGGAGAGCAGCCAAGCCTAGCTGGGTTTGGGTGGTGTCCATATAGCAATGTCTTCATGGGTGCACCTGTGCACGATCCCTCTCACCTGCCTTAGGTGTGTGAAAATTTGAAGTCCAGGCCAGTAAACTTAGGCTCCCTTCCTAGGCAAAAAAAATCAGGCATAGGAATGTGCAGAAGGCAATGCTTTTGTCCTTAGACAAAATTAATTGCTCTCTGGAGGTTTGTGGCTCTCTAAGGGGGGTCTAAGATGACCTTTCTTGCAGCTCTAAGGAGGGCTTGTTCTCTAAGATTGGGTCTGACACCACCACTCCCATTCATAGGTCACCGGACAGTGTTAAAATACTAATGACTTTTTGGTCCCTGATGGTCCAAATCAAAGCTGAGGCTGGTGACCTCGAGGTGAAACCCTCCATATACCAATTACTTTCTTCTGACCCATCCAAGTGTGCTCCCTGCAGTCCTGATCTCTGACATCTGTCAAGGAATAAAGTACTGAGACCCAAAGCTCTGCTTTCTTTATCCCCTGGTAAAACTGCTGCTTTTTCTGAAAGTGCAGCCACAGACCCTTTTTCTTTAACAAAACACTTCTGCAGTCCAGTCACATCATTTCCAGGATATTTTACTTGAGACTCCAATCGTGCGTTCTACAGATGATTCATAAGGAAAAAAACCCTGCATATTTATTCAGCCAGCTCATGGCTGGAGGGCAGGGGTTTTAGGCAAGCAGGGAATTTTGTGTGGAAATCAATTCTTTGTGGAAGTCAGTATATTACGAATGTCCATGCAACCAAAATTCCAGAGAGAAATTACCTCCCTGAGCATGCCAAATACCTGGAGGTATGTGCTGCAAGTCAGTAAAATCAAGTGGCTGACGGTTTAAGTGTCTCTTAACCGTACAACTCTGCTGGTGTAAATATTTCATGAATTTCTTTTAAATAGCTGGGACTCAAACTGTTGACCTTAAAGACGACATCAAAGCTCTTGACAGTGTTCACCCCACCACTCCCCCAGTTTCAGAGCTGGGCAGGATGTAGGTAGCACCCACAGCGTGCCTGCTCCGGTGTGGGCCCACTTTGCAGGAAAGGGTTTGGGAAAGATCTCAGCAGGGATGAAACGGTGGGAAAACGGTGCCAAACAGATGCAGCCTCACCTCTTTGGTGCTGTGGAGAATGGCTGGATGTGGTGACACTGGGAAACAAATGCGTTTACCAACAGTGTGACAATCAGTCACTCCTCTGACATGGAGACACCGGCTGAGCTCCACCCCGTTCATTCATCTGAGCTGTTTCCCAGTCCTCAACACCAAGGCAAGAAAGGAAAGGGAGGTTCTTGCTGGATTTCTTAAACCCAGTCCATATGTTGCTATGCACGAGTACCACACGCTGGCTCTGGGATTTCAGGGCATTGAATATTTATGGATTGGAACAACAAAAAAGGCCAAAACTCACTAGGCCCAAGAGAGCCAAGAGAAAAAGATAGAAATCTACTTTTTAAATTATTTTTCCTGCACACAAAAAGAAAACCAAGGACATAGGGTGGATGTTTCAGTGAGAAAAAAGCCAACATCACAGAGGAGCATTTTCAGTTCCTTGTGCTGATAGCATTTAAAAGGCAAGAAACCAGCTTGCTAATGAGCTCGTCTATGACTCTAAAAAGTGATAACCTGGGCTTACACACTGTGTTTAAAAAAAATTATACTAACCTTGTAATAATCAGTTTGCACTCGTACTGTCCAAGTATAAAATTTCATGTAACAGACTGATTCACCAGTGCACTTAAGAGCTTAAGTCAAATGGAAACCAGTGGGAATTGGGTCTCCAAATGTCTTTGTAGGCTCAGGTTTGAGTGACTGCTCTGTCCCAATTTCCACACTGTTTAGGATGCCACTGAATTTCAAGGAAATTTAAGCTCTTCAGCCACCGATGCAAATTTAGGCTCCCAAGTAAATTGAGTAGTTATGAAAATATTACTGCAGGTCTCACTGTGGAACGGCTTAACCCATCTTGCACAGAAGATGTTACACAGTGTGAACCTAGAGCTCTCTGGCTGTCTCAGCTGCATCCTTTGCCATAAAGATTGTAGCCACTAAGTTTAAAACCAATAATTGAATGACAGAAATCTGAAAATATATAAAAAACTCCACAAAACGGATAAACACAAAGACTGATAAACACCTAAAATTAAATTCTAAACTGGGAAAATTTGTATTGCATGTCCTGGCCTGGGACCCAAGCAGGTGGGAGATGAGTCTTTCCCATCATATTCTTCAAACTTCCCCAATAAACTAGGATTACAAATACCTAAAAATCTTGAATCATTTGATCAGATAAAAGATGCTGAAACTCAGTAACATCATAATGCTGGTGCTGGACCAGCACCCCTGGAATTTAGTGATTATTATTGGACTGAGAAAAAGTCCACACTTGTTTTGCTTGGGGGAAGTGTGACTTTTTCTCTTAATATCCCTGTGCTTCACTGTCTTCCTGAGCACTGCTTGGTCCTGTTGTTCAGTAAGTGCAGTTAATACCAATCTTAAGCTGGGGAACTTCTTTGTGTTTTCCTTTTGCTGCTACAACACCTCAAATATTCCACTCCTGAAGATGATGAGGGTTATCAGCAACCCTTTGAGGGCCATCTGCTACCCTGCCTGGAGCAGCACATCTCTGCAGAGCAGAACGGACCCCCTGATATTGGGGTACACAGCCACAAGTTGCAGCTTTGTATCTGTAAACTCATGTGAACAGAGAGGGATAAGTAAATGTGCTGAGAACCCAGCACAGCCAGTTTCCAGGAACCTGTGGAGGTAATTGCAGCAAACCTTTTCAAAAGCTGAGCCACTGGCGATGGAGTGAACAGCCCCAGGGTAAGTCAGTGCACAGTGCACGACAGTACAAAACTCTGTGTTTAGTGGAGCTGAAATTCTCATGATCCTGCCTAGCTGTTGTATTTTTAAACCGTATTTGATGCCCTTAAAAATGATAAATATGTCCTTGAGGGAATTTCAGAAAAGTTCTCTCCTCCTTCCTCAGTGTTACTGTCTCCATAATAACATAGGAAATGCGTTGGTCTCTTTTTCACCTTCAAATTTAGGTGCAAATCTCCTCATGGAGCAGAAGCCCCAGGGGTGATTAGGTCTTCACAAACAGTAATTGGTTTGGTTACTGGGGGTTAACAATAGAACAGGTTAGGATTATTTTTTAAATGAAAATATGCATTTTTCACTACTGAAAGTGGGGTAAGAAAGGTCAGTTTCAATGTAATTCCTTAAAAAAGTTGGGAAGGAAAAGTGGTTTGAAGTTGATGAAAATCATATTTTTTTCCAAGAAACACAAAAAAGTGACTCTTTATTCTGAAATGTAAGACCAAAAAAGAGTATGAACTAAGAGAAAGCATCAGAGAATTAGCGAATAAAAGTGTTTTTTCTGAGCTCAGCTTTTTGATGAGAGGCTTTTAAGCTGTTAGCTCTTTAAAAACCTGGTGTTTTATTACCACTTAGAATAGAGAAGCTTCATTTCTTTTAAAATCAATGTCATTTTCATAGGACAGGGAGCACATTCTCTTTCTCGCCCTGGAATGCAAATCTTCAACTGTGTGTTCAATGAGATTTTAAGTCCAGACAGAGGTGTACGTGATGTTGCTGAATTTTACTGTTTTTGTAGTTAGTCCATTAAAATTGAAGGTATTTTTAATGATGGCAGAAATTCTACAGGAGCTGAGATGAAACTTTTTCCAAGTTTTCTGAATCCATAAGTATCATAAAATAAAACAACATTTTAAAGTATCTCAGAATGAATTATCTCACTGTAATATTCTATTCCACTCAAACACAGCAAAATTCTCAGTAATAAATTTACCCAGGAACATAATTTATTTTGTAATATGTACTTGTTTCAATATCCCGTCACAAGAACAGGTTCTGACAGCTCAGCCAAGAAACAAATATCGTGTATGTGATCTCCCAGACAAATGAAGCTCTGTGTCTTTCTGATATCTTTGATTAGAAAGGAAATGTTATGTCTTATACCAGAACTTCTTACCCTGATGTGGCTGGCAGGAGCCCTGATGTAGATCCCTGCTGGTGACAGTGTCTCAATGTTGGATAAACCATCAGTTCCAGAAAGGCCAATCACTAGATTGTTACTGACTCTGTTCTCCTCTTCCAGTCCCTCGCCTTTAAAAGAAAAACAATAAGAAGAAAAGGGGGAAAAAAGGTAAAAAAGTAAAAAATAAAGAGGAAGAAAAAAGAAAAATAAACACAAATGTCTGTATATCTGGAAACCCTCTATTATCATGATTTTCATTTCAATGTACGCAAGCCCAGGTGTTATAGTCACATGTATTTCCCTGTACCAGGTATTACATGTGACTACACCAAAAGTTATATGTTCTGCCCTGCAAGTTCGTGGTGAAAATAAATAAAATGTATATTTTAAAGCAGATTTACATCTGGGAAAAGAGATTCAGAGTGGTTCAGAGTGGGAAAGTAGCTCACCTATGCACACACAGGCATGCTCCTGGCAGTACTAGAATTCAAAGTCTTCTTTATCTCCTGTCTCCACTGACTGCCCTACTTACATGTAAGAAAATTTCTAAACAGGCTGAAAAACACCTGGTGCAACTCTACACAGAATGGGGAGTTGCCCCCTTAAGCAATGGAGTAGGAGAAGAGAAAGGGAAAAATCAATCAACCGATTGATCAGACAACTCAGACTCGTGGGGTGCCCCAGATCTAGTTACAGTATAGAAGAAGGAAGAAGAAAACAAAAGAAATACCTTTTAAACTACATGGTAAAGAAACGGGCTGCCCAACAGCAAGGAGTGCGCAGTGCCCTACAAGCCAAGCCCATATAAGGACACATGGATAGCATAAGGAGAAATGGCCTCAAGTTGCACCAGGGGAGGTTTAGGTTGGATATTAGGAAAGATTTCTCCACCTAAAAGGCAGTCAGGCTTCGGAAAAGACTGCCCAGGAAAGTGGTGGAGTCACCATTCCTGGAAGTGTTCACAGCCATAGACACATGGCACTCGGGGACGTGGTTTAATGGTGGGCTTGGCAGGGCTGGTCTAATGGTTGAACTCAATGACCTTGAAGACCTCTTTGAACCTTATGACTCTGTGATTCTGTGGCCAGCACTGCTGCTCTTTGGGAAGCAGAATTCAAAGTGCAATCTTGCGTGGAATCTATGCACAGGCCATTCTTACTGGCCTACATCAGGAGCAAATTACCTCCATTTAGTTTTTTTGTACCCAGCAGAAGTTTTTGTCTTCAACTACACCTGCGCAAGTTCTATTCATAATACAGATCCCTTCCCAAATCATTCCTACCCCAAATATAAGCCACTTCACAAGAAAACCTGTGCCCTTTGGTTTTGGGGATAACAATAAATACTTTTAGCTTTCCTTCAGTCTTTTGAACCTTTCTCAATTTTTGGAACAAGATCCATTTTGGAAAATATTTCCTTTCCAGGCTGTATGTGCTACAAACAATGCAACTACCAGAGCATGAACAGGATCCTAAAAAGTCCTTTTGACAGCCATACAGGTTTCTGAGGTTTTTCCTTTCAAGTTTAGACCTGGTGTGTCAATAATTTTAAGCCCAGAGGGACTTTTTGTGGCAATCTTGCAAGCCCCCTGAAAATAAAGATTTTAGGTGAAATCACTGATACGGTCCAATTCTGGAGCTGCAAAGAGCCAGCTATAATAAATATTTCTTCACGGGCAACAAAATTATATATAAATTAATCTGTCAGACCCTCTGGAGCTGCTGACAGTGAAGCCATTAAAAGCATCTTGAGGATAAGGTGTATTCAGGCTGAAACTTCAGCTCTGCTCAGAGTGCTTTAACTCAGACACAGACTCCAACATGAGTGAGCCAAGGGGTGCCAGCAGCTTGGAGGTCCTGCTCTGCTTCCCCATGGCTGCAAGGGTTCTGTGCTTCACCTTGGGCAAGTCCTTGCATCTCTCTGAGCCAGCTTTCTTCATCTGCAAGATGTGCATAACCACACTGGGTTTCTAATCTCTCGTGTTTAAATCATGATATATCACTCCTCATTATGTTTATATAGAGCACCCAGCACAGGGACTCGCTGTGTGTGAGGAACTGCAGGATCAGAAATGAAGGCTTTCTTTTTTTCCCCTCTGTTTGTCTCATAATTGGTCATTTTTATCCCATCTCTTATGGAAAACAAAAATCGAGCTATTTCTTTAGGTATTCAGGCAACATGAGATCCCAGCAGAAGATGCTGCAAGTCAGTCTCCTGATGGTTAGTTAGGAGAAATATTTTGTTGTTTAACATTTTTGTTGCTTCGAGCTCCGGTTTATTTAAGTGCTAAATCCTCTGGTTAACTTTTAACATATGCTTTCATTCCATTATCTTCGACATCAAATGACTGAAGTTAAAGGTAATATGCTCTTAAATGCTTCACTGAGCTGGGGTCTTAAATATTGCAAAATGGCACTTTTCCAAAGACAGATGAATCTATCCCCTAAAAAAAATCTAGTTTTTGTCCACTGAAAAACAAGGGATCCAGATCAAATGAAGAATGACCTGAAGAAAGAGAACTGGTCAATTGGAAGTAGCTGCTAGGAGTTGTGTGTGGAATTATGGGAGTTTTATTCCAAATTCGCTGACACCAAAAATTGTAGAAGATGTGATTAAAGTTCTCAGAGTGCAGTTAAGGATCTGCCATTCTTTCCTCCAAAGGCATTTTCATGCAAATGCGAACCAGCACAAGTTGCTGTTGTATGTAGTGTAGATGTTAGCCTGCTTCACTTACCCAGGAGAAGCCCATGGCCTGAAATGTTGTAGAAAACATTGTTGTCCACACTGAGGTTGGAGATCCTGGTCAGATGAAGGCCTTGGCCAAAGGAGTCCAAAACAGAACAGCCACGGATGTAAGAGTCTGGAAAGAAATGGGTGCTGTGAGCAAAAATCACTCTGCAGGTTGAGGGCAGGTTATTTTATACCCCTTCTCTAGCCAGGCATGGTGACCCCCCCATCATCCAGACCCTGGCCAGTGCTGTCTTCTGCCGCCAGGAAGTCCTGACCCTCACTCAGTGATGAAGACGGCAAGGAAATAGTTGTCCCTGTCTGGCAGGGTTGGAATTAGATGATTTTTCAGGTTCCTTCCAAACCAAACCAAACCATTCTATGATTCTGTGAGAGGTGCAAGTGTAGCTTAGCAGGGGGGAAATTCCACCCAGCACCTTTAAAACATTCTTTGAGCCCACCTAACTTGCTCCTTCCACCACTAGTCTTCAGAGCCTTCACTGCCACTTCCACAGAGATGAATTTGGCACTTAATAGTGACAAAGTCAAAAGAACTTAATATGTTCCTTAACCTCCGGGCGATGAAATCAAATGTAGGCCCCTGCAACCAGCCAGCTCTGAGTCACTTTTGGGCTCCCTCGTAGCGTGTTAGTGCACTCATTTCCAGAGCTACTCTCTTCTACATCAAAAGAGCAGTATAGCATAAAAACAAAATATTATTTTAGGAAGAAGCAGAAGTACAAAGGGACTGAAGCAGATGAAACTGCTCTGTCACTTGGGCTTAGACTAGAGTTGAGGGTTTTTTTACACATTTAACAATCCAATTTGTCAACTGACCCAAGAGTCAAGCAGGTTTTGGGGGCATTTGCCCCACCTTTGGGCAGGAGATAGTGGACACCTCCAGTGCAGCCAACTCACCTGCCATCCAGGTGCTGCCAGTAACAGTCAGAGCACTGCAGTGATGCCGGAATGCTTGGCCCACGTGACGAAATTGGACCCCCTCCAGCTGGAGCTGACACGCCTCTCCCTGGAAGGCCTCCACAACCACGATGGCTCCCAGGTCCCGGGAGCCGAGCTGCCTCTCACTTCTCTTGTACAGACACGTGGAGTGACCTAGGACACAGCCCAGTGGGAGCTGTGAGTGGCATTTATCTATGGGGCCCATGGGATGTGCAGAGGGAAATCCTCCCCACTGACCCAGCGAGACTACAGCTCCAGCAGGGGTCTGAAATGTGGGCCCAAAGACAACAGGCAAACATTTTTGATGCTCCCTTGAAATACTGTCATGGTTCTTTCCCTAAAAGTCTGGACATTTTGGAGGGCAATACACCAAAACAAGCAGGAAGCTGTAGTTTTATGTCTTGGACCGTTCCTTGGAGTTAATTTTAGACAGCCGTATGCATGAGGAAGAGAGATTCAACACTGATTTATCTTAGGTGAGGTTCTTGAAGCATGGATGTATAGAACTAAACTGAAACGAGGCATTTTGGGTTTTTTATAAACTCCTCTCTCCTGACTCTCCCTGAAGATGGATAGGGAGCTGTTACTACCCACCATTTCCAGGCAAGAATAGAGATTAGGGAGAAATTCTTCCTTGTGAGGGTGGGGAAGCCCTGGCTCAGGTTGCCCAGAGAAGCTGTGGCTGCCCCTGGATCCCTGGAAGTGTCCAAGGCCAGACTGGACAGGGCTTGGAGCAACCTGAGATAGTGGTAGGTGTCCCTGCCCATGGCAGGGGGTGGAACAAGATGAGATTGAGGGTCCCTTCCAACCCAACCATTCTTGGATTCCATGATAGGACAAGAAAAGTAAATCATAGGGCTAGGTAAAATTCCTGAAAGACACCCTTCCAATGGGCCTATGATATTTCGGTATGAGGAGATTCAGGCTCCGAAATGTGTTACTTGGACACATTCAGTGGAAGAGCAGAGGGGATCTCAAATTCCAGCACTGCCTGCTGATGCCCAGTAATGCTCATTTTTCTTTTAAAGAAGGTAAATTAACCACAAAAAAACACTGCTCACTCCTCTTCTGGTGACTCCTCTTCAAAATCCTCCTATCCTTTAACTCAAATAAAAACCTCGAATGGTTAGCACATTTCAGAGCCTATATTTATGAGTTCCACACAAAATGGACCATAAATCCATGAGTAATATAAGCAGTCGGCTGCTGGATGTCAAATGAAGTCTTGTGTCACAGTCTGAAAGCCCAAGGCATTTTTTTTAAAGGAAACCTTACACCTGGGTTGCCAGATAACCTAACTCTCCTCACGTTATAATCACTGTGTCTGATTCTGCTTCCTGAATAGATGGTGTAAATCAGGAATCCACCTGTCAAACTCCATGGCATTTCATACAGCTAAAACCAAAGGAGAACTGAGATATTTAACATTTTTTCACTACTGATACTTTATGCATCACCTGTTATTTTTTCCTTGGCATCCCTAAACATTAAACAACATCTCAATATTTTACGCTAAAGAGTACAAACTGCATTAGGCTGTTCTGTTTTTCCTTCTTCTTAAAGTGACTAAATAGTAAACACAATTAAAAATTTAATATATTATGTACACTGAAACATGTTTTCAGAAGATACTTTCTTTTCTACACCCTTAGGCTCAGGCAAAACTAAAGGGTCTTTCCCAAGATGGCTTGAAAAAACAATGCGAAAATAATACATCTGAGATATTACAATGAAGTGCAGTTCAACTCCCAAGACTTCACACTTCAATGTCAAACAATGTTTGGAAAGACAAACTCTCTTTCCTGGCATTGCAATGTCTGAAAGTTATCCTAGGAAGAAAGAGTTCTTATACACAGTGATGCTGCCACAATGGGATTTTAACGGAGCAGTTTTCCTCCTGAGTACATTTCTGTGAGAAAAGACCTCCTCACCTGCATTTACACACTCTCTGAGGTGGGACATCCTCTCCAGTGTGACATTTCCTTGAACAACAACCCTTCTGCTGATCAGGGCTACCACAGGACTCGAAGGCAGACCTTGGCCATTGCCCCATCCCTCTCCAATGCTGTGGGGGTGCCTAACAAAAGACAAAAAATAAAGGCTCATAAGCATCTGCACCTGCCAGATGGAGAGAATTAGGTTTATGATTTCTTGTTATTTATGTTTATGACCCTAAAATCCCAAATTCAGAGCAGGTTTCAGTCCTTTTCTCACTACAGACAGTGGCACATCCAGTGCTAGATAGGCTTTTCCTTGTCTGATGTTTGCTTTCATCTTTTTGTCTCACAAGCACTCAAACCTTCCTTAGATTATGTATATAATATAATATACTGTATTATTAGGAAAACACTTTTCATCCAGAGAGTGGTGTGGCACTGGAACAGGTCCCCCAGGGAAGTGGTTACAGCCCCAAGGCTGCCAGAGCTCAAAAAGCATTTGGACAACACTTTTAGGCACATGGTGAAGATTTTGGGATTGCCCTATGCCGGGCCAAGAACTGGATTCGATGATCCTTGTGGGTCCCTTCCAATTTAGGATGTTCTATGATTCTATGATACTTACAACAAAATATTTCAGCCTTTGAATTCTCTTCTCAAAACATGCTTGGGTGAAAACCATCAGGACTTTTTTCCTCAAGCCCCAATCATTCCTGAAAATAATACCCTTAATCTTCCTGGGCATTGGAGTTGGGTTGCCTCTAGATAGATAATATGTTTCAACACTGGACCTGATAAAAAGGACAGTTTTCAGTTTGTCCAAGATCTCCATGCACAGGAGATGAAGAGAGAATAAGGCAGTGAAATTAACACTCACTGGAAGTATGGAAGCAGATTTCCATAGTGGAAAAATTCACTTTGAGTGTATTACTTAGGAAAATCAGTCTAGAAGAGAGGATTGTTTTTTACACAAGTCAGACATTTCTTGTGAAAAAAATGTACTTTCTCAAGAAATTAACTATGTAGGAAATTTCTTTGTCATTCCTACACTGATGCCACTGCACTTTACTGGCCATCAGTGTTTTCTGCTTCAAAGGTTTTCTGAGTTCTAGGGCAGGACACAATTTAAATATAGAATTTAAACATTCAGGATTGAATGTCCACTACCTTTAGGGAGAGTGAGGAACTGAAATATCACTGGCCACCTTTGTTAAAGGGATTTATATAGTTATTATGTCCCACAGGGAATGGCAAATCCTGACTTTGATCAAATTTTCTCCTTGTTTAGCTCTCTTCTATAAAAATCCCCGTGACTCTTGAAAGGATACCTGAGTGGTGATCTAAGGTGCAGCTCCGTGTTCCTCACGGACTGGATAACAGCCACTTCTTCCCGGTGCTGTGCATCTCCAAGGCCTGAACTTCCCACAAGGATTTCATCACCAGGCTGCCAATCAACAGGTTCCTGGAGCACTAATTGTGTGTCACTAGCATTAGCTGATGATTTCAAGTGTGTGAAAACTACTTTGGGCATCCAGCCTGAAAAGAACAAGGAAAAAAGAAGTTTAAAAGCAAGTCAATAAACTTAAACAAACAAACAAACAAATGGGAGCAGAATGCTCCTAGTTCAAGGCCAGGTTGGATGGGGCTTGGAGAAGCCTGGTCTAATGGAAGGTGTCTCTTCCCACGGCAGGCGGGTGGAATGATGTGGTCTTTAAGGTTCCTTCCAACCAAAACCATTCAATAATTCAATGATTCTATGAAATCTGTGTATAACAAGCCCCCAGCAATGAAAAACCTTGCCCTATAACCCTCTTTTCTTCACTTAATGAAGTGAAGTTTGCTTTAACTTTTGACATTTTTTCCCTAGCAGACTTTGGAACATATTGGTCTAGTGAGGTCCAGCCCACTGAACACCATCGGGGGAGAATGTGTGCCTCACACACCCACCTTTAGAATACTTTTCCTTCCCTGCCTTGCAATAGATCATCATTTACCTTTAGCCCACAGCAAGTTACTGTCCTCCCTGGTTGTACTGCAGGAAAGTAAAAACAGCAGAAATCACTGAGTGTAGAGGCTGCATCCAATAAATCATTTTCAAATTATTTTAAGCAAACTTCTCTGTCCATATCCTGTTTCACTTTCTTGTTCCTTATACCCCAGCATCCTCATTACCTATATATACACCAGTGTCCCAACTATTTCCTTAATGAAGATGGAAATAAGAAGTAGCACCTCCAAGACAATAAATTCACAACAGAATCAGAGAAGGAAGAATCAAATCTTATACTCTTTTATCTTGAAAATAGAGTATATATATAGAGAGAGAGATATATGTGAGCACCTGCTGTGTGTCAATGATGGACAACTAAACCTGAGATACTTCTGGCTTATTACATTTTCTTAAATCAAACTTGAAATTTCTCAACTTCCAGCTAAGAGAATCTCTGAGACATCCTTCACTTAAGGTGTTTCAGTTCATATTACAGCCTGTTTTGGAAGGCATCAGACAGACCTCCTGCTCTTCAGCTCAGCCCTGTGAGGCACATCTGGAGTGCTGTGTCCAGTTCTGGGCTCCTCAGGACAAGAGAGATGTGGAGCTCCTGGAGCGCATCCAGTGCAGGGTGGCAAAGATGATGAAGGGACTGGAGCATCTCCCTGCTCAGGAAAGGCTGAGGGAGCTGGGGCTGTTCAGCCTCAGAGGAGATGCTGAGAGGGGCCTTCATCCCTGTCTGTTCCTGTCTGCAGGGAGGGCTCAGGGCAGGGCCCAGGCTCTGCTCCTGGGGCCCCAGCAATGGCACCAGAGGAACGGGCAGGGACTGATCCCAGGAAGTTCCACTGGACATGAGGAAGAACTTTCCTGTGCAGTGACCGAGCACTGAACAGACTGTTCAGAGAGGGTGTGGAGTCTCCCTCACTGGGGATATTCCAGACCTGTCTGGACATGATCCTGTGCCCTGTGCTCTGGGATGGCCCTGCTGGAGCAGGGAGGTTGGACCAGGTGACCCACTGTGGTCCCTTCCAACCTGACCCATCCTGGGGTTCTGTGAAACTAATGCAGAAGCTGAAATGCAGTAGGACACACAGGACATCATCGGAGACAAAGGAACTAGACTGGAATGACTCCGTAGTAGCCCCCAAAACACACAGACCCTGCATCTTCAGCACCTACATCATTCACCCTACAGTTCTGCTTCTGCAGGGCCACACTCTTTTCTAATGCAGACGTAGCCAAAACCCTCCTTCCACCACACGGGCACAGACATCAAAGATCACATCCTCAACACAGCTCAAAAAACCCCTCTTGATATCAGCCCCTGTGCATTCTTTTACCAGCAGCACTCTCTTCATCTTTATTCATTTACCTTCTTCCACTGAGTGATTCTCGTGAATTTTTAGGACTGGCATAAAAGCCAACGACCGGCAGCAGCCATCTGCATGTGGAGCACTGCACAATTTCTCTCCAGCTCTGGACATTTTGTTTATGGTGCTGATTTGTGTGCCTGTGTTAATGTGTGTTCTCGTGCATCTGTGTCCAGACACACAACTGACCCCCGTGGAGTGCATCTGTCACACACACACTACAGCAGCACTGCTGGGCAGCAGCTCTTGTCACTGAGAAGTGGGAAACACCATTCTGCATTCAAAACATGCTCAAAAGGAAAAGGCTTTTTTCAGGCTTTTTTCCACTTCTGAGCTCTGATTCAAAAATTTTTAAGGAAAATGTTCTCAATTGTAGGGTTTTTTTTTCATCTAAGAGAGTATTCAAGGCATCCAAACATTCCCCCATTTCCTTGATTTCCTTTTTCCTGTTTTCTCTTCTTACGGTGCTCATCTCCCTGTCTCCCATTGCACAGTTTTACCTTTTTTCTCGTGTTTTAGGTGGGGTTTTTCCTGATGATTTAGGGGGGGTGGGATATTTCTCTACATGTCCAAAATCTACTCCCAGTTTCCAATAAGTCTGGTATATTTTTGTTAGGGAAAACCAAAATAAACAAACAAGTTTAGTGAATTCCACTTTCATAGAATCATCAAATCATGAGGGTTAAAAAAGACCTCTAAGACCGTCAAGTCCAACCATTAACTCAGCACTTCCAGATCTACCACCAAACCATGTCCCTAAGCACCACATTTACCCATTTCCTTGCTTCCTGTTTATATTCCCACATACAACATCTCCAGGTCAGAATCTCCTTTATTTCCAGCAGCACGAGTGACACTCAAGATATGGTCAGTGATACATTTCTGGTGCCAATAAGGGACTATAACTGAGGCTTCTTTGCCCTAACTATAATATATTCCCCTTGAAAACAAACTCTATTTTGGATAAAATATGCAAAGTTCATAAAATAACCTTCAGTGCCTGGCTTTGAGCTGTGCAACAGGTAAATAAATTACCTGTTTGAGAGGAAAAGGTTTAAAAGACCAACAGCTGTGGTGTATTTAAATTATTTCTTCCCCCAGAATGTACAGTGAGCAGAAATATTCCAAAGTGCTGAAAAATAGATGAATCTGTATAACTCCTTAATTATTGAACTCATTTTTAATAATTAACTAAGCACGATTCGGAAAAAAAAACCACATCTTGAGATCTAAAGCAGAAGTGACTTCGTGTTAAAGGACAGAGCCTTTAGACTCAAAAAGCTGTTGCAGGAAAAGCAAGAATTGAACACTTCACTAAATGACTTAACAGAACACCCTTAAACATGGAGCAGAGCAGAATGGTGCAGCCTAGAAATTCAAGGGACTTGAAAATTAATTCCAAAGGAATTAATCACAAATTTTAAGATTGGGAACATCTTGGCACCACGACCCTGGTCATGCTTCCTGTTGGAAGCATGATGTGAAGTTGCAGTCTTGTATGGACCTGGTAAAATCTCATTAAGAATGAGACAATTCTGATGTTTACAATGCCGGTCTTGAGGAAAAACACTACAAATTTAATTTCTTATGGCCTCTAACAAAAAGTATTTTATAAATCTATGTCGGATGTTATGTCACTTATCTATCTGCTTTCACCCAGTCCTAAGTAGTGATAGGATACCAATAGCTACTGATAGAACAAGGAGAAATGGCTTTCAGCTATGAGAGGAGAGACTTAGATTGGATATTAGGAAGAAAATCTCCCCTGTGAGGGTGGTGAGCCCTGGTACAGGTTGCCCAGAGAAGCTGTGGCTGCCCCTGGATCCCTGGAAGTGTCCAAGGCCAGATTGGACAGGGCTTGGAGCAACCAGGGATAGTGGAAGGTGTCCCTGCCCATGGCAGAGGGTCGGAATGAAATGAGATTTAAGGTCTCTTCTAACTCAAACCATTCCATGATTCTAAGTAGTTCAACAGGAGATGTGAATTTGACATTTACAGAAATGTCTCTGAGTCACAATAAAACTGAGCAAACTCAGCAAGGTGTGTCAGGGCAGACGTACCTCTACGGTCACAGGAAAATCTGTCCACAGAATGCAAAACATGAATTGTACTGAGTGCTCTAGGTTTAGAACAATTAGGCCATTATTTACAATCCTTTGATTACAAAATGCGTGAGGGTCGTTTCCTCTCCCACGTGTACTCTGGGTGACCCAAGGGGCACTGAAAACTTAAACTGGGTGTTTGATATTCGTCTCTGATCACCCAGATTTGAAAGCTGAAGCTGAAACTGTTGGAAACACTGAAATACAGGGGTTTGAAAGGAATTACTATAGAGTAAGGAGAGGCTGCTGCAAACTGATTAGGAGACAAGTCCTGTGATCAATGGGGAAAATGGGTTCCTGGGGAGCCTACACAATCTGAATTACCTGGAGGAGTTCTCTGTCCCACTGCAGGCACAGGAGAGTTGTCTCCTCATTCAGACCAGGGGATTGCCCCAAAGTGTCTCAAAAAAGCACCTGAGTGGCCAAGGAGCCTTGGAAACTCCAGCTGCCCTCACTTGTGGCTTCCCCTAAAAAGGTAGAAGTTTCCTTGGACCTGAAGGAATGCACAGACCTGTGCTCCCTTGATCACTGTTTCCCTCCCTAAGCACAAGTCCAGCTTCTCTGCCAACCTTCAGCACTCCAGGGCAGAAAGGGAGAGAGGGAGAGGCCAAAAAGCAGTGCTATTGATCTCAGCCGAGAGAGGCTCCTCCACAACCCACTCTTCATCACAGTGGGAAATGTTGCTTCAGACAAAACATCTTAAAGCCTCTATTTGTCAGACCAGCTATGAAGCACTGATCTTTTTGCCCCTTCTCTGCACATTTTTAAAAAATATCACCTCTTGTCCACTGCCTTAAAATGTGTTCCAGCTTCCACTAGAAGAGAAACTTGGATTGACGCTGACCACAAAAGGAGGTGCATCATTTGTAATTTATTATTTGTATTAAAATAAGGCCCACCATGCTGGAGGGTGTGGAATTTGATGATCTTTATGGTCCCTTCTGATTCAAACCATTCCGTGTTTCTGGGTCAGGCACTCCACACATGGAGACAGGTAGCTAAGGCCAGACCTAATGGAAATCTCTCCTCTGGATGCAGACAAGTCCTACCACAGCCCTCTGTGGAGCCCGTGGTTGGGTTCTTTATTCCATGGAAACACAGCTGAGGCCTCCACAAGATAAAATTATTAATCTCATTGTACACAAGGGAAGGTGTGGAGGAGATGAAAAATGGTTAAGGGGCTTTCTTGGGGTAACACAAGAATCTGGGATTAAACTGGGAAGGGAGTTTCCATTGAGCCAGCCCAGTTTCTCAAAAATGAAGCCTCATAGTCCAGCTAGAAACAGTCCAAGATGTCTGAAAGTCAACACTTAGACTCTTTTTGGCATTTTCAGTTCTTTGTCACTCCTCAGGTGTCAGCTCCAGAGGCAGAATTCCTGCAGCTACAGGAATGCCTCGTACCATCTCACTGAAAAGGGAAACTGAATCAGTTTAAACAGATAAACTCAAAAGCAGATAATTTGTCCCGGTTCAAGAGGCAGATCAAAACCAAAAGAGGAGGTCACAGCTCCCTGAGTCACTTAGAGCTCTCTGCCAGGACACCATGAGGTGTTGATATCTCAGTTAACTTTTATTACCAATCCCTCAGGCTCCAGGGAATAACTTTCCAGACAACAACTCCCCTTTTAACTGAGACTGATTCATTAAATTCCAGCCTGTCCTCAGTCTTCAACAGTCACAACCTGCACACTTCTATTCCCGTTGAAAGGAACTTCTGCCTTTCATACATTTCTATTTGAGTACATGAATTCAACCTTAAATCTATGGGGGGTCTAAGAATTTGCATGACAAGATGACAAGTTGCTTTCATGGAAAACAGATGTCTCTGACCTGAAAACAAGACTTTTAGAGTACGTATTATTACCTAACTTGAGACACCCTGGGAACCTTCTAACCAAGCCTGACAGCAACCAGTGTGAGCCACATCCAGAGTCAGGCAGAGCTGGAGAATAGAGTTTACACATGGGAGTGTTGGTACAAACTGGAATCTTGTAATGGGCTTTAAGAGGACTGGTTTCAGTCCTAAGCCTGCCATAGGTCTGTTGGTCTTTCTCCCAAAAGCTGTTTAAATGTTTTTTAAAAACTTCCTTTTTTTTCATGGGGTAGCTGGCTTTGAACCCTTCTCCTCTGACACCCAGGACCCTGCTGCATCTCATTTTTACTCCTATTTACCACAAGTTAATTAACCCAGTTATGAACACACAGTTGTTTGTGGTGTTGACAAACTATAAAGCTCTTTTACGCCTTCTGACTGTTTATTGTTGCTTTAAACTTGAGGTAATGAGACCCCTTTATTCCACAAAAGGAATTTACGAGAACTGCAGGGCTCAGACACAAAATCTACTTACTGGGAATGTACAAATTACGCTGCAGATAATCTGTCAATCTGTTGTAGCTATACTGTAAATCTTTAGTGTAAATGGGAATAGGAGCTTTCAATTCCCAGGAACAAAGTGAAAAGAAACAAGACGTTTTCCTACCCCCACCAAAAAAAAAAAAAAAAAAAAAAAAAGAACTTTGCAAGAGAAGTTAATAATATAATTCAATGGATTATAATTTTTTTTTTTTTAGAATATAAAAAAATTCCCAACTATGGCAGGGAGTTGAAACTAGACCTTTAAGGTCTCTTCCAGCCCAAACCATTCTGTGACTCTATGGTTGTCTCTGGTAATAAAGTACAACACATTTTCCTTCAGAATTTCAGGTGTCAGACTATTTTAGGAAGATAGCTTCCTCTCCATTGTCATAATCCCTCATTATTCCCTTTTCCCAACCCAAACTGCACTTCCTAATCAAACTTAGCTTGGCCATTCCTAAAATTTTCACATCAAAGTGATGACTGGCAATACAGCCACTGGAAACTGGTGCTTCAGGAAAGAGATGAGTTTTTTTAAACATATTTTTAAATCCAAGACAAGGACTTTTTTGCTGCTGTTGCTTCAGTTAATAAAACAAACCATAAAAATAATAATAGATAAAATTCCTTATGTTAAAAGGAATAGAATTTTTTTCCAGGAAGCCTCCTTAGTCAGGATAGCACACAGATGTGCTGCTACAGCTCTCTATGGCCAAATAGATCTTCAAGTGATAGATCCTTAATTAAGGACTAGGAAAAAATATTTTATGAACCTGGATTTTATAAATTATTTTTAAAAAATGTCACAGCTACCTCAGTTCTTTCAGTGGCTAGTCCAGTCACTGGCTGTAAAGGGTAGGGAATCATAAAAAAGAAATGAAAGCTGTTTCCCTGTATTTTCAAAAGTGTTAAAAAACATTTGCTTGAACTGTGAGCTGTCAACCCTCTGGACTTGAGCACTTGCAGCTATTTTTGCTCTCTGTTAATTCCAGTCCTAGGTATATTCCCTAAGTATTTGCATGTTTTTAGCTTGCTTTGCAATGAGAGGAGTTTGTTAGGGGTTGTTTTTTTTTTTTACCTGCTACACATCTTCAAAAGGCAGGGATGTCTCTGCCTGAAACTGAGAGCTGCCTTTCCACCCCCGTGCAGTCCTGCAGGGATGACTGCTGTGTGTGGGCAGCTCCTGGGGAGATGCAGACAGCTTTCCTGCCACTTCCTGCCACAGCCACTGCACAGAGCTTTTCATTCCCACCCCGAGGTAAAATAGAAGGTCCTTTCTGATTTATAACTGCTCATTAACCCTTAGGACACCCGAGATTTTATCAGCTCTTTGACAAGAAGCTGCAGCAGGACCACACTGGGTATTTTAGATGTACTCAAATTAGAGCTTAGAATCAGGGTCAGAGAATGGTTTGGATTGGAAGGGACCTTTAAAGAACATCTAGTCCAGCTCTCCTCCTCCTGTTGAAGGTGCAGGAACACCAACTGGACCAGGTTTCTCAGAGCCCCGTCCAACCTGATCTTGAATCTTCTCTCAGTGAGCAAAAATTAAAAATCTGACATCATCCGAACAAGAGGACAAACTGAATAACTTTTATTTTCTCCACTGGGAAACATCCTTGAAAGTGACCTAGTCCTGCTGAATGTTTCCTATTCATGAAACTGCACTTTTCACTTAAAGCATTTCCACCTGAATATCTTTCAACAGCACCCTGCAGAAAGCAAGGATTATCATGTCCTTTTCCTGGAAGTGTTCAAGGCCATGATGGACAGGGCTTGGAGCAACCTGGGATAGTTGAAGGCGTCCCTGTCATGGCAGGGGGTTGGAATGAGATGAGTTTAAGGACCCTTCCAACACAAACCATTCCATGATTCTATGATCTTGCTGAGGATGGGAAGGGCTTTGTGGTTAAACAGATCTATAGAAACTCTCATTGTTGCCCTTTTCTGACAATTTTCATTGCAAACAACATACCATCCCTGAGTGCTGTCCCATAAATGCACAAATTTCCAAACACTCCCTTTCATCAGAGATCCCCCAGTCACTTTGTCAAGTCACATCAGTCTTGAAAGCAAGGGGAAAGATATTCCTGCAGTGTCATTGCATGAACCAAAATCCATGCTCCACACCTTAAATGTCCTCACAAAAAAAGATGCCACGGAGGAAAAGGTCTTTAGACAGACCCCAGGATCAAAGAGCTCCAGCCGTGGCAGCCAAGGACAGCGGATCCTGCAGGGAGCTGCAGACAGCTGGCAACACTTTGTGTTATTGCCAGTTCATCTCCGGCGCTGCTGCGGAATGAGACAGGGAATATCTCCCTGCAGGAGTGGGAATGTGGGGCAGCACAACCTTTGCCAGGCTGAGATCAGCTTCCTGCATCCCCAAAATGCGAGGGAAGAGATTGTGGCACCAGGAAATGTGAGAGTGAGCCCACAGGAAGGGTCCCTGCCTTGTTCAGCCTGCAGCTCTGTGGAAAGACAGGGCTGGGTCCAGGCCTCTGAGTTTGCCAAACTTCAGAGAATCACGGGGTCAGTCAGGTTGGAAAAGACCTCTGAGGCTGAGTCCAACCTGTGACTGATCCCTGCCTTGTCAACTAAACAGGAACACTGAGTGCCACGTCCAGTTGTTTCTTGAACACCTCCACCACCTACCTGGGAAGCCCAAACTTCTCAGCCTTTCTCCTACCTAGGGTGGAAATTAGCCCTGAATTTGCTGCTGGGTGTTCTCTTCCTCCTGCCAATGACCTGGTTTTTGTTGGGACAAGAATTGCGAGGGGTATTTCAATGTTATGTTTGAAAGTTTGAAGGAGGAAATTATTTAATAAATAATACACCTCCACATTTGTAGCAACCCACAGACCACACCTTGTCAAGAATCACAAGGTAATGTATTAGCTCTGGTCTATGTACATATTCTACTCTATTCTATCCTCTTCGATTCTGTTCCAGTACAGAGTATACAGTATATATTGTGTTATATTGTATTACTAGCTTTACTACTGATATTATATTTATCTTTATTATATAATATATATATTAGTGCCCATCTCTCTGTCCCCTTTGGATCACAATTTCTTCATTAAGATCAGCACCAGCACACAAATCAACTGATTTAAGCGTAAATCAAAGATAATAGATGCATTTCTATTAGAAAGGGCAAACTGTGAAAGACACAGCAGCTTGCCCTGAACCTAACTCTTTTTTTATTTTTTTTCCCCCATCTGCTAGGCCTTTAAAATCTAATGGTCATCTTATATTTGTGAATAAGAAAGTGAAGGCACAAGTCATTGTACATTAGTTACTCCATGGGAAGTGCCTAAGTGCAGTTTCTTACCCCCGGTGAACACGAGGGGATTCAAGGCGGCTCAGCCTTCTGTTCCAGAGCCATCTGCTTTAATGCATCATGCTAAAGTCAAGGTCTTGGAAAGGAAAAACACTGTCACAGGAGGCAAAAAGACTCCTGCAACCCCCGTGCAGAACAACTGGCACCTGAGGAACAGCAGCGACCTCAGGTGTAGCAGGGATGTGCAAATCAGGAAGTTCAGGTAGTGAAAAATAGTATTTACTGACCAGAAGAGCATTTCAGTAGAGTAAAAAGTGCCTTTTCTCAAACAGATCTCTGCACCCTATCTTCAAACCCCCTGCTACATATTTTTTTTCCGTATTTTTTACCCTGGGAAGCTCTTCTTTTTAATATGTGAGTAAAGCAGAACAAATTCTCTCATGTTGTCTATGATCTCTTAATCTCAAACTCGGCACAGATACATAACACTGCCTAATGGAGGCAAAGCAAGAGGCATTTGATTAAATGTTTGATCTCTGGAGGACTGTGAAGGCTCTGTAGAGCACAGTGCACAGCTCACAAATATTTTGTGGTTTATTATTGATTAAAAGCAATTAAAATTAATAATTGGTTCAGCTGATAAAAACCACTTTTTTTTTCGCTGAGCTAACCCTGAAAAAGTATCATACTGCTTTGGCTGCAGAGAAATCGGGGATAGAAGTCATGCAAATTTACCTCTATAATTTTCTCCATTGCAAGTGCAGGGACATTCTTTGCAGCAGAACTAGCCATGACTTTAGAGCATTGCAATGACTGCTGACACCCCTGTTTAAATTATCGTGATTATAAATAAGTCAGTTATTAAACCAAAACCCTCAGGACAAAGTTTTTTTCTTTGCTACACACCTTTCATAGTTTGGACAAGGTGAGCGGAGCATGTTTTTAATCTGGAGTGTAGCACCTTCCATCTAACTGGAGGGATACATATTATTTGTCAAAATTCAGGGAACAGGCTCATTGAATCACTGAATCACACGAGGTTTTGTGTTGGAAGGGACCTTAAAGATCATCCATTTCCAACCCCCTGCCATGGGAGGGACAACTTCCACCAGAGCAGGTTGCTCAGAGCTCATATCCTGTATCACAACAGTGTTGGCACAAAGTTTTAGATAAATGCCTGACAAAAGTGCTGGTCTTTTTTGGAAAGAGGCACAGTCTGTTTTGAGGGGACACAATGGAATAATGAGATCATCTACCAGGACCACTGAAAATGGAGAAGACCTTTAAAATTTTTCAATGTGTGGCAATATCTCTGCTCTGGAGCCAGGCTGGGAGCACTGAGTGTTCAGCCTTGAGAAGAGAAGGCTCCAGGGAAACTTTAGAGCCCCTTCCAGTGCCTAAAGGGGCTCCAGGAGAGCTGGAGAGGGACTTTAGACAAGGGCCTGGAGTAACAGGACAAGGGGGAATGGTCTTAAGCTGAAGGAGGGTGGGTTTGAATGGGATATTGGGAAGAAACTCTTCCTGCGAAGGTGGTGAGGCCCTGGCACAGGGTGCCCAGAGAAGCTGTGGCTGCCTCTGGATCCCTGGAAGTGTCCAAGGCTGGGTTGAATGGGACTTGGAGCAACCTGGGATAGTGGAATGTGTCCCTGCCCATGGCAGGGGCTGGAACTGGATGAGCTTTAAGGTCCCTTCAAACCCAAACCAGTCTGTGATTCCATGGTTAGAATGTTAGGACCACAAGATCAGGCTGTCACAAGGACAGGCTGGGTGTTCTTGGTTTTGATGCAGCACCTCCACTTTGCACCCAGTTCCTGCCCCCACTCAGCATCCACTGCTGTCTCCAGCTTCCCTGGGAAGGACAAAGGCACAAGAACAGCCAAGGCCACCATGCTGAACTTCTCTCCCGAAGCTTGTCAGGAGAGTTTCTCAGGGAATAGAGCGCAAACGGAGCTGGAGACAGTGATAAATTTCCCTTCTGAACAATCAATAAAACTCTCTCAGCCCCACTCAGGCCCCTACTGCAGATGCAAGGGCCATAATTACATTGTCAAAAAGTCGAGTTGCCCTGGCTGACTGAAACCCCCTCTCAAAGTGACGGGTGATTGACAGGCAGTTTATGGGTGGCACGCTCTGACTGGCAGGGGAGTTGGCTAAAGCCAAAGGCAACAGTGAAATTTCCCAGTCTGCTACAACTACCGGAGCAAAGGACTGCCACTCATGAGGGAATTGTGGGAAACCCTTAGTCATATTAACATATCAAAGTGAGGAGCTGACAGCGCTTACTAAACAATCTGAACTCAACCAGAGCTGCAGAGCATCCCCCAACGTTCCCAGTCTGAAAGAGAAAAGGAATTAAAATGCGCTCGGTCCTGTCTTCGTCAAGACAGCCAAGAATTTGGAAACCTGCTTATTTAATGATTTTGATGTGAGATAACATATATATTCTTGTATATAAATGTATCTCACAAATGTATATTGCTGAGCACGTCAGCCTCTTTCACACGTACATATGAAAGGGGCTGTCATGCTCAACAATTTGTTCTATACCGCAGACCAGACTGATGCTAAATTGAAGACAGAACAGCAGATTTTTTTTTTCCATGTAAGCAATATGAACCCAGTAAAAGACCCCACTACTTTCTGTCATGTTTTCTAGCAGGCTTCTACTGCTTCGATGTTAAATTGCAGATTACATGGTTTGAATGAACAATAATTGCAGCCATGCGCTGGGGCTGCGTGTTGTGCAGAGCTTGAAAGTGACTTCACAGCTACTCCGGATTTGTTGAATAAGAAATTGATATGAATTCTTGAATAAGAATTGGATTTGAATAATAATAGAATAAGAGTTGGTGTTGTTCAGCCTGGAGAAGAGAAGGATCCAGGGAGACCTCAGAGCCCATTCCAGGGCCTAAAGGGGTTCCAGGAGAGCTGGAGAGGGATTTGGGACAAGGGCCTGGAGGGACAGGACAAGGGGGAATGGTTTCAAAGTGACAGAGGGCAGATTTAGATGGGATATTGGGAAGGAATTTTTTCCTGTGAGTGTGGGGAATCCCTAGCACAGATTGCCCGGAGAAGTTGTGGCTGCCCCATCCCTGGAAGTGTTCAAGGACAAGTTGGATGGGACCCTGAGAAACCTGGGATAGTAGAAGGTGTCCCTGCCCATGGAATGGGCGTGGACTAGATGGTTTTTAAAGTCCCTTCCAACACAAGCCTTTCAATAATCCAATAATTTATAAAAAATTGAAACCAAGAGATGTTTCCGCTAAGGGTCAAGCCACCTCTGACTCCACATATCTCCATCCAAGTAATCCTTGGATTGCAGACCTCATCTTCTTGTTTTCCTCAGGAATGAAGACTCACTGGGAATTATGGCACTGAGTAAAATGGATGAAATACCAGTGAGAAAACACTCAAAGGTACTGATGTGGATGCCTGCGTTTGCCTCCCTCCATCACATCACTAAGGTGAGACAGCAAAATGCACTCTGCCCTGTTTGTCTTCAGTTTTCAGGGTGATGGAGTCACCAAGCCAAAGATGATACAGGCTTGGAGTGGAAAGGAGGAGCAGCACAGGAGGCACAGCTGCCAAGAGTTGCTACTGGCTTTTCCTACATCGCTAGAAAACAAAAAGCACAGAAAAGTGAAGGCCTGTGCTGTAAAGTGCTGACAATCTAAGGACAAAATCCTGGCTTACAGGGGTCAAACCAGGAATAGAAGGACATTTCAAAGTAGCAGAAGACACAGAAAGTGAAGCAGCAAAAGCTGTTGTCAGGCAAATTCAAATCAGACATTTCAATACTTTTCTTTAAAAATAAAAAAAAAAAAAGGATGATTAACCAAATTAATCCCCTGGAAAAAGCCTCTAAGGAAAAAGCTGGTTTCTGTCTCCCTTTACATCCTCAAAGACCAAGACTTTCTGGAAGGCAAGCTTTAATCTAAGGGGAATTACTGAGCTCAGGGCTGGGATAACTGTGTGAAACTCAATGGCCAGTAACGGACAGTCAATTCAGCCAAGATGCTCTAATAGCCCTCCTTCACAGAGATCCTCCAGGAAATGGGGTAGAAACGCTCTTCAAAGTCACTTCACTGAAATTATTGAAGCCTTTTACAGGCAGTAAATAGTTGAGCCTTGCTGTGTCTCAGTGAAGGGGTCAAGAGCACCTGACGTGGTGCTGAGGTGCAGCCCCACCTCTCCTGCCCCTGCCAGGAGCTCCTTCCCCAGCCTCTGCTCATCTCTCCTGATGCAGAAAAGCATCTGTTCATTTACTCTCCTCCCAGCCTGACCTCTTCCGACCTTGCTCAGCTCCTGTGAGCTGGCAGGACGATGGCACAGAGGGGCAACTCACTCCCTGCCTGTGTTCAGATATTACCCTCGGTGCCTGACATCATTTTTGACTGAGAGCCGCACGTCTCCATGCTCAGACAGCAGCATTTCTGCCTGTAGGGCACAGGGAGGAAGTTCAAGCCCTGCTAGAGGGTATGAAGGTCCACCAACAGGAAGGTTGACACACACCAACAGAAGGACGGGAGATGAGACATTCAGATGGCTTCTCTTTATTTCTTTTTCTCCTCTGTGACACTTAGAGCCTCTAAAAATAGCCCACTAGTGAAGAGCTTGAAAAACGTGCGTTGCACCAATGTTCTGATTCATGCTGAGTTTGGACTTGAATTCTATGACCAAACTACTGCATCAAGAAATGGCCATTTTATACCCATATTTCATAGTCTTCTAAAAAAGCTTCCATATCTAAATTCTTCTATGCCACAATATAAGAAAGGTGTGGAGCTGTTAGAATGAGTCCAGAAGAGGCCATGCTCAGAGGGCTGGAGCACCTCTACTCTGGAGCCAGGCTGGGAGAGCTGGGGTGTTCACCTGGAGAAGAGAAGGATCCAGGGAGACCTCAGAGCCCCTTCCAGGGCCTAAAGGGGCTCCAGGAGAGCTGGAGAGGGACTTGGGACAAGGGATGGAGGGACAAGACACAGGGAATGGCTTCCCACTGCCAGAGGGCAGGGTTAGATGGGGTGTTGGGAAGGTGTATGTATTCCCTGTGAGTGTGGTGAGGCCCTGGCACAGGGTGCCCAGAGAAGCTGTGGCTGCCCCTGGATCCCTGGAAGTGTCCAAGGCCAGGATGGACAGGGCTTGGAGCAGCCTGGATAGTGGAAGGTGTCCCTGCCCATGGCAAAGGGACTGGAATGAGATGGTTTTTAAGGTCCCTTCCAACCCAATCTATTCCATGATTCTATGAGAATCAGGACCAAAGTTTTGTCAATTTATTTTTCTTCCAAAACCATTTTTTCTTGTTTTCTTTGTTTTGTTTTCTGTTATCCATTTGTCCTTTGCTTTTGACAAGAAAAAAATGTACTCACCATGAATGGAAAGGGTCCCATTCCTCACTGCCAGGAATTTGACTCCATATGGAAATAAGGGTGGAGAATGGAGGCTGCCATAGAGATAGATGTGTGCTTTGTGATGGAAAGGGGCCTCAGGGGATCCCACCCGGAGCTCTCCTCCATCAGAGACCAGGATGTAATGAGCATGCAGTTCTACAGGTCCTGGTCCAGTGAACAAGAGTTTGCCACCTGAAGACAAGAGAAGAACAAAATACAATCATAGAGTCAGTCAGTCATTCTCTCACAGTCAAAGGAACTGCGAGAGGTAGGTAAACAGAGGGGTTTGCAATAAAATTACAAAATTAAGGCTAAAATATGACTGCATTCTGTGAAATTTCCACCTTCCTCTCTGTTCCTTCCCATACTTCTCCCTATGAATTTACCAACTTTTTACAGATTTGATTAATCCAGTCCATTTTTTTGATTCTACAACAATCTGCATTTCTAGACTTGAGCAAGGCCAGTCAGCCTGGGCAGACTCTGCAACCACAGCTGAAGGAAGCTGGTTTTGGAAAATCCCAATTTTAACTGACTAAGTCACTTAATGTTGAAAAGGGATATTCCTACTTAATTTGTATTATGTTACTTTTTAGATTACAAACTACTTATGACTGGGAGAGGGTAGAAGAAAACAGCTTTGGAACATAAGGACTGGCAACTTGTTTAGATCAGCGGTTGATTTAATCCTGCAAACTCTTCCAGCTGCTGTTCAAAACCAGATGCTTCCAAATACAGTGTAAGACACGTCTCCCTCTTAGCTGGCTGTGAGTTGATCTCCCCATCCCATAAAAACCTCATTTTAATCTCTAATTAGAGGTTAGTTTCGCCTTAAAGCATAAGGTTTCATCTCCTTGCCAACATTTTCCTCCTACCGACTATTAGTATAACTGGATAAGATTTGCTAGTAATAAAGAACTGGTCTCTGGAATCTTTGTGATATTTGGTCTCAATGACTTCTTGAAGCAATGAATTCTGTGGGTTAAATGCATAGTGCATGAAAAGCCATTTCCATGCCTTTTTTTTTTTTGACTCAAGCTCTTCTGTTCTGTCAAATGCCTCCCTTGTTCTTGCCTAGAGTGAGCTGAAAATGCCAATCTGTCACCTCAGGACGGTTTATTCCATTATCTCCTTTCATATTTCCTCTCCTGTGAAGGACACTGTCACTGTCTTTACAATGGATGTGGACAGAGTGGACTCCCATTCATTTCGTCACACTGCACATGGGATATGCCTTCCTAGGTCAAGCTTGTTTCCCAGGAGCTAGTAGGGAAATTCCCAAAGTCTGGAAAATTCAGACCTTTTACAGAGGATCTACCACGCTCCCTTTGTGTGAAGTAGCTGGTAACTGTGCCAGCTCATCCCATAGCCAGCTTGCTACTGGTGGAAGCAGTTTTTAATGGTAATCTCTCTGCCTACCACACAGTTGGCTCTCCTGCCTCACAAATTCTTCCCTGTGAGAGTGGTGAGACCGTGACACAGGTTGCCCAGAGAAGCTGTGGCTGCCCATCCCTGGAAGTGCTCAAGACCAGGCTGGATGGGACTCTGAGCAACCTGGTCTAGTGGAAGGTGTCTGTGTCCATGGCAGGTGGTGGAACAAGAAGATCAGATGATCTTTAAGGTCCCTTCCAACCTGAACCATTCCATGATTCCATGATAACGCTACCAATTCTTAGCAAGAAGAAGGGAGATCAGATATCTGGTTTAATTGCAGTACATAGACAAAAAGAAAAAAAAAAACAAGGAAAGAAGTTCTGATATAAAAAACAGATTAAATACTACCTCGATCATTGCTTGCCATTGCTCACATTCTGTTTATCCTGATTTCCTTTTTTATTCTTGCATGGAGGGGCTTTCATAGTTTCATTGATTTCTTAAGTTTATTATAAAGTCTTTCACCTTAGTCCTCATTTCCTAAGCTTATAACAAAGCCAGTATTTAAATGGGGACTTCCCATTAAATATTTTCTTTCCAGATTTGAATGCTTTCTACATAATTTTTTACAGAAAATGCTTAATTGAAAAAAGAGATAAATCCCACATTTTCTTGCTTATAACCACTGGGAACCACAAGTTTGCTCTCACAAACACCAACTCCCCCATGTGTAAATTGTCTCTTTCCCTAGACATACTTTTCTATATACAAATGTATTAATGGTGAGACTTTGTAGAGTTTTTGCAAATTATACTGCATAGATTGTGATGAACCAGAACAAATTTCAGCTTGTTTCATGTAAAACAGCACAAGATATCTGACTCCACCAGCAGTTTTAAAGCCCTTGAATGAGACTGGACCTGTTGATTTAAGAATGTGTATTCTTGAAGGAATATTTAATGTTTTCATTCTATTAACATTATTTGGCAATAAATGGACTGCTGGTCCATCTTCCTCTTGTGATCTAATTTACCATCCTGTTCCTTCTCATACTGAGAACAGAAATATTTATTAAATACTTTTGCCTTATAGCAGCAGTGTTAATAATTTTATCACAACAATCTATAAATGGAACTGTAAATCACTACGATTTATTTCACACCTAACATAAAAAAAGACATCTTCCCTAAGGTCTTTATTGACTTCCTATGCTCTGTTCCCAGTGAAATACAGTCATTTCTGTTTCCACTTCTCTTCATACAATTTTTTAATGAGTATTTTAATTGCTGCCATGCTGTACCACTGAACCAGGAGGGCTGGTAGACAGTTGTCCTATCTTTTGATTGCAAAATCTGTTCTGTCTCAAACAAGACTTCCCAAGTTTCAGTCACATTTTTTCCCTTCAAAATTTTCAAGCTGTTGATCAAAGACTTTCCATATCTTTTGCGGATTTCTGAGTGTCAGAGAAGCTTGGATGCTTCTGACTGCTCTGCACTAGATGCAAATACAAGCATTAGTCCCACCACATTCCAGGAGCAGCTGGAATTCCAACAGGAGATGTGCACACCTGGCCTGCAAGTTTGACCCTTCCAGGGGGAAATCAGAGTCATTGAAGTTGGAAAAGACGTCTGAGATCACTGAGTCCAACCGTTAACCCAGCATTGTCAAGTCCACCACTAAACCACGTCTCCAAGCATCACGTCCACACATTTTTTGAACACTTTCAGGGATGGTGAGTCCACCACTGCCCTGGGAAGTCTGTTACAATGCTTGACTTCCCTTTCAGTAAAGGAATTCTTCCTAATATCCAATTTAAACCTCCCCTGGTGCAACTTGAACACCAGAAGCCCTTATTTTAGGAAGAAATTCTTCCCTGTGAGGGTGGTGAGGGACTAGAACAGGTTGTCCAGAGAAGCTGTGTCTGTCCCATCCCTGGATGTGTTCAAGGCCAGCTTGGATGGGGCTTTAAACAACCTGGTTTGGTTTAAGGTGTCCTATCCACAGCAGGGAGGTTGGAACAAGATGGTTTTTAAGATTCCTTCCAACCAAACCATTCTATGATTGTAGGATTTGCTGTATGTGACTCTTTTGCTTTCCCTTAGAAGCAGCAGTCAGATCCAGCATGTAACCCTAGAAAATGGACAGAAGAGCTACACTTATGGTCACTCCACAATGCTGTTGTCCCCTGGCTCTTTGCAAAGCTTCTGAAAACCTCCCAGGACAAATCCAAACAGCGCTTGGTCTTTGGGAGATAATACAGTGAAAAAAGTAAAGCTCAGCTGCTGAGGATAAAAGACAAGCAGCACTGCACAACAGAAAAGAAAGCATTAGGAAGGACTTATTTAACCATTGATCAAGTCTACATGTAAAACAAACTCTGGCCAAACTTACAAATTCTTCTGTCCAAAAATTGCATATTGTCCCACTAACCTTCTGTGGTTTTTGTTGGGTCAGAATAAATATACAGTTTCTGCTTTACAAGGTTGTCTTCCCCTTTTTCTAAAAAGAAAATAAAAGTTATGCTTCCTTCTTTTATTGCACTTGACCCCTTCTCTGAAAGCAGAAAGCAGAAATATTGCTCAACGGAGCCTTTGGCTGTGACCCTCAAATTGTTTGTTATGGCTGCGCAGGAAAGCAAAGTCCTACACATGACCTTGAGGGTGATTTTATAAAAATCAATCAACCACTGTTATGATGGCCTCCCCACCAAGCAAAATAAATACAATTAAGCCCATAATCACTTCTGTACAGTAATGTGCAAATTCAATGGGTCTCTTTAGGTGGAGTGAGGGAGAGAGGGGAGAAATATGTTGAGGCTATTTGATACTTTGTGAGAACATCAGAAGCACCATTCTTCTCAATTAACCCAGCAATTAGCCTCCACCTCTGCATGAACAGAAAAGAAATCTTTCTTTATCTGTCTTTACCAAAGGGGAAAAAAAAAGGAGGAAAAGAAAGAAAAAAACCAACAAGGCAATTCCATCTGTCCCACAGGAGGGGAGAAGTGGCCAGACCAAATAATTAAAAAAAAAATATTAAAGCAAACAAACCTGATAATAAGGTGGGAGGTTTAATTTGCTGAAAGAATAATTACAACACCACCGGTTTTGTGAAAAGAGATTTACCTCCTGAAGTCCTTGGGAAATGGTGGAGGACATACTCAAAAGTAAAGGATTTGGAAAGTGAATGTTTTAACAATTCTCTCTGTCCGGTGTCCTGGACTGACTCATGCAATGCCACAGGTCAGGTGTCCAAAACATTAACTATGACAAGAGGCTGCATTGTGCACTTCTGAAAAAAAAAATGAATAATAACAGAGTAGAGGATTGGGAGGATTGGTGTGGGGAGTTTCTTCTTGCCTCTGTCATGAAGATTCACACTTGCAGACAGAGCAGCTTATATCCCTTCTCAAAAACCTCATTTTAAATAAAAAAATAATTCTAACATAGATATTCTCATAATGTATAAAAGCAATGCTACTATCCCTCATTTAGGTTGTGATGTAGACTGTTCTAGAGATTTCCTGAAACTGGAGAGAAGCAAAGTCCCCATTCCAAAGCACACCTTTAATTTGGAGACCTTTTCTGTTACGATCTTTTGAGGCCACACTTTGCATTCACTGTCAAGATAAGATATTTTTCCTAATGAACAGCTCATTAGGGAGCTGGGATAAAAGTAACACATTTATATTTAGTTCTACTTCAGATATTCAGTTCCACTTCATATTTGACTTAATTCTACTTCTTTATGTAAAGTTGAATACAGTGTTAAAGCAAGCAAACTACAAGAACAGTGCTGGGTAGTCTCAAGATTTTTTTTTCAATAAGCAAGTGGTAGAAGAGTATCAACAAAATGGTCTTATATGTCACTACTGTGTCATAACCTTCAATTAACAGCAAATTTCCTCTGCGTGGAAGGGGATTTGCAGATTGAAAGCCCATCCCCTCACCTGGACTGCTCCTTCCCATCACAGGGGAGATCTGCTCTGGTTGTTCCACGACCATGAATAACATTCCCGCATCCTTCAGCTTGCCTTTGCCAGCTCCTCTAACTTGGTGTTTCACATGACAAAGCCACAGAATCTCCCATGAGACAGGCTCAGGCTCAGAAGTTCTATTCCTGGCCAGCATCCCTGAGTGGCAAACAGCAGGATGCCACTGCCAGAGCTGGAACAGCTTTGTTTGATCCTGTAAAACCACAAGGTTGCAGTGTGCTGGCAGCCCTATCACTGCTTTTTCTTCTGCCCCAAGCGTGTCCCTAGTGGGGCCTCCAAGCCGGAAAAAAAATCCAAAAGCAACTAAAATCTTGCTGTGCACAGAAAGAGGAAAATGGGGTTTATGAGCTTTAAAAAAGACAATAAATTATTTCACGGATCTGTCACCTGCACCCTGTTGACATGCTCACAGGACATTCCAATGAGCCATGAAAGTTGTTTGCCGGTTGGACCACGGCTGAACAAGATGCAAAGGGGAATTTTGTTACATTGGCCCCATCCAAAAGACTGCTCGAACCAAGAGTCCAAAATTCATCCTGCACCTCCCTCAAAATGTTCCTCCACGTTCATAGCACACAGGTACAGACTCCAGATTAGCTCTGAATTCAAATGCCTACATGTTTCCACCAGCACATCACTGACACACTCACAAGTTAAGCTTGTATTCCAGCATTTTGTTGGATGGAGGCCTTAATCCATTCCTGGGAGAGGAACCAGCAGCTGCTTCAGTACTCTCAGACAGAATTCATCTCCCCAGCCTGACAAGCCTTTGTTTTTTGGCTTGCTGTGCTCACAGCCATCTGTTCAGATGGCACATGCTCCCTTGGAAGCTGGTCAGGCTTTTCCTTTAGAACTCAGGAGCCAGGCAAAGGCAATTCGGATCAGCAGCCCAGAAGGTGCTGCCATAGGTGAATCTCCTTCAAAGAACTCCTTCCATTTCTTCAGCTCTCAGCTGACCTTTGAGATACTTAGCAACACCTTTGATGGATTTGGAAGAGGAGAGCTGACTTGGTGAGGAAGAAGTGTGGACACTCCAGGGTGGCTTCTATCTCATCTGACTTCATCTGGGATCTAACTGAGGAGCTTCCAGGTGCGCCTTGTGAAGGCATCAGGTAAACACCACCCATAGAGGTATGATGAAAACAAAGGTCCTTTGGCTCTTGTTTCAAGTCCCCAAATGACAGACATTCATTAGGTGCACATTTGGAAACTCTTCCCTGTGAGGGTGGTGAGGCCCTGGCACAGGCTCCCCAGAGAAACTGTGGCTGCCCCATCCCTGGAAGTGTCCACCACCAGGTTGGACGTGGCTTGCAGAAACCTGGGATAGTGGAAGGTGTCCCTGCCCATGGCAGGAGGCGGAACGAGACGAGATTTAGAGTCCCTTGCAACCAAACCCAGTCTGTGATTTTGTGACTCCCTCCTTCCGTGACAGTGATTAGAGGAAGGAGTTGGTGCTGCCTCAGGTTTCTGCTCAGTCTCTGCCAGAGCTGTGTTCAGTTCCTTGGCCAGAATTAGCTTCCACAGATCTGCTCATCATGCAACATCCCAGAGGAGTCTCAAGAGCTGCTGAAGTCGCAGCAAATCAATTTATTTGGCAAGTGAGAGCCCTGGGAGTCCAACATACATCCTGTAAGCCCATCTGGAACATGACGGCAAAAGAAACCTGCAGCCCACACCCAAACAGGAACCAGGGTTTGCAGCTGGGGAGGATGTGGAAAGACTCACACCTTAAATTGCTACTGATTCAGGACCCTAAAACCCTTCCTCCAGGAATGTCCACCACTGCAGGTTGCACTCTACTGGCTAACACTGAATCCCTGCAGAAAAATGTATTGAAAAATAAAGAACTGATGCCTTTCACTGGTTTTCCATGAAAAAAGACAGGATTTTAAAGCTCTGAGACTGATTACTGAAGGCTCACCATAACAATGTAGGAGAATATCACACAGTGACAGAGAGAAATAGAGCCGACTTTTCTTCCTTTTAAATCTCAATTAAAAAATACATTGGATGAAATTTCCCATTAGCTGGTACTATTTGTACATCCCATGTTCTTTCTTTAATTAAAAAACATGCTTATTGCAATACTGCCAGAATCGTTTTTACGGTATTTTAATTGTAATGTCTCTGCCTGATTAAAAAAAGAAAATATGAACTGGAAAGTGCCTGCAAAAAAAAAAAAAAAAAGTGTCACAATGCATATCCCAAATGGATTGTTCAAAATGGCACAGGAAACACCATGACAGGAGCAGGTTCCAACTGTGCCTACTGACAAGGGATTTAAAAATGAGTTTAAGGACTGGTTGATGCCATAGACAAGAAAACAGAGCGAAAAGCTTTTTCCTTCTTTCACTGAATTAAAACCCAATATTTATCAGCAGTGACTGAAGGGAGGTTACTTGACAACTATTGAAGTCGGTGTATCAGTGAATATTTGATGCTTGTTGCTAATAGCATCAAAGGTGAGGAAAAGACAAGCAAAATCAATATCTGTGTTTTCCCTACCCCCAGATTTACCCACAGGATCCATTCTGGCCACAGTCTGATCAAAGCATGGATTACAAGAAACTCAAAATATTCACAGAATCAGAGAATCAAAGAAAAGCCGCACGTGGCACTCAGTGCTCTGGTCTAGTTGACAAGGTGGTGTTTGGTCAAAGGTTGGACTCCATGATCCTGGAGGTCTTTTCCAACCTAAATAATTCTTTAAGTGAAATTGAGGCTTTCCCAGTATAAGGATCAAAGCAATCTTCTCCCTTATGCCTGCAAGAGTGGCCACCTCAAAACTGCCATTGCAAGAGCAACAGCCCAGGTGTGGATCTTCAATTCTACCGGGGTGTACCGGCCATGTCACCCCAAAATTCATCTCCAAGGAACTCCTGAAAGACCAGACAGCTTTTTTTTTTTTTTGTCTCAAGACCTCCCTAGACCACTAGAATTTCAAACAAAGGCAACAACACATCTGAGGTATCATCCCATCAAACACAAAGAAGTTCCTCCAGCGTAAGAGCCGCACAAAGGAAATTTCCATCTGTCCTGGGTTATCATAAATATTTCCATACTTGTGATGCCGGGATTACAAAAATAACTGCAGTCTGCTGAACATACAGAATTATGTACGGTCTGTTTATCTTGTATCTCTTCCCCAATCAGTCTTGTCTGAGCCGTTTCACAGCCTGACTATTAAACTTTCCACTCTCGATATCCACGTGTTCATGCTCCTCTTGTTGAGGAGGGGGGAGAAACTGCTGAGCCCTAGTGGCAGTCAGCAGAACCCAGCTGCCTAATCCTATTTTCCTATTGTTCTGACCTCCAGATCTTCTGCCCAGACAGTCTGGTCATCCCCAGAACCACTATATATTTGGAGCTATATGTTAATACGGACAAAGAAGGGTCACTTTAGGGCTGCACGTGATGTTGGTGTCCTTGTTCTAACACTCCTTTATATAATTCCTGCAATGCTGAAATCATCAAAAGGAGACAACACAGGGGCAGTATTCAAAATCCTCGTGGTGTCTTAAAAGAAGGGTAATTTCAAGAAATGGGCCTGTAAACTTGTGTTGGGTTTGCTGGATACAGCACCAGAAAATGGGCAGAGTAGCAGCAGTGGATTCAGTAGCATTACAGCATTTTTTTCATCCACAAAGCCTTTTATTTTCATCTTAAGAGTGCACAGACAGCCTGATGCTGAGTCATGAAAGCCGAGGGGAGTAGAGCTAAAATTTAACCTCATTCTCCAGCTCTGACTAAGAGAAAGTCTCCAGGTAAAATAGGAATGAGATGTTTCTGTCGAAGGACATATTTACACCTACCTTCGGGGTTAGGGGTTTACTGCCATGCCCATCTTGCACCTGGGGAAAGTGGTTGATTATTTGATGTGCTCAAGGAGTTGGTAGCTGCTGCTCTGAGGTATCACCTGTGATTCAGTTTGAGATGGGTGTCTATAATTCCTAAGATGAACAAGTCTCTGGTGGTGTGTGTTTCTATCAATACAGGAGCCTAAACAGCTCCCCTGAGCTGGACAACTTAAAAAAAGGGAAGGTGAAGAAAGATAAATCTCAGCCTTATTCCAGAGTAGATCTTGGTATGTCTTGATTCCAAATCTAACCAAGGGTAAACAGCCAGAGAACCCATGGAAGTGGGAGTGGATGCAACAGGCAACTTCACAAAGCTCAGATAAAAAGTTCCCGTGCAGGTTATTGTTTCTAAAGTGTTTGGTTACTCTGTTTGCTACAAAACATTGGAGAATATAATCACATCTGGAATATTCTAATGCTGCTTTTCTAACTAAATTGACATTATAAACCAGGCTTCTTGGAAAACACAATAAAGAGGAGGAATGATTTGAATGTCAGATGAGCCAAAGCCATAAAGATACTACTCCAGACTTCATTAAATTCAATCAGACCTCCGGTAGCTTCATGAGTGCTGACTCATAGATCAAATGAGCCTTTGAATAGGTCCAAAGTTCAGAGGGTTTCTGCTCCAATATTTTGCCCCAATTCTTCACAAAGTCAGTGACTGAGCCCCAAAATCTTCATCCAGATTTGCAGCGAAAAGGAATCTGGTGTTCTGACCTGTCTCCTCTAAAGTGTGTCATAATCACGATGAGTTCAAGGAGAATCTTGAATGGCAGATTTAGGATTTTCACTGGGAAAAAAAATTGTACCAAAGCATTTCACCTTTTTTTAATCTCTAATTCTCAGGTGATTTTTAATTTTGTTTTTAAACAGGAATGATGTCTGATGTAGCAATTCTTGAAAACCTCTGAACATAGACTGAGTAAGTTCGATCGGTTTTGGAAATGTTCTCATTATAGGGATAAACTTGCAAAGCTTTATCTTTATAGAATTATCATTCAAATTTAAATTTAAATAACTGTCAAATACATGAGTTTCACCATCATGTCAATGAAAAACTAGTACCTTTAATATCGTTTTAATATAAAAGCAATTTTATCAGCAAAGATCAAAGTTTTTACACATATAAAAACTCCTGTTTTCATTTTCTGAGCTCTATTTCAGCAGAGGCTTAATTTTGAGCAAGCAATTTCACCAGCACAACTCATTCCCTTAATACCAGGCATGTGTACAGCAGTTTCCACAACCAGGACCTAACTTCCAGGGGGAACATTTCTGGCATGGAATTACGAGTCCTTTGAATTCTTACTTTGACACCCCCAGAGATATACCTGTCTCACACTGATTCTGGGTCTATGTATGGCTACATAAACTCAGCAGATCCAGGGCTTCCCATCATAACCGTGCTCAGTTATTTACCTACTGCCCACCAGCTGTGCTCTAGGATTTTGGATTATTTAGTGCATTCGACAGCTGTGGCCTGCAATTCTGTAACGTCATTAATTTTGTGAAGGTGTTTGCGACACACCTGCCTCAACTACGCTAAACAGAACAGAGGTGATTATTGTTACCAGCAGTGCCATTATCACTGAACATTGCACAGGAGAGAAGAAATTTTGGCTGGGGAAAGAAAAAAGGGGAAAAAAGGCCTTTTTGCTTATATTGTCGTTATGCCTCAAACAGCATAAACAATTGCTTCTGCACACAGAATAATTAAGTTCTTGCCCTGTGCCCCATCACTTCCCCCTTGCATCTACTGAGGAGGCTCAGCCTGAACAACCGGGTGTCTCCTCTGGTGCCGGAGCTGGGGAATGGAAGGAGAGACCAGGGCCATGAAAAACCCCAGCCCTGGAAGCGGAAGAGCACCGAACCCCCCTCCTGCAGACCTTTGAGATGCAGCAGGTTGAGGATGCTCGTGGTTGTCCCCAAGAGCAGGGTCCGGCCTTCTTCTATCGTGACGTTATCGCCATCTCGCGGCTGGTGGCCAGCAGGCCAGCTGGAGTCCTCGTCCCACCGGCCGCAGAACTGGAGAGCAAGCTGGAAAGAGAAAGACCCAGAGAAGTTCAAAGCTCACCTCTTCCCGCCTTTCAAGAAGCCAGTTTGCTCGGAGAACAGTGGAGGAGGTGCCAGTGCCATGTCCAGCGTGGTATTGGCACCTTCTCCACGGTGTTCTGGGCAAGCTGACTTCCAGAGGGACCCTGGGTAAGGCAAAGGAACAGAGGGATACTGGCACTGGAGAGGTTCTTGGCTTTCAGGAATGCCCGTCACAATTTGGGGGTTGCCCCTTGTCTCATTCTGGTTTGGGAGTGAGGGATTTGCTGCAGGTCTGGCTGCGGACCGACCACAGGTTTCCTGGTGTGTGTCTGTCTCTGCCTCCTGAAAAGCAGAACTGCCCTGTTGTTTCCTGGCAATGTCATAAAAATAGCCTGAAGAGCTTAGAATTAAAACATTCTGCTGGATGGGCAGTATTTTGCTTTAGAGGGGTTTTTTTTTTCAAAGGCTCTCCTGCCGCTCATCCGCATTTAGACCGACATTCCTCCTCTCAAATACCTTTTTAGCTTTCTCAGCTTATCCAGTGTTACTATTGCCTCTGTTTTGACGGTGAGCACAGCAGTTCCAAACAAAGCCCTGAATAACTTGAAAACTGTTAATAGACTGACTCATGGTGTGCAAAATTGTAAAATTATGCCTGAGTTTAAAGATTCCTCCTCACCTCTAAACTTCAAGCATGTACGTCACAGTGAAGATTTTACAGAATCACAGAATTTTTTGGGTTGGAACCATTTCATTCCAGCCCCGCTGCCATGGGCAGCGACAGCTCCCACTAGACCAGATTGTTTAGGGCCCTGATGGTGAATTTCTTGAAGAATCTGTGAGTATTTCTTGCCTGGACACGTGTGCAAAAGTGTGGACATAGACATCCAAAACATATTATTTAGTCTCATATGTGAACCAGCAAGAACATCCTCAACTCATCTGAAGTGGGGGCGGGGGGGAACCAGACATGGAAATATTTGTGGTCCTCACTGGGCTGTGCTAATCCGAAACAGCAGTGGAAAGAATAACCTCGAGACAAAAGCAAAACAGAGTTACTCTATTTTCAAACAGAGCACATCGAGTGCATTAAAGCTTTTGCTCAGGAGCTGCAGTTGAGGTGAATCAATAAAGGGGGTGTTATGATCATTATTCTCTTTTACTGTGCTGTTGTCAGGTTAAGCTTTATGTGCCTGATGTTTTGTAGAATATTTCCCATGGTGCTGTCCCTGAGCAACCTGGTCCAGTGGAAAGTGTCCCTGCCCATGGACCTTAAGATAAGCTTTAAGGTCTTTCCAACCCAAACAATTCTGTCATTCTAGGATTCTAATTATTTACACCAGGGAATGGGTGATGGCTCCCAGGCTAAATGATACACCTGGTTGATATCCACACTGGCTGGATGCTGGGATTTTCTATGACCCATTCTATGATTTCTCTACAAAGGGAATTAACTTGGGTTCAGTTCGCACTGAAGCCTGGAACTGCATTGACACACATGCAGTGAAAAATTCTTGGGAGCTAAAACTCTCGTGTCAAAGGGAGTGAACCACTTCATCATTACAGAAGTAAAATTACTCCACACTTGCTAAGTGTAGTAGGACAAGTTTAATTTTCATTAGTTGTAAACATATATTTCTATAATTCAGAGATTTAGGACAAGTTCCCAGCTGAAGGGATAGATGCCTTTACCCACTATCTTTCCAGTGGGTCTGTGATTTACTTTTCAGTGACAATGCTATGAAGCAGGTTGTATAAAATATACAACAGATCCACTGAAAAACAGCTAATTAAACTTGCTTTTATCTCAGAGGAGGGGACAGTTCATAGAAAGGTGCACACACTGCCTATCAAGCCAACAGTAGCACAAAATCACAAATTCCATAAACTCCTGTCTGGCACAAATGCTGCCAATGCCACCAGCAAAACACTGGATGATGCTGCTGTGGAATGGTGGCATCCACTGGAACATTTGGTTGAGAAGGTTTGCTGAGTGCCTTTAAGTCACTCTGACATCACCCTGACCCTCTGAAGTCACTTAGAATCCTCCAACCAACTTTAACGGGCGAGCAGGGCTGTAAGGAATGCACCAGACCTTCTTCCTAGCGCCACGAGCTAGCACTTAGTGAGCTGTTGATAGAAGCCTTGCAAGAGTTAAGAAGAATAAATTCCTCTTCTGAATTTGACTTTTTTTTCTTTTAAGATGGCAACTAGAGATTCCTAACTAGAAAACACTCTAGTTCTTCATTTAAGCTTCTCTCTACCTAACATCAGTGTTTGAGCTGTTCTTGATCAGTTTCTGCTGTCACTTCTTAGAGGCTTCCATACCTGTTCAGTTCTACCAACTCCATCTGGCACAAAAATCTCGGAGTTCATACATGACAGTGCAACCACAGAATCCCAGAATGGTTTGGGTTAGAAGGGACCTTAAAGATCATCTCATTCAACCGCCTGCCATGGGCAGGGACATCTTTCACCAGATCAGATTCCTCCGAGCCCCATCCAACCTGGCCTTGGACATTTCCAGGGACAGGGGCAGCCACAGCTTCTCTGGGCAACCTGTGCCAGGGCCTCACCACCCTCATAGAGGGAGAAAATGAGTTAATCAAGGTCAGAAAATTCTCTCTTTCCACCCAGTCCATACCTAAAGGTTTCCAGTTAGAAAATGCCTGGCTTAGTCCACTGTCAGGCGCACACCTGCCTGTGTGTCTTTCAAGTGATTTCTGATTTGTACTTTTTTTTCCCTATAAATAAAATTAAACTGATGAACATCAGCTAATAACACAAGACCAAGAGCTGTTTATAAGCACTTGTACTACCCTTGCCTTACCACGGAGAGAATAAATCCAAAGAATCTGTTTTAGGAGGAGAAAAGGGGGTTTGGTCAAGGAACATACTTTAAATTACCATGGCATAGAGGAAAGTACAGGGGGGTTAGAGAGAAGGCAGCTCTGTAGAGACTGAGGAAAGACATCAAACAATTTTGTTTGGTGACCCTTCTCTTGCAATCCTGCACCCTTCCCTAAGATGAAAGAGCACCTCCTTGAGACTTTTGAGAGAAGAAGGTGTGGTCTAATGCAAGTTTAGTGAAACTGCCACCTGCCCTGAATCACCAGTACAGTCTTCCTCAACTTTGTGAATCCCAAAGGATTACCCTCCCTGTTTCCTGGGAGAAAAGCACAGTTCAATCTCCAGCTGCAACAGAATTCTTAAGTTCCTTTGCTGAATGGTGGTGGTGTTTACATCCAGTTCCATTTCAGCAGCCCGTGGTAAAACAACATGAACTAATACATAAAATAATTGCACACCTCTCATCAAGCACGGCGGGTGACAGAGTCACAATTCTAGAAACCCCTGTTCTTCCCTGGCCCTTCTGGTTTCCTTGCTGTCTTGTCTAGCTGATCTGTTATCAGCGTAGAGCTGGCTGTATCCCACACTGGCCCTACAGATGCCAAATGCCACCGTCTCTGTGTGCTAAGGGTGACATGGGGGGCTCTGCAGCCCTGCAGTCTGAGCATGCATCCACAGGAATGGACCCACCAACCTGAGACCCCGAAGAAAAAACACTGAGACAATCATTTCTTCTCTCAAAGGACTGTATGGCCATGTCCTAAACATCTTCATCATGCAGAAACTCCAGTGCCTTTCCCTGTGCCTGCAGCTGAGCATGATAGAAACATCCCTCTCACTAGTTTTTTTTCAGACAAACAAAACTCCTTCTTTTTCTATTTTTTTCCCCTGCCTGGCACCCTGTTTAATTGAAATACTTCTCAGTAAGCCTGAGGAGCAGCAATAGCTGCAAGTGCCAGGGCTGCGGCTGAGTGCCCACCCCACATGTGCTTGTTGAATGAACCAGGAGGAACCTGCAGAGCTCAAGAAAGCTGCGTGTCAGCTGCTGGTGCTGGGCATTTTCCTCCTGTGCTTTTTCCAGCTGCAGGAAAAATGGCAGGGAGCTTGAAAGTCAGGATGGGTGAACGAGGAGCTGGCGTAAAACAAACCCTGAGTGGTGAAGCTGGAGCCGGCTCGTGGCAGCTGCTGCAGTGAGGTGGCAGCTCCATGATCTGGCTTCCAGAGTTGGAAAGATGACTTGGAGGGAACAGAGCTTATGAGACCATAACATCTCTTCAGCCATCTGTGTCACTGTCACAGCTCACATTTGAATGTGGCCAATTTTAATGAGGTTTAACAGGAGGAGTAAGACCACAAAGATGCTGCAATCCTGCAAGGTTTGTGACAACCAGTAGATAAATTGGGGCATGAGTCTCTTCTGGTTGTATATTTTATACAATTTAATGAGTTAATTAAACAATTATAACCTGAACTGAACACGTAAAATCATCCCCCAAACTGTTGCAGGATGTGCCCTCACATCACACGTTGATAGGAAACCCACACTGGCAACATTTCATATTTTGAATCCAGCACAGCAGACAACACAAACTCAGCAGGGAATCAAACTGCAAAATATGGGCAGAAACCTCCTGTGGGTGGGAAATCACCAGCAGTGGAAATCCCTAAGAAACCCCAGTTGTTCTTCCTGGAGCAGAAGAAGCAGAGAATGGATCTAACCTGAAAATTCAATGAGCAGAGTCCTGCAAGTGCTTTCCAGCTCTGACATCCATTTGGAGTGTGTCATGCACACAGCAAATTTTATTTGCTAGGAAAAGGTTCTCTACCCAGAGGGAATTTGGGCACTGGAACAGGCTCCCCTGCTCAGAGCCCCAGGCCTGAAGGAGTTCAGAAGCATTTGGACAAAGCTCTCAGGCATGTGAGGGGATTTTTGGGGTGTCCTGTGCAGGGCCAGGAGTTGTACTCAATGATCCTTGCAGGTCCCTTCCAGCTCAGAATATTCTAGGATTCTATGCACAACTCATATCAAGGCCGAACCTTGTGTACCAGGCCCACAGCTTGTTATAACACAGGTTAGTCTTGGGGGAGTATCAACTCCTTCCCAATCACATTTCCAAAGTAATTAATGAATTATGTAAAAGTAAAACAACACTTTCATAGCATACAATAAAAGACACACAATCTCCTTGCAGTTCAGCACCTTACCGCCTTCCTGCCTACTGCACCTTCTTTTTTCATTTTTCAGGCAGATTTCTTTCCATTTTATGTTTTATAGCTGCTGCTGTTGTCAGCCAGGCTGGGGTTGCCTTTCTGTCAGCCTTTGGGGACACAATCTCTCAGTATCAGTTTCTCAGCTTGTGCCTGTGACTACCAGGGCTCAGAAACAGCAGCAGTGACTGCAACAAATGAGTAAATAACAGTGATAAACTTGCAATTCCCACCCAGGCTGGTAAAAAATTCACAAATGGGAAGGATACCAGAACACAAGGTTTGGCTTAAAAGGGTTGAGAAACTCCTGTTTAGAGTCAGTGTAGATCATTTGATCACACTTTGGAGTAAGTTTACAATTGGTTTAGTTAAGTGGGGTTTGCTTAAGAGTACAGCCCCGAGAAAGGATTGCAACAACAGTTAACAGGCACAAAGACAAGAGCTTTCATCCTCTGACTGGAAAGCAAATTTTAAAACCAAACCAAGAAGCAGTGATGTAGTTAAACACAGACTCTGCTTCCTGCTGTGCTCGATATTCTCCCTTCTTCCCTAGATTTTAAAGATAAATTCTTTACTGTGAGGCCCCGGCACAGGTTTCCCAGAGGAGCTGAGGCTGCCCCATCCCTGGAAGTGTTCCAGGCTAGGTTGGATTAGGCTTGCAGCAACCTGGGATAGTGGGAGACGTCCCTGCCCATGGCAGGGGAGTTGAAAGAATACCTTCTTTGACATCACTCCCAATCCAAACCATTCCATGATTCCAGGCTGTGTGTTCCAGCTGAGGGTTAGCTGTGGCATGGCCAGAGGGAGAAACCTGAAATCAGGAGGGTTTTCCCACCAACTCCACCCCCAGCAGACAGTTTCATCCTTTCCCCCAGACCCAGCTGATAGGACCTGGAGCAGAGTGTGGTTCCTGCAATCTTTAGCAGAGGAAGTTTCCCCTGCCCCAGCGAGCACATCCACGAATGATCAAAGGTTTGGAATGCTGCCCACACAGCAAGATTGACACCCAGGAGAGCAGCCTTTCCTTGGTGCTGACAGATTGCCATTTAAGCAGCGAGTACGGAGAGCAAGTGTTCCTGTCCTCAGTCACCACGGAGAGACAAGGTTAACATTCCAAGTGATGGAGTGCAGCGCAGATTTCCCCACGCCACAGACCCAGGACTCCACACCACATTTGAAAACACTTTAATTTCAGTGATGGATACAGGGGAGCTCACTTTTCAGGCTGTGAACTCTTGACAGCTCCTCAGTTTAATACATCAGGAAAAGATTTACACCCCCTCACCCAACTCCCATCCACCTGAAGGAAAGAAAAACATATATTTGGAGGAGACAAAAGAGGAGGGGAGGTATTTTATTGCACTAGATGTCTTTTACAAGGGAAGTATTTTCAGCCATCTGCTCTAATTATTCCTCCTGTATTGGCCACCATCTTCATGCAACAATAGAAATAATTATCTCCTCAAGGGCAGAAAAAAAATATTTACAGAAACAAACAAAAGTTGATTATCTTTAGCTCCTAGGGAAAAAAAGAAACCAGCTACTTCTTAATGAAGGAGCAATTAGGAAGGTGGGTAGAACATCTATAATTAAACCAGACAAATTGGTCCAGGCTCCTCCCTCCTACACACACTTGAAAGGGATGCAAATGGAAGTCATTTGCTACAGTCAGTAGAATTAACAAGCAAAATGCTGCCCGGTGCCCAAAGAAGCTGAACCTGTCTCTTGGCATCATTCCCTGCCTCTCCTGCTTGTCACACCTCTAACCCTTTGCCAAATGAACTGAAAAATACTCACCACAATTGTAAAGCTATGGAATTTCAATTGGCATGGGGAGGTCTTCCTCTGCATGACAGCATCCCCGAGACAGTTACAGGATTCTCATTCATCCTGTTGTTTAAGAACAGCCTCCTGCCTGCACTTCACCACTCGGTGTAAAAGAAAGCGCTTTTTCTATATAAACCAAAACCAGAGGACTTTTGTAATTGTCTTTTTATTCCCTGCAGTGTATAAGGATTTTGCTCACTGAGAGAATGAAGGCATACATACAGCTTTGTGGGGGGGTCATCCCAACGAGAACAGAAAATATCTTATACTGAGCAAAAACAAGCATAAAGCGGCAAGAAAAAATATTCTCTCTACTAAGAGCACAGTGCAATGCCTCATTTTGTAGACAAATATATGGATTTTGACTTTCAAAAAGAAATCAGTAGAATTTAACTGTCTGTGCTATGAAATCAATGAATGGCCAAACTGAAGCTGGTCAAGGAACAGGCTGATCAGGGAAGTGGTAGGATCGTCATTCCTGGAAGTGTTCAAAAAACGCAGAGATGTGGCACTTGGGGACATGGTTTACTGGTGGACCTGGCAGTCCTGGGGGAATGGACATGATGGTCTTGGAGATTTTTTCCACCATAAATAATTCTATGATTTTTAAGACTGAATTTCCCAAGGCTTCTCCAAGCAGTCTCAGGCACCACTTAATGCTCATTACAGGTGCAAACGACTACCAGGAAAGAGCTGCAAACCAGCACAGTGGGAACATTTCTTTAGGGAATTTCCCCCTCCATGTCAAAAAGGCCAATTTTCACTATAAAAAAAAGGAAATGAACGAGATATTAAGAATTACCATCATTTGCAGGGTATCTCTTGACTATCCAGCAATTCCAGAGAAGCTGCCTTCAAGTATTTGAGTAGCCTATACCGAGTTTCTTTGGAAATCAGAGTGCCAAAGCAGTCTAGTGGATCCTACAATGTGCCCAGCAACACCTTAAAACACTTTTATTCAAGTGCACATCACTACAGTGCTCCAAATTTGCCATTGATGGAGGCATTTCGAAGCTGGATGTGAGGGAGAAGGAAGTAAGAGAGAAAGGAGAACCTCTGGAAAAGTTTGAAATGGAAAATATACTTCCATCCTGTCAGGGAAAGCACCACATTCACTTTTATCACTTCTATTTCATCGAGTCATGGAATATCCAGAGTTGGAAGGGTTCCACAAGGATGACTGAGTCCTGGCCCTGCTCAGGACACCCCAAAAATCCCATCCATGGGTAACCTGAGCAGACACTGGTAACCAAACTGGGCAACAAAGGTAGAGAGATAATGGGACCATCTTCTTCTGGTTTCTGAAATAAATGTTTCCAAAAATGACTGAAACTTTTGTGCTCAAGTCACCAATCACTAAGGAAGTAGCCTTAGACATTAAAAAAACAAACAAACAAATAAACAAATTATACCACTTCCCCCAAAAAAAACCAAAAAAAACCCCTAAAAAACCCCAAAAAACAGGAGAAGGCAAGATATCTAGAGAACTATACACTGTAAAAAATTAGTCATTTATGCCAAAAGACAACGTCATCCCCAAGAAGACTGGAAGGAACTGTAGCTATGAATAAACCATGGATGGAAACGAGCAGAATGCTTCTGAATACACCTGCATGGAGAGCCTGTAACAGGTTTCCAGAGAGAGTAGGAGAGCAAGCTCGGTTTTCCCTCATAACTTAGCACTCTTGACATGACTGCCTGGGACAGAACAAGCCTGGAACATAACCCAGCAAACCATTTCCAAGGCCACAGGGTGATATTTTTATCACTGTCTGCATCATCTGCTGCTGTGTAACTTCTCTTTACCCATTACTCCAGCTTCAAAATGTGGGTGGGGTTATCCCATCAGGCACCTTTTTAATTACTCCCATAAGCATTGATACAAGGATCAGGGCTGGGCTCATGGTTGGACACGTGATGCGTTATCCAATATCTTTATTTTTAACCGAGACTGCTTGTACCCTGAGTTAAAAAGAAAGGATTGCTTTTCCCTTTTTCTTATTTGTTTTAATTTTAGCTGGACTGCAGAAATCTTTCTGACTTCTGCTGAGTTGCACGGGTACAAGAAAGGAAGAATCTGGCTGGGCATGTTCTCTATGGGACTGATGAATGACCCTAGTCTCTCCCAAACTATTAGAGGATAAATCTGTTTACACACAAAAAATTGACCTGGGCTGGTGAGGTGGGACTAGAGCCAGGAAACTGGCACGTCCCAGAGGTAAAAATGCATTTGCAGCCAAGAGCATTAGTAACTCAAGACCATAAACAAGCCACAGCATCATTAATTACTCAGACAGGGGCAGCCGCAGAAGCAGTGAGAAGACCCAAAAGCCAACTGTAAATAGTTCATCGAGCTGATTAGTTCAGGAAAAAAATGAGTGGGCAGTTTTGGAGGTCAGAGGTCATGGCACAAGTCAGTCTCAAGCCAATTTGCAACTGGACAATGGCATGAGAAACAGCTTAATTCCTGTTTAAAAAAAAAACCAAAACAACCCCAAACAAAACCAGCAAAGCCACTTAAAAAACAACCACCAAAAAGAGAAAGGTTTATTCAGCAGGGGAGTAATCACTGCAATTTCGAAGCACAGAAGGTAAGGCTCCTTGCTCCAGAAGTATTTAATTAAGGACACGGAGGATTAGTTAAATCTAATGGTGCTTTTATAGGGAGGGCACTGAAAAGTCATCACTGCTGTCAGGGGGACATATCCCAGGTATAGATGAGCCATCTTCATACACATAGGCAACAAAACTCACCCAAATTCCATGTGGAGTACCAAATAATGGAGGCATATGAACACTAATAATCCAGTCCATAATTAAACAAACCATGAGACCTCTGGGAAGGTCCCTGTCTCTTTACCACACTCACGAGGACCAAAGTGTTGTTCTTGGGTCTCTCAGGGTCATGGTGGGAGGATGAGCCTAAAATCAGAAATCTCAATTTCAAATATTAAAGAAAACACCCTGGGAAGCAGAGGAACTGTCTGGGAGCACATGAAGAGCCCTGTTTCATGGAATGTGTATTTTCTGCCTGGTAACTCCTTGCTAACTCACAAGAATCTTTCCAATGTTCATTTTCAGCCCGATATTCAGAGACAGATTATTTGTTATAGTGGAAACAATCCTAGTGCACAGTTTTAAGTCCAACTTGCCTGACAATCCTGTGAGTGTAAACTCATTGGGGAATTCAATGTGACCTTCCAGTTTAGATACAGCAGGACTGCGTTTTCCTTTCCAGAACACTGTTAAAGGGCACACATAATTTACACATCTCTCTAAACCAGCGATTTCTCAGAGTACAGAGGCTTCTGAGACAAATTAAGAACAGCAATTTAATGGTAATGAGAAAATTACAGCATCAAGTTGTTTACACAAGCAGGATAACCAAGCCTGGTGACTGTGTCAGCCTTTGCACTGTGCAAATATTGCCTCCCAATTGAATGATCTTGAGTTACACTTACTAATCTGAGAGCAAATATTGCAGATGCAAAGATGAGCTCAACAATTTGCTGACCACCTGCAGGAAAAGTAAGCAAATTACGTGCTTATGTGTCAGCAAGCAGGATTTCTGAATGGGTGCCACAGCAAATGGGGTGGGAGGAGCAAGGCTCGTCCACCCCAAAGGTGCCAGTGAGAGCTGATGATTTTTTTTTTTTTTTGATCAGGCAGGAAGATAAACAGAATCATGGAGTAGTTTGGGATGGAAGGGACCTCTGGAGATCATCTAGTCCTAGCCCCTTGCCAAGGCAGGGTCACCCAGAGCGGGTGACACAGGAACGCCTCCAGATGTGTTTGAAATGTCTCCAGAGAGGGAACTCCATTCCCTCCCTGGGCAGCTGACACCGCCAGTGCTCTGACACCCTCAGTATAAAGAAGTTCTTCCTCAATCTAAGGTGGAACTCCTTATGTTTTAGACCCCTTATAAGAGTCCCGAGTCAGCTGTGAAGGTCAGAGCACTGGTGTGGGACCCAGCCTCTGACTTTCCCACAGCTCCCATGGAAACATGGGGAATACAGGTGAACTGATACATAAACCACCTCCACTGCAAACCTGGCTTGCAGGGGGTTTGCGGTGATTTACCAGGCAAAGACTGGAAAGTGCTTGGAAGAGGGCAAACTCTGTATGTAGGCTACAGCCTGGTCTGTCTTATGCATAAAATACAGCAACCACACAGCAAAACCACACAATCCAAGGACAAACATTGATTCTGCCTTAATTGAATCCACATCTCCTCAACAAAAGCATCAGGGCCATTGGCTATTAATGGGCTCGACCATCTACCCAGGGTAGGATCTGATGCAGAGCAGCAGCATACAGAATTGTCCCTGCATCACAGGGAAAATTGCAGGTGTAATGAGGTGTAAAGGGCTTGGCCAGCAGTGGAGGCACAGTCAGTTCTCTAAGATGCATCATAGAATGGGAATGGTTTGGGTTGGAAGGGTCCTTAAAGCTCATCCTGTTCCACCCCTTGCCATGGGCAGGAACGTCTTCCACTATCCCACGTTGCTCCAAGCCCCGTCCAACCTGGCCTTGGACACTTCCAGGGATCCAGGAGCAGCGACAGCTACTCCTGGCAACCTGTGCCAGGGCCTCACCACCCTTTAGGAAAGAATTTATTCACAATGTCTAATCTAAAAAAAACTTTTAGCTTAAGGCAATTCTCCCTTGTCCTATTACTCCATGGCCTTGTGAACAGTCCCTCTCCAGCCTTCCTCTAAGCCTCCTTTAAGTCCTGAAAAAATCATTTCCTCTCACGTTGCGCTATAGGCATGCAGGATTTGGGACTCACAGCAGCCGCCAAGACTTTCCTGCTCCTGTAGAAGTGTGCAGCAGTGACCAACAGCGCTGGTATCTGACTCTGCGATGGAGACAATCCTGCACCTGCCCCTCAGGTAGAGAATCTCACCCTGCACAGCTGTTATTTCAGTAATGTGAGCTTTTGGAACAGCTCCTCCCAAGCTGCGAGCTTTCAGAGCCCACTTTCAAACTCAGTGTCCTGTTTAGCTTTAGCACATCAACAACATGCTGCCTTCAGCCTATCTGTGTGCATTATCTGCTGGTCTAATGTATCGTGTACTGAGCCACAGCATCATTACAGGTAAGTGCTCAGGTTTAAATGCAAACATAATTGCATAATGTGGTACAGCCAGGAAGAATAATGCAGGAAATAGAGCCAGCTCCATCTGATAGTGCAATCTGACTGGAACGCCGGCCCTTCGGATCAAACGCGCAGCCCAGATGGGGCAACCAAGAATAAAAGTGCCTCGTGGTATCTTTATTGTCATCATCAAAAACACTTATCTGCCACAAAGGTAAAAAGGTGAAGATGGGACTCGTACAGAAAAGGTCACAGAAGCAACAGGGTATCGCCAGGTTATGGGGGCAAGGAAGATGTCATGCCTCAGCAAAGGCCACTTTTCCACTCCAAGCTGAATTTGCCAGTTCCTAATGGGAACCTGAGCACTGCGTGGCATTTAAAACACTGGGAACAGCCACGTCATTTTCCTTCAGTCAGGGGAGTCTATTTAACTGTGAAAAATCCAGATAAAGCCTCTGACCCTACTGTGCAAGGAGCTGCAGAAAGACAGGAGAACATTCCCAGCGCAAGACGCCTTCCAAATGAGAACATGTCTGCAGCAGATATGTACACTTTAATACATTTATTTTATGTAGCTAAAATTAGAACTGATTCGCTACGGAACAGCACTTCCATCTACTTTACTCTTTTTTTTTTCAGTAGTTTGAGCTCTCAGTGGCACACTACAGATGATTTCAGGGGTGCAGACAGCACCACAACAGAACCCAGAAGGCAGCTGAAGTTAATTTAGTGCACTTTGAACCACTTGCCCTGAATAAGAACGCCTCCACTGAAGAGAGCATCACACACATCATGGGACAGTAACCACTCTTGTCATTTCAAGAGGATTTAGCCCAAGCTCCATTCAAATCAGACAACAAGATGAGAGCCTAGCGTGAGAGAGAACCTCTCCACCAACACACTGCCCTCTGAACTGAGAAGCCTTCGAGTTGAAAGCACAAACTGCTGTTGTTTAAGCTGTAAAGCCATCCCTCTGTCTGTAACAGGGCTGTAACAGCTCATCTTTGTTGGGAATGCAGATCCCCTGCAATAATGCACTCCATGGCCTTCACTCTCTGCCCTCCCACACACGCATTTGTCTGCCTGTTAATTATTTGGCAGGATATAAAATCCAGGGTCCTTTTACTCAAGGATCCCTGCTGGCACATCCTTACCCCAGTATCTGAATGCATTCAAGTGCTAAAGGATGCAGACGTGTGCTGAGCAATATTCCAAGGGTGGATTTCATTTTGGAGAGGGTTGGGTACCATCCTAGTGCACACACACACAGATGAGGATGTAGGTAAAGGTGGAAACGCTATCATCACCTGGAGAAACTCACCCAGAATTGTTACCTGTAACACCTGTATTTAAATCCCTCATGTACCTGACAATCCAGAAACTCCCTCTTCCAGACCTAAAATCAAACACTGGCTTGGGGCCCTGCCAGTGACCAGCATCTGCATTCTTTTCAGCATGGATAAACCTCAATTTCCGCAACATTTTCTGGGCCACCTCAGCTTTGAAGCCACATTTTTAACACAGTGGCTCCATTCTCTGTCTTACCCCAACAGGGGTCCCAAAAAGGCACTGCAGAGCAACAACTGCCCAACTTCTGAACCAACTCATTTCAGAGAATCATGCAATCACAAACTGGTTTTGGTGAGAAAGGACCTTAAAGACCATTTAGATCTAACTCTCTTCCAAAGGAAGGGACACCTTCCACTATCTCAGGTTACTCCAAGCCCTGTCCATCCTGGCCTTGGACACTTCCAGGGGTGGGGCAGCCACAGCTTCTCTGGGAACCTGTGACAAGGCCTCACCACCCTCACAGGGAAGGATTTCTCCCTAATATCTAACCTAAACCTACCTCAGAATGGTCCATGTTGCCTTCCTGTGCCTGCCCTCACAGGTTTGCTGGTGAGCTCAGGGAAAAGCTCTCCTCAACACTAAAAGCAAAAACTGCACCTTCTACTCACCAAATACAGGTTAAGGAACAAGGAAAAACTTCAAAAAAAGGTGAATTAGAGAATGAAAGAGCAAGAGAGTGTGTGTGAAAGAGGGAGCACTGTAACCCCTAAGTGGGTGAAGCCACGCCTGACCCTCGATCAGAATCCCAGACCCAGAGAAGATGTGTGAAAGCAGGAAAATAAATCAATAAGCAAAACAGCAACCTCTTTCCTCAATTTTATTTGAGGAAGTTCAAATTTACCCAGCTCCTCACAAACTGTCTTTGGCTAAAATCACCACTAACAAGCTCTGACATTTGAAATTTAACTGAATATGAGCTAACAGCTCCCAGCCCTCCACCACCCATGGAGCTGACTGGGAATATTTTGTTAAAGCCATGGACGGGGCTAAACTGAGCTTTACTGAGAAGACCCAGCGTTCAGGGCAAAGTGTTTATAGCACCCACTTCACCTGATGCTTCCCAGCCCTGGCACGTCTGCTTTTCTTCAGGGGGGACCACAGAGCACTCAGTCCCCTCCGCTCCACCCCAGCCGATGTAATTATTTGCTGATTTTTACGAGGTCCCCTTACGATCCCTTAATGAAGTCCTCTGCTCTGCAGCGATTCACGAGGACAGATTGGACACAAGGGACTTCCACTTAGGGAGCTGCCAGTCAGGGGATGGTACCCAGCATTTATGGAGCAGTTGTTAAGTCAGTCTATCACCCGGCTGTTACAGGCTCATCACGAAAACAGCTTGCTTTTACTGGCAACCACATTAAATTAACCCTTTCCTTGGAGACAGGGGGAAGCCTCGAGTAGATTCATTGTGGCAAAGAGCTCTGGTCTTCCCTCCTGCTACAGCAATTATTTTTTTAAGTTATTCATAAACGCTCTCTGAACTGAAACCTCCCTACTTTGGATTTGTTTTTCCTCCACCAGTACAGCTAGTTCACACTTTTAGTCTATGCTAAATGTTGTGATAGCACCAATAGTAACAAAATCAGGAAAAAAAAAATCAAACTTAAAAAAAAACCCAGAACAACAAATACTGTTTGTCTTTTCTCCATTCCTTACTCTAAACTCTGTGCGCAGAAGAAATCATGATCTTTCCAGTCTTTCCATCACTACCAGTGGTTTTCTACAAAACCAAATTTTTCAGTCTTTTGTTATCTTCAGGATTGACCTACTTTTTTTCAACGAAGGAAAACATAACTCTGCTCCCCTCCCACACACTTTTTCCAAGGTTTCTTCTCACTTTTTGTGGATGGGGTGGGACATCTTATCCTGCCCTCACGGCAAGAGGACAGGCCAGGCACCAGACTCAGAACTTTAGAGCTACATCCATGGCCCAACCACATCAAGAATCCCTTCCATGATCCCACTCTGGCCAAGACTGTGCCACTGAAATCTCCCAAATTTCAATAGAGGGTGACCACATGCTCAATCCTTTCTGGATGCTGGGCCAGACCCCAGAAACCTTTGGGAAGGGGTTGTAGGTCAGCCAATGCCTCTGGTACACAGAAAACACCGTGTGGAGCTTCCAGCCCCCAGCGCTGCTCTGTTTGGGACTGGGGAGAGGACACAAGTCAGATGGTGACTTAGAGTCCTCTGTTAGCGACACAAGGAGCTGAAAGGCCGCATCTTTATCCCATGTCACACCACACGAAGGACAAGACCATCAGGTATGTTGTTAAGCCATGCTCCGAGGCAGAACAAGCCTGGGCTAGGTGTGTCTCCAAGTTGCTCAGCCCTTTTTCCATTAAATTCAAGATGGGCAGCTGGAGAAGGTGCAAGGCTTCCTCCAGCTTCACCCAGAGCCCAAGTCTGGACACCCCAGCACAGTCCCAGGCACCCAACATTCCCACTCCCTTCCCCCAAACTGAGACAAAGCCAGGTTGAACGGGGCTTTGAGCAACCCAGTCTAGTGGAAAGATCTACCTTTAAAGACCTTTCCAACCCAAACCATTCTGTGAGACCGAGTCCCACGGATGGGGAACCAAAGCCGTGGTTTCAAAAACAGACAATCCTTCCCCCTCCAAAACTGCCCGAATGCCAAAGGAGTCAATTAGAGTGTCTGTCATAATTAAACAGAAGGGTGGCAGCAACACTCTGTGCAGGTGCCTGGGAGCAAGTGGAGAGGACATGAGCATGCAGTCACTCAGCTCCCCCACACCCTCCTGACCCTCATTTGAGCCTTCCCTTTGTACAGGAAGGGAAAGATTTGCTTTCTGTTCCCTGGAGGAACACTTCCAAAATGGCACTTTTCACTCCAAATCTATTTCTCTTCAGGGTTGGGAGCAGGGATAAATGGAGGGGGAGGAAGGAAAACAGCTCTCATTAAACTATGCCATGTTCCGTTCTGATTTCACACAGGTTTGTTTAAATGCGTATGGAAAAGCTGTGAGGTGCTTTGGATTACAGGGACTGGCATCCCATCCTGGGGATTATGGCATTCCATCCTAGGATATCCTGGGGGTAGTTTCCAATGAACCCCTAAGTGCAGCTATATGAGTGGTGGGGAGAAGAGGGTTCCCTGGAAAGCCAGTTCGGGAAGTAATCGCCTCAGAGACATTAGAAAGATGGTGGGATTGAAAATAAAAAGAAGAGGCTTTTCACAATGGGGGGGAAAGATAAAGTTATAATTCAATCTTTCATTTTTGATGTGACAGCAGGAGAGGAAAGAGTTAAACCCCAAATCAGGAAGCAAAAAGTTAAAGGAAAATAAAACCACTCCACAAGCACACCTCCTAAATTTCCCATTGCAGCCCAAGGCCGAACCCATTAAAAGGAAAAAAAAAAAAGAAAGAATGAAAATAAAATAAAAACAGGGAAAGGAAGAGAAGCAATTTTGCTTATCCTTTCCTCACACACCTAGCAGCCCCTTTTTCCTATTATTTATTTATTTACCTTCCCCTTCCAGAGCAAGGCCCTTATTTTCTCATTTAGTCCAACAGAGATTGTCCTCCTGGAATGACCTTTTTTTTTTCCCTTTCTCTCTCTCTCTCTCTCCTCCTCTCCTTCTTCCTCCCCCCTCCTCCCTGCTGCCTCCAGGCCATTGCCCTCTTGCCAGTAACTAGATAACACACTCTATCAGAGATTTTTTAAAAAATCATTGCAGAGGCACTAGGGCTGATAGTGGCATCAATCCTTGCCTGACACGGGCTCGGGTCAACCATTTATCTCTTCACATTGCCTGTGGTTACTGGGGAGCCCATCTTGGTTCTCTACATCTTAACAACCTTGCAGATGGTACCGCCCTGCTCCAGCAGCCTCCGCACCCCAAGACTGGTTTTGTGGGTTTATTTTTATTGGTTTTTTTATGGACTGTTCCACTTCTTTTCTGTGAGGGTCTGGTGGGTTTTATTGCATTCCCCACCTCCTTCTGAAGATAGCACTGTGACCAAGATAACAGGTTAAGAAAACAGGGAATTTGGAGATGCAAGGGTGGGCTAGCTGGGCTGTTAAAAGTGCACATTTATGAAAATATACACAAAATATTACCGAAAAGTTTCATCTAGTCCTACTCTTGATGTCCCATCCTGTGTGACATGGCTGTTCTTGGCTGGTTGCACCACCAAAGGACCCAGGAGCCCTACTCACAGCCCAAGACAACATAAAATCAGGTTTTATCAGGACACTTGATAATAAATCCAATTAAACTATCCCCAAACCTCAGCAAGTTGTGATGCCCATGGCCAGATAAAGGGTTCTGGTGTTTTGCACTCTCTGAATGGATACACAGGAATTAAATATCATATTGTATTAAAATTCTTCCTCACGTGGAGAAGAGGGGAGCTGTTTTATTAACTCCCTCCAAACAAACTCCATATTAAATTGGAATCTGCTCTGTTCCTTCCCCATTCCTGGCGGTGTTCAAGGCCAGGTTGGATGGGGCTTGGAGCAACCTGGTTTAGTGAAAGGTGTCCCTGCCCATAGCAGGGGGATTGGGTCTAGATGATCTTTCAAGGTCCTTTCCAGCCCAAACCACTCTGTGACCCTATGATCCCCACCCTGCCTAACTACTCTCAGCCTGCTGTAGTGATTTTCCTCCCAGACTGCCAAGTATGAGCCCTTCACCCTCAAAAATGCACCCACCAAACATCCACACAACATGGGGACAGCACTAAAATGAGGTGAAAGAGCAGAGTCAGTTCCCATCACTTGTAACCCTCACAGATGGACAATGTCAAGAGTTGTCCCTGCCCATGGCGGGGGGTTGGAACGAGATGATCTTTAAGGTCCCTTGCAACCCAAACCATTCCATGACTTGTCATCAGTCCTGCTGTGAGTAATAAAGTAACAGACCCTTCCATGCTCCTTGAAAGCTGACTAGGATTTGCCACCTTTGTGAATCACCAAGTATCTCCAATGGTTGAAACCACGTCATTTCTTTCCTCACCTCCAAATACTTTGGCGTCAAGAGCGGTGGTAAATAGGGGGGAAAAAAAGGCAACAAAAGGAAAGAAATAATTCTAAGATCTTCAGAGGAATCCAAGGGATTTGAAGAGCTAGTCCTGATTACACTAAGTGGAAGTTGAACAGAAAGGATATTTGAGGTGACTGTACATATCTCAGATACAGCCTTTGTGGGGGTTTTATATTTTTTTCTTTCATGAGAAGTGAACAAAGCAGTTATCCCTGTATCCATCACCAAGCTAAGAATTCACAGATCCTCAATACTCTAAAATCTTTAAATCTCAAGACCTTCCCTCAACACCCTGTTAAAAAAAAACTCAAGGCAATCCAGCACACCCAGGCAGAGCCATAATCCAGGATGGCATTTTTATCTGGCAAGTTGTTTTTTATTCACCTCCTGTCCCTCAAACAGGGACAACCTTGAGGGCTGGGTTGCAGGGAATTCACTGGGATACCAGTTCAGCTTCCCTATGGCTGACTTAATCCGTGGCATCTGCCCTCTGCCAAGCATTCCACCACCCGTGTGGGCCAGCAGAGGAGGGGGAGTGGGAGCAGGGAAGCACTGCTCCAGCAGCATCTCTGCATCATGATTAGGTCTGGTCCAGCGATCCAGAATAATAATGGGATGGCTCACTAAGCATAATGGGTTCAGAGCTATCCGAGCCTGGTCAAACCCTCCCATGAGCATCCTCTCCTTGTGTTTTTCGGGTGTTTTGCACATCTCATCAGTGTCACCAGAGCTGACGTCTCATTATGCAGCCAAGGTGGAAGTGGACAGGTACTGAGTGAGCATTAGAACTTTTCTTTTCCCTTTTATTATTTAATTCATATCTTCCCATTATCCAGTGCATTCTTGAAGCTGTGAACTAATTAAGTCCTGTGGGATATACAATCAGTGCTGGGGTTTTTTTTCCCCTCCCTCTCTTTTCAGTAGGCTAAATTGCATTATATACTGAAATAAAAATAATTGTGCAACTCTTCTTAGATAAAAAACAGAGCAAGTTACAAACACTAATGATGCTGAATGCAACAGTGGGGCAGAGGCCTGCTGCTTACTTCTTGTGACCTAATTAAGTCACACAGGGCAAAATACTTCAAACACAAAGTGAGGCAAGAGCTTAAATCAGTTTCTAAATAAAATCATAAAAACTGTTCTTGGAGGGGGAGGGGGGTGGGATACAGACCAGACCCAGGAAAAATCCAAGTTGAACTGAAATTTCATGAAGTCTTCCATGAAAATCACAGATCTCTGGATAGCAACTTGAAACTCCATGAAATTTTGTGAGTCCTCTAGATTTAGATCTGAGCCCAGCTCACGCTGTAACCATGCACCTGATGTTCCTGGAGGTCTTTTCCAACATTTAGGATCCTATGATTCATGCAAGCAACAGCTCAGAGACCAGATTTGAAAGGACAAAAATTGAGTGATGGATTCTGCGGCACCTATCAGAAAATGCATCTTTTTAAATAATACAACTGATGAAAAAATACCCTAAAAATTGTGTCATAGAATAATGGACATATCATAGAATATCCTGAGTTGCAAGAAACTCACAAGGATTGTCGAGTCCAACTCCTGGCTCTGCACAGAACAACCCTAAGAACCTCAGTCTGCACCTAAGAATGTTGTCCAAATGCTGCTTGAACTCTGGCAGGTTTGGTGTTGTGACCATTTGTACCTTTTAGGCTCAAGTTCCCAGAACTAACATTTTACTTTTTATTTATTTATTATTTTCTGTTCTCAGCCAAGGCTGTTCTCTCTTCTTGCCAGTGCCCATTCATTCCATGCCATAAGCCTCTGTCAACCTTTCTGAATTACCTCTTTTCACTTCCAATGCCATCCTGGAGCTAATCCTGCTCCATCATCATCATCATCAAATCACCTCTGAGCCAACCCTCCCACAGCACCCAGCTGGGCTGAGTTCTCAGCTTGTCCAGGCATCCTTCAGCTGGCAGCAGAGGAAGCAGAAAACAAACCACTGAGCAGTGCAGCTGTGCTGAGAACAGAATCATGCCCCTTTTTTATGGAATGCTTTGAGATCCTTGCATGAGCATGCAAGAGAAGTGCCAGATGTTATTATAAAGAGATGCAGCCCCATTACTTGTACACAGAGTTGTGCTGCCTGCTAATAGCACCATTATCCTAAGGCACGTGGTGCTATTAATGCATTTCACTGCTTAGTGCTGAACCTGGGGACCATTTTTTCCACTGGAAAGGTAAGGCCAGTTCACACGACATGATTTAAACCTCCACGGTGAAGCATGCATGCGCTGCACCAGGTCGTAAATCTTAACGGGATGCTGTCAGCCAGAAAGGGACCAAAATTGAAGCCATTTATCTGAACTCCCCACCCATCCACCTCTGCTCACCCAAGCCAGTTTTGGGAAGAGGGATAAAATGATTCCGAATGCCCACTGGGTTCATTAGGCAGCAGCAAATCCCAGATCTAAAGTGCTGCTGTTTCCATCCTGCTCTGAATGAATTTGTTCATTCAGGACACTCGGGACTTCCTTGGCTTTCCCCACCCTGAGAAGAAAAACCACAACAGGAACAAACCTCACAGCTTCCTCTTCTTGCTCCCACCTGAGTCAAAAGACAGCCTGTCATCCTGTCATCACTGAGGCTACAGGTCACAGCTTGTGACACAGCTGAGCTGCCCAGGTCACAGACAGCAGTGGGGAACATCTCTCCGAGCTGCTGCCCAGGCTCTGGGGCTCTAGAGATGCCCTTATCCCATCTGGGAAGGAAAATGGGAATATAAGGTGTAGTTATCATTTGATCTGGTACTTGCCTGGGCACTTGCCTTTGTTGGCCTCCTGCAGACACCACCCAGGAATTTTTAGCGGTTGTTTTTCTCCTTAGCTGGGCGTGTTTTAGGTACCACAACTAACAAGGCTGATGAGCAAATGAACCCTAACAGGCAAAGTTCTACATCTGACATTCCTTCACAGTCCAAGGGCAGGCGTAACAGAAGCAAGAAATTCTAATTTAGGATACTCCACTGCAATAGTAACATTCATGTAAGGTAGATTGGCAAGTATTCAGAGACTCCTAAATATAGAATAGATCAGATACATAAAATTAAATATAGAATTCAACACTAGAAATGCACAAAAATTACTCTGCCAGGACACTGCACCTACTTTTGGGGTGGCAAAGTAAATTTAAAGTCCTTAAATACAGGAAATCTCTTTGCAGATAGAGTTAAAATTACCATGGTAACTTTAACATTGATGCTGAGCAAATGAACTTCATTTTCCTAAATTATGCTAAAAGACTGTGTGAAAATTTTATTGAATAGATAAAAAATAGCATTTGAGTTTTATCCTAAGTCAGGTGTGTAACTATCCCCTCTCACCCTTCCCTGGATGCAGGAGGTCTCCACCACTTCTCAGGAGCTGCTCCTTTAGGAAAGGATAGTGACAAAGGGATATTTGGTGTTCAACAAATATCCAGCCCCTTTACATTTCTTCTTAGGTAGCTAAACACCCCCAAAACTCTGCAAAACCGCGAGGAGTCTAAAGGGACATTTCAGGTTTGCAATGACATTTGTAGGTATAAAGCCTTAAAGTTTACGCTGGTTCAGAGTTATAGTTTTTCATAATGAACTCTTGGCATTTGTCTTCTTTTCTCGCTATACCCACAGATAGCACTGGGAAGACTGTCCCATTTTCCTTCAGCTACTGAAAAGCAGCAAAAATCAAATACAACCAGGGCTGCACTGAGTGCTAAGTCTCTGCCAGAGAGCTGAAACTGTACCTCATGGCTAAGGTTTCTGCTCAACTGAAAATAACATTTTTAGAACAGAATTGAATTTATATTAAAAAAAAAAAGGAGAGAGTGTTAAAAAATATATACATTGCTCAGAAAATAAGGTAAAGCTCATTTATGTCTGATAAAATACATGATCAGCCATAGTTAACCATTAATTCAGCTGTGCTGCATTAGAACTGCTATTCAAAGTTGGAAAGCATTTAATATTATATATTGCTGCTGCTCAGCCTAAATTGTTTTTTTTTCTTGCCCCCCTTTAAATGTACACAATATTACAAATTTAATTTTAAGCTGTTTGAATCAGTCTGTAAAAAAGATTTGATTATACCTGAGTGTTCTGGCCCCAGTTTTTCCATATCTCAGTAATCTTGGCAGTAATTGGCTGATTAGCTCCCTCACACTCCATCTCTGCCTCAGTTTCCATGGTAATGTTACAGGAGCTATTATAGATGAGAACTTCATCTCTTTCCACTTTAGGGCTGAAACGAGAAGGGAGGTTAAATGGGGTGTCATCAATCTTAATGAAATGCAATTATTTTTACTCTTATTAATCATTGCAAGCCATTAGCTTGTGGCAACTCCTGGCCACCATTTGTCAAACTTTGCAAATTTCTGTAATTTTGTTTCCATTCTTTTATTGTTTATTTGTTTTTCCCCCCTTTATCTGCACACACTCAGGATGAAAATACATGCAGTAAATATCTCTCAGTGATGCTTTTCTCCTTCCCCAAACCATCACAAACAGGAACAAATGCCATTCTAGGACCAAGGCAGGCAGACAAGTGCAGACAACAGCGAGGGAATCAGCAGTGTTGGGAGCAAAGATGGACTCCTACAAGGAGTAGGGTTTGTTTGTGTCTCCCCCCTCCCCATCTTACTCACACTTAGCAATGGGGAATGAATAACTTGCAACTCCCCTAGGGCAAGGGGAGAAATTGGAAAAACCACACAACTGGCTAACTGGTCCCTAATTCCAACTGTGAAAAAATGAGCTCATTTAGGGGTTCCAATTCCTGCTACCCAGCTGATTGCAATGATGCTTTGTTGCTAACATTGGAACATTAACTTAGTAAATTAATTAAACTTACTTAACAGCCCAGACTAAGCAGATTCGATATATGTGCCAGTTATACCAGCAGACATTTGCTCTAAAGCCTCCCCTTGCATAGGGGGAAGAAGTAATGGAAAAGGTTGGGAGGGAGAAACATTTTTCTCTTGGTTTTGCTGCTGACAGTTGCTGATTTTGGTAGTGTTTCCTTGTGGGGAGTTATAGGATTCAACACATGCTTTAGTGGTGAGCAAGGTGTGGTGCAGCGTTAACGGCTGGACTTGATCCCAGAGGTCTTTTCCAACCTAATTGATTTTGTGACTCTTGGCCATTGCTACTTCTTCCTCTCCTCCCCACCCCACCATCAGATTCACACCAGCAACTTGTAGAAGAAAGGAGAGGATCTAAAGCAACACCAACGTAGCTCAGAAATCACACAGCTTTTCTGAATAGCTGAGAAAGGACAGAGTTCACAGCATGATTTACTCAACAAAACAGAGGATCAGATAGGCAGGATCAGGATTTTAAGAGGCCTTCAGGTTGCTGAAAATCCCACATAACAGGATTTTCTAAAGTGTCTAAGTTAGAATCAAAGAATGGTTTGGGTTGGAAGAGACATTAAAGGTCATCTAGTTCCACCCTCCTGCCATGGGCAGGGACACCTTCCACTAGCCCAGGCTGCTCCAAGCCCCGTCCAGCCTGGCCTTGGACACTTCCAGGGATCCAGGGGCAGCCACAGCTTCTCTGGCCATCCTGTGCCAGGGCCTCACTGTGCTAATAGGGAAGAATTCCTTCCTAATAACTAACAAAAATCTACCTTCTGTCAGCTTGAAGCCATTCCCCCTTGTCCTGTCCCTCCAGGCCCTTGTCCAAAGTCTCTCTCCAACTCTCATGGAGTCTCTTTAGGCATTGAAAGATGTTCTAAAGTCTCCCTGCAGCCTCTTCTCCAGGCTGAGCAATCCCAATTTTCCCAGATTTTCCACGCAGCAGAGCTGCTCCATCCCTCTGATCATCTCTGTGCCTCCTCTGGGTTTGCTCCAACAGCTCCATGTCCTTCCTGTGCTGGGGACCCCAGAACTGGACACTGTTCCAGGTGGGATCTCGTGAGAGTGGAGTAGAGGGGGAGAAGCACCTCCCTTGCCCAAAGCTCTCCCAAAATTGACCCAATTGGAAAGCCAGGACTCAGAGCTTTGTCGGGAAGGTGATGATCAGGGTGGTTTGACGGCCCTGAAGATTTCAAACTTCCCTGCTGGATGCAGCAGCTCACTCTACAAACACAGCCCTGCTCTGACCTGCATTTAGGGGCTGTTTGTTTTGTTGCCCTTCTTCAGGGTTGAAGTGTTAAAGGAATCAGCCGCATTAGAAACCACAAAAATACTAAAAAAAAAAAAAAAAGGCTTCTGCAAGTTGCTGAACCCTTTTAACAGCGAATTTTTATTTTTATATTTAAATGAACTTTTCCCTCTGCTGTATCAATAATCAAAAGCCAGCCTTGGGGAACTGTGCTTGCTTTTGATAGCAACACTTTGAGAATTGATCTTGTCCTGTACAATAATTCAGTGGACTGGGCTATCTTTCAAGACTGCAGAGTATTTCTTTTAAAAGCTCCAAGAAAAAACTGCTTCGTTTAAATAATCAACTGTTTTAAAGGCAGAAGGGGGTGCTGGTCAGCTGGATGCAGGGCATGGACACGATTTGCCGAACATTCAAGTCAGTACAAGGACCTTTGAGTGGTTTTCACAGTTTTTTGTAGAAAGTAAATAAGCTTTGCTTGTAACAACAGCCAGTTCCTTTCTGTCCTCGTGTAACCACATCCTGAAACACTGATGCTGAAAATCTGTTGACAAATTGCAATTTTTAAAGGAAAGGCAAGAAAAATATGTGAATTCTTACAGGGAATTCAGGAATGCACCTTGATACAAATGCTGTTCGTGGCAAAACTTGCAACTCTCCTAAGGAATATGCTGATAAAGGATGAGCTGTGGTACAGACTAGATAAGGAAAAGAGTTATTTAAACTACTGCAAAAAATTGTCCACGTGGCTGCCCCAACCCTGGAAGTGTCCAAGGCCAGATTGGATGGGACTTGGAGCAACGTGGGATAGTGGAAGGAGTCCCTGCCCACAGCAGGGAGGTTGGAATGAGATGAGATTTAAGATCCCTTCAAACCCAAACTATTCTGTGATTCTATAAAATTAGTGAGAAAGAGCAGGAGAGATTCAATGTGCACTTAAGCCAGGAATTACTTCAGTAATTTTGTCCCCATCCTGGGACAAATGTTTTAATTCTTGGGCATTTGCACGGAACTAAAATTCATACATATTTTTATTATTGTTGTTATGGTGTTATTAATTAAAGCAATCAATATGTATTATTTCAGGAATCCTCAAATTAGTTCTTTTCTGGTGGAACCATTTAAATTTTCTAAGACTTTCGTGCAAATTCCATTTAGGATTAAATATTTTTCTGAACTGAAATGCGGAAAAGTTTTCAGAACTTCTGAAATAAGTTAATTTGTATGAATCAAACCTCTCAATTTTTTCCCTCTATTTCTTCCCAGATTTCTCAAATCAGGAAACTTTTTTGAAAATGAACAACCTTTGCCCCTACTTTCCTTTGGCAAGAACTATTTTAGAAGTAAATTCGCTAGAAAAAAAATATCAGCCCAAGTTTTAATTTCTAACTAAAAAACAAGCATGAGCACAAAAAGGTGAAAAGTTAAGACAATAAGAAAGACGTTGAAGAAGTGGAAAAAATGCAAAAATAGTAGGTAAAAAAAGTTGATTGATTTGATCCAGAAATCTCTCCCTGATAAGACTCCCAGGAGGAATAACAAACCCTGTCTCTGAGGCATTCACAATTAAATTGGACTGAAAACCACAGTGAAAACAGTAAGTAAACAGTCAGTAAAAGGACTTTGTGACTTTCTCCACAGTGGCAGCCCAACCCAAGGAAAGGAGCAAGAAGAAAAGTAATCATAGGAGGATTTGTAGTAGTAGTAGTATATCATTGAAGATGCATTTTGTTATCAGTGAAGAGCTGAGCACAATTTTGATACTCAAGGAAAAAGGAGAAGGAAAGAAACATATATGGGGTTGTCCAGTCCCTCTCAAGTTTGTTGGTTCTCTGGTTGAGGGTTACACTGAGGTGAGGAAAAGCAAAGCAAGGTTCAGCCAGACAAGGCAAGGCTCCTGGAGTTTCTTGATTTGAAACAAGTCATTTTGGGAGCAATAGAACTCATGAAATTAGTTTAATTTCACACTTTTTCCCCCTTCTAAGTCTTCTTACTTATGTCTTCTCCAAAAGATCTGTCCTCCCCATCTTGTGGGATGTTACAGGACACCACCAATGCACAGTGTGGCTTTGGACACCTGGCCAGCTGTACAGACCAAGGCAGAATTCTGCCCTCTGTCTCCTTAACAGGAAAATAATTTCTTTCTGCCTAACACTAATTTTCTCAAACCTGACAAGGGTTTTCTTAAAAAGCCCAGACCCTATGAAATCTAGGTCACATTAAAAAGCTGGTGAGGAAGAAGTGACAGACTGATGGAGAGGTATTGCAACTGTGTAAACCTTTTTTTAAATTAATTTTAGTTGGAAACTTCTATTTTTTATATTTTTAAACAAGTTTTAAAAATTGTGCAATTCATGTCTTGCTGTCTTTGTACAGTAAATGCCAGTTGGTTTTTCCCCCCTCAATTCAGGGTATCCAGAGCTCCCTCTGGTGAATCAACACCAGGTATGATGTAAGGATCAGGTCAGGATGAGGATCAAACCTCTGCAACTCCACTGAAATACCTGGAGTGTGGCAAGATGCAGCAGCCAGGAGTGGGTTCGCCACGTACAGCAGATCATGGGCAATGCATTGCAATGCTATTCTAATTCTCTATTTACTAAATAACTTCTGGAAGGTTTTGTTCAGCTTGTTCCAGTATCTAAAGGGGAGTTACAAGAAGCCTGGAGAAGAATTTTTCACATGGGTATGGAGTGATAGGACAAGGAGGAATGACTCCAAAATGAGGGATGGGAGATTCAGATTAGAGATTAGGGAGAAATTCTTCCCTGTGAGGGTGGGGAAGCCCTGGCACAGGGTGCCCAGAGAAGCTGTGGCTGCCCCTGGATCCTTGGAAGTGTCCAAGGCCAGGCTGGATGGGGCTTGGAGCAACCTGGGCTAGTGGAAGGTGTCCCTGTGCATGGCAGGGGGTGGAACAAGACGAACTTTGAGATCCCTTCCAAACCAAATCCTTCAATCATTCATGTGTTTATTCCTTAATTCAGATATCCCACTTACTCCTAGAAGTAAATGCTCTGCAGGAATAAATCCTCACTGCTCCATCAAAGACAACAGTTCCATGTTATACTCCTGGACAATTTGGCTTTCGATTTGCAAAGCATAAGCACCCTTGCACACCTTGCTGAATTTACTGCATGACTTTTTACTCATGAAACTGCTCAGAGGAAAGCGAAGCAGAAAAAAAAATAAAGAGAAAGAAAAGAAGAAAAAAAGGAGGAAAAAACCAGCAAAAAGAAGACTTCTGCTTTTCATAATGCCTAATCTTTTTTCCCATTGGCATCCACCAGATGTTGCTTTGGATCAGAAGATAAATATTAAAACCTAAGAAGGAACAAAGCAGGCTGTTTACAAGATGGATTTTCTGATGTCTCTCAAACACTCTAAAAAGGCAGGAGGGAAGGAGCTGGGGGGACTGGAGATGCTTTGATAGGCACAGGGAATGAATTCCACAACCCAGCAGAGCTCTCTAGTGGTCTCAAGGCCAAACTGCTCTATTGGCATCAGCGTGAGAATTAGGAATTTGCTCCTTCAGTCCATCATTTGGCAGGGGACAATTCTGCAAAAGGTGGAATAAGGTGTGGGGGATGTTATACATGGATGGACCCACTTGGCTGTTGGAGAGACATGGCACTAACCTGGCAAAAAGTCCAGCAAAATGCCCCTGGGGTGGAGTGTCCCCACAGACGTAGAGGTAGGACACAGATCCTCTCTGCTGGGAGGTGCCCACCGTGACTTGGATGTCACATTCAACGAAGGTGGCCCTGTCCTCTTGGCAGTCAGCAGAGAAATGTGTCAGGCCACAGAGAACGGCCAAAGTGGCTGCAAGACAGGAGAGGGAAAAAGAATAACCCAACACAGCCTAAACACCACTGACACTGAGTATATTTTAACTACTGAGAGGTGTCATTGCAGAAGGTGTCCTTGCCCATGGAACTAAATGAACTTTAAGGTCCTTTCCACCCCAAACCATTCCATGATCCTTTGACTCCTGATGTGCACCCAGCCTCTCTTTAAGTGCATCCTTTTTGAGGGTAATTAGGTCTCCATGCAGCTCCTTCAGCCCCGCTTGCTTTGTGAGAGCAAAATGTAACCTCCTTTGTGCCCTGAGCATCAGGATGGTCTTTGGGATCAAACTGCTCTGTCCAGAAGGAGATAAAATAAGGAATTAAATACAAGCATGGACATTTCTTCTGGGAGAGATAGACCATGGTTTACAGTTCAGGAATATGGCACAAACCTTTTACCAAGGAGATGTGACAACATCTATCATAAGTTTGAAATCCAGAAACAGGTTAGAGGGAGCATTGACACTGCTTGGAGGGCTCCTGGAGAACTGGTGGAAACTGGGATCTCTCACCTTGCTTTCTAGCTGAGTGTGACTTGAGATGTGGTCCAAGTTTGACTCCATGGATGAGGTAAAAATTGTAATGGGAGCAGCTGTTTTGAGGTGTATTTAAAGGACAAGTGGTGTGAACATCTGGAAGAATTTTTTTTGTTGTTTTTCAGCACTGGAACACAATGCCCTGGGAGGTGGTGGAGTCACCAACCCTGGAGGTGTTTGGGGGAGGCCGGGACATGGCACTCAGTGCTCTGGTCTGGGTGACAAGGTGGGGATCAGTCACAGGTTGGACTCAATGGCCTTGGAGGTTTTTTCCAACCTAAGTGATTCAGTGAAATTCTGTGAGCAGAAATTAGATTTTCCTGTTCTAAATCCAGACAAAAAATGCTAAAAAACACCAATAATATGAACGGTCACTGAAGTTCAGATTCAGTTGAAGTATTTTGGTTTAACAATTTTAAAAAGGAGTCCTTTAAGCATTAAACCATGACAGACATTAAAACTGTTTCTCTCAAAACCCTGACTTTTGGACAATATTCATTAATCCTGAACAAACCAAATAGTTGTAATGAACTCCTGAAAAGGTCTGTGGACAGTATAACAGACTGCACTGTAGCATCCAAGAGTATTTCTCAAGCTTCAGAAATCCAATCAATGGGAATTTATCAAGAAAGGCTTTTTTCCTATTTGCTTTTGTGAGTTCCAGTTTGTTCAAAAGGTACCTTGTTTGCTGAGGAAGTGTCATTGTCAATGAATGTCTTATCTCCCTAGCAATTCTAAAAAATGGGGGTTGAAATTGTAGCAATATGAAAATGCTCTATTTCCTATATTAAAATATTTAGCACATTTTGCTAAAAATTATTATTTCATATGGGGTATTTCTGAAGAGTTTATAACTGTTTCATGTTTCAGGTGTTTTTGAAATATTAAAACCTATCATTCCATCTGCTCTGAACGTCAGAGAGAGAGTTTACAATTCTCTATTTTTTTTCTCTGATTTTAGAATGAGAAAATAGAGTTACCCACATGCTCACAAATTTTGCAATTTGCTTAATCCCTACCCCAAATCCAGCGGCAATTTTCTTGCTTGGCATCCAGACAGAGCCAAACACAATCCCTGCTTTGAAGACCTGCATCTAAGACAGGTAAGAGGCAGGGAAGCCTAAAAGAATGGTGGATATATATTTTTTTTAATTGTCCAAAAATTCTGTCTAGAGCTACATCAGGTACTCTGTGGCTCCCACAAATGTCTTCGCTGACATTCCAAGGGCATCTTAAGCAGCACTAAATATCCGTGTTTTGACAAATAAATAGCACCCAAGAGGACTAAATGCTGCAAAGATCTTGCATTTGCAACAACCTGCAGCAGAACCAATTCTTTACACGAAGGCTTTGGGCTTCTTTTGTGGTTTTGAAAAGAACATTGCAGTTTTCCTATGTGGAAAATGACTTGATCTCTATTTTGGGATGAATGTTGGAAACTACGCATAGAGTCTCTGGATGTGACTCTTTTCCTCGACATTTTGCTACTGTCAAAGAACTTGCCTGGCTCATGTAGGTCACCAGAAGGTGTTTCTCACACAGTCCTGAGAGCTCAGCACAAGAACAGTCTGGCACTTTTTAAAAAACCCCAAAACGTGGAAATTGGGCATTTCTGCTGTGCTCCAGTGCCCTCATCCCAATGTTATCATGCCTGTAGGAACATAAGTCATTGTATCCTACCAACAGCTGAAATAATTTTTAACTCAGACCAGGCAAACAAAGGTATTAATTTGTAAAACCTAAGGTTTAGAACATGGCTACAAAGGATTGCAAAGAGATCAGTGGAAGCAAAATCCAAGGAAACCCTACTTAATCTGCACACCCCAGGATCAAACTCAGATTTGCTTTGTCTCAGGTGGAAGCAAGGAAAAATCTCATCTCCACACCCCACATCTCCTGTCCATCGGATGGAGATATCACTCTTAGACATGATGTTCTTTTCCCATTCCTTGCTTAGGGCTCTCCAAGGTCCTCATATTTCCCTCCTCCTAAAGGTTTTAATATCTTTATTCATTTAGGAGGAAGTCTTGTCCTTTCCCTTCCCGTTCCTCTGACCGTGAAACACAAATAGCCCTTGGTATTATTGGTGCCATTATTTCCTACCATAACAGCAGCAAAAAATATCAACTAAAGATTTCAACACACTTTTGGCACGTCCTAAAAGGATATTCTGCCTGTTCTGGGACACAATTCTTCTCCCTGCTTAATTGGTTAGTGTTCAAACCCCCGAACGAAGCTGCTTTAGGCTTTATACTCCCTATAAAGATCAAACCTGCAATCCCATCTCTGGGATGAATGCACTCAGCTCATTACAGCTTCTCATTTGAGATCAGACACTACGGCAGCCAAATCTCTGCATGGTGGTAATGGCTCAGGGACTGACTACCCCCAGCCCTGGCTTTGAAGGATACCCTGGCTTAATCCAGGATCCTGGGATGCTCAGCACAAGGGCTTTGTTCTGGGTCACTGTTTAATAACAACTGCTGGACATGTGATGAGGCTGAAACCTCCAGGAGGCTCCAAGGGCAGCTGGGGGTTGATTGAAGAACTGCCCAAGGAGTCCCAGTGCCAAATCTCACATCCCCAGTCATCCACCCCTCACAAAACGGACTGTGGAGCACAACATCAACATCTGCTTAGCAGGGAAGACAAAGAATTTTAAAAAATAAGTTAATAAAAGGGAGAAGAAAAAGAGACCTGTTAAGGTCATCAAGTCCCACCTCTGCCTATGAAAAATTTCTCCCTGTGAGACATTCATTTCACACAGCCAGGTTTCAGAAGTCCCAAGAGGTGACTTTCAAGCATCTATTCCCTGCCTGATAGATCTCACTGTCAGAACATTCCTGCCATGTAATCAATATGCTTTATTCCCCTCTCTTAGCTTCATTTCTGGATTTGAAAGACAGAAGGGACCATTTGGATCCTTTGGTTTGGTGTCTACAATAAACATCAGAGGCTCTGTCTTCTACTGAGGTCTCAATTGCTCCACCACCACAACAGGCCCTCTTCATATCTTCTGCATTTGCTCATGCAAACCCCCACATTTCCCTGGCTCTATTCCCCGTTGTCGTGGCTCAGTGCATCTCCTTGTTCCAACCAAAACTCATTCCTCTCTCTCCTCTTGCCCCATTCAAAGAGCTCCACCAAACCACATCTCTCATCTTTTCAAACCAGTCACATTTTTAGCCTCTAATCTAAATTCTCCTCCCCAAACATCCACTTTTACCTGTGGAGTCTAGTTAATGGCAGGTCCAGGACTCGCTAACAAAGAACTGTTACATCACAACCCTAAAGTGAGACCTGTTGTTCCAAGCATGTTCATGCAAGCAGGCAAATCAGGCTCAACTTTGACCCTGATGAATCTTCTTATGCGTTCACCTCCTTTTAAAGGTGCTTTCCTTACCCTCACCTTTATGTCAAACATAAAATCTCAGGGACTAGCTTGCTGCAAAATTGCAAAACATTCATGGCACCTACACTAATACCACCTGAGAGGAATAATCACGTATTTTCTCATCTGCCTCAAGCTTGCTGCCAGTTTTCCCATCTTTCACAGGAGTGCAGCTCAGTCCCACGAACATTAACCACGTGTTCCGTAAATTTAACCTGAGCTGAGCAGAATCTACAGCTGCATTTGCACTCGTGCAGTGGCACAAGAAACAAAGAAAGAACGAGAGAAGGGAAGAGCTTTCAGGATCATAGAATAATTTTGGTTGGAAAAGCCCTCTAAGACTGGGCCCAACCATTCCCTCTGCACTGCCGAACCCACCACTAAATCATGTACCCAAGTGCCACAGCTTTTGAACCCTTCCAGGCACGGTGATCAATCCAGTTACATCTTTACCTTTAAAGACTCATGGGTTAAGTTTGGGCTTTTTTTCATTTGGTTTTGTTTTTCCTTGAAGGCAGTGGGGCTTTGTTAATTTTATTTAATTTTCTTAATTTTTTTTAAGCTTTAAGGCTGAAAATCAAATTTTAGCTCTGTTCTGAATTGATTTTCCTGCATCTTGCAAAAGACAACAGTTTCCATGAAAGAGTCTAGTCCCGCGTTCCCATTCCTTGTGCTCTGGAGTGGGCAGGTCTCAGTAACACGCTCCTGCCAGTGATCAAACCAAAACCCCGCTGCAACCGTGCTCGACACCCATTCCTAAGGAAATCTCTGTGGGGAAGGCTTATGGATGGATCCTGCTGAGCCTGGCAGTTCCTCATCTCTTAGAAAACTTCCTGCTCAGAGGGAAAGAAGTCACATTTCCTACCTGCAGAGCCTTGCCCTATGGATTGGATCACATGAGAGAGCTACACGGACCGGTTGGGGATTCCCACGTGGACATCTCTAATCTCAAGCAAGCCAGACACAACACGACCCAGCACTGAGACCCTGGGGCAGCCAGTGCCACCTGACATCCCCCAGTGCCAGAGGAGAGGCGGTTCTGCTTCACAGCCCTCAGTAACAGAAGAAATGCAGCTTAAACTCGTCACATCAGCCAGTTCAGCGAGCGAAGCTGAGAAAGGTCAGACAAGCATCCAACTTGGACACAACACTGAGGGGCCCTGGGGCACCATGGACCTCCCCTTTCCATTCCTTCGCAGTCCTGCATCCCTGGGGTTTCTTTACCACTTCTCCCATGTGGACAAGGCAGTGCAAGAAGGGTCTGGGCACGGGATGTGTTAGCGCCAAGTGGCAAAATTCCCCAGGCAAACAGCACGATGTAAACCACAAGGTGAGACTGGACTAACTGCACTTAAACCACCTATTCATGCCCTAAACATGGTGAGGGGCAGGGTTAAGTCCTTAAATATTAAGCATTAAGTGGAAGAGTATCTGGAAAGCATCTTACTCTATATACAGGTTCACCCATGCCAGATGTAGACGTGCACAGGCTGAATACAACTGTCTCAGGGAGCACAAATAGCCTGACAAACACAGATTTGAGCAGCCTGCAAAAGAATTTTTGTCTTTTTAAGGCAAGGGAGAAAAAAGAAAGAGATTTTCTTGTAAATTTTAATTAAAATATATTTTGCAACTCGACTGGTGAAACTGGCAAGGCTGCAAAACCGAGGGCAGAAGAGAGAGGGTGAGGCAACACTTCCTTTGCATTTCCTCTCCAGGCACACAACCAGCGATCAGCATTCACTTGCTGACATCTAGTGACAGGAACAAGCATCGTGGTCCTGCCTGTAAGATTGTTTTCCCCAGGGTCCCTCTGCCACCAACCACTCAGTGAGTTCTGGACACAGTTTGGATCAATGTGACTAAATTTTAGTATGCTATTCTCCCTGCACTTAGCAGGGTGCCCCATTTTGTGCTTTATTTTTTCCAGTGCTCCAGCACCACGTCTTTTTCTATTTAAAATAACAAGCAGTTCTGTGGACTGAGCCTGGGCCTAGTTTAAAACAAAGAAAACTGAGCTTTTTATGTCCTCTTGGTGTCTCTTTTTGGGTGCTTGTGGTTGGGTTCAATAGCTCCCTTTTTTTTTTTTCCCCTTCCGTTTTTCTTAGCATTCCTCATGGCAGGGGGATTGGAACCAGAGGACCTTTAAGGTTCTTTCCAACCAAAATTTTTCTGGGATTCTGTGAGAGGAATTGTTCAAAATGACAGGAATAAATTTAGAATTTGGGAATAAGTTGAAGAGAACACCCGGATGCCTCTTGTCCCAGTCCTTGCTCAAAAGAATGTTAGATTTCACATTGGAGTGGTTTCTTGGCAAATAATTTCTTCAACTTCTATTTTGGCGGATGGATATTCCACATGCCTTTGAACAAACCCATAGAAATTTACCCTGATGGACACTCTCACTTGCCACCTTTCTTTCATGTCCACGAAAGATAAGAGGTCATGGATCTCTGGTCGCATGGATATTGGATGTCTGGACAGCCTCAGAAGAGCAAATATTTCTGCAGACCTCCAGATGTTCTCTGACTTCAGAGCTATGAAGGGGCGGAAATGTTAAACTTCTGAGTGTTGGAATCCCTGAATCACAGCATCATTCAGGTTGGAAAAGATCTCCAAGATTGCAGAGCCCAACCTTTGACCAAGCCTTATCTTGTCACCCAGACGAGAGCAGTGAGTGCCACATGCAGTCGTTCCTTGGACACCTCCAGGGATGGAGACTCCACCAAGGAGTCAAGCACCCAGGTGAATACTCCATGTGTAGAATTTGGGGAATGGTACATGGCTCAGGTGAGATTTAAAAGTCTTATATCCTGCCTTTTTCAGATCTGAGAAGCCTAATTCTGAGCTTTCAGCAGGAAAAGGAGGAAACATAGGAACACCCAGGAAATGCTCATTTTGAAGAGTTAGCTCCAAAATTCACGCAGGGTTATTTCTCTGTTTGAGAGATGTGGAGATCATCATTCCATGCCGCCTCTTTCCAGTTAAGGAAGATGCTCTGGTCATGATGGATGATCCCATCCTCCTCTCAAGGAAGTCAAATCCTCATCTCCAGCTTCCCAAAGGTAAGAACTGGCCCTGGTACAACATTCGTTCACCCTTCCAGTCATTCAACCTTTTCCTTCCACATATTTACCCCGCTGAGGCCATCCCACCATGCAGCCAAAACACAAAATGTGTCTGGCCACAGAATCAAAGAATTGTTGAAGCTGGAAGAGACCTTTAAGATCATCGTGTCCAACCATCATCTCACCAGTGCCATGTTCACCACTAAACCATTCCTCAGATGTTACATCCACACAATTTTTTAGCTCTTCCAAGCGTGATGACTCCATCACGTCCTTGGGCACTGTCTTCCAATGCTTGAAAACACTTTATGTGAAAAATTTTTTCTAATATATGAACTGAAACTTCCCTGGTGAAGCTTGAGACCATTTCCTCAGAAGAAAAAGCATTTAAGGTAGTTTAATTCATTAAGATGATCATGATGGATAAGAGGTGCTTGAGTACCCAACCCTGCAGCCCATATGCGTATTTTATGTGGGGCAGCTTTCCCAAGGAATAACTGCTGTGAGGAAATGTTGATGTTGTGCAAGTGTGGCCACAGGCACACAGTGGATCTAGTCCAACATCCATGGCCACTGACAAAAAAACACACCCTGACACCATCTGTCTTCAGACTGAGTTCAAAAACCAGAAGTCATAGAATCATGGAATCCTTACGGTTGGAAAAGACCTCCAAGATCATCAAGTCCAAACTTTTTCAATGCTATGTTAATTCCTCTCCTCTCTCCAAGGCTGCTCTCTGCTCCCCTGGGATGAGATACACTAGGATTCCCCACTTTGGGTCAAGATTTTAGGGGATATTTTTAACACAATGACAGTTTTTGAGTTTTAACTGACCTCGCAGGTGTGGGGCAACGCAGCTCAGCTCAGTCACTGTCATGTTGCCCAAGAGTTCACAGCTGGTACCACAAATTGTGACTAAAGTCTTCCCTGGGGAAAACCCAGTTCCATACAGGTAAACTGGTCCTCCATTCAAGCCACCTTGGAAAAAGACAGAAAATGGGATTTAAGACAGAGCCTGACAGCCAGCTGTCAACAAACGTATTTTTTTTAATTCATAATTTTTGCTTTCATGACAAAAAAAACCTGTCACTGCAGTGCCTCGCACAAAACCCTGTGGAGGAACTGCAGCAACCCCCCATGACTCACCCCAGTTGTGACGTGCAGCTGTCACTGTCAGATGAGAAGTGAACATCAGGTTGGAGGAAGCCCATCCTCTGGGAATATCCAAGCCCAGCACAGGGTATTCGCCCACAGGGAGCAGAGGAGCTGAGCACTGCAACAAGGAGTGAGTGATGGTGATGTTTCCACAAGGAAAATCTCCAACAAATACTTGGATATTGTCCGTCTCCATGACTCGCGACACTGTCACAGTTAAAAGGAGGCCAGTGGCATCAAGTGAAAGGAAAGCTGGAGTAAATTCCTCACTGTAACTTATTGTTCCAAGGTAACAGGAGTGTCCATCTACTTTCAGACTGAGAGCCCTCGTGCCATTCCCCAGAGGCACCATGCACTGGATAAACACGCAGGTGATGTTGAGAACGAGGCAAGGGCGATGGTCTATGAGGACTGAAGTCACCCTCTTTCCCTTCAGAGCCAACCCTGCCAAGCTGAGCAGGCCTCCCCCGCTGGTGCTGAAATTCCGTGGGTAAAACTGGTACACCCAAGGCAGGATGGTGAGAATGCTGGATGTCCCTCTGAAACAAGCACGGCCACTTTTCCTGCTGGATATGGAAATGTTGTGCTCCCCTGGAGCCAGGCAGGCTGTCTGGCACTTGATGATGGTCTCATTCCAGAAAGTCACCTTGCAGACAGTGCTGTTATCCACACGCACCACGGGGCTGTCACCCTGCCATGCCAACCTCTGTCCTTTGATTGTCATGTAAGTGAATGTCCCATTGGTCTTCCAGGTCACCAGATGTACCAGGGGCGTCCAGTGCTCGTGAAGCTGGAGTGTACAGTCCCCAAGGCACACACTGCGGACCCCGTTGACAACCACTGTGATATTGAGAGCCCGAGATGCCTCAGCCAGCCACTGATAGTGCAAAGGGTGGGCCTCTGGAAGGACAACGCAACTGATGGAGTCATTATCAGACTTCTGGATCTCACAGGAATAATTACTCTCCAGGCTGACCTGTACCAAATTCTTCCTGGATTTCAAAGCAGTACCAGATATAGTGAGCAACATCCCACCACAGATTGATCCTTGTGATGGGAATATGGAGGTTATCTGTGGAGTTATTGTGAGGGCCTGCTGCCTTGCTGTCACTTGAGCATACCCCAGCTGCCTCTGGATGACCTGAATGGGGAAAGTCCCAGGTTCCAGGCTGTTCAGTGGCAAAGAGCACCGATAAGACATTTCAGACCGGTTGCCATGTTGAAACTCAAGTTGACATTCACTGTGTCCAAGTTTAGCCACAGATCCAGTGATGTTTATCCCCTGGAAGCTCAAGAGCAGGCTGCCATCTGTGACTTCTGTTTCAACAGCAGTAACGAGGGGAGTCAAAGCTCTTTGGTAGTTAAAGGTGGTGGTCCTATTTGCAAAGAGAGCATGTTGAAGTGATCCACTGCTGATGGCTACATTTACTCTGACAGAGATGTCACGTGAATCTTCATTTGACAAATCAGCAGCTGGCGGGGTCAGGCACCAAACTGTCTCTTCTGCCAGGTGAGTAACGGTACAGGTTTGATTGCCCATTGAAACAGAAACCAGGGCAGGATTTTGGCTAAAGCCCACGCCGGAGATGGTGAGCAGTGTTCCACCTAGGAGCAAAACAAAATAAGGCTTGAAGGGTATTATATGCAGGAAAGGAATTCATTACTATCTCTGAACCATGTCAAACCATGATCTTTAAGGTCCCTTCCAACCCAAACCATTTATGATACAGCTGATAAGCATTACAGGCTGAAGGAAAGAAGAAATAAAGTCCTTTTTTTGGACAAGACAGCTAGACATGGACAAGATGCTAAGGCAACAAGTAGCCAGGGACATTTGTGGAATAAATGACAGTGGAAAGGCACCACAGAAACGGAGAAAGCTACTGTGAAAGGACCCCTGAGAGTAGAGGCTGAACTCTTAGTGGAATGGGACTGTCCATACAGGTGGGTGGGGAGGTAGTTTGGTCCTGCTGCCTACAGAGAGGCAGAATTGGGTAGTGACTATTTGCAAACTCAGAGGCAGGGTGTCATATTTCATGAAATTACAGAATGGTTTGGGTTGGAAGGGACTTCTAAGAACCATCTCCTTCCAACCCCTGCCATGGGCAGTCACACCTTCCACTATCCCACGTTGCTCCAAGCCCCATCCAGCCTGGCTTTGGACACTTCCAGGGATGGGGCAGCCACAGATTCTCTGGGCAGCCTGTGCCAGGGCCTCACTACCATCACAGGGAAGAACCCACCCAAAGAATCTGTCCATCATCCTTTCATTTATGGTACTGGTAGTCCCAGTGTCCCACCTTTCTTCAACCTCTTTATCCCTTAAGCTCATTCCCTTAAGCTCTCTCCCTTCCTTTTCCCATGATCTGGCTGAAAAATAACTTGGTTTATGATGGGGTTCTTTTAAAGTGAGCCCAGACCCTTAACCTAGATGCACACATAAATGTTAGAGACAACAGAAGACTACAGGTAAGGGGGGAGGGACTGGTGCTTTTTGCAGCAGAGATTTTAATTCCGCTTAAGCCATTCATAAAACCACAACCAAAGAGTTAATCAGTTCTTATTTAATTTTCAATTTACCCTGAAATATAAAAAGAAGGGTAAAACTTTTATTATTTTTTGTAGTATGGCTTAATCTTTAAAACTGATAGGATTTGCTCTCCAAGCTCTATCTACTCTCTCATCTTTCAAGGCTTGAGCACTTCACAAACTATTGAACTAATCACGTACCACAAAGCCTCTGAATTTTTGTGTCTTTAACTGTGTTGTGAGCCTGGGAGAGCAATTGTGGAGGACCTCAGGTTGTAGCACAAGAATTTCTCTGTCTTCCATAAAAGCATTTCTAAGGGCTCATGTAAAATTCACTACAGGGATTCAACTCTCCCCCACCACCAGCCAAACGACAAAATAAATCAACCACCCCAAATCTGCTTTTTAAGATTTAAAGTAAAACTTTTCTTTTTAATTCAGTGATGTTCTGCTCGGAAACACACTTAAATTATTTCCAATGTCTAAAAGCTTAGAATGGGATTAATAAATATTTCCCTTTTGATTAAAATTAACATTGAAAAAGGGCTTTTTTATTATGTCTTTTCAACATAACAAAAATGAACATCCCTTTTGGGATCACTTGAAATTATTGTTTGCTTCAAACCACATTTGTACTCTGCTTTCCACCTAACTTTCACACGGAAAACCTTGAAAGATGGGGGCAAAATGACAGAAAGAAACAGCACAGATGAGCCAGGTGTGGGCATGCTTTGTTTTCCCGAAGGGAATGTGCAAGGATACATGAGCAAACACTCGGGGAAATCAAATTCAAAACACAAGGAGCCCTGAGCCAGCCAACCAGATGGAGGGATGCTCACTACAATCCCACATTTCCAGACCGCTGCTGTCTGCCAGTTGATGTCTGCATAATAAAGGGTCACGGATTCAAAACACCCTCATTTAAACTGATCTGAAATGGGATGCACTTTCCATTCCTGCAGGAAAACTGTGCCCTTGATCCCTTTAACCTCTATAAGTGGCTGCAGATGTACCAATGCTGTTTACCCAGAATGGAGCCACAACACGGCTCGACGCTGAAGATCTCAGAGAGGTACCGGATTAACGGCTCAACCCTGCAAAACACGAGCAACACAGAAAAGATTTGGGGCAGTTAGGGGTATTCTTTTATTTTTCCTTCCTGCTGCAGTGCTTTTCATTCTTACTACTCCTGGAAAGTCGAGCAGCCACCTGGCACATTCCCTTTGTTTGATGGCACAGTGACAAGACCACCCAACACCCCAATTTTTTCCGTGTGGTTTAGAATCACAGAATGGTTTGGGACCTTAAAGATCATCTCGTTCCAGCCCCCCTGCCATGGGAAGGGACATATTTGAGCTACATCTGTCACAAACACACTCTTATCAATTGGCAACTTGTGGGCCAAATTTAGTACAACTGAATCGCCCACAAAGGAAGCAAGAATAAGGATTTTTTAGCAAGCAGATCCCACTGTAGCCATGCCAAATGCAAGCGCATCGAAAAGGCATCACAGCTGCCTCCTCTCCTCACACCCTCCTGCCACAGAGTGGAGTAACTGGAACGAGTGGAAACCCAGACACAAGCTCCTGAAGCCTACCCAGATAAGGGTGCAGCTCTGTTTCTGTCCCATCTACATCTACTTTTCTTCATCACCCTCCTTTCAAAAACATCCCCTTCCCTAAAAAGACATATTAGAGAAGGGACCTTCCCAATCCTGCAATCCAGCCCACCAGAGAGCAGAGTCCTCTCCTGGGATGACCCATCTCCTTCCAAGCTATCCCTGGAGATTAAGTGATGGTGCTGCTAACACACTCCAGTACCAGGTGGGATGAATCCCTGTGTGCCATCCCACCAGCCACAATTTTTCTCCTTCTGAAGTTCATTAACACTACAAGCAGCTTAAGTTGTTTTGTGAGCAATAAAAACACCTCATTTCTCCCCAATATCATCATTTCAGGATCACTCCTGGCAGTTGCCATGGCTGAGGAACAAAACTGTGTTGCTTGTGAACGCATTCCTATATCCCAATTTCAGGTCAGCTTTCCCCCACATTTTAATTCATTTATTTAATACATTTATCTAGGCATGAACTTGAAGTGTCACCTTAGGAGATGGAAATAGCATCATTTAAAAATTCTCCAAACAAAGCATTTTTGTATTGTTCAAACCAGGTTCTGTTTTTCTGATGAAAAGTGTTTCTTTTCTTCTCCTGTTTTCCTACAGCAGGATTTATCTGCATTTGACCTGAATCTGCGAATACCTTTGATTGCCTGAATATGCATTTTTCATCAAATCAACTGTTTTTTCCTAAAATGTTTCTCTCCTGCCTCCTACTGATCCAAGGGGAGTTAATTGACTAGCATTAGCAGTTTGCTGACTTGGGCTCCACAGATCAATAAATGCCTTGATAATTATTCATAATTTCATACTACACTGTGGAATTCACTGTTAGGTACAGAATTTGTGAAAAACTCAAACCTTCCTTTTCAGATTAACCCTAAAACACCAAATAGGATGGAGAATGAAACTTCTAAGGAAAATACACACCTGTTTGAAGCGATAGCAATGCCATTGATCAGGACAGAGACATTGTACCACCCTGCAGGCAGGGCTGGAAGTGTCACATTAACACCACGGTCTGTCTGCGCCTGGATCTGTGGCCACGAGTCCCCAATTTGGACCTTGACATCTGAGCCCTGGTAGCTGGCAAACTGAGATACTCCAATGTGAAGCTCCTCACCTCCTGCAGAGAAAGGAATGGAACTCTTTCAGTGTTTCTGGCGATGGTTATTTTAGCAGATGTGACCATTGCCTGAGGAAGAGCAGAGACCCATCATGCCAGAATAGGCCCAGTCATGTCCATCAACCCAAACCCAAAATGTTGAAGGTTGCTGTGGCTCTGTATCCTACTCAATCTCTCCTGCCTAAGGTCACCAGCTATCAGGGTTGTCTTGAGACATCAGCACAGTGAACTTGGTTATGGCCACCAATAGCCGCTCTCAGCCACAGCCAGGATAGGATTCAAGTTCTTATTACCATAAATGTCGGTCCTATAAATATCTGAACCTGATAAAACCCAAATCCAGTTTTTTTTAAAGCTCTGGATCTGAGGGGTTCTGAGTTTTTCTAATTTGCTGATAAACGATCTAGGGCCTGCCTTTCAGCATTATGGAGCCATGTGATATTAACAGAAGCCTTCCACGGTAAAACGGAAATTTCCTTGGGTACCTAAAGTCAGGTATGCTTGTCATGGTCTAACCCCTGATGGCATCTCAGCCCCACAGAGCTGCTCACTCCCTCCCCTGAAGTGGGATGGGGGAGAAAATCAGAAGAATACAAGGGAAAAAACTTGTGGGTGGAGATAAAAACAGTTTAATGGGTAAAGCAAAAAGTATGTGTGCAAAGCAAAACAAGGACTTCATTCTCTGCTTCCCATGGGTAGGCAGGTGTTCAGCCATCCCAGCAGTGCTCCATCACATGGAATGGTGACTTGGGAAAAGAAAATGCCATTACTCTGAATGATTCCCTCTGCCTCCTTCCTCCCCCAGCTTTACAAACTGTGCTGGAATATCCCTTGGGTCAGTTGGGGTCAGCTGTCCTGGCTGTGTCCCCTCCCAAACCCTTGTGCACCCCCAGCCCATTCACTGGTCGAGTGAGGAGCAGAAAAATCTTCAACTCTGTGTAAGCCCTGCTCAGCAATTACAAAACATCCCTGTGTTATCCACACCATTTTCAGCACAAACCCAAAACACAGCCCCACACAAGTCACTATGAAGTTAGTTAACTCCATTCCAGACACAACCAGCCCAGCCCCAGCATGTTATTTTTAGTGATCATGGTTCTCTCTCATTTAAGCTGTTGTGTTCAGATGATACAGGATCTTCTTTTCTTTATTTGTGCACAGTGCAGTAACAGGAAAGGACACAGCCAAGACACAAGGGATTTTCATAACTGAAATTTCTTCTGAAACAGCTTAGAAAAATTAAGGTGGTATCAATCAGTCCAAATAAAGGCATTTTCACTGATAGCTCTATCTGTAGTCAGTGAAGAGAAAAGAGAATTTATGTCATTCAACCTACTGTAAGACACACAAAAGAGCTGTGGCAAATCCCACCACAGAACCAACTTTTTCTCTTCAATGAACATGCAAAGCATCTAAACAATGAGCACAGGGACGTGTTTAGGAGGTGAATCTCATCCTCCTTTCTCCCCTGAAAGGATGAAGGAGGGAGGAAGAAGCTCCCAAGGAGCAGGAGAGCCTGTACCAAGATCCCCTCAACTACCTGCTCCTCTAAGCAGGTCTTGGAGCTGGCACTTTTCAATTCTGCATTCACAAAGACTCAAATAAAGTTTGAAAGTCTCAGAAGTTGAATATGTTAATAACGTGAACTCTTTGGACTCTTGGTCAATTGTCAGCTTAATCCCAGATGCCTGGAAGGCATCAGTGTAATTTATTTATTCTTTTTATTATATAGAAGGAAAATTATATTAAAAGACGAAGCCGTGGAGGTTCTGAATAGGAGATTGAACTCAGCCCCACCACAGCTCACGAGACACTGTAACATTAAGGAATTCCTTGCACCTGGGCTGCCCGCGGCTACAAAAACGTCCCCTTGGTGCTGTGGTATCTGAATAATATTCAGATGATAAAGGACGTTTTCTCTTATTTATGCATTCTGGAGTAATAGAAAGTGACAAGGGCATTTGGGGAAAGGAATAGAAATGCTGGGAGTGCACAGAGAGTTTTGGCACTGGCAGTCACCTAACCCTGCACATCCCCACCAAGTCCAACCAAACTTGGGAGCTGGGGGGAGCTTTAAGGAGTTCACTGGAGAGGTTGCAAAAATAGAGAAAAAAGTCAGATTATTACATTCTTGGAGGAATGGGAGTAGGATAGGTAAGAAAACAGGAATATTTCTGTTTTCCTCCCACCTTCCTTCCTCTCCCTCTCATATACCAAGAAATTGGTGTCTGTTTGCCACGCAGAAATGTACTAAACCTTCTTCCTAAAAGACTTGTTTAAAAGTGAACATCATTCACCATTCATGCTTTCCATTCCCCACACCCAACCAAAATCCTGGAGGGAAAAATGAGGGAAACGTGAAAAAAACAAACAAACAACCCCAAACAGAAACTTTCAAAAGACAGGAATGCCAAACACTCTATGAGATCTAATTAGGATTTTGTCCCACAAATTCTATGACATCTGTGCTCGTATTCTAACGTAACACGTCGCAAGGCCACAATGGAAGGAACAGTTTGGCATGGAAATGGGACCTAGAAAAAGAAATGTTGCCCATCCCCTGCTTTCAGCAACCCAATGTGCACGTGATGCTCTTTATGGTCAACCCTTGGGGATCCTGGAGAAAGACACTCTCCAGAGCTCACTCCTCTTGTCATGGGTGAATGTGTTACTAAGAAATACAGTCACGGAATATCCTGAGTTGGAAGGGACCCACCAGGAGCATCAACGTTCAACTCCTGACCCTGCACAGGACAGTCCCTAGAGTCTCACCATGTGCCTGAGAGTGTTGTCCAAACACTTCCTGAGCTCTGGCAGCCTTGGGGCTCTGACCGTTCCCTGGGGAGCCTGTTCAGGGCCCAACCACCCTCTGGGGAAAAACCCTTTTCCTGATACGTAACTTAAACCTTGTATCCAGTCACTGAATGAATGGGTGGGATAATTTCAGAGGAGAGTTAGAGAAACATGACACAAAAGCAGGACTATACTGAACCTGACATCCTGTGGACATCATCCATACCAGCCTAGGGCAAGCAACTCATTGCCTCATGCATGCTAGAGAAAAGCCAATATAAAACCAACCAGGACTGACCAGGACTAACAGGAAATATAGGAACTAAAATTTAAAAGAAAACAAAATAAGTGTCATTAGGGCTATAAGCTCTGTAGACCTAAATTCCCTCTGCCCCACCACTATCAGCAATAACAACCCTTCTCCAGAAGATGTCCAATACACGTCTGCAGCCTTTTCACCTGCTATGCCACTTCTGTTCCTGCTCAGGGATACAACGGCAGGGTTTAAGGAAGGATCATATTGGAACAAGTTGGTTACTGTTTTTGACTGGTACCCAGAAATCAGTGTCACGTGGACAGCAGCGTCTTCTGTCCCCTAGGAAGAGAGAGAAAGAAAATGTCAGGGTTAAGAACGACCAAATTAAAAAAAAAAAGTTATTTCCTATATTCCTACATCTCCCATACTTAAGTCAGGCACGTGGCACTGATGAAACTTTCACACACACCAGACACTACTTAAGTGTCTACATTTATGTTGACTTTGAAAGAGCATCTATGGAGATTTAGAAACCTTAAAACAATCCCAGACTACGCAGGTTTGGATTTGCTATATCCATACTTGTAAATTAAGCTAGTAAATAAAATTCCATACTAGTAAATAAAATCCCAGACTAAGCAGTTTTTAATTTGCAATATCCTTACTAAATTAAGGAGCTTGTTTTTTTCACTGGTTTTCATAAACCACCTATTAATCTATTTTTGATTAAGTTGGTCTAATCTGTAGAGCCCACAGTAAATTGTCCTACAGCCAAGACCTGGCTGATGGGCTACTCTTTGCCCTTCCTCCAGTGTAGCTTAGGCCAGGAAAACATAGGAAGGCACATTGGCTTCTGACTGCTCCCCCAAAAAATGTGGTTTCTTACCCGAGAAGGAACTTTACACTCAATTCTTGTTGAATTTTTGCCCTCCTCCAAAATTGGGCAAGGCTGGGATCCAAACAACACTGCATTTACCCCTTCCAGATTGGTCCCCCTGAGAGTCACTCTCAGTCCTCCTAAAAAAACAATTATTCCATGATATTCAATATGTAGGATATTTTAATATGCAAAGGATTCTTTGTTTATAGATGACTAAAAAGGCAGTAGAGTCTGTCAGCTGATCTGATGATGATTTGTTCCACCTTGCTGTGCCTGGCTTCCTCTCTTGCACCAGAGATCCCTCTTGCCTATTATTTGAATTCTCCTCCATGACACAGGACGACTGGGTTTGTTTCTCGGTTTATTTTTTAATGACATACTTATTTAAACCAGCAAGCCCTGGCCTGTGATCTCCCCCTTAGACAGATCCCCAGCCCGAGAACGAAACAAGGAAGGAAGGAAGAAGCGCTAAGAATGGAAAATGAGCTTAACACAGCAGGTGCTCTCACAGTTCAAACAGCTGCCAAGCTCCCTGCTGTCAGAAAAGCCTGTAGCATGTGTCTAGGAAGCTTGGGATAGAAAAGGGGCTTGGCAGGGCTCGAGACTTGGAGTTGTGAGGGAAGTCACTGAGGGATTCGTTCCGTGGGGCACTGAGCAAGCTCAGCTCTCCTTTGTGCCAGACTGAGCCTCTGGAACCCCATGCAGGATCATGCCCGTCTTGTGCTTGATCTTTCTTCAGCATCCAATTCCAAGGCAAAGAGTCAAGGTGCCCCTTTGCTTTTCCAAGCGACTAGAAGACTCAGGGATATTTCAAAGAGAAACAGGAAAGGGAACAGGAGTAGGCGTTAATGGCAATTCTAAGCTGGAGTTTGTGCTTTGATGCGATTCAGAGAAACTTTTTAAAAAAAGGAAATGTTACTTGAAACTTAGAGCTTTTTCTCTAGTTCTCAGCACTGCAGAGTTTTAGGATTATGGCTGAACAGACTGCTCAGACAGGCACTAATTAATGCAGTGTTTATTTGTATTTATTAACATGGCTATATTGTAAACCTACTGAGCTTTTATCCCTCTTTTCACATGAGTTGTAAGCAATCTTCTATGTTAAAGTAATCATATATTAATGGCAAAGTCCCTTACATGCTTTCCTAAAATTACCTTTTCCTGCTAATTCTTTAAACCACCAGAGAATTATAGAAGTTTAATCTTGATTTCCTCTGGCTGGCAGCAAATCTAGGCCAACAAGAGCAGTCAGATACATTAACAGCAAACTCCTGCTCTTCGCTGGAACATGGGAGTATCTTTAGAAAGGCATTCCATGCTTCTAGAGTTAGGTCATGGGGATTCCCCGGCATGGCACCACTGAGACCAGGGATATTTTGACAAGAGGGAGCTGAAGCAGCAAAGTACTAGGTGCTCCTTGCCTTCCCATCATGTAACATTAAATTTGCAGAGTCAGAAAGAGTGAAAAGTGAAAACTGAAGCCACTTGTCTAATGAGAGAGTTGTGAGATAAGGAGCTTCAGATTTAGAGTTCAGAATGCACGAGTGTTGTGTAAAGACTGATGGTCTTGAGTTTTGATATCTACATTATATCTATATGCAGTGAAATACTGCCTGTGTGCACTTTACGATGAGATTGAAGAGAGGTATTTGAAATGGGAGAAATTAAAAACACAGATGGAAGCTGTAATTCTTTCCAATTATAAGCATTCCAGGCACATGTAATGTAAGATAGCATTATGCTTGCTTTCTTTTTAATGAGTGACAGATCACTGTAATTGGGAGGAGTGGATTTGCCAGCAAAGGAAAGAAGAATCAAGGCCCAAGCATTAAAACTTGCCATGGATGGATATTTTTTTTAGAGTTTTTTAGAGTCATTTGGGTTTTCCATGAATTAAAAGTGATTCTTAACCTTAGTGTACTGTATGACCCTCTCATTAGGGGAAAAAAAATGGTAGTAAAAGAGTTAGAATAATTTTCTTCCCATGCACCAAAAAAAACCAACCCAAAAAATCAACACCAGAAAAAAAATACAAACAACCCCCCTTCCCCCAAACAAACAAACAAACCAACCCACAAACAAATCCAAAACCAAAGAATAAGGCAGCCATAACTTCTAGCTTAGGAACCCTGTGTTATTCCAAGTCCATCCCATGCTCATCATCCATGGAGAGGTTTACAGGCCATCGTTCCTTTTCTCTGGCTGATCCAAGGTGGCCAAGCATGGCACAATCAGATCTCCAAGTCACATGTCTGAGCTGCAGCGAGGCCAGTGGTGTTTGTTACCACGACCTCAAAAGTGCAACGAGGAGATTCCTAGAAAAATAACTGGGTAACCTTTGCCTTTGTCAGAGTGGACCTGGGCCATGCTGTTTCTGGTGCATTCCTTGCTGCTTGAAAACAAGGGATAATCTGGGACTGTCTCTCACTGCATAGTCCAGGTGTATCAAGAGTGCTTGCCACATTTCTCACTGGGTTGAGGAGACTCTTCCCTCTCGATAAAAAAAAACCCAACCAAAAAAAAATTCTTTCCAGCTCTTGTCTGCAGGTATGGAATTTATCACTCTTTATTTCCTCTTCCATTTCAAGGAGAGGAGGCATAATGGGAATGGAAGGAGATTCAGTTTAGCTTTACCTTTTCTAAATTTCTTAGCTTTGTACCTAAACACAGGCGAGTTTTCCATTTTATTCCTCAGAATATGAATTCACTTCAATGGGACTGGGATTAACCAGAGTTCAGCCATTTCACAGTTATAGAATCATGGATCATTTAGTTTGAAAAAACCCTCCGGGGTCATTAAGTCCAGCCAGTAACCCAGCACTACCAGGCCCACCACTAATCCATGTCCCCAAGTGCCACGTCTACACATCTTTCAAATCCCTCTAGGGATGGTGATTCCACCAATGCCCTGTGCAACCTGTTCTGGTGATTGGCAACCATTCCAGTGAAGAAATTTTCTCCAATACCCACTCTAATTAGGCCAGATTAATTCAAATACTGCAAATCTACATGTCAAATGGATATGGGAGGATGAGTACAAAGCACTACTGATTTGCTGAAATGAATATGTGTGCACTTGAAATTACTATTCCCAAACAAAACCACTTGGGAAACTGGTTGCCTGCACAAAGAGCCAGGGGAAGTCTGTCAGTCTTTAAGAAATTTTTGACTGTGCTTTGGGGCACACACAGTGTGTCCAGCCATGAAATGTCTTCTTCATCGGGTGAAAATTTTGGTAGTGAGAGTGGAGAAGAACCAAAACACGCCATGACAAGGAAGAAGCAGGAAGCAGCTCCCTTGGAGGGTCCACACCTACCGATCTCTGAAGTCGAAGGAGGTTCAACAGCTCCCAGCGCTGGCTCCACTGCCAGGAAGATCCCTTGTCCTGTGGTGCCGCTGAGAGCGAAGCCGTGAGGTGTCACCAGCAGTGTCACCGGATAGATCCCGACCGGCAGCCTCGGCACCTGGCAAACCACTTCTGTCTGATTCACAGTCGTGACCTGGCAGCTCCTGTTGTTCACCTCCACCTGCAGGGCCGGCTTCTCCTCGCCAAAGCCAGCTCCCCTGATAACCACCGTGGCCTGGGACCCTTCACCTGCAGGAATAGAATCATCAAGGTGCCTCATGAATTTTGGCATTGCAATGCCCAGAATTTAATTTCAGCCAACAGTTAAAGGTTTTTACCAGCTTCATCAGGACATCCTAAAAACTACACCACTGGTGATCTCTTACTGTCTCACGTAACAGCAATTCCTGCCTGTCCTTGTCCAGCTGTTACATTTTTCCTTAAATTTTTATTAAAAATAGCTTGAGCCAAGAGGTGTCTTTTGCTTTAGGCACCAAACCTGCCATTGTTTCTCTCCCCTTTATGCCTCTCCCACAGAATCGCAGAGTAGTTAAGGTTGGAAAAAACCTCTGAGATCACCTCTGTGTTCACCACTAAACCGTGTCCCCAAATGCCACATCCACGAGCCTTCTGAACCCTTACAGGGATGGTGACTCCACACTGCCCCGGGCAGCCTTTTCCAGAGACTGACAACCCATTCAATGAGGAAATTTGTCCTAATATCCATTCTAAACCTCTCCTGATGCACATTAAGGCCATTTCCTATCATCCTATTTCTTGTTCCCTGGGAGAAGAGACGAAGCTCCACCTGGCTGCACCCTCCTGTCAGGGAGCTGTGGAGAAGAAGGTCCCCCCTGAGCCTCCTCTTCTCCAGGCTGAGCTCCCTCAAGCTGCTCTTCAGCAGACTTGTGCTCCAGACCCTTCCCAGCTCCACTGCCCTTCTCAGGACACACTTGTACACTCAGCATGTCTGGAACTGGAGCTGATCCAAAGTGACCCATAAAAGTACAGTTTCCATAAAATCAAAAATTTCCAAAAGGACACACATACACATGAAATCATCAGCACCTGGAAGATCTTTTTCACAGAATTTTTGCCATTTTATTCAGACAGCAGGCCCCGTTACCTGATGAATATTCCACGTCTCTTACTATGGGCGTCAGTTCCTGGCTGAACTGGAAAGAGCATGAGCCAGAACAGTTTGCAAGGACATCATTCACCACCACCACCACCTGGAGACAGAGGAGAGAGTTACCTTAAAGTTAGTAAGGGAACAGAGGTGTTTTCTAGAGCCACAGCTGCCTGATAGATGCTGGTAGCCACCCTGAGCTACTGAGAGCACGTAGTGTCAGAACAGGGCACAGATGGAGAGCTGCTCACCCTGCTGCAGCCTCACTGCAAATTTAATTGCAAATTTAAATAGCAAATTGCTTGGGCTCATCCAAGGCACAGCAGAGCACAGCTTTGGATGCTGCATCTGCAGCCTATCTCCCACCATCCTGGGACCCACACCTCCTCAGACTCCTGTTCTTCTAGTCATCCATTGAAGACCATTCTTGCCTTTCCCCAGTTCTTCCCACTATGCCTTGGGAACAAGTTTATTGTGTTTAAAGCACCCTGGAAGACCAATTAAAATGAAACCCACAATGTGTCTTCTCAGCATGCAGCCCTCAATTTTATTTTTTGCCCCTTGTTCATGCTGAAGGAAAAAAACTGGGCTGTGACCTTGATTGTCTAAAAGAGATATCAATAAATATCCCTCCTGAGATTTTGATATTTTAGAAGAGTCAGCTGGCAAAGGATAGGGCATAAGAGAGCCCCTCTTTTTCTCTCTCCAGGTGTTAAGGGTGCGCCAGGAGAGTACACCAATGCCTGCAAAAAGCAAAGCAACTGTCCCAAAGAAATGCAAGCAGCACAGAGTTGCAAAGGACTCTGCTTAAATAGAGACACGGTAATTAGAGGGACACTTTTATACTTGCTAGCAGCAAGCCAGAATAAAGCTTCAAAAACTACCAGAAAATCTGTTTGCTGCTGCTGGTCTTGTTTCACTTGGGCTGTTTGAGGATTTGCACAGCACAGATGGAAAAGATGTCATAGGTGGCTGAGTCACTGGAAGAAAAGCAATTCTCATGGCTGGGAACCAGGCTCATGAAAAAAGCAGGATGACCTGGCCCCAGATGTTGCACAGCTGGGCTTGGAGTGCATCCAGCATCATCACCCTGTTATGGCCACAGTGCCTGTGAGCCTGCTGGAAACAAAGCCAGCAACAGCCACCATTCTGCAACATCTGAGAGCAGAGTTGGAAACACATTTGTCCATCCAGCAGACTGGAACGATTCCTCCTTCAGCCAGGAAGCCCTCCTTTCTCTCTGTTTCTGCTTGGGGAATTGAGATCCACAGAGGCTCAGGACTTGCCTAACTCACAGATGAGTATCCTAGCCACCAACTCATTCATTTTGCCCATCAGTGTGGCAGATGAATTGTGTCATTCCCAGTTTGGTGGCCAGCACCACAGGACCCACCAAGGGTGGGAGTTCAGAGGTTGTGCCACCCCTTGGTGACTGCCTCAAAAAAAATGAATTGTCTTCCATCACCCATGATCACCATTCTCCCCACCTGCAACAACTCTTGGAGGAAAACCCTGCTCCACATACCAGGCAGCAGAATGTGAGGAATTTATGGCACAGAACATCAGGTTCCTGAGAGGATTTAGTGGCAGAACAAGGTACCCAAATGCCTGTGGGACTCCTGGAGCTACACAACCCTGCTGAATCAGTGGGGAGTGTGAGAGCCCAACTCACCTGTGTTTGGTTATGGAGGGTGGCAAGCATGTCCCCAAATATTGGTCCAATAAACACACCCCCATCATAAACCACACGAGTAGAAACAGTTGGCTTCAGGCCAGTGAGGTTTTCGGCAGAGACCTGGCAAAGATCAAGGAATTTAAGTTTCTCATCATTTTCTGTCCTGTGATTTTAAATTAAAACAGAATCTTTACAAGCAAATGATTCCTGGAAACTTCTTCTCACCCTTCTTCCATGAATCACATCTCTGGGTCTAAATCTTCATTACTCAAGGTTTCACAGTACCTCCCTGTTCCCACCCTCACCTTGCAGGCAGAGAGATGGCAAACTGAGAAAAAGATATTCAGGAGCCAGATCTACAAATAAACTTTTAGTACTCAATAATATAATTTGGAATCAGGTGTGGAGCTTCTCAAAGATGTGACTTTAGGTGAAACAAGGGCCTGTCCAAGAGCTGAAGATGCAGCTCAAACTTTTTTCATCCTCCAGGCCAACATCTTGAGCTTTGGAACTCACTGATTTGTTGAAAATAGTGTCACACTTTTAGAAGCTGAATATCCAAAGAAATAGTGCTCCCTTTTGAGGGAGGAAGAAGCCCAGCCTGAGTCCTTACTCAAAAAGATCCTTCTGCGTGAAGCAAAAGTAGCATGACAAATCTTGGGATGGAGGAGTGTAAAGTGAACCTTTGCCTGAGGCTTGTGAGAGCCAGATATGGAACCAGACAAAGTAGTTTTCAGAAAAATACCTTCTTGGCAAATAAATGATGCCACAAACCTGTGAAGAGCTTCAGTTACTGTACTGAAACATTAATGTAGATATAATTAATGAAGATTTCATTTCAGTATAGCAACCCCTTTATTATGCAGAAATCACATTTAAGTCTCCTGGTTTTGAAGCACAGATTCAATGTAATTTCTTTGCCTGCAACAGTTTTTTAAAATCATTTAATCCGCAATTTGCTTAAACTGCTATTCCAAATAGGAAGATTGCCTAAATTTCCATGATGTCTTCATAAAAACAACCATTAGGAGAGTGAATCAGCCAAGGCCAAAGACATCGAATGGGGATCAAAGTGGGGATTAGCAAAAGAAATTACTGTACACTGATAACATTGGGCAAGTCCCCAGATGTTTTTTTCCAAGTCAGTGTCCAGACACTTTCATAGCACGAGCTGGAGTCTCTGGTCACGGTGAAGTCACTGGTGTTGAAGAAGGGAGCTGTAAAATTATCCACATTGTCCTGCAAAAGCCTGCGGAGCTGCTGGGCGGAAATGTGCACTGAAACACCTGCAAAAGACATCAGGGAGCAGTGGATATCTCCATCCCCAGGAGAGCACACCTGCCTGCTCCTAGGAAAGGAAGGGGTTTCATTATAAGTGCGAGGCTGTCGTGGTTCAAACCTCTGCAGCTGCCAAAACAGTGAAATTTATTGGACCCTAAACACCAAAAGATCATAGAATTATAGAATAGAACCATAGAATGATTTGGGTTGGAAAGGACCTTTAAAGGTCATCTAATCCAAGCAATGAAGCCTAGACCAGGTTGCTCAAAGCCCCATCCAACCTGACCTCAAATGTTTCCAGGGATGGGGCATCCACCACCGCTCCGGGCAACCTGTGCCACTGTTTTCCCACCGTCATCATAAAAAAATGTCTTCCTTGTGCCTAATCTGAAGATCATCTGCACTATTTAACAACAACCAACCTGGCCTTAAGCACACCCAGGGATGGGGCAGCCAAAACTTCTCTGGCAATTAATTCTTCCCTTGGCTTCCTGCTCAGGAAACCCAGGCCCTGACTTACACCTTCCCTTACCCGGTATCACTGTACTGGCCAAGTGGATGTGGAAGGTCCCTCCAAGAGATGGGGATGACTTCTGCAACCTCTGGATGGTGAGGCTGACTCTCACATCCTCCGTGGAGACGTAGAGGTGTCCATGCTCCTCAGAGCCCTCCCCAAGCACTGCACCTCTGTGGGACAGAGAGGGGGTCACAGGAAGGCATCAGCAGTGGAGACCCCCACTCCTGACACTCCTGTGTCAACCACCAGCTAAGGGACACCTTTAGGAACAACACTCCTGAAGGATTTAAAGGGAATGTGCCCAGGCCTCAAACAAAGCTGGCTGTTCCCGACTTCTAACTGCATTAGGCAGGCAATGCACCAGCAGAAAATGATGGAAAATGACCTTTTAAAATTAATGGTGGAAGAAATAATTTAAACACCATCAAGCACCAGGGAGTGCTACCCTAGTACTGATGTTTCTAAAGGACCAGCTTAGTGCAGCCTGGACAGCATCTGCAACATCAAAGCAAAAATATTTCCTGTTTCCCCCCATAATCTCCTCCAGTCCACGAAAATTTCAACTCCCCTGAGTTACAGGGAGATTCCATATTGTACAATCATGAAGGTTGGAAAACACCCCTAAGATCAAACCCAGTCGTTAACCCAGCATTACCAGGTCCACCATTAAACCATGCCCCCAAACACCACATCTGCATTGGAGTAATTCAATCTCACCAGAAGTGCAGTTCCTAAAAGTGGAAATGCTTTTCTCCTTCGCCACTAAAATCCTCGTGTTTCAAAGGGAAAGGAGCCTCTCTGTGGTACAACGATGCCACCGTGTGTTAAGTGTCTGGATAACAAGTGGCTTCTGGAGAGCAAATTTCCAGGCAAAACCAAAAGGATCACTGAGCCCTTTGTACAGCTGGTACAAGATTTTAGACAGTATTCCTGTTCCGACAGGACTAGGAGTTGTACTGGATTAAATCACAGCCCGTGCTCAGTAATGAGAAAGAGCCAGGTTTGTTTTGAGGATTTCCAAAGACAGTGCTCAGCCCACCCATTTTTAAAGCTTGTGCTGATTCCTGCTTTTCTCTGACATCTTCCTCTGTGACATGGAAAAGTCCACCTGAGCCAAGAACCTTTTTTTATGCTGGTGAGAAGTACTGTGACCAATCCACCTCATAATCCTCTTTTTATTAGCTTAACAGGTGGATCTTCTTAAATCTTCCTCTCCATAATGATGCTCCTGGCATTTTTTCCCATTTTTTTCTAAATTCATTTGAAAAATACGGTCATCAGTGTTATTTGCAGCATTGCAATGTCAGTCTTCAGGCTCCACACAGGAGTAAAGATTTTTCCTCTTTCTATTAGTTACAGCTCTGGTGACACATCTCAACCACCGCAGACATCCCCTGTATTCTCACCCCTGTCCTTTCCTGCTGGTGGTTTGTGTCAGGATACTACATTTGACTCAGCTGGATACAATCCAACCTTTACAGGACTTATTTCCTGGCAGTACAAACTTTTAATGTTACAGTCTCAGATCTAGTTAGAGACTGTGGCTCCGATTCCTCTGTCATTGTTGGGAGGAACAGAAACCTCATCTCAGCAAACAAGGACACCTAAGGTGGATTTCCAGTGCCTAATGTGGGAATTGGTGTCATTAAAGGTGTTATGGAAACACCTCTGGACGATCTTCATCCACTGTTCCAGAAGAGCTTAGATTTCCTTCCAGTCCTACATCACATCTTGGCGACCCACGGACATCTGACACCCCAAGTTATCTCAAACATACCAAGCAACTCTTGTTTTCAGCAACTGAACCCAGCTGAAAACCAGCTGCAGACACGCTGGGGGAACTGCAAGAGGTGTTACAGGGTATTGGGATGAGCTACTCGCTGTCCCTACCTTGGGGAGAGAAGGGGCACACTGGCACCACAGCCAGACACCCTCCAGGACACGTTGTAGGTGGGAGGAGACCCCACCACAGACACTGCTTCAATTATCCTCCCTCCTGGCTGGGGGGGTTTGGGGTCTCTCTGAGAAACTGAAAGAAAAAACACAAACATTCATCAGAGCACGGAGAGCAGAGGTGGCTGTGCCCAGGTTATTGTCATTTCATAGCTGGAAACACCTGCTTGGGGATTTTTGGTTTGAAGTTATATTTCATAGAATCAATAAGGTTGGAAGAGGCCTCTAAGTCCATTGAATCCAACCATTCCCCAGCACTGCCCAGTCCACCACTAACCCATGTCCCCAGGTGCCACATGTACACATTTTTGAACCTCTCGAGGGATGGTGATTTCACCTCAGTCTGTTCCATTATTTGTTTTCAAATAAACCAAGAATATTGATATTTTGGTGATTCCTTCTTGACTGCTGCCACAAAAAAAAAAAGTCCAAGAAAAGAAAATTATTTTTGTGCCTGTTGTGAAATTTCCCTTTGAAAAAGTTTCATCCAGCTTTATTGCTATAGATTTAATGGAATATCCTGAGGAAAAAAAAACCCAAAAGAGATGCCTTTACCAATCACAGCTCTGTCAGCAATGATGAGTTCATCAAGATAAAATGATGCAGGTGTTTGTTTTTGCAGCACAGGGCTCTGCAAGTTTATCTGATGCACAAATACTGGGGAATTGGCTGGGAGGTCCTGGAGAAGCACAGAGTGAGTCACACAACTCTTCCAGAGGTCAGTGCAGGTAAATGTCCAGCTGGAAGACACCAAGGTTGGGACAACAATCAAATTGGAGGTGATTGTGAAGACTCCAGGTAATATCAGCTACTGTTGTTATTTCTAGTCTAACACAACCCACATGCTCAGCGGTTTGTGATCACTCACCATGTCCTTGTTGGGTTTTCCACAGTGAGAAATGAGGATTTAGATCTCTGCTTATGTTTTCCCCCCCGAATCACTAGAGTGGGATATGGGAATGACTACACCTGCTTTATTTTTGGCAGAATCCCACAATAGCATCAGTGACCTCAACGGGGATCAATCCAGAATTCGACCCCTCAGCTCTCTCCAAGTTCTTTGGACACTCCTGATTTTTTTCAAGTCTGTCTGCCCTAAGCTTTATGTTTTCTACCAACAGAATTTTAAGTGAATAAAGAAAATCAAAGGCTACACCAATTTTCAAAGCTTTCAATGGGTGGAGGAAAAAACCAATCAATTCTCTCTCTTACTGCAGAAAATCTACTGGGAAAGAAACCGAGAAATTGATATCCTCAAAAATCTTCAAGTATACCTGCGTATCACTGAGGTGAGATACGGCATGTAGCAAGAAACATGGAAATTTACTCATTAAATTCTCGGAAAAGTATGAAAACACATTCCAGGAATACTTCTGCAGGGACAGCGCTTTTGTCAGACTACTCCAACTGAGAAATTGTTCCTGTATAAATAAGAACTTCCCTCAGTTTTCCTGCTGCACTTTCTTACTATGGAAAATACAAACTCTGAAAACTAAAATTTTCTGGATACCTTTTAGAGTCGGTTTCGTTGAAGTGCCATAGGCAGGTGAGGTTCCTCCTCACTGGACATGAAGAGTCATTGGTGTAGGACACTGAGAGATGAAGGATGTTGCTCATATGGCCTTTATGTGCAAAACACACCTGCAAAAATGGGGAGAAGATTTTCATAGATCAAAACACAGGTAATTTATATATAATGTACATGGGAGATAAAGGAAGATAACTCTATTTGAATTCTGGTTTAACACTGGGTTGTGTGGCCTGGAGAAAACAAAACTCCACTGAAACCTTAAAGCCTCTTCCAGTGCCTAAAGGGGCTCCAAGAGAGCTGGAGAGGGAATGAGAGCTGTAGAAGACGGTTTGTGGTACCCAGGTGTGCCACAACATGGCATCAAACTGACCCCTGGGGCTTCCCTGAGGTTTTGGGTTTATTCCTATCAAAAGTAGCAGATGAGCAGGAAAGTGACCAATAATGGACCACCAAATAACAAAGGGGTTTTTTTCCTTTTGTCAAGGAGTGCTCATCCCTGCATCTCCCACCTTTCCCCAGCACCATCCCGCTTTTTCCTTTCCCACAGAAAAGGTTGTATCCCCAGGAACAGTCAACAGCCAGGTGTGTTGAACAATATTTACACCTCAGAGATACAAAACCACTCTCACACCCAATAAAAGATGCTCTGCTCTGTGCTAGGACACGATCTTTTGTAGTTTTGGGGGAATTCTAAGCAGACCAGAAGGCTTTCCGTTGTTGATTCGGCTCTGAGCATTCAGTGCCCAGTGCGAGCTGCTCGTTAAGAACAGCCACTCGTTAAGAGCAGCCACTCACGTGTGTGTATTCAGTAAGGTCATATCTTGGTAGTGTTGGTGGGGAAGTTTTCACCAGCTGGCTTGGTCTGTGGATGCTGAACCTCCCACAGAAAGGCTCTGTTCCACTGACAATGTGTCCTGTGGTGATGATGCTCTTCATATCTGACACATGAAAAACAAGACGAGGAAATGAGGGGTTTCAAAGCGATTCAGAAGACACCAACTCAGTCAAAATTCATGAAAATGCAGAAAGTGGGTATCCAAAAATTGTCAAACAGTCCTACTCTAAGTATTCTCCTGCCAGAGGTCAAGAAGTGTTTGTAAAACACTCTCAGGCACACATTCCTGGGGTTGTCGTGTATAGGGCCAGGAGCTGGATTTGATGATCCTTGTGGGTCCCTTCCAAGCCTGGATATTCTATCACTTTGTTTATTATACTGATCATAATTGATCAGTAATAATAATCAGATTGCTGTTTTTAACACATACACACAATGAATAGATTATAAATATAAATATGTCCTTATACCCATTAAAAGTGTAAATTTAGTACCACTAAAAGTTTAAAGAACATTTATGTCATAAAAGCAAATCAATTCTCACAAAAAATACTGCTTATTTGCCACAGAAGTTCCCTACCTTCTTTCTCAAAACCATGGCGAAGAAGGATTTTAGCAGAATTTGGCTCAGTTTCACATCCTACTGAAAGGAGTTCCTCTATTGCTGTCTGCACCTTTAAAAGAAATTAAGAAAGTGAAAAGCAGTGAGTTACAATCACTTCAGCAGAGACTTCAACATACACATCATCACTTCATTTTTCACCAGCCAGGGATCGGTGACACAGCATCTCTAAACAAGCAGGTAGCCAAATATTAAAAGAATAAAAATGTTAAATAATAATATAACAAAATTTATCTCAACAGAGTGTGAACTTTCATGTCTGACAGCTTTCAGGGGTGTGAGACATCCTCAGTCTAATGACTGTCACGGAACCATCACTCAGAGTCACTCTAAGATTGACAAACTGCCACATCAAGAGACTATGGGCTGTTGAAGAAGCCAGAGCCACACAAGACACATCTGGCACTAGAGAAGTCCAAGGATCTGGATCAATGCAAATCCAAGGTATTTGGATGTTGTGATACACTTAGAATACACCTGGGAGTCAGTGTCCAAAAAAAAAAAAAATCACATTGTAAGACATTCTCCCTAAAAAAAACACATAAAAAAATTACCCCTACATCACATAAACTTTATCTCAGCTTCTGGGCCAAATCTTAACTTCTTTCAAGCACCAGAGCTCCACCAATTCCATCCCAGCAGAGGACCCTGTATCTGTGTTTAATGGCACCTACCTGGTGAGCTGTAGCGTTTGTGGGGATCATTCTCAGCGTGTTATTCCAGGAGATACTGAAATAGCCTGTACCAGACACAGTCAACATCTGGCAAAAAGGAGAAGCAAATAAAGAAATGAAAACAGATGCAAACTGCATGAGACACACACACTTCAAACCTGGCATCTTCTGCCGAGGAGGATTTTACAGCCAGCATTTTGCCTTTTTAAGCCTCTGTAAACCAGGGATCCCTTCCAAGAGTCACTTCAGCTACTCTTGAACTGCTCTTGTCCTACAAGGAACGGGATTCTTAGATTAACAGGAGCACAAGGGGTGCATGACCTGTGCAGCTGCAAATGGTCCTTAAAGCTCCTGAATGAGGAAAAAACTTCCCTCATTCCTGAGGGTTTACACACACCCACTAACGTATGTAAAAACCACAGACAACTTCAGCTCACAATGCTCTTCTCATCAGCTGTCTCAGAAGGCTGCAAACAAGGTGGAAACACGTTTTTTCACATCTAGCTCCAACAAGGCAGTTGCAGGCAGCACTGACCTGCACTTCTGGAAGATGCAAGGCACGAGCCCGGATTTCCTGCCTCTCGATGTAGTAGTTGTTCACCACATGGGGGTTCAGCCACGTGTTGTGTATCTGGACTCCAACTCTCATCCCCTTGCTGGGTGTCTTTCCATGATGCAGTGCTTCCAGGTAGTACCTTGAACCAGCAGTTAGCTCAAATTTCTGGGATTTTGGCTGCCAAAGTTCACTCCAGTTCTTCACCCAGTTCTCGGACCACTCTGAATTGCCAGCAGGGAGAGAAGCAATTCTCGCCTGTGTGCAGAACAACCAAATCACAGAATCACAGAATGGTGTGGATGGGAAGGGACCTTAAAAACCGTCATGTTCCATCCCTTGCCGTGGACAGGGACACCTTCCACTAGCCCAGGTTGCTCCGAGCCACATCCAGCCTGGCCTTGGACACTTCCAGGGATCCAGGGGCAGCCACAGCTTCTCTGGACAGCCTGTGCCAGGGCCTCACCACCCTCAGAGTCAAAAATTTCTTCCCTACGTCCAATCTAAACCTACTCTCTCTCAGTTTGAAGCCATTAAAGCAGTTAGTGACCTTTCTCCAGCCCCAAAAACATTTAGTCCAATGCCACAGCTCCAAAAATAAAGAAAACAAACAATATATTTGTGTTTATAACTGATAGCTGTGGGTTGATGGCTGATAAATTCCTTCCCATTATATAGGAAAAAGCCACAATCTGAAAGAGCTTTGGTTTAAGGTTCAATACCATAAAGAAGATAATTCTTATGGCTCACCCTTGCACTAATAACAGCTCCCCAAATAACTTTTCAGGTATGACTTCAGTTAAGACAGAAATGTGCTGGACTAACAAAAAAAAAGTCTTCTAGAAAAGACAATCAATGCCTCTGGTTGCAAGAGTGAGTTTTTAATGAGCTAAACAACTGTCAGGGCCAATGTAAAATATCAAATATAATCACACTGCAATAGATTTATAAGAGACAATAAACCAATCCACACTGGGGAAATTCCTGCTTGTTATCACCGCAATTAAAACCCTTTTCATCCTCATTTTTCATTTTCATTTCATCTCATTTTTCTCTGCCAAGACTAATACCTTCTGTTCTGGATCCTGGGACAAACTTAAGTAGAGAGATGCCTGCCCATCTGCCTGAATCCAGAAGGTGTAATTGTTGGTCTGAGGAGCCACAAAAAATCCACGGAGTCTGGAGCTGAGCAAAAAGAGAACATCCATAATATACAAGAGTTACAGCAAAGAAAACCCCAAAACAACAAATCATCCCCACACCCCACCTTCACATGTATGCGGAGTAACAAGAAAACATCTTTAACCAAGTTTTAACAAAACAAACCTTGCTATTTTAAAGCTGAAGTAACCTCAAGATGACCCAATTTCATGTTAAATGTCAATTATGCTTTACAAAAGTTTCAAAAAGGAAAGAAAAAACAGCTCCATGAAACTAAGTATGATTTTGTTGGTGGCCACTTCAGTGCATTTCTTCTCAAACAAGGTCTTAACCCTGAACACGCAGGAAAAAGCCAAAACCACACTCAGAATCAAACAACAGAGAAGTGGTAGAAAAATGTAAGAATTCGTGCACATTGTACAGTTTTTCAAGGTCATGTCTGAAGAGGCACTGGGAACCAGAACAGTTCAGGAATTTATTTAATTGTATTAACTTCACCTTTGCTGCCAACATCAGCTGAGAATCTGCCCCTCCACATCTGGCCAGAGTTCCAGCCCAAAACAGCCTCAAACTGGAGCTCCTTCTATTTCCACAACAATTCTTTTTTTTTTTGTGGTATTTCAGCATATCTAGGCCAGGTAGAGCAGAAATACTGAGTGAAGGCAAAAGGAGGAAAAAATAAAGCACTTCACTGCATATTTTAAGCTTCAAAAGGACCTCGGAGCAAAGGGTTTGCTTTGATTTATAGGAGCTATGCAGTGAGGCTCTGCTATGAAGAGCTGTCAGGTGTTTGTGCTGCACCTTACACTGCTGAAGGTGATTGCCATGGCTTCGTCTCTTTTTAAGATCACTGAGTACCTGAAGGACTTCTTTGCCCCAGACAGAAACCTTACTGGGGAGCTGGCATTAGGTACAAACTGCCATCTGTATCCAGGACCTGCTTCTGTCAGATCAGAGGCATCATCCCAGACTTCAAAGAGAAGCCCTCTGTTTCCTAGAAAGTTAAAACAAAAGTATTCTCAGCAGCAGCCAGCAGAAATCCCTGAGCACATGCTGGAATCAGTGGTGTAGGAGGCAGGCCAGAGAGAAAATTTTAATAATAAATTGGTTCTGTTTGTGGGGTATTTTGCAGTCTGAGGCAGAACACAGATCTCGCCTAAGGGGATTTGTTTTACCTTGAAATCCTCCACCAGAAATAACAAAACTCTGCAGAGAGCAGAGCATCCAAGCAGCTCACACGTCTGCTCTTGCAGGAAAAGGCACTGAGGTGACCCACAGTCAAAGTTAAGCCTCATTTTATGCACTACAGCCTCCTACTGCAATGCTCCACTCCAGGAGTGCCCCAGAAGCCACTGCAGTAACTCCAGTTCAGCCATCCTTCCTCTAAATATTATCCAGGTCTTTTTCCACTCATTTTCCACAGCCCTGCAACCCAGTCTGACCGTCCTCCCACCATCTCCTGTCTGCACGTGGTGGGCTGAGCTCTCCACCTTGGTTTTCCTGGCTACAGAATCACGGAATGGTTTGGAAGTGACCATTCAAGTTTATCCAGTCCAACCCCCTGCCACGAGCAGGGACATCTCCAGCTAGAGCAGGTCGCTCAGAGCTGCACCCAAACTGGCCTTGAACTGGCTCCATGGATGGAGTATCCACCGCCTCTCTGGGCAACCTGTGCCATGGCCTCACTCCCCTCACTGTAAAACAATACCTTCCTTAGACCTAATTTAAATAGACACCCTTTCAATTTAAAACCATCACCCCCTGTCCTATCACTACAGTCCTTAAGAAAAGTTTATCACCATATTTCTGAAAGCCCCCTTTAGGCACTGGAAGGGGCTCTCAGGTCTCCCTGGAGCCTTCTTTTCTCCAGGCTGGACAACTCCAGCTCTCTCATCCGTCTTTCCTCATAGCAGAGGTCCTCCAGCCCCTGGATTATTTGTAGCCCCCTTCCCTACCAACCCCAAAAGAAACTGGCTTGATGTTGAAGCAGACAATGTTTAGGAAAGCCTCGTTTCTTGATTGCGTTCAGCACCAAAGGGTTTCTGCCCTGCATTTCTGTGTGTGTTTGATAATTTGGAGCTTCAGCTGAACACCTCACCTGGCTGGGGGACACCAGGTCTCCTGCCCTCGGCAACAGGCTCAGTGGTGCATCTGATTTCCCGGGGAGAGATGTGCTTGACCTTACAGGGAACACCTGCCAGCGGGGAAAGGAGACAAATGTGCTGTGGGAAACTTGGAAAGACAGCTGAGCCGCAGCATAAACCCATTTTCGCGTCATGGAATGGTTTGGGTTGGAAGGGACCTAACAAACAAGTAGTTCCAAGCACCTTTCCATGGACAGGGACACCTTCCACTAGACCAGGTTGCTCTGTTGGAGCTTCTTTAGGAACTGGAAAGTGCTCCAAGGTGTCCTTGGAGCCTTCATTTCTCCAATCTGAACAGCCCCATCTGTCTCAGCCTTTCCTTATAGTAGAGGTGTTCTATCCCTCTGTTCATTTTTGTGTCCCTCCTCTGGACTCAGTCCAACAGATCCATGTTTTTCTTGTGCTGAGGACCCCGGATGTGGTACTCTGGGTGGGGTCTCACCAGAGCAGAGAGGCAGAATCCCCTGCATCCACCTTATTCCCAAACGGGATCCACACTTTGCTACAACCCCAGGCTGGTACTACCAGCAAACAGGACAGTTCGTGCCCACAGTCAGAAAAACTGGACCTTCCTGGGGGTGATTCCCACACTGGTATCCCTGAACATGTCTTGGGGTTTGTGGTCAGGGCCAAACCGTAATTAAAAAAAAACAAAACAAAACAACAAAACACCTAACCAAACCAAACCAAACAACCCCGCGTGCTCCTTCTCTTACCTGCAGCAGTGACCTGCGCTGGCTCCTCAAAGAAATCCCCGGTGACAGTGAGATCAGTGCCCCCTGCCAGGCTCCCTCCAGCTGGGAACACAGACAATATCTCTGCAAGGGAAGGAAAAGGGGGATCTGAGCACAAGCCTTGCAGGGCTTAATCCCAGCCCCATTTCTGGGACAGCCTGCAGTGCACTCGCACTGCTTCCAGCCAGAGGAGGCTCCTGTGAGTGAAACCAGCATCTCACTGATCCCTTTTTTTGGCAGTCTCTGTGATGACACCAGAAATGAACAACACGGATAATTTGGCCACATGACAGGGGAAACAAGGCAATGCTTGGGCTGTTACTTAGCAGTGGCTGCATCTGTCATGCCCAGATTGCAAACTGCTCTATTCTGTGCTATTGAGGAGCTCTGGAGAAGGAAAAAAAACAAAAAAAACCCAAACTGTTTTAATCCTTTTGACCTTCTCTGACTCACTTCTCAATTTAGCCCTTAGGTTTCAACGCTACCACACTTTCCAATCATCCCTCAGGCTTCAGGGGCAAATGGAGGGAGTTGAATATCTGAATGTCCACATCATGACCATGAGATACTTTCAGGATTTTATCTGTTACAGTTGTGCCGTTCCACAGGAAAATTATTTTTCTCTTTCATGACATTTACCCACTTTGCACTCATGTTCTAATTTAACCACCCAGTTCTACCTCTATAGCTCTGAAAAAAAAAAGACTAATAAGAAAAAGATGAGGGATTTTGGCCTGTACCTGCCTCTTTTTTGTGAATTCATCTGGTATTGAAACACTAATTTGACAATATTGGCTACTGACTAGCACAGTACACTCTACTGGGCAGATCTAGCAGATCTTTCTGCTTGTGCTCTGCCCACAGCCAACTTCATGCAGAGTTTTTTCATTTTACCTTAAATTGTAAATAAAGACATAAAATTACCCTTCTTAACAAAGTGTTGTCTACAATACAGCTTGAACACATAGAATATTTTTATTGTACCTTAAATAATTTTTTAAACTAATGGTGCAGCACTCTGCCATTATCCACTTTTCCAGAATTTAATTTTTGGAGTAGCTGAACATCATCTCCTCCCTGTAGCTGACGTGGGAGTTCTCATCCTGAGGTCTGTATTTCCGAAATTTCAGCCTTACCAAAATACAGAGTGATTTAAGGGGGAAAAGTTTCTCTATGAGCAACACCTCAAGCCTATAACTGATCTGACAGGACAAGAAACAACGCACATAAATCTGGTTATCTCGTAATTTTTGATCTGAAGCTTTTTGCCTAGTCAAGCCCATACCAGGGCATTGGAACACCAAAATGAGGAAAAAACAGGATTAAATCCCTGGGAAAAGCAACAGTGAGAGGCCTTTTCTCAGGCCACACTGGGACTGCTGGAAGACAGTGCAGCCAGCGAGGTGGATCAGTGAATACCTGGATGAGTTTGGTACAGGAAAAGTTCCTGCTTGGCACTGATGAGCCAAGCACCTTTGTGCACTGCTGACCTGCAAGAGAGAAAATGCCTGAGAGATCCTGGGCCGTGGAAGTGAAAGCAGAACTTCATTTGGCAGAGCTGGACACTCACTCTCCAGAGGAACAGTGGAACATTTCTGCAAGCTCCAACAACTCCTTCCACCAGCACATTGAGGCATTGATTCACGAGACCCCATTACATGGCTGAAACACTTTATTAGAAGCACTAACATATTGTAAAGTATGTTTTGACACCGTCAGAACCTATTTTCACCTCCTTTTATGGTTAAATTCTTTCCCATTTGGATGAATAGCAAGGTGAAAAGGTTTTATTTAGCTAGGTTTAACAGATCACAGAATCACAGAATGGCTTGGGTGGGAAGAGACCTTAAAGCTCACCTCATTCCACCCCCTGCCATGGACAGAGACACCTTCCACTATCCCAGGTGGCTCCAAGCCCCATCCAACCTGGCCTTGGACACTTCCAGGGATCCAGGGGCAGCCACAGCTTCTCTGGGCATCCTGTGCCAGGGCCTCCCCACCCTCACAGGGAAGGATTTCTTCCCCAATATTCAATCTGAACCCATCCTCCTTCAGCCATTCCCCCTTGTCCAAGATAAGATGTCTTATGCTTTGGACACTGAAGGTAAAGTATAAAACACCATAGTGGAAATACTTTGGGGAGAACCATTCTCCCATTTCATTCCAAATCTGACAACCATCTTCTCAAGATAACAAAACCTTATTTCTAAGCAACAAAACACATGATTCAGGAAAGACATAATTCACTCATCCTGGGCTCAAATGCAGCTCCATCCCCATGGAAAACCAGAGAAAAAGAGAGAAAAGATTCTTTTACTCACTTTCCTTTGTTAAACACCAAGAAGCTGACGTTGTGGGACCCTGGGGGAGAGAAAAATGATGATGTTTTAAGGCAGAGCATGGAGTGCATCCTCCCAAACCTTGTCCTTGTTCCCTAGGCCTGATTCTCCCTTCCTTACACTTTCCTTACAACAGTAAGGAAAGACTGTTTTACATATTTAACTCACAATATCTTTCCCAAACAGGAAGGCTGGGGCTCAAAGCCTCCACAAGAAATTAGAAGCTTCTTCAGAGTGCTTGGAAGTAAGGAAAAATGAAAGGGATCCAACCTGCTACCGGAGAGATTGTGAATAGCAGGGAACACCCAATTTATTCCTCTAATAAAGCACTAAAGGGAAGGTCCATCACAGACAAGAAGAATTAAAGTGGGAAACTGAGCAAGGACCCCAAATCACACTGTTGCTGTCAGCAACATCCACACCACGTCATGGGTTCCCTTCATGTTCTCCCCAGCTGTGGAGAGGACACAAACCATGGCAGGGGCTGTGCTGAAGGCTGGCAAACCTTGATCTGAAGCAGTTTTTATGGACTCAGCCCTGAGCCACATTCCCAGCTCTGGAGACAGAACAGAAACTCACGACTGGCACCCTCCCTCCATCCTCTGGAGTTTCAGGAATGACAGAAACCCATGGGTTTTACCCCTTTTCACCAACCTATGTGGTTCCCTTCTACCCGGCACTGCAGGGTCCCCAGTCCATCCTTTGCATGAATAGGGTAACTGCGGAGAGACAAAGGACTTCACTGAGCCTTGGGAGCAAAAAAAAGGCAAAATATAGAAGAATCAACTAACCTATAGAAGATGTGGGCTTATACGCCCAAGATAGTCATGGTTTTCTGTCTCTAGAAACATGAGAGTGAAGCAGGTGAGACAGGAGAGGAACAACCCATCTTCCCATTAATGGTCAAGAGTTCAGCAGCTTAGGAGGATGTCTCTCAGCAGCAGTGCTCCAGCTTGGCTCCTTCACACCTATTTCTAGAAGCTGATGCCGTTTGTGACCTTCAGAACCCCCATTCGAAATAAAAAGCTGAGCAGGAACAAGGGGAGGGTGAATTGAAGGACAAAAGTGTTTCCCCTCTGCTTGCTCCTCTTCAGGTTCCTAAACTAAGAAGGAGCAGGCAGCAATTGAAACAGATATGCTGGCATTTCATCAACCCCCTGGAGTCATGGAATGACGCAATTCCCACCATTAACTCGCGTTTACATTTAAGTGGCTGAAGCTGCAGAAAGCCAGCAGCCCTCACCCACCCCATCACAGACCATAACTCCCCAGGACCTCTCCCCACTTTAAGCCAAAGCAGAAGAGTTTCTCCAAAAGCCACAAAATTTTTTGTGCACAAGTTGTGCTGAGCCCTTGCACCAACACAAACCCAAAGTAAGTCAAGGACTGACGTGCTTCCAGCTCTTCTGTCAGCAAAAGAGCAGAGACTGGTCCATCCATCTCCTTCGGATGTAAGAACAGCTGGCCTGGGCAAAAAATAAACAGGAAAGATATGATGTGATCCAGATGAAAAGCTAATCTGTTAAAATCAGCAGCCAATATTTTCCCAAGGGACAGGAATTTCCTCCCACTTGTTTCTAATATTTATTAACCTTCTAGAAAATGGGAGAAGTCCTAATCTCTCATCTCTGCACCTGCCAAGTGCGTTCCCCAAATACTGTGGGAACTGCACCTCTGTGAGAGTGCAGCAGGACCCTCTCGGAGACACCCCATGCCAGCTCTGAATGATCCAATCCCTCCTCACTGAGGGCAAGGCTGAGCTCCAGAAGGACAATACCCACCCACATCTTCCAGAACCAGCAGGGCAGCATCGACTACAGCAAGTACAGTCAAGATGCAGCTCAGCCTCTTCTTTATTTCATTGAGGAAAAGCATTACAAACAACTTCTGGCAGAAATCACCCAAGCCCCTGATAACAAATTAAAATATCTGTTCCTTAAAGAATCTATACGGGACAACTTCCACTGGACAGGAAGAAGCAGGTGAGAGGAATAAATTCAGAGTAATTAGCAGAATAAGCAAAGGCTGGCAATGATTCCTTGAGAATTAACAGCCTATTAAAGGAAATAGGTAATTAAAACCTGTAATGCAAACTCTTTGTGATGACCCATCCCTCACAGTGCAGCTTTCTATGGCCCATGTTTCAGAGTGGAGTTTTACAAGGTTTTAGTAAAAGAGTTTGCTTTTATTAATACAGGTGGCTGATATTGAGAACCTTTCCTTTTAAGGAAGAAAAAAAAATCAGTGCTGCCAAATGTTTGTTCAGCATCACTGGGCCAGTGCATCCCATACAAAGCATGGAAAAAGTTGCAGAACACACTTGAAAGTATAAAAATCATTCCCATTTTTTTGCTCCAAATCCTGAATCAGCGTGACTGAGTGACAGACTGCTCTGGTCAAGTCCAAGTCCCCACCTGGTACGTATTTCCTAACACACCAAAAATGGGCAAATTATTCATGTGAAGCTACAAAGGGAACCTGTCTGGTATGCTGGGATTTTGAGGCCATTTCCTTTTGGTGAGGTTGAGCTGTAAATGAGTAATCTGGCAGCAGAGCACTGCAGGCACGTCCAGCCTGCCCTCAGACAGAGCAGCCTTTCTTCCCTCTGATCAAAGGTTCCACGGCTCCACCAGAGGCAGGTAAAACAATAATTGACACCAAACAAAGGATGCTGATGGGCACAGTGCAGGGATGGCATGGCAGGAATCTGCACTGGACTTTCCTTCATGCCAGCAGGGAGTTTAATCACTCAGGAAGGGCATTTCCTTTCAGCCTGAAAAGTCATTAAAAGCATCTAATGGTTAAATATTTGCTGCTTCAACTAAAATTTCTGACTACCGAGAATACACACCTTTCTTGACTCCTGAAATGAGCCTTAAACTGCCAGCAGAGTAACTATGGATTAATAGTTTATCTTTAAAATACTTACCTGGGCTTAGTTCTTCACTGCCATTGGCACAAAACCCATAAATTAACATTTGATAACATATCCATACATATGGAAATACATATGACACACAGCAGGATAGTGTCAATGCTCATTTTAGATTCACTGAGCTTAAAGGGGCTGCTGTCCTAAAATAAGTTTTTTTTAAACCTACCTGCTTTTCTCTGTTGCATGCAACCACAGAAAAAAAACCATTAAAAAAAAATCAAACATTTGAGAACAAGAAAACAACTACAGAGTGTTTAAAGCAGTGAAAAACAAAGCTTTTGTCTCAAAATACTTCTCCTTAGTCTTCCGGCTCACCAGAGCATCTGCTTCAAACTAATATTTTTTTTTCTAAAAAAGAAAATGCAAATGGAAAGGGGAAAATTTATTTAACTTTTCGACTCTGACATTATTTTAATTAGTTAAATTTCAATTTGCTAGCCAAAATAAAATCTACAGCAGCCAGTTGCAATTACAGTACAATTCACACTGAGCTGTGATTGACTGTGCTGCCAGTAAACAAACCAACCAGCTTAATGGACCAGTTGCAATTAGATTAACAAAGTTTGCTGGAGCCCAACTCATGAGCTACAATAAACCACAAAGGAAGTAAATGGCAATTCTGGGCCAACTGGTTGCAATTTATTGCTGTCAAGGAGGCTGATGGAAGAAATGCCAATTTACAGGGACTGCAGAAGATAGCTGCGTGCTCACAATTACCCATCAACATAATCCACGTTGAAGTCCAGGGTCTCATATCTGCCAGCAATTGTCTTCCCGTGAATCTGTATTAAATTTCCTGTTTAAGAGGAAATGGAAATTGAAGAGAGTCTTTTAAAAGCAGAGAACTTATTTGCAGATTTTCTGAGCTGAACAAAAGGAATTTGTGGCCTTTATGAACGTTGCAGAGGTTCCTAGCTGCCTGCACTGAAGGTACTCTCAGCTTTTACCTTGGCTCAAGATGATTTTGCACTTCATTCACTTTTCTCAAAGCACGTATCTTTGTTCCCCACCAAAAAAACCCAAATTCATTCAATTTTTTTTTTGCAGATCTGTATTTGCACTGAGTTGACAATTTTTCCTCAATTCTTTTGTTAACTAAACCACACATTCTAATGCAGTTCCTCTGTAGAACCTCGTGAGCCAACCAAAATTACATCATCTGTACACCAGACAGGGTGAAGGTCTAAAGCAGGACTTTGGTGTACCTGTGGCCAGACTATTCTCCTGCTCTTCACCCACTCTGGGAGGTGAAACATCCAGCAAACACACAGAAACCTTCATACTGACACCCTAAAGCAAGGCATGAGAATCTAGAGCTGAACTGCACCAGAAAATAATTGGAAATTAAGGACTGACTTAGACTGAGAATCATCTGTGCAATTCAATCATCCAAGTGTCTGACTGAACTCTTGAGAGACCAAAATCTTTTGATTAATCGTGACTTCGAGGATCAAACTTTCAATTTTCTCTAAAGAAACCTGGAAATACAAAAATAACAGAAATAGGGAAAAAATCTGGCATATTCCAGTTATTTTTTTTAGAATAAAACCAGTGAATGACTTCTCATGTAACTTTGAAATCTGATCTAAAGCCCCAATAAGCAAAAGGTCTGTACGGCAGCACAGATTAAAGAAAGGTCCCGTACCTGGGGTGCCAGATGCTGGATTAATTTGGTAAATCACGGGTGTCTGCTTGGCTGAGAACTGCAAAGAGAAATCTGTTGTGAAATGGCAGCTTTTTCTGCAGCAGTCCAACCCCTCCTGATGGTGCATTGCTCACAACCCACCGGCAGCTGCATTTCAGACTCATGCTCCAGGTCTGATCTTTGAAGCAGAATCCTGCTCTGGGAAGGGAGTAAGGAGAAATATTCCCTTCTTACCCCCTTGCCTTTCACAGCCTGGGTTAATGCGATTTTTACATCCTCTTTTGCGCCCAGATTGCCCACCCTGGCTTGTTCCAATGTCAGAAGATACACTTTAGTACACTATCAAATTTCTAAGTCATGCTTTAGCTGAAGTGAAGACCTGCATTTTATCTTGAATTGTGACACCAGTAGTATATCCTTTAGAATTATTTCATCATCACAGATGTGAAATACTTCAGCCACCCTTCCTCAGGTTTGTTGGATACCCTAAAGCAGTGGAGTAAAAAAAGACCTTATATTGGCCCATCCTACAGCAATACAACAGAGATTTCTTTGGGAAAGCACTACCTTGACCGCTGAGGAAAAAAACCTTGAAAATCATCAAGTCCAACCATTAATCCAACACTGCTAAATTCACTAAACCATGTCCCCAAGTGCCACATCCACACATCTTTTAAATCCCTTCAGGAGTGGTGACGGCGTCACTTCCCTGGTGTTTGACAATCCTTTGGGGAAGAAACCTTCCCTAATATCCAACCTAAACCTCCCCTGGTGCAACCTGAGGCAATTTTCTTGTCCTGTGTCTTGTAACTTGGGAGCAGAGACCAACCCCGACCTGGCTGCATCCTCCTGTCAAGGCATTGTGGAGAGTGAGAAGGTCCTCCCTGAGCCTCCTTTCGCCCAGGCTGAGCCCCCCTAGCTGCTCCTCATCAAACTTGTGCTCGAGACCCTTCCCCATCCTTTTTTGGACATGCTCATCTTCCCCACCTCCTTTATGAACACACTCATGTCCTCATTGGACCTTACAGTTGCTGCTGACAGCCCAATAAATATCATTAAAAATTGATTTGTTGTATTAACTCAAAGATACCACTGCATATGCCATGGCTTTTTCCCAAGCTTTCCTTGAAGCCCATTCCCTTTCAGAGCTCAGCTTTTGCCTTCCCTCCTGCTCCCGGTCACGTCAAAAATGAATGAGCAGCCACAAACTTCCTCCAGCAATGGCCTCTTCTGGGGAGCAAAGGCAACATCACACCATACCCCAGGCTGGAGAAGATGTGGAGAAAGAAGCCAAAAGCAGCATGAAATTGGGGCCACTGGCTGACACAAGACTTGTGAGCTGCTCAGACTTGTTGCTGCCTGCAGCAGCTTTTTCAATCTAACGAGGAGGCAAAATTAAATTTTAATATGTGTAGCTCCCAGGTCCCAGCCCCAAAACAAAGAGACACATTGTGGTTTATTTAGCTTGGAATGTGCCTCATTAACAGCATCCCCTGGTGATTTTTCATCAGCTCTCTAAGCTAGCTAAACCACCCAATGGTTCTTCGGCTTTAATGTGCAATTTACTGAAAAGCTGGGTTTTCTTGCTCAAAGTTGGCACAGAGGTGGGATGTGACTTCCAAACACATCAGGCCTTATCCCAAAGCACCCAGTCATGGTTAAGGATTCTGTTCTGCAAGAACTCACAGAATCACAGAATGGTTTGGGTTGAAAGGGACCTGAAATATCATCCAGTCCCACCCCCTGCCACGGGCAGGGACACCTTCCACTAGCCCAGCTTGCTCCAAGCCCCATCCAGCCTGGCCTTGGACACTTCCAGGGATCCAGGGGCAGCCACAGCTTCTCTGTGGAACCTGTGCCAGGGCCTCACCACCATCGCAGTAAAGAGTTTTTTCTGAACATCTAGTCTAAACCTACTCTCTTTCAGTTTGAAGCCATTCTCCCTGGTTCCGTCTCTAACGTGCCCTTGCAAAAAGTCTCTCCCCGTCTTTCTTTAGCTTAGGGCTGGAACTGAATGGTCTTCGAGGTCCCTTCCAATCCAAACCATTCCGTGATTCCATCCATTCCAACGTATTTCCTGTGACACAATGGTGAAGCTTGACTCCCTTCAATACCTCGAATTCTTTATCCTCACTTCTGCACTTGCTGGGTGATTACCTTGAAAGAATAGTTCTCTTTCTCAGTCAGGTTGTTAACCACATGTCCTTTAAACATCACCTCCACATAGTACAAACCCTCCTGGGGTGAAGACCTAGGTGGAAGAAATATTGTAATATTGTATTATTTTTATTTAGATTGTGTTTAGGAAATGCCAGGACCTTCACAGGGTCTCCAATCTCAGCAAGTCCCCTAAGGCTTCAATAGAGCAAAGGAGCTTTACACTGTCAGCCCAAACTTCACACATATGAACCCAAACTCTAAAAAACAATTTAAAAGAAATGTGGAAGCACAGCAAGAAATCACAGTTAAGCGCAGAAGGGGACAGGACTACATCAGAACTCTACCCAAATTAATGTTAATACAAAACACAGACATTCTCATTAGACATGCACAGACAATAATTGTTATTCATTAGTAATAAAATGACCCAGGGCTGCCTGGCTCTGCAGGGCATCTTGATCCTGGTCCATAAGTAGTGTGCAGACACTGAGTGAAAATGAGGATTCTGTTTGACACAGGGCAAGGTCTCACCCACAGCGTAACCAGGGATCATACCTGGTTCTGCACCTTATACTGGGCAAGTCCAAGTGCAGAGGAGAGACATCACACGGCAGTCTGGGCAGGTCTGGATTCACCAGGGACACCTCCAGCTGGGATGCACTGGCTGGAGACAGAGATTCTACCTGGAAGGATGTTGAGCCTAAGCAAGAAAGTCAACCAGAAGAGCTCTGTGAGGACAGGACCACTCCCAGTTGCACAACAAACATTTTTGGAGGTACTGCCCAGCTTCTCTATGAATAATGCTTAGAGCCCTTGACCAGGCTTTTTAAATCATATCTGTGTAATTTCATGTTGTGGTGGTTTAACCCCAGCAGTCAACTCAGCTCACTCACTTTCCCCCCAGGGGGATGGGGGAGAGAATTGGAAAGGTAAAAACCATGTCCCCAAGTGCACTTCCACGCACCTTTTAAATCCCCCTGGTGACTCTACCACTGCCCTGGGCAGCCTGTGCTAGCTAACGACCATGGAGCTGGTTCAGAAACCAACTGTCTTCCCAATGAATAAATATTCATCCCTAGAAATCAGACCAAGCTTTGTACAGTTGGTTTTGGGCCCACATGGACATGGCTTATCAGTTTCAGTGATTTTTTACTTAGATCTCATGTTCCTCATAGAGTTTGAAACACTCCAGCATCACAGGACATACGAAGGGAGCAGATTTTTAGCTTTTCTTCAATAAGAGGGCAGGAGCAGGGAAGAAATTTCTAGCCCTATATCTGCAAAATGTAAGGTAAAATGTAAGGTAAAAACAACAAAGTAAGGTAAATATTTGGACTTCTGTTGCTTAGAAATAAACCTTCAGCAAGAGCTTATAAAGCGATCATTTCAAGCTGATTTCATGCTATGAGTGTCACAGACTATGGGTCTGTTGGGTAGGGATTATCACTCCAACCACAAGCCTCAGAAAGGAGCTGATTATCTGTTAATTTTACATCCCTGGAAGTGTCCAAGGCCAGGTTGGACAGGGCTTGGAGCAACCTGGGATAGTGGAGGGTGTCCCTGCCCATGGCAGGGAGTGGAATGAGATGAGATTTCAGGTCCCTTCCAATCCAAACTTTCTCAGATTGTACTTCAACACATTCTTCATATGGATTTAAAACTCACCATCCAGAGTGATGGTAATCCATGTTCCTCCAGCAATGCTGCCCTCATGGGGCTTGATGAGTGATCCCGAGGCTGTCCCTGCAAAACCAAACCAGCTCCGTCAGGCTGAAGGGAAATACAAACATCTAAAATACCTTATTCAGGATGAGACACAGTGATCTGAGAGCTGTCTTCCTGTTATCCCACCCTTCGTTTCATTTCTCCTTCTCAGGCATCCAAATTAATCATGTTGCCCATCCTTTTCCCCCCACCTCTCTCCCCCCTTTACAGCTCCCCTCAGGGAGGTGTTGATGCCTTCAGGGCTTGGTGAACCAAGCTGCAGCCTGAGCTTCCTGTCCTGCTCAAGAATTAAAGATGATAAACCTCATGTTTATTCCTTCATCTCTCAAAGAAATGTGTCTGCTGACTTCTGTGCACCCTACCAAAATTAAGGCTGCCTACAAAACATGTCCTTTTCTGGCTCCAAGAGAGCCTGTCCAGCAATTTCTTTCTGAAGTCCTTAGGAAAGACATATAGGCCTGGAAAAGAGCTCCTGCTTCATGATATTAAGTCACCTCTAACCTGCTATGCCATGCCTTTCATAGAGGAACCAAATTCCTAAGATAATTTAGGATTTATTTTGGGTACCCTTATTCTCTTAAGCTGAGAGATGAACCAGTATTTGGCTTCTTTTTATGCAGCCACTGACCAGAATTTTCCAGAAGTCATTTTACAGTGATATCCAGTTTTCTGATTAACATTTTAGGAGATTTCCGACTCCTTAGCTGTTTGAATGCAGTCTGACCCAACATCAGTATTGATCACCAAAGCCAAATATTGGACACTTTTGCATCATGAACCCTTAACATCAACATGCAAAGAGTGACATATTTATCATCAAGTGAACAAAAAACAATAGGTATGATATGAACCCCGGTAGAACACAGAGAATTAAAAATTAATCCAGAAGTCTCCTCTATGGCTATGGAAATAATGCCATGGAAAACCAATAATAAGGGGGGACAATGTCCAGTGTGCCACAGTCAATATCCCATAGTTTTCAACACCTTTTAGGGGTTCTTCTCCACGTCTCACAGGCAGTCTGTATCCAATCCCCACTGGATTTTACAGGTGTGGTTGGAGACAACACCTCTCCATCACCCACCTGCCAGGAATACCAGCCCAGCACTCAGCAGGAATGTTCTCCAAAGGTTCATCTTCAACACTGGATAAGGAATTCACAAGAGTCTGGCTCCAGGACCTTCCCTGTATTCTTTCTTCTAACTGCAAACCTGTGGGAGCAAGAGCTGTGAACTCTTCTAATAATTTAAGAAAATAAACATTTGGGTACTTGCAGACCAGGTCTTACTTGCTATCATAGCAAGAGATATCACACATTTCATTTAAAAAATCCATGTCAGGAACTGTTCTAACATTTCAAGATAGACCATCAACTTCTCCTGCCTTCACCCTGGGTTTTGTACTAGTATGGAAAAAAAACCATGGATAAATTAATTTAGCCACATTTTTAAATCACAAAATGGTTTTGGTTGGAAGACACCTCAAAGATCACCCAGTCTCAACCCCCTGCCATCGAGGGGGACACCTTCCATCAGACCAGGTTGCTCCAAGCCCCATCCAGCCTGGTTTCCACTGTTTATAGTACCACAAGACCTACTGTAACTACTCTCACACTATTTCTTGCACATTTTAACACACTGCAACTTGCATGGGGCAGAGTCCAGCACCCTGGTGCAAGTGGATGCTGCATTTCAAAGCAGGTGCATAAAATTTCATTTAGATTTAATTTTATCATTCTTTTTAGGACTTTTTCTGCCTCTACTTACCTTATTCAATTTGTTCTTCCTCTATTCCTCTGATGAGTTTAGTGCAGGGGCTCCAACACCAGCACAAGGGCTCCATCCCTTTGGCACCAGCTCTGCCACAGGTTTCAGGCTGGGGCTGTGTCAGTCGCTCTGCCCAGTGCTGAAACCCACCAGACAAGTTTCCCAAAAGGCTCAAATCCCGTCACAGGCAGCTCAGAGCTGTCCATTAAGGGTGCTTAATTATTAACCTAAGCTGCTTGCTGCCATTAACTGTTTTGTTCCAAGACTTCAATAACCATAACAAGAGTAACCTGGGGTTGTTCTTCCATTGGTATATGGTTAGAGCCTCCAACAGGAGGACAACGAATCCATTTTATCCTCTTTTTTTCCCTCCTACAACATGACAGGAAAACTGGTGGAATGGTTTCTCGATATGCTGATATTCAATCTGGGACTGATTTTCAGAGCAAGTGGACTTTAAGGTTCCCTTATATGTTCTTACTTCAATTTTTCCATGGTATTTCCAACAGCATCTGCTGGGAATTCTGCACAAAGGGTGTTTGGATCCCTTATCACTGCTCAAGTAGCTTGACCCCTGCAGGTCCTATTCCCTGTGGAAAACAGGGAAGTGGACTTTCACAGTGTTATCATTCATTCCCTGGAGAGCCTCGGCTGCTGGGAAGACCCAACCCAATCCAGCCTTCCTCAGACACTGAACAGCATCTCTACACCCACCTCTGCCCTCCTCTGTTTGAAGCCCAGATGGATTTTGATGGAGTCCCTCGGTGGGTTGCTGAGCCCCTGCCCTGGTATGGAATCCTTCATGGAAGTTTCCACTGACATTCACAGGAAGTTCCCAGACCCCACAGCATAACTGAGGTTTAATGAGTTACCACACGCCAAACAGCAGCAGAACATGCTCATGTTCTCACCTTAGCCCCAAAGGGAGCTGGAACAGCTTTGCTCAGGTTCCTCCTCAGCCTCAATTCGGAGGCTCAGTGGCAAAATCACAGGCAATCAACCCCCAGGGGATCTCTGGAGCTCTGCCCAGCAGTGGAACCAGTTGTGCTTGGTTTATTCTTAGCCAAGCCCCAGTGTCTCAGTCACATACAGCCAATGATTACAGGAACCCAATACGAGTTAACCCCATCAGTGATCTACACTCAGTTTACTTACTAGTGGAAAGACACCAGCAACATGGTCAGAAAGAAGAGTAAACTTGAGGGAATCATCAAACAAAAAAAGTTTTGCCAAAGAAGAGGCTGTTCAAGGATGACAACTTGAACACAGCAGACAGAAACAGATGCTGGTAACAAGGTCCACACACAGCCCCAAATAAGGGGATGGACCAGGTCCCTTCAGGAAATCTCCTCAGAAACAAGAGGAGACAGGGCAGGAGGCTCAGCTACAACGCAAGCCCATGATCCTGATAAAAGGCAGGACCAGAGGGAGGATTACCGAGCAGTATTTCTACAACACAGCTCAGGGAGGGAGCACAGGGCCACAGCTGAGGTTAAATAGGGCTCCTGATCCACGGCCAGGCTGCTGAGGGGGGTTCCAGGTGAGGCTGGTCAGGGCCATTATGGCTTATTGCTGCCCTCAGTGCTGCTCCCAACACACTCTGTCACTCAAATTCTCTAGGTTGTAGTCAGCAAAAACTACCACTATTATTATTATTATTATTATTATTACTATTATTATTATTATTATTATTATTGCTATTGCTATCATTGTCATCATCATCACTGTGATTCTGCATAGCACTTTGTGATCCAATCCTAAGGAAATATTTTGTCCAGGAAAAACTCAACCAAATGTCCAAGGTTTGCAGACCAGAAGGATTTGGCTGGGATGAGGTGTTTATTCTTTGCAGAAAGTCACAGATTAAGTAAAACAGTGCAGAGGGAGCCCTACCCATGAAGGAGATTAAACATGAAAAGAAAGAGGGAAAGGGCAAGTCCAGAGGAGGCCACTAAGATGATTAGAGGGATGAAGCAATTCTCCTGCAAGGAAAGGCTGAGAGAATTGGGATTATTCCCCCTGGAAAAGAGAAGGTTTTGGGGAGACCTAATTTTGATCTGCCAGTACCTGAAGAGAGCCAACAAGAAAGATGGACAGAAACAATTTACAAGAGCCTGGAGTGACAGAACAAGGAGGAATGTTTTCAAACTGCTAGAGAGCAGGGTTAGTTTGCATACTAGGAAGGAATTCTTCCTTGTGAGGGTGGTAAGGCCCTGGCACAGGGTTACCAGAGAAGCTGTGGCTGCCCCATCCCTGGCAGTGTTCCAGTTCAGGATGGATGTGGCTTGGAGCAACCTGGGATAGAGGAAGATGCCCCTGCCCACGGCAGGGAGGTGGAACTGGATGAGCTTTAATGTCCCTTCCAACCCAAACCATTCTATGATTCCATGATTCTATGAAAAACATTGTCCTTAATAACCAGAAACCCAGGCCTAGAATTCAGATCAGGACAGGAATGGCTGAGTCACACAGAAGCCTTGTTACAGGGCTTGTAAATACTCTGTCACCACAGACTGATGCCCATTTTTAGGGATATTGCCCACTAAAGAGAAAAGCAGCACGTTTTGGTGAGCAAGTGCATGTTTGTATACATGTGCAAGCCACTTCTTTCCTGACAAAGGACAGTTCTGCTCAAAAACTTGGCCCCTTTTTTTTTTGTTGGTTTTGTTTGTTTGGAGTTACTCATTTAGGGGTTTACATTTTGGGTAAATTAATGGAAATAGCCCTACAGACAGGCTCAGCATCAGGAATCCGAGAAATCCTCCTGCATCACAACCAGAAAGGAGGCAGAGCCAAGCAGGAGGGGTGAGCAGTGGCTTTTTGTCACTAGATGGAAGCATGGAGCCGTCAAAGACCTGTCTGACACTTGAAACACAACCCACAGGTGGCCAGGCTGCCACTGCTCTGCCTGACACAGGTCCTGGAGTGTTTTCTTTTAACTGTGCTTGAGGGAAAGTCCAGGTTCGAGCAGACAGCAGAGGAAAAGGAGATGTGGGATCTATTCCCAGCTCTTGCACTCACCGGCACATGATCTGGGCTAAACAGCTTCATTGTCAAGTCATTTGTGCGTAAGACAGAGCTGACAGTGCCCGCGAGGCCTTTTTCAGGGGCAGCAGCATGGAAAGACTCCGTTTCCCCAGGACTTGGAGCATTTTTGGGATGGAAGGGCCTTGGAAGAGCCAAATGAGGGGTCCCCTCATGCCTCCCCCCTCCGTCACACGGCGGCCACCTCGCGAGTGGAACGTGGCAGTTGTTGGACACCACATGGCACCTCCCGGCGGAACAGCTGAGGGGAGGATAATGTGGGATTAGGAGAGGTTTAACAAATTTGTCTGCAACCACTCGGGAGCTCCCCTCCTCCCTCCCAGCCCTGCTGATGCATCCACCACCCAGCATCAAGGGCATCAGCCTTTCCTGCCTCCGGCTCACCGAAGCCAGGCCTTGGCAATGATGTGGGAATGTTGCCCGTGCTCACAATTCCTGCACCTAGCCCTGTAAAGAGAGCATAACACATCCCAGGGGAAAGGCAGACTAATGGGCTCATGCTTGCAGCATACACTGATAGAGTCATAAAATCACAGAATGGTTTGGGTTGGAAGGGACCAAAAAGCTCATTTATTCCAGCCCCCTGTCCTGGCCAGGGGTGTCACTCCCTAGATCAGGTTTCTAGGGGACTGATGCCATGTGACTGCTGGTGATGGTCACTTAGTGACCAGTAATATCATGTTTCTCTTGGATTTATCTTCGGATAAGCAACTTCCCTTCCAACACAAAATGTGCAGTGCTGGACACGTGATGGGGAAAAACAGCTTGAAACTGCTTGAACTTAGCGACTGTGTCCAGACACTGGGCTCAGAGAGATCTCTGCTTTCCAGCTTGGCATTGTCATGGAATCATGGAATGGTTCACTTCAGAAAGGACATTAAAGCTCATCTCGTTCCATTCCTTGCCATGGGCAGGGACACCTTCCACTATCCCAGGTTGCTCCAAACTCCGTCCAACCCGGACTGGAACACTTCCAGGGATAGAGCAGCCACAGCTTCTCTGGGCAACCTGTGCCAGGGCCTCCCCACCCTCACAGAAAAGAATTCCTTCCTAATATCTAATTTAAATCTACCATCTTTCAGTGTTGGAATCATTATCCCTCTCCTGGAAGGCTGGGTTAGCAGTAGTCTGGAAGACTTCTACTGGCCATGCTGCTCCGTGCTGAGTTCTTACAGCTGCTCTTTCTTTCTATTAATACTTCACTTTTCCTGTATTGACACCAACTTCCTAGCAACCAAGGTCACGGAGAAGGTGTTAAGAAGCTGGGCTGACTGATAATAAATCCTGGGGTTTGATGTCTTTTTTTTTCTTGAGAGGCTCATTAGACACCAGCAGGCAGGGCGCTGAGCTGGGATTTCCAAGGGAACCTAGGGGATTTGGAAAACCTTCTCTGATCAAATTTCCATTTGAATCCCAGTCTTCCTTCTGCTGGCCCTCAGAATCCAGCTGGGTGAGGCTACTATCCATGGGAAGGTGAGCTGAGGCAGGGCAGTGGTGCTAAGCAGGAATCTGAGTACGAGAAAGCCAATACATCTCGTTCATGATCATTCCCAAACCAGGAGAAGAAAGAGCCCCTGGCCAAGGATCCTAGAATCACAGAATGGTTTGGGTTGAAAGGGATCCTAAAGATTACCTAGTTCCAACCCCCTGCTATGGGCAGGGACACCTTCCCCTATCCCAGGTTGCCCCAAGCCCCGTCCAACCTGGCCTGGAACACTTCCAGGGATGGGGAATTGACTGTGTCTCTGGGTAGGAACAGCATTCAGGCTTCTTCTCTTTACTCTGGTGTTTGTATTTATCAGGCATCACCAATGGCCACAAATTTTCCTATTTCACTACTCCTCTACGCAGGAAAAGAAAAGCATTTTCTTCTTTGGAAATTTTAACATTCACATTATTAACTTTTCTTTTTTCAGCTTTTAAAACCTTTTATTACCACTACTTCTACTTACATTTGCAGCCTGTAAATGAACTGCCTGACTTGCCTGGCCCATTTTTCTACCTGATTTTTAAGAGATTCAACTCTCCTTTGAGAGGAAAAACACTGGTGCTTCCAGGAGCCTTCCACATCTTTACAGGGTCACTTTTCAGCAGGATAAAACTCTGTTGAGTTTGTTCCCATAGCTACTCTGGCTGCATTTTAAACAGGCACTGGACTTCTTTAAAAACTAAATTTATTGCCAGTGCAGCTGCTTTAATGACAGGTTTGAGGCTTCTTTGGTTTCAAGGTTGGGTGTATTTGTGCTCACACCTCCCGTGGGTCACAGAGGGGATGTGGGTTCCCCCAGCCCCCTGCCCCTGGCAGATGCTGGAGCCTGGGGATGCACAAGGCAGCTGGGCAAGGAGAAACCAGGATCTTGCAGGGGATTTGTCTGCTGCAGCTTTGGTCTTCTCCCAGCCATGTAGAGGATGCTCCCCTGCTCCCTTGGGGTCTGTGGAGCGCCTGGGATTGCCAGGGAAAACCAAGGTCAAGGCTGGCTCCCAGACCCATCATAGAATCACTGAGGTTGGGAAAGACATCCAAGATCGTCGAGTACAACCTTTGACCACTTACCACTGAATTACCCCTCTTACCACTAAACCATGTCACAAAGTGCCACATCTAATCATTTTTTGGAACACTTCCAGGGATGGTGACTCCACCACTTCCTTGGGCAGCCCTTTCCAAAGTTTAACCACTCATTCAGTGAAGAAATTTTCTCTGATATCAGACCTAAACCTCCCCTGGCACCACTTAAGGCCATTTCTCCTTGTCCTATCACTTGATACCTGGGACAAGAGACCAAACCCAAACTGGCTACACCCTCCTTTCAGGTGTAGAGAGCCATAAGGTCCCCTCTGATCGCCCTTTTCTCCAGACTGGAGACCCCCAGCTTCTGCCAGGTACAGAAGTCCTCCTAAGTCGAAAATACAGTCAAAAAGGGGGAAAAAAAAAAAAGCAACTTCAAATAACGCACTAGCTGCACCTGCACTGTGAAAAACATCGTGGTGTTGAGGTTCTTCCAAGGGATTTTCCTCTGCTGGGCTGCTCACAGGCACATCTCATCCACACTTCCCATAGGTGCGACGGACCATCGCTCCTTCAGTCTCTGTGTCACAGGGCTTTTTGTCACACAAACAGCACCCAAAAAAGGCTACAGCTCTGTTGTGCTGGGCTCTCTGCAGGCACACAGCACCAGGGAGTGTCCAACCCTGAAAAAGCTTTCAGTTTAAACAGGGGCAAAGAGACACAATCCCATGTGTCTGTGGGAAAAGATGCCTGCTGCAGGTTTTGCAAAGTAGGTGATAACAGCCCCAAAGGAAACCTGCACAGGTTGGACCCCGGAGGCGAAGGATTAAACCAAGAGGTGTCATTTGGACGGAAGAAATCTCTCGGGGAAGCCTCGGCAGGCGCTGCTGCAGAGTGAACCTCGGCATTTGCTTAAACAAACAGCTGGTGGAGGATTGAGTTTCGGAATCAAACTGCAACCCAGCACCTACTGAGCTTCATCCATCATTAGTCTTTCATTAGGAAACTTGTTCTTGGCCTGCTCCCCAGCTCTCAGAGAAGTGATTCAGGCAAATGCCAGCCCCGCTGTGTCCTGCAGCCTCTCTTCTTCCACCTTTGTGGCACATGCCCGCTTGCTTCTCATTTTAATACGGAATTCCTTCCCTTCGATGAGTTTTCATTATGAATGCTGCCACTGCCCCAGCCCCTCCATCCATCCCTGCTCCCCATGGCTAAGCAGGAGGAACAGGTGGGACAGCTGACCCTGGTGAATGAAAGGAGAGCACAGTTTGGCTCCCCTCACCCCTTTCTCACAGCCTGCCCCTGCTGTCAGTGATCCCCCAGCCCCGGGGACAGGGGATTTGTGTGTATTAGTCACATGAAAGGAAAGAGCCTGCAGCAGGCTGCTCCCGGGCTTTGCTTCACCTCCAGCAGAGGAGATGGCTTGCCACTGTATTCCTCAGGGCTGGAATCAAATGACACTATTTTTTTTATTATTATTATTATTTGCACAAATTGGCTTCTATGTAAGATGTGCCACAGCCCTGATTTAAAAAAAAAAAAAAAAGGAAAGAAAAAAGCGAAAAAGAACAACTTACAATGATCCCAGCTGTGCAGGGAGATGTGTAAAGCCAGACACTTGATACAAGATCTTTTTCCATCATCAAATCCCTGGGGTGGGATTTTGTCTCGTTGGCCTGGTGTGGAGCTGCACAGCCTGTCATCACACAGAGGCTTCAAGCAGAGCATTAATGGCCTCTCTCTGTCCACACTCTGTTAATCTGGTGTCACACACAGCAGACTCCCAGATGGATCCTGCTAAGGTGGACTCACATTTAGGTACTGGTCAGTGAGCCATATCCCAGGGATATTATCCTTTCAGGAAAACCACAAACTCATGGAAGTCACATGGATGAACACCAAACCTGTCACTCCAGGAGAAAGCAATCAGAGAATCACAGAATGGTCTGTGTTGGAAAGGACCTTAAAGCTCACCTAGTTCCAAACCCCTTGCCACGGGCAGTGTCCTGACCACTGGTACAAGTTTGAGTTAAATGTGGTGATTTTATATCACTTTTCTCCTCAGTGAAAGTGTCAGTGATGTTTCAGGGTTGTTGGGAGCCCCTGATGGGTTGATCATTGCCCATCACACCTTCTACTTACTATTAGTGCTGTGAGTCTTAGTTCATTTTCTCACTCAAAACAACTTCTTTCACTTTTCCCTCTCTGTTTGTGCTTACATTCATTGCCTGAATCCAGCAAGAGGCCACTTCCCACCCAGTCTTAAGTGAACCACAGCAAGATTGTTTTTCTCCAGCTTTTTAGGACTTCCAGTGATCTGAATAACTGGTTATTCCCACAGCTCTAATTGAGATATCCTTGTGCCTGCTGCTGCACACACCCACTGACCCAGCAATGAAGAGAAAAACAGAAGTCAAGAGAAAAAGACCCCATAGGTGGGATGAGGAAGGAAGCCTTGATCACAGCCTGCTCAATAAGTTTTAAGTCTAAATTAATACTTTAATTTAGAATGTGTTTGCATGGGTTAAAATGCAAATTGAATGAATATTCAACCCCCAAACTCAAGATGACTCCCTTATTTAAGGGCAGGAGGCCTGTTCAGTCCAGCCAGGTGCATTTTGCAGTCACTTCCAGCGCTGTGTGTGCAGGGGGGAGGGCCATTAAAAATAAAAGTGCCAGTGTTCCAAATGTCAGCCCTGCACCCACCTGTTTCTCTTTGAGCCCAAACGTGGCCACCTCTGACCCCGCTGTGGGTCTGAGGCACTTGGGAGGCTGCACCTCCCACCCTCCAATCCCCCATTCCCTACGGCAGCTGTGTAAACCTCAAGGGCAACAGCTGGGCACCAGGGAGGATGGCTCCAGCTCCTGGGGGCAGAGACAGCAAAGGGCATCTGCAAGGGCTCCAAATCACTGACCTGGTGGTGGGGACTCAATTTATTCAAGTCACAGAAAGTTTGGCACTGCCCTCATTTGAACCCCCTGCCCATAAATCCAGCTCAATTAGCGCTCAAGAGTTCTCACTGCAAGGTGTTAATTTGGGAATTGCCTGCCCTGAGGGATTCCAGGATGGGATTTTGGGTTCAGAGTCTGCTCAGGTCTGCCATATCCCCAAGGGCCTCCTGAGGAACTCTGGCCACTTGCTCTTCGTAGCTGCAAGGACGGGGAGGGAGGAGAGGAAAAGGATGAAGAAACTCTTCTCATCAGTGCTGGATGAAGACTTGAAATTGCCTGGAAACTGCAGGAAGGATTTTTCCATCCTCTGGCAGCCAGGGACAATACGTTTCACATCCTGACTCCAGAAAGACAAATCTGCACCGGATGATGCATCCAATGTGTGTGTGTGCCTGTCTGCAGGCTGTTTTCCAAAAGCCTGACATGGAATTGGCCCTTGAGGACATCCTCCTTAAGCTGCTTTATTGTGAAAACACCAGTGGGATGAGATTGTAACACTACCCTAAGGCATCCTTTTCTTTATCCTGTCTAAATACATGTCAGAACTCAACAATCTTTCTTCAGGGTCTTTTCTCCTGCCTTGGAGGCAGATGGAACTGTCAAAGAATCATAGAATGGTTGGAGTTGGAAGTGACCTTAAAGTTCAATCCCCCTGCCATGGAAACACATCCTTGTACAGAGGAGAAGGCAGGAATCCACTGTTCCTATTCTAACACCAATAAATTGGGATGGTCACAAGCTGTCCAGCTCAGGGGATCAGTGGGACAGCAGCTTTCTGGTTTGGGCAATAGCCACAAAAAACAAATGCATCAGGGCAGCCTCCTCGGTGCTCCTGACCTTCATCAGGTATGAGGAGCAAAGAAATGAAGTCCATTGCCTTCCCAGGATCTTACCTGATCCACTTTTACTCTGGATGGCCTCTGAAAAATCTCTCCTCTCTTCCCAGCTTTCAGAAAGTGGCCACTTCATAATTGAGACTGGATGTCCTTAAAAGATGGAACTACCTGGAACACAGGTTCACCTGCCAGCTCTGTTCTGCACTTACAGGGGGCTCTGGGAAATTCACTTCTTATCTATCAGTAATGATAACAGCAGGAGTAATATAAGATCAATGACATGTTGGATCCTCAGACAATGAATTTGCAAAGGTAACAAATAAACAAAGTCAATATATAAATAAACTCAACAACGCCCATTTCAAAGAATGCAAAGGCCACTTTCAGGAGATGTTTTTACAAGATTTGTTGAATACTGGGTGCAAACCAGGCTAATTCTCAGTCTTTTTCTTGAGATCATTGTGTCTTCCCATTCCTGCTGTCCCTCAGTAATGGTGCAAGGGACTGCTGGAACGAAACTCCAAGGGATTGGACTGATGATAGCTGTTGGCAACCTCTGTATTGTATATATTATATATATGTATATTGTATATATCCAAGGCTGAAGAGGTCAACAACCTGATCTTCCCACCAGCTAACCCAGAAAACACATCCAAAATCCAGCACGGACTCCAAGAGTGGATGTCTCCCAAGGGAAGAGCACTGAATTTCCTCATCCACGCCATAAATATTCCAGGTTCAAACAACCTTTTCATTTCGGGGTCTACACCAACTTTCCACCTCTCTTCCCCATCACCAGCTCTCCAAGGCCATGAGCAGGCACCAAAACCCCCTCCCACCCCCATCCAAACCCCCTCCAGCTCAATCAGCTGTCACAGGCCCCACATTCCTGCAGGACTCCCAGAACTGGCAGCTCTGGACATCTGCTCTTTTCCACCCCCACAAATATGCAAGCAGGTGTGAGGCACCACGACTTGCCTCGTTCCTGGCCACTTTTACCCAGGCACTGGGAATGAAGGCACAGCCAGAGGGGCAGATGATTTGTCCCTCTCCATCCTCTTCGTGTCCCTCTAGAGAAACAAAAATCAATCTCCTCACTCAAACTGAACAACCCAGAAAAGATGAAACTTAAGTGACTGAATACAATTCCTCTCTACCTCACTCTAACAGGGACTTTATACCAACAGTCCCAAAAACCATCTCATCCTACCCCCCCGCCATGGGCAGGGACACCTTCCACTATCCCAGGGCCCATCCAACCTGGCCTTGGACATTTCCAGGGATCCAGGGGCAGCCACAGCTTCTCTGGGCACTGAAATACCCAGAGAACATAGAAATAGAGAGAGTACAGAAATTCCTTCCTATAGTGAGTTTACAGTTTTCCAGCATAGCCATAATTTCATGGATGGCAATCAGCAGGGAGCTCTGTATAGGGCTGGGTTTATCTACACCCCAATGAATTTGAAAGTAATGAATAAAAATAAACTAAAAATGAAGAAAATGTAGTTTGGGCAGTTTATGCAGTTTATGCCCTACAGGTAACTAACAGAGATTAAAAGAAAATAATAATTCAGCACATTCAAATTTTTTTTGGTTTTCAGACAAGTAGAATTTTAATTAAAATAAAATAAAATAAAATAAAATAAAATAAAATAAAATAAAGGACTATCCATTTTGCACTGAAATTTTCAGCTCACGAATGTGTTCCATGGACCAAGGTGGTGGGTTTTGAGGGACAACCTCCTTTCTTTCCATGAGGAACGGGGTGATACCTTATAGGAAATACAGAGTTCATCTCATGACTGCATGGATCATGTGGGGTCCCTGAGCCAAACTGCTGCTCCCAATATCCTTACGAGGTGTATCAGTAGCTCTAAACAGAAAAGGTCAATTTTTAACAGCTTCCACGTGCCCAATGTGTTCCCAGCTGCCATCTCCACATCCTTGTGAAACCTGATGCTGCCTGTGAGCACCAGCACATTCCAGTGACACCAAACCCCTCTGCCAGCCTCAGTTTGCCTGGGACACTTCCAGGGATGGGGCAGCCACAGCTTCCCTGGGCAACCTGTGCCGGGACCTCCCCAGCTTCACAGGGAAGAATTAATGGGATATCTGAGTGCCCCAGGGAGTCTCTTAGGTCCTCATCCCACCTTGGGAGAGGGCAATGCTCTCAAAATGTTGTTTATGGTTGGGAAACTGAGGCACGGGATGATGTGCCCAAGATCTTGGAAGAGGTTTATGGCACAGCAAGTATTTTATAAAAATCACACTCTTTCCTCTGCACCTGAGATAGTAAATTCAGTATGACTGGCAGAGCTGCCCATGAAGCCAAATGGCCCACATTGGTATTATTGAAGCCTTTTAACCTCCAAACCAGGATTGCTGCATGCAGCTGCCTGTTGGGATGTCTTATCCCACTCAGACTCCTGAACTGTGCCTGGAAAAGGATGGGAGAGAGAAATCATCTCAGTCAAAACCATGCTGAGGACGTTCCTGCGGTGAGGATGGTGGAGTTCCTGCACCCAGCAGCGTTGCCTGGTCCCATTTCATTTACTTTTGGCCATTGCTCTCTCAGATAATCCTGTTACAGTCTGTCTTTCACCACAGATCCTGCTCCCGGGCTTTCGTCCCCATCCTAATAATTCTTATTAGGTGAGCATTCAAATGTCTGGAATTGATTCCAGGGTTGTATGGCCACTCTGATTTTAACACAGAAATATTTCCCTTCCCAAAAAATGCTGAGAATGTTTCAAAAGTATTTTTCCCCTATGAAGCAAGATTACACTAAACATGGAGATTTTTACAGAAAATGGAGAGGAAATGGTATACAATTTTAGAGGGCACTTTGGTTTATGACTCGTAGGAGTCTGGTAAGGAGCAGAGTGACAGGTTTGCTTGCAATGTGCTTCTTTAACACTGAGAAAGCTGAAGATGTTTTTAAATTCCAACATAAAAAAAAAAGGGGAAAGTGTTCAAGGCAAGGTTGGATGGAGTTTGGACCAACCTGGTCTAGTGCAAAGTGTCCCCACCCATGGGTGGAACAAGATGATCTTTAAGGTCCATTCCAACCCAAACTATTCATGGACTCAGTGATTCTGTGGTTAATATTATTTGCCAGTCAAAAATTCTCTGCAAACTTTTACCCACACCAATGGATTCATTTCCAGTCTCCCAGGGACACTATTTTTCAAACAGCTTTGATGGAGAAGAGGTGAAAAGGCACCAGAGTAGGGAGGATCCTGGCTGTACTGGTGCGACTTCATGGAACTGGCTGGGCTCAGCCCCTGTTTATTGACCCCAGAACTTCCAAAAGCCCAGCTCCTCCTGTCCTGCCGACCACCACTAAGCAAAGAGCCCATGATGACTTTGGACCAGCTCCAAATCCAGCTCCCTCCTCCTTCTCCTCCTCCTCCTGCAGCCCTCTGGCCATTAAAACATTAAACTGCTGTACCTGCAGTAAGTGTCTTTATTCTGGAATTCTTGGGTGGGATTTTTTTTTTTTTTTCCTGACAGAACTGAGTTACAGCATCGGAAAAAAGGGATAAAATGCCGAAATGTGCCCGTCGCAGCACGGGACAGCTGAAGCGGTGTCACTCAACACGCCGCTGTCAGCGGGGTGATTGAGGTGGACAGGAGGGACCGGGAAGGGCCACGGGCTGTAAAGGACACGGGCAGGTGGGGGGAGGCGGCCATGGGGTGGGCTGGCCCCGGGGCTGGGCGGTACAAAAGGGACGGTGGCAGCCGGGCAGGGCAGGGACCAGGCGGGGACGGCAGGAGCATCCTCGGGGCACAGCGAGGCGGGCAGGGGCAGCGGAGAGTGAAGAGCCAGCCCTAGGCCAGGGTGGCTGGAGGCTGCTCTGCCCCGAGCAGGATGAGACAGGAATATTGATGGAAAACCTTCAGCCACAGAGCCGGCAAGGGAGTTAGGAGGATACTGAGGCGACGTGGGGGGAGATGAGCCCAGGTGGTAGAAAATTGGTGGAAGGGTGGGGAATTTAACATGGTTGTCCCTAGGTAAAATGAAAAAAAAAAAAGGAGGCATTGGTGTAGAGGAGCGTGGGAGAGGGGGAAATGCCCAAATCCCCAAACACACTCACACACACAGAGGGGTGAGTAGGATCAGCTGCTTCAAGAGACTTGTGGGCAGCCCAGGCACAGGCTGCTTGCTGGAGAGCATTTCTGACCACGCCAGCTCCTGCTTCCTTGGGGAAGCCTTGGAAAGGATGAACCCCACCCCTCACTGAAGATGCCAGCCCAGATAGCACCCCTGGGGTGCCACAAAGCCACAAAGGACCCAGGAGAGGAGGATGAAGGCACCAACTGCTCCTTTGCTGAAGGTAATGCCTGCAATTTCTGTTTTTTTAATGTAATGCCTCCCGTGTGTGAGACCTATGGCCAAGCCTGGAATGCACAGGCAGCAGGCAGTGCCTCACATCCAGGGTTCTGGAAAGCATCCTAAGGAACTCTGGGCAGGGCAAAAGATGCCACAGATGGAAAAGGGAAAGTAGGTGGGGTGGTGTCCTCATGGTTCAAACAGGGCCCCGGACTCATGACCAAATTCCCAGGGATCAGACCACTCTGCCTGGGTGTGATCTTGGGCTGTGGCATCGGAGCATCCTTTCAAAGTGGGTGTGTTCAGGCTCTCAGCTGTGGACAGATGAACCTCAGGGATGTGTTTGATTTTCAAGAGCATCTTCAAACCCGGAGTTTTGTTCTCAAGGGCAGCAGGGTTGGTGTTTCGAGCCCTGTTGGCCAGGTCTCTCCTCTCATAAGTCAATGCTTCAGGGACCCGGGGGGTACAGGGACTGCTGAGGACGGGTGGTAGGGTGGGAGGGGGCAATAGTTTCATCCCCTGGGAAGCTCTGCAATCTCAGATTGCTCCCAAGGAGCCTCCTTTGACAGCAAAAGGTGCCCAGGTGATGAACACCTTAGAGGGGAAGTGACCTTCTGACTTTAATTCTCACCTTGAAATAAGTGGTGACCAGCAGGTTCCCACTAGTGCCTCCCTGTCACCATGTCCAGCTGTTAAATTATGTTATCCCCACACTATTTTTTTATTTATTTAATGCTCCAGAATCATTATTGGACAGTGAAGTGTTTCCTTCATTTCATCAATGGAAACCAGGAGTACAGACACCCACAGGTCCAAATTCATCCCCATTGCCCTGAGATCCTTGGGTGAGGGGTTTAAATGATGAGCACAGTCACCCCTGGCTCCTTCTGGAGTCATCAGAGAGAGGCAGCCCCCTCTGGACACACTCCCGGGCCCTGTCTGTGGGTCCTTGCTCTCCATGGGTGGCTGTTCCTTGTTTTTCCAGCCTGTTAGAAGTATTGGTTAATTTAACTGGGAATGAATGACTGAAGCTGTCAAAGCCCAGCATGTGTTTATCCTCCTCGTGTCTCAGCTCATCCCCTCATTTCCCTGTTCTTGGATCATAAGGAGAAAGAACTAGCCAAAAAAAAAAAAAACCAATTAGAGGAAAAAGGCACTGTCCTCTTTCCCAAGGCTGTACAAGAGGCCTCCTGGCCTCCAGGAGCTCCAGCCTGAGGAAGGGTTTGTGACATGAGGAGACCCAAAAACCCTCAGATAAATAGTCTTAGGTGCAGTAAAAAGACAAGGTTGATTCCCCTCTTTTTCAAGCCAGTGGCAAAAATCCTACTGGGCTTCTTGAGGGACAGTTACCATAAATTGTACCATTAAATTAATTTGCATTCAAGATATGGAGGAAAAGGGAAAACCAAGGAGCAAGGGAGGCCATGCTGAGTAGGTATGGGCATTGCTACAGGCACTCCAGCTTGTTCCAGGCCAATTTTTGCACCTCTGTGCCTCAGTTTCCCCACCCACAATCTGAGAATGTTGATGGGCTTTGCTCAAGAGCAGTTACTCTGCTTTGGTGAAAAGAATCAGACTGGTTAAATAAAACACAATGGGGCTAAACCAGACCCAAGATCTCAGTTTAAAATCACCAGATAAAACAGAAAATATAACTTAGAGAGCCATAATATAAATATCTTTTTATAGTGAGATAAAAATGGTGGAAAATCTAACAAGGAGATGAGTAGGATGAGCAGGCACCTTACAAGGACTGCTGGTGATTCTGACACAGCCTTTCCAAATAACCTTGGGCAACTCATTTATTTTCTCCTTTGTGCCTCCATTTTTTAAGGAATTAAATGTCAGCACACTGGGACAGGGTGATGGTTCAGAGGTGCTCGCTGAGGCCTCATTCCCACTGAGACAGGGAGCTGATCACCACAGTTTATGGAGCAAACTCAATAAACTCTGAGACAATCCCATGAAACCCCACCAGAGTTTAAAGAAAAACAGTCTCTTGAAACACCTCCAAAACCCAAGGGCCTAAATATAGTTCTGTGGTTAGAGATAGGCAATATTTTGCAGACAGATGCAAACTTGATTTCTTGAGTTTTAAGCTTCCTGGAGGCTGTGGTTAGGACAGGGTTAAGATGAAACTCTGCTTCAAAAATCTACCCTGAGATAACTAACTTGGGTCACAAGGCTAAAATGTTAACCTGGCTGACTTGCCCACAGAAAATTGCAAAAGAGACAAGAAAAGGCTCTACATGAGTTTTTGCCTTACATGAGGTGCCTTTTGGTGCACATAGGGGACAATGAAGTGGTAAAATCCAAACAAATCTTTACTGTGGAGAAGGGCAGAGTATTAGGAAGGGGGTTCCCCTTTTAAATCAGTGGGATGATTCCTGTTTACCGCTTCCCTTCTTTGCACTGCTGCCACACCCATGCACCTCAGGAAAACCAAAGGCAAAGCTGCCTCCCTCCTTCCAGTAACAACTGCTCCCAGGAAAGCATTCATCCTGTGGTCCAGGGTGGAAAAAGAAGCTTGACAGAGAGCCCAGATGAGTGACTGCCCGAATGCCAGGCGTATCAGAAAGCCCATTTTGGGAGTATCACCTCCCATCTTGCCCCAGTGACAAACCCTCCCAGCCACAGGGACCCTTAGAGGACAGCTGCCCCATTCTTTCCTCCTTCTGTTCCTCACACCAGGCAGGGACAGATGTGGCTCTGGATATGCCTCAGATGATTGGGTTATCCCAAGTGGCTCCAAAAGGTATGGACTGCTGGCTCTTAGTTTGTATATCTGCTGTTCACAAGGAATATAATATTCCAGGGTGGGCAAAAAAGAGAGATACTGGCGGTAAACGGATACATTTATATCCTATTGGCTTCCTTCTTTTCCTTTTTTTCCCTCCTGGCTTTTATGGCCATTCCTGCCAATCTTTTGTACTCAAGTATCTGTCCCAGTCAGCTCCTTAATTTCTAACTATTTAGCTATAATTTCCTTATCCCATTTCTTATCCACATTTCTTCATTCTGCCTGTTTTGGGTTTTATGAATCTTGGAACAGTGTGGCCTGGAAATCCAGCCCAGTGAGTCTTTACTGCAACAGTCCCAGTTCATTCCAGTCAATGTATTTAATTCAAATCTTGATCCAATTAGGTTTTAATATCATCAACAGATTACCATTTATACCAACATAAGATTTTAAAATCCCGGTCCACAAACTGGACCAGAATAGCTTATATAAATAAGAAATATTTACCTACCTACATGCTTGGGATCAAGGATCTTCTGGGTGACTATGTCTGTTTCCTCACTAATCACTCTGAACCCATTTCTGATCCCAGAATTTCCATGGTACTTTGACACAGGCCTATGAGAAGTTTAAGAAAATGCCACCAGTAAGCACCAATAATGGTTTTAAACTGAGGGCTAACAAGGCAAAGAAGAAATATCTCTTTGTTCATTATTGCTGATAGCTCATGCAAACAGATTTATGCACTCAAAAGTCTGGGAATCCACAGCCTGTGTCGTGGCTCTGCTGAAATCTCTGGGAGTTTTACCCTGATGTCAGCAAGGCTCATCTTCCTCACCTCCTCTGAGTCAAAGGCCTTCATCTAACTGGGAAGTAAATATTACATCGAGTTCTTAATCTCAAATCAAAATGTAGTGAACGCTCCTATAACATCAATCTGACTTACATTAAAAAAAACCAAACAAACAAGAACGGGAATGTTTTGCTGTGGATATTTTTAACACCTCTGTTGTGCTTGGTGTAAAAACCTTAAATAATGGAAATTCAGACACCACTCCTGATTCTGGAAACTTCTGAACAATATAATTCCCTGGGTCACTGCATGACTCATCTCTTTCTGTAGAATTTGAATTCATTTGTTTGATCAGGTACTGATGTTATTGAAATAATGACCACGTGAAATTCCCTGCCATGAATTTCTCTAGAAATCATGAAGAAAAGCCTTTATCTGGCTTAAAAGCAGACAAACAACTTCCCCCAAAAGCCACTCATCCCTTCACTGCAGTCAATAGGGATTTTTGTACAAGCAAAATTACTTAGAGCAGCATGTACAAAACCAGGATCATGAAGTTTTTAAGTGAAAATAAATTTGAGCCATTTGTACACTCTTCAGTCTGTAAATCCATTGCCCCAGCTGAGCATTAGGATGAGCAACACCATGGGATGGATTTCCATCCCAAACTCTTTTGTAGACATCATTACATCAGGTACTGACACAGGTTTGAACAGATGACAAGGGGGGAAAATATAGGGGCAGAAAAACTGAGGTGGTTGCATGTGAGATGTGAAAAATCAGCAATGTCAGACACTGGGGGACATTGCAAAAGTGATATTTCCTGAAGTAGCATCATGCAGGGGAACGCCTCTGTCACAGGGGAAGATGGAGAGCCCTGTAAGAATGGAGAGAGCCTCTGATCCAACTTCTCCAACACAATAAAATGCCTGGAGAGTGACAGCAAAGCTGAGGAGAGGGAACCATGCTCCAGGGAGAGCTGGAGCCTCTGAGGAGTGTGTGCAGTGCTGTTCTGTGCCCTGGAGCCTGTGCTGGGCCAGCAGAACCTCACTAGGGCCTGCCTTCAAAGAGGATTTATGTTTCCTTCAAAGCTTGGGGTTATTCCCACCCTGATTTTAGTGCTTCTCATTACCTGAGATCATTCCTTAGTCTTTTGGCTCTTTTGGAAGAGAAAACATGAGAGAAAAGCTTGTTTTTTCTTTTTCCTGTCCTATATACTTGTGTGGAGTGGTTGTGTGTTAGAAGGTTGGGTATTCCCTCCCCTTTTCCATCCTTGGAGATGCTTCCACTTAGAAATAAATCATCTTTGTGAATCTCCTCCATGAACAAATTGATTCCAACCAGCTGTTTCCCAAACACGGCCATAACTCCCTTTGAGCATCCCTGAGCACGCCAGCCCTGCTGAGGATGAGAGTGTGCAACAACCCTGAATCAAGGATTACTACAGGAAGGGACGCCAGGGTACCTTGCTTTTCACTTCTAATGATCATTTCTATCATGAAATGCAGGAATCCATCCATGTGTCCTGCCCTCTGGGCCTTGACAGGCTCCTCCCAAAGGTGCACCAAGGCTTCGCACAAGCTGGAACACAGGAAATCCCAATTAGGTATCACCAACCAGGTTTTTCACCATCAGCATGGTCACACTCTGGGAAACAGACCCCAAAAGACTGAGGGAACTCCATGCTTGGAGAGATTCAAGCTTGACTAGACATGGTGCTGAGCAACCCGACCTAAGCTGCTCCTGCTTTGAGCCTGCCAGATCCTTCTGACCCAAACCACTCTGTGACCCTTGGACTTAAAGCTTGTTTCTGATCAGCCAGGCCAGGCTCTGGTGAGCTGCTGTCTGGTTCTGAAGGCACTGCCTGCTTGTCCAGGCAGCTCTCCAGGGCCACATCTCTGTGTGTGTATGAGCAGCTCCTCTGCTCAGCCAGGTCCTCAAGGCCCTGCCTCAATACCAATAATAATGATAAAGTGAAAGGAAAGAACACAATATATCACCTCTCACTCATGTGACTTTTTTTTACAGCAAACTTTAGTTTTTTGAGGATTTCAGGGCTGTCAAAGCAAGTCCAAGACCTTCTCCAACATGCACTTCCATGAGATTCCAGCCTTGAGCACTGTGCAGAGGCACACACAAGAAGGCTTGCTGATACAATGGAAAAGTCTGAACCACCTGAAAGTATCCCTCCAAAACATCCCAAAATGCTCCAGGGTGCCGGGGAAGTTACAAGGGTTGTGCTGTCGCTGCTTTTCCAAGAAGGAAGCAGACTGCTGGCTCTGAAACACATCTGAGGAGCAACACTACCCCTTCAGGAGTGGAGGATGGAGAGCTGTCCTGCTGGCCAGAAGGCAAAATCCAGACTTCTCTTGTGAGATGACATGCTTCTTTATATCCCCATATGGATTAGGCTGCTATGGAATGTAAGGAAGTGTGTGGTTTCAGAGAGACATCGCCCGTGTCCTCTGCTCCCAGCGACTGCAAGGAGTCCAAAGATTTCCTGTAACTGCATTTTATTTGAATTTGACTTTGTCAAATAGAGCCAGGCAGTTTATATTCACTCTACAGTGCCCTCAGCAGCCACAGAGAGCAGCACATAGGGATCTGAACATCTAAAAAGGTTGCAAACTCCTGAATCCATGCAAATTTGATAACTAGGATGTATTCTGTACATCTTTCTCTGGAAAAAGCACGCAGTAAGTAGAGTATAGGTTTCACCTAAACCAAATAATATTCACACTGTCCTGAAAGTGCTTTTCAAGGGCTTTCTGAAAATCACTACATCCCAGAGAGCATCAATAATTCGTGGAGTCCCAGAATGGTTTGGGCACCTTAAAGCTCATCTACTTCCAACACTTTCCTCTATCCCAGGTTGCTCCAAGCCCTATCCAACCTAGCCTTGGACACTTCCAGGGGTGGGGCAGCCACAGCTTCTCTGGGCAACCTGTGCCAGGGCCTCGCCACCCTCACAGCAAAGAGTTTCTTCCCAATATCTAATCTAAATCTACCCTATTTCACATTGCCATCCATTCTCAGATGGTGGGAAACGCTTCGGATTAAGTGACACAGAGGAAGAACTAAATAGCACTGGGTAGGGTTGACTTGTGAGGAGCGAAACTGAGCGTGATCCAGGTGTCACAAAATTCTTCTCTTTACTCCCAGTAATTCATAAGAGGATCTTCTTTAATGGGATTAAAATGAACGCTACAGGTACAGGAACTGCTGTAGTGGATTGTTGAAGGTTAATTCATTGCACTGTCTCAGTACAGGAACAGACAATCTGCAGGAAGTCACCTCCTAATTAATATGACACTGTGGAGCTAAGCAGGCACACAGCCTTCTCAGAAACAATGGGATTTTTTTTCCTAAATCTGTGTTATCATAACTCAGGACGGTCCTGCCGTGTCACAAGTGTCCCTCCCTCCTCTGAGCACTGTTTAATTCTGTGCTCTAATAACATTGTGTAGCAATGAGCTCAGTGTATTTTTTTTTGCAAACAGTGGACCAGTTGCCCTTAACCCCTCCAGTACAGCCTGGAGATATCCTGGATATCTCCAGGATATCTTCAAGATCCTGTTACATGGAGCTGAAGCATTCAAACCATTTCTCATACATTACCTTCTTCCACTATAGGTCAAATATTCAAAACCTAAGGCAGTTTTCAGTCAGTCTTAATTTATTTTAAGAAAGAATTTAGGAAATTTTTTAAAACAACTGTTTTTACCATTGTGGCCTAGGTCTGAAAGGTTTTCAGACCTTCATTTCCCATGGGAAATTTTAGGAATTCCACTCCAAATTGCCCTCAATAAACCTGATCTAGTTAGGAGCTTAAAAACCATAGTATGTTTCAGTGATTAATGTTCACAACTTAATCATCTTCAAACTCCTGACTGGAAATGGCCCTTGACCAGTTCTAAGTGCAAAGCTGAGCTTAGGAACTGTTAGGGTCAGTCCCAGTTGACACAGGTCAAAACTGTGCCGGCAATTGTGCTAAACACAGCAGAAACCACTGAGTTCCTGCGCCTGCACCTCAGCCCTATATAATGTACCAATATAGGCCCTGAAACCAGTGACATTTATGTTCCTCAGCCACCAAGATGCTTTGCAAAATTTCGGTCTGAATCAAAGCCAAGGCTTCTGCATCTGACCCAGGCCCTGTGGTCTCCTAGATGTAATTCAGGAAAGCGCTTGCCAAACCATTATTTCACCCTTTCTTGTACAGAACCAACTCTTAGGTTATGACAACTTGGAAGAGAAATTGAGCTGAGAAAAATTATCCTTTTTTTCCTTCTGGGCTGCATTAAAGGAAGAATGGCCAGCGGGCCAAGGAAAGGGATTCTGCCCCTCTGCCCCACTCAGGTGAGATCCCACCTGCAGAGCTGCCTCCAGATCTCGTTTCCAACATCAGAAGGACGTGGAGCTGCTGGAGAGAGTCCAGAGGAGGCCATGGAGATGCTCCAAGGGCTGGAGCCCCTCTGCTCTGGAGCCAGGCTGGGACAGCTAGGGGTGTTCACCTGGAGAAGAGAAGGATCCAGGGAGACCTCAGAGCCCCTTCCAGGGCCTAAAGGGGCTCCAGGAGAGCTGGAGAGGGACTTGGGACAAGGGATGGAGGGACAGGACACAGGGAATGGCTTCCCACTGGCCGAGGGCAGGGATGGATGGGATATTGGGAAGGACTTGTTCCCTGTGAGGGTGGTGAGGCCCTGGCACAGGTTGCCCAGAGAAGCTGTGGCTGCCCCTGGATCCCTGGAAGTGTCCAAGGCCAGGCTGGACAGGGCTTGGAGCAGCCTGGGATAGTGGAAGGTGTTCCTGCCCATGGCAGGGGATTAGAATGGTGTTTAATGCCCCCTCTAACCAAACCATTCTGTGGTTCTAATCACAAAAACTAGGCAAGACAAAAAGGCACCCAATGGACAGAGCAGGCAGAGGTGCGGATCCTGACCCGTGTTCCCTCCCTGACTTTGCTGATCAATCCATTGTCCATGCCTCAAACCCAACACTTCCTCTCTGCATCTGGTGGTGCCTTCATCTCTATGGTGATGAAAACCTGTCGCAGTCTGTGGAGCTGTGGACTTTATTGAGTTGCCAAAAAAGATGTTCCCTGTGCCTTTGGAGTTTGCCTAAGAATAGTCCAATGGCTTCTAGCTTTTCTTCAGCTCTGTGCTGTGCCACACCTGCACATCACATGTGGCTGTCCCAGACAACCTGTGGCTCCTCGGATGGTGCCAGAGGCTCAGGTGTTGGCAAATGAAGCCAAACCTTCTGGCTGGACAGCTGAGCCTGTCCCTAGCCTTGGCTGACTGCATGAATTTGGGGTTTAACCCTGGAGTGGAATCCCATCCCTTATTTACTTTCTGCAGCTGTTCCCGGCCTGTTCCGCCGGAGCCCGGGATCAGCAGTGACTCTTCCTGCACAGCATGGGCCAGGATTGAGTTACAGGCACACACACACACTGGCAAGGACACAGGAGAAGAAAGAACCTCCACATGGGGCTAAGGTTTGGGAAAACTTATTGCCTGTCTGGGGGGGTCAAGGCCACTGTTTTAATTCTGTTCTTCCCTCCATCCTCTGGTTGTGTATCCACACCCAGACCATGACAGAAGGTAAAAACTCCAATTCTTCCTAAATTCTGTCAGGTTTGAAACATTCTAGTGCTGATGGGACAGAGTGTGAAGTGAATTTTACAGCTGGAGGCTTGCAGGTGTTTCTTTGGCAGTAAGGTAGATGTTTCTGCAGGGGATATAGAATTTAAGTTGCTGATGCTTCCTTTGCTAATGAATACCCCAATGAACAAAGAGAAAGTAGGAAGCAAGAAGAAGAGTCCAGAGGTTACTCAGATTAATAATCCTCCCAACACTGAGCAGTGAGAAGACAAAGGGAATAAAAAAGAAATTAAAAAAAAAACAAAAACAAACAAAACAAACAAAAACAACAACAACAAAAATCAGGGGAAAAACCCCTCCTAATCAAAATGCTTTTCAGAGAAAAATGTTTCAAGTCACTTGGACTTGATGATCTTAGAGGCCTTTTCTGACCTTAATCATCCTATGACTCTAAGTCCCTGCAAAACCACATGCACATGGAAAGGGGCCTATGCACAGGGTTGGAAAAATGCTGCTTTTGTCCTGTTTGGAAGCTGCCCCGTGCCCTGCTGCTTGTGGTCTCTGGCAGCTGTCTCCTCGCTGAGGCTCCAGGTACAGCTGGAGGGCTCAGGGCGGCTCTGAAAAGTGATGCCTGACTGACAACTGGCAGGTGACTTCCCTTCAATGGACAAAGGAGGTGTCTCTCCTTGCTCCCACTTTTCCTTCTTTTCACTATTAAAAAAACAAAAAATTAAAAAAATAAAGAGAAGAAAAAGAAAGAGAGGAAAAATAGGGAAAGAGGAAAAAGCGGGGAGGAAAGAGCTGTACGAAGGTGCCCCCATGGCAGGAGGGTTGGAACAAGATCATCTTTGAGATCCTTTCCAACCCAAACTATTCTGTGATTCTAGGGTTCTAAGATAAATCTCCACACATTTGCTGCTGTGGCTCAGGGTGGGCCAATCCTCTAAGCTACACAAGACTTTGCTCCTCACCCACGTCCAGGCTCGTGAGCTGGGACCAGATACCAATGGAAGCCCAAAATCTATGAAACATCAAGACAGGGATGCAGAATTTGCCTCCTGAGGCTTTTCCCCACACTTCAATACTGTTGATTTATGCATTAGGGCGAAAATTACCCCAGTCCTGAAAACCCCCCAGGAATCAGGGCATCAATGGCCCCACGCACAGACCAGTTCCCAGCCAAAATGGATGTACCAGCACCTCACCTGCAGAGCTGCCTGCTGCTCTGGGGTCCCAGCACAGGACAGACATGGGGCTGTTGGAGCAAGTCCAGATGAGGCCACTATGTTGATTTCCTCTCTGCTATCAGGAAAGGATGAGAGAATTGTGGTTGTTCAGGCTGGAAAAGAGAAGCTTTAGGGTGACTTAATTGTGGCCTTCCGGTGCTTGAAGGAGACTACAGGAAAGATGGAGAGAGAACATTTACAAAAGCCTGGAGTGATAGGACAAGGGGGAATGGCTTCAAACCAAAAGACAGTAGAGTTAGATAAGATATTAGGAAGAAAATCTTTCCCTGTGAGGGTGGTGAGGCCTTGGCACAGGTTTCCGAGAGCAGCTGTGGCTGCCCCATCCCTGGAAGTGTCCAAGGCCAGGTTGGACGAGGCTTGGAGCAACCTGGGATAGTGGAAGGTGTCCCTGCCTATAGCAGGGAGTGAATGAGATGATCTTTAAGGTACTTCCAACCCAAACCATTCTATGATTCTACGGAGAATGGTGAGGTCTCCTAAGCTGGTGTCATAAGTGCTGCACTATCCTGCTCTCCCTCTGAGCAGAGGTCAGTCCCTGTGTCCCCCATCTCACGTGTCCCATTCCCGTTGCAGGTCAGGAGCAGCGGAGCCGAGGGCGTGCTGTGCTCCAGAGCTATGCTCTGCTCTGGCTGGTCAAACGGAACCAAGCCCATCTTCCTCGGAGGTTTGGTCCCCTTCAACCAGCTATAGCAGTGTGGAAAACACCAAGCCAGGAAGGTTTGCCTGCCTCTGCCTCAGCTCAGCCCCACCAGCCCTTCCTCCCGGATGGATCTGCTACCCCTCCAAACATCTCCAGAGGTGCATCTGGGGATGAGGCACCTGGAAAGGTTTGGGATAGGCTTTTGGTTTTCATAAGCATTACTGCAGGCAGGGCTACTCCAGCATTTCCTTCATCCCTGGAAGTGTCCAAGGCCAGGTTGGATGGGGCTCTGAGCAACCTGGTCAAGTGGAAGGTGACCCTGCCCACAGCAGTAGGGTTGGAATGAGATGAGCTTTAAGGTCCTTTCCAACCCAAACCATTCCATGATTACCAGAGGCCCAGAATATCACACACAAAGCTGTTGGCTCTGGAACATTCAGCAGGTTCCTAAGTCAATGTGGATCTGCAGAGGCACAACCGTCTTTATTTCCTTTCCCTGTCAAACTTGGGTCCACACACCCCCTTTTGCTGAGCACTGCCAGTCCAAGTAATCTGTAAGTAAATTATTAAAAAACCACATAAAGAGCAAGAGCAATATATTCTTGAAAACACTCTGTGTCCACATGTTTTTCTTACTTATTTAATGCAAAAAGGAGCTATAAATAACCATGATCTGCATGGCAAAGGTTTTTGACATCAGTTATCCCATATCAACTTAGCCACAACACGCACACCAGCTCACACATCTCCGTATGAGGTATCTCTGAATCTTCCCACTCACACCACACCACAGCTAACCAAGAAAAACAGCCAAACAACTTGAAAATGGCTTTGCTGACCTGTTCTCTGAGCCAGGCAATGAATTCAGATGTCTAACTTCAGTCATTCAGCTCAGCCAGTTGCTCCCCATCTTCACCCCACCAAAAAAATTTCAAAGCTGTCAATAAATAAACGAACAAATGTATATCAAAATAAGTTCATTACGTACATCATCCATGACGCCCTTATTTTTTGCTGGATGGGTGGGGAGGAGGGAGCATGAGGAGTGCCATCAGTCTGTTCCAAAGCAGTTTGGATCTCTGCTGAGAACACAAATTACACATCTTCCCAGATGCAACAGAGCACAACTTCATTTTTGTCAGGTCTCCATGTCCAAGGCCATTTGGAAGACCCAGACACACAAAAGGCAGCAGTGTGTGGGAGGACAGTCTGGCCAGGATCATGTGTGTGACAGACAGAGCAAAGGACACCAGGCCTTAAGTCTCCATCACCCATCAGGGGAGGGTTCTGAGGAGCAGGAAGGATTGTACACATTGTACGGGTTTGCTGGCACTCCTGAGTCTAGGAAGTTTAAGAAATTCAAGTTAAAAGACAAATTGTTCCAAGGGTGGTGAGGCCCTGGCACAGGTTGCCCAGAGAAACTGTGGCTGCTCCATCCGTGGAAGTGTCCAAGGCCAGACTGGACAAGGCTTGGAGCAACCTGGGATAGTGGAAGGTGTCCCTGCCCATGCCAAGAGGCTGGAATGAGATGGGCTTTAAGGTCCTTTCCAATCCAAACCATTCCATTATTCTATCCCCAGGTTCCCTCTCACTCCAGATACACAATTAATTCATCCTGAGCAAGGACCGTGTCATCCCTGACAGTTCATGGATCTTAACCACCGAGATGCCCCATTTCACAGTCCTAAATCCCTGGGGGTTTCTGAGCATTTAATGCAAACTGTTCTCGGTTTTACCTGGGAATGAGTCAAAGGGGGATTTTTTAACACCTCATATCTCACTGCACCTCCCCTCCACACAACTTGGGTTTGCTCAGCACCACATCAATGCAAGGGACACCTGTGGAGCACAGCACTGGGCTGTGGACCCCCAGAGCCTCCCAACAGTGGGCAAAGCAAGCTCCAAAAAAGAAAATCCTGGAGAACCAGGACACAAGTGGAAATAGTCCCACAACTTTAAAAGAGATTTCAGCCAACTGTCCTGCCAAGTACCCCAGAGAAATCTTGTCAAAAACATGAGTGGTGAAAAAGTTGCTGTGTCTATTTGCTCAATAACATGAGAAAAATAAAATGTGCAAAACAAGGCAGAAATTAAAATTTAGCTTCTTGATTTGAGGTTCCCTCTTGGTAAGCATCCTTTGCATTAGGGTGCTTGGCAAAGGATATCCTCCCCATCTTCTGTTCCTCCTGCATTTCAGCAATTATTAAACCCAGAGATTCCAGCAAGAGATTTCTTACACTGCCATAAATCAGAAGTAACAAAAAAATACCAACAACTATTAAAAGGAAAAGGTTCAAACCCTCATTTTTTCTCCCCTGAAGGAACAAAGGTCTCCTGCAGACATGCAGAAAGCCTCTGCCAATCCTCCCTTGGCTGGGAACAAACAAAGAAAATAGAACAGACAAGCAATCACCCCATCATCTGATTAACATTCTGATTAGCAACCATCCCATCCCCTGATTAACTTTGCCTGATGCAACTTTATATGGTAAAGCCCTGCTTGAATCCTTTGCAAACCAACTTCAGGCTGGGATGATGAGACATTTGGGTACTTTGCCTCCCGTGTTTCTCATATAAGCTGCTTATCAGTCATCAGATGTTGTGCACCACAGAAGCCCTGTGATATCTGGCATCTCCCTCACTGCTGCTGTTCCCAGGGAACCACCTGGGCATCGGGGGAGGCAGCAGAGGTGAAGGCAGTGGGGGTATGTCTCTGCAGGGGTGGCATGAAGGTTTTTACAGGCTTTGGAAGCTGTAGGTAGGAAGCAGTAAGAAGATTTCTCTCGATGGTGGAAGTGTAGGCACATTTCACTTCAGCATTTCAGTCTTCACAGTAAAAAATTAGAAAGAAAGCTGACAAAAGAGGGAGTAAACTCAGCTACTATTTTGGAAGAGCTTTTAGCAATTCCTTAACTGATTAAAGGGAAAACAGTTTGCTTGTAGTTGCACGTGTCAGTCCAGTATATTTATACAATCTTCCCACTGCTCAGCGCAGTGTCGCTTACAAAGGTAATGTGAAGAGCAATCAGAATATCAACATCTCATCAGCCGTAACTTTTCTATCCTCCAGAAGCTCATTGGTCTGACCCCATTTGTCTTGTTCTCACTAATCACAGAGTCACAGAATGGTTTGGGTTGGAAAAGACCTTAAAGATTATCTTGTTCCACCCCCTGCCATGGGCAAGGATACCTTCCACTATCCCAGGTTGCTCCAAGCCCCATCTAACCTGGCCTTGGACACTTCCAGGGATCCAGGGGCAGCCACAGCTTCTCTGGGCAACCTGTGCCAGGGCCTCACCACCCTCACAGGGAACAATTTCTTCCTCATATCCCATCTCTCCCTGCCCTCTGCCAGTTTAAAACCATTTAGCCTTGTCCCATCACTATCTGCCCACATAAAAAGTTGCTCTCTCTTTTTTATAAGCTCCCTTAAGCACTCAAAAGCCACAATTCCTTTTCAGAATTGCGCATTGGTTGAAATAAAGGACCACCATTCCTTCTCTAGCCCAACTGGGCTCAGCACATTCAGTTCAGCCAAAAGAAAAAGGTCAGGGATGGTCCATTCTGCCTGGGACACACCTATTCACTTTGCCTGTGTATCCATGGCATCAGCACAGAAGGACCAGGTCTGGTTAAGAGACATTTTTTTGGGTTAAAACAGAGAAAACAGAGCTCTTGTCACCTACCCATGGACCCCATCCCACCTTCACAAGGCCACGTCACTGAGCAGGAAGCCTTCAGCAGTGCTTATTCTCTGAAATCCCTCCCTGGGGTAGTTCTGGAAACTTCACTGAACTGTGGTCAGAATTTGCATATGATTGGAAAAGCAATGAATTTCCATTACTTATGTAAAGAAAAAATAAAAAATATAAAACAAGTCAGATTGAACCACAGTGAGGTGAAAGGGCTTGAAAATTAGGACCCTACTGGTGCTTTTACAACTCTCACCAAAACCACTCCGAGTCACTTATTCCATAAAACCTTTGGATTTTGACACTTTCTTACCCACAAAGTGTTGTGGCCAGGAATGATTGCTCTGCAAGATAAATCAGAAAAATAGGAACTTCCCTTCTTGAAAAGAGATGATTCTGGAAACATTCAAGATCAGGTTGGATGGGGCTCTGAACAAGTTGATGAAGTGGAAGATGCTGCTCATTGCAGGGTGTTGGATTATATGACATTTAAACGTCCTTTCCAACCCAAACTGCTCTATGACTCTACGATCTTTTTATTCCACGATGAATGACCAAGATTTTCAGATTTTACCTGGGAGCAGGCAAATGGCTACAGTAGAAATTAGTTTATTTCTGCAGGCTGCCCTATCAGACCTGCCTGGCACCTCTGAGTTTAAGCTCTGCGATACAGGGATATACTGGTGAGAAAACAAGTTTTCTGAATTTAATTTGGTTTGAAAGTGGTAGGTGGTGGAGCACAAACTAAGGGCTGGATTTTGGGCACATAGCACTGACCTCTCAATGCTCCACGAGTGTTCCTTTCCAAAAGTGTCATTTTGCAGCTCATTGTCTTGAAATTGACTTCCCAGATATTGAGTATCTATTAGATACTAGTTATGCAAAGGACATTTCAACCACTGGCAGCGACCACAGCTGATGTGTGACTGTGATCTCCATTAGCTGTGCTTGGAAAATTTAGGCATGAAGTAGGAGATGATCATTTCTACTGCAGTGGCTGGGGAGGAAAAATACAGGTGTTTAACAGAGGAAAAACATTACTTTAGCTCTTCTGCTGTGTCTCCTGTGTAAAAATCAAGGGGTAGGAGATTGGTGCAGTGACTTCATAGAATCGTTTTCTCTGGAAGGCAAACATTGTAAACAACAAACGCAACACCTTTCTCCTTTTCTTAGCTTTTATCTGAGCTGACATCCTATGGTATGGAATATCCCTTTGGATAATTTGAGTCAGCTGGCCTGGTTGTGTGCCCTCCCAGGATCTTGGCCACTCCCAGTACCTGGACGAGGGAAACGGAGAGACAGAGCTGATGCTGTGCCAGCCCTGCCCAGCAGTAGCCAAAACACTGGGGTGCTCCCAACACCTTTCCAGCTCCCAATGCAAAGCCCAGCACTGGGAGAGCTGCTGTGGGAAAATGAACTCCAGCTCAGCCAGACCCAACACGGGGTTGAACACCCTCAGCTCTCCCAGCCTGGCTCCAGAGCAGAGGTGCTCCAGCCCTCCAAGCATTTTCCTGGCCCTTCTCTGGATTTAACCAGTTTGAAGGGGACCTCTGAATGTGTCTGGCCCAACCATCCACTCACAGCACGATTTAATTAAATTGAACTAAAATTAAACATCAGTGTTTAACCAGAGTGCTCAGAGCCTTGTCCTATCAAAATCTGAGTTTCCCACAGATCATCACTCAACTCAGGCTCAGTCTAACCCTAGAAATTACCTCCACAAAGCAGAGTGGATCATGTAATGCTTGTATGTAGGAGGGAGAGTGCTGCTGTATTTATAGGGATTTATAACATGTACTCAAAAGGAAGAAAATACATTCTCTCCAGGAAGAAAAAAGAAGCAAATGTGTTCCTACTTTTAAATTTAAAAAAAAATTAAATTTTTAAATTTTTTTAAAAAAAAATTTACAGGAATATCATAAACTTAACTGATGGTGATTTTAAAAAATGTGTAAAGTATTTGGAGTTCCCTGCCAGTTCTCTTTTAATCTACAGCAAGTTCAGTCAGGACTCCAGAGCTTCAGCACTTGGATGGTTGCTGTGGCTGCCCCATCCCTGGAAGTGTCCAAGGCCAGGTTGGATGGGGCTTGGAGCAACGTGGGTAGTAGAAGGTGTCCCTGCCCATGGCAGTGGATGGAACAGGATGATCTTTGAGGTCCCTTCCAACCCAAACCATTCTGTGATTCTAAGATACTCTTTGAGGGGAGAAAGTGTCATTGATGCCAACACACTCAGATTTGGGCACCTGAAGAATCTCAGCTGGGCAAAGTACTTAAATAGCAACTTAATTTCAAGAAAGCTTTCACCAGAGCCAAGAGAAGGGGTAGGTTTCATTTCAAAATGCTTTTGATAATCTTTAATTTTTTTTCTTGTTTCAGTAAGCCTTTGTTAGTGTCCCAGTTTCCAGATCTCTAGCTAAGAGAAAACTGTGTGTCAGAATAAAACAAATCCTACAGGGTAAACTCTATTCTCATGGGGAAAATCATATTAATTTTTTTTTTCACTTCAGAGCATTAAAACTTACGAAACAATTATTTTGAACCCGGAAAAATCTTGAAACCAGAAATGCGAGAGTTTCCTTTGTATAATTCAGACCTGGTAGAAGCATTTCAAGACGCACATGTTCTCCTCAGACCTCCACATCTTGCCTGTGGCAGCTGCCAACAAACGCATTTACACCTCGATATAAACCATGGAAACTTTTTTCTTCCAACCATTGCAATGTTGTGGTGGATCAGCCATGTTCAAACACTTAACTATTCACCTTTCAAGCACCTAGGTAACCCAAACCACTGACGCATTTAGGGTAGGCAGTCTAGGGTCAGGCTGGTTGAATCTGACCTTCCGCTACCTTGTAGGCTTTCGAAAACGTATTTTGCTTCTAAAATTGGCAATTTAACTGACCCACTTTGAAAGGATATTTCAGTAAATGGCATTAGAGAAAACCCCTTCTGAGGGAACCATTTCCTTTAACCTGTGCATCTCTAACTTGAAGAGGGAAACTGAAATGTACGTTCAATTTCTGAAGCATCAGCATCTTTTAAACAAGCGGATGTAGGTCATGGGTATCCCAGAAACCGCAAACTAAATTCTACCCTTGTTTGCGTCCTCCTTTGGATGGCACGAGGTGAGTAAAATTTGGACTTAAGTATAAATATTAAGCAAATGTAAAAATCCATACCTTCTCTGCATCATTTTCATGGAAAAACCCACCAAAATTAGGCCTGGGAAAAGTTCTGATCAGCGGCTCAAGGCTGTTACACTGAGTGTCACTTTATAGGGCACATCTGAGCTACTCGTAACCCACTGTCAGAGCAAAGTGATGGGAGCATTTCCTAAGAAAAGAAATATCAGAGAATAGACTGGATGTTATAGAATCCTAGAGTCACAGAATGATTTGGGTTGGAAGGGACCTTCAATATCATCCAGTTCCACCCCCTGCCATGGGCAGGGACACCTTCCACTATCCCAGGTTGCTCCAAGCCCCGTCCAACCCGGCCTTGGACACTTCCAGGGATGGGGCAGCCACAGCTCCTCTGGGCACCCTGTGCCTGGGTGTCGTTTTGCATCTCTCAGCCTTCACAAAAGTTTCTCTGGAGCCCCTCTGTCCTCCCCGTAACTTAGGAACTGAAAGTTTAACTACATCCATCACACTTCCCAAACGCCTTTCCTTAGGAACAAAACAGTATCTCATAGCATGAGAGAAGTAAAATGAAAAAGTGGCAAGCTCAAAACAAAGCTCACTCATTTTTTTCCTATGTGGAGAATGAGTGACTTTTGGGAACCCGCTATTGCCAAGCATTCTGGCCAACATTGAGATATCACACCTGAGGTTTAACCATGAATAAAAATAGCCCAATTCAGTGAGGAATTGAGCTTGAGCAGGGACATTGCTCCTCCGACATCAAGACAAATTACAGCCCATGGGAAGAATAAGAGAGTAATTCGATGGTGGCCAGCTGTCCAACATCTGCCCAATTTGGGATGAAAAGACATCAGACCGACCTAGGAGCGAACAGATCCAAACCTGTGCCAGCGACACTTGGGTTTGATACCTACAGCATCCCGATTTAAAATTGAATACTTTGCACCCACGAATTTGTAATGTTTGTGGTTTCCTAAAATCATCTGGGTTTTTTTGGCGTTTCAGTGGCATGGCGGAAGGAATGCATCTACAGATCTAAGATATATCCTGTATGCCACCTGTGTTAATGGAACCTATATACATACACGTCTTAATTTAGGTTATGGTCAAAACCACAGTGAAGGTTAGGGAAAAAAACACCTACTCCAAATTACTTAGCACAGCCCAGAAACCCTTACAAAAGGTCCAGCATCAGATGAACGCAGACACATTCAGCTCGGCAGAGCCCAGCACAAGCACCAGAAGCAGTAAGGGAAGGATGATGTCTCCAACTCCATGCACTTCTCTGGTAAGAACTTGAATTCTGGGTTTATTTCCCCCTAGTCTGACAGAGATTTAATTTAAATTCTAATAGATTGAATAGGGATCTACACTAATCTTTAAAATGCTTGTTTAAATCATTAATAATTAAAAATAACTAAAATGTGAGAATGCTCATGGGGCAGCAATGAGACCGTACATTAGTGACATGGGCTACCACAGCATTCTCTGAGGCAAGAAATACATTGAAAACTCAACCCTAGAGTGTTTTTCTTCTTGTTATATCCTTTCTGCTATCTTCTGTATTATATTATTTTCTATAATTTAACATTTTTTAATTGCCAAATTACAACTGGGTGTATACTATACCTGTCAGCACTGTGAGAATCAGTTCATGAGAGCATTAATGTGACATACAGCACATTTTCCCATAATTATTCCAACCTGCAGTATGGGCTTTAACTACCAGTTAGGCTGACTGTGGATGAATTTCACACCTGTCTTGTGCCCTAAATGTACCAATTTTCTTCAGCTCAGACCCCTGCTCCTCGTGCTGCTGGCCGTGCTGTCAGCCAGCATTCCTGCCGATGGGAAGGTGATCAAACCTGGGCTCAAGCCAGAGAACATCTTCAAGCAAGCATCTGCTGGATGTCTGACCCAAAAAGACTCAAAATTCCCCCAAACTGTGAGAGTCAACCTCAGCATCAGCAACACGAACCAGGACACCAAAACCAGTCCGGATGTCAGCAACCGCTCTCTGGCTCCGTGGGATTACAGGTATGATCCCTGTCCCTACGGCCTGGAAAAACACTGGAAGCCCTGGCCAAGAAAAATGCTTTCATCTCTATTTTCAGTGCTTCACAGCTGAGAGATTTTGGAAATATTAGGGTATCCACAGTCCCTATAATCCTCTTTGAAAGAGAACCAGTACAGAAAGCAGAACAAAACAAACACATAGCCTAGGCAATATACAGAAGGAAAAGCAAATTACTTTTATAATTTATTTAATTCATTTGTATCCTGAGGCAAGCTTTATCTTCAAAAGCATTCTTTACCTGAAACATCATTAAAAAATACCTCAGAGGGTTAATATTTCACCAAATTCAATGGTGGCTTAATAACACCAACATTTCACAATTTGGGGAGGCACTGAAGGTTTTGGGGTCTGTTAGTTGGAGTGACACATTGGGAAGCTCAAATCATTTCTGATCAGTCTTTCAAAGTCATTGCCTGCTTGAAGCAAGTCCTTTGCAAAAGCAGTTGCATGAAACCATACATTTAAAAACATCCAGTAATCAGTTACTTATATTTTATTTCTGAAAAACCTGGAGTTTTGCAGAATCTGCTATCCCTCCATAGGCAATACACCCCAGGATGCACAGGTTCCCGAGCTGAGAGCCCATAGTCATCCAGACTATCATGCCTTTGGATTCAAATATTCCCTTTCCTGCCAACCCCCAGGATCAACGAGGACCACGACCGCTTCCCCCGGCTGATCGCGGACGCCGAGTGCCGCCACTCGCGGTGCGTGAATCCGGAGGGGCAGCTGGACCACAGCCTCAACTCCGTCCCCATCAGGCAGGAGATCCTGGTCCTCCAGAGGGAGCAGAAGGGCTGCCAGCAATCCTACAGGCTGGAGAAGAAAATAATCACCGTGGGCTGCACGTGTGTCACCCCCTTGGTCCAGCACCAGGCCTGAAGGGAGCCGGTGGTGCAAGAGCAAGGAACTACGGAGTTTCCTTGCATGGAAATGAAAGAGCCTGGTCCAGCCTCCAAAAAGCTGAATCAAGCCATAAAAATTAAGTAGAATACATCAGAATGTACTGAAAATTAGGCATCTTGGTTAAAAAATTTAATGTTTTCCCCCAAAAAGCTTGAACTCCACAAATTCAGAATCCTGACACCTCCACGTGCTGGGCTGAAAAGTAATGGGGAATCTACCCATCTTTAGTTTACACTTTGAAATGTTTATTTATATAAATCTATTTATGCTGGTGCAAAAATGGTAATAATGTATTATCCTAATATATTTTTTTAAGTATTAAGGTAACATTTATTTATCTTTGTGTAATAAAAAAATAAGTGGAAAAACTCTTTGGTATTCTCCTTTCTTTCTAAAGAAGTTTTCTTGATAAGGCAAGAAATCACTTAATCATGACCATAAAGAGATTTACATGATGCTAAAGCCTCAAATTCTCTTGGTAACATCTACCTCTGCAGCAGTAGAACGTAAACCCCACGGAAAAAAAAATTAGGGAAAACACCATTTTACCAACAGAGAAGCTAAGGTACCTGGAGGAACATAATTCATAAAGTGGCACCCAAGAGATTCACGTTAAGGACAGACAAGCAAAAAAAAGTTCGACTGGGTAACTACCCAGCTATCCACCTAATTATCCGACTGGAAAAGGATTTTTAAAGATGGGTTCAACACAACACTTTGAATACTTCTTTGGGGGGAAAGAAACTCCAGAAAGCTCCCTCTCCTAAAACAGCGACTGCGTTTCCACTGCTGAGCTTTAACTTTGCTCCAACATCATCTGTGAATCTCAGCCCAGCCCATTTCAGCCCATTTTCTGTGGAGCAGAGACACCAGCTGGGTACACTTGGGGACGCTCACGAGAGTCAAAGTGGGCGACTGAAGCAATTAACCGCATCTTGCTGATTGCAATCATAATTTTCTCTGTGTTCATGTTCTCCCAGCACGTTTTCAGCGCTTTGAATGTGGAGCACCCCGACACAGCACTTCAGCTGCGGTCGGATGGGGCTTGCTTGGGTGGGTGTCTGGCACAGCAGGTGGGTTTATTTAAAGCATACTTGGGTTAAAAGTGCTCCAATGAACACGTTCCATGTTTCAGAGGGCAAGGCCAGCTGGTGAAGATGAGGATGTTTTGTTTGCTGCTGTCTCAGGGAGGTGTGGCCCTGCTCAGGCACTGGCAAAGCGCCACTGGCAAATGCAACAGCAAATACGGAACTTGCAGAGATGCAGGGCTCGGGGCTGAGAGTCCCTAATGAGAGGGAGGGTCCTCTCAGGTGAAAGCATCTTCTGAAGATCCAGCTGTGACCATTCCAACTTTTGCTACTGGGGCTTATTCCCTCCAGCTGTTCCAGTGAGCCCAAACCCTCCCCGACCTACTCGAGGTGGGTCAGCCTGTAACCTAAACCCACGGCACAGCCACACCATTCCTTGAGCTGGCAGATAAGCAGTGGACCAAGGAAACACTGATTAACTCAAACTGATCACAGCACCTGCAATCACAACAACGAACTCCTGCCCACACCTTCAGTTACCTTCAACATTGATATAGCTTTGCCCAAACATAGGAATCTAGGAGTGTGTATGACCCTAATTTAGCTAGTTTCTGATCTTATCTCCAGTTATTCTTCCTTAAGGAAGGTCCTTTCTTCTCCTGCAGGTCCTGAAGTTAAACCCAGCTGACTGTCCCACAAGTATTAAGCACGTGAATGGACTTTAAAAAAAAAAAACAAAAAACACCCAAACCAAAAACCATCAAGGAATGCTCATCCTTGGAGGTTTTCAAAGATTTGTATAAATATCAGTCCAGAAAGATTGAAATAGAACTGACTTCCTTGTCGTTTAGATAATCTCTCACTGTCCTACCACTCCCAGAAGGAGTTTTGTCAAATTGTCTGCAATTAGCCCAAGTAACTTCTAACAGTTAAAATCACCCAAAGTCCAACCCTTTCTTCCCTGGAAGTCACGTGCCACTAGCTGGAGTTGGCACATGTATAGTGGGGACTGGAAAATGCTGAGAGAGCTATGCTGAGGTGGAAAAACTCAGAACCAGGTCAGAAGGAGATGACACAGCTGGAGTGTTGAAAAGCCAACAGTTTTCTGCTGACGACTTCACAGATCAGCATCATCATCATGGAATAGTTTGGGTTGGAAGGACCTGAAAAGTCATTTAGTTCCAACCCCCTGCCATGGGCAGGGATGCTTTCCACTACCCCAGGTTGCTCCAAGCCCCCTCCAACCCAGCCTTAGTGAAGATACTCCAGTCTCACTTCCACCAGCACGGTTTTTGTTCAACCATTTACCAACCCAGCTAAATCTGTGCCTTAGGACAGAACCAATTTTTGTTTATTTGGACAACTTTGTGCTCACACCTACAGGCTGCCTGAGTGTTCTACATGCTCCTGCAGAAGCACTTAATAGGTTAATTTATCACCCAGATTAATGGGGCCAGAGGACTGTTTTCTTTACCACTGCAAGTTCTCTCCAAACTCCTGGCACCATGAGCCAAGAGATTTCCCTTCACACTGCTGTGCTCACTTGGAAAGGTGCAGAATAATCCCAAACCAATGCACCCTGGCAAGGGTCACCTCATCAGTGTCCTTATTTTTCTACAATCAATAATGATCACTATGAGAGACCAAAGAGAGTAGAGCTCCTCTTTCACCCACGCACAGCTCTCATCAGTTTGAGGTTCAATAGGTAAAGTTTGTTCCTCCTTGTTTTCAAGAGTTTCAGTGCAAATTTCTGCTAATTTGATGCTCTTAAATGATATTGTCATTGGAGGGAGGGGGGCAGAATTGCTGCAAAACCCTCTCCAACATAGAGTTTCCAATCCAGCACCGCTCCCCATCTCAATTTCATGTCAGTTTGCAGAATCTGAGCAGCAGTGTCTCGGCAACCTGTGAGTAAAACCCACCAGAAAGGGAAGTTTGAGATTGGATTTTTGCAGATAATCATGCTCATCATTGCCACTTATCAAAGCAATCTGGATAGAAACCAGATGCTTGTAAAAGATGCTGCAGATTCAGCTGTAACAAGGCCAAGAACAGAAGTTTCAGGAGTCTGAAATAAAAAGCCACCCTGAAAAATTATGGGGTCAGGTTAGAGAGGAGATAAACCATATCTGTTCATTTACCAGAACAGAGAACATTGATCATGATACAAATATATTGTGCTTACTAAGAATGAAGATAAAACACTAAACATGATGGTTTGTACTGATTTTACTCACTCACAGAAAGCTGTGCCCAGAAAACAGTATTCTGTCAGTCCATAAGCCCCCAAGAGCATCAAACATATTTTTAATATTTTGTTAAAATTATAGAAAAAGGAAGAAAAGCTGAGCGATTTTTTTGGAGGAAGAATAAATAAAAAGTTACTGCAAAAGCAGGAAGAGATTTCTCTGAAGAGCTGAGGACCTGAACCTGCTCCCACTGTCTAGCCCTGGAAGTACGGGGAATAATTAGATAATATGAAAAATGGGGAGCCACAAGGATCATCAAAGTCCAGCTCCTGGAACTCCTCCTTGTGAGCAGCAAAGGCAGAAAGTGCAGTTTGTGTCTGGTGCTGAGCCTGGCTGGCATCTTCTCATCTCCTGACATCCAGCGCCAGCGCACGCCTCATCCCCACCAACAGCTCCAGCTCTGCCAAGCGGTACCAGACAATCACAGACTATCACAGACATTTTAAGCAGGTTTGGGATTTTTTTGTCACTGCCTTGCAACAGTGCTGTAGAAAATGCAGAATCAGCCCACTCACACAGAAGGTTAAAAATAATATCAAAGAAGTAAAAGGAAGAAGGGGATGGAGACAAACAGAGATTGTGGTATTATAGAACGGTTTGGGTTGGAAAAGACATTAAAGCTCATCCAGTTCCAACTTCCTGCCATGGGCAGAGACACCTTCTTCTATCTCAGGTTGCTCCAAGCCCCATCCAACCTGGCCCTGAACACTTCCAGGGATGGAACAGCCACAGCTTCTCTCCGCCAGTGCCTCGCTTCTCTCACAGGGAAGATCAAGACAAGTCTCCTGTTTTGGAGGTGATGGTGACATGGGAGCAGGTTTCTGGTCTGGTCTCTCGGGCCATCTCCAGAATTTGGTGTTGATGCAGAAGCTCACCCCATCATCTACAGCCATCATGTTGGCAGCAACCCACAGACCCCACAGGACTGACCAGAAAATTGCTCTTCCAGAGAATTTCTGGACTGATCAGAAAATTGCTCAGCACCTTAAAATTTTGCCTGTAATGTCAAACTCCCAATAAACCATGTCAGCTTCCCACCCATTAACCCTCTGGCTTACCAAACAGATAATTCTTGGGTTTTTTCAACCTTTTAGCTTTCAACCTTTGCATTCTTTATGCATTTAATTTTGCACACTTTCCAAAGCAATGGCTTTTGTGGAACAGGCTGCCATGGCCTGCAGTCCCTTTTAACACTCCCAGGAGCACCTGCCTGTGGTCAGTGGTCCAAAGAGGCCTGAGATACTTTTTGGTCAACGCATTCACAGGTCACAACACAGGTCTGGGAGGAGGCATCTGCCTGTGCTGACATCACTGCTGTGCCCCCCAGCCCCTGGTAATGCAACAGGGGTCTGAACTGTGCTCCATCCAACATCCCGTGGGAGCTGCTACAACAGGATCAGCTGCCAGAACTCACAGCCAAGGGGAGCAGTGAGCAAGGAACAAAGGTAGGAGGTTAGTGAGAGGAAATCAGAAGAGAAAAGGAATAGGAAAGGCCCCAAGGCTCAGATACCAACCTGTGACTGGAGGCTGCTTAGCCCAGCAGGTTACAAGAAGACACTGCGGCACTGCTGCTGCTCCTCCAGCTGTGTCTTCTCCTCCTGGAAAAACAACCCAGTCCCTGGAGGCTGCTCCAAGCCACATTTCAGAGCCAGAGATGCCCAGCTGGGCACCCAGGATCTGGGTCCATTGCTGCAAAGGGAACAAACCAAGCAAAGCCTTTAGCAAAGGCTGTGAACTGCTCTTGCTCTCGGTGGTGATATGACTGTGCTCTTTACAAGAAGCATAAATTTGTTTGTTCGTGGTCTCTGATTCACAGAATCACAGGATGGTTTATGTCAGAAGGAACCTTAAAGATCATCTAGTTCCAACCCCCAAATTAATAGATTGCTGGCAGCGAAAGCCAGCACCCAAAAAATAACCAGGCTTGTATTTACAAGCAGCTGCACTCTAAGAACGATGCCTTTAGGAGGAAACAAACCCCATGTACGAGCAATGCCTCCTTGAGTGGTGTGTGGTTTGCAGCTGAGAGCTCTGCCTGCAAAACCTCATGACCCATGGGTGAGACTTCCTTAATTAGCCACCTGTGTATTTTCCTAATTAGCTACTTCATTCTCCATCCAGTTAGGACCACTCTTAGGGTAAGCTGGTGGGTGTTTAGGAGCATCAGCACAGGGCATACGCTGCCATGAACCCAGTGTAAAACTAATTACGACTGAGAGGACAGACACAGGGCAGTTTTCTCCCTGAAAAACAAGTGAGGGCAGCCCCACAAGGCAGGTTTGTGGAGAGAAGTAGGTCAGGAGTAAGAAGCAGGTTGCAATTTCCTGGTCAGTGGTTACCGTAAGAGGAAAGCAGGAGACGCCTCCCTGGGCTTGCTCTGTACCACATGAAGAGCTCGGTGGTCATAATGAAACAGCTGCTGCCACAAATGAGTGCAGATGCTTGCAACTGAATGAGAAGGGTACCCATGGATTGTTGAAGTGGCTCCCAGTGTCCCACGGGGCACAGAACACACCTGACTCAACGAAAAGCACCAGAAGAGTCATCACAGAATTATAGAATCACAGAATGGTTTGAGTTGGAAGGGAACTCAAAGACCATCTCATTCCACCTCCTGCCATGGGCAGGGACACATTCCACTATCCCCGGTGGCCCAAAGCCCCGTCCAACCTGGCCTTGAGTCATTCAGACCCAACAACTCACCTGGCCCACGCTGGGGAGGAAACCCAGGGTCTACCTGCGCCAGGTGGATCTAACTTAAAGTGGTTTCTGTGCAGTCAAAATGAAACACGAAAATGCTTGCACAGGTCTGTCCTGATTTAAACAAAAAAGGAAACACAGGCTTAAAACCTCCCCCAGAAGAAACCAAAGCCAGCAGTCTGAGAGCCTGGCCCAGCTCTGGATGAAAGAGGAGCAATGTCAAAAAAAAGCAACATTGCAGCAATTTGATAAAACAGCAAATAGTTATAGAATCATGGAACATCCTGAGGGACACACAGGGATCATCCAGTCCAACTCCTGAACAGTGAGCTGTGCCAGGCTGCGCTCCTTATGCAGCTAAGGCAGGGAAAGGGCAATTCCTCCTTTCCTAAGGCGGGACAGCTCAGCTCAGCAGGAAACTGTGCCTGGGTACAGTTCCTGGTTCCTTGATGTGGAGGGATCCTCGTCTGCCACTTTAATCCCAGCACCTGTGAATTACCTGGCTCAGGAGCAGTGAGATGCAGCCATCTCACATCTCCCTGCATTCCTGCTCAGCCAACCATTCAGCTGGGGGAGGAGAAGGTTGCTCATAGGGATGTTACCTTGCCTGGAAGAGGATAGGACAGGCCTTTCCCAGCTCTCGTGAACCATCCCAAATTCCAGTTGCAGCCCTGCAATGTGATATCTCCCGTCTTTTTTCCCACTATCCCTAGAGACCACCCCAAAGGCCTAGAGGACCTTGTTCCATTGCCACTACTGCGTGTAGAACCTCCCTTCACTGCTTTCAGACTCTTCTTTGCATCTTTTCTTCTGTTTAGGCTGCAAGTTCTCTTCTGCTCCAGCTTACTCATCTCACTGCACCGGAAAATGCCCAATCTGTGCCAAAATCTCTCAGTGCTACTGCAGCACAAACCCATTCTCTGTGTCTGTTGTTGTTCTGAGCTATCATAAAAAAACATCTTTTAAAATAAAATATGATTTTTATTCAGCAGATAAGTTATTTAATAAATACAGATTAAATTTATCAGTCTTTTTATACTCTGAGCACACACAGAGCCATAAATACAGCCATAAATAGAAGACATAAATAGAAATATAGATATCTGTTGGGTCTTTACCATTTTAACACTCAACAAAGTGGACTCAAGTATCTCCCAAAATGTTCTGCAATAAATCAATCGCTATTCCCATAGAGAAGCAGTGACACAAACCCAGAGTGTGGTGACAACCAGGCCTGGTGGCACCAATGTCTGACTGACACCAGTAATATCCCAGTGAGCAGGGATGGCCAGAGAGGGAAAGGGGATAGGGATGAGGAAGGGAGGGAGGGAGGGAGGAAGAGAGGGAGGGAGAGAGGAGGAATTTTTTGTAGCAGTGCTGGTGGGCATGTATTCAACTCAATTAGTATTCAGCTAGGGTGATTTACTGCCAAGGACAACTTTGGAAACTATAACTAATTTGATTCACCAAACTGATATAAACCAGAATGAAAAATAAATTTTAAAAAGCACTGCGTTACCCTCTCACTGCTTGAGGTCACAAACAGAACTCTTCCTCCTCTCCATCACCAGCTACCAGTGACTCCCATCCTAAAATCCATGAATGAACAACAGCAAGAATCACGACTTTCAGGAGACAATTTGCTCAGATTTGGAAGGGGAAAGGTGCGTTGAATTCCTGGGACGCGAGGCGGGCGGCTGTGGGATTTCACCAGCGGGATGTTTATGGGAGATACTTCCTCTTCCCAATGTTGCCTTCCCTAGCCATTCCTCCTAGGACTGGTGCTGGATGACCGGAGTGACACAGGTGCAGCCCACGGTGATGACTTTCTTCTCCAGGCGGTAGGAGTGGAGGCAGCCGCGCTGCTCCCGCCGCAGCACCAGGATCTCCTGCTTGATGGGCACGGAGTTGAGGCTGTGGTCCTCCTGCCCCAGGAGGCTCACACAGCCGGACAGGCGGCACCGGGCGTCGGCGATCACCCGCGGGAAGCGGTTGGGATCGTCATCCAGGCTGGGGAAGGGGACACAAGACTGATTTATGCACTTGGACAGCGTGGTTTGGCAGGATCTTCTTGTTTGTATCTCCATCATCCTATTTACCTGTGCATCCTCACTATGAGACACAAAGGATTTCCCTGTCCTCAACATTCTCACAATGATTTCCTAGGAATGGAATCAGCATCGGGAGGGTAATATTGCTGTATCATGCTTTAGCAGCTGATGAATGGAGTGGAGCTGGGTTAAATAATACAGAACCCACTACTGGCCTATTAATTTTTGTTTGGTTTTAATTTCAGCATTTGGAAGTTTCTTTCTGTTAGGAAAATGTGAAATTACAATGTACTCCCGACACTCTTTTCCTAGAGGAATAATTAATTTCATCATTATTTCAACCCCATGTAGCGCTACAGGCTTGGGGCAGCGGGATTGGAAAGCTGCTCAGAGGAGCTGGGGAAGGGTCTGGAGCACCAGGAGAGCCTGAGGGAGCTGGGGGTCTCAGCCTGGAGAAAAGGAGGCTCAGGAGGGACCTTCTGGCTCTGCACAACTCCCTGACAGGAGGGGGCAGCCGGGGGTGGGGGTCAGGCTCTGCTCCCAGGGAACAAGGGACAAGAGGAAATGGCCTCAAGCTGCACCAGGGGAGGTTTAGATTGGATATTAAGAAAAATTTCTTCCCTGAAAGGGTTGTTAAGGCCTGGCGCAGCTGTCCAGGGCAGTGATGGAATCACCATCCCTGGAGGGGTTTAAAAGCCATGCAAATGTGGCACTTGGGGACATGGGTCAGTGGTGGCCTTGGCAGTGCTGGGGGAATGGTTGGGCTCAATGACCTTAGAGGGCTTTTCCAACCTAAATGATTCTGTGATTGATAACGTGACAAGATGATTAGAAACCATTCCAACTATATCCCTTCGCACTGCAAACAGTTTCTCTTGGAGAAATCTGACCCAACATCAAAACATCAGCGTGTGTCAAGAAGTGTTTGCAATGTCCACAGGACTCTGGGCATATGCTGAGAACGAACCACCACGAAAAACCATCTGTGACACCGCCCTCACAATTCAGAGAACAACTGAGCAGTTACCTGTAATCCCAAGGAGCGAGAGACCGGTTCCTGACATCATGGACCATCCTAAAGGCAGGGTCTGAGCTGCTGATACGAACGTCAACTTTCACCGTTGTGGGGAATTTGGGATCCTTTTGGTTCAGGCAACCCTCACTCAGCCTCGCAGAGGCACCAGCCTTTCTGTGGGGTGAGCTCCTCACAGCGAGGGCTAAAACCAGCACCAGAACCAGTGATCTGAACTGGGAGAGAGAAAGGTGTCGTTAATTCTGCCCAGCCAGGAAAGAGAGAGCACAAAGAGCCAAGTCTTGGTTAGACTGGACCATCAGTGGACCATCTTCATACTTATATTTGTGTGAAATGGGCCAAGATGAGCAAATAGCACAACGGTGCTAATAAAACTCATCATAACAGATGCTAAACCCCGATTTAAATTCTGATTCATCATTGATTCTGCACCAAGAAGAGCATCTCTCCAACAAGCTATGAAGATCCTACTCTGCAGTCACACAGCACCATCTTATCATCTAAAAACTGGGGTAAGGACTCAGCTGACTCTGTGCCTAAGCTTAAAACCTCGCCCAGCCACAGATTCCTCAGGACCATAAAAATTGGCCACCCACAGCCATCAGCTGGAAATAACCCTTTTCCCATGAAAATCTGGGGTTCTTGAGCCATTTCCAGCAGGCAGAGTTTTAGTAAATAACAGAGTCATAGAATATCCTAAACAGAAAGGGAACCATGAGGATTGTCAAGCCCAGTTCCTCAAAAGAAGACAAAACAAATGCAGGGCTTTTAAGGAAATCACAGGAGCTGACAGTGCTGCAAATGCTACCCAGGTTGAAATTCAAATGCATAGATATCCACAGTGAAATTTCAACAATTTTGATAACAGGCTGTTTGCAAAAAGGGCTCTGCCAATCCCACATCAGCAGCGCTGATGAACAAGAGATAAATAAATAATGGATAGTCCACCACACCCTTATCACTCAATCACCAAGCAGCTGCATCAAACACACCCAGCATCCCAGACAGCTCTCAGCCAGACCAAAAGGGTTTTCTGTACAAATCAGGGGATCTGCATTCTGCTTTCTCTCTTGTAGCAAATATATGCTATCCTTTATATTGAATATTTGTACTTACCCCAGCAGAGCTGGTGAAAGCCATGGTAACCTCCCTGCTGCTTTGGGTCGATGTCAGGGTGACAGGACACAAGAGTTCTCCTTCTCTGAGACCCTTTCAACCCTGCTTGTGTCTCAGAGCCAGTTGTGCTCTCCATTTTATAGCAAAGCTCAGGCACTGCCACCCTTTCCATTGCAGCACAGCTGACTTACCTGACCCAAGGTTAGGAGCTGATATTGCAATTTTTAGCCCACTTCCTCCCATCTACCTCCAAAAAAGGGAAGGGCAGATGCTACCACCAGCATCCCAAATCAGCCAATACCATTTATTCAGGCAGATCAAGAGATAAGGAAAGAAAAAGAGAAAAAAAAACCCCAAACTGTTCAGGCAGTTGGTTTTTTTTACTCCTTCCCACCCCCTCTTTCTAATCATAGTGTTCTTGTGGATGCACTTCCACGTGCCTCAAACAAAACCAGCAGCAGAGATCAGCCAGCTGCAAAGTCAGGCACCCAACAAGGGCTTCAAAATGAGGGCAGGACATGGAACTTCACCATTTAACCTCCCTTCAACTGCACAATCCACCCTCATGTCACCTTAGGGATCCCTGTGTCCTGCAGGGACTGGGCAGGGGAAGAATAGGTGCCATGGGGAATTCCTTCTAGGGGATCTGAGGGCACCAGGAGCTGGGATGCCTTCCCCACTGGGGTGACACATTGTGCAGAATTCTGAAAACTCATACACGCCCTGTAAGGGCCCTGACCACCTTCACTGGCCTTGAGCACCATCAGCAGGAGCCCCATCACAGCCCAGCTTTGACTCCCAGTCCCTGCCTGAGCTGTAAACTGGGTGGACCTTGGAGCAGCATTTCTCCTGGATGGACTCCTTGGATACACATGGTGGGAAATGGAGTTGGGGAAGGGGCTGGGGAAGGGGCTGGAGCACCAGGAGGGGCCCAGACTTATGGAATAATCTGGAGCTAGCCCATCTCCATGTCTTTAGCACTCCCACACACACTGTGTCTTACTGATCCACCTTATCCTTTCCTTTGCCCAACTTTGCTCCTGATCCTGTACATCCCATAAGCCTTGCGCAATCCCAAAACACTCTAATGAGTCCCATGGCCCTGCAGCCAGCAAGGTGATGTGAGGAAAGCCTCTCCATTGACTTTGGTGGGACTCACATGTGGGCTTGGGTTGACTGTCCTCCTCAGAACCCTGAAAGAGCTGGGTCAGGAGCTTCCTTTGAGTTCCTCCACCTAGTCCTGCTCCTTTGCGTTCATGGAAGCTTTAATCCCTCTCAATCATACAATCCTCACTTAATAACTAACAGGAGAGAGACATGAAAATAAAAGCAGAAACAGGATTCTGCATCCTGTGATCCAGAAAGGACCAGCCACCAGCTGGAGGGGAAAAAACAGTGCATGTGCTGTTTCCCCTGGAGCACCAGCAGCTCTCTTTGGGAGTAAAAGCTATTTTTATGGCAGAAAAAAAACTCCCATATAACCACTTTATGGAGCTTATTTGTGGAGAAAAGCCCTGAGAGAAACCTTTCCCAAAGCCATGAAACCAAGCTGGAAGCAGAGGGCTGAAAGGTAGGACTCTTCACACAAATTCATCTCCAGTCATCCAGGAAATCAAGAGATTCATGACATTTTCAGTTCTACGAAAAATCAGAAACCTCTTACAAACTGTTAAAACTTTCCAACAAAAAAGGACTGATCTGGTTGCTGCTGTCATCTCTCTCGAATCACACCAGCAGAAATCTCCACCGACTGATGCTTTACATCACCGCAGGATGTTGTGATGACTCTGTGGTCTGGTTCAACCGAAAGCTCAGAGCCCAGAGACTCTCCTCATGAACATTTGTCACATTTCAGGTAACCAAGTTCACCTGAGGCAACACCCGCGCTGTGACACACGTTCCTATTTTGACTGTCCCATATATTCACCAGCACATCTACTGAGAAGCAACACAGAGCGTGAAAGAGCAAGAGGGGGTAAAGTTACCAGAAACTCACTTTTTTAGCCCAGAAGCTGACCTGCTTTTTTTCCCCCTGAGCACTCGCCATGAAAGGAAAGGGCCCTACCATGAAAACGGGTTGGATTGTGCAGGAATGGGGTTGAGTGGAAACAGTTACGTGCGATGAAGCAATGACGTTATCACGCCAAATACCGGGTTATGAACTCCCACCACCGCTTTCCACTCACTTCTTGTGTCTTCAGCAGCTTGTAACTTCAGCAGGGATTCCTTCTTTGACCTGGAATTTCCTACAACTGAACTCATCTTGAGTTGAAGTTCACTAAAAAATTTAATCGAAAAGAGGCCACCAAGTATGAATCATCACAAGGGAGGAAAAATACTTTTATTCACAGAATCACAGAATGGCTTGGGTGGGAAGGGACATTAAAGACCATCTCGTTCCAATCCCCTGCCATGGGCAGGAACACCTTCCACTGTCCCAGGTTGCTCCAAGCCCTGTTCTTGGACACTTCCAGGGATGGGGCAGCATCAGCTTCTCTGGGCAACCTGAGCCAGGGCATCACCACCCTCACAGGGAAGATATTTTTTCCTTATATATACGAGTATAAAGTTAACTCACAAAGCTTTTCCCCCTCACACATCAAGGGCTTGGAGCAGGGATGGGGATGTGGAAATAAAAGAGAGTATTTTAATTCTGCTTACAAGAAGTCTTCTACTCTTGAGTTACTATAAGGAAACAGCACTGTTTGCAGTGCAGGATATGTTATACACTTAGGTTCAGGTTTTCACAGATCATAGAATCACAGAATGGTTTGGGTTGGAAAGGACCTCAAAGACCATCCAGACCCACCCCCTACCATGGGCAGGGACAACTTCCACTGTCCCAGGTTGCTCAGAGGACCTTCCACAGCCTGCAGCAGCAAAGGGCTGAAATTGCAGCCTCCGAAATCTCCAGATATTAGGGTCAAATAATAAATATTTCAGCTGCAGCACAGGACAGGGCTGGTACCTCCAGCAGCTTGCTCCTGCCTCTCCAGTGTACTAGTTTGAAAGCAAAGCAGTGGGAGATCCCAAGTCAGAATTACAATTTAATAGGAAAACTAAGATAAAGGCAACAATACAGAAACACTGGCTTAAACTGACAGAGCCAGGATACTACCTGACACTCTGTTAGTCAGGGTGGTGGTAGCAGTCCCATTAAATGGTGGCTGCAGCCCTCTTGAAGTGATGGATGTGGTTCTGTTGAAGCAGTGATCCTGTAGAAGGGTCTGGTCCTCCTCGGAAGGTCCAGCGGTGGTTATGGAGCTCTTGTCCTCTGGGAATCCACTAGGAAAAGCTGGCTGTGGTGTTCCAAACCTCAGACTATATCCAGGTAGGAATGCTTGGTTCCTTGCCCTGGGTGGAGCATCTCACAATGAGATGATGTAATTTTATGAGTCGTGCAGTGAGGCTGGATGGCCCATTGGCAGAAGATATTCCCCAGAGGGAGTTATCAGGGATGTGCCATGAAGGAGATAGGGAACACTGCCCCACCTGCTTTAATAGCTTATGAAGATGGTGATAGTGATGCCTTTTCCTGGTCTTAAAATCTAGAGGCAAACATGGTTAGAAGGGAAAAAGGGGTTTTACCTTTGTATTTATTTTAAGGATCCTTAGGTGCACCATGTCCAGGTTGAATGTACCTCAATGTACACTGCAATGTACACACACAATAAATCAGGTATAACATTACAGGTCTTATTAATCAGCATATCTATCAAAGATTCCCCAATGAGAGGCTCGAGTGAGCCCCCCTCCCCAAGGAACCTTCCCCTGGATGGTTCTATCTTAGTTCACAAAATGTGTTCTGGAGAGGACCCTGGGGTCTGGGGCATTCTGATCCCTAACTACAAAGCTAAAATGTTGAGTCTCCTAGCTTGACAAACAAGTCCAAGAATGTAGGCAAAAAACCACTAAGAATACAAAAAGCTATAAAAAGATATATAAAAGGGGTATAAAAGAAAAGGCAAAAAATCATCATGGCATCAATAGAATACATGCTTTTGGTCACATCTTACATTGTGACCTAAGACATCCAACCACCCCAGGATTTTCCCTCCTGACAGGTGACACCACAAGCTCACCCATGTTCTGGTTTAGAGTGTTCACACCCTCACAGGAGTTACCCCGGGCAGGGTGTGCTGACAGTGCTTTGTCACACCAGCAAGACTCTTGGCCAAGTGCAGACCACAGCCGAGAGATGATAACTGGGAACACCAAAATTTGAGGGGAAACGTGGCTTCCGGGTGTGCCACAGATACCAGCGGCAGAAACCTCTGCATTGGAACGTCAGCACGTGCTGCTCCAGCATGACAGTGACCACGGTTCTGTGTCACAACTGCTGGCCCTCAGAGGGGACTGGTGGCACTTCTGGGCTCCCTCTATGGGTTATGGACAAACCTCATTTATGGCTGTCACCCCTGGCGCAGCTTCCTGCTTTGTCCAGAGGAGTGGGAGGAGCGGGAGGCAGGGATGAGATGATGCTGAAGGTGCTGTGTGGGGATTTCACCCCCAATCCCTGCAAGTCTGGGTGCTCACCTGCCCCCCAGCAGGGATATAAATAGGGGGGAGTGATTTCTAGGATCAATAACCCTGCAGAGAGGGGGTGGACTAAGAGCTTAAGAAGTACAATTCTGTGGTGCAGTGTATTAAGAGCCAGGGAGATGCTCCAAGGGCTGGAGCCCCTCTGCTCTGGAGATGGGATGGGAGAGCTGGGGATGTTCACCTGGAGAAGAGAAGGCTCCAGGGAGACCTCAGAGCCCCTTCCAGGGCCTAAAGGGGCTGGAGGGGAGCTGGAGAGGGACTTGGGACAAGGGATGGAGGGACAGGACAAGGGGGAATGGCTTCCCACTGCCAGAGGGCAGGGATAGATGGGATATTGGGAAGGAATCGTTCCCTGTGAGGGTGGTGAGGCCCTGGCACAGGTTGCCCAGAGAAGCTGTGGATGCCCCTGGATCCCTGGAAGTGTCCAAGGCCAGGCTGGATGGGTTTGGAGCAACCTGGGATAGTGGAGGATATCCTTGCCCATGGCCTGGGAAATTATTAGGAACACGGCTTGATAGCAGGTGACATACAAAACCAACACACAAAACCAACTTTTTGGTTGCCTCTGTTGAGCTGCCTGAAGGGTTACTTTTATAACCCATGATCTTCAATCTCAAAAGGAGCATAATGCCACTCAGTAGAGGTTGCACACTTCCCATGGGATCTTCCCTACTGAGCCCCTAACATTAATCAGGTTTCTTGAGAATTACAATCTTCATTCTACTGCCTCCTTGCTTTTAGTTTTACGTACCACAAACCCCATCACCATTTTCATTCACTACGAAATTTTTAAGTTTTCTCCACCAGCAAGAACAAAGCCTGAAAATTAAATATAATAGCGAATAATAATTTATAAATATAAACAGGTAGGAAGTGTTACCTTTTTACTTGGAAGATCAATTCCTACATGGCTCTGCCTCTATCCTCCTGTCAGGGAGTTGTGCAGAGCCACAAGGTCCCCCCTGAGCCTCCTTTTCTCCAGGCTGAGCCCCTTTCCCAGCTCCCTCAGCCGCTCCTGCTGCTCCAGCCCCTTCCCCAGCTCTGTTCCTTTCCCTGGACATGCTCCAGCCCCTCAATGTCTCTCTTGTCACGAGAAGCCTAAAACTGAAATATAGTATTATAATATATAAATATTATACAATAGATAAATATTTTTAATATATATAAAATTTATAGCTCTGCTGCCCACATGGTCAAGCATCCACGCACTGGATGATCCCTCAGGTGGTCTCACAGGGTCAGATTCAGCTGATCCCCACAAACCTCACCATCTTTGGCAGTTTTTCCCTTGTCACCAAAGACCCCTCTCCCAATTGTGAAGGAGGTACCGAGGTGGCCACCAGCACAGCAGGGATGTAGTCACCCATATCCTGCAGCCGCAGGCTACAGGATAAGGAAAAAAAAAACCCTGATTTCTCTACCCTGGAGCTCCTCCTGGTGTCCTGTGATGGGAAATTCAGCATTAGCGGCTCCCCAGCTGTAGGGCAGGGAAAACAAATCGTGGAATTATGGAATGGGCAGGGACACCTTCCACTAGCCCAGGTTGCTCCAAGCCCCGTCCAGCCTGGCCTTGGACACTTCCAGGGATCCAGGGGCAGCCACAGCTTCTCTGGGAACCCTGTGCCAGGGCCTCCCCACCCTCACAGCCAACAATTTCTTCCCAATCTCCCATCTATCCCTGCCCTCTGGCAGTGGGAAGCCATTCCCTGTGTCCTGTCCCTCCGCCCCTTGTCCCAAGTCCCTCTCCAGCTCTCCAGGAATCTCTTTAGGCACTGGAAGAGGTTCCAAGGTCTCTCCAGAGCCTTCTCTTCTCCAGGCTGAACAATCCCATCTCTCCCCTCCCGTGTCCAGAGCAGAGCATCTGTGTGTTCAACTTTCACCCACCTTTGCAGTTTTATGAGCCAGACCCTGCCTGTAGGTCCGAGGTCGCTTTGTACCAGCACAATACACCCACCCAAACATGCAAACACGCAAAATCCCCTCCAGCCTTGCTTGTCATGGCTGTGTTGGATGAGAGGAGCTCCAAAATCTGGCTTTCAGAGCTCACCAGGCAGCTGAAGTCCTTCCACAGCAGCAAAAATCCCGCCTGTGTAACTGCAGCTGCACCCCCACAAGTGGGAATTTTACATCCACCTAAGCAGCCGCGCATGGGGTTGTAGTATATGATACAAAATAATTCGTGCTAAAGTTTTAAAGATTACAGCATTTTGCTGAGGCTGAGAAAAAGCACAAGCAGGTGACCACCAGAATTGTGCTGTTCAAGGGATTTCTGTCTGAATAAGCCCCGGCAAGGTACATTCCAATTGCATTCCACAGATAAGCATTTCGTGGGATTTCCTTGTCTGGCAGAGCTCCAGGATGTGTGTGTATATACAGAAATACGGTTCCAGGATGTGTGTTCCACGTATGTATATGCAACAATAATATACTTTCACCAGAAACTGATTCCAACAGCAAAAATCGACTACTGATTTCAGGAACTGTCGTCAGACGTGGTGAAAAAAACAGGTAAATTATATTGTTGTATCGAAAAGATAAAATCAACAAAGAAGAAAAAAAGTATAAAAAGACACCTCAGAGAAACCTCAGCGGTGAACAGGCGAGATTCGAACCGATACAGGTCGGAACTCAGTTCACCCAGCGCCGATCGCCTGGCTCGGCGTTGCTTCTGCTTCGTGGCTCTTTCCGAATTTTATACTTTGATTATTAATAAATTCTCTCTAATCATAATATTGATTGGCTCGTTTATAACGCAGGGCAACACAGTTTTTTGTAAGAATTTTCTTCACCTCATTTGTGACATATGTTGAGGTATATGTATTGGTCCCTCTCACTGTGTTTTCAGCTCTTCCTGAAAGCCATCCCCAAGGCATGATCCCAGGCTAAAGGCAGGAGCAGGAGGAGATGCAATCCATCTGTGCCAGGGACACATTCCCTGGGCAGCTCTGAGCATTCCAGGTTCTTCCCTGGGGGCAAAACCCCCATCAAGGAATCTGGAAATCCAGGCTGACCCATGGGCAGTGGAGCAGGTCAGACTACACCGGCCCTTCCATTGCCAGGAATCATCCTCCACCTGATGGGTGGGAAGAGCAGAACCAACAGAACAGGCTTTAGGCACCTTTCTCTGTGAGACAAGCAGATCTAGGCTATAGAATGGGGGAAAAATGGAAAATAAAGGGAGAAATAAAAGCTTCACTAATAGTGGCGCTCTCATATTGTTTCCCATCACCACCACTAAATGCTGGATTCCTAAACCTGGATTTTTTTTATTTAAAAGCTGGAACTCTTACCACCAAAGCTAAAAACAATGCATTAAAAACACTGACAAATTTGCTCCTAGGTTTTTCCCTTCATCTCCTTGCAGAAACCTCTTCCTAAATACTCCACTTTGGAGACAGCAAGAACTTCCAGAGCTCCTGTCTCTTTTTTTTTGGTGCCAGCAACACACAGCAAGGAAGTGCAGAGACTTGAGCTCCCCCAAAATCCAGCTCAGCCACATGAAGCATTCAAACACAAGGAGTCTCCAGGCTGAGAGTCCACAAGAACTCGGGCTCCTCCATGCAGAGGCTCAGATTAAGAAGATAATGTCATCAGACACCATGATCTGGTTGTCATCCTGCATGTGGGCCAGGGCCACCTTCACCTCGGCCGCCGAGAAGGGCTCAGGGTTGTCGCGGTTGATGGATTCCATCACGTTCTTCAGGCCCACGGACTGGGCGTGGGAAGCTTTGAACACCTCCAGGAGAGCAGCCTTGAACGCTTTCAACCTGGTCAGGGGAGAGGGAATCACCCTTGGAGACCACACACAAATCCTTCCCCTTGTTCGCAGCCCAGGATGCCTCAGCCCTTCCCCATTCCAGCAGCAGCACTCAGCAGGAAAGCCAAAAACCGGAGCTGGGAGCATCACAGATGCACCTCCAGCATGGGACAACAGCCTGGAGCCGCTGAGGGAGGTGGACACACAGGGACAGCCCCCACTCACCTTGGCTCAGCCAACTCCAGCTTCTTCCCTTCGCCAGCTCCAGAGGCTTCGGGTGTTTTCGGAGGATGTGCCTGAACTGGAGCAGAAGAAGAGTTACCTTCACCCTGTGCCTGGTGTCCAAGCACCCAGAGAGCAAAAGTACTGGGCTCAGGACTGGGGGGGTGATGCCAAACTGCCTCCCAATATTGTTATTTATGGTGCAGTTTGGAGGTGGACAGAAAAAAATTCATCAGCAACAGAATCACAAAATGGTTTGGGTTGGAAGGGACCTCAAAGATCATCCAGTCCCACCTCCTGCCATGGGCAGGGACACCTTCCACTAGCCCAGGTTGCTCCAAGCCCCATCCAACCTGGCCTTGGACACTTCCAGGGATGGGGCAGCCACAGCTTCTCTGGGCAACCTGTGCCTCACCACCCTCACAGCCAAGAATTCCTTCCTAATATCCCATCTAACCCTGTCCCGCATGGATTTGTGTCTCTGGATGGTGCTCATCAGGCCAGGGACCACAGGTAACAGCAGCATTGCTGCTCTCCAGGCTATGCCGACCCAGCAGCACCCTCAGGAGCCAGGTGTCACCAAACCCAGGGACTCACCCTGTGGCATCTCCTCCTCGGCATCACTGAAGTCGTACGGGTCGTAGGAGCCCTCCTCACCTTCTGTGCGCGCCTTCTTCCTTCTGGGAGGGGGAAGGAGAGGTTGCCCAAGGGTTTGGGTTGGAAGGGACCTTAAAGATCATCCAGTTCCACCCCCTGCTATGGGCAGGGACACCTTCCACTATCCCAGGTTGCTCCAACTCCCATCCAACCTGGCCTGGAACACGTCCAGGGATAGGGCAGCCACAGCTTCTCTGGGCAACCTGTGCCAGTGCTTTACATCTTTGGATGTGGCCACCCAGCCAGTTCCTTATCCATGAAATTATGATGTCCCTCTACTACAAATGGGGTGGGACAAATCACCTGGCTGAGCAAAATGTGGAGTATTTCCCCAAGGCCTCTGGCAACCTCAGAAGATGCTGGTGCCCTTTGCACCACGTCCCTCCCACTCCCTTGCCCTGACTCCTACCTCCTTGTCCTGCGCTCCTCCTTGGGCTGTGACTCCTGATCTTCCTCCTTCTCAGTCTCCGAGTCGTCCTCCACCGGCTTCCTGCGCTTCTTCTCCTTCTCCAGCACCTGTGTGGCAAAGGCAGCATGAACTCAGAGCCATTTCCACTCAAGCTGCTTTTAGGGGCCAACTCCAAGCACCCAAGATCCCACAGTGGTAGCCTGATCCCTTAGTATCTCCAGGAAAGGTCCCACCAGCAGCCCAGGGTGCTCAGCCTGCACCAAGCCCTCCCTTTCCTATGACAATCTTGGGATCCCCCGGGAACAGAGGGACACCTTCCCCCCACCTTCTTGAAGTAGGCGAACTGCACCAGCTCCAGAGCTGCCTCAGCATCCTGCAGATCCACAGTCTTGTTCATCCTGGCCTTGGCGTGGGCCGTGGAGAGGCGGATCAGGGTCTCCAGGGTCCGGGCTGTGATGGGGGAGGTCTGGGGGAACAGAGAGAGGGGGTCTCTGTGTGACCCTCACCCAAGAGGTGTCACATCCAAGGTGGAAAACACCCATATGGAGAGAGAGGAGCCTGTGCCTCAGTTTCCCTCCTCCTGGCCCAAGAGGGAGCTGCTCCCAGGGCTCACCCTGGCCACATCTGAGTTCATCTGGCTCTGGCTGCGCAGGCGGGAATACTCCTCGGCGATGTAGCTCGCCGACTCCTCGGTCAGCACAGGCTTGATCATCTTTGCTACGTGGATGTACTTCCTCATAAACTCCATGCTGACGACCTTCTCCCTGCGGGAATGCACATCCACACGTTATCCACAGTGGGGATGGGCTTCCCATCCATTTATACCCCTTCAGGGGCATCCAGGGGTGCAGGGAATTCGGCTCCAGATGTTCCCCACCTGCCTGGCACAAGAGATCAAGCAAGGCTCCCTCATCCTACCCGTGGACCACCTGGAGCATGGCTGGCACTGCCTGGATACTCAGGCCAAACCCATGAACCCACAGTGCTGGACACCCTCAGGGAGCTCCAGGGGACAAAGGACTCACTTGCGGCGGTTGGGCCCGTGCAGGAGGTCGTCGTGTTTCTCATACACCTGCAGCTCCTGCTCCTCCTCCTGCATGAAGTCAGGGTCATCCGTAGCCAGCATCTCCACAGCGCTGCCCAGGGGCATGGCTAGAGAGGGGAATGTACAGAGAACAGGATTTTATGCTCTGGAGCAACTTCTAATAGTACCTGTAAGTAGTCCCCAAGAGCTGCCACCAAGGGGTGACACCTGGCTGCGGAGGGATGGGACTCACCATCGCCGTCCTGCTCGTTGGGGTTGCGGTAGCGGTGCATCCGCAGGACGTGGTCCGAGATCTCCCTGTCCTGCTCGGGGTCCATCTGGTCCAGCACGATGAAGAGCAGGTCGAAGCGGGAGAGCAGGGAGTCCTGCAGGCCGATGTTCTCCATGGGCGTCTTGTACTGGTCATACTGGGGAAGGACGACGTGAGGGGTTACAGGAGACACTCATGGGCCAGTCCTGGCTGCCAAGGAGGTTGGGGGGACTTCCTTGGGCCAGGGCTGAAAGGATGGATGGATGGGTGGATGGACACCACACCAAACCCAGCCTGCTGCAGCAGTACACCCACTTTTCCCCATCCTGCGAGGCTCTTATTTCCAAGGAAAACAGGTATTTTTTGCGATCCCTGATCAGACACCAAGACTGAGGCTCACCAGGAGCATGAGGGTCCACTGGGCTGCCCCAACACCCAGACAGAACCAAAATGGTGTGAGAAACCCCAGGAGCCTCTCTCTCCTCCAGGAAAGCCATGACCACAACAGACACCAAACCAATAAGGTCTTTGCTGTGCCATGGATCTGAGTCACTGATTTGGGGGATCTTTTGGAATTCACCAGCTGCCTCCTCCCAGCATCCTCCCTTCTCCAGGGAAGGGTAACATCAGCACTCACCCGACCATAGACAGGGTTGGCAGCAGCCAGGACGCTGCAGCGGGAGTTGAGGCGGGCCTGGATGCCGGCCTTGGCGATGGTGACCCGTCCCTGCTCCATCACCTCGTGGATGGCCGTGCGGTCGATGTCGGACATCTTGTCGAACTCGTCGATGCACACCACGCCCCGGTCGGCCAACACCATGGCTCCTGCTTCCAGGCGCCGCTCCCCTGGGATGGGGCAGGGGAAAACAGGGTCAACCACCACCCACTGGCCCTACACACCTCCTGCCCTGCCATTCCCATCACCCCTGGGATGAGGGTGAGCCTCAAGGAGCAGCAGCATCCTTCTGGGTTGCTCTCTGACTGAACTCGACAGCAGAGGAACACTCAGGATATGGATCAGGATTAGGAATGTCTTCCCACGAGGAAGACAAATTCCACGCTGCTGCTAGCCCTCAGATGTGGCACCAAGTGGAAGAGGAGTAAAGAAGACCACCACCTAACTGAAGTGGAGAAAATATCCCAAAACACAGGATCCCATGATCCCGAATGAACATTACCATAAAGCTTCTGGTGGAGCAAGTCCTGCAAGTGTCACTGCAGAACAAACATTCCAAATTTGATTAAGGCTGGAAAAGACCTCTCAAATCATCAAGGACAGCAGCCCTGGATGTCACAGAGTCCCTCCCAGGGGTTTGCAAGCATCACCCCAATGCTCCTCACCGGTCTCCTGGTCCGTGGTGACGGCAGCGGTGAGGCCAACGCCGGAGGAGCCCCTGCCAGTGGTGGGGATGGCCCGGGGTGCCGTGCTCAGCACGTACCTCAGCAGCTGGGATTTGGCCACAGAAGGGTCTCCTAGGATGGAGAACAGCACGTTTAGGAACCACACACTACCTGGATATCAATACCACCATCACCCTGGTGCCGTGTCTGGTTTGGGGTGCTCAGAGCAGGGGCAGGTGGAGGGGAAACGGGACAGAAGGGTTTTGTTCAGACTTCGGAAAATAAGGTGAGCATGTGATCTTCCCACCATCATCAGTGATCCCATGGGAGGAAACAGAGAAGATGGAGGTAAAAGATTTGAGAGGTGCTGGGGATGAGACAAGAGGCAATGGGGACAATTTGGAACACAGAAGATCCCAACTGGACAGTGGAAAGAAAAAAAAACACCTCCTTGAGGGTGGGCAAACATTGGGATAGTGGTCATGGGATCCCCTAGAATCACAGAATGGTTTCAGATGAAAGAGACCTTAAAGCTCACCTCACTCCAACCCCCTGCCATGGGCAGGGACACCTTCCTGTACCCCAGGTTGCTCCAAGCCCCATCCAACCTGGCCTTGGACACTTCCAGGGATCCAGGGGCAGCCACAGATTCTCTGGGCAACCAGAGCCAGAGAAGCCTCACCACCCTCACAGGGAAGAATTCCTTCCCAATATCCCATCTAACTCTGCCCTGTGGCAGTGGGAAGCCATTCCTCCTTGTCCTGTCCTTCCGGGCCCTTGTCCCAAGTCCCTCTCCAGCTCTCCTGGAACCCCTTTAGGCCCTGGAAGGGGCTCCAAGGTGTCCCTGGAGATTTCTCCAGGCTGAACACCCCCAACTCTCCCAGCCTGGCTCCAGAGCAGATGGGCTCCAGCCCTTGGACTCCTGTCCAAGGTCTCCTCTGGACTCACTCTAACAGGTCCACATCTTTCTTGTGCTGATGACTCCACATCTGCACACATCTCCATTCCTGGAGGTGTTGAAAACCAACTGGACAAGTCCCAAAGCAACCTGACGTACCAGTGACACAGGCTCAGCCCTGCACACATCCCTGGACCAGGAACCTCCAGATGTCCTGTCTAACCTCAGTTACTCCACAAAACTAAATCCAGAATCCTTCACCCCACCCCCAACAACACCAATGGAGGGTGCCTCTGCCCAGCCCTCCCAGACCTATCAGCAAGATGTTGATGTCTCCTCGGATGCGGCTCCCGTTCTCCAGGATCTTCTCCACCCCTCCCAGCAGCATGCAGAGAATGGCCTTCTTGATGTACTCATGCCCATGGATGCTGGGAGCCAGGGATCTGGCCAGCTGGTCAAAGATATCCTAAAGCAGAAGAGGCAGAGCATGGCCTGTCACGTGGGCTGGAGCAAGCAAGAACAAGCAATACTTCAAAAGACCATTTCAGCCCAAATTTCAGCTTATTCCTATCACAGAGCCACATGGATGAAAATTATTTGTAAAGGAGAAGACTGTTGGCCAGAGTTTTCTTTCAGTGGGATTTCTATGAACTCCTGGACCATCCTGTCACTGTCACCCAAACAAGCACTGGAAGCAGTGAGAGCAAGGCTTGCTCCTCTCTGTGCTACAGAGGAAAGCTCTGAGCATAAGAGGCTGAGGCAGAACCCCATTATCTCAGTCTGGGGTGAGAAAAGAGGTGTTTCTCCTGCAGAGGAAATTCCCTGGAAACCTGCTGGCAGGATCAGGACACAGCAGAGCTGCCAGCAGGAAGGATGCTCTGCAGCAGTACAGAAGCAGCAAAAAAAAAACAGGGCCTGATCACAGTCTAAGCAGAAAATGCAAAGAAAATGAGTTGGAAAATCCAACAATGTGCTAAGAGGGTTGAAGAGTTACTTGCAACCCAACAAGAACCTCCTTAGTCATATGACAAGCTGAAACTTCATGCCTGGACACAAGACTCAAATACCTTGGAGCGGCTCTTGCTGAATCTCTTGATCTTGGCAACGTCAGAAGCAGAGTAGAGCGGCCGGACGTCTTTGCTCATCTGCTTCACGTGGCAGGCAATGAGGATGGTCCTGGAGAAGGGACACAGTTGTGGTCAGCTCTGCAAACCCCACAGAGACACAGCAGAAACTTCCACAGGTCATCACTTGCTCAAAGAAGCCCTGGAAGGGGGTGGGAAGCTTCAACAGCTGTAGCACCCTCCATCTGACTGTGCTGGCCCATCAGTGGAGCATCTTTTAAGAACATCCAAACCCTTCTGGGCACAGCTGGAAGTCACAGCTGCACACTGTGAGGGGAGACATCACCACAGTCTACAGCTTCCTCACGAGGGGAAGTGGAAAAGTGGCACCAATCCCTTCCGAGACCTGGGACAGGACCTGAGGGAATGGCTGGAGCTGTGTCATGGGAGGGTTAGGTCGGATATTGGGAAAAGGTTCTTCCACCAGAGGGTGGTTGCCCACTGAACAGGTTCCATGGTCACGGCCCCAAGGCTCACAGAGCTCCAGCAGTGTTTGGACAATGCTCCCAGGCACAGGGTGGGATTGTTGGGGTGTCTGTGCAGGGCCAGGAGTTGGACTCGATGATCCTTGTGGGTCCTTTCCAACTCAGCATATTTGGTGATTAGGATCAAGGTGCAAACCACTTCCAAGTGATTTAAACCACTGTCTGACCCAGCTGTGTGATGGCCACCTGCCAGATCTCACCTTCCAGAGACATGACCTGACCAAACAGGGTGAGAGGGCTGAAACCCAAAGCAGACTGACCTGAAAGTGCCCGAAGTGTAGCCCCCTTTCTTCCCTGGCAGGCAGCGGTACGTCCCCACCACCTGAATGCGGTCCCCAGGCTTCACCCTGTCCACCAGGTCATCGTCCAGAACCACATCCACCGAGCGTGGCAGCTGCCCCGCCGGGGCCTTCTCAGGCATCTCCTGGATGGTGATGGTCTGGTGGTCCTTGTAGACCGAGAGGCCAAACTCTGTCTCCAATGGGTTATTCTCTTCATCCTAAAGCAGGAACCCAAATTAAAAGACCAGCACCATTTTTCAGGAGAGCAGGGAGGAGAGGTAAGGTCAGCTGAGCAGGGGGAACACAGGTTGCATCACCCAACCTGCACGTGGCTGCTGGAAAGGGTTGTTTCAGCAGGAATGGAGGCTGGGGTTCACCAGATCCATATTGAAGCTGGTACATTCTCCCTAAAGGAAGCTGCTGCTGCTTCACCTCACCTTTGTAGGGTAGATGGAGCTGGATGGGAAAGCATCCAGGGAGGTCATGTCTGTGTATCGGCGCTCAATCGTCTTCTTGGTAGCTGGACAATAATGGACGCTCCGGACAACTTTCGGACGCACCAGAGAGCCTGGAGTTGGAAAAGAGAGGAGTGAGGGGCTGGGATGTCCCACCCCTCTGTCAGCAGACAGCCCTCAACAGGACTGGCTGATTTTAAAGACCATCCCAATACTCAAGACCTTCAGCCAAGCTCCCAATTTCCTGGCCCAGGCTGCAGAATCACAGAATGGTTTGGGGGGAGCAAGAGATCTTAAAGATCATTCAGTTCCACCTCCTGCCATGGGCAGGGACACCTTCCACTACCCCAGGTTGCTCCAAGCCCCGTCCAACCTGGCCTGGGACGCTTTTAGGGGTGAGGTGAGCCACAGCTTCTCTGGGCAACCTGTGCCAAGGCCTCCAAACCCTCACAGGGAACAATTCCTTCCCAATATCCCATCTAATCCTACCCTCTGTCTGTTTGTAGTCATGCCCCCTTGTCCTGTTCCTCCAGGCACTTGTCCCAAGTCCCTCTCCATGCCACGGCTCCTGGAGGGCTCCAGATCCTTCACAACCAACCCCTGGTCCCTCCACACCCTGGGTGTCCCCATTCTCACACTTTGTCACGATGCCCTCCACGCAGACGATGCAGCTGAGGAAACAGGCTGTCAGTGTCCGTGGGGACACGTGCTTGGAGCCAAAGCTGCCCTCCAGCCCGATGTAGAAGTCCTCGTACTGCTTGGCGTAGGTGGCGTCGACGGAGGCGACGAAATCCTTTAGGGCGCGCTGGAAGGCGATCAGCTCCTCGAAGGCATTGCTCAGGAGCCTGCAGCACAGGGAGGTGACAAAGCAGATGGGTCAACCCCTTCCTCCTCAACACTTTTCCCACACCCCCGCTTGCTCCACAAGTTTACCAGGAGCAGTAAGTGAAAAAAAACCAAAGTCCATCACAGCTCTCTGTGAGGTCCTCCAGCACCAATAGCCAGGAGAACAATTCCAAGCATATCTACAAAAGCTCACATGGCCCATGGCAGATTGGCAAGCATGGTCCAAAATATGCCTGAGCATCCTAAAAATGACTGAGATAGTTGGGGTTGTTTAGCCTGGGGAAGAGAAGGCTCCAGGGGGACCTTAGAGCCCCTTCCAGTGCCTAAAGGGGCTCCAGGAGAGCTGGAAAGGGACTTGGGACAAGGGCTGGGGTGACAGGATAAGGGAGAACGGCTTCATACTGACAAGGGGCAGGGTTAGACAGGATATTGGGAAGGAATTATTCCCTGTGAGGGTGGTGGGGCCCTGGCTTTCGCCACAGGACAATGTTTGCTGCTTTCTTGTGACAAATGACCGGTTGAACCAGGGATGGACCTCTGAAACCCCTCTCAGGCCCAGTACCCAGGTGACCCCCGTGCCCCACACCCACCTGCTGGCTCTCCTCTCATTTTTGCGCCGCAGGTCATTGATGTTGACGATGAGCCGATACTGGTTGTCACTGATCATGTCCCGGACCTTGTTCTGGTAAATTCCCTGGTCTTCCTGCAAGAGCGAGTGGTGGAAAGACACCCAAAAAACCAACTCACTTTGCATGTCCGCCTGTGTGAGACACCCCCCAGGAGCCCGTTCCTGCAGAGCTTGACTCCCTTTATCCCACCACCTAAGCAGGAAGGGGTAACGGAGGAACCAGGTGCTCCCTAACCGCTGGGAGGAATGGGGGGGCACAGGGACCACGGTCTCCCAACCCCGTGGGGTACATGGCGGGAGGAATCAGGTGGTTCCCAACTCCCGGGGACATGGATTAGGGGGAACGGACGGGCACACGGACCAGGTGTTCCCGAACCTCGGGGGGACACAAGGGGCGGGGGCGCACAGGGATGAGATGCTCCCCAACCCCCGAGGATACGGGGGGGAGGGGACATGGTGACACGGACCAGGTGGTCCCCAACACCAGGGGGCACAGAGGGGATGCAGCACCCGCGCCTCCCAGCTCGTCTCACCTCATCATCCAGGAAATCGAGGTAGTCGCGCTGCGCCTCCCGCAGCTCCGCATCCTCCAGCCCGCCCGCCGGCGCCGCCATGCTGCCGGCCGCCCTGGGACGGATCCCGCCGCCGCTCCTGCTGCTGCCGGGGAAGGCGGTGAGAGCCGAGGAGAGCCGGGCTGGCCCCGCGATCAGGCTCCGCGATCAGACCCCGCGATCAGACCCCGCGATCCGCTCAGACCCCGCGATCCGCCCCCGCCGCGCTCCCGTTTCGCGCCAAACGCGGCTTTTTTCCCGCCACCGCGCGGGAAATTCGCCGCCGGCCCGCCCCGCGGCGCTACTGATTGGTAGGAACTGCCCAGCGATAAAGTGATGGACAAGAGCTTCAGCCTATCAAAGAGCGGGGGCGGTTGGGGGCGGAGCCAGGGGCAGCGGGGGATCGGATTCGATCCCGGCTCCGGCTCTTGGAAGTCACTGAGCGGCTGAAAATGCCGCTTTAGGGAAAAAAAAATTAAAAACCATAAACCTGACAATAACTAAAACACCCAAATAGAATCCCAAACGAAAAAAAAACCATCAAGAAATAGTTTGGGGTTTTGGTTTTTATATTGTATTTTGGGGAGTCCCGTTTCCGGGTGTTTTCACCCCGTACAGGCTGGGTGGGCGTTGCTTTTTCCTTTAACGTGGCCCCGTTGTGACTCCAGCAGTTCGGGGATGAACACACAAAAGCGACAGGTCCCGTGGTATTTGGAATGAAAAAGGTGATTTTGGATGTGTCTTAGAACCACAGAATGGTTTGGGTTGGAAAAGACCTTAAAGATCATCCACTTCCACCCCTCCTGTCATGGGCAGGGACACCTCCCACTATCCCAGGTTGCTCCAAGCGCTGACCTTGGACACTTCCAGGGATCCAGGGGCAGCCACAGCTTCTCTGGGCACCCTGTGCCAGGGCCTCACCACCCTCACAGGGAGCAATTTCTTCCCAATATCCCATCTTACCCTGCCCTCTGGCAATTTAAAAACCAGTCCCCCTTGTCCTATCACTATCTACTTGTGTAAAAACTCCCTTTCCCTCTTTTTTCCAAGCCTCCTTTAAGTCTCCTAAGAGCCTGTTGTAGGCAGGAATCAAAAGGTGCTGCTGCCCACAGGGAAACCTGCTGCTCCCCCTTAAAAAAACCATCACAGTATCCCTTAAAAATTTTTATCTAAACTCTGTTTAAAAATAGAAAAAGAATATAAAGCATGACAAAAATATTTTGATCAGCAAGGCATACCGGGCACCCAAACTTGGCCATGTCCCCTGGATATTGTAGCTAACAGCAGTTTTTCCAGGGTAATCCTGGGAATAAATATTCACTCCGGGGTCTGCTGGGTTGTGCAAATGCTGAGGAACAGAATTCCCGCTGCCTGATCCCTCCAGAGGGAGCAGCTGCGATTCGTGTTTCAGAAGAGGAGCAGGAAACAGCCTTTGCCCCGCTTCCCATTTTCTGTTTGTGTGCCTGGATCAGATCAGTCGCTGGAAATGTTGCTGGTAACACTGGGGCCGGTTTGGGATACGTGTAGCCCAAGCACTGCATATTTGTCCTGCTCCTGAGAGATTTCTTCACATTGCTCTGTGTCAAAGTTCGGCGTTTCCTTTTTAGGCCTTTTAGCCCTCCTCTGGAATAATTTGATGGAGTATTCACTTTGGCAGGTTGGCTGGAATAAAGAATCTTAACATCTGTTGCTGTTTTCCTCCTTTTTTTTTCTTCTTTTCCTTTTCCCTTCCCCTTTTCTTTTCCTTTCTTTTATTTTTCCTTTTCATTTTCCCTCTTTTTTTTTCCCCTTTAATCCTCCAGGTTGCCCTGCTAGCTCCAGAGATGCTCCCTGCAGCTGGAATACCCTCCCTGTTTCTGCACACTCAGCAGGACTCATTTCCCTCCAGCTGCTCCTGAAATCCACCTCTTCCCTCTGATTTGCTGGACATTTCTTGTTTCCATGAGTAGGGGATGCACAAAGAGCGAACAGAAAAGACTTTCGGTGTGCCCCTATCACACATGCATATATATATTTTTTTTTAATATATATTTATATATTTATATATTTATATATTTATATATTTATATATTTATATATTTATATATTTATATATTTATATTTATATTTAATATATTTATTTTTAAATATAAATTTATATATATTAATATTTTTTATGTATAAAAAGATAACATAAAGACATGTAAGTGGGAACATCATCCATGAGGATCTGAACTGGCTGGAGGAATCTGCGTAAGTCCCTAAAGGAAATATGAATTATCCCATATAAATTGCCAGAACCCCATGTGAAATTTCACCTCTGAGATGCTTTTTCTCCCTCTGCAGCAGACAGAATGTTAAATCCAGCCACGGGCAGTCTGTGTGCTCCACTGCAGATAAGATATGGGTGGAAAAAACCAAAATATGGGTGGAAAAAACCAAAATATGGGTGGAAAAAACAAAAGATGGGTGCAAAGCACCCCGTGAGTACAACGCAGAGCATTACTAGGGTGGGATTCAGGCACATCTATGTGGATTGCACAAGGTCTCCCCTACATTTGGGCGCTCCAAACGAATCCCAGCCCACGGAGACGCTGTGGATGGCTGCAGTTTCCCTCCTGCCCGGAGCTGGCAGGGCCCGCCGCTCCTGGCCGCAAGGTAACAGGAGTTAGGGATAAAAATAGCCGCTGTTGTTATTCATGACAGCGCCCTATAGCAACTGCTGCGTGCCTGAATAATTCATCGGAGCAGGGCAGGCCGAGGAGGACAGAGGGATGGAGAGAGGTGGAGAGGGCTGGGAAGAAGGGAGACGCCTTCCCTGCCTTTCGGGACTCCTCAGGATTGCGCCCAAGGTCTCCCTGGGTTCACCTCCCCGCCACATTCTGGAGGTTGCGGGGTGAAAAGGCAGCACAAGCTCACAGGGACATTTAGCACTTCCTATCCACTGAAAAAAAACAGAAATTAAGCACTTAGCATGCAGAGGGCCGGGTCTGCAGGGCTTGCAGAGAAACAGAAGGACCAAGGGTGGATGTAGGAGCAATTTCCATGGGTGAATTGCACACGAGGGGTGCTGGCCAGAACACCCCAACAGCTCTCAGCATGGATTTTCTCATCCCTTCCTCACACCTCTGTGTGTCAGCATCCACCTGAACACTTGGTTTCTGAGGTTTAAGGGTACCCTGTGATCCTTCCAGGATTCTGGGGTGTCGTGGAGTTTTGTTGTTGTTGCTGTCATTTTTGTTGTTGGTTTTTGTTGGGTTTTTTTTCCCCTTAGCTCAACTAAATGTCAATTTTCAAGCCACAGTTCAATTTTCAAGTTGCCATCTATTCGCTTTCCTGGCTGCTGAGCAGCCTTGCCTCACTCATGAAGGGCAGGGGAGAGGCTGGTGGCTCATTCACAGCTCCAAAAACAGGGGGAGAGTATCCCAAAGTCGATGGAGTGTCACCTGCAACACATTGCAGTGGAGATCTGCAACACATCTCCACCTGCAACACATTGCAGTGGAGATTCCAAATCTATTTGTAATAAAATAGAAGGACAATAACATGGAATACAATGTTTGGAATGAAAAAAGTCACTTTTTAGAACTGAAATGATGTGGAGAAGTGAGACCACCTATGAGATGTTTTTATAAGGGGTCATTTTACATTTTCCAAGGGATTAAAGGGATTTATATTTACTGGGCTCTCCTGAAGCTGCAGTTGCAGGAGCTGAACCCTAACCAGGAGGTGAATTCACTCTCACAAGCAGAGTGTTGTCCTGACTCTCATCCCTTCCACACATGTGGAAGACAAATACTTAAATGCAGAAGGAGCCCTTCTTAATCCTCTCTCCTGACCTTTTCCCTAACATAGGCTGGAGAATTTCACCCCATTGCATCTGCACCCAGCTCAGGCATTTCTGACATCATTTTTTTGAAGTGTTTGCTATTCCCACACACTCTGGTAAATCTTTAAACGGTTCTAGCTCCTGGTTTTTTCCTAGTTGTGGAGGAGAAAAACATGGAAAACTACTACTGGTGTGTATGAATGGAATTTCTTTACTTAAAGGCATGGGGAGCTGCTGGTATCTCACCAGGAGAAGACAGGAAAGTGGGTAAGGAGTTAAAGCTCTGACCTTCAGTGTGTTTGGATGGGCTGTAACCACCTTCTTGCTTCCCAGAGCAGGAGCCCAGAGCATATGGATTTGTTTTTCCTCCCAGATGCCTCTAGCATGGCCTTAGCACAGTGGTGGGAACATAAAATCTTGTTGTGGTCCTGCTCCTGATGCACAGCTACTCGAGATCCCACGGGGATTCATCCTGTTTTCCTGCTGTGCAGGAGGAAAACACAGCAATTAATAGAAAACCAAAACAAACCCACACAGGCCGTGCCTGCGGGCATAGGGAAAACTGAATTCCAAATGAAACCAGAGGAGTGGCTGAATCAACAACAAAGCTCTGGAGAGCCTGGCTGTGGAATGGGGCAACCCAACCACGTTTCCAGGGAAGTCCAAAGGGCCCAGACACAGAGCTGAGGTTTGGTGTTGCTATTTCAGTCTCCTCATCTGCTCTCGTGACTTCTGGCTGTTACTAAAGACAGTGACAGCTGGTTCCTTTATTTTTTTTTCCTATTCTCTCATTTTCTCCACCCTCAAGCCTGGAAATCACCCATCTCTATGCAAAACATCCCTGCCTCTTCATCAGAATCTCCTCGAGCTGCTTTCAGCCCTGGGGCAGGATCCACTGGTCAATTCAGCAAGTGATGTCCAGCTTTAGAATCACAGAACCACGGAACTGTTTGGGCTGGAAGGGACCTTAAAGATCATCCAGTTCCACCCCCTGCCATGGGCAGGGACACCTTCCACTATCCCAGGTTGCCCCAAGCCCTGTCCAGCTTGACCCTGGACACTTCCAAGGAGGTGTACATCACCCTCATTATAAAGAATTTATTCCAAGTATCTAATCTAACCCTGTCCTCGATCACCCATTCCCTCTTGTCCTGTCCCTTCAGGTCCTTGTCCCAAGTCCCTCTCCAGCTCTCCTGGAGCCCCTTTAGGCCCTGGAAGGGGCTCTGAGGTCTCCTTGGAGCCTTCTCTTCTCCAGGTGAACACCCCCAGCTCTCCCAGCCTGGCTCCAGAGCAGAGGGGCTCCAGCCCTTGGAGCAGCTCCGTGGCCTCCTCTGGACTCTCTCCAGCAGCTCCACATCTCTCTGCTGTTGGAGCCGAGATCTGGAGGCAGCTCTGCAGGTGGGGTCTCACCTGAGCAGGACAGAGGGGCAGAATCCCCCCCTGCCCTGCTGCACACGCTGGGGGATCAGCTCAGGACATGGGGGGTTTCAGGGATGGGTCATGTCCAGCTCTCACCCACCAGCATCCCAAATCCTTCTCCTCAGGGCTGCTCTCGATCCATTCCCTGCCCTGATGGAAGCTGGGAAGCTGCAGCACTCCGTGTAAGGCACATTAGTAACCCCTGTCAGACTGTCACAATGGGCTGTCACTGCTGCGGGCAAACCACGAGGAGGCAGGAAAGTCCTGACCTCAAATTGCCACACAATCCTTGTGCAACACGTGGGGAACAGCTGATGGTGCCAAAATTAACTGTATCAAGTGCTTCTTGCTGACTGCAGAGGCTGAACTTGGTAACCCAGGGCTTTTATGGATTTTTGTTTTCTGAATTATTAGTTAAAGAAAGCCTTAGTGTTCTAATGTGTTCTTAGTGTTCTAATTCTGCATCTGCAGAATTTTTATTTAAAATTTGCCAAACCATGGGCATCAATCCTTGCCCAGTGGGAAGGAGTTCCATATGGGCACAGACAGAGCAAAAAAATTTCTCTTCTAACCAACTATGATAACAACATTGCAATATTCTTTATTACAGGCAAATACAGGGAAAAGGTAACTCATCCTACTTTCTGGATCACATTTGGTGCTTGGAATACCTCAGTTGTCTTTGGTGCAAAGCTGCTACGTTGCTCCTCAGCAGCACAGTGTGGACATTGAGTGTTTGGATGCCTCTTGGTGGAGGGAGACCCTGATCCACAAAAGAAGCTCCTTTTTTGAGTAATAACTCAAAGCACCTAAAAATAACAGAACAGCCTTTTGCAGGTCCCTTCCAACCCAAACCATTCTATGATGCACATTTGGGTGGGGAAATTAAAGCATTCAGGACCTGTTTGAGGGCACAAAGCGTGTTTGAATCCTATCAGATGACTGTAGAGGGTAGGGAGAGCCCAGCCTGGTACAACCCAGTCTTAACTCTGGGACTAATCTCCTGGGCAAACACGACCACACCTGGGTTTTGACTGAGTGATTCATTTCAGGGTTTAAAATGTCAGTGGTAGGGAGTAACAGGGACTGCAGCACAGCAGGGTAAATCTGAGGTGAACTACAGAGCGCGGCTTGGTACCACTCACCTGAGAGCCAGGGATCAAAGAGATCTCACTGTGCAGCATCCTCCAGGCCTTCGGTGCAAAACAGGCTGTCAGCACCCACCCAGGAGAGCAGTTATCCCACACAGAGCTGCCCTTTGCCCCTCCCAAGGCAGCCCTGGGGCATGCCTTGAAGTTCAATGAGGGAAAAGCCTTTCACAGGAGCAAAACAGAGCTGCGGGTGGCCGGGCAGCATTGCAATGTCCACGTTGCAGCAGGGATGTCACCCCCCACCATCCCCATCTGCCTGCGTTGTATTTTATGTCCCTCTATCCCCCATTCCCTGTGTCTTGTCCCTCCATCCCTTGTCCCAAGTCCTTCTCCAGCTCTCCTGGAGTCCCTTTAGGCCCTGGAAGGGGCTCTGAGGTCTCCCTGGATCCTTCTCTTCTCCCAGTGAACACCCCCAGCTCTCCCAGCCTGGCTCCAGAGCAGAGGGGCTCCAGCCCTTGGAGCAGCTCCATGGCCTCCTCTGGACTCTCTCCAGCAGCTCCAGATCCCTCTGATGTTGATGGTCCCAGATCTGGAGGCAGCTCTGCACGTGGGGTCTCACCTGAGTGGGGCAGAATCCCCTCACAATTTAAGGAACAGAGGAGGATGATGGTGCAGTATTCTGGGTCCTTCAGGAGATGTCTCAGAGGGACAGAAAGTGAGTGGAAGATGCCACTGAGGGGGATGGGAGCTGCCAGTTGTATCCCATCCACATCCTTGAGTGTGATGACAGGGAAATATTGAGGTCCCCTGCCGACCTTCTTCACCCTGGATGCTTTCCCTCCTCACTTTGGGGGCACTGCCTCTCCCACGTGCTGTGAGGCTTGTTCTGGCATGTGCTGAACCTTCACCCAGGCTGCAGAGATCTTATCAGAGCCACAGAGTCTGCAGAGATCTTATCAGAGCCACAAAGTCAAATTCCTGGGCTGCCTCTCCGTGCATCCTTTCCCTGCAGAACAAGCAGTCCTTCTGTTTCCCTCGTAAACCCATCAAAACCCAGCAGTTCTGACAGGCTGGAGCAGCAAAACCCGCATGAACCAGCTGAGGCAGGGCCTGGAGAGGGCAAACGGGTACTCTGTACTCATAAATTAACCTTCTCCTGGGGTCACGGTGACTCTGCAGCTGAACCCACCACTGTGCCTTTGGCACAGCTCCGTCCAGGATGCATCAGCCTCTCCCAGACATTTCCCAGGCATAGCTCAGGGGCTCAGAGGCCACTCCTGAAGGGCCATTTGGGTGCAAATGCCTGTTTTCTGGAGCCCAAAGCTTTTGGTTCCAGCAGTGGGCTCAAGGCCATACTGCCTTTAGCCTGGAAATCCTGGGGGAAATCATCTGCTTCTCCACACTTGCATGTCCACAGCACCAAAGTCAGGGGGCTCCCCCCACTCCATGGAAGTCATCTGGTCTGAGCCCCCTTGCTCATACAGGCCACACAGAGCAGGTTGCCCAGGTCCATGTCCAGATGGATTTTAAATATCTCAAAGGGTGGAGACATCTCTCTTTGGGCAACCTTTTTCCAGTTCTTGGCCACCCTCACAGTAAAACAGTGTTTCCTGGTGTTCAGAGGAACCTCCTGTGCTTCAGTGGGTGCCCGTGGCCCCTGGTCCTGTGTATTTTACTTTAAACATAGAATCTCCATCTTTGAGAGTGATCTCCATCCTTGGAGATATTCAGAACCCATCTGGACACAGTCCTGGGCAACTGGCTCTGGGTGGCCCTGCTTTAGCAGGGGGCTGAACCAGGTCACCTCCTGAGCTTCCCTTCCCATCCCCAGCCCCCCTGCAGTGACTTGTAAATCCTATGAGGAGAGGCTGAGGGAGCTGGGGAGGGGGCTCAGCCTGGAGAAAAGGAGGCTCAGGGGGGACCTTCTCGCTCTCCACAACTCCGTGTCAGGGGGGGATCGGGCTCTGCTCCCAGGGAACAGGGACAGGATGAGAGGACAGAACTTCAATCTATGACCAAGGGAAGTTCAGGCTGGACATCAGGATGAATTTCTTCATGGAAAGGGTGCTCAGGCATTGGAAGGGGCTGCCCAGGGAGGTGGTGGAGTCCCCATCCCTGGAGGTGTCCCAGGAACAATTGGACGTGGCACTCAGTGCCCTGGTCTGGGTGACAAGGGTGGGGACCGGCCACAGGTTGGACTCGATGACATTGGGAGACCTCTCCCAACCTAAACGATTCTGTGATTCTGCCACTTTACAACCTCCTTCCGATGTGTCACTGGGCTCTCCTCTGCACCCAGCGCTGGGGTGACGGGATCTGGGTGGTGCCGCGGGTTTGAGCCGCGCTTTGTCCGGCCCGGGCTGGGCTGGGCTGGGCTGGGCTCGGTCCGCGGGGCCAGCCCGGGGCGGGGCGGGGCGCGCATGCGCGGGGCGGCCGCGGGGGCTCCCGGAGGCGGCGGACCCGGGACTCGGCGGCGGCAGCGGGAGAGGGAGGAGAGAGCGGACAGCGGAGGGGACACTGAGAGCGGTGAGTGCCGGAGGGGAGAGCGGACGGTGAGTGCGGGAGGTGAGTGCGGCCACTGAGTGCGGGAGGTGAGTCTGGACATTGAGTGCGGGAGATGGAGAGCAGGCACTGAGCGCGGGAGGTGAATGCGGGCACCGAGAGCGGACACTGCGGGCGGTGAGTGCGAAGGGTGAGTGCAGTCGGTGAGTGCGGGCGGTCCCCTCCCCGCCGTCCCCTTCTCCTCCCCCCGGGGCACCCCGCCGAGGGTCCCCAGCGAGCTCCCGGTGCGCTCCGCGCGGGTACCGCCGCTCTTGCATCCCCGCCGCGCCGGGAGCATCCTTCCCCGCGGGGGCAGCGGGATGCCGGGGGTGGTCGCTGTGCGGTTCCTGGTGCTTGCAGACACCGCCGGGGTGCGGGGGAATGCGGGATCTTTCCCTCTGCCCCGCGCGCAATTGTGGTTCATCAAGCCGGGGTTGGTCCAGTGGTCAGGTGGATGCTGGGGAAGAGCTTGAGGCGGGGAGGGATGAGCAGGGAAACATGGATTTTGCCTTAAATTCCCCCGTTAACGGTATCTCAAGGGCTTCCTGAAGGAGAGAGGTGGGCAGTGGTTTTCCTCCGTGTTTGTTTGAAGTGGCTGTGGGCGGATTTTCCTTGAATGACTTTGACACCCGGGGAGCTTGGGAGGCCACGGGAAGGAGATGCATAGTTCAGCCGTGAGCTGGGAGAAGAACCAGCTCCCGGTGTTTGCCTTGGAGCTGCCGCCTGCTCCTTGCGAAGACACGAGCTGGGGCGTGTCTCCAAAGGGTCACCGAAGGGTTGTTCCCTGCTGATCTTCTCCAGGACACTTCGGGGTCATGTTCCCCCTGTATCCCATCCCATCTGGATTTTTTGATTTTTTCCTGGCTGAAAATACCACAAGCATCTCACTTTGGGGGGGGGGGTGGGGGGTGGGAGGGAAAATATTATGGACAGTCTTAAAGCGTTCTGGTTTTCTTCAACACAAATACATAGATATATAAGTTTGGGTGAACATTTAACAGTTGTTTGTTTGGTGTCAAACCAATTCCTCTCTGGCATGAGCAGGGTTGGGTACGGAGCATCCCGGGAGCTGTGCTGAGGTGGCTTTGACTGGAGCACACTGGTTTTTATTTGGATGGAGAGATGCACTTGTTGTGGGATGCTGTGGGATCGTGGGTTCAGAGCTGGGAAATGATTTAGGCATCGTTAGTTGGGGGATTTTTGGGTGGGATGGGGCTTGGAGCAACCTGGTCTAGTGGAAGGTGTCGCTGCCCATGGCACGGGGGTTGGAACGCAATGAGCGTTAAGGTCCTTTCCAACCCAAAACATTTTAGGATTCTAGGATTGCTCACTGGGGATTAGGATGAGGAGGAGTGTGATGCTGCCCTGGCAGCAGTCATTGAAAAAGAGCAAAGTCTTGAAAAGGTAATGAAAAAGGATGAATCCAGCAGGTCTGAAGTCTGTTTTTGCCCTCTGCCAGGGCAGGAAGGGGACAGGCAGCCATGAATTCTGAATTCTAGCAGCAGACTGTGCTCCTGCCTTGGAGTGCCATGGTGACATGTGCTGCAAATGATTGCTAGAAACCCACAGGAGGCTCATCAGGCCAAACCACACAGTTGCACGTTTCCTCCTGCGCAGCCGGGGAAGGTGTGGGTTAACAGCCCTGCACCCTGCAGGATTTTCTGTTTCCTGGGCATTCATTGCTTTTATTTGTTTACGCTGAAGCTGCAGCCAGTGGCTGAGCAGAGGGCTGTGTCCCTGGGGGTGCAGGGAGCAATGGCAGGGAGGGATGGCCGTGCCAGCGAGGCTGGGGACAAGGGAGGTGCCACTGCCGGGTCACGTGTGTGAGCTTGCAGCTACTTGCACGTCTTGAGTCAGGCACCAGCTTAATTTTTTATCTGCCAGTTTATGGGGTAAGCCTTGCTCCTGGGGTCAGACCAGTAGCCCTTTAACTGCATAAATAATTAATCATTAATAAATTCCAGAAGAAGAAATACCCAGGGAGGCTGCTGGAGGCTGCAGCTGTACAGATGTGGCCGTACCTTATGAGCTCCATCCTTCACAGAATCATGGAGTGGTTTGGGTTGGAAGGGACATCAAAGATCATCCAGTTCCAACCCCCTGCCATGGGCAGGGACACCTTCCAGTAGATCAGGTTGCTCCAAGCCCCATCCAACGTGGCCTTGAACACTTCCAGGCAGTAAGGGGAAGCTTGCTCCCAACTCCTTCCCACCCCCCAAGCCCCACCAAATCCTTGGGATTGAGTAGGGTTGTAAGCATGTGGATGCAGCACGGCCGGCATCCCTTCTGGGGGGAGAAATCTGCCATCTGGCTCTCGCCTGGGGCTTTGTAGCCCCAGGAAGGGCATCACTTCCATCACTGCAAACCTGGAACCTGGCTGGGAGAGACCATGGGGTTAAATGGGATGAGGTCCTGGATGGGGACAAAGACTTTTAGTGCAGGGGAGAGGAGAGCTCGTGGCTCCACGGGGTTGGCACAGGGCTGCAGTCTGTCCCTGGCAGCCTCCTCTCTGCCCGCAGCAGCCGCAGGGCTCTGCATGATTTATATACATTTTTTTCGAGTGACCAAAGCTCTAAAATCCTCAACCTTAAAAAAAAAAAAAATGTTTTTGTGCAAGAGGCTTTTGTGGATGACAGCAAAGCTGAGCAGCCTCAGCCCAGAGGTTCTTTTGGGGACGATTTGAGCCCCCAAACAGCACACGGCCAGTTTGGTTTGGTCGCTCTGCCCGCAGGCAGATGGTTCCAGGGTTGTCCCATCAGCAGATGGATCTGAGCAGGGAGGGATTTGCTGGCTTGTCGAGGTCTCCCTGTGCTGGCAGGAGTTCCCAGTTCCAGCAGGCCTGCACTGAAGGAAGATTAGTGCTGAAGGAAATTTAGGAGGTGAAAGTGGGATTGCCACTGTGACAAATCCAGGCTCCTTTGTCAGTCAGTGCAGGAGGAAAACTCCCAGGCACTTCACTGGCACAACTCCAATTTCTGGAAGCGGTCAGTCCCAATCCATCAGTGATCCCTGCGTGGCTGAATACAGCAGGCAGGGACTGGTGGGGGTGGCAGGACTAAAACCGTGCCCAGGAGTGTGTTGACACTTCAGCAGCCTGATGGTCGTAGTTTGGGACTGTGTCCTGGTCTGATTTGATTCCTGGTGTACTCATCCGGGGATTTCACAGCCACCTGAAATCCAGCCCCAAAGCATCGGGTGCTGTGTTGGTTGTGTGTGGGAAAAGTGGTGAGCGGGTCAGGAAAGCACAAACAGCAAAGGATTAGTGAGATCAGGAAGAAAAGCTGGGGAATATTACCTCGCCCTTGAGCAATTTTTGATACAGGGGGAGTGGATTTGCCAGAGGAGGGAATTCTCAGCCAGGGTCTGTAAGTAGAATTAGTGAACATTAACTGGTGCTGCAGGTGGGTTTCTTTTTTTTTTTTTTTTCAGGAATTATTGGTTGTTTTATCAGCAGCATCACCAAGCTCTAACCTGGGTTAGGCTTGACAAAACTGCAGCTGTGCTATCACAGCAAACCAGAAGTGTGCCATTCCCTAAAATGGTTTGGGAGATAGCACAGTCCAGGAGTTGTTCCTGGCTGACAGTTTGTGTGTGGCCACCCATTTGAGGGGTGCAGCAGCACAGGAATGGCCAAGCCAGCCCAGCTGATCTCTGAGCACCTGATGTTGTGAAAATCAACCCCCCCTGCACGTGATGCTTGGACTCTCACAATAAATCCACCAGCCTCATCCAAACTTTGGTTTCCTAACTTTGGGGTTCCATTCCCCTGCTTTGCTCCCCAAACACCACAGGGCCTCGGGGATGCCCCCCTTTTTGGGATGTTTTGCTGCAGGGACGTGGCATTTGCCAGCAGCTTTGTTTTGCTCTGTGCCCTCCGAGCACAGCGTTCCCTGCGCTGGCTCCGCTGCTCTCATCCCCTGGCCCCGTCCCAAAACTCGGGCAACGCTGAGCCCATGTCAAGAGGCACTTGCTGCTCAGCACGGCTGAGCTGGCTGCTGGCCCAGCTCGCTTCCAGGCCTGGAATTGCAGGGGAGCTGACACTGCCATGGCTTCCGTGGGGGATCCTGCCACCTCCCGCCGGCTTTCATGGCTCATCTCCCAGCATCACGGGACGTTCGTTTCTTGAGGGATACAAGCTTGGACAAACCCTGCTTGGGCTGCACGCTGTGTGTGTGTGTACAGAGAAAGGGAGAATTTGAGCCATCTTCTTTTATTTGAAATTTTCCACGAGGTTATTTTGACCTTTTTTCTTAGCAGATCAGGTTGTTTTATGTCGTGCCCTTCAGTAAATCACATGGCATCACCTTTTACCTGCCAGAGCATCCCAGCCTGAGCAGGTCCCTGTTGGAGGAGTGATGGGAATTGGGCTGATGTGGATTTAACAGGGTACCTAAGTGCCTTGAGGGAAATAAAATCTTCTGTGCAATGCACTGTTGAGTAGTCCCAGCACTGCAGTGCATTAGGAGCACAGCATCTTGTTTCCATCAAGCAGATGAAGACTGATATCCCTATTTCTTAGATGGGGAAGTGTAAGCCCAGTTTACACAAGTCCCAAGTACCTGGCCTCTCTCTGGTGGTGGGCATTTCCACTTCTTTGATGCTGGAGTGCAGATCAGCCCTTCAGACCCTGTTGCCTGCCCTGGCAGGGCTGGTCCCTGGCACAGACCATCAAATCATGGAATCACAGTGTGGTTTGGGTTGGCAGAGACATTAAAGCTTATCCAGTTCCACCCTCCTGCCATGGGCAGGGACACCTTTCCCTCTCCCAGGTTGCTCCAAGCCCTGTCCAACCTGGCCTTGGACACTTCCAGGGATGGGGCAGCCAGAGCTTCTCTGGGCAACCTGCACCAGTTGTAAATCCCATGTAAATCCCAGTAACTCCCTGCAGAAGGGATCTGGGTGTTCCTGCTGCAGTCTGGAGGAATGCTGGCACCTGAATGTGTGGCAGGAGAAGGAAGCAGGTAATACCAAGACTGCACAGGAACTGCTGCTTGAGCCAGTCCACGGTCTCTTATTTTCTCATCTCCAGAGGGGCCTTTCCAAAACACCGGGCAGAATGGGATGGAGGAGCTGGCACTGTGCTCCCAGGATGCTCTTTCAAAGTTTTCTCCAGCCCTTCACAAAGGTTTAATTACAGGAGGAGATGTTTGTGCTCAGGGAGGACCAGCCTTCAGACAACAGGATTTGGGATGAGGCTTATCCAGTGCATCTGAGCTGGGTGCAGCCCCGGTGCAGCCTCTCCCAGAGCCGAACTGCTCCCTGCCATCCTGGCGCCGTAGGAGCTGTGACACCAAAGTTAACCCCATGTAGGAAGGGGTCACAATAAAACCCCAAGCTTCAAAAGGGCATGGAGTCCCCCCAGGGACTTTTGCTCAACTGCCAGAAGAGAGGAATTCAGGAATTAATCACCTGCAGCTCTCCAAACCAGTCTGTTGGCCACTGCTGTTATTTTCGTGCTGTCCACAACCACTTCTCTCTTTTTTTTTTTTTTCTGTTTAAATGCAATGCATTTATTAAAGACTTCCCAAAGCTGAGTACCCCCGGTCCTCCCTGCTTTGTTTACCAGGAATTACTGCCTTTTTGGAAGCCTGTGTAAACCTCTGCTGCCTGAATACCAGTCTGCAAGCAAATCTGTCACACTGGTGCAGCCTCAGTCCCAGACAGTGAACTCGGGGGCTGGACCGGTGGGAAAATCGACCGTACTCTGTAGGAAATTTTCTCATTCAAACCCTTCCATCAGACTGTGACCAAAAAGCAAAAGAGCTGAGAAGAAGCTCGGGTTTCCAATTACCCTCTTCAAAAGGGAGAGAAAAATTGGAACAGGATCGTTCTCCTCCTGTGCCGGGAGTTTTTATTGTGGATGTAATGATCCAGCCTGGCCATCATCCACGCCCTCCTTCTCGCCTTGCAGCTCCCTCCCTGAACAAACGATACTTGGTTGCTGTTAATTGGGAGCAGCCAAAATAACTGAATCCCCCGGAGATGGGGGTGAGGACGGAATCTCAACGAGACACCCCGCCGATGAATGTGGCTTTCAGCTGCTCCTACGCCTCCGTGAAGGGAAAAGAATAGGGGCTCTGTGAAAGTGAAACAGCCAGTGCTGACCTTGGGTTTCTGGGTTGATGGGTTTTTGTTGTTGTTTTTTTTTTTTTGCCTCTTTCTCTCTCTCTTTTCTAACATTAATTGCTCGTCACTTTGTCCCATCACATGATCGCTGGAAACTGCCAACTTGTTCTCACTCACTCATATCACAAGGTTTGAAATAAGCAGGCTACCAGGTTCCTGATTTAGTGCTGTTCAGCCCAGTATCAGGTGTGTTTCTTGTGATTTCAGACTATTATTTTGAAAATCTCTGCCCCTCACAGCCTGTTTAAAACTGGCATTTTCCAGCTCTGAAAGCCTGCCTGGAATAATCTGTGCTGTCGGGGAGATGTGCAGTGCCCAGGCTCTGCATGCACTGAGCTCTGGGGATGAGAGGCGGTGGCAAAATCCTGGCATGAGCACGAGCGGTGCAAGCCGGAGCCAGGCTGTGCCTGGGACAGAAGCTGCCTGTGTCTCTCACACCCTTGTCAGCATGCAAAGCAGGCAGGCCATGGACTGCATTCCCATGCATTCCTATTCCCAGGGTCAACTGCCACCTTCCCATGTGTTGCCTTTGCTCTTTACGGGCAGTTTTCAGCAGGTTTCTCTGCAGGAGATGAGCCCTGAATCTGCTCTCTGTGGGTCTGTGCCCTCTTGGAGTTGGATTTCAGTTCCCGATGTCCTGGAGTTCACTCTGGCACTAGTCTGTGTTCTCCAAGATGTAAGGAACTTCAGCATGTCCTTTCTTCTTTTGCCTCACCGCCATCGTCATTGAATCATAGAAGCCCAGAATGGTCTGGGTTGGAAAGGTCATTTTTTTCCAACCCCTCTGCCATGGGAAGGAAAAAATTCTTCCCTGTAGGTTGGTGAGGCCCTGGCACAGGTTCCCAGAGAAGCTGTGGCTGCTCCATCCCTGGAAGTGTCCGAGGCCAGGCTGGACAGGGCTTGGAGCAACCTGGGATAGTGGAAAGTGTCCCTGCCCATGGCAGAGATGGAATGAGATGATCTTTAACATCCCGTCCATCCCAAACCACTCCACAATTCCATGATTTATGAATGAACTCCATTAGCTACAAGGAGCCAGAATAGTCTGGCTGTACATTGGAACAGGGCAGAGCGAGTGTTGCCTTCTGTTCACACCATGCCCTCATAGGAGTGCCCTAAAGTCAAAATTTGCCTCGCCTCCCTAAATGTTGGCATGTAACTCCACAGGGATACATAAGCTGCTGAATGAACTGCGTGTCCCATCACAGATCAGGACCCTGCAGACCCTTAGGAGAGAAACAAAGTTTTCATGAGAGTGCACAACATTAACTCCCCAGCAAGTGTGCTCTCTTCAGCATTACACATCTGTGACACTAAAACAGCATTTCCAGGGACCGTTCTGCCTTCTATGGCTAAGGCAGCTCCATCACATGCAGCAGACAAATTCCCCTGTAGCAAACAGGGGAAAAAAACCCAGCCTTGAGAGATGCTAAGGGAGAAAAGCCTAGGCAGTGTAGGGCAGAAAGATTTCCGGAAAATGAAACTTAATTATGACAGCTCCCCTCTGCTAGAATACGGAAGCAACATGAAAATATTTTGTCTCTTATCAGATGTTTTGAGTTTCTACAGGAAGTGAGACTTGCTACCTTTTTGAGAGTCTGCTCTGACTTTGCTCTTTGTGTTGTCTCACCCTGAGACTGCCAGGTCCCACCTCCGTACTTTCAGAAACTCTCTCATGGTGTTTTACACTGTCCTGTCCTCTCTATCGTCAGCCTGGCAGGGGTCTCCCATCACGGAATCGCAGAATGGTTTGGGTTGGAAGGGATTTTAAGGCTCCTCTAGTTCCAACCCCCTGCCACAGACAGCCACTAGACCAGGTGCCCACACAAACTATTTCTGTCTCACCTCTGGACACAGCTGGGATCTCATGTAACAGGAGAAAAATTCACTGTTTTCCACACTCAAGCAAAATAATTACTTGCATTTACTTTTTTTCTGCCACCCCCATCCCCCGCAGCTCCAGTCGTGTGCATATAAGCTTAGGAGACAAATTCTGCTCCTGTAAACCTGTGTGTATTGGTTTCACAGGAGTAACAACAGCCCTGCACAGTCTGGTGGGGCCCCACCAGCACCAATTTCAGTTCGTTTCAGGGCATTGTGATGAATTCTCTTCTATTTTGTGTGACACAAACACCAGCAGGGAAGAGAAGTATCTAGGTTATTGGGAAACAGGGGGTATTGGGAATTAATTTAATGCCAGGAGTTGTTCTCCACACATTAGGATCCTGCTGTGCCCTGAATCTGAATCTTGCCAGCCAGAGCTTAGCAAGTCTGGAGGTTACCAAGGAGCAGAGCAGAGCAGGCAGAGGAGTGCCCAGCACTGGGTTTGGCTGCTCTGAGCATCCAGGGACATTTCTGGCAGTCATTGGCTCCATGGATGCTCCCAAAGCTCTGATGCTGTACCCAAACTGCAGCCAGCTTGGATGCAAAGCCTCTCATTTCTTCATTCCCTCTCAGTCCTGATGCTTCTTACTTGTAGAGGCATGAGGGCTGCAGGTTTGGGACTGTGGATTTCTCCGCTTCTCCCTCTGCCATACTCACTACAGTAACCCATGGGCAAGTTGTGTGACAGGGAAGCTTGAGTTTCTTTGCAACCTCCATGATTTGGTTGGGACCCTCCTAACTCATGTGCACACAGGCAGGTTATCCCTTAGATGAGTAATTTACATCCCAGTTTTGTCCCTGAGCATTTTGTTCTGGGTTAAGGGGCGAAAAATCACCTTCATAAATCATCAGATGCTTTCTCGCCAACGAACTGCTTCCTGCATTCCCTTGTTGGCAGCTCGTGGCTACTGAACACGCTCCAAGCTGAGTGCCTGAGGAAGTGGGGAGGAAGGGCAGGCTTGTGACATTGCTGTGCCCATCTGATGCAGGCTGAGCTGCAGCGACAGGGCTCTGCCATCCTCCTCTGTGCTGAATTTAGGTCAGGGAACAGATACCCCTGGGAATCTGGTACTCCCTCAGACCCTTCTCTAACTCCCCAGGAGATCTGGTACCTCTAAACTAGACAATATTCATAGAATCATGGAATGGTTCAGATTGAAAGGGACCTTAAAGATCATCTTATGCCAACCCCCTGCAGTCCCCTGAGCAGGGACACCTTCCATTATCCCAGGTTGCTCCAAGGCCCATCCAGCCTGAACAGTTCTGGCAATGGGGCAGCCCCAGCTTCTCTGGGCAATCTGTGCCAGGGCCTTGCCACCCTCACAGGGAAGAATTCCTTCCCAATATCCCATCTATCCCTGCCCTCTAGCAGTGGGAAGTCATTTTCCCTTGTCTTGTCCTTCCAGGCCCTTGTCCCAAGTCCCTCTCCAGCTCTCTTGGAGCCTCTTCAGGCACTGGAAGGTGCTCTAAGGGCCAGTATCTCGCTGGTGCCTTGGTTAATCCCACTGGGAACGGCAGCATGCTCTTCTCCCCAGTGCACCACCATTAACATTTCCTCTTTGTCCTGTCCCCACAGGGCAGGAAGACGACGTTCCCTGGTGCGGGGCTGAAGGCAGCAGGATGACAGCCATCCTGGAGCGGCTCAGCACGCTGTCCCTCAGCGGGCAGCACCTCAGCCGGCTGCCCCGGCTGCTGGAGGACGGCTTCCCCAAGATGCCCTGCACGGTGAAGGAGTGCGAGGTGCCGCAGCTCTTCCGGGAGCCCTACATCCACAGCGGGTACCGCCCCACCGGCCAGGACTGGCGCTACTACTTCCTCAGCCTCTTCCAGAAGCACAACGAGGTGGTCAACGTGTGGACTCATCTCCTGGCGGCGCTGGCCGTGCTGCTGAGGTTCAAGACGTTTGTGGAGGCCGAGCAGTTGCCTGTGGACGCGTGGTCCTTGCCGTTGCTCATCTTTGTCCTCTCCTCTGTCACCTACCTGACCTGCAGCCTCTTGGCCCACCTGCTGCAGTCCAAGTCAGAGCTGTACCACTACACCTTCTACTTTGTGGACTATGTTGGAGTCAGCATCTACCAGTATGGCAGTGCCCTGGCTCATTTCTACTACAGCTCTGACCAAGCCTGGTACGACAAGTTCTGGCTTTTCTTCCTGCCAGCAGCAGCTTTCTGTGGCTGGTTGTCCTGTGCCGGCTGCTGCTACGCCAAATACCGGTACCGACGGCCTTACCCCATCATGAGGAAGATGTGCCAGGTGATCCCAGCAGGGCTGGCTTTCATCCTGGATATCAGTCCCGTGGCTCACCGGGTGGTCGTGTGTCACCTGGGGGGCTGTGAGGAAGATGCTGCTTGGTACCACACGTACCAGATACTGTTTTTCCTTATCAGTGCTTATTTCTTTTCCTGCCCTGTCCCTGAGAAGTACTTCCCTGGCTCCTGCGATATCGTTGGCCATGCCCACCAGATCTTCCACACCTTCCTGGCCATCTGCACCCTGTCACAGCTGGAGGCCATTCTTTTGGATTACAAGAACAGGCAGGAGATTTTCCTGAAGAGACACAGGCCTTTCACCGTTTATCTCTCCTGCATCTCTTTTTTTGGCTTGGTGGCCTGTAGCGCCATCACAGCTTACATCCTGCGACGCAGGATCAAGGCCAGCCTGGCTAAAAAGGACTCCTGAGAGTCACGGACGTGACAGGCATGACATCACCAGAGAAAATCAAGAAAAGGGGGCATAACATACTAGAGACATGACTGTCTTATTTGCCTAACACGCCGTGACTAACCAGGACCCTGGATTCAGATGGAGGGCTGGACACGTCATGCTGGATGCATTTTCACAGCAGGGCTTGCCTTTTGCCATCCAAGGGGGGAACATGGAGTGTTTTAAGCCAGAACAAGTCACTGAACCAAGGATGCTGGAATAGGCAGAGGTTCCTTGTTCATCCTGGTAGAGCAGTGGGTGAGACCTTGCTGAAGGTCAGGGAGGGCGGCCTGGAGGCCGTGGGACTGTAGAAGAGTGTGCCAGGGCTCACAACACCATGAGGACCACAGCTGGATGTGATGACCTCTCTGGGTTTTGCCATATCTGTGGGAGAACTGTTCCTATCAAAGGCAGTAGGAGGGTTTTGGGAAGTCTGTGTTTCTAGGGTTCAGGTGTGAGGGCACATGTGGCACAGTGGCTGGCAGAACCCTTTTCCTGTTCCAGCCAGAGGTTCTCTGTACGCTCTCTTTATCAACTGTGTCAATGCCAGGTCGCTTAGGCGGCTTTGGGCAAACATCTTTGGAGATCCAGGCTTGACCTGGGGTCCTCTGGGACAAACTGGGTCTGTGTCATCTGTCTAGGGAGTCTGACCAACCTCTAGCAATGTCCATGAAGTGTGGAATAACCTGGATGTGATCTGTTTGATACAGGAAAGGCTCTGCTCCTCCAACAGCACTACTGTGGTCACAGCCAAAAGGGTATGAAGGTGAAGGAGTCTTTATTCCCCTCGTAATGGTGCTTCGTGTCCTTGGTGAGCCTTGTGGGAAAGTTGACCTTGAAGCTGCAGGGTTGCTTTTCTGCAACCAGTGGGGTTGTGACTCTGGCATGTTTTTATCAGTATTAGATGAAGGTGGAACAGCAAAAGCCAAGAGCAGGGTGACAACATAAGGGTCCTGCACAACCTTGGGATGGGTTTGTCCTTGGGACTTGGTGATTCCTGTGTGGACTAGCAAAGATAATGGTCAGGGTCACTTAATGTCCATAGGTCGCTCCTGTCCAAGGTAACAAAGGCTGGGTTACTGTGTCCCCCCCTAGAGGAGTCTCTTCTGTGCTTGCCTGGGGGGAATATTGAATATGGAGCCACCAAGGAGGTTTAAATCCTTGCTGAAACCAAGGAATCCATGGCATCTATCCCAGCCATGGATTTGTCTCACTGAACCCAAGGGCAGGCAAATGAATTGTGATTGCTGGTTCTGAGCAGGCAGAGTGTAGGGGTGGGGATATGGTTGGTGAGGACAGGCACTGATTTCTGCACTTCATCTGTGTTTTAGCTCTTGAGGTGTGTATGTGTGTTCATGTTCCATGCATGTGCATGGGATTTGTTATCCAGAAAGGCTTTGCCTTGGGATTTTATATCTCCAGAGCCTTCTAGCTGGATTAACCCTAAGGAAACAGTGCTGTCCTGCTGGAGGAGCAAGTGGGCCAAACAACAGATTTGTTAATAGGTGGTGGAAAACAGACCTGTAAATAGGTATTTTGCTGGTCCTGTATTTTGTGGGTAAATTTGGAACTCATGGCCGTATAGAAAATTAAATACAAAGGGAGAGAGAAGTAAGTTTGGAGTATAGGAGAAGAAATAATAGGAAAGCCTTCAGGAGGTCATCAAGTTCACCCTTTCTCATCAGTCCTGGCCTCCTGGTTTACATGCAGTCCAGCTTAGAAATTAATTACTTCATTTCTTAGGGTGTTATTGATGGTACAGCCATGCTGACCTAGCGGAAAATCTGCCTCAGGGGAGATGCCAAGCAGGGGTGGTCCCACTTCCACCTCACTGAACCCCTTCCCAAGCACAGAAGCTCATCTCACCATGGAGCGAGCCAGTGCCAGGAGAGGGACCATCAGGAAACCAATCCTACTGAAAAAATGTCAGTAATTTTCAGCTGGTTTTAACTCTGAGCCAGCTCACTTGGACAACGTGGCTGCCTGCAGGGAAGGGCTGGAGTGGAGGCCAGCAGCAGATCCTCCTTGCATGGCAGCTGGCTGCTCAACTCACTCAGCTGCGCTGATGGACTGCTCCCTCCATGGCCTCTGGCTTTGTTTGTGGGTCTCCTCCCAGTTTGAGGAAGGGCTTCCAGTGGGAGCAGCTTTTTCTCACAGCCTAATTTGCCTTGGTTTTGGGGTAGGTAAGGCAGAATAAGGCACTGGGTGTGGAACCGGCTGGACCGTATCAGTGGGTTCCTGTGCGGAAACAGAGGGAAATCAGGCTGGTCCGGAGCTCATTTCTGGGATAAAATGGAGAAGGATTGGGCATGGCTGATAATAGCAAACCTGCTCTGCTGCTACCTGGAGTTATACTGGTACCAAAGGAAGGGATCACCCAGGTGTCCCCTTCTCTGAGGGTTTGAAAACAGATGACATGCCCTGTCCTTGTCAAAGGAGGGTCAATATGGTAATGCCATCTCGTTCAGGGACAGGGAGAGGAGCCCACGTGGCTCTTCCAAGGTACTTTGGATCATATCTTCTCCTCCCTGGCTGAGCAGAAGTGACACTTCTCTGGAGCAGTGGTGTGACAGTGGAGGTGCTTTTGCTCACTCCCACCTTTCCCCTCAGGTGAAGCTGCTCCCATCTCCACATGGCCCTGCACTCCCACCTGGAGCTGACCTCATGGTTACGATGATGGGTGGAGTGAGCAGGGACCTCCTGTACTGATCTGTGCTGCTGTGAGGATGCGCCCTTGTGTCACAAGGGGCTCACCAACACTGGAGCTTCCTTCATCCCTGTCTCCATCCTCCTCCTCTTCCTCCAACCAGCTTCTTTCTTTCCTTCATCCCCAGACTTCATCCTTGTGCCTTATGCACCTGGCTGCCTTCCTGGGCAGACTCCACATGCTGCAGTCTGCTGGACTTCAGCTGGGAAGTGGCTGTGGAAGCTTTGCCAGTGATCCAGAGGACACCAGGGCTCCAGAAAGAGCCGAAGTGCCGCTGTGATAAATGCTCAGTTTGTCTGAGAGCTCCCCAGGACCTTTTCCTTGGGCTCACTGCTTGGAGAAGGTCTCCTCCATCCTGGTGTTCCTAAGGAGGCATGGCTGGGAAGGATGTACCAGTGGCCAGGCTTGGTGAAGAGCTGACCACAAAAGGTTGAGCACACCTGAGATCCCAAAGGGACAGAGGTCACAGTCCTCTTCCTCAGGAATCTCTGGTCCTGAGGCAGTATTCTTGCAGATCTTGCAAACCATGACAATTCCTAAGAATTCATCCCAGTGTGCCTTGTGCTATTCCTTTTTGAGCTTAATCCTGAAGGAATCTGAAGATCAGGGGCAGCCTCTTTGCTGTCTGCTGGTCCCTGGTTGCTCTTAACAGCCAATTCCCACTGACAGGATCTGCTCAGTGTATGGAGCAGGAGGGGAGGATGGAGACAGGTGCCTTCAATTTGTATTTATGCCTAATTTGTGTAACGAGGCAAGGACGGGTTCCTCATGTGCCTTGCAATTTACATCTTTTACTGACAAGATTATTTTTAAGCACTGTTTGTTACTAAACAGAAGTACAAAAGAGTTTGTATTTTTTTCCTTTGGGAAACAGGGAAGAGTATGAGTGTTCCTTATTAACCATCCCCTTCCCAACTCCCATCTGCTGACTTTGTATGGTTGAAAACATTGACAATATTTTAAGCTTTGTACTGTACTGATCTTTATTTAAAAACTTTAGTGGAAAAAAAATCTGTGAAAGCAAAACAATTGGTGTGGTGTGAAATTTCCAAATGCACAACTACAGAAGGTTATGACTCATTAGAAAGGAAAGGGGATAATAATTACAGAGGGGATATATTAGAGCGATAATAATTACAATAATGAACAACAGGGTGTGGTTTTATCTGTGCATCTCAAAGTACTTTCCAGGTTTCACGACACCTATTGGATTTCATTCCCTTTCCACAAGGGAAGTGCAGAATGGCTGCTCTGACACTGATTTGAGAAATTTTAGTTCATCATCCACAATCACAGAAGGGTTGAGTTTGGAAAAGATCTCTGAGGGTCCAACCCTCAGCTCAAGCAGGGCCCCCCAGAGCTGGTTGTTCAGGTCCATGCCCAAATGGATTTTGATTATCTCTGAGGATGAAGACTCTTTTGCCTCTCTGGGCAACTGTGCCAGTGCTTGGCCACCCTCACAGTAAAAACATGTTTCCTGACGTTCAGAGGAACCTCCTGTGTTCCAGTGTGTGCCCGTGGCCTCTGGTCCTGGCACTGGGACCTGGCACAGAGCCTCGCCCTGTCCTCTTTGCACCCTCCCTTCAGGGATTTATATACACCTATTAAATCTTTAAATATTCCCTGACCTGATCCTCTTCCACCAAGGAGCATATTCCTTGCTCCAGCCCTTCTCTCTGGTTTCAGGGACGAGGGATTCCTGAAGGGCTGGTCTTGCTGGTAAAGACTGAGGTGAAGAAGGCTTTTCCATGTTCTCTGTAGCCGGCTCCTGCATCTTACTGAGCAATGGGCCCACATTTTCCCTACTCTCCCTTTCATCACCCTATAGAAACCCTTCTGGTTGTCTTTGACGTTCCCGAACAGATTCCAGTTGGACTTTGCCTTTCCTCATCCCTGCACACTCAGATAATGTCTCTGTATTCTGTGGGGTTCGAGCGACTGCAACAGTGTTCCTTTCTATCTGTGTCCTTGCTTTCACCTTCTGTCTGCTGCTTCTGTGTTTGAGTTTTGCCAGGAGCTCCCTGTTTATCCATGCAGGCCTGCTGGCATTTTTGCCCCACTTCCTGCTCAGTGGAATGGACTGTTCTTGAGCTCGGAGATGGCTCCTCCCAGGCCTCCTTATCCCAAGGCACTCCACCAAGGAGGCAGAGGCCTTTGAAGAGGCCAAATTCTGAAGCCTAGAGGTGTTTGAGGTACCCTCCTCCCTTCTCTCAGGATCCTGAACTCCCCCAGCCACGTCTGCCTTTGACCCCCACATCCCCAGCGAACCATGGCTGGTGAGTCTGATGTCCAGCAAAGCAGGTCTCCTTGTTGGCTCCTCCATCACTTGGAGGAGGGAGGTACCAGCACTGCATTCCAGAAACCTGGATTGCAAGTCATTGAACCATAGAAGGGTTTGGGTTGGAAGGGACCTTAAAGATCATCCACCCTGGCATGGCCAGGGACACCTTCCACTAGACCAGGTTTCTCAGGGCTCTCTCCAACCTGACCTTGAATGTTTCCACAGGTAGGGCATCCACAGCTTCCCTGGAAAACCGATGCCAGGGCCTCACCACTCTCACAGTAAAGAATTTCTTCCTGAAATCCAATCTAAATCTACTCTCTGGCTTTACTTTGAAGCCATTCCCCTTTGTCCTGCCACTACATAAATAGTTCCTCTTCATCTTTCATGGCAGCTCCCTTCAGGTACTGGAAGGCCACAATTAGGACACCCTGAAGCCTTCTCTTCTCCAGGATGAACAATCCCAATTCTCTCAGTGTTTCCTCTTAGGAGAGGTGCTCCATCCCTCTTGTGTTGTCCTTGCAGCAGGTATCAGGCTGGATGAAGTCCCCAAGAGGCCCAGGGCCTGCAAAGAGGCAGCTGCCCAGTACAGTGTCACCCATACTGGTTATCCCTTGAACCCTTCCCCGTAAGCTCTCCGTTGGCTCATCATCCACGCAGAATTCCAGGCACTCCAGCTGTTCTCTCACTAAAGGGCAGCTCCCTCTCCTCACCTTCTTAGCCTGTCTGTATCCCTCCATTGCAACACTCGGGTCATGGCAGCCATCCCACCACGCCTTCCTGATCCCAACAAGATCGTAGCCCTGCGGATGCACCCAGGTCTCTGACTCGTCATGCCCAGTCCCCACACTGCTGGTGTTCTCTGTGCACACTTTGGAGAGACACCCCAGCACACCGACATCCCAGATTTAGGGACCCGAGTTTTAGGGATTCCTCCATCATGGTGTTTTGTTGATTTTCTGATCCGTTTCTGTCACATCACTCCATGTCCTCAGCTCATCAGCCTTGTCTGGGAGGATTGTGTGTGATCACATACATAATTCATCAATTTTTCGTGAATTCCAGCACTTAAAACCTCTAGAATATCTTCTATTTTTCCTTCCAATAGCCAATAATTTCAATTATTATTTCTTAATGTAACACGCAGACCAAGGCTTCTGCAGGTTGTGTTTTTACCCACCAGAGGGCGAGTTCTCTCCATCTGTGTCCGCCAGTGCCACGAAAGCAGAGCCCGATAAAGAATTCCTTTTCCCTTTCAGGAGTAGATAGCAGGGATGTGGGAAGCTAAAAAGGCTCATCTTGACCTTGGCAAGTCAGACTTGTCTGTACAGAAGTTGTCAAGGATGCAGCTTAATCCAGATCTTCTTAGTTCCACTTCAATTCCTTATTCCTCATTTCTCCTCTCTCCTGCTTTACAGTCACTATTCCTAAGCACCAGCTTCTGCTCTGGCTTTTCTTCTGCTTTCTTCTGTGGAATCCCAGAACGGTTTGGGTTGGAAGGGACATTAAAGACCATCTCGTTCCAAACCCCTGCCATGGGCAGGGACACCTTCCATTAAACCAGGCTGCTCAACGTGGCCTTGGACACTTGAAGGGATGGCACAGTCACAGCTTCTCTGGGCACCCTGTGCCAGGGCCTCCCCACCCTCACAGGGAAGAATTCCTTCCCAATATCCCACCTATCCCTGCCCTCTGGCAGTTTAAAACCATTGCCCCTTGTCCTGTCACTGCATACCATTGTAAATAGTCCCTTTTTGGCTCTCTCGGAGCCCCTTTAGGCACTGGAAGGGGCTTCAAGGACTTCCTGGAGCCTTCTCTTCTCCAGGCTGAACATCCCCAGCTCTCCCAGCCTGTTATCTTTGCAGGCTGTGTACCAGGCACTCTGCCACACAGCCTTGCCACAAATTTGCTGTCACTCTCCTCAGGGATCCTTGGCACACGGAAGCGAATTTCCTTCTCTGAAATAGACCCCGTTCCCTGTTAAATGCTGCCTGGATATTGCAGCTTGAAAAATCAGAGCGAGTGCTTGATCAGAGACCTGCACCTGGGTCTGAATCAGCCCTCACAGCAGCAGCTTTGCTGTCTTCCAGATCCAGCTCTTCCAGCCCTGCTTGGCCTTCAGTCAATTATTTTCCTTTCTAAGCTCATCAGCCTCATTCTTTATCTCGCACCGTCTGGCTTTCTTCTCTGTCCCACACCATGCTCAGACAGACTGCTTAACTTCTGCTTACAAAACCCTCGGATCTGCTGCCTGCCCTTGGATCACAGCCTGCCTTGGCTTGCTGATAAAGAGAACAAAGCAAAGATGCACAAAAAACTTTTTTCCTTTTTTCATAGAATCCTAGAAGGTTTGGGTTGGAAGGGACCTTCAGGATCATCTCGTTCCAACCCCCCTGCCATGGGCAGGGTCACCTTCCATTAGACCAGGTTTCTCCCAAATCCTGTCCACCCTGGCCCTGAACACTTCCAGGGATGGGGAATCCGCTTCTTTTGGGGAATCCACAACTTCCATAGGCAACAAACAACTTCTATTTTCCATGGTGATGGATTTGGCTGTTTTCTCTCTTACGTTATGGAGGGACTTTTGCACAATCACCTCTCTCTTGATGGCATCCCTGATGCTTCTTTTTGCCCCTTCCTTCAGAAATAAAAACCATGTTTGAAAGAGAGGGATTATATCAGTGCTACATATGAAAAATACACTATTTCACAACTATATACATTTTTATACATGTATATATACATCATAAACCAACACAACCACTTCTGTTAAAACATTTCAATCACTCCAGGTATGGATTTATGCCTTCACAGCTACTCCTCACTGTGGGCACTGCACAGGGCAGGGAAAACTCCCCAAAAAGAAGCAGTCCAGCTGCCAAACCCGTTTTGGAGGCCAAGATATTTTAATGTGAGGGGGTTATGAGGGGCTACGAGGGAGACAGGAGGGGGCCCTGAGGGGGATATGAAAGGCTGTGAGTGGGATACGAGCGGACTGTGAGGGGCTCTGAGGGGAAAATCCTTAATAAAACAGGATTAACGCTTTCTCCGTGTTTTTTCACGCTGCGGAGGCCGGACTCCCCTCACGGCGGTGGGGGGGGGGGGGGGGCGCGGTTCGGCCCCGGCGCGTGGCGCTCACTGCACAGGCGCAGAGAGAGAGGGGCGCGCAGGTCCCGCGCATGCGCACTGAGTGCGCGGGCGGTTGCCGTGGAGACGCGTCGGCGGGGCCGGGCCCGGAGCGCCGCCACCGCCATGAGCTCGGGGCCGGAGCCGGATCTGGGGCCGGGGCCGCGGACACGGCCGGGGACAGGGACAGGGACAGGGACAGGGCCCGGCATCGGGCCCGGGCCGGGGCTGCCCTTCCTCCCCGGCTGCGCCATCAAGGACCCCACGGTGAGCGCGCCCGCCCACTGTACCCCTGCTGTACCCCCTTCCCACGGGAATCCCCCGCATCAAGGTGGGCTGGCCTGGCGGGTGCCCCCCTGAGAGGTGCCCTCAGAACGGGCCTCTGCACCCCCCTACACCCGCTCCAGGTGGTACCTGGTACCCCCTTAAGACACTCTCTGGGAACCTGGTACTCCCTCAGACCTTCCTCTAAATCCACGGGAGACTTGGGACCCCTAAACTCGGCAGTATTCATAGAATTGTGGAATAGTTTGGGCTAGAAGACCTTAAAGACCATCTCACTCCACCCCCTGCCATGGGCAGCCACACCTTCCACTATCCCAGGTTGCTCCAAGCCCTGTCCAGCCTGGCCTTGGACACTTCCAGGGATCCAGGGGCTGCCACAGCTTCTCTGGGCACCCTGTGCCAGGGCCTCACCACTCTCACAGCCAACAATTCCTTCCCAATATCCCATCTAACCCTGCCCTCTGGCAGTGGGTAGCTATTCCCTGTGTCCTGTCCCTCCACCCCTTGTCCCAAGTCCCTCTCCAGCTCTCCTGGAGCCCCTTTAGGCCCTGGAAGGGGCTCTGAGGTCTCCCTGGAGCCTTCTCTTCTCCAGGTGAACACCCCCAGCTCTCCCAGCCTGGCTCCAGAGCAGAGGGGCTCCAGCCCTTGGAGCAGCATCTCCATGGTTTCCTCTGGACTCGCTCCAATGCATCCATGCATTTCTTGTGTTTTGGGCGGGTCCAGACCTGGATGCAGCACTGCAGGTGGGATTTCACAAGAGCAGAGTAGAGACAATTCCTCCAGGGAACATGTTACCCCCTGAACCCACCCCAAGGGAACCTCATGTTCCCTCAGACCATCCTCTAACTCCCCCAAGACGCCTGGTACCTCCTGAATTCCCCAAATATCCCTGAGACAACTTGATGTCCTTTGAACCCATCTCCTGAATACTTCAAACTCACCAGACCCTGGTACCCTGGACATGACCCCCAAAGAACCTGGTGCTCTGTAAACTCATTTGATGCTCCCCAGCAGATTTAATATCCACTTAACTCTCCCTCAGGGACTTGGTGTTTCCCAAAGCCACCAAATACCTGCTGGACTCACTTCTGGGGGATCTCATTGCTCTGTACCCATCTGGTATCTCCTGATCCCACCCACAGCAGACCTGGTACTCCCTAAATTCTTCCAGTGTTACTGAACATTGCAATCTGTTCCCGAGGGACCAAGTATCCCTGAACCGACCTTCAAGGGCACTTGGTGCTTTTAATCTTCTCCCCAAGGAATCCATTGTATCATGTGCCCATCTTTTAACCCTGAATTTGTCCTGATAGCTTTGGAGAGAAAGACACACACACACCCCTGCTCCCCCTCATTTGTGAGCCTCATTTGAAATTCCAAAAGCTTTTTCCGTATCTGCAGAACTACTGTCTTTGGATAGTACTCTTTGGAACTACTACCCTTTGGATATCCAGTTCCCCTGAATCCATCCAGTAATTCCCCCACCAGTTCCGTCCCAAAGGAAATCCCCAAACTCGCTTTACAATCCTGAAACCTGATTCCCTCAGGAAAACTGCTGTTTCTCTGAACCATCTGAGTTCTCCCAAAGCAAAGTGTTCTGAACCTTCAACTCATTCTGATACTGTCCTGAACCAAGTTCCTTAAATTCACCTGATACCTCCTCAACTGGATATACACAGGAGAACCAACATTATCCAAACCTTGAGCATTCCTCTACTAGGAATTAATCCCCTAAATCATCCCAATATAATTATTTCTTGGACATAATTTATATATTAGATAGAAACACCTCGAAGTCACCAGTCTCATTACAATCAACACCTTCCTGATACCCCTTCCTCCAAAGCTCTGATACTTCCAAAACTGCTCTCCTGGTGTTGCCTGGAGAACCAAATCCTTTACAGTCCAGGTCTGGAACCTGATAATGTGATGGGAGAACTGGTATCCCACCACAGAACTGGTACCACCATAGCTTCCAGGATCATCCCCAGGGAGTGACACACTCTCAGCTGCTCCCAGGTTCCCTGGAAGAAGCAGTCTCATCCTCATCCTCTGCACCTGATACCTAAATGAGGAAGCAGCCTCTCCTTTTCCCCATCCAATGGTCCAGGCTCTAAGGACCTGATAATCCCAAATCCTCCCAACGTCCTCTTTAGGAACTGGTACCACAAAGAACTGATGCTTCCATTTGTTTCTCTGATATACTAAAAAAATCCCACAAAATGCCAGAAAAGGGGTTGTTTCATGCCTGGTTTGGGCACACCAGGGATTTACAGCCTCTCTGGAGAGCATCTTTAACAGAAAACATTCCTGACTGCATTCAGCTTCATACATAAAAATTACTTGTCACAGAATCATGGAATGGTTTGGGTTGGAAGGGACCTTGAAGCTCCTCTAGTTCCAACCCCTGCCATGGGCAGGGACACCTTCCACTATCCCAGGTTGCTCCAAGCCCACCCAGCCTGGCCTAAATCAGTGACTACTGAGTTCTCCAGTAGTAAGTAGAGTAAATTACTCATAACAGATAATCATGCAGTAATAAAGGTTATCTCAGAATTATTATCAGATAATAATATTTTCTTGAAATAATTTATAACATCTTGGAAATCTGCAATTTTCCACTCTACAAAACTGGCATCACAATACTTGTTTTCCCAGTGTATGCTGAGAAGTTCTGAACAAAACCTCTGTTCAAATAAAGTGTTGTTACTGCTTATTGCTCACGGGACAGGGGAGCAGACACTGGGAGAGGGAATGGTGTTTGTGTGAAGTGTTACAGACTTGGCAAAAAGAAGGACTTAATTCAGTGGAATTTCTTCAGATAAACACTGGCAGCAACTGAGATTAGGAGTTTACATTCTGGGCTTTCCCTTTTAAATTTGCATTGGTCACCTGATCCCATGAGATGTTATCTGGCATCCAGGCTCACTTCGGGAGAGCTTATCCACTCAGGAGCCTGATGAAGCAATGAGGTGCTTTCTTTAGGCAAATGTGGGCTCTTAAAAGCCTGTACACTTCTGACAAACACTGATACTGCTCAAATTAAAGACAAACTTCCTGGTTTTCCTTGAATATTTTTCCCACAGCTTTCCCTTGGTATTTATTTAACAGAAGGAAGTGGCAGTTCTGTGGCAGTTTATAAGATGTTCTGCTAACATGTCTTCAGACAAATCTTGTTTTCACCTGTTTTCCTCACTGCTCCCTCCATTGCAAGATCTATAGTAGCAGTGTAAAGAGAAAACAGGGAATTATGTGGAATTCAAGTGGGGCCTTGAAGGTATAAATAAGATTAGAGGCTTAACCATGAGGGGCAAGGGAGGGGGTGGAGAAGAAGCGGTTTGCATGCCTGAGGTTGCACTGACTGCAAGTCTGGAGCTGGAAAAGGAGCTGAAGCTTGTTCTCTCAGCACTAGAAATGCATACAACTCTGTTTTACTTGGCAAAAGTCAAGAGGTTTTATTATCAAGGACTCATGATTTCACCTGCTTTCTCTGGAGCATTAAGTGTTGAAAGCCCAGTGGGACCAGGCAGGCTCTCAGAGTGCAGGTGAGGTACCACGTGTGGTGGAGCTTGCAGCAAGTGGAGTAGTTTGATGTCACTCAAGTCTGATCCTGCTCTTCAGTGGTGAAGAACAGGACTGGCTGACAGAGATCAGGTCCTGTTCACAGCTCTGATTGAATGCAGCCCTGGGAGAAGGACTGGAGGCTGCTGACGGATGAGAGGCTGGGACTCAGAAACCCCCCACCATTTGCTGAGCTGATCCCCCAGCGTGGGCAGCAGGAGAGGGGGCAATTCTGCCCCTCTGCCCTGCTCAGGTGAGACCCCACCTGCAGAGCTGCCTCCAGATCTGGGGTCCAACAGCAGAGAGATGTGGAGCTGCTGGAGCAAATCCAGAGGAGGCCACGGAGCTGCTCCAAGGGCTGGAGCCCCTCTGCTCTGGAGCCAGGCTGGGAGAGCTGGGGGTGTTCACCTGGAGAAGAGAAGGCTCCAAGGAGACCTCAGAGCCCCTTCCAGGGCCTAAAGGGATTCCATGAAAGATGGGACAAACTTTTTAGCAGGGCCTGTAGCAGCAGGACAAGGGATGATGGTTTTACACTCAAAGAGGCTTAATTTAGATTAGATATGAGAAAGAAGTTTTTTTCAAAGAGTGGTGAGGCCTGGCACAGGTTGCCCAGAGAAGTTGTGGCTTCTTCATCCCTACAAGTGTTCAAGGCCAAGTTGGATGGGGCTTGGAGCAACCTGGGGTAGTGGAAGGTGTCCCATGGCACGGGGTGGAACAAGATAATCTTTAATGTCCTTTCCAATCCAAACTGTTCCATGATTCTCTGACTGTGTAGAGAGGTGGTAAAACAACTGATGTGCTTTTGTACATTTCATAATTGCAGTTCTGTAAGCATGACATGCCTTGATTTAACCCAGCAAAGAAAATCCTGTATCATGCCCAGGGGAGAGTTAAGAAAATAAATAACAATGGAATACACAGAGGGTGCACAACAGTCAAGGGAGCACCATAAGGCAGTAACTGAGGTCCCATGGTGCTCTGTACTGCTGACAAACAGGGTAGGGAACAAAGAGCTGGTGAGATAAGTACCAGAGCAGATAAAGTGCTGACACACTGTTCTAGGCACTGAATATGGTGGCAGTCAGGAAATTCAGTGATTTAAGTTCTTCCGGAGTCTGTGGCAGTGCGAGGATCTGAGTTCACTCTCGTGCTTCGTACATCCCCCACACACTGTTTTTTCCACTTCCTCAATCTAAGTGCAAAATGTGATTTAAATAACTGCTGCAGTAGTTTATAATAAAATGCTGGGGATGTGTGTGGGGGGAGACATTCTTGATATTGCACTTTCTTACTGGGGTTTTTTTTGTGCTTCCAGTAGCTGTATCTAATAAATTCATGCAGTATTTTGATAGCTGGATTTCCTTCCAACAGAAAACATCTTTTCATCGGTCCCAGACACTGGACTTCAAAAATGGATATGCCTTTTCCCGGCTGCCAAGAGAGGGTGTTGGCGGGGACACACTCTTTGCAAATCAGCTCTCTCAAGATGAATTAGATGATTTATGCACCAAGGGATGCACACTGACCTATGGGCAAGTCAAGAGATCTGCACCTTCCAGCTTCACTCCAGCATTCGTGGCTTATGACAAAAAGGTATAAAGAAGCTGAATCCAGGAATATCGCTGGCCAAATTCGGAGACATAAACAGTCAGCTCCGGGGTTCACGGGACTGCGTTACAGCAGTTTTCGGATGCCAGAGCCCTTAGTCAGAGACAGCTGAATCCCAGACTGAAAGAGGCTTTCTTTGCTCAGGAGGAGGATTATAATACGTAAACGATGTAAGACATTCCCTGCAAGTTACACTCGAGCATTTCCAGCAGGCTTTGGAAAAGAGGTTTGATCAGCTCTGGAAAGCTCCAATTTATAAGCATTGCTCTGCAAGCTACAGCCTGGCATTTTGTGTTTCCAAAATTATATTGAGGTTGTAACTGAGCTTTAACTGGAAAAGTCAGTCTGCAGTGGGAACCCTGGTAGCCTCTTTGACTGTGGTCCATCTATTTGTGTTGGTCACCACAGCGTGTCACAGCCTGAACTGCTCCGTTAGTGCTTCCCATGTTACATCTTGGTGATCATATCAGACTGGGAGGTGGCTCTGTGTCTGCTCGGAGCAGTCCTGACCTGACCCTTGGTTTTCAGGGTGCCAATGTCCCAGGCTGCAACCCGCAGCCGTGGATGGAGCAGCCGCTGCAGCAGGAGCTGCAGGGCTCCGCACGCTGCCAGCCCTGCCAGAGCCCTCTGCAGCCAGCCAGCCCTCAGCCCGGCTGCCACACAGGCTGGGGAACAGATGTGCTCTGTTAATTACTGAGGCTGTTCCTTCGGAGTAATGTAGATGTTGCTGTTTAATCTGTCAGGTCCTTCTCTGCCCCTTCCTTCAAGCCACAGGAGCAGCAGGGGCCCCAGTGCTGCTGGGGATATCTCAGTCCCTTGTGGGGCACTTTGCTGACTGGTAGGAACTCGCTGGCTTTATCATCCCTTAATTATCCAGGCCTCTGGGCTGATGTAGGCTGGGTATGCAAGGCCTGATTGGCCACCTACACCTTCTTAGGGGCATTGAATGATCTTGGAGGGAATATTCCTCCTACTTCTACCAAGCAGAGGGACTGCCTAATTAGTTCCCTTGTTTCCCCAGCACAAATCAGCTTTTGCTGTCAGTGCTGAATAGATGTGACTTCAGATCATGGAAAGGTTTGGGTTGGAAGGGACCTTAAAGATCATCTTGTTCCAGCTTCCCTGTCTGGCAGGGACACCTTCCACTAGACCAGGTTGCTCAGAGCCCCTCCTGCCTGGCCTTAAAATAATGGCCTATTCAGCTTTTAAAATCCTCAGATGTGGTTGAACTCTTTACTAAAATCTCTTGATAACTTCCCTCAATCAGGGCTGTAAAGCTGACAAATAAAGAGCCGTGTGTGTCAGTAAAGTAGATTACTGTCAGCAGCCAAGCACCTGGCAGTATGTGAAACAGCAGGTGATCAACAAGTAGGGAAAAGGCTGTATTTTTACACTTGTCTCATGCACACCGAATTTGCAAAAGGCACATCTGCTGTCACTCATAGATTAGGCCACTGTTGTCTTTGAAGATTTTGTAGAATCTAATCCAGTAATTTTACACCACCAAAGCAAATTACAAATACATTTTTGGCCTTGATAGACTAATCACGGTGTTCAATTTGTTTCTTTCTCTCTCCCTTTGTTTTATTGTCCCTTGGGCAGGTTTTGAAGTTTGATGCCTACTTCCAGGAGGAAGTTGCTATCTCTGCAGAGGAGCATTACCGGATCCGCCAAGTGGGCATCTACTACTACCTCGAAGATGACAGCATGTGTGTCATCGAGCCTAAGGTGAAGAACTCGGGTCTGGTTCAAGGCAAACTCATGAGACGCCACCGGGTGCCCAAGAATGAGCAGGGGGATTATTACCACTGGAAGGATCTGAACCTGGGCATTGACCTCACCATGTACGGCAGGACCTACCGCCTGGTCAACTGCGACTCCTTCACCAAGGTGTGTTGTGGGGAGAACACTGACAGAAAGACTCCTGGGAATCACAGGATTTTAATTACCTGTTAGAGTGCAGCAGTTTGCAGCTGTAGCTTTTGTGATATAGGTGCTTGCAGTCTTTCATTTTGCTTTTTGTGTAGTTTTCTTTCTTCAGGCCAGCGGGGAGTTCAGGGTATGATATCTGCTGAGGGCAAGTTAACTGCTCAGTATTTTTGCTCCAGGACTGCTGGGAGTCCATCCTTTGTCCTCAGGACTTCTCTTTACAATACAAATTCTAAGTTCATGTCTGGGCAGTTTAACTGCTTAGAGTCCAGATGAAACATTGTCCATTCATGAGAGGGAAATTAGTGATCCTGACTCTTTTCTGATTTAATATTCCTCCGTTAAGAACAGTGGAAGGGAATACAAGCAGTAACTCTGCACACATCCACAGCCGAGCCATGATCCATGGGCTGAGAATCATGGTATGAACTGACCTTTCTAAGAGAGCTTACTCACTGCCTGCTTTTCTATTTCTGGCTATTTTTGTGCCAGTAAATGAGATAATAACGATCCAATAACAAGAAATAAGAATCACCAGTACATTGGTATCCTGCTAGATTGTCCCCAGTATAATCTCAGCCCTGGTCAGCTCCTATTCTTCCAGGCTAGGGAACCATTCCCAATGGGTGAGTTAAATGCAGTCAACCTGTCCTGGAGGCTGGGAGAGTTTAGATCCAGGCTTTTCCTTGCCAGTTGGCCTCAGTGCCCAGGAATGTTCCCAAGCATGTATAATATATTGGTATAAATGTGGCTGTGGGGCCAGCTCTGCTGGAACTGGGTGACTGTTAAAGTCAGTTCACATCAAATGAAGAGCTGGTCCTCATGTTAATATTGATGGAAAACATGGAATGAGCTACGTGGGTCTACATCTCAAGGCCAATAGTCTATTTATCAGTTACTGACATCTTCCAGACCAGAAAATAGTGAGTCTGAAAGTGTGAACCTGCCTTGTGAGTCTCCAGAGGGATCTCATATTCCTATGGGAGATGTTTGCATAGGTGCTTCCTGGGCTGAATGTTTTCATGGGCCAATTCCCAAAGCTAAAAAGGGAACAAGTCCCTTGACTTCAGAGGTTGTTTTGGGTAACTGATGCAAGTCCAGGAGTAACACCCTGGATTTTGTTCATCATCTAAGGTAAGCAAAAAATACCTTTATAAACAAGCAGATTGCACTTTTTCTGTGGGAAAAGTACTCCTGAAAGATGGAATGAAGCTGCCACTGACACATATCCTCGTGCCTGAAGGGTCTTGATGTGCCTAGTGTGGGTGACACTAACTTACTGTCTGACACAGCCCTAAGTTCTTGCAAATTCAGGATGATTACATCTGTGTTTATACACCAATTTAATCTTTTCCATTTACATAAAAGAGACCAACTGACAGTTATCTTCCATTTAAAGCCCTAAGGCCAAGGAGAACTGTGCTCAAGCGAAATCTGAGTTAGGATGTTGAGGACAGGACTACTCTGATTAATTAAAGGGTAAGCAAAGCTAAGAAGCAGCTTAAACAAATATATTTATCATGTGTTGTATTTTGCTATTGCAGTAGAGTTCTCTGTGAGGAATGAACTTGCAGCATTCTGACCTCACTCATCTCAGCCCACTTGTAACCTCTAGTCACCTCTTACCTTCAGAACTCCTGGCAGCACTAACACCTCAGATGACCTTCCTAGGTGTTCCTGGAGAGCCAAGGAATTGAAGTGAACCCTCCAGAGGAAATGGTTTCAGATCCTTACACAGAACAGCGTCGGACGCCTGTGCAAAAACCCATCGTGCCCGCAGGTCCCGACCCCTTCAGGCAGTTTCTGACCTATGACACGAAGGTGAGAGAGCTGGGGATTACCCAAATTATGGTATCATTACCCACATCATACTGGTGAGGCACCTTGAGTCCTGTGTCCTGGTCTGGGCCCTTCCCTTTAGGAAAGACATTGAGGGGCTGGAGCATGCCCAGGGAAGGGAACGGAGCTGGGAAAGGGGCTGGAGCACCAGGAGCAGCTGAGGGAGCTGGGAAAGGGGCTCAGCCTGGAGAAAAGGAGGCTCAGGGGGGACCTTGTGGCTCTGCACAGCTCCCTGACAGCAGGGTCCAGCCAGGTGGGGGTCGGTATCTTCTCCCAGGCAGCCAGCAAAAGGACTGGAAATGGCCTCAAGTTCTGCAAGGGGAGGTTTAAGTTGAATTTGGAAGAATTTGTCCACAGAAAGGGTGATTAGACATTGGAAGGGGCTGCCCAGGGAGGTGGTGGCCGTGGCATACTGGTGCTTGACCAGCATCAGACCTCCCTAAGACAGTGGTGGGGTCACCATCCCTGGAGGTGTCCAGGGAATGACTGGATGTGGCACTCAGTGCTCTGGGCTGGGTGACAAGGTGGGGGTCAGTCAGAGGTTGGACTCAGTGATCTTCCAACCTAAAAGATCCTGTGATTACAGTGAATATGTGCTATTGAAACCCAGGTCTTGTGAGCGTCTGCCACCTCACTCATTCTAAATCATCTCAGTCTGCTGAACAAACTCCAGATTTGCTCCTTTCTTGGCTTTAGTGAGAAACAAAACCTTTTATGTTTTTTTTTCTGGGCTTTGTGCCTTGTAAACAGCTCCTCTTTGGATTGCAGAGTCTGTGTTCAATATCATCCATTACTCTCTTGCTTTCTGTTGGGATGAGATAAGCCACCTGCCTCTGGAATTTAGCAGCCAGATGCAGTTCTATTAGGAATGGTCTTGCTGCATCCACTCCTCTCCTACCCCAAAATATTGATGCCAGGTGCCAGAGCAGACAATTTCAGACAAACACAAATGCACCTTGCTCTGACTAGATTCTCCCTGTGTCTCTCTCGCCTCTTCAGGAGGTGAACTTGGGGAACTCTTGAGCATCTCAATGTGATGAGTTTGATTTCTGTGTCATCAAAAGATGATTCTGATCCATGTTTGTCTGCTTCGTTTTTCTCCACCCCAGGTGCTTCGCTTCTATGCCATATGGGATGACACCAACTGTGCCTTTGGTGATCATCATCCTTGTGTCATCCATTACTTCCTGGCAGATGACACAGTGGAGGTTCGGGAAGTCCACAGGAGAAATGATGGGAGAGACCCATTCCCGGTACTGATGAGACGCCAGCACTTGCCCAAAATCTTTGTGGACAAGAACAGTAAGTTTAGATTGTCATATCCATCTGTGCTAAAGTGTAATTTCATGGTCAAAAAAAAGTTCTTTAAATGATCACTAAATTCTTTATCGTTTGGGAAACAGTGGCAGGACAGCAGTGCCAACATCTCCCTGGGGCTGTTAATGCACCTTGCTTCTATATCCCTTTTCACTAGGAAATGTTAACATCTCCCTGAATAATTTATTTTCCCTTCTGCTCCCTTGTCCTTAGAGAATTTCCCAAGCTGTGTGCTGGAGATCACTGATCACGAGGTACAAGAGTGGTACTCACCTAAAGATTTTGCTGTTGGCAAAAGTGTCACCCTCCTTGGACGCACCTTCTTAATCTATGATTGTGACAAGTTCACACAGGACTTCTATCGTGAAAAGTATGGCGTCACTGACTTCCAGCCAGTGGATGTAAATAAGAAACCAACTGAAAAAGCTCCACAGGTACTGCAAACAATTTCTCAAATGAAGGGAGGAAAGGAAGCAGCTGGTGTAAACTCTCAGCTTAGCAAGAACCTGTAGGAAACAAGTTCAGCTTAAAGAAAAAAGGAATTTGAAAAAGACAAGGCAAGAATGTCCATAATCAATATAAGAATGGCTGCTCTTATACTCCAGAACTCTCCCTCACTCCCCAAAACTGTTGCCAAGTCCAAACTGCCTACTGGGGATGGTCACAGCCCTTGCTGTGTTACCTCCCAAACTGAGCCCAGGAATGGTTTGAAGTTGTGGCTTAGACCACAGACGTGATGGGGATTAGGCTACCAGTGTAACCATTTGATGGCTGAGTTCTTGTGCATGGCAAGGTTTAGTTGGAACTAGACGATTTTAAGGTCCTTCTCAACCCAAACTATTCTGATTCTTTAATATAGCCATAACCTCTTCATTCAGAGAAATTAACCTGGCTTTCTGAGTTTCAGATTTCCTTAATCCTCTTACATTTTCATTAAGTCCAACACATGGCCAGGCTGGTATCATCTCTACTGGGCAGGATGTCACAGCTCTTGCTACCTGGCGGCAGAATATTTCCTTCCAAATCTGATGCACTTTGATAAGTCTTGTAAACTTTGTCTTGTTCTTAGTTGCAGCTGTTCATGGTTGATATCTCCTCTGGATGCAGGTCATTCCTCCCTATAATGGTTTTGGCATCCCTGAAGACTCTCTCCAGAACTGCCTCAGTCTGTTTCCAAAGCCTCCACGGAAAGATATCATTAAGATGCTGGAGAATAACCTCAAGGTCCTGCGGTACCAGGTGGCCCTGGTAAGTGCTTTCCTTGGTGGAAGAATGCCAGGAGGGTGGGAGGAGCAGCCTGCCCAGACAAGGCTGTTGGCAAATTCTCCTTTGTGCCAGTGGGACAAGAGAGCTCCCTGAGCCAACATGAGTGTCCCTGGGGGGATGCTGTGGGGTTGTTGTGTGCTTGCTGTGACAATTGGCAGCTCACAAAACTACAAAAAAAAAAAAAAAAAAAACAAGGCCAGAAAGTACAAACCAGACCTGCTACAAACCCACAGCCATTTATGGAAAAACTCCCTCTGCCGCTGCTACATGACAGATGGCCCTGACTGCAGCACTGGGCACTGTGCCTCTGTCTGCCTGCCACCACTGCCACCAGCCAGAGCCTGATGTCTCTGCCGCTGGCTCCAGCACCTGTCCTTCTCCAGGCCGGTCCTGGATGCAGCAGCCAGCAAGGAGCTGTCCTAGCAGAGCAGCCAAGTGCTGGTGTAGAAGCTGGAAAATCCACAGAAATGGTGTTTTCCACCCACAACAGCACCCGGGCCCTGGCCTTTGTGCCAGCTTTCCAGCTGGTTTATGCAAGGAGCCTCTGGCACATCCAGCAGCAGCGATGGCATTTCCTGTGCTGCCTGGTGCCTGCCCTCTCCAAACACTCTGGGTGAATAAGGGCTGGTTTTTTTTCCCCATTGTGCAGGAGTTCCCTAAAGGTCACAGCTGAGGAGTTAAGATCCACTTAGCTTTAAACTAAGCAAGTAAACCCACTGGTGTGTCAGGGGAGTGACTTCCTGTGACTAAGAGCTGAAGCAGCACCAGCCTCTCTCAGGCACTCAGCATAATGAAAAATGTAATTTTAAATCTGAATTTTACAGCCACTCTGGGATGAATCATTCCATATAGGATATTCCTTTCTCTTGGATTACTCAGGCTGTGGAAACACTGAATATACTTGGTAACTTCAGCCCAGATTCTGCTTCAGTGGCTGGAGTGAAGCGAGTAACCTTTGAAATTCAGATCCTTAGTGCTGTCTAGGGCTTTGTGACGTTATGTCAGCATACCAAGTGCTTTGTTTAGTCAGATATAAAAAAAAGCTCTGGGGTCTGGGTGCTTATGAGTGGGTTACTAGGTACTCCTAAGTACCCCAGGAAAAGAAAACCTGGTTCAAATGCTCTGTTCCAAACCCACTACCTTTCCTCTAGGAATCACCAGTGCCTGAGGACAAAAATCGCCGTTTCATCCTCTCTTATTTCCTCTCTGATGACACGATTGGCATCTATGAACCTCCAGTCAGAAACTCTGGCATCCCTGGAGGGAAATACTTAAAAAGGACCAGAGTTACCAAGCCAGGGTCTACTCCAGAGAATCCCATATACTATGAGCCCTCTGACTTCACCATTGGTTCTACAATTGAAGGTAAAATCCAGCCTGGATTTATAATTCTCTGCTCTGAGATGTCATTTATTGCATGGACAGTGTGGATCCCTTCCTTCACTTGAAAGATCTGCTGCTTCTGGGTCTCCTCACTTTTGAGTTTCCAGATCAGCAGCTGGTGTACATTGATACAACTTTGTTACTGTCAGTGTGTGAACCCTTGAATCAGTGAAATTATTCTTACTTCAAGAAGTGAAACAAGTAGCAGAGCTGGCTCAAAGCCGAGCCCAGCCACAGGAGAGGAATCCTGCTCCCTCCTGGATGAAGAAATCACTTTAACCCATGCTAAAACACAGGTAACACCACTTCTTTAATGCTTCTTCCCCAGTGTTTGGCCACAGGTTTGTCATCACTGACGCTGATGAATATGTGCTGAATTATCTGGAGAGAAATGCAGAGAGTTTCCCTGCAGCAACACTGCAATCCATAAGGGACCATTTCCACCCACGGCAGGTGGTGGTGGAGACTGCCAGCAGGTAGGCTACAAAGAATGGGGTGGTGGGGCTGAATAAGACTCAGGTTGACAGCTAAGGGCATTTTCAGCAGCCTCCCTGGGCTCCAGCCTCCTGCTCTGCTGGTGGTTCAGCTCCAAGAGGCTGTGTTTGGCACATTCAGAGGATGTGAAGCGTGTACAGTAAAATGTTGTGGCTGCTGCTGGCCCCAAAACCTCATGGGACAGCTCTGGCTCAGCAGCAGAGGCAGAGAAGTGGTCACAGCACCAAGCCTGAGTTCAAGAAGCGTTCGGACTTTCAGCCAAATCATAGAATCACAAAATGGCTTGGGTTGGAAGGACCTTAAAGATCATCTCATTCCAACCCCTGCCATGGGCAGGAACACCTTCCACTAGACCAGGTTGTTCCAAGCCCTGTCCAACCTGATCTTAAACACTTCCAGGGATGGAGGACAAAAAACCTGATCTTTTCCCAAGAGGCATCAGTTCACTGTAACAGATGCTGCCAACTTGAGCTGCTGGATGGTTGCAGGCTCAGCAGGTGGTGGGGGGGAGTCTTTTTTTGGGCATTTGTTCCTTCTTTGCTTATCAGCTCATCAGAGCCTAGACCACAACCTCCTTTTTAGCTGTCTGGACCTAGTTTGTGTGATGCAGTAACAACCCTGTTACCTCAGAAAATGGTTTGGAGGCAGTTATACCATGGCTGTGGTTGAAAGTCAAGTTTCCCACAGTTCCTGACACCATGGAGCACACAAGGAAATGCTCCTTGTTCACACAAGTGTCACAGCAAGGCTGCCAGAATGAGTTTTTACATGAAATCCTGTTATTCCTTCCTTCTGCAGTGGCTTCCCCAAGAAGGACCTGGATGATTTAATTGTAGAGGTTCAGAAAGAGCTGAAGCTCCACCACGAGCCCTTCAACACCAGGAAGTTCCATGAGGCATTTCATCATTTTGACACGGAGGGCTCTGGCTTCCTGGATAAAACAAGATTTTTAAACGTTTGTGACAGGTTCCATGTGCCAACCAGCACCATTCTCCTTAAAAAGGTCAGATAGAAGGGGTGCTGTGCATGTGGAATTCCCCTCCTATAGCTCTTCCAAAAGATCTCTAAAAACCAACCTGGTCTAGCCTACAAAGGGGAACAACTTCAAGAAAAGGGCAGGAGAGGCCCAGTTCAGAAAAACTTCTGAGCCTGTGTCTTGGAGGAGATAATAACTGCTGTCCTCTAAGGAAAGGGAAGAATTGTTATCCAGGTTGCTCCCCATGTTTGCCTGCACTGTTATGTGTGAGAATTCCTGCTGGTTCAGGTCTTGGATGAGTAGAAGAGGTTGTATATCATGATAAAGGTCAGGAATCGTGATAGAGATCGGGGACAGGCTCCTGCAGAGCTTGGAGTGTCTGTGATGGCTTAAGCACAGCTGGGATTGAGTAGAGGTGACATAAAACAATAATAATAATAAACAAAAAATAAGTTAGAATCATAACCCCCTGGCTAACACTTGCTGGGCACTATGAGCAACAAACAGCACATGGAGATCACAGTCTGCAAAGCAGAAAATGTGAGGGAAACTGAGGGAAAAAATCCTGCAGCGAGGATGGAGGAGGATCCTTTCAGGAATATGACTGGCAAGGATGTTTCCTCAGCATCATATGACTGGCAGCAGATTAGTGGCCAATAAAGGGGGACTCAGACTTTAGAGAAATCTAAAATGCAGAGGGAGTATTTCCCTTGCTAAAATAAAAACCTTTCTAAAGCAGCCAACTGTGAGCATCACAGCCGTGGTTAGAAAGATGCAGGGGCAGGGGGTTTGTGTCTTGGAATGTGGGATGAATAAAGGCCCTGAGCAGCACCCAGGGCTTTGCTGTACCAGAGTTCATCAGAGCTCGCTCTGCCCTGAGGAATTTACAGAGTGGTGACAGTCCCTGCTCCACTCCGAGAATGGGAGAGAAGTAACATTCCTAAAATTATGTGGAGAACCTGTGACAATTGAAGCTAAACTCCCATGTTTGAGCCCCAGTCTAGGACCTATGCACTAAAAACATCCATCTTCTCTCCTGAAATCTTAATCCCAGTGTTCCCAGAGCCCTGGGAAGCGTGGCAGGGCTATAAATTAAACACATGGCAGAGAGTTCACTGCTTGGAGAGGAGCACAGCTGTCAGTCACAGGGCAAACCCCAGTGAATCTGTCTCCAGGCGACAAGGGGAAGAAGAATCCTTTCAAGGAATTGTGATATTAGACCTTTTCCATCTCGCTGGGTGTCAGAAGGAGATTAGTTATGCAATTAAAGAAACAAAAGCCTTCTTTCTTCCCCCGAAGCACACAAAGGCTGTGGCTCTGTAACACAATGCAGGGTCAGGCACGGGATACCAGAACTGGGTCATTAGTGGGGCTGTCACCGAGCTCAGTTATCTGTGTCTCCCCTTTATGCCATGTGCACACACCAAAGTGACACCAGGGGACAGTAACTGTTCACATACACTGCCCCCACCCCACTTTTGGGCAGGGATTTCTTTTGGGCAAGATTTCCTGTGGCCCATCTCAGTCTGTGGCCATGCTTTGTATTTCTGAGGCTCTGTCGCCACTCTGGTGAGGCCCAGAAGGAAATCAGGATTAAACTCAAACATTTAAACTCTTCTTGCATAGATTAGTGTCATCTATAGGCATTCAAGGTGGGACTTGAACCTTTAGATCATCAGGTTGAACCCTTAAATAGTTGGACTTGATGATCTAAAGGTTGGACTTGATGATCTTGCAGGTCTTTTCCAGCCTTAATGGTTCTATAATTGTAAGTTTGCCTATGATTCAGGTCTGCCAGGTTGGGGGAATCCACATGGGGGAGTAAGATCTCCTGCTCTGTCACACAAGGAGTACCTCTGGGCACTCTCCCCTGAAAAAAACCCCAATTTTGCAGCTTTTTCCAACTCTTTATGGTGTTTGCTGTGTTTTTTGTCCCCACAGCTGATTGACTACTGTTCCTGTGGAGAAGACAAGGTAAACTACCGTGACTTCCTTCTAGCCTTCCCTAGTAATCTTTTCCCAGAAGCCGAAGGACAGGACCAGCAATTGAATTCTCAGCTAACTTGAAGACATTGTACTTCAAAAAGGATGTTCCAGTTTTCACCCTTGCTTCACTCTCTCCCCCTTTCACAGACCCAGCTGATTCCACCCTCACTTTAACTTTTTTTCCTTCCTAACTTCTCCCTGCCCTTTTAGCCACCACCAAACTCAACCTCACAACTGCTGGATGTTGAAATGAAACTTAAAAGGAGAAAAAAAAAATTCTGAGAACCAAAGTCAGGTTCTTCTGTTGTTTTCTCAACCTTTTAGTGCAGTACTTTAGAGAGCTAAAGCTCTCTGGAGCCTGGAGTGATAAACCACTCCAGGTTTCTCTCAGATGGGCCTTTCACCTTCAAGTAGTGAGGACTGCCAGTTTAAATTGGTATTAAAATTGCAATAAAAATGTAGTTCCTATAAAAGTGTAAAAAAGTCTGTTTTAAATAGAATGGCTGGAGTAGCTAAGGATTAAAAGAAGGGGGGGAGGGGAACACACAAAGTGTGATTCTGGGGCTACTCAAAATAGGATGGTGAGTTCAGTTACCTGGAGGTAACAGGGGTCTGGACACAAACCTGCTGACAGCAGCTCTGCATTTTTAACAAGAAGTTGGGGGAATGGTTTTAGGACTGAGATCCCATCTAAACCCACCTTACCCAGCTGTCATCTCACCTGACAGGTCTCCAAGGAAAAGGGAACACAGGCAGTTGGCATAGCAATAGAGCTATGACACTCGTGCTCCTCTCAGAGCCACATTACTTATCTCCCCATGAAGGAAACGTGGCAGGAGCCTTCTCACCCCAAGTGACACCTGCCAGGTGTTGCCATGGAGCACTTACAAAAGGCAGCTGTCATGCACACGGAGAACAAAGCTCTTTGGAACAAAATGCTGCTTTAAATCAGCTTTTGTGCTGTGGATTCTCACTTCCCCTCAGACAGCTGAGAGTCTCCACGTGCCAGCTCCCTCCTGTCTCCCCTTGTTTGGAAAGGTCACTGCTCTTCCCTTCTGGGCCTGTTTTCTGCTGCTGCTCACCCTGACCAAGGATCACTCCAGGCATCTCTGGTCCACCTCGGATTTCAAGAGACCAAGAACTTACAGATGAAATTACTGGAGCTGTAGAAAGTCAGAAACTATTTTCTGCACGGGCTACGAAACTGTAACCTAACCCTCAGCCAAGTGATGTCGTGTGCCTGGGGCCAGCTGCACAAAATACACAATATAGCTCACCAAAAATATGTGCCTAAACCACATCAGAAAAATCATCTCCTGCAAATACCCTTATCCTCCACTCCCTCTGATGAAAGCAGCCACGAATAATGAACTCTGGAGCAGCTGCCCATGCTGTGGACATGGGAAATGTGGGAAGATGAATCCCAGCTGCAAGGGTTTGGGATGACAGGACAAGGGGGAATGGCTTTAAACTGAAAGAGAGTAGATTTAGATTGAATAGTGGGGGAAAAAAATCTTCTCTGTGAGGGTGGGGAGGCCCTGGCACAGGTTGCCCAGAGAAGTTGTGGCTGCCCCTGGATCCCTGGAAGTGTCCAAGGTCAGGCTGGATGGGGCTTGGAGCAACCTGGGATAGTGGAAGGTGTCCTTGCCACATGCACAGCTTAGCAATAATAAAGCATCAGTGGAAACAGCACTGGAAGAATCTATGCCTTTTATTTATTTATATCAGAAAAATACTTCTGCTGAGTTTATCACAAAAGTCACTGAACAACAAACAACAACAAACAAAATCCGTACAAAAACTGAAGTGACAGGTAGAATGAAACAAACGGGAAAAAATACCAGAGACTGTTAATTCCCCCCACCCCCTCCGAAATCAGGAAATTTGCACTAAAGCATAAATATGGAAGAACAGAAATTTTCCTCGAGTTCCTTTGCTGAAGTTGGATCAGATGAGTTCAACATTTTCGAGGAAAAACTACACACCTCTGCCTGGCTTTTCCAACAGCCATTCTTCCCAGAAAACCTCCGCATGCAGCCCCGAGGAGGAGGAACATACTTCACTGCTGGGCATGAAACCTACTAAATCAACTTTTCACGCCCCATGAAGTTTCCTGGAAGGCTGCAAATCAAACCCCATCATCTCCATCCACTGTTGACACAATTTGGGGTCCATCTACCAAAGGCAAAAGCCTGAGGCTGCTGTAAACCCCCAGGCACTGCAGCCAAGGCAGGGTGGCTCCAAGCTTCCAGAGTCTTCCCTGGAGGCAAGGAAGAGACATCCCAGAGTGGCCACTCTTCCCTCTTACCAGGAAGCCTACAAAAAATACCTTTTAAAACAGTAAGTTGAGGGTAAGGGGACCTACAGGGGAACTGGAACTTGGCTACTGCTAACCCAAACATGATGAGTAAGAAGAAAGAATCCTAAACAACAACAAGAAGAAGACAAAACGCGACTGTAATGCCCCAAAATGTAAGAGTCACTCAAAAACTGTATGTGAAATGCTACATCTGTTCTTCCTCCACCCCCTTCTCTTCCCAAGCCCATTCTCCAACTACCTAAGACAGGAAGAGAGAACTACGTGCTGGTATTTCACAGCTCTTCTAGGCTAGGACAGGGAAAACACTACACTTCACCCCAAAAACCACAGGCTACTCAATTCCTGACCTCCTTAGGTTGGATAATGGATGCAGGCTACTAAAGCAGCCTCAAGCCCATGGGAAGGGTGCAAGGAATCGTGTCCCACTGGAAATGTGGGATAATCTCCATCACCTTCTGTGGTGGACAAGAGCTCCTGTTCAGGGTTGGATCTTGGTGTTGGATTAAAGGCTGGACTTTGATGAGTTTGGAGGCGTTTTCCAACCTCACCCAACAATTCCATGATGTTTTCTGCAGATGACACAGGGCTTGACAAGATGGGGCATAAGAAGAGCATCCACTAAGGGGAAGTGAGCTCGTGGCATTTCATAGGCAGAGCGGCCAAGGACAGACTGACCACTAAGGGCTTGCAATGAAAATGCTCCAAAAAAAAGCTCTTTGGGCTGAAAAGAAGGCTGGATCTGCTGAGAAATGACACGGACACAGGAGCAGTTACTGCGGGCTTGCAGCCCAGGGATTGTGCTTGCACTACAACACAGAGATAGGAGCAGCCCATGGCAGCCCCTCTGATGGAGAGGGGATTGCAAACCTCCAGGATGACAGCGGATATTGCCTCACAACAAAGGCTCGGCTCAAAAAAAACCAACCTGCCAGGTTTGGGTCTAAGGTGGGGATTTCTGAGGACTAAATATAGGGGAGGGCAAAAAAAAAAAAGGCAGCCCCATCATCTATAGGTTTAAAAAACCAAATCCATAAAAAGAACACATGGAAATGCTTGAAAAATGAATGTCCCTTTTCCTGGTAGCTCTATCAAAAAGAAAACGAAAAACACGTAAATGTAGCATACGTTGTACAGACGTAGTAACGAGGGAGGGTGTTCAGCTACTGCTACAGTGCAGGGAGGCTACAACATAAGGCACTTGGGATACAAAGCATCACCAGCTACTGCACGAAGAGACAGGATTGTGCAAGTGGGAAAGCTGCCTGAAGCCAAGCAGGCAGGAGGAGGAATCATTCAGCAGCTGGGTTTTTGGGGGGCTCCATGTGCCACCTGCTAACAGAGTCAGCAGCTCAGCTGGTGCAAGGCACCGGCGCTGCGGAAAGGCCTGGCCGAGGCTCTGGGGAGGTGCCAGCCAGCACTCACTCCAGGAGGGCACTGGCAGGGGATAGCAGGGGATGGGAAGAGGCAGGAGAAAGGAAAAACCTCTCACCCTAGACCTTTTCCATGTCCTCCCCAACATAAAGCTCTTTTCCCCCCGATCACGCTGCACTGCGGGTTCTGTCGCTGCCTCTGAGCCAAAAAGTGATTTATCCTCCAGGCACAGGTGACAAGGAGCAATGGCAGGGTACCACCAAGGGTTCTGCTCCAGCCTCCTTCCCCAGCTCCCCTGGAAACAGGGAAAGCCCTCTCCTGCCAGTATCTCTCACTTGACACTCAGAGCTTGTGGGGATTGAGGAACAAGTGCAATTTGACCAACTGTCCTCATACCCCTGCATGTTTTCTCCCTCTAGCGCTTCCTCAACGAGGGGGACGAAAGGACAAAAGACACCCAGATGAACAGGAAAAAAACCCAACTCAACTCAAAGAGGGGCAGAAAATCAACTGTCACCCGTTCCTCAAAACACGACTGGCACGAAGGACAACGGCACCAGCCTCAAGCTGGAATTGCACTCGGAGAGAGCCGGGGTTCAGCTGCCTGAAGGGCTGAGCAGGGGGCATGGCAAGGATCAATCCTGAACTGCACATGGAAGAGCACCCCAGCTCCCCCCAGCTCTGTGTCCCTCTCCTCACCCAGCCACGGGAACACACCACGAGTCCCCTGTTCCTGCCGTGGCGAAGCAGAACTAAAGCTACAGCCGACTTTGCTGCACAAGAGGCACCAACAGCAAAGCCCAGCTCAGGAACCGCGCCGGAGGACAGTGTGGGGACAGAGGTGCCACTACTGCTCACCTGCCAAACCTAGCCTGCAGTGTGGCACCCCAAAAAGAAGCCCAGTGAGATGGCACTGACCCACGAAACCCCAAGCAGATGCTGCTCCCCAGCAGAGTCAGTGAGGGATCAAGCTGGTGGGATCTGGCTTTCCACAAAATCTCCTGCCAGCACGTGGAGGTGGCAGCAGGCAGGAGCAAGAGGGGAAAGTGGTCTGCAGCAACAGATGGCCTCTGAGGTAGATTTGAGACAACTCCATCTGCCAACAGCTACGCGTCACAAGCCAGGCTTTTCCTAAAATGTAAGCTGCTCCTTGCAGCCCCGGCCTCCTTCCCCTTCCTTCCCTGTCATCTCATTCACAGCTCAGAAAGGGATGAAGGGGCTGGGATTTTTGGAAGAAACCCTGGATTTGATAGCACCTTGGGTGGATACAAGCGCTGTATCCTTTGGAAACAAAGAGTGAAGCTGGTGGCTGCCGATGGCACGGCTGGACTGGTACGGAAGGGACGAGGAAGGCTGAGGTGACAGCACGAGGGGAACAGTCCCACTGATGCCAAAACCCTTTGCAGCAACCAGTTTGTCACCTGGATGTGGTCACGAGCCACAAGAACACCAGGTCCACGAGGCACAGACAAGCTGGAAAAGGGCCTGGGCTGACAGGAGCCAGGCCAGCGCTCAGAGCGGGGCAGGACTCAAGGATTCACGTGGACCTGAGGATGCTGCTGCCCCACAACAAAACACTGAGAGCTGCAGAGCCCTGGGCTCAGCTCTTGGGGCTGGAAGGCCCGAGAACAACCACAGGGCAGCCAAGAGAAACCCAGCTGGGGCAAGCAAAGGCTGGGAGGTGGACCTTCCATGTGAAGAGGGAAGTTCTCTCCCTTCTCTGCTGCCTAGCTCTCCAAAATTCTCAAAACCGGGGTTCAGAAAACCCTAGAGGTTAACCAGAGGTCCACCACGAGACAAGACAGCGTTGAGCTTCCTCCATCAGACCCTGGTCTCTCTTTGCAGCATCACCACCCTGCTGAGTGCAGGTGTGCCCCATCTCACCTGAGAGCACCCCTGAGCCTCAGATCTCACAGCCCCAGCACATTCCCCCAGGAACCTGATCCCATAACACACATTTGGTGCCTTCAAGCTGTCGTGGCCCTGTCCCAGGGACTCAGGGAAGCACCATGAAGAGAGGGGAGGAACATGCTGTAGGAGAAAAAAGGATTGTTTGGAACCATCTATGATACATTTGTAACCATTAACCAAAATAACTGAACACTAAAATAGAAAAGAAAAAAAAAATTGGTTTACGACCAAACAGAGGAAGGCAAAACCAGGAGGGCTGGAAAAGGTTCCTGTGAGGGGGATGGGAGAAGGGGAACGGGGCCTTTTTGGTTTTATTGCAAACGGTTCACGAGAGCAAGAAAGGAAGAGAGCGAGAGACACCTTGGGAAGATGATTCCAAGCCTTTCAAGACGCCACTCGTGAGGAGCAGGAGGAGGGGCTGCTCAGTCCTGGTATCTCGCCCTCCTCCCCAGGAGACAACCCTCGGCTTCTACGGAGACTTGAGCTTCTTGGTGCGAGGTGAGGTTCCGTTCTCCGCTTTCACCACTCCGTTTTCATGGTAACCTAGGGATGGCAACAGAGGGCAACAGAGCTGTCTAGAAGGTAATCTGAGGGAGCTGGGGGTGTTTAACCTGGAGAAAAGGAGGCTCGGGGGGGCCTTCTTGCTCGCCTCACCTCCCTGACAGGAGGGGGCAGCCAGGTCGGGCTCTGCTCCCAGGGAACAGGGACAGAAGAGGAAATGGCCTCAAGCTGCCATGAGGGAGGTTCAGATTGGACATTAGAAGGACTTTCCTCACAGAAAGGGTGATTAAACTTTGCAATGGGCTGCTCAGGGAGGTTTGGAGTCACCACCCCTGGAGGTGTCCAAGGAATGACTGGACGTGGCACTCAGTGCTCTCGTCCGGTTGACATGATGGTGATTGGTCAAAGGTTGGACTCCACGATCTCAGAGGTCTTTTCCAACCTAAACCATTCTGTGATTCTATGGAGAAAGAAACTTGGTCCCTTGCACAAGCCAAACCCTTTTTCCTCTCAGGACTGGCCCACAGACATGGGGAAACCCCCACGACATCAGGACACTGCTGGGGATGCCCTGCACGGGCAGCAGGGCTGCTGGAGGGATGCTGAACCATGGGACTGATGCCTCCACAGTGCCACCCTTGCAGCACTCACCCGAGTCCCTCTTGAGCAGCTTGGTTTGCTGCTTGGTGCCGGTGGCGGCGGCTCGCTTCCGACTGCTCTGCTCGTTCCAGTACTCCCTCCAGCGCCGCAGCTGGAAGTGGATGAAGCGCCACATCATCAAGGCCTGGAAGAGGCACACCAACAGCAGCACACTCATTCTGCCAGGGGCGGAGAAGAGGCAGGCTGAGAACACAGCAGCGAGGCCACCCCCAGCCCAGCCTTGCCCCCTCACCAGGGCTGGTGGCCGAGGTCCCCCCATGTGGCAGACGCCATCCCACCAGCCACCACCTCTCCCTTCTGCCACCCCTGCACGGGTGCAGGAGTGGCAGAGCCCAGAGCAGCCACTTTCCTTTCCCTGCACACCAAAAAGCCCTCAGGTGCTCATTGAGTCTTTCAACTTTAGGGCAGGAATGGAAGAACAGGATCATCTCAACCAGCACTGCCCAAACCACAACGTGGCACAGTCAAGGTACGATGTCCCCGGATGGTCTGTACATCTAAAAGGTGGAAGGGAGCTAAGAAAGTCCCTCAAATCCTCAGGTGTGCCAGCAGTCCATGGCTTCAAAAAGCTTGGGAATGACCAGGCCTAGCAAATTCTGAACTGAACCCACAGCTGCTGCAAGGGTGACAAAGGCTCCCGGTCTTGACCGCAAGGCATGAGGAGCCCATCCCACATCAACAGGCAGCAAAACACGTCCAAGCAGAAGGGAAAATGCCTTTTCCTTGACCACATCTGTGTAAATGCACTTACAGGCGCAACAGGGAAAGCCTGCAAGCCTTTCTCCAAGACAGGCTTGCACTTTATAACTTCACTTGATTGACACTTTATTTCCTGGCTTTTCGCCTCCTTTGTAGCTCTGTGTAGCCTTTAAACCCCTCCTTACTTCCTTCACACCCCCTTCAGCTCACTGAGACCTTCCCTAAACGGAACCAGGATCAGATCCCCACTGCCTGGATCCCATTTGGATGGAGCTTGGAGCAACCTGGCCTAGTGATAGTATCCATGTCCACAGCAGAGGTTGAGACGAGATGATCTTTAAGGTCCCTTCCAACCCAAACCATTCTGGGATTCCAGGATTTCCAAATTCAGCAAAACCCACGTTGGGATAACACAGCCAATGAAGACACAGCAGACATTCCTACCTGAAGAGAATATTGTTGAAGAGGAAGCTGAAGAAGTTCCCTCTCTCAGGGTCCAGGGCCTGGCTCTCCACCCGCGGCAGCCCGAAGCCGATGACCAGGATGTACAAGGTGAGGGTGAAGAGCCTGGTGACCACGAACACGACGGCCCAGACGTTAAACCTGCAGGAGGGCAAGCAGAGATGTGAGCAGGGGCAGCCCCAGTGCTGACCCAGGAGGTGAGAGAGAAATCCAGGCTCTCCCAGGCCCCAGAGGAAGACAGGAGCCCCAGGCAGCTCCCCTGCTTACAGCTTCTCGTTGTTCTCGTCCGTGAAGTAAACCAGCCGCGCCATGTGGAAGAAGAACTCGGCCAAGTACTGCAACAGCAAGAGGATCAGCCCCAAGCGGGTTAAGCTGGGAGGGAAGAGGAAGAAAAAAACATCACTGGGCTGGTCAACCTTCATCCTTCAACCTTCGTCCTTCAACCTCAGCTACAGCCTCTGCACTGCTGTCCGTGAGCTGCAGCGCCAGCCCAAAGCCAGACCTTTCTGCAGCAGTGGGGATAGGGCTGCAGTGGGGGAAATTCCTGTCCCCAAACCATCAGCACAGCCCAAAACAGCAGCAGAGCTGGGATGTACCCAGCACAAAACCCTATGGCTGGCAAGGTTGCTCCGCTTTTTATCTTAGAGTGGGTTGGGTGGGAAGGGACCTTAAAGATCACCTCATTCCAACCCCCTGCCCCGGACATCTTCCACTATTCCCAGGTTGCTCCAAACCCCATCCAACCTGGCTTTGAACACTTTCAGGGATGGGAAACTCTCTGGGCAACCTGTGCCCAGTGCCTCACTGCCCTCACAGGCAAGAATTTCTTCCCAATATCCAAATCTCTCCACTTTCAGTTTAAAACCATCCCCCTTGTTCTATCTACCTGCCTAGGTAGAAAGTTGCTCTCCACTGAAACAATCCCATTTATTCCCTCTAAGCCCCTCACCCCGCTGAGGATTCCCAGGTGACTGCCAGTGCAAAAGGAGCTGCCCAGCCCCATCCCTGGTGCGGGAGGGGATGCTGAGGCAGGTGACTCACTTGAGCAGGTAGGCGCCGGCGATGTGCAGCAGGTAGAGCGCGATGCAGCGCAGCTGCCGGGGGATCTCCTCCTGGCAGGGGCAGAGAAGCCAAATCAACCTCTCACCCCTCTCCACCCGCCCTCTCCCAAAACCTCCACCTGGCTCTCACCTTGCGGACTTTCTGGAAGTAGAGCTCGGGCAGGGCGTGCAGCCAGTACGCCAGCTGGCACAGGTAGAAAAACTTCACCTGGTACCTGAAATGCAGGGAGGAGCCATGTGAGCCAGCCCATGCCGTGACACGACCGCAAGAACCCGAGTGCCAGGGCAGCACTGGGCAATCTCTCCATGTTTGGAGTCATGGGATTTAGGAGAAATCATTTGTGGGCTGAAATTATTTGTTGAGGTGAGAGAGCTGCACATGGAGTTTATCCAGATGCTTGTGCTGTGGTCTCTGTGCTCTCAGCAAACGTCACTTTTGTAAAAGCCCAAGAAGGGAGGATCATCCCCCACTACGTTTCTGCTGTGAAAAATTAAGAGCAAAGAGACTTTCCCAAGGTGCTGCAGGAAACAGCCAGGATGAGTAACCAAGCCCACAGGGCCTTCCTCATGGAGGAAACCCTCCGGAACACCCTCCCCAGGCTCACAAATGAGATATTCCCCCATTCCCCATGGTCTCACTGCAGCATCCTTGCATGCAGAGGGTGCTGTGCTGTCAGCACCCCACTCCCAGCACGCAAAACTGTGGAGAGGAAGGAAGGGGCCAGCCCCAGAACAAAATGCTCTCATGAGTGCTTACGGCAGATAAACATGCGGGTAGTTTTCCCACAGACTCCGGGGGTTTGAAATGTATCCTTCCTGAAAAAGAGAAGAGAGGCAAGGCATCAGCAAAACAAAACAGGTTCTGAGAGGCTGGGCTGATGGTACAGTGAAACGAGGAACTGGGGATGACACCCGAGTCTCGTCACAGCCTGCAGAAAAAACCACGTTCCCTGTGAGGGCCAAAGCTGGGCTCTGCATTTGTGGGTCTCTAGCACCCCTCTAAAATTTCAGCAGGCCCCTTGTTTGGGGGCTGAAGGCTGCCTGCTCAGTTGCACAGTGGGTCCCAAGTTCAGGAGAGGATATTCTGGGGTTTGGAATGCTCTGGAGGTGTAGGAGTGAGATTCTTGTGGCATGGCTCAAGCAGCCGTGTGCATGGTCTGGAGGCTTCCTCCGCACTGGCATTTCCAACCCCAGTAGCACTTCAGCAACCAGAAGTGCTTCTGAAGAGAAAGAGGAACAGAAAACACCAACAAAAATACCTGAATACAAATTGGATAGTTTCATTTTCCACCTCTTGCCTGACAGGGTGGGACTCCCTTCTCACTCCTGCCACACAGATGCTGCCCTGGGAGTTGCAAGGAGATGCTGGCATGGGAAATTTGTCCTGCCCAGTCACCATCACCCATTCCCTGTCTGCCCCAAGACCTTTTTTTCGCTGGGGAAGGCCAGGGAAGCACAAGGGTGACCTGCTCTGCACACTGGGGTGTTTGGGGAGCACATCACAGCAGTGTGGGCTGCACAGGAGGCTCCATCCCAGCACCTGAGGGATGGGTCTGGCACTGGGCAAGGGGAGTCCAAAAGCAGCAGCATCAACCATTTTGCCAGAGTTTCCTTCCTCAGACCCCTATGGGGCAGAGGCAGTGCCAGCAAATCTCTAGAAATGCTGGCCTTGAAGGGAAAAGTGGTACCCTAAGGGGCACTGGCAGGACCCTCCAAACAGTGGGGATCTGTCCCCAAAGATCCTTCCCCAGAGCCACTGGAGACCACAGCTGGACCCCAATGGCTGCAGGTAGCAAAGCACCATCATCACTTCACACTGCCAAAATAGTCAGATCTCTCCCACACCACCTGTTCTTCCCTCCCCCTTCTTCCCCAAAATGACAGTTTTCCCTCTGAATTCTTTGGGTTGACACATTCCCAAGGAACAGCCTGGTTTCCCCGTTTTCAAAGACTCCCTCACCATCAGCTTGCCAAGGAAGGAACCACAAGGAGTGATCCCAGAATTCTGCCCATTAGCCCCACGACCCTGCAAAAGGGACCCCAAAACCTCAAGGCACTGAACGTAAATAAGGAGGAAAATAAGAAGCTGAGAAAGGCAACAGGTCCCGGAGCAGAGGATGGAGATGATGGGGCCAGACAGGATTTCTGGGGCCCAGCTCCAAAAATAATTCACAGCCCATGTGCCTGTGCCTTGTACAATACAGGAGAAGCATCTCCCAAAACTGCCCTCACTTAGTGGCTGCAAAGATCCATCACAGCTGAAAGCAAAAGTGACTGAAATGTGCCTGTTTTGGCCCAGGGGCTGGCTGGGGACTCTGCTGCCAGTGGGATTTTGTGCTCCTGAAGCCACAATTTCCCCCTGGGAACCCAAACCCCGCCAGCCCCATGACTTACCGTCACCACGACGTACAAGCACCAGATGACAGAGGTGAGGTGGAAGGCAACCAGCTGCCCTGACTCATTGAACTTGCTGTGTTTGACCTTGGAGAGATGCAGACGCCTGTTGATTTTCTGGGAAGGAGCAGAGGGAGAGAGAAAGAACACGAAAACATGAGCCACCATCAACTCTCTCCTCATCCTCCTCATCCCAAGCAGCCTCCAGAGATGAAAGCTCACTCATCACCACCTTAACCACCAGACCACCCCCAGAACAGCATTTAACTGCAGCAGGACCACATCCCTCCATGGGGTTTGAGGGATTTGAGGTAATTTGAGGACACAAGACAGGGAATGGCACTCACGTCCAGGGCATACTCCTGCACCACCGCGTGCAGGATGATGGCGATGAAGATGTAGAAGAGGATGGTGACCAGATCCTTCAGCCCATAGTGATACTGGACCAGCTCCCCATCTGCAAAGAGACCAAAGGGTGGGTCAGAGCCCCATGGCCCAAAGGATTTCCAGGTAAGGGCTTAGAGGGGAGCAGCTTGGATGGGGACACCAGAGAGAGGTCATGACTATGCCAGTGGCTGGGAAAAAGGGCTCTACCCGGGGTTAGCTCATGGCAGAGATGGGTGGTTTCCCCTTTAACAGTTACACACCTCAAGGGAGGGGACACTGGGGACACTTAAAGCTTCCCCCTGCCACTGGGGACAGCTCGGCTGTGGAGATGGGAATTTATCACCTGGAGGGATGAAGAGCTGGGAGGCTGAAGCAGGTGACAGGATCAGGGATGCCCCACTAGGAACATCAGGGCTTGGGATAGGATTTCCACTCCCTCAGTTATGATTCAACACTCCTTCATGATCTCCCACTCCTCCCTGGAAACTGCTGGAGTGGGATTCAGCTGCCTAAATGCAGGTGCCTTGTGCTATTCAAAGATCTGAGGCAGCAGCACAGGGCTGGTGCATGAGAAACAGGACCCACGGGAGGCTGTGCTCTTCTGGAGCAACAGGAGACCCAACAGCACCCAAAATACCCCAGACATCATCTGCATTTAGGTGACTATTTGCAGCCCTGCAGCTTATGGGAAGAGGCAGAGTTGGGAATGCTGCAGGAAGTATCCTCACACGAAGCTCAGCCCACTCCTGGCTGCGGCTCTCCTTCACCCTGATCCAGTCCATTCTGTCCTGAGATCAATGCTGGGAAGAGACTGCTCTGTCACCAGCCCTTTTTACCCTAAACAAAGCTTCATTCCAGATTTCTAAGATCTGAACGGGATTTATGAAGACACCTGGCACAAGGATATGTGTCCTCAGGAGCCCCCAGTGCTGTGCAGACCCGGAGGTTAAAATGGTGCCTGTATCCCAGAGCAAGGTAAAAGACAGAACTGCAAGGCCAAAGAAAATAATATCATTTACATGTGCAACTGCTCTGCCTCCTCTCTCTAGGGCACCTCAAAGCTCTAGCAGGAGCTGTGGGGCACACAGAAAAGCCTTGGAAAAATTCAGATTCCTCCCAACAAGCTGCTGCACCAAGGTCACTCTCCACACTAGCTCATGGCCTATATTGATACACCAATACCTGGTCCTGGGGAGGTGTTTCTGTGCCCCCCAGGGATTTCTACTATCAGGAAAGAAAAATCCCTTAAAAACCAGCAGCGGAAGTTGTCTGGCCTGTGCCACAGAGGAGCAGGGACCACAATTTAATCTGGAAGCTGGATGATTCCTTCAGCCACAATGTTCAAAGCTTTTAAGGGCAGAACTTTTATCTTCCGCATGTCTGCCTCGCTGTAGCTCCACTAATCCCAACACCCTGCTCCTTCTGTGGATGATTGCTCCAACACTCCCAATTAACTGCAGTTTTCTGCCACCAGGCCAGGCTCTGTGCCCCAGGCGTCTGGCTCATCCTGAGCCCAGGGCTTTACCCAAACCACCTCCTGCTGTCTCCATGCCAGTGCCCAGATCCTTGCCAGATCCAGAGGGGCTCTGAGCCAGGAAGGCAGCAACCAGCAGCCAAAATAGGAGCAGGGGCTGAGCCTCCAGGCTGGGAGCTGGGATGCCTCCTCTGGGCCGAGCTGCACCAGCTCAGAGCTGCCTGGAATTACTCCCTGTGAATCAGAACCTGCCTGGAGCAGGGATGCTGTGCACCACCTGCATCTCCACACTCTCCTCTCCAGGTGCCATCCCCAAAAATTAGCAGGACAGGGATGACGTGTGCAGCCCCTGCTGCTTGGCAAAGAGGTAAATCCCTGCTGCTCCTCAGGGGAACAAGAAGCTGCTCCAGGCAGGCAATCACACAGCTGGATCCTGCCTGAGCAGGCTTGGAGCAGGATCCTCACCCTGCAGGGAGCACTGAGTGGCCTGGCCATGGCAGAAAGAGAGAGTGGAAGCCCCCAAACTCCCTGGAAAGCATTTCTTTCCAACACTGGCAGCATGAGGGCTGGCAGATGTGACCAGAATGCTCGGAGCCACTCAAACTTTGCTTCTTCCCAGAATATCTTATTTTTGACATCTCCTTTAGTACCAGACAAGGGCCTGGGCAGTCGATCAGTAGAGGGTGAGCCCAGGCCAGCTGGCAGTGAGGATTTGGGGCAGACCAGACTCAACCTCCCCTTGGGATATGTGGAGCAGAGGCATCTCTCACCTGCTGTAGGCACACTAACATTATACTGAGGTAAGATGAACAGGAAGGCAGTCTTGGCTGTGACCTGTCAAAGACACACAGAAGGCAGAAAAAGCAAATCAGTTGTTAAATCCATTCCTCTGGACCCATTTTTTTCCTACCACAATGGGAAAGGCAAATCATCCACGGAGATGCGCCAGCATGAGCTTCACTTGCAGAAACACTGAACCTCACACTGTGGTCTCCCACAAGGTCCCAGATGCACGTCCGAAAGGAGAAAAAAAAAGCCTGGGATGAGACATCAGGACACCTGAAACCCAGGGCTCTGCTGCTCACTCTTCATTTATTCAATCATAGAATCGAATCATGGAATATCCTGAGTTGGAAGGGACCCAAAAGGATCACTGAAGTCCAACTCCTGCACAGGACACCCCAACAATCCCAGCCTGTGCCTGAGGGCATTGTCAAAACCCTTCTTGAGCTCTGTCAGGCCTGGGGCCGTGACCATTCCTTGGGGAGCCTGTTCGGTGCCCAGCCACTCTCTGGGGGAAGAACCTTTTCCTGATATTCAACCTCAACCTGCCCTGACACAGCTCCAGCCGTTCCCTCAGGTCCTGTCACTGGCAGCCAGAGAGGTGGCCGGTGACTAAATTGCATTGAATTCAAAGGAATGATCCTCCTCTGCAGCAAAGCAGGAAGCTTTGTGGGAATGGGGCAGAGCATCCACCCCACAGGATGCCCCAAAACTGCACCTCCATGACCAAAGCACCCTCAAGCTGGGGCCACAGCAAAAGCCAGTGCACAGACATTCAACACCAAACACGTCTTCATCCCATCCAACCCCACAGTGGCAGCAGATCACCGGATTTTCCCTTTCCAAAGGCTCCCAGCCAACCCTCCAATGCTTCACAAGCACCCACCCTCAAAAAAAACCAGCCCCAAAAAATCCTGTGCCCGCCGAAAGCCGATAGAGATGAGCTGCGTTTCACACAGACACACTGCCACTGCTTCAGAGCTGCAGGCTATTAAAAATCCCAGCTGGAAATTGCTCCACAGCTTGTGGGGGAGACAGGGGGACTGTGCCAAGCGTTCCCATCCTGTTACCACCAGCATTGAGCAACCGGCGCAGGCAGCCCCGGCTCGGGGACAGCAAACTGCACGGCGTGTTTTCGTGATGTTTGGGGATTTCATTGCTCTTTCCACTTAAAAAAAAAAAAAAAGGAAATCCCACATGTTGTGCTCTGTTTGTGGAGGAGTAGATGCAGGAGATGGAGACCACGGGCAGAGCTTGGGGTGGGAATGGAAAAAGTGCATCACCTGGCCTCAAGCTGGCTGAGGGAGACACTTCTGGCTCCTACAGACCTTGCTGGCTGGAAAAGCCAAGTTGCTTCATCCCAGAGCACATCCAGGACCTGGAGTTTACATCCAAACCTTGCCACAGGCTGGCACAGGGCACAACACAAAGGCATGGAGCCGGTGGTGGCTGTGATGCTGCATGGATGGGCGGCCGGGGCATGGACGTGCCAACGGCAGCAGGCACTGATGGATTTACAGCTCCCCCAGCACCTGGCTGACATCCATTGCTGTAAACAGCTGGGAACAAGACATCAACTCCAGATGAAACCTCCTAACCTGATGGAGACAACACAGGCCAGAGTTGTGAGACCAAGGAAATTACTCTGGAGTATCCTGAGGGTGGGGAGCAATGCCCACACAGAGCTCAGCCCCAACACAGTTTCCAAGGGTTCTCCTCATCTTCTTTCCCAGAGGGCCTGGGAGGAAGGTTCCTCCATCCACTCCGCATCAAACAATGCTTTGTCCCATCTCCACACCTGCCTTTGCTTCCTGAAGCAGGGCTGAAGAACCATCAGCAGCTTTGGAGCCACCTCAGCACCCCTCTACCCTTCCTTACAGAAGGGTAGCAGGTTGTTTCCTAAAGTCTGAGTGAAATATTTGAACTGCCAAAGGTAAATGTAACCCCCTGGATGCAGGCAGGCTCCTGACAGACTCATTTCCATGGACAAACAGCCTCTCTGCTCCATGGGACAGATGGGGGAGCTCAGGCACACACCTGCAGCCACTCACTAATGCCACAGCGGCAAAACTTGAACTCCAGGCATCCAAACCTTCCCATCCCACAGAATCTACACGGAGGGAAAGTCTCCTCTCAGGCACCAAAGGCATTTCTGTCTCCTGCAACCAGCTGGGAAGTGATCAGACTGACCACTGCTCACAGCACAACCCTTTACCAGTGCCACAGAGGGACAGGTGACTCGAATGAAGTCACAGCTGAGCTCCATCAAGTGAACATCAGGCTCCAAAATCCCCCATAACCCTCCCAATACCCCTTCCACCACATCAGCACCAATTGCTACACAGCCCTGAGTAGACAGAATGAGCAGCTTAAGCCTCCTGGAAAACAGGGAACACCTGAGCCACGATCTCCAGCAATGCCACCTCCAGCTCCCCTGCAAGGCAAAAACCAAGTTTCCTTGGCTTGGGAAATAGGGATGAGCACCAGGGATGGCAAAACTCTTCAGAGCCTGCCTTGAGCATTTCACAGGCAGCCAGGGAAAGCAGAAGTTCAGAGTGGGAAGAGCAATGTGAGGATTATTCAGAAGCACAAGACTCACTGTCTGTTTGCTCTGAAACAAGATGCTGGTATGGGAAAGGAAGTGCTGGGCACGCTTCTGCCCTGCAGGGCAGCGAGGAGAGCCAGAGCTGCAGCTAAACTGCTGCTGGCAGGGGCAGAATTCATGGAATCATAGAATAATTTAGGTTGGAAATGCCCTCTAAGATCACAAAGTCCAACCATTCCCCCAGCACTGCCAAGCTCACCACAAAACCATGTCGCAAAGTGCCCTAGCTACACAATTTCTGAACACTTCCAGGTCTGGTGACTCCACCACTTCCCTGGGCAGCCTGTTCCAATGCCTTTTCACCGAAGAACTTATTCCTCACATCCAACCTAACCCTCTCCTGGCACAACTTTTTAGAGGGTGGGAGAGGGATTTGTCTCCATGGGACACACAGAGCAGGGATCATGTAGCAAAGGCTGTGTATTTATTTCTCATTCACTCCCTGACCTGCATTAAGGGCACCTCCACACAGAGGGAGATGTTCCTCATCCCAGCCTCATCCTGCCTTACATGAGGGATGTGGCACTTGGAACATGGGGCAGTGGTGGCCTTGGCAGTGCTGGGGGATTGGTTGGACTTGATGACCTTAGAGGGCTTTCCCTGCATTAATGATTTGATGATTCTGTGTGCCTGAGCCAGGGAAATTTGGGAAGCAATTGTCCTGATAGCTCTCTACAACCATGAAGAAGAAACCACATCCTCAGCAGCCAAGTGGGTTTCTGGTGGTTAAAGCCACTAACTCACAGACCAAAGTGCAGATGGATGGTGAAGAGGCAAAACTCAACGTGTCCCCCAAGACCAGAGTTTCCTGAGATACCTGGATCAGGCAGGACAGGGATGAGGCTGTTTATCATGGCCAGAAATCAAATCAGCACATCCATCTTGCAGCCCTGGGTGGCAGAGCAATAGATAAAGCCAAGCAATCCCAGCACTACCACACATTCACTATCTCCCACCAGGCATTTACTCCCTGATAATGTGGTGATTGGAAAAATCCACGCCCTGACTAGCCTGGAGATTGCTGCCTAATGCAGAGCAGCAAAGTTCCCCCCATCCTTTTATAGAATCTCAGAATGGTTTGGGTTGGAAGGGACCTTAAAGATCATGTTCCAAGCCCCTGCCATGGGAGGGGACACCTTTCATAGACCAGGGTGCTCTGAGCCCCATCCAGAAATTTAGAAGATGCTGGTTTTTCCCTGCCGTGAAATGCTCCACATCAAAATCCCAACTCCACTTGTGCAGCCACACAAGTGGCTTTTAAAAAGGTGTCTAAGTACACACATCCAGGCAGTTTAGCACCTCTCCCAAAATCTACCCGCTGCAACTCTCAAACATTAGTATTTTCAGGAATGAGGGATAACTTTTGAGCATCCTTCCCCAGGACACTCTATGAACTCTGGGGACAGCTTGCCCAGATTGGATGTGGACTTCTCATCCCGGGAAGTCTTCAAGGCCAGGCTGGACAGGGCTCTGAGCAACCTGGTCTAGTGGAAGGTGTCCCTGCCCGTGGCAGAGGGTTGGAATGAGATGACTTTTAAGGTCCCTTCCAACCCAAACCCTTCCAGGATTCTCTGAAACCCACTTCCCTTCTCCAAAGCCTCATCCCAGCGGGATTTGTCTTCACCCCAGCCAGGAGCCCCCAGGCACACCATGATCCCCACAGTCCTGCTTGAGTTAAAGCCACTCTGGAGGCAGGAAGCAGCTCCAAACCTCTGGCAGGGGAGGCTGGGGGAGTTTCTGCAGTCAGAGCTGGGAAAATATTTCCAGGGCTTGAAAAACAACTCAAACTAATTACAGACAAAATGCTATCCAAAGGCTTTTCTCACAACTTTGGGTTTCTTTTTCCCCTACCAGACAGAGTTTATTGAAAGACAAACTCGCTGATCCACAGTATGGATTGACACAGGCCCTACATGTAAACTGAAGCCCAAACTTTGGACCAAAGCCTTCCAAAGTAAACATCTGGCTTTGACAAAAAGCCCTTCCCCAGGGCGGTGCAGCCCCTCTGCCCCCACAGACAAACTCATCCTCCAGCACAACATGATTTCCACTGCCTCACCCTCCCTCCCGTTTATCCCCTTTTAAAAGTAAACCTAAATACTGCACTTTTTTCCCCCTTTTTCCCCTCTTCCCCAGCTATTCAACCCTTACGCTGCCCGCACGCCTCAGTTCCCACATCTGGCAAAGATGAGGGGAGGCAGGAACGCATTTTGTTTTCCCTCATTAACAACGGGAAGGCCTTAATTTTTAGAGTACTACGGAGGGGACCGGGAAGGGGAAAGTATATTTAGCAGGAAGCCTGGAAATAGCAGCTCATTCGTCAGCCGCCTTCTTCTGACAGTGTCACAACCCAGAGCCCGGGAGCCCGTGACTCACGTCCCACGATCTGCACACAGGGGGAAGCCCAGCAAGGCCATGGAACCACTTCTAAAACAATGCTTTGTAACTTTATTTCATCACCCCACACATAAGACTGAGCCTCAGTTTCCCCACCTTAGAGATTACGAGAGCAGCCCCCATCTAACATAGAAGCTTCTCCAAAATCAGCAAAGTCTCCCCCAAACTCGACCCGACACCGCTCACAGGAGCCACCCCTGGTGAGACACAGGTTAAACCCAGCCTGGTCTTGGCTTAATTTTTCTGCAAAGCAGGGTGGAAAAAGATATGCAAAGTGATTTCTGCATGAGGATGGGAAGCACCTGTTTCGTGTTTCTGTACAGAGTCACTCAAAAGAGTTTTTCACCAAAAAAAAAAAAAAGAGGGGAGGTTTTTCTTTCTGGGCTCCAGCAACCATGCACACGTGGCAAAATCCCTCTCTGGCACCGGGCAGATGCACACCAGGTGTGTTTTCATACCCTGAAGGCTTAGGGCTGGCCGGGAAGGAAAAACACTGGGTAGTGCCCAGCTCAGGAGAGCTCTTTTTGGGGAAACTCCCTCCAAGCCTGGGGCCTCCCTCCCTGCATAACGCTATGATCCTCAAAACCACACACAGCACTGGAATAATCAAATCCAACACACCTGCAACACCAAGGAGCAGCCTCATGCCACCAAATCCCATAATGACCAGTACCTGCTCCCTACCATGGAGGAATTACCAGCTTGGTGAATCCATTTGGATGGGGAAAGGTTGTGCACCCAAAAAGATGCTCAAGGTGTAGCTTGTGCTGTGCTTGGGGAGCGGAAGACCCATGGCAGTCCCCAGCATCACCCCGAGCAGGGTGCTGGAGCAAGGAAGTGCTCAGCTCCTGAGGGATGCCTGGGAAAAGGTTAAAAATCTTATTTGTGTCTTCCCAAAAAAACCTTCCCTGCAGGAAACGGCCTATTGTGAGCAGGATTCGGCCTTTTCCGCTGAGCCTGAGCTTGGCTGTGGCCACTGGCATTGGGGAAGGTGGAAGCCCGGCTGCAGGGTGGGAAGCAGGGATGAGAGGGGAAGGGACAGTGACAGGTCCTCCTCACCATGGCAAGGAATCTCAGCTGCCACAAAAACTCACTGCAGAGGTGGCACAAACGGGCATGGATGGGTTGGAGGGCTGGGCAAGAGCAGAGCCTGATTTCTCCTCCAGGGGAAAAGAAAGCAGAAGGAGTAAATGTAATCATGAAATAAAAATAAACCACAATACACACAAGGAGCAAGAGCTGTCCCAAACCCCATGCCAAGGGGAAGGCAGGGATGGTGCTACCGGGCACAGGGAGCACTGGAAGCCACCCTGGCATGGCAAGCATTGTCTGCCTGAGGTCTGTTGGGAGAGCAGCAAACTGCTGCCTTCAGCATCCGAGGGAGATTTAATTAAAAGACATTAAAAAAACCCCAGAAACACCACAAACCCCTCCCTGCTGCCACCTCCACAGGGGCGTTCATCACGTTTCAAAATCTCACAGCACCGTATCAACCAAAAGCACCACAGCAGCAAGCCCAGGTACCACCTCTCCAGGACGGGGCTCTCAACGTGCAACAAAACCATCTGCAGGGAGAAACCTGAGAGAGAGATGCAACCTCTGTGGCATTTTCTGTTTAAAGTATGAGTACGAAACTTGCAGCCCAACTTTGCAGCATTTGCATGTGGCTTTGGAATACAGCTGGCCCTCCTGGGTCGGTTTTGAAACCCTTAAATAAATATATATACGGGCACAAGGACATTGAAAGGGGTTCGAGTGCTGGGAGAGACTCGTTCATTCAATGAGTTCGCAGTAAAAACAGAGTGGGACAGGAAAGCAAGGGGTTCCAGCGGGGAGGAATTAAGGGAATGGATTTCCTCCTCCTGCGATTTGCTCCAGAAGGAGCCTTTCCTCCCTCGCCAGGCCCCCCGGCCACCCCTTTCCCATCCGGATTTGCTTTGAAACGTGGCAGTGCCGAAGGGGAGGGTTCAGCGGGGGAGGCGGGGGGGTCCCGGCCGGCGGTGCCGCTGACCACGGCCCGGAGCCTCGGCGTGCGATGCCCGGAGCCAAGCGAAGCCGCACGGAAAGGGAAAGCAGGCGGAGAGGGAAGGAGCCGGAGCAGCGGGAGAGAGCGGCGTTCCCGGCATGGCGGTGGCGGGACAGCGGCCTTGCGGGGGTGTGCGGCCACCCCGGCGGGGTGAAGGTATCCCGTGGAGGAGCAGGGACGCCTTCCCACGGCCCGCAGCACAGCGGGACGGCCGGGATGGGGAAAGGCCGGGGAGCGTCTGCCCCAGGCCCAGGAGCCCCCGGTGCTCGTCCCGCGGCGCGGGGTCAGCGGGCTGCGGAGAAAACACCTGGAAAAGGGCTATTGTTAAAGGAAAAAAAAGCGGAAAAAAAGGCAAAAAAAAAATTCTTTCCATTTCCAAGAGCTGGGAATATCAGACAAGGCTTGGCTTCTCGCTATGTGGGGCTGATGTGCCCCTCAGTGCTTGGGACACCCCGGCAGCTGCGGTGGGTTTGGGGCAGGGGGTTTGACACCCCCTGTGCTCCCCCTTCCCCAGCCAGGGACCCCCGGCAGAGCTGGAGCGGGGGGAGAAGGATGTGCCACCCCTAAAGCCAGCACCAGGCTGGGTCCCCGTGGGAATGTGGGGAACCCCTCCGGTGGTGGGTGAGAGGCGGGGAATGAATGGGGCGGCACTCTGACCCCCAGACCGAGGGGTCCCGCACCCCACAGCCCCCTCCTCGTGCGGGATGGGGGCACCTGGCCCGGGTGCGGCCCCCCCCCCCGAGCCGAGACAGCCCCAGGGGGGACACCCCATGCAGGGCAAGGGGGGTCACCTCGTCCACGGGGTGGGGACACACAGCCAGCCGGTCCCGGCGGGGGCGATGGCGGGGGGGGTCTCACCTCGAACATGAGGGCGATGAGGACGCTGAGCACCAGGCAGAAGCCGATGTCGGCGTGGTTGTGGATGAGGAACTCCTGGCTGAAGAGCGGGTGGCTCTTGGCCCGCCGGCGGAAGGCCATGGCCGGGGCCGAGCCGAGCCGAGCCCAAACTTCCCCGGGCCCCGCGGAACTTCGCGGAGCGCCGCGATGGCCCCGCGCAGGCGCCGCCGCCTGAGCCCTCCCCGCCTGAGCCCGCCCGGCTCCGCTCGGCCCCGGCACCGACCCCGCCCCGACCCGCACCGGGACGGGCACCGGCACCGGCACAGGGAACCGGCCCCGCCCCGACCCTCACCGGCACCGGGACCCGGCACCGACTCCGCCCCGACCCGCACTGGGACCGGACCCGGCACCGGCACAGGGAACCGGCCCCGCCCCGACCCTCACCGGCACCGGGACCCGGCACCGACTCCGCCCCGACCCGCACTGGGACCGGATCCGGCACCGCCCTGACCCGCACAGGGACCGGCACCGGCACCGGCACTGGCACCGCCCCGACCCGCACTGGGACCGGACCCGGCACCGCCCTGACCCGCACAGGGACCGGCGCCGGCACCAACCCCGCCCGCACCGGGACCCGGGCACGGAGCCGGACCCAAACCGGGACCCAGCACCCGACCCCGCCCCGGAGCTGGACCCGGACCTGGGCACGGACACGGACCTGGACCCGGACCAGGACCCGGCACTGGCACGGACCTGGACCCAGCCCCAGTACTGGCACCAGACCTCACCACAGCCCTGGACACGGACCCGGCACCGGCACAGCCCCGGCACCGGTCCAAGAGCCAGGACCTGGACCCAGCACGGGACGGAAAGCTCAGATGTAGACCCAGACCGAGAGCCGAGACCTGGCACCCGCTACGGACACGGACCCTGCCCTGGACCAAGCCCCAGCCCCGGCCTTGGATCCAGCCCCTGCCCCACCTTGGCACAGCCCTGGATCCAGCACCGAACCCGGACTCAGGACCCGGCCCCGGTCTGGGCTCCTGCTTTGCCCCACGCACACCCTGGCACTCCATGGCAGGTGGAGGCAGCCACTGGCCTCAGCACCTACCTCACATCTACATCCCAGTACTGTGCACATCTGGACACCCACCCATGCCTGAACCCACTTACCATGCACATCTGGGCTCCCATCCACATCCGGACCCACCTCTCCATGCACCCAGCACCCACCCCTCTGGTCACACCCTGACACCTTGCTCTGCAGCACAAAGTCCCAGTGCTGAACCCCAAATCTTCCTCATTAACCAGAGAAAGGCCTGAGGCATGAGGTGCCTTCTCTATCCCACCCCCTTCCCAAACCCACACCCCAGCTTGGTGTGGGCTGTAGCAGTGGGGACAGAGACAATCCAAATAGGTCTCCAGGGCAAAACAGTGGAACATTTGCTGTTATTTATTGAAGTCAATCCCTAAAATCCCCCCAAAGCTCCTCAGGGAGCTCCAAGGACGTTAGGGGAGCGGGCAAGGCCCTTTGGTGGCTTTGCTTAGGAAAATCAAGGTATAAACAGTGTTTTGATTTGAAAGACCTCCCTTCAAGCAAAACAAGCACCGGATCCTTTTGCTTCCAGGGTCTTGTTCAGCTCCTCCAACATCCCTGGATCCCCACGGATCCCTCACAGAAACGTGTTGTGTCCAGTGAGGATGGATTCACAGGAGGGAGAAAACACTGCTCCAGCACATTTGAGGGAACTTGAGCCGTCTCAAACCTGGTGTTGAGAGCACAAAGCATTTTCCTCCAGCCAAATCCAGCCCGGGAAGCAGAGTCCCTGGGTCCTCATTAAGCACTCGGTCCTATTAGGCAAGTCCTGATTAGCTGGGCTTACCCTCTGCTCCCCCCCTCTGTGGTATTGTTTAGCCTTGGAGCCATGGGCACAGAGCTGCAGCCTGGGCCCTGCCTTTTACAGGAACACTGAAGGCACCAGAAAGGGATTTGCAGCAAACCAAATTTAATTAAAGGGGGAAAAAATATCCGAAGTTTCAGCTTGGAAAAAACAAACAAATAACAACAGCCCTAGGGCGAATAATTCTGTTTTCTGTAATGTCCAAGTATTGTGTTTCAATGTTGTTGGAAGTGAAAAGAGTTTTTGGTTTTTTTTCTGGGGAAATCTTTCTTGAGCTAGTTTTGGGGTGGGGAGGGGGGGATGTTACATCATCTTGGAGCTGGAGGGAATGTTTTTCATCCAGCCCAAAACCTGGCACCCAGGGACAGTACTCAGAAATTGGGCTGCTGGAAGGTGAGATCCCAGCAGGGCTGTGGCAGGGCTGCTGCCACCCTCGAGCCCTGTTGGTACAACTCCATCCTGCTTTATTGCACCTTGAAAGAGGGACGAGAGTGATCCATTAAAAATAACAAACCAAGGGGATGGCGCCAGTGGTCAGGACAGCCACATTCCCAAACCCAGGCACTCACCTGGGTATTGTTTAATTTCTTAGGGACATAGCCTCTGTTCCTGCCTGTTTGCTCTTTTTTCCAGATCACGAGAGAGTGGCACAGCCAGTTCTCCTGGGGAGCCCGTGGGTCACTCCCTGCATTGTCAAAATTCATGCTCGGTTCCTGCTCCTGTGTTTCCCTGGAGAGCTCCTCTCATCTGTGGCATTGAGCTCTCCTGGGCTGGGGCATGACCCTCCACCTCTCTAAAGTGAGGGAGAGGGTTCCCTTAAGGAACAAAATGGAAACAAAAAGGTTCACAGGAGGAAAATGAGCAGAAATTCTCTATTCCAGAGCAGGCAAAAGCACTGGACAATCCGTCCGAGTGTAGTGGGATGGAGATATCCCCTCGCTCCAGCCCTTCTGTGGGTCGCTGAAGCCCAAATGTTGGTGATGAGCACCCCCAAAAGCTGGGCAGATCCTGGTCTAGCTCAGGATAACATTCCTCATCCAAAACAAGCTTCATGGGAGGTGCTGCAGAAGGAGCAGAGGGTCTGGCCAGGTCTCCTCAAGCATTTGGGGCATTTGGAAGATACACCAGCAGCTTCCCTGGAAGAGTTGGTCCATTGCCCCTCTGCCAGCTGCAGTTTTCCATCCTGGATTTGGTCTGGCCCAGGCCTCCACGTTGCTCCACACAGAGCAGTGACCTGGGATTTGTGGGATTTCTGCACCCCATGGGTTGATGTGAGGACAGACCAGAGTGGGGAGTGACCAGGTCACCCACCTGGGCACAGCTCCAGGGACACAGTGCCAAAATCAAGACTCAGCACCGTGGTGGGGACAGCTGGAGCCAGTTCTCCCAAACCCCCAGGGTCCCATTCTGCATCCAGTGTGACCTGGGGCATCTCCCCTCGCACACACACCTTTGGACCTGAAGGCACCATGGAATATTAACAGGTGGATGACTCTTTTCCTGAATACCAGCTTGGCAAGACCCTGCCAGTGATTTTCAAACATCCCCCATTGCCCGGTGATGCCTGGGAAGTAAAAGGAGATGCCACGGCCATGGTCTCATTCCTCCAGGCACTCTCTGTGCACTCCACCTCCAGTATCCCAGAGCTCCCCATTTCGTTCCCACTGGCTCCCAGTGCAATGCCACAGCAGAATCAGTCCTGCACGTCCCTCTCCTCTCCAGTCCCCATCCCTGGAGGGATTTAAAAGCCGTGTGGATGTGGCACGTGAGGACACGGGTCACTGGTGGCCTTGGCAGTGCTGGGGGAATGGTTGGACTCGATGAGCTAAAAGGGCTTTTCCAACCTAAATGGTTCCGTGATTCCATAACACAGGCACTGGATGTGCACCGCAGGGTCTGGACCTTGAGCAGCATCTCCCTCTGGTGGCAAAGGAACAAGGAGTTTTGGGGAGAAACTCCTCCCCAGCATGATTTTCCCGGTCTGGCAGCATTGGGAAAAATGTGGATGTGTGCCAGGTCATTGGGGCATCTTCAGTTCCACCCCCCCAAAAGTTGGGAAGGGTGGGGAGGGGTTTCTGGAGCTGTGATGTGCTGCTGGAGTCCTCCTACTTCAAACAGGGCTTTAGAATTCACCAAAGAGCAGGTTTAGATTGGATATTGGGAAGAAATCCTTCCCTGTGAGGGTGGGGAGGCCCTGGCACAGTTTGCCCAGAGAAGCTGTGGGTGCCCCATCCCTGGAAGTGTCCAAGGCCAGGGTGGACAGGGCTTGGAGCAACCTGGGATAGTGGAAGGTGTCCCTGCCCATGGCAGGGGGTGGAACGAGATGAACTTTAAGGCCCCTTGCAACCCAACCCATTCTGTGACTCTCTGATTAAATACAGGTTATTTCTGCAGGTGGAGGCCTGTGGCTCAGTGCTGGGGCTGTGCCAGCACACAGGACTTGGACCCTGGGTGCAGCAGGGCTCTCACACAGGCTGGAAGCCTTTAAGGACAGACAATCCATATTATCCCACCTGATTCCACATTGCTCCCAAGGAGAAGGTGAAGGGGAGCACGGCTCACCAGTGACCAACTATCATCAGGGAGCAAAGCTGTGGGAACACAGCCCTCACACAAACACCCTCATCCCAACCCCAGCCCTCATCCCCCCTCTGTCCCCAGATTCCCCCCTCTCTTTTGCCACTCCTTGACCTCCCCAGGATTTCCACAACCACCTCCTCCAGGGTCAGAGGTGTCAGCTCACCGTGCACCTCTGCATTGTGGGTGTGCTTTGAGAAATCAAAGTCCTCAGGTACACCTGACTCCTGTGCACAAAAGTATTCTTTATTTTCTCAAAATCGTCTGTTTCTTTTCTGACTGGCCTGTGGGACAGTTTCATGCTGGCTGAATCTTTTTCTAACACCCAACCTTAACCTTCCCTGACAAATTTTCATGCCATTCCCTCAGATCCTGTTGCCCAGGTCCCTCTTTCACCCTCCCACTGGAAATCCTGACAGACAACTCATCCTGGGGCTGCAGGAGCCAAGAGTGGGAAGAGAGACCCATCCACACCTATGTGCACCCCAGCACGAGACACAGACACAGCAAAGGCTGGTTTGGGGTTTTTTTGAAGCGTAATTATATATTATCAAAAGTAGAAAACCAAGCGAGATAAAAATTCCTGTAATGGCCCGGCAGCGCTGCTGCCTTTTGTGTGATCCACACAGTGAGAAGGGCTCTGGAAAAGCCACTGGGACTGCTCCTGCCTGCAGAGAACAGCCACAGCATGGGGGGATGGGGTTCACTTGGAGACAGGGAGCCTTCATCACCTTGGAATGTGGCTTCACTCCACATCCAGCACCAACTGGGTTTTCAGTGCCCTGAGGAAACATCTGGTGGGGTCAGCCCTGAGCAGTGAATGCATCGTGGAAGCTTTTTTAATAATTCATCTGGCCTTCCTACTGCCTTTCCTGCCCTGTGGCACCACCAGAGTCCTGCCCACAGTGGGAACAGCTGGAGAGCACAGCCAGATGTGCTCCAGCTGGCACACGTGAGCTTGGTGGTGAATCCATCTGATCACACCTCAATTAACATGTCAAGCCATGTCCTGGGCACCAACCTGTGTCCTGGGCACAAATCCATGCCCAGCCAGCCTGGTGGGAAGCACTGGCTATTTCTGGGACCACGGTACTGATGGTTTTAGTTCCTGACACAAATAAACCCTGCCTGCACTGGGGATTTCATGGTGGCAGTAGAACTGGTTTGAGATTTGGCCTGAGGCTAAGTTTAGGGGGAAGCATCCAGGCAGATGTGGATCATAACCTGGTAATCTGGTCTAGTGGAAGGTGTCCCTGCATGTGGCAGGGGTTGGAACTGCATGAGCTTTAAGGTCCCTTCCAACCCAAATAATTCTGGGATCCTGCGAGCTGCAGCTGGAAGGGGACAAGGAGGAGGCTGGAGAGAAAAGGCCACTTGAGGAAGCAGAACAGTGGGCAAGCGGCAGGACATGGCTTTTGGCTGTAATTCCAGGTCCTGAGGTTCTGGTCTGCAGCATGAAGAGGATCTGCAATCCTATGAGACCCCCAAAATTGGATTTGGTAAAGGTCTCAAGATAAACCTGGTGGGGAAAAACAAATCAAGCAATGCTGAGCCTTACTTGAGGCCTTACTCTGCCTGGAAGGAAGGACACCCGGGAGTAAAACTCATCATGTTTCTGGTTTAGGCACTTATTTGTTCTGAGAAAACTGTTTTGGCCAGCACTGCAGCCCCTGGAGACAGCAACCAGATCTCCACCCTGGGATGGGCCAGCAGCCTGTGCAGGCACTGGTTAAAGGACACACTTCAAGTCATTGTCACAAATACACCAAAGGCAGAAGGCTCCGGCTGCCTGGCAGAACTGTGACATAAATAAGCTCAATAAATAACCAGCCCTGGATTTTTAGGGCTTTTTAAGGCTTTTGAAGTCCTTCAAAACTGCAAGAAGATGTACTGGGAGGGAAAGTGATGTCCCAGTGATGGAGGAGCACATCAGCCCCGTGGCAGGGGCACTGTGGGGACAGTCTTCGTCCCACCACCTCCTGCCACACCCTGTTGATGAGACAGTCACCCCAAGGCTGACCCAAGGTGACAGTGCAGCCATTTACAGGGTCACCCTGGCAACCCAGACAGGTCTGTTCCCTCTCCCAGCTCCCCCAGTCCTCGCTGAGGGCATTTAGGGCCGGCCTTGGGGGTGGAGGTGAAGCACGGTGACCTCAGCTTGCTCCTCACGACAGTCCCCTGCAGACCACAGGGGTGGGTGTCCCAAAGGTGATGGCACCCCACGAGGGCACCCTCTGTCCCTGTGGGCTCTGATCCCTCTCTGGGGGGACCTGCCACCCCACAGCTGCCTGTATTGCCAAGGGAAGAGCTTCTCTGCAGACACTTGTGGGCACAGGCACCCAGGATTGGGCTGATGCTGGCCATCCCAAAGGATGAATCCCCTCCTCCTCCTCCCCCTCCTTCTCCCAGGCAGCCTGGGGCAGGCTGGGCTTCGCTGTCCCTTTGCACCAGGGCCGTGCTGGTGGCTGTGGCCATCCCTGTCCCAGGTGAGGCGATGCCTCCTGCGCTTGCGCTGAAATACACAGAGGAGCTCTCGGTTGAATCCGGGGAGAAGTCACCGGGATGGGATGTGGATGGGGGAAAAGCAGGCTCCTGCCCTGCTCCACCCTCCTGTGCCGTTCCCACAGCGCCAGCGCTGGGTTTGATGCCTCCACCATTCCCCACTGCCAGCCCAGAGGGAGGGATGTCCCTCATGGGGAGGGAAAAGTTTGCCCCAGGCTCAACACCAGGGGGTTTCCCCATTGTCCATCCTCCAGGAAAAGCCTCTCCCACGCCACCATCTCCGAAAGCTGCGTTGATCACAGACAGATCTCCCGTCTTCAAGGCCAGCTTCACCAGCAGCCAGTGGTGATGGTCTGTCCAGCTGTCCTCCAAACACCCTTTGGACTGCAGGAGCGATGAGCTGGTCTCATTTTTGGGGTCTGTCTTGGTCCCTTTCCCTGCCAAGGACTCTTCATCTCCCAAAGTCCCTGAACTCTGCCCGGCTTGGGAGCTCTCTCCAGACACCTCCTCATCCCCAGCTGCTGCAGCACTGCAGGCTGTCTCCAGGAATCCCTGCCAGATCTCTGTGGACTTGGGATGGAGCAGGCTGTAGTAAATCACCAGAGCTGTGGCACCTGGAAAGGAGCAGAAAGGTGTCAGTGATGAGTCCCAGCAGCATTTTGGTCAGGTGTAAAGAGGCCAGAACTTGCTGCACCTCCAGATCAACAAGACCTTTGCAAAGACTGAGCTGCTGAGCATCAGGTGTCTGAGCAGCACATCTTTCCAGCATTTATAGGGATGCAAGAATCCCACTTGAGCAGCTTTTGGGAAAGAAAGTGCACAATCAGGCCCAAATTGAATCTGGATTAATTTGCAGACTGAGAGTTGCCCAGCAGGGAGATGAGTGATGCAGGAAACCTTCCATGTCACAGCATCCCCATCCTCTGGCCATTCAACCAGCAGGTTTTTAAGACACCTTCCTACTTATATCCTAAACCCATCCAACACCAGAGGAGTTGCTTTTCCATCCCATTTCTTTAACAGGGTTGATATGAGGGTCTGGGCAGTTGCACAAAGCCCACCCAGCTTCCCTCTGCCCCCATCCCACTGGGAAAATATGACCCTGCTTGGCACAAAGATGCTCCAAGGGCTGGAGCCCCTCTGCTCTGGAGCCAGGCTGGGAGAGCTGGGGGTGTTCACCTGGAGAAGGATCCAGGGAGACCTCAGAGCCCCTTCCAGTGCCTAAAGGGGCTCCAGGAGAGCTGGAGAGGGACTTGGGATGAGGATCTGGATGCTCATTTCCTCAAACTACTCTCAAAATGTGCAATCCAGGCTCTAAAATCAATGTTCTTACCTATTACAGACCCTGACATGACAGCCCCAGTCACAGTCAGGCTGCTCCTCAGCTCTGCCTGCAGGAACCGGGTGCCCAACAGCAGCAGGAGCGTGTTCTCCATCAGCATTATCTGCAGGGCAGGGGGAAGAGAGTCATCACTTATTTCCTTCTGATGGCTTTAGATGTACCTCTGATAACAGAAAATACCCAGTTTCTAGACTTTCATAGATTCTTAGAATTACAGAACGGTTTGGGTTGGAAGGGACCTTGAAGATCACCTCATTCCACCCCTGCCATGGGCAGGGACACCTCCCACTATCCCAGTTTGCTCTGAGCCCCATCCAACCTGGCCTTGAACACCTTTCCTGTTACATTTTGCACCTAACTTACCACTTTAAACATAGAACTTGTCGAACTGAACTTCCTGCAAGGTTTTCACCTATTTTTTACCGCTGGCATTGTAAGGCTGCCTCTAAGGAATCAAAGGCAGCGCAGAAGGGCACATCGGCCTTGGTCACCACGTGGCTTTGTCAGGACACAGTAAAACTCTGGATTTTTAGCAAGTGGCGATGTGAGAGATGAAAATGGAGAGTCTGAAGCTGTTGCTTGTCCCCAGCAGCTGCATCCATGTACAATACAAAATATTCCAGGTACTCACTGCATAAAATACGGCCACCCTGGTCTTGGAGGGGCCAGGCCGGACATTGATGTAGCAGAAGATGTACACAGCTCCCAGCAGGCAGTTGAAGAGCCTCCAGCGGCACGGCTGGGCCACGATATCTGTCTGCTGGGCCACCAGCCAGAAGGACATGAGCAGCCAATGGACACCTGCAGGGAGGTGATGCCTTTTACTGGTCTTAAAATCAAGAGTCAAACACGGTTAGAAGGGAAAAAGGGGTTTGACCTTGGTATTTATTTTAAGGATCCTTAGGTCCACCATGTCCAGGTCGAATGCACCTCCATGCACACCATGATGCACACACACAAAAGATCTGGTCTAACATTGTAGGTCTCACTAATTAGCATATCTATCAAAGATTTCCCAACGAGAGGCTCGAGTGAGCCCCCCTCCCCAAGGAACCTCCCCCTGGATGATTCGACCTTAGTTTACAAAATGTGTTCTGGAGAGGACCTTGGGGTCTGGGGCACACTGATCCCTAACTATGAAGCTTCTAAGATGTTTAGTCTCCTAGCTTGACAAACAAGTCCAAGAATGTAGGCAAAAAACCACTAAGAATACAGAAGTTATGAAAAGGTATAAAAGGGGTATAAAAGAAAAGGCAAAAAAATCATCATGGCATCAAAGGGACTGAATTTGCAAAGCCATTCCTGGGGGAGGCTGCAAACAGCCCCAGCAGCAGGAGCACTGCAGGGCTGATGTTGGGGTGGGATGTGGGGAAAGGGATCTCAGGTCTTACCTGCCACAGCGAAAACCCAGAAGGAATAGAGCCTGGCAAAGAGCACCAGGGCCAGGACCCGGGTGCCCAGCATCCCTGTCCTCCAGAGCAGCAGGCACAGGATGACGGCGGCTGGCGGGCTCAGGTGTCCGGGCCTCAGCAGGCAGGTGAAGTGGCTGTAGGAGACCAAAGCCCAGGCCAGGGACAGCAGGGACAGCCCTGCGCTGACACCTGTAGGGGACAGGGGCAGTCAGAGCTCTGATGGAGGCCCAGATGCACAGCAGGGACAATTCTCTGTGTGAAGGAGGTGTTGGTAGCACGGCATTCCCATAAAAGCCAGACACCCCTCAATCCTGCCAAGTGAATCACGGAGTCATGGAATCACAGCAGGGCCTTAAAGGCCATCCTGTCCAACCCCCTGCAATGAGCAGGGACACTTTCCACCAGACCAGGCTGCTCAGAACCCTGGTCCAACCTGACTTCAATGTTACCAGAGGTGAAACTGGAGTATTTCAACTAAATCCTGCTAATTCTGGTCTCTGTGTGCTCGGCATCTCCCTGTGGATACCCTCTGAGTGCCCTCTCCGTGGGCAGAGCTCTGCAGCCCCAGGGCAGCTCCATCCCGATCGCTGCCATTGGACCAGAGATGGACAATGAACGAGTGTGACCTTGCACGTGTCACGACTCCGCACCCAACATCCCTCTTTGCACACCTGAAAGTTCACCTTTGGGGCAAAGCAGCCACCTCTGCATTCAGCCACAGAAGATCTTTCGGCCACACTTGTCCCTGCTGCTCCACATGGAGGCTTCCCAGTCCCTTTGCAGCACGTTCCTCCATCCAGAGGACACACGCATCCCTCACCCAAACTCATCACCCCTCCCCAACACAAACCATCCTCCTGGGAACTCACCAGGGATGAAGCCTGCTGGGTCCACGGCCACCACGACATAGGCCTGGAGCAGGAGGTGAGGCAGGGTCTGCAGCAGGGCCTCCAGGAGCCGCAGGACACAAACGTCCCCAAGCTGAGCCAGCACCTCCCCGGCACTGCCGCCCGTCTCCACCCGCAGAACATCCCAGTACCTGCAAGAGTCGCCATCACAAGCTGCCCCCCCTGGTTTGGGGAAGTTTGGGGCTGCACCTGGGTTGTGGGGCTGGGTGGATCACAGGGAGCATCTCTCACCGCTTCCAGAGGCCCAGCTGCAGGAGGTGGAGCGCCAGGAGCCAGCAGCCGGGCGAGTGTCCGTCTGCCCGGAACCAGAGGATGCTGAGGAGCTGCGCGGCGTAGCCGGGCACCAGGCAGGCAATGGTCAGCCCGAACCAGCCCAGCTGCCCACGGACAAGGTAGTGGATGATGGCACAGAGCCCTGGAGAAGGGCAGAGAGGCGGCGCTGAGAGATGACACAGCCACACGCCCCCCAGCAACTGAGTGGTTGCCATTCATAACCAGAGAATCCCAGACTGGTTTGGGTCGGAAGGGACCTTAAAGCTCATCTCATTCCACCCCCTGCCATGGGCAGGGACACCTTCCACCATCCCAGGTTGCTCCAAGCCTCATCCAACCTGGCCTTGGACACTTCCAGGGATCCAGGGGCAGCCACAGCTTCTCTGGGCACCCTGTGCCAGGGCCTCCCCACCCTCACAGGGAAGGATTTCCTCCTAATATCCAATCTAAACCTACTCTCTCTCAGTTTAAAGCCATTCCCGCCAGAACTCCATCTCCCAGCCCGCCCAGGGGGTTCGCAGCCCTTGTCCTTATCTCCAGCTCCAAGCCGGCTCCCGGTGGCTTTGTCAGCTGTGGCAGAGCCACCGCCACCGAGGGGCCGGGCCCCACGAAGGGCTCTGATAAAAAGCTCTGGCTCCAAAAAAACCAAATAAATAAATAAATAAGTGGGGGGAAAAAAGCCCGATTTTTCGTATTAAAAATCTAAGAGGACGGCTGGGCCCTCGGGGATGCCGAACGCCCGCGCCCACCGTGACACCGCGGGCAGAACCGCGCATCTCCCCAAGCGCGGGGGCGCAGGGGTGACCCTCCTCTTCCCAGTCCCCGGGGGTGACCCGGGCCCCCCGGGATGGCCGCAGAGGGGTCACTGCCAGCATCCTATCCGCCTTCCCCCCTCCTCCGCGGGAGCGCAGCCCCCCGCGTCCCCGCGCATCCTGCGCGCATCCTGCGCGCTCACTCACGGGCGCCGCTCTCCGCCGCCAGCAGCGCCAGGCTGAGCCTGGGGACGGCCCCGCGCATCCTGGGAGCAGGACAGGGAGGAGGAGGAGGAGGGAGGAAGGGGAGGAGAAGGAGGAGGAGGAGAAGGAGGAGGAGGAGGAGGAGGAGAAGGAGGAGGAGGAGGAGGAGGAGGAGGAGGAGGAAGAAGAAGGAGCCGCCGCGGCCGGTCCCGCTCCGCCCGCCCCTCCTCGGCCTCACCGGGCACCTCCCCCAGTGTCCCCTCCCCGGGCAGTGTGACGTCACGGTGCTTGCGTCACCCTCGAGGGCTTGGGGACACAGAGACCGACGGGGGCTTCACCAGCCCGAGACCCCTGGAGCTACTGTGCGCCGCCACAAGCCCATCCCGCTGTCCCCCAAATTGCTGTGCACCGGCACAAGCCCACTCCGATGTCCCCCGGGTCCTTGTGCAGTGGCACGAGCCCATCCTGATGTCCCCCGGGTTCCTCAGAACTGGCTCAAGCCCACCGAATTGTTCCCCGGGTTCCTGTGCGCTGGCACGAGCCCACCCCGATGTCCCCCAAATTGTTGTGCGCTGGCACGAGCCCACCCCGGTGTCCCCCGTGTGACGGCCGCGATGTCCCGGTGCCGCAGGGATGAGCACTAGGTGGCAGCTGGGACACACAGCCATAAATCAATCCCGTTGTTTTCCCGCCCTACCACAGAGATGAGGCCGTTGTGAAATGGGATCCCGAGCGTCGGAGGTTGTCGGGGCCCTCTTGTGTGCATTTGCTTTTTATCCCAGTTTCCAGCCCTGCAGCCTCCATGCCTGATGGTTTTTAGAAAATAAACCCCCAGCAGGTCGCTACAGGAAAAGCCACGAAGGGGGGTTTAAATAAGTCAAAATATCACTTACGGTTTTGGTGGTTTTTGCAGAATGCTGCAGGAAGCTCCCAAATCTTTGTACATCCACTGGGCTGTTGGATGTACCTGTGTTCACAGGCTTTCATATATTTATTGTTGGTTTTTTAAATTTTATTGAGGTTTTTTTTGCAACTCTGGCAAGAAAGCCCAGGCTCTGCTGTGTAACAGAAGCCACCAAACTGCTCAGAAATGTCCTTACCTGGTTGTCCCTACTCGTGGGAGCATCCCCGGGCTCTCTGTCAGTCTCCGGCACTGCTTTTCACCAGGAACTTGACATCTTTGCAGCCTCAACTCCATCTGGTTGGGTTTGGGGGCCCTTTGGGTGTAAAGGACAACCCACTTTCCCTCCTGTCCCACGGCCATGCCTGTATTCGTGTTTCATTAATTAATGATGTTGAGCTGCTGGGCCCAGCTCCAGCAAAGCATTTTAATAAAGTCAGGGCTGTAATTAGGGCTCTGGAACCAAGGGAAGCTCAGCCTTGGCTGCCTCTGTCCTCCACAGCAACAAATACCACGTGGCCCATTCCTAGAAAACCCAATTTTTAGCATGCAAAGCACAACTCAGCCTCTAATGGGCACCAAAGCCCCTTCCGGAGCTGAGAGTGGGATGTGGAAGAACTATTTCTGCAAATTCAGCAGTGAGAAAGCTGCCAGGGTCCATGCAGGCACAGTGTGACCCTTCTTGTCACCCACGGAAGACGTGTGAACCTCATCACCTCATCCCCCCCTGTCCCCCAGCACCGTCATTCCCACCCTGAGATGTCCCAGCTGTCTTTCCTCAGTCTCTCCTCCTGTGTTCCAAGCCAGGAATAAATCCTGTGCCATCATCACCCCGGAACTATGCCAGCCAGAGAAGGAGAAAGCCAGAAGGCCTTCCAGAAGAAATTCCCAGAGCTTGCCACCCTCTGGCAGTTTCTCTGCCAGCTCCCAGTTGCTCTGGCTGCCTCCCAGCCACCGGTTTGGCTGCGCTTTTCTCTGCTGGATTTCAGCACCCCGGAGCCTCTCTTGCTAAGAAACTCCTCAGGCCTCCAACAAAGCTACATCCTGGAGAAGGCTCTGGGGACACCTTAGAGCCTCTTCCAGTGCCTAAAGGGGCTCCAGGAGAGCTGGAGAGGGACTTGGGACAAGGGATGGAGGGACAGGACAGGACAAGGAGGAATGGATTCCCACTGCCAGAGGGCAGGGCTGGATGGGATATTGGGAAGGAATTCTTCCCTGAGAGGGTGGTGAGGCCCTGGCACAGGGTGCCCAGAGAAGCTGTGGCTGCCCCTGGATCCCTGGAAGTGTCCAAGGCCAGGCTGGACAGGGCTTGGAGGAATCTGATCTGGTGGAAAGTGTCCCTGGCCATGGCTCCAGCCCTTGGTGCATCTCCATGGTCTCCTCTGGACTCTCTCCAGCAGCTCCAAGACTTTCTTGTGTTGGAGACACCCAGATCTGGGCGCTCCAGGTGAGCTGCCCGCAGGTGACATCACACAGACCCAGCTGTCCCACACAGTGCTGAGCCCCTTTCCAGCCCAGATGTTTGGCTGCACATCTGTCAGCAAACACCTCACAACAACTCAGGGAAGGGTTTCAGCAACAGCCCCACCCTGGTGGACCCAGGGACCAGGGCACATCTTCTGCAGGTCCTTCCCTTGCCTGAGGTGATGCAGCAGAGCAGCTCTGACAGGTCATTGTGGATGATGCCAGGAGATGCAGAGATTAGATTTTTCCCCTGTAAAATGTGCATTTTTCTTCCTGTACAATGGTGATTCTCAGAACAGCTGGTCCTGGCACCCACCAGAACATCTGCCTTCCTGGATTAGGTGCAAAGGACCCAATTCCAAAGCTGTTTGTGGGAGCTGCTCTGTAAAAGTGACCACAGCACGATTATATTTAACCACGTTGTGGGACCTAATACGTTCAACATGCAAGCATTTAATCTCAAAAAAAAAGCAAAAATGAGGAAAGAAAAGCACCCAAAGGAGCACCCCAGAGAAACAAGAAGCCTCCGGGCAGCCTGAAAGCTGCTGAAAAGGCTGTGCCCGAAACCTCAGTGAAATAGTTGCTTTGATTGGGAAAGAAAACAAAGAGATCTAAGAAAAATCCCCGCAGGGCATGAAGGGCGAGCCCAGGGAGGCTCTCGCAGGGGATGAGCTCAGCCGTGCTCCAGCAGCTGCCGGAGGAGAAGGCAACTCCCATGGAACGGGGCCGGCCGGATTCGAGTAGGAAAGAGGGATAAAAGGACGGTGAAGATCCCTTTGCAACAGGAATTTATAGAAATGTCTGTAAATGTGTGGAAAGCCGGGAGACATTGGAGGAATCCTTGGTGAGAAAGGAGGATGCTTAAGAGCGCTGTGCTCAGAGAACTCTTCTGTCCATAGCAAGAGAGTAAAGATTATAATAAAACTAAAATTGCTGGGCATGGGCTGTAATAATTTCCATGAATAGATATGGCATAAAATATCTTACGTGCCATGCAGGTAACCTAGTAATGAAAATGTTTTGGTGCAAAAATTCGAAAAAAACTAAGCCACTTTTTCCTTTTTTCTTCATAACTCTTAGATTTCTGTTTTCCTCTCTCACTTTTTCCCCCTACCATTTCATAGTGCAGATCTTTTCCATGTTCTTAATTGTCCAGATTTTCCCTTCCAACAGCAGAAATGATGTAGAAATAATCACAGCTCATTAACCCTCTCCCTGAATTTCCAAGGAAGAACTACCTTCCCTTTTAACATAGGTTTGGTGGGTTTTATTTTAACATAATTCCAGCTGATGATTTTTTTTTTTTTTTGGCTATGGTGATATATCGTTCATGTTTGTAAGGAAATGTAAAACCTCTGAAAATAGATGGAAACAGAGACCTTGAGTGAGCTGCTGTGGCCAAAGGGTTGCTCAAAGGGAGGTGGCCCAAGGTGGTTTTTCTCATCTCAACACATTTCCTGAGGCGATGCTGCAATGGTTTGAAAGCCAAACCTCGGTTCCTCTTAGGAGGACAACAGCAAAGAGGATTCATTGGGTGTCCCCAAAGTTCCCTAAAACCTCATTGGCCACCAGAAGGCTGTGGAGGTCAAACATCCCTCACCACCCTCCAGAAACAGCACAAATTCACGCTCTGGTCCTTCATCCGGGAGGTTGACACAGATCCTGGGACTGTTCCAGCCTAGAGCCTCCTCCTACCTGGTAATGACCAAAATATTCTTATTATTCAGCCCCTCTTAAAAGGTTTCGTCCTTCTTAAATGGGCTGGAGACTTCATATCTTTCATGTTTATCTGCATTTTGTTTTATAGCCTTAACTGTGCAGTGACTCCAGTCTGACACGAGCCAGTTCTAGAGGTGTCAAATGTTGATAAGGGAGAAGAGTTTTTGCTGGCTGCAGGAAATGCAGATACTCAAAAAATTTATCCTGGAAATCATGTAATTCTTGAGGTGAAGAAAAAGCAAGAGCCCCTAAGCAAGAATAAGGAGAAGCTGGATTTTGATTTAATTGCGAAGGAACTTTTTCTGCTCTCTTTTTGTTAGACAAACTTGAGAACACCCATGGGTTTGTTTTGTATAAATCTAGCAAAAATTGTCTCATTTTCCTTTCTGAATTAACAGCTTTAACTTCCATAAGGCAAATCAAATTTATTGCAATGCATTGCAAAGTATCGAGAAATCAAGGATAGATAGCTGGTTACTTGATGCCTTAATTACAAGGGGGTTTTAAATTGAAATTTTTGCATGGAAGTTTTTTTCCTAAGCCAAGATCCTATGTGTGCTCCAGGAAAACCTTGGGACAATAGACATTATCATGACAGAAATGTGTAATAACCTCTTTTAGGAAACTTCCAGGTCTTGAAGAACATTTGTCATTTGTCTGTGTCACTTCTGGCACTGTGGAGGACCAACCCTCTAACCAATGTCCTGGTCTCCTTTCTCTGCAGTGACCCAAGTTGCCAGCCCACCCTCTGCCATGAAAATCCTTCCTTTTCTCCTTGCTTTCCTTTTGGTGGCATTCCACGGAGCTGCAGGTAAGGTGCAAATGAAGGTGAGGGACTAAACAGAAGATGTTGGTGTCTTGCAAAGGTCTCCTGTCCCCTTTGGGATGTGGCCAAGCTGCCTCCTGAAAAGAATCCTCACACAAATCATCAAAACTTGTTGGCAGATTACAGATGAAAAATGAAATTAGCAGGCAAATACTCCAAGTATCACTTTGAAAGCACGAGGGGCAACCCCAAAATTACCATTCAGCACCAGCGTTTTCCCTGTTAAACCCTGCAGGATTGTCCTTAAATCCCTTTCCCTCTGAGTCACACAACAAACAAATTAAATCATAATCAAATATTCTTAAAGCACACAGGAAAAATAAAGAGGAATCTGGTCCCATGTTCTTCAAACATCCTTTGCTCTAGGAGCTGGGACATGGGGTGGAGAGGCTCAAAATCATGAGTTAAGGTTTAAATGCTACTGGCAGCATCTCCTTGGTGGAGGAACCTGTTCAGCCATAAGGGGTGGTGTAGGCTGTGCCTGCTGGGGGGCTGCAGAGGAGTCTGGAACCCCAAACCAACTCTATTGTCCAGAAAAGGGGATTGTATTTTAATATCATCCCTGAAGATGGCACACCTACGTTTGTAGGGCACTCTGTGCACAAACAAGGGCTGCTGGAGTTTTGATCTCTGTGGGAACAGGGTGGAAAGTGTCCTCTGGGGAAGTAAGGATGGGAAAAGACTGTGATGAATGGCAGAAGAGCAGAAATGTGGGAGAAGTGTCACATATATCCCTGGAGAGATTTAAAATATGTGTGGATGTGGCACTTGGGGATATGGGTTAGTGGTGGGCTTGGCAGTGCTGGGTTAACAATTGGATTTGATGATCTTAAAGGTCTTTTCCAACCTAAGTGAGTCTGTGATTCTATGATGTTATGTGGTTGTCTGATCTTATTCTCACCTGGGCCTCTGCTTATGGCAGTTCCCAGAGGCAAGACACTGGGCAAAGAGTTCCTTTGGTCTGTTTTATGTCCTTATTTAACACACAGTGGATGTTTGGGCTGTTTTCAGTAGGATCTTCTGGGTATGTTAAAGCAAGAGATTTATCTGTATCTGGAAAAAAAGTGTTTCTGAGAGCTCAGAGTGCTCACAGTCACCTCTGCAGTGCCCTACAGGCAGATAGTTTGAGACCAGGAGTGTTTTATTCACCCTTCCAAGCACTCCTTTATCTCTCCCTGGGATTTTCTGGGTGTGCATGTGTCACTCCACTCACATGCTAGGGATCCAGCACACCAGGGATGTGCTGGATGCACTGTGCATATGTAACATCCATTATCTGTCTGCTGGAACAAGCTCCCCTGTCTCTGAATACGCTGGGCTTAGCGTTGTTCCATGGATGAGCTGGAAACCGGAATTAATTGGTTCATGTGCACTCAGTCAGGTGCATCCAGAACACATCAGCTGCCAGGCTACATCTTTATTAATCAACCAAACAGGGCCAGGCAACCTCCTGCCTAATTGCTAGTCTGCTCCCTGGGGTTGTTTTGATCCCTGACAATTAGCACTTTCACGGATAAAACCTGTTCTGGGAATAGCACAGGCAGGCTGGTGGCTGTTCCCAGAAGGCAGTTTGAACATGGGCATCCTGTCTTAGCAGGGAATTCAGTTTGGCCATGTAGGTAACAGCAATTCCAGGCTGTTCAGACCCAGAGGGCAATGCCTAGTGTGCAGGGTTTGGTGGCAAGTGTTGTTCTGCAGGGATTGATGAATTTATCCATATCTGGGAGCCATCCCTGTGGACTGCTGGACACCAGGACCTGTTTGAGACATGGGTGAAAAGTATCGGTAGGGAAACAGCCAAATCTATAGAACCGTGGAATCAGGGAATGGTTTGGGTTGGAAGGGACCTTAAGGATCATCTCATTTCATCCTCCTGCCATGGGCAGGGAAACCTTCCACTAGCCCAGGTTGCTCCAAGCCCCATCCAACCCAGCCTTGGACACTTCCAGGGATGGGGCAGCCACAGCTTCTCTGGGCAACATGTGCCAGGGCCTCACCACCCCCAAAAGAAAGAAATTTCTTCCTAAAACCTAATCTAAATCCCTCCTCTTTTAGTTTAAAACCATTCACTTCTGTCCTATCACTGTCTGTTTATATTAAAAGTCTCTTCCTCTCTTTTTTATACAAGTGGGACCCCCCTAGATGAGCTGGTGCATCTCTCCTGAATTGTGACCTACAAGGTTTTAAGAGCTAAGTGCCTACTTACTGTTTTCTATCAACTCCCTGATGTCCATCCCCAAAATCTGAGCTCCTAAGGGAGTCCTGGGCTTGGAGACACATCAGAAGGAATTAAAGCATTTCCTTGGTTGTTCTGCCCACAGACCTCCTCCTCTGGGAGTTGAACTGTCATGACTTTGTCAGCTCACAGGCATTAAGCAAAATGCAAATCCCTACCGGAAATAAAATGTCTCCCATTTTTGTTTTGTTTGTTTGTTGGTTTATTTGTTCTTTTTCAAGGTAGAAGCTTGGCAAGACCCAGGAGACCTTACATGGAGTGCGGATATCGTGGGACTTTCTGCTACAGGGGGAAATGCCCTCGTGGCAACGATTACCTGGGGTCGTGTCGTTTAGGGTATAATTGCTGTAGATGGTAAGTATAGGATTTATCTGGGGCAAAGATCACTTCCCAAATTATCATTTGAACCCCAAGTAGCAGGATTTTTCACAAAATCATAGTTCTGGAAACCCTGGAATATCCTTTCCTTTGGGTAGGTTGTAGTGTGGCTGATTGCGGAGAATCTCCGGGAATGATCGCTCTTGACACTGTTGGATTCAAGGAGTTGTTGGACCAGCCACCAAGGATTTGCCCTTCTCCTTTCAATAAAAGCAAGATCCTGTGAGGTTGCATGGCTGCCCTGTGTGGTGTTGTCATTCATTTCCAATAGTAATTCATTTCCCATTCATTTCCCAAGACTTATTTCCACTTAGAATTTTAAACAAGAATTCTGAAATCAATCGAAACTTGCCAGGAATGTATAGTTCACTAAAATATTTTCCCCTCTTGGGCTGCTGATTGAGTGAGTGCTGGCAAGTTCTCCACACATGCCTGTTAGGGAATTCTCTGTTGTGACTATAACTGGGATCAGTCACCATTTCCACTGTCACAAAAGTCTTCTCCAGTGTGATGCTTCACAGCATCTCTGCTCTGAAAACTTGGGGCTCCCATCTCCCCAGAGTTTTCAGACCTGGGAACAGCATCTAGTTTTATTATAGGAACTAAAGACACACTGAACAGGACAAATCGATAATTTGAAGCCTGGTTTTTTACCCTTGGTTTTTCTGTCTAATGTAAATTTGGAGTGAATCTGAATAATTTATATTAGCTGCAGTAGCAAATCAGGAGATCAGGGTTAGACCTGTGACATTGCTTGAGGCAATTATAGAAACATGTACAAGAGGCCAATTCCTCAGTGACTTTGATCACTTCTCTTCTAAGAGTTTCACCCTGTCCTGCCCTGGACCACAATAGAAACCTCAGAAGGTGCAGCTCCTGTCTCTGCAGCTGCTCCTGCACAGTCAGGAGCATCCTTGTGCTGACACGGAATCCTTGGTGCCCAGAGAAGCTGTGGCTGCCCCATCCCTGGAAGTGTCCAAGGCCAGGTTGGATGGGACTTGGAGCAACCTGGGATAGTGGAAGTTGTGGGGTTGATTGAGATGATCTTTAAGGTCCCTTCCAACCCAAACCATTCTGGGATTCTGTCAAGAGAGGAGCAGTAATGGTTGATTTTTAAGGGAAACAACCAAACCCAAGTGATAATGTGCAGAGGACTGACTCAAAGCCCTGAGGTCCCCATTTGCTGCAGAGCATCTGCCTGCCCTTCACAGAACCACAGAATTACAGAATTTTTAGGGTTGGAAGGCACCTCTGGAGACCACCCAGTCCAACCCCACTGCCAAGGCAGGGTCACCTGGAGCAGTGACACAGGGACACATCCAGGTGGGTTTGGAATGTCTCCAAAGAATAAACTCCACAACCTCCCTGGGCAGCTGTTCCAGTGCTCTGACAACTTCAACACAAAGAATTTCTTCCTCATGTTGAGGTGGAACTTCTTGTGTTTCAGTTTATGGCCATTGCTCCTCATCCTGTGGCTGGGCACCACGGAACAGTCTGTCACCATCCTCTGGCACCCCTTGGAGATATTTATATGGATTGTTGAGATCCCCTCTCAGTATTCTCCAGACTGAACAGGCCCAGCTCCTGCAGTCTCTGGGCCTGCTCAAAGCAGATGTTTCTGCAAATGACTCTGCCACCATTGAAACCACAGCCTTGTGCAGGGCAGGAAGCTGGGCCAACAGCCTCCTCCCAGGGATCTCCCTGGAGGGAAACCTGAGGAAGTTGCCAAGTGGAGCCAAACCAGCAGTTTACAGTTGATGTCCTAAGAAAATTTTGCACAATCCATGGTAGGTGAGTGTTTCACAAACTGGAATGGCACAAGAGTTTTGCTCAAAGAGTGAGGGCTTTGCAGGGAGGGTTCAGCCCTTGTAATTTTAGACTCCTCTGTCTGTAGCCAGCATCGCTCAGAATCCAGTCTCATCATGCTTTTAACTCACCACCACAAATATCTGTCCTTGCCTTTACAGCTGGGGAATGGCTTCAAGAGCCAGGTAAGAGCAAAACACAGGCTGAAACTCCCTAGGATCCATGCTGTGCATCTCCTCCCTCTTTCTTATCCCAATTCCATCTCCCCAACACTCTACATGTTCAAATTCATAGAATCAGAGAATCATAAAATGGTTTGGGTTGGAAAAGACCTTAAAATCATCTAGATCCAACTGCCCTGTCATGGGCAGGGACATCTTCCACTATCCCAGGTTGCTCCAAGCCCCATTCAACTTGGCCTTGGACACTTCCAGGGATTAAGCTGATGCATGTGCTAAAGAGCAACAGCACAGAGATGCAGCTAATTGCCACCTTAATGAAGCTTTGTAAGGAGCCTGACTACTGGCTGTAGCTGCTCCCAGTCCCTTGCCTCCTTGGGGTTTTGATGCCAAGACAGCTCAGCAGATATTAAAAAAAAATTGGGGCATGGCCTTTTCCCCTTTTCTGGCTGTATTTGTAGGATCAGGATTTCCTTCAGTGGTGAAGGAAATAAGAAGCTATCCTGAGTGCTCTGACTACTATGGCAGAGTTGTAGTGATCCCCCTGGGTACAGATCTGCAAATACTTTGTACAATTTCCCTCACTGGGGAGTGAAAAAAGCAATGAAATACGGTGAGTTGTTGGGATCAAAGGCATATCCATGTACTGCCCAGAGGAGCTGTGGCTGCCCCATCCCTGGAAGTGTTCGAGGCCAGGCTGGATGGGGCTCTGAGCAATAGTGGGATAGTGGAAGATGCCATGGTGAAACCTCCTGGTCCCTTCCAAATCAAATCATTGTGTGATTCCACGATTCATGTGACCGCTCAGTGAATTCACATCATGCACATTTAAGATCCATCCACAAACTCGTACCCATAACACTTGATGAACCCGCAGCAAGGCTGGGAACCGAATGAAGATGCACCATCAAACAATAAAGGGTTACACAGAGCAAACTCCACCGAACAAAGCCACAATTAAAGCTTGTCCTTCCCGGGACTGCCGGTTGGACGGGGATGTCATCCCAAGTGGCGTCTTCCCGGTTATTTTCAAGCGAAGCATAGAGAGCGCGCTTCCCGTGGGGGGAGGAGGACAGAGCTCCTTTGTGTGGTGAAAGCTGATTGTTTGCCAAGGCCTAACGAACAGGGATGCTGTGTGTGCGTCCCCAGAGGTGTCCAGCAAACCACAGCGCCGAGCGGCCCTTACGCAAGGCGGGATGACACAAGATCCTGGGCTGGAGGCCTGGGAATCCTTCTCAGGTGTCAGATGAGGAAAGCTCTGCTTGTTTTTCTCTGTTGGGGGAAGAAACAGAAAAAGGAGCTTTGGGGCTGGACATTTTGAGGACTCAGCCACCCCAAGGTACATTGTGCCACGTGGAGAGATCAAACTGCTGCTGCTGGTGCCAGGAAGCTCCAACCCTGGGCTGCCGAGTGCATCCTCCCAGCAGTGACTGGTCACATCCCCTCTCCTCAGTTCTGTCCCCGTGCAGGTGCCACACGACCTGCAGGAAAGGACCCTCCCATTCACCTCTGCCTCCTTTCTCTTCTCCCCAGAGCTTCGACCCTGCCAGTGACTCCCAGGCATGCGGATCCTGCCTGTCCTCTGTGCTCTGCTCCTCCTGATGCTGCAGGGAGTGACAGGTAAGAAATGTGGGGGGTTTGTCCTTTGTCAGTGTTTTTCTAGGGAGGATTTGCCAGCTGAGCTGGTGAGTCCTGTGTGAGTTCTCCTGGTGGCTGTGCCATCCTCCTCCAGAGTCCCTCTCACCCCACACCTTTAAGAGACTCCAGCTGCAGGTTCTGCTGTTGGGACCAGAGCTGGGGCATTGTGCTAAAGCCCTCATCCTTCCCAAACTGGGATTTGCTCCCTCTCCATGCCTCCTGACGCTTGTCTTTCTGAGTCAGCAGCACGGGGCACAGCATCCCTCCTGGAGAGGAGGAGGAGGAGGAGGGAGGAAAGGAAATCCTGCTTCCACCTTTGGAGTTCTCCCTTGGTCCAGGAGAGAGGCAGCAGGCACGATGGAGACCTCTCCCAGAGCCTGCTTAGGGGTGTAGTGAGTCTCTCCCGTCCAAGTGCCGTAAACTCACCTCGATTTCTGCTGCACACACCTGCTCAGCATTCGTGGCAGAGGACAAGCAGGGCTGGGCTAACGCTGGCCACACAGGGAGCAGGGGCTGTGCTCAGCATCTCGGCTGAAAGTCTCCTCTCTCCGTGCCCTGCAGGGCTGTCCCCGGGCCGAGCATCAGCCCAGGACTGCGAGCGCCGCGGGGGATTCTGCTCCCACCGCTCCTGCCCGCCGGGGATCGGCCGCGTCGGCCTCTGCTCCGAGCAGGAATTCTGCTGTCGGATGTAAGTTCAGGGCAGTCCGGAGCGCTCAGGTTGCTGCCTGTTGGGGAAGAAGAAGAAGGGGGAATATGCAGCCCAGGGAGACAGGGACATCCCTGAGCCCTCACTGCTGCCCTGGCTGGGACAGGCACTGCCAGACCTTTCCTCCCGCAGGCGGTGGTATCCCTGATGGGCTCTTGGATCCCCGAGCAGGACACCAGCCCGTGCCCTCGCTGCATGGTCAGGACGATGCTGCCTGGAGGCACCAAGGACTGCCAGGGGCAGCAGCAACCCTGGACAGCCAGACCTTGATCCCATGGGAATCCCTTGCCCCAGCGTCCCCAATACAAGGTGGTGGTCATTCCCACTGCCAAGATGTGTGTCCTGGGTGTGCATCTCTTTCCTCTGCGTGTAGGGAAGGGCACAGAGGATGGGGGGGAATTCCTGACAGACATGGACACACAAACACTGTTCCACCACCCACCCCCTCTCCGTGCTGGCCTCAGCCACACCAGCATCTCCACCCATGGTGGGAGGGGGGACACATGTGACACTCACAGGGACCCAACACCAGCCTTTTGGCTCAGCGAGGGGACCCCAGCACTGCACACCCAGGGCCAGGGATGGGGGTTTCTATGACACCCCTAATTTCAGTAGGGACCTGCTGGTTGTCCACTGGCTCCCAAGCTGGGTCAGGAGTCCTCGTGGGGCTGTTCCATGGGACGCACACTGCTGTGGTGTCCTTGGGTCCATCCCCAGCTGTGGGGCCTGGGTGGGGGGCACCAGGGGGGTGTTGTGGGGTCCAGGGGTATCTGGGGGATGGGAGAAGTCATTCTGCTCCGGAGAGACTGATGGCTGTGCCATGGGGCTTCTCAGGAGCTTGGGATTGAGTTGGGGGTCAGTGCTGGGAGGGTTCAAGACCTGGGGTTGGGGTGGGGGGCTCAGTTGGGAGCCCAGGTGGGTGGATGATCCTTGCGGCAGATCCAGCATGCTCAGCTCAGGGGTGCCATGGGGGTGGCCCCTGCACTGCCATGGGGCAGTGACCGTGGGGCTGCTGGGGCAGGGGACACCCACAGCCCCCTTCTATGGAGCAGGGCAGCCGGGGGGTGAGAACAGCCTCTCCTGGGGCATTGGGCATTGCTGTGGGGACAGGGAAGGCCAGATCAGGATGCCAACTCTGAGTCTGGATCAGCAAGGACAAGCTGCAGCTCTGACAGGGTCAAGCAGAAGATGCCCAGGTCAAAGCAGCTCCCCTGGGCAGGGCTGGCCCCAGCCATGGCCTCCCTGCAGTGGGGACTAAAAGCCCTTTGCACACCTGGCTGTGCTGGCCCTGGGCTGGTCCTGAGAATGGTTCTAAACCTCCAGGAGTGAGGATATTCCAAGGTCCTTACACACACAAAGACCCATCAATGGACACCCAATTCTACTTCTATGGATTGATGTTCAAGGGATGTCCCCATCATGCATCAAGGCCATGTTGGACGGGGCTTGGAGCATCCTGGGATAGTGGAAGGTGTCTCTGCTCATAGCAGGGGGTGGAATGAGGGAATCTCTAAGGTTCCTTCCAAACCATTCCAGGATTCCATGCATGTCTCTGAGAGATGACACCAGATCCTGTGTCCCTGATTCATCCAACCTCAAGCCCCATTCTTCTCTCCAGGATCCAGCTCCAAGAGCTTTGGTCTCCCTGATCAATGGACCAGAGCTCTGCAGACACACCACAGACAGATTGTTTGGACAAAAAAGGGTTAGAAATAAAGTTTACTAGGGATATGGGACAGATAATGAGAAGGACGTAGGGCGTGGCCAGAAAGCAGCCATGGATACATTGCTTCTTTCTGTCTCATGACTCTTCCTCCATGAGCCGCCTTGATCTTTGCCTTTCTGAAACACCGCAGAATTCCTAAAATCCAAAAACTCTCCTGATCAAGTCCACACCTCCAAGGCCTGATAAGGCCCTATTCACCTTCCTTCACTAATCTCCCATAGATTGCATATTTTTACACAGCATTTTGCTGCTGTTGAAGCACATTTGTGGATTTTGTACCAAGTAGGGCAGTTTTAAAAGCAGTGGATTCAGACAGAATGAGGCGAGGTGTGGTCTCACCTGATTGCATTTCCTCTTTTCCCTGCTTGTTTATCTGAGTAGACATCAGAAAGGCAACCTTACGGTTATCACTTCCTGGCAGGTCAAATGCAAGTCCCCTTGGCAAGGATGAAGCTGTTCTTGTCATGTTAAAAGAGAAGGAAACCAAAATTTTGTGAATGTTTCTGTGCGTCACCCAATACAAGCTCACTAAGCAAACTGACGTGACAGGAAGAGACAGATATTTTATCACAGAATCAGGGAATGGTCTGGGGACAAAGGGACTTTTAAGGTCATCCAATTCCAACTTCCTGCCATGGGCAGGGACACCTTCCACTATCCCAGGTTGCTTCAAGCCCTGTCCAGCCTGCCCTTGGACACTTCCAGGGATGGGGCAGCCACAGCTTCTCTGGGCAACCTGTGCCAGAGCCTCACCCCCATCACAGGAGAGACTGGTTGGGACTGGTTCCTACTTCTGCCTGCACCCACCAGCCTATTTTGTCCATCCCAGGCAGTTCATGCCAGGCCACCACAGCCCGGTGCCGCTGTGCCGCGGGTGTCACAAGAGGTGTTGCATGGGGACAACGGTGACAATTGCAACAGCACCAGGAGGCACCTCAGCCGCTGCCATTGCATCAGAGAGGGATAAGGAGAAGCCCCAGCATCCCCACATGGATGGGTGGCTTTGTGATTGGCCAAGGGGAGATGTGTCAGCAAAAATCAGTGAATGTCCCCATGGCTTGCAACGATATAAAATCAGAGTGTTTTGGCCAAAAAAGTGCTCCTTGGACCCAAGGACCACTGGCCACAAGTGATTCCTGTTGGGTTTGTTGTTGACCGAACACCAAGACATTCATCAGGTAGGTGACTGTGGGGTGTCCTGGAAAAGGATCAGATGAGGTAATGGATTTCCTAGAGACTGAAACATCATGAAATGCTCCTGAGGTTGGCAGAGTATCACAGACCTAAGAATTGTTTTTAAGAGGAAAGTAGAGGAATCATCATCTGCTGTGGCTGGAGGCAGCCCCTCTGCAGTGTGGTGAGCTACAGAGCCCACCAGGACCACCTGCGGTCCTGCATGTCCCCATTGCCTTGGTGTCCCCTCTGCAGCCCTGTGAAGAGCCAGGAGAGGCAGCAGCCATGAAGATCCTGTTCCTACTCTTCCCCCTGATCCTCCTGCTGGTCCAGGGTGCTTCAGGTGAGAGGGGAAGAGGGGAGGTGGGGAGAGGTGTGATCCTCCGTTACTGGGGTTTTCCATGTCCCTGGAAGTGACCACATTAGTGGGAGTGATGCAAAGGTAAGGGGGGATTGAGGAGAAAGGTGTTTGTCCAGTGGTCATTCAGTAGGACACAGACTTGGGGTGGAGAGAGCCCATGGAAAAGGAATCGTGGTTTCTTTTGTGGGTCAGGAATGGGTTTGGTTTCAGGCTTCCACCCTGCACCCAGCTATTCCTGTTTGGGTGCCTCTGGATGTTCTTTTGCCCTGTGTGTGATCTTTGCTGTGGGGAGGTTGGAGCTGAGCCCATCCACTGGCCAGAAAAGCACAAACAGCATCAGCTTTTTGCAACCACACACTGCTCTCCCAGATGATTGATTTAATTGTTCTGTGTTTCTTTCCCCATGGAAACCCAAAATGCAGCTGGATGCAGGCAAAGAGGGGGATACTGCTCTTACGGGAGATGCAACTTCCCTGCGAGACCCATTGGAAGATGCACACTGTACAGTGTGTGCTGCAAGAGATAAGGTCAGGAATCCTGGCAGAGGAAAGAATTTCCTCCTTTGTCCACAATGAAATGTGTTGCAAATTTATTTCCTGTCAATGCTCGATAAAGAACGTCCTTATTTATTCCTTGTGGGAAAGATGCCCAAGACGAGAGGGAAAAATCCTTGTGGGTTTGAAGTGCCTTGAGCGGGGCTGCAGCAGCCCCAGGACAGCCAGGGCCTCCCCACTCTCCTCCAGCCCCAGGGGGCTCAACCAGGCCCTGCAGAGGACTCACCCAAGCCACCAAAGAGGGAAACATTCCCTGTCCTTGTGCAGCACCGAGGGCATGATCCAGGTTTTGCTGCATCTGCACACACTTGGAGCCAGGGCTGCCAGCACTGAGACAGCCCAGGTGCAACCTGTCTGCACCAAGGACTGCACCTCACCTCCCTGAGCCTGAGTCTGCTGCAGCACACACTGGGCATTGCAGGGCAGGGGCAGAGGGTGGCAGGAGAAGTTACAGCAGCTGAGGTGCTTGTTTCATTTCTTCTTACAGACTCTGGGGTTGAGACCCTGAAATTCCCCAGCAGGACATCCTGCTCACTTCTGGCTCCTGGACCCATCTCCTGATGTCCCCTCCCGCCCCTGCCTCTGCCGTGCCCAGCTGGGGTGACAGCAGCAGTGGCAGCTGCTCCTGCTGGGCGCTGCTGGGCTGGAGCCCTCTGGTGCCAGCGCCGGTGTCTTTGGGGCAGGGGCTGCTTTTCCCGGCTTGAATAAAGACTTGGAGCACGTTGGCATTGCAGGGCTGGGCCGTGTGTGCGTGTGCTGCTGCTGGAGGGGTGCTGGGCCTGCTGCCTCTGCGGGTGGCACTGGCTTGGTGGCAGCAGAAGGCCCTGGGGATGGTGCTGGGGGTGAGCAGCGTGTGTGTCCCTGGGGATGCTCCTGCCTGGCCGTGCTCTGGGGACGCTGAGCCTGTCAGAGCCTGCTGGGCCAGGCTGTGTGGGCTGCCTGTGCTGGAGCTGCCCTGCACACGCTCTCCCTGTTGGAAGTGGGATCCCTGGGCTGCTCCTGCCAGTCCCAGGTGTCCCTTGTCCCTGACAGCCACGGCCTCGTGTGCAGAGCTGTGCTGGTGCTGTGTCCCTTGAGTGGGCATGGCCCTGGTGACCCACACGAGCTGTCCCTGCTGCTCCTCCTTATCCTGTTGCAGTGCCACAGCCCTCCTTGCTGTGGCTGTGCCGGAGCTGTGCTGCTCCACACCCTGTCCCACCAGCTGGGCGGAGGAGGAGGCCCTGCAGCTCCTGGTCTGGGTGGCCTGTTAAAAAGGTCCCACATTGCTTTGGATATATTCAACTTTGTTTACCCACATGGAGTGAGCAGGGTGTCCTGGCCTCTCTGCCCACTTCAGGCAGTCTGGAGTGACAGTGCTCTGCTCCATCAAAGGCAGGGGCCTCTCTCTGTGTGCAAAGCAAACCTCAGGCATTAGGGTTTGAATGGTTCCATTCCTGTGTGTGTCCATGTGCACGGGTGTGTGGGAGCACCTGGGGACCCTGCCTGGTTCAGGGATGGCTTTCCCTCCCAAGAATCATAGAGTCATAAAATTATTGGTGTTGGAAAAGCCCTCTCAGGCCATTGAGTCAACCATTCTCCCGGCACTGCCAAGCCCAGTCCTAACCCATGTCCCCAAAGGCCACATCTACATGGCCTTTAAATACTTCCAGAGGTGGTAATTCCACCACTGCCCTGGGAAGTGTGTCCCAACACTGATTACTGATTCTGCAAGGAAACTGTTCCTAATATCCAACCTAATCCTTCCCTGGTGCTGCCTGCGGCCATTTCCTCTGGTCCTGTCAATTGTTACCAGGGAGAAGAGACCAACATAAAAAATTTTCTGCTGCCATTGCTTTCTGGAACTGGAGAGTTCAGTGAGGGATATTCAGATCATCCCTGTCTGCTGTGGCCTTTCCTTTCCATCTACTAACCCTGAAATTTTATTTTGTCCCTCTTTACAAACTATGAAGACAAACCTGTTGAAGTGAAATGAGAGGTAAATCTTTCCTCTCACCATACAAAGCTGAGCACGTTTGCAATATTCAGTCTCATCTTCCTCATCCCACTCTGAGTATTTATAGAATGATAAAATGAGAGGACACAAAGAGGGAAACCATTTCCTCATTTCTACTCTTCCCAACATCAACGCGCCTGCCTCGTCCATGCCATCCGTCTCGTGCCCAGCCCGGTGCCGCTGTGCCGCGGGTGTCACAAGAGGTGTTGCATGGGGACAACGGTGACGATTGCAACAGCCCCAGGAGGCACCTCAGCCTCTGCCCCTGCAGCAGGGAGGGAGCAGGGCCAGCCCCAGCACCCCCACGCACATGGGGCACTCTCGGGTTGGCCCAGGGCACTTGTGCCAGCAGCAATTGTGGCCTGTCCCACCCACCAGCACTGCCATAAATCCAGCGTCTTTGGGGCAAAGCAGCACTCCCTGACCCCAGGGGCATCTGGACACAGCAATTCCTGCTGGATTTGCTGCTGCCTGAACACCCAGATCTTTGCCACGGAGGTAAGTGTGGGTTCCCTTTCTGGAATCCTGCCCCACATGGGCTCCTGCATGTCCCCATTGCCTTGGTGTCCCCTCTGCAGCCCTGTGAAGAGCCAGGAGAGGCAGCAGCCATGAAGATCCTGTTCCTGCTCTTCCCCCTGATCCTCTTGCTGGTCCAGGGTGCTGTAGGTGAGAGGGGAAGAGTGGAAGGGGGGAAAGTGTGAGCCCCCAGCAGTGGGAATTCAATGTCAGGCTAAGTGACCGTGTTTGTGGGAGTGATGAGAAGGTAACAGGGCATTGAGGTCAAAGGTGTTTCTCCTGTGAATTTCTAAATGGACAACGATTTGGGGTGGAGAGAGCCATTGGAAAGAGAATCCTGGCTTGTTCTGTGGGTCAGGAATGGGTTTGGTTTCAGGCTCCAAGCCTGCAGCCGGCTGTTCCTGTTTGGGAGTCTCTGCATGATCTCTTGCCCTGCACAGGGATGGCAGAGAGCCCCAGGGGTGTTTGGATGGGGGCGTTGCCTGGGGCACAAAGGTGTCCCTTCTCATCCAGTGGTTCATCCACTGAGTGTCCCAACACCTCATTAGCCCAAGGGATGATCCCTGCAAGGGCTGCACAAGGACTTTGCATCAGAGGTCACACAAATCATGGCACAGCCAGGACAGGGATGTGGGATGGGAGGAGTCCCTGCCTGCCAGCTGTGCTGGTCCAGGCAGAGGTGGCAATGCAGCTGGCAGCCAGCACGGCTCTTCCTCGACCTCAGGCTGGTCCTTCCCACTCTCTGCTCTGGGGTGTCCCCAATGTAGGGGGCAGGGACCTTCCAGGTGAGACACATTGCAGTTGGAGATGTGGCTGTGGGGGGGTTGGAGCTGAGCCCTTCTCCTGGTCTGAAATGAACGGGGAGCATCAGCCTGTCTGCAACCACACTGCTCTCCCAGGTTAATGCTTTAATTGTTCCATGTGTGTCTTTCCTCATGGAAACAGGAAGTGAACTTCGATGCAGACAGAGAAGAGGATACTGTTCTTTCGGGAGATGTATCCCCCCTGCAAGGCCTATTGGACGATGTACAGGACAAACCATCTGCTGCAGCGGGTAAGCTCTGGAATCCTGGCTGAGGAAAGCGTTTCCTCCTTTTTCCCCAGAAACACCTGTTCCAAATGTCTTTCTTGCCAATACCCAAAGAATACTCTTCTGCATTTATGCTTTGTGAGAGATGCTCAGGAAGGAAGGCAAAAGTCCTTGTGGGTTTGGAGCTGCCCTGAATGGGGCTACAGGAGACCCATGACAGCCAGGGCCTCCCCACTCCCCCAAGCCACCAAAGAGGGAAACATTCCCTGTCCTTGGGCAGCACCGAGGACATGATCCAGGTTTTGCTGCATCTGCACACACTTGGAGCCAGGGCTGCCAGCACTGAGATAGCCCAGGTGCAACCTGTCTGCACCAAGGACTGCACCTCACCTCCCTGAGCCTGAGTCTGCTGCAGCACACACTGGGCATTGCAGGGCAGGGGCAGAGGGTGGCAGGAGAAGTTACAGCAGCTGATGTGCTTGTTTCATTTCTTCTTACAGACTCTGGGGTTGAGACCCTGAAATTCCCCAGCAGGACATTCCCCTCGCTTCTGGCTCCTGGACCCATCTCCTGATGTCCCCTCCCGCCCCTGCCTCTGCCGTGCCCAGCTGGGGTGACAGCAGCAGTGGCAGCTGCTCCTGCTGGGCGCTGCTGGGCTGGAGCCCTCTGGTGCCAGCACCGGTGTCTTTGGGGCAGGGGCTGCTTTTCCCGGCTTGAATAAAGACTTGGAGCACGTTGGCATTGCAGGGCTGGGCCGTGTGTGCGTGTGCTGCTGCTGGAGGGGTGCTGGGCCTGCTGCCTCTGCGGGTGGCACTGGCTTGGTGGCAGCAGAAGGCCCTGGGGATGGTGCTGGGGGTGAGCAGCGTGTGTGTCCCTGGGGATGCTCCTGCCTGGCCGTGCTTTGGGGATGCTGAGCCTGTCAGAGCCTGCTGGGCCAGGCTGTGTGGGCTGCCTGTGCTGGAGCTGCCCTGCCCGTGCTCCCTCTGGGGGAACAGGAACATTGTCCCGGTTTTTATAGGCCCAGATATCATTCTTTTTTCAGGACCCTACTCCCATGCCAGAAAGACACGGGCTAGGAACTGTGGGGATAGGGGCAAAACCTCATCCCTAAAATAGCCACACCTTGGTTACAAGGTCCCAGCTCCAGTCCCAGCTGCAAAACCTGCAGCAGGAACCATTCCTTAAAGGGATGGCAGTGAGGAACCTCAGGGAGCATGGCACAGCCACCAGAAGAACTCACTTGTGAGTCATGAGATTGATAGGGATACAGTAAATAGATGAACTAAAAGCTTTGCTTTGTCTTCTTTCATCTGCATTGTGTCTCTATGGAACACTCAGTATCCACAGCGCAGCTTCCCTGTAGCATCACTTAAATCCTCCTTTTTTCCATACATTCTATTCATTATTATCCTGCCTGCTGCTCCCTGCAGCATCCGGATGAGAGCACAGAGGCCAGGCTGGAGTCACCGGTAGCCCAAAAGTTCCTTTTCCTGTTTCTCCCCCTGCACCAGAGAAAAGGAGGCTTTGGTTTCCTCTTCTGACACCTCTGAGAAGGATTCCCAACCCCGGGCCTTGTGTCATCCTGCCTTGTGTAAGGACCCTGCGGTGCTGTGGTTTGCTGGGCACATCCAGGGACACAGACACACAGGGACACAGCCACACAGACCCTGCTCACTGGAAACCAGCACCACCCTGCTGCTCTGGCACAGTGTGGAACTTTTTCTGAGTCCCTTCAAGAAACACTCCCAGTAAAACCCACCATCAGTAATGTGGGCAGGTGGTGCCTCTGCTTCTGCTGTGCATGCAGAATCCATCTCCCACATGTTTTGTGATTGTCAGCTTGTCACCGTGACTTCACATCTCAGGGCTGTGCAGGAGAAAAGGTTGAGGTGCCAGGTTCCACTGCCAAATCCCCAGCAGCTCAGCCCCTGCAGTTTGGGGGGAGCCGATTGCTCTGCCAAACACCTGGAGAGGCAGCTGCCAAACTGGGCACAGGGCACAGCCCCTCCTGCCCAGCAAGGACTGTCACTTTCCCAGTGGCATGGCTGGCATCAAGCACACTGGATTCACAAGCAGTGACTGCATCATCTTGTATTTCTTCCCCTTGGTTGGCATTTGGAGGGGATACAGTTTTTTTTGATCACCTGGGGTACAGAACTTACCATCTATGCTGGTGTTGCTCTCACTTTACCTGAAGAGCCAGAAGAGAGAACCCTGTTTATCCTCCTGACATGTCAGGTGCACAGACCTCTTGTCTAATAAGATGTTCTTGCAGTGTCCAAAGTTGTTTTCCATATTCTGTGAGTTTTTGCATATCCCACACCAACTGGTGATTCAATCAGAGGAGAAGAGACAAAGGATAGGAGAGAAGGAAATGGTTTCACTCTGAGAGAGGTTAAATTAGATTTTAGGAAGAAATTCTTGATTCTGAGGGTGGTGAGGCCCTGGCACAGATTGCCCAGAGACGCTGTGGCTGCTCCATCCCTGGAAGCGTCCAAGTGTTTCTTGTCCAGGCTGGACTGGACTTGGAGCAACCTGGGATAGTGGAAGGTGTCCCTGCCCATGGCAGAGGGGTGGAAGGAGATGATCTTTAAGATGACTTCCAACCCAAACCAGTCCAGGATGAGTCTATAAAGGAAGGATTCTGTTCCCCCAGGCCTGGGCTGGTGCTGGTGTCTGCACCCAGCAGTTCCTGTGCCCATCCCAAAGATTCCCCAGCTGGCCCCACAGCCCGGTGCCGCTGTGCCGCGGGTGTCACAAGAGGTGTTGCATTGGGACAACGGTGACGATTGCAACAGCCCCAGGAGGCACCTCAGCCTCTGCCCCTGCAGCAGGGAGGGAGCAGGGCCAGCCCCAGCACCCCCACGCACATGGGGCACTCTCGGGTTGGCCCAGGGCACTTGTGCCAGCAGCAATTGGGGCCTGTCCCACCCCCTGGAAACAGCCCAAAACCAGCGTGCTTGGGGCACAGGGACACTCCCCGATCCACACTCTTCACACAAGTGGTTCCACGTTGGTTTGTTACGGGCCCTTTCTGCCTTGGTGTGTTCTGAACCAACACCTCCATCAGGTAGGTCACTGGGGAGTCACTTCCCGGCCACCAAGACACTTCCCTGCCCTCCTGCTCCTTCCTGGGTCAGTGCTGCAAAGGGATGGGGAGTGTGCTGGCTGGGAATCCTGAGAATGCTCTGGAATTAGGGATAGACACTCCCAAGTGAGCTGGGAAGACTTTCCTGACTTCAGGAAAGCAGAGGGGACTGTGCAGGGTGTTTGGGCAGCCAGCTTTGGGCTGGCTGGGGGGATGGAGAGCACTGGATAAGACTTCCTTTAGCTTGGCATCTCCAGGAACAAGGATTCCCCTAAATCCTTGACCCTGGCTTGGTTCTCAGTGTGTCCCCTCTGCAGCCCTGTGAAGACCAGGACGGGCATCAGCCATGAGGATCCTCTGCCTGCTCTTCCCCTTGTTCCTCCTGTTGGTCCACAGTGCTACAGGTGAGAAGGACAGAGGGGAGATGGCTGAGGTGTGAGCCCCCGCCAGTGGGGTTTTCCAGGTCCTGGGAGGTGACCAGATTTCTCAGGTATTTATAACATTTGGGAGGGATTTGCTGTGAGGAAGGTCTGGGCAGCTGAGGATCCAGCACAGCAGCTCCTGCAGCTTGTGCTGCTCTTTCCCCATGTCTTTCCCCACATGCACACGTTGCTGTAGAAAAAATGAACTCTGACTGGAGAGTTTAAGATGTTGGGTTTGGTGCTCAGTTCATTGGAGACGGGGACTCAGAGCCAGCACCGGTTCCTCTGGAACCAGACACATTTTTCACAGCTATGCCATACTCACTTTGGCCTCTTTCACTTTGCAGGATCCTCCTTGGCTCCAACAAACAAGAAACAATGTGAGAAAGAAAAGGGGTACTGCTCACTCCTGAACTGCTCTTTCCCCTATGGCATCGCAGGAAAATGTTCCAGGTTTTACTTCTGCTGCAAAAGGTAAGTTTTGGAATTACAAAAGCTGCTGTCATGGCAGAAGGTGTTTAAGGGCCCCTGAGCAGCATATGGTTCAGCACACTTCAGGCTCCAAGGCAGAGCACAGGGGAGGGAAGGGAAGGTGACTGGAGCTGCCCCAAGAGGGGCTGCAGCAGCCCCAGGTCAGCCAGGGCCTCCCCACTCTCCTCCAGCCCCAGGGAGCTCATTCAGGCTTTGCAGAGGACTCCCCCAAGCCACCAAAGAGGGAAACATTCCCTGTCCTTGGGCAGCACCGAGGACATGATCCAGGTTTTGCTGCATCTGCACACACTTGGAGCCAGGGCTGCCAGCACTGAGATAGCCCAGGTGCAACCTGTCTGCACCAAGGACTGCACCTCACCTCCCTGAGCCTGAGTCTGCTGCAGCACACACTGGGCATTGCAGGGCAGGGGCAGAGGGTGCCAGGAGAAGTTACAGCAGCTGAGGTGCTTGTTTCATTTCTTCTTACAGACTCTGGGGTTGAGACCCTGAAATTCCCCAGCAGGACATCCCGCTCGCTTCTGGCTCCTGGACCCATCTCCTGATGTCCCTTCCCGCCCCTGCCTCTGCCGTGCCCAGCTGGGGTGACAGCAGCAGTGGCAGCTGCTCCTGCTGGGCGCTGCTGGGCTGGAGCCCTCTGGTGCCAGCGCCGGTGTCTTTGGGGCAGGGGCTGCTTTTCCCGGCTTGAATAAAGACTTGGAGCACGTTGGCATTGCAGGGCTGGGCCGTGTGTGCGTGTGCTGCTGCTGGAGGGGTGCTGGGCCTGCTGCCTCTGCGGGTGGCACTGGCTTGGTGGCAGCAGAAGGCCCTGGGGATGGTGCTGGGGGTGAGCAGCATGTGTGTCCCTGGGGATGCTCCTGCCTGGCCGTGCTTTGGGGATGCTGAGCCTGTCAGAGCCTGCTGGGCCAGGCTGTGTGGGCTGCCTGTGCTGGAGCTGCCCTGCAGATTCTCCCTCCTGTGAAGCAGGAACCATGTCCTGCTTTTTATAGGCCCAGACTTCTTTCTTTTCTCAGGACCCTACTTCCCTGTCACTCACTTTGAGGTGGGTGATGGCCCTTTCCTGTGGGGGTGCTCAGCACAAGTGAGGATGAGCTCAAGGGAGGCACTGTCCTGCTGCTCAGTGGGAAAGGAGCTCCCTGGATTCTCTGCAGGGATGTCCCATATGCCCAAATGGAGCAGGACATTGCTGCCAGTGGGAATCTCAACCTGCACCTCTGCCTTTGTGTGTTCATCTGTACACACCCGGGAATCCCCTCTCCAGCCCGTTGTTGTCTGGGCACTGGCCGGAGTGCCCTCTGTGCTGAGGCTGCCTGGGCTCTGCAGAGCTCTGGGAGCTGGTGGAGGATGCCAGGTCCCTGCAGCCCCAGCCGCAGCTGCAGGCTGGGCAGGGCAGCAGTGCCAGCCCAGGGATGTCCCCATGTCCCTGGGCTGCCTATTGTCCCCTGTCTCCAACATCCAGGGGAAGCTTTCCGGTGGAAGCTGGGTGATGTTTATGGCACTTGCTTGGGACACACTCAGGACCTCCCCTCAGCAGCCTTCAGCAGAGACTCTCCAACATGTCTGATTCCCTGCACGAAGCAGGACTCTGAGGGTGTAGCAGGATTTCCCTTCCTCCCTTCTCCTCCTCCTCTCCACTGTGCTGTGCACAGTGCTGTGGACTCAGAAAGACACGGGGTAGGAACTGTGGAGACAGGGGCAAAACCTCATCCCTAAAATAGCCACAGCTTTGTTACAAGGTCCCAGCTCCAGTCCCAGCTGTAAAACCTGCAGCAGGAGCCATTCCTTGAAGGTATGGAGGGGTGAGGGACCCCAAGGAGGATGGCAAAGCTACAAGGAGAACTCATATGTGACTCATGATCTCACTAGAGGTAAAGTAAATATCTGTACCGAAAGGTTTGGCTTTTATCTTCTTTCATCTTCATTCTGTTTATACGAAAAGCTCAATATCCATAGCACAGCTTCACTGTAGCATCACTTAAACCCTACATTTTTTCATATATTTAATTCATTACTATTTTACCTGCTGCTCCCTGCACCATAAACAAGAGGAGACCACAGAGGACAGGCTGGAGTCACTTGAGTACTCAAAATGTCCAGACTAAAAGTTCCTTTTCCTGTTTCTCCCCCTGCACCAGAGAAAAGGAGGCTTTGGTTTCCTCTTCTGACACCTCTGAGAAGGATTCCCAACCCAGGGCCTTGTGTCATCCTGCCTTGTGTAAGGACCCTGCGGTGCTGTGGTTTGCTGGACACATCCAGGGACACAGACACACAGGGACACAGCCACACAGACCCTGCTCACTGGAAACCAGCACCACCCTGCTGCTCTGGCACAGCGTGGAACTTTCTCTACTTCTCATCACTAAACCCTCCCACTAAACCCACCATCACTCATTTGGGCGCTTGGGCCCTCTGCTTCTGCTGAGCATGCAGAATCCATCTCCCACCATTTTGCGTCACTGTGACTTCACATCTCAGGGCTGTGCAGGAGAAAAGGTTGAGGTGCCAGGTTCCACTGCCAAATCCCAAGCAGCTCAGCCCCTGCAGTTTGGGGGGAGCCGATTGCTCTGCTGAACACCTGGAGAGGCAGCTGCCAAACTGGGCACAGGGCACAGCCCCTCCTGCCCAGCAAGGACTGTCACCAGAACTGAACTGGTGCTGGTGTCTGCACCCAGCAGTTCCTGTGCCCATCCCAAAGATTCCCCAGCTGGCCCCACAGCCCGGTGCCGCTGTGCCGCAGGTGTCACAAGAGGTGTTGCATTGGGACAACGGTGACGATTGCAACAGCCCCAGGAGGCACCTCAGCCTCTGCCCCTGCAGCAGGGAGGGAGCAGGGCCAGCCCCAGCACACGTGAATTGACTCTGCAGAGCTGGGTCTGCACTCACAGGAATGCTGAGGCCGCTGGCTGTTGGAAGTGAACAGTGTTGTAACACCAGTTTGAGCTGGCAGAGAGAAGACACCCGGCTTTTGCCCTGCTGGGAGATATTTATGGACATTTTCTGGTTGTAGCCCAAGGGACCCTTTGGAGAGATCACCCTATGGAGAGGCTGTACAGCCAGCCTGGGACACCTGTTTCCCCCGAAGGCATGCCAAGCTCTCCTGGGGGCTGTCTGCAGAATCAGGCTCCTCCAGAAGGGATGGAGAAGGGACAGAGGCTGTGGACTGATAGAGGGGTTGGTGCTGTGGGGCTGGAAGGAGGGAGGGAACTGAGTAGAGACTGCACTGCAGAGCTCAGCCCCATGGCACATGAGGCAGATGGAGATCCCAGTCCACAGTATGGTGGGAACTCTGGGAAATCTGGGATGTGTTAGGTGGGCACCAAAGAGACAGGACCCAGCACAGCCCTGCACATAAAGCTGTGGCTGTCAGGGACAAGGGAGACCCATAACCAGCAGGATCAGGATAAGGGTCGTGTTCCCTCAGAGGGAGAGCATGTGCAGGGCAGCTCCAGCACAGGCAGCCCACACAGCCTGGCCCAGCAGGCTCTGACAGGCTCAGCGTCCCCAAAGCACGGCCAGGCAGGAGCATCCCCAGGGACACACACACTGCTCACCCCCAGCACCATCCCCAGGGCCTTCTGCTGCCACCAAGCCAGTGCCACCCGCAGAGGCAGCAGGCCCAGCACCCCTCCAGCAGCAGCACACGCACACACGGCCCAGCCCTGCAATGCCAACGTGCTCCAAGTCTTTATTCAAGCCGGGAAAAGCAGCCCCTGCCCCAAAGACACCGGCGCGGGCATCAGAGGGCTCCAGCCCAGCAGCGCCCAGCAGGAGCAGCTGCCACTGCTGCTGTCACCCCAGCTGGGCACGGCAGAGGCAGGGGCGGGAGGGGACATCAGGAGATGGGTCCAGGAGCCAGAAGCGAGCGGGATGTCCTGCTGGGGAATTTCAGGGTCTCAACTCCAGACACTGTAAGAAGAAAGAAAACAAGCACAGCACCTGCTGTAACTTTTCCTGTCAGTCTCTCCCCCTGCCCTGCAATGAAAGTAAGTGCAGGGAGAAAACACTCAACCTACAGAGGCCAACTCCAGCTGTTAGAGATATCAGGAGCATCCTGTGCCTCACACTATTCCAGGGACAGCCTTCTCGTTTGGACAACAGAGCTGAGCTCTCTGCATTGACAGTGGGCAAACCTTGTGGGACTAAAGGAGCGTAGGGTAGGACTGGTTGACCTGGGGCTACTCCAGCCCTATCCAAGGCAGGTCCAAACCCAAAAGGACTTTTCCTTTCTTTCCCTGGCTTTTGCCTTTGAGCATGAATGCATGAAGCTGTGAAGTTGGGGCTGGCTTGAAAGACAACAACAACTTTATCCATGACCAGGAGCAAACCATTTCCAGAACTTACAGTTTGCAGCAGTGACTAAATGTTGAACAAACTCCCACGTATTTATAGGGGAAACGACAACCCCCCACAGCGCAGAATCCTCCCCGTCGGATGCACTTGTCATGTTTTCCTGCTGCCATGGAAAATCATGCACAGGGAAAGAGTTAAAACCATAATCTGGGAGAGGAGTGTGCGACTGCACCTTCCCCTCTTCCCCTCTTACCTGCAGCACTCTGGACCAGCAGGAGGAACAAGGGGAAGAGCAGGAACAGGATCCTCATGGCTGACACTTCTCTCAGGACTTCACGGGACTGCACAGGGGACACACCAAAACTCCTGGAGATAACAGCACGTAGTAACGGGACAAATTGCAAAGAGACTATCACAAGTGGCCTGTTCTAAAGAATGGATCTCATGTATGCACCTTTAGGATTTCCTGGGAGCAGCTGGGGAACTATTGGCCTGTTGGGCAATTCCCATCATCTTATTCTCTATGAATTCTCTATGAATTCTCTATGAATTCTCTATGAATTCTCTTAAGGGACATGTGGGAGAAGTAATGCCTGACTGTTGCACTTGTATTTCTCCTCAAGAGAGAAGTGTTGGATGCAAAAGGCCTGAGGGAGCACAGCTTCCAAAGGGAAATATTCTGCTTGTGCTTTCCTCAAGTCTTTGAAAGCTGTTTTGGCTACATGTTTCTGGTGAGACAGAGCCAAGGGTGGGAACAAGGCAGATTTTCAAAAGCAGTTACCAGATGAAACATGTTGCTGCTGCTTTTATTCTCACACTTCTGCCTCTCCTTCTCCAAGAGCCAAAGCAGAGTTTGCCTGTCAGGTGGTGCTCGTGCCAACACTCAACACGAAGTAAATAGTCAAACAAGAACTGGGAACTGACCTGGGTTCTGGAGTTATGGGAAATTCACGTCCCTGGAGATGCACAGCACTTGGTGGAGGAGGGTTCTGATGATCACTATGGTCAACAGAACCACGGAATCATAGAATGGTTTGGTGTCCTCGTTTGAAAGACAGGTGTCTGTCAAGGAAGGCAGGAGCCTCCCCTGAAATGGAAAATGCAACCCCCTTCCCTCCGAATTATTATGATTTTGAAATTAAGGGGCTTTCAGGCAAAGATATGAGGGGTAGGAATAACAGTTCTTTACTAATATATATATATGTATGACAAGGCAAACAAACAACAATAACTATGGCAGTAACAGCAAACACAACCACAAACCCAGTGCCAGCCCCTCTCGGCTGTAGGTCACCCCTCCCCCCCTTCGGTGCAGTTTCCAGTCACAGCTGGCAGGGGCGGCTCGGGGTCCCGGGAAAGGATGGACGAAAAAAGCTTCAACAAACCCTCTGGGCAGCTGGTCCCGGTGTCCGGCCGGACCCTCGGGAGCAGCAGGCTGGAGCAGCAGAGACGAGCACAGATCCCGGGTGGCAGACGGGACGTATCAAAGTCCGGAGCTGCAGTGGGAGCGCCGGGAGGTCCCAGCCGGCAAAGGGTGTGCAGGGTTATAGTGTAGCGAAGGGTCCAAGCGGCAGCAGAAGCAAAGCGGCTGCGACCCGGCTCCCAGCAGCACAGGGAAGAAAAAGTGGGCTTGGGAATCCGGGTTTCTCAGGTAGAAGGAAAACAGCCGAAAAGAAGAAACCTCCAGCTCTGACCAACTCCCTCTCCACACTGAGGGCACCAGCAAACCCTGCTCCCCCACCCCCCAGGTGAAAAACAAGTAGCTAGCCCTCTGTGGCCGGCTCTTTTGTTCTTCTTAAGCACCCAGTAATTTGTCCCCCTGGAAACATATACAGGAAAAATTCTTTAAGAGAAAAAGAACAGGAGAACTCCTAAAACCCCCAACATTTGGGAATGAAGGGACCCCTTATAGCTACTCTAACTCCAACCCCTTTTGAAAATGAGCAGGTTCAGCTACCTGACAGAATCACAGAATCACAGTTGCCTTGGGGACAAAGCAACCTTCCAAGTTAATGGAAGTTGGAAGAATGGAAAATCTCTGTACTGGTGCTTGAATAGCTTCTCCCTGCTTTGTCCAGCACAGCCTCCAGCTGCCCCAGAACAAGAAACCTCAGGGACCTCCCTCCAGCCTCCAGAATAATTTCTAGTGCAGGTTAAAGCCAGATTGTCTTCCAGCATATTCTGGGCTCTGATAATCACTGACTCATACTATTAGTGCTCTTCCTTAAAAAGCTCAAATGGCCTCTGATGTCCATTTGACACATGGATACTTCCAACAGTCTGTAAATAACAAAGTGTCAGGAGCTGAAGAGAGAGGTGTAACAGGCAGCTCAAGTCCATTAGTCCTCAAGAGACCCCACAGCCACCTACCTGATGAGGATCGTGGTGTTCAGGCTGTAAAAGGAATTGCTGTGTCCAGATGCCCCTGGGGTCAGGGAGTGCTGCTTTGCCCCAAAGACGCTGGATTTATGGCAGTGCTGGTGGGTGGGACAGGCCCCAATTGCTGCTGGCACAAGTGCCCTGGGCCAACCCGAGAGTGCCCCATGTGCGTGGGGGTGCTGGGGCTGGCCCTGCTCCCTCCCTGCTGCAGGGGCAGAGGCTGAGGTGCCTCCTGGGGCTGTTGCAATCGTCACCGTTGTCCCCATGCAACACCTCTTGTGACACCCACGGCACAGTGGCACTGGGCTGGGCACAAGAGGGATGGCATGGGGGAACAGCTCGGCACTGCAGAGGTGAAGGGAGCTCAAGGTGGCAGCTTCAGGGTCAGTGCCAGGACAGGTGAGAACCCATTGAGCAAAGGCCATGGCAGGCAGGGACGTTCTGAACATCCCTCACCAAACTCTCCAGTTCTGCAAAGCAATGGCAGCGAAAACGTTTTGGGGATTGGTCCCTTCTCCCGGGTAACAATTGACAGAACCAGAGCAAATAGCCTCAAGCAGAACCAGGAAAGGTTTAAACTGGATAGTAGGAACAATTTACTGGAAAAAATGGGTGGTCAAACATTGGAACACATTGCCCAGGTCAGTGGTGGAGTCAACATTCCTGGTGGGATTTAAAAAGCATGTAGATGTGGCACTTGGGCACACGGGTTAGTGCTGGCCTTGGCTGTGCTGGGGAATGGTTGGACTCAATGATCTCAGAGGTCTTTCCCAACATTAATGATTCTTTGATTCTCTGATTCTTGGGAGGGAAAGTCTTTACTGAAACCAGCAGGCTCACCATTTGCTCCCCCACGCATGTGTACATGAACACACGCACAGGTACTGAACCACTCAAAACACAATGCCTGAGGTTTGCTTTGCACACAGGGAGAGGCCCCTGCCTTTGATGGAGCAGAGCACTGTGTAGTGGGTTTTTAAGCTAAATTATATACATTACTCTTTTGATGTTTTTTTTTTTCCTCTGTGAGATAAGCATTAGAAGAAACAAGCAAAGCAGGCACACTACTTGACAGAATATAAGAGATTTATTAACAGACTTAGATGGAAAGGCTACAACAGAACAAACTTTCAGAACTCTTTTTTTCTCTCACCTTTCTCTCTCTTAATCAGTATTACAATTCTAGGAAGGGAAAAAGGGGTTTCTCTTTTGCCTTGCCTGGTTTTGCACACTGTCACCATTTTGCAGGTTTGTTTAGAATTAACAATCTCTGCTAGGGTGTAACACATCTCTTTTTTATGAGCCCTCTCCCAGCTCTTTCAACTGCAAGACACAGGCCCTCACATGGGGTTACTACTTGTTTAAGAATGAATCATTTTTTTCTTTTTGGCTTGAACATAAGGGTTTTTTTTCTGCCACCAGGCTGTATAAGTTTTTCTTTTTCTGCTTTATACACATAGCTTAGCATTGATATTCTTTAACTTTTTACAAGCTACTCAAGAAAAAAAAATGCTCATCCCCCCACGTACTTTAACATGGATTACAGAGACAAACAGTTTGCAATATTACAGTTCATACCACGGCGAGGAAAGGAGATCTTTAAGCTCCGCGCGGGACCACGCAGCGCCGCCCTTGTAGCTTCGTCTCACATGACCCAGTTTTCTTTCTCTCTGGCTCTGAAAGCCGCCATGTTGTAGGGTGTTATCAGGCTCTAAGGTGGAGAGAGAGCCTCCCCTTGCTCCTTCTGCGCTGCCGGGTGCACTATATAGGAAAAGGGTGTCTTCTTCTGTTTGTTGCGAAGTCTGCTGGCTGCACTAAAGGCTCCGCCGGCTCCCCCTTCCTCAGAATACTGCGTCAGATGACTTCAGCCCTGTGGCTAGCTATCGCCACTCGCGGCTCAGAGGAATTGCTTTTTTTCTTTACAGTTTAGAGTCCGTGCTGCAGCGTTAAGAGAAGGGGCAAGAGGCAGAAAGGCAAGAGGCAGGGGCGCCCGTCCCCAGCCCCGCGGGCCGGGCAACGAAGCCTACCCCTCCCCCTCTCCCTCTCCCGTCCTGCACTCAGCCGGAACGGGGGAGAAAACTTCTCTAAAATCCCGCCTTCCACGGGGTTTTTATATGTAGAATTGAGAGAAGCGTGATTGGTTTGAAGAACTGCCTGTCAGTTCAAGTCAAACTACGACACACTGTCACCTCAGACTGCCTGAAACAGGCAGAAAGGAGAAGACAGCCTGTTTGTTCCCTGTGGGGAAACAAATTCAGACATTTGCAGGCCATGGTCAGTTGGAGCAATTTCACAGATCACCCAGACCAGGAGCTGCACGGCCTCCTCCTCCTCCCAGCTGGTGGGATGGGGTGTGGAGCAGCACAGCTCCGGCACAGCCACAGCAAGGAGGGCTGTGGCACTGCAACAGGATAAGGAGGAGCAGCAGGGACAGCTCGTGTGGGTCACCATGGCCATGCCCGCTCAAGGGACACAGCACCAGCACAGCTCTGCACACGAGGCCGTGGCTGACAGGGACAAGGGACACCTGGGACTGGCAGGAGCAGCTCAGGGATCCCACTTCCAACAGGGAGAGCATGTGCAGGGCAGCTCCAGCACAGGCAGCCCACACAGCCTGGCCCAGCAGGCTCTGACAGGCTCAGCGTCCCCAAAGCACGGCCAGGCAGGAGCATCCCCAGGGACACACACGCTGCTCACCCCCAGCACCATCCCCAGGGCCTTCTGCTGCCACCAAGCCAGTGCCACCCGCAGAGGCAGCAGGCCCAGCACCCCTCCAGCAGCAGCACACGCACACACGGCCCAGCCCTGCAATGCCAACGTGCTCCAAGTCTTTATTCAAGCCGGGAAAAGCAGCCCCTGCCCCAAAGACACCGGCGCTGGCACCAGAGGGCTCCAGCCCAGCAGCGCCCAGCAGGAGCAGCTGCCACTGCTGCTGTCACCCCAGCTGGGCACGGCAGAGGCAGGGGCGGGAGGGGACATCAGGAGATGGGTCCAGGAGCCAGAAGCGAGCGGGATGTCCTGCTGGGGAATTTCAGGGTCTCAACCCCAGAGTCTGTAAGAAGAAATGAAACAAGCACCTCAGCTGCTGTAACTTCTCCTGCCACCCTCTGCCCCTGCCCTGCAATGCCCAGTGTGTGCTGCAGCAGACTCAGGCTCAGGGAGGTGAGGTGCAGTCCTTGGTGCAGACAGGTTGCACCTGGGCTGTCTCAGTGCTGGCAGCCCTGGCTCCAGGTGTGTGCAGATGCAGCAAAACCTGGATCATGTCCTCGGTGCTGCCCAACGACAGGGAATGTTTCCCTCTTTGGTGGTTTGAGTGAGTCCTCTGCAGAGCGTGAATGAGCCCCCTGGGGCGGGAGGAGAGTGGGGAGGCCCTGGCTGACCTGGGGCTGCTGCAGCCCCACTGAGGGGAGATCAAACCCACAAGGACTATTCTCTCCCTTCTTGGGTTTCTACCTCTAATTACAAATGCAGGAGAGTATTTAGCAGATGTTGGCAAGAAAGAAATTTGTAACACACCCTTCTGAGGAGAAAGGAGGAAAATCTTTCTTCAGCCAAGGTTCTGGTCCTTACCTGCTGCAGCACAAAATGCCTGGTGCACATCTTCCAACAGCAGTTGTACCGCGGGGGCAATCACGCCTAAAGCAGAATCCTCGTAGTCGCTGGCATGTAGCTGGACCTCCTGTTTCCATGGGGAAAGACACACATGGAACAATTAAAGATTCTGGTCCTTACCTTTTGCAGCACACAATGCTCGGTGCACATCTTCCCACAACCTTTGTACCGCTGGGACAAACAAGACTAGAGCAGAATCCCCCTTGTAGCCCGCATCTGCTTGCACTTCCTGTTTCCATGGGGAAAGACACACATGGAACAATTAAAGCATTAACCTGGGAGAGCAGTGTGGTTGCAGACAGGCTGATGCTCCCCGTTCATTTCACACCAGGAGAAGGGCTCAGCTCCAACCCCCCCACAGCCACATCTCCAACTGCAATGTGTCTCACCTGGAAGGTCCCTGCCCCCTACATTGGGGACACCCCAGAGCAGAGAGTGGGAAGGACCAGCGTGAGGTCGAGGAAGAGCCGTGCTGGCTGCCAGCTGCATTGCCACCTCTGCCTGGACCAGCACAGCTGGCAGGCAGGGACTCCTCCCATCCCACATCCCTGTCCTGGCTGTGCCATGATTTGTGTGACCTCTGATGCAAAGTCCTTGTGCAGCCCTTGCAGGGATCATCCCTTGGGCTAATGAGGTGTTGGGACACTCAGTGGATGAACCACTGGATGAGAAGGGACACCTTTGTGCCCCAGGCAACGCCCCCACCCCAACACCCCTGGGGCTCTCTGCCATCCCTGTGCAGGGCAAGAGATCATGCAGAGACTCCCAAACAGGAACAGCTGGGTGCAGGCTTGGAGCCTGAAACCAAACCCATTCCTGACCCACAGAACAAGCCAGGATTCTCTTTCCAATGGCTCTCTCCACCCCAAATCATTGTCCATTTAGAAATTCACAGGAGAAACACGTTTGACCTCAATGCCCTGTTACCTTCTCATCACTCCCACAAACACGGTCACTTAGCCTGACATTGAATTCCCACTGCTGGGGGCTCACACTTTCCCCCATTTCCCCTCTTCCCCTCTCACCTGCAGCACCCTGGACCAGCAGGAGGATCAGGGGGAAGAGCAGGAACAGGATCTTCATGGCTGCTGCCTCTCCTGGCTCTTCACAGGGCTGCAGAGGGGACACCAAGGCAATGGGGACATGCAGGAGCCCAGGTGGGGCAGGATTCCAGAAAGGGAACCCACACTCACCTCCGTGGCAAAGATCTGGGTGTTCAGGCAGCAGCAAACCCAGCAGGAATCGCTGTGTCCAGATGCCCCTGGGGTCAGGGAGTGCTGCTTTGCCCCAAAGACGCTGGATTTATGGCAGTGCTGGTGGGTGGGACAGGCCCCAATTGCTGCTGGCACAAGTGCCCTGGGCCAACCCGAGAGTGCCCCATGTGCGTGGGGGTGCTGGGGCTGGCCCTGCTCCCTCCCTGCTGCAGGGGCAGAGGCTGAGGTGCCTCCTGGGGCTGTTGCAATCGTCACCGTTGTCCCCATGCAACACCTCTTGTGACACCCGCGGCACAGTGGCACCGGGCTGTGGGGCCAGCTGGGGAATCTTTGGGATGGGCACAGGAACTGCTGGGTGCAGACACCAGCACCAGCCCAGGCCTGAGGGAGGAGAATCCTTCTTGCATAAGCTCACGGAATCATCTCTGGAATGGGTTGGATTGGAAAGCATCTTAAAGATCATCTCTTTCCACCCCTCCTGCTGTGGACAGGGACACCTTCCACTATCCCAGGCTGCTCCAATCACCTGTGCAGCCCGGCCTTGGACACTTCCAGGGATGGAGCTGCCACAGCTTGTCTGGGTGACCTGTGCCAGGGCCTCACCACCCTCAGAATCAATCCTAATATCTAAACTCTCTCAGAGTGAAACCATTTCCTTCTCTCCTATGCTTTGTCTCTTCTCCTCTGATTGAATCACCTGTTGGTGTGGGATCTGCAAAAACTCACAGAATATGGAAAACAACTTTGGACACTGCAAACAGAACATCTTATTAGACAAGAGGTCTGTGCACCTGACAGGTCAGGAGGATAAACAGGGTTCTCTCTTGTGGTTCTTCAGATAAAATGAGAGCAACACCAGCATAGATGGTAAGTTCTGTACCCCAGGTGATCCAAAAAAACTGTATCCCCTTGATGCCATGATGATTTTTTGACTTTTCTTTTATACCCCTTTTATACCTTTTTACAACTTCTGTATTCTTTAGTACTTTTTGCCTACATTCTTGGATTTGTTTGTTAGGCTAGGAGTCTAAACATTTTAGAGGTTTCATAGTTCGGGACCAGAATGCCCCAGACCCCAAGGTCCTCTCCACAACACATTTTGTAAACTAAGGTAGAACCATCCAGGGGGAGATTCCTTGGGGAGGGGGGCTCACTCGAGCCTCTCGTTGGGGAATTTTTGATAGATATGCTAATTAGGAAGACCTATAATGTTAGACCACATCTTGTGTGGGCTGGGCATTGCAGTGTGCATTGAGGTGCATTCGACCCGGACGTGGTGCACCTAAGGATCCTTAAAATAAATACAAAGGTAAAATCCCTCTTTCCCTTCTAACCATGTTTGACTCTTGATTTTAAGACCAGGAAAAGGCAACACCCTCCAAATGCCAACCAAGGTGAAGAAATACCACCTGCCCACATTACTGATGGTGGGTTTTACCGAGAGTGTTTCTTGAAGGGACTCAGAAAAAGTTCCACACTGTGCCAGAGCAGCAGGGTGGTGCTGGTTTCCAGTGAGCAGGGTCTGTGTGGCTGTGTCCCTGTGTGTCTGTGTCCCTGGATGTGCCCAGCAAACCACAGCACCGCAGGGTCCTTACACAAGGCAGGATGACACAAGGCCCTGGGTTGGGAATCCTTCTCAGAGGTGTCAGAAGAGGAAACCAAAGCCTCCTTTTCTCTGGTGCAGGGGGAGGAACAGGAAAAGGAACTTTTGGGCTACCGGTGACTCCAGCCTGGCCTCTGTGCCCTCATCCGGATGCTGCAGGGAGCAGCAGGTAAGATAATAATGAATAGAATGTATGGAAAAAAGGAGGATTTAAGTGATGCTACAGGGAAGCTGTGCTGTGGATACTGGGTGTTCCATAGAGACACAATGCAGATGAAAGAAGACAAAGCAAAGCTTTTGGTTCAGCTATTTATTGTATCCCTATCAATCTCATGACTCACAAGTGAGTTCTCCTGGTGGCTGTGCCATGCTCCCTGAGGTTCCTCACTGCCATCCCTTTAAGGAATGGTTCCTGCTGCAGGTTTTGCAGCTGGGACTGGAGCTGGGACCTTGTAACCAAGGTGTGGCTATTTTAGGGATGAGGTTTTGCCCCTTTCTCCACAGTTCCTAGCCCATGTATTTCAGGCATGGGAGTAGAGTCCTAAGAAAAGAATGATATCTGGGCCTATAAAAACCGGGACAATGTTCCTGTTCCCCCAGAGGGAGCACGGGCAGGGCAGCTCCAGCACAGGCAGCCCACACAGCCTGGCCCAGCAGGCACTGACAGGCTCAGCATCCCCAAAGCACGGCCAGGCAGGAGCATCCCCAGGGACACACACGCTGCTCACCCCCAGCACCATCCCCAGGGCCTTCTGCTGCCACCAAGCCAGTGCCACCCGCAGAGGCAGCAGGCCCAGCACCCCTCCAGCAGCAGCACACGCACACACGGCCCAGCCCTGCAATGCCAACGTGCTCCAAGTCTTTATTCAAGCCGGGAAAAGCAGCCCCTGCCCCAAAGACACCGGCGCTGGCACCAGAGGGCTCCAGCCCAGCAGCGCCCAGCAGGAGCAGCTGCCACTGCTGCTGTCACCCCAGCTGGGCACGGCAGAGGCAGGGGCGGGAGCGGACATCAGGAGATGGGTCCAGGAGCCAGAAGCGAGCGGGATGTCCTGCTGGGGAATTTCAGGGTCTCAACCCCAGAGTCTGTAAGAAGAAATGAAACAAGCACCTCAGCTGCTGTACCTTTTCCTGCCACCCTCTGCCCCTGCCCTGCAATGCCCAGTGTGTGCTGCAGCAGACTCAGGCTCAGGGAGGTGAGGTGCAGTCCTTGGTGCAGACAGGTTGCACCTGGGCTATCTCAGTGCTGGCAGCCCTGGCTCCAGGTGTGTGCAGATGCAGCAAAACCTGGATCATGTCCTCGGTGCTGCCCAAGGACAGGGAATGTTTCCCTCTTTGGTGGTTTGAGTGAGTCCTCTGCAGAGCGTGAATGAGCCCTCTGGGGCTGGAGGAGAGTGGGGAGGCCCTGGCTGACCTGGGGCTGCTGCAGCCCCACTGAGGGGAGATCAAACCCACAAGGACTATTCCCTCCCTTCTTGGGTTTCTGCCTCTAATTACAAATGCAGGAGAGTATTTAGCAGATGTTGGCAAGAAAGAAATTTGTAACACACCCTTCTGAGGAGAAAGGAGGAAAATCTTTCTTCAGCCAAGGTTCTGGTCCTTACCTTTTGCAGCATACAATGCTTGGTGCACATCTTCCCACAACCTTTGTACCGCTGGGACAAACAAGACTAGAGCAGAATCCCCCTTGTAGCCCACATCTACTTGCACTTCCTGTTTCCATGGGGAAAGACACACATGGAACAATTAAAGCAATAACCTGGGAGAGCAGTGTGGTTGCAGACAGGCTGATGCTCCCCGTTCATTTCACACCAGGAGAAGGGCTCAGCTCCAACCCCCCCACAGCCACATCTCCAACTGCAATGTGTCTCACCTGGAAGGTCCCTGCCCCCTACATTGGGGACACCCCAGAGCAGAGAGTGGGAAGGACCAGCCTGAGGTCGAGGAAGAGCCGTGCTGGCTGCCAGCTGCATTGCCACCTCTGCCTGGACCAGCACAGCTGGCAGGCAGGGACTCCTCCCATCCCACATCCCTGTCCTGGCTGTGCCATGATTTGTGTGACCTCTGATGCAAAGTCCTTGTGCAGCCCTTGCAGGGATCATCCCTTGGGCTAATGAGGTGTTGGGACACTCAGTGGATGAACCACTGGATGAGAAGGGACACCTTTGTGCCCCAGGCAACGCCCCCATCCAAACACCCCTGGGGCTCTCTGCCATCCCTGTGCAGGGCAAGAGATCATGCAGAGACTCCCAAACAGGAACAGCTGGGTGCAGGCTTGGAGCCTGAAACCAAACCCATTCCTGACCCACAGAACAAGCCAGGATTCTCTTTCCAATGGCTCTCTCCACCCCAAATCGTTGTCCATTTAGAAATTCACAGGAGAAACACGTTTGACCTCAATGCCCTGTTACCTTCTCATCACTCCCACAAACACGGTCACTTAGCCTGACATTGAATTCCCACTGCTGGGGGCTCACACTTTCCCCCATTTCCCCTCTTCCCCTCTCACCTGCAGCACCCTGGACCAGCAGGAGGATCAGGGGGAAGAGCAGGAACAGGATCTTCATGGCTGCTGCCTCTCCTGGCTCTTCACAGGGCTGCAGAGGGGACACCAAGGCAATGGGGACATGCAGGAGCCCATGTGGGGCAGGATTCCAGAAAGGGAACCCACACTCACCTCCCTGGCAAAGATCTGGGTGTTCAGGCAGCAGCAAACCCAGCAGGAATTGCTGTGTCCAGATGCCCCTGGGGTCAGGGAGTGCTGCTTTGCCCCAAAGACGCTGGATTTATGGCAGTGCTGGTGGGTGGGACAGGCCCCAATTGCTGGTGGCACAAGTGCCCTGGGCCAACCCGAGAGTGCCCCATGTGCGTGGGGGTGCTGGGGCTGGCCCTGCTCCCTCCCTGCTGCGGGCAGAGGCTGAGGTGCCTCCTGGGGCTGTTGCAATCGTCACCGTTGTCCCCATGCAACACCTCTTGTGACACCCGCGGCACAGTGGCACTGGGCTGGGCACGAGAGGGATGGCATGGACGAGGCAGGTGGGTTGATGTTGGGATGAGTATGTCATGGTTTAGTATTGCTGGGAGTTGTAGTTAAGGAGGACTCCATGAGCTACCAAAGTGATTCTTTGCAAAGAGGTGCTTACAGGTTTTTCTGGACTCAATAGAACAAATCAACTGGCTGGTTTGAATATTGGCAACTTTTTTAAGCCACTTAAAGAGCTTGACACTCCCCTGTGATCCACATTTTCGGAATGAACAAACCCTGGGAAAGTCTCTTTTCCTTCCGGTTCTCAGATAGGTAACCTGCTCGGCGTGGCCCGGCCGGGTCGGCTGCGGCGCGCCTTGTCTAAGATCGCAGCCGCTCCTGCTTCGCTGGTCACCCGGCTCGGCCCGGTCAGTGCAGGCCAGGCCGGCCAGGAGACAGCCACCCTGGAGCTGCGCGGCCCTGCTCCGTGCGGGCTGGCCCCCCCACCCCCAGCCCTGCTCCGTGCAGGCAGCCTGCAGCATGGCGCGGCCAGGCCAGCTTTCACCTAGTTCGGCTGAAATTCATCTGGAGCCGCTGCCCGGCAAAAGATCATGTTACCAACAGAGATAAGCGAATTCCAGCTGCAAGGCCCGGGTGAGATTAACTCTTTTAGTGCTGTAAGATTCTTCCAGAACAGATGAAGCCTGCAGACATCAATCCTCTCCCAAGTCAAAAGAAAGAGAAAAGTGAAGGCATGTGAAAAAAACACCCTAGAGACACCAAAGTCAGTAAGAAGAAAGAGCTGAAACTCTGAGGGAGGAGAAAGAGAAGATGCTTCAAACCTAGAAGCTGAAATTCTGGGTTAAGGCTATAGTGATGGACTATGATACATCAAAGTATCCATTGTAATTTCATGAAAGCATGGGGCGTAAAGCGTTCAAACTGCAATTGTGAGCGAAAGTACCTGTGCTGAAATAAGCAAATGTTAAAGTAATTTGATGAGAAACTTAAACAGAGGAGATTAAAGTGATGAAAATCCTTGCTCCCAGAGAAGACCTCTGTTCCTAGAGGTAAAGATACTCTCAGAGACAAGTAAAGAGAACTTTTTGCTTCTGAACAGCTCATCCTTAAAATGATACCCCATTAGCTAAAATTGAACCCTTGAAAGCAGTTGTGAGGAAAGCTGTAAGTCGAGGGAAGAAACTTTCACATGCAAGCAGAGAACCATCCCGGGCAGCTGTCTTGCTGTGACGTTAAAGCCACGAGAGACTGTTTCTTGTAGAGATGTCTCCATAGCATGAGCAAGAGAAACTCCTCTCCCTAAGCAAACTGAAAAAGATTATTTTATGAGGTGGTAAACTGACTAAAAATCTCAAGAGTTGTCTTTTTACGTTGTCAGTGAGAGAAGGGAGAAAAGCAGGGAAAAGAAAAGTGTTCTAAAGGTTTCATCTGACTTTTTTTTCTTTCTTTTAAGTCTGTTAATAAACCTCTTTATATTCTTTTTTTTTTGTGCCTGCTTTGTTTTCTCCTAATTCTTATCTCACAGAAAAAAATCAGTAAGTGATAAATGTTTCGAACCAAACCACTACACTTAATTGGTGTTTCTGCCTGGTTTCTGAACTGAACCCACTACAGAGTAGAAATGAGGAAATGGTTTCCTTCTTTGTGTCCTCTCATTTTATTGATGTTATAAATACTCAGAGTGGGATGTAGAAGATCAGACTGAATATTGCAAATGTGAGCTGCTTTGTACAGTGAGAGGAAAGATTTACCTCTCATTTCTCTTCAACAGCCTTGTCTGGGGAGTTTGGGAATTAAAGGGAGAAAATAAAATTTCATGCACACTTGAAAAAAGTCTTCCTCTTTTTCTCCCTCTTTCCATTCCCTCTGTCTGCCCTTGGTAACCCCTGAGCTGGCTGCCCACACCACCACCATCAGTGTGGATCCAGATGTTCTGGGCCACGGAGCCCGTGGGGTGGGGGAACAGCTCAGCAGTGCAGAAGAGAAAGGAGCTCTTGGTGACAGCTCCAGGGTCATTGCCAGGAAAGGTGAGCATAGGGGAAGGAAAGGCCACAGCAGACAGGGATGATCTGAATATCCCTCACTGAACTCTCCAGTTCAGTAAAGCAACGGCAGCAGAAAATTTTTAGTCTTGGTCTCTTCTCCCTGGTAACAATTGACGGGACCAGAGGAAATGGCCGCAGGCAGCACCAGGGAAGGATTAGGTTGGATATTAGGAACAGTTTCCTTGCAGAATCAGTAATCAGTGTTGGGACACACTTCCCAGGGCAGTGGTGGAATTACCACCTCTGGAAGTATTTAAAGGCCATGTAGATGTGGCCTTTGGGGACGTGGGTTAGGGCTGGGCTTGGCAGTGCTGGGAGAATGGTTGACTCAATGGCCTGAGAGGGCTTTTCCAACATCAATAATTTTATGACTCTATGATTCTTGGGAGGGAAAGCCATCCCTGAACCAGGCAGGGTCCCCAGGTGCTCCCACACACCCGTGCACATGGACACACACAGGTATGGAACCATTCAAACCCTAATGCCTGAGGTTTGCTTTGCACACAGGGAGAGGCCCCTGCCTTTGATGGAGCAGAGCATTGTCACTCCAGACTGCCTGAAGTGGGCAGAGAGGCCAGGACACCCTGCTTACTCCATGTGGGTAAACAAAGATGGATATTTCCAAAGCAATATGAGACCTATTTCACAGGCCACCCAGACCAGGAGCTGCAGGGCCTCCTCCTCCCCCGGCTGGTGGGACAGGGTGTGGAGCAGCACAGCTCCGGCACAGCCACAGCAAGGAGGGCTGTGGCACTGCAACAGGACAAGGAGGAGCAGCAGGGACAGCTCATGTGGGTCACCATGGCCATGTCTGCTCAAGGGACACAGCACCAGCACAGCTCTGCACACAAGGCTGTGACTGTGAGGGACAAGGGACACCTGGGACTGGCAGGAGCAGCTCAGGGATCCCACTTCCAACAGGGAGAGCGTGTGCAGGGCAGCTCCAGCACAGGCAGCCCACACAGCCTGGCCCAGCAGGCACTGACATGCTCAGCATCCCCAAAGCACGGCCAGGCAGGAGCATCCCCAGGGACACACACGCTGCTCACCCCCAGCACCATCCCCAGGGCCTTCTGCTGCCACCAAGCCAGTGCCACCCGCAGAGGCAGCAGGCCCAGCACCCCTCCAGCAGCAGCACACGCACACACGGCCCAGCCCTGCAATGCCAACGTGCTCCAAGTCTTTATTCAAGCCGGGAAAAGCAGCCCCTGCCCCAAAGACACCGGCGCTGGCACCAGAGGGCTCCAGCCCAGCAGCGCCCAGCAGGAGCAGCTGCCACTGCTGCCGTCACCCCAGCTGGGCACGGCAGAGGCAGGGGCGGGAGGGGACATCAGGAGGGGGTTTTCAGGAGCCAGAAGCAAGCGGGATGTCCAACTCAGGAATTTCAGCATTTTAAACCCAGATACTGTAAGAAGAAAGGAAACAAGCATATCAGCTGCTGTAACTTCTCCTGGCACCCTCTGCCCCTGCCCTGCAATGCCCAGTGTGTGCTGCAGCAGACTCAGGCTCAGGGAGGTGAGGTGCAGTCCTTGGTGCAGACAGGTTGCACCTGGGCTATCTTAGTGCTGGCAGCCCTGGCTCCAGGTGTGTGCAGATGCAGCAAAACCTGGATCATGTCCTCAGTGCTGCCCAAGGACAGGGAATGTTTCCCTCTTTGGTGGCTTTGGTGAATGGGGAGGCCCTGGCTGTCCTGGGGCTGCTGCAGCCCCACTCAGGGCAGCTCCAAACCCCTCAACGACTTTTACCTTCTTTTTTGGGCCTCTTCCACTGACTATAAATTAGAAAGAAATTTGTAACAGGTCTTTCTGGGGAAAAGGAGGAAACTATTTCTACAAGCAGGGTTCAGGTTCTTACCTTTTGCAGCACACACTGACTGATGAACATCTTCCAATAGCTTTTGAGGTGGAGATGCACCCGTCAAAACTGCAGTATCCCCCTCGGCGCCTGCATGAAGATGAACTTCCTGTTTCCATGAGGAAAGACACACATGGAAGAACTAAAGCAATAATCTGGCAGAGCAGGGTGTGCTTGCAGTCCTGCTGGCAGGCAGGGACTCCTCCCATCCCACATCCCTGTCCTGGCTGTGCCATGATTTGTGTGACCTCTGATGCAAAGTCCTTGTGCAGCCCTCACAGGGATCATCCCTTGGGCTGATGAGGTGTTGGGACACTCAGTGGATGAACCACTGGATAAGAAGGGACACCTTTGTGCCCCAGGCAACGCCCCCACCCAAACACCCCTGGGGCTCTCTGCCATCCCTGTGCAGGGCAAGAGATCATGCAGAGACTCCCAAACAGGAACAGCTGGGTGCAGGCTTGGAGCCTGAAACCAAACCCATTCCTGACCCACAGAACAAGCCAGGATTCTCTTTCCAATGGCTCTCTCCACCCCAAATCGTTGTCCATTTAGAAATTTACTGGAGAAACACCTTTGACCTCAATGCCCTGTTACCTTCTCATCACTCCCACAAACACGGTCACTTAGCCTGACATTGAATTCCCACTGCTGGGGGCTCACACTTTCCCCCCTTCCACTCTTCCCCTCTCACCTGCAGCACCCTGGACCAACAGGAGGATCAGGGGGAAGAGCAGGAACAGGATCTTCATGGCTGCTGCCTCTCCTGGCTCTTCACAGGGCTGCAGAGGGGACACCAAGGCAATGGGGACATGCAGGAGCCCATGTGGGGCAGGATTCCAGAAAGGGAACCCACACTCACCTCCCTGGCAAAGATCTGGGTGTTCAGGCAGCAGCAAACCCAGCAGGAATCGCTGTGTCCAGATGCCCCTGGGGTCAGGGAATGCTGCTTTGCCCCAAAGATGCTGGATTTATGGCAGTGCTGGTGGGTGGGACAGGCCCCAATTGCTGCTGGCACAAGTGCCCTGGGCCAACCCGAGAGTGCCCCATGTGCGAGGGGGTGCTGGGGCTGGCCCTGCTCCCTCCCTGCTGCAGGGGCAGAGGCTGAGGTGCCTCCTGGGGCTGTTGCAATCGTCACCGTTGTCCCCATGCAACACCTCTTGTGACACCCGCGGCACAGCGGCACCGGGCTGGGCACGAGAGGGATGGCATGGACGAGGCAGAGTGATTCATGCTAGGAAGAGTAGAAATGAGGAAATGGTTTCCTTCTTTGTGTCCTTTCATTTTATTGATGTTATAAATACTCAGAGTGGGATGAGGAGGATGAGACTGAATATTGCAAACGTGCTCATCTTTGCACAGTGAGAGGAAAGATTTACCTCTTATTTCACCTCAACAGACTTGTCTGGGGTGTTTGTACAGAAGATGGGTAAAATAAAATATCAAGGTTAGCAGAGGGGAAGGAACGGCCACGGAAGGCAGGGACAATCTGAACATTGCCCACCAAACTCTCCAGATCTGAAAAGCAATGGCAGGGGAAGCTTTTTTGGGGTTTGTCTCTTCTCCCTGGTAATAATTGACAGGACCTGAGGAAATGATCTCAGTCATACTTAGAAAGGATAAGATTTAAGATTGGATATTGGGGTCAACTTCTTCACTGAAAAGGCACTCAGACGCTGGCACAGGCTGCCCAGGACAGTGATGGAGTCATCATCTCTGGAGAGATTTAAAGGCCATGTAGATGTGGCCCTTGGGGACATGGATTAGTGCTGGGCTTGGAAGTGCTGGGGGAATGGTTGGACTTGATGATCTGAGAGGGCTTTCCCAACATTAATGATTCTGTGATTATTTGAAGAGAAAACCTTCACTGCAACAGGCAGGGAGCCCAGTTGCTCCCACACACACGAGTACATGGACACACCCAGGTATTGAACCATGTGGGGAATCAAATGCCTGACGTTTGCTTTGCAGACACGGACAAGTCACTGACTCTGATGGAGCAGAGTTATCAGCCCAGACTGCCTGAGACGGGCAGAGAGAAGACAACCCATATATTGCCTGTGTGTAAAATTTTGGACATTTCCTGGCCATGGTCAATTGGGGTCATTTCACAGGTCACCCAGACCAGGAGCTGCACGGCCTCCTCCTCCTCCCAGCTGGTGGGACAGGGTGTGGAGCAGCACAGCTCCGGCACAGCCACAGCAAGGAGGGCTGTGGCACTGCAACAGGATAAGGAGGAGCAGCAGGGACAGCTCATGTGGGTCACCATGGCCATGCCCAATCAAGGGACACAGCACCAGCACAGCTCTGCACACGAGGCCGTGGCTGACAGGGACAAGGGACACCTGGGACTGGCAGGAGCAGCTCAGGGATCTCACTTCCAACAGGGAGAGCATGTGCAGGGCAGCTCCAGCACAGGCAGCCCACACAGCCTGGCCCAGCAGGCTCTGACAGGCTCAGCATCCCCAAAGCACGGCCAGGCAGGAGCATCCCCAGGGACACACACGCTGCTCACCCCCAGCACCATCCCCAGGGCCTTCTGCTGCCACCAAGCCAGTGCCACCCGCAGAGGCAGCAGGCCCAGCACCCCTCCAGCAGCAGCACACGCACACACGGCCCAGCCCTGCAATGCCAACGTGCTCCAAGTCTTTATTCAAGCCGGGAAAAGCAGCCCCTGCCCCAAAGACACCGGCGCTGGCACCAGAGGGCTCCAGCCCAGCAGCGCCCAGCAGAAGCAGCTGCCACTGCTGCTGTCACCCCAGCTGGGCACGGCAGAGGCAGGGGCGGGAGGGGACATCAGGAGATGGGTCCAGGAGCCAGAAGCGAGCGGGATGTCCTGCTGGGGAATTTCAGGGTCTCAACCCCACATACTGTGCAAAGAAAAAAGACAAGCACATCAGCTGCTGTAACTTCTCCTGGCACCCTCTGCCCCTGCCCTGCAATGCCCAGTGTGTGCTGCAGCAGACTCAGGCTCAGGGAGCTGAGGTGCAGTCCTTGGTGCAGACAGGTTGCACCTGGGCTATCTTAGTGCTGGCAGCCCTGGCTCCAGGTGTGTGCAGATGCAGCAAAACCTGGATCATGTCCTCGGTGCTGCCCAAGGACAGGGAATGTTTCCCTCTTTGGTGAGTGGGGAGGCCCTGGCTGTCCTGGGGCTGCTGCAGCCTCACTCAGGGCAGCTCCAAGCCCACAAGGGCTTTTCCCTTCTCTTTTGGGCCTCTTAGATTAATTATAAAAGCAGGAGAGATTTTATCAGGTGTTGGCGGGGAAGAAATTTGTGACAGACCCCTCTGGTGAAAAAGGAGGAAAATCTTTCTTCAGGCAGGGATCTGGTCCTTACCTTTTGCAGCACACACTGACTGATGAACATCTTCCAATAGGTGTTGTGGGGTAGCGGCAACCCCCAAAGGTGCAGAATCCCCCTCGGCGCCTGCATGAAGATGAACTTCCTGTTTCCATGAGGAAAGACACACATGGAAGAATTAAAGCAATAATCTGGCAGAGCAGGGTGTGCTTGCAGTCCTGCTGGCAGGCAGGGACTCCTCCCATCCCACATCCCTGTCCTGGCTGTGCCATGATTTGTGTGACCTCTGATGCAAAGTCCTTGTGCAGCCCTTGCAGGGATCATCCCTTGGGCTAATGAGGTGTTGGGACACTCAGTGGATGAACCACTGGATGAGAAGGGACACCTTTGTGCCCCAGGCAACGCCCCCACCCCAACACCCCTGGGGCTCTCTGCCATTCCTGTGCCTGGCAGGAGATCATGCAGAGACTCCCAAACAGGAACAGCTGGGTGCAGGCTTGGAGCCTGAAACCAAACCCATTCCTGACCCACAGAACAAGCCAGGATTCTGTCTCCATGGAATTTCACCACCTCAAATCTGCATCCAGTGGAAGATCACTGGAGAAACACCTTTGACCACGATGCCCTGTTACCTTCTCATCACTCCCACAAACACAGACTCTTCCAGGGACATTGAATTCCCCTGCTGCAGGTTCACACTTTCCCCCATTTCCCCTCTTCCCCTCTCACCTGCAGCACCCTGGACCAGCAGGAGGATCAGGGGGAAGAGCAGGAACAGGATCTTCATGGCTGCTGCCTCTCCTGGCTCTTCACAGGGCTGCAGAGGGGACACCAAGGCAATGGGGACATGCAGGAGCCCAGGTGGGGCAGGATTCCAGAAAGGGAACCCACACTCACCTCCCTGGCAAAGATCTGGGTGTTCAGGCAGCAGCAAACCCAGCAGGAATCGCTGTGTCCAGATGCCCCTGGGGTCAGGGAGTGCTGCTTTGCCCCAAAGACGCTGGATTTATGGCAGTGCTGGTGGGTGGGACAGGCCCCAATTGCTGGTGGCACAAGTGCCCTGGGCCAACCCGAGAGTGCCCCATGTGCGTGGGGGTGCTGGGGCTGGCCCTGCTCCCTCCCTGCTGCAGGGGCAGAGGCTGAGGTGCCTCCTGGGGCTGTTGCAATCGTCACCGTTGTCCCCATGCAACACCTCTTGTGACACCCGCGGCACAGCGGCACCGGGCTGTGGGGCCAGCTGGGGAATCTTTGGGATGGGCACAGGAACTGCTGGGTGCAGACACCAGCACCAGCCCAGGCCTGAGGGAGGAGAATCCTTCTTGCATAAGCTCACAGAATCATCTCTGGAATGGGTTGGATTGGAAAGCATCTTAAAGATCATCTCCTTCCACCCCTCTGCCATGGGACAGGGACACCTTCCACTATCCCAGGCTGCTCCAAGTCCAGTCCAGCCTGGACAAGAAACACTTGGATGCTTCCAGAGATGGAGCAGCCCCAGCGTCTCTGGGTGACCTGTGCGAGGGCCTCCCCACCCACACAGGGAAGAATTTCTTCCCAGTATCCCATCTAACCCTGCCCCCTGTCACTTTGAAACAATTCCCTCTTCTCCTATCCTTTTCCTTTGTCTCTTCTCCTCTGATTGAATCACCTGTTGGTGTGGGATATGCAAAAACTCACAGAATATGGAAAACAACTTTGGACACTGCAAGAACATCTTATTAGACAAGAGGTCTGTGCACCTGACATGTCAGATGGATAAACAGGGTTCTCTCTTCTGGCTCTTCAGGTAAAGTGAGAGCAACACCAGCATAGATGGTAAGTTCTGTACCCCAGGTGATCAAAAAAAACTGTATCCCCTCCAAATGCCAACCAAGGGGAAGAAATACAAGATAATGCAGTCACTGCTTGTGAATCCAGTGTGCTTGATGCCAGCCATGCCACTGGGAAAGTGACAGTCCTTGCTGGGCAGGAGGGGCTGTGCCCTGTGCCCAGTTTGGCAGCTGCCTCTCCAGGTGTTCAGCAGAGCAATCGGCTCCCCCCAAACTGCAGGGGCTGAGCTGCTGGGGATTTGGCAGTGGAACCTGGCACCTCAACCTTTTCTCCTGCACAGCCCTGAGATGTGAAGTCACGGTGACAAGCTGACAATCACAAAACATGTGGGAGATGGATTCTGCATGCACAGCAGAAGCAGAGGCACCACCTGCCCACATTACTGATGGTGGGTTTTACTGGGAGTGTTTCTTGAAGGGACTCAGAAAAAGTTCCACACTGTGCCAGAGCAGCAGGGTGGTGCTGGTTTCCAGTGAGCAGGGTCTGTGTGGCTGTGTCCCTGTGTGTCTGTGTCCCTGGATGTGCCCAGCAAACCACAGCACCGCAGGGTCCTTACACAAGGCAGGATGACACAAGGCCCGGGGTTGGGAATCCTTCTCAGAGGTGTCAGAAGAGGAAACCAAAGCCTCCTTTTCTCTGGTGCAGGGGGAGGAACAGGAAAAGGAACTTTTGGGCTACCGGTGACTCCAGCCTGGCCTCTGTGCCCTCATCCGGATGCTGCAGGGAGCAGCAGGTAAGATAATAATGAATAGAATGTATGGAAAAAAGGAGGATTTAAGTGATGCTACAGGGAAGCTGTGCTGTGGATACTGAGTGTTCCATAGAGACACAATGCAGATGAAAGAAGACAAAGCAAAGCTTTTAGTTCATCTATTTACTGTATCCCTATCAATCTCATGACTCACAAGTGAGTTCTCCTGGTGGCTGTGCCATGCTCCCTGAGGTTCCTCACTGCCATCCCTTTAAGGAATGGTTCCTGCTGCAGGTTTTGCAGCTGGGACTGGAGCTGGGACCTTGTAACCAAGGTGTGGCTATTTTAGGGATGAGGTTTTGCCCCTTTCTCCACAGTTCCTAGCCCATGTATTTCAGGCATGGGAGTAGAGTCCTAAGAAAAGAATGATATCTGGGCCTATAAAAACCGGGACAATGTTCCTGTTCCCCCAGAGGGAGCACGGGCAGGGCAGCTCCAGCACAGGCAGCCCACACAGCCTGGCCCAGCAGGCACTGACAGGCTCAGCATCCCCAAAGCACGGCCAGGCAGGAGCATCCCCAGGGACACACACGCTGCTCACCCCCAGCACCATCCCCAGGGCCTTCTGCTGCCACCAAGCCAGTGCCACCCGCAGAGGCAGCAGGCCCAGCACCCCTCCAGCAGCAGCACACGCACACACGGCCCAGCCCTGCAATGCCAACGTGCTCCAAGTCTTTATTCAAGCCGGGAAAAGCAGCCCCTGCCCCAAAGACACCGGCGCTGGCACCAGAGGGCTCCAGCCCAGCAGCGCCCAGCAGGAGCAGCTGCCACTGCTGCTGTCACCCCAGCTGGGCACGGCAGAGGCAGGGGCGGGAGGGGACATCAGGAGATGGGTCCAGGAGCCAGAAGTGAGCGGGATGTCCTGCTGGAGAATTTCAGGGTCTCAACCCCAGAGTCTGTAAGAAGAAATGAAACAAGCACCTCAGCTGCTGTAACTTCTCCTGGCACCCTCTGCCCCTGCCCTGCAATGCCCAGTGTGTGCTGCAGCAGACTCAGGCTCAGGGAGGTGAGGTGCAGTCCTTGGTGCAGACAGGTTGCACCTGGGCTGTCTCAGTGCTGGCAGCCCTGGCTCCAAGTGTGTGCAGATGCAGCAAAACCTGGATCATGTCCTCGGTGCTGCCCAAGGACAGGGAATGTTTCCCTCTTTGGTGGCTTGGGGGAGTCCTCTGCAAAGCCTGAATGAGCTCCCTGGGGCTGGAGGAGAGTGGGGAGGCCCTGGCTGACCTGGGGCTGCTGCAGCCCCTCTTGGGGCAGCTCCAGTCACCTTCCCTTCCCTCCCCTGTGCTCTGCCTTGGAGCCTGAAGTGTGCTGAACCACTTGCTGTTCAGGGGCCCTTAAACACCTTCTGCCATGACAGCAGCTTTTGTAATTCCAAAACTTACCTTTTGCAGCAGAAGTAAAACCTGGAACATTTTCCTGCGATGCCATAGGGGAAAGAGCAGTTCAGGAGTGAGCAGTACCCCTTTTCTTTCTCACATTGTTTCTTGTTTGTTGGAGCCAAGGAGGATCCTGCAAAGTGAAAGAGGCCAAAGTGAGTATGGCATAGCTGTGAAAAATGTGTCTGGTTCCAGAGGAACCGGTGCTGGCTCTGAGTCCCAGTCTCCAATGAACTGAGCACCAAACCCAACATCTTAAACTCTCCAGTCAGAGTTCATTTTTTCTACAGCAACGTGTGCATGTGGGGAAAGACATGGGGAAAGAGCAGCACAAGCTGCAGGAGCTGCTGTGCTGGATCCTCAGCTGCCCAGACCTTCCTCACAGCAAATCCCTCCCAAATGTTATAAATACCTGAGAAATCTGGTCACCTCCCAGGACCTGGAAAACCCCACTGGCGGGGGCTCACACCTCAGCCATCTCCCCTCTGTCCTTCTCACCTGTAGCACTGTGGACCAACAGGAGGAACAAGGGGAAGAGCAGGCAGAGGATCCTCATGGCTGATGCCCGTCCTGGTCTTCACAGGGCTGCAGAGGGGACACACTGAGAACCAAGCCAGGGTCAAGGATTTAGGGGAATCCTTGTTCCTGGAGATGCCAAGCTAAAGGAAGTCTTATCCAGTGCTCTCCATCCCCCCAGCCAGCCCAAAGCTGGCTGCCCAAACACCCTGCACAGTCCCCTCTGCTTTCCTGAAGCCAGGAAAGTCTTCCCAGCTCACTTGGGAGTGTCTATCCCTAATTCCAGAGCATTCTCAGGATTCCCAGCCAGCACACTCCCCATCCCTTTGCAGCACTGACCCAGGAAGGAGCAGGAGGGCAGGGAAGTGTCTTGGTGGCCGGGAAGTGACTCCCCAGTGACCTACCTGATGGAGGTGTTGGTTCAGAACACACCAAGGCAGAAAGGGCCCGTAACAAACCAACGTGGAACCACTTGTGTGAAGAGTGTGGATCGGGGAGTGTCCCTGTGCCCCAAGCACGCTGGTTTTGGGCTGTTTCCAGGGGGTGGGACAGGCCCCAATTGCTGCTGGCACAAGTGCCCTGGGCCAACCCGAGAGTGCCCCATGTGCGTGGGGGTGCTGGGGCTGGCCCTGCTCCCTCCCTGCTGCAGGGGCAGAGGCTGAGGTGCCTCCTGGGGCTGTTGCAATCGTCACCGTTGTCCCAATGCAACACCTCTTGTGACACCCGCGGCACAGCGGCACCGGGCTGTGGGGCCAGCTGGGGAATCTTTGGGATGGGCACAGGAACTGCTGGGTGCCGACACCAGCACCAGCCCAGGCCTGGGGGAACAGAATCCTTCCTTTATAGACTAATCCTGGACTGGTTTGGGTTGGAAGTCATCTTAAAGATCATCTCCTTCCACCCCTCTGCCATGGGCAGGGACACCTTCCACTATCCCAGGTTGCTCCAAGTCCAGTCTAACCTTCCCTGGAACACTTCCAGGGATGGAGCAGCCACAGCTTTTCTGGGCAACCTATACCAGGGCCTCCCCACCCTCACAGCCAAGAATTTCTTCCTAATATCCCGTCTAACCCTGTCCTCTGTCAGTTTGAAGCCATTGTCCCTCATCCTGTCACTCCAAGCGCTGGTCCGAAGTCTGTCTCCTGCTCCTTTGGATCTCCTTGAGGCACTGGAAGGGGTTCCAAGGTCTCCCCAGCCCCTTCTCTTCTCCAGAAGACACCCCCAGATAACTCTGTATCTGTGGTGTATGTTTTGGTGTGTATGAGTCTGCTTTTTGAGTGAGGCAGAAAATGAAAAGCTCTTTTGAGCCTTCTGGTCTTTAACTCCATCACTGGACAGAGTTTTGCTGCCAAGCCATCGCCCTAAGGCGAATCTGAAGCATTTTGTTAATGATGTGGTGTGTTTTGGAGAAAGAAAGTGGCAGGATGGAGGCATCTTCATGAGAAGTGAGAGGTGGATGAAGTTACCCGGTGAAACAGAAGGGAAGCAAATGCCAATAAACAAATGCCAATAAGCAAACGCCAATAAATGGAAGCCTGGCATCTCTGCCAAGTGCTTCATACTCAGCTGGAAATATGGAATTGGTCAGCGTGGCCGCCTTGGAAAGAGAAATCTCTAACAGTACAACTAGAGCCACTGGTTATGAACACACATGTTCATGGATCACCACCACGGAAGCCTTTTCCAGAGAGGGTGAGCTCAGCCTTAGCAGAGGGAAGCCATTCTAACCTCAAGTTGTGTCCAGGTGGGTGGAAAGGAGAAAACCCCCAGCTCCCACCCTTTAGGGTTACCCAGGTTACCCATCTGATCCATGGGACCCCTTTGTGATGTCACCTTGAGGGGCACCCGGACAGCCTCTCTGGGAGATCTGTTTTCCTCTAAGGTCCCCAAAGGCCAGCTTAAGGTGTCCCATGGGATCATCTCAAGTGCTCATGAGGGCAAGGGAGTCCTTCCCTGCCATGTGGTGGGATGGGGTGTGGAGCAGCACAGCTACCAGCAGGGTCTCTGGCAAGGAGGGTTACAGTGGGCCCAGGGCCTCCAGGTGGGGAATGAGGGGTTTTAACCATTCTTGTTTTCCCAAGAAATGATTTCTGCACAGTAAGAAAAAAGGGATTTTGGCATCTGCACACACTCCCACAAAGGGAAGCTGAGTTCTTCCAGCCAGCCTTTCCCTTGGCACTGCAGGTTAAGGTCTGTGTAGACCTGGAGAGCTGTATGACCCAGAAAAACTCAAATTAAGGAGCAGTTTGCTCCACAAATCGTTGCCCTCTGGGGTTTGTGTGTCAAACCCTAGGCAGGATCATGACTCAAGTTTCAGTGCATGTTTCAGTGACCAGTGCTAAACAACGACAATTTATTTAGGAGGAGGGAAAGCAATGCAGAACACATTTGGTTTTACTCTATATCATAAAGCCTTTTGCATTGGAAATGAAAGAGGTGTGAGGCTTTGCAGCAGGATCCGGTGGGTTTAGGAGTAAGGAGAGTCCAAGCAAATTTGAAGGTTTAGAAGAAATTTTCATTGCTCTTCAATGAATGGTTCATCAACATTTCTTACGTTCCATGGCCTGCACAAAGGAAAAAAAATTCAGATTTTCTTTCTGCTTATATTCCCTCCCTACTCACTCTCAGCCAATGCATATTTTCCTCTTGGACACAAATTCTTCCCAAAATAGCTGATGTCATGTGCCATTACCCTGGGACAGCTCTGTGCAATCATACCTGTGAGTAAGGAGGCTGTTTCCCTATTGTTTCAGGAAAAGCAGGGAATTAAATTGATACCCCTAGACTCTTGAGTGAATGCATTCATTCCCAAGTGAAAATAGAAGGCTGTTTTTCATATGATAATTTATTTTTACAGCACTGTAGCCCTTTTTCCACACACTTGGTGGCACTCAGAGACCTCTGGTCACCCACTCATCACAGCAGCCCAGTTTCACAAACGCCAAACCTGGATATTTTGCTCTGGCACAGGAGCTGTAGAGGGATCAAACAGAGCTGAGACAGCACAAGGCTGACATCTCTGATGGTATTTTATCCTTCTTGCTGGAGCACATCATGGTGAAAGAGCACTGTGGAGCTCAATTTACTGGAGTTCAAAGAATCATAGAATAAGCTGAGTTGGAAGAGACTCACAAGGATCATTGAGCACAGCTCCTGGCCCTGCACAGGACAACCCCAAAAACCTCACTCTGTGCCTGAGAGCATTGTCCAAATGCTTCTTGGACAACGTGTAAAATTTGAGTCAACACAAAACACTTGACTGTCCTCATGGCATAATAGCTTTTTTCCCTTATACCTAATTTAAATATTCAAGGAACACCTTGGGGTTTAGGATACAGGCAAAATATTTAATATTTCTCTGCTCATCCTGCAGATGAGCCTTGGTGAATGCCAAACTCACGATTTGCAGCAGGAGCGGAACCCAAAGCAACTTCCAACTTTAACCAGGTGGATGGGACATTGTCCAAAGTGGCAGCTCCCTCCTCTACAGAAAAACATTTCCCTCTGGGGCGAAGAAAAACCTGCAACAAGAACAAAATATTTCCTTCTCCCTCGATCTGCAGGACAGGGAATTTCTGTCAAAGTTTCTCATTCCTTGAGCTGCCTTTGTCACCAACGTCCCACCTTGGCTGTTTTGAAAGGCCCTGTGGGAGGTGAGGTTACAAAGAAGGTCCAGCACAAGCACTGGGCTGATTGTTTAGTTCCTGACTGGCTTCTAGCAATTTTAAACAGAAGTGGTTAAAATGCGCTAGGAATTTTACTTCAGGTGTGCACAAAAATCCCTTTCTAGCATCTCTTTCCCATCTTACCTGGAGAAACCTGGAGTGCCAAGAAGAGGAGAGAAAAGAGCAGGTAAAGGGTCTTCATGGCTGTGGATTGGCTCTGGCACTGTTGGGAAAGGGACCAAGAAAGATGTTTGAAATCCAGTCCCTGGCATCTGCAGTCTTCTGAACTACACAAACACTGTGTTAATAAAAATGACTTTTATATGAACTTTATCTTCAAGCTTTCAAAAATAATCAGTAAAATCCGTAGGAAATCATGACTGTTGTGTGGGGCAAGGTGTTTCCAGGACGTGTGATCATTAAGTTACTTTAATAGTTTAGTTACTCAGATTTCTTTTAAATTTTGCAAATAGTCCTTAGCCAGAACAGAATCATGGAATACCAGAATGGTTTGGATTGGAAGGAACCTTGAAGTTCATCGCTTTCCACCCTCCTGCCATGGGCAGGGACACCTTCCACTAGACCAGGTTGCTCCAAGCCCTGTCCCACCTGGCCTTGGACACTTCCAGGGTTGCAATTATAACTTTATTTTTAACTAAATGATTTTATCTCTTAAATAAACAACATTAAGCAAAATGAGGTGATGTTAGAGTCAAAATTAAAAACTTCAGGAAAAAAATGAGTTCATTTTGCAATGTTAAAATTTATCAAGAAATGACAGCTGAAATCAATTTGCTTAAAATCTTCAGTCTTGGTTTAGAGGCAGCAGTTCTAGAATGGAAATGTGCAACCAAATCTGTTCCCATTTAAGAAGAAAACTTGAAAAGCAAACATATGATACCTTCATTGGAAGAGTTTAAACTAATGTTAGGATTAGCTTTATAAGATAGAAGGGCTCTTATGGATAAGGAAGTGGCAGTTAATGTTATATATCCTGGCATTAGGAATGCTCTGATCTATCACAAATTATGTTCTCTCAAGCAAGGAAGGGAAATGAGATTGTGCTAAAATTGTCCTATTGCTGCAAACAGAATTGATAGAGGGTGACCCAAAGCTGCTTCAAAATTAGTATTAGACGTTTACACAAGTTTGTGTATATTTGAAAATATCAGGAGAAATCAGGAGACAAAGTTAGCAATTCTGAAAATGAAATAAGGATTTTAATGTGAAGACAGATTAAATTATACTACATAAAATATATATTAAATACTATATTAAAATATATAAATATACAATTTTATACCTCTTATGTATTGCAAATATTATATAACTATTTAAAATATATTCAAACTATATATTTAATGGAAATATATATATATATCAATATGCAGATTTCCACTGAGAGGTCACCAATTTCTTTGGACCACAAACCTTTCTAAAGTAACCAGACCCAACCAGATTTTTATTTTTCCTAGAGAATTTTTATTAAAGCATTCTAGGTATTAGCACATATTTGAACTACTTATTCAACAAGTCCAATTTTCCGAAATCTTAGGTTTGCCTTTTTTAGTTACATATAAATTAAAGTTAATAATGCAGAGGTTTGGGGGTTTTGTTTTGGGGTTGGATTTTCGAGGAAAAAGACAAAAGCTGGCATTGAAAGAAAAGAATGGAGATGTTACCAGGTATCAGGTGAGCCCCGAAGCCAAACAAGACCTGCTCGTGGTCCCTTCCTTCCTGAGGCCTTTGGCTGTGGGGCTGAGATCCTCTTTTATCCTCTTTTATATATAAGGTAAGTCCCAAAAGAGACTGACAAGTGCTTTCTCTTCTCAGCCGTGCATTGAACCAATCCAAAAATTGCTCTTTTTTTTTTTTCTGGTGGCATCTAATCCAACCAGAAATCAGCTTCCTGATGATAAAATATGGTTTCTTTCCAAACCTGTTGCAGCTTTTTTCTGGAGAATCCCAGGTTATTCGTGCAATACCTCTTGTGACACTCCAGTTTGTGTAAGATACGTTAACCCACCATGGTGTGTGTCAAACATCTTGGGACATAGGTCGAACTGTCCCTGCTTAGGAGCAACTTAGAACCTTGCAATACATGGCATCTGCATGTTCCCTGCAATCCCACTCAATTTTGTCTTCCATAAATGCAGAATATAAGAACACAGAATGGACATATGGAACTAAAACGAATGTCCATTGGCTTCCCAGCCAGTGGCCACTGAAGATGCCTGAGTGAAACAAAATGTACTGAAATAAGTGAGTACATCATGTTTAAGTCCCTGGACACCCTTCCAGCTGATGGGAAATACGTAAATTTAGGCAAATCCAGCACCAGAGGATGTCTTTGGACTCTCAGGCTCCAAAGCTCCTGATTGAGCTTTTTTCCCAGGACTCTGGTTGATTTTTGGTACTTCTGACTTCCAGAGGACCTTCAGTTGATCATTCCAAAACCATATTATGCCTTAGATTAAATTCTTGGCTGTGAGGGTGGTGAGGCCCTGGCACAGGGTTCCCGGAGAAGCTGTGGCTGCCCCATCCCTGGAAGTGTCCAAGTCCAGGTTGGATGGGGCTTGGAGCAACCTGAGGTAGTGGAAAGTGTCCCTGTCTACGTCAGGAAGGTTGGAATGAAATGGTCTTTAAGGTCCCTTCGAATCCAAACCATTCCATGTTTCTATGATTCTAAGACATTAAATAGTCTTTCAGATCTTATTTTACTTTAAACCTCCCTTCAGTCAACAAACAAATATTGTTCATGCAGTATTTTAACATGACATATGAAGTACATCATAATGGTTAATGACACACTGGCTAATTTAAGTGATTGGTGTTTCTAATTGACCAGGACCTCTGCAAATGTCACCATGTCTTACATAACATTTAGTATAAAATTAAACTGAAATATATTAATTGATGACTGATTTATCAGTTCAGTTTTGATGTAATTTTGTTCATTACTTTGATGTAATTTTTTCAATAATTTGATATTAAGTTCTTAAGTAGAACCATAGAGTAGTTTGAATTGGAAGGGACTTTTGAAAGGCGAATTAATCCAAGCCCTCTGCAATGAGCAGGGACCTCTTCAACTAGATCAGGTCAGCCCAGAACTAGTTCAGAGCCCTGTCCAAGTGTACAGGTACAGAGAAGTGTACAGAAATTATCTATATGCATGTGAAAACACACCTACAAATGAGTTCCCTTAAAAGCATACCCTGACACAGCTTTTTGTTCTCTAGATAATTTTGTGTGTGAACTGTTTGTGCAATAGAAAAAAATGCTAATTGAATTTCTGGTGTGTCTGCCAACATCTGGCCATAAAACTGAAAAATTGAGGGAATAAAATTGCAAAAGTTGCAGTTGCTTCACCTCTTGCCAAGTGTTTGTGGTTAGCTTGCCAACTGTTACTGTTACCCAACCCAATTCCTCAAGGAAACAAAGGTGCATCGTTAATTTTTATTGTCTGTAAGATCCTGTGCGCAAGTCTGTTGCGATGAGCCGTGGCCAGAGCCATGGTCAGCTGGACCAAGCAGACTAAAGGGTCCAGTGGTTTGGTGCCTCCACAACACAAGGACAGTGAGCACACAAAAGGCTGTGTGAAGCACGCTGGCCATTGGCTGCTGCCCCCCCTCCCCTCCTGGTTCCTATTTGGTTATTTCTCTAGGAAGTTCTATGTTTCTCGGTTGGTAATTGGCCCATGTTACTCCTCTACCCCCCACTCCTTCTTCCATTTGCCCTAATCCCTTCTCACCCCCCATGTAAGACCCCCTAGCTGGTATTTTATTGGTTATTGTATGTTCTCCACGCCTATTATGTAGGGGTATAAAGCCCCGCGCCCGCCTAATTTCATTGGCTCTCCTCGTGGCTTTTCTCTCGAACAAACCCTTCCCTGCCCCACGAGGAAGTCCCTCCGCTTTTTTCCTTCCTCCTTCGCGCACCTGGCCGTTGGTAGGCAAGGAGAACCTGAGCTCCAGCGCTGCGATCGGCTTCCGTCCCCCCACTTGGGCAGGTAGAACATTGCCCGGTGCCAAGGCAGCGTGCTGGCCGGCACAGCACCGTGGCACAAGTCCTGTCGAGGGCTTGGCTTTAACACAGAGCATCCTCGCCACCGTTTAATATAAATTCCACATGGTCACAGTCCCATCACTGCCATCAAAATACCTCTGTCTGTACAAGGCAGAAGGAAGGGGGGAGCAGAGGAGGGAGGGAGCACCTTTGAAGGAACTCAGCGAGATTTTGGGTTGTGGCTCTTAGGGTGGGCAATCTTTCCATCCCCATCTGCAGCTCCTGTTCTTCTGAGCAAGGGGACAATCAGACACTTCCAAACATTATGATGGGGTCAGCATTTTGTTTAATAATACAGTGCTGAAGAGCTGCTGTTCTTGATGCGGGTGGGATATATTAGGAGGGGAAATGTCTTCACAAAGAGGCTGCAAATTGTCTGGAGGACAAAAGTGTTTCACCCTTTTTAAATCAAGACATTCGAGTAATTTTACCAAGATCACCTTCCAGAGAGGAAGGAGGATCTTATCTCCATCTTAGGAGTTTGTATCTAGCACAGAAGATGAGGCAATTAGGAGCAAAAATGAGAATCTCAAACTCTGCTCCTAGTAGTTTTCTCTTGAAAAAAATATGGTCAGTATTAAGGAGGTCTTTCAGTAGTGTTACCCATAATTAAAGTGCTTCAAACTGTACACAAAATGAATTTAATAAATCTCAAGACTTCCATGATTCTGCAGTTATCTTGAGTAAATGATGAGATTAAGATCTTCATGAAAAAGTCTGGCTCCATCTTTTGACCTGACAGCTAATTAAAGGTACTGGGGTGCAAGGGCAGAGCCCACTCTCTTTTTTGAGAACCACACAGTGACTGGCAGTGATGTGTGTGTGATCAAAGCTGCTTGGCACAGGCCAGGTACTCCAAAGTCTCTAAAATTCAGAGAACCTCTGTAAACCAAATTTTCTAGAGAAAAATGGCAGGGGTGATCTCACCAAATTTCAGATAGCCTGAAAGGAAGTATCAAAGTCCAAGCTATTTTCACTGCTCTTCCTTTATGGATAATGGAGAGAAACTGTTCTATGGATTTTTAACAGACATTTGCAATAAGATTGTTAGAAATAAACGTAAAAGTAACAGTAGGGATAGATGAAACCCAGAAATGTTGCAGGAGGAGGTGTTTTGCAAGAGCCATGAGCACTAATTCTGCAGAATTAGTGGCAGCTGTGTCTCTCACAGAGCCAGAGTTTGCTCTTCAGAGGGTTTTTTAAAATACGTTGTCGCCTCTCCAAACCCACCCAGAAAGTCACTAGGAGTCCACACCACCGCGGTTTGGTAGCATACTCCACTGGGCACTGTTGTGTGAATGTTTAGCAGCTGCTTCTGAGGAGGTGACTGCCAAATCACTGTGTTGAACATCCATAACTTTTGGAAATATGCTTTTTACTCTCTTTCTCTTTCCTTTTTTTTTATGGGTTTTTTTCTGGTTTGTGTTGCTGATGTAATTCAAAATGTTCCTGGTTTTCCCTTGCATAAGATCCACCCATAAGTGAAGTTTCTCAGGTGCCTCCAGGCCCTCTGAAGGAAACATCTGGAGGTGTCTCAGCTTTATCTACACTGTTGAGCCATGAGGGCAGGGAAAAAGAGACAGAAGCACAGATTCCAGCACGTATTTTGTTTCTTCCAATGAGAAAGGAAGGTCCACTATGAAACTGCAATGACTGCTCCTTTTGGTCCTGAGGGCTCCTTATTTGTAGAATTGCAGAATAGTTTGGGTTGGAAAGGACCTTAAAAATCATCTCAACCCCCTACCAAGAGCAAAGACACCTTCCACTATCCCAGGTTGCTCCAAGCCCCATCCAACCCGGCCTTGGACACTTCCAGGGATCCAGGGGCAGCCACAGCTTCTCTGGGCAACCTGTGCCAGGGCCTCACCACCCTCACAGGGAGAATTTTCCCCTCCTTCCCTACAAAAGAATCACCCGGGATTTAACCATGTGAATGCCACCATAACTGATTTTATTAAAGGAGAGGAAAGAAACAGTTTCCACAGTGTTGCCTGGTTCATGTTTTTGATGTTTGCTTCACTGCAAGGGAAGATCATGACAGCTTTTCATTGCAGCAGGAGCTGGTGCCACCAGGAGTGATGGGATCAGGGTGATTCCCAGGAGCTGTTCAGTAGAAGCAGGAAGGATTTCCAAGGAGAATCCAGGGACTCTTCAGCTACTCCACCCTCTGCATGGTGAAGAGGAGAGAGTCTCAGGCTACCCATCTGTAGGTTTTCTGCACAGATGTTCTCCCTGTCTCGTGACATCAGAGCAGAGGCTGCCATGGGATGTGAATTCCCCCTCTATGCCAGCAGGTTTGGCACCGGAGAAGTGAGACAGGTGGCAGGAGCTGTGCCTTTAAAATGCTGCTCTGGAGAAAAGATAACGAGGGTATGAGCCATTCCCACAGTGATCCCTGCATTTCTACTCACTTTCTGCAGCAGGAAAACCCATTGCTACAACTTCCAATCCAGTAATACGGGCGACGACAAATCCCTGGGAAGCAGCGTCCGTTTTGGGCTGCACAAGAATTACGCAGCCTGGGAAACACGAGTTGTCCTGCACAGCACAAAGAGAAGACTCATTTACTATTTGTGCCAGTTTGGCCAAAATCTAGCAATATATCCTCTGAGAGAAAAAGCAGGTTACAACCACCCTTCCCCCCACCATGTTCGGGAAAAAAAAAATTTTCCTTGAAGGAAAGTGAAAGAGATAAAAACTATTTATTTTAACAAACACACAGGAAAAGGATAATGATGCTAAATAATGAAATGAAGTCTCTCGCTATAGAGAGAAACCTGGGAAGATTTCAGAGTCCTTCTGTAGGTGTGGTCTCTCTCCTCCTCGGAGCTGGGTCGGCGAGGGCCCACCCCCCAGGCCTCGGGGAAAAATTCTCCCGATGTGTTCTGATGTTGTTGAAACAGTCCAGAAGAGAAGAAGGGAAAAAAACAAAGTCCCAGGAAACAAAGTTCAGCTCTCTGTCTCACGCCAAGAAGGAAAAAAACCCAGCTGGCTGAAGAAAGCAAGCAGGGTGCTCCCTCCATGCTACCCGCAGCCAGAGAGCGCAGAGGAGGGTATCTCTGTGTCCTTGAGAAACTGCTTTGAAAAGTTCATTTGTTTTTGTTTTTGTTTTCCCTCAAGCTCAGTTTAAAGGCACAGAAAAGGCTCAAAATTACTTTTTGGGCATAGAGCATGATAGGGGATACACATGATAGAGTCACGCCAAGATACCATGAAAGTGAGAAAAAGTGAATACATCCTTCTTTACTCCCCTCACTCCTTACCTGCAGCCCCTTGGAGCATCAGGAAGAGGACAAGCAGGAGCATGTGAAGGATCCTCATGGCCACAGCTGGGGTGTGAATTCCTTACCTGCACTGAGCAGAGAGCACGAGGTTGACCAACACTGGACAGAGGATTCCCTCCTGAACAGGAGATGGGGAACTACTTAAAGAATGTGCCTGGAGACACCAAAGCCGAAATCTTTGTCCAGTGGATTTGGACAAAGCACACAGTGAAAACTTCCTCCTTGGAGATATTAGTAATTTCAAGGAATGCATCTCTAAACAAGCTGACCTAATTAGCACTGCTTTAAGCACAGATTCAGACTAGCAACTCCTGGAATAGCTCAAAATCTAAGTTATTCTGGGGTTGTATGGTGTTTTGGTGCTGGTTTTCATTTTTGTTTCTTCTTTTAATTTTGGTTTTACTGCAGTGAAAAAAAGATATCCCAGACCTCTTCAGCACCAGGCAGGTTACTCTGGTACCAGCATAGGCCCACAAATTATCCCCCTTCCACATATTGAAGTACACAAAGAGTTCAGAGAATGAGCCAATTGAAAGCCTTAGGAAAGTCTACAAAAAGACATTGGTGTCTTTTCTATAATAATTAAGGTGGCAACTCATTAAAAATGTTACTGCATTCAGGCAAGACATGTGGCTCAAAATGCAAAGCTCAGCTGCTGTGCTGGCTTCTCTCTCTGATGCCTCAGAGGAAGGTTTCCAGGTCTGTGTTCGTCTTGGAGGTCAGCAAACCCAGCGTGCTCCTGGAAGCCTTGCAAGCAGCCAACCCATGGTTCTACAGAACATGTAGAACACACAGGAGGCACTTGCTGGACTAAAGAGAAGGAAGGGGTTAATCAAAGCAGAGAGTTGAGAGTGATGAAAGGAAAAGAGGTTTATAAAGATGGAGAGGTGAGGGTGGCTCTCCAGAACCAGGCAGAGTTACCCGTGGAGGAGGTGGAGGATCACTGCCGCTTCTGTTCTCCCATGGGTGCACCAGAACCAAACACACCTATAAAGGGTTGGGGATGTGCCAATGCAGCCACAGGCCAATGAAAAAAAAAGCCTTTTCCAGTCTGTATTTTGTTTCTTCCAATGAGAAAGGAAGGTCCATTTTGAGACTGCTTTCACCACAAAGCCCCTGGTCTTTGTGCAACCCGACTTAGACCATCCAAGTTTGTGTAAGACACGTTAGACCACAGGGTGATGTAAAATACCTGGAAACATGCAATGAGTGCTCCTTCTGATCCTGAGGGCTCCTTGGTTGTAGAATCGAATGGTTTGGGCTGGAAGGGACCTTTAAAGATCATCCAGTTCCACCCTCTGCCATGGGCAGGGACACCTTCCACTATCCCAGGTTGCTCCATCCAACCTGGCCTTGAACATTTCCAGGGATCCAGAGGCAGCCACAGCTTCTCTGGGCAACCTGTGCCAGGGCCTCACCACCCTCACAGGGAGAATTTCCCCTCTTTCCCTAGAAAAAAATCACTGGCAATGTCATCAGCTTCCCCTGGTGATTGCTGTGGTGCTTTACAGATCTTCTGGACCAAGGAGCCAAGAGAACCAGAAACCTTGATGCCTAGGAGGGATGCCAAAATTGGGTAAGGAGGAGGACAGGAATGGGCTATGGGAGTCTATGTGGATTTTAAGAAATCTCAACTCAGATGTCCACCCTCAGGTTATCTAAATCTAGAGTTTGTTTCCAGCTGGATAAACTCCACATGGGATATATCATGGCTTTTCAATGAAGTCAGTGAAGCACAGATAAATATTACTGCTGCTCCAGAGGTGTAAAGCTGAATCTTTGCTCTCTGGTTCTTCAAGCAGCACTTTTATCCTCGTATTTCCAGGGCTTTGGAAGCAGCTGGCAAACCCTCTGCTTGCTTGTGCCTTCCCTGAGCTGGGGGGGTCTCTGTGGTGGGAGAGGTGCAATTCCCAGAGGGATCAGGGACAGCTCACTCCACATCACTGCTCAAAACACCCAACAGCAGACGGGATTTCCAGGCAGGTTTTGGCCAAGTCAGGTCTGGGCAGTTTTCCACAGGGCTGTCCAAGGCCACCGGATGGACAGCAGGGCTGCTCCCACATGGATTTCATGCCAATTTTTGCCAGGTGTGGAGGTGCTGTGAGGACAAATGTTGGGCAATCGTACCAAAGGTCTGTCATCCTTCCTGTCATTTGCACAGAGGACGCTGGAGGAAGAGGATGGCAGAGAGAAGGTGAAGAATCCTCATTGTTTCAAGTGTCTGGGGACATTCCCATTGTCACAGGTAAGCTGAGGTGACCTGTGGACACACAGGGTTTAACCCAGTGACCTTCACACCAGCACCTAGAGCGATTTAGGGTGCTCTGGGCTGTCTGAAATCTCCTCCTGGGGCTGGTGGAAAAGGGTCAGGAGAGAGGAGACCAAGCCAGGGAGAAGGGATGGGACACAGGGGCATCTCAGGCAGCACTTGTGTTAGTGTGGGCAAAGGAACTAGGACCTGGATGTTCACTGGGAACAAAGTCTGGGGTGTGCTGAGTGATAAAAAATCAACTGGGATTTAGAAGAGTCCTTCCACGTGTTCATATCAACAACATTTTATATATAAATATGTCTGTGTTAGTGTGGATTTGCTAGGAGGGCTGTAGAGAAACAGGAGAGCAAGAAATGTCATTATAGAATATGTCTACGTTTAAATAAACAATTACTTAAATTAATATCCTGAGTATTCCTGAGTAAATCACAGGTTAGACCGGATTATTATCTGGATTATTCTTCTCTATTTGCATGTTCTTCAGCAAAGATAAAATATAAAGCAGTGGAGTAAATAACTCAGCCTTTGTTTCTCTTAGAATATTTATAGATTATATGCACAGGCATAAATATATAAATAAATATATAAACCTATAAACATATAAACATATAAATATATAAATATATAAATGTAAAGATATAAAGATATAAAAATATATAAATATATAAATATAAAAATACATAAATATATAAATATATAAATGGTTGCATATGTTGTCTATATAAAAGAAGAACACGATTTTTGAGGCTCCACACAGTACCCCAGGAAAAAGCAACTGAATAAGACATTCAGCCGTCCAAATGCTTTCAGGATACAATATTAATTGATTTGCAATATTCATTCTTTAAGTGCATGTGTTGAACTGCCAAGAAACAGGTTAGGTAAATGTAAAACTTTTGTAATCATGAGTGGCCAAAACAGTACTTAGAGTCAATAACAGTATATAGGAATTAAAATAAGAGTTAAATTATAGTATTTAAGATATTCAAAGGAAGTTTACCATCAATCATAAGAAAAAATAAAATTAATTAGTTAAAGATCTTATCTAAATCCTGATACTTGAGGCTGGATCTGTTTTGTTCCACTTTGGCCAGGTGGCACATGCACAAAGTGGAAAAACAGGAAGAAACAGTAATTTTATCCCATTTTAAGCTCCTTTTCAGGAGGTGACCCCAAAATCTCAGCTGGGAGCTCTGTGCCTCTAAGAACTCATTTATACATTTAATATTCACAGCGTCTCTCTCTGCCTGTTTATGTTTCATCACTCGATTATTTAAGTTTTTATGGGGTTTTTTTTAAAGAACAAAATCAAAATCCAAATAATAGAAACAAATGTTCCTCCATATTATAAAGCAAATACACACATTCTTTCAATTAAATTATACAGGAATGGGATTTTAAACAGCTGTCTTTTTCTGGGGAGCCTGTTCAGTGCCCAGCCACCCTCTAGGCAAAGAACTTTTCCTGATATCCAACCTGAACCTCCCCCAACTCAGCTTCATTCCGTTTCCTTGAGTCCTGTCCATGTGATTTTGAGAACAGTGACTGATTTCTTGTCCATCACAAGAGTCCACAGCAGACTGCAGAACAGGGAGGGCTTTGAGTCTGGCCTGTCAGAAAACATCATTCACACACATATCAGCACCGGGAATCAAAAGGCAGCATTATAATCAAGGAAAAACATCCATAAAACCCTGCTGTCAGAATAATTTCCATACTCTTGACTGAAGAAGGCTGCTAGAGGGGAATTCCAGCATTAGCTCTTCATTGCCATCTTCTGGGAGAGACCCGGGTAGGTGGATGCTCTTTGAAGTACAGGAATGTTGGTTTTTTTCCTGGTCTCTTGGTGGTGTGACAATGAACACACAACATCTGGGCTCACAGGTGCCTTCAGGGTTCGGGTTAAACCAGTGCTGCCATCACTTTCTCTGTCCAAATGCTCTGGGGGCACATACTTGACCAAAACATTTTTGTGGAGGTTCTTTCCTTTGGCCACCTGGCAAGTGGCCATGTGGCAGGGGCTGCTTCCCTGGAATCTTAATTACTCCAACCTAATTATTTTCTGTAGGACAAGCAGAGCACAGATGTGGTAAATTCACAAGAATGAAAGAGTGACCAGCAGGTCAAGGGAGGGCACTCTGCTCTTATGACATTCTACCCGGGGTCCCCGGCAGAAGGACGTGGAGCTCCTGGAGCAAGTCCAGAGGAGGCCATGGAGATGCTCCAAGGGCTGGAGCCCCTCTGCTCTGGAGCCAGGCTGGGAGAGCTGGGGGTGTTCACCTGGAGAAGAGAAGGATCCAGAAAGACCTCAGAGCCCCTTCCAGGGCCTAAAGGGGCTCCAGGAGAGCTGGAGAGGGACTTGGGACAAGGGATGGAGGGACAGGACACAGGGAATGGCTTCCCACTGGCCGAGGGCAGGGATGGATGGGATATTGGGAAGGAATTGTTTGGCTGTGAGGGCAGTGAAGCCCTGCACAGGGTGCCCAGAGAAGCTGTGGCTGCCCCTGGATCCCTGAAAGTGTCCAAGGCCAGGCTGGACAGGGCTTGGAGCAACCTGGGATAGTGGAAGGTGTCCCTGCCCATGGCAGGGGGTGGCACTGGATGAGTTTTAAGGTCCCTTCCAACCCAAACCATTCTGGGATTCTATGAACACAGAGGGGTCTCACCTGGCTGTCACACAGGAAAGTAATTGCAAAGCCTGAGCTTCCCTAATTCAGCTGCTATGGGACTGTGGAGGCATCTCCAGGCTCCAGAGACAGCCCTGCAGGATTAGGTCTCCCCTGGATCCCAGCCTGTGTGTCCCAGGACACCGTTTTCCACCGCCCACGAGGGATCGATGTGTTGGGCACACACCAGGGTGGTGCGAGGAGCTTTTGGGAAGAGCCTACTCACGTTCCAGGGAAAGGGAAGGGAGTTCATGAGCGGTCACCATCCCCCATCCTCTACTGGGAAGTGACATTTCGGCTGCTGGGAATTGGTGTGACAGGTCCATGTCCTTGGCCAGCTGGTCTGTGGCAGCTCTGTCATCCACAGAATATATAAAACCATTTGTTTGGGGGTGAGACACCACTCTGTGAAGATACCCCTGGAGAGGAATCAGGTAGGACACGCTGGCCCCTCTCCTCAGGTCCTTTTGGGTGAGCTGAAGGTGTAATTTCCACAGCAGTTTCAACCAAAGAGAAGAAAAAAACATGATTTTTGATAATATTCTTTGCTTCTCTAAAAAGAAATTTATCATCCGAGATGTATAACATTGCACCTTAATTAAATCCTCGTGAACATCTGAAATGGTCAGTGCTTGGTATTTCATTAATGCATTTGGCTGATTATTATAGTCAATGATGGTGATTCTTAATTATTAAATTAGTTTGTATTATTTTCCATGGAATTTGCAGCAAGAAATTATGGTGGAGAGACAATTCAGGGCTTCCAGGAGGGATAGATGGCTTCTTAGATTTTCTGTAGAGACATTTCAAGGACTTATTATTGGCTTGTAAGCTACAAAAATGATGATTATTTGAATAATTAAAGCTTCTGAATGTTTCTTTTCAAAGAAATTGGAGAGATTTAAGTTATTTACACCTATCTGAAAGAAAATACATGATAATTAAATAAAATAGACATTTTAGTCATTAAGTGACTTGCTGTGAGCATGAAGTACCACACTGTATGGACTGCCAGGAAGAAAGTTGACTCCATCCCAACCAGACCAAGCAGAGTTGCTCAAATAAAAATTGAAAAAATTCTAAATGGAAATAACGATGATTTTGTGCATGCGGCTGTGTAGCTTAAAAGTAAAAAAAAGGAACCTATGGAAAGATGGCTTCTATTATAAAACGTCAATAAAATTTTTGAGGACATTAATTAAATTTCTTACATTTAAAAAAAAAATTTAGCATTCAGGACGAATTGGATTCAAATATAGGAGGTTTCACTGCAGCTGGTGTATGCTATCATTGCAGCTGAGGGATAAAAAATAGCAATAATAATCATCAATTTTTAAAGAATTTTATAGTCATAAATACATTTTCTCTATCTTAAGCAGTTTGCTTTTAAATTTATCTTTCCTTAAAAACTGTTATTTCTATAGATTCACTCTGGAACTTTTACTCTATTACATAAATGCCAATTTTTTTAAAAAATTGCAGCTTATTTGTCATTAACAGTGTTTGTGCTGGGTGATGACAAATGGAGGTTAAATGAGTGACTTCTTTCTGATTTTTTCTTAGCATCTGTTTTATTTGGTGGCACTGAATTCGGCCATGAAGATCTTTTCCCTTTTCTTTGCTGTTCTGCTCTTAATGCTCCAGGGCACTTCAGGTAAGAGCTAAATAAAATCTAAGGAAATGCAGAGGGAAATTGTGAGTATGGAAAAAAAAGTAGAAATAGGAATAGAAATAAAACCAGAAAGAATAGGAACAGGAATAGGAATGGGAATGGGAATGGGAATAGGAATAGGAATAGGAATAGGAATAGGAATACGAATACGAATATGAATACGAATACGAATACGAATGCGAATAGGAATACGAATAGGAGTAGGAATAGAAATAGAAATAGAAATAGATGGAAATTAAAAAGGGGTTTAGTCTCTTTTGCCCCTGGCCAAAGTGCTGCCAGGGTGTTGGGCACACTTTAGCAGTGAACAGACACCAACAGGACCCATTGGATGCACTGAACACTCCCCATCCGGAAAAAAAGGGAATTTAATGGTGTGGAAGTGGCCAGCCTGCAGCAAAACTTCAACATTGCTGCCATGCTGTGACCTGGATTGTTCTTAGTCTTCTTTGAGAACGAAAATCACAATTCTGAGTTGTTGTTTTTTTTTTATTCTGCCCAGGGTTCCTGCGTGCCCCCAACACCGAGGTGCAGTGCAGACAGGCTGGGGGAGCCTGTTCCAGCGACCGCTGCCCCCCACCCCACACGAGACCCTTCGGGCACTGCCAGCGGGGAATTCCCTGCTGTAGGGCCGTGGTGAGTCAGGGATGTGATGGATCACACACCCACAGAAGGGCTTGGGTTGGAAGGGACCTTTCAAGGTCATCTATTCCACCCCCATTATCATGGACACCTTCAACAAGATCCAGTTGCTCCAAGCCCCGTCTAACCTGGCCTTGAATATTTCCAGGGATTTCTTGGGGTTTATTACTCATTTATTACGCATTTTTTGTACATCCAGTCTGCCCTTCAGGTGCAAAACTCCTCCAGCACAAGCAGGCAAAGAGCAGAGACTCTGCACACTCAGATACAGGATTTCTTGAGGATTTCCTCACTGCTTCCCTTTGTAGCATTAATGATGCAGCTCAAGGGCCTTATGGGAAAGGTCACAGTGAAACCTCTTTGGCAGAGACTATTAACTAGCCAGAAATGAACTCTTTTTGCTGCTGTTCTCATTAGCTTGTTCAAGCTGCTCGTGAGGAGTAGTACTGGCTTCAAAGGACACCTATCTCCATGTCCACACTGTCCTGAGACCGGGGATTTTTGGGTCAGATTCATAGGAAACCTCCATATTCCACCTTGCAAAGGCTGCCTGGTCTCATAGTCAGAAGAACAGCATGAAAGTCATGTTGTTCTTCCAGGGTTTTTTTCCCCAGTTCCATAAATCTCCTCTTCCAGACAAACCAAAATATTTGATGAACCTGATCTAGTAAATGGTCTCCCTGCCCACGGCAGGAGGTTGGAACCAGATGGTCTTTAAGGTCCCTTCAAACCAAAATCATTCTATAATTCTATGATTAATTTATTCTTTTTCCCCTCAAATTCCTTACTGTAATCCTAAAATTCACCCCATATCTTTATTCCAATACGAAACTGCAGCAACAAACATCCCTGAATATTTATACTCACCCTCCACTGATTCTAGCTTTTCATTTCCTGTTTCTTTTATTTGCTGTAAAATGCTGGAGACACTTCTGTTTTTGGAGGCTCTTACTTAAACTTTGTTCAATATTGGTAGCGAGAGATGTTAAAAACAAAACATGAGCAGCAGAAATTCCTTTCTATACCAGAGATTCCAAGATGAGTAGGAGGCTTCAGGTACAGAGACTGGAAAATTCATTAAGTAAAAATAGAAATTAAGTAAAATTAATTAATTTCTTTATTTACTTAAAATTTATTAAAGTGAAATAGAAAAGCAATTTATTATTAAAATTCAGCAGCAGCAGGACTGTGAATATCCTGCCAAGCACTGAAGAGTTGGATCCAGGAATGTCAGCCCTTGGTGCTCATTCAGTCCCTTCTGTGCATTTTATTTAAATCCTTTCCTGGTTGCAAGCACAAAATCTGAAAGTTTCTTCCCTTTTTTTTTTGCAGTATGATTAGTGACCACTGACATCTCAGATGGGCTAAGCAGAGCTTCTGTCAATTTAAGGGATGCATCATCCCACTGGGAAATCTGGAATTCTGAGCAGAAAATATGCATTTGACACATACAGGCACACACGACAACATGAACAACAGAAAGAGAGCAAACCCCTCCACAAACAGCCTTAATGACCTGAAGAAGCTCCAAAGCAATTCTTGAACCACCCAGAAAAGACCAATATTTCTCATTTTTTTAAAAGTTTTGTTGTTGGATTCATATTGTGTCAACCAACACCTATCCCGGAGAGGTCACCAACAGGCAGGAGTGTGTGCCCATGAGATGTAGAACAAGCTCTTCCTTTGGCCCTCAGAACAGCTTTTCTTTATTTTATTTTCCTTTTAGAGTTAGCAATAATGTGAGTAACCCTGGAAAACAAAGCTCCCAGGGCATACTGAATGCTCAGCTCGAGTGTTTGTATTTCATAGGTTACACATCTCAATAAATTGTAATAAACTTGTCCTGGGAGACTTGTGTTTGATCCTTATTCCTGTGAGGTACGACCTCCTTAACCCCACGAGGAATTGTCTTGCTGTGTGTTTTTGCTGGAGGGTGTCACTTGGAATCCGTGTGAGATGTGCCTTGTTGTAAACTTATCTGAGAAAAGGGGAGGACAAGAAACCCATGTGGTGACAGGAATATAGCCTGGTCCTATTCATTACTAATTTGATCAATAATAACTTCAAGGCCAAGCTGGATGGGGCTTGAAGAAACCTGGGATAGTGGAAGATGTCCCTGCCCGTGGCTGGAGTGGAACTGGATGAGCTTTAAGGTCTCTTCCCACCCAAACCATTCCATGATTCTGTGATTCTCCAAACCCACTGCGATTAGGCTGGTGGGAAGCTGGCACAAACTGGTCATGTTGAGCTCCTGTGGAAGTCCTGAAACCATCCAGCAGCTCATGGCATGGAGAACTTGGACACTTTGAGTCACCCCTCATCTCAGATCCTTGTGGCCTTTGCATTAGGGGTGTTAGGGATGGGGAAGAGAAGGAGGGGATGAGTCTTGGTGATGAGAATCTGGGCTGATGGACACACAGCCCACTGCCTCCAGACATAGCAGTGCAGGGAAAAACAGTTTGACCAGTTTAGGATCCAGAGAAATAAAATTCCATGGACATGATACTGGTCTACGCTAAATAGGGACAGCAGGAGCAGAATCACGTGAATGTGGTGAGGCAGTTTCAAGCCCTAAAGAAGTTGGCCTTCTGCCATGCTGGGGTTTCTCTGTATTCCAAGTATTTCAGGTTGGGCTGGCAGATGCAGCCATGGAGAGGAGCAGAGGACCGAGCCTGTCTCCTGAATCCCAGCCCTGGGCTGGAATGGCAGCTGGAATGGGCCCTAGTGCTTTTCCCATTATTAATATAAACATTGCCACACAAATCGCTGAACCACAGGATGGTTTAACAGGACTTAATGACACATGGACTCAATATAGTTAAATAAAGTTCATTTTCAGGCTGATTTTTATGGACAGTAAGAACAAAAAAAACCATCCTGACATACATGAGGAAGTATCAGCAGCGTGGTTTCACAAGAAGTTGCTTTTATTAGAATTGAAACTGCAAATATCTTTATTAGACAAGACCTCCTCCTCAGATGTTCTTGTGCTCCTGAGGGCCTCCACTCCCATGGGAAAGGCTCCCCAGGGCACTGAGAACAGGATCCATCGATGTCAAAAGATGGGAGTTGTCTCAGATGTCCAGAGCTCTTGTCTGAGTGGTCAGTGAGGTGTCAGATTTAGGAGCTGGGGGTCCTGCAGAGAAAAGTCAGGTGCTTAGCTCATCCACCAAACAAATTAATTATACTTTGGCACCTCAGACTGCTGGAGACATCAGGGAACATGTGAGGGTAAAGACAACTGTAGACCCTTGTGAGGTGGACCTGTGTTTCTGGCCATAAGACAACCCAGACAAAATGTAGGATGTGTCTGCCACCTCTCAGCACCCACCACAGCTACTCACCTGTGGCTGCTGACAGCCCAGAACACCAGGGACACCTTCCACTAGCCCAGGTTGCTCCAAGACCCAAACCTGGCCTTGGACACTTCCAGGGATGGAGCAGCCACAGCTTCTCTGGGCACCCTGTGCCAGGGCCTCACCACCCTCACAGGGAAGAATTTCTTCCTAACATCCAATCCAAATCTACTCAGATTGAAGCCATTGCCCCTTGTCCTGTCACTCTTGTAAACAGTCTCTCTTTTTCTCTGGAATATTTCAACACCACAAGGCTCTGCCTTTCTTTTTACCACACACAAACCCCAGCAATTAGCAGGTAATTTTTGGAGGTTGTAGGGGGCTGGAGAAGGGGCTCTGATGCCAAAAGCATGAAAAGCCCAGTAATTCTCTTTGCTCTTGGTGCAGCAGCGTTTCCCTGGAGGAACTCCTCTTACCATTTGCAGCATCTTAGCTTCCCACCACGGCAGGTGCCGATTTCAACCAGAGGAGCAGAGCACGGCACGAAGGAGCAGGAGCCCCGGCTCTGCCGGCATGCGAGGGTGTCAGCGGTTTCCTGGCTGTAAGCTGCAAAAAGCCAGGGAAAATTCGTGTTTGTTTGTCATGGCAGAGGACTGGAGAGTTGAGCCATCAGATCTACCTGGCACTCTGTGTAGTTTTTTGTCATCAAATTGGATTCTATCCCTAATTTGAAAGGCATCACAGCTTTGTTCTAAATCAGGTCTACCACATCTCAACCGCTTTTTCACAGTACTTCTCGAGTCCTTTCTCCTAATCACATATTATTCAAGAATTACATGTTTTTGATGTCACTCAGCTGATTTTAAAGCCATCCTTAGATCTTGGTCCCTTTTGCCTCCTAAATTGAAAAGACCATAATGTTACGGGCCTTTATGTAAGCTTTATGGAGAGGTGGAAAATAACTGGTGGCCCTGTCCTGGAGACTCTGCTGGAATTGTACCAGCCCTGCAGCCATCTCAGGGATCACAGGGTTTTTGACATAAAGAATACATTTTCTGATGCATGAAGTAGGAAAAGCCCGAGAAAGCAATCCCAAAACATGTAGCACTTCTTCTTTGAGTAGACAGGCATTTGATGGTCTAGGAAAGTAGGTATGAATCTGAGACTGCTGCAAATCAAATTGAAACAACTTCAGCTACTCCAAAGACCCCCAAATAGCCTGGAGTGATACATGTGCTCCAAACCCACTTAAAGCATGTGGCTAATACAGAGTTCAGGCAAAAACCGACAGTCAGGATTATGTTTTTCCCAAAAATAGATGAGGTCTCCTAATCTAGAATACACAGTCAGGACGTGTGGGTGAGAACGTGAGAAGAGAAAGCTCTTATATTGTAGGGTTACATCTTTAGTATTATTCTAAGAATTGCCTCAATAAAATCCTCAAGGAATTGTTCAGGTTGGAAAAGCTCTTCAAGACCACTGAGTCCAACCATTCTCCAGCACTGCCAAGGCCACCACTGACCCACATCCCCAGGTGCCACATCCATGCTATTTTTAAATCCCTCCAGGGATGGAGACTCCAGCACTGCCCTGGACAGCCTGTTCCAGGGTTGGACAACCCTTTTGGTGAACAAATGTTTCCTAATATCCAATCTAAACCTCTCCAGGCACAACTTGAGGTCATTTACTCTTGTCCAGTCCCTTTTTCTCTGGAAGCAGAGCCCAACCCCCCTGGCTGCCCCCTCCTGTCAGGGAGCTGTGCAGAGCCACAGGGTCCCCCCTGAGCCTCCTTTTCTCCAGGCTGAGCCCCTTTCCCAGCTCCCTCAGCCGCTCCTGCTGCTCCAGCCCCTTCCCCAGCTCTGTTCCCTTCCCTGGACACGCTCCAGCCCCTCCAGGTCTCTCTTGTCAGGAGGGTCCCAGAGCTGCCCCCAGCACTGGAGGTGCCCCAGCAGTGCCAGCACAGGGGATGGGCACTGCCCTGGCCCTGCTGGCCACGCTATTCCTGACACAGCCCAGGTGCCTTTGGCCTCTTGCCCACCTGGGCACACCTGGCTCACGTCCAGCTGCTGTCACCAGCACCCCCAGGGCCTTTTCCAGTTTTCCAGCTGCTCTTCTCCAGCCTGGAGCTGCAGGGGTTGGTGTGACTGGCCCTTGGCCTTGTTGAACCTCACACAATTGGCCTTAGCCCATGGATCCAGCCTGCCCAGACCCCTCTGCAGAGCCTTCCTGCCCTCCAGCAGATCAACACTCCCACCCAACTTGGTGTCACCTGCAAATTTGCTGAGGTTACCCTCAATCCCCGCATCTGGATCATTCATGAACATACCAAACAGGACCAGCACCAGTACCGAGCCCTGGGGAACACCGCTGGTGACAGCCCCAGGTGGATGTAACTCCATTCCACACCTCTCTCTGGGCCTGGCCATCCTGACAGGTTTTAACCCAGTGAACAGTGCACCCATCCAAGCCAGGGGCAGCCAGTTTCTCCAGGAGAACGCTGTGAGAAATGGTGTCAGGGCTTTACCAAAATCCAGCTAGATACCTAATCCACTAAATGGGACACCTTGTCACAGAGGAGATCAAGCTGGTCAAGCAGCATCAGCTGTTCATGAACCAGTGCTGGCTGTGCCTAATCCCCTGGGTGTTCTGTACGTGCCACATGGAGGCACTCGAGATGAGCTGCTCCAGAACCTTCCCTGGCACCAAGGTCAGTACAGGAGCATGCTTATTTTCCATTCTTGTCATCATATGCTAGAAAGAAACCACCAGTATGACTATGAAGGACCTTGACTCAATAGCTTGAAAATTAGGACTATGACCAGGGAAGAGGAATTCTAAAGTGAAATTTCAGGAGCACAAAGGTAATCTGACCCTCAGCACTGGGATCTAGTGAATTTTTCTGCATCTGCACCCTTTCAGCCTCCATCTCATCTCTCTTCAGCCTTACCTGGAGCAGCCTGGAAGAGGAAGCAGAGAACAGCGACGAGGAAGAAAAGGATTTTCATGACTGGCAGCTGGCAGCAAGGTAGCAGGGATGGAGACAACACAAGTGTGAACAGAAGCTGTCCGAGACCGAGCACGGGCCGTGCCTCTGCTTATAAAGGCTCTGGGACAGAACAAGGTGGGCGGAGGGGTGGCTGCCTGGAGAACAGAGAGTTCATTGCCCTGTTCCCATGGAGATTGGTGATGCAGGGAGATGTTGCAACCTCCCACATTAGAAGATGCCTGACCTGAGCTGTGACCATGCCTTGCCGGCTGACCTGAGCAGCCAAACCGCCCCGTGCCAGCTGGTGGGCTGCACCCGGGGAGGACACGGGATTGGAGCAGGAGGGAGGTGGGTTCCTGGGATCTGCAGGGCTGGAAACCATGCAGAACTGATGGTGCCCCGCACCTCTTGGCCACGGTCTTGTGACAGCCTTTCCTCCCCCGCAGCCACCAGGCAGGGTGAGCAAAGGAGAAAACTCCTCCTTGGAGACAAGAGCGTGGAGTGACAGGGCAAGGGGCAATGGCTTCAAGCTGAAAAAGAGTAGGTTTCAATGAGGTAATTGGAAAAACTTCTTCCTTGTGAGGGCAGTGAGACAACGGAACAGGTTGTCCAGAAAAGCTGTGGCTGCCCCATCCCTGGAAGTGTTCAAGGACAGGTTGGATGGGGCTTGGAGCAACCTGGGATAGTGGAAAACATTCCTACCCAGGCAGGTGCTTGGAACTGGATGCTCTTTAAGGTCCTTTCCAACCCAAGCCATTCTGTGATGATGAAGACGAATGCAGGAAAGGATCAGAGCTTTAGTCCTCGCTTGGGAGTTTAGGGCTGCAACAGAAGGAGGCAGAGTAGGGCTGAAAGAGTTGTGCAAATTCCCCCTCCTGGCTATAAAGTCAGCAGACATGACAGCTGCTTCAGTCTCCCAGGAGTTTTTCCAGCATGGCTCAGAGCTCAGTTACTCTCTGTATCATTTATTTGTGACTTCAGCCATGGATTTGTACCAAACATCGCAGAAGAAGTCATTAAACAGAAAGGACTGGAAGGGACACTGCTGTGTGTTGTGCCACACTATCACAGGAGACTGATCCTAATTCCCTCCAGCAACCCTTAAGATCTGTACCGAAAACAATGACATCATGGTTTGAACCTTCTTCCCAAGTCTAGTCTGCACGGAGTGTCAAAAACTGCTCATTCTTGCCCAAAATTATCTTGATTTAACGACATTTTCCCTTGCTGTCAGTCACCTTCTCGAATGTGGTTATGAAGAGACTCACATCTCTCTGATTTCAGAGTCAGCATATCAAGTCCACTTCTGTGCTGTTCCTATTCAGTTTTCCATACAAATGTCAGTCTTTTTATATTCTTTTTAAAAATAAGTTACTACTGTTTATCAATACATGCCTGAAAGGTGTCCCTGTATATCTTAAGACTGCTGAAACTGAAGCAATTTCAAGAACAAGATGTACATTAAAAGACTTTAAATTACCAGATTTAATGTATAAAAAGTATCAATAAAAACATATGTGAACTCTGAAAAAAAAAATTCACTAGATCTCCACATCACTTATCACCTTGTAACCTATTTCTGTATCTGAAAATAAAATCTGATCATTTTTTTTCAAGCATGTGAAGGCCCAGCCATACCTAAGATGGGCCAGAGGAAGTGTCACCAGAGCTCTGTACAGGTTTCTTAACCCTTGTGCTTGTCTCCAAGAAATGCCACTCCTGAGACATATGGGACCCTCAAGTGCACATTTCTTCTCAGACAAACAGGACGAGTCAAAAATCATTAGTGAGACCAAGTCAGGAGGGTGATTAATTATTTACTGCCTCAGCGAGAGCAGCAAACTGAAACGATGGAGAGCAAGAGCAGGGGGTGAGCTCTGACTGCACACAGAGGGCAGAGAGGTGTGTGCCTGGTGAACTGCCTGCTGCAGGCTGGGTGCAGGGAAGGAAAGGGCTTCAGTTTTTAAAAAAAAAACCATTAATTCAGTATATCAGGGCTAGAAACAAGCAAAAAGCTTCTTGTGGATGGATGAGGAGGTTGAGGAGGGGCAAGAGGATGTGGATGGCAAAGCAAATGAATTCCCACCCACACTTCATGAAGCCCACATCCTTGAGGAACATGGTGAGGAAAGGGACCTTCAGACCTCTACCAGGAGCTGCGAGAGCTGGGGTGGGCAGTGATGGTTTGGGGAAAGGCCCTGTATTTTCACACACATTATTGAGACAGAGGCACAGGCTCTAAAATGGGTTGTCATTCTCATTTCTCCTCTATTTTCCTCCTGGAGGAAAGAGTTTCAAGCAGTCAGTCATTTATATTAAGTCACTCTGTGTCTGTGTGTGCCTGGAATTTTGTTTAAGGGAGTCACAGGGAACACTGACCATCTCCCTGATTCCCGATTTGTGATCAAGGACATGGACACAACCCCACAACCCAAACCACTCTGAGCACCTGCCCAAGGCCTCAGACAGGCAGCCCATCCACCTGCACCCTCAGCTTCACTTCTGGAAAGACAAAAAGAAGGAAAAAAAGTGGAGTCTGTGATCATAAAACATGGTCAGCTGTAAGGAAGCCATCAAGGCTGAAGCTTACTTGTAAAATTAACAGGATTAATGAAAAAGTGATTTTCTAATCCTTGCATAACCTCCCTCCTGCCTGTCCTACGAGGGGCAGGGATGTTTAATTTGGGGAGTGAGGCTGCTGAGCAAACCCTGCTGGGATTGGCCCGTGATGTCACACATTGTTCAATGCTCTTTGGAACCAAACAACGCCAGGGAGAGGGAAGGAAAGGGAGAACAGCTCCAGCCTCCTCAACTCCCCCACCCCAGCTCCAGCTGGAGAGTGGCGGCAATGCTTGTCCCAGGTCCAGGCTCCCTCCATGGAAACCTAAATGTACCTGGGGTGATAACAACCCCCTTGAAGACTGCTTGGCACTGGGGAAAGGGAGCTTCGACACGGTACTCCACTTCTTCCTTCTTCTTGAGGTCCGGGAAAAGATGCTCCCAACATTCTCCAGTGAACAGAGAAATCACTGAGGCTGTGACTGACAGGAAGCTGTTGATCCTGAGGTGTCTGTTAGAGTTAATATTTGACCTGGCAGCCAAGCAGTGGGTGGTGGATTTTGTATGGGACCTGTCCTTGTGAAGGAAAATCATTTTGTCACCCAGAAAGGGTAAACTCATCGGTTTGGCTCACCGATCCTTCAGGGAACTTGGGAAATTTGCTTTTACACCTTGTGAAATCACCACCTGTGGTCTGCTTTCTGGACTGTGGGGAAAGGAGCCAAATGCCTTCAGATATGAAGGAGATTCCCTGCTCTTAATTATTACTGATGGGCAACTAATCTGCCTGATCAGAATGGGAGAATTAATTTAGTGACAGTCTCCTCTGTTCTAGGAGTAAATAAACAGGCGGAAGCAAGCAGTGGTGATGAGTTCCCCTGTCCCGAAGTTCAGGGCATGGAACAAGTGACAGAGAGAGACACAAGTGTTTGCAGCCACAGTGGAGGTGACGGCGGGCAGAGGGTACACGATGTTCGTTCTCCTTGACAGAGCACTCAGTAAAGGCTGCTCATGCATAAAACTGATTTTCAGTGTGGAAAATCCAGTCTTAGTGACTGAAGGGCCTGTCCAAGGCCAGTCATGGGACCATCTGTGTCCTTGCCATGGACCAGAGCAGGGAGGGGGATAAGCCACTGATAGCAGATTTTTGGAAAGCCCATGCTCCAATCACCATTTTGAAAACTGATCTGTTCTTTAGGTCATCAAGGGTGAGTTTTTCGGAGCTCCTGAATCAGCTTTGGAAGGTGGATATCAATCAAAACAACACTTTTCTCCCATAGCTTGAATGCTGTCAAAGAGTTTGGTTCCAGCTGCTGCCCTGCCAGCCCTCCAAGGGAAAACACCAGTGGTGTCCCAGGAGAACAGTTCTCAATAGACACGGAATGAGGAAATTCTTGGGAAGAACACTCAGTGGTCACTGCAGGCGATAGACAGGGCAGGAAATGGGTATGGGAGAAACAGATCCCTGTAGGACCATCAACAGAGGAGAGCTGTGGGAGCTGTCCCACATGAGGCCAACTCCAGGTTCCACTCAGTGTCATGGGGAGTGCAGAGGTGAGATGGACACTCAAGGGGCTCCGTAGACATTGGGCACAAATGGAAGAATGAGCCTGGAGTGAGGGTGGCTGCTGGGCTGAAATGCCAGACCTTGATGGACTTAAGGTCCAGCATCCAGAGACAGAATGGAGACAATCCCATTTGGAATAACACCTCAGTGGTTTATACACCAGAGATGAGTTTCATTGGGGCAGGAGGGAAATCTGAGGCTCAGTCTGTGCTGAATTTATCCATATTTAACACCAGAGGTTTTTCCAGGATGTTGAGGTTTAACCCCAGCCAGAAACTCAGCTTCAGGCAGCCCTTGCTCACTTCTCCCCTGGAGAGAGAATCAGAAGAGTGAAAGTGAGAAAACCTGTGGTTTGGGATGGACAGACTAATAGAACAACTACTCTGTAAGCAAAGCAGAGCAAGGAATTTATTCACCACTTCCCATGGGAAGACAGGTGTTCACCCATTCCCAGGAGAGCAGGAATCCATCACAAGTAACGGTGGCTTGGGAAGAAAAACCCCATCACTCCAAATGTCCCTTCCTTCCTTCTTTTTCCTGCAAGTTTTATTGCTGAGTGTGTGAGCCACATGGTCTGGAACATCTCTTGGGTCACCTCGGGCTGGCTGTCCTGGCTGTGTCCCCTCCCAACTCCTTGTGCAAGCCCAGCCCTCTCGTTGCTGGGGTGAGGAGCAGAAAAGGCCTCGACTGAGCCCTGCTCAGCCATAGCAAAACATCCCTGAATTATCAGCACTGCTCCCAGCACAAATCCAAACTGCCATTCCATACTGGGAAGTAAATTAAACCCATCCCAGCCAAAACCAGCACCCAGAAGGAACTTGAGGGATGTAGAACATCATCAGTGCCTGTTCTGTAAGCTGGACTTGAGCAGGTTATGGGCAGTGAGGTGTCCTTGCTACAGCGTGTTCTTTAAATGTTAAATTTTGTGACTGCTGTTGAAAACAGGTCTGATAATTTAAAAACCAGTCTATACATCACTATACATCATCTTGTCTCTGAGGAGGGATAGTTCAGATCTCATCACTGTGTTCATAAATTCAGGTATGTGTGTCTATATTTTTAATGTATATCTATAAATAAATATTTTTATATTTTTATATATTATATAATATTTTATATTTATTTCTATATTATTATTTTATTATATTTTATATTTATATATTAATGTATATTTAGAAATAAATATTTATATATCATATATATTTAATATATATAATATATATTATACATATTAAAAATATAATTTTTATATATATATAAAATCTGCAATTCTGCAGGTGTTTATTCATTGCCATATTGTCATACAATTACTCTCTATCAAGAGCTGCCTGTACAGTTCTTCCAACTCAGCTTTCATTCCTATCATCCTAAATGCTTTATTACCATCACCAAAACTGGGTGCTGTTTTAGCCATTCCCTTTCCCAAATCCCTTGGGAATATGTGGGGCTGCACAGACTCACTTGTTTAAAAAATACTGCATCACTCCGAGCTTTGAGTCAAAACCAGAGAGGAAATTACTGTGAGTAACAACAAAGATCACGGGTGTTGGTTTAAGAAGATGTTTATTTTCGTGTGCGAATAAAATAATAATATATATATTGCTTCACATCCTCCAGGAGCTGCATGAACCTGAAGCGATTGAACCTCCAAACACCCCTGTGAGGTAGGCTGGAACAGGCGGCCAAGGAGCCAAAGTGGCTTGTGTATGAAAAGCAAAAAGGGAGTGACTTCAGCGAGGAAAAACCTGGATCTCCGGAAGCGGTGTGCTAACAGGACATGCCCTCTGGAAGCTTCTTTTAATGCTCATTTGCAGGAGGCTTTAGATAGAGGAGGACTCCGTGAAAATCAGCTCCTCATGGCAGTGGAAATGTTGCTGGTGCGAGGGCTCTGATCCAGGAAAGCCTTTTCTTCCTACTCTGCCAAAATCCTGCAAGGATAAGAAAGGGTCTTGTTATTTTGCTGCAGTGTCACCTCAACTCATTCTCTAAAAGCCTCAATAGCTGCTAATTACCTTTCAAAATGAACGTACAGGGTGGGTTCAGCCTGCAGGTTTAAAAACCTACATCCCATGTGTGTGAGATGCCCAGGTCTGCAGATATCCAGTCCACAAGAGCTGTGGCCACTGGCAAATGAGTTATACGACCACTTGTAATGACATTTTTATTCCGTTTACCCCAAAATAAAGATTGGGGATTTGATGTAGTTACTGAACATTCAAGTCTAGTGCCATCTGAAGTGGTCTGGAGTATCTGCTTGGCCTCCAGGCGTCTGTCTTTTCTGAAAATCCATGTTTTCCCTTAGAGCTAACTCAGCCAGATACATTGATATGATTTAAATACTCCAAGGCACCTCAAATGCCACTAAACATCTCAATGTATCCTGCTGAATCAAGCCCTTCCTGTCTAAATTCAAAGATTTGTTTTCAAGCAACCTGAGCTGGAAAAAAATTATATTGTACTTCAGAATACCCTGTTGGTTTTAACTTCTACTCTTGTATTGGTCAGCTCAGCTGAAAATCCAACAGCCCACACAAGAAGAGCTTTAATGCTGAACATTAACATCCATCAGGGTACATTCTTCCAAGAAAGAGTATTTCTGTAGGAAAATTACCCCTGAAACCAACCCCAAGAGGTCTAGTTCCTTTCCCAGGCTCAGTTTTTTTCTTTTGGTCAGGTCTAGCAGATGTTCTGACAGAAATTTGATGTTGGAGATCTTCCATCTGTTCCTACCAGTCCATTTGCTACCAGTGGAAATTGCTTCCCAGGGAGGATGCGTGGTCACAGAGACTGAGGGATCACATCCCTCCTTTGTAAAATCATCTAATATCAGGTTCCTTCTGTTCCATTTACTTTCCTGAATTCCCAAGTGGATGCTTCCTTAGCATCTTAATCTCCTGGCAACAAACCTGTCCTGTTATTGGAGTGACTTGGGTTTCCTGAAACCACTGAGGATCCCCATGTGCTGAATAAATATACAAAATCGCTTTCCTAGAGCCATCTCATCAGATTTCTTCAGTTTCTGGGAACCTTTGAACCCTGGCAATTCTATAACTAACAGAATCACAGAATAAGGAGTTCTGGAAAATTCAGGCATCAGGGATCTGAGCTCTCTCTGTATTTTGAACCAAGTCTGTCCGATCACATCAGTGGCTGGGGATCTGCCTGCACATCATTGCTGGGATGAATTATGTCATCACACCAGTCCTCGTCATCAAAGGTACGGGAACCTCTCCTAATCTGGCACTGAATTTGGGGCCTGTGAATGTCACTGCAGCTGGCAGTGATCATCTTGTGGCCATTAATGGAAAAAAATTATTCTAGGAATAAAGTACCTGAGGATTACGTTTTATTCTAAGCCAAACAGCATTACCCAAAAGCATGTTAAAACCTTGAGGAAAGAAAAACTCTGGCTAGCAGGGAAACTCCAGACATTATTAGAAAGTGGTTTCCAATGTCGAAAGTGAAATGCACACCCAAGTCTCCACTCACTGACAAATTCACTCCTCTTCACCTTTCTAAGAGCTGTGCAGTGGTGAGAGGAAGAAGAGATGGGGAGAGGTTGAGAAGCAGAGTTCCGTGAACAGTTTTCCCCCTTTTAAATTAAATATTCTAGGTAAATTTGAAAATAAAACCAGAGGGAGGATAAAATGTTTCCCCTGATGGGTGTAAATACTGCGAAGTATTTTCCTAATAACTTTTTGAAAAAACTTCCTTTCTTTTCCCATGAGAATTCAAAATAAAGTGAAAAAATACTGAATTCTTGGAAATTTGGACCCATCTGAACCCTTTCTCCCATACATAACTTCCATTCAAATGATTTTTCTCCCTGAACACACATCAACATCATACACACACTCCTCCTCTCTCTGGACTTTCCCACCGGGGTTTGCCCTGCAAGCCCCCCTGGAGCTGTGCCCACTATTCAAAGAAATAGTGGATAAAACAGCAGGACAAAAAAATTCCCTCAGAGGCTCCTGAGATGTTTTGTCACTTACTTGGAGCAGCAGTTCAACACCCCCCCGTGGCACGTCCCCGTGGCAGTGAAGGTGGGTGGGCACACCCCGGCACGGCAGAATTTTCCCTGGCTCCGGCACTCGACAGTGTCGGCAAAAAGAGGGTCAGCGGAACCTGTGGGGAGTGGAAAGAGTTAAAATCTCAGCTTTCAGCCTGAAATGATGGGAGGTAAATGTTCAACAAATCTTGTGTTGTTTTTTTTTAGCAAGAGTGGCGTCCTGAGCACAGATGCTCCTGGTCCCATCTGCTGCACCATCCCCACAGCATCAGATTTTGCCTTTCAGCTGATGGATTCTTTTTTCCCCCCTTTGAACACACTTCTGCTTACAAATCCTTTTGCTCTTCGTAGGACTTTTGCTACTCACCTGAAGTAGCCTGGAAGAGGAGGAGGAAGACAGCAAAGAGCAGGTAGAGGATCTTCATGGCTGTCAGTTGCTTGTGGGCTGTGAGGTCCTGCAAAGCACCTGAAAGACCAATGGTGGCTGGAGCTGGCTTGAGGCAGGGCTGGGAGAGACACCCCGTATTTATAGGGCCCGTGGGGTTGTGCAAGTGTGACAAGTGAGGGCTTTGTCAATGAGTAACTGCCATGAACTTCCTGGAAGGGGGCTGGTGATCCCCCTTATCACAGGTGGCAGTGAACCTGTTGTAATCCCCAAGGGTGAATTTCCACTTGATGTGTGTCAGTTATATAATCTGACCATAAGCCAAGCCCGACTGAGCTGCACCAATTTTCGTGGCTTTTGCGGACTCTTCCCGAAACAGGCACCGGGATGGGTCAGGGGGCACTTGGAAGTCAGAGACCATTGGAGTGGGGACCCAGCTTTGACCCTGGATTCGTCACTCACTGACAGTCCACGTAACATTTTGTGTCCATCTCCCTGTCTCTGTCACCAGGTGGATGATGTCAAAGGCAGAGGAAAGCGTTGGGAAAGACCTGAGGTGTGGCAACTGTCCTTTGTCACTTTTTAAACAGGTCTCAGGACAGCCTCACCTGCTGCAGGGAGCTGCCACAAAGCTCTCCCCCTCCTTCAGTTCTCACTTACATCATACAATGGTTTGGGTTGGAAGGGACCTTAAAATCACCTTGTTCCAACCCCTGCCATGGGCAGGGACACCTGCCACTAAAACAGGTTGCTCCAAGCCCCATCCGGCCTGGCATTTCATCCCACATCATTCCCCACTGCTTCACCTTCAGCCCTAAGGCGCAAATTCTGACCTCTTTGCACTCAGTTCCTGTTACTCATATCAAAAACCTCAGGAGTTAAGAGTTCTAACACGCACTAATTTATCTCTTTTCTTTTAAAGGAAATACACTATTTCGTACACGTGTGCAAGTTTGTGATGCAATGCCAAACATTTCCCCTCTTATTGCCCCGAAAGGTTGGGAGAATGGGCTGATTCCACGAGAATCTTGTCTGACATAATGCCCCGAAGGGCAACATCTTCTGGGGCTTCACTTCAGGGCATGATCCCTGTGGCTGTAAATTTTCTGAGAAGGGGATCAATGCAGGGAAGGTTCTTCACAAAATCCTGGGCTAATAAACAGGTTAAACACTGTCACAGCCCAGCTGTTTCTGCAGCTCTTAGCTCTGACATTCTGGTTCAGTGGTTTGCTTCCTTAGTACCTCGTTTATTATATTTAACTCGGAGTTAATGGCATTTTTGTTCCAGGAATTATTCGAAGGATGAAAACATTACTGAGGTTTATGTTTAATTTGCACGGTAATGGGCCAGCTCGAGAAGCTGAGAGGCCACAAGGTGAGTTTATGCAGCAAATAACAGCAAGATAAACACTGATTTCCCTCTTCCACACATAAAGTCTAATTAACCAAGAAATGCCAAGTGATTCTTTTTTGTCCCTCCTTTTTTTTTTTTGTACCCTTGCCTTGGAAATTATCTTTTCCTTTACCAGCAGCTCTCCAGCTTTACCCATTTCTAATGGAGAAGAAATTTAATTTGTCACCCCTCTCTTTTCTCTCTAGTGGGACACAGAGAGGGAGGTGTCTGACGTGCAACACCAGCATGAATAAACCCATAAAATAAAACCCTTTTGTTTTTCTCAAGACCCATTGAAATGTGAATTTCCCTCACCTGTCTTTCACACAGACAGAACAGTGTGGGAATGTTGTGCAAGTGGAAGCACTTGTCCATAAGACATCCATGTCAGGGAGGAGTCGTGTTTTTCCCAAATAAAATCAGAGTGTGGCACTGGGGAAGGTTGTGATTACATTTTGTTATTTGAATAGGCTCCACTCACCTCCATGGCTTTGCTCTTTCCCTCCTTTGGAACAGAGTCAATCTATTATTGGAGTTAAATTATTTCAGTTTCATTGGTGTGGATTCCCATAGCACTCAGATTTTGCTGAACAGCCTCCTTTCTCGCAGAAGGAGAACAGCCCTCTGGGAAATAGGGAAGAAGATTTTTGCAATGAGGGTGGTAAAACACTGGCACAGGTTGCCCAGAGAGGTGGTGGATGCCCGTGGAAACAATCAAGGATGGGGCTTGGAACAATCTGGTCTAGTGGAAGGTGTCCCTGCCCATGGCAGGGGGTTAGAATGAGGTGACCTGTAAGGTCCACTCCAACCCAAACCCTCCAAGGATTCCATGATTCCATGATTCTGTGAAAGTGACCAACACTCTGAGCCCTGCTAGCACAGGCAGCCCGAAAATGTAATTCAGAGCAAGAGGAAAATTCCATGACTTCAACTTCTAACAAAAACAAAGACAGGTGCAAACTGGTTGCTTAAACCGGGCAAAACTTGTATAAAACAGGCGAGGAGCGGAACAGTTCATGCAGCACAGCAGTGACCTGGGGCTGGAACATGGAAGTGTGTGCGTGGGAGTGAACGCCACGGTACCCAGGGCCAGGATGGAGTCCTGGAGATCTCTGTTGAACATTAACCTCCACACACGAGCTGGGAATTCAAGGAGCTGCAAGTACCTATCCCAGAGAAATCAAGCTCTCTAAGCACACAGGAGCTGGGGGGAATTTGCAATTCGATTTTCCTGAATTTTGCCCCAGCAGCCCCTTTCCAAAGGTGATACTGCAAGGAAAAACTGAAATGTTGAGTGGGCCAAACCTTTGCAAACAGCATTTAACTCTGATTTCTCAGTCTTCTGCAAGGCAAGGATTTTTCTTCTCTTGTTACCTCCTTGGCTAACAAACTACGCCCAGAGCAATTCATAGCAAGCACCATATATGATGTTATATAGGAGGGGTTTGCCTCAGCATTTTCTCAAAAATGTTCTTTTAAGTGCAATTCAATAGTTAATGGCTAATAACAAAAAGTCTAAGAACTGTGAATTATGCTAAGAATTATGCTTTTGAGGAAGGTTATTTAAAATAGGGTACACGTATTTGGATAGTGGCAAAACTTCATTTTACCATTTTAACTATAAATATGCATCCCATAGGCACGTGGTTATTTAGGAAGCATGTGCTTATGTTCCATTAAAACCAAGTGCCTGTTAAAACATAATTCAGTATTCTCCTGGCTTTCCTAATTATGGCACAAATTGTTATTATAGAATCACACAATCATGGAATGATTTGGGTTGGAGGGGACCTGAATGATCATCCAGTTCCACCCCCTGCCATGGGCAGGGACACCTTCCATCCAGTTGCTCCATCTGGAACAGCCTGGTTTAATGGAAGGTGGAGCATCCCTGGAACTGTTCAAAACCAGGCTGGATGAGGCTTGGAGCAACCTGGGATAGTGGAAGGTGTCCCCGCCCATGGCAGGGGGTTGGAACTGGATGATCTTTCAGGCCCCTTCCAATCCAAACCATTCTGTGATTCCATGTTTCTACCCTTTGGCATCACCCTGCTAAGGGCACAATGAGAATGGGAAAATGAGGGCCAAGGTTTCTTCATCCATGAAAATTTGTCAGTGGACATCCTCTCGTAGATACACTTTGCTCTTGCACACAATGTTCCCACGTGTCACTTGTCATCAGAGTGGTTTGTGCCACCTCACAGGGGCTAAATGGGAGGTTTTACCTCTTGTTTCTCCGTCACTCCTCACTGTGCTTGGAGACAGCTACAAAGGTCCTCTATTAAAGAAATATCCTACACTTTTTAGAGGAGGAAAAGCACAGCAGGGCAGTTAATGAATCCTGGTGTGTGAGATGTTTGCTGGTGTCACTGAAGGGGCACACGGGGAGGCCCCTGTACATTTAAGGTTCAGGGATGGCGCTGTGCTGAGGTTTGGGAATCTGGTCAATTATTACCTGCCCTTGGCTGCTGTGATCTCAGCTGCTTGTGCCTTCATGTTGCAACCCAGACACTGAGTCAACATTAAGCAGACATTTAAATGATAGCACTGAACACCAGTTGGGAGAATGTACTGTCCTCTGCACCACTAACCTAAAGAGGAATTCCTCTGTGGAGGGGAGGGTGATAAGGGGTCCTGATAAGGAGTTTCCTGATCTGTCACACAGCTCTGATGCTGCTGCTTTTCCTGGAAAATACTGAGACTTCTGTGTGGGTGGTATCCTACAGAATAACACACAAGCCTTGATTTTTAAGAATTATTGTGCAGTTGATGACAAACTAAAACACCAGAAGTGTCTTCATTAAACAGTGAGAAGGGTCTAAATGCTTTCCTCTGTGCATCATTTAAATGTCTAATCCTATGGTGTACTGGGTAGGTTCTGTTGACTTTGGCACCATCATCATCATCATCAAAAATAGAATCATGGAGCTCCATTGGGTCTTGTTAGGTAGGAAGCTGCTAATGCTGCAGCCACAAGAATTGGATTCTTATGCATTTATATCTATAATCAGTCAGGCCAGCATGGCATTGACCTTCCCATGCTTGTTTTCATCTGCAATAGACAACTCCCTTGTGCCTGCTACATCCAAGATCACATTACAATTTATTGAGCTGCAGCTAATTCAGGTAGCAGAGTGTGAGCAGTGATTCAGCTGAACTCTCTGTGCCAGGATGTTACCACCGAAAACTGATCATACACAATATTAGAATCCAAGTTATTAGAACAGCCCTGGCAGTTTTGGCCTCTGCTAGACCACTGCCAAAAATTTCTGGGCTGTTTCAATGATTAGTCCTGGCTAGGAACTATTCCAGCAGGCAGCTCGATGTGGTCACCTTGGACTGGGAGCCAAGACAGTTGCACAATATGGGTATGGTCAAATGATGCCATCTCAGAACCCAGAGAAAGGCACTGTTACGAGTCCAGAAGCTTTCCAGACTGTATTTGCAACTAATCATTTTACAATTATTCATATTTATCTGGTTTGGCACCAGCTGAAAATGAGCCTTTAATAAGATGCTTCGCCATTTTCCCTCTCCCCCCCTCCTCACAGTTCAGTTGTCTTGAATTCCTCTGTCCTCCTGCTAGCAATCTTTCTTCTGCTATAAATGATAAATAATAATAACAAATTATTTGAGATTTAAACAACTGTCTGCTACACAGGTCAGTGTCCTGATTAAAGCTTGGAGTTGCACAAAGTTTTCTCACCATTCCTGTCTCTGCTTGGGTGCCATTGTCCCCAAGAGAAGTCACAGGGACTACAGACATCTAAATCCCACATTGTGAGTCAACCACTGCAGATCTCCACCTGGACAGATGACACACAGTGAGGGATAACACTAAAAGAAAATATACCACTAATCTAACAAAGAAGTGTGTCCATTCAGTTATAAAAGACGGCTTGAAATATATCATATCATGTCATATCATATATCATATCATATCACAGGATGGTTTGGGTTGGAAGGACCTTAAAGAACATCTAGTTCCAAGCCCCTGCCATGAGCTGGGACACCTTCCACTAGACCAGGTTGCTCCAAGCCCTGTCCAACCTGGCCTTGGATGCTTCTAAAGAACAGAGAAAACCAGCCACCTGGAGGAGTCACTTAAAATAATTAATTGGATAAGTCAATTTACTCAGTTACCTCGTTTCCAGCCCTCTGGAAAGCAGCCCACACCTTCCAAGGTCAATATCACAGACAAAACCCAGTTGTGCAAGCCATGATGTCATCAAGCACATCACCAATTTCCAATGAGCCAAGCAGGGCATTGTGTAATGCAGGGGCTGCAGCTGGGGGTGGAATTTGCTTTCTCCCACCCAACAGGCCACATCTGCTGGGGATGGGAAGAGAAGTGGCGGTGCCTGGCTCTTCACTTGTTCCTACATCAAATAATTGTTTCCTTCCCACGTTCTAGTTTAAATTTCAATTAATTTTTTTTGTGAATTTTTTTTTCCTTCAATTAGTTTTTCCTGAACCTACACCCTTTGTGGATTGAAAGCACTTTTTAGATGACTATGTTATTTCTTAGGAGTCATAGAGACAGGACGCTGAGCATTTCCTTAATATCTGATGTCCTTTAAGTATCTCCTTGAGATAAGCATGAGGGTGGTGAGGCCCTGGCACAGGTTGCCCAGAGAAGCTGTGGCTGCCCCTGGATCCCTGGAAGCGTCCAAGGCCAGGTTGGACAGGGCTTGGAGCAACCTGGGATAGTGGAAGGTGTCCCTGCCCATGGCAGGGGGTTGGAATTGGATTAAGGTCCCTTCCAACCCAAACCATTCCGGGATTCTGTGTTCTATCAGATGAGCCTCTGGGAGCACCACGTAAATCTGCTCTCTGCCTCCCTCCTTTCATTTCATCTCTTTTATTTCACCTCTCCACCCATGGATTTTGTTTCCCCACCACGCTGGTCCCCATGCTGGGGGATGAGGATTGCTCCAACCTCAGCTGGGAGCAGGGCTGACATTGCAGCACCTGCACAGTCCAGCATGGAAGAATCCCTCAAAAGAACAGGGAAGTCAAAGAGTTGTTAATTTTTGATCTCCCTTCTTCACAGACATGTTGACAAGGCATAAACCAACCTGAGTCTCACCTGCTGAAGTTTACAAAATGTTCAAGATGATTTTCAGTGACCCCAAGCCCCCTCTGCATAGAGGTCTCCACAGAGCCACACAGGGCCAATAGCTCCTGCTCTCCTGTGCATGACTTTCGTGGGAAACCACGTCTTGAGCAGCAGCACCTCGCCCCCCTCCTTCAAGGATGGGATTCCTCCTGGGTAATGAGCCAGACACTTCTAGGAAACTGACCTTTGGAAAGGCCAAGTCTTCCTAGCAGCATTAAGGGCTGCATTTCTCAAGAGTTATCTGTACAGTTTTCACTCCCACACCTTTGCTGGGGGTATAAAACAGAATTTAACCCACCCTTTAACCCCATCTCCAGCTCTCCAGAGGGGCAGTGAGGTTGGGTTTGTGGATGTGGGTGCAAAAGTCCTTTCCAGACCAAACCATTGTGTGATTCTGAGGCAACAAGGGTGGCTGGCCACATCCACACTGTTAAATTCCTTCACCCTCCAGAACAAGGTGTCTGGATTAAAACAATCCACAGGGAGTGGCTCCTAGCCCGTGCCAGCCCCCATGGGTTGGTGCCAGTTGGCCTGGGCCCGAACTGGGCCAGTTTAGCTGATATTACAGAGCCAGCTCCTGTACCTCTGTCCCTACACTGTTTTACTGCCAACACAGGCACGATGCTGCTCCAGGACATTTTAGGGATGTTCTCACAGGAGAGGGCAGGTAGAGCCTTTCCTTCCCTCCTTCCCTCCACTCACTCCTCCTGCCCCAGGACACTCAGCAGTTCTGCTGGTACATTATTTGGACCAAAGCTGTTGCAATCACGCCACAAATAAGTGAAATCTCTGGCTTTTACCCTAAAAATGAATTGGCCTTTCAGATTACAACAGTTCTGTATTTAATCAGCCATTTCCCCTGGGTAAAGGACATAGGTCTTGTGCAGTGATCGAGTTGCAAGAACAGTTTTAAGTACAGAAATATGATTTAAGATCTCAGAAGCATAAAAATGGAAGGAAGGAAGGAAGGAAGGAAGGAAGGAAGGAAGGAAGGAAGGAAGGAAGGAAGGAAGGAAGGAAGGAAGGAAGGAAGGAAGGAAGGAAGGAAGGAAGGAAGCTCTTGGATTAAATCCCATTTGCAGACAGCTCCTGGTCTTACATAAGGGACAAAATCCCAGGGAAAAGTTCAGGGAAAGGAAAGAAATTTGATTGATTTTCCATGCTCAAAAGACTAAGAGCTGTATTATTTCTCTATCAACTTTGGGAGATGGGGAATGATGTGCTGAGCAGGGCCATCTGCTCCAGCCTCATCTTGCCATTTTCTTTCTTGGGAAAAATTCCCATAATGACTTTTCAGTGCAAACACAAGGCGTAAGAAGTATCTAATACATTTCTGAGGCTTTGAAAAGCTAAAGGATGGTGACAGAGCAGAGCATGCACTTAGAAGGACGGGTACCTACAAACTTATGAGCTCTGGCTTGTATTCATTTAAAAAATCTACTCTTGATTGCATCTCACTGCCGGCGTTGGTGTCTGCTTACAAGGGCAATCCCTGTGCTTTGTCCAGGTTTTCCTGGAATTTGTTCTGATATTCACCCAGTTCCTAAGGCAACAACCTGAAAATCACTCAGGAGTACATCCTGGGTCTGCAGCTGGCAAAACAGCTGAAAAATAGCAAAAAAAGAGTTTACGAGAAATTAATTATGGATTGAGGTCTGGAATCTGATGACACAAAGAAGTTTGACGATTTTCAGGCTTGGGTACTGCAACAGAGATAGAGATAAGATATTGCTTTGAGCCCTTTTTATTGTTGTTTTGCCCTGAAATAATCCAAGGAAGTATTTCTCTCTTGAAAGTTCTTGGCTGATAATCCATCTCATACTGGTTTATGGCCTGATTTTAAAGATTTCAGTGTACAAACTGAAAGCCCTTCTGCCTCCTGATTGCAGAGAAAGATAAATATCAACCACATGCTGTCAACAAAATGTACATTGGGAAAGAAACTACCCAGTGTCACAACCTGGGTTATTTTCCCTTAAATCTATTACCCCAGTGTACTTCTGTCATATATTTTCCCACTTGCTCTTATGAAGTTCCCTGCTGTTGGTGTGGCTTTTAAGTACCTGAAATAAAATAAAAAACATAGATATTTCACTCTTTGGGTTTTTTTCCCCCATGCCGTTGCTGAAGATATTTATAAAAAATTCATCCCCACATGGAAGACTGGGGCACCCCAGGAGCAATCACAGCCCTGGCACCCCCATCTTGTTCCACACTAAGGCAGGAGTGAGATCTAGATGTAAACAGGGAAAGGGATGAGAGCACCAGGGACAGGCTTGGCCAGAGAAAATGAGAGACACAAAGTCTGGTAGAATCACAGAATCCCAGAATTATTTAGGCTGGAAAAGAGCTCCCAGACCACTGAGCCCAACCTGTGACCGATCCCCAACTTGCCGCCAGCCCAGAGCACTGAGTGCCATGTCCAGTAGTTCCATGGACACCTCCAGGGTTGAGGACACCACCACCTCCCTGGGCAGCTCCTTCCAATGCCTGACCACCCTTTCCATGAAGAAATTCTTCCTGGTGTCCAAATGTTAATAGACTCCTCCATCGCTTCTCCAGCAGCCACTTCATCAGTGATGAAATACTGAGGGAATAAAGTGATGAAGTACTGAGGGAATAAAGAGGCTAAAGATCTTTTACTGGCATGCAATGAGCCTCCCTCCACAAACAGGAGGACCTACAGGTTGCTCAGAGAGGGTGTGGAGTCTACCTCACTGCAGACATTCCAGAACTGTCTGGACACAATCCTGTGGAGTGTCTTCTAGATGAGCCTGCTTGAGCAGGGAGGTGGGGCCAGATGACCTCCAGTGGTGTTGGAACCCTGAATTCTGAGAATTTAATTCTTTCAGTTCTGACAAGCAATGATCCTCAAAAGCACACTCCATTTGACCTTAGACCTTGGGAAAGAGTTCCCAGATTGTGTGATAGCACTGGGATTGTTGCTGTGTAATTAAAGTTATGTCACTGGGTGGAATATGTAGAAATGTAGAAATTTAGGTTCACGGAATATAGTAGTGTGTGGACGCTGAAAAGCTTTAGCATAGAGATTTTCCAGCTTTCTGCAGCATTTTGTGAGAGTTTTGTCTTTCCTATGCAAGTAACTCAAAACAATGTTACAGTTTTGTAAACTTCTTGCAGCTGCAGGTTGTTTTGCAGAATTGTTATGGTTCTAACTAGAAAAACATTCAGAGATGGGTGTCTTAGAACTTGACCAATCTCCTTAGGGGGTGGATGGCAAAAAACCAATGACCTTATGCCACCTAATACAGTTTGCGAACTAATGTATAAAAGCCTTCTGAGAGATCATTAAAGCGCTTCCATTGATCCCTGAGCCTGGACCTCGTGTCGTTTCTCTGCTCGTCCATGGGGAAAACAGCGACAGTAGTGTATATATCTGTGTGTAACAATATGGAGGACTTTGGGTGTGGATTTTTACTTCTTCTTTCTTCTTTCTTCTTCACAAATCTGGGTGGTCTGGTATTGGGTCAAAAATTTCGCAGTGCGGGACATGAATAGTTACTTATTGGATTGTAAGTAAAAACATATTGCTTGGCAATTCTTAACTGGGTAAATTAGGCTTTAAATAGCCTTGGAAGTTGAAACTCACGGCCATTTTCGCCTTGTTAACTTAGAAGGCACACTCTGTGCAGCTGTGTTATAGATAAGATATAATAAACATCTAAGTCTGAAGAAAACTCCGCGACTCCTGCATTTTAATTCAAACTCGGAGAAAAACAGACTCACGAAAACAAAGAAAATATACGGGAGAGAAAACTAATACAGTGGCGCCTTCCAACCTTATCCATTCTGTGTTTCTGTGGTCTTTATCCTCAGGAAGGTCCAGCAGATCAAAAATAACCTTTCCTTGGTCACTTACAAGGAGATGTAAACTTGTCCTCAACTCGGACACTGCGACTTGAGCCAACAGAGTGGAGAGAAATGAAAACGAACTTCAGCTTCCAAAACAGTCATGGGATCATTCTAGAAGGAAACCTGGTGACATGAGAGTGGCATAGTTGCTGACACAGATAGAAAAAACCCAAACCCTTGCTGCCTGACAAAACACAGTTCAAGTTTCTACAGAAAAACATTTTCACCAGACACAAAAAGTCCAGAGTTGGACCCAATCTGTCACTGTGTGAAGGAGTCCCAGCTTCAAGTTTCACATCCTCCTCTGGTTAAGCTACTTCTATGTCAATATTCAGAGTAAACTACTTTGTGTCACAGACCTCAATAGGGCTGATCACAATTCCCTGAGAGCTGGACTTTCATTGGAAAATAAAGTTATATATGAAAGAGCATTTATTACAGGGATTTACAGCAATATGGAATATTTTAGGCCTTTCTCCCTCACGTTTCCCCATTTGATACGGCCTCAAAGATTTCCTTGTTTATGCAAGACAGAGTGTTTTAACTGGAAACATTTGGAGAGTATCAAAATTATGAAATAATCTTGGTTATTAAGTAACTTAAGATGGCTTTCCTTGAATGGGAGACGTCAAGTTCTACTCTCTGTTGGAATTGTCCCTTTGATTAAATCTCATCACCAGGCAGCTCTTCATAGAATCATCAAATGGTTTGGGTTGGAAGAGGACCTTGACGATCCTCTCGTTCCAACCCCCCTGTCATGGGCAGGGATACCTTCTCCTCTAGATTGTGACTCAAATCTGTACTGCTTTAAAAAAAATAAAGGCTTTTAAAAGTCTTAAGACTTCAGCCCATTGAAAAGGTTGAATAGTTGTAAACTCAGCATTTTTTATGAAATGTAAAACTGTTCCCATTGCCTACAGTGAAAACACTTCTGACAAGAAATCTACCAGAATCATGCTTCTTACCAGATATCCTTTCAAGAGAGTGCCAGTTGTCTCAACAACAGCATCTTGAAAATTGTATTATTTGGGGCTTTGCCATCTGTGGAAGATTTGCAAGAGGAAATACCTGAGTTTCTTTCTATTCCGAGAAGCCAAAGGGACAGAAAATCACATTATGGAGGCAGAGCCATAGCCAAGGACATTTGACTTAATGCTTTTTGAGGTCTTTTCTAACCTTGATGATTCTGTGACGTTGAAAGCAGTGAGGCAGCGACATCTTGAGGAAATCCCACTCAACTCTTTGCTGGCACTCCAGGAGTTATGGGATAAGGGATCTTAGGTCCTCGCCTTTCTTATTGATCCATTGTCTTATCTCAGGATGTCTCCTGCTTATATATTTTAAAATTCGCCTTTAAAGAGCCCTTAAAAGAGTTCAACTACTTTTTATGAACTATAACTCATATAAGATCATTCCTACAGATTCAAGCCCCCTTTTTTTCCAGCACTCCATCCCATCTGTCCATCTCACCATGGGGAATCAGGAAGAGACGAAGCAGAGAATTAAATATCCTGATGACTTGTTCTGATGGCTCAGTTTAGGCTCCCCACAGCCAGGTGTTTTGACAGAATCAACAAAAAACCCCAGTGACCTAGTGAAGCAAGTTCAGTGGGAGCCACCAAGGTGGTGGGGGACTTGGATATGGGGGATGAGAGGAGAGGTGGGAAGAAATTGGGATTATTCAGTCTGAGGAAGAACATGCAAAGGGATTTTATCCCCCCTAACAGGTCTTTGTCCTTCCAAAGGGGGGTTAGGATCAGAAGACTTAATACCCAGACATGAAGCCACATCTGGAGTACCCACTAATTCTGTCAGCTTTGCAAACATAGGATAAGAGAAGTCTGAGGTTATCCAGATACTTTGAACCCTCATCCATCAAGGAAAGACCACTCTGCCTTGGGGCATCCATTGCCCTTCAGCAGGGATTTGGGGTACAGAGTTACAGAGTGGGAGGGCAAAAGGAAGTGCCCAGGAGATGCCCATCTCACAACCCCACAGAGGGGGCATCCTGACCCCGGTGTGATTTGAACACACAGCCTTCTGATCTGGAGTCAGACGCGCTGCCATTGCGCCACGAGGTCAGGGATGGGGGATCCTCTGCCCAGATGTCATCCCGGAATTTGGGGCATTCTTTGTGGGAATGGGAATTTTGTTTCACCTGACAGAGGAGTGGCACCAACAGGATTTGCCTGTTGCCTTGCTAAACAAAGAGGGCTCTAAATGAGATACTTCAGAGGAAGAAGGCCAAAAATTACCACTGCCCAGAGCAGCCCTGCAGAGCCTCTCCCACGGGAAACAGGCTCCTGGATGTGGTGTCTCCAGAGGGGCAGGAGAGGTGGTGGCCCAGCACCTCTCTGGGGACAGAGGCCCCATTGACCTGGAAGCTGCATGGATGTCAAGACCATGATTGACAGGTCACAGGTCACGACCAAAGTGCAGGACAAAGCAGGGAGGTGTGGTGGGTGCCTGCTGCACTCTGCCTTGTGAGGAAGCTGAAGGGAGTGAAGGCTTTCTCTGAAAAGTGGAAGAAGCTTCACAACTGAAGGCTCAGTCACTCCTGGGGGACCTGGACTTATGTCCATGTGATATTTTCCTGGAAGGCCAGCGTCGGATGGCACAGCCAGTCCAGGGGACTTCTGGAGTGATTAAGGACAATGATTCATTGTAAGATGATGGAAATAGAGAGAAGTTCCTGATGAACAGCATGAGGAGTTTTTTCAAGAAAAGACTAAATTAGAAGAATCTGGTCCATCTCACCTCAGAGCCCACATGAAGACTATGAAAGGAATGTTCCTGAAATGGAGGACAAATGTGACGATGACTGGAGACAGGGACCATGGACTTCCCATGTGCAGAACACTCTGAGACAATACAATTTCTTCCTTTATGGCCAAATGGTCACTGAGGAACATCATTCCCTGTCTGGGAGACAGGGTCTCCCAGATGTGTCCCTGCAGCAGGACACACACACAGAGCAGCTGAGCTCCATCCAAAGGCAAAGCAAAGGGCCAGGACCAGGCACTGAGGGGATTGGGGTCAGTGCTGGCAGCCCGGGGGATCCTTCACTGCTTGATGCCGACCTGGGTGTGGTTTGGGGTCTCTGTGGTGGGAGCAGAGGATGTTCCACAGAAGGAAGGACATGGGCAGCCCGACAGGGACAGGGGAATGGTGAGGGGACAGGGCCAGTGGCGCAATGGACAACGTGCCTGACTACGGATCAGGAGATTGCAGGTTCGACTCCTGCCTGGCTCAACACTTTTAGCCCAGGGAAATTCCTCCTGCTCCCTTTGTGAGCACCTTCCTTCTCCTGCCCAGCATCCATCCTCCCTCAAGCTCCTGATGTCCTGTCCCAACACTCCAAAAGGGGCAGAGCTGGGGCCCACACCAGAGCCAGGGGCACCACAGCAAATCCCACAGCGGAACGCAGGTGCCTCCTGAACCGCTGTCCTGCAGCCAGGACAGAGCCAGCACTCCCACGATGTCCTGGCACCTTGTGTGCTCTGGTCCCCAGCCCCCTCCAAGGCTCCCATTTGTTCTGGTGACCTTTGTCAGCACCTTGCCAAGTTCTGCTCTGGAATCAGTGCCCTGCTCACAGCTTTGATGTCACAAAATGATGTTCCTGTGATGCCGATGCTGGAGAGATGGACAAAAAGCCTGGAAGGGTAAGGACCTCAGGAAGGCAACTGTCCCTTGTCACCTCCACCACAGCCAGGCAGTTTTAGGGTGATCCAGGCAGGAGTTGAACCTGCAGCCCCCAATCCATAGTCAGGTGTGTTCATAGACCATTAAGCGACTGGCCCAGCCTCTGATCCCACCTGCTGCCCCCACTTCAGGACTACCTGGATTTGTTTGTGGTTAAAGAGAAGTGGCAGGATCTCACCTTGCTCCCCCCACCTGCCCCATCCATGCCGGTCTTGCCCTCCTCACCTGTGGTCCCACTGGTTCCACCACCCAGGAGAGGAGATGTCTGTACTGAGCTCCAGGCTCAGCTCAGCTGCTCTGGTGGGTTGAAGGGCACATCTTGCCTTCCTCTGATGCCTTAGGTTTTAACTTTTATATTTTTCAAATCCTGTACTGCCTGGTGTGTAACTCTGAAGTTTCCTGTAGCCTGTTAATTTCTGCTCTCTCATGCTAGGTAGACATAACAAAGCCTCTACAGGCCTGCTCTTCAAGGACACCCAGATCATCCTAGGCCCAAAAAGTATAAACCAAAGAGCCTCTAAGGGGGGCAAGCGGAGGGGAAATTACATCATTAAACTGAAGCTTTAATTGGAGAATTAACCCTGATATGCAAATGAACCAAACCTATAAAAGTGTGAAGAACTCGTGACCTGTCGTCCACCTTGGGGTCCATCTTGGCAGTAGCCTCTGGCTCCCCAGGGGATACCTTTGAAGGCCTTTCAAATAAATACCTACTTTTATTCCTTTACTTCTGTCTAGTCTCTGTTTCTAGGAGGCCTCTTAAGGCATCACCTCGTGGGATGTGTAGTTAAACTTCCCAGCCAATACAGAACTCTCTGGAGCTGTGGTGCCCGGTGGAGGGGAAAGTTCAGCCCAAGGCCACCTGTTTTGTCCACCACTTGCTCCTGCCTGGTGACAGAGAGACGGACAGGTGAGTTGTAGCAAGGTCTTGCTTGATGGCCAGTTGGTCTAGGCTACCCTGCACATGGACACCTTTGACCTTCCTGGCCCAAGGCACAGATACAGTGAAGGTGCAAAACAGTGATGGCAGCTCCATGAGCACGCAAATGTGGGATGAAGCAACAAAAGAACATGGAAATGGGAATTTTACATGATATAACATGTTGGAAAAGACATATGGAGGTCTCTCATCCAGATTTCTGCACAATTTATGACATGCAGATCAGGATTGCATGCTCAGACTCTGAATATCTCCAAGGATGTAGAGGCCACATCCTTGGGCTCCTCTCTTAGTGATTTACCATCTCATGGGGAATTCTTTTTGCCACTCAGAGCCTCCCCTGATGCAGGGGACGTTTTGCTGTGCAGGAAGCCCACCAAGAAGGGACACACACCAGGCAGAGGCAGGGTTCCATGGAGAAAGATGTCCCCTGTCACCATCAATACAACAGCCAGGCTGTGGGCAGGAAAATTGCGAGCCAGGCAGGAGTCGAACCTGCAATCTCCTGATCCGTAGTCAGGCGCGTTGTCCATTGCGCCACTGGCCCGCCCCTCCCGGAGCTCCGGGGGGTTCCCATCGCTGGATGGGCTTTGTGAGAGAATTAATTAAGTATAGAAAAAAATAGATTTTAGGAGATCCTTTGGAAGCAGGTGATGTAGTCCCTGCTCAGAGCACAGCAGTCTTTGACATGAGGTTGTTTTGTTAGTCGAAACTCCAAGGATGGAAACTCCAAAGCTTCTCTGGGACCGTGTCCTACTCTGAGACCATCGATGGCATGTGCAGAACTTGGCAAGGCGCTGACAAAGGTCACCAGAACAAATGGGAGCCTTGGAGGGGGCTGGGGACCAGAGCACACAAGGTGCCAGGACATCGTGGGAGTGTTGGCTCTGTCCTGGCTGCAGGACAGCGGTTCAGGAGGCACCTGCGTTCCGCTGTGGGATTTGCTGTGGTGCCCCTGGCTCTGGTGTGGGCCCCAGCTCTGCCCCTTTTGGAGTGTTGGGACAGGACATCAGGAGCTTGAGGGAGGATGGATGCTGGGCAGGAGAAGGAAGGTGCTCACAAAGGGAGCAGGAGGAATTTCCCTGGGCTAAAAGTGTTGAGCCAGGCAGGAGTCGAACCTGCAATCTCCTGATCCGTAGTCAGGCGCGTTGTCCATTGCGCCACTGGCCCTGTCCCCTCACCATTCCCCTGTCCCTGTCGGGCTGCCCGTGTCCTTCCTTCTGTGGAACATCCTCTGCTCCCACCACAGAGACCCCAAACCACACCCAGGTCGGCATCAAGCAGTGAAGGATCCCCCGGGCTGCCAGCACTGACCCAAATCCCCTCAGTGCCTGGTCCTGGCCCTTTGCTTTGCCTTTGGATGGAGCTCAGCTGCTCTGTGTGTGTGTCCTGCTGCAGGGACACATCTGGGAGACCCTGTCAGAGGTGAAACCAAAGTCAAGAGAAATGATGTTCCTCAGTGTCCTCTTGACTACCAAAGAAATCATCTCTTCAAAGAAATCTATTATTTTGGTCAAGAGTGGTCTCCCCCTGGTAAATCCTTGGCCTTCCAGTCATTTTCACATCTTTCCTCCATCTGGGCACTGCTTTTAGAAGAATCATTTCCGTAGTCTTCATGTGGGCTCTGAGCTGTGATTGCTCAGGCTAGAGCTTTCCAGACGGTCTTTCTTAATCTTCCTGAAAAAAAAAAAATCGTCTCATGCTGTTTATCAGAAACTTGTTCCTTTTTCCATAATCCTACACTGAGTAATTATTCTTGATGCTCCTCCAGAAATCCCCTGGACTGACCATACGACCCCATGTTATCCTGCCTGGCAAGCACATCCAGGTCCTCCAGGAGTGACTGAGCCTGTAGTTAAAAAGTTTCCTGGCTTTTCTTGAGGGAGACTTCACCTCCTTCCTGAGGTAAATTGTGGTAGACACGCACCACAACACCTCCTTCTGTTCTCCACAACACCTCCTTCTGTTCTCTACTTTGATCCTGACCCATAACTTCCATCCAGATCAGAGGAGGGATCTGGGAATTATATTCCCCACATAGTCCATGCCCCTATATCTGCCCAGGGCCTCCCTGAGCCCTGCTTCTGCCCCAGAACAGCCCCCCAGAAAAGCAGAAGAGTGCCAGTGGTGCCCCAGACTGACCCCGGTGTGATTCGAACACACAACCTTCTGATCTGGAGTCAGACGCGCTGCCCTTGCGCCACGAGGTCGGGGTGGAGGGGTCCAGGGGCCTTGGATTGGCCGCTGGGAATGTCCTTTCCATGGGGACCATCCCGGGGTGTCCCTGTGCCCTCAGGAGCAGGGCTGTGGCTATGGAGGGGCAACCTGAGGGGATGGTGGCCAAGGCCTGGCTGCAGAGACCAGCCCAGGCTGCGGGATGAAGGTCCAGGGTGGGATTCCAGAGGCTCAGTGAGGGCGGGAACTGGGCTCAGGGATGCTCTGAGGGAGGACGGTGGCCCACAGGGGAATACAGGGGAGCCCGAGGTGGGCTTTAGATGTGGACCCAGAAAAGGTTTTGGTAGAGCAGAACACCCACGGGCTCGGCCCAGTCACAGCTCCTGATGTCCTGCCCCAACCACAGCCCTGTGCTGCCTGGGAGTGGCAGCTGGACCTTCTCCAAGGAGAGCGGGATGTCCCACCAGAGCAGGCGAGGTCCACCACCACCTCTGGCTGCCCAATCCTTTCCTCAAGGGTCCTTAGAGCAAGGCTGCCATGGATAAGAGTTTCAGTAAGGAGGTGAAGCCCTCCTTCCCCCTCTCCAGCTCCATTCCCAACTTCGTTTCCATCCCAGCATGCTGGAGACAGTCTGTTGGGTACCAGGGTGTCTGGAGAGGGACAATACAGGTGGTGGCTGCGGCCAGCAGGGCAATGGACAAAGCACCAGGGAACTCCTCCCTGGCTCAGCCTAATCCTTCCCACAGCCTGGCCAGAGCAGAGCTCTCAGTTTTAGTATCATTTCAGAGCTGTTTCATAAAGTTATAGAAACGTTACGAAATTATATGAAATTAGGAAAAAGTTAACTTTACAGTTAAACGCTTATCCTGAATGTGAGGGACAACCTCCAAAAATTCGATTCCTGCATAAAATTTGATGTCTGAAACCAAATCCCATCCCCGCTCTCCAAACATCCAATAATCACCACGCATTTACTCTGTGAATTACCAGTGCGGAGGATGGAGCAAAGAGGCATTTCCTCTTGCTTTTACCTTTCCACCGGAGCAAATCCTGCACCCTGAGATCCCTTCCTCCTCCAGCCCCTTTTCCCACAAGAGGGAGCCAGGAGCCAGCTCACGGGCTCCACGAGCTGTAAATCAGGCTGGAGATTAATTTTGTTCAGTGAAGGATCCTCCATCCCTAGGCCAGACTGGAAATTCAGCTTGTTTCCTTCCTGGAAATACAGGGTTTTTTCCTCCACAGCCCAAATTTTTTGCCTATTCAGTCCCAATGATCGCTATTAGACTTTCCCCCCACATTTTTCCCTGCTGACCACCCCCAGTGGCACCTCTCCTCATCCATTTCACTCTGTTACTCGCTCCTTACAATGATGTAAATAAGGACAGATTTTCAGTCGGCTCCAAGACCACTTCACCCCACCTGCAGTCAAATCCTGTGGATTTAGATTGCCATAATGCAAATCTGGATAAGTGCACAGGGAAAGCAGATGTTTCCCATAATTTTAGTGGCCCAGGTATTATTTTCAGAGCTGTCCCATGGCTGAAAACTTCAAAACAAAAGAGAAGTCTTCCCTTACGAAGGAATTCCATTCATAAGAACTCCCTTCCTCAAAGGGATGTGAGTCCCAGGCCAGATCAGCAAAACCCTTCAGGGATGGGGACTTCACCACTGCCCTGGGCAGCTCTGTCAGGGATGGACAGAGCTTTCTATGAAGGAATTGTTCCTAATATCCAATGTAAACATCCCCGGGTGCATTTTGAGGTGATTCCTCTTGTCCTGTCACTTGTTGCTTGGGAGAAGATCCCAACTCCCACCTGGCTGCCCCCTCCTGTCAGGGAGTTGTGCAGAGCCACAAGGTTCCCCCTGAGCCTCCTTTTCTCCAGGCTGAGCCCCTTTCCCAGCTCCCTCAGCTGCTCCTCACAACAGATCCTTAGGCAAGGAGCAGAACTTCCACTGTGTGTAAGCATTTCTTTTGTGGTCCATGTAAAACATGTCTCTGACCTGGAATAACCTGGAAAAGGAGAACAAAAAAGAGCGAACAAAGTGCAGAGGCATCAAGGCAGACTGAAATGGTACTTGAATTTCAAAGGTTTGGGTTTTTGGGGTTTTTTTTTTTTTGGTTTTGCTTTTTTTTTCCTCTGGGATAATTTCTGATCCTAATTTGAAGGGGATTGTGACTGTATAAGCACTTGTGATCTGATAGTGAGGACATTCTGGAAAAGATGGAGAAGGATTTTGAATGTAAGATTACTGGGCAATCACTCCTCTTCCACTGGGTTTTTAACACACCTGAGGTTTTGAATTTGTGCTTCACTTCCCATGGAAATAAAATTTTAAAGGCAAACATTTCCAGTTCATCACTACAGAACAGGGCCATTTTTTGCAATTTAAAAGAAAAATCGTTGATAAAGCTGAGTTTCTGCTCCGGTCTGACAAATTACGATGACAGATCCTGTCTGAGAGCTGAGATGAATATCTCAGCTAGGATCCCTTTGGATTCCATGGGAACCCGAGCCAACCAAAGGGTTCTTGTTACAGCCTTTGTTTCATCCCTGTCCCTGGAGTACCTGGAAATGGACACAAACACCTCTCCTTCACGACTGGATGGCGCCTGCAAATTTGCAGTGGAAAGCAAACAACAAAATCAGGGAGGCAGAGAACAATGGCCACGACTGAGGGGGAGGTTTGTATTGCTGATATCAAAACCGCTGGGTCAGAACAACATCAATAAATCCCTTGTATGGAAAGAGGCTGAAGCAAGCGACTGAGGGAGAACCTGAGCTGTCAGCTGCCACTTCCATGTGTGTGTTGATATTGTTCAAACTCTGTAGGACATATCCCGAGGAAAACTCACGGATTTCACTTATCATGTGCTCTTTGTGCACCTGCAAAGCTGAAGGTGCTGCTGGTGACACCTGCAAACCGATAATCTGCACCTCAAGTATCATAGAATCATGAAGGGTTTGGGATGGAAGGAACCTGAAAAATCATCTCACTTCCAGCCCCCTGCCATGGACAGGGACACTTTCCACTAGAACAGAGGTGTTTTTTCTTCACAGCACCTTTCACAGAACAAATTGCAACTCTTTGATATGTTTGTGGATGGAATGATCATCATCCTTTATTTCTTTCTCTTGGGAACAACTGTTGCATCACAGGACACGCAGCAGGATCATACCTCCTCTGTTGCCTAGAGAAGCTGTGGCTGCCCCTGGATCCCTGGAAGTGTCCAAGGCCAGGTTGGACAGGGCTTGGATCAACCTGAGATAGTGGAAGGTGTCCCTGCCCATGGCAGGGAGTTGGAGCTGGATGAGCTTTAAGTTCCCTTCCAACCCAAACCATTCCATGATTCCATGATGATCCCATGATATTCCAGCTGCCTTCTCTCCCACCAAACGATGGCAAATTTCCTCCAGGCAATCCATTACCAGCCACATTGATATGTCAAGTTAACAGTGCTCTCTGGGTGGATCCATATTGATTAGGCGCCCTCCCAGCAGCCTTCCCAGTGGTCAGGCAGGGAGGCACAGCTATTTGTCCCCTTGCTTTTGTGCCCCTGAGCCATTGTTCAGGTTTAGCCGTGTGCAGCGGTCAGGCTGTACCCACTGCCTTCCCCTGTCACCCCTGCCAAGGTTCCCTGGACATCCACAGCTGTTCCCACTGCCCTATAAATGCCAGAGTGCTCCCTCCTCCCCTGCTCAAAGGTTCTGGCACTGTGGCCCTGTCTCCACGCTGCAGCTGAGACCTTCCACCATGAAGCTCTTCTCCTGCCTCATGGCTCTCCTGCTTTTCCTCCTCCAGGCTGTTCCAGGTAAGGGGCAAGACCAGCGCTGGGGTCTGCCTGTGTAGGAGGTACAGCTCGTTCGTGTGGTGGTGCAGGACATTCCCCTCAGCTCCTTTCGTTAGAGCAATTCCCTTTTCCTCAGTCTAGAAGCAGAAGTGAAAAGTTAAGCTGCGGTGAGCAGGTGTCACACCAGAACCTCCCCACAGAAGCCTCTGCCAGGTGTTGGCTCCTTGTGACTCTTTGAAGTCTCTTTATGCCACTTTCTGGCACTATTGGGTGGTGGCACCATGGAAATCATCTGCCTCTTCTAACCCCAGGGTTAAAAATTGTCCCCTCTGTGTACGGTAGAAGAGAGCAGAGCAGAGGTGTTCCCTGGTGTTGCTCAGGCTGAACTATACCAGTGACTTCAGCTCTCTAAATATTCTGGTTACCCCCTTCCTCAGCTCTTCTGCTGCATTGGCTCATTTTCTGATTGTGTTTTTATCCTACTTGTTCTTCATCTTTAATGAAACTCTTCACCTTGGAGAAAGGCTTCCAGAGAAAGAAGGAACTGGGCAAACTGCTTGTTCCTGTTAATTGAGCCAGATCCTGCTTTTGGGGGCTTTTTTAAGTCATAATTTTATCTTCAGGGCATATAATGACCACACTGTCCCTTGCATGTCCCTGCAGCATTGCAGCCCCAGAACTCAGAAGCATCCAAGACTGGGCTGTCCCTTCCCATTACAGCATGAATGGCCAGGATACGTTCAGAAAATTCCATCAACCTCTATGTTTCACTTCAGTTGTACAAAAACCTTCCTTGGAGTGCTCTGACGTCCCATGAGTTCCTCAAGACTTCTGGGTTTTGGGGGCATTTGTGTCAGATCCCTACCTGGGGTCTGTGGGGTTTCAGCAGGAGGAAGGCCATGAGAATGGACTGATCCTGCAGCACAACTGGGAATCCCATTCTCCCTGTAGGTCTTGGCTTGCCCAGAGACACCTTGCGTTGTTTGGAGTACCATGGCTACTGCTTCCATCTGAAGTCCTGCCCAGAGCCATTTGCTGCCTTTGGAACTTGCTATCGGCGCCGGAGGACCTGCTGCGTTGGTATGCGTGGGAACCCTGCCCAGGCGGGCAAAATTTGGGGGGAAATGGTTAAACTCAGCAAAACAAACTTCTTCTCTTTCTCTCCAAATCATGGAATCCTGGAATGGTTTGGGTTGGAAGGGAACTTAAAGCTCTTCCAGTTCCAACCACCTGCCATGGGCAGGGACACCTTCCACTGTCCCAGGTTGCTCCAAGCCCTGTCCAACCTGGCCTTGGACACTTCCAGGGATGGGATCTAAGCCATCTCTTTCCATGTACAAAGATGGACCTGACATCAGTGTGGAACATTTGGGGCTGGCCGAAATAACCCAAAGCTCTATCTCCAAGTGGGGAAATAAAATAAAAGTTTTGGCCCACAGAAATCTTGGTAAATCTGCTTGTAATCGTCTGTTGGGGGACTGCTGGCTGCACCCACCCTGCTGTGCTTAATAGGTGCCAACTGCCCTCTTCCCTGTTAGTTTATCTAAATCATCCCAGGCTTGCTTGTTTTTGATGCTCCCCAATAGTTAACATATATCATTAATGATTAATCACTTTGAAGCCAACTGTGCTATTCCTAGGGTTCCTCTGATCCAGCGACCTGGATCTGTCCGTGGCCAGAAGTGGACATTCCCTCGCAGTTACTCTGTGTGTGGAAAGTGACCACAACCATATCACTACGTTTCCTTACATATTCTCCTGGCTTTCATGAATTTGCAGCTCAGGGTTTTTAGATTTAGGCATCCTTGTGTTTAAAAGTCCTTACTGGATTTTTTCTCCACAGATCAGGAATTCTTACGATTTGTTTTAAAACCTCCTCCCTCACAATTTTATTTAGTGCCACCTACTCGAAATGCAGTCGTTCTGCATTTATCTTCCTCATACCTGTACGATATCCCTCCTTCCATTAATTCGTTTCCAAGCTGGTGGGTCATGAATTCCTTCTTTTGCAGAAGTGCTGTGATAAGCCCCAAAGACCATCTTTGTGTCTTCGCTTTTGGAGACACAGTAACCACAACTTCCCAACAGTTTTTGTGCGTGAGCTGGTTTGGATGGCGGTGTCAGATTTCCTGGTTTGACTGAAATCCTCTGAATTGCAGACACGACATCCAACTTCCACATCTGCCAGGATGAGGGGGGTCACTGTGTGCCCCCAGAAATCAGATGCCTGCAAGAGCAAGAGGGACTCTGCCCTCGCAGAGGATGGAAGTGCTGCACAGAAGTGTGACAAAGACCTCGTGGGATTGCAGAAAACCAGAGAAATGCATGGTCAAGAAATCAAACAAGTTTTATTCCAAGTGTTTCAGAGGTGTCTGGTGTTCTCAACATGCAAAGTGTGTAATTAACCAGAGGTGACGTTTATTTATATAAAAAAGGCAATGAATGCTAAATAAACAGGTACAACAGTCATTTATTTATGGAAAGAGGCAGAATGTCTCTCTATTACACCCACATGCAGAATTACACAAAAAGTTGCTGTTGCATCCTTGGAAACCCCACCCCCTAATCCTTCTTACCAGCCTAATCTTATTTACCATGTTGACTTTATGCTTGGATGCTTTACAGGATTGAGGACAATTAATCACAGAATCATTAAGGTTGGAAAAGATCTCCAAGGTCATCGAGTCCAATCTGTGACCGATCCCCACCTTGTCACCCAGACCAGAGCACTGAGTGCCACACCCAGTCATTCCTTGAACATTTCAGGGAGCGGCTGAGGGAGCTGGGAAAGGGGCTCAGCTGGGAAAAAAGGAAGCTCAGGGGGGACCTTGTGGCTCTGCACAACTCCCTGACAGGAGGGGACAGCCAGGGGGGTCGGGCTCTGCTCCCAGGGAACAGGGACAGGAGGAGAGGAAACAGCCTCAAGCTGCACCAGGGGAGGTTCAGGTTGGACATCAGAGGAATTTCTCCATGGAAAGGGTGGTTAATCGTTAAAACAGGATGCCCAGGGCAGTGGTGGAGTTCCCATCTCTGAGGGATTTGAAAGACAGATAGATGTGGCATTTGGGGACATGATTTAGTGGTGACTTGGGGGATGGTTGGACACAATGACCTTAAGGGGCTTTTATAACTTAATGATTCTAGTTATGTTGTTCTGTTTGGGGTTTTTTTCCTAGGGAGAAGGGAACTTCTAACCTTGCTCTTTCACCTGTCAGTTTAAGATGTGTTCCCAGAGCAGTTTTATTACCACAGCTGAAGGGACAGCAAACAGCAGGGCCAGGCAGGGCAGCTGTAACATCACATTTGACAGCCAGAGCTGCACATTCACCACAGATTTACCACCACAGGGTGCACTGCTGAACTAACAGCTCTTCCACCAGTGCTGCGTGCTCATCACGCTCAGGAATGAAGCCTCCCAAATTCCTCAGAAGCCAAAGCTGGGGAAAAAAAATCACACCCAGGTTTCAGCTGGAGAAAATATTCACACGAGCTCAGATTAAAAACGAATCACTCCCAGCCTGCACCCTTCTCCTCCCTGCAGCTCCTCAGGAGTCTTCTCGTGCAGGTTGCTTCCCTCCTACTGTCACTTCCTGGGAATTTTGCTGGCTGCAGGTGGAGGGCAGAGGATCCCTCCGAGCCTCCTTTTTTCCAGCTGGAACTCTGCCAGCCCAAAACGCCACCTGCCAAGGAGAGGAATCAGGGAAGCCAGTAACCAGTGAACGTGAAAAAAGTCAACATTGTTTGGAGCAGCAGCGCTGGGTCAGAACGACACGAAAGGGCTTCTCGGCAGCAAATGTTGCTCCGGAGACTGGAATATAATTAACTCCTGACTACTCCTTCCCTCTTCCCGGATGCCATCCAGCATGCCAGCAGCACGCAGAGGCTTCTGCAAAATCTCACTCCCAGCCCTGAGATATTCCAGCAGAGCCAAAGGAATGGGGATCCTTGTGCTTGTTTTCATATTCATCTCCCTGACCCAGCACGGTAAGACCAGGAAGGCCTGGGGTGGTGAACAGGATTTCTGGGAGCTGGGATAATCTTTCTTCACTGCATGATATTGCAGGTGCTGAGGAAAGGTGTTTTCTGGGTGAGAGAGTGGGTGAGGTACTTCGGGAAAATTTGTGATTTAATCCTTTGGGGAATACAAATAATGAGCAGGGAGGAAGCTGTGAAAATGGGGCACATCACTGAGTTAGGAGAAGCCCTAAAGGAGATGCCCTGTGCTCTGGGAAAGTGTTCCTGCCTTTTCTCAGGCTGCAGCTGCCTCCTTGGCAGGGGGAAGACCACCCCCCTGACCTCCCATGCACGGTCTGTCTTTGCCAACATCCTAAAAAAACAACTCCATGATAAAACATTCCTTGAGGGAGGTTGGCTTGGCAATTTGGGATTTTTAACATGGATGTTTGAACCTGTCCTGTGGGATGGGGACCCCGGGTGTGCTCGAGGTGCCCAGGCTCCCTGTGTGCTCCCAGTGGCTTAGCTGGCCAGGAACATGGTGTCAGAAGGAATAAAATTAATTTTATACACAAATTTGCTGCTTCCTTGTCCAGGAGATGCTCATGGACCCGACAGCTGTAACCACGGAGGGGGCTTGTGCCGAGTGGGAACCTGCGTCTCTGGTGAATACCTGGCTCAGTATTGCTTTGAACCCATCATTCTCTGCTGCAAAAATTCATCACCCGCCACCACAGAGAGCTGAAGGTTTCCAAAGGAGCCAGCTGCAGCACATGGAGAGCTGCAGGCTCCACTGGCACGGCAGGAGCAGCTGTTGGGAAGGAGATTTTGTGGTTTCTGTGACTGTTGCTCCCCCGGGAGGACACGGCTGTGGATTCACTCATGAACTCCTAAACAATTTGCTTTTGCACAGAAGCCTCTGTGACTTTTTAGGAAACACTGTGACAAGAAACTGGGGCCGCCCAAACTATTTGTCACCCTTTTGGGACTTTGATTGTTATCTGACATGCACAGGTGAAAACTTGCCTTTCTCCTTACCTAAGAGCAATAAACCTGAGGTTTAACACAGCAGCAAGTGCCCACCTGTGAGTCAGCAATGCTGCCAGTGGGGGGATGCCACTGACCAGGAGTGACCACAGGAGCCCTCACCTCCTGAGAACACCAGGGTGGCTCTGTCCCTTTATTTCCCTTCCCAGAGAAAAGAGCTGCAATGGGGGAAGCCTTTTTGGCATCATTTTTGGTGCAAAAGGCACCTGGTTTGACACAAAGCTGAGTGTGGTCTGTGCTTCTCAGGCAAGATCCACCCCGCCATCCACTCCTCCTTTCCCGACTGTGCCAGGTTCTCAAGGCAGTCACGGAATCCCAGAATGGTTTGGGTTGGAAGGGACCTTAAAGCTCATCCCATCCCACCCCCTGGCCATGGCAGGGACACCTTCCACTACCCCAGGCTGCTCCAAGCCCTGTCCAACCTGGCACTTCCAGGGATCCAGGGGCAGCCACAGCTTCTCTGGGCACCCTGTGCCAGACCCTCCCCACCCTCACAGGGAAGAATTTTTTTCCTAGGACCCCAGGTTTATTTATTTTAAACATAGTGGGGAAGGGATCTGAAAGCTGTGTCCTACTGCCCTGACAGGCTGCCCTCTCCATCCATGGACTCCATTTCTGGTGCACTTCCTTTCCCTTTTGCTCACCCAGCCCCAAGGAAATCAGTCTCTTTGTCCCTAGCAGCTTTCTTCCTATGACTTCCCTCAGCCTAAATTAATTATCTGTCCAAATCCACCCTCAGCCCTTCTGTGTCTTTTCAACATAAAATTTTGACACTCCCCTGCCTTTGTCAGCTCCTGGTCTCCCTTTCCAGGTAAAATATTTCTCTCTGGGTCAATCATTTCTGTGGAAGCAAGGAAACAATGATGTAATGAGAGAGCTCTGCCAACCAGCTGAGGCGCTGCTCAGACAGAGCCAGGGAAAACTCCTCGCTGGGAGATGAAATTCTTGTTCTGATGAATCAAACAGGAAAATTCCCACTGACCTCACCAGGGTCAGGCCCCACTGCCAGAGGGCCGACAATTCATTCATCCGAGCGTGTCCATTCACTGATGAGCAGCCCAGCTACTGTCCCCACGCCATCACTGGCACTCCAGCACACACAGGGAGATGCCAGCGCTTCCCTGGAGATCCCCTGCCGTTGGATGAACCCTCAGGAGAGCCAGGTTAGCCAGAGCTGGCTGTTGGCTTGGGAACTGATACTAAAAACAGGGACTGGAGCCAAATTCCTGCCTGTTTCCAGCTCATCCCTCTGATGCACGCTGAGGTGCGAGCACAGCACGGGGAGGGGTTTGAATCGAGGCGCCTCTCCAAATCAAACCGCTTATTTCTCACCACAGGGTTATTTTCATATTTATTTATTCACCCACAGGGTCCATTATTCATGCCCCTCACCTGGGGATGCTCAGCCATCGTGGTCACCGCCTGGTCTCCTAGGAAAGTGAAGAGTGGGTTCATAATGCTCACCTTGCACATCTCCCAGACAGTTTTGGGCCTGGTGGCCAGTCAGATTTCAATCAGGAAAGGTGGAAATACTCAGTTTATAGGGAATATTGTCCCTCTGGCACTAATGGACATGCAGCCTGCTGCTAACAGGCACGTTCCCGCTGTCCCACTGCTGTGTGTTCCCTTGCTTGGTGATCTGGATGAAAATAAATTTTAAAAAACCCAAAACACAACCCCCCCCCCCCAAAAAAAAAAACCCAGAAACAAAAATCCATCATTTTTTTGCCCAATGAATAAGATGAACTGAATTCCCTTCCAGCTACTTGGTCTCACCCAGAGGGAGGAGAGAGAAAGCAGCAAGGACATGGTGGATGGTGGAGAATGGCACTTACAGACCTTACAAAACTGTTTCTTGATGCGGTTTCTTGACCCCTGAGCTCACCTGGGGCAAAGCACCCAGTTCAGCTCATGGGAAGCTGCTGGAACAGCAGCATGAGCTGCTTTGGTGTAAGAGTATGATAGGGAATGCTGCTCAAATTAATTAACACCTAGTTGGAGTATCCTGTAACCCTGGGGAGGAGGAAGAATCATAAAATCATCACAGAATCACAGAATGGTTTGGGGACTTTAAAGATCATCCAGTTCCAATCCCCTGCCATGGCCAGGGAAGTGCTGAACTTCCCTGAGTGAGTTCACCCACTCAGCACAGAGCTGCTCATGAGACCACACTCAAACACCATTCTCCAACCCTTTAAACCCAAAAGCCAAAAAATACCCACTGTTTGAGGCACTCAGTAAAAGCCATTCCCAGTGTGACCCTTTGCCAGAGGACTTCCACCCGTGACCACCAGTCCTGCCCAGCTGGGACCATTTCCCAGAGTGTGGATCCTCACACAGTCAGTGGAGTTCAGCTGAGTCCAACCCTTTCCCTGCAGGTTGCATGTAGGAGTAGAAGGGACAGTGAGGAAAAATTGAAATCTCCCATCCCATGAGAGATGCAGGCTGGGAAGAGTTTAAACCAGGCCAGAGAAGACATTAAGGGTTTGTCCTCACAGGTGAAAGCCAAATGAGGATTTTTGTGGGAAATGCTTGACTGAGCTTTGAACTCCAGCTGTCTGTACCTGATAAAGCTCAGAAGGGTACAAAATGGGGTTTTTTTAGTACTACCTTAGCAGATCTATACCTAAAGGAGATGCAAAAATCATCCAGACCTCCTGAGATGTACATTTGGGATCTCTGCAGCCATACAGACAGCCAGGATAGAGCCCTACCCTCATGCCAGGTCTGTCAACCAGCACAAGCCTCCTGGATAACTGGGGATTTTAGTCCATCAAAGCATGGCATGAATTCCCTCACTGGGATTTGTTTACTGTTCCCAGGCAACAGGCCAGTGTTTGTTTGGCAGAGAGAGCCAAATCCTCCTCTTCTGCCCTAAAAACATCATTGTGAGAGGAGATGTGCAACCAGGAGCAGGATGGTGCTGGATGGGCTCCTGCCTGGGGAAGCTGAGGTGCCACAGCCGTGGGCAGCCCCTCAGATCCAGGTTGTCTCTTATATCCCTGGCAGTCCCACGCAAACCAGTGCAACCATCTGGATGCCTGGATCTTCCTTCACCCCCACACGGGAAAAAGGGCTCACATTCCAGCATTCCACCCACTCACATGGAGCTCTTCCACCTCCTGTGGGGTGAAAGAAATCACCTCACCATGATGCCTTAGGTTTTAACTTTTGTATTTTTCAAACCCTGCACTGCCCGGTGTGTAACTCTGAAGTTTCCTGTAGCCTGTTAATTTCTGCTCTCTCGTGCTAGGCAGACATAACAAAGCCTCTACAGGCCTGCTCTTCAAGGACACCCAGATCATCCTAGGCCCAAAAAGGATAAACCAAAGAGCCTCTAAAGGGGGGCAAGCTGAAGGGAATTACATCATTAAACTGAAGCTTTAATTGGAGAATTAACCCTGATATGCAAATGAACCAAACCTATAAAAGTGTGAAGAACTCGTGACCTGTCGTCCATCTTGGGGTCCATCTTGGCAGTGGCCTGTGGCTCCCCAGGGCTTTTGAGGGCCTTTCAAATAAATACCGACCTTTATTCCCTTAGTCCTGTCTCATCTCTGTTTTTAGGTGGCCTCTTAAGGCATCAGCGACAGCCCAGCTCCAGGGCGTGCCGGGGAGATAAAATAGGTCGGGATTCAGAGGCTGTATGTACATGAGTAAATCAAATCACACGAAGCTGAGCCTCAGAAATCAGTGGATACTCAAGTGCTGTCAGAAAATGAACCCTTTGCCACACTGTTCCTTGGCACAGTTTGGGAGCGGGCACATGCCAGGAATGATCCATAATTGACATCTGGATGCGGCCCTGCACTGGAAAGGAGAATTTAATTGCACAAGGTGTGCTCTGACCATTTTCTGTGAGGCAAAATCATCATTTCCTGCTGTGTCCAGCTCCGAGGTGCTCAACATAAGACAGACATGGACCTGTTGGAGTGAATTCTGAGGAGGCCATGAATAGTGGTCTGGAATGAGAGCCATGGGGGGTTTCTGGGCTAGGGCTGAGCTCAGAGCTGAGCTCACGATCATTTCTTCACAGGCTGAATTGCAGGGCTCTATCAGTGCTTGCTTGGTGTGGTAAAATCCTGTCAGTGGGATTGGGAGTAGGAGGGGGCATCACAAGCTGGCAAAAGGGTTCATTCGCCCAAGGAATTGCTCCTGCTGGCAAAAACTTATCCCAGGATGCATTTAAAAATCAGCCTGCTCAGGTCCTGGCCTGAAGGCAATGAAGTCAGTGGAAACATCCCTCCTGTTTGGGGCCAGAGAGTGGATATAGATTGATTTGACTCCTCCCAGCCCCAAAACCTCTCGAGCACCCAGGAGCCGATTCCTGTGCCACGTGTCTGAGCACAGATCAGCCTTTGTCCACGGCGAGCTCTGAGAAAAGACATCTGCTGGCAGGTTGGGAAGCAGGGGAGGGTGGGAGGCTGCTGGGCCAGCCCCAGTAGGCTCACCAGAGGCTGAGGCCAACAAGGCAGCGGGACCAGGCCAAAAGGAGCAAGACCAGCTGTTGTTCAAGCAGTTGCCCAAGGGACAGAGATTTCCTGCCCCTAATTTCTGGAGGAAATCTGGTTTTTGTTGGTATTGTCTAGTCCTGGCTTTCTTTCCCAAGGCATGTTCTGCGACTCAACCCGTGTACCACAGCTGCAGAGCAGGGGCTTGTGGTGGTGTGGGGGATGCATCCTGGTCCCCGTGGAGCCTGCAGCATCCAAACAGCTCCAGGCACATCTCACCCTCTGCAATGGTGCTGCTCCCACCACGGGAGAGCAGCTGAGCTGGAGACAAACACCTGGAATTTTGCCATCCATCATTGGGAACACCCAATGACCCAACAGCCACGTGGTACCCTGGCTCCGTGCTCCACATCCTCTCTGGAGCACACCAAGCCATCTGCACACACATGTTCAGACACTTCAGGTCACACACTCAGAGCAGGACCCTCAGAGGAGCACCCACACACTCCTCCCTGCTTGGGCTGAAGCTCGGGAACAGCCATCTCCTTTCTGTCGGTTAAACTCCACCCAAATTCTTTGCCTTGGAAGTTCTTCCCTGTGCGGGTGGGGAGCCCCTGGCACAGGCTGCCCAGAGAAGCTGTGGCTGCTCCACCCCTGGAAGTGTCCAAGGCCAGGCTGGACAGGGCTTGGAGCCACCTGGAATAGTGGAAGGTGTCCCTGCCCATGACAGGGGGTGTGACAGGATGATCTTTGAGGTTCCTTCCAACCCAAAGAATTTCATGATTCCATAATTCCACGAAATCCCGCTGCACCATCTCTCACACTGGAGATGCCAATCCTCAGAGGTACAGGGTGGGTTATGGCCTTCCACCCAAGCAGTGCCACCAGATAGTCAGAGCACCAACACTTTTCCAGAGGCTCTACACACCTCCCTGCATCCAGCCCTCCCCCAGGTGGGTTTCCAGACCCATTTCTCTTCCCAGGCTGTGTGTGGCCAGTTTGCAGGACACCCTGGTTAAGAGCTCAGTGTCCCTTGCTCCAAAGTCCGACTGGTGAAGGCCCCTTTATCAGCACTGTTTGATGAAGCTGATCCTTGTTCTGTTCAAGCAGCCTGAAGGACATGGTGTTTGCATTTTCCAGCACTCCCTGGCATCCAGCCTGCAAAGAAAAAGCCATCAAGGTGACTTCTGAAGGGAAAAGGGAAGACTTGGTGATGGCCTCCGTTGCATCATTGCTGTAAAAAAAACCTTTATAAAGTTTCTATTTCCTCTTCCTCCATTTGTTGTTGGTTGGGGGACATTTCTGCTCGTTGTTTGCTTTGTGTTGTTTTCCCAAGTTGAAACGCAGGTCTCACCTCTACTGATTTCCTGGAACTGACCTGGAGAACTGGTACAAACCTGAGAGCCTGCCAGGATCCCGGGGAGAGCTGTAATCCACGAGCTTTCCTAACACCGTGGAATACTGCAGGGAGGTATCCCAGCTTTCCCATTGAATAAGTGCCTAAATGAATAAAATCTTAAATTGCCGTTTTTTTCTGGACAGTTGTAAACAAAACCTTGGCAAACATCCTCTCTGCAGCCTGGAAGTTGGGAAATTGACACAGATCCATGATTTTTTTTACGGATCCCATTATTTTCAAGACAACTTTGTGTGCTTGGGAGTGCTGAGGAGGAGACTCTGAATTTTTTCACGCTTGACTGTGTCAGTGCTAAACAAAGAGAGTGAGAGCTGAAAACAAAAAAAAAAACCAAAAAACCCAAAACCCAGCACTTTGATACTGCAAACAGTTGGATTGGATTTTAACATCACATGCTCGAGCCTACAAACACAGAGCCAGATTGGGTCAGTCCCAACATCCTGTCTCCAGCAGCAAGCAGTAGCAGACTCCCTAGTGCTCAGTGCTGTTTCTCAATAAAACCCTGATTTTTTGCCCCCCTTTTTGGTCTTTTTCCTTCTTTCTTTTTTCCTTTATTTCCCTTTTATACTTTTTGTCTGTAACACGGTGTGACTGAGAGCGGGCACACCCCGTGCAACTGTTTGCTGTCGTGTTGAAATGCACCTGAGATAGACAAAGTTCCCTCCACTTCCAGGAGAATTACACAACCCCTCTGGCCACTATAAATCCAGGATTTCCCCTCTTCTTCCTCTCTTTAGGGCCCTTCACTCCTCCTCGGGGTGGAACCTCCACCCACGCCGAGCCATGCGGGTTCTCCAGCTGCTCTTTGCAGTTGTTGTCATTCTCCTCCTCCAGGGAGTTCCGGATAAGGACAAAATTCTCACAGGGGTTGGCTTCTGCAGGACTGTGGAGAGAGAAAAGGCAGGTTACTGACTTGAGGAAGAAGAGGACAAGACAGGGCCCTCAAGTCAAGGCTGACCTAACTCTTGCTTCCAAGGAAAAATGTCTCCTGAGATGGTCTCCATGAAGCTCCTGGATGCAGCTGTCCCAGGTCCACAGGCTGTGCATCCCCTCCTCTCTATGCCCTCAAAATTCACCTAGAAATGCTGAGCCTAAGCCAGGAGCCTGAGCTTTGCTTCTGACCAGGATAAAAGCCTTATCCTGCACAAAACAAGGAGAATCCCCTTAAATTCTCCATTAGTGGAATACAGATGTGGCAAATGCAGGAAGATGCAAGTGCGACCAGAAGACTGAGGGAGGTGATTTTCGCCCTCTGATCTGCTCTGGTGAGACCCCACCTGCGGAGCTGTTTCCAGCTTTGGGATCCCCAACATCAGAAGCTGATGGAGCAAGTCCAGAGGAGGCCACAGAGATGCTCTGAGGGCTGGAGCCCCTCTGCTCTGGAGCCAGGCTGGGAGAGCTGGGGGTGTTCACCTGGAGAAGAGAAGGATCCAGGGAGACCTCAGAGCCCCTTCCAGTGCCTAAAGGGGCTCCAGGAGAGCTGGAGAGGGACTTGGGCCAAGGGATGGAGGGACAGGACACAGGGAATGGTCTTAAGCTGAAGGAGGGTAGGTGTAAATCAGAGATTAGGAAGAAATTCTTGGCTGTGAGGGTGGTGAGGTCCTCGCACAGGTTGCCCAAAAAAACTAGGGGCTCTCCATCCCTGGAAATGTTCAAGGCAAGGTTAGGTGAGGCTTGGATCAACCTGGGATAGTGGAAGGTGTCCCTGCCCATGGCAGGAGGTTGGAAATGGATGATCTTTAATGTCCTTTCCAACTCAAATAATTCTGTGTTTCTTTGATTCTATAAAATCAAAACCATCTTTCGGGGGGAAAAACGGGGGGAGAAGCAGGGGGAAAGGGAGATAATTTACTTTTTTTTGTCTGTCTGTTTTCTTCTGGGATTCTGGTTTGATAGAAAAATATTCCTTGGCTTGGCATTTTTACTGGCTGCTTGTATACACAGGTCAGGAATTCAGGTTTCATTCAGGTGTAAGATCACTATGACAGGATTTTGGTGATATCACAGTCACAGAAGGCAAACCTGATAACCAAGAAGAGGAGATGCACTTGCTTAGCCTATGTATGCTCTCATTTCTTTAACTGAAGTCCTGGGGATAACATGGGGAGAGAGAAGGGTTTGCCCACTCCACTGGTGGTGGACCCTCCAGAACCCTCAAAATCGGTGTTTCTGCTGTGTCTAGAGAGAAGCAGCACATCCCTTTTTATCAAAACAGCAAAAGATTTGAAAAACCCAAGCAAACAAAAAACCCAAAACACCAAGAAGCCAAAAACACCTCCAAACAAACCGATAGATAAAATACCTGTTCCAAAAGGCACTTCTCTGTCTTCTGATGCTGTCCAACCTCACCTAACTCATCTAACCTAACACAGCCAGCCCAAACGTGGCTGTCTCACCCAGGCCAGTCGTTAGGAGACTCCCAGTGCTTGCTGGATGGAGAAGCTCCTCCCAAGCACATCTGATCCTCACCATGGAACCACCTGAATTTCCCTGTTGCCGACTGAAAGCATCCCATTGCACAGCCACCAACACCAGTGGGGTTCCCAGTAGATTTTGAGGTTCTGAGTAGGTTCCAGCTCTCCTAACCAGGTCTCCTGTCCTCTTTCCCCAGCAGCCAGAGGCCTTTCAGACACCCAGCAGTGCAGAAGCAACCGTGGCCGCTGCCGGAGGCTCTGCTTCCACATGGAGCGCTGGGAAGGGAGCTGCAGCAACGGCCGCCTGCGCTGCTGCCGGTGACAGCAGCCACTCCAGGGCGGTGTGACAGCCCCAGCACAGTGACCAGTGACCCTGCAGCCACAACTGTACACAGGACCTGCCCTTGGACACCTCCGTGCCTCCGCTTGTAGCTCAGTTTGTCCGTCACCAATAAACCTGTTGGTTTCCTGTGTCCTGCTGGGTCCGGAGCGCAGCCGTGTTTCCCCCTTACATGGATCACCCTGCCTGACACTTGGGGGTTGATGCTGATGAAGGTGCACTGGGGGATCCAAAACATCTGCACAAAGGTGGCAGATGTGGTATAGGAGCAAGGGGTGCCCTTCCAGAGTGGCAGCAAGAGAGGGATCTGCTGGGCTGGTCCAAGCAGTTAGGAAGCCTCTCTTCGAGCCCACTCCTCCACCTCTGTCTCAGTCACTGCCTTTAACAGCCTCAATTTCTTGCTCTGTTCAGAAGAGCTCACGGCAGGATTCATCCTCTTCAAGTGGATGGATCCAAGACAGAGGTAGGATTCTCCCTCCAGAAGTGCCTCTTCCTCTCCCACAGCAACAAGGTGAACCTGGGTGGGTGACTCAGGTTGTCCAACCTGATCTCGTTGAAGATGTCCCTGCTCATTGTAGGGGTGCTGGAATAGATGACCCTTAAAGCTCCCTTCCAACCCAAACCATGCCATGATTCTGTGATCCACCTCTGTGAGGAGGTAAAGGTGGGTGTGGCTGAGAGATCCCTGTGGGCAAAACAATTCAAACAATTCACCCGATCTCACAGGGAGTGCGGTGGGTTCTGCATCTGCCCTGCTCCTGCATGGAGCAATTCCCAGGTGAAACCTTACTTCCATAATGCAAGGGCTCCCAGACTCTATCCCAACATCACCCAAGAGGTATCACTGCCTCTTTTCCTGCATTTTCTGATTTATTGAGTGGAATTATGGGTAGGAATGAGCCAAAGCTGAGATCACTTCCAGCAGCTCCTCACCAAGATGTAAATGTTATTGGCTGTGAATTGTTGTTGACTGAAGGAAGGGGAATTGCCCATCATGGCGTGCTCTGGAGCAAGACCCCAGCACCAAGTCCTCACCTTGGAGGTGGTGAGGTGGAAAGGAGGTGGTGTAGGGTGAGCAGGAATAGAGATGTCTTGGAGCTGTGAGTAGAGAGATGGCTTGGAAGGGTATGAAAGTCTCCTCAAGAGAAAAGCTGGAAGATCCGTCTCTGGAAAACACCAAGTGTGATACCTAGGATGTGAAAGCAATGAGGTGGGCAAAATTCCCACCCTAAAACCCCCAGCTACACACCTGGCTTCAACCTAAACCCACTCTGCTGTCAGCCCCAGAGGAACCAGCCTTGCCCTGGAGGAAACCAGTAAAACCAGTGACCCAATGTGCCAGGTGACACCCAGTGGAGATCTGACCCATCTCTGGCCTGTGAGCCGGGAAAGATCCCCTCGCTCCTCCTACCACCATGAATTGAAGCAGTGAGGGACTGCTGGGCTCCATGCTGGGATATCCCATCCTTGCCCCTGTGGCTCTGCAGGCTGGGAACACGGTGACAATGCCTCCAGGCAGTCCCCTCTCCTGGATGCTTCTCCTCTCTGCTGAGTGACAGTCTGGCTCCTCGGGGACCTCGGAAAGCTCAGCCAGAGGTTAGCAGCCACTGCGGCTCACATGAGCCATCAACCCCATCGACAGATAAGGCTCCCCTTGATAACAGGACCTGCCAGAACTGAGCCTCCAGTTTTTCCACCTTTTTGAAGTCTGGCCGGTGAAGTTTTGCAGAACTTTGTCTTTTTGCCAAAGTAACCAACTTCCAGCTCCAGCCTTTGCCTTCCCTCCTTTTCCCCGGCCTCCTCCCCCTTGCCTTCCCTCTTCCTCCTCACTCCTCCAAGCGCAGCCTCTCCGTGGGGCTGGATAGGGATTCTGGGGGGGAGGATGGACACGATGAGGGGGTGATGTCATCTGTTTTTGGCCCTTCAGAGGAGCAAGGGTTAGACACGTCTGCCTCTACCCAGGCTGGCGCCGGGAGCGACTGGGAGCCTTCCTCTGGCAGCCGCCCCTGCGCCTTATCAGGGGCAGGATGACATCCCGGGGCCGGGATGCCGGAGTTGCGAGGGAAAGGAGGTGGGGAGCCCCGGGATGTGAGCCCTGTGAGAGCCTGGGTGTGCACAGGGATGTGTCTCTGTGTGTGTGTGTGAGCTTGCTGGCCACAGGGAAATCGCTCCCAGCAGGATGGAGCTGGCTATCAGCCGCCGGAGAAGGGGGAAGCACCAAAGCCCAGGCAAGTCAAGGGTGATGCTGTCACCCAGCTCTGCTCCTGGGAGGGTTTAACCTCTCGGATGCCAGGCAGACAACATGGAAAATCCACCTGAGAAAGGTTAGAAGATGCCCCTTGCTGTCAACGGAGAAAGTCAAAGCAGAGGGAGGGAGACAAATTCATCTGTCTCGTACCCAAAGCTCAGGGTCTGGAGTGATCTCAAGCAGAGCTGGGTACAAATTCACCATGGGAATGGTTTTGGGATGGACCATTGTGTCCTTCTCTTGTTTTGGCAACTTTTTTCCAAGGTGGGATGGAAAACCTTCATTCTCCATAAAATAGTGATAACGCTAACACCACCCCCTCTTTTCTTCCCTCCCTCAGAAACATGGTTTGATCAGAAAAGTGTGAAATATTTTTGGCTAAATCCAGGGAAAGCTGGCTTCCTATCTCCTACAACACAGCCCTCAGAAGGGAAAAATCCTGTGGGACGTGGGAGCCCAAGGAGAGAGACAGTTCCCTACAGCAACTGTCTTAAAATATATTTAATTTTGTATTATTTCTTAATGTTAGAAAGAATATTTTTTCCCCCATTCTGATGGAACATCGTGCTCACTTTAGAGACCAGTGCTCTACAGGGAAAGGGAGATTTGGGGAGAGCATCTACAGCCCCTGAGGTTTGGGACAGAAATCTAAACAACTGGTAGGTCTCCTTCCAGCTGGAAAATTTATAAAATTGATTTTCTTTTGCTTGGAATAAATAAGGTTTTCTGTGAAAGTTAATCCCAGATGTTGTAACTAGAGTGAGAAAACAGATACTGACAAACTAGGAGTGCTATAAAATCAGAGGGAGTGGCCTCAAGCTGTGCCAGGGGAGGTTCAGGTTGGACATCAGGAGGGATTTCTTCATGGAAAGGGTGGTCAGGCATTGGAAGGAGCTGCCCAGGAAGGTGTTGGAATCCCCATCCCTGGAGGTGTCCAAGGAATGTCTGGACGTGGTGACAAGGTGGGGATCGGTCACAGGTTGAACTCAGTGGTCTTGGAAGTCTTTTCCAACCTGAGTGATTGTGTGATTCGGTGTCAAATGCACCTCTGCCAGCCAAACCCTGGCACATTTTTTTTCCATGAATAAATTGATGCCCTGTGTGTACATCCCGACAAGGGGACTGGGAAGAAATGCAGCCACTGGCACTGCCCTGTGCTGACCTCGGCTCCCCACATCAGCACAAAAGCCTGGCAGTGGCTCGGCCCCAGCACCTCAGAGGCTGTGCAATAAAGTACACTTTTCTTCTAGGCATAAATAAATGACTTCACCCTTCTGGCGAGCTGTTCCGGGCTCTTTCAGCAGCTCCACGTGGAAGAACGGCAGCGCTGGAGCAGCACAGCCCCCTCTCCCCACGGAGGGAGCACTGGCTGGAGGGGAAGCTCCAAAACAAACACCGTGGTGAGCAGCTGCTGGGCTGCTCCCCAGCTCGGCAGCAAAGCCACCTGAAGCCAAAATTCCAGTTTGTGGCTCTCAGTTTGGGGCTCTCAGCTTGGAGATGCCCCAGGGCAGTGTGGAATCTGGGGAATGTGCAGGGGAATGGCTTCGCACCCCAAACGAGGAGGGTGGATGAACCCTTTCCCCTCTCCAGCCTCCTCCCCAGACCACAGCTTGCAGGACCCTTCCCCAAATCCCACAAGCACTCAGGTCTTCTTCCAGGACTATCCCCCCGTGCCCGGGACGGACACGAAAGCTGTCAGGAGTCTTTATTGTCCAGATCTTTGTGTCGTTATCATCAACTCCCACACGCTGGAAGTGAGATATGTGTGACAACATTTTTTCCATCAGAGAGCTTATCATGGCTGAGAAGAGGGGAAGGGGCGGGGGAGGGTGATGGGGAGGAGGAGGAGGGAAGGAGGGGAGGCGCATGGGCATGAACGCCCACCCAGCCCATCGTCCACCCGCCCGTGATCCCACATCTATGGAAGAAGGAGAGGAAAAACAGGGTTTTGGAGGAATGTGTTGTCAAAGCAGTTGTGTCAGACCTAAGACCTCCTGACCCAGTCGAGCCAGTCCTAAATTCCTCGGGTAGGATCCGTAAACACCCTTCCTGCAAAAGCATCTCTTAATTCATATGGGTGTACATACAAACGAGGAGACCTTCTGCAAGGAGCTTGGCTGGGCTAGCAGGACCTCAGGGGGTCTGACCCCTCCTTGGTGTCAGGCAGATCCTTCCCAGGGCTGGGGGAAGCTCCAGCCAGCAGGAAAGACATTAATGTGGAAAAAATCTCAGCTGTGTCAGACCACAACAGGGCTACTGGGACCCCAGCACGGCATCTGTGGTTGTGAACTGTGAGCTGCATCTCACTGGGTTTTTGCTGTTGCCACTTTTCTCAAGCTCTGGGCCCACAACCCAGGTTTGTAGAGTAGAAGCTGAAGCCTGGCCTTCCCAGTCTTCATCTGGAGGAGATGGAGGGAGCAGAAGTAGGGAATGGTTCTTTAAGACTGGAAGTTCATCCCCAGTCCTGTGGCACCACGAAACAGCAGAGTTTGTGCTGCAGGAGCTGTGGGGACAAAACCAAACCTGCAGCTGGGTGATGGGAGAATTTTAGGGAACTACAAGACTTGGTGAGTCTTCAGATGGAGATCTGGAGCTGGCAGCACTTGCAAGGACAACACATCCCAGTGAGGTCTGCAGGACAAGCTAAAAATACAGATGTGATTTCACAGAATCAAAGAATGGTTTGGTTTGGAAGGGACCTTAAAGATCATCTCATTCCACCCCCTGCCATGGGCAGGGACACCTCCCACTATCCCAGGTTGCTCCAAGCCCCATCCAGCCGGGCCTTGGACACTTCCAGGGATGGGGAGTCCACAACTTCTCTGGGCAAGCTCATCACCCCTATAGTAAAGAATTTCTTCCTAATTTCAAAGGCTCTGTACATTTGCTCTGGAAATCACTTTGTTTATTCCATGCATATCCCAAGTTTGCCATTAGCCCCTTTTCTCCCAAAGCTCTGGGTTTCTGCTTGGCCCACAGCAGCCACTTCAAATGGAACACAGTTGCTGGGATGAAAAACATAGAGATTAAATAATCCCTCCCTCCAGGCTGCTGTTTTCAAGGAAAGCCCAAGAAAATGCTGCCCTGGTTTCACTTCAAGGTGAGGAGTTTGGCAGTGCTGTCTTGAGACCATGATGAGGTGATTGCCCAAAGGAACTGCCAGCTCTGGAAGCAAAGGTGAAGCTGAGGTCCCCCTTGCGGCATGGGAACAGCTTTATCTCCCCAAGGAGGACAGTTATGGATTTGCCTGTTAGGATCTGCACCATGAACAGTTAAGGATTTGCATTATGGGCTCTCCAGTCTGATGTTTCCAAGGATGAGGCTGGATGACAACACAATCCTTCAATGTATGATCCACAGCCCAGGGGCAGCCCTATCTGAGCACCAGACAACTCCTGACAGAGAGCACATGGAGGGAAAACACATGGGAGGGGAAAAATGTGGATGTTTTGTCTACTCAGGGCTGTGATTAGTTCTGGTAGCTGGGATGGGGAGGTGGCGGCTGTGCTTTCGTGATTAATGGGAGGTTTCACCATCGGCATCGTCGCTCCTGGGCTGCCTGTTCCCTCGGGAGCTGCTATCTGCTGGGAGATGCTGCTCTGGGAGCTGCTATCTGCTGGGAGATGCTGCTCTTCAAGCACAGCTCGTTAGCAGGGTCCCCTGGGGGGTGACAGACTGCGGTGGGTTAACCACAGGCTGGAAAAGGGGGTCTTGGATTTTGTGAGCTGACACGGTGGGGGAGGATCCGAGGTCCCGCTGAGTGTAGGCAGAAGCAATTCTGGCTCAAGCTAATCCGATTATCAGCCCCCACAACAGCCCTGTCACTCACCAGAGTCACGTGGTGAAATACTGCAAAATGCCTTTAGAGATGGGCAGAGTCATCCCACCAGCCATTGCCAGCCACCAGTTGGACAGTCCTGAGGTAAAAGTGGATCCCAAAATATGTGTGGGGACCTTCTGTGACTAGGGCATGGGACAGAGATGAGTGGGTTACTCATGGATGATCTGCAGCAGTGACTCTCGTCAGCCTTAGACCAAGAAATTAGGTTTGTGGACAAAGGTGGTGCAAAAAAAAGATGGGAAGAAGCTTTTTAGCAGGGCCTGCTGTGACAGGACAAGGGGTGATGGTTTTAAACTAAAGGGGAGTCAATTAAGATTAGATATGAGAAGATACTTTTGCAATGAGGGTGGTGAGGCTCTGGAACAGGTTGCTGTGGCTGCCCCATCTCTGGGAGTGTTCAAGGCCAGATTCTGTTCAAATCCGTTTTTTCAGGGCTGAATGGTTTGGGTTGGAAGGGACCTTAAATCTCTTCCAGCTCCAACCCCCTGCCATGGGCAGGGACACCTTCCACTATCCCAGGTTGCTCCAAGCCCTGTCCAACCTGGTCGTGGACACTTCCAGAGATCCAGGGGCAGCCACAGCTTCTCTGGGCAACCTGTGCCAGGGCCTCACCACCCTCACAGGCAAGAATTTCCTCCTAATATCTAATTTACCCCTACCCTGCTTCAGCTTAAGACCATTCTCCCTTGTCCTGTCCCTCCAGCCCTTGTCCCAAGTCCCTCTCCAGCTCTCCTGGAGCCCCTTTAGGCACTGGAAGGGGCTCTGAGGTCTCCCTGGAGCCTTCTCTTCTCCAGGTGAACACCCCCAGCTCTCCCAGCCTGGCTCCAGAGCAAAGGGGCTCCACCCCTGGGAGCATCTCCGTGGCCTCCTCTGGACTCGCTCCAACAGGTCCACGTCTCTCCTGTGCTGGTGACCCCCGAGCGGGACTCAATGTACACCACTCACTTCATTCTTTTTTATGTTGGAGAGGAAAAGAGGGGCTGCTCCTCTCTGCAGCCCATGCACAAACCACTCACTGAACCCTCCTCCCCTTCCGTAACTGGGTGCAGTTTGTATCACAGCTGTCCCAGGCACCACTTTCTCATACCCCATCCCATGCCCAGGATGTGTCACCAACCACATCCTGGCCAAGTTCCCTGTGTGCTCGTGGTTGTGACTCTGAGGCTGGAATTTCAGTTTCCGTCCCCAGCACCGTCAGAGATGGCTCCTGGGTCAGGTCACTGGGGTGATTCTGCTCAGGCTCCTCTGCCCACACCCTTTGTCTGGCAGTGCAGGAGGGTGTTCTGCATCCCGTCTCATCCCAGGGGACACCAGCACCCTCGAGGTCTCCTCAGCCTCTGCTGTATGTGAAGGATTGACCTCTTCCCTTCTGGGGTTATCATCTACCAGACCCTCACTGCGGGCAAGTTACCTTGGCAAGACAGGGATAATCCTTCCTATCCAGGAGGGAATTGAATTTGTCTGCACTTTTAAATTGGTCGCTCACTGCTTTTAACGCTGACCGGTGAGCACGGAGCTAAACAAGCCCTCAGCAAGTTTGGCCATCAGTGCATTCCCAACAGGCTCTCCTGTAGAGAAGAGGTCCCAGAGAAATGATTCTGAAGGAACACCAGGCTAGGCATCCCTCCATCGCACCCATCTGTGTTTTGGGGAGGGTTCCTCCACGGGTTACAGCCATGACCAGGATGAATGTGGACTGGGGAGTTATCCATGCAAATGTAGAAAAAAGGCAATGTCTTGGAGTAATGACAAGATTTCCACGTGCCACAAGCGTGACCTGCTCCAAGTGGAAGTGATCAAAGCCTGAGGGACCAGCAGAAAGTGGTGGTGTCTGCAGAAATCAGCCAGGAAACGCAGCTGTTGTGTTCTGCCACGTTAAGATTAAACGCCAGGACACCTGCACAGGGTACCTGAGGCAGGACACACCTGGGATATGGACAAAAGCCCCTCTCTCTCGTTTGTTTCACCCCAGCAGGATCCAAGGCACTGCTGCACATCAAGTCATAGAAACATGGAATCATGGAAACATAGAGTCATGGAATGGCTTGTGTTGGGAGGGACCTTAAAGATCATCTGGTTCCAAGCCCTGCCATGGGCAGGGACACCTTCCACTAGACCAGGCTGCTCAGAGCCCCATCCAGCCTCCAAGACTGTCCCTGTTCCAAGGATTTTCACTCTTTAGGGACAGCTTGTACAAGGCAGTGACTCAGTCTCACCACAATGGGAAACAGGCCACTAACAGATTAATTAGCAGTCTTCACAACGGGCTAATTACCATTTTCCCACAGCGCAGTGCTTGGAGTTTCCCAGCCAGGTATGACCCTGTGGGTGTGTGACAACCCCTGCACATGGATCTGCTGGAGCATCCCCAGTTCCCACCCTGCTGCAAGGCTGAGACCCATTTCCCGGTACAATGAGAAGGATATTTCTGGGCTGCTTTCCCTTCAGCAGCTTCCTCTTGCGGCACAACGTCTGTTGTGATCTTCATTTCCCTCCTACCCTCCATTATTCCTCAATACTCCTCTTCCAGGTCCTTTTCCTTATCTGCCGCCACTTTCCTGTTTTTCTTCCTTGCTCGGCACCCTCCAGCCTGCCTGGCTCCTGGACCATCGGCTCCTGTCGAAGGGCTTCCTCCTCCTCTGGCCCATGTCCTCCCAGTGATAGCCCCGAGCATCCTGGGGGCCACGGGCATCCCGTGGGGTCCCGTCAGGAGAGGGTGGCGGTGCTGACCCCGCGCCGAAGGAAACGGCGCCGGGAGGAAACAGCAGCACTGGGCTCCCAGAATATCTCCCCTCAGGGTTACCCCAGGGATGCACAGATAAGCAGAAAAAGGGGGAAGGAGGAGGAGGTCAGGGCTGTTCAGCCGAAATGTTTGTGTGTCTTCTGGCACAAACACCAGTCTGGGCTTCCCCAGCAGGCGCCAGCATCGTTTTGGGGGGCAATTGTTTGTTCAGCCTCCGCTCACCTCGGAACGTGCAGCTCAGCACTGTGATGGCGAGGGAGATGCTCAAGGCCATGGGGAGACAATGTTGGGAGAGCAATTCCCAGGAGAGGATTCCCTCTTTTTGTGGTGTTTGTTGCCTTGGGTGGGTGCCAATTCAGGGTTAGGACCTCGCTGTGCCTGGTGCTGGAAAGACTCAGAGCTATCCCTGACCCCTCAGATGGGACATACAGGCACCTGGTGGCACAGCCCATCCCGTGGGACAGCCGCCTGCGGTGTGGGGACTTCCACGGGTGATGGTCACCCTTAGTGGGCCATTCTCAGGAGCTTGTGGCTCTTGCAAGAACCAGTACATAGAGTTTGTCAGCTACAAGTCCTTGGAGAGGCTGGAGATGCTTGGAAAATGCAGCAAGGCCCCTCTTGGAAGATCCTGTGGTGTTCTGTCAGCCCTCAGACCATGAGGTCCATCCCAAGGGAGGTGACCAGGGGACTCGGCACAGTGGAGGCTGCAGCCAGAAGTCACCACCTCTGTCCCCATGCCAGGAACCTCCTGCAGCCAAGTGATGCTTTGGCAGACAAGTAAAAGGCCCTGGAAGAGGAATATTGAGGAATAATGGGGGGTAGGAGGGAAATGAAGATCACGGTTTCTCCTACAGCACAGGAATAGCTGGAGATAGTGACATTCTATTCTACTCCTATTCTATTCTATTCTATTCTATTCTATTCTATTCTATTCTATTCTATTCTATTCTATTCTATTCTATTCTATTCTATTCTATTCTATTCTATTCTATCCCATCCCATCCCATCCCATCCCATCCCATCCCATCCCATTCCATTAAATTCATTCACATGATTCATGATTCCATGACTGTGCACCACGGCTGTGTGTAGGGACATCTGCCACCTTGTTCCCTGGAAAGGAAAGTCACCTCAAAACTAAAAAAGGCCCATTCCAATCCAGCTGACTTGTTACCCCTTCAGCTGAGAAAAAAAAAAACCAAACAGCTGCCAACTTCCCCTCCAAACCCCAAGACTTCTCCAAAGCCCCAGGACAGCATAACTTCACACTTAGGTCTCGGTTTAAACACGCGCACGTGACTCTGTTGCAATGAGCACAAAGCTGTCTCAGAGCCAGTTCCCCCTGCTCGTCCCAATCCAAACCTGCTGCCTTCCTCCTGCTATATTTATCAGAAGGATTTGGCTGCTTGGAAAGTGCCTGGGGAGCCAGCAGGGATGGAGCCACCTTGGAAATCAGCCATGGGAGAAAACCTGGAGCCGCCTCCAGCCCCATGTGGCTGCTTCGAGATGGTCTCACATCCCCTTCGGGGTAATTCCAGTGTAAACCTGGGAGGCTGCTCAGCAGTCGGTGAATTCCTCATGCTCTACAGATAATTTGTAAGTCTTTAGCACCCTTGTGCTTCTCCTTGTGCTGGGGACCTGCTCCCCTCCCAAATCTTCACAATCCTCATCTCCAAACAGAGATTTCCCGGGAGAAATGCTGCCACTTTTCTTCTGCTCAGAAGATTGTTCAAATCAACTTTTTGTCGCCCTGTCTCTCTGAACCCACAGGGGTCATCACCCTAAACTGGGAGTTCTTACAGATACAAGTGAGATCGGTGTGTTTAAGTACCTAAAAAAGCTTTGTCACCCCCACACTCTCCTGTAGCAGTGAGGCCAGAGGAGAACAACACACAGAACCTCTCCCAAACCTCCACAGTGAGACAGGACAGTGTTTGCTCCTCACTTCTCTGCATCCCCTGGGAAGATCTGTTCGCAGCTCAGAGCCTTGCCCGTGCCAGCCTGGAGGCACTCCCTGAAATCCCTGCAGCTGCAGATGTTGAGCAAGCTGTGCAAGAGATTCCTGCCGTACACCACAGCATGTGGGCTGCTCTTGGGCAACCAGGCTTGCAGCAACACAGGATCAAACCTCTTGGACGCAGAGGTTTTATGGTGCTCAGCGTCCTCTTCATTCCTGGAGCACACACGCCTGGCATTTCGGGCTCTGAATGTGTTTTATCTTTCTGTGTTGGGATGCCTCTCTGGGCAATCTGTGCCAGGGCCTCACCACCCTCACAGGGAAGAATTTCTCTCTAATATCCCATCTAACCCTGCCCTCTGGCAGTGGGAAGCCATTCCCTGTGTCCTGTCCCTCCATCCCTTGGCCCAAGTCCCTCTCCAGCTCTCCTGGAGCCCCTTTAGGCACTGGAAGGGGCTCTGAGGTCTCCCTGGAGCCTTCTCTTCTCCAGGTGAACACCCCCAGCTCTCCCAGCCTGGCTCCAGAGCAGAGGGGCTCCAGCCTCCAGAGCTTAAAATAAGACAGGATGAGACAGCGCAGCTCCCTTGAGGTATTCAGGACGGCAATTCCCAAACAGACATGGGATGAGGTGATGGAAATCATCCTCCAGGAATGAGACCTGTTCAAAGTGACAGGGCCAGGGGCAGACTTCATAATTCTGCCAGGGAAGTGACAGCAGGAGCTGCCCAACTCCACAGTTTTCTGCTCAGCCAAGGAAATTTGCTCCACACATCCCTCTGTAAAACCTTCCCGAACCACGAGATGGCATCAAAAACCAGAGCAGCCTGAACCGGACAGGTTTTCCCTCCGGTCTGGCCTCCTCCAGCAAACCCAGACTTGCGGAGGTTCATCCTGCTGGGATGAAAGGCACAGCGTGTCTCTTCTTACAGGAACGTCCCTTCTGCCCCAGGAAACCCCCTGCCGGCTCCGTCGTCCTGCACATTTTTTTTTCTAAATAAATTAAATTTAAATTTAAATTAAATTCAATGTACTTCCAGTTTCTTCCACATCCCAAACGGGTCTGGGTACCCATCTCACGGGTCCCTTGCTGCTGACCCTCAGAAAACCCTCCCAGCACTTTGCCCTTCCTGCCCCAGCTCCTTACGAATGACCCCAATTTCCAGTCCCACCAGTTCTCCTCCTATTTCCATTTCCCCCCTGAGGCTCATGTATAAACAAAGCAGAGAGCAGGGAAAAACAGGGTTACCAGGAGAAAGCGGGTCCCGAGTGGCCGGCGGCATGTGACAGACCCTCACACGTCACCGGGAGCCTGGCACGGTGCCTGAGGAGATAACCTTTCACTGGAGCACCAAAAACACCCTCTTCCGAAGAATCCTGGGAGGTTTCCCTTCCTGCTAGGAGCCAGCAGCCCTTCTGGCTTTGCAGGCAGTCAGAGGGTGCCAGCAGCATGAAAAAGTCATTGCAGCAGAGCTCTCCACAGGCCGGCACCGCGGCTTTCTCCATCGCTGTGGGATGGAGCCTTCAGGCCTCAGTTTCCCTTCTGCCAAGCAGACACTGAAAGTGGCTCTGCAGAGAAATTCTGGTCTCTCCCTGAAGCCAAATTCTGCCCGTACCAGACACAGTCTCCATCCCTGTATCACCTTTCCAAGCCAAAAACCACAAAGAACAAACATTTGGGCCTAGGGAATCCCCCCACAAAATAGGCGTTTCATGCTGTGAGCAGGAGAGATCAAGAGATGAAGTGACTGACACAAATGAGAGTCTGGGGTTCTCTTGGAACAGACAAGGGCAATCACAGCCCTGGTCCTTGGCCAGACACGTTGGGAAAGCACCTTCCCAACTCTGTGCTGGGAGGGAAGACTCAGGTGAGGGTAGGAGCAGCCAAGAGCCCACGTGCCCACCTTGTTCAGGCTCTGCTCTGGGCCGTGGCCAATCTCTGAGCGTGCAGAGAGAGGGCAAATTGTGAAACACTCGTCCAAAAACTGCGCCCAGAGCTCTCCCAGTAAAGCCAGGATGGCAAAGTTGCCCTGGTTGGAAGGGACTGACACACTGGTCACGCAGAAGAGCAAAGGACACGGACCAGGGGTTTTGCTTTCCCTCCGTACAACACCCACAGAAAAGTGCTTTGGGTGCAAATTCTCGCATGTCACTGTCCCCACTTCTCTCTCACTTCTTCTTTTCAGTGGATTTTCTCCTCTGGAGCCAGCTGCGGGTTTCTTTGTGAAGCACAAGAGCTGTCCTCATTCTTAGATGTCACCATCCTACAGCTGTCATCTGAGCAGAGGGTGACCACAGAGGGGCACAGAGGGGAAGTCAGGTCCCGTTTTCTGTCACAAGCCGGGATGGATGGACACAGATTGCAGCTGAGTGGCTCAAAAGCACAACCTCAGCAAGAGGCAGAAGCAGGAGGTCAGCATCAGGTGACGGGGCAGAGCAGCTGAGTTCTGAGCACTTCCCACCACTCCTGAATTCCCTGGAGGCTGGGGTATGGCAGGAGCAAGAGCAAAGTCAGGAGTGTACCACAAAGGGAATAGAGGTCACAGCATCTGCTCCAAAGTGTCTGAACGTGCCTGACCCAGCTGGACACGAGCCAGGTGTGCCCAGGTGGCCAAGAAAGCCAATGGCACCTGGGCTGTGTGTCCCCAGCACTGGTGTGTCCAGCAGGGCCAGGGCAGTGCCTGTCTCCTGTGCTGGCACTGCTGGGGCACCTCCAGCGCTGGGGGCAGCTCTGGGACCCTCCTGACAAGAGAGACCTGGAGGGGCTGGAGCGTGTCCAGGGAAGGGAACGGAGCTGGGGAAGGGGCTGGAGCACCAGGAGTGGCTGAGGGAGCTGGGAAAGGGGCTCAGCCTGGAGAAAAGGAGGCTCAGGGGGGACCTTGTGGCTCTGCACAACTCCCTGACAGGAGGGGGCAGCTGGGGGGGTTCAGGCTCTGCTCCCAGGGAACAGGGACAGGATGAGAGGAAACGGCCTCAAGTTCCCGAGGAGAGGTTTAGGTTGGATATTAGGAATAATTTCTTCACCGAAAGTGTTGTCCAGCCCTGGCACAGCTGTCCAGGGCAGTGCTGGAGTCCCAACCCTGGAGGGATTTAAAAGCTGTGTGGATGTGGCACTTGGGGACATGGGTCAGTGGTGGCCTTGGCAGTGCTGGGGCAATTGTTGGACTCGATGATATCAGAAAGCTTTTCCAACACCCTCTATGGAAAGCACAAGCCAAAAGTGCCCTGCAGTTAAGGTGTTTCCCAAAAGGAACATCCTGGACTATCTGGGACCAGAGCAGCTGCCCCAACCAGCCCCACACTGACGGGGATACAGCTCTGGGGAGCTTCCCCAGCCCAAAAAGCTGAGAAACACAATCCCTTGCCAGGGCAGAGAGAGTGTATGGAACAAGTTCCCATAGATTCAAAAATCTGTCAGATTGATGGAGGAAAATTCAGCTCTGAAAAAGTTCCACCTTTGGCTTGAGGAGTGCTGCAGCCAAAAATTGCTGGGAGAGCTGGGGAGAGAGGTCTGGCCATGCTGAGCAGTGACACTCTCACCGGTCTACAAAGCTCTGTCTCAAGCAATACACAGGACAAGTTTGCTCTCAGCCTCTCTGATGTACCAAATATGAACAAAAACTTTTCCACCTTTGGATGAGAGCAGCTGGGCACCTCCATGGGCACAGCTGGTCGTGTTTGCTTGAAGAATTACGAGGGGAGACACCCCAGGAAGACACAATGGATGGAGCAAGGGAACCAAGGAGAGATTTTCAATAAAAATACACAAAACTGTTAATGTTTAATCTAAACAAGGACTCCGCCTTATGCTGGTGCTGAGGATCTATTTTGTCACCCTGCAAAGGGACATAAACTTTGCAGGAACGAATAATATCCCTGTCCTTGCCTTCCCCACCCATCCAGGGCCAGCAAGCTCAGCCCTCGAAGTCTCGCTGCTCACCCAGATCTTCGTCCCAGCGATGGTGGGAAGGAGCTTTTTGCTGATGTCATCTGCTCCCCGAGCCACCTCCCGTCCGGTCACAGGGCTCCTCGTGAGCCAGCCCGGCTGAGTCACCGCGGGGTTGTGTAACCGGTGTTCCCTGTTTGCACGGATTTTCAGGAAACCAGGGCTCCCTGTTTCCACAGATTTGCTGGGAGCAGGGGCAAGGATTTTGCAGCATCCTTCAGATCTAGAAGGGGCCTTCAGCCTCGCAAGCAGCAGCGCAAGGCTAAGGGTGCTGCTGATGGGTGTCCAGGGGCTGTAGGACACCAAGACGCTCCCAGTTCCCACTGCCTTGCTGCATGGATGGAAATCCAGGCTTGGTGTTGGATTCAGCTCTGCTGGTGCCTTAAATTGTCTCCCATCCACACCAGGAGCACGCAGCCCCCACCAGCCAGGACAGCCTCTCTTGCTCAATGAGGCAGCAAAGCTCATCTTCTGTCTGGACAGAAAAAACCTGGTCGACAAACCCCGACTTCCACCAGACAAGCCTAAATCCATCAGAATTAGCCAACAACCCAGCCAAGGCATGTTTCAGTGAGCTTTTTAAAGCCACACGCTCCAGCAGTGACTCTGGCAGACACTGAATGCTTGGAGGGGGAGGATTTGAGCTCAGGATGTCCCAGCTCCCATGGAGAGGTGAGAATTATGTCGGTGCCCAACCCTTCCAGCAAGGATTTATCAGGCAGCATTATGGCTCTATAAAACCCTGTTTTAGTTGCCCTGGGCGAGTATTTTACCTTGGCAGCTGATATAGCCGTGTAATAACCATCATTATTCCCACCAAGGTCTCACAGATGTGCTGCTGCTGCCAGGGAGGGTGAGTCTGCTGCAAAATCCTATCACAGAAATGTTAAAACCATAGAAAGATTTAGGTTGGAAGGAACCTTAAAGCTCATCTCATTCCAAGCCCTGCCATGGGCAGGGACACCTTCCACTATCCCAGGTTGCTCCAAGGGGTCCAGCCTGGCCTTGGACACTTCCAGGGATGATGCTCAAAGAGGGACACGAAGCAAAGAGTAAAAGAACCTCAGGAGGAAATTTTATAGTGCTGCTTCAGTAGTAAAATTATGGTGTTTAAAAGTGGCTGAAAAGGGTGAATCAGGAAAAATCAGGGTGGTTACTCCCCAAACGAGGTCTGGCAGCCCAGCCAGACAGGCTTTGGGTTCAGGGAGGAGCACAGTTCACTCCTACCCCAAGCCAAGCAGAGCCATTTGGTCATGAAATAAACCTGCATTTCATACCCTTGTTGTAAGCAATAATGGTTTTAAACCCTGAAGATGAAAAAACCCCATATCTGCATTAATTAGGGCTATTTTTTTTAAATCATAGGAGATGAATATACATAAAAAACCTTTTTATTTTCTAGAACTTCTAGGTGTTGGCCCTGCAGCAGCCTCGTTAAGAGCTATTTACTGTTCAATGTAGAAGCAGGGGCACCATAATTCAATCAGCACTGATTTAACAAGCGATAAGAGAGGTTTGCCCAAGGCCTCCTGACCCATTTCCTTATCTCATTCCTGTAGTGGTGGATTTTGCCCCAAAGGCCAAAGCCTCAGCAAACATCATTCATTTTTTTCTGATACACTAAAAAAACACCATGAGAAAGAAGGGTAAAAAAGGGCAGGTTTGTTTCATGGCTGGTCTGGGCACACAAGGGATTTTTGAACTCTCTGGGAAGTCTCTAATGGGAAAATTTTCCTGACTGCATTCAGCATCATATATAAAAATGACTTATCATGGAATCACAGAATGGTTTGGGTGGGAAGGACCTTAAAAGTTCATCTCATTCCACCCCCTGCCATTGGCTGGGACACCTTCCACTATCCCAGGTTGCTCCAAGCCCCGTCCAGCCTGTCCTTGGACACTTCCAGGGAAGCAACAACTTCTCTGGGCAACCTGTGCCAGGGCCTCACCACCCTTACAGGGAAGAATTCCTCCCTAATATCCCATCTAACCCATTGCCCCTTGTTCTGTCTCTCCATCCCTTGGCCCAAGTCCCTCTCCAGCTCTCCTGGAGCCCCTTTAGGCCCTGGAAGGGGCTCTGAGGTCTCCCTGGGTCCTTCTCTTCTCCAGGTGAACACCCCCAGCTCTCTCAGCCTGGCTCCAGAGCAGAGAGGCTCCGGCCCTTGGGACAATTTATCTCAAAACTGAACAAATTATCTCAAAAACGATCAACTTATCTCAAAAACTGACATGTTTTCAGCCCAAACCAACTGAAATAGGGGCAGGAGCTTTGATACTTCCCCAAAGAGGGCAGAAAGTCATCAGTCTGTGTAAAGTTTTAGTTCATGCTTTCGTTTCTTGAAAAAGACACAATACTTGCAGGAAAACCAGGTGGCTGCTCCCTCCTGAACAACCCACGGAGGACACGGGCAGAGCTCGAAGGATGGGCTCCCTGGTGACTCAGAACAAGGCAAAATAAAAGGTGTTTTATGGGACTGCACTGTTTAAAATTGCTTCTATGTGGCTTCTGGGCGAAAACCTTGCTGGAAATAAGGAGGTGTGAGGAATTCAGAGGTAACTGACAGAGTTACTGGGAGAAATAAATGTTAGTGATGTCCTGACTGCAGCTCCGCATGACTGGAGGCACCGAGGCCCTCGGAGCCGGATCATACAAAGGGCAGGACAAAACCCAGGTTATTTCTCCTGTGTTTTATGTCAACAAAACCTCGCAGACAACGTGGAAAACTGAAATCAACCTTCACAAGGAGAGCGAAGAAACCCTGTGGAGTCAGAGGGAAGTTAGGCAGGTTACAAGTGATATTTTTAAAAAATTATTTTGATTGGTAAAGCACAAATAAAAACATCGTGAAGGGGTGGTTAAATATTACATGTAAAGGCATGCAGTGGTCCAAGGGCCACTGCACACAGAGTATCGAAGAATAAAAACATTTAAACACATCAAAAACATCTCCAATTTCACTGCAGAAGTACTGGGATGTGCAGCCAAGTGTATTAAATTTTAGTTTTCTGATTTTTTTCATCACTTCACTAGGAAATTTTCTCAAGCCAAAATCAATCTTTAAAATGTGAGTGTGACCAAAATTTAATTTGATATAAATGGAGCCAGGGGAAAACAGGAAATATGCTCATTGGTTTTTGATCACTGATTAATTATTTTTGGTGCCAGGCCTCATGGTCTTTTCATTTCTGAGGATGGTAGGGAGGATAGTTTATTCCCTCCTCCTCACAGAGAAGGGTGAGAAAAGAATAAAAAAAGGATGATTTTTTTGTCATTTAAGAGAAGATTTAGTACCATTGTGGTTTAGAACAGGGCTTGAAACTGGCTATTGAGATGATTTGTCTGTTCTTCATACTCCTGAAAATCAGCCAAAATGAGGGAAAAAGGGTCAGTCAGCAGAGTAACACAGGGAAATCTCGCTGCATTTCCAGATGAAAACTTCAAGGGATGCTGGCAGGATGGAGGTGGGATGGAGACAGGATAGTGGTAGGGTGCAAGGAGGGTGGAGTAGAAAAGTCAGATGGGATAGAGGCAGGCTGGAGGAGGGAAGCAGGAGGATCATGGAATCTCAGGATGGTTTGGGTGCGAAGGGACCTTAAAGATCATCCTATTCCACGGGCAGGGACACCTTCCACTATCCCAGGTTGCTCCAAGCCCTGTCCAACCTGGCCTTGGACACTGCCAGGGATCCAGGGGCAGCCACAGCTTCTCTGGGCACCCTGTGTGATGCAGGTGGATTTGAAAAGGGATGGGGGTGGGATGCAGGTGGGATTTAGGAAGGAACAGGCAGGTTGGAGGAGGAAAACCAGATGCGAGAGAGGCTGGCTGGAGGAGAGAAACAGGCAGGAAAAGGGATGGAGATGGGATAGCAAAGGGTGGGATACAGGTGGGATTCAGGAAAAATGCAGACAGGTAGGTGGAGGAAAACTAGATGGGACGGAGATAGGATGGAAGAGGGAAGCAGGAAGGATATGGATGGGATCAAGGGCGGATAAAGGTGGAATGCAGGTGGGACTGAGCAGGAATGCAGGCAGGTTGGAAGAGGAAAACAAGACGGAATGGAGTACGGCAGGAAGGGAGAAAGGCAGGAGGAAGGGGATGGGATGGGATGGGATGGGATGGGATGGGATGGGATGGGATGGGATGGGATGGGATGGGATGGGATGGGATGGGATGGGATGGGATGGGATGGGATGGGATGGGATGGGATGGCAAAAGGTGGAACACTTGTGGGATAGAGGAAGGTCAGAAGCAGATTGGAGGAGAGATACAGGCAGGATGGACGTGGAATTGAGGAAGGATGCAGGCAGCTTAGAGGTACGCAAAGTAGGTGGGATGGATGTCAGGAGGAGGAAGGATACAGGCAGAAGCAGGGAGGCAGAAGGAGGCATGAGGGAAGCAGGAGGAAGGAGGGATGCAGGCAGGAGGAGGGATGCAGGCAGGAGGAGACAATGAGCCGGGAGCAGGGATGGAGCCAGGAGCAGGGATGGAAGAAGGAGGGAAGCAGTCAGGAGCAGGGATGCAGGCAGGAGGAAGGAGGGAAGCAGGCAGGAGGAGGGAATGAGCCGGGAGCAGAGATGGAAGAAGGAGGGAAGCAGGCAGGAGCAGGGACGGAGCCGGGAGCAGGGACGGACGGAGGGAGGGAGGGAGGGAGGGAGGCGGGCAGCCGGCAGGATGCTGTCACGCCGGGGGCGGGCCGGCCCGGGATGACTCAGCCTCCGGGAGCTGCCCCGGCCGTGGCTACCGAGCGCTCGCGGGGCCGTCAGTCCCGGTGAGTCCCGGTGGGTCCCGGGGAGTGTCGGGGACGCGCATAAGAAGCGCAGCGGGCGCGGGTGCGGACGCGGCGGCGGCGGGGACCGGTAAGGGAGGGGATGCGGTGGGGCGGGGGGAATGGGGCACCCCCTTCCACGGCTCCGTGAGGGCCACGGAACACCCGCGGGGGCAACAGCAGCAGCGTCTCCCGCTTCTTCCAGTGGCGTTTTGGGGGATTTTTGTCCGTGGCTAGTGCGGGATGCGAAATGCGGGGTGAGGGAGGGGGATGCGCTGCGGCGCAGGGGTGCGGGTTGTTGCAGGGAAAATGAACCCTCAAAACGCATCAAACCTTCAGGAAGGGCCACGGGAGGAGAGAGGAAACCTTGTTTTTATGATAGAGGCAGGGAAAACACCGCAGCCCTGCTCGTCAGCTGACGCCGAGGTCGGTTTGGCACCCTGGGAACATCCCGTGATGCACAGCCCAGCCTGGTTTGGACCAGGACCGTGGCTTGGGAGTGGCGCTGGAGGAGCTGCCGTGCATCCCTCTGGCCTGGCATGAATCCCTCACCCCCCTATCCCACTCTCAGGGATGCTCTGCGGGCATGATCGCTTCCTTCTGGCATTTTCCTGCGGGCTGCAGATGAAGGGAAGGGATTTCCGTAGCACGGGGTGTCTGGGGGCTTGTGCAAGACTCTGGTTTATGGATTGGTCTGTAAGAAAAAGAGGAAAAAAAAATCAGCGCAGCTTCACTGGGGAGGAATCTCGTGCTTTCTGTGCATGGAAGCTGCAGAGGTGAGTGCTGCAGCTTGTGTCAGGAGGGAGTTATTTTGTCAGATACAGAGCAGCCAGGTCTAGTAGGGTTGAAACTAGATGATCTTTAGGATCCCTTCCAACCCAAACCTTTCTAGGATTCTGTTGTCTGACCTGTGCCAGTGATCTGGCTTTGCTGGAAGGGAATAAGTGTGGGGAGGAGCGCCTCATGTTGTTTTTTTGGGTTTTTTTCTTGAAGAAAAAATAATTCGAGCTTTGGTAATGCAGCGAGAGCTCTGATGAAGTCACCAGACCACGGGTTTGGTGCCGCCAAGCTCACCTGGTGACACAGCAGGCTGAGCTGGATCGGGAGCTGCAGCTGAACCTTTATGGCTTTGCTTTGTTGTGGCTCGGAGTCACAAGCCCTGGCAAAGAGAACAAAGGACAAAGCTCGGCCCAGGCGAAGGGCTGGTGCTGAGCAGGGCACATGGCTGGGCTGTGCTGAGCACCCCTGGCTCTGGAGGAGTGGGGGGTGTTGTAGAAGGAGGGTGGGACGGCTTTTACCTTCCTCAGAGCCCTGGAGAAGGTGTGGATGCCTCTGTCTGTGCCTGCAGGGGCTTGGCCCAGACAGTGTAGGGGCTGGGAGATGCTTCAGGACTCTGACTTATCTGTGGTCTGACCTGCCTCGGCTGAGTCATGTGAGCTGGGCTCGGAATAGCCGGTTTGGGGGTTGGGTCGTTGTTGTTTTTTTTTCCTTAAATAAAGTTAAATGGGACTTGTGGGCTTTGATTTTGGGGAAGGAGACCTTTGTGGTGCAAAGGTGAAGGGATTTGCTGCTGTGGGCGCTGCCTTGGCTGCTGGGAGGGCGACGTGGGATCCTGCTGATGTCTGGAATGACAGGGTTCGACTACCAGGAGCTGTGTCCGTGAGAAAACAGGCAGGGAGCTGCCCCTGGCTCCCAGATCTGGTCAGGAGGGATGGAGACGGCACTTGGGTGGTGTCTCCTCCTTCCCTCCTCCTCTGCGACAGCACAGAGGGCTGTGGCTGTGCTGGTGCTGCAGCATCCACCCACAGCCCTTCGGGTGCTCTCCTCCCTCGCAGGCTGCAGCTGCTCTGAGCGGCTCCTGCAGAGCCTTCGGCCTCGCTGCCCCCTCCTCGAGAGGGGCTGCACTCAGCTGCCCCAAATTTCCTCTTTCTAAGCACCCAGCTGGCGGAATCGTGAGTGTCCTGTCCCGCCCAGGGTCAGGTGTGCTGGTGGGTGTTTATTTCCTGCTCATCCTTCAAGAAATGGCATCAGCAGATGCTTTGGATCCCAAAGTATTCTCTGCTCTCAGTCCAGGGGAAGGTGGAGCAACCTGAGGGGCTCTTTGCAAGCCCCAAGCATCCTCCTGCCACCACCTGGGGAGTTCTGCAGGGTGAAGCTGCCGTGTCCTGGGAAGCCCGACAGCCTTGTTTCTGTTTCCAGGCTGATGGGCTGTGGTGGGATAGAGCTGTGCATCAGCCTTAGCCGGGGTTATCCTGAAGCTGAGGCACCTCTAGAGACGCTGGGGGGTACAAAGGGAAGGGATCTGCTGGGGTTCCTGGAGAAACTCCTCTGACCTGTTTGCTGTGCACCAAGGGCTGCAGATGGTGGGGTGCAGCAGCTGTGATGCAATTTTGGTTTTGGGGCTGCTGCTCTGGGGTTTAAGCGGCTGTGAGGTTTTAGGGGGAGGAGGGGTGTGAGGAGGAGATAGCGGTGCTGGGGGAAGCGGCAGTGTGATAACGCTGCCAGGGGAAGCTCTTGCTGCTGGGATCAGCTGGGACAGGGGGGTGAGGGAGGAAACCAGCAGCTTTTTCTCACTGTAGGGTCTCGGGGGTTGTTGTGGTTGGGCTGCATGTGACCCGTGGCCGGTGGGAATCCGTCCTGCCAGTCCCGTGCCTGTGTGTCCTATTTATAGACCTGCTGTACACAGGATAAAGCTAGGGAGAAGGGGGGGGGTTAGGGAGGAAAAAATCCCACGGGATTGAGCATTTCCCCACCGGGGATACCTGGTGCCAGCTGAGAGTGTCAGTTGCCCACCATCCCAAACTCCACAGCCATGGGAGACCTCATAGAATAATAGAAAGGTTTGGGTTGGAAGGGATGTTTAAAGGGCATTTAATTCCAACCCCTCTGCCACGGGCAGGGACATCTTCATATATTTTAACTGTATATCAGGTTGCTCAGAGCCCTGTCCAACCTGACACTGAATGTTGTTGGGATGGGGCATCCCCCATCTCTTGGGGCAACCTGTTCTAGTGCCTCACCGCCGTCAGAGGGAGCAATTCCTTCCCAGTATCCCACCTAACCCTGCCCTCTGCCAGTGGGAAGCCATTCCCTGTGTCCTGTCCCTCCATCCCTTGTCCCAAGTCCCTCTCCAGCTCTCCTGGAGCCCCTTTAGGCACTGGAAGGGACTCTGAGGTCTCCCTGGAGCCTTCTCTTCTCCAGGCTGGACACCCCCAGCTCTCTCATGACCCACAGGGAGGCTCCATGCCCACAGGAGACTTGGCAAGAGGTGGTTGTTTTTTTTTTTTTTGGCTAAAGATCCATCTGGCTCCCAGCTATTTGCTTTGCTGGGCTTGCTGGCCCTGGGCCATGGCCGTGGTGCAGATGCGAAGCAGCAGAGCTGAAACTCTGCCTGTTGGAGGAGGAAACAGCCGGGATCTATTTTCAGTTCGGTTTCGGGTTGCCTGGAGTGTGTGGTCTGGTAACCCGAGGCCGGGAGATGTCCCGTGTTTGTCCCTCAAAAGCTGGGTGCGAGCAGCAACATCGATGCCTGGCAGGGTGGTTTTCAGCCTGTCAGCAGATTTACAAACATCCTGCTGGGGAAAAAAAAATTTAATCATGTGACTTCAGGCCTCAAAAACGCCTCCTGCCTGTGCTATGGGAAATACCGAGCTGACTGCAGGAAGTACAGAGGGTTTTGTGGTTTGATATTTGTGTATGTGTGTATTTTTTTTCTATTTTTTTTTTTTTCAGGCTTTTTATTAAAAAGGTGCTTCAGCTCAGGCTGGTTACCTGCAGGCTTCCTGTGGCCTGTCGTAGGCAAAAAGCACAGTTGCATTAGAAATGTGTATTTATTTTCCTGGGTGTAACCTCCTTCCTGCTGTGTAAGCAGGGGAGCACTGCCAGCGAGTCCCTTGCCTGTGAAAACCTCTGAGCAAAGCAAATATTCATGAAACCCCTGCAAATATGCATAAAACCCCTTCAGAGAGGTGAGATTTAAGAGTGGGGCGACCCATGTGCTGCTGAAACTCAGCTGTCTTTTTGGGCCGAGCGTCCTGCTGAAAGCGCAGGGAAGGGGGAACAAATAAAATAAATGGTGGGAAGGAGGAGCGGGAAAGGAAGAAAAAAGCCCCTTTTATCCGGTGAGCTGCAGCCGCCTGGGCTCGCTGCTGGCAGAAAGTAGGACACTCCTGCTGGGTTTTCTGCTCTGGAGAGGCTAAACTTGGCCGGGAGTGGGTGGAAGCAGGCGGCAGGGAGGGGTGTGTGTGTGTGTGTCTGCCATCCCCATCCCCTGCCCATCCAGCTCTGCTGCTGCTGCTGCTGTGGGGCTGCTGGCAGGAGCCGCGGGTCCGGTTTAAACCTGGGCTTGCAAAGGTGATTACACGTTCAGCTCGCTGAGATGAGCAGGAATTAGAGCCTGAATATCTCTGCCGTGGAGGATCCGAGATCTCGGGGTGGATGTGGGGCTGGTGGGAGGGTTAGGAGGAGGAGGAGGGTGCCCTGGTGTGTTTGCAGCGATAAAGGAGCTCGTGGCCTCGTGATGTGTCTGAGTCAGGCGTGGAGACGAGGAACAAGTGGCTGCTGGCGCTGGGGGTTAATTTGGAGTTGGGCAATTCAGCGTGAATTAGGTTAAAGGAGAGCAGGGAAACCAAGGAGCCCTGGAACGTCTGTGGGGTGGGTGGTGCTTGTGCTCCTGGGCCATTCTTTCCTGCTCCTGGATTTCCCCTGCATCTCTGATCCCCAAACTGGGGCTTTCCTCATGCCTTGCACCTCCCTGGGGAAAAGCCCCAGTGGCAGGGGACAGCAGCCACAGGCAGCTCTGGTGCCTGCTGACCCCCCTGTGCATGGGCAGGGGGTCACACCTGGGCCTGTGACCCCAATCTGGGTCCCCAGGGCAACGGGCTGGCCAAAATGAGGCTGTAAAGTCCAAAAACATAATTTGGAGTAATGTCTTTAAAGGGAAGAGCAGGGCCAGGGCCTATCAAGTCGCATGCCTGAAGTTTGCTGTGGAGGTGGGATGTCACTTATTCCTTCTCCTGGTCCTTATTCTCCATTTTTGTGGAAGTAAACACAGGTTTTAATACCCTCCAAATCCCTTGGATCTGCTTCAAGAGGTATTTTCCTGCTGCTGCTAATCCTGTAGTGATCAACAAACAAGGTTGCCTTTATCTGATTTCTCCTGAGCTCCAGGAAGGGGGTTGTTACTGTGCTCCTGTGTCTCTCCTGACCTTTGGGGGAACTGGGGATCTGGAGGGACCTGGTGCAGGCACACATTTTATCCTCCCACGTGTTGCTGCAGCTGAGCCCAGTTTGGGGATGTTTCCAACGATGCTCCAATCTGGCTGCAGGTGGAGTATCCCGTTCAATAGCCAAGATGTGGCCGTCCGTGTCCCTGCTGTGTGTCCTGGTGGCCTTCGCCAGCGCTCGCAGCGTTCCCTACTTCCCTCCTCTCTCTGATGACCTGGTCAACCACATAAACAAGCTCAACACCACCTGGAAGGTGAGTACTGGGCTGATGATTTGGGGGTTTTTTTTTGGACACGCTGCTGACAGTCTCCATGTGGGATTTAGTGGCCGAGCTTTGGGAGTGTCACCACGGTGGTGACATCAATCCAGCCTTGGTTCCAGCTGACTTTTCCAGTGAGGTGATGCTCTCAGGGGTTCCTGCAGTGACAGGGGACTGTGGGGCTCCTCTTTGGAGCAGAGCAGGATGGATTTGTGGAGTCAGAGCAATGTAAGAGGAGGAAACTCTGCAGGAGGCTGGAAACAAGCAGCGGGTGTCCAGTTATTGGTGACCTGTCCCTCCTTGGCCCGTTTGCTGTGCCCAAAGCCTCGAGGTGGACCTTACTGGTCCTGATGGGCTGATCCTGGGCTGTGTTCTGTGTCTGTAGGTAGCTGGCTCTTGGCCCCTGGGCTTTGCAGCAATCCCAGACTCTGGTTGGGATTCGGGGAGCTCTGGAGCACTGGGCTGCGGTCCCAGCGATGCTCTTGGTGGCTCTGGAGAGTCGTGTCCCAATTCTGTGTGTCTCTTCCCAGGCAGGGCACAACTTCCACAATGCTGACATGAGCTACGTGAAGAAGCTCTGCGGCACCTTCCTGGGTGGGCCCAAGCTCCCCGAGAGGTGAGTGCAGGGAGGAGAAGGTGACACTCCAGTAGAAGCTTGTGTGGGTCCTCCATGAGCATCTGGAGTGGGTGAGGGGCTCTCCTGGCAGGCTGTGGGCAGCAGGGTGGGCATTGGTGCAGCTCAGTGGACATTGTTCATGGAATTAAGCACGGAGCACACGTGAGGGGGAAAATCCGTCCCGTGTCCTGCCAGATACTTGGCCAAGTTGTGCAATTTGTTACCCCTGAAAATGAGCCCGCCAGAGGAGCTGCTGACCTCCTCTGAGGACATCACAAGTATTTGTGCTCCTTCAGTAAGCAAACAACAGCCCTCGTCCTCCAGGTCACCTTCAGAGGAGGCTGGAGAGTGCAGTGCACCCAGTTGTGGGTGGCTGCTGTTCCTCTGACAGCATTTCCCTCTCCTCACAGGGTGGATTTTGCTGCAGACATGGAGCTGCCCGATAACTTCGACTCGCGGACGCAGTGGCCCAACTGCCCCACCATCAGCGAGATAAGAGACCAGGGCTCCTGTGGCTCCTGCTGGGTAAGGACGGGGCGGTTTAATGTTGTTTTGATAAAATTTGCTGGGCAAAACCCATGTTTTTGAATTTGCTGGTGAACCCCCTGCCATGGGCAGGGACACCTTCCACTATCCCAGGTTGCTCCAAGCCCCATCCAGCCTGACCTTGGACACTTCCAGGGATCCAGGGGCAGCTACAGCTTCTCTGGGCAACCTGTGCCAGGGCCTCACCACCCTCATAGGTGCAGTAATCACACAAGGGCATGGACTTCACACACAAGATGGAAAGTGCAAAGCCTTTATTGCGCACTCAGAATTCCCTAAATACCAGCACCTAACAGGATATCACATCATATAAACAGGAAAGATGTTCACCTCAGTGTCCCCCAATCACCTGGGGTATTGCACAGACATTGCCTATTATGGTAACAGGTAAACAATACCCTATAAGGTCACAAACTACAATTATTACGTCTCATAGGCCCAGCACTGTCCACAAACCCACAATCCTCTCTCAGCCCATCCCCGGTGACCTGGATGCACTCCCAGGGTCACCTCCGGGTCCAGGAAAGAGGCTCTCTCTCCGGCCCTCAGGGCCTATCTCTCTTCCAGCACATAGTGCACCCCAACAATAGGGAACAATTCCTTCCCAATATCCCATCTATCCCTGCCCTCTGGCAGTGGGAAGCCATTCCCTGTGTCCTGTCCCTCCAGCCCTTGGCCCAAGTCCTCTCCAGCTCTCCTGGAGCCCCTTTAGGCACTGGAAGGGGCTCTGAGATCTCCCTGGAGCCTTCTCTTCTCCAGGTGAACACCCCCAGCTCTCCCAGCCTGGCTCCAGAGCAGAGGGGCTCCAGCTCTCAGAGCATCCTTGCTGCCCTTTGTGGGGAGACACTGTGGGATGCTGCAGTGTCTGAGCTCCTGGGTGGCTTCTCCCAGCTGGGGCATGCCTGCTGCACTCATTTCCAGGAGGTTTCCTGGTTTCTCTGGCCAGCTCTAATGGGTGTTTTGGGGTTGCCCTCAGGCTTTTGGCGCCGTGGAAGCGATTTCAGACCGGATCTGTGTCCACACCAACGCCAAGGTCAGCGTGGAGGTCTCAGCTGAGGACCTGCTGTCGTGCTGTGGCTTCGAGTGTGGCATGGGGTGAGCTGCTCCTGGTCCTTGTGCACTGGGAAGGTGGCTGGGAGGAGCAGGGACAGACCCTGGAGGTGCTGATTGCTTCAGCCCTGCCTTCATTACCTCCCTAATGAGCAGGAAGCTCCTCCAGAGGTTTGTGCGGTGGATGAGGGAGTTAGGTGGGAACAGAAAGGTGATTCCAGGGACTGAAAGTCCCTCTGGAACACATCCTGCCCCCAGCATCGTGGATGGTGATGGCTGCAAGCACATAGTGATGCTGTCCCACGCAGAGCTGGCAGGTGCTGATGCCAAAGGAAAGATCTTCCATAGTCCCAGATCCTTGGTTTTCAGGCACTGTGGCTTTTCCAGCTGTTGAGCACAGGGTGGGGAGTTGAGTCTCCAAGTCCTGTTGCTCCTGGCAGCAAAGGCTGATCAGGGACCTGGTAAGGAGGCACTTTGGGGTGTGGAGCCATGGGTGCTCTTGGTTCTCTTCCTGAGGCCTTGGTGTGTCAAGGCAAATCCCAGGGAAGGTAGGAACAGACTAAAAAAAGGTTTTATGTGCCCAAAGCTTCCCTTGAACCATCCCAGGCTGGCTCCCTTCCCCTGCCTCTCCCAAAGTGGGGTGGCTGGGGCTGGAGCTGGTGCCTCTCCCCCCAGGTGCAATGGTGGTTACCCCTCCGGCGCGTGGAGGTACTGGACAGAGAGGGGCCTCGTGTCCGGGGGTCTCTACGACTCCCACGTGGGTAAGTCCTGGCAGATGCCCTTGGGAAAGCAGAGGAGCGTCTCTGCTTGGTTGAGGTTTGTGTTTTTTGGGATGCTTCTCTCCTGGTCTGCATCCCTGTGGCTGTTCCCTCCTTCAGCTCGAGCACCTCTGCAGTCCCAGCTGGCTGCTCCTGCCCCCATGGCTCCTTCTGGTCACTCCTTTGGGACAGAGGTCCCTGAGCAGCACCCAGAGGCAGGAGGCCCATCTGGGAGAGGAGCCAGGAACCCTTAACAACCTCCCAGGGCTCCTGTTTCCATAGCAGGAACGAATCAGGCTGTGAATTTTGTGTTGTTGCTGGTTTTGAACCAGTTCAATACACTTTGGATGAGGTCAGGAGTCTTCCTGACAAGTTTCCCCTTCAAAAAATAACTTCCAGACTGGAACCCTCTGCCTCCTCCTGGCATGACTATGAGCTGGTTCATGTTTCCCCCTTTTGGAGAGGATGGTGGGAAGCAGGTCTGGAGGGACACCCGTTGCTGATGGAGGGATTGCCCATCTGGCAGGGGAAGACCGTCTCCTGCACCCCACTGATTTGTGGGGTTCCTGGGGCATAAACGCCCTTTCTTGGGGCTTCTGGTGCCTTTTCCAGCGTGGCTGTTGGGATCTTTGGGGACAGCCAGTTGATGTCACCTCTGTCCTGGACAGGCTGCCGGCCCTACTCCATCCCACCCTGCGAGCACCATGTCAACGGCACCCGGCCCCCCTGCACCGGGGAGGGAGGGAGCACCCCGAGATGCAGCCGGCACTGCGAGCCTGGGTACTCACCCTCGTACAAGGAGGACAAGCACTATGGTAAGGGAGCTGCTCTTTGTGGCGTCAGGGTGGGCTTGGCAGGACCGGACCCATCCCTGGTGGTTTTTTCCTGTGCCCTGTCCCTGGAGGCTCCAGTCTGGTGGTCCTGGGGCAAACCTGAGCAGATGCACAAGTTTGTGTTTGCTGAGGCTCAGCTGGGAAAGGGGGAACTGGCAGAACTGGTTTGAGTCCTCGTGGTGCATGTGGCTGGCTTGAAGAGTGTGGTGCTGAGCCCCATCTGGTGTCAAAGCCAACTCCAAGTCTCCTTGGCAGCAGCCTGCCTGGTACATTTAGGATAATCCGGCTGTTTCTTGGAGGTTTGTCTTCTCCTTGACCCTTTTGGGTTGTTTTAAAAAGGAGGTTGTAAAAGGAGAAAGTGTCCCTTCCCACTAAAGATGTCTGGAATAAGTCTTTGGGTACAGAGTAGGACTCAGATTAAATAATTCCCTGTGGAAGAGTGGTGGCTGGAGCCCACTTTTCCTGCCTGGCTGTGTCAGGAGCCTCTGGAGCAGCTGGGTTTGAATTTAACCTGAATTTAGGTGCAAGAGGCCTCTTGCAGGGTCACACTGAGCAGGCTTGGTCGAGCCATCCTGTGTGACCTGACAATGCCATCCTAATGGTGGGAATTCTTTTCCTTTAAGGCATCACATCCTACGGAGTCCCTCGCAGTGAGAAGGAAATCATGGCTGAGATCTACAAGAACGGCCCAGTGGAAGGAGCCTTCATTGTCTACGAGGATTTCCTGATGTACAAATCAGGTGAGCAGCAGCACTGGGGCTGTGGGGGGAGCCCTGTTCCCTGCTTCATCCATAGGGTCCCTTTTTTTGTGGCCCTGGTCTGTCTACTCCAGTGTGGGAGGACATCTCAAGCTCACACTCGAGTATCTGATGTGGCAAGGACGTGGGCAGATGCCATCTCCTGTATCCATGGGTTCATAGCAGGGGGGGAAAGTGCTTGGGACTGGATCAGGGAGGAGCCCTAATGGGAACCACCCCAAAGTCCAGCTGACAACAGCTCAGATTTTAGGACCTCAAATCTCTTGTTCTGAACTGCCTTTGAGCCGCTTGGGGAATGTCTCTCGGTGTCCTGTGTGCTGAGCTGGTGCCGAGCATCAGTCACAGAATCATGGAATGGTTTGGGTGGGAAGATAATGATTAAAAAATCATCTCATTCCAACCTCTGCCATGAGCAGGGACGCCTTCCACTATCCCAGGTTGCCCCAAGCCCCGTCCAGCCTGGCCTTGGACATTTCCAGGGATCCAGGGGCAGCCACAGCTTCTCTGGGCACCCTGTGCCAGGGCCTCCCCACCCTCACAGGGAAGAATTTCCTCCTAACACCCAACCTAAATCTCCCATCTTTTAGTTTAAAACCTTCCCCTCTTGTCCTATCACCATCTCCCCATACAGAACTCCTTCCTCCAGACTCTGCATGAAGTTTCAGTTTCACATTCAACCAAAAACTCCTCAGCCGCTCTGGGGGTTGTGATACCGGGTGTCTCCCGGGCTGTGAGCGCTCTGCGGTGTGGACAAGCAGTGCCTGTTGACATTTTGGGGTGTTTTTCCCTTGCAGGGGTCTACCAGCACGTGTCTGGGGAGCAGGTGGGAGGCCACGCCATCCGCATCCTGGGCTGGGGCGTGGAGAACGACACTCCGTACTGGCTGGTGGCCAACTCCTGGAACACCGACTGGGGAGAGAACGGTGAGAGCCGCCCGGAATCCCCGCCCCATGCCCCGTTCCCTTGGCAGGACGATGGATGGAGAGAGTGACTTTTTTTTTTTATTTTTGCTCTTGGTGTTCTCCCAGGCTTCTTCAAAATCCTGCGAGGAGAGGACCACTGTGGCATCGAGTCTGAGGTTGTGGCCGGCATCCCCAGGACGGAGCAGTACTGGAAGAGGATGTAACTCTGATCAAACCACAAATAATCCTGAGTCCCTGATGCTTTTAACTGATAGCGGGTTGGGTGCAGAGACCCTCCTTTCTAAAAGAGACTCTAGTTCAGGTTACTTTATTAAAGCTTTTTATCTTTTTTTTTTTTTTTCCATTTTTGTTGGTTGGGTTTTTTTGTTTTAAATTTTTGGGTTTGATTTTTAAATGGTACGGTGGAGCTGGAGGTGGAACTGCTCTCTGCCAGCCTCCTGCTCCTGGTGGGTCACAGCAGGACATTGGGGCATTCCCTGCTCAGAGGACTGCTGGAGAGCTCGCTGCCCTCTTGGAATTTGGTTAGCCTGGACCCCTTCCAGCCCAGTTTGCTACTGGGAGGGCAGGAAACGGTAGCTTTGTGCTGGGATTAGGGACTTGGTGGGGCAGCAGAGGTGGATGCTGCTGGAAAGCCATGGCCAGGGGGGACTGTGCACCCCCAGATGGGTTGATCTGACTGTTAGCACCCGAAACAAGCAGGGAAGAATTTCCTGTGAGTGTGTGCCTTGAATTGGCTAAATTTAGACCTATTAAGGACAAAATACTGCTGAACTTGATGTGGGGGTGGCTCTGGCCAGGGCTGCCTGCCCCAAGTCCCTCGTGCATCACCTGCTCTGCTCCATCCTTCTGGCTTTTCAAACCACTTCTTCCTCAGCTGTTCACTGGCTTTTTTATCTGCTGTGCTCTGGGGTTATTGATGCTGGGGAAGGGCCTGGCTGGAGCTCCACGATCAGAAACCCTGGAAGCAGCTGGGAGGGAGCTGGGAAGAGCAAAGCCCTTCTCCATGGCTGAGCAGCTTGATATGTGCAGGTTGTAGCTGGGCAAGGGTGCAGCACCCAAATTTGGGGTGCTTTGGGACTGCAGGTGCTGAATGCTGAGCTGAGGGATGGGTCCCAAGTCTGCTGCAGGCAGCTCAAGCAGATGCTTGGAGGTGTCTCACTAACTTGGACACAATTAAAGCTTTTTTTTCTTGAGCCACAGGCGTTAAGGAAGGTAAAAAACCTTATTTTTGTTACTGGGGGGAGGTGTAATAGGTTGTGTACAGGAGGAATCATGTGACTTGCCAACACTAATATAGCAAAGAGCTTTTCTTTTTTTAATTTTAAAGCACAACATCTATTACTGAGCTGAGGCTACGGGTCTGAAACGTGTGAAGCAGGCTCTCCATGCACTGTAAAATAGCCCCTTACCTCTGCTTGCTCAGACAGCAGTGAGGCAGAGCTGTGCTGTGTTTGGCTGGAACACCTGTGCCAATAAATGATTTCTCCAGTGTCTCGGCTCCTGGCCTGTGGTTGCTTCTGCCTGACTTCCACCACCTCAGAGGGTTGTCTGGTGTGGAAGCCAGGTGAGACCTTTCTGTCTTCAGAGAATGGTTTGGGTTGGAAGGGACCTTAAAGCTCCTCCAGTTCTACCCCCTGCCATGGGCAGGGACACCTTCCACTAGCCCAGGCTGCTCCAAGCCCCGTCCAGCCTGGCCTTGGACACTTCCAGGGATCCAGGGGCTGCCACAGCTTCTCTGGGCACCCTGTGCCAGGGCCTCACCGCTCTCACAGGGAACAATTTCCTCCCAATATCGCATCTATCCCTGCCCTCTGGCAGTGGGAAGCCATTCCCTGTGTCCTGTCCCTCCGTCCCTTGTCCCCAGTCCCTCTCCAGCTCTCCTGGAGCCCCTTTAGGCACTGGAAGGGTCTTTAAGGTCTCCCTGGATCCTTCTTTCTCCAGGTGAACACCCCCAGCTCTCCCAGCCTGGCTCCAGAGCAGAGGGGCTCCAGCCCTCAGAGCATCTCTGTGGCCTCCTCTGGATTTGCTCCAGCAGCTCCACGTCCTTCTGCTGTTGGCCCCAGGGCTGGAGTAGCTCTGCACGTGGGGTCTCACCTGAGGGGGGCAGAGGGGCAGAATCCCCTCCCCTGTGCAGGTGTCAGTGCCAGCTCAGTCCTGTGGCCCTGCTGGTGACAGCCACCCCTTGGCATGTGTGCTGCTGGGGGAGAAGGTGCTTCCACCCAGATCAGAGAGCAGCCAGGACTTCCAGCAGCCCTGAGGATGCTCCTTTCAAGGTGAATTTATGGACCCTCAGCTGTGCCCCTGATTAAAATTCTTCCTCCAGGTCTGGCACACGGGGCTGTACTTTGATACCCAGAGCTGGCACCAAGGGAGCACTGGAATTTCATGAGCTGAGGGCTTGTAACTGGTGGGGGAATCACTGGTATAAAAGAAATGACAGCTGAAAAAACAAAACCAAAAAAAGATGAGCCAACGCACTTTTTTTTTTCCCAAAGAAAACTTTTAATTTCAACAAGACAGGAAGCTGCACAAAGAGAGCTACTGCAAGTTTCTGTAGAACAATAGCTTAAAACAATCTACACCAGGAACTGTGGAGCAGGGGTTCTCCTTCTGAGGAACAGCCTGGCCACAGGGGCTTGGCCTCGCAAAGGCCACCACCCTGCCCCTGGTGGCTCTGTCCTGGACCAGGCCATGGGCTCTCCTTCCCTTCACGACAGCAACGCAGCATTTGAGGGGGCTGGGTAGGGACCTTGAAAACAACAATCCACCCCAGGAGAACAGGACTTGCCTTCAGAGTGTTGTTTCCTCTTCTAAGTCCAGCCCAACATGTTTGAAGACAGCAGTGGGAGCCTCTCCCAGCTCACACATCATCTGACCCAACGCCAGAGCCAAGTGGGCCAGGGAAACCTGCCCTGGTCGCTCCCTCAGTGGCTCCAGCCTTCCCAGCTCAGGACAGGGATCACTCCTGCCTTTCAGGGTGACCAATGCCCCCCTAAAAACGCATCCCATGAGGGACAGCAGGGTGCAAACCCTGACTCCCCTGCCTTGCTCTGCCACAACCACCCATCCCCTGGGGCTGAGAGTGCAGAGCCCAGAGCCTGCAGTGGAGTCAGGCCTGGGGTTACGAGCTCAGGGCTGTGCTGGCAGCTCCCTTCTCATCTTCACCACCTCCCCAGTGCAGAAACCAGAGCTGTGTCACTGCAGGGACCATCTGTCCCAGGGCAGGGAGCTGCACAGCTGCCTTCCAGCTGAGGGCACATTCAGGTGGACAGAGCACCTCACATCCCATATATTTAACAATAAAAGGGCTCATTTCAGTATCCTTCAGCACAACAAAAATGTGACTGCAGCCTCTGCCTGTTTCCAGGCTGCAGGATGTCAGTCACTGAGGGCCAGAAGGTGGCCAGAGATTTTTTTCCCTGGGTAAGGAAGCATGTTCCTCTCCCAGCTGAAGCAGCGTCCTTCCAGCACAGAGCAGGCACCAGAGGTGAGGGAGAAGAGGCTGCCTAAGAAAGGGAGGCAAAACCCTCAGGGTTTTGCTCAGCTCTGAGCTGGAAAGATGACTCAAATCTCATGGAAGAAAAGAAACAACCGGAGTTTCTATTTCAAACCATCCTAATGGAAAAAAAAACCCAAAACCAAACCAAAAATATTCAGGTGAACAGGAAAAAAAAGGGGGAAAAAGAAGTACTCAACCCCAAACGCTGAGACTCCAATCAGCATCTGCAGCCATCCAAGCAGACAGCAAGGGCGGTGAGGATGGAGTCCAGCAGTGCCACACTGTCACCTCGGGGCTGCAGCTCCCCGGTGTCCCATCCTTGTCACCATCCCAGTGCCAGGTGCTGGGCCACCCCCACAGCAGGGGACGAGGAGCCTCCTGCCCCCACTGCCCATCTGCCACCACTTGTCCCCCCACCCGGCCGCTGCCCTTCAGTTCTCCCCTGCCTGCACGTACTCCTCGGTGGCCTTGGAGAGGGTGCTGAGGTACTGCCAGCTCAGGGCCGCCAGGAGCATGGCACAGGACAGGTAGATGGGGGAGTAGTGGTGGCGGGAGGCCATGGGGCTGCCGGGCAGGCTCACGGCGCGGATGGAGGCGATGACCTGCTGTGTCTTGTTGGACGAGGGGTCCGTGCTCGGGATCTTCTGGTAGATCTAGGGGAGAAGGGAGGAGGAGTTATGGCGCCCACAGGGAGTTTAGGAGGCAAATGGGACCAGGCTGAAGTTTTAAGGGCCACTTGTCACCCTCAAGAGTGACCTTGGTGGTGGAGTGCCACGAAGCAAGGGACACCTGGATGGGTCCAGGGCCCATCTCCCTTGGGAAGTGCACTAAGCCAAGCTGCCTCTTGAGGGCACCCCGTGATGGGACACAGACCACATGGCCCTGGACACAATCCCCCAAGCCCTGGTGGCATTACTGGGACCAGTGGCGTTACTGGGACCAGTGGTTCTCACCCTGCAACCCTCACTCACTGTATAGCCCACCTCAAACCAGTGAGGACATTCCTGCCTGGAAACAGCCACATCATCACCTAATTCTGTGCTATTTGGGGTTTTCTTCTCATGGCCTTTGAGACACTCATCTGCAGGAGTCTGAGCAAGCTGGGCACAAGCAGAGACCCTCTCCTGGGCTAAAGCCCTGCAGTGTCACTGTCCCTTGCCATGGGATCAGCCAGTTCACAAGGGCAGCTCTAATAACCCATGGTTTGGGGTTTCCCTTCTGCAGAAGTTAAGTATTTTTATCTAACAGCCCTCATTGGAGTTGGTTTTTGGGGAGTAGGGTGGTTTTTTCCCATGAAAGCACCCACTTGTTGATTCTCCACGTGAACTTTTAACCTCCATAGGACTTTGAAGTCAGGAGTTGTAAGGTCCCCCCTGAGCCTCCTTTTTCTCCAGGCTGAGCCCCTTTCCCAGCTCCCTCAGCTGCTCCTGGTGCTCCAGCCCCTTCCCCAGCTCTGTTCCCTTCCCTGGACACGCTCCAGCCCCTCAATGTCTTTTTGTGAGTGGCCCAGAACTGACCCCAAGATTGGGTCAGGGGGATGGGCACTGCCCTGGTCCTGCTGGACACACTACTGCTGGTCCAGGCCAGGACACCACTGGCCTCAGTCTTCTCAACACAGGCACAGACCAAGGGCACGTTCAAGGGAACACATCAAGCACAGTCTGGTCCAGGCCAAAACCACATCAGGGTCACCGCTCCCCACCACCACTGAGCCAAGGATGGAATGAACAGATTCCCATGTATTCCCAATTCCACCCCAAAAACGGGGACAGAACAGCCAGAAATGACTCAAAGCCAACTGCTGAGCCTACCTCTTCCACATACTGGTACATGATGGCTTTGACAGCTTTTATGTTGGTGGCATCCATCATGAGGGTGACGGCCTGTCCCTTGCGGATCTTCACCACCCCCCTGAACACCTGCTGGTTGTTGTAGCAGGCAGCCAGTGTGGCAATGGCCATCACCTGAGGAGAGACAGGCAGAGCCTTTACTGCACTGCAAGGAACTTGCCGAGGGGTCACCTTGTCCCTAGGGACATCCATGGAGTGGAGCCACAATCTCAACAACAGCAGAAATGGCAGGAACCAAGAAATAAGGAAAAAACCAACGATACATAACCTCCTCCACCTCCAACTCCTCACCAGATGGGCTGCAAAGGATGAGGAACCACTTGGAAGCTCAGCTCACCTGGGGGATAGCGCAGAAGTTGAAGACACTTTGGTTTTTGAGGCGGGACAGGTAGGTGAGGACGTCAGGGACGTGGTGGAGGGCGTTGGTGATGAGCTCATTGAGGCACTGCACGGCCACATCGATGTTCTCTGGCTTGGCAAAGTCCGAGAGCTTCTTGGCATATCTGCTCCAAACCTAAACACCGAGATAAGGGCTCAGGAGTTGGAGGGTGCATCGATGTCATCAGAGAGACACCAGGTCTGGGAGAGCAACAAGAATCACCAAAAACCCCCACAAAGCAGCCTTGGAGCATCACTGGGATAAGGAAAAGCAGGAAGGGCAGGCTGTGGAGACGTGACAGTGGCCTTGGTGTACACAAAGAGGTTGTAAAGGAGGAGGGTGCAACTCATCTCCACATCTTTCCTAGGTAGGGCAAGGAAAAGGTGAGTCACACATCAGGAAATGCCCTGTGAGGCAGCTGAACCACATGGAAAAGGGGGAGAAAAATTCTTGGGCATCATGTCAGGCACAGGCAGAGCTGATCCTGCTTTTGGGAGCAGAGCAAGTACCCTCCCAGGATCTCAGCCAGTCTTATCCTCCCTCATTCCTAGAGAAAACCTAGCAGAGAGGAGAAAAAGCTGCCTAAGTAGTTCTTGGCAGTGTGAGGTGACATCACCTTGTCCCCACATCTGTACCCAGAGAGCTGTAGACAGATGTCAGCCAGCTGTCATCAGAAGAACTGTTGTTACCAAGAGGTACAGCCAAAAGCAGCAATTTGATGAGGTTTTCCCTCACCTCTCTGGGCCAGAACTCCCTTCCCTCCATCTGGTCCTCCAGATAGTCACGGATGATGTTGGTTTTCTGTAGGAAGAGGCCCATGGAGTTTGCCAGGTCTGTGTCCTGCCCCACGATGGAATCTTCCAGCTCTGACGCAGAGAAGAGACGGGAAAGGCCAATCCCCACCAGCCCAGCAACGTAGTGACAATACTGCCAAGGAGGTGCCGAGTTGGGAAAGGGTGGGGAAAAAGCAAGATAAAAGGAGCAGTTACAAAGAGCTGCCTGTTTGCCACAGCAAATTTTACCAAAAGCAACTGACAGTTTATTTTATGCAAGTCCTCATGGCCCTCCGATGTCTCAGCCTTCCCATGAAAACAAACAGCTTTTCCCAACAGGGATGCTCTGTCTCCTCCCTCCATAGTGACAGGGTGGACCCTACCTGGAAGTGTTCCACAAAAAACTTGTGGATATTGCACTTGGGGACATGGTTCTGTGGTGGCCTTGGCAGTGCTGGGGGAATGGTTGGACTTGATGATCTCAGAGGGCTTTTCCAACCTTGACTCCATGATCCTACTCGTGCTCAGTCCATTCCTCTGTCTGGGCTGACTCACCTTATCCCACTCATGCTGAGAATCCACCTTCTTCTCCAAGAACTCTGCCATCCCAACACCCATCTTGTGGCAAATATCCGAAATCACATCCTGGTAGACCTTGGACAGGTTCCTGAACTCCATGGAGATCTGGAGCATGGTAAAAACAGAAAGAAAATGTTCAGGGAAAAAAAAAACAACAAAGCTCAACATTTATCAAGAAATCAGAGAAATACTGTTTACCAGGCTCTAATCCTGCCCTGGCTGAAGATCTGGGACAACTCCCCCAACCTGAGCTGTTTCAAGGTCCTTGGAGCTCAAGCTCAGCCCATTCCCAGTTTAAATGGGACAGTCTCTGGCAGGAGATCACAGACAGCAAAATCTTTGGGAAGGCTCTGTGGCCTTGGACTGGTATCATTGGGGAGCTGCAGGACAAAACTGACTGCACCTGGTACACAGAGCTGTTTTCCTCTGTAACTTGAGAGCATTCCATCACACCGGCCACGGGAAAAGACCCATGGGAGGTTTCTGGTGCTCTGTTCTCCCGAGCCCTCTCCAGCTCTGGCTTCACAGGGCACATTTTGCACAACTGGAAAGGCATCAAGCAGTGAGGGAAACGTTAAATCCTTCTACTGCACGCCCAGTAACTTGATCATGGAATCACAGAACGGGTTGGGTTGGAAGGGACCTTGAAGATCTTCTAATTTCAACCTCTCTGCCATAGGGCAGGGACACCTGCAGTGTCTCCATCATTCTCACACTGAAAACAAAAAATATTAAAAATGCGTCCTCACTTTCCCAAAACTGTGGAGCATCACGTTTTATTGTGCTAAGCTTTTTCCTCCATCAGTGGGTGACTGCAGCCAGCCCAGGGTTTGTGTGCAATACGGGTTTAATTAAGTAAAATTTTAATTAAGTAAAATAAAAGTATCCACTCTGCTTCTGTCTCTGTGGCTTCAGTCCCCTGCACGGAGAAGCACAGCCTGCAAATGCACCTCTAGCAAATCTTATTAGAAGGTTTTTAATCTGAGGGGGGTGAGGCACTGGCAGAGGATGCCCAGAGAAGCTGTGAATGCCCCCCCAAAAAATTCAAGGTCAGGTTGGACACAGCTTAGAGCAACCTGGTCTAGTGGAAGGTGTCCGTGCTTATGGCAGGGGATGGAACTGGATGAGCTTTAAGGTCCCTTCCAACCCAATGATTCCATGGTTCTACAATTCTGTGATTATTAAAATCACAGCTGAGCACGGATTGCCTCAAATAAATAACATATACACCAAGAGAATAGCAAAGTGCCACAAACACCTTCTCAAAAGCTCCTCTAAAGCCAAGCCACCAACATCCCTACTGTATCCCTACACATCCAGAATCCCAACACAGACATCCCCTGTAACACTCCACCCTCCAGACAGGGCACAGCCATGGTCATCCCAAGGCTGAGCAACAAAACTCACAACACACCTCAGTTCTCCAAACAGTTACCCCATTCCCACTGCTAGGGAAAGCCTGAAAAGGGTAGAGTAAATTAAAAACGGTAAAAACTTGAACAAAACTTCCTCAGAAAATGAGAAGCTCCTCACTAGAACTATTATATTTTTTTTAAAACAGAGTGAAGAAAAAAGCCCTAAAAAATCAACTCAATACTAAAAAATCAAAGCAATATCGTTACTAATAACAGTGAGGGTGCTTTTTTGTCTTACATCATGGAATTATGGAATGGTTTGGGTGGGAAGGGACCTTAAAGCTCATCTCATTCCACCCCCTGCCATGGGCAGGGACACCTCCCACTAGGGACACAGACAATGCACAGTGTTGGGTAACAACCCCAAATATCTCTCCACAAGACAATGGTCATCTGCTCTTCCAGCAGAGGAGGCAAAGAGCCGGATCAGAGCTGGCACTTTTCCACAGCCAGATCCCCTGTGGCTCACAGAGCTGCAGGGTGTTTGGGTTTCTCACCCCAGCTCTGCACCCAACCCCACAGGGAGCTGATGGAGCCCTTGGGAAGAGCTGTGGGACTGAACAAACTCTGCAGGCACCACGTGGAGACAACCAGGCACCCAAAGGTGCCACGAGGAGCAAGGAGGAGGCTGCCTTACCGTTGGGAAGTCTTCCAGCACCTGCCGGTCCTTCTCCTTGCTCTCCATGTACTTCCAGTCTGGCTGGTAGAGATAGGAGTGGAACTCGTGCAGCATCGGGACCTTGACATCCAAGGGGATGCTCATGTCATCCTCTACAGTGTCCAGGGCACGGAGAACCAGGTAGAATATACAGACTGCATGTCTGGGAGGGGAGAAAGAACAGTAATCCTTACTTGGGAGTGCCTGTGAGGGAGGACAGACAGCTGGGACTAACCTCAGAACCTTTGGTAGAGGCACTTGGAGCTCAACATGACACACACTGGCACTGCCAGGTCCTTGGTCCCTTTGGAGGATACCAGCCAGGTTAGGAAATCCAGGATTTTCCCTCATGAGGAGATCTACAGCATGACTTCGGGCTTTCTAAGATGTGTATCAGGGAAGGGTCAAGGCCTGTGACCTCCCTGAGCAGGGAAGACCCAACCCTGCAAGCAAGGCCAGCGCTCAGCTGGACCCAGAGGGCAGAGCCCGAGGTCAGCTTATTGGGAAAAGCAAATGTAAAATAGGGAAGGGGGAAAAAAATAAGTATGCTTTTCCCATCACCTCCCCCTCTCTGCACACCTTTTAACCTGTTGGGGGGGAATAAAAGGGTCACACTGTGCAACAGGAACATTAGGACTGGCAGGAAGAGCCAAAACCACCCTGTATTTTCTATCTCCATGAACAGGACACTGGAGGCAGCCCATGTGTCCCAGAACCCCAGCAGGAAGCTGCTGCAGAGCCACCTCCCTCCCTCTCCCACCACCCCTGCCTTCCCTATCCCTGCTTCCTTCCCCATCTCTGCTTTGACATTTCTGCAGCTGAAGCCAAAAAAAACCCAAAACAAAACCAACAAATCCAGATGGCAAGAAATGCTGTTTGCAACTCCAGGATTTATATAAAATAACCCCTAGACCTCCATAAGCACAGGGATATACGTCAAGGAGACGAGGCATTTATTAATTGTTTAACAAATGGAAAGTAGTCTGCTAAATGCTAATTACCAGGTGACAGTGCTGTCCTCCTGGAATGACAACGTGCAAGCAGTGATTAAGCATTCAGGGAAAATTGACTTGCTCTCAGAGCCGATACTGTTAAATTTGGCTTTTTTTCCTTGATTAGAAGGGTATTTAACACCTCTGTCAAACCACATGAGCAGGCAGCTCTCTCGTGCTCCTGTTCCCTTGCATGACTGAGTTTTTCCATTCCAGCCGGGCTGCAAACGTTCATCCAACAGGATGCAAGTGCCCAAGGCTCCAACCCGCTTCCAGGAGCCACCAAGAAAGGCAGAGCAGAACCTGAAATGCCATCCTAGAGGCACCTCTCACAGGGGCACCATGCCCAGGGAAGAGCCAGCAGTAATTCCAGAGCCCAGCACAGCTAAAGCACTTATTTAACCCCAATTCTGCATCCAGACCTCACCTGCCGCCCTAACTGCCATCACATACTGAATTTAGATCCGTGGCAATTTTGGCAAATCAAGTGAAGGAATTCTTTGCTGTGAGGGTGGGGAGGCACTGGCACAGGTTGTCCAGAGAGGTGGTGGATGTCCCATCCCTGGAAACACTCAAGGTCAGGCTGCACAGGGCACAAATGCAAGCACTTCCCAAGTTCAAGTGTGGATCTTCCAGAGCTCAAGCTCCTGCCCCATCCCAGGTGCAGCTCCCTCCTGCCCAGGTAAGGAGGTCTCCTTTCTCCTTGCCAGCACCTGCAGCCTCTGCTGAACCCTCAGGAATGGGTCCTGAAGAGTCCCAGGGACAGGCAGGACCATGGAACTGGCAGCACAGAAAGGCAGGAACATCCCTCTTCTCCTCTCCATCACCAGGAGAGGAGCTATGAGCTTAGATCATAACTTTTTTCCACCAGCAGCAGTTATGATGCTGCTGGCTGAGCCATGGATAAAACTGCAGTTTTGAGCCTTCCACCTTCCAAGAAAACGCCCTAACCCTGGAACAACGAGCTGGACAGGGCTCTGGCCAGCAAAACAGGTGGTTTAAGGGGCCAAAAAAAACAAGAAAGGAGGAACCAGACATTTCAGCTCAACTACCAGCACTCTGTCTGGCCAGGAAAGCGCTGCTCCAAGCACTCCTCCAGAAGTTCCCCATTTTCCAGCAGCCCTTCTGGGATGCCTGTCTGTAACCACAGGGGCTCAGCTGAACTCCCTGATGGGGTCAACATCAATGCAAGCACTTTTCTGATCCAGCAAAATTAATTCCTTCCGTAAGGCTGCTGCTCCACCTATTTCTACATCCTCCCTGTTTTGTATTTCCCTTGCTTGTCCCTAAATTCTCCAGCAGAGCTTTGAAAATGAGTCTCTCCCGATCCACTACTGAGCCAGCTGTAATCCAACCACCATCCCTGCCCAACCGTGGGTTGCAAAGATCCCGCAAGAGCATTTTTAGGATGCCAGGCAGAAGTTTCTGTGCCCTGAAGGGTGATCCTGATCCCAGCAGGCTGCACGGCAAGGATTAAAGGACAAAAAAGACAGACAAAGAAAACTGCAGGAAGTTCGAGGCAAGCACAGGGCAGACACATTGCTAACAGGTTTCATAGGGTTTTCTTAATTTTTTTTTCTTAATTCCTGCACAGAAAAAGCATGAAAAACAAAAAGCTTAATTCTTGGCCCCAGTCATACTTTTCCACGCAATTCCAGCCAAACCGCTGAACTTCTCTGCCTTTCCTGTCAACCAGGCTGCAAACAGCATTTCATAAACACTGGACACAGCTACGGGGCACCATCCAAAATGCCAAACCAGGGCTCAGAAATCCCACAGATCACCCAGTGTTTTTGGGGTGGTGCCTGCAACTGTGTCCGGAACAACTTCCAGAACCACTAAATCTGATCATCAACCCATCTTGGGATTAACTGGAGATTTACAAATAGAAATCGGTAATTACCAAATGAATATAAGGAATTACATGGAGAATAATCACATGGCACGAGGCCCATGGGCCAGCTGAGCTTTACTTTCTCTGTTACTGTTCCCATCTGAAGCTTTCCTGCACGGGGCAGCAAAATTTGCACAGCAAAAAATGAGTGTGCAATGAACCCCCAGCAACAACTGTGCCGGTTTTGAGGCAGCTGCTTCCAAAAGAACCTCCCAGGCAAGGCCCAGACCCTCAGTCAGCCCCAGGTTCTTCCTCACCTCCTCCCTCCAGCCTTTTGTCCAGCGCCAGCCTTGGCACCGCCAGGACACATTCCCAGGGTGTCACACACGGCACACGGCCAGGCCCTGTGTTTAACAGTCTGCTGGCCAGGAGGCTCAGCCCAGACACCCAGTTTGGGGAGGGAGATGTGCTGCAGAGGGGGGATGTGGTACAGCCGGCTGGGACGTGAAAAACCCCACGTCCTGCTGGCACGGGGTGGGGCTGAGCTGAGTGAGTCCAGCCAGCTCCTGATGGGAGAGGGAGCATGTCCCAGCAGCTCCACTAGAGAAAAATGGTGTTTGGGGGCTCCACATGGGCCACCTCCTGGCAGCTCTGGTATTGGGGGCATCACACCCACCAACTCCTGGGGAGACCTGATACTGGGGGGCCACTGCACCCCAGTTCTGGAGTGGCATTGTACCCACCACCTCCCAGGGAGGAGAATTACCTCCACCACCTCCAGGGGATTCCCGGTGTCAGGGGGGAAGCTGCCTCCACGCCCGCCCGAGGATCCCCAGTGTTGGGGTGGCATCCCATCTGCCACCTCCCAGGGATCCCCAGTGCCAGAGGGTCACCGCACCCCCTCCCCGCGCCCCCGGTGTCCCCCCGCTCACCGCAGCTCTCCGTCCAGAGCCTGGATGACGGCGGCGAAGCTGCGGCTGGTCTGGTTGAGGTACCGGTAGCAGGTTCGGAGGCCACATCCCAGCGAGTCCTGCGGGCAGAGCGGGGCGCGGGGCGCGGGTTGGAGGCGGGGGGCGGCGGGCGGCGGGGCCGGGGGCGCCGCGGGGGCTCCGCAGTGCTGCTGCTGCTGCTGCTGTCCCCGCCGCCGGCCCGCTGCCCGCGGGGGGTTCCGCGGCGGGGACAGGGTCAGTGTCCGCCGCAGCACGGACACGGCCCGGCAGCCGGCCGCCATGGGGGCGCGGCGGCGGCGGCGGCGGGGGGCTGCGGCCGCTCCGCCCCCGGCCCGAAACCCGCCCTTTAACCCGCCCCTTAACCCGCCCCGTCCCGGCTCCGCCGCCGCGCTGTGACCGGAGACGCTGCCGGGGACGGACAGCGGCGGGGATGAGCGCAGGGTACCGGCACCGAGAAGTGCAAGGGATGCTCGCAGCCCGGTGACATGCTCGCAGGGTAGCAGCACCGAGCAATGCACGGGGCGCCTGAAGCCCGTGGGATGCAGCAATGCACAGGATGCCCGGAGCCGGTGGGATGCACGCAGGGTACGAGCAATGCGATAGGATGCCCGGAGCCGGTACAACGCCGGGACGCACCGAGGCCACACACAAGGGGCACAAAGCCGGGCTGGTCCTGTACACGCTGGACACGGGACGGTCACCCATGGCAACACCGTATCCGCACCCGGACATGACAGTCCCCCCCCTCCCGTGCCCCGCTCCCCACCGGGGGCACCGCGCACCGGCGACAGCAAAGCGCATCCCGCCGCCCGCGCATCCCTCGCCGCTCACCGTGTCCATCCGCGGCATGACGGCGCGGTAGCCGCCCATCTTGAAGCGCAGCAGGTTGTAGATGTCCTCGGGGTGGCCCAGCCATTTCCGCAGCAGCTCCATGGGGGCCGCGCTCAGACCCCGCCGCCGCCGCCGCGCGCTCCCGCCGCCCCCCCAACCCCACCCGCCGCTTTACCGGACTAGGGCGGAGCCGCGCCAGCCCCGCCCCGCAGCCAATCACAGCGCTCGGTACATCGCTCGGTGGGACGGGCGCGGCGCCGATTGGCGGAGACGCGCTCGCACCAGGGCAGCGCCAGCCAATAGGAAGGCGGCGGGGCTGGTGTGACGGCCGGCGGCGGGCGCTGATTGGCGGAGGCGCGGGTCGGCTCGGGCGGAGCGGGAAGGAGCCGGCGGCGTGGAACCCCCGCGTGTGAGCGTGAGGGGAGCGGCACCGCCGTGGAGCCACGGGAGGGTTCGGGAAGGAAGGAAGGGAGCTTGAAGACTTTCCAGTTCCCACCCCCTGCCACGGGCAGGGACACCTTCCATTAGACCAGGTTGCTCCCAGCCCCTCACCACCCTGTCAGGGAAGAATTCCTTCCCAATATCCCATCTATCTCAGCCCTCAGGCACTGGGAAGCCATTCCCCCGTGTCCTGTCCCTCCAGGCCCTTGTCCAAAGTCCCTCTCCAGCTCTCCTGGAGCCCCTTAAGGCACTGGAAGGGGCTCTGAGGTCTCCCTGGCTCCTCCAAGCTGGACACCCCCAACTCTGAACCTGTCTCCAGAGCAGAGGTCCTCCAGCTCTCAGAGCATCTCCATGGCCTCCTCTAGACTTGCTTCAACAGTTCACATCCTTCCTGTGCTGAGAACCCAACACCTACCCAGCCCCATCCTCATCCTTCAAAGTGCAAGATTTGGCTTTTGGGGGGTTTTTTTTGTGGGTAGTTTTCTTCCAGAAGTTGGACTTTAATCATCACTGTGGGTTCCTTCCAACTCAGGATATTCTACGATTCTTTGTTTTGGAAGGGCACTGAAAGGGTACTTTGCCAACACCCTGCAGAAGGGACATTAACCACCTTCTTTGGCCCCATAACCCCATTAAATTGGTTTAATCAGCAATCCCATAACCTGCAACCACTCTAGGGTGTTACAGTTCACAGGGGAGAGGCTGTGCAAGTCTTGCCTGGGAAGCAGCTGCCTACGATGGAGGTGTTTACCTCCAGCATTCCCAGCTGATTTGCAATCCATCTTTAAATGCAATTCCCACTTATGAGAACCCTTACACCACTGAGGAGAGCTGCTGGTACCATCCTCTACAGGCAGCACCCACAGAGGTAGCTGTTAACCAACTCCAGGCAGCTGGAATTTCCATGTACACCTCAGCTTTTAACCAAGAAACTGCCCAAAAGGGCACACTTGCGATGAACATCACCAGTTCTAATTCCAGCTTTTATTTTTTGCTCAACAAATTATTATTAAAATAAACTCAAATCCAGGGAGAGAGGACAGCAGCAGTTCCCACCTAGTGTTTAGAGACACAGCTCTATTTCCAAACCTTTCTGCTTTCAGGTTTCCTTGGAGATCCTGAGTTTTATGCAATCCCTGACACACGATGTATTTAAATTTTTTTTTAATTACTTTTACAGCAAGATCTGGAATTGGCAGCTTGCCACAAAGCTGAAACCTGTGGGTGGCAGAGATAAGTTCCACCAAGCACTGCTGACGTGTATTTTGTGTACATTGATGTGGAAGGAGGGAGCTGTTCCTGTCAGATCTGACACAGGGAACAGCCCCTCATGTTTAAACATGCCCAGCATACAGGTATGCAGCTCCAGAGAGAGGCAGGATTATTTAATTCCTAATTAATCAAGCTGTTGAGGCAGAGGCATATCCTCTGTTTTTCTGACTCCTCCAGGACCAAGGGACAGGGTCACTTCAGACCACAGCAATCCCCTGCTTAACCCTTTACACTTCCCATCCACAGCCACGTGAACAGGGCGACCAAAACACCTCAGAACTGGTCAAACTCTTTATACTGTGAAAAAAAAAAAAAAAACCATGGACAGCCACTTTTTCCTTTCTGCAGCCACTCAGGGGACCTGGGACCCCCACTGAGCACTTAACTCTGCCAGCTCCCTAAGGACCAAACTCAACAGCCTCAAAGAAACCACCAAGACCTTTTAGGACAATGAAGAGCATGGCTGAGGTACCACCCAGCACCCTCCAGGACAGGTCACTCAGTGACTGGGGAAGGGTCCCCATCCCCTGGCAGCACTGCAGGCTGGCACTGAGGGCACCACCATGTAAGTCTCTTGAAGCCACCCAAGGGTCCAAAAGTCCCCTTCATCAGGGCATGCCCCAGGGGACACTGCTCCTTCTGGTACACCCTGGGGTGCAGCCCTTGGCCACGCAGTTTGTTGTGCAGCCACTCGGAGCTGAACTGAACGGCGCAGTCCAGCAGATGCTCCAGATCTGAGGGAGCCAAGAGGGAGCCTGGTGTTAACGGGTGGATCCTGGCCAGGTACAAGATCTCGTTCTTAATGATGTTCCCTGGAAAGGGTCAGAAACAAAGAGATAATAAGGATATTTCTAATCAAGGTAACGCAGGCTGCTGGCTCCAACCCATGATTTCTGCCTCAAGGATCGCAGCCAGCAATGCCATTCCCTGTATCAGAGGTGGCACCCAAAGAGTAGACTCACAGCTGGGATTGGGCTGGAAGAGGTTCTCTTCCCTCTACCCTTGTTACAGACCTTGAAAATGATCATGTGCCCTCAGCCGGACCAACCAGAAGCTGTTAGACTAAAGAAAAAACTGCCCAGACATGCACTTCTGCATCTGTAGACATCCCACCCACGTTCCTCCATTTCTCCTTCTGCCACTGTTCCCTGGAACTCACCCAGCCCTGAAAAATGTCTTTGGTCTAGGAGGGTGTAGCAGATGGGATGGGGAGCACAGAGGGCACGGAGCGCCCGGCCACGGTGGAATTCCACGGACAGGATGTCAGAAGCAGGATCAGCCCTCGGAGAGGAGCACCAGAGCATCCGGCAGTTGTAGAAAACAAGGAAGCCTCCACTCTCAAAGTGCAGAACCAGCCTGGGAGAAGCCGGGAAGTTGGAGTCTCTCATCAGAAAAGATCGTCTCTCATCGTTATACTCTGCCGCTGGCCATGGTCTCAAGGCAAGTGGCCTCTTTAATGATTTCAGCCATGAAATGTGGTGAACACACACAACTGGTGGAGAGTTGCTCCTTCTGCTGCCTTGTGCTCCCTGGATGACCAGGGCTCCAGCAGGAGGGTTGACAAATCAGGGAAATGGATGTTAAAAGTAGCACACAAAACTGTGTCTAAAAATACTTGTATAGAAATAAAGCCATCCTTCAAAAAACCATAGAACAGTTTGGGTTGGAAGAGAACCCAAAGATCATCTTGGGCCATCCTCTGCCATGGGAAGGGACACCCTCCCCTACCCCAGATTGTTCCAAGCCCTGTCCAGCCTGGCCTTGGAAACTTCCAGGGATGTGGCAGCCACAGCTTCTCTGGGAAACCTGTTCCCCCTTGCTCTGTACAATTCCAGTGGGATATAGGACACAAACCACAGCCATATTTTCAATTCACTGCTGCCTTCAACAGCATCACTCCAGCCTGTGATTCCAGCTGAGACGTTTGCTATTTATCCAGGGCTTTTTAAAAAACACATAACTGGGAGAAACTGACACTTTGAGGGCATGATTCAGCCTGGTATCCTAAAATTTCACTCTTTAAGATAAAATCTTAGAAGTGGTACTGTGATTCCCAGGCTGGCAGGCAACACATCCTGCCATTAATTTCACTGGGGATTCTCTGGTTGAACACACCCCACATCCACTCATGCCATCTCTTGTGCTTTAGCATGTATCAGAGAAAACCAAGGCTAAGAGCATCCCCACACAAATTTGGTTTGGGAGAAAAGAGAAAAGGCAGGGAGAGAGAAGATTCCATGAAATACCTGGGCACAGGGTCCTTCCAGTCCCCCCTTTTATTGGCTCTGTTTGCCCTTGAGAACTCGTTTGCCCGAACGCTGCCGAACATGCCGAAGTGGATGCGCAGCCAATTGCCCGGACCCTCTGCTCCATCTGGGGCTTCAGATCTTGAGTGCTGGGGTTCCTGCAGCTCCTCATCCTGGGAATGGGGATGTGGAGCACAAATCTGTCCTTGGCCTCCCTGGGCAGGACAATGTGCCCCACAAGCAGCCTTTCTTTGCAGCGCCATCTCTTCTGCGGTTGGTCGGAAGGGACCTTCGGCTGCCACAAATGCCAGGTACAAGTTCTTCCCATGAACCTGAGAAAAGAGGTGGGATGTACTGATGATCCATCAAGGATCATAGAATTCTAGAAAGGCTTGGATGGGATCTTAAGGATGATCTCATTCCACTCCCCTGCCATGGACAGGGTTACCTTCCACTAGACCAGGTTGCTCAGTCCTCATCCAACCTGACTTTGAGCACATCCAGGGATAAAACCTCTGGCTGTTTCCATACAAGTGACTATTTTCTACAGCCTCTCTTAGAGGGCACATCACCCCACCCTGAACATGGGATTCATCAGCATCCAAGCCATCCCCACCAGAGCTGGGGTCATCCTTGCAGAGTCCATGCTTTGCCTGCCTGAAGCATAAGGTGTTCACATGCCACTCAATTCTGAATCCCTCCCAAGGGCTCCCATCAGGCCCACCAGGACAGACTCTCAGTGGTTAGAAATTTATCACTGCTTCTGATTCACCTTCCCACTTTGTGCTGGGTGCATTTTGTGCTTTTCATTTTGCTCCCCACCTTTAATTGGAGGTGAGGCTGCACCAGGGTTTGGCCAGTCAGGTCCAAATCATCATCTGGGGGGTGTCAGGCCAGTGAAGCCCCAGCAGCACCAACCCAGTGTGAATTCTGACAAGTGCCCACAGCATAGACACCTCAACTCAGCCAGGTAAAACCCTCAGGGAAACATTCACCCTCTGTCACCCAGGTGCAGGGCAATGGTGGCTCCCCCAGACTTGTCATGGATCTGTAAATTCAACTTCAGCACAGCTCACCTGGGAGTCCTGGAGCCTCAGGGCATTCAGGTCATTCACATTGAGCTTCCGGCTGCTTCCTCCCACCTTGGCCACCACTTGTCCCACAAAAGGGGAGGTCAGCAGCTGGAACTTCCTCACTGATGGGCCCTCTGGCATCTCCAGCAGCTGCAGAGGGATTAGCAGGTCCTTGTCACACTCTGCCCTAGACTTGAAGGGAAGTTGCAACTCAGAAATACACAAAACATTCTCTTAATTTTCCTCCTTATGTCCCTGTGGCAAAGTCCATGAAAATGAATAGGTTTCTTTCAGGACCAGGGAGACAGGGGAATTTCCATCCTAGTGGATATATATAATTTATCCAAGCAGAGCGCTGAACAACCTGCTCTAATGGCAGCTTTCACCCCACAAGCAGGAATTTGGCCTGGGAATCTCCCAAAGTCCTTTCTCCTGGGGTAGCGGAAGGTTTCCCTGCCCACATCAGGGGGGTTGGAAGTAGATGATCTTTAAGGTCCCTTCAACCCATTCCATTCTGTGATTTTCTGATTAATGACCCAGAACCAGCACAGGCCAGTGACCCATCTTTTCCCTGATACACCACGGGAAGTGCTGCTCCCATGGAAAGATCAGCCCTGAAATTAGAACATCCCCACCCCTTGCTTTACTGCTTGCCCCACTGACTGCAATGGCACAGAACCAGCTGGGGAGCATTCCCACACTCTGCTAGCAGCATCTGGGAGCAGAAGGCTCCGCATCAGGGAGAGATGGAGCAGCACCATCCTGCAGCTCCCTCCAGGAAGTCACACCAACACATAAGGAGTTATTTCTGGCATGAAGCCCCCGTCACTTGCAGTTCTTCTGAGGACTTCTGCTGGCTGCAGGTGTACAAGGAAAGCTCAGTTTGGCTTTCATCCCACAGCACCAGTTCTCCCTGCAGACTGATCCCAGAGACCAGCACTGATCAGAAGCTCAGCTTCAAGCTCCACAGCTCTCAGTACACCGCTCTGAGGCACCTGGCACAGCTGTGAGACAGCTTGATGAGAAAATCAACAGCAGTCCTGGGGTCCCCCACCAGAAGAGCCATTCCCACCTCATGCCAGCACCTTGGCTTCTCCACTGCGTGGACTGGCTCAGAGACAGCAGCCCATGTTTGCACCAGCTCAGAGTGACTAAAACCAAAGCCTCCAATGCCACACGCTCCTGCCACAGCAAGGGGACATCCTTGGCATGGCTGTGAGGAGCAGCAGGCATGGCAGGATGGCTGTAAAGGCCTTCCTGTGCTGCAGCACAAACCAAATCCCTTTTGGAAGGGCTCAAGAGGAAAACAGGCTAGGGAACATTAATTTAATGTCTTACATCCAGGTACAGATGTTAAGCGGTCATCAAAACTAGATTTACCAAGGGTAAAGGACTGAGCTTTAGTCCTCTGCCTTCAAGGGCATGTGATAATTACTCACAGGCCTGCTCCATTTGCACCCAAAAATTTGCATATTATGTTGATCAAGAGATCGCTAAAGAGACACTCCTGCTGCCAAAGGCACCAGCAGCAGTTTGGATCCCTGGAAGCAGCTGGCCACAGGTCATCCAAGGGGTCTGCCTCCAATTTCCAGGCACTGGCTTCACATCAGGCAGCACAGACAGAGCCCCAGGACAGCTCACTCAGCCCAGAGCTCACATCCCAGGGAAGTTCATCACCTGCAGAGCTCTGACTGCTGCTGAGTCAGTTCTCCACAGGCTCACTGTGAGAGACTGGAAGCACTGGGAGCTTCCAGTGCTGGGAGGTGTTAATGCTCACACTGCCCCAGCTGTAGCCTGTCTGACAGTAAAGTAATACTCCTCCTCAAGAAGGAAGACTGCCCTGTTTCCCAGGACATTAAAAGAACAGTATTTGCTCTCTCTGATCCCCTGGTACCTCCTTATTTCACCTTTTTACTCCAGACTCACTTCAGTCTCATCCAAAACACTCTGCTCTCCAAGGAGGAAGAGGAGGAAAACCATCCCCAGCCCTCTGCAGGGCATGACATCCATCTCTCCATGAGCATGGACACCTGAGCTGGTGCCTTCTACAGGTCTGGAGCAGGGAGCCAGGCCTACAGGAGAAACCCTCCCGCTGTTTGGGTTCATTCCCAGTCCTTGTGGCTGGACAGCAACCCAGCACCCACAAGGGAACAGAGCAAAGACAAGGCTCACGCAGCTCACCCCAGCTCTGCCTGCACCCAGGGATTGCAGGAAGGCTCCCTGTGACCTTACACCCCTGGGCAAGGCTCCTGCAGGGACTTTAAGGCACAGCCCTGACCCTCCACTTGCACTAAGGGGGTGCAGAGCTCCCCACCTTCTCCCACTCAGCCAAGCATCAATTTGCAGCCATCCTGAAAAAACAGAGCCTTGAGTTCCCACCCCATTCTCACCCACGCCGCCCCAGGGCACTGAAAGCACCCTCAGCATTCCCCCCCAAGCCTCACATTCCTGCCTCCAGCTCTCATCCACTCCTCTCCCCAGGCCCACCCCGCACACCCATTTTGGGGAGCAGCCTGGGCAGCCTTCCCCTCCTACCTCATTACCTCCCTTCTACTCCTCTGCCCTTCCTCTACCCACCCTCAAGAGGACCTCCTACAGCCAAACCCCTTCCACCCGCCTCCTTTTATAGGGGACAAAGATCCTCCCCCCAAATAGCAGGGGAGCTCCCCAGTTGGCTGCTGGGGGAAGAATGGGCGGGTTCCAGGTGCTGGCCTCACTCACCCCACCAGTTGTACCGGTCTGTAGGAACTGGCTGGACTGGGGAGGAAGCTGGGCACCCTGGGAGGGTGATTGGGTGCTTAAAGGAGGGCTGTGCTCAGCCACCTCCCACTCTGTAGGGGCACAGCCCGTGCTGACAACCTGATTTCGGCTTGAGGGTGTTGTCTCTGAGTTCAGCTGGAAGCATTCAGGCTGAACTAGACCTACTGAGTAAAACTCGGTGAGAAGACCAAAAACCTAAGTCGTGGCAGTTTTTAAGTGCCCCCAAGGGCTTTTCCCCTCTCTGCTGTGTTAGGGTGTTACCAGTACTGGGGCTTTTCCTCATTTGTATTAAAATTGTAGTCGCAGACTAGTTTGGGTTGGGACCCTAGAGATCATCCAGTTCCACCTCCCTGCATTGGGCAGGGACACCTTCCACTAGCCCAGGTTGCTCCAAGCCCCGTCCAGCCTGCATTTGAGTTGCATCACTGCTGGGTCTGTCACCTCTGAGTTTGTAAGCCTGTATTGGCCATCCCAAATCCTACGTAAAGGAAGGGGCTCTGTAGGCTCTGGGGCTTGGTGACAACATTCAGTCTCCTGCACTGACTCATTGCTTGGGAATCCCCAGGTCTGGGCAATTAATTTACCAAAGATTTAACTCTCGTTAATAATCTAATATTTATTGTATAAGACATTTATGTAGAACAAGGAGTAATGGGTACAAGTTGAAAGAGGGGAAATTTAGGTTAAATATTAGGAATAAATTATTAACTTTGAGGGTGGTGAGACACTGGAACCGGTTGCCCAGGGTGGTTGTGGCTGCCCCATCCCTGGAAGTGTCAAAGGCCAGGTTGGATAAGGCCTAGTAGAAGGTGTCCCTGCCCATGGCAGGGGGTTGAACTAGATGAGCTTTAAGGTCCCTTCCAACCTCTTAACATTCCATGATTTGGAAAAACATTTCCACCATGAGGGTGGTCAGACACTGGAACAGGAACCCAGAGAGGTGGTGGGATTTCCATCCTTGGGAGTATTCAAAACTTGACTGAACAGGGCTCTGAGAAGTCTGATTTTGTCCCTTTTGACTTAAAATTACTCTGTAATTCTTTCATTGTGAGCTCGCTAGGACAGGACCCACTGCACCATTTCTTCTCCAGGTGCACTTAATATGTTTTCAATATTTCATCATTTACCCCCCAGCCCTCTCCAAGAAGCCCACGAGGGTATTCAGAGTCAAGCAGAAACCTTCTGGTTTTATTATCATTGTTTTATTTCCATTAGTTCTAAAGGTGTAGAAGTTACGTGGATTGGTAGCCATACTACGTCATAATAGATATTTTTTTACATCTTTAAATAATTACAGCTTGTTCAGTTGGTTGGTTCCCTCTCCCCTTTACAGATAAGTGTCTGTTTCCATAAGACCTTCCCAGATGACCTGGGAAGCTTCAAACTTTATACATGGGGAGAAAAAAAAAGGGCAAAACAAAACACCACCCCTGCCATAGTCACAGCTTCAGTGTTACATTGAGAGTTGTTGATTGGTTTTAAAGCTCCCTTGCAATATTCCTGAGCTCCTCCTGATTGCACCCTCTCCATCCAAGCCCATAAGATTGCAAGGGATCTGTGGATCTTGTCTGATCAGTTTACAAAGAATAACTGAAGTGAATCAAGATATTGCACTTCCACAAAGAGCAAAGGCATTTAGAAGTGGTTAAATGACCTTTCTTGGCTCCCTGTCCTGGTTCTCATCTGCCCCTCTCCTTTTGGTGGCCACTGAGCCAGTGCCAAGGTCTGGTCTGACAAAACCAAACCTTGTGTTGCAAACTCTTCAGCATCAAAATTTTCATGATTAGGGATGATCTTGAGGGGAACAAATCCCACAAATGCATTTTTATACGTGCTGAGGTGTTTCGCAGGAGTGGGCCCTTCCCTGCCTCTCAGGGAAGGGTTAATTCTCGGTCCTGTATTTGTTTAGGACCTGGTATGGATCTCGCTGGGTTTTCCAGCAATAAAAGCAGTAATGAAACTAATAATTACTTTGCCTTAATGGGTCTCTAATAATTGTATCTAATTCATTACCAAAGCAGGTTCTAACTGCCTCCCCCATCATGGGCAGGAAAGCAGAGCTCAGGTGGAACCTGGAATTTTGTAAGTGGCCCCTCCCGCTAGAAGGAGCTGAGTGTCCTGAAAGTGGTGGCACTTTAATCCTCTCGTCCTGTGAGTATCCCTTTGTCTGTCACTTCTGGAGTTTGCCATCCTGCATTGGCCATCCCAGCCCCTACCTGAAAGACGTGGCTCTGAGTGATTCCTGAGCTTGGAGACCACATTCAGCCTCCCACAATGACTCATTACATGGGAATCCCCTAGTCTGAGCAATTAATTTGCCAGTGATTCTTGGAAAAAATCCCAGCGTGAGGGTGGTCAAACACTGGAACAGGAACCCAGAGAAGTGGTGGGATTTCCATTCTTAGGAATATTCAGAAGTTGCCTGAATAGGGCCCTGGGAAACCTGATCTCATCCCTTCTGATTTAAATTATTCTGTTATTTGATCATTAGAAGCTCTGACGAAGGGGACCCATCAATTATGGTGTGTCTGTACCCCACCTGAAATGGTGATGCTGCATCTGAGGTCAGTCTCTCACCATCTTGGTGTCAGCGTTGGCCTGAAAAAGACAAATTCTCCTGGGCCAACAACAGCTCTACAACAGTTTTGGGTGATTGAAAAGAACCACAGAACCTGGCGTATCCAAACTTCTGCTTCTGGTGCAAAAGTGGGGACAAAAGAGCTAATTTCTACCCCTAAAGAGTTGTCCTCTACCCCGAAAGCTGTCTTCACGACCCCCAAAGCTTCACCTTTTGAAAGCAGACGTCTTGTTCTGTTACCGGGGTCTTGTAAATGCTCCTCACTCTGTTTTAAGAATTGTTTTTCAGGCTTTGAGGAAGGCTAAAAACCAGTTCATAAATCTCTACCCAGGGGGCATGGGTATGACTTACATTCTGCAGGGATTTTTCCCTCTGGCATTACAAGCAGAGCCCTTTCTGGCATCTCTGAGTGGTTTTTAAGGGCAGGAGAAAAATTCCACTGGGGAATTTGGCTTTGAGGGAAGGAGGAGGAACACAGCAACAAGGGAAGGTGGACAGAACCACTGTGAGCCTCCAGGTGGAAAGAGAAATGGGAGGTGTTGTTGGTCTGGACTTTAGCTCCTCTCTAGGAGGCTCTACTCCCTCTTGGACTTTCCAGCGTAATTCTGGATATCTCAAAAGTTGGAATGAGCCAAGGGGGATTTTGTGGTGCAGGTTGCTGTGTTATGGCCAGGAATTCACAGCCAGATCCCAGGAGAGCTCAACTGCTATTTACAAAGGGATTTACTTCAAGGAAGAGTTTGGGTAAAGATCTTCCTGCCAATGGAGAAACACTTTTGTGTTTTCACCTCAAATTCGTATTTTTCAGTGCTATTTCTGGCCTCTTCTGTGAAGCCTAGCAGGTCTGAACGGAATCACAGAATTTTATTTATTCATGTTTCATTAATGTCTCTCCCTCATCTGTAATTAGCACTAATGAGGCTAGACACTGCATTAGCTCTGCAAGACAGAGTGGGAACCGGTGCAGACACCGTCCAGCCGTTCCCATGGCATCATTGCCATGGTGTTTTTCTCTAGGGAGTGTGGAGGATCTGTCACCCCTGCAAAACCCTGCAAATCTGAGCTATGGAGAGAACGGGGAATGTGAGAGGGTCCAGGACTCTCCAGTCATGACCAGTCCAGTTGAATCCTTCTCCTTAGACAAGCTTTTACACCACCAGCAGGGAAAGGGTGAGTTCAAACAAAGACAACACAATGCCATTCTTTTGCTTCAAACCTGTCCATGGCTCTCCTCTTCACCAAGCCATGTGCCTTAGTGTTTGTGTGGAAAAACACTCCTTGCGGGAATGTTGAACAGTAGGAGACAGAGGGTGGCACATTTGGGAGGGATGCACAATCCCCCTTAAGAGATTTTTCACATGGTAGTTCAGTACTCGAGTTCTGGATGCGGGGAGGAAAAGAGAGGAGCTGGGAAGGCACGAAGGGTTACAGAGCTTGGGAGCAGACAGAAACAAGAGTGAAGAATCTTGGAGGATGAGGTCTTCCAGAAATTCTCTGCATGGACAGGCAAAGCTGTCCTTCCTTGGAAATGTTGATGCAAACGTCATGGGAAGCATCTGGTGAAGCATTTGGACTGCCCAGGGGAGCTGTGGCATCTGCAGTGCTGGAGTTTGAGTTTGTTAAGCCAGAGACAGAGCAGTCAGGGCTGGATTAGGCAGGACTGATCCCAGCGGGCTCTTAGCATCTCTTCCAGCTCCATTTGCCAGGATTCCCCGCTAGCTGAGAGCCTTATGGGCAAGCAAACAAATGAGTCTTGTTTAATGGAGTTGTGCTTCTCTTGCAGGCAAGCAAGTCTGTGCACATGCTTGGTAAAGAAAACGGCCCCTGCCACCTCCAGTAGGGGCTGAAGCCACTGCTTGTTGCAAAAAGTGAAATCCTAAAGGATTAGATGTGGGAGATGGTCACGAGCCAGCTGTTAGGGGGACAGTGGGCACTCACAGTACAGCCAAAAATAAGTGACAGATTTCATCAGTGGCATCCAAACCAACATGAAAATAGGCAAAATAATTAAATTATCTGTCTGAAAAGCAATGGCACAGCAGCGTTGGAAGAGCATTTTACACTTGCTGTGCTCTTGAATCATCTCTAAGCCTGGCTTGTCGCTATCCATCAGGGAAGAGCCCAGCCATTTCCTCCAGGATTTGATGACCAGCATGGGTCTCATCTGCTTTCTTCCAGAAGGTTCCTTCTTCCAAAATCCCTCTTTGACTTTGGACAGACCTACTCCAGGCTCAGCCAACAACTTTTTGGAAACACAGTCCCACGATTTCGTAGTGATAAATAGGAAAGGAGTTACTATTAAATACGGGCATTCATGAGCTTTCCAGACCATCTAGGAAAATGAAGACAATGCTCTACATGTGTGAGCTCAGGAGGAATGGGGATGTCTCTTTTTTTCTCTGCCCTACATCATATCAAATCCACTAAAGCCACTAAAGAATCTCTAGTGAAGTCTGTTCAGCAAACTGTGCTGGAACTGGTTCTGTTTGGTGGAAGATCACTGAATTTGGGTCATGAGAAGACTGTGGCATTTTCTTCTGTTCAGGAAAAGAATGGGTGGTGACAGAAGAAGTGTCTCTGCTCCACCATTGTCTGAGTCTTAAATGCCAGATATTGTTAAATAAAACTCAAGAACTGTGTCCATCTCTGTGTTTCTGGCTGTTTCATAGTAAGTGGTGACAATCAGAGAGGCTCATTTAAAGTGGTGAAAAAAGGCTTCAAATCCTTGAGTTACTTTGAGATTTGAGTCTTCTCTGTTCGTTTCATGAGAGCTCCCCTACACCTCAGATAAGTTCTCTTTACCTCTTTGCTGGAACATCTCACAAGGGGAGAGAAGGCAGGAGAGCAGGGGAGGTGGGAGACAACAATGACTTGATGATTACGTGGCATTTTCATCTCTCGAGCGGATCAGCCTGGAGTTCATAGAGAAAGGGCCAGGTTATGCAGTTATGATGTCCCCGTGGTTCTCAGCCAGCACCAGGCTGTTCCAGGAGTCCTGTTTGGAGCTGGTTTGGGGAGACTGGCTCATGGCTGACTGGTAAGCCTGCGGGGAAAGCTTCAGAGCTGAGATCGCAGGGTGGATGGATGATCCATGTCCGGACATGGCAGAGACTGAGAATGCCTATGGAAAAAGGAGAATGTTATGAAAAAAGCCTCAAACCTTAGAGGACCATGTGAATCCCTTTAGTGTGAGCGGGTGCTGTTGTAAAAATGTGTCTGGATTTGGAGCAGGGCTGGAGATTGCAGCCAACGTGGGATACTTTGGGCAGGCTCTTTCCTGCTCTCTGCTTTTCCTTCTAATTCTAGAAACACAGAATGATTTGGGTTTGAAGAGACCTTAAAGATCATCTCGTTCCAACCCCCTGCCATGGGCAGGGACACCTTCCACTAGCCCAGGTTGCTCCAAGCCCCATCCAACCTGGCCTTGGACACTTCCAGGGATGGAGCAGCCACAGCTTCTCTGGGCAACCTGTTCCAGGGCCTCCCCCCCCTTACAGGGAACAATTTCTTCCTAACATCCAACCTAAACGTGCTCTCTGTCAGTTTGAAGCCATTCCCCTTTGTCCTATCACTCCAGGCCCTTGCAAATAGTTTCTCTCCATCTTTCCTGCAGCCTCCCTTCAGGTGCTTATCTTTAAGTACCTAATTAAGGTTTTGAGGATGTTCTCCCTATGTCTTCTGTCCTATGTCCCATTTTTTTTGCTCTGCCAGCACCTCCCCTCCATACCTGAGAAACGGGGCTGGGGTGCCCATAGTGAGATGAGAGCCCGGGTTCTGTTTTGATGGGGCGCATTTCCTCGGTGGTCGTGGTGCTGCTGCTGCTACTGCTGGTGGAGCTGGTGGTCGGGGTAAGACTCTCGCTGCTGGATGGACCTGGGAGAAATCAGGTGGTAAAACAGGCTCTTTCCAAAGACCTTTCAGCACAGAGCTGTGCCCACCCACCCAGAAGTTAGTGTGGTAAAGATAAATTTAAAAATAGTTGGAAGGATATTCAGGTATTTAGACATCCCCCATTTTTTTGAAAATTGGCCTGTTCTGTCACTGGATCTCTGACTTGCGGGGCACTGTGATCAGAAACACAAGTGCACACACAAATACACATCATAAAATAAATTCCTCCATTCAGCACTTACCTGCTTGTGCCTTTGTTTTGTTGAGGTTCTTCGGCTTGCGTTTCCTCGTCTGAATTCCCTCTTTTCTCATGGCTAAAGGCCTTGGGACCTGTGGATCCAAATAGAAGAGCACATTGGTTTCTGAACATCCTTAAGGTCATCTAAGAGAACATTATTCCAGTTCTAACTTGTAGTCGAGTTGGTTTAATTGAAAGCAACATCAAGATGGAGCCCAAATTCCCTGGTCAAGAGAGATTCAAGATGTGCATCCACATGGGAGTAGGAAGAAAGTTCACACCATGGTTCTGAGTGTTTTAGGGCCAGAAGGGAAGAACAGCTCATCTGATTGACTTTCCTGTTTAACTCGGAGCAGAAACATCTGTCTGACTTGTACCTGCCTTTTGGAAAGGCACCAAACCTATGTGGGGTGACCTCCCTTAGGAGCTTATCCCACTGAGGTGGTCAGAAAGACACTGGGATTTCTAGGAAGAATTTTTGGTTTAGGTGAGACTTCCCCTCATCCACCATAACTTCCAGCTTTGATCTGACCCCGCTGAATATTCTGTCATCTACTCTCAAGCACTGGACATCACCAAGAGCATCTTTAGTCAGGCACAAACTGTTCAAGCAAGAAATGCAAAATGTAAAGCAATTATTGCCTTATATGTTTTTTTTTCCATATGTAAAGGTGTATAAAAACCCTAGGAGCAGCAATCACAGAACCGGGAATGTTTGGGCTGGAAGGGACCTTAAAGACCATTTAGTTTTAACCCTTCTGCCATCGGCAGAGATGCCAGTGCCGTGGGGAACAGAACAGGGGGCTGCCTCTGAGCAATCACCAGGGTGTTGAGGGCTTCTGTCTCTGCCATGGGGGTGGCCCCATTGCCACTGAGTGATGGGAGAAAAGCTGGAGTTTTACATCCTGAATTCCTGCCATGCCTTGGACTCCAGCAGGACTCTTCTACATATATCAGGCGTGACATCAATACATGAAACCACCACTGGCAGGAAGAGACTATCTGGACACCTGTACAAGAAAAGTCACCCATCAGTCCCTGACAAGTCCACAGCCAAGCCTTAGCTGGGATCTGACAGCTCATGTGAAGGAGCTCAGCCCTTCTTTGTGCTTCTGCCTTGGCTTTTTAACTAAAGTGCCTGCATTTATGTGGAGAGAATCTGGGCCTGGTTTTGTTAGGTTTTAAGACTTATTTGCCAAGGGGACCTAATTAGTAAGTGAGAAATACCCAGTGTGCACCCCCCCTTGCAGGTATAAACATGATGTAACCTTGAGGAGGACTAAACCCAAGGGACAGCAGAAAAAGCAGCTCCAGGCGAGCACAGAGGTGTGCAAAGAACCCATCCCCCAGCCTGGCGCCACGGACACCCTCCCACAGCAAGGATTTACCCCGTGGAGCTTCATGTAGAGTCCGCAGGCGTTGCAGACGGGCTCCCCCTCGGCGTTCCTGCGCCACAGCGTGGTGGTCGTCGTGTGGCAGTTGGCACAGGAGAGGCCGACGCGGCGGGATGCTGACTGTGGGGACAGCGGAGCAAGGAGACACGTCAGCCCTGCAGTGCCCTCACCAGCAGCACGCCAGATTCCAACCAGCTTGCTCCGGCACGCCTCAGGGTTCCCTCTGCTCTTGCCTCTCTTTTCGCCCCTTTGCAGTTGTCCAACTACTCAGCTGTCCTGAGGCATCTCAGATGGTGCCAGAGACATGAAATAGAATCACTAAGGTGGGGAAAGACCTCCAAGATCACCCAATCCAACCTGTGACCAATCCTCACCTTGTCAACCAGACCAGAGCAGTGAGTGTCACATCCAGCCATTCCTTGGACACCTTTGGAGATGGGGATTCCACCACCTCCCTGGGCAGCCAATTCCACTGCCTGACCACCTAAATTCTTCCTGATGTCCAACCTGAACCTCCCCTGGCACAGCTTGAGGCCGTTTCCTCTTGTCCTGTTCCTTGTTCCCCGGGAGCAGAGTCCAAACCCCCCCTGGCTGAACCTCCTGTCAGGGAGTTGTGGAGAGTGAGAAGGTGCCCCCTGAGCCTCCTTTCTCCAGAATCCCACATCACCTGAACAGATCCCCAGACCTCCAGCAGGTCTGGTGGCAGCTTAGAGACCCCCTGCCCGTGTACACACCTACACTAAGGTGTCTGGATCTCAGACCATCCTGACTTTTCCAGCTCCCAAGCCCTTCACCTTTGTGGCTATCCCAAGAAAATGTTACCAGTGCCATAAATGTTATGTATTCCTTTGTGCCATGTTGCTCAAGGAGCTTGAGGGGAAGATTAAAAAAAAGAAGCTTCCAGCAGCATTTTCCTCCTCTTGATAAAGAGGGATAATTAATAGGAATTCTCACTAATGAATTAGTGCAGGGAGCAGACCCGAAGTTCCCTTTCTGGGTGAACTGGTTTAGTCAGGCTCAGAAGGCCAGAGGAGAAAGCAACGGGCTTGGAGCCACATAAAACACAAGTTTTGAGCTTGGAAGCAGAGTGGGAGGTGGAGGAAGAAAAGGTCACATCCTCCACACCTGCCTGACTCTTCCCATCATCCTTCAAAGCTCAGGCTTTAGAGGCCGGTAAATGGGAGAGGGAAGGTCCTGGGTGCCGGGGTGAGATCCTGCCGGGATCAGTCGGTGTCTGGAAAGGCGTTTCACAAGAGGGCGCTGGGTGCCCGTGGCTGCTGGCAGCGCTCAGGCTGCCGGTGTCACTTTTGTCCCTCGCTGGGTTTGGGCACAGACAGGGCTGAGCGATGCACAGGGCAGGGCAGGGTGGGGATGGAGCCTCGTGGGAAACAAGGAGTGTGGAAACCTGGCTCTCGGGGGTGGCTTGGTGGCTGCTTTTAGCTTGGGTTCATGATCATAGAATGTTATGGAATCATAGAATGTTATGGAATCATAGAATGTTGCAGAATCATAGAATGTTATGGAATTGCAGAATGTTACAGAATCATAGAATTTTAAGGTGTTAGAAGGGACCTTAGAGCTCATCTAGTCCCAGCCACCTTCACTATCCCAGGTTACTCAAAGCCTTATCCAGCCTGGCCTTGGACACTTCCAGGGATCCAGGGGCAGCCACAGCTTCTCTGGGCACCCTGTGCCAGGGCCTCACCACCCTCTCAGCCAACAATTCCTTCCCGATATCCAATCTAAACGTGCTCTCAGTTTGAAATCATTCCCCTTTGTCCTGTCACTCTTGGAAATAGTCTCTCTCCATCCTTCCTGCAGGTTTCCTTCAGGAAAGCTGCAATTAGGTCAACCCAAAGCCTTCTTTTTTCCAGGCTGAACAATCCTGTTCCTGTCCCCCAGGTTCCTCGTGCATACCCCACCCTGACCCCACAGGCTTTGGGATGCCGTGACCTGCCCTGCAGTGGGGGCTGCACCTCACCCAATGGATCTGGGAGCAGAGTATCCAAAAAAGGTATCCAGAAAAGTCACCATGAAGTGAGGGGGTCACCCAGCAGTGACCCTGTGGGTAAGAGAAGATGGACTGGTACTGTCCTGGAACTGGGGAGAGTTGCCATTCCTCCTAAAATGCCTGCAGGGGTACTAAAGCAAAGACTGGCTTTTGCTGAACCGACACCACAAATCCCAAAATCACCCTGTGTCCTATAGCCCCTTCCGCTGCCTGGCTGAGCATCTGGAGGACTGCTCTGGGCAGTACAAGGTCTTGGAGTGTCCCAGGCATGAGAAAATCTGTCTTGTTTTGAAAATCTGGACCTCAGCTGGGCAGATGGAGTTGAAACACCCCTGGCATCTCCAGCTGGCCGAGGTCTCTTTGCCTCCTCCTCGCCCCAGGTGTGTTATCGTGACTTACCAGCCTCCTCTGGGGTTTGAACAGGGGCCGGTTGATGCCGTTCATCTTGTGGTAGAGCCCGCAGGCATTGCAGAGGTAGTGCCCCGTGCCGTCCCTCCTCCACAGCGGGGTGGACATGGCCCCACAGTTGACACATTCTCGCCCCTCGGAATAATCGTCAAAAAATTCTGCTGCCAGGATGGGAGAGAAGGGAAAAGACTCAGTTAGTTAGGTGGCTGTACATTTAATTGCTGCTCTGGTTCTCACTTTAGCCCAGAAGGGACATTTCAAGAAATCACCTTCAGATTTTATAGCTTGCAAGAAACAGCTCTTCCTTCCCCAAGGAAGCCCCCAGGGATTATTGGGAAGAGCGACTCCTTTCCCTGCCATGGCTGCAGGACTTCTGTGGCAGCAGGGACATGGATACGAGGAGAAAGAAAGAGAAACCTTCTCTTCTGCTCTGACGTTATCCAATTTTCGAGATTGACCATGGCCAGGGCAAGCAGATCGGGGCAGGCAAACAGCCCTGTTTACAATCAAGGCAGATTCCTGAGATCAGGGATAAGCACGAACCCCACAGAGGAGAACTGCCCGGAGATCCAGCAGCTGCATCTCAGCTGGGCAGGGAAAACCTTTCCATGTGCCCTGCTCCCCATGGGAATGCTCCTCACCCAGCCCCTCTGCCAGGGGGAATGGCTGCAGAGAGCCAAGGGAGAGGAGGTTCATGTGCCTTCACCCCATTCTCTGCATGGGAAACATCTCCTGAGTTACAGGAATCCACACGTACAGCATGAAGGTTCCCTGCCCATGGAAGGGGGTTGGAAATGGATGGTCTTTAAGGTCCCTTCCAACGCAAACCATTCCATGGTTCTGGGATTCTAACCCCAGCTCAGGCTGACAGATAACAGGGATTGTTGGGAATTTATGTGTGTCAGAGGCTCAGCTTTTGGTGGAAATCTGCATCGTGCTTGATGCATTCACCCACTGCCTTCCTCGTACCTCCTGCACTGGGGCTCGGCTGCAGCTGGGCTGTGAGCAGGAGGACAATTGGGCATGGAGTGACTGAACAAGGGGGAATGGGTTTAAACCGACAGAGGGCAGGTTTAGATCAGATGTTAGGAAGAAATTCTTCCCTGTGAGGATGGGGAGGCCCTGGCACAGGTTGCCCAGAGAAGCTGTGGCTGCTCCATCTCTGGAAGTGTCCAAGGCCAGGTTGGACCAGGGCTTGGAGGAACCTGGGCTAGTGGAAGGTGTCCCTGCTCATGGCAGGGGGTTGGAATGAGATGAACTTTAAGGTGCCTTCCAACTAAAACCATTCTGGGATTCTATGAAATGCCCTGGGCTGGGCCAGTCCGGTCCCTCTGGCTGTGGCAGGACCAGGAGGTGCAAAGGTCAGCACAACACAGCTCGACTGCATCATCCTTTGGAAAGACACCGCTCACCCCCCGTTCCATACAAAGCCTTCCAGAAGCCAAGAACTTCACTATATTTTTTCCTTGTCCACCTGCTTTTTACATGAAAATCTCAGCTTCCTGCTAAAAGACAATTGCTCCCCAAGGAGCAAACCAACAAAATTTGGCTTCTTGCTGAGCTGTGCCTCAATCCCGTGTGGATTCTCTGATGTCTAGCAAGGGTTATGTTCAGATGTGGCCTTATTTTCTCTTTTCCCCAGACTATTTTTGGAAAATCTGCAGGAAACTGCATAACTGTGAAGCAGCCAAAGGACAAAAAAATTAATGAAGTGGCGCCAGTAAACAGAGACAGAGAAAAATATTCACGTGAGCCTAATTCTCCCTAGAAAATCAGGCTAAAAATGGCAGGAGATTACACCGTGTGCCCACGAGGAAATGGTAGAAAGCAGTAATTTATTGTACCCAACAGCTCTGGAGCCAGAAAAGCAGGAATCCAGTATCTTCCCAGATGTTTAGGAAAATCTCATTACACTGGAGAAATTCTGGTGGTTTCGAAAAGATGGGAATCCCTCCAGGCAATTTTTGTCCACATGGATTCAGTGATACCATAACCCTCACTTTCCCCCTTAAAATGACAATTGAGTCACAGCCAAAATCTAGATCAAATAAACTTCCTTTGAAAAGAAAAGGGATTGGAACAGCTGGTCAGGAAAGAACTCGTTTCCTTGAAAAATCTCAAGAAAGGAAAACATTTCACTGGGTTTTTTTCATCTTAGAAGTTGTTGAGGTTTTTGATTATAATTTTCCAAAGAAAAAGCCAAAGTATTTTCACAGTAATTTTTGTCCTGTAAAAAATCCCTTCTTCTTCGAAAATAATTCAGTACAGAGTTGTGGACATAATCCAGGGATAATTTAGCAGAGCACAGGTAATCAAAATGTAAAAGTTAAAACTTGAGTGATTTGAGTTGTGCCTGTGACTAATTACAAAATACAATCTTTCTTGGAGGTTTTTCCACCAGGAAACCAAAATATAAAAGTTTTTAATCAAAGACAAAGGAGAAAATTCCTAACAGTCCCTTGGAAATGTTAAGACTTGGACTAGCTCTTGAATAAGAAGGTCCCTCAAAAAAATGTCAGGTATGGATATATTTTTGATTTTAGAAAAATGTAAGTCTTCTATTTTCTGGCAATTAATAATTTGTTGTCAAATGCTGATTGTTATTTCCCAAGAGTGGGACACTCAGCTGCAGTGCTCACAATATTTAAGTGTTGGTTTCTCATCAACATTGAAAAGACGAGTGCAAACCTGTCTTGAGACCTGCTCTCCTTTTCCATCTGCATTTGGCTGATATTCTTCCCTATTTCTTTGGTGCCTTAGGGTTGGGTTTTGGGGTTTTTCCCAGTTTCCGTTGGATTTGGACTGGAGCGTCTCTCTTGAGGGACTTTCATAGAATCACAGAATGGTTTGGGTCGAAAGGGACCTTAAAGCCCATCTCATTCCATCCCTCTGCCGTGGGCAGGGACACCTTAAACTGTCCCAGGTTTCTCCAAGCCCCATCCAAACTTTTCACTGGTTGAAGTTTCCATGGCAACAACATTTGTGAGACCTTCCCCTCTCAGCTGCAGGCAAAGGTGGTCCTTGTGGACGTTCATAAACAGGAATCGTTGGTGTTTGAGAGGGGAAGGGACAGACTTTGTTCCCAGGGGACACCGAGGCTCACGAAATGGGTGGCTCTCCCTAATCACAGCCCCGTATCAGATGGGTGTGTCCCCTCCGGGCACTGCCCAGTGCTGAGTCAGATGACATCTGCAGAGTGCAACCTCATTAAAACCATTCCTGCAGCCCTGTCAGAGCAGGGAGAGTTCCTTGACCTCGGGAGATACCACCTGGAGGAGAAATATCCTCACCTGCTTCAAAGAATGCTTTGGGATGGCACAGGAGGTATCCTGGACACTGCTAGATGTTGGCATAGAGATGATGATATAGGCTTGGGGCGTGTCATTAATTGAACAAAGGGTGTTTGGGCCCTAAGACAGTGGGAAAAAAGGGATTGGATTTCTTTCTAGAAGAAATTCTATTTTTGTAATTATTATTTTGTATGTATATAATTGTATATATATATATAATTTCACAGCAACACTAAACTCCAGGATGAAGTTGCCAAGGGGAGCTTTCTGAGCTGTCCTTCTGGCCACACATCCCCCCCTGCTCTCAAAAACCCTGAAGATCTACAAAATAATGAGAAAGTATCACCTGAAGACCTGCAGCCTGTGCAGTTTGATGTGGGTGGGTGTCCAGGACCCAGGAAACCCGAATATTCCCAGGGCTCAGAGGCCACAGGAGCTGGGATCCACCATCAGGCTGAGCTATATTGGGCATGGAGGTCACCAGGCTTCAAGTGCACTAATTGTTTAATTTGTCACTGTTATTAATAATGGGGATTAAGGAGACTCCCCAGGAAAAAAGCAGCAAAGTGTTTTCTTGGCTTCTGGCTCGGGGCTGGAGCTCTAAATCCTGGCATTATGAGATCCCCTGACACTTATTCCTTGTACTTTGCAGCCGGGAAAGGAAACGTTTATTCAGGCAGCAAATGGCCCGAGCGGCTCCCGGAGGGCCCTGAACAATGAGGGGGGAAGGAAAGGCTCCCCCAGTCGCACTCAGGGCAATAATTTCCGTTCTGTGGCACAGGAGCCGCTGCCTGATAATGGAGATTTATGGGTCCATCCGGTGACCTCTGTAATGGCCTTTCTGCCGGAAAGATTTACTCCCTCTCCCGAAGCCAGGTACAGCCAGCACTGGGACAGGGTTGAGGAAAGGATTTGGTGATCAGGCTGAGAAGGACATCAGCCCACGCCTGGGGGAGCCTCGTGTGTGCTGAGTGGCCTCATCTTCCTCTTTGAATGTTCAGCTTCCCCACGTGCCTTTGCCGAGCCCTTATCTTGTATCTTGGGATCATTCGGTCCTTTTTATGGGCTGGGTCCCTGGTGTTGACTAATCCTGATGGCCTTCTACTTAATTCTTCATAAAACCCTGCCTTTAGTCAATGAAGGAGCTTCTCACTTGAAAGCAGATCATGAAATCTCACTGAACGACCAGTGGAGAGGATGGATTGTGTCCCATCCCTGTCCTGGTCATCATCAGCTTGCTGTGTAAAACGAGATTTTTCCCCTCACATCTACTGTTTATCAGCCCTGCAAGGTCCCCGGGGCAGGAGATGTCACTTGTGCATTGCACAACAGCCTCCTAATCTAGGGTGAGGCCTTGAGCACACTCATGTCAGAAACACTTTCCACAATGGGACACCCAGTCCCCAGGGAGCCAGGAGTGACTCCTAAGCAGGGCACGGGGGTCTGGTAGGGAAGAAAGAATTCTTGGATGTGGCCCTTCGTGACACTTGGTCATTGGGAGGGGTCCTTCACATCCACGGAGATCGGTCTGTACGGACACTGCTGGGATCAAGAGGAAAGCAGATCGGAGCCCCCCAGCCAGCCCACACCTCCAGCACCTCTGACTCACCAAAAGTCTAAGGGATTTTGCCTTCCCAAACAGCAGAACCAGATACCCACTTACAACTCAGCCCAAGGCTTGAGCCTGGAGAGTGGCTTGAAGTGACTTCTTTCCACCATCTCTGCAAACTCCAACTCTGCCAGCCTGGCACTACTTCCATTCCTAGGTCCAGACCTTTGGGCTTTTCTTTAGCAACCCATCCCTGGAAGTGTCCAAGGCTGGGCTGGACAGGGCTTGGAGCAATGTGGTCTGGTGGGAGGTGTCCCCGCCCATGGCAAGGTGTTGGAATGGGGTGACCCCTAAAATCCCTTCCAACCTAAATCATTCTGGGATTCTGTGATTAAATCTGTTCACATTGGAGAGATCACCTTGAACGCATAAACCTCATGGATCAGGACCCTAAGGAAGGATAACAGAAAAAGGAAGTATTTTGAATCCTTCAGTTCAGAGCCAGCATCCAATTTATAAATTTCTCTTCCCAAACCAGCCCATGGAAGGGGACAAAGAGCCCTCCGTACCCTGGTCTGGGTCAGACCTTCCTGCATGAGAAACAACGAGGTCTTCTACATCCCTCCTTCTACGTTCCTCCAGCCCCCTCCTGCCTTCACCCTCTCTGGATGGAAAGAGACTTAGATTAATACAGCACTGGAGTTTTGTTTACAGCTGGAGAGATATTTGATATCAACAGTTCCCCCTGCAGAAGTGTCTTCTCAACCCACTGAAGCAACTCAGCAAAGGAGAAACTGTCCTTCAAACACAGCCAGGCCACTTACAGGCTCTAAACAGAGCCTGAGAGCAGTTTTCCCAGCAGAGAAGCGGTTTCCTAAAACAATTTGTTATGATAAGAGGTGAGAGCCACGATCCTGTGTATACACAAATCCCAAATGGACTCTCAGGGGCACTCGCAGCTGAGGCAAAGGACGTGGACACCCTGGAATCCCACCCAGGACACCCTCACCTTCTGCTTCAAGGGACAGCCACAACAGCATGGTAGGGGAAACAGCGTTTGCCATTCTCAGCTGCTTTGTCCCAAATCCCAAAATTGTTTCCATTAAAAAGTGGCAGTTTGGAAATCCTTCCTGCTCTTCAAGCCTTTTGGGGTCCTTTAAACCAGCATTTTGCTGCAGCTAGAGGAGCTGAAAGTCACATCTTCTATTTCTTTGGAATGGGTCGAGGTGTTCCCATGAATTGCATGATTCCAGAAGCTGAAGTTTCAAGTGGAAAAACCCACCCAAAGGTTTCTGGTCAGACCACAGCAGTTAAAAGTGCTGGTTGGTCCAGGACTGTGGCAGAGAAGGACTGAACTGGAAAGGAAGGTGGCAGCAGAAAAAAAAAGAGGAGAGACAAAAGAGGAATGGGCAGAGAGTGACTGCAAATTTAAAAAGCCCAAATTTATGCATGGTGGGGGGGAGCTCTGTAGCCAAAAGAAAGCTGTCAGTGAGCCTTTCCTTTATCCCTGGGGATTTCGCCAGCTTAGCACACAGGCTGGGGTCAGAAAGTGAGGATGGAGCTAAAGGAGCCAAGGGTGTTTCTGTAAAAACAGGTTTTGCTCATTGGCTTTTCCCACTCTGCTCCTTCTTCTCTTCCTGTTTCCTCTCTGACAGAATTTGGGGGGAAATTCACCCAGGGTCCCACACTTTAAGAGACAAATGGGATCTAAACACAGGGAGGGTAGGACAGTGCCTGTCTGAGCTGTGCCCATCACTGGGCTGGGGGCTGTGGCAATGTGGCTCCCTGCTCTCCCCTGGTCCGGACTAACAGAAGGCATCACCTGTGTGATTGAGGATCTGCAGGAAGTGGGGAACCAGGTAAATTCCCCACACTTAGCCAGAAACACGGTTTCAAGCAAAAAGCATCATTGTGCAGCCTCACAGAAATGGCTTGATGCCGTCCCAGAAGGTTTTAGGGTTTATCTGACACATCTGTGGTGGAAAAGATGGCTGTGTCCCCAGTTGGCTGCCTGGACCAAACAGTTTTCCCTCTGAAAACATAAAGACTCCACTTATTGCTGAGGAAACATTCACCCTACAGTCTGGCTTTCCTGAAGGCGAAGAAATCTGTTTTTCCCCGGCTTCGCGAAACATCACAGCGAGACTGTTCCCGTGCAACCCTTCCCAGGCCAAATGTTTCACGTCAAGGCGAAGGGAACACTGTGTCCCTCCCCTGCAGCACTCCCTGCTCTGCCTGCAGCACGCCAAGGTCTGTGGCGCACACCGTTGCCAGCAGCCAGGAATACTCCTTTCCTTCGTGGATATGTTTTCCGCGCTTTGAAGGACGGTGGAGGTGGAAGCAGCCAAAGGACCAGCTGAGACCATGTGCAAGAGGGCTACGATGGGAAGGCTGGGCAAATTCTGGGCCTGGCTTCGAGTTCAGGCTTGGCTCTGCAGTAGGATGCCCTTGAGCAAGGCTTTTCATCTCGTGGTGACACTGTCCTTTCCCTGTGACAAGGAGTGACACCGGAGGGGCGCAAGAGGGCAACTTTCAAAGGCCACAGGCAGAGATGTGGAGACAAGAAATGGATGGAAGAACGATGGGTGGAAACAAGCTGGATTCCTCTAAATCAGAGCTGAACAGTGTTTTGAGAAGGGGCAGGAACTGGAAAAGCACTGACAGCTCTCCAGCGCACCAAACCCACCACACCCCAAACCGTCCAGCCCCGTGGTTGTCCCAGAGCTGAGTGGAGAGACAGTCCACACACACACACACTGAAGGACCATGTCCCACATCCCAAAGGTGCACAGCCTGCTCTGCAGGAGACAGGAATGTGGACATCCCTGAGGGTCTTCTGGTGGGAGCCTCTTGGCCACCTCTTTGAGAGCGACCTGGTGTCCAGCAGCAGCTTCTGCTGACTGTCAAGTTGTGCCTGAGTGAACTCCCACCCACCAAGGTGACCTCCCCTTCCTCACTCCTCCTTGCAGTTCTTACGCTTGTAAATATCCGAGGCTCCTCTGATAAACAGGAGATTCCTCCGCTTATCGACTGTCCAAATATTTTTTAACAAATCTCAGATTAGCATGGAGAGCCCAGGGAATGGGCAAGATGGGGTCAGCCACAGCCTGGGGTCTGCTTGGCAGGAGGCACCTGGAAATGGTCTTTCTCTCTTTTGACAAAGGAAAAGGAGCCATGGCCTTGCCCTCCCTGAAATCTGGCCCATCTCCAAGTGGGTGTGCCCATCAAGAGACTCTTCTTTGGTGGCCTCAGGGAAGGGACAGTGGGGAAAAATGTAGAGGAATGGGAAAGCTTGGGATTTACAGTGCCATGATCCCTCCTGGGCAGCTGTTCCTGAGCTGGGAACAGGTCATGTGCAGCTGTTCCTGGTGTCCGCACAGGGGACCACAAGCAGGTGTGCTGTGGAGTCCTGCCAGGCCGCTGCTCCGTGGCTGAGTCATGGGAATTGGCCTTATGGCTACGGGGTAACTGGTGAACCCGGGCCAGTTACTGGGTAGGTGGTGAAGCCTGACCCTGAGCCCAGCCAGCAGAGTCTGGCCATGTTCAGATGTTCTGGGACCCCAGTCTAGAGTGTTTGCACCCAACCTGCCCAGGAGCTGCACGAGGAGATGCTGAGCTCAGGCTGACATGGTCTGTGCTTGGACCATGCCAGGGGCTAACAATTATCACAGAATCACAGAATATCCTGAGCTGGAAGGGATCCGCAAGGATCATTGAGTCCAACTCCTGCCTCTGCACAGGACACCCCAAGATGATTCTTCACCAAGGATTGAAGAGCATGATCTGTTGGGTTTTCGTTAGGAGGTTGGGAAGTGTCCATCCATGGGCATTCCAAAGCCTCGTCCACATGCCCTCAGCTGTTACTGAGGTGGTTGTCCTGCTGAGGGTCTTACAACATGCATTTCTACAATCCTGCAACTCCAGAAACTCAAAGAGTGGGATGCTTTTTTCCTGAGACTGGTGCAGATCAGAAGGACAGACATTTATCCAACGCAAACGGGCAAAATTTTTCTTAGAGGAATACAATCAATTGTATTATTGTTATTATATTTGTGTGTGTGTTATACATATTTATAAATGTACATATTTGTGTCTATACACATAGCATGTCACAGAATCACAGAATGGTTTGGGTTGGAAAGGATCTTAAAGATCATTTAGTTCCAACTCCTCTTTCATAGGCAGGGATGCCTGGGATGTCCTTAAGAATGCCATTGTAGGAATTATCTCAAATCAGTTCTTTATGGTTTTGCTATTAAAATTATCAGTATTATTATTATTCTGTGGCTGTACAGAACTTAGCTATACAGAATGGTGTGTGCATGTATATTTATATATATATATATACACACACACACATATATTTTAAAAAACTCATATGTTCAAAACATATATGATCTATTAAAAAAACCCTCACTTTATAAATATAAAACATGTCTACACCATGTGTAGGAATATAATGGAATATGTAGGACTGCTCCACATGTCCAGTCCCTCCCTGGGCATGAGGGCACCGACCAATACCAACATATCCAAACCCCTGTCCCAGTTTTCTTCTAATTTCACTGATTTACACACAGGCTCTGCCTCCAGTTCTGAGCTGTTCCACTGATAAATCCCACTCAGAGGAGCTGCACCAGCACAAGCCAGGCCACATCCCGGCCTCCCTGCGGGACTCCAGCCAGGAACAAACAAAAAGGTGTTTACTACGGCTCATCACGTTAGAGGGGACAGTGAGTTTGTCTAACCCCTGGCCCTTCTCTTTTCCTCTTTTATTAGTTATTCTGGACGTTAAGTCAACTCAGCCCCCGAGCGGGGCGGGAGGAGGGGATGATAAAGCATCTGCAAAGGTTACTTCGCAGCCCAGGCCAATAAAACGGCAGGTACCGAACTTATCAGGGCCACATATAACTTGCAGTTTTTCTAACTCAATTGATTGGACTTTTTATCTAAAATAACAGGCATTATAAGATAGGCGAAAGTCGAGATAAGGAGGAAAATTGAGTAGGCCTCGAATCAAGATCAGCCTGGGGACAGGTTCAAACTCCCACACCTGCCCCAGAGGAATCAATGAAAGTTTCTTGGCGCCGTCCGCTCGTTTTGAAATGCTGCTGAAGTTGGGTGAACTTTGAGACTGCGGCGTTTATTCTGTGATTATAATTAACCTGCTCACCCGTTGTTATTGATTTGTGTGGAGGGAGGTGGCACAGCCTGACTGGGATGTGGGTTTCGGAAGAGAAGTGCTTGGGAAGGGCAGGCAGCTCTGGCAGAATGACACCCATCCCTGGCTCGAGGCAAAGATAAGGGGGTGCAAGGGGGATTTCACCCTCCTGCTTGAGGTCCTACTTGTTTTGGGAAGTGGAAAAGACCCTCAAGCCCAGATCTCCATATCCAGAGGGTCAGGATAAATTGCAGCATCACTGATCTGTCCCAGGGAAGTAATGAAGGACTGAACATGGGAAAAGTCATGCCCAGGATCCAGAGCATCATCCCAGCCCAGGGGAGCGTGAGGAAGAGACATCCCCCCCCACCCGCAAACCATCTGCCCCTCTCATGCTCCACACCACCCAGGCATGTCCAAACTCAGAGTCCTTCCCAGCAGCCAGCCCCCCGGGCAGGCAGCCCCTGGGGCCAGCACTCCCTTCCCAAAATAATCTCAGACATCTGGGACCACACGTCATTCGGAGGAGTCCTGATGTCTGGGGCTCAGGGCCTCACTGGTTTTTTTTACAGCCCCAGCACTGCAAGCCCTGAATGTTGAATAATGGTGGCTCACTGGCTTGCAAATCCAGGAGTCTGGCTTGGAAACTCATAGGAGTTTAAATAATAAATATTAGGTTGGGTTTTTTTGCCTCGTCTAGGATTTCAGCGTGAAGGAATCAGGATTTTCCAGCCTCTCCCTTGTCCAGGAAAGCTGTTCTTTTGCTTTCTGGAAGAGCAGAGCCTGACATATGATAACAGGACTCCAGAAGCTGGAGCTTGAAGGAAAATTGAGGTGCACCAAAGCATGAGGGCTGGTGACAGCCGGGGGTGGGCAGCTGGGAATCCAGCAAGGGGGAGATGTCTCCTGAACTGTCTGGAGGTGTTTGCAGAGCCAAAGGGGACATCTCAGTCCCCTGGCCCTCGAGGTCAGAGGACAACCTGGAATTTGCTTAAATGTTACAGACACAGAGAGCTCCATGCGGAAAAACCAGGAAGAATTGGCAAAACCTTGCTTAGAGGGGCTGGCGTGGTCTCCTTCTCCCTCCCTGCTTCATCTCTGCCCCCAAATTCGGGTTTTAACCTTTTAGGAGAGTCCGATGGCAACGGGAACCCATCCCCGTGGCAGCGCCCTGTAAATCCACCATGCTGGAAGCATCGCCCAGCGGAAAAGGGCTGAGCTCTGGGAAGGAGAGCAGGAGCAGGGAGCGGCGTCCCACCACGGGACCTCTCCTGAAATGCTCCCCTGGCAGACACCAACTTAATTCCCAGGGATTAGGAGGAAGCATTTCCAGGCAGCGATTTTGTTCCCGTGTTCAGAAGCAATCCAGTACCAGTCCCTGGCGGAGACGGGAGACCAGCCCTGCGGGATCCCTCATCCGGCTGCCCTCACTCCACCTCTGCTGGAAAAAGTATTATTTTTTGGCTTTCCAGGAGTTTTTTTTTTCCTCTTTCACAAACAAAATGAATTACTGAGTCTCTCCCAAGGCTGGTGTGAGCGATTCGAGCCCAGCTGGCTCCGATAAGGGTCTCACAAGCTTTAGGGGTGATTAAAAATAATTAAAAAAACACCACGAATTCCTTCATGCTGCAACATATAAACCAAGTGGCCACTTTTCAGGACAAAAAAGGAAGGTCCCACTGGATTTTGGGGTTTCACCTCCCTGAGAACACATGTAAATTCCCATGTAATTTGCAGTGGGCCGAGTTTCTTCCCTATGGATTCTACTTGCACGGGCCTGATCCTGCACCAGCTGCCGGTGAACCTCCCTGTGCTTTAAAACAGGGATGGTTTCAGCTCTGAGCAAGGAACGTGGGTATTTTTGAGGTTGGTTTTTTTTTTTTACGGAATCTGTTTTTTAGGGGATGGCTGATTCTAAAAACCTGGGCAGGTTTGGCCTTAGAAAGACAGAGAAAGCAGAAAGACATGGGAAAGACCCGTCTTGCTCCCCCCCAAGCAAAGACTTCATTCTACAATTAGGCATCCACCTCATTAAGCAAAAAAAACCCTCTGAGCCAGAAAATAATTGAGAAAAAAATTAATCACCAGGCACTTCTTGGAAAAGAAAAAGTTATTTTCGCTTCCAGTTGACGCTGCCCCAGACTTGGCTTTAAAATCCAGGTCTTGCCAGAACTCCAAAGCTGAAACATTTCAGCGCTGATGGCGGGGTCAGATCTGCATCCAACTTGGAAAATCTCTGCCTGGCTCTTCTTTTGGAGCAGACCCAGCACCTGCCAGTTCTTTTTTTGGGGGATGAGAAAATCCAGCCCGAGCTTATCATATTGAAAAAGAAATCACCGCCGAGCGCCGCGAGCGTTTAAAAGCGCGCAAGAGCGCGGGGAATGCTGTGAACTTAACATATCCCACAGCAAGGAGCTCCTGGAAAAAAAGGAAAAAAGGAAAAAAAACCCACCAAAACACCAACATTTTTGGAGTAGGTTTGAAAACCGCAGGCGTTTTCAAAAGAGCCTTTAATGCCACTCATGCCAGCGATGATGGAATTATTTTCGAGGGCTGTCACGCACTTGCAAGCGCCCGTGTGTGGAAAGACCTCAGTGCTCAGGCCTGGCAGATAATTGGGTTTAATTTGTCATTACAGATGTATTTACGGCTCGGCCCGGTCACTGTGACCGACCATGTGGGGAAGACTTGGAAAGGCAGGAGAGGTTTTCATATTTTGCCATAATGTGGGACGTGACCATAGACAGCTGCGAGAGTTCTGTCCCACAAAGGAGAAACACCAATTTTTCTTAAAATTAAAAAAAAATCCTCAATCCGACCTTATAATGAAATTTGCCTCTATAATTTGGGTTAATTTGGGAGGTCAGAGCAAATTCTCACCTATTTCCCTGGTTATTTAAGCAGCGCTTCACACTCGCACACCAAAGGCAAATTTACACCTTCCTGCCAGACGGCCGCGCGGATTCCGACCCGCCGACAAGGTGGATATTTGGCATTTCTAGATATTCCCATCTCCCTTTTTGCAATCCTGCAGGCATAATTACACACATTCCCCACTCCCAAGCAACTCAGCCCTGTAACAACCCCATCTGGCCATTACAACTGAGAGGTTTTGGCAGCCTAATCGCGTTTTTCAGGATCCCATGTCCCCAAAACGCGGGGCCGGCGCAGCAAAAATCTGCATTTCTGGCTTTCCCTCCCAGTGTGAGCAAAACTTTCTTTTCTAAGCCTGTGGACTGAGCTCTTGAGATAAATTCCCACCTGGTTTTGCAGCCAGCGATGAGCCCCAAAGGGGAAGCGGACCCTTTGTTAAGTTTTTTATAGTTGGGTTGCAAAAGCCTCGAAGAACCCAAGTTTTCGGCTTCCTCTGCCCCGTGAATGCCTGGGACCGTCACCGAGCAGGACGAGATCCCCGAATACCCCATTTCTGCACCTCCTTTTCAATAAGGAAATTGCAGGGAGAGAAGGACACACTGGGCTGGTGCGTGAATTTGGGAATAAAACCTCTCAAGGTTGATATATTTGCATTCCTTTTATTCCTATGCTTGCAAAGCTGTGCGGGGCTCAAGGAGCAAAAGCTTCAGCCCAGAGCCCTGCGCCGATGAGAAACAAAACCTCTGAAGGTCTTGGGATAACACTATAAATTTTTTTAAAATTGAATTTTCCTTAAAATTGCATTTTCCCACCTTTAACAGCCCCTGCAAATATCCTCCCCCACAAACAACAGGCTGCCAACCTTCAGGCACATAAAATGCCACATTTTCACCACGTTTGGGATTTTATTTGCTGTTTGGTGCTTTGTTGATGGGTTTTTTTCCCATGCGTCCTTAAATTTCAGTGAGATGGTTTGCCCATTCAAAATACCCCTCTGCATTTGGGAGAACCGGTTTTGGGGAACCCCTTTCTGCCGGCCAAGCCAAGGTTTTCCCATCACCAGAAGAGCACAGAGGTGTCAGGATTTGGCCTGGTTTCCTTTGGAATACACTGCCTGATAAACACTCATCTGTTTCCAAGAATTTCGCCTTTTTCCCTTAAAATTTCTGGCAAAAAAATATGGAGAGAGCAAAATATAGGCTGTCTCTTGAAAAAAATATTGCTGTTCTTGTTACAGGGGTAAAGAGATGCACATGCACATTTGTGGAGAAGAAAAATAATTAATCCCGGCTTAACAAAATCTTAGATTAAGCACCGCCATCCACTGCCTTAAACTTTACTGCTCTACGAAAATTTGTGAACATTTATAATGTATTAAATACTACCCCGTGGCTGTTCTGTGCAACATAAGGACTTGTATTTGGTAATACAGTGCAATTTTTAATTAAGGAGTTGAATTATTGATAATCACGCCCGTGATGGTGTTATTTTTATTATTATCGTTGATTTATTTGCAATTTAAATTCTACTGCTTGGGGGACTTGGAGGGGGGAACAAACACTTGTGTGTTCAAGCTTGATCTTGCTCAAAGATTAAAACCCCTGATTCTGTGGGTTTCATCCCAAATCCCAGACTGACGGGTGACAATTAAATTAGGAGGGAGAGCAGAAGGTGGATTCAAACCCGAAGAGGGGGAAACAAAGCCCTGGGCGAACCTTCCCCGCTGGCGGGGCTGAGGTGAGAAATGCGGCCGCTTGCGAAACGGGGGATGGAGAAAAATGCAGACACGTCCTACAGCCCCATCCCGCTGTCCCACAGCCCCTTCCCGCTGTCCCGCAGCCCCATCCCGATGTCCCACTGTCCTTTCCCGCTGTCCCGCAGCCTTTCCTGCCATCCTGCATTCACATCTCTCTGTCCAATGGCCCCATCCCTCCGTCCTGCAGCCGCATCCTTCAATCCTACAGCCCCATCCCTCCGTCCTGCAGCCCCATCCCTCCGGGATCAGGGACAGGAGAGGTGCTGGGCCCCCCTCATTGCCTGCCACCCCACAGGGACCGGCCACCTTGTTCTTTGGTGCGCGGGGAAGGTCAGGGGCTGCTTGTAGGGCACAGGGTTGCAACAAATGCCAATGAATCGCTGGAAATGTCAGCCCCGGGCGGCGACAGGGCACATCTCTTAGCATCCCTATGGGAAAGCTTAAGATCTGGTTCCCAATCTCTCCCCCACCAGCAGCAGAAGGGACATTTTCCAACCCCGTGTCTGCTCCAGGCTTTGATCTTCCCAGATGCTGTTGCTGTGTTCCAGCAGCGCCTGTTTGAGGAGCCCTGACTCGGATTTAGCCAAAAAAAACCCCAAAAAGCACCCACCAGGATTGCCCACAGCCCTCGCCCCGATTTATTCCCAACCACAGCAACTTTCCGTGATGCCACAGCAAAAGTAAAACCCCCGCTGTGGGCAAAATAAAAGGGAATGAGGATGGCGCTCTGGGATCTGAGCGTCCATCCCCAGCCTGGAAAGATCCAGGAGGCAGCGAGGGGCTGTGGGATGGACGCGCTCGGACCCCCATGCCGCCCTCCATCCCCGCTCCCCTCTGCCCGGGGAAGGGGGAAGAGCCAAACTGCCCATCCAGGCTCATTTTGGGAGCGATTTCAGGAGATTTTTGGTGCTGGCGGGGAAGTCTTTTGAGAGGGGATTCTGCAGCTGGTCCTTTTCATGCCTCATTAAGTCGGGAATTCACAGTAACTCCATCCCAGGCAATGCCTGGGGCAAGTTCACTGCCTCGACCACAGGGTCTGATCCTGCTCTTCAGGGTAATGAAATCAGTCACCAAACTTACCCTGAAAAGCCCAAATTTGGCGTTTTGAACTCTCACCAGGGAAAGTTTTTCAAACGGGCCCGTGTGTTTTACCCACCCATCCTTCCCAGTGCTTTATACCACGCTTTAAGCCAAGCCAAAATTCCTCAATTTAGGGAAAAACAAGAAGATTTTTATTTCTTGTAGTGTTATTTTCTTGGAATACATTTTCACTTATTTCCTTTTCCCTGTGTGTTGCTCTATTGTTACAGGGATATGTTTATATAAAACAGGAGGGATAAAGCCATGCCCGATTGCATAGACTGTGAATTCGTGTCTCCATGCTCAGCTGTACCTGCCTAGACTTGATCTTTATTTTTAAAAAAATGATAATAATTAAAATTTTAATGACCCCAGGGGTGCTCTGCATTTAGCACTGCCCGAAGGTTGTGGCTCTTTAGGAAAAGAAAATGAGAGCGCTGCAAATACCACTTGATTTAAAAGGATTGCGTTTCCACCGTGAGATTCCTCGCTGTGCGGAGAATAAAATGACTTTTAGCCCTAAGAAAAGGCAAAGAAGGAGTCAACTCCACCGTGCCAGGGATTTCTCAGGTGCTGACCAGGCTCGGATGTGGGATTAAAGTGGGTCTGTGATGGGAGCAATCCACAACGGTGTCAGCCCCCCCCAGACTACATCTTTCAGTGCCTTCAGTTTTTCAGGGTTTTTATCCTTAAAATCATTAAAATAAAACCCTTTACCATCTCAGAACCCCCCAGCCAGCCTCTACATGCTTCACACAACCCCCTCGGTGCCCAAAGCATCGCTCGGCTTCCAGGAGGGACCCGGCAGCGGCCGCCTCCCGACTCAGGGAGAGGAGGGAACGGGGCAGGTCTGGACCTTAAACTACTTCCCGGAGGAGCTGCCTTCCAAAAATCCATTTTAATCCTGAGTTTAAAACTCGCCAGCTCTCAGGCAGTTCATTTTGCTTATTTATTTATTTATTTTACCAAAACCCACGCACTTTTGGTTTAAAACCCGAGTGCTTTTCCATCTCCAAGGCAGAGACGTAATTAGCCCCGTGCTAATGAATCCCGCGGATTCGGCCGCGCCGCCGAGAATCCTGCACCCGACTCAGGACCTGGCCGTGGAGAGGAGTCCCGGCTCCTTCCTCCTTCATTAAAAACCGGTTTCTGGGCTGGCTCAACTCATCCCTTCTTCCCAGTGCTATTTAAAACCCCATTTTTTGCCATCAAAATGCGGAGCTGCAGCACAAACCACCGGGCTCAAAACCCCCAATCCCCACGTTCAGCCCCTGGTGATCTGAAAGCTGATGGGTGTTTTTGCAACTGCAAGTCTTCATTTGCATTATTTTGGGGTTAGGTTATTTTTATTATTAAGAGCCCTTCTGAGACCACCGCAAAAAGGTGATTTTTTTTTCCCCCAAGGAAGAGACGGCACCGTGGTAAAATACAAATATTCATATGTGCTTATGGATATTCAATTAATATTTGATTGTTTAATTTATCCTGATTTTTCCCTCAACGTTCTACCTTCTCATGGATTCCCAAAAAACACTGCCTGATTGGCTAAATTTTTATCCATAGTCTGTTCCTCTTTTTGAGAAATTGCATAGCACCCAAAGAAAAGCACAAGATATTGGCAAGGCCAAGCCTTCACCGATGCCCAACTTTCCTTCTTTTAACATCTTAAATTAATGCTAAAGACAACACAAATCCTGCTGGACACGATGGAAAAATCACCCTCCAAAATTCAGGTTAGAGAATATGATCATAAAATAGATCTGCAGACAAATTTGAGGTGTTTTCTTTGTTAACCCCGATCCCGAAGCCAACAGAAATACCTTCACGGAGAGAAAGCGGGAAGGAAAAAAGGGTTTATGAAACCACAATGCAAAGATATGCCCGCATTTCTCTCCCCTTTTATCCCTCTTCCACCCCACTAAATATAAAAGCAGTATTTTAAGCCATTTGGACCAATTTTTCGTTGTAGGAACCAAAGGAATTTAATGAAATGAAAGGCTCCGAGACTGAACTCGGCACAAGAGATCAGGGTGAGGTTTTTTGGGGTAAGGAGATTCTGAAATACCAAGGTTGTGTTGTTCAGATGTGCCCGTGTTCCCCAAAAAGCACCAATACAAATGTGGATGCATTTCTTTTAATCCTTCTCCATCATCTCTCCCACCTCAGCTCGAAATTTCTCTTTGCTCTCCCTTTTTCATAGCCTGACCTTTCAAAAAAAATTTTTAAGACCAGAATGTAAAGCAGCCCAAAGGGAAGATTTGGGATTCATGGACCAAACTTCGATTTCTTAATGCTCCCAGTTTTACACCTATAGGCAGCTCAGGAAGGGGCTGCCTGCGTGTCCAGGGAACATCGTGGGCCTGCACCCCACAGTCGTCCCCGTCAGAGCCCCTAAATCCCCTCGGAGCTATTTGAGGAGCCAGCAGGCCCTCGCTCCGGAGCTCGGCTCATCATTCCTTGCCGCTCCGGGCCTGCCCTAAATTTCATTTACTTTTTGGAAACTGTGGCCTTTGAGGATATTTTGGAACGATGATTTCGCAGAATAACTAAGAACAAGGACCCCAATATTTTCCAGCCACAGAGGCGACAGCGCCAACCCCAATACTCCAAATTCCTCCCTCCTGCCCTTTGCGCCTACGCACAGAGGGGCGCGTGCCCCAAAATCTGGGGGGTAATGGGATGAAACCTTCCCTCCCGTCTCGCAGCCCTGTGCTCACCGATGTTGGCGTGGCGGGCGGCCGCGGGCGTCCCTCGGCTCTGCAGGTTGTGCAGCATGGGGCTGTCGAAGGGCGAGGAAGTCCAGGTCGTGGCCATTTCGGGGCTCATGTAGGCCGGGTAGGGGCTGGAGTAGGAGCCGCCGAAGCCCCTGCTGTACTGCTCCCTCCCGTTGGCAGAAAGGTTCAAGGAGCTGCCGTAAGCCGCCGCCGCTTCCCGGGAAGAGGTGGCCGGGATGGGGGTGCTGGTGGAGAAGGAGAACCGAGGTGACACGGGAGGATGAGAAGATCCAGGGTTGTAAGCGGCGCTTTCGGCTCCGGGCTGAGTCCAGATGGAGTGGCTGGAGACGGGGCTGCCTTGCTGGGAAGAGCCGCTGCTCTGCAGGTAGGGCAGGCTGGGGAGCATGGAGGTGACCCTCGTGGTGGGCACATAGACCGGGGACGCTGCGGCCGCGCCGTGCATGAAGCCACCTGCCCCCTCGTACGCCGGAGGGCCGGGGTTGGCTGCCATGGCTAAGCTCTGGTACATCTCGTGCAGGGCCTCCCCAAAGCCCAGCCGGCTCCCCGGCCGCGATCCAGAGCGATGGGGAGCGCGTGGAAAACCCTCGGCTCCACTTTCCCCCGCGGCGGTCTCGCGTGGGCAGAGCCTTCCAGCCAAAACCAAAACACCACCAGCGATGCGATTTTCCTCCAACCCCCCACCTTCCCCACCGCCCACCTTCCCCACCTTCAGCAGGTCCCGCCGCCTCTTCCAGACCCCAAGCAAGAAGTCCAGGTCCCTCCGGAGGGGAGATTTAGCTCCCGCCTGGATTTAGCTGCTCCCACCGGGACTCCATCCATCACCTCCCGCCCCCCCCCCCCCCCGCCCTCCACCATGGGGCTGGGCTGTTTAAAACCCTCGGTCAGTCTCCTCCTCCCTCCTTCCCCCCCCCGCCCGCCCCTTCCAACACCCCCCGCCCCGGGGGAGCAGGGGGAGATGCTGCCGGGATGCGGGATGCGGGATGCGGCGGCGGCCGGGCCGGGACCCCCCGGGCGGGGAGATAAGGAGGTTAGAGAAGGGGGGGAGGTGAAAGGAGGGGGGACACAGCCGGGAAGGTGAGAGACAGCGATGCTCTCTCCTCTGGCCCGGAGCAAAAACCTTTGTCCCGCAGGTACGATCGGTGCTTTAAGTTGTTAATGGCCCCCGGGGCCGGCGTTTGATGTGGGCGGCGGGAGGCGGCTGAGGAGGGCTGGGGTGGGGTGGGGGAGTTAAATTAGGGAAAGGTGGGGGGGAAAGAGGGAAAGGAGGAAGGATGGCTCGACCCTCCCACCCCGCGCTTGCCCCTCGTGTGTCCGCAACCCCTAAAGCCCGGCCACGCGTGACCGAGGGGGCTTAAAGGAGAAGGGGGGGCATTACCCACTGCAGCCCCCATTAGTGCTGCCCAAAGAGGGGAGCAGACCTCAAGCAGCGCCCACAAAACTCCCCCTCTCGCGTGTTTTTTATCCGTCTCCCCCATTTTTCCCGTATGGGAAACTGGGAGAAGCTGGGAGCACAGTGGGGTGACCCACTGGGGACTGGGAATGCCGTAGGTCTGGATGGGGAGAAATGTCCCAGAGTCATGGGACAGGTTGGGGGCAAGGGGTGCTTTACCTCGTGTTGGGTTGGTTTCGAATTTGGAAGAATTTGGGGGAATTTGGGGTGGTTTTGGGCCTTGGGATGCCATCGGGGCCTTGCGGGTGGCTTGTAATGGCAAGACCCCAAAACCCACTTGTGGAAAGGGGTCAGGGCGAAAGCCCTTTCCCAAGGAGTGTCCAGGAAGGGGGTGAGGTGATTTGAGGCGCTGTTTTCTCTGCAGATCATGGAGGGAGCCTCTTGGACGGGGCTTGGGACAACCTGGTCTGCTGGAAGGTGTCCCTGCCCGCCGCAGGGGGGGTCAGAGCTGGATGGGCTTTTAGGTCCCTTCCAACCCAAACCATTCTGGAATTGTAGGATTCCATGAAAACCACGTCACACCGGGAGAAGGGCTGGATGGGGCGCGGGGGGGGGGGGGGGAATTATGGCCGGAGAGATAACTCTTGGGACTGCTTTAGGTTTAACCAACAGATTCCCCCGGCTGAACCCCTCCGCTGGGCTGAATTTAGCAGCAGAAGAGATAACCAGCAGATAAGGACTGATACCCTGGGAGGACAGCGGGAGACGGGCAGGCGGCCGAGGAAAGGGAGAGAAGCCGGAGGCAGCGTTGGGAAGGGGTAAGGATGGAAGCGAGCCGGGAAGAAGGGGATTTAAGGCAGGTCTGTGTCCCCCCGGCCCGTGGGGAATGGTTGGTGAGTAACTGGCCTAGGACGGAACGTTTCCACAGGATTCCCTAAAGAGGAGCAGGATTCACAGGAGAGGAACCAGGAGCGAGTTCCCCTCCTGCCCTACAAATAGTAGTGGTGATAAAAAAAATCAACCAAATTAAAAAAAAAAAAAAAGGCAAAATCGAGTCACTTTTCAAGCCCGAGGAGACAATAGGAGGAAGCTTTCGGGGAGGCCTCTAGGAAGGGGCTCGCTGGGGTCCCGGCGTGACAGCGAGGAAGAGGAGCGAGGGGACAGAGAAGCGCTACCCACCTTCAGTGCTGGGGGCGCACAGGGGTGGAGGGGGGCGAGGCCGTGGGGCAGGACCCCCCGCCCCTCGCTGTGGGGAAGGCAGAGGGCTCAGAGACGCCCGGCTCCTGCTTCCTTGGGGGATTAGGGGCAGCGCTGCCCCCCTCCTGGCTCCCCAGTAAGGCCAGGCTGCCCAGTCCCACTCGCTGACTGGTTTGCCCACGTCACGTGGAAGTGGGCGGTGATGGGAGGGACGGGGGGGGGTGAAGGGGTGGCCGGTATCTGTTGCACCATCAGCCGGGCGCCAGGTTTCATGGCTGTGGAGAGAGAAAAGGGAAAAAAAATAATAAAATAAAATAATAAAATCAAACCAGCCCCACGGGCATGGCCCCACCGGCTGGGCAGCCTCACATCCCTGCGCATCCCAGGGATGCCCGTGCCCGGCTCCCAGAAATAATCGGGGGATTTTCCGAGGGGTACGGACACCCCCCAGTCCCCCAATCCCGTTGCAGTCAAACCCTTTCGCTGGCGATGTTGCACATGGAAGATTTTTCCGTGTTTCTGCCCCAAATCGTGATCCCAAATCACGGAGTGAGGAGGTGGCAGCTGGTCTCGTCTCTATCCCAGCCAGTCTGGGGGTGCTCCACCCAAACTGGACACCCATCTCCTGTCCCTCCATGCTCTGCAGAGGCTGATGGGTTTAAAGGTTAATGGTGAAGTGCAGGGGGGGGTGCTGCACCCCTCTGCAGTTTGGGGTCCCCATCCCACGTGGGGCTCAGCCCTGCACCCACAGCCCCCCCTCTCCCGGCGGCTCCTTTCACCCTGGGGTCTCTCCGGCCATCGGGGGGATCCCCCTGCCCAGTTCCCCGGGAGTAACTCTCACACCATTCGTATTCCCACACTCTGGAGTTTCCCGTGGAAATTTGGGGTTCCTACCCTAAGTGTGTGTGGGGGGGGGTGGGTGGCAGCGGCTCGTGGTGCTTGGAAATAAAAATCTTAAACTAAAATTTAAAATCTCTTTGTGAAAAAGACGGGGTGGGGGGGGAAGAGGGGATGGGGAAAGCGATTTATTGAAGAGGGATGGAAGGTGAAGGGAGCACCTGGGGGGTGCTCCAGGGTCGGGAATGAGTCCCTGGAGATATGGGATCCCCTCATCCTCTGCCCTCCCGTTAATCTGGAACACCCAGGGAGCACAGGGACTCCCCAAACCCCAAAAAGTTGGAAAACACAGTTGGAGATAGCCGCAAATATCAGCATGAAAATAGTTACAGACCCGCATAGAAATAAAATTGCAGGCACAGAAATGCATAACAAATAAATGTCAGCGACGGTGTCGCTGTGGATGTTTGTACTTTCAGCACACGGGGGGAAATATGTATTTAATAAAAAATGTGTAATTTTATACAGATCGATACCAAAACTGAGTGTAGACGGGACTCGGTGTATGTTATAAAACACAGGAATGTGTGTTGCATGCAAACGTGGATGTACTTTCATACCTAAATAATTTATTGTTTATAATTTGTAACGCCTTGTGGTACAAATTGGATTTTTTATATATGTAAACTATGAAATATATAAAAATACATGTATAATATATAAACTATAATGTGTAATAGTTCATATATAATATCCAACCATGTAAACGTATATCTAAAAGTGTATATGAATACATGTATATATAAAAATATGCTTTGGAACACGGGGCTGTAGGCACACAGGGAAAGAAAGGAGAATTAAATATTTCGATGTCTCTTTCTATATCCCTTCTCCGAAGCAGCTGCCTATCCAGATGTGCCGGGTTCGGGGGCGCTCATCTTTCCTTCCTTTGCAAAATCCCTGACGGTTTTCTCTCCCAAAGCAGCGATTTTCTAAAGATTCGTTGAATTCCTGCAGAAAATCAGTGCTTTCCTTAAAAAAAAAAAAAAAAAAAAAAAAAAAATGCAATTTAAACTGATTAAACCCGGCCAAGCAGCAATACCAGGAGCAGAGGAGATTTGAAGGACCTGTTTTGGCTTTGCTACTTCCAGGAAAAAAGGTACAAAAGCAATTCCCGTGCATCGTGGCCGGATCCAGCCTGTTTCTGCGGGGAATTATCGGTCGGTGGAGCCGGGAACCGCCGGGACGCGCATCCCGAAAATCGGAGAGGTGAGGAACCGCGCCCAGCCCAGCCTGGCGTGACCCGACAGCCGGGAAGGACAGGATGGATTTAGGACACAATTTCTCCCGGAAAAAGTAGATGGGACACAGCAAAGCGCAGCGACAAAAAAAAAAACCCAAACCAACCCCAAAACTCTGTTTTGCACTCGGTGGAGCTTTTTTTTCCTTGCGATTAACGAAATCTGGCTGAAAATAACCCAGGGGAACAAACTTTGGCCTTGCCTCTCTCCTTTCCAGACCCCACTTCTGCCCCAAGCAGGAAAAAAGTCGATTCGATGCCTATTTTTTAAGGGTTTTTTTGTTTTGCTTTTTTTTCTTGTATCGAACTTAGTTCCGCGGCGGTTTTAGAGTTAAAGCTCCGGGTGCTGATGGATGAAAAAAAACCAAACCAAAACAAACAAAAACACCCAAAAACCAAACATAAAACCCCACCCAAAACCACTTTAGGAATTGGGGGAACGGAGGGGAAGAGGAGAGAAAGTTAATTTAAGGTTTTTTTCTGTGCTGAAAATTGCATTTTTAAAAAATAATGAAGAAAAATGGTTAAAAATAGGGGAAAAAAATCACGGGGGAAATGTGGTCTTAGCAGAGCAAAAGGGATAAATGAGGCCGGCGGCTGTTGCGTATTGGGTATTTGGGAGTATTTGGGATTTTTATTAATATTATTTAAACTATTTTATGTATTCCTTGCCTTGGCTGCAGCCGGGAAGGGTCTGGAGGAGGGGGCTGGGGGCGATCTGAGAGTTTCGGGCTGCGGGAGGCGACCGGACACCCCGGGACAGCGGAGAGGGGAGAAATCGGCTCCAAAAATTCCGGTGCCTTCGGCTGGGTGGCATCTGCGGGCGGTATGGATCAGCTATAGGTATCTATATGTATCTATCGATAGGTGTCTATCGATAGGTATCTCTAGGGTGTCCCTGATTTGTGTTAGAGCAGCCGGTGCAATCGGGGACCGAAAGGGGGGGTCCCAAGATGCACCCCCGATTTTTTGGGGCTGCGCGGCAGGACCGGGATGGTTTGGGAGGGGGGATGGCCGGGAGTGGGGGACGAGGCTCCCTGCGAGCCAGGAGACGTCTCGGGACGGCATCGCCTCCTCCCGCCCCCTTCCCACCCGTCTGGGGGTCTGGGGTTGCACAGGGGGCCGCTGTCCCCGGCCCTGCCCCTCCAGCCCTCCCCTGCTCCAGCAAAGGGGGGGAATCCCGAGCGTCATCCCCCGGCGGAGCTCTGCGGGGGGAAGGGATGAATCCCCCGCCCTCCCGGGGGACAGATCCTGGACTCCCCTCCCTGGGGAGCCTTGGAGTCCCCGCTCTGGGACCCCCTTGCACCCCCCTGCCCACAGACACGTGCCAGGACACCCCAGCGCAAGGAGAACCCGCGGGACACTGTGGGCAACGCAGCTGGAAGGGACAGTGGCACAACCACCCCACCACAGCCGAGGGAGCGTGAGCCGCTCACGGGGGAGCCTGCTGTGGCTGCCACCCCCGCCCCGGCTTCACCAAAGCCTCTTGTCACGCCTTTCAGAGACGCTTTCCCAAACAAACGTCACATCTGTTTACAGGACGGCAGCGGTCCTAAAATGCCACCAACCCCCCGCCTCCACCCCCCCGCCATCCCAAAGGCCGGGTACTGCCCTCGGGAGAAGGGTGGCCGAGGAGCATCACTGCTCAGTGGAGCTTCAGGAGAATTTCTAAATCCTTTCTGACCACCCACTCTAACCCCAGATGTTATACTATTGCTTTTTCCTATTTTTTTTGATTTTTTTTTTTACCCCCCGTGGAAATAAATACAAGTGACTTCCTCGGGAACAAAACCATGGCATGCAGAGGTGCGTGGAGCAGCGATCCGTGCTCTGATGCAGCAAGAGGGGAGAGGCTGAGAAATGAGGGTTAGTGCCGTGGCAATTTGGGGAGAGGCAGGGTCTGAGACCGACCTGGAGCGGGAATCTTTGGGAACCGGGAACCACAGGACATGCGTTGCCCTGCGTGTCTGTGCCACTGTGTGTGCGTGGAGGGGACAGATGTGTCCCAGAGGACACTGAAAACACCGCGTGGATCAATGCGCTGCGTTCCTGTCAGCTTTGCTGCCAAAATCGAGCGAATTGAGCCTAAAACGTCAGGGCTCAGAATTTCCCGATCCGGGATTCTCTGAATCGGTGGGGAGACGTGAAAGCCCCGCTCAGAGGGACCTTCCCCTGGGGGACAGGGGCTGTGCCACCGCGGTGTGACGAATGTCTGCGCGGCGTCTGTGGGCACACGTCACCCGTGGATGGGGGATGTCCCGGGGCCGCCAGCACAGGGACGAGTGGGCGAACATCACCTGCGGTGCGGGGAACCCGCTGGGGACGAAGGGGGTGCGTCACCAGCGGGGCTCCCGTCGCCCACTCGCAGCGCCCTCCACACGTGTGGTTCCGTTGTCATCATTGTCACCTCTCTTTGACACTGAAACCACTCTTGTGGAACACACCTGCTGTGACATCCCGGCTGTCTGGGACTGACCGGCCCCGGCAGAGCCCCTCGCGTCTGGCAGGAGCAGCAGCGGTGATGGAAAGCCCCTTCTCATTCTCGGGGAGGCTGGAAAATCCGCGTGCATCAGGCGGGGAAGGTTGCTCTGCCTGGAAATGCCTGGGCTGGAGCCCTGGGAATGTGGAACCTCAGTCAGTATCACCACCTGTCATCTATCCATATATCCATTTATCCACCATCTATCCATATATCCATTTATCCATCATCTAGCCATGTATGCATTCATCTGTCATCTATCCATATATCCATTTATCCATCATCTATCCATATATCCATTGATCCATCATCTAGCCATATATCCATTTATCCATCATCTAGCCATGTATCCATGTATCTATCCCTATATCCCTGTATCCATACATCTCTGTAACTCCCTACTCGTTCCTGTGTCTATTTGCTTTTTTTGTGCCTGTCTTCTTTGCCAGAATATCGATTTTTTTGTCCATACATTTATCTGTGTGTCTACACCTCTCTCACCTACCTGTCTTACCTTCCTACTCCCCTGTACCACTCACTGGATGTCCTTTCCTGTCACTGTGGGGGCCCCTACACCCCTGTTCCCCCCTTCCAGTCCCCCTGACTCCCTCAATCTGCCCCCCTGGGAAGTTTGTACCCCCTCACAAGTGATGCTGCCGCTATCCCAGACCCATGGGGCTGCTGCCCGCGGGAATGCCTGGATCCCTGTGGGGTTCCCTTCACCCTGACCCCCGCGGGGCTCTCTGCACCCCGACTCCTCCACTTCTCTCCCCAAACACATCCCGGATGGATGGGGTTGCCTCCAGCCCCACCTTCGGGGGTCTCCCTGCTTGCAGCCCGCGCTCCGGGCCGTGCCAAGCCGTGCCGTGCCGGCAGCGGTGCCGTCGGGGCGGCGGGGCCGGGGCTGTCAGCCCCTATTGATGAGGTGTGGGCTGACGGCGGCGAGCGGCGGCCGCCGGCTCCGCTCCAGACTCCCCGGCGCTGGGGTCAGTGCCCCGGGCAGCCCCGCCGCCGCCGGGAAGGGAAGGGCTGCAGGGCCGGAGCCGCCGGCGATGCCCCTGCGCTCCCTCCGAGCATCGCGCACCGGCCTCCGGGTGCTGGGAGATGCAGCGCCGGGGCTGGATGTGATGATGAAAAAAAGCCAATCCTGACCCAAATCCTCCGCCCCTGGGTGGTAGATGCAGGGTCAGGACGGAGGTTTCATCGCTGAGTTCCTTCTGGGCTGAAAAAATTGTTTCTCTCTCTGCACTGATGTATCATCGGTTGAATTAATCCACTTATTCAGGAGAGGAAAGCAAAAAAAAGAGGGAGATTTCACATAAAAGTAAAGCCACGAAGCCAAAATAGTTTTTCATGCACCAAAAATTCCAAGCACTGAACTTCCAAGCCCAAATCCGTGTGAAATGCACTCACATGAGGAAAGGACAAGAAGGGTTTCATGTGCAGGCAGTGCTGGCAGGACTGAGTGGTAATGCAGGAGGATGGTCTGGCCTTGGACAAGGTGCCAGTCAAAAAAACCACAAAATCTTGACAGTTTTAAAAAGGAAAACTTGAAAAAAAAGTGAAAAAATGTCTGGTCTTTTCCAACAGGGGAAAAAATCTCCCTCGTGCAGGGTGAGTTTGTGATCTGAGGTTGGCAATGTCCTCCAGCAAGGGACACTGGGGGCGGATGGGAATTTCTGGGAGTCTTCCTCTCTTTGCCTAGATCTGTTACAGGTGAATTTCCTGAACTTGGGACACTGGGCTGGGACTCAGCAGACGGTCACACAGCCTCTCCCAGATCCCCTGGCCTCAGCTTTGCAAAGGAAAGGAGGACCCGAAGGATTGTCCAGCCCTGGCTTAGGCTGTCCAGGGCAGTGGTGGAGCCCCCATCCCTGGAGGGGTTTAAAAGACATGTGGATGTGGAATTTGGGCACGTGGATCAGTGGTGGCCTGGGCAGTTTTGGGGGAATGGTTGGACTCAATGATCTTAGAGAGCTTTTCTGACCTAAACCATTCCATGATTCTATGAAGTGCTGCTGGAGTTCCTTTGGATTATATTTAATTTCCATGTGATTTACACAACAATTCCTAGAGCTGAGGTGGCAACATGGGATTTTTTTTTCATTTCCTAATTAACATTCACCCAAATTTCCAGAAATATCCCACCAAAATCCCCCTTGCACTGCCGTTCTCCAGTCAAGGGAACAGTGCAGCCTTCCCTGGCCTCACTCAGGGCAGCAGGAATTCAGACTGTGCCACTGAGATTCTTATGGCTGCACAAATAAAGATCCCAGTTTCCTTCTACCCTCAGGAATAGCCTGCTCCTTCTTCTTCTCCTCTTTTGGGTTTGTACAGAAAATTGTCTCTGGTATAATATTTTTGGTACCTCAGCATTACCAGAGAGAAGCAGAGCTGATGGTCCCTTAAATCTGCTGAAATCCTTTGGCTTTTGGACCCATCCTGCAGCTTCACACCCACCCAGGAATGCTGTCCAGGATGGAAAACCCTGGGTGAAGGTGGCATTTTGTCATCCATGGGGAAAAGTAGGAAAATACACCACAGGCTACAACTGTAAAAGGCACAACAACATGAAAGCTCATTTTATCAGGAAATGATATTGTTATCATCAGGCAAAACTCCAGGGCAGCACATGGGGAAAGAATACTCAGGTGTGTTGCCAAATTTATGTGTAATTAGCCCTCGTTCTTGGATCATTGTTGCAGTGTTGATATTGTTAATAAACTGTGATATCTGTTGGGCAGCTGATGCACCTCTGAGTTTTCATGCACCAGACAAGTCGGGAATCATGTGAGTCCTGGGACTTGCAGGTAAGAGGGGTGGAATCCTGGACAATGGTTTGAGTTTTGGAGGGTTTTAGTCGAAATGGACAAAAATTTCACCAAACCAATCAGAGACAGGAGAATCCTGGACCTGAATGTGTATTTCTGGCTGTTGTACAGAATCAGGGACTCATGGAAAGGTTTGGGTTGGAAGGGACCTTAAAGATCATTTAGCTCCACCCCCTGCCGTTGGCAGGGACACTTTCCACTATCCCAGGTTGCTCCAAACCCTGTCCAACCTGGCCTTGGACACTTCCAGGGATCGAGGGGCAGCCACAGCTTCTCTGGGCACCCTGTGCCAGGGCCTCCCCACTCTCACAGGGAACAATTCCTTCCCAATATCCCATCCATCCATGCCCTCTGGCAGTGGGAAGCCATTCCCTGTGTCCTGTCCCTCCATCCCTTGTCCCAAGTCCCTCTCCAGTTCTCCTGGAGCCCCTTTAGGCACTGGAAGGGGCTCTGAGGTCTCCCCAGAGAATTCCCTTCTCCAGAAATTGGCTTTTGACTTGCACGACAGAGCCCCTCGGGCTCAGCCCCATCTTGTCCTGCCCACCAGGGACCAGGAGAACAAAGCAGATTTGGTTCAGTACAGAAAGCTGAGGACATCTCAAAGGGACAGGTCCTTCCATGGGCTGGAAAAATGTCCCTGCAGTGTCACCCTCGCTGGCACCCAGGAGCATGAATGAAGGATGGCTGCTGGGCTCTGCAGGGATAACTCGGGGAGGGACAGCTGACCTTGGGCTTGTCTTTGTCACAAAATCATGGAATCACTGAATGGTTTGGGTTGGAAGGGAACTTAGAGATGATCTGTATCTCCCTGGGAGTCACTCCTTGACCATGTGACACCAGCATCAGGCTGGACCCTACATTTTTCTCTTTTTCTTTTCTTTTTCTTTTCTCTTTACCAGAAGATCCCATGGCACTTTATAAAGATTACCACGTTAAGCCTCCCACCAACACTGCAGGGTAGGTGGATCTTATTATCTGGGAAGACAAGGGAAAGGGGGATTAAAGGCCTTGTGGGGGACAGCAGATCCAGGACAGGACCCTTCTCTCCTGGAGCACTTAGTCCCGTGCCTTTTCACAGGATTATGGATTTTTGGCAGAACAGCTGTGAAATCTCACTGCAATTCCAGCAGGACACCGGAGGCATCGGAGCATATTCCAATTGTTAACACCCAAAGATACCTAAACCACCACGGAGAAATGGATGCAGGCACCCCACAGAGGGCTCCTTCCCAAAATATCTGCTTTGGATTGACTGTCTTTTTTTTTCTGGCAGTGAAGAAAGGATAATTTTTAGCACCTTTCCGTCCAGGCTGTGGTAAAACTGCTCGTGTAATGTTCACTCCAGGAAAACACACATGGCAGATGTAGAACTCATTAAGGATCACAGTTTTTTTTCAGTGGAAAATCCTCCCAAAATCAAGAAAAATGTCATTTGTGTTCCATCTGGAAGAGGCAGAAAGACAAAATCAGCAAACTGGAAGGTTCAGTATTTGTGTTCCATCTGGAAGAGGCAGAAAGACAAAATCAGCAAACTGGAAGGTTCAGTATTTGTTGCTTCTGGCTAGACAAATCTCCAAAGTTTAAGAGGGTTTTTTTTTCATTTTTTTTTTAAATTTAATTGAATTTTACTTTCACTTTGGGCTTTTTGGTTTGGTTTTGGTTGGTTTGCTTGTTTTCAGAAAATTCTAAGACCTTTCTGGATGAATTGCTGTTTAAACTCAATAAAAAGGAAAGCAAATAAAAAGCTTGCTCTAAGCAAGAAGTTTAAACATTTCTAATAATTTTCAGCTATGTTTGGGATTTAGGTTTTTTTATGAAAAGACAATATAATGGGAGCATGAATTCAGATGGGGTTTACTAATTATAGATGAAAAACATTTCGTTCTTTTCCTTCTTGTTTTGGGGGAGGGTAGTTCATATAGGGAATAAAGAACATTTTCAGAATTCAGCATTCTTATTGCAGTGAAAAAGCCTTGACAGTTCACAGTGTGCAGTGGGAAAATCACAACAGGGGCAAAAGTTGTTACATTTTATATTATTGCAAGCAAAAACCGAACACACAAAGTGGGGGGGGGGGAATAAAAAAAAATGGGGTTGTTTGTGTTTAATCCTTTATTCCTGGCTTTTCGTCTTACATGGAAAATTAAAAATATGAGAACCACAGATCTCCACCACAAATACCAGGATAAATAAGAAGTCCCCAACACTTCTTTTATTTGTTCCCTGGAAGTGTTCAAGGCCAGGTTGGATAGGGCTTGGAGCAACCTGGGATAGTGGTAGGTGTCCCTGCCCATGGCAGGAGTTGGAACTGGATGGTCTTTGAGGTCCCTTCCAACCCAAACCATTCCATGATTTTGTGGTTCTGTGGTTTGATCTCCACATTTCGTGTCCCATTTGGAATAAATCACGGAGGTTTTTTTTTAAGACACCCCAGAATCTTCCATTTCCCAGTGGTTGGTTGTGTGGAGAACATCTTTGGGCCTTATCTGAGCTGGCCTCATTTCCTGCCTTTTGTCTGTCCTTGGGATTTCATTCCCAGATCAGAGGTGATGTGAGTTGAGGTGCCATGAGTTCACATCAGAGAATCGTGGACTCACACAATCATTTAGGTCTGAAAAGACCTCCAAGATCATCAAGTCCAACCTGTGACTGGTATCTCCCTTGTCCCCAGCCCGGAGCACTGAGTGCCACGTCCAGTCCTTTCCTGGACACCTCCAAGAGTTGTCCCTCTCCACCAGTTACTGACAATAATTCGGACACCACTGGGAAGCATCTGAAGAGGGTCCAGCTGGGCCTCCAGGGCAGAACCTTTTGTAAAATGCTCCTTGTTTCCTTCCCTTGTAGTTGACCACCAATGTTGACCATGTGGTGAAAACATCTTCTGTTGGTGATGGGCTTTTGGGGTTTTTTTTTCATAATTCTGGGCCAATTTAATATTTTTCATGTTTGGGAAAAAAAAAAGGAAGGAAAATATAGAGAACTTTTTTCCTATTTTTATCAATTTTTTTTCCTGATTTCTCTTTCCTCCTCTCTCATTTCTTTCTCTCTGCTGCTGGTTTGATGCTGGAGCCCAAATACCTTATGTTGACATCTGTGAAAAAAGTAGAATTATTTGGAGGAGAACTCTTCCCTTCAGATTTGGCCTCTCTTGGAGCCTGGATCATCAATAGCTTTTACTTTTACTTTTTTTCTTTCTTCTTCTCCAGCCTATTGTCCTGTCAGATGAGTCCTGATCTCATCAAGATCTCTACACATCCTTATCTCCTCCCCATTGACTGGAAGAGGGTTGCTGGGTAAATAAAGCTTAGCAAATGGTCACGTCTTCAAAAGATATCAGGAATTCAGATGGAAAAGCGTCTCTGGCCAAGGCTTCTGTGTTCAGCTGTCAGCACAAAAACACCCTGCATTGCTGCAGTGGAGGAGAAGGATGTCCTTAAGGTTTGGGAAATCCCAGCTCAATTTTCAATTGTCCTGGGATTTTGGAGAGGCCACTGCACCTTTTTCGGGACCTCAGCTGTCCATCTGCTCAAATCAAGGTAATAAAGCCCCATGGGGTTAATCCTTGACTGCGACGTGCTCTCCACATCGTCAGGATCTGGGATGGCACGAGACGAGGGGGACACGGAGGACATTTATCCCCACACCCAGCCTGCAGACAAGGCAGGGAGGGATTTGGCTGCACAAACAGAGATTTATCCATTGATCAAAACACTCCTGAATGGGATTAGGGATGAGTCTATCGGTCTATCAGCAGGTAAGGTTTGGTGTCCTCCCTGCCAAACACGGGGGCTGATGCCGCTGTGCTGATGAGTTGATAGCCTTGACCAAAGGCATTATCAGGGTTGGGGACAATGTGAGGACATGAGCAAACACTGGGCAGCGGCACCTCGAGAAAGGCTCTGGGAGTCACTGAGGTGATGTTATCTCACAGGGCAGACCCTGGGAGCCTCTTTCCCCTACATGGTGGGATCGGTGACTGCGGCAACCTTCGGACACGAAAGACTGAGGGTACAAGGTGAGGGCGTTTGGGCAACAGCGCTGGAAAATCAGTGGGCAGAGCAGGTGTCCTGGGCTCTCTTGTGAAGTGAAATCATCAGTTCCCAGCCCAGCTGTCAGAGAATCATGGAATTGTTGAAGGCACCTCTGAACATCATTAGTCCAACGCCTCCACCAGAGCAGGGTCACCTGGAGCAGGCGACACAGGAACGTGTCCAGGTGGGTTTGGAATGTCTCCAGACAGGGAACTCCACAACCTCTCTGCAGCTGTTCCAGTGCTCTGCCGCCCTCAACATTAAGAATTTCTTCCTCATGCTGAGGTGGAACCTCTTGTGCTTTAGTTTATGGCCGTTGTAAACTTGTGTGCGTTTGGACTGGAGGAGGCTGCTGGAGAAGAGTCTCGGTGTTATCTCTGTGTCTGTAGCCTCCCTGCTAAAAACGAGGTTGTGTGAATGTGCTGGCTGCACCTTTCCCCAGATGACATTTGCATTGGCTGATTCGTTCAAGCCAGGCTTGGCAGAGGGGTGGAGACCTGTAGGCAAGAGCAGAAATAAGAGCTGGGTATCAGGATTCACAGACTCTGGCTGAAGAAGTCCAAATCTGTAGAAAATCACAGCATTTTATTCCTCCCTTCCCCAAATGAGATAGCAGAGCCGAGACAGCTGCCAGCCAGCCCCTGAGAAGTTCACACCTTTAAATGTTCTCATCAAAGGAAAAAACAAAGTCCAGAAACTTGGCAGTAATTGGATCACCAAGTGCAAGCTCCCGTGATTAGATCAGGGGTCCTCCGCCAGGCTTTTACTGAATCAAAAGCGAGGATCAGACAGCTGGAAGAGAGAGCAGCTCTTCGTTTAAACTTCATTCATTTCCTGTCTGCTTGGCAGAGCCCATGAAATGCAGAGGTGGCTTCTACTGAGCACAGGCTATTGCTGGAGCAAGAAAAAACCTTCATCATCCACAGGATGGGAAGAAGCAAAGTCCAGGCTCCAGCTGTCTGGGATAAGCCTTGTCTAAAGAAAATACGTAGCTGGCTGCTGCATTTTTTTATTCAGGCCCATGTGATGAACTAGAAGAAATGCAAAGAAGTGACTCTATTATTTTCTGTTGGAAAATCTAATGTAGGTCAGGAAAATTCTGGAGGTCTCCAGTTTATGCTGTGCTGGATGGAGGACTTTGAGAAGGATATTTGTCCTGAAGTTAAGCCACAAATTTCCTGCTTAAAAAAGCATTTTACTAAGCAAATACCAGGAATCCAGAGGTTTATCCCTGCTTAGCTGTCACTGAGGTGATGCTTGTGATGATCCAAGATGGGGCTCATGCACACGTGGGTGGCACTGACCAAAGTGCCCCGAGTCTGATCCATCAGAACTTTAAAGGGGCCAAGCCCTGATGTGGGTACAGGGATGCTCACCCGATCTCAGGAACCCTAGAACTGTCCTCACCATGGCCCAATTTATATGGACAGCTGAAGGACTGGGTATCCAAACCTGGAGCAAGAGACACCACAAATGTTCTGGGCTGTGGCTGCCCCAACCCTGGAAGTGTTCAAGGACATTTTGGATGGAGCTCTGAGCAACCTGGGATAGTGCAAGATGTCCCTCTCCGTGACAGGGGATTGGAACAAGATGATCTTTAAGCTCTTTTCCAGCCCAACCCATTCCATGATTCTACTCTAACATGGTGTAACTTCCCCAGAAGGGTATTGTGGTTTTCCAGAGCTTTTCATGACCACAGGTAAATGCACTTTCCAGTGAGGAAGGTGTTCTATTTTTTCCTAGCAGAAAATCCCCTAAAATCCCGTCAATTTTAGTTTGAAAGCAAAAAGTAAGGGAGTTGCTGTCAGCAAGAATGTTCATTCATCTTAAAAGAAAAGAAAGGACATTCCAGCCAAATTAAATAATGAAGGAGGTGATAAAACCCACCTGCTTTTTGACTGCAGGTTTCTGTTTCTTTTTAAATCAGATCAGTGTATTAAAGATTTTCAGACTGAGATTTTTTGTGGAATTGTTGTGCCAGATCTGTATCTGTTCCAACTGGGAAGAGGCACGTCCATCCAGGAACCATCATTTCATGGTGCTGTACATCCCTTTTCACTACAGTCTCAGGAGAAGCAGATTTGTCTTGGGTTTTAGAAGGGGGGAAATCAAAGCAGGAGACTTCCCTAAAATTCGCCAGGAGGTGAGGGGGAAAGCTGGGAGGACAAGCAGAATATCCAGTCACTCCCTGCCCTCTGGGACAAGGGATTCCCCCTTGTCCTGTCCCTCCATCCCTCGTCCCAAGTCCCTCTCCAGCTCTCCTGGAGCCTCTTTACACATTGGAAAGGGCTCTGAGGTCTCCCCAGAGCCTCCTCTTCTAAAGACTGCTGCAATTCCCAGCTGGCCACGGATCAGGGCCCTTCCTGGAAGGATATGCACATCCACTGAGAAAGGACCCTTTTTGGGGGTGTTTTTTGTTTGATGTTGCCAGAGACAGCAGGATGCTGCAGGGAGTTGGGCTGCCAGAGCCCTGAATTAGGGAGAAACAAAAAAAACCTGCATGTGAGCAAAATGGAGAGTGGCTAATTTGGTTTCAAGGGCTCTAAACGCCTCCGTGCCTGGAAGTGTGTTGGGAATTCAGGGAACAGACACGTCACACGGTGGAAATGCAGCCCTGATAAAGCTGGCTGGAGTGAGAAGTGCAGCTCTTGGCAGAGCCAGCTCCATTGCAAAGTGTGGGGCACTCAAACACGGAGGGTGGAAGAGGCTTGGGACAAGGGAGGACATGGAGGAAACTTGGATAAAACTGAATAACAGTGGGACAAGACTCTAGTGGGAAATCCAAGGATAAAAGAGGGTTCTTCGTTAAGGGTTACCCTAATTAGGCACGAGCGTTGCTTCACCATGGCATGAAGAGGAGCAGCTGGAAGTAGGAGCTGAAAAGTTGTATTTGGTGCTGGACCAACATGTCCTTCTCCCTTAAACTGACGAACTCCATAATCAAGACAGAGACTTCGCTGAGAAAGAGGTGAAACCTTTAAAAAGTCCCTTCCAACCCAAACTATTTTATGATTTTATGAAAATAAGTGAAGGGACTTGCCCAGGGCTAAGCAGTGAGTCAGTGGTGGAGTCAGGGAGGGGCCTGAGGTGCCTTGGCTCCTGCTGGTTGTACCGACCTGGCTCAGGACCCAGAAAGGAGCAGTGACAATAAATAACGAGCAGGGTTGGTGTTTTACCTTTTCATGACACCCTTGGAGGCTCACACAAGTGAAGAGATGTGGATTTTCTAATGGAAAGGATGGTCCCTGCTCCAGGGAGACAATTTCACTGGGGTTTGTAGGAGACTTTGGGAGATCCCCCTAGGAAAAAAAAATACATAAATATATATGTATTCAGGAAATAGATCTATTTGGTGGCTTTTCCATTGCTGCTCCCCTTGTATGGATGTGTTGAGAATGACAAGCTGGTTTTTAACAATTCTTCCTGGTGTTTGATGCAAGCCCAGGGGAAAAGTGGGAAGGAGAGCTGTAAAATGGCAAGCCCTGGCTGTCTCTGCTCCCAGCCTTTCCTCAGAGTTAGATAAGAGCAGCAGCAGATAAGAGGAAAAGCGGGTCTTTAATTCAGTCAGAATTTCACTTAGTGTGAAGGAAAACATCTAATGAGAGAATTAGACTAAGCCAGGAAATTGCCTCTTAAACCTGAGCTCTCCTGTGCTGGTACAGGCAGCATTTTATATAAATACATATCTGCACATCTGCCTTTCTCTGTACCACCATAAAATCCTGCTCTTTGCACAGTGGCCAAGAAGTCCTTTCAAACTCGTAAACCCAAGCCAATCCAACCTTTTCAACTACACAGGCTGGAGCATTTTTCCAGGTCTCTCCCAATGCCAAATAGCCCCAGCCTCCAAGGACACCTGAAGCCGACACAGCCGTGATCTCTCCTTGCCAAGAGGTGCCCACCCAACCCATATTGAGCTCCACAGAGAGGGGCCCTGGCCAGGTGTGGCCACAATGGTGTTTTAGGTGATTCATGACCCCAAATGAGGGGGCACCATCAAGGCTTTGCATGGAACAGAAGCTTTTGGGAAGGCTGAAGAGGGATCAGGCTTTGAGTCTGACTCTTGATGGAGACCTGGATCCCAGTTCAGGGAAGAAGACCCAGCCCTGGGTGTTTGCTGGCAGAAAACAACGTTCTTCCCATGTGGGCAGTGGTGTAGGATTAACACATGAATATCAGTGGGGTTTGGGGACATCTGCCATGCAGGATCGGCACATGGATATCAGTGGGGTTTGGGGAGATCTGCCATGCAGGATCAGCACATGGGTTTCAGTGGGGTTTGGGGACATCTGCCATGCAGGATCAGCACATGGATACCACTGGGGCTGGGGGACATCTGCCATGAGCAGCCCTTTCATGGCAAGGAGGTGCTGCTACATCAAGAGGATAATTTGGTTTAATAAAAGACCTTGGGGTGTTCCTGTGTCGTCCCAGCTGGGAGGTGGCAAATCACTCCGATTCAGTTTTGGATTTGGGGAGGGAGGTACATCCAAATATCCATTCACAGCCCTTGGGATCTTCCCAGTCTGCATCCCACAGGGATGGGGTCCCCTGACCCCTTCACCAGCAGCTTCTGCAAGGTCCCTGCAGCTTTGTGTCACTTAGGCCAGGGAGATCAGAACTGTGCCAGGCTGGTATTAAAACCTGCCACAAATTCCACTGTTTCTCCACTGCAGGTTCCTGAGCTCAGCTCTCCTGAAGATGTCATGCAGAAAGAAAACCCTGGGCAGCGTCTGGATCATTCCTTATCCAAAATGAGTGGGTTTGATTAGTGATTTACATTTCATTTCTTCAATCCTCTGGCCCTCAGAGGCTTTAGGTGGGAGATTCAGGCTGTTTGTGGTCTTTCCTTCCTTGTTTTTTTCATTTCAAATTATGCTTGTTATGGAAGTCCAGGTGCTTTTAGAAGTAAAGCAGTTTGCTCCTGGGGCTCTGACATGTAATTAAAGGTGGCAGGAGCTACAGTCTCTCCTCTGAGAATTCCTGCTTCATGGAAGTCATCAAATCCTTTACTGGGATCCATTTTTGGGATCCATTTCTGGTTTGATTTTAGGCTGCAAACTTCTCAGGTTTTGAGATGCCTTAGTATCCCTGTCATCTACTGCAAAGGGGTCCTGGTATGCCAAGGGCCAGAGACTGCTGCTGTCATACAAACATCAGGAATAGTTATTGTATACTCTAAACATGAGATGTTGCTCACTAAGATAAATAATTATACCAAAAAAAAATAAGAATATGGTAGCACATCTTTGGTAGAACACACAGCGAGGGGCCAAGGGTTGTGCTGAGCTTGAAGTGGAGATTTGGGGTTTAATGTGGGGATTTTAATTCTGCAATTTTTTCCTGTCAGTGTTTGAATGCTCGTGGACTTTTAGCATCGCCAGCATCCTGTGGACACCTCCACAAGACTGAAAGGATCCAGGCAGCTTCTTGCAACACCTGGAGCCAGTGCAGAAGCAGGAGACATTCTCTGTGCACCTAGCAAGGAAAGGTAAAGTGGAGCTTGCCGTGAGCTGATGCCGAGATAGCAGCTCAGTATCTAAACAGGTAACACCCAATTACAACAGAACTGTGTTGACTTACACTTTCCCTTATCAGAAGAATCAGGTATTCATGTAAATCACAAAAGGGTTTGATGGATGCCAGTTCACTCCGAGCCCCACACCAAGGAACAAGAGCCTAGTTAAACAAAATGTATGTTGCCCTTATCTCTGAGCTGTGACTATTGCTATGAAATAAAAAACTATAAAAGAAAAGTGCCTTATCGTGAGGGTTATAATTCCTTAATGTTCTCCAGGGGCTGTTCCTGTGCTGGAATCAGGCCCTGGGGACCACTTTCTAAGCCCCACAGAAGTCATTTTCTCTCAGACAGATGATCTTTCCTTATCACGTGTTGTCTTGGCAATAAAAAAGTCTCTTTCTCAAGATGCATGTTTAGACTGACCGGGAGAAAAAAGCAAAAGGAAAAGAAGGGGCAGCTAAATTGGTCTTAATTCTGATGCCGGCTTAAGAGTAAACAATGAGGTCCAGGGACAATCTTCATTAGAGCCTCCTGGGCCTGGAAGCGTGGCATGGGAAGCACATGTGGTCAGGAGCCTTCAGACAGCTGTGCTGGAGACTTGTTCCGAGCCCAGTCTGATGGCCATGGCTAATCAGCCTCTCTTATCACATTTACTGGGAGATGGGTGATGCCAATAAAACTGAGTCAGGCTGAGTGCACTTAGGGGAGCCCAAAAGCTGGTTGTTAACAGATGCCTATGGCTCACAGAAAGCCAGCTGGCCCCTCTGCTCTCCTGCCTTGGTGCTGGTGGGACCCCACATTTGGGTTATTCCCAAATTTCCTTTGGCACACTGGAGATCCTGAGCTGTGTCAGGCATGGTGGGCAGGATCCACATGATTTTATTGGTATTTAATTACATTACTGGGTGTCCAGGTGCTCTGTTTGAGATCCAGACCTCATTAATGTGACATCTGGAAGCTACAAGGGTGACAGGGAAATCAAGCTGGTGCTTTGCACTAGGGTTAAGCTGAGCCCTGACTTTGCCAAACATGGAAAATTGAAATGTATAACTTGTGACAGTGACGAACTGTGCTCATACCTCCTTGCTCCAAACTGGAAAGAGTGGCTGTTCCACAGGATAGTGGTGGAAAAAGGTGAGACCGAGTAGATCTTGCAGTGATTTTCCCCTGGTGCACTCCCCTTGCCTATAGAAAATTACAAGTGATAGATATCCAGAACCAGAATCAACATAAATGTGTTAAAATCCTTCTCTTCAATTTCTTTTTTCCCTTAAGAAGCACCTGTGTATCTAAAGCTCTGTCTGCTTCTGCATCCCAGTAGTTTTAACAGGGATTTTACACCACTGTGGGACACAGTCCTGTCTTGGAGACCTCACAGCTTAAATAAATTTTTGTCTTTCTATAACCTGATGATTTAAACTGGTTTTCTAGATTGATCAGTACATAGTTCAATAGGTCTTAAAGCCCAGCACCAAAGGGACAGGACCCAGACACGAATGCCAGGCACTTTTCCAGCTGCTTGCTCTCCCCGCAGACTCCCAGACTCCAGTGAGTGCCTCCCACATCTCCTCAGCAGCCACTTCCCCCACCAGCTCTGGAGGGAGCCTTGGACACCAGGTCCTTGGTCCAGCAGTTTTGAAGGTCCTTCCTTGTGCCTCTGTGAGTCTGAGCATGGAAAACCCCCCCGGGGCAGGTGACCCACATCCAGCCAAGATGGGAGAGCTCTGGTGCTTATTCTGATGGAGGGGCCATGGTGGGAGCAGGGAGCAGGGATTCCCCCTTTTCCCAGGCTGATTTGAGTGCCTGACATGGACACAGGTTAATCACAGAATCACAGAATGGTTTGGGTGGGAAGGGGCCTTAAAGCTCATCCAATCCCACCCCCTGCCATGGGCAGGGACACCTTCCACTATCCCATATTGCTCCAAACCCTGTCCACCCTGGCCTTGGAAACTTGCAGGGATCCAGGGGCAGCCACAGCTTCTCTGGGCACCCTGTGCCAGGGCCCTCCCCACCCTCATAGGGAAGAATTCCTTCCTGAGGGCTGGGGTTTTGAGAGGCAATCACTTGGCTCCTTCACCATCTGCCTTCTCCTCACCTTGCTGGTGCCCCCAAGCCCACCCTCATTTCTGAACCCCTAAACCCTTGTAAAGCCCCTTTATTCCGAGATGCACGACAAGTGGTAAAGGCTTTAAAGTGGTTTTTGGACAGCGATAGCAGGAGACTGCCCTTCAGGTACAGCCCAGGAAGCCAAGTGGCCTCTGCAGAGGCTTTGTAGGATTATTTGCCATCCCTGAGGCCCTCATTTGCAGAGTGCATGGCACCATTTGAACTCCCCTCCTGTTTCACTCCATCACTAGGCCTGGGATTCCGTACCTGGTTGACATCAACCTGCAAGAAGGGGAGCAGGGAAGCAGCTGCTGGAGAAGGGAAGTGGGCTGTGATTGCACAACCATCGGCATGGGAGGGGGCTCGGCTCCAGGTGTGCAAGTACAGCTCCCCCCTGGCATCTGCTGGGAACACAGCTGAGCAGGGATTCGCTGCTTTTATCTCCTGACCTCCTACTCCCTGCCCTGAGCATCCAAATGTTGTGGGTCCAAGTGCATTCCAGCCAGCCTGGGTGGCTCCTATGCCACAAGGAATGAGAGACTTCGAGGGATCTCTGTGGAGGGATGGAGCTTCCCAAAAAAACCCACGTTTTCACTGAGCCACATAGAAGGACAGTCCCGTGGATGCATCTGCAGCAGCACAGGATCTTGTACCAGCACATCTGCATCACCTGGGCTCACATCTTCATCATCTGGGCTCACATACTGCACTCAGAGGGCCAGGTCAGATCCTCTCTCAAACAGCAGCAGTTAAAATGCCGTAAAACCCATGGTCCAACACACCCTGAGAGTGTCCCACCATCCCCTATGTGTTGCAGAAACATCTTTAACTGTGCTGGCTGATGGTCTCCCTCAGCATCCTCAGCCAGCGGTGCTCCACGTGTCATCCAGCAGCCAAAAAAGATCCCAGGAGCCCACGGCCCCACCTCGCTCCCTCTCTGCTGCTCACACATGTCATTTCTGCTTCGTTTTTCTGGCAAGGGAGGTAAAAATAGCTCGTGCGAAAATTATTTATTTTGTATTAATAGCTCGGAGTCAGAGCCTCAGCAGACACTTGGAATAAACAGGATCACTCAAAATACAGTTGTTTGAAATCAGAGCTTTGCTCTGACCCTGGGGTTTCCAACCAAAGCCAGAAAATTGTATATATAGAATCCCTTATTATTTTCTTCACTGTTAATCCCCAGTACAACAAGGCCTTGCTTGCAGCCAGAGAACTTTGACCAGGATGATTAAGGCAACATTTCATGCAGGCTCTTGCACGCGTGGTTGTGGAGGTGGTCAAGATGTAAAATAATCCTCCCTATCTGACTAATAACCCCCTTTGCACTTCCAGTGCAATTTGTATTTAAGCACATCCCGTTTCTCCCCAGCCATTCCTCTCCTTTCATTCCTCTGCTAAAAAAATTTATTTTTAAGTGCAGGCAGCTGTTGGGTGAAAAACTGTTTTGGAAGAAACTTTCTGGACTTGTTTTCTTGAGAAAGAAAGAAAAACAGCACTTTTGTTGTTTGGTTTTTCTTCCTCTTTCTTTTGTTTTCTTTTACTCCCTGTCCTGCACACTCAGTTTTCCAGCGAGATAAAAAGAAGAAAAAGGGGAAATAAAACAACGAGTGAGTTTGTGTTTTTATCTGTCTTCAGCGTGGTTTTCCTCTCTTCCCTTTATCCCCCCCAAATAATGGAAATATTCCCAGCTGAGAATTAGGGCACCTGGGCTCATTTATTGTACAATATTGAGAATATCTATTAATAAACCCAGCTCTTTAATTACGGCGAGCGCTTGCTACTGATGGATTAATTAAGGCAAGAAAGGGAAGAAGAGTCAATGCAGGGGTTAATGCAGAGCTGGAGGAACCCTGGTTCAAGTCCACAAGCTCCTTTACCAATTTGTGGCTACTTTTTGTCTCATTTCTTTGTGGAATGGGGGCCTCAGCCCGCACCCCACGGGCTGAGTATCTTGCAGAGTCTTGCACCAAAACTGTGCAGGCAAAGCAGAGGCAACCAGGTTATCCCAAGCTTCCCCCCTTTGCAAAACTTTATTATTCCATCCTCGGGCTGCAATTTAAAGGCTTTCAAAGGAGTGAGATCTGGCTTTGCCCGACACCCCCTGCACCCCACAGCATCCCTGATGGAGGCAGCCCCGGCGGGGCTGCCGAGCCTGCACACTTGCTCTTGGAAAAGCCTCAGCCAGCGTCTCTCGGGATCCCAGCCGGCTGCCATAATCACACATTGTTCCCTCGCCGTCCCGCAGCACTTGGAAAATGTCAAATGTGGGAGTCCGGCAGCCTTAGGTTCGAGTAAAAAACTCCCAAACATATTTGGAGGGCCGCCAGCACTTTGCAAACCCTCTGCAAACTCAGATAAGGGGCGACCTTGCAGCCTGCGGGGTAGGCCAGGAGTTTATAAACCCTGAGCTTGCTTGGGCTGAGCTTTCCCAATATTGTGACCGTCCCATCCCCTCCCAGCATCGCCCGGCGAAGGCAGCGTGCGAAAGCAGGGGCTGTTGGCCACGGTGACCTTCACCAAGACATCCAAGGTGGCAGAAGCCGCCGGAGATGTGACGTCCAGAGCTGGCAGGGACAGGACTCCCCCATGGAGGGGAGGCAGACACTGCCTGGGGCTGGATCCGAGTGAGCAAACCCAGTGCCTGATTGTGTTTCGGACATTGTCCCCAAAAAACCCATTTTTGGGATTTGCAGTCCCTAAAAATGTGGCTGGGGATGGGTGGCAAATGCCGCTTGGCGAGGAGGGGGAGGAAGGGTTGAGTTTGGGGCTTCATTTTGAACCATAACGAAATCTAAACATTTTGAAATTCTTCCCCAAATGACAAATAATGTCAAATACTGAGATAGCACCGGGCTGGATTTGAGCCGCGAGGCACCTTCTTATAGTCCTAACTTCTGATAAAAAGGATGGAACAGAGTCAGGAAAACTTTCCTCTCCTTCCCCTCATTATTTTTCTTTAAAAAAAAAAAAAAAAAACCAACCTCAGCAACGTCTCCTGAAATGTTCCAGTTTGGATGGGAGAGCCTTTCACAGCAGGAAATGTTTCCCTCTGGGTTTTCCTGGCCAGCTCTGGCTGCACGTTCCAGCTGAAGGTCCAGCCTAGGCATGGCAGCTCAGATCAGGGTGGGCAAAGATCCCCTGCCCCCACAAAAATCACCTCTCAGGGGGTTGATACCTGAACCCCCATTAATTAACAGGGTTAATTAGCTCAGAGGCAGCACAGTAGCTGGGTAAGTGAAGGATGTGTGTCCTTAAGCCGGTGTTATTAATCTTTTTTCCCCCTCTTTTCTCATTTGCTTTAGGCGCAAGGCTTTCTGCTGAAACCTTTGTGGCTCAGTTAAACAATATTTATACATTTTTGATCCATGAATCCTTACAAATCCTTTCCCTCTCTATCCTTACCGCAGAGCTGGATGTGGGTGAATTATTTCTCAGCCAGCCATACATCATCTAGTGAATTTAGGCTCCCTTTGGGGTCTGTTTGCAGTTTGTTTCTTACTTGCAAACACATTTGTTTTCTCTCCAGGTCAAGTAAGTCATGTGAAAATGTCAGTGCATGAATTACCTGTGAACTCCTTGCCCCCTGTGCCCCACCTGGGACCCCCTGAGCTTCCCCATGTACATCCGGTCACCTGAAATACCGGGAAAGTTTTGGGGTAAAGCAGGATAAATGTCCAGGAAATCCCAGGTGGATTCTTGTTTGCTTCCACATTCATAAGAAAATCAAGAGCTGTTTTCCTGGATGAATTCTTGGCTCCCAAACCTAAGCAAACTCTAGGATTTTATGGGAAAAAATACTCTCAGCCTCCTTTTGGGGCTGCTCGGCAAGGTCCTTAACTTCTCTCAACTGGTGAAAGTTTGTTGTCTCGCTCCCAAATTTGAAGGAAATTATTATTATTATTATTATTATTATTATTATTATTATTATTATTGTCTTCCTGGCTTTTTTTCCACGGTGCCCTGCAGGCAGCTCCACATCCCAGCCCTCCCAGGGCAAAGTGCACACTTGGGGATAATAAACCCCAGCCTGTGTGACATGGAAACAGCTCCTTCCTTATTTTCATTTCCAGAAGGGTGAAGAAAAGCCTGGGATCCTCCAGATCCCTCCATGTGCTCTTATCCTGGGAGGGGAGGAGATGATGCAGATTAAGCATTAAATACCCCCAAATTCGTGCTTTCATTAGGATGGTGAAGCCAATCTCCAGGACCAACATGGAGAGTCTCCGAATGGGAGAAGAGACCATCTCTGGGCTGACACCTGTTTCTCTCCTTGTCCAAATCAGCCTGCCTTGATCCACGGTTTTTTTTCCTTTTTTCTCCCCCTTTTTCTTCAGCTCTCTCCAGGCCATCCGTGGAGTGTTCAGCAGTTAATATCCTTCTGTCTCCAATTGTGCCTGGAGAGGTGTAACGTTTGATAAGCCCCATTTAACTTGGCTGTACGACATTGTTTAAATAATTCAAATACAGATTGGCCCTTTAGAAGGATTTCTGCTCTATTGACCCTGCTGGTCATGAGTTACCAGGAAGTCAGGGAGGGGCTTCTAGAGCTGAAAGCCTGGAAAAAAAAGAAAAATCAATTCCAGCTCTTTAGTGCCCCAATCACACCCCATTATTCCCGGGTAATTGCAGACCTGCTTTGCTGTTAACTCTTTGGGAACAATATGGGAAGGGGGGAAGCAAGAAGGGTTTTCTTCTCCTGGTCCTAATCTGCATGGAGAGTGTCATGTCCTTATCACTAGAGTTTGGATGATTAATTACTTACAGGTAGAAGTGTCAAATTGCTTTGTGAGTTTTTTTTTTCCTCTTCCCTCTCAATACCTGGTTTGCTGGAGGTTGTTTGAACTGCAGAATTCATAACACTTTTATTTTTCCTGATTGTAATTCTTTTTCTCTGTGCATTCAGAGCAGGAATAAGGAAAGGGATGCTGTAATCCAGTTAGTCCTGATTCGTGTTTGTCTTTTCATGCGGGTCCCTGTGCTATGTAGGAAGTCCTACTCAGTAAGTTGTGGAAAAGCAAGAGGAGAGGTGGCCAGGTAGGAGTAGGACAAAGCAGCCGAAATATTGGCCTTGAGCACATGATGTCCCCACGGCAGATGGTTCAGAAGGGGTTTGCTCTGGTCCCATAGAAAACAGACCCATAGGAAGCTGTAGTGCATGTCTTGGATTGATTTAATCCAAAAAGAATCCAGGATTTTAGGCACCGTTGGATCTGGAGGGGAAAATGTTGAAGGCTCAAAACAGAGACTGGAGCGTGGTGATGCTTCAGAAATGAACTGGTTCAATCCCAAAAGATGTGCTTGGTTCTTTGACAGCTAGAAAAAACCCCAAATTTTGCATGCCTAAAAATGCCAGCTAATAAAAATGTCCTTTTTTTCTCACTGTCATGAACAGGTGAAACCTGCTCTGACAAGAAGGGGATTGTGATCCTGGCACCTTTGCCTTGTGAGATTCCATTAATTAGGCAAAGAACCCAAATGCAGGTAAAAATGCCCCAAATCCCACCTCTGGCATGGTGCCTTCTGCCTTTCTTCAAAATCCTTCAGCTCGTGCTCCTCCTTCTTGACATGAGGCCAACAAGACGGGACCCAGGGCTAAAAACTTCTCAGGACGTGACGCCCAAAAATCCATCCTTCCTTCCTGGTGTGGGAAGGTTAAAAGGCACCCACCCCGTCCTCTAGCTTGGTCTGGTCTGGGGCTAAAGGCAGAGCCTCACCCTGTCACCCACCAGGGCTCCTGGGGTGGCACCGGGCGAGGAGATGCCGACCGGGGTGGAAAACTTGAGGTGATGGGGAACTGACCACGCTGGTTGAGGCTGCTGAGTCCCCACCCCTTTCACAAATGGTCACCTTATCACTGGGCACTGTTTGTCCAGGAACAGGGGACAGAGGACAGGGAGGAGCACCATCAGCCTCTGCTCTGGGTCACCACACCAGAGGCTGCTCAGAGTCCTTTCATAGGATGGGTGGGATTCTTGTCCCAGCTGCTCCTCCTGGGAGGCCGTTCCAGAGCCTCAATCCTCTGCAGGATTGTCCTAATGTCCAACTGGCATTTCCCAGGCTCACCTGTGTCTTACAGCACTGGAGCATCCCTGGTACCTTCCTGAAGGGTGTTTTTGACTGACTTGTTCATCCAACCTGTGGACTTCAGGGTGCAGAAGGATAAGATGACATCTCAGCAGCAATGTCCATCCTGGCCGGTTTACAACACTAAATTCAGTGGGATGTTTTCCAGGGGGTGTTACAGAGCAGGAGCCTAATTCTGGTGTGCTAAATTGTCCTCAGGAGGTGCCACTGCCTCTTCCCTCACCATGGAGGGCCTACAGAGCCTCTCTGGCTAATTTAACTGGCTAAACAACTGCTTCCAGGTCAAGAGCCTGAAAATCTTCCTCAGCCTCATGTCTGAAGGCAGGAACACACTTCTCTGCACATTTCAGAGACTAAAACAGCCAGCAGTGAGGCAAGAGGGACATGGAACTTAAGGACATGGTTTAGAGGCCTTGCTGGGTTAATGGTTGGACTTGATAATCTTAGAGATCTTCTCCAACCTTAATGATTCCATGATTCTATAATTCTAGGGTGATTGGTGTTGCCATGGAGATGCCAAGTTCCAGCTCAGGATATTCTACGATTCTGTTGATTCTGTGAAGTTGGGATAAATCCTACCAGCTGTAAGCAGCAGCAGAGACATTTGCCTGTGGTGTTTTGTGTCCCCAGGGTGTGTCTGATGGGCTCTGTGCTGTTCAGAGCAGAGAAAACCCCATTACAGATGTGTCCAGCTGCAGAGGAACCACAGCTCAGGGCAGCTGCAGAACAACCACTGTGGTGTGAGTGCAAACAGCACCTGGAATGTGAAACAGAGTGAAGAGGAAGAAAAGTCTGTGACAGTTTTCCAGTGCCAATATTTGGGGCTTTCAAGGCATTTTAGGGTGGTTAGGTGCTTGGCCCCTACTGGAATAGGATGTCTTCAGGTGCAGGCACCAAAACAAATTCCCTAAGAATTCCAGAAAACCCTGGATGCAGAGCAAGGGGACGGTATCTTAACTGGAGTACCTTACCCCTATCTCTGGTTGCTCTGAAGAGACTCCTGGGACCCTGATTTTAGACAAAGCAGAGCCATGCTCCCCTCCTCCCCCTCCCTGAGCTGCGAAGGGTTAAAGGGTGGGGGAGCCGTTTGATTAATAGATGTCGTGTGAACGAGCACATTTGCCTGTGACTGCATTCCTGGGGCTTTCGGCGGGGCGATAAGCTGCGACCAAAGTCCTCCGGCTCTGGGCAAGGAGAGCAAACAGGGCCCCAGTGGAGCAGTTATTAATCCCAGCCTTGCATCTCCCAGGGCTGTCTCTCAGCAACGGGGCTCCCGGGAAGCCTTTCACACACCAATCGATACAGCTCACCTCTCCCCGTGCCCTTTTCATCCTCGTCCCCCCTCCTTTTGCCCTTTCCAGCCTCATCCCTCCTCCTTTTGCGTGCTTGCCCTGGTGTCCTTCCATGCCAGGACGTCCAGCTCTGGGACCCTTTCCCATGGGCAGCATGGGAAGGGGAGGATGATATTCCCATTAGGGTGATGGAACAACCCAAAGTGATGCTGTAGTTGTCCCATCCCATCTCCCCTCTGGGTTTTTCTGCGGTGGGGATGGAATTTTTGGGACCAAAAAGGGGAATTCAGCAGTAATATTTCCCAAGAGCATATAAACCCTTCTGCTCCCATGGAAAGACACACTCTGAGAGTGGCTGCTTTTCTTCAAAATGCATTTATGAAATGAACACACCTGATTCAGAATTTCTTTGGGTGCAAAATTTCCTTTACCCTCAGTTGCAAATCGATTCAAGCCACAAGTTTTCTTTACAACTCCAAACTTTGTCATAAAGACACAGATTGAAAACGAAACTCCTTTCCCTTCTCTGAAAAGCAAAACAAACCAAAACAACCTGGACCTTTCAACTTGCTGGTGTTCAGATAGAACATTGGCATCCTTGCAAAGCTGCTTTCACACAGGTGTGTTTTTAGTGGCAGTGATTGCTACAGGCAGGATTTCTCCATGCCCCAATCTGGGGGCAAAATGTAGATTTCTGGTTGCTGATGTCTCTCCTAACCCCACAGCTGCTCTCGGGAGGTTGGTGGTGGCAATGGTCAGACTGGGACGTGTCTCCTTCAGGAAAATCAATTTCTTGAAATGGGTCAAGATATTAAATAATGGCTTTGGGAAGGTTGGACTCCACTTTACAATTTACAATTTTACAATATCAGGGCTGGAGGCAGGACGGGGTTTAATGGTTTTAAACTAAAAGAGGGTTGATTTATGTTACATATAAGGAAGAAATTTTTTATGATGAACGTGGTGAGGCCCTGGCACAGGCTGCCCAGAGAAGCTGTGGCTGCCCCTGGATCCCTGGAAGTGTCCAAGTCCAGGCTGGATGGGGCTTGGAGCAGCCTGGTATGGTGGAAGGTGTCCCTGCCCATGGAAAGGGGCAGAATGGGATGATCTTTAAGGTTCCTTCCAACCCAAACCTTTCCATGATTCCACAATTCCATGCATGTGTTTGGTGCTGATGAAAACAAGATGTTTTCAAGGCATGCAAACTTGATCACTTCCAAAACAAAGTCAGCTTTTTAAGCCAGCCTGTTTTCCATAAGGAATCCAATTCCAGATTTCATAATAAATATTATGGAAACCTTTTGGCATTACAGAGCATCACAACAGATCTGTATTCACATCTAAGCAGGCAGAGGTCATGGAAAGGCACCACCTGCAAGCAACACCACCTTTGCTCTGTAGAAAACGGATTCATGTCTGAATCCTTTTTAATCCTTGAGGAGAGAAGTTGGGATCACACCAGAGTTTGATCCAAACCACAGCTGTCCTCCTTTCCCATATCTCCTTCAGAGGACATGGTGGTGCATGGGACGCCAGGACCACCGACCTACGAGGGGTTTGGAGAAGGGAGATAAGATAATTTAACATTTGATTATAAGCAACAAGCCACAAGCCTTGTGCCTAACTCTGGATTGTCATGGAGAAACAGTAAAATGAGATGTCCAAAGAGTCAAAACTGATCCCGTACTGAGAAATGGAGGATTAAATGCCTGATTGGGACTGTAAATGTCTTCAAAGCTACTGGGTGAGAAATGTGATAATTTTGAGCGGAAATTCCATTTAGCGCTGATAATTTTTCCAGGATTCACTACAATGTGTACATTTCCATATAAAAGTGTAACAAAAACAATAACAATAACAACAACTAAACAAATAGGTTTTGTCTATTAAAAAAACCCAGAAAAAAAAGAGTAGTTCTGTCCAAGAATTCCCAGCAGACTCAAGTAAGCCTTATATCTGTGGTAGCAGATATGGAAAAGGCATACTGAGGTCATCTAATCCAGGGGCCGGAAACCTTTCAAGGTTCAGTGCCAGACTGTATTTTTCTTCCCTGGCAGAAACTCAGCAGTCTCTGTCTCTCCTGAAAAAGGATGAGGATCCCATAAGGGTGGGATCCTGCCTCTCCAGATCTAAACTCTCTGCAGCAGCCCAGCTGCACTCTCCAGGGCTTATCCTCATAGCTCCTCTCCCAACACGTCCCAGACTTGGGATACCATAGAATCATAAAATCCTGTGTTGGAGGAGACCCACAGGGATCAGTGAGTCCATATTCCACTCAATCTCCAGTTTCTGGACAGCAAAGCGTGGGTCACCTGTGTTCCCTTTGCCTTCCAGCCCCATGAGGGCATCTTGGCTGCTCTGGTGCACCTTCAGTGAGGAAAACCACCTTAAACACTAAATTTAGGTTCCCGGAACTTTCAGTTGAATCCTATCCCAATATTTTGGGATGAGAAACCCAGGAGGATAAAAACTGTGCATTTCCCTGCAGCTAAAGATCTTCCCAGGGGTTTTGTACTGTAGGACGTAAAGGGTGTTTCATGAAGACCCCAGTATCCCCACAGCCACATCAATAAGGAAATCCCATTGGCTTCAGAAGGTCTTCGAGGATGTGGTCTGGAGACTCTTGTGTTACATAACTATTCTCACCAAAGCATTTCCAAAACAGAAGGTGGGACTTGATAATCTTTCAGGTCTTTTCCAAACATTACTGATTCTATGATTCCATGAAAAAACAGCACGGACCATCTACAGGAATTTGAGACCAGACCCAGGCTGTTCTGTTCCCTGAAATCCCAAATCTAACCCCACACATCCCTTCTGCCTGAGTTTCTGAAGCCTCTTTCCCAGTCCCCAACCACTTCTCCTGTTAACACAACTTCCACCTTTCAAAGCCGGATCGAAGAACCAGCGAGGTCAGGAGAAGGAAATGGGTCAGCACTGAGGTTGTATAAACTGGATTTTTAATCCTTGAGCATCTTTGATCACCTTCCTCTTGTGGGCTGCACTTCAGCACTGCAGAGCCCTTCTTCAAGTAGTCTTGAGTCAAAGGGATCATGGATTCTTCTGGAAGAGATTGCCTGTTCCAAGGACTCTTTCTCTCCTGAAGGGTTGATGCATTTCATTGTGTGGAATGGTCATGTCACAATCTGTGGTCATTAAAGATTTCCCATGGGAACAGGCGTGTTCATCGGTGTTCCAGAGCAGACAATGAATTTCTCCTGTGAGCATGACCCTGGAGTCTCCATGCAAAGCCAGGCCTCTCCTCCTGCTCTGTCCCAGAGGTGATCAGTGCAGGCAGACTGCAATCCCTGATCCATGCCCGCGTGTGCAGAGTGTGGCCCATGTCTACCTCAGGGAACTCTCTCCGGGAATGGGGATTTCCAACAGGATATTGAGTTTTGAGGGAGCAGAGGTCAACCTCTGAAATACTGATTGACTCAAGGCCAGGTTGGACGGGGCTTGCAGCAACCTGGTGTAGTGGAAGGCATCCCTGTCCATGTCAGGGGGTTGGAATTAGATGATTTTTAAGGTCTCTCCCAACCCAAACTATTCCATGATTCTGTGATTCAGAGACCTCTACAAATCAATGCAGGGCACAAACTGTACCTCCAGAAGTCCTGATGAGCACGGGGGCTTGAGCCTTCATCCCTCCCTTTATCCAGAGATGACCTTGTCTCCTTCCTGGGCACCTCAGCCCTAAAGCCAGGCATTGTGACAAGAAATTTCACTCCAAGCATTTAGCTGGTGTTAGAAACCAGATCCAGACGGGGTCCTTCCACACTCACGAGAGTTTGAGTGAGATTGTCACAAGGTTGTTTTTGGTCAGCATCTGTTTATTGAAACAAAGAGAGTAGAGGTAGGATAGAGATGCAAGAGTCAGAGCTTCTTATGTGGCAGGGTCTCCTACACAATTTTCCACCTCAGCAGCGTTCCCTGGGCATCTTGGTTTCTTCACAAACATGGACCTCCATCCTCTTTATTTTGCACTCTTCAACATTTTGGGGTTTGCTTCTATCTTTGGATAATGAGGAAATGGTCCCCAAGTTGACCAGATGGGTAAGTAAGTCCTCTAGTTTGGGACAAAGCGAAAGATCATACTCAGAAGTTTTTCAGCAGAAAAACATGTAAAAAGGACTGTAGAAAAAATACTTTATTTTTATTTTTGTTTGTAAGTCTTTACTTCTGATGAAACAGAAGGTCAATCTGTGAAGCTTTTCAGCCAGATTTGATTCTCTATCAGTGGAGTTTTGTGCTCTCTACCCCTGTAACATGCAATGTCCTCATAGATCTGCTCCACCTCCGAGGATTTGGGTAAAAGCATCACCCATTTCCCAGCATAAAACTCATTTTCTGCTTTTACACTGAGTTTCCAGCTGGGGCTGATCTTGCATCCATTGCCTTGTGGCAGGCTCCGAACCCCTCATATTCCCACAGAGGGGTGAACAAACACGGAGAGAAAGACCTGAGCTGGTTCCTGAGCCTATCCTGGGTCCCACATTTTCCCTGCGACACAAGGTTTTGCAGCATCCCTGCTCCAGGCTTTCTCTAGGACCTGCCTTCCCAACGAGTGCAGCGTCGGCACTAAAAAAAGCCCTCTCCACTGCGAGCCAGGCCAGCACGTCCGCTGGAAAAATGACATAACCCCGTCACGTAATCTGGAGTTCCTCCTCTGGGGCAGCCTCGCGCCGGGGCCGTGTGACAGGAGATCAAAGAGCAGCACAGGAAAACGAGAGAGGAGCCCACAGAGGGAAAAACACCCTCACCCGTCAGACAGGGCACTATCGCAGCCCTCGGCGGGCTCTGGGAGTTCCCGTTCACAGGAGGGATGGAGACAGACATCCTCTGGCCCCTGGCACCGGCTGGGTGCGGGCAGGGTGTCCTTCTCCGTGCCTCTCCCACTTTATCTTTCAGACTAGTGTGGGACAGCAGCTGGAGACAAGATTTGGCTCCTCTTGTGCCTGCTCAAGTCCCATGGAAGGGATGTTCTTGACCCAAAAGAACTTGGGAGACTGCAGTGCCACCAGCATCCCCTCGCCTGCGTTCTCCCGCTGATTTCCCACTCTCCCTGACTTCAGAGCACCCGGAGAAAACACAGGAGATGGATGAGGCAGTGGGAGGGAGGTGAAACAGCAAGGAACAGCTGTGGAAAGCGGTGGGTCCCATGCCAGGAGCGGTGGTGCTGCGGGATCTCTGTTGCACACAGAGCCTGGCACAGTCCTGCAGGCTGGACCCTTTCCATCCTTCATCCTCCTCCCTATCCCCGCAGCCACAGGGAATTTGCCACCAGCTGCACCCCCAGCCACGTCCTCCCACCCCAGCTCCATCTGCCCAACGGTGCCCACACCAGGGGATTTGCCTTGCCCAGGGTTTGTGGTTTCTGACCCCTGACTTGCCCGTTGCCACTGGAATTCCCTATCACTCCAGTGACTCAGCTGACAGAAAGGGAGACAATGGCATTTTACATCAGCCCAGGCTATCAGGAGCCTGCCTTATCTGAGCTGTGTTTTTCTATTAGTCTAACACTCCATTGTGCATCCCTTTATCAGCTGCAATGTTGATGTAATGCTGGCTTGGAAGTGGTTTCTGCATCCTAGCACTAAGACAGCTCACTTTTATTTCGGAGGGGGGGTGGAAGGGGAGGGTGCGAGAGGAGGGTTTATCGGGATTCTCAGGAGATAGGAGCCCTTCTCCTGCACGGAGCAGGGAGGGAGGGCTGGCTGGGTGGTGGAGGGGGGCTACCAGCCCAAACTGAGCAGACTTTTTTTTCAACCCACAATTTAATGAGCATAATTTCTGCTCCTCCCATCCAGACAACATTTTTAATCGGAGTGTTGGCTCATCAGGATAAATGTCCTCTCTGGTTCCTTCTGCAAGTCCCAGAAGGTTCAGACCTGGCTTTCTGCAGCAGGACTGGACCAGCTGCTATTGCCAGAGTGAGCCCTGACGTGTTCTGTAGTGTGGATCATCCCCAGGAGCATTTTCCTGGGCAGCTTTTCACTGGCTGATACTCTCAGGTTCCTTTTTCCCCCAGATTTTTTACATCTCTAAGCATCTATTTTCAAAATCCCGCCAGCAACTGAGCATCCTTAAACGACTCAAAAAGAAAAATCTGTGGTTGAATGAGAAGGATAAATGAATCCTCATGCATGAAGTAATAAGATAATGATGTGGCCTCATAGTCTTTGCTTCCTGATGATCCTTGTGGGTCCCTTCCAACTCAGAATATTTTAAGTTTAAACCCTCAGGACCCAGCTCCATGACAGCAACAGGGACAGAGTCGCTTCAGCTGTTACATAGGAAGAGAGGAGCACATTAAATTCCTGTTACTGCAGCAACACGAGGTTTATGGCCAGGTAGGATCAATTATGTGTCATATTTGGCTTATTCAGCAGTGGAAAGAGCAGCGACGAGGTTGTCAAGGCAGGGTGCAGAACATCTGGAACCATCTCTGAGCATCATCTGTGACTACCATGGCCTGGTTTCACTCAGCTCCCCCAGCCCACGTGGCAGCCATGCTTTGGCCAAAGTCAGCAGCACCAAATACTGACCAAAGTCAAATTTTCAAGCCCACTGTGACTCCCTCTTGGAGCAGTCTCTGTGGTGAAGGGGATGGACCCCATCAGGAGCTCTCTGCCCCTTCCTTGGTGGGATTTCATGTTTATCCTTTGCTCCTGATTCCATGTGTGAAGGTAGGACCAGAAGATGTTTTTAAGTGTCCTCTTGTTTTAATGAAGTTATTAATTTCGTATTTTGCTTCACTCAAGCCCAGTGGCCTGGTAAAGATGCTGCTGTCAGGATACCCCCTCATAAAGTGCATAGAGCCCCTTGTAGTAGCCATACCTGAATTAGAATCATAAAATCATAAAATCATTTAGCTTGGAAGAGACCTTAAAGATAATCTATTTCCAGCCCCTGCCATGGACAGGGACACCTTCCACTATCCCAGGTTTCTCCAAGCCCTGTCCAACCAGGCCTTGAACACTTCTACGGATGGGGCTGCCACAGCCTCTCTGGGAAACCTCTTCCAGTGCTTCACCACTCTCTGAGTAAAGAATTTCTTCCTAACTTCTTATCTAAACCTGTCCTCTCTCAGAATAAAACCATTATCCCTTGGCCCATAACTATCTGCCCATAGAAAAAGTCCCTCTTTCTCCTTCTTATAAACCCTCTTAAAGTCTCCTCAGAACTTTCTGTTCTCCATTGTGTCATTAGTAACGACCTGGTTTGACTCCTCCTTTGCTGTTTCACTGGTGCACAGTTCACAGGGTGACCAAGCAGAGGATAACATTGATTTGGACTTTGGGTTCAAATGCTGGGTGGGGCACCATGGGTGAGTGGCTGTATTTTGTGGCTCTAGACAGGTGTCTGCTGCAAATCCACCTCCCCAGCAGCGTGGTAGCTCTGGTCAGCTCAGCAGGTTTGTTTGATGGGGAAGAATAAGCAATTGCATGTCTTCCTGTAGACCCCTGAACACCTGTTTAATAGCAACAGTGAGATTTCAGGCTTTTCTGTAGTACGCAGAGGTCCAAAAAGCTACTCAGGACCCATTCGCATCTCTTCAAAACGTATCCTTGAGACCAGAGGAATTTACAGTGAACTGCAAATAACAGCCCCAGGAAAATTCTGTGCTCACACATGTGAGCTTCATCCTCTGTGCCACCGTCCGGGGTGTGATGGAGTTCTCACACACAACAGAGGAGAGGGTGAGTGGGACCTACATGTGCTGCCCAGGACAGTGCTGGAGTCACATTCCTGGAGGGATTTAAAAGCCCCATGGATGTGACACCTGGGGACGTGGGTTAGTGGTGGCCCTGGCAGTGCTGGGGGAAAAACTGGACTTTTCATCCATCCCCAAAAGGCTTCAGCCTGGGGCTTTGGCATTTGCCTACCAGCACTTTTGCATCTGTGTTTGCATACCCTGAGTGAGTGTGTTTGCATGTTGAGCCCTGGAGATGAGTGAAGAGCACACCATGTTTTCCTTGCAGCGGAGAAGCTAAAACAGGCCTTTCTGAGAAGATCTTCAGAGCTAATTTCATTTCTTGCACCTTCACTTGCTGCTCCTTCTCCTCTGCACCCATCGGATTAGTGAGAATCCCACATGATGGGGACTCAGCAGAGTTCAAATGAGTGCTTGGGTGGCAGTTCTGAAGTGCTGTCGAAGGGAAAGCAAGAGTAGAAACACAAACTGTGGTGGGCAGAGTGGTGGCAAATGGTTACTGCCCATCCCCAGCCACGTCTGAGGGGCTGCTCTGTCCTCAGGCCACAAATAAATGTGAAGGAGCCCTGGAGGACCTCATCTGGCAGAGGTCCTACCTGGACCAGCTATCTCATGCGCTGAAGCTGTTTTGCTCTTGCCTCTTCCTCTTCAGCCTCCCCTGCCCGGGTTGGGCCGGCTGCTCTCTCCGCACAGTGAGTGGCCGCGGTTTCGTCTCAGTCATCATTTCTATTGTTATCTGCCCATTATCTGATCCTCTCCCAGGCCGGGCCAGGAAACATCCTTCTGTCTCTGTCTTCGACGGCGCTCCATCCTCTTCCTCCTTGGAGAAGACAAAAGCAAAACAAGCGCATAATGAATCAGACGTTTCCCTTCTCACTTCGCCCCTTATTTCCCCCTCTCATTTTTCACACAGGCCAGTTTCTGCCTTTTCCCTCCTGTTTGTTTGGGATGTGGCCTGCGCTCAGCATCCCGGGGAGTCTGGCCGGCTCCTCTCGGAGTCAGCGGGAGTTCAGCGGTGGGTAAGGCTGATAGGGCTCCTCTGGCCCCCACTGCGTCCTCAAACGTCTGCAAGAAGCTTGGCCTCCTGACACCAGGGCATGAGATCAACTCCAGGCCAAGCTGGAGGTTCATACGGGTTCGGGAAAGCAACTGGACAGTTAGGTGGAGGAAAAATGTTCTATTGAGGGCGATTAAACGTGAGATCAGCTCATCCAGCTCAGGATGTCACGCGGCAGAAAGGCGCTGAAGGCTGGAAGAGGGTATTGGGGAAGCATTGCTCTGTGCTTGCCCTCATTTTGTATTTCTCCATGGCATTCCTGGAGGAGAGGTGGGACACTCACCTCTGGACACTCCACAGGTTTTGTTTTGGCTGTAGAACAAGATGGGGCAAAGCTCTGCCCCTGAAGCCCAGCATGTCTTAGCCTCTGGTGACCTTTCACTTTTGCTATTCCAAACCAACATTGGGCACCACATCCAACGTTCAGTGAGATTCTGCTTCTAAGCCAGGTGGTCCTGGTCTTCCCTGGACCTGGTCAGGATGGGCGTATTGAGGGGCTGTAAAGAAAACTCCCCTAAAACACTCACACCAGTCCCCATCTGAACAACACCTCCCTCTCCACCTCTCCCCGCTACCCAACAGCGCTGTGCTTTGGTTCTTCTGTTAATTAGCCAGCTTTTCTTGGAATTTTCAGAAATCTCTGCAGTCCAGGCTCAGTGCTGCTGTGGGCTTGGTTGTGTCTTCCAGGTAGGAGTCAGGTCTTTGGAAGCTCAGCTGCTTTTTGGGGAACTCAACTGCTGGCTGGCCAAGGGCAAAGGCCAGTGGCAAAGACTTCGATGTCATTGGTGTGGATGATGGGGATCAGTGCCAACGGGTGTTCCTGGCCCCATTTCCATGACTGGGGGAAAGACAAGAATCTCCAGGGAGTGATTCCAGTCTTGAAACTTTCCTGCTCTTTTCAGAAAATGAAGGTGAAAAACAAGACACACCCACACGCCCCAGATAGACGAGTTCCCCCAAATACAGATTCTGCAGTGATTTTTTATTATGAATTTTCACTGTAAACAGAAAGGAACAAATCATAGAATAATTAAGGTTGGAAAAGGCCTCCAAGGTCATCAAGCCCAGCCTTTCACTCATCACTACCATACCCACTGAACCATGTCATGAAGTGCCACGTCTGCTCATCTTTTTAGCACTTCCAGGGATGGTGACTCCACCACTTCCCTGGGCAGCCTGTTCCAATGCTTAAGCACTCTTTCAGTGAAGAAATTTTTCCTGATAACCAACCTGAACATCTCCTGGCATAGCTTGAGGCCATTTCCCCTTGTCCTATCTCTGGTTCCCTGGGAGAAGAGGCCAAATATGAGAACGTAGAAAGGAAAGGTGAAAACATCCTTATTTCTTTCCCTTTATAAAACACCCTGACTTTTCCTATCATTTCTAACCAGGCCACATGGCTGAAACCAGAGGGATCTTCTCTCAGTGGATGCTGAGATAGTTTGTGGTTAGACACTGGGAAAGCCAAACTGCTGCTTTAGAGAAGATCCTGAAAAGTTAGAAAGGGCGTGGAAAAAGGGCTACAGAGATTATCTGAAGAGTGAAGAGGAAGCCTTGGCATGACAGGCTCAGAAAGCTTGGGCTGTTTGGCTTATCAGAAAAGGAGATGGAGAAGTAACTGGAGAAGAGCTGTCTGGGTAGAAAAATGCCTGATGAAAAGCGTGTCTTTAATCTAGCAAAAAATGGCCTTGCCATGGCTGCAAAGCAGAGCCAAAACACCCAGGCTTGTGGTGGCTGCTGAGGGGAATTAGCCACCTGGCAAACCCAGGTTTTTCATCCCTGGATGCCTTTAAATTAGGAGCAGATGCATTTCTGGAAGCAATGCTTCAGTCAGGTACAAGCTGCTGAGTTTGCAGGCAGGAGCTGCATCTGAGTATCGCACTCACAGTGCTGAAATGAGATGGGATGAGCTCTGATGGATGGAGATTCCAGCTGGATTTGCTTCAGCAGTTCCAGAAGGACTGCAAAGGGAGATCTGACACTTCCTTGCTGACTGGTTTATGGGAGTTATGAGATTTCTTACTGGTTTGAGGTCACAGCCCTTATTCCTATCCCAGAGTTTCTGGTTGGGGTAAGGCAATGGCTCAGCAAATCAAGGTGATGGGGAAGCCAGAGTGAGAATCACAGAACCATCAGGGTTGGAAGAGATCTTCAAGATCATCTAGTCCAACTAGAATTTCTACTGGGAAATCTTGGAGTAGTCCAGGAAATGTTTCTGCTTATGAAGACAGGCTAGGAGAGCTTGTAGTGTCCAGCCTGGAGAAGAAAAAGCTCCAGGGAGACCTCAGAGCCCCTTCCAGTGCCTAAAGGGGCTCCAGGAGATCTGGAGAGGGACCTGGGACAAGGCATGGAGGGACAGGATAAGGGGAAATGGCTTCCCACTGACGGCAGGGATAGATGGGATACTGGGAAGGAATTCCTGGCTGTGAGGGTGGTGAGGCCCTGGCACAGGGTGCCCAGAGAAGCTGTGGCTGCCCCTGGATCCCTGGAAGTGTCCAAGGCCAGGTTGGACAGGACTTGGAGCAACCTGGGATAGAGGAAGTTGTCCCTGCCCACGGCAGGGATTTGGAACTAGGTGATGTGTGGTCCTTTCCAACCCAAATAATTCTCTATGTTTTTTTGTGCTTTTCTGCTGGTGTTTTTACACTCTTTATCCTTCTGGTTGTGTAGGTCATAAGCAAACAGGGAGGCTGTTGGATTTAGTACTGCACCTCTTCCAAACAGACTTGTCCTTTCTTTAATACTTATCCTGTCCTTCCTTCTTTTGTTTAATTGTTTTTCTCTTTGAAGGCATATTTCACTCCCAGCTGCTTCATTATCAATGTTCGGTTTTCTCACCGAGCAAGACAGGAGAGACTTTCAACAAATGTATTGGTTGAAAAACACTTTTCTTGAGCTCTGCCTGCCATTCTGAGGAGGAATCTCTGTTGGGGAGAGCCTCCAGCAGCTAAATAGGGTCTAAAAACCCCATTTAGACCACAGGCTGCAAGGTGTGAGCATCAGGAGAGCAACTTGAAGGAATTTTGAGCAAATTTTCAGCAACAAAGTGATAAAAAGTGAACAGGACTGAGGGATACTGTGACAGGTAGGGGGCCTTGAAGAACTCAGTCAGTCCAAACAGTGGATTAAGCCTCCATAACCTTTCCTCCTTGTGCAGCCTCTTCTTGTAAACCACTGGTGATGGAGACACTGTTCTTCCTCTCCCTTCTCTCCCTAGACAGGGAAATGAGGGACATATCACATTTACCCCATGCCTTATCTAGGACTGAACACTCCATGTCCTTCAGCTGCTCCTCCTCGTCTGTGTTTTTCACTCTTCTCCTCATCCTTGTTGCTGTTTTCTGCATTTCCCCCATTTCCTGCTGAAGCTCCGTGTGGTGCCCAGGCTGGACCCTGTGCTGGACCTCCTCCATCACAGATTTTGGACCAGTTTATGCATCTCAGTGTGGAATAAAAGCCCTTTGCTCCAGCTGATTGATGCTCAGCCTCTGATCTGCAATGCAGATTCCCTTCTGCTCCTGCTATGCTGCCTTGTGGTTGGTCCCCATCAATCCCACCTTACTGCATGCAGGATCTCTTTCCTAAATCCACCTTTTCCTCACAAACCTTTGTTCCCTGGAGATTACTGTATTCTCACAAACACTCAGCTTCCAGGAGCTTTTACACCGATATGCCAATGGAAATACTGTGTTCTCTTCTTGCTGAGTTTCTCTAACTCCCACAGAACCGGTGGTGATCCAAATCTTTTGGAAGTCAGACCAGTCCCATCCATATGAGGTGGAGGTGGGCTCCCAACCCTGGGGGGCATCAAGGATTTCGTGCCCTGTGTACACAGCCCTCGGCATGGCAGGGAGGGGCTGCAGCCTCCTGCATAGACGGAGGCCCTGATACCTTTCATTACACGGCTGAAGACAAAAAAAAAAGCCTTTCCATTCATTCTGAGCAGGTTTTCCAGCCCCTCCCGTTTTGACCCTGATTGCTTATCAGCTGAGATATGTTTATCCTAAATCTTTCTTTTCTCCTTTTTGTGTCTCCCCCTCAACCTCTCCCTTTCCTGCTTTTTCTCCCACTGTTTCTCTCTCCCAGCAGCCCACATGCACACCCCCTTCCCAAGGCCAGGGCTGAGCTTGCAGAGGAGTGAAGCTTCAGACTAAACTTTATTTTGCACACTCCCTCTCTCAAGGGCACCCGGCGTTTTTTCGGCTGTTGATCACTGCAGAACTGGAAGGTTCTGGTTTGTGCCGTTGAGACAGGATGAGTGTAATCACAGCGTGTTCCCTCCCTGTGGAATTCAGGAGAGACCAGCTCCTTTTATAGTCTGGCCAGAGCCCCTCTAAGGGGCTGCTCCTGTGTCTCTCTTACACCCTCTGTCCCCGGGAGTGGCGTGAAAGTGCTGCAGCGTTGACCTCAAGCCCTGCAGGTCCTTTAAGTGGTTCCTAGAAAACCCTCCTGGCACTTTGCCTGTGGGGTACAGTCACAGCTCTGCCCTGTGACAGCTGTGCTGGTGCTGGCCTGCGTCTCTGCAAAGTCTCTGCTGCTGCAGACACTATTCAGAGACCAGGTTCTTAAAAAATTCACATTATGGCTTGGAGACAGGGTTTGGTGCTGGGCTTGGCAGTGCTGGGTTCATGGCTGGACTCGATCTTAGAGGGCTTTTCCAACCTTAGTGGTTCTGTGATTCTCTGCAGTGTGAACTGCCCAGTTGTGCACATCCCCTATTTCCAGGAGCTCTGTTTCTATCACTTTGTAGAGAATCCAGGAGCCCTTTTCCTCAGCCTGGGTTTTGCCCATGCCAGGGCAGATGTTAGGACGCAGATCAGAAGCCACCCTCCCTGCAATGATCTGCTCTGAGAGCAGTGGTGCTGGTGGGGAAGATGCAAGGGGTGGGGTGAGAAGAGAAATCCTGCACTTGTATTGTCTGGGAGGTGCTTGTGCTGTGGGAAATCTGGGCCTTTTTGGTATCCTGGGAGCCGACAGCAGCGTCTGGTCAGGACGATTAAATAGGAAGAAGGGAGAACAACACTACACGCTGCTTTCCCAGCCTTTCAAACCCAAATTTCAGCCTAAATCACATGGAAATATCAAAGCACAAATGAGCATCATCTTCTCCCTGTGGACCTGTGACTTCCACTCTCTTTCTGTCTCTGGGAGCCCATCCTCTGGTTGTCCCCACACATCCCAGCCTGCTGTAGTTTTCCACATTCCCAACTATTGGACAATATTAGCAGAAAGTCAAGTGCATGCAACTCTTGGGGACTGGAGAAAAGTCCCTCCTTCTCCTTCTGTAAGGACACAGCATTTCTGTGAAGTCATCCTGGAGTGTTCCTCTTAGACTGCAAAAGCAAGATGTTGCAAAATCTCTGAGGACTCTGGGAGACTGAGACAGGATGGAAACCGAGGAGTCTTGTTCTCCAGAATTGCTTGGATGTTTTGGCTTTCCTCATCCCAAGGTCCATGGAGTGGGGACAGAGTTTGTGTTGTGCCCCAAGTGAGACAGATTTAGTTATCCGCTGGGTAGAGTGTTGGTCTGGGAAGTGAGGTGAGATTTAAACTCTCCTCCTTGGGTGTCTCATCATGCTTCTCCCCAGCTGTGAAACAGAGGCGGTGCAAGGGTGGGATGAAGAGAACTCGGTGTTATCACAAATAACGAGTGTGTTTCTAATCTTGGGGATGAGATGATCTTTTCCGTCACAGGACACAACTCCACTAATAAATAAAACAGTGCCAAACACAGACACTGGAGCTTGATTGTCTCTGTCGTTGACATGGTGCTTGGCACAGTTTTGGCTCCAGCCAGCTACTGCCACCCTAAATCTGCACAGGGCAGAGCACAGGGGTGCTCCTTCACCCGGAAAAAATCCTGGTGGAACACCCAGTCTTTTGGGGTGCCCCGTAAGAACCCTCTCTGGGTGCAAGGAGCATGTGGCCAAGCACAGCTGAGCCTGCTGATGCATCACTCCTCTTGTGCTGCTTCTTAGACCCTTTGCATAAACATTTGCGAGTGGCCAGGGTTGGGAAAGAGCCTGTGAGCAGATAGGGCTCTGCTCTGACTCCATGCGGCCGCTCAGATGTTTTTGCCCTGCTTTTCATGCAGATGAGCTCAGACCATGGCAGAGGTCAAACCAGCATGGGATATCTTTAAAAAGCCCAGAGCTGAACCAGATTGCTCTTCCCAAAAGCCTTCTTCACCAATTTCTTTCCACTCCCGCCGTACTCAGGTCATGCCAGAGTTTCTGTTTGCAGCACGAGGAAAGTGCAGCAACTGCATGTCAAAAAATGCAGGGAATAAAGGGCTACAGAAGAAAAGGGCAGAGAGCACAGGGCAGTTCTTGTTTATCTCACACTGGGGCTTGTAAGGTTGCAGAGAACCTCAGGCTGAGCTTGGATGGAGAGGAGATGTCCATTAGCTCCGTCGCCTTCATTTTCCATGTAAAGCTTTCCCCCCACTTTGCCGCTCCAGTCCCCCCAGCACTGCCCCCGCCCCCCGTCCCATTAGGACCCAGCGGGCTGTCGGAAGCATAATGGAAGAGAGAGCTTTCATCCATCACAGACCTTGAAGAGTTCAGCGAGGCAGAGCCATCACAGAGGAGAAACATTCCTCCGCGAATCCCCTCTTGTCTCTCGGGTGGGAAGGGGGAGGAGGAGGGAGAGATAAGGACAAACTAATTTGTCTTTTTTAATTGGCTCAGAATACTTGAACGAAAGCTGGTTTGTTATCCTTGGCTTTGCTCTGGCAGGCGTCCAGGATGTAGGGCAGGGCCGGAGGCTTCTGAAGAGTTAACCTCTTCTAAATATCCTATTAGGATCCTCTCCATTGAGTGTAAGGACGATGTAAGCAGAGTCAGAGTGGGAGAGCCTCTTCGGCTTTCTTTTTTCCCTTTTTCTGGTGGAAACTCAGCTTTGGAAGGGACACAGGGACACAGCAAAGGCCTGAGGGTGAGAGTCTGCTGGTCAGATTTTGCTGTGTGCACTGTAAACATCCAGAGCTGAGCTAATCACCCCCAGCTCACTTCATAGTCAGCGTAGAGAGACAGGAACGTTCTGAGGGACAATCAAGTTACACTAAGGCAGGATCTGAAAGAAGTCAAATAATTCAGGCCTGGAGTGACTGGAAAGGGGCAATAGAATGGTTTGGGTTGGAATCGTAGAATCATAGAATGGTTTGGGATGGACTGGGCATTAAAGATCATCTTGTTTGAACTCCAAGACAATTTTCCCCAGGATGTTTACATTTATCTGGTGTCACGCAGATGGGACAACAGATCTGTGGGAGGCCTGTGCAGGTCTTGGAGAGCAGCTGGAGGCTGAGGGCATCTAAAATGGCACTTGATGCCAAGGCATGGGCAATGGACCAATCTGATAAAGTCACTGTGGATGACTCGGGCTCTGGATGTCTGGCCTTAGCTGATCATGTCTTCAATACACGGTTGTGAAGAATCATGGAATCACAGAAGGGTCTGGGTTGGAAGGGACCCCAAAAATCATCCATTCCAATCCCCTGCCATGAGCAGGGACATCTTCCACTAGACCAGGTTAAGAAGTGGTACCGAAGTCAGACTTGGGGTCAGATTGCCTGGCCGTCCATGATTTCTGTTGAGTGACCTGTTTGTTGTAAAAGAGACATCACCAAATCCTTTAAAACAAACTCAAAGACGTATTTACAAGATTGTTTAGGCATGAACTCCACCTTCATCAGTCTTTGTGGTCATGATGTCTGACAGACAAAGTGGTCCAGCGTGCTTCCTTGAAGGGTCCCAACTGTGCCTTTCGTGAAGATGGATGATGTGGGCCAGGCTGGTCCATGGGGCTTGGAGCAACCTGGGCTAGTGAAAGGTGTCCCTGCCCATGGCAGGGGGGTGGAGCAAGATGAGCTTTAAGTCCTTTCCAACCCACACCATTCAATTATTTTATGTGTGTGGAGCTGAGTTCTGAGTTTGGGACAGTGCTGGTGGATCTTAGAACAACCCTGGACTTTTCCAGGGCTCCTCACACACCCAGATGAGGTCCAGCCAAGAGGCATTCTGCGGAAAACCAGTGATGCTGCACTCTTTGGCTTCCTCCCGTGCTTGGAGGGGTGGATCCTTTGTTTGCAGATGGTTGCAGTCCCAGGTCAAGGCCTGTGCCCTCCACACGTCTGGGAGCATCAGATTTGCTTTGGTCTCTGACAGCATTACTGCAAAGTAATTTCTCTCTTCGGGCCGTGCGACTTCAGCAGGAGAAGAGGCGAGAGGCAGAGCTCAGCAGCTCTGACAGACACTTTGCCAGGTCCAGGGGTTAATTCTGTGCTCCGTTATAAATTTCCCTTTGTAGAGCGGGCAGGCCTAATTGATTTAGGAGCCAAATTCCCATTTCTCAAAGAAGACTTATCTGGACTTGTAAAAAGTGGAGCTTGCTTTCAACCCCAAAGCGGGAGAGTTAATGTGCGCTCTACATGATCTGCCATCTTAAATCATGTTAATTAACAATGTAATTTAATTCATAGAAATGCCTGATTCCTTTTTTTTTTTTAGAAACCCATGTTGGGATCAAAACCCATCACGTGGGCAGTTTAGTTGCATTCCCCAGCCTTATGGAAAGGAAATCTACCTTGTAGGGAGGTTGGTTGTGCAAATGAAAGCCGACAAAGTGAGAAAGGGAAAAACGTCCTGGAGAAAGATATCCAAGACTGGAATGGCACAGCCAGGGCTGTGTTTGCCAGGGCTGGAAATCCCTGCTCCTTTTTCATTGACAGAATTTCCTGGAGTTCACCCAGTGTGACCTCAGTAACGCCATCACAAACCAGTCCCAGCCCCTGGGTTTTCCTTTCCTCAGACATTTTAATCAGCTCCTTTGACAGATGCAGGCAGAGAGGGGGTGGCTCTGTAGCCAAACACTGCTGTGGGTGCCCCCAGAGATGGGTCCTGTTCCCTGCTCCATCCCAAAAGTCCCAAGATGCCTGGGGCAAGTCCCATCCCATGGCAGCTGCCACAGCCCCAGCCACGGATCAAAGAACCCCGGGAGTGAAGGGGCTCCTTGAGGGCATCTCACCCATCCTCCCGCCCCAAGGCAGAGTCAGTATCTGCCTCCTTACCCTTGCCAGGGCTGTTCTGAGCAATGCTGAGTTTCCCAGGCAGTTTCTCCTTCCTACACTTCCCTGTCCTTGCCATTAGAAGTCCCTTCCCTCCCTTCTTTTACCGCTCATGAAGGAATGTCACTCCTCAAGTGTCTCTGCAGACGAACCAATTTCACTGCTCCCTCCTTAATCTGACTTTCCTGCTCCTTTAGTCATTCTCTTGGCATTTTTTTGGGCTGTCCCCAGTCTGACCCCTTTTTCCCTTGAAGCCTGGAGGGGGGGCCCAGTTCTCCAGCTGAGACCTTCCCAGCACCAAGGAGATAACTCCAGAGCTGACTTCAAAGATAATGCCGTAACTCCAACGGCTCAGAGGCTTCCCAGCTTCACAGAGGTTGGGAAGAGGAGTTCCCATTGTGAAAGGAGACTGGGGAAGGCAGATCTAAGACATTTTGGTGTCCACAGCCACCTGGGCAAGCCTAGGGCTCTGCTGCCAAGGGGAGCAAAGAGCTGTGGTGGCTCCATCAGCACTGGGGTGGGATTTGGTTGCCACAGTGGTGTCTAAGGTCATTTTAGTCTGAGATCCTGCCACCAGTTGGCCTCCTGTTGACATCTCAGGTGCTTTCAGACTTTCCCAGTGCCTCTGTTCAGCCAACTGAATCATGTTTAAGGGTATAAAGAGAATAAAGGGAATATAAAGGGAATTTAGACACCCAGATCACACAAAGACACTGACCTGGAGAAATTTATTAGTCTTAATCCACAACTGAGCCCTGACTTGGCATGCCAAGTCTCACAGCCTCCCTTGCTGTTTCACATCTCCCTTCTCCATTCCCATCACTTTTCCCCGTGCAAAGACTCCCCTTTCCCTGCTCAGTGGAGGCATTGCAGGACACCTTCCGTCTCCATCCCTGAGGGTCCCCTGGGAGCAGAGCACTGAAACACCCCAGAGGGACCCCAACACTTGGGATTTGAGTCTTGTACAGAGGAAAGGGATGGTACAACACCTTCCCTCAACTCTCCTCTCACCGTTGAGCTTTGCTTGGAGACGAGCTGCCTCCTCCTGCCTGGGGATGTGCTGGAAGCTGAGCGGAGCCCATTCCTTCATGGAAACCCCCCTTCCTTTTTCCATGGCTCCCAGAGCCGGGCACCCCCAGCCCTGGGAGGGCTCTGACAGTAACCATGCCACGGGGGGCTGTCAGTCAGAGCAACGTTGGGCAGTGTCAGCCACAGTTCGCTGTAATCTCCCCGGGGGAGAGCGGTGCCAGAAGTGACAGCTACCTTTATCCACATCCCAGGGATATAAACAATATCCTGAAATAATGACAGGGGGAGCATAAGCATCAATATCCTTCAGCTGCTTCTCCCCCCGCTCTCTCCACCCCGGAGTACGTTCCTGAAAAGCCTCGTTTCCTAATACCTGGGGTTTCTTTGCTTATTAGCCTTATCTGCTGGAGCAAAGTACCTCGGTGAAAGACATTTTTTGGTGACGTTTTTTGGAATGTTTTTGTAATCCTTGCATTTATAGGCAAAGACAAGGAGATCAAAGCTGCCCAGGGTTTATAAAGCATGTCAGGCTGAAAGTTTGACATCAATTAGGGTGATATACACGTTGTCCAGATTTATGAGAAAACACTGATTTGGCCCCATCCCCTGCCCCCAAATCAGTGAGGCTCTTTGCAGTGACTCGCATCTCTTTTCAGGGCCTGCTGATGAGTGATCAGGGATCTGTGGCCCAGTGGTTCTTCCCAGCTGGAATCCTGCACGCCCTGCCTGCACTGAGCTGGCCGGACTCAGCTGCTTCCATTCACTCTGCCCATGGCACTGCAGTGGCAGCAATCAGAAATTATTCACTTGAAATGTGTTTGGAAGGGGAAAGGGGGATACAGTACTGAGAATTTAGTTTTCTTCTTAATGCTTTTCTGTTTAATACTTTTGTGTGTGTGTGTGTCTTTTTTTGATTTCTTTAGCAGTAGAAATTACTGTCACCAGAAGGAATGGCTGAAAACTGTAAATTCTTCACGGTTTGGTTGCAAATGGACAAATTCCCTCTCAAAAGGCTGCTGAGAGATTTCCTAATGAGAGAGGTTGGGGTCCCCATCCCCACCATGTTCCCAAATACTGTCCCAGTGTGGACACCCTCTCTGTGACACAGCAGGGAAGGTGCAGGGCAGCCTCATGGCTGAGTTGTTCAGGAGAAAAGAAGAGATTTCAGTTCACAGCCTCTCTCAGGCTCAGGAAAGTGAAACTGAAATCATCTGGTTCCCAGAAAGGAGCCATGACCTTCTCTCCAGTCTTCCTGCTGAAGGTAGCCATGTCTATTAACAAAAAACAAGTGACTTGTAGAGCGTGAAGGTAGCAGAGGGGAGGGAAGGCTGTGCCTTTCATCTTCGGGCTGCTCCCCTGCACAGGTGGCTGTGCTGTCTTTGCTTTTGCCTTATGCAGTGAGAAGGTGGGGATGGAGCTGGAGTCTGATTTATAGACACAGACTCCCTCTCTTGTGGTCCTCTGGGATTTGCACTCAGAATCATGGAACAGTTTGGGTTGGAAGGGACATTTAATGGTCAGCTAGTCCACCCTTCCTGCAGTAAACAGGGACACTTTCCACTATCCCAGGCTGCTCCAAGCCCCGTCCAACCTGGTCCTGGACACTTCCAGGGATCCAGGGGCAGTCACAGCTTTTCTGGGCAACCTGTGCCAGGGCCTCCCACCCTCACTGTAAAAAATTTCTTCCTTATATCTAGTCAAAATGCAGCCTCTTTTAGTTTAAAATCATCACTCCATGTCACAACAGGCCCTACTAAAATTTTGTCACCACTTGTGCAAGGTGATTGTGATTAGCAAACCCTGACCTGCAGGAGCATCTTGAAAAAGCATTTTTGGTGTTCAGCTGTGTGTTTTGCAGTTCCCCTGCTTTTGGGAATTTGGTCCAGGGAGAAGATCTGAAATGTCAGGAGAAAGCCAGCTTTCCCCCAGCTGGAGGAAGTCCCTAGACATGGATTTGGAAGCAGTGGAGCTGTGTATGTATCTGTTGTGCAGACTTCATTTACCTCTGGTGTCTGGACAGGCAGCAAATCCCACAGGATCATTTACCTCTGCATGGCTGGAGTAAATATGAAAGCAATCTTGAATATCTGGGAGCCTAAAAAAAGGTTCTGGATCTAAAAATGGTGAAAGCGAAGGCAGGGAGAGGGATGAGGATAATGCAAATTGGATTGTTTATCCCTAAATTAGACCTCACTTCCATCTCATTTCCCCTGCTGCCTTCAGATATCCTCCAAGTGTTTCCTGGCAGTCCCTCCGCATTTTTAACATCCAAATTTTCCTTGTTCACCCCAGCGTTCACTGCTCTTCCTGTGTCTTGTGACTGAGGGTTGATTGCAATGGACGTTGTTCCTCCAGAGCAAACCAGGAGCTGATTGTCCCTTTAACCCTCCTGGAACACAGAAATCCATCCAAACCAAGGAATTCTCTGAAAGCACCTGTGACAATTAGAAATGGAGTTTGCTGGGTGGAGGGAACAGGAGGTGAAGATTTCAGCAGGGATTTTTGTCCCTGTGTTGTCACAAGTCGTTCCGTGCCACAGCGTTGTAATGAGCACAGAAACTTCCCCCAGGATTTTCCATTTCCTCCAAGCAGAACCCAGTGCTGCAAGGATTCTCCCAGATCTCAAGGCTCCTACACATCTCAACACCTCCTCCAGGTCAGACTCCAGGCCAAGGATAAGATTTAATCCTTTGTTGCTTTTGCATTGAAAATATCTCAGCACAGGGGTTTTTCAGCTCCTTTTTGCTCACGGTGGCTGTCAAATGTGTCCTGTGATGGCCACTGGAGGTGTCACGCAGACACTCAGCAGAGCCTGGAGGGATTCAGATCATCTTCAAGCAGACACCTCCATCCAGCTGAATTGCTCTCCAAGCTCCACTGACTGTGGAGCCTGGGGACTACGATGAGTTCAGATGCCTAAAAACATCCTTGATCATTTTTGGGGGTCCGTTGGCTCTGATGCTGAGTGCTGCCATTTTTCTGGGAAGAGGAGATGTGCTGTGATGTTTGTGTGGTCCAACAAAGCCCATGCGTGTGACCCAGCCTGTCTTCTGCCCATCCTTCAGAGCAGCACTCTGAGAATTCCTGTAGATCCAAGAGCAGCTTTTGTGTCTCTGCAGCAAGGGATGCTTGAAAATGGACCAGAATCAACATTTAGGGACAAAAGAGCTGATGTGGGGCTGGCCAGTACAGCTGGTTTAGGCTGAAATGAATGAGGAACCCCTATGGGGACCCCCGTTATTGCCCTTTTGCTGATCTCTGAAGCTGTTTAGCACCTCAAGGTGTGCAGGTTTTCTTGAAAGACAAACAGTGGTTTCTGCAGACCCCGGTGGCTCAGCACTTCCCACCTTGGGATTTTGCAGTGGGAGCCAGTGTTTTATCAGTGAACTGAGCTGAGTGATCCAATTCACCAGGGAGAGCAGTATTAGTTACAACTTCTCCACAAGGGATATTAGAAGGTTGTCTTTAGTTGTGGTGCAGCCACATCCTTTATTCCTTATTCCAGGCCGAACCAGAAATGACCTTGAGTGCCTGCTCTGCGAATTTCTCCTGAAATTTGAGACCTTCAGCTTCTCCAAGCTGTGCTGTTCAGTCCATGCCTGCACTTGCTCCTCATTTACAAATCCATCATGAACAAGTTCAGTCTGGGAAAGGCACCAGAAAGTGGGACCCCTCTTCCAATGACCTGCTTGTGGAAAAGGTGCCAACCAGAGAGAGAAATGCTCTGGTGTCCCCTGTCGTCTACAGGGCAGTGGGATATGGGGCTGTGCCTTTAGCTGTCCTGGCTGCAATGATTCCTCCTATGATTGCAGTGGGAAAGAAATGGGAAGCCATGGAAATGATGAGAGAAAAGGCTGAGATAATTGGCATTTTTCAGTCATTTTGAAACTCAGGGCAAAATGCTTCAAAGTTTTCTCTGGGGGTTTTTTTGGGTTGGTTTTTTTTTTCTTTTTTTTTTGGCTGAACTTGCCAAATTTGGCCTGAACTTGCAAAGAGACTTGATCTGCCAAAACCTGCATTTTTGAGTGAATTAATGATGGCCATGAAAAATTTCAGCCAGCTGAGACAAAACCCAGAGCTGTCTTGAAGAGATAAAGTTGAAATGGTGCAAAAGTCTTTCCAGACAAGCCTTTATGGTTAGCTCCTTAAAGGAATGCATGTACCTAACTCCCTCTCAAATGATGGAGAGTCACTACTTAATTCTTGGATGACGTTGGCCCTTCATGCTTAGATGGTGATGGCTGTTCTTGACAGCAGAAGGGACTGAACCAACAACCACTGAAAGCAAAAAGCAGAGTTCACACTAATTCCGTTCACCCCATCCAAGGATTTGCATAGATTTCCTTTTAGGACACTGTGAGAAACATTTGGTGGCACAGGACTGGATCTGACCCTTCTTCCTCTGAGCAAATTCCTGCACTTGGCATGTTTCAAGCCCAGTTTGCTTTAGCCTTAGCTGTAAAATGCAAATTCTGTTAAAAAATGCCAGTGACTGTCTCTACTCTTTGGCCTTGCCTCGTTTTCAAATCAAAGAACAGCCTCAGCATCCTCCCTCATCCTCCCTTTTATTTCCCTCTTGGCAAAAAATAAACGCGTGTATTTTTCCTAGGATGCTGGTATCTCTGCCCAGAACATGCCATGACATTATTTTTAACTCTGTTTTCTCTTCCTTGCTTTCCTTTATGGAAGAGCCTTGGAAGCCTCTCTTTTTTCATCTGTGCCTGCATCTGCTTTGCCCTTCCCTTCCTCGCTGCTCCTGATAAAACACCTTGGTCTGATTCCAGCAAAATGCCAGACGTACCGTGCAGGGAGCTGGGCAGAAATACCTCTGCTGATTAAATCACCCTTTTTAAATAGCCTGAGCTGTTCATGTCAGCCCTGGTGCCAAAGAGTTTCTTGCCTACCCAAATCCACTCAGCAGCAGCAGATCAGTGGCAGCCAACCTCTCTTGCTCTTGGCTTGTGCTGAGAAAAGGCAGCTAAAAACCAGACAGATATGGAGATGTCTCCTGAAACAACAGGAGGAGGTGAAGGAGCAGGAAGAAACATTTCTGGGTAGACTGGATGTTGTACTTCACCAAAATTCTGTTGTTTTCTTGCCGAGTGTGGGCTGAGTGTTGTGTTTAGAGCCTTAGAGGGCCGACTGTCAGTTGTGTGTCTGTCGGTGGGTTTGGAGCCTCACTGTGCTGGATGGACAGGGCAGTGAGGGGTTTTGGGAGGCTCAGATGTGTCTTGGTGACCACCAAGGTCCTCCCTTACCTTTGAGATCTTGTGGCACTTCCTGGTGCCGAGTTCTCTTCTCAGGGACACGGAACAAAGGGGCTGCCCTGCTCATGGATGGCTGAGCTTCCCGTAGCTCCAATGCTCCTGTTCAGGCAGGGAGGAGGGAGGAATCGATTCCATCTTGCTGGGCACTCAGGACCTTGCAGGTGTTGCACCTCTGACGAAAGGCTAAAGGAGGAAAGGCACGAGGAGGAGACCTGACCTCCTCTGGGCTGGCTGTGCTCAGTGGGTGACCAGGGAAGGAGAAATGTTCTCTGGCTAAAAGCAGCCTTCTCTTTAGGATGGAAAAGACCTTTTTTTTCCCCCACTATCCATACCGGTGGGCTGACTGGACTGCAGCAAAGGCTGAAAGATTGTCCCTGTGCATGCTGGGTGCAGGTTCCAGTGCAGTTCTGCATCTTATCTCCAGGCATTCCAGGGCCTTGTCCTCATTTGGGTCCAGGCCATTAGCACTAAGAGGTGATTGGGCCTGTGGACCAGGGAAAATCCTGGTCAAATTCGTGGTGGATTTATAATCCACATGAAAACAGTGTGGATGTTTATATGGATAGAAAGAAAACCCAGTTTTACGCCAGCAAGGCTTTAAATAACACACCAGGGCTTCGTAAGGGGTACAAACTCTTATGTCTGAGGCAGGAGGAGAAGAATGGGAACCAAAAAATATCCCATGGGAGCTGCTCAACATGCTGCTGGGTGTATCTGGCACTTTCTGTTGAAGCGTCACCCTGGAGCCACCAGCCTGGGGAGGGGACACCGGACCAGAGCATCCTGCGCACCAACCTCGTTACTCCACACTTGTCTGCCAGCGCAGCCCTGGCCTGTCCTTCCCGTTCCCAGGCAGGAGTCAAGGTCTCCGTGGCAGGAGAGCCTGACGCAGGCAGCTCCCCCGGTGACGCTCCCACTCCCGGGGACAGAACATTCCTGAGGGGAGGCGAGGGGTGGCCGGGGGGACAGGGCACAGATGCACACAGATGGTCACCTTGAGCGGCTCCGCAGCGAGCAGGGACACAGCAGGATTGTTTTGCCGTCCTGCTCCAAGCAAGAGGAGGAGGAGGAGAAGTGGGGCTGACAGCAGGGATTTCGTGGGAGATTGCGTTGGAAGTTGCCGGCACAGCTGGGCTCTGTCCCGTGGCCTTCACCTGCTGCTTTGCCAGGGGAGAAAAGGAAAGGGGAGATGTGGCTGCAGAGCTCTTTGATTTCTCCTGCTTTCATACTTTGTTTTCTTCCCAGGTGGAAGGACCCTCTGCTCCTGCAGCATGGGTTGGGTCCATCCTGTTAAGCTCTCTTCACCTTCAGAAAAGGATGGCCAGACTCACAATGATTATTGGGAATTTGGGAATGGTGTCTGGCTCATAAAAAAACCCCCAAACTACGCCTGGGACTCACCTGGGTCAGTGCTACCCAGGCCAAGCCAGAGTTGCGCCAGACTAAGCAGGGTGGACAGTTTGGAGGTGGAGCTTCAAAGGGGTGTTTCCATGTTTCTAGGAGAGACAGAGCAATGGGGTCATCCCCTTTCCCTCCATCCACCTTTCTGAGCTCCTCCTGCTTCAGAGGGAACAGTGGTTGGGCATTTCCCCTGCAACAAATTATCCTGATATTCCTTCCTTTTGCATCCAAGTAGGACAAGGCTGTGAGAATCCCTCTGAGTAAAATACAGTCCATCCCCAGGGCTCAGGCCTTCCTTACTTGTGTACAAGGAGCTGATGATGGGAAGCTGGAGAGGGGCTTTGGACAAGGGCCTGGAGGGACAGGACAGGGGGGAATGGCTTCCCACTGCCAGAGGGCAGGGATAGATGGGATATTGGGAAAGAATTCTTCCTTGTGAAGGTGGTGAGGCCCTGGCACAGGTTGCCCAGAGGAGCTGTGGCTGCCCCTGGATCCCTGACAGAGTCCAAGGCCAGGTTCGACAGGTCTTGGAGCAACCTGGGATAGTGGAACAAGATGATCTTTAAGGTCCCTTCCAACCCAAAGCATTCAAGGATTCTATGAAACTGGAGGTGAATTTAGATCACCAGCCTGGTGTGTGCTGCTTTCATCCCAACAAATGGCTTTAAATTTTCAGGCCACACTTTGGGGCTGGGATGCTGTTGGTCCATGCCAAAGGCTTTGCAGTCTTCCACTGTCCCACTCTTTTTAGACCAAATCCATAAGAGGCAAAGCAAGGCAATATTTTAGAAACACCCCCAGGTTCTTCTCTGGCACCAGACGCTCAAACTGTGCACGCAGAGCACACACACAAACCAGTGCTCCCACCCCTGCAGCCTTCCCCGACTCCCCAGCCCACCGTATCCAACACTCAGCCCCAGGCTGAGCCTCTCCCAGCAATTTTGCCTCCAAGCAGCCAAAGTGGGAGTGAGAAGAGGGCAGGGGGCTGGGGGGGAAGGGTGTAAATTGCTCACGGAGGATGCTATCACGTCAAACGCTCTGTTTACAAGCTGCTGCCAGGTTATTGAAGATCAGAGAGTCGCTGGCTCTAAACACAGCTACTCCTGGAGTGCAGCGTGTCGGGGCTGGTTGATACATGTCCCCCCGCTGCCCTTGGGGTGACCTTTGAGACCCTGGAGTTATCAGGGGGAAGCGACCATGCGGTGGGGCTGGGGGACCACCTAGGGTGTGAGGGGAGCTGCGGGGAGATGCTGCACAGCCCAAGGGGAGGAGATCTGGAGATACAGAGGGCTCCTGGCCTGTATAGAGCCAGGGCTGGGAACCTACAGGAGCATCGAACACCTGGGATAAACGTTTGCTGCACCATGAATGGCAGAGGTGACTTTTTCCAGTCTGACCAGTTGGGTTGACTGGCGTCCTCTGTGGTGCTGGCGCATGGAGAGGTGGTTCTGTCCACCAGATGAAAACCAGCGCTGGTGATTTCAGGCAGAATTTGGTTTATTGGATGTGTCTGCAGCATTAAATTCAACACAGCCAGGAATCTGATCATCTGCACTGCTAAACTCTTAACCTGTTCCCAGAAACTATCAAAGACCCAAACAATCCCTGGGCATCAGACTGGAGACAGCACACACCAAGAACTGCTCCCAAAATATATCTTGGATCTGTCCACACTGTTCTGGAGGCTGAGAGAGTTTAACAGCATGGACATGGCCAGGGCAGACCAACTGGCCTCAGGATCAGGGGAAAGAACTGGTATTTTTGGTTTGCCAGCACAGCTGTATGGAGCAGGTGCCAAAGTTTAAGGTACTGGAGAGTCAACAGCAGACAGAGCAGCCCTGGCAGTGTTTGTCAAGCCAGAAGAAGGCCCCTGAGTCTTTGTTTGAAGATGGCAATGGCAAAGTCTAGTGGAAGTGTCCCTGTCCATGGCAGGGAGGCTGGAACCAGATGATCTTTAAAGTGTCTTCCAACCCAAACCATTCTGTGATTCTGTGATTTTATGAAAGTTGGTCAGACACAGATGGGAGAAGCAAGGTTTGATATTAATTTCTGATCTCCTGGATGGGACGGGCCAGTTGTTCTGGGGGTTTGATGTGGATAAGAAAACAGGGGTAAAGCCTCTCACATTCACCTGTTCAGAGCAGCTGAAGATCTCCCTGCTTGCCAGAGCACAATCCCCAGTCAAGGCTTATCCCTGTGGCTTGGAGGCTCCCTGTCGTTATGGAATCATTTAGGCTGGAAAAGCCCTCCGGGATCAAGTCCAACCATCCCCCAGCACTGCCAAGGCCACCACTCACCCATGTCCCCAAGTGCCACATCCACACATCTTTTAAATCCTTCCGGGGATGGTGATTCAGCCACTGCCCTGGGCAGGCTGTTCCCTCATTTCCAGCGGTGTCCTCGTTCCCAGACACCAATATGGCTTTAACTCTCATTTCTGGTTGTGATCCCGAGCATCCTCAGCCCAGGGCAGTGGACTGACCACAGCAAAATTCCCACCACCCTCCCAGAGCTGCCTTTCCACTGTCTCCACCCTGTGGCTTCAGCCTGCCCTGGGAAAAGAAAAAAAAAAGAGGAAAGATAAGGCCAGAAAGAAGGTTCAGGTGAGGATGAGTTAAATATAGATTTGAAAGGCTGAGGGGAATCTCCTGCTGTCACAGAGACAATGATGGCCAGCAAAACATCTGTCCGTGGTACAATTGGGGTTACATCTGGCATTTAGAGGATGGTGACAGGAATTGGAGGCTCCAGGGAGATGCTCCTTCTTCCTGCTTTGCTGGCAGAGAGCTGGAGCTCGGGTTTAAGGCAGAGAGGACGAGTTGGCTGCAAATCCTTCACTTGTGCCCATGGGGATGGCAAGGCCATCCTCACCTCCAAGGACAGTCGGAGCTGGATTTCCTGTTGCCAGCTCCCAGGATTGTGAGCAGGCCACAGCAGCTGCCCATCCCTTCTCTCCAAAGCTGGATAAACTCCTAATTTTAACTGGAAATGACCTTGGACAGATCGAGGGAGGAGGAAACCCTGGAGAAAGGAGGTCTGGAAGCAGCCTAGGGAAGGAGAAGCCATGGCAGGTCACAGCCTGTCTGCAGTGGTGGGCAACCCCAGATCTCCTGGAGAAGGGTGCAGCCCAAGCCCTGGGAGAGCAGAACAAGAAATCAGTGATTTAGAGACTTTCCAAACCAGGCATGGTGTCAGAACACCTGGCTCAGCCCCCTGAGGGATGAGCAATCCTCCAGAAACAGCCCCAGCCCTCTGCCTGCAACCCAACACAAACCTCTTTGGGGCAGCCACAGGCCCGGAGTGATTAAGGAAAACCTTGATCCTTCCCTTGAGTCCTTCCCTTGAGTCCTCTTATCCATGAAGAGCTCTCCTGGCTGGTATCAGAGATGGAATGTTGCCCTGAGCACCCACTGGGGATGGACAGGACTTTCCTTGGGCAGATTTGTTGAGGACTCTGTCTCTGCTTCCCACCAGGAACACATCTCTGCTCTCTGCCACCCTCACAGCCTGGCTGTGACACATGGCCCCAGCATCTCCTTGGTTAGGGGTGCTCAGGGATGGCCACAAATGCTTTTCAGAGCCAGCCTGGAGCGCCACAACCCTTGGGGATGCTCTGAACCAAGATTCCTTGGAGAAGCAAGCCAGGTGAAATCTCCTTGGCAGCGGGCTACTGAGCTGCCTGGCCAGGGGAAGGGGCCCTCCTGGAAAAAGTGGTCATTGTTCGCTTTGGTGGAGCAGCTCAGAGACCAGAGCTCAGCCTGGCAGGACACTGGTGCCCTTGTTTGCTCTGCAGTGTTTGCCAGGGAATATTTACCCCGCTGTGTGTGGGTGGAGGTAAAACAGAGCGAGGTGAAGGCTCCTCACCACCTCCCTGTCCCAGCAGTCATGCCTTGGTTTTCAGCGGCAGCGTGGCAAGCTCCAGGCACCCTGTCCTGCACAGAGGAGGTGGAGACACCTGGATCGTCCCTTTGGGAGAGATCCTGAGCTCCTGCAATGTGGCAGCGGGCATGTGGGTGAGCTGTGCTGGCCAGTGCTGCTCCAGACAAGAGCCCAGCATGGGATGGCATTGAAATAAAATCCTGTTTCCCAGGATGTGGGACAACGGCTTTAAGCTGAAAGAGGGTAGATTTAGATTAGGAAGAAATTCTTGTCTGTGGAGAAGCTGTGGCTGCTCCACCCCTGGAAGTGTCCATGGCCAGGTTGGATGGGACTTGGAGCAACCTGGGATAGAGGAAGGTGTCCCTGCCCATAGCAGGAGGGTGGAATGAGATGAACTTTCAGGTCCCTTCTATCCCAAAGCATTCTGTGATTCTGTGGTTCTGTGATGTGACTTTGGTGCTGCTTTGCTCTTGCTTTACCCAGCTGCCCAAGCCCATCTCTCAGCTCCAGGGTCCAGCTGCAGACGGAGCGTGTGCTGTGCTGAACCTTCTATTGGTCATGAGAAAATCCACGCTGCTGGGAGTGCCTGGGTTCTGAGCAAAGCTGGAGCTCGCACCTTGCGAGACAGACAGCAGAAAAACCACCCAGTGCTGCAGCTCCCCACAGTCCCGCCCTCTCGCCGGTTTTCCTTTGCTCTCCCTCCCTCTCCCACCTCTCTCCCCTCAGCACCTGCTGGTTTTTCTGTGCCTGTCTCCCTCTCTGGCCCTGGCTCTGAGTTTCCAGATGCGCTTCCCGCTTTGCCAAGATGTCACAGTGCACAGCTGTTGCCCGGAGAAGGTTTTACACTGCAGCATCTGCAAGGTGAAGAACTGAGAAATACCACAAAAACCTTCTCTCCAAAGCCTCAAACCACTTGTAAACAGGGTGTTAATAACAACGAACTCAGCACAAGACCAGACATCACCCACAGAGATGAAATTTCAGACAGAAGATGGGGATGCAGTAGCAGGACCAAGGCTGCATGGGAAAGCAAAGACCAATAATGGAGGTCTGAATCTTTCAGTGTGCGAATTGGAAAGACCATTCCAGTGGCACCCAGGGAAGGAATGAAAGGATTATTTTGGATATTATGCAGGATACACATCACTGGGTAATTCTTTTAATCCTTGTCTGAGACATTCAGGGCTTCATGCTCTGTCTGTGGCAGGAATTGACTCATATCCTGTAAAACACCTTTGCACAGCCCGACAGGTTCTTCTTGGGTAGGTTCACAAACTGAATTTGAGAGTCTGGATCACTTTTATCACCTTTCTCCTGCTCCAAGACACCCTGGTGAGCCTCTGGCTACAGCTCACCCATGTGAAGAGACACCTCTTAGGCTGCCAGGTCAATATGGGGACAAAGGGGCTCTTGCAGAGCTGTCTGATGGCATTGAAGCCATCCTGGGCTGGAGGTCACAGAGGACAGCACCCCACTCCTCACCTGGGATTGTGGCTGCAATCCCTGGTGTCCATGGTCAGGAAGGCAAGTCCTTTTCTGTCCAGCTGTGGTGGAGGAGTAGCAGGCTCCATTTCCCAGTGGTTTGGGTGGGTGTTTTGTAAAACCGAGGCTGCTTTTTTTAAAACCATGGCTGCTCACGGGGCTCACGCTCTCCCTCCATCCCTTGGAGAGGCTCAGCTTGGTGGCACAGCCCCAACCCACTCCTCAAAGCAAGGGAGGAGTTTCCAGTGGCTTCTTCCAGGCCTTCATGGAGGAGATTATGGAGCTGGGTCTGCTGCAGGGAACAAATTCAGTGTGTTTGTGCAGCAGGAACAAAAAGGACCATGGTGTCCAGAGCAGAGGAAGCTCAGCTCACAGGCTCTTGTTATTTTCACCCTGGGCTCGGCCACGTGCTGCTACTGGCCATAAAAATATCCATTTCCTTTCTAATTTGAGCTACAACACTTGACACTTTGGCCTTGGGCGATAATGCAATGTACAAGTGCTCAGCAGACACCCTGCAGCCCTTCTTCCTGCTTTGCTCCAGCACAAATAACCCTCAGTTTTCACTTCAATAAAATATTAACAGCCAAGGAGTCAAACAGCTTTCATCTGTATTTATTTCCTGACTACCATCTCATTAACAGGAATCTGCTGGTTCTGCATGGAGTTCCTGGGATCTGGGAGAGACCAACCTGGAGTTCAAGCAAGGGGAAAGATTTTTCCTTCAGCTCTGGTGAAGTTATTAAATAAATGCCTTTTTTTCCCCGCACTGTGGTTTAAAATGGGCTTTGTGTAGTTATAGCACAAGTAACTTGTCCCTAGGGAACCATGAAGGAACCGGGCCGAGGCTGATTCATCTTAAATTATTTCTAGGAATTACTAGCACTGAGTTCATGGGGATCGGGTTGTGAGGATGGAGATCTTTTCCACAGCCCAAGGTTTCCCATCCAGCTCCAGTGCAGTCCTAGAGGGGTGCAGGTCTCCCACAGACTTCCATCCACCATCCTTATGGAAAAATCCCGGACACCCTAGGGCTCCTCCACTAGACCAGCATTTCTGACGCTGGATCATCTCAGCCAGTTCCCCTCTTCCTGAGTCTGGGAGATCATTAATTGTTGTTAAATCCTCCTTTCCCCCTCCGGGGGACAACTCCTTTTTCTCTGAGGCTCTTGTGCAGCAGTGGCATGAACAGATAATTCTGTGTCATGTCTTGGGGTGTGTTGGGTGTTTTTTCTGGCACACAGGTCATAGAATCATGGAATGGTTTGGCTTGGAAGGGATCTTAAGGATCATCTCATTCCAACCCCCTGCCATGGGCAAGGAAACCTTCCACTATCCCAGGTTGCTTCAAGCCCCATCCAACCTGGCCTTGGACACTTCCAGAGATCCAGGGGCAGCCACAGCTTCTCTGGGCACCCTGTGCCAGTGTTTTACACCCTCATTGTAAAAAACTATCTTCCTTATATCTGGTTTAAATCTACCCTATTTTGTTTAAAAACATCACTCCTTGTCCTGTTGCAACAGATCCTGGTAAAAAGTCTGTCTCCATCTTTCTTATAAACTCTCTTTGAATCTTAAAAGGTCAAATCTCAAATTCAGTTTGTGAACCTACCCAAGAAGATTTCTCTTTCCATCTCTGCTGTTTCTTTCCCATGGCATCCCTGTTCCACTGTGAAACGCACCCTCTACAGCTGGACTCAAAATCTCCTCCACGGAGAAGAAAACAGCAGATGAAACACCCCGGGGGGATGATTCTGGAGAGTCCCCGTGTCCCATGCTAGCGCTCACTCCCGTGGTCCTCACACCCCTCCCATGTGCCATCTGTGCCTTATTTCTTTGCCCTCCGCTCACCAGCCTAGTGAAACTCCTGACTGGAGACCAGCCTGAAGCCTCTTGAGGGCATTTCCCCGGGTCGGAGATTCACTAGAAACCAGGGAAATGGATTTCAACCCTCCCGGGCTGGGTGTGGAGCGGAACCGGCCGTGACGTTGCACCGGGAGCTTGTGCAGCGAAGGCTCAGCCAAGAGAGGAGGGGTTTTATTTCTGAGCTATTTTATTACATGGGTTTTCACTCCCCATGAGCCGTCCAGATTCGCTGGGAAGGAGGGACATCTCGTGGCCACACCACGAACATATCTCCAGCTCCTCGAGCATCCTCCCCTTCCAGCCTCGGGTACCAACCCAGCATCACCCCGCGCTGCCCGCGGAGTCCCCCGGCCTCTCGCTTCTCCTCCAGGGGCTGGGGGTGGCCACGGGAAGGACAAGGGAAGGACAGGGGCTGGCCACGGGAAGGACAGGGACTCACTCTCACCCTGACGCCCCAACAGAGAAATGGGAAATCCTCGTATCCAGTTTTATTCATTTATTACTGACTTGAGGCGGAGCGGGGGCATGGCCTGGAAGGATCGCTCCAGAGCTGGTGTGGCCCCAGGAGGTGCGGACAGGAGACGCTCCCACCCTGCCCGTGGCACGGAGGGGGTGTAGCATTGCCAGCAGTGGCATCAGAGGTGGGGCAGAGATTCTTCACCCCTATACCACCACCCTGGCCACGGTCCCCTCTTCTCGGGGCTGCATTTGAGGGGCTGAGGGGATTTTCTGTATCCAAGTGGGTCACGAAGGAGTCTTCTGTCCTTCGTGCCAGAGGTGATGCCTGCAAAGTGGAAGGAGCTGTGCCGTCTCTCAGGCACCTCTTCAGTCTCTGCGACAACCACAGAGCCGGCAGCATCCGCCTCCCTCATGCCCCTCCTCATTCCCCATCTCCACGCGCGGACAGGAGGAAGGGAAATGCCTGCACCGAGGCACCGCCGGGTGGTGGCTGTCCTGCGGCGCTGTCCCCAGCAGCTGGCGGGGCGGCGGCTCAGGGCTGCGGCTCGGGCTCGTACTGCTTCTCCGTGGAGGTGTAGAAGTCCTCGAGCACCGACTGCAGGTACTCGAAGGTGGGGCGCTCCTCGGGGCTGCTGCGCCAGCACTTGAGGATGATGCTGTAGAGCTCCCTGGGACACGTCTCCGGGCAGGGCATGCGGTAGCCCCGCTCCAGGTTGCGGATCACCTCGGGGTTGGTCATCCCTGGAGGGGAACACAGCCCAGCAGGAGTTATCCAGCACCCCGGGGCAGGGGGGAAGGTCAGCGCTCCCAGCAGCTCACGCCCAGGCAGGGCTGGAGGGGCTGCGGTGGTTCCCGTGCCTGGGAATCATCTCTTCCTCAGGGCTGAGCTTCCCCTCCGTCCCTCTGTCCCATCCCCGACTCCCCTCTCTAAGTCTGGCTTTGGACAGGGAACTGAGGGAAGGAAACTCAGCTTGAGGGACCCTATAGGACATGAGGGACACTGGAGGGGCTGGAGCGTGTCCAGGGAAGGGAACGGAGCTGAGGAAGGGGCTGGAGCAGCAGGAGCGGCTGAGGGAGCTGGGGAAAGGGGCTCATCCTGGAGAAAAGGAGGCTCAGGGGGAACCTTGTGGCTCTGCACAACTCCCTGACAGGAGGGGGCAGCTGGGGGAGGGAGGGGGGCGTTGGGCTCTGCTCTCAGGGAACAAGTGAAAAAACAAGAGGAAATGGCCTCAAGTTGTACCAGGGAAGGTTTAGATTGGATATTAGGAAAAATTTCTTCACTGAAAGGGTTGCCCAGCCCTGGCACAGCTGCCCAGGGCAGTGATGGAGTCCCCATCCCTGCAGGGATTTCCCAGACATGCAAATGTGGCGCTTGGGGACGTGGCGCAGTGGTGGCCTTGGGTTAAATCAATTTAGAGGCCTTTTCCAACTTAAAGGATTCTCTGATTCTAAGAGGCAGCTGAGTGTGTCTGGGCACACGTCAGTGAGTGCCTCCAAGCCGGAAGCAGCTCTGGATGCTTGGAAGTGGCTGGACACTCATCTGGTGTTCCCAGAGCCCTGTAGCTGGATAAGGGATCCTGTACCTGGGTAAGGGATCCTGCCGTAGGTGATGATCTCTGTCAGGAGGATCCCAAAAGACCACACATCGGATTTGATGGTGAACACCCCATAGTTAATGGCCTCTGGAGCCGTCCATTTGATGGGAAATTTGGCACCTGTCCCAAAGGAAACAAAAGGAAATAACACCTGGAGTTGGAGCATCTCCCTCACCTCCCACAGGCACAGCAAATCCCCAAAACTGATCCCTGGCTCCTTTGGGCTGCTGATTATGATTCTGTGATTCTTCCTAGGAGAGGGGCTCCAGCCCTTTGATCATCTCCAGGGCTTCCTCTGGACCTGCTCCACCCCAGAGCTGGATGGAGGACTCAAAATCAATGTCTCAGGGAGATTTATTATCAGACAACAACAGCAAGATTTTATCCTGTATAAAATTTCTTTGGCTTTTGCCAAGAAAAATTGGATCAGATGATCCTTGAGGTCCCCTTCCAACCTGGTACTCTGTGGTTCTGTGAAACCACTTATTAGAAGGGGGTTGTTTTTAGCAAAAATGCATCAATATTACAGCAAATAGGAATTCCCCAGTCCTTAAAGCTGCATATTTATATTAAAACCAAGATAAACCCCATCTTATTTTGTCCACCAAGGTCTTGCTTAACCCACTGTGGATGGCAACGACCGTAAGGTTGCAATTTCAGTTTAGCTAAGAGAAAAAAAACTCAGCCAGCAACCAAACCACCTTGATAAGTGGGAACTGATTGTGTTACGCTGCAGAGGAAACCACATTTTTATTTATACGCATCCTCGCAGGACTGAAAATCCAACTGCAAGGTGTGAAATAAGAGCCTCAGTTGTTGCACGTCACACTCTGAGTGACAAGGCTCAGAAATGCAATCTATGAAGTGAGAATTGCTCAGAGCAGATAGAGGGGAGCTGTTATTCCAGAGCAAAGCTAGCTGGAGAAATGCTGATGGGAGTTGCTTTCTGCTGGAAAAGAGGCTCCTCTGGTTATTTACAGAATTACACTGATTTCATCAAAGCTTCTCTTAAAGATAAAACTGCCTTAAAAATTTGCAGCAAAGTCAAAGCTCCCCTTCATGGCAATTTCCAAATTACATTTGGGATCTTTTATGAATCTGAAATAATTTTATGTGTTGAAATGGGTATAATTTGTATCAAAAAGTGTTTTGGGGACAGGAAATTGAAAGAAATGTTTCTTATCTTATTAAAAAAGCCCACAGAAACTATTAAAGTTCCTTTCCTCAGAGTATGCCTTAAGGGGAATTTTATGTCATCCCAACTCTAGAGGAGGACAGATTTCCAAAATTTGAAAATCTTCTGATCAGTGCCATTTAGGCCCGACTTAATTGTGTTATTTCAACCACTGCTGCTGCTTTCCCTGATGCTCTGTAGAGTCTCTCTGCAATCTGAGTGATTTGCTCTCACACCTCACCTCAGAGTCAGGGCTCAATACAGGGATGATCTCAGAAGTCTTTTCCAAGCTAAACGATTCTGTGATTTATTGTTTTTAAAGTTGTCCCTCTGCTGTGGAAGAGACCTGATGTGGTCAGGGCTTGGTTTGCCTGGCACACCTGGAAGCTGCTGCTGGGCCCAGATTTGTGCCTCCAGCTCCGCTCTGCAGTGCAGTGACCGAGTTACTCCATTATTTCCTTCCCTCTGGACTGAATCCCTGGGAAAACCTGGGCACAGGCAGCAGCTTTCATCAGCAGAGGACAAATTTCTCCAGCAAACAACTGGAGGGCCAGCAGGACTCCCCCAAACAGAGCCGAAAGGGTTTTTTTCCCATTTCCCTCTGCAGTTTTCAGTTGGTTTTATAGTCCCCAAGCGCTGCTGCCTCTCCCAGGACTGGATTTTGGGTGTTTCTGTTTCTCTGCCGCGTGGGCTCTGGTGCCCTGTGCCTGATCCCAGCCCAGTATCCTGGCACTCCTGAGAGCAGGAGAGGGGGAGATGAGGGCAGTGCTGGGCAGGACACCCACCTTCCTGTGCCAAGTACTCGTCCTCGATGAGCCTGGCCAGGCCGAAATCAGCGATTTTGCAGCAGAGCGTCTCCGAGACGAGGATGTTGGCAGCCCTCAGGTCCCGGTGGATGAAGTTCATGCGCTCGATGTAGGCCATGCCCTCTGCCACCTGCGAGGGGAGGAAGAGCCCTTCTTCATCATCACTGATGCCTTAGGTTTTAACTTCTGTATTTTTTAAACCCTGCACTGCCTGGTGTGTAACTCTGAAGTTTCCTGTAGCCTGTTAACTTCTGCTCTCTCGTGCTAGGTAGACATAACAAAGCCTCTCCGGGCCTGCTCTCCAAGGACACCCAGACTGTCCTAGGCCCAAAAAGTGTAAACCAAAAGCCTTCGAGAGGGGGGAAAGCTGAGGAGAAATTACATCATTAAATTGAAGCTTTAATTGGAGAATTAACCCTGATATGCAAATGAACCAAACCTGTAAAAGTGTGAAGAACTCGTGACCTGTTGTCCACCTTGGGGTCCATCTTGGCAGCGGCCTCTGGCTCCCCAGGGGTACCTTTGAAGGCCTTTCAAATAAATAATGACCTTTATTCCCTTACTCCTGTCTCGTCTCTGTTTTTAGGTGGCCTCTCAAGGCATCATCACTTCCCCATTTTATCTCGGCTGTTTTCCACCCACCTTTACAAAGCATTTGTATGGGGTTGCTGGTATCTCTCCCTGATCGTGGATGTGCCTACGTTCCCCATGGATGGATGGATGGACAGGTGGATCAGCAGACAGGTAAATAAATTGATATTGCCCTTGTACAGGTGCAGATATTTGGCTTCACCAGCCTGAGCAGCCAAGTGAAGCAGAACAGAAGTGCCACTCTCTGTTTTGCTCAGAAGTCACAGCCCTGAGTTGCGTCTGCAGCGAGAGCTGAAACCACATCACCGGATTCCCAGTTTCTGCCACAAGTCTCTCCTCTCCAGTGGGGATTTTAGTCATAAACAATCCAGGTTAAATTGTGAATTAAGAAAAGGAAAAAGACCCACAAAAAACCAAACTAGCAAATCATGGAATGGTTGGAAGGGACCTTAAAGATCTCATCCCACCCCCTGCCATGGGCAGGGACACCTTCCACTAGCCCAGGTTGCTCCAAGCCCCATCCAACCTGGCCTTGGACACTGCCAGGGATCCAGGGGCAGCCACAGCTTCTCTGGGCAACCTGAGCCAGGGCCTCACCACCCTCACAGGGAAGGATTTCTTCCTAAAATCTTATTTGGTACCTGGTTGTGTGATGAGCCTCTATCAATGACAGCAGCAATATTTCATTGATGAGTGCTGGGGGTTGTAAAGGGAGATTGATAGAAGACAGAGATTGCCAGGCTGAGTCTCAGACTTGGATTGGGCATTTATTGGCAAGGTGAGTGGGTCTGTGCAGCCCTGGCCAGCACTGGGTAGCACCCATTAAAGCTTTTAGGTGCCTATGGGTGAGGGCTGAGCAATTTTCCACTCCATGCAGATTCTCATGAGCCTCAGAACTCACATGTGGTTTCAAACAGGATACTTACACGTACTTTCCAGTGCTGCATTTCTGACCTGTGTCAACACCCCTCTAGTGCAAGGGCTGCTTTCTGCAGTGGAAAATGGAAGAATTGATGTAATTTCCTGTCCTGATGTTAGTGAGATAGGACCTGGTGCTCGGCCCCTTCCAGCCCAGAGTGTTTTCAATCATTTACCCTCAAGACTGACCACAGGATCGAATGCATGGGCCCAGACTGTTCTAATTTTAACTCCCACGGATGTCATTGGATCAAAAATTGCGCTCGAGAGGGTCGGGCGCCCATTGGGCTGTGATGTCACCCCAACACCACAGATAAACAGATTGCAAAATAGCTCAGCACACTGCCCTTTCCTCCTGCTGCTCCTCCCAGAGATACCCAGGGAATGTCTGAGTCCCTGTCCTGGGAGGTGGTGCTGGGGTAGGAGAGGCAAGGATGGAAGTTGTTCTTCCAAATGACACCAGTGCCTCAGGGATGGGTAAAATCCTTCCTACCCCATGCTGAGAGTGACTTCTGTGGGTTTGGCATTATTGGGGTGTGGGGGTTTGGTCTGTGCTTAATTGTCCTGGTCGTGGTGTGTGGTGCAGGGTGCCCAGAGAAGCTGTGGCTGCTCCTGGATCCCTGGAAGTGTCCAAGGCCAGGTTGGACAGGGCTTGGAGCAACCTGGGCTAGTGGAAGGTGTCCCTGCCCATGGCAAGGGGAGTGGAATGGGATGATTTTTCAGGTCCCTTCCAACTCAAACCATTCTGTGACTCCATAATTCTGTAACATTGACCAAAATCTTTGCTCTGAGTCACACACAGATTGCTCTGGCTGCAGGAATTTCCTCCTGCACAGAAATGCATCAAGGCAATTTCTGGGGAATGCTCCCCCTAAACCCAAGGGCTCTGTAATATGGATTAATTGGGATCATTTTCCTTACCCTCAGGAATTTAAAACAAACCACAGGCTATAATTTTCAAAAGAGGGGCTGAAACAATGAAAGATGGAGGGAGGGAAGTGGAGATTTCGAGAGAGGAGGGGAGGAGGGAAGTAATTAAGTCAAAGACACTAAACAGAGAGGGTGCATTTGTCTCCATAACATTTCACAGACAACAATGATGAAGCTGCAGGTATGTAAAATTTATCAGTAGTGAAGAGGGAAAGAACAGAAAGAGGTTCCTCTGCGCCCCTACGGATGGTTCAAAGTAAAAATGACAGAAGGTGGCACTGCTTTAAAGTATTTAAACATTTTTATCCTGGCTAAAGCAAGAAGGAAAGTCTTTCACTATCATAAAACATTTTCTCAAATATTAAGATTCTCAAGTTGTTAATTCATTAAAAAGTAACTCTATTTAATGGCTGGAACTAGTGAATCTTTACACACTTTTTTCCTCAAGTCCACTTTGCCAAGAGAGGCTGAGTGATGTTATGGATAAATCCCAGACCTTTATTCAGCTTTATTCAGCCTGATGCTTCAGTTTTTGTTTTCCCAGTATTTCCTAATTAGCCTAACTCTGCTCTGGGTGAGCCAAATTCTGTCAGCAGCTGGCTGGGACCAAAGTGCAGTGATTTTGCCATTCTCATTCTTCATGTGCTTTCCCTAATTTTGCCCTATTTGTGTTTAGAGGCACTTCGGGACTAAAATGTGACAGTGCAGCTGCAGCTGCTAAGATTTGCAGCCTTTTAACTTGAAAGTTGAAAGTTTGTCTTCATAAAGAGCAATATTCCCAAATTTGAGGGTCAGAACATCCTTTGTGCCTCATCATCAGAAGGGCAGAACTGCTGGTCCTGCATTGGGAGTCTCCTTTTCAAGCTTTTTCTTCTTTTTTTTGGTAAAAAGAAAAAGAAACTTTTTTCCTGCTCAGCGAGGCAGAAAAGCAAAATAAATAAAATCAGACCAAAATAAACTCAACCACCCCCAAAAAAACCCCACACTCTGGATCTCTAGCCTTGCACTAAGCTATCAGAGGCTGCCCTAAGGACAGAGCTGACATGCACAGGGACACGAGAAGGATGAGGAGAATCCCTCAGAGAACACACCAGGAGGAGCTGTTTTTCTGCAGGATATCTTTGCTCTGACTGACTTCAGACTTGCAGGAATTCCACTGAGGCAGGAACAAACCCGGGATCCTTTTCCCAGTGACTGTTCACTGACCTGAGCAGAGATGTCAATGAGTTTGGGGAGGTTCAGTTGGCTTCCTTCTTCTGTCTTCAGGAAATCCAGCAAACACCCTGCAGGTGAGGAGGGACTGCTGTAACTCCTCCGAATAATCTGTAAATTTGTTTTCCCTGGTGCTTCTCTGAACATAGGCAACAAATCTGCCTCCATCCTAGAGAAAATCCGGGGAACCAGAATGGGTGTCCACTGGAGCGTCTTCCTTTAGGAAAGCTCCCAAACAGCCCAAATTCCCCTCTGTTTTGTACAGATCAGTTGCAAACTGCTGAGCATTCATCATTTAAGCTGTTATAAGCAAGAAGGGCAAAAGAAAGGACAATTTTACCACGAGGGGAGTAAAAACCTGAACCAAACTTCCAGTGAGAACAGTGGAGAGGAGAACTTTAAATACTCTTCAAATGCAGCATCACCTTTTTTTTCGTCATCCAGAAAGCCTTTTTCTGTATTAGAATCAAACTTTTGGGTCACTTTCTTGCAGATTCGGTACAACCCCCTCCTCCCCACCCCCATTCTGCATGGGAGCACTGGCCAGTTCACCAAACTGGTTTTGCAGAAGCCCAGCAAAGAGCTCCAGGAGGGTTTTACCATTGGCCATGTACTCTGTCACGATGTAGATGGGCTGCTTGGTGACCACGGCGTACAACTGGACCAGTTTGTTGTGCCGGAGCTTCTTCATCAGGTTTGCCTCTGCCAGGAAGGCATCAGGATCCATGCTGCCCTCCTTCATGGTCTTCACAGCCACCTTGATGTTGTTTTTGTAGTAGCCTGCAGAGAGAGAGGGATGCTTTGAGGGATTTTGGGCTCTCTGCAGGCGCTGTGGGGCTGTGCAATAAGGAGGAGAAGAGCTCATGGAGCAGAAAACCACAGGAACAGCTTGAATCCCTCATGAAGAACCACGTGGTAAATGCCAGTGCCAGCAGGTGCGAGAGGAGAAGGGACACTCATGTCACAGCTGTTGATCCATGAGGCTGCATCAGGGATCAGCCCTGCAATGAGCCCATCCTCACACAACCCTCCCAGACCCTTTCTGGGTGAAACCCCTGGGGCGTCTCACCAGCTGGGCTCTCAAATCACCCAAATGCCATCCAAAAAAAGGCAGAACTGTGCAGCCAGGACATGAACTCAGCCTGGTCCTGTCCACAATCTCGATTTCCAAGGCAACCAGCAACCACAAAGAGGGCGGCAGAGGAAGCTGAGCTCCCCCCACTTCCTCTCCCACTGATTAGCAGTGGGCAGGAAGGCATCAGGGATTGAGATGTGGGGTATAAAGTGGAACAGGGAAGCAGAAAAAGGAGGAAAATGTCCCCCATGTACCCTGCTGGGTGTGACTCAGGATCCTACCGCTGTGCCCAGGATTCCCAGGAGGAATGAGCGCACATCCCAAGAGATGAGTAAATAGTGACTTCAACACCCACCCCCCGTGAAACGCTTGCTCAGCCACTGATCTGTGAAATCACAAACTGCCCAGTCCTTCCCAGGAATCCTGCAGCTACTGCTGTGTGTGTGCCCATAAATATGTGCTCATCCTTAAGGATCCCCACTCCCAGAACAGTCTTGCCTTAAGGAAAAAAAAAAAGGGCTTTCCATCTCCTCTTTTATGTCTTTATTTCCTGGAATGGGGGGAATTCCACTTACCCATCCACACTTCCCCAAACTGCCCACTGCCCAGCTTCTTCACCAGCTTCAGGGCATCCCGAGGGATCTCCCACTCATCCTGAGCCCAGGGTCTCTGGGGAGCCAGGGATGTGCAGGGAGCTGTGAGGCGCTGGCACAGCCCATCCCCTTTCTCTGTATGAGGACAAAGCACAGGACAGTTCAGTGGGAGGGCAGAGAAAACCTCCTCCTCCATCCACACGTGCCGGGAAAAATCAGCCCATGGGAACCTCCACAACCACACAGGGCAGGGGTGGAGTCCGCATCCCTGGAGGGATTTAAAAGCTGTGTGGGTGTGGCACTTGGGGACATGGGTCAGTGGTGGCCTTGGCTCTGCCTCAGACTCCATGGTCTTAGAGGGCTTTTCCAACCTTAATAATTCCGTGACTCCATGAAAAGTTTCAGCCTCGGGGATCAAGGCATACAGAATGGTCCCAATCAAAGGAAAAAGCTTAAAGGGCAATAGAGGAGCAAATGATCCTGCCCAGTTATTCCAAACCCTGCTTCCCAAGCATCCCTCCTGCATATCCCAACAGCATTCATCTCTTTCCTTTCCTGATGGGAGACACTCCCTGACTTTAGGGCTGTGGGCAGAGCTCACCCTTGCAATTCCCTAGGATGGAAACCAGGATGTGGGTTCTGGTTGTGGGATCACACCTGGCCCACGAGAGCAGCTGGAGCAGCTGTGGTGCCTCCCAAGCCCATCCTCCCTCTCTCTTCCAGGACACAAATCCAAACAACTTACGGCTGTAATGATGGATGAGCTCTGGCAGGCTGGAGAAAGTCACCCTGGGGGAGATGTAGTACCCCCCACCATCCAGGGAGCGGATCCTGTAGTGTTTGATGATGTCCCCGTGAGTGGAGCTGGTGTCTCTCACGGACAGGGAATAGGCATCTGGAGAAGGAGCAGAAGGAGCTGTGAGGACAAACTGCACCTCAGCCAGGGCCCGGCTGCCTCCTCTTCCTTTGGCTGCCTGCGGCTGCAAACCAGCCCTGGCTGGTGCCTTTGCAGGGCAAGTCCCCCAGAATTTACAGCTACACGCTTCCCTCTCTCCGAGGCGAAGGGAGAGGATGAAAGTTCATCAGAGCTTCACTGATGCTGTCCAGGCTTCCTGGAGTAAGACCTGCCTCTGCTGTGGCCAACAGCCCCGTGGAAGCACTGTGGGAAGCAGCAGCACGTCCCCAGGCAGGGCAGTCAGAGTTCCTTAGGCCAGGATGGTCTTTCCACAGCTCCACATTCCCATCTGAGCTCTGTCAACCTCAGCATCACAAAATCAGAACGGTTTGGGTTGGAAAGGACCTTAAATTTCATCCCATTCCACCCCCTGCCGTGGGCAGGGACATCTTCCACTATCTCAGGGTGCTCCAAGCCGTGTCCAGCCTGGCCTTGGGCACTCCCAGGGACCCAGAGGCAGCCACAGCTTCTCTGAGCAACCTGTGCCAGGGCCTCACCACCCTCACAGGAAAGAATTTCTTCCTAACATCCAATCTAAACCTGCTCTCTTTCAATTTAAAGCCATTTAAAGCCATTTTCCTCTCAATTAAACATTATGAAACCTTTGTGCCAAGGTCAGTGGTTCAGCTGGGAGGCACAGGAGGGGGATTCAGGAGATTTGTCTTGTTCAGCCATAAAATTGTGACTGTGGCTAAACCAGGTCTAGAGATTCCCATCCGGAATCTTGTCCCTTTTGGGCTTCAAGAGAGCTGCTCAGCCATCCAGCACTCCACCCTCCTATTCCCTCCAGGAGAATCTAACCCGAGGTTGGTTTTCAGTGCACAAAATCATCACTAGATGTTGCTGCAGAGCAGAATTTCCAGCCTGTGTCAGTGTGATTCAACGCAGCTCAGCAGTGGGGTTTTTTCCCCTTTGTCTGGATCATATTTCTGGAGTGAGTTGTTACAAGCCTGCTGGGCTTTTCTAAGTCTAATATGTCACCTGGGCTGATAAACTGCCCATTTTGGATGTTTTTTAATGAAAAGGCAAGGCTGTACATGTTTAAAAGTGTGTGTCTGTTCATGCAGGATCATTAAAAGATGCAGGGCCATCCACAGCAACTCTGAAACCCTAATCCTGCATGTGAGGGGAAAGTTTATTAACCTAAAATCCTCACTGGCTGGTGTTTCTCCATCCCAGCACCAGCGGTTTTCCTTACACTGTGCCTGAAAACCATTTGCATCTGTAAAAAGCAGCAAAAACCCCCCACCTCTGTGGACATTTGCTCTGTTGAAGTGATCATAAATCTTTACAAGCGGAGTTTGGAAGAGTCTAAAGTTTTTCCAAGTGCCAGCAATCATTTTGAGGGGACTCCCTTCCTGCAGAGACCAGATCTGGCGGTGTAAAGTTCATGGAAAAAGCTGATGGTTTAAACGCAGGGCCAGGGAACCTCAAATTTGACATGGTGGTCTCCTCAGCAGAGGAAGCTCTTCTGTTTCTCTTGCCTTCACCTTGAAAGTCAGGCAGAAGGAAAATTGAGAAGCCCTTTTGGTTTGATCAGTCTTGCGGCTGAACAACTGAGAAACAGCCCTGAAACATCTTCAACAGGGCAATAAAACCTCAAGGGAAGGCAAAGGAATGGCTCCTCTGGCTCCTCTGTGGGACCCGTGTGGCCCTAAGCTCCAAAATAATGATAATAAACACCAAGGCCAAAGGTTGGGCTTGAAAATCTTGAGAGATCTTTTTCAAGCTAAATGATTCTGTGATTCTATGAAGAAGAATATGACAATGATGACAACACCTATATATTACTACTATTATTGTTATTATTATTATTACTATTATTTCTATTATTATTACTATTATTATTACTATTATTATTACTATTATTACTATTATTAACTCCCATTATTGCCGTTGAGGGTGATGATGTTGTTTTAATTTCAAAGAGACTGAAGTATTGCCCAGGCCAGGCTGCAGCCCAAGAGAATTGGGCTCATGTGGCACAAGACCAAGAGGGTGCCTGGTGTGCCTGGGACAAGGCTTAGGGTTTGTGTGGGATTTTTACAGGGCAAGGACCACTCGAGGAAGGAGCCAAATGTGGTGTGAAGGCAGCTGCACTGAGGCCAAACAACCTTTCAGAAGGAAATCCAGGAATTGAGGATGAACACGTCTGCCAGGGAGTGTCTGGGGGCTGAGAGTCAGCAGGGAAGAGGAGACCTGCCTTGTTTGCCACTGTGGTTGCAACCAAAATGCTTCCTCTCCCACAGGATCTCCTTTCCAGGCCCCACCAACCCTTTAAACTCTCCTGCACCTTTCAAACAGAGACAGGGCCAATCTCTCAGCTGCCTACTACCAGTGTTAATTCTTACCCTGTCATTAAGCTAATGACTGAATTTCACCCCCAGTCACAGTTAATTTGCTGCAGGGAGTGCGGTGGAGCTTCCCTGTCATTCTCCATGGCCGGCTACTGTTCCCTTGGGAGCTGCTGTGCAGAGGCAAAGTACCAAGGCTGGAAAGATTCAATTCTTCCCTCACAAAATCACTGAATGGTTTGGGTTGGAAGGGTCCTTAAAATTCATCCAGTTCCACCCCCTGCCATGGGCAGAGACATCTTCCACTAAACCAGCTTGTTCCAAGCCCCATCCAACCTGGTCCATGCTCCCAGTGACAGCAGCAAATGAAGATCATTAAGTGGACTCCTAATTCCCCCTGATGATATATCCAGGATAGACAAAAGGAATTCTTGCTCCTCAGCCACGAGGGACGTTCACCTGTCCTGCAGTCCTGCACCACATCCTGACACAGAACTGGGTAAAGAGCCCGGAGCACAAAATTTATGGAACAATCTCTTCATCAAAATGTTGACCACCCCTGGCACAGCATCCCAGAGCAGTGGTGGAGTCCCCATCTCTGGCAGAGTTTAAAAGCCATGTAGAAGTGGCACTTGGGGATACAGTTTAGTCCATTTCCTGCTCCCATAGCTCTCAGCAGCCCCTTAAATCCTTCCCAATGGGAAGCGCAGGAGCTCAGCTGGATGCAGAGGCTGAGCTCAGCGAGGTCCCTCCTGCCAGGAGTAGAGACACAGGAATCCTGCTGGGAGCCGGGAGCCTGTGGCTCGGCACAGCTGGGAGAATGTGTTCCTGCAGCTTTTGGAATGATTATGACTTCAGGGGGACTTTGTTTATTTGCAGCAGCTTCAGCAAGGACAATGCTCCGCCGATGATTTCACTGCCGGCCTGCTTCCCACACTTGTCCCCATATTCCCATCTTCCCAGGATGCTGGATGTGCCTTTCGTGGACTCTGAGAAATGTTGGCTCTGAAGATTTGCAGAGTTTCTGCATCTCAAACCATGAGGAAAAGGAGACTCTGCTCAGGATGGGCTGGAAATAGGTGCTGCTCTTGGTCAGGGTGCAGAACCCATCCCACTGTGCCTGAGACATCCTGATACGAGACAACCACCTCCCAGTTTAAGTCACTAACGGGGATTAGCTCAGCCCAGGTCTTGTCCCTGATGGTCAAATTTTGCTGGTGATGTGCAAAGTGAACGAATACACACGTCATGGGGAAGGAAAACAGGAAAAAGTAGTGGGCTCTAAGGGCAGGGTTAGCTCCATGGCATTGCTCTGGACATCCCTTGGTGGGCCACAGGGTGCTTTACGTCAGGGAATTCAGCTTCATGGTGCATTTGGAGATGCCTGGCTTTGTCTTTTCCCTTTCTCTTTAGGGAGGAGGAAGCTGTGGCTAAGATGGATCAAACGTGGTCATTCAGGCAGCCCAAAGCACGGGGTGCTCAGGTAGCAGCTGGGCACACAGGATGGTTCAGAGGATGAGGTGTTCGAAGGAAGAACACCCATATTTTGTATTAAATATCAGAAAAGGCACAAGGCAGGGCCACATTTCAGAGCAGAACCTGATCTCTGAGCATTTGGGGCTCACATGGGACTTCCATGGAGTGGAACCCACCACATCTGCTAATGCACAATATCCCACACCTCATCCTTCTTGACAGCAGAGACAGGGCATTAAGGATCTGGTGATTTCTCCTTGGATTTGAGGACTCCACCACCTCTGCTCGCGGCCTGTGTGACCAAGAACCACCCAAACTCCAGATAATTGCAGAAGCTGGGGACGATTGTCCTGAACAAGTGCAGGGAAAGGTCTGATCCCATGCATGTGTGGCACCTAGAGATGTCACAAAGACCAGGATCACGTGTGGACAGAGCTTCAGACACAGCATTCGAGTATTTGCTCTGTGTTGCTCCCTGCCCTTCCTGGGTGCAACAAACAATCACACGAGTTCCCCAAATATCCCAGCAAACAGAGGGAGAGTGGGAATGGGATAAACAGAAGAGCAGCACGTGGTGACAAATACAAGCCTGATCATTGCAAAGGCACCACAAAGGTAGCAGGGAAAACCAGATACAGCAGAAAAAGTGACTTATAAAGTGAAATGCTTAGGAACAAATCTTTTAAATGTTTCCTGAACTGAATGTTCCCTAAAACTTCTGAAAGCTGCAAATCCCTAAAAATTCTGGAAGCTGCTCCTGCTTGCCATCAGCTCAGCAGGGATGTGGGGAGATGAGCCCAGGCACGGGGCGGAGGGGGAAATTCAAAGTAGGGTGCTAAAGTCTGACACAGCTGCACTGCCTGAGGGCTGAGGGAGACATTTACAGGAGGATGAGGTTCCAGCTGCTGCATCCAGAGCCTGGCACTATTTAATTTTCTGGCAATGGTGGATGGAACAGTTCCATGGCGGAAGGAACAGATGCTGCCTTGGAGACGTCCCTTGTGAATAGGAGGAAAAGGAGACAGGAAAAGAAGAAGGAGAAGCTACACAAGGCAAAAGCCAGGTGAAGGATGGAGGATCCAGACTGTCTGTTCCCTCTCTTACCGTTCAGCCTGGGCCTTTGGAAGTATTTGGGAAACAAGTCAAGGAATAGAAAGTTCCATATGATTTCAGATGGATGCTCCAACTCTCTCTCATGATCGAGTCATGGTTGAACACCATGATCTTAGGGGTTTTCCAACCTCAACAATTCCTTGATTCTACTGGGAAGACACAAAGCACCTTTTTCCATGTGTCAAGGAAAGGTTCCTGCATCCATTTGAAAGGAAAGGACTGATGAAAGCAGATCCTGATCTACTCCATGGATCTGGTTCAGAGCAGAACCATGGGACCACCATGAGCATCATTTCCTCCATGCTGTAAACACACATGATGGCCCAGAGGAAAAAAGGAGAAAAACGTAGGAAAGAAACAGTATGGAATTCCCATTGGACAACCTAAACTGACTTCCACACTCTACGAATTAATAGCACAGAACAAAGAAATTGAAATTACGTGGTTAAATATTGTGGTTAGTAACTATACCCAGTGCCCAAGAGGAGTGGCCACAATGCTGTGCCCTTTCCATCTTCACTGGATCATTTCTTCAAAAGTCATGTTGGTATGGAAAGAAAGTGGATGAAATCCATCTATCCTGCTCCAGATAGTCTCCTTCCGAAAGTTCTGGCTTGTATGAATTCCCCTTGCTATCAGAAAAAAAACATATTTCCCCTGGGAAAATAACTTTTTCCAAATTTCTGCAAGTTTCTGTTGAAAACGGGAGAAACGCTCCTTCAAGAGTGAATAGAAATATCTCAAAAAAGAAAAAAAAGAAGAGACATTTCCTTGGGAAGAAAAGGAAAAGAAAACCCCATAACTGTTTTAGAAAATCAGCTTATTTGTGTTCCTGTGTCTCTGCCATGAACTCTAGTGGAAGAGCCACTCTCACCACAGCCAGAACTGCACATCTCAGTGGCATCACAAGCAAATCTTTGCCCTCCAAGCCCCCAGCTCGCTCCTAGAGCCCTGCTGAAGGTTTTCCAAGTCTGGGCAACAACGAGGAGTTACTTTGCTCCACAGATCTCACCTTTGGTGGTTTCGCTCTCCCGGACGAGGAAAGAGCCAACTTTGTTCCCAGAAGACAGCAGAAGCCGTTCAGCATCTTTTCTGCTCAGAGTTCTAAAATACCACCTGAGAGAGAGAAGAGGCAAAATCATGGCTGGAAAACAAAAAACTACAAAAATGGAATTCTTTCCAGTTAGTTGGGTTTTTTTTATCATTACATTGTGAAACTGTTTTTATCAGCAAATAGTTTTTTATCTGCTGGAAAGTGGCAGCAATAGACTGTTTTGGGTAGATTAACACCAGATTTGGGTCACTTTGGGCTTGTTTCACAGCCTGGAAATGCAGACAGCACAGGGAGTAGATGGGATGTGCAGGATCCCATACACAGGAGAAGTTCAGGCTTTGAATACAAAGAGCTTTTATGTCTCAGCCACATTTCTGTGCGCTGCTAAATGTTTGCTGAACTCAGTGACAGTTGGGTCCCTCCAAGAGAGATTGAAAGCAGGACTGATCATTTAGGGCTGAATGCCATAGAGGAGGATAACTCATGGAAAAAAATCTCCTTCTGTTTGTATTATAGGCAAAATAAACTCTTTTGACTCCAGTCTTTCATTCCATCTTCCTTGCAGGGAGGCTGCATCTGGGCTCGTTAAAAAAGCAGCACTGTGGGTCTGGGCACTGGCACTCAGTTTTCCTGTTAAATTTTTGGTGTGGTCCCTGGCACATCCAAGACCTGGGTCAATGCACCCCATCCAGAGATTCCCAGTTTACATATGGAAACCCTTTTGGAGGGTGAAGAGGTTTAACACCATTTGTGTGAGTGGACTGGCCCAGTGGGACCAGAGGATGGTCCCTGGCACTGCCACCATAACCTTTCTGTTGTCCTCCCCAAATCCTTGGTTTCCACAGTGGGTGGGACAAGAACCTTTGCCCCCTTTCCCATAACAACCTCATCCTCCCTTTCCACCCCAATATGATGCTTAAAAATTTGTGTTGAGCTTTTAAATGCTGGTGTTTGGGATGAGGAAAGACCTCCTGCCATCCAGCCCAGCAGTGACATCTTCCTGCCATCAATAAAGCTCATCCTGGAGCTTGTTGAGGTCCAGGGCACTGCATCCGTGTTCACCACTCAAAAGCTTTCCCACTTACTTTTCCTCTTCCAAACTGTCCACTTGTGCCACAAAGTTACTGGGGATGTATCCTTTCCTCCCAGTGCTGAGGGACTTTGCCAGCCACCAGTCGCCCTCGCTGCAAAGGGAGCAGAGGAAAAGGTGTGAGTGCCCAGAGGGGATTTTGTGACAAGCCGAGGCTGTGAGGATGTGGATCGTGGAGTTTGAGCACTGCAGATGGACTAGGATTGCTTCATCCACTCTGCAGCTCCCTCTGGATTCCCTAGGACTGAAACCAGGCTGGAGGCTGTTGGTGTTTCAGGGACTTGTGGAGGTGTCAGGCTCTTTCCATGAATGTGGAGCGACCACGGACCCAAACCTTTGCCACACACCTCAAGTGAGAGGAGGGGAATCTGGGTCACGGGGTTCATTTTGTCTCTTGAACAGGGCATTGAGGGTCCTTTTTGCTCCTTCATTTGCCTTCCAGACACCCCACCTTACTGTCCCACTGCTGACTGAGCCACCAGCCGTGACCCAAAGCCATCCCATGTGGGGATTCTCCATCTCCCTGTCCCACAGGTCCCAGTCTACGGCATCTGGGTGCGAAATGTCACCTCTTGAGGCCACTTCACAGAGCAGCCAAGGATTGAGCAGCCCTACAGGGTCTGGGGGCCCCAAGCCCACCTCTGCCCTGTTACGGACTGAGCCTCTTCTGTGGTGAGTTTGAGAAGTTGAAACGAAACCTCACAAGTCTCTGGCTCAGTTCTGTCCTTTCCTCTGACTACACCCAACCCACATCCTTTGCAGAAGCACAATCAGCACTAACACAAGACAGGAGCTGTTTTTTTCTCTTGTTGTTATTTATGCTACTGCTGCACCCACAGGCCTTAACAGCAAAGAAGGTCCCAGAACCACCCAGGCAGGGACAATACCTGGCCCCAGAGTATCTGTGACCCAGGGAAGTGTCACCGTGCAGAGAGAAGAGGGCACCCACAGCCATGCTCCGCAGCAGAGCCAAGGCACAGGCTCAGCTCTGGTCAGCTGCAAAGTGGTGGCTGACCCCAAGGTCTCCCCTTTCCCAGACTCCCCGTGCTCCTCTTTGAACTTCCTTCTGGCAGCAGGTCACTTACTTGGAGAGGACCTCGAGTTTCTCCCCCTTGACCAGCTCCAGATCACGGTCACTTGAGGCAGGAAAATCGTACAGTGCAACCACAAACAAGTGATCTGAAAGAATAATTAACTCCTTTGAATCCAGCCTGTCCCCTGAGTGGCTTGATGCAAACCTGGGTGTATGGTGGGGCATTTCAGCCCCTAAACACGGGGCTCTGTCATCCTCCCACTCCCAAATCCAACCTTTCCACCAACCCAGCTTTCCTGCTCACCACAACCTCTGCTCAGGGATTAACACTGATTCAACAAAGCATTTCCTGTGTATGGTTCCTGCAGAACCATCCCCCTCCCCACCCCATTCACAAAACTCAGAGTGTCAACAAGAAAAAGCGGTTTGTGTGGAATTAGAAGGGTCATAAATAACCTGTCAGAGTTCAGCCTGAGTTTTACACTGTGGTAAATGAAAACTGCCCTAGCAATGTTTCCCAGGGTGGCCATGGAATTTGACTAGAAATGACGTGGGTTTTTTGATTGAAAAAAGTATAAAGTCATTTCAGTTTCTGTTGTTTGAGGCCTTTTCTAGGATTTAGCTCTCCCTGGGCTCATGATCTGTGGCCTGTGCTCTGGGCTCATCCGGTATCTTGCCATCCCTCCCTCTTGTACATGATTCCTTGCAGATCATGGAATGAATCATGGAATGGTTTGGGTTGGAAGGGACCTTAAAGATCATCTTGTTTCACCCCCCTGCCATGGGCAGGGACATTTTCCATTAACCCATTTTCCACTATCCCAGGTTGTTCCAAGCCCCATCGAACCTGGCCTTGGACACTCCCAGTGGTGGGGCAGCCACAGCTTCTCTGGGCAGCCTGTGCCAGGGCCTCACCACCCTCACAGGGAACAATTTCTTCCTCACATCTAACCCAAACCCGCCCTGTGACAGTTTAAAACTGCTGACCCTTGTCCTGTCACTATCTGCCCATATAAAAAGTCCCCCTCTCTCCTTTTTGTGAGCCTTGTCCATGTGCCACAATCCTCTGACACAGCCCGGAGCAGATCCCTGTGGGCTGGGGCTGAACCTCTTGGTTTGCACACCCGAGAGGTGCTGGAGTTGCTCTCGGGGAAGTGGTGCAACCCTTCCCCTGCGCTCTGCATGCTCGGAGCTGCTGAAGCAGAAAAGAGCAGCTATTTTGGGCGAGATCTAACTTTAGAAAAAAGATCAGCACATGCACAGGACCACAGAAATCAAACCAAAACACCGTGGTGAAAAAGAAAAGGAAAGGAAGAGGAGAGAAAGAAGAAGGAGAAGGAGAAGGAGAAGGAGAAGGAGAAGAAAAGAAGAAGAAGGACAAGAAGAAGATTGAGAATAAGGAGAAAGAGAAAAAGAAAAATAAAATAAAAATAAAAGTAAAATTTAAAGTAAAAAGAAAAAGAAAAGAAAAATAAAATAATAATAATTAAAGGAAAAAGGAGAAGGAAAAGGAAAATAAAAAGAACAAGAAAGAGTACAGGAAAAGAAAAAGGGAAAGAAAAAGGAAAAGAGAAAGGAAAAGGAAAAGGAAAAGGAAAAGGAAAAGGAAAAGGAAAAGGAAAAGGAAAAAGAGAAAAAGAAAAAGAAAAAGAAAAAGAAAAAGAAAAAGAAAAAGAAAAAGAAAAAGAAAAAGAAAAAGAAAAAGAAAAAGAAAAAGAAAAAGAAAAAGAAAAAGAAAAAGAAAAAGAAAAAGAAAAAGAATGGGAACTGTGCTGCAGCAAGCCTTCAGCTTGTGCTCAGCCTAATTAATGCACTGAGAGCGATGGACAGCCTATTATTAGCATTTTTCAAAACAGCCTGTCAAGCCACTGTCTCTGGGTGACCTTTTCAAATAATGCCACCAGCAAGAGAGCCAGACTGGCCCTTTGTCACGGCAAGATAACAGTGTCTCTGGGGCAACTTGGGTTCGTGTCTGTGCAAGGCTGGCTGCTGCTCCGGTGGCAATTTGTTAGGGAGGAGAAAGGGTGAGCGTGGGAGGAAAGGCAGCTTTGGAAAGCAGAGCCCTGAGCAGCTCCCTTCAGGCTTTTGAGAAGGAAATCAGAGATCCATGAGAGGTTCCAGCAGAGCCTCTCTCCCAGGATGGGGAAGGGATGATCAGTCACAAGGGAGAATGCTTTGAAGTCTGAAAATAGCTGGCACGGTTGGGGGCTTCCCCTTGAGGCAGCTCGAATTAGCAATGCACCCAAACTCTGTCTGCCTCCTTGAGAAAGTTGTTATCACACATCTGCTCTGACATGAAAGGGTTTGGGTCATGTGCCTCCTGCGAGGTGTCCACAACCAGCCTGCGATCCACACACACCCTCCTGGTCCTCTTGAAAGGGGAATAATGCAGTGATCACACTCGTGCTTGGAAAAACAGGAGCAAATGTGTAAATATCTTCAAGCCCAGAGTGGCTGTGTACTCCAGAAAATGAAAATGGAGTTTTGATCTTGAAGCAACTGATGTAAGTGAAAATAAATGAAATTAAAAAGAGCAAATACAGCAAGGACAAAAAGGGTTTGTGTGCTGAAAAAACACTTTATCACCTCTTATCCCAAAACAGGCGCTGAGAGCACCGCACACTAAAAATGAGCCAGAAGAAAAGCTCTCTCTGCCCAAGCCAGCAGGAGTTGCCATCTCAGGATGAAAGGGGCTCTTCCTGTCCCTGAGTCTATCACCCCATGAGAAACACATGGATAACACTGCCTTGGCCTGTTTGATCCACTCAGGCCATGAGAGGCTCTGCAGCAGAGAAGCCGTCGGGGCTGCGAGGAGCGACGGCTCTGCAGATAAAGCTGCCAGCCTCGGGACTTTGATGGGGAGCCAAACACACCCTGGCTCAGAGCTGCTGTCAGGAGAGTCTGATACCAGCAGGGTTTGCAGAGGCTGAGAGCCAGTGTGGTGGCTCAATAGGAATGATTCAACCAGTCCTCCCACCGCTGGCCCATCTCAAATGGAAGGTCTCTGCAACCGTCTCGTGGCCACGAAGCTGGGCTGAGACTGTGCCAGAGTGCCCCAGAGGATCATCCATTGGTTTGGAGCCCTTTTAGGATGGCCACGGTGTGACAACTTGCAGGACACGTTGGCCAGCTGGGTGCACTGAGCTATGAGTTACTGCTGCTGGAAATGGGGTCAGCTTTCTGTTTCAGCCTGGCACGGGCTGGCTGGAATCACTGAATCACTGAAGTTGGAAACGACCTCTAAGGTCATCAAGTCCAACCATTAAACCAGCACTGCCAGGGCCACCCCTAAACCATGTCCCCAAGTGCCACATCCACATGGCTTTTAAATCCTTCCAGGTTTGGTGATTCCATTGCCTGGGCAGCCTGTTCTGAAGATTGATAACCCTTTCTGTGAAAAAAATTCTCCTAATATCCAATTTAACCCTCTCCTGGTGCAACTCAAAGCCTTCTCTTCCTGTCCTTTCACTTTTTACTGTGGAGAAGAGCCCAACCCCTACCTGGCTACAATCTGTTTTTGGGGAGTTGTGCAGAGCCACAAGGTCCCCCCTGAGCCTCCTTTTCTCCAGGCTGAGCCCCTTTCCCAGCTCCCTCAGCCGCTCCTCCTCAGATGTGCTCCAGATCAAAGTAAACATTTTTGATGAGAAGTTTTAATTTCTCACTGAAAACTCAGCCTTTGCAGTAGAAACAACCCTTCCTTTTCCCACTTCAGCTCAAACTCACATTTCTGACACAATTCCTTTCAAACACAAAACAGTATCAGGAACAATAAAAAATGACCAAGAATTTCGGCATTAATTTTGAGATGCCGCAAAAGATCTCAAGTTCCAGAGCATGCTGAGCTTCCACCCCCTGAAACTCAGTCCTGTTCATATTTTGGTCAGCAAAATGCAAGTGAAGAGGTGGGAGAAGTTGCGGTTCCTCATCAGAAGGAACGACCTCGCAGAGTGTTCGACTCCTTGTGTCGTTGCAGGTTATTAAAATGCCTGAGGACAAGCACCCAAAACAACCAATTCTTTCCATCAGTGGGATTTAAATCCAGCTGTGAGCAGGGCAAGGGCAGGTGTTATTCTCCCTATTTTCCATGTCTTACCCATCCAATGCAAGCAAAGTCCCCCAAACATGGGACTGTGGGGTTTGGGGTCCACCATGGGCCAGGACTTTGCTGTGCCGAGGGCTTTGGGGGTTCAGAATTAAAATTTTGACTCCACAGAGACCTAAAACCAGCCTTAAAAACTTTGTGATTGCTCAGAGAATGGTGTTAAAATGAATGGGAGACTCACATCGGGGAAGAACCACCTCAAGTGAAAAAAAGGATGGGTGGTGCCACATGCACCACATTGAATCCAGAGTTTTGCACCCCTTGCCTGGCTGTGTGTTACTTCCATGAGGATAAATAATGCCAGGAGGAATTAGGCTTTTGCTAAAAATAAATAAATAAATAAATAAATAAATAAATAATTTCTGAGACAGGGGTGTGAAAGCTGGAAAGTGTAAAAACCATTTCACCAACTTGAGATCAGAAAAAAAAATTGTTCAAAATGCAAGGAGAGCAAAAAAAATGCCCACAAAAATTAAAAAAAAACACCCAAGGGGGAAAAAAAGGGTTGATTTTATATTACATGCCACACTTCCACAGCCAATAATTTTCCCTGATTGAATTTTAAGTGCTCCCACAGGATTTAATTCATCTCTTTGAATTTTTTTTTATATGAAGTGGTTGCCTGAATTTTGTGCTTTCTCTTTCGATTCACTTGAATTGCTGTCATTTAGGAGAAGATCTCTGGTATCTCAAATATCTTGCATGGTTCTTATCAGCCCATTTTGCCACAAAGGGCACAGTCAGATGTACCACCATTTCAGGAAATTCAGACACTGGCAGAGAAAAATAGGAAGTCTCCGAGACTGTCGGTGTGAATATTCCTCCAGAACTGGAACTGAATCTAATGAACAAAATTATTTTTGAGAGCTGAAAATGGCTAATATGGTACTTAATCCATTTTTTAGCGTCTTTCCACTTCTGCCTTCGGGCACGAAGGAGAAGTAAAATCCGCCTCCCTGATCACAATTTCTGCTGTGACTCTGACCAGGGTGAAAAAACCCTGTGATAAAAACCCTGTGATAAAAATCCTGTGAAAAACTGTCACTCTCTGTTCAGCTGAGGAGGTAAGAGAGCACGACCACTTGGAGATGTGCCATGAAAACAATTCTGCAAAAGAAAATGTGGTTTCTGGAAAAGTGGTATTTCCATGAAAACACACCCCAGCTCACGTGGTTGAGGAACTTCACGTCCCATGGATTTGATCTCCATAACAAATGCCAAATTTGAAGAAAATTTTGGTGCTACAGGAATTCCCGTGCTTGGACCATGGCAGGGACCCTCCCTCATCATCCACAAGATCTAAGACCTAATGCTGTCATTCCACCCATCCCATTTATTCGTCACCCCTTTTTCCTTCTCTCATGCCCTGTCTCCCCTAATCCTACATTTCCATCCACCCGAAGAACTTTCATGTGTTGCTGACTGCTTTCCTCCAAGCTTCCTCTATTTTTCCCCCCTCTTCTAATAATCTCTCTCTCTGTCCTTAATCTGCAGAACTTCTCTGACAAGAATACCCACGAGCTGCTGCTGGAGGCTGGGCAGAGGGAGCAGAGGGCTCCCTGCTAAAAGACAATAATCTCCAAACACCATCTGTGACCCGCAGGTAATTGCAGGGGTGGATGAAGCCAACAGCCCATCTCCAGGCAGGGGCTCTGTGTATCCTTATTTTGTGCTCTTCCCTTTCTCCTCCTTCTCTTTGTAGCCTCTCTGGGCTCTCTGATGCCTGCGATTCACTCTGAAGTTTTCAGCTGGCTGCATAAAGCATCCATGACTTGTCACTCTCTCACAATCTCACACAGCTCCAGTCTCAGATCTCTCTTTGTTCCACCAATCCTGGCGTCACAGAATTGGAAGCCACCTTAAAGATCACCTGATTCCAAAGGAGAGGGAGTGATTTTCCCTCTCGGTTTCTTTGATGAGCAGGGGAAAGTTGGCAGCTGCAAAGACCTGGTGATGTAAACTGAGTTTTCTGAACCACTCTGATAAACTCCCTGCCTGGCACGGCTGCAGATACAGAAACCACACGCCTGTGACGTGATGGCTCGTCCTCAAACCCTGCCATTTGGGGACCACCACCCTGCAAAACCCCACGGGGACGCAAAGAAAACAGAACCTTACCTTGTGCAGAGGCTTGGTTTAGATGAGGGTTGTTGATAACTTGTCTCCCCTGCGATAGAAATAGAAAGGAAAAAGGAGCTATTTATTACTTTGCTGTGTTTCAGGACGAACTGATTTCAGCTTCACAGACGAGTGGGAGTCTGGTCCAGAGACCACTGCAGTCAGTGAGCAGCCCCTGTGTCTGGCTCCACACGTGTTGTGATGGCTTTAGCGCATTTTGCCATGAGGTGCTCGTAGCTGAATTAACAGAAAACTGGAATAACCCTTGGCTTCCCTCCGAGTTAAAGCAGAAATCTGCTGCCCACTCCTTCGGACCCTGCTCTATCCAATCTGATGCCAGATTTCAGATCAGTGAGGGACGAGATATGAATGGTCCAATTGAGAAATGGCCATTGCAGTATCATTTCGAGCAGAAACCCAGAGATATTGTCTGCCATGATTGTCCCAAGGCTCATAGAATATCCTTTGCTCAGGTTATGTTCAGAAAACAGAGGCAGTGACTATAACAACAAATTAATCAGAGAATTGTAGAAATCATAGAATATTTGGTGGTCCTCATGCATATCCACTCAGGATGTTCTATGATTCAATGATTCTACGATTTCTGAGTTGGAAGGAACCTACAAGGATCATCCAGTCCAACTCGTGGCCCTGCACAGACACCCCAACAATCCCACCCTGTGCATCCCTGAGATCGTTGTCCAAAGGCTCCTGGAGCTCTGGCAGCCTTAGGGCTGTGACCATTCCCTGGGGAGCTGTTCCAGTGCCCCATCACCCCTGGGGGAAGAACATTTTCCCAATATCCAGCCTAAATCTCCCCTGGCATGGCTCCAAGCTGTTCCCTCAGGTCCTGTCCCTGGTCACAGAGAGCAGAGATCAGAGCTGCCCCTCCGCTGCCCCTCAGGAGGAAGTTACAGGCTGTGAAATTAAATAGCAACAAGTCACTGCAACTCATCTGGGCACACTTTTAAAACACTGACGTGGTCCCTGGTTTGGTTTGGCCCTGCTGCTGGAGCTGGCAAATTGTCTACAGATCATTCCAAATGAGCTGGGATGGAAGCACCTTGTTTTGGGGGATAACAGTTTGAAACTGGCCTTCACCCAAGTTCCAACGCCAGCCTTGTGATCACTCCAATGTACTCAGTGCCTCTAGCGGGTGTTTGACCACTCCCAGGTATTTTTATACATGGGCAAAAGTGGTGAAATATAGACATAGAACTAAAAACACCTCATGTTTGCTGCCTGCACCACCCTTTGACCCCCACTTAGCAGCACTGTGGGGTGGGAGAGCTGCTCATCCGCTGCCATTTCTCATTTAACTGCAAGAAATTTGGATTTCCCCTGACATGTGAGAGCTGAGTGCCTGTGGCAAAAAATAATGCATGGTCAATGATACTGTATTTATACTGATAGTGGCTCCTCTCCAGTGAGCTGGAGAGAATGAAATTTAGGAAAATAACATCTTCTTGGTCAATTTGACATCTGTCATGAAAACTGGGCTGAATAGCCATGGGAGAACTCAGAAATTAAACTAAAGGAGTGAAAAGCATCTCCAGCTGTCATAAAAAGCAATAATTGGCAATTCCTCCCCTCTCCCAGGGCTTGAGATGGTTTTCACATGAGAGTTGCACCTCGAGTTTCTCTTGTGCTGGCTGCCAGCTGCAGTGCTGGCAGGGCAAGGAAAGACAAAACAATTTCATGTCCTCTGGACGGCAACAGAGGTGAAGTGACTTGCAAAGTTTAAACAAGGAGTTTGTCATTTGAGGTCTCCTAAATCCTGCCCCAGTTCCTTCCTGCTCTGTGTCCATGCCAGCAGAGGCTGAGTGACTGCAAAGGGAGCAGCAGATGCCCAGCATTTGTGATTCTCAGCTCACCCCGACACAGATTGGCTGCAGACCCTCTGCTGGAGCCGTTGAGGACCCACAGTGGTGAAGTTTCCATTGTGGTTTGCAACTTTGAATCTTAGCCTGAATCTGACCCATCTTGCGAGTCAGCAACATCAGCCTGGGTTTCAAAGTGCTGATGAGAAGATATTTCTAAGTACCAACACACTGCGGTTTAGGGTTTTTTAATATACAGAGGTTCCTCAGAGCCCTTCCCACCCTTGTCCAAAAGATACAGGGATCAGCTGGGAGGACCAGGTTGCCCAGAGAAGCTGTGGCTGCCCCTGGATCCCTGGAAGTGTCCAAGGCCAGGTTGGACAGGGCTTGGAGCAACCTGGGATGGTGGAAGGTGTCTCTGCCCATGGCAGAGGGTGGAACAGGATGAGCTTTCAGGTTCCTTCCAGCCCCAATAATTCTGTCATTCTGTGATTCTAAATATTGCCTGCATCGCTCCAGACACCAACTGAGCTGTGGGGGGTACCCCAAAAGGACACAAAACTGCAGGCTTACCTTGGGTGGGGCAGGAGGAGGTTTGCCCTTGGTTTTTGGGTCGCCTCCAGAAGTGTGTTTCTCATTGGGCATCAGCTGATTTTTGCTGCTGAACAACCCCATCCTGGAAGGAAGAGCAGAAATTGTTTAATTAGACTGCTCTTGGGGAAAGGTGCAGGCGCTGAGGGACAAAACAGTCTTTGCGTTCATGAAGAACAGATTGGAGAAGATCAGAATGCAGGAACGATGGGACAGCGAAGAGGGGAGTCTAAAACCATCCTGTCTACAGTCCTCCTGCCACCTTGGACCTTGTGAATCCCATGGTTTCTGTTCCCACACGACTCTGGTGTTTCACACTTTGCAAATGAGGGTCAGACAGACACGGTAAGTCACCAGACCAAAAAAAAAAGGCACAAATGGCTGCTTTGGATACATCCCCTCTCCAACGCAGAGATCTCCAGCTGATACTGAACTTGCTCCAGAGCCGGGTGATGCCAGAGGGATGAAGATGGGTTTATCAATAGCCCTGTGCTGAGCTGTTCAGCTGCACCAGGGCTTCAGGAGGGTCACACAGTCCCTGGCCCAAGAACGAGTCACCTCAGGCTGCTCAGAGCTTTCTGCAGCTCGTGTCCCTCCCACACAGCAAGGGCAGGGCGTGGATGTGGCCGCACCGCGCACGGAGCCAGTTCCTCTGTTCCTCACGTTTCAGCAGCACAGACTCGCACTTGGTTTGACCAGGAAGCCACAGGACCTCTTTGACCCTTTGGAATACTGCAAGAAATTTAAGGAATATGGTGTAGCTTGCATCCATCCTGCCTGTGAAGTGTGGGCTGAGGGCTTGTCTCATCCATCTGCAATACTCTGGTACTTTTTGACGTGCTCTGGGTCCTCCCAGAAATCATGGATTAGGTTTCCCTATACCCTATGCATGTCTCAGATCTCCTGGACACCTCAAGGATCACCAGACACAAATGAATCAAACCTTTTCCATGGATGATCATCTGGTCTGCATTAAGGTTTCCAAACTCGGGCTTGAGGACTGCTTGACTTTCATCCTAGAAATGTAATTTCAGCTCCGGTCAGGAATTCAAGGATAATAATGGGTCTGGGTAGCCAAAATGGCCAAACTCTGCTTGGAGCCTCAAAAATGAAGGAGCAGATGAAGCCAGTGTTACTGAAGTGCAACACCCAGTGCCAAAGTCTGCCCCAGTCCCTCCTTTGAACCAAAAGCTTTGGAAGCTGTGGGCTACAGGCCCAAAAAAACCAAAATCCAAATCCTGAATACTCATAGCTGTACAGAGACACACTGACTCCTGTTCTTGCCAAAATACCTCAAGGTCTGCAGTGATCATGGAGGATCAGGGACCTCAGGCCCAGGGACACCCCCAAATGTCAGTCTGGCACTGTGTTGTAGTCAGACTCCCACCAGTGTGTTCAGAAAAGGTCCCAGCAAACCAGACTTACAGAAAAAAATATTCCAGTAAAAGCAACTCTTTTTTTTTGCTTTCTAGCATGGATCTAATATTTCAAAATCTGGGACTCTGAAATGAGGTTCCAAATGGAGCCATCACAATATTTAAAGGTGTTATTTTTCTAGATGTTTTCTCCTTTCTGCCTCATTTTTATTATCACTGATAAAGAGAAAAATGGAAGGAATTGGTGAAATATTTCAGGTTAGCCCAATAGACATTTTCCCCCCATCCAAAACTTTTTCACCTCTGAGATTTCCCTTGACCTGAGTTTACAGATGGCCCATCCATCTGTCCCCAGGCCTCAGCTCTGCTCCAGGCACTGGCAGCATGGGCAGAGGGGGAGTTTCACCTATTAAATCAACCAGAGCAGTGCCTGCAGCAATTTCATTTTCATTTGGCAGCCTCCAGGTTGCACCCAGGGCTTGCTCTGCTTAGCAGATCTGGCGGTGCAATGGCACAGGATTTATTAGGGGAACTTTTCCTGCTCTTCCACTCACGACTTTGTGCCAGGACTTCTGATTTTGGATCGTGGTTTTTTTGCCACGAGAGTGGCTGGAATTTTCTTTTTACCCAGGGAACAACAAGGTATCATTTTAATTAAGGCTGGATGATGGAGAAGTTTTAGGTATCACTCATCACCAAATGTGAAAGACAGAAAGTCCATCTACATGTTGGACATCGGTCTGTGGTCCTTGTTACAGTCTCATTGGAAAATCCTGGGATCTTTGATACACTCTGCTCCCAAATGAGAGATAATGCGGGCAATTGCCTTATTTTTGTGCCAGATTTAGGGAATGTGAGATACAGCACGAGTCAGCAATTTGCTTTCACTGTCAGTCATGTCACCAGGATGATCTCATGAGGGAATCGATGGACCATCTACGGGATCATGGATGCATCTTTTGGGGTTTTCAGTTGCTCTCAATGCGTGATGGCAACGAAAGATATTTGGGTCTTCAAATATATCCACCCACACACATCCTCCCTCTCCCCTTCCGCTCTATGTCGGGCAATGCAGTTCTTCCGAACACAAGAACACCAGATGCTCACATAATTAATGGGATACATAATTAATAATAATAATAGTAATAATAATTATAGTAGTAGTATATTTGTGATGATTTTGGGGCCTGCAAAGGGCTATAAAATGCTGCTGGAGACTGGACCCACTGGACCAACTGATCTTCCAAGATGGAAGGCAGCTTCTGTATGGGTCTTCACCCTGGCAGGGACATCTGCAGGACATCCAGCCCAAAGATGGGGAACACTCACTTTTGGGTGGGTGAGTAAAAGTGCTCAGACACGGTTAAACACAGAGATAAATCCTAAAGTAGCTCCATAGGCGCTTTGCAATTGTGAATTCTGCAGGGCCAAAGAACGAAAATGTACATTTCTAGCTGAACTCGCTTATCTCGCAATCCTTTAGTCGCAGGCTGTTGACCAAATCTGAGACTGTCACTGTTTTCCCCACGGACGAGTAGAGGAATGACACGAAGTCCAGGCTCAGGGATCAACGGAAGAAGAAGTTTAATGAATTTTCAGAAGACTTTTATATGTTAGTTCGCAAGGTGTATTAAGTGGCATAAGATAATTGGCTTTTGCCATCCACCCCCTAAGGGGATTGGTCAAGTTCTAAGACACACAGTTCTGAGTGTTTTTCCAGTTAGAACCATAACAATTCTACCAAAACAATCCGCACTTGCAAGAAGTTTACAAAACGGTAACATTGTTTTGTCTTGCTTGCATGGGAAAGAAAGAACTCTCACAAAAACGCTGCAGAGAGCTGAAGAAATTCTCTGCCAGAGTTTTTCAGCATCCATATGAGACTAAGTGGAGTGAGCCACACTCAGATTTCTTTGAGCAGTTCAGAAAGTGAGGAGGTCTCATGACTCAATAGGAGAAACTATGACCTGGCGACACTATAACCACTGCAATAGATGATGGACCTGTTATTTAGATATTTATTGGCCATATTTCTTGTATTAGCTATAAATCTAATCATAATCATCCACGTTGTCACCGTGTCCTACTTCTCCCACTGAGGCAAGAACCCTCTTTCACCTACTGTGGTACCCAGTGATGGCGTTGGTGGGGCAGAGTGGGAAAGGCCTGGAGGAACATCAACCTCAGCAAGTCCCATCGGGGGCTTGTGGCTTCTCTGGTAGGGTTTGAGAGGAGTGGGGACCACGACTTGTCCTGTGCACCCCTGTGGGGACATTGCAGCCCTTTCTGCACCCTGCTGAGACTGCAAACACCTCTCTGCACCCTTGCACGAGCTCAGCTTTGTCCCCATGCACAGGTCAGAGACGCAGTCATGCAAAAGGAGCTCAGAGAGGGGAACAACATGGCCCACCTCGGGTCAGGCCTCCCACAAAGGTCACTCGCTCCCACCCACGCACAGAAGGGGTTCAAACAGCTCTGGGGATTCACAGTCCCTAAAAAATACACCAGTCCCACTCTCCCAGTTGCCTCTGTCACCATTCTTCAGGCCAGCAGGTGTTTTGCAAAATCCCAAAATAGTCCTGCAGACAAATGTTGTCAGATACAGAGAGCTGCTGCTTCCCATTTGACAGCTGGTGGAACCTTCAATTGTTAAAAAGTAATTCTGTTTTCAAAAATAAAGGCGGCTGAGTTGAATGAACGTTGTGCCAACGTGTTTCCACTTCAAATTAGCGCTTTTAAAAATTATCTTCACAAGAAAAAAACAAATGAGAAAAGACACTCAGAATAGTTCTCCCACCCTGTTTTTATTTTTTTTTCCAGTGGAAAGGAGCGCTGGGGAGAACACAATAACTCAGAAAAGCATAGAAATTTCCTTTCGTGAGTTTATAGTTTTTCACATCTAAAAATGTTGGTTTATATTTAATAACTGAGAGGGGGGAAACTCTTTTCCTCAAACTCCTAAATTTGTAAAACAAGTTCTTTTTAAAGTGTCCAGAAATCAAAGCAGAACAAAAATGTTTTAAGGCAACACGAAGTTTTTCCATATTTTTCGTCAAGAGGAACTGTAGTGATAGGACAAAGAGTAATGGGTTTAAACTGGAAGAAATTAAATTTAGGTTCTATATATGGAAAAAATTCTTTCCTGTGAAAGTGGGGAGGCCCTGGCACAGGTTGCCCAGAGAAGCTGTGGCTGCCCCTGGATTCCTGGAAGTGTCCAAGGCCAGGTTGGTTGGGGCTTGGAGCAACCTGGGATAGTGGAAGGTGTCCCTGCCCATGGCAGGGGGTGGAATGAGATGATCTTTAAGGTCTCTTCCAACCCAAACCATTCTGGGATGCTATGATTCTACATTCATAAAAAAAAATTAGCAACAAAACAGTTTTAGAAAAAAAATGATGGTGTTCTTGGTGTGGTCCTGTGGAGGCTGAGGAGTTGAACTCAATGATCCTTATCTGTCCCTTCCAACTCAGGATAATCTATGATTTTATAAGTCCCCCTTAGCTGCTAAGTCATGAGTGAAAAATACGTGATGCAGAGGTGTTCCTGGAAGTGAAGCTGAAGAAGCCAACAGACACCAGGACAAGGGGCTCCGTGGTGCAGCCAGCTCTGAATTCGTGTGGGACAGACATGAAGGTCACAGGAACACCGGATGCATGGGCAGAACCTCTAAAACGTGCTGAGTGCCCACGCCAGGGGATGACAGAATGCAATTTTATCAACCTTCAGAGGGGTAGCTGAGGTGGCATTTTGGCTACAGAGAGGTGGATGCAGGTGCAAATGTTCCTGCAGGAATGGGTCAAAGAGAGCTCTTCTGAAGATCATAGAATATCTTACGTTGGAAGGAACCCACAAGGATCATTGATCCAGCTCCTGGCCCTGCACAGACACCCCAACAATCCCACCCTGTGCATCCCTGGGAGCGTTGTCCAAACACTCCTGGAGCTCTGGCAGCCTTGGGGCCGTGCTCATTCCCTGGGGAGCTGCTCCAGTGCCCAGCACCCTCTGGGGAAGAACCTTTCCCTAATATCCAACCCAAAGCTCCCTGGACTCAGTTTCATGCCATTGCCTCGGGTTCTGTCATTTCAAACCTTTGCCCATCTCATTTTTACAGGGAGCAGCCCTGCACCACCTACTGCTGTTGGCTGCTTTCCTCTACCAGGGCAAAAGAGATCTAAAGTAATTTCTGATGTGAATCCAGCACTTTCTGCAAGAGGGATGTAGATGACACTGACAGGCAGCCTTGGGATTGCATGGGGGAGTACAGGAAAGGAAACAAGACCAAATAGAGAAGAAAAGCAGAAGTCTTGGCTCACCATTTGCCTCAACCCCATGAAACTGCCATGGAAAAAGAGGTTAATACCCAAGCAAGCCAATAGAGTTTCACTCTGAGGGCAGCTCCAAAAAACCCCCTAAGCCTACTGAAATCACAGAATGAGCCCCCTTTCCATCCAGATTCTGCAGTGGGTGCAACAAAGTGTTTCAACAGTTCACTAAGGTCAGATATTTCAATTCATTTTAAAACTTAAGAATGTCTCTTTTTTTAAGAACACATTTTTTAACAGGAAATGAGTTCAAAAACTCTAAATAAAATTACTTTGAAAATGCAGATTTAGCCTATTATGAAGGGTTTTAAATGCTGAATTTCTCTTTGCAAGTCCTCCCCCGTCCTGAAAGAATTGCTGAAATCAATTCACTTCAGATGCAATAATTTAAGTATCCCAGATTTGCATTTTTGCATCAGCGAGGAGCAAAAAAGTTCAGTAAGAGAAAAATTTCCTCCACTTCTCAGCACATCACAGATGCATTCAATTCTCTTTTCCCTCAATAAGATAGCTGTTCAAAACACTTCCTGACCTGGCACACTTGGATCGCTTGGCAAGACACAAAATTGAAGAATTACTGAAGATCTTGGTGGATCAGCTCCTTAAATAAGAAGGAAGATTTGCTACCGAAGCGGTTTTTGCTGTGACCATTTTCTACTTCTGCTGGGTTTCGGTCAAGTCCTTTTTAGCTCATTTTTTGAGATAATTTGCAGCTTTGCTGCTAAGAGAAGGTAAGAAGACAACTCGGAACCAACGCGCTGTGCTATAAAGAGCACTGAAACCATGAACAAGGTCTTTCTCAGAGGCAGAAGGTGGAGGCTATGGCCACCATCCTCTGTAACACGGTGGCCAAACTCTGGCTGCTCCACCCCTGGAAATGTTCAAGGCCTGGTTGGATGAATCTTGGAGCAACGTGGTCTAGTGGAAGGTGTCCCTGCCCATGGCTTTAAGGTCCCTTCCAATCGAATCCAAACCATTCTGTGATTCCATTATTCCAGCACTGCTGTCACTGTGAAGAGCTGGAGAGCCCAGAGCAAGAAGCATTGTGGTTCTTGCTGGGGAGTGAAGCAGATGTTGGGTTTGTGTGTTGCATCCTCGCTGAAGAACTAGGAATATCCTACTGGCAGTGTTCAGACCCATTCCAGTCCTGATCTTTGATGGATACCAGGCTGCATTTGTGCATTGAGGGCTCTCTCAAACACTCTGGTCCATGTAAAAGGTCCTTGAGGGAAGGCGAAAAGCCCCCAGGAGCAGCCGGGCTCTCCCTCTGAGGTGAGGTGCTGGTGCTGGTGCTGGTCCGTCATAAAACCTCTCACACCCAAAGAACCCCAACGTAGCTGTAGGTGCCCCCTTCTCCTGGCCCCATCCTCCTCCTTCCCCACTCCAGTGCATCCCACCTCCCTGTCTCGGACCCTGTCCAGGTCCCAGTCTCGGGCACAGCCGGTGTGGCCAAATTGTCTTGGAGATATCTGTTCCCTGCCAGCCCAGGACAGACCAACAGCAAACCTGGGAGCTTTGTGGTCCCGTGATTTATCCCTAAGTGAGGGGTGCGCATTTCAGGAAAGAGACCGAAGCACACTGGCTTATTTTAGGATCTCCTGCTGCAATCCAAGCCAGCTTTCCATTTCCATTACGACTTATATCTGCCCTAAATCTACCATTTTTCTTAGGCCATGATTTGCAGGTGAACCTGGCCCAAGCAAACGAACCAAGCAGAAAATCCATCTGTTCCAGGCCTTTCTGAAGAGCTGGGACAATCCATGGGAGAACGCTGTGTGAGGCTGGGGGAGTGTGGGAGCGCACAAATTTCCAGGACCTCGAGTTTAAGCAGATGCAGAAAGTTTTTTGACAGGGAATTAAAAAAAAATAAAGAGAAGAAGATAATAAAAGTTTTTTGCTCACTCCAGAAGTAGAAAACAGCCTCCTGTTGCCAGAATGGACATTCTGTAATCAAAACATCTGTCTGGAGGAAAAATGGCTGCTTATGTTGAGCTTTGCATCCCGCTGGAAGCCGACAGATGCTCGGCTGGGCTGCAGGAGGCTGCGGGCCAGGAAGCAGAGCCAGGGATCAGGGTCTTGGAGAGGGGAAAAGCAGGAGGGCAGACTGCTTATCCCACCTCCCTTCAACACGCTTCCCTCATGAGCTCAGCCCAGGTGTTCCAGCAGCCAGGTGGAATGTCTGATGGGAATGTCTCTGCAGGACTTGGGAGATGTGGGAGGCACCGGAATGGCCAAGGAGGAGGGAAGGCACATCTCTTTGGGTACCTGAAGCAACTCCATGATTCATCAGGTGTGACAGGTTTTATGACAAAACTGCATTTCCCGTCAGAAATTCCTGCAGTGCCTGAAATTTCAGCTCAGGTTTCAACTCAAACCTCTCTCTGCCCAATGTTGGTGCGGGCCAAATTGTGGATGGATCCTGGGTGGGTTGGAGCACAGCAGGGAGAAATCCCCTCTGCAGGCCACCCCTGTCTGACATCCAAACTCTGTGGAAGTGGGCACAGGCCACAGTCCCTTGGCCAGAATCCCTGAAGCTCCATTTCACAGCATTTGTAGGACACATCACAGGGATCTGTAGGGATGTGGGGAGGACATGGCCCTCCCAGACCTCAGAACATGAGGAGATGGATGGGATGTTCCTCCACACCCCTGTATGTGGCCACCCAAACTTTTGCCCTGGGAAAGGCCCTTCCTGTAAGCCCTGCATCCCAGAGGATGACTTTTCCTAGGAAGAGGACAGCATTTTATAGGACCAAGAGGAGGAATGAAGCTGGCGGCAGGCTGGTGCTCAGGAATTCAATTCCTTGGATCCGGTCTCAGGGGGAATGATGCTCCCTCCCACCACCCTCAGCGGAGGCAAAGGGCTATGGGGAAAGATAAACATCTCCAATTCCCCACCTGAACACCTCCAGCTGCGTGTCAGGAATAGCTACGGGATGCCAGAGCACTTCCCTACACATCACAGCTGTGTCCAGCTCCTGCCAGCCTTCCCCACATGTAAATCCTCTCTTCCCCTCCAGGCCCTGGGGGACAGGGGAGGATGGGAGTGCCAGGATGTGCACACCTGGCACTTCTTTGTCCTCCCCTCCCTTTGCAGCAGACCAAGGGAACAGCATCCCTGCAAACTATCCCTCGGTGCCGGGTCCAGCAGTCGCTGGGAAGTGCCTCCGTCATCTCTTTAACCCACAGATTGTGGGGAAAGCAAATAGGACAAGGAGGGATGGGAGAGTGGATGAAGACAGAGAAAAACCTGCTGGGCTTCTCCCCACCCTCAGGGGAACATGGATGGGGGTGGGATGTTCCCGACTTGCCTGCTTTCTACGCTGCTGCTCCTGGGGACACGAACCGAGGACGCACGAGCCACCGGTCGGACCCATGACAGATGCTCCATGGGGCTGGAGGCCCTTCCCAAATTTTTCTTTTAGAGGCCTCTGGCTTCCACCACATCCACACCATCCATGGGACCGACAGCTTTGCACCCCGGATCGCAGGAGCAGCCTGGTTTTGCAAATGCTTTTAATGGGCTTTCTTTTTTTAATTAGGTCTTTGTGTCAGAACTGACTCTTTTCTCACCCCCTAAGGATTCCTTGCTCTATTTTGAATATAAAAATGATCACCTGGGAGGGGGTGGGAGTTGCACTTCCCAGACAACCTGGCCAATGAAAATAGCAACGAGGAAGGCGAGTAACACAAAGAGAATCCAGACACAAACCCCAGCAAATGCCACAGGCTATTAACAGCTGTCCTTAAAAACAGCAAAAATGACTGTGAATGGATTGTGCTTCCACTATGCAAACCACCAAATTTTAGGAAACAACCCAAAAAACTGGCTTTGCCATGATCTTTCCTTCCTGTGGCTAAAAAAAGATCTTTTTCTGATGAAACGCATCTTGTTCCAGCCAGCCCCATCCCTCTATGAACCTACTCAACCATAGCAGCGTGGTCTAACGAATGAAGACCTGGTCAGGGACTTGTGGGTGGCTCTGAGGAAGTGACTTTCTCGTTTTGCCTCAGCATGTTTGATTGAGAGACTGAAACTTTGTCCTGGGAGATAAATGTTGTATAAGAAGCAGGATTTGTTTCTACAGAAGCTTCCCATGGCGGGTGTGTAACGAGCTGGCTCCTCCGGGGTGTTGTCAGTGTATTTTCTGAAGCTGTTGCAGACACGAGGCCCCAGAAACCACCATGTAAACCTCTGTGGGTAATCGCATGACGACATCTTTGCATTGGACGCGGCAGCAGGAAGGAAAAGGACGCTTGGTCTCGGCCAGCTCGAGGCTGGGATGACCTCACATGGTTGACACTTCAGCTGCCGCCGCTGAGCAGGACAAACACGAGCCGACATCTGCCGGGTGTGATGCACACGATAAAGGTCACCCCACACTGGTGATGTTGTTTACAGGAGGAAAAGCTTCACAGGGCAGATCTGAGCTGAGGTCATGGCAGAAGATCTTTACCAGCCACAAGGACACAAGGACAACAAGAGGGTGGCTGAGGACACAATGATGTGTGAGGTGGGGGCGGCTGCTCCAGGCTGCGTGTGCCTGGTTTCCATCCCTCTGGAAACATGGGATGGAAATCAGCCTTGGCTCTACCACTGTGCTCCTCACAGAGGACGAAAACCCCATGGAGGGCTGCAAGTCCTTGGGGGTAATACTGTGTCCCTGGTCCTGGACAGTCACCACAGAATCTCAGAATCTCTAAATCCCAGAATCCCATAATCACAGAATCCCAGAATCCCAGAATAGTTTGGGATTGGAAGGGACCTCTGAAGATCACCCAATCCAACCCTCTTGCTAATGCAGGATCACCTGTAACAGGTGACACAGGGACATGTCCAGGTGGGTTTGGAATGTCTCCAGACTGGGAACTCCACACCCTCCCTGGGCAGCTGTTTCAGGGCTCTGACACCCTCAACATAAAGAATTTCTTCCTCATGGCTGAGGTGGAACTTCTTGTGGTACATTTTATGGCCATTGCTGTTCATCCTGTGGCTGGGGACCACTGAAAAGAGCCTGGCACCATCCTCTGACACCCTCCAAGCCTGGGTGACTCCGAAGACAACTGGGACAGACACCCAGCCCAGCAGGCCTCAGCCAGCTGTGCCTGCTCCTAGGGACACAGACACGAGGGAGCCCTTGCAGATTTGCCAAACTTCTCCCTTGCCAATTCGCATTTTCCCTTCCCAATTCTCCTCCAGCTAAGGGCAGGGGGTTGAGGTGGAGCCGCTCAGGTTTGGGGCTGAGGAAGAAGAGGACAGTGTCAGGTTAGGTAGAGTGCTTTGAGCTTTAGGGCAGGGCCTCATCATTTGGTGGGTGATCTCTCTTTGCTAAATGAGCTTCACTTCCTATCCCTACGAAAAGGGAAGTTGCTCTTTTAGAAAAGCTGCTGTCATCCACCCCTGAGGTGGGAAGGAGGAGCTACCACGAGGTGCAGCAAAGGCCGAGCAGTGAAGTAGTGTCTGCCAAGTCATCCTGGGAACAGGGCGACAGCGCGGCAGCTCCAGACAGAAACCTGCTTCTGACTTGAGACACATTCCCACCGCCGAGAGCGGGGAAACCCAGCAGCTGCAGCCGCCTGCTGCAAAGGCTCTCCCAGTGATGGCCGCAGTTCAAGCAGCTCAAAAGCAAGAATTAAAAATAAAAAAATTGGATACGGTGTGGTTTGCCTACTGCATCCCAGGGAGGTCGTTCTGGTATCTAAGGTACCCTAAGGTATCTAAGGTGTGTCATCTGGGGCACATCTCTTCATCCTTGTGCCTCCTCTGTTTCCTCCAGCCTGGACATCTCATGGCCACGAGATGAGTCCTGGAGTCCAGAAGCCCAGAGAATTTGCTCACTCAGCCCAGGGATGTCCTCTGAAAGCAGCTGGAGGGAGAACCCTGAGAAAGCTGGCGAGGAAGGGCACTAAAAAGGGGGAAAGTCTCTCATTTGCAGCTCTCAGTCACTCCAGATGGGCTCCATCTGTCCCTGTTCCCCCGACCTGAAAGCACAGGCTGTGATCTCACCCAGACAAGCAGGGTCTTTCTGGTGGTGGCTTCCACCCTGTTTCCATACATCAGCTCCCAGATGTTCTTCAGTGTCTTTGCACTGTGAAATCATGGAATTACAGAATCATGGAATGGTTTGGGTTGGAAGGGACCTTAAAGATCAGCCTGTTCCATCCCCTGCCATGGGCAGGGACACCTTCCACTATCCCAGGTTGCTCCAAGCCCCAGCCAACCTGGCCTTGGACACTTCCAGGGATCCAGGGGCAGCCACAGCTTCTCTGGGCACCCTGTGCCAGGGCCTCCCCACCCTCACGGGAAAGAATTTCTTCCCAATATCCCATCTAAATCTACTCTCTGACAGTTAGAAGCCACTACTGGAAAATGAGGAAATCTCCCTCCAGATGACCCCACAGCCCACCAGGATGACCCCACAGCCAGACTCCTGCAGTGGTGGGCCCTGCACAGCCTCCCTGTGCAGCAATGCCCATCCCATGGCATTTTATCCATTTCATGCTGAACCAAAGGTGTTCCTGTTGGGATTTCTGCTGCAGAGGTGACTCCAGCTTTGCACTGAACCCACCAAGAGGGATGAAGGTAGTTCTCCTCTCCCATCTGGTCCCCAGGACTGCTCCCCTATCCTGCTGCTGTAAGAGCTGGGCATCTCATATCCTCCAGACATTGTTTTCATGGGCTGGCCATGCTTTTCTCTTCCATTTTAGGAATGAACAGTCTCCTTTACCATCAGAACATTCCTGTTCCCACTCCTCTAGCAGATTAGAAGCTTATTTACAGTGTCCTGTTGCTCCTGAAAGAGGCTGATGTGTTATAGACAACCCACCAGACTCCATTCTGAGACTTTTGGAGCTCTCCGAGGACTTTCTGAACTCTGAGGCAGCATCTCAGCTACCAGAACAGGCAATATTGGGGTTCCTCTCCCACTCTTAAAAATTTGGTGACTGCATCTGGTGGTCCCCGTTCTACAGGAGGTGTGGTGGCTCCTGGATTATATTTATCCATATCGGTTTATTATGTTTACTCAAAATCTATCCTGACTTCACTGGCCCTCCTGTCTGGTCTCACACTCCGAGGGACAGGCTGTCCCTTTCCCCCTGATTTGGAGGAAAACAGGATTATCCCTGATCCCATCCCTGTGTTTGGGATGGCACTCAGACACGGGCACCAGGTACCGGATCACCCCGAGCGCAGGGTGAGGATGGACTCCCTCTTGTTTCATTATCATTATTTATCATTAAACCCCTCTGGTTTTGCAGGGCTATCTCCAGGGACTGGGATGAAAATGTGGGTTTTGGTTGATGGCAGCTGGAACCTATTCTGCTAGGAAGGGCCACAAAGAGATTTTGTATGGATCCCGTGAGGAAAAGCCTTTTTTGGACAAAGCAAGTGACTCCTACCCAGACCAGTCCTCCCTGCCAGGCTTCTCCTACACTCACAACTTGACTATTCCTGGCTACTTGCAGCAGCCAAGACCTTGTCTGAATATTATTTCCTTTCTGATGCTTGTAAAGAAAGAAGGAACCCATTACTTTTTAATCCCTTATCCAAAATTAGAAGATTAACTCGATTTTCAGAATTAAAATTGTCTCGAAACATCCTTATGGTGCTCAAAGGGGACAGAAATGTGGCAGAACAAGGCCGAACCTTGCAACCAGGTTTGTGACAGAAGGTCATTATTCATGGCACAGAAGTGATGGGGCTGATCCACTCTCAGGTTACCTCACACTGGATCTGGTCTGAATTTATTGCTTCAGAGCCAGAAGAAATCTTATTTCCTAAAGTTTCTTGCTTTGCCAGTGTCCCTGCTCTTCCTGGCATCAGCAGTACTGCACTAAAACAACCAGGATTTCTTCTCACCTGGTTAGCACCAGGCTTGTACCGAGTCCCACATTCACAGTTCCCTTCCACTCACATTTATTATTCCTTGGCAGACCACTCAGTGACTTTTGGAATGCTTTTTCCAACTTTTTCACCACAGTTTTCAGGGAAAAAAAATAATTTTGTGGGAAATCACCACCTTTCAAAAGGTTCTGTCACAGAAACACCACGAATATTGGCACCTTCCACTGGAAAAAAATAATAATAATTGTGCAAGTTTGCTGCCTTAATGTCTCAAGCAGCTGTGCTCTTCTTCCTCTGCTTCTAAAATGGTCAAGGCCAAATATGCAAGAGACAGCCAGGAAAAACTGTTGAGATAAAAGTCAATTTAAAGCTTTTCTATCAGTTTCTCTGCGTGCTTATCATGACATCACTTCTCCCTCTTTCCATCACGCATTGCGGGTGACGCCTTGATTTTTCCATCAGTCAAATTTAACCTCTATTCAAAGCTCACTTCTCAAGCATCACCATCCCATAGACACATTTTGACATGTTCTGCCCCAAATTTCATGGTTCCAAGTCGTTCACATAACCCTGGATGCCACCATGGCTCAGGTTTTGGGCAAGAAACTGCCTGGGCTGAAAGAAGTCCGGCAGCTCCTCTGCCCACAGCATTTTGTTACGGGTTTTCTTTCCCGCTTCAGGTTTCATGGAGATGAGGAACCTCCCATGAATGAGGAAACACCATCCTGTAGTAAAATGGGACCATGGGGACCCGGGCACAGGGCCCAGCACCTCTTTTACACCTCTTGGGTGTAAGGTTCTTTTATCAAGGGACAAAGAGTTTTTCAACCAACATTCATCCACCAAAATCATTCCCAATTCCACCATCACCAAGGCAGACCAGACATCCTGGACACGGAGTAATTTTTCACTCTTCTCTGCTCATGAAGTAGCAAAGAATTCCTTTGTGAGCCACATGTTTATTATTTGTGCTGTGTCTCCTACGTGCCTGACACACAGGACCGCAGGGGTGCTGCTGGCTGCTTTTTGATCAGTAACAAATTCCACGGCTTCCAGAGGAGCAGAAATCATCAGTGAGATTGGATCAAATTTGGAAAATGATTTTATAAGTGTGTAAGTAAATAAATAAAGAGGGGGAAGTGCAGGGGGATGATTTCGAAAAGCACATTTCAGTTCAAGAGCCAAGTGCATTTCACAAGGTGGCAGAAACATGGGACTGGCACCACAAAGGTTGTTAATCTCAGAGACCCCCTAACTTGGACTTCAAAGCTTTCAGTGATGGAAATTCCCACTGCTTCCTATCAGTCTATCCCAGCCCTATAATTCCCATAGCCTTAAAATTACTTCCTAACAACTAGAACTAATTTCCTTCACTGAAAGACCCACGACTGCCTGTCCTGCCCATGGTGGATGCCCCTGAATCTCTGGAAGTGTCCAAGGCCAGGTTGGATGGGGTTTGGAAAAACCTGGGATAGTGGAAGGTGGTGGAAGGTGGTGGAAGGTGGTGGAAGGTGTTGGAACTCCATGGCAGGGAGGTGGAATGAGCTGATCCTTAAGGTCCCTTCCAACCCAAACCATTCCAGGATGCCATGGTGGACAGCACGTTTATTCCGTCCCTCTTTGCTGTGTCTCCAGCAAGAGAAGCAACATCATTTCTTGCAGTAATTCCACGCAGTCCACACTTCCCACACCTCTGCTCAATCATGTCCCTCTCCTTCAGGCATTTATCGCTGGGTTTGGAAGTTTGAATAGGCAAGGCCACAACCTTTTCGAAATTAAAACTGACTAACATTAACAAAGACAAAATTGCTCCATAAAACCACAGGAACATTGTTCTCCTGCTCAGCTGCAGTTTTTTCTCAGAAAAAATTGTAATTAAACACCTTTTTTTTTTACTTCTACCCAAGGAGCTGCTGTGGTTTGAGCTTGGTTTTTGGTGGGGTGTGAGGATTTTTTTGGCTGGACATTGTGACAGATTTAAACCTGATATGGAAAGCAGGATGATGGGTGAGAAGAAAATGTCTTGTCCAGCACGAAACATTGGAATTCTGGTTTACATTCCTATCTATTTTTGAGCAAGAACCGTGACTATGCATAGCCTCTTTTGTCCAGTGATGTCCAGTGGTGCAACTGCTCCTTCCACAAGCAGCATCCGGACCCTGGGGCTGTAATTTGTTGCCAAGACCTCTGCAACAGGGAATTTCATCCTTTTTTAGCCCCCCCCAGCTACTTCTAATCTTGCAATGTGGTGTCAGCCCAATGAAAAAAACTGATTTGCACCACATGGAGCTAAGACATGGATGGAAACTTTGGGGCTGGCGAGGATTCCAGCAGGATTTAGCCCCAGGTGTCCTGAGAGATTTTTTGCCCGTGATAGAACCCCTGCAGGAAATGATTGGCTGCAAAGGAACTCACCCACATGGAGGCAGCGCTTGGTTGCCTCCAGAGGCTCGTGAACCGTGAAGGAGCAGTGAGAAAACTCCTTTTTTAAGACAGATGGAATGGAAAGAATGAGGGGAAGGAAGGAAGGCAAATAATGATGAAGTAACAGTGCACCCAGGAGCTCCTACTCTGCTCAACACATCTCTGTGATTCCGGTGAAATCCATCCATGTGAATCCCTGTTTCCACACCTGCTTGAGATGACAAAAAACCTGGGCTGTTCCTGGAAATGTCCTCAAGGCCTTTTCGGATGCTGATATGCCCATCAAGGCACCACAGAGAATTAAAGGCTGAAAGGTCAGTCAGGAAGAAAGTCAGGAAGGAGAAATAAAGGAGCTGATAGCCGTGTATGAGGGAATGGGATGCCCATCCTGGGATATTTTGGGTTTAGTTAAAGGGAGCTGGGAGCACACCATGTCAGCTGAGAGCCCAGGGTATAACAGCATCCCAGAATACCCCATGCTGACTAAACCAAACATGGGAATTCATTGGAAAAGAAGATGAAGAATAATCAGCAGCACCTTTGCGAAATTTTCACTTAAATATGCCTTGGGTCTTTCCTCCTCCATCAGAAAATTCAGGTTTTGATTTCACAATCCTCACAGGGCAGCAATAGCCCCGCATTGGCAGAACAAAACAAGAATGTGCCAGAAGGGTTTTTTCACTGACTTTTGGGTACCAATAAAATGAAAATGCTGCAGGAGGTCTGGGAGAAGAAAGCAAAACGTGAACAAGAAATCACAAGCTCTGCAGCCCTCAAATCTTCTGGTAAAAATGACTGAAACCTTGACAGAATGACTGACCGAGCATATTAATGAGGGTGCCTGGGCTGCCCTGCAGCTGTCCTTTTCTAATTCCTCATTTCCATCTGCCTTCTCCATCTCCAGCACGTACCCGAGCAGTGACCATGTGCGTGTGCTCTGCATGCAGCAGGAGCCCTCACTGCTGGCAGTGTCCTGGTTTCGCACTGTTAAAGATCCATAATCAATTAAATACCAGAGCAGCCTGGCACGAGAGGCAAGAAACAGCCCCAAATCATGAATGGGGTAACTAAAGCACTTTGAAGAGCGTTCAGTGGGGCATCACCGGCCACAAAGCCCCGAGGAAACACCTGAGGAGGTCTGAGATGCAAATACCCCAAAACACGGCACATGCTCTTCTCTCCCAGAAGCGTCACAGCAAGCACAGATATCCCGAAATATCCACGCTCCAATTTAGAGCTCTGGAATTTTGAGCCTGACCTAAATTTTAATCAGGAATGAAAGTTATGGGCTTAGTGCAGATCCTGCAAAGTGACCAGGGTAGAAGCAGCAAGTCCACTCTTCCTATAGCTCTGCTGGAGATTTCCAGCTTTGCCAGAAGCTTTGTCTACAACCAGCATTAACTTTGCAGTGGTTTTACCAGCTTCAGTGGAGGAGCTGGTGAAAACAAAATATTACGTCCAGTGGAGGAGCTGGTGAAAACAAAATATTACGTCCAAGGAGACCATTTAAACCATCTGTGGGGTGGAAGAAAGCAAAAACCCTCAAAGATCCCAAACGTGCTTCTCCAAATATGGGGAATTAAAGATTCGACCCTTCCCCACACCATCCAAGCACCCAAAGGTTGCTGAGTTGGAAGCTGAGCACCCAAACTTCCACCTCCCCTCAACTTCAGAACTGGGTCCCTGATTTCACTTTCTCCTGTCACTCTCATTACCAAGAAATTCAGTTGGATTCTCACTCATTCACTCATTCACTCCTTGCTGTCATCTACTTTCACTGTTTTTAAGAGAAAAGAAGTTGATCTGTGCCTGAGAGAGAACGCACTGGGTGAGCGTCCAACTTGGAGCACCAGTCCCACCTCAGAGCGTTCCCAATTCCAGCACTGGGAAGCTGCCAGAAGGAAAGACAGACACACCTCCTATCCTGGTCCACAGCAGCAGTTTGGCTTGTTGGACAACCCACCCTACTCCTAAAGGCTTTAATCATCATTGGTCCATAGATGGGCCAAATCTTTAAATACCCTAAGGGAGCACCAGACAACAAACCGGCAGCAGGGAGAAAGGAAAACTGCTGGAAGATCGTTTGTACTTACCTCGAGAGCCCTCTGTTCAGATTAAATCATATCCCACTCGATCTTAGTTGTCCACCAGAGCTGAAAAACGCCTTCCAGATCATCAGCTTCGGACCATCAGCTCCTTTTGATGAGTTTCAATCCTTGGAGCACGCAGAAAGAGAAGCCCTAATTATTCTTCTTGTCGTGTGTTGAGTTGCTGTTGGTGGTTTCCTGTTGCCAGCAGCTGAATGACAAATGGAACTGGTTTGTTACACTTAGAGCAGTGGAGGGCTGGCAGTGTGACCACACTTCTCACACACTACTAATATTAGAATGGGGTATACCTTAAAAGAACCCACAAAGGCTCCTCTGGCTGTAGAAAGTCTGGTCCTGCTGCAAACAATGCCCCGAATTGCCCTCATTCAGGCTGGGGTGAGGTGAAGTCGTCCCCTGGAGCCTCAGGGTATAAAGCTGGTCTAAAAATGGGAGGAGAAATATGGGTCTGGAGTTGTCTAAATTGGCCCATTCACAGCTCAGAGCAGCCTGGGCCAATGGAAGGGGTGGGGTTATTTATTGCGTGCACTTAACTTTCAGAGAGCATATCACCAGTCAGGTTCGAGTTTGAGAAGTTTCCCTTTTTGTAATCAGCTGGGTTACAGGGCTGTAACCTCACTCACTTTCCATCTGAGGTTCTGTTTCCGTTTCAGAGCTCACCTAAAGAGGCTGGTCATGTTCTTCCTCCTTTCTTCAACGAGTACAAGACAGCTGATACCATTTAGGGCATAGGGGGAAGAGCCCAGGAGAGGGCTGACAGCACATCCTGATATCTCTTTATCACTTGTGTGTAAGATTTTGTGAGATCTGCCTTCACTCTGTTCTGTGCAATTAACTCCTCGTGGTGCTGCACTCAGCGCCCACATGGAGCTGCTGCGGGCGAGGCCCAGCTCAGATCTCACTGCACTGGGGGATTTCGGTGCCTTCCATTCCCAAGGGTCTTCGGGCACCTGAGAATCACAGAATGGTTTGGGTTGGAAGGGCAAATTCAGCTTACCTTGTTCCATCCCCTTGCCATGGGCAGGGACACCTTCCACTATCCCAGGTTGCTCCACACTGTCCCAGGCCTGGGACACTTCCAGGGATCCAGGGGCAGCCACAGCTTCTCTGGGCACCCTGTGCCAGGGCCTCACCACCCTCACACCCAACAATTCCTTCCCAATATCTCATCCATCCCTGCCCTCTGGCACTGGGAAGCCATTCCCTGTGTCCTGTCCCTCCATCCCTTGTCCCAAGTCCCTCTCCAGCTCTCCTGGAGTCCCTTTAGGCTCTGGAAGGGGCTCTGAGGTCTCCCTGGATCCTTCTCTTCTCCAGGTGAGCACCCCCAGCTCTCCCAGCCTGGCTCCAGAGCAGAGGGGCTCTAGGCCTCAGAGCATCTCCATGGCCTCCTCTGGAATCATTCCAGAAGCTCCAGGTCCTTCCTGTTTTTACCATGCAATGCTCTGAAGCTCCATCATTCTCATTTCCACCCTCACCTGCAGGGTTCCAGACCCACCAACTCATCTGAAGGCCGGGAAGCTGACGAGTGTCACCTATAGATCCTACTGGGTTCTGGATAAAGCCTCTGCACGCTGAGACAAGGAGAAAGGAAAATCAGCCAGAGCTTCATCAAACAGGACAACAGGGATCCTGCCTGAGACTGGCGGAGCAGTGGGATGTTTATCAGCTCTTTTTTGAGATGAGGGCTGAAAAGCTTATATAGGAGAAGTTTGGATCTTCACTCTTGGTCCTGCAGTTTCAAGGATCACCCTGGCTGAGATAACACTCTCCCACTGATGGATTTCTGCAGGCGAAGTTGTCTGGAGGCAAATTCCAAAGTATGGATCTCTCTGGAACAGTGGACATCGAGAGTGTTGCAAGCATTTGATTTTATGGCTCGTTCATCAGGCTGAACAAACAGCAAAGCAGAGGAATCTAACAAGCAAATGCATTTCAAGTGCTGCTCACATTTTAATGTCCCCAAAAGAGTCCATTTGATTTAGAAACAGAAAAAAATCCAACAGTTGGGGTGAAAGAAAAAAAAGATAAAAAAATCCAATTATTGGTCTTTCATTTTATTGTCCTGGGTTGAGGAGATTGTCCAGACTTCACTTGTCAAGCCACCAGCTGCTGAAGTAGAACTGTGTTTCCTGACAATTCGTTACAAATCCAGGAAATTTCACCCAGCTCTCGCTGCAGGAGTGAGCAGGAAGTGACTTTGGGGTGACAGAGGAGGGAAGCTGCAGCTTGGACTCCACCCTTCATTCACCCCAACTTAAAGCAGGGGTCTGAGATGGGCTTTTCTTACCTTTCCCTTCCTCACAAAGTCAAGGAAATAAGTCCAGGGCAATCACAGCATTTTTAAACTGAATTTTGGGGAGATGATGTTCACTCAAGACCCCTCCAGTCCTGTGGGTTTTGGCGATGAAGCCTTACAGGGTGGACAGGTAAGACTGGAGGGGGAATTTTTATCCACTAGCACTTCTGGAATTAATTAACAACAAATATTTTGAGTGAAAGTGGAACTGAAATCCCTTTTTTCCAGCAAAGAAGAGGGATGGAAACAATATACATCAGTCCTGAAATTTTAAATGCTTTTTACTTTTATGGATTGCTGCAGTGGATTGGGTTAGTAGCTTTATCAAAGGAAAGCCATTACAAATCAGTCCAAATCTTTGGAAAGGGTCTTGATTTTATTTGGAAATGATTTCTAGTTCTTCAGGTCTTGAGAAATTTTTTTGACTTGAGGGAAGAATAATTCACTAACTCAATATACACACTTACAAACTTAGTTATGGAATCACCAAGTGGATCTGCTTTTACCTTTGAAAAAAACAAATGGGCTGAAAATTCCCACCACGACTTTGGTAGGATTTCAGGCACAGTTGTCCTCCGTTTTGTCTTTGATGTTTGATTCATCTGGGAGAAACCCGTAGAGAAAATCATGTAGATACCCCGAGGAAGGAACTTGATCTAGTGGAAGATGCCCCTGCCCATGGCAAGTGACTGGAATGAGATGATCTTTAAGGTCCCTTCCAAACCAAACCATTCCGTGATTCTGTGAAGGCTGAAACAGGCCAGTGCCAGGTCCCTCAGTGATCCATGGAGATGAGCAGCCAGGTGACCACAACTGACCTCTGCAGCCCGTGGGGACACCAGGGACAGCATCACCTGGAGACCTGCTGCCCTCTGGAGGTGCCTCTGCTGCGTGTCCAGGTTGATTGGCCCCCAGGTGATCCTCCAGCCATGCCAGAGCACTTTCCCAGTACAAGTCCCTGTGGAGGCAAAGGAGGTTGAACCTGGCTAGGAGAGGATGATGATGGTTGGGAGCACCACAGACTCCTCTTCCCATCCTTGGAAGGCTGAGCCACAAGGAACCATAGGATCAGAATGGTTTGGGTTGGAAAGGACCTTAAAGACCGTCTCATTCCACCCCCTGCCATGGGCAGGGACACCTTCCACTATCCCAGGTTGCTCCAAGCCCTGTCCAACCTGGCCTTGGACACTTCCAGGGATCAAGGGGCAGCCACAGCTTCTCTGGGCAGTCTGTGTCAGGGCCTCCCCACCCTCACAGGGAGGAATTTCTTCCTAATATTTAATCTAAAGATACTCTCTTTCAATTTGAACCCTTTCCCCTTTGTCCTGTCACTCTGTGTTCTTGCCCCAGCTTTCCTGTAAGTTCCCTTCAGGTACTTTAGGAACTTTTCTTTACAGGGACTTTGCTTTAGGGGAAAAGCATTTATTTGGGGACTAACTGAGAAGAAACCATTGATGGTCCTGTGAGATTCCAGCACTGGTCCCACAGAATGGCCACACAAATCTGCCAGGAGATCCAGCTCCTCCATGCTTTGTTAGCAGGATGCCTGCAAGGAGAAACCAGCCAAATCCAGCAGAAAGGGCAAGAAGCAGAAGGTTCAAATCCAAACTGAGTTGAGCTGCTGCTGTGATAGAGGAATGGGCATTTCTGCCCATTTTGAGTGGTAAGAGGCAGCTCAGAAGGTCCAGGTAAGATTTAGGGGACTATAAGGCAGCTTACAGCATTTGTGGTGTTCAGATCAGCACAGGAGTTCCCAAGGAATTCTGGCTGCCCCATCCCTGGAAGTGTCCAGGGCCAGGCTGGACAGGGCTTGGAGCACCCTGGGATAGTGGAAGGTGTGGAACCATGGCAGGGGGTGGAATAAGATGATCTTTAAGGCCTCTTCCAACCCAAACCATTCCATAATTCCATGAACCACCACTACAACAATAAATTCCCAGCCTGGGCTTTGCAAAACCACATCCCAGCAAGAACCCAGGCTTGGATCCATGTGTTCCCAAGAATTCATCAGTCCTCTGGAAAAGGTCCTGTGCCCAGGGATGATGTGGGAACTGGCAGTCTCTGGAGCTCTGAGTGCAACTGAAAGGATTCCTTGTATCTGACGAAAAGAAGAAAACACTGAGCCATAGGTGTGGGCAGTGCTGGTGTTGCACAGGTTTATTTCGACTCATCCCACATAATCTCAGGTGTCCACTGCAGGTGGTTGGTGTTAGAGCATCACCAGTGGGAGCACCACTGTTCTTCAGCAACTCCTCACCAGTTTTTTTGGATGAAGACAACTTATCCAAAATAAATCCGGGCCAAAAATACATTCAAACCCCATGGACCAGCTTCAGAGGGACGTGGCTGCAGCCTTTCACTGCTATCTTATGGCAGCTCATTTGAAATCCATTACACAACTGAATTAAAAATAAACATTTACAGAAGAGGGAGCGGGTGACAGTGTGTGGTCTGTTCCTGCGAGGAGATAGACAGACAGACAGACAGACACACAGACATCCAGCCTTGGGAGCAACACCTCTGCTGTAAACTCACCCTGCTAGACCTGGGCTCTGGCCCTGAGGCCAACTGACCCTGTCCGGCCACGTTCCTGCAAGTCAGCTCTCCTGGCTATCACATCTGGGTGGCTGAATCTGACTTGTTTGTCAGGAAGGGGCCCCAGTCTTGGTCATTCCTGAGCCATGTCCTGGGATTGCTCATCCCACATCAAAACCAGGCCAGGGGCTGTTTCACCCTGTGCCTGTCTGTTCCCTGGTGCTGTTTGGGTTCCCTAACCCAGTTTTGGCTTGGATGAGATGTTGCAGGAAATGTTGAACCTCCACGTGCTTGATGGACCAGGCTCTGCTCTGTGGGACCCAGCAATAAGAGAGCAGGAATGGGCAGGAACTGATGCCCGGGAAGTTCCACCTGGATATGAGGAAGAACTTCCCTGGACTGAGCACTGAACAGAGACCAGAGATGGTGTGGAGTCTCCCTCACTGGGGATGTTCCAGAATTATCTGGACACAGTCCTGTGCTCTGGGATGGCCCTGCTGGAGCAGGGAGGCTGGACCAGTTGACCCACCGTGATCCCTTCCAATCTGACCTATCCTTGGGATTCTGGGATTCCTTGCTAAGAGCTCCAAGGCAGCTGTAGGTCTCTGTCAGACAGTTTTAGCAAGCAGGCAACAGCTCTTCCATCTCCCTTGGCGCCTCTCCATCATCATCAGCCTTCAGGTGCGTCCCTGCAGCACAGCAAGAGCTGATCACTAGGCTGAGTTTGCATATGCAGATCTGAAATCTGACAAAAAACGGGTGCTGGCAAAGCAAAAAAAAAACAAAAAAAAATTTAAAATTTGCATTTTCATCAGAAATGTGAAAATGCTGCTCTTCACTCTGAATCTGCGTTGATGCATCCAGGGCACCCCCCTTCTCTGCACTCCAAACTTCCAAACCCTGTATGGGCACAGCCTCTAAATTACTGCGGGGGTCTGGGGTACCCCTGGCATTTGAAGGGAGGTGGGAAATCCCAGACCTTCCATGCGGAGCTCAGGAAGGGGCTGTAAATCTCTCCCTGTTGCCCGCAGGGGGGAGAAGGGATGGTTTAGGCACGAGAAGGGAAGGGTGAAAAAAGAAAGAAAAAAAGCTGTGAAGGGGTTTCTCTCACAAAAGCTGAATGTAGGAATGTGGGAAGGGGCCTGCATGGTTGGGGGTCGTTGGCCAACACTTAACCCTTCCCAGCACCAGATTTGCAAATGCGGGTGGTGGCTCTGAGCCACCAGCTGGGAGATGTGTGGGGTGCTTTGGAGAGCAGCCCCCAGGCTTCGAGGGGTTAACCTCCAACTTCTGGTGAAGGAAGGAAACCCCCTCTGCCCCCTGCCTTTGATTCTGGACCCCACTCAGCCAGTAGCCGGGGTGCTGCCTCTCTCATCCCTCCTTGGAAGCAGCTAAAATGGTTTCCAGCCCCACTGGGGCAGCTGTGGAAGCAACAGGCGCTTTCCCAGGACAAAATTCAGGCACAGGCTGGTTCCTAAGCTGGTTTCTGCCCGGGGGTGGATGGTATCAGCAAGCTGGTACCAGCCACGGTGCCCCGAGGCACCACCCTGGGGCTTCCCAGAGATGCTGATGCATCCTTGCAAAATTCCCCTCGGCACACGCAGTGACCCTGGGCAAGCTGTGGCACCTGGAAAACGTTATCCCAAAGCTCTCCCGAGTGTCAGAGGACCACAAGCTCCTTGAAGGGCTGATAGCCGTGGTGTGAAACAGGAGTAGCACGGGGACACCAGCCCGGTTGGTGTCGGGAAGAGCCACAGATTCCTTTGGGAGCATAGCAGCTCTCCGGGCATCTCCTGCAAGCCCTGAGGGTACCTGGCCGCCACTGGACCGCTCCATCCCTGTTCTCCACGCCGAAAGCATCGCTGATCCTCCTCCCTCTCCTGGGTGCCGGAGGATGTTTAGGACCCAGGCTGTGCAGCTCCTCCCTTTCAGGTCTCTCCAGGGTTATTGCTTGGTGGGAGGTAGGTTCAGGGCTTGGTGGTATGAATGAAAGAGAGAGAGGAAATCGGCACTGAAAAGCTCAAACTGGAATAGCTCGCCTGTCTCCAGGCAACAGCCCTGACGCAACCGCTGGGGAAAAAAAAAAAGTCCCTTAAATGAAAAAAAAAAACCCAACAAAAAAAACCACCACACACACAGATTTCTGAAGCGAGACACAGAGGAGAAGGATGAGACAGACTCCTGGAGGCACTGGTGACACCGCTCTGCAAACACCAAGTTGGGGACCCGAGGTGGAAGGAGGGAGCCAAGATGTCCGTGCAATCCCCTCTCTGATTCCAGCCCCGGTAAGTTTGCTGCTCGTGGTGGCTTGGGGGGACACAGCCACGCTGGGGACACCCAGCACGGGAGCTGCTGCAGCGCTGCCGGCTGCTGGAGGGGACCCCCGGCGTTTTGAGCCCTCGGGAAGGGGGAAGCAGCAAGGACCAGGTCCCTGGGGAGCAGCAGTGAGGGCTGATGGGGACCCGACCGAGCACCGGTCCAGCACTGGGGTCTGGCGCGCTGGTTCTGCTCTGCTGGGGCTGGGGTTTGCAAGGCTTCCCCCAGCCTCAATCTCCTGCCTCGCCGACCTTCCCTGGAGATGGGCGGCACGGTGGCTCCCCAATGACTGGGAATCAGCGTAGGGTCTGAATCCTCCTTCCCAGTGATGTTTGTGGATTTTGCTCCGAGCTGGGAGCAGCGTGGGGCTCCTCACCCCCGTCCAGGAGGATTTCTCCGCACTGGGTGAGGTGTAACAGGGAAGAGGCTGGCCGGGTTTCGGGACAATCACCTGTTGCTCCCTCTGCCCCCAGCCTGAGATGTGCAGGAGCCCTGGAGAGGTTTGTGGGGTTGTGCAGTGCAGACATGGTGGGATGAGCGCGGGGGCCTCGCAGGGCGTAGCTACCTCGGGTTTTTGAAGCAGGCACCGTGTGCTGAGCAGAGCAGGTTTCCACCTGCTCAGGGCTGGCCCTCGCAGCTCACGTTTACACCAAGGAAGGGGGAAAAAAACCCCAGCCAGAACTTCTTCGGAGCCCTTTATAACAGCTTGGGGCTAATTGTTAAAATAATAGCGCCAGCCCACACCCCTCCCAGCACGAGTGTTTGTGCAAGCCCAGCCCGAACGCCCCGGGGTGTTGCACACCAGGGCACCATCTCCATCCTACAGCCCGGCCCGGGCAGGCTGACACCTCTCCCAGCACAGGCACCTCGCTATGGACACCCCTCCCTGCTTTCCTGCCGTGCTCCCCCTGTCATCCCACAATCCTGCACCCTCCGGAGCTTTTCTACATCGGGGACCTCAGCGGACCGGGGGGGGGGCGGAAAGGATGACAATCAAGTTCCCGGCTTCCAGCGAGGAGCTGTGCCCAGCTGATTCCCTTGGCTTTGTCTGCTCATCCCCTGTATCCGAGGAACTCCCGGCTTTCCAGCGGGAACGAGCCTGTTTTGGCTGCTGTGGGTTCGCTCTGTGCCAGCCATCATTTCAGCACACGGGGGCTGCTGCTGGGTTTTGCGTCCCAGCGCTTCTCTGCTTTCAAATGCCCATGAAAGTCCCCCCCGCCATCCTTCATGGGGGGGTCTGCACACCACAAAAATCCAGCAGAATGGGAGGAATCCGGCTTCTCCCGGGCTCCGGGCTCGCAACAGCCCTGCAGCCATTAGGTGTTTGCAAAATGTAGCAGAGACGCTGCAGGGAGAAAAGAAAAAAAAATAGAAATAATCAGCCTCAGAGCAGCGTAGCCCTTCTGGGGGGAGGGAGAGGAGGGTCTGTTTGCAAGCAGCTGATCTGAAATGATACAAAATGCCAAAGCGCAGCTCAGCACTGGGAGAGGACAGGGCTGAGGACAGAGGTTGGACGATCACGGCTCAGATAATTGGATGGGACAGGGGGCATGTAAAGGGGATTAGGGGGTCACCGAGGGGCTGACCCCACTCCCCTGATCACATTAACTTGGAGCCTGGGGGTCTCCAGTGGGAGCTGGCCCTGATGTTGTCCCTGCAGGGGCTGAGCTCGGTGCTGGGCAGATTGGAGCTCAGCAAAGCCAAAAAAAAAAAAAGGTTGTTTTTTTCTTTTTTTTTTTCCTGAAAACACACCCTTGCATGCTGCATTTGGGGAAAAAATAACTCCCCGTACTAGTCTCCTGGGAAGAGAGCATTTCTCAGCCTGCTCTGGCTCATTCCCAAAGAATCCCAGCCCTTTTCATTACCCTGGGCGCACGGGCACAGAGGTCTCTGCCGCTCCGTGCTGAAATGTGGCCGTGCTTGGGGTGGCAGCAGGGAAAATAAGGGGACAACGGGCTCTGCCAAGCCACAGGTCCTTTGGGGGAATCTCTGGGAACAGGCTGGCCCTGCCACCTCCGAGATTAGGGCCAAAACCTGCCGGGAGCCTGGGGCAGTGCGTGGAGAAGAAACCTTTGCCCATAATCTGTGGCTCCACAGACCTCACCAGAGCACACCGAGGGTGGACATGGTGGCTTCACCAAGAGCCTGTAAACTCGCCTTTGCTCTGCTCCTTAATCCTTTTCCTCCTCAGAGGATTCCTACCTGGTTTGGGCTGATGGGTTGAGAGCACTGACCCCGTCCAGCTCCCCAGTTTGCAGCTACTTCCAGCCGACTGGAAGACTGGTTTGCTGGAATGCCAAATATTTCTTCATGCAGGATTTCCACACAAAGCCTGGAAATCTGCTGATCGAGGGCAGTCTGACTGGTCTGAAAATGGAGCTACAAGGGTCCATCTGAAGCAGGCAGCAACCTCAGCCCTGCTCCCTCACCCGGAGCCTTCTGGAAGCTGTGGGGGACGCAGGAGGGATGAGATGTAGTTGGGCAGGAAGGTGCAGATGTGTTTATTGAAACAGGTTCTGACTCCACCCGTGATGCTGGAAATCAGCCAGGGAGGAGTGCCTCGGGGCAGGGAGTGCAAACTGGTCCCCCCTAATCTCACAGAATCACAGAATGGTTTGGGTTGGAAGGGAGGTCCCTTCCATAAAGCTCATCCTGTTCCACTCCCTGCCATGGGCACGGACACCTTCCTCTATCCCAGGTGGCTCCAAGCCCCATCCAGCCTGGCCTTGGACACTTCCAGGGATCCAGGGGCAGCCATCTCTGCACTCCTCCACTCCTCTGAAGGGTTTTCTGCAGCCCCAGCTGCTCTCCCCTCCTCCCTTGCAGTGTTTAGGGCTCTTTCTGGAGGCCATTTGGGCAGAAGGATGGGCCAGGGCAAACTCTCGTCTTGCTCCAGGTCATATGTGAATGGAAAGCCCCTCTTTTTCCCTTTTCTCCGTTATCCTGTGAATGCCATGTCCACATCCATGCTTGTGATGCCCATTTTGGTCCCACCAGTCATCCTTCCATGGGGAAAGGAACAAGCTCACAGTACGGGAGTGTGGCCAGAAGGTCTCCGTGGGCACCGTGCCCAGTGGCACTGAGGCCTCTGCCATGATTCCTCCAGCATGGGCAGAGCCCTTTCCATCCTGTCCCGACCATGCTGAGCAGGCAGAGAGCATCTGATCCTGACAGCACCAATTCCAGCCCTGGAGCGTGTCCTGGCTTCGGGATCAGACAGCTCTTCATGGTGCTGGAGTCTGGTCCTTTTGAGGGGAGGGAGGATAAAGGTCGCTTTGGGACCAGGATGGTTTTCTGCAGGAGAGGATTTCAGCTGCTACAGGAAAGGATTGGGTGGGTAAACACTGAGTGATAAAATCCAGGGAAACCAGCTCTCCTCAGAGTCGGTGGGGTGGCCGGGGATTTGCTCTGCATCTCTGCAGGACACCTGTGCAGAGCAGCAGGGTGGGGGGCTCTGGCAGGGTGAGGAAGCCCCCAGCTCACTAAATCCACAGAGCACAGCAGCTCCTCTCCTGATAGAGCTCATTCTGGCATGGAGAGAGGAATGACTGATGTGCAGCCACCCTGAAAGGGAACCACCAGCTCCAGGGAGCTGCAGTGTCGATCCTGATGGGTCTCTCCTTCCCTCACCCCATTCCTGAGGCCTCTGAGTCTCCGCTGCCCTGAGGATGCTCCGGAGCATCCATCCAGCCCCGTGAGCAGCTGGAGTGCTCCCTTACTCCATTGCTATGGCAACCCCTTCTCACAGGCATCTCCTTCTCTCTGCCCCTCTCCCAACCTGCTGCAGACACCCGGGGGGGGTCAGAGACCTCTAGGGGGGTCAGTCATCCCCACCCCATCCCTGTGTCATTGCTGTGCCAAGGAGGGAAGCAAATACAGCTCTGCCTGCACACCAGGCACTGTCCCCCGCCTCTCACTCCACCTCGGTGTTCCTTCATCCCACCTTTTCAGGCTCAGGATCCTCCTCTCCCACTGGGAGAACTGTATGGTGATGTTGGCAGGTTGGATTTACTCCAGGGGTTTCCTCTGTAGGATCAGGGGGCATCTGCACGGCCCAGGGTGACCCCTGTGCAAACCTTCGGAGCAAATGGTCAGGGGAACCACATCCCAGCCTCCATGGATCATTGAGGGTGTCCCTGCACCGACTGGAGTGTGGGCATGGGCACCCAGGTGAGACCTGGAGACACCAGAGGTGAATTCTTTACACCTCTGAAAGTCCTCAGAGCTTTTTCCCTGAAGGCCTGTTGCATGGGCCGACTTGTCAGTGAGAGGGAAACTGAGGCACAAAGCGGCTGAGGTGCTTTTTGAAGGTCATTCACAGGCTGAACCATCGCCTCTGCCCTGTTTGCTCCCTGCCAGAAGTGCCATCCATGGTCTGTGTGGGCAAAAGGGCTTCTGTCAGCTGGGGTTTTGTCTCATATCGAGGCTTGTTTATCTTCCCAGCCTCCAGAGGAGCAGAATTCCTCTAACACAGACTCCTACAGTCACTGCTGCTCCTCTGCAGCAAGAATTGGTGTTACAGGAATCCAGAGTCCACCAGGAATAGCGAAGGAAGAACGATAATTCGCTCCCCACACCTCCACCTCAGCCAATTGCTGAATTCTTGGTTTAACATTCCTGTTACTTCTCCGTCCCAGGCTTGTGCTCCTGCTGATCCCTTGGGGTAGGTCAGTCGACTTCTCCAATGGAAACCTAACCCAAAAAAGAAATTAAAGAGTTTTTTGTTGTTGTCTCAGTGACCTGTTGTGTCCTGTGTTTTCAGGACTCATCTAAAGGAAGGGGGAATCCCCTGAGCAAAGGTTCTTAGTGAGGTGTGAGCAAACCCTCACCCCGTTTTGGGGCTGAACTCGTTACCCCTAATTAGGGCTGGCAGGATCTCCCTGCGGCAAGTGTGATAATGAGACAAATCAAGGATTAATCACTTAAATCCCCTCACACAGACCAGCCCAGGGGGAGCCAAGCCTAGGGCAGGGAGGCTGGGAGTATGTGGATTTGAGCCAGAGGCAGGTTTGTTCCTGGGAAATTGGGAACTCTCCGGCACCAAAGGGTTTGTGTTACAGCACAAGGGCATTTTTCACACGCTTACAACTTTCAGATCTCTTTCTCCACAGCAGGTCTTTGATCCAAGTCCAAGATATTGATAGGAAATTAGAGGTGGCTCCATTCTGTTGCTTTGGAGATTGGACAGGCTGGGGAACAGAGCTGCTTATTTAGGGGGTGTCCCTGCAGAGGGAACGAGGCTTTTCGTGTTATACCAGAGAGAAAGTGAAGGATGGGCTGAATCAATGCTGCTTTTAGGGCAGAAAAACCAAACCTCCTCCAGAGCTGCTGGGAGCTGTTGTGACAGGGAGGGGGAGATGACAGCAGGGTTGTGACAAAGGGGATGCTCCAAGCCACTGTCCTGTTTTCATGGTCCAATGCTCCAAATGTTAACTGAGCTGTGCCCAGGGCTCAAATACCGGGGGCCTTTCCCACCCTGAGGATTCCATACACACTGAAGAACAGGACAAAAGAGTTTGTGTGGGGCTCTGCTTTGTAGCTGTGGCATTCAGAAAATGATAAAAAATATGATCTTTGCTGGGGATTAGCAAACCCAGCAGCCCAGTGTGGAACTGCAGCAGACTCTTGGACTGCTGGGTTTGGGCCACCCTCAGCAATCTCCACAGAGGTCTCGATGGACAAAAAAAAACCCCTCAGAAGTGAAGTCTTTAAAGTCATTACTTCTTTTCCTTTATTGATCTGGGGAGGCTGGAGCTGGAGGAAGGTAAATTCATCGACATGCCCTGAGCCCTGCAGAGCACCCCTCCACCAGGGCAGCCCACTGCTTTCCCCTCTATTTTTTGACAGAAGAAGGAAAATTGTTGCTGCTCCAGGCACGAGAGCTGTTGGCTTCAACCTGACAGAGTGTCTGTGAGGGCTCCCCCTCCCGTAAAACTCTCATTAACATAAATAGGAGCAGGAAGGAGACCACAGCATGACTAATCCTCCACCCCCACACTGTCTGTGTGTACGCTATCAACTCCTCCTTCAGCTCATGTGCCCCCACACAATTGTTGGGATAAATCTTGCGCTCTCTCTCTCTCTCTCTCGGTGTTTATTTTAAATTGAATCTTCTTACTGAAAAGGTTGGAGAGGCGTAATTATGGTCTGGATTTCAGAGCTGCACATGCCTTTGTGGAAATGGCAGGGAGAAGAATGGCGGAGTAACTCTAGGAAGCTGCACACATCCTGCCTGCTTTTCCAGGCATCTCACCAGGCAGGCAAAAAAGTATTTTGTTTTCTGCCTGGTGTTCAGAGGAGAGCTCTGGATCTGTTCCTAGCTCAGCTATAGATGAGCACACGACCTTGAGAACGTCTCTTACCTGATCCTGCCGGCAAATGAACACAGAAGCTGCCTGAGCTTAACTCTTGAAGAGTTGTTCGAGTCCTCTGCCCCTCCAAGTCCCAGGGTTTGTCAGAGCAGCTTTGGGCACAGCTTCCATGAGTGCTGACAGGAGCAGAAGTGGGGAGGAAGCTCCTGGCTTCTCTGTGCTACTGCTCCTGAGGGGTGTTACAAGGGACCATTCCCACTGGATAAACTGGACGTGGCCGGTGATGGAAACCACAAGTCCAAGTCTCCCTGGGTGTCTGAACCCAAACCATGCCAACACCACAGTTAGTTCCTCACATGGCTGGGACCACGTTCCAGGCTGGAGTCAGCAGGTCAGGAGGGAGCTGAATCCTAAGACTGGATTTTCAACAAACCCCGATCTCTAAAACTGGAGGGGAGTGTGGTATAGGGAAGAATAAACCCCTTTTTCCAGTTCTCCTTTTGACTCAAACTCTTGGGAGAAGTTTGGGTTCACAGAATCCCAGAATGGTTTGGGTTAAAAGGGACCTTAAAGGTCATCCAGTTCCATCCCCTGCCATGGGCAGGGACACCTTCCACTAGCCCAGGTTGCTCCAAGCCCCATCCAGCCTGGCCTTGGACACTTCCAGGAATCCAGGAGCAGCCACAGCTTCTCTGGGCACCCTGTGCCAGGGCCTCCCCACCCTGACAGGGAAGAATTTCCCCCTAATATTTCATCCAAACTTCCCCTCTTTCAGGTTGTCTTATTTGATTCCCAAATGGGGAAATGTGGGTTTGCCAGGCAGAAAATCAGCAAAACCAGACAGCCCAACATCCAGCAGCAGCCACTGGTGTTTTCAGAGAATGTTGGGGTCTGGGAATGTGTTCTGGCCTCCCTGGCAACCCTTCCATGGCCCCTTGAGTTGAGATGGGAGGTGTAGGTAACCAGAGCTTTGCTAAAAGCCGGAGCCTGTCTGTTCCTGCCCCAAAGCACTCAGATAACCAAGGTGAGGTCACCCTCCCCAGCAGCACCCTGGCACTGAGCCTCTCCCAAAGCCCTCACTCCCCTGCTCCAGCAAGAGCTGTCTCTCTTTCCTCACTCCCTTTTCCTTCTCAAAACCAATCCTTTTTTTTCCTTCTAGGTGTTCATCCAAGGCTGGTTTGCTGCTTGAGTGGGGGCCCACACCTCAGCTGTCCTCCAGGGAGCTGTGTTGGGCACCTTGTGACACCTGCTCAAACCTTGAGGGTTCTCATCCCCATCCCCATCCAGCCCACCCCTATGCCTTTGGACTCCCAGAGAGGATGTCTGTCCCCCAAATCCAAATAGAAGAGGCGCTGGACAGCACGGATGCTGGCTCTGGGGGGGTTCCTCCTCCGGACGATCACCTGAGGACCCTCAAGGCATTGACAGAGAAGCTGAGACTGGAGACCAGGCGCCCTTCCTACTTGGAATGGAAGGCAAAGCTGGAGGAGCAGGCTTGGAAGAGCCCCCAGCCCGAGGGAGACGGGGAGGACGAGGCCACCAAGGCCAAAAAGACCCCAGGGGAGCCTGTCCCCATGAGGAAGGTGCAGCTGCACCTCAACGGGAGCCCTGCCCAGGACAAGGGGACTGTCACCTCAGGGAGAATCGGTGGCTTTGAGAGCATCGACGAAGCTTTGACGTGGCTCAGGAAGGAGCTGGTAAGTGACTGCCTGTCCCTGTTAGCACAAATTTTCGAGAGGGATAAAAATGAAAGAGTGGGGAAACTCCTTGTTCCTGCCTGCCTTCAGCCCCAGGTGGAAAGGCAACAATCAGTCACTGTGCTTTCCATCAGTCGTTGTGCTTTCCATCAGTCGTTGTGTTTTCCGTCAGTCGTTGTGTTTTCCATCACTTGTTGTGTTTTCCGCACCTGGCTCTTCCAGGTCCGTCTTCTGTTGCCTTTTTCTTCATTCAAATCCAGTCCACATTTCAGTCATCCTCCCATCCCAATCTTGGGCCCTGTCTCGCACATCTGTTTATTTCTGGACATTTCACAGAGAAAGAGAGGGTGAAAACACTTTGTCTTTTCTAGGAATGTGTGCTAGAAAATCCAGAGAGCCAGGGCACAAGGGCTGGAATTCATCTTTTCTCTGTCACTTTGCTATCATGGTCTTTGGCACAAATTTATCCTGAGCCTGACCCAGCTCCCAGCCCAGCTCAGGAGTCAGCATGGCCTGGGGATAATTCCCAGGAGGATGCACCAAGCCTGACAGAGTTCAAGAAATGTTTGGAAAACACTCTCAGGCACACAGAGTGGTTCTGGGGTTGTCCTGTGCAGGGCCAGGAGTTGGACATAATGATCCTGGGTCCTTTCCAGCTCAGGGTATTCTATGATTTTCTGGAGGTCGATAGGACGGACAAGTCCCTGTCAGGGCAGCTGAATTCAGGGCTGGAGAACCAATCCAGGTGCTCTTCACAAGAGTAGAAGCAACCAGATTCCAAAAGCACACTTCCCAGTGATTCTTCCTTTCTCCTCACTGGTATGAACAGTCCTTGTTGTTTGGCCCAAATTACTGGAAGTGACTCATGACACGTGGCTTTGTTTCTGTTGCCCAGTTGGAATTTTGCCTGTGAGTCCCAGCAGGAATATTTGCAGCAGGGGCTGGGACATCACTTGTGGCCAACACTTGTGAAAATGTTCCTGTGCAGACGCTTTGTTTTTGAGAAGCACTGAAATCTTTGAGGAGAACTTCTGCCGACAATGAATAATAGTTTTAAAGATTTCTTTGTGACTTTTGCTTCAGGTAATGTTGATTTGTCAACTTTCTGTTTCTGCATTCACCCAACTCCTCTGATCCCCTGAAAATCTATTTACAGAGGTGGTTATGGGTGCTGCACTTTGGTGGCTTTGTTTCTCAGGATCGTGGCTTTCAGGCATTCAGGACTATTAGGAACAGTGTTGAGATGATCCCCTACAACCCCTCAGTGCTCTGGAGAACCTCAGCTCCAGATGTCTGACCTGAATCTGGGTGCAATCCTAAATTCACACTTGATGTAAACCCTGAATCTCAAGATGATCAAAGAGAGTAAGAAGCAGATTTTCCTTCTCAGAACCCTGGATTTTAAAAGATTTGGGATTTCCTTTCAATCTCTGCCCATGATGGAAGTATAAATTGTCTCAGAGTCTGATTCTACCCCTTAGACTGGGGTGTGGTATCTAAACCACCATCTGTCAAAAACTGAAAGTTTAAATTAAAGAAGAGAAAAGACCAAGCAAACCCTAATTGTTCCTCACTTTCCATTTTCCAGCCACTTAATTACACTGGTCTGTGCTGGATCTGGACGTGACTGATAATTTAGAACAATTTCCCAAAAAGAGAGGGCAATTTTTTGACTGACCACAGGGAGAAATAACTGTGCTGGAGGCACGAGTGTGGGTAAGAGCTGCCAGCAGGCAGAGGGAGCACAGCCCGCCCATCCCATCACACGGTGCTGGAACCAAAAGGTGCATTTCACATTACATTTCAAGGGTGAAATCCTGTTTTTTGTCAAATAAAGGAACAAGCTTCCAAACATCCCAACATAACCAGGATTTTTCCTTGGTTTTGCTCATGTTGTGGTAAGAAAGCCATCAGGAATAGCAGGATGAAGCCCAGAAACCAACCAGATCCTGGGCTGATCCCCCAGCATGGGCAGCAGGGGAGGGGATTCTGCCCCTCTGCCCCCTCAGGTGAGACTTCACCTGCAGAGCTGCCCCCAGATCTGGGATCCAGCACAGGAAGGACCTGGAGCTGCTGGAGCAAATCCAGAGGAGGCACCAGGATGATCAGAGGGATGGAGCAGCTCTGCTGTGAGAAAGGCTGATGGAATTGGGATTGTTCATCATGGAGAAGGCTTCAGGATGAGCTAATTGTGATCTTCCAGTTCCTGAAGGGAGCCTACAAGAAAGATGGAGAGGGACTTTGGACAAGGAACTGGAGGGACAGGACAAGGGGGAATGGCTTCCCACTGCCAGAGGGCAGGGATAGATGGGATACTGGGAGGGAATTCTTGGCTGTGGGGGTGGTGAGGCCCTGGCACAGGGTGCCCAGAGCAGCTGTGGCTGCCCCTGGATCCCTGGAAGTGTCCAAGGCCAGGGTGGACAGGGCTTGGAGCAACGTGGGATAGTGGAAGGTGTCCCTGCCCATGGCAGGGGGTGGAATGAGATGATCTTTAAGGTCCCTTCCAGCCCATCCCATTCCATGATTCTGTGATTCCATGATATGGTTATTTAGGGTCTGTAGGATTCATCTATCCAATGAAAGGGCAAAAGCTGGTGAAGGTGGAGATTCTTTGCATGCAGAAGTGCAGCAGCCATGTCCCTACGGAATGAAATGCAGAGTGTGCAGCTCCATCACCCCCAACCCTCAGCACAGCTCCCGGCGTGTTCAGGCCGGGTTGTTTCAACAGCATCACCCTGCAATGGTTCTGGCTTGTCCCAGGGAGCATCCTGCCAAGCACTTGGAGCTTCAGGAGTCTGCACATGCTGGGGGCTGTTCCCAACAGGCAATTGGTACAGGACCACACAGCTTTGGATTTAACTCTGTCCCAGCCAAAAGCAGCAGAGGCAGGAGAGTAAATTTACTGCTATCATAGAAGGGTTTAGGTTGGGAAAGCCCTCTAAGATCATTGAGTCCAACCACTCCCCAGCTCTGCCAAGGCCAGCACTAAACCATGTCCCCAAGTGCCACATCCACACAGCTTTTCAATCTCTCCAGGGATGGGGATTCCTCCACTGCCCTGGCCAGCTGTGCCAGGGCTGGACAATCCTTTTCCTGAAGAAATTTTTCCTAATATCCAATTTAAACCTCTCTTGGCACAACTTGAGGCCATTTCCTCTTGCCCTATCTCTTGTTACTCCCAACCCACACAAAAGTCATCATCTGACACTGCAAAGAATTTTCCTCTGTGTCTCCAGAGTCTGCTCAGGTTTGGCTTCAGCCAGGTTCGGGCTGCTCACGTTCAGAAGCGAAGCAAAACACAAACCCAAGGTTTTATTGTCCATCTGCTTTTCTTGGCCTGTCACCTCCCATGACCTGCCCCAGGCCCTGGTTCTGCACACCAGGCCCTGGCCCTGGTTTGTAGGACTGACATAAGCCCACAGAGCCTCAGCCAGCCACGTCAGCTGGGCCCTGCTGAGAACCTGGCCCCGAGAAGCTGATTTATTCAGACATGCAAACTGCTCTTGGTTTTGTGCTGAGAGGCTCTGTGGAGGTGTAGGAGCAAATTGCAGCTCTCAGCGTGTGCTGAGCTGCCCCGGGGCTGAAGCATTTCCCTCCCCAGCTCCTCCTGCCTCTCCTTTGCCCTTGTGTTTGCCTTTGCACTGTCAAGTGTGGCGGCTCCTCATCCGTGCTGAGAGCAAAACCATCACCAGCGTGGGGATGGTGACAGACTCGAGGACTGGAGGGGTCACACTTTGCTCCTTGTTCTTGAAATTTGCCAGTTTTACAAGTTATAAAATTAAGCACTTAAAGTCCTCTCCCTCTCAAGTATGGCCAAAGTACAAACCTATGAACAGGGACATATTAGAACAGTTCTAACTTTGTCCTCTTAGGAAAGATGAGTTTTCTGTCTCAAATTCACCAGTTTGGCACTGAAATCTGAGGGGTGTGAGCCAGAATGCAGGAAGGACTTGAAAAGGGACACAAATGTCTGATGTCCTCTCCTGGGAAATCATAAAACACCAGTGTCCTGGTCATCAGACATTTATTATTATGTATTAAGCACTATTATTATCATTTGGGATACTGATATTGGCTGAGCAAGTGCTTGAGTGAACTTAAACAATGATGCAGCACCAAATTTTCTCATTATGAGGGTGGTGAGGCCCTGGCACAGGGTGCCCAGAGAAGCTGTGGCTGCCCCTGGATCTCTGGAAGTGTCCAAGGCCAGGTTGGACGGGGCTTGGAGCAACCTGGGATAGTGGAAGGTGTCCCTGCCCATGGCAGGGGTGGAACTGGATGATCTTTAAGGTCCCTTTTAACCCAAACCATTCTGGGACTCTGTGACCTCATCTGGGGCTGTGGGCTGCACCACAAGGACACGAGCACCTAAAATTACCCATGACATGGTGGCATCTGAGCACCTTTGAAGAAGCTCCAAACCAAAACACAGACAACGTGGCCTTCTCTGAAGGGTTTGGCAAGGATCTGACGAGTGGCCTGTGCTTCTCCATGCTTGAACCCAAGTGGCTGCACACAGGAAAGCACCAATTCACATTTCAGTTTCTTTTGATCTTTTGGAAATAAAAAGGTCCCTGTGGGAGCAGCTGTTTCTCCACAGACCATCCCCCTGAGCTTCATGGACCAGGCTGGGACTTCATCCATGGGACTCTTCTCTTTTGGGAGGAGAGGGAAATCTCAAAGAGCTCCACATCTCCATGCCTTGAGGTGCTCCCTGCTGAAACACCCTCCACAATAATGCAGGGAAAAGATGGACTGCTGGAAATGGGAAGATTATTGGTCTTCCTGTCTCTTGAAGGCACGATTGAAGGCAACTGCTTGTATCTGTTTGGGCTGAGCCACCTAGACTGGAAAACAGGAAAGAATACATCCAAAGCTTTCTCTCCCTCGCCCCTGTTAAACAACCCCGGGAGACTCTGAGGCTTAATCCAAGCAGAAAATCCTCCCTGGGTTCATAAAATTCTGTAGTCCAGTTTTGCATTTCAGCCCAGCAGTCGCCTCACTGCCAGGAAGGACCTGAGTCTGGCTCCCCCTTCCACCCTGGCATGTTCAACCCAGCACCCTGTCCACCCTGACAGCATTCCCCAACCATGCTGGTGAGAAACACCTGGAGCTGGGTGTGCAGGAAGAGGCAGAATGCGTTAAAAAATTGGGTTTTATGAGCAAGACACACCTAAGGTCTTCCTGCCCTGGCTGTGAGAGGATCAAGGGAGGTCAAAAGCCTGGCTTCTGCTGGGTGCTCCCCATGGGTTTCTCCAGGACGTTGCACTCCGTGTGGGGGATCCTGCTGCCGTCCCACATGGATGAACTGGAGCGTGGAGTTACCTCGTGGTAACCAGCCCTGTGGGCGAACTCTGCCAACCAAAACCCCATGGCTTCCCATGATGTGGGCCCTGTAATCCCGTTATTCATTCCCAGGCAGCTTTGTGGAGCTCTGCTGACCTGACAGTGCTGCTTTTAAAGGGACATCACTCATCCTTTCCAGCAATTGTTTGGTCCTCAGCATGGGACGGGGGGGAATGGTTTTAGTATTTGTGCAGAGCCTCTGGGAAAGGGAAGGAGAGCGAGGATTTCTGGCTTCTGGCTGAAATTCCGCTAAATATTCCGGGAGGGTTTGACCAGAGCAGTGTTTAATGGGACAGCTCCATGGATGCAGGACAGGGGGTTTGCACCTCAAGCCAAGCCCCAGGGATGAGTGTGGGGAGTGAGAGCACGCCCTGCAGAGCAGCCCGACTTTCGTGCTCCACCCTCTGCCCAGATGTCACCCCATGGAGCTGCCACCACAGGACCTGTCACCAGCAAGGAACTCCCAAGCCCTCGGGAAGACAAGGCAGCCTTCCACAAGGAGCACAGGCAGTCACAGCCCTCAGCCCACGTGCCATCTCCTCCTTGTGCACATCATCCTCTCACAGAAACATGGAATTGTTAAGGTTGGAAAAGCCCTCAAAGATGGTTGAGTCCAACTGTTAACCCAGCACTGCCAAGGCCACCGCTAAACCATGCCCACAAGTGCCACATCCACGTGGTTTTAGTCAACCATTGCCAGGCTTTGTTCCTTATCTTTGTTTTCTAGAGGGCTTTGCCTTCCAGCTTGCATGAAACCAAACAGCTTCCTCAAAAGAGAGGGAAAACAAGAACCAGTCGAAAAATGCAAAGCTGGTTTGCAAGAGAAAAAAAGCACCTACAGCTCACACGCCTCTGCACAATGACCTCATAATTCTCTTTTAAACACTTTTTTTTGTTGGGAGCAGAGGCTTTTTTAATCCCACATTCTTCCAAATATTCAATGAAAGCCTTTGTTGGCATCTCTTAGGTAACTTGATACACCGAGAAGAAAGAATGACCCAGGGTCACTTCAGTAACACCTGTGATCGCCGCCCTGATAAAATGTCAGCATTTGTTGTGAGACAGGGAAAAATATCAACAGAATGATTTTTTTTTTTTTTTAACTGCAACTCAGGTGGGAGAATAAGAACCTGCCAAGTGGCATTGCTCTGCTGAGGGCACAGGTTATGAAGTCTGAGAGGAAATAGTGTTTTTTTGAAAAAGGTGAATGGCCACAACCGTGCCAACAATTTGAGAGAGATTTCCTGAGAGAGGGAGATTCACTCAGAGATTGGTACAAAGGTGGCTTAAGCCTCTCCAGACAGCCGAGCTGGAGTCCAGCTGCTGGCTGGGAGCATCAGGCAAGGTCCTCCAGGATGCCTCTGTAGTGTCAGAGAATCAGAGAATGGTTTGGGTTTGAAGGGATTTAGATGGGATATTGGGAAGAAATTCTACCCTTTGAGCGTGGTGAGGCCCTGGCACAGGTTCTCATCCCTGGAAGTGTCCAAGGCCAGGTTGGATGTGGCTTGGAGCAACCTGGGATAGTGGGAGGTGTCCCTGCCCATGGCAGAGGGTGGGACTGGATCATCTTTAAGGTCTCTTCCAACCCAAACCATTCTGGGATTCTCTGGTTGCTTGGAGAAGGAGGGATTATGGCACGAGCTAAAGCAACCCTGGGGCTGCTTTGGTTCACACCCTCCTTGCAGCAGCCCTTGTGTCAGGCATGGAAAGGTCTCACGTAGGAATATCAGGGTCTCTGTGGGCTCTCTCGAGGGGAATTTTCCCTCCTCCCTCCCCTTCTGCATCTCCATGCACAAGCCACCAGGCCAGGAATAATTTACTCCCTACACCCAGAGCTACATCTGTACCCACAAACTGAGCAGCTCTTTTTTGGGCCTGGAGGGAAACTGCTATGATCTGATCATCTCTCTGCTGCTGAAATCCAGAAAAGGGAAATTTATCCCAAAACCTAGAATCATAGAGTCCTAGAACTGCCTGAGCTGGAAAGGACCTTTGGGATCATCCTGTTCCACCCCCTTCTGGTAGGCCTGTTTGGCTTCTCTCCCACCACCTTCTTTTCTCTGCAGCTTTTGTGGTTTTGTTGCTTTTCTGTGGGGAGGGAAGTGGGGTGAGAAGTGGGAATTGTCTTGATCTGCTTTTCCAGCCCTGCCTGCTCCTGTTCCCCAGACTGATTCCCACACCAGTGTTCACCTCCTTCCTTCGCTACCCACAGCATCCTGTGGCAATGGATTTTCTTAATTACGAGTTAGATTATTTTTTTTAAAGAATAAAAGACCTCTTTTCTCTCATTACTTCTGAATCTTCCACCTTTCCAAGCCAGGTGCCAGGGGAGAAAAAAATACCTCCAAAACACTTAGATCATTAGCTTGGAGGTGGTAGTTCTCTCTCCTGTGGGAAACCATGGAGGTCCCATCCTGAGAGCCACTTCAAATCACCGAGATAAAATAAGCCACAGGGGAGGTGGAGACTGTCGTGGACCAGCTCTGATTTATGCAGGCTGGAAACCCAGGCTGAGTATTTGGGGATCAGTTATTTGGTGTTCTTTTAATTGGTCCTTTCCACCTCTAATTGCTCCATCTCCCTGTGGCTGCTGCCTTATGAGCAAAATTAATTTGGGCTTTGTTTAACGTTGACATGGAGGCTCTGAAGCCTGACGGTTACCCAAGCCAACAGCCTTGGCACGGCTTTAATTCCAGTTTCCTGGTGCTCCTGAAAACACGAGCAGGCACAGACTTTCTCGATTGTTAAAAATTCCCCAACCTGAGCTGGTATTTTTTTAAGATGCATTGCTGGCTTGGAAGATCCCCGTCTCCCTCCCAGATGGAGCACCTCTAGATGAGTTCACAGAATCACAGAAGCAGCTAGGTTGGAAAAGACTTTTGAGATCATCAAGACCAACCTGTGACCCAACGCCACCTTACCAACCAGACCATGGCACTCAGTGCCACATCCAGCCTTTTTTTAAACACCTCCAGGGATGGTGACTCCACCACCTCCCTGGGCAGCCCATTCCATGCCCAATTGCTCCTTCTGTGAAGAAATTTTTCCTAATGTCCAGCCTAAACTTCTCCTGGCACAGCTTAAGGCTGTGTCCACTCATCCTGTCCCTTGTTCCCTGGGAGCAGAGCCCGACCCCTACCTGGCTGCCCCTCCTGTCAGGGAGTTGTAGAGAGTGATGAAGTCTCCCTGAGCCTCCTTTTCTCCAGGCTGAGCGCCCCCAGCTCCCTCAGCTGCTCCTCACAGGGCTTGTGCTCCAGACCCTTCACCAGCCTTGTCACCTGTGCCGGAGCTTGCAGTCTTCTGATCCTTGGATTATAATTTCCCAGCGCAGAGCTCCAGCACATGCAGCACACAGCAACCAGGAACAAGCAGCTCAGCAGCTCTTAACCTTTGGCTCCTCCCAGGGCTTGATTTATAGGGCTAATGCCCGCCCTGCAGCCACAGCTGTTTGTGGGAGGTTAATGAGCCAAAAATTGGATCCTGATGTGTGGATCCTGGTCTAACTGGATCCTGGTGTGTGGATCCTGGTCTTGAGTGAGAGTTTGGTTAGTGCATACCAACAGGGTTTAAATACATTATACAACAGTCACCCCTCTCTGGACACATTCAAGCACCTCAACATCCTTCCATTCCATGCTCTGGTGAAGCCTCGAGCAGGAGGCAGCAAATTTGCCACTAAAAACCCTCTTCCCTCCCCGCTGCAGGCAGAAATGCGTCTGCAGGACCAGCAGCTGGCCAGGCAGCTCATGCGGCTGCGCAGCGACATCAACAAGCTGAAGATCGAGCAGACGTGCCACCTGCACCAGCGCATGCTCAACGATGCCACCTACGAGCTGGAGGAGAGGGACGAGCTCGCCGACCTCTTCTGCGACTTCCCCCTCGTGAGCTCCTTCAGCCTCTCCACGCCCCTCAAGCTCATCGGGGTCACCAAGATGAACATCAACTCCCGCCGGTTCTCGCTGTGCTGAACGGGGGGGAAAGGAGAGGGAAGGATGGGGGAGAAAGAGGGAGATGGGTCTCTCTGCCTCACGGCTGGGTGAGGAGAGGCCAACAAGGAGTAGAGGGAATGGGAGCAAACGGGGGACCTGCAGCTGGTCTTGGTGGCAGCGCAGAGGTGGGCACTGGAATGGCCCTGGGATGCTCGTGGGGAAGGCAGGACCTGCATGGAGGAGGCCTGGAAAGCATCCAAACCCAACACATGCACTCAGCTCCTTTGGCAAGTCCCTTCTCCTCCTCTTCCCCCTGCAGGACACAGCTCGGTGTAGGTGGCTGTGCTCAAAAATGAAAGGAGGGGTCGAAGATGAGCCACAAAGCAAAATCCCTCTTCCCTTCCCCTTTCCCTCTTCCCAGGCTGGAGCAACAATGTTGCTCTCCTCCATGGATGTCTCCTTGGGCACCAACCCTCAGCCTCTGCTGCTCCAAGTGCTGGGTCCATGGGGCTATTTCAGGTGGGAAGTTGATTTCCAGGGGGAAGGAGCCCTCCCAGCAAGCACAGGGCTGTGGGTTAAATGGTACTGGCCCAAGAAGTGGTGAGAAGACGTGTTTGTTGGATTGCTCCGTAGAGTCCAGGGCACTACAGCTTCCTTTCGCCTGTGGTATAGATTATGGATTCTCCATGGGCACATTCAGAGATTCCAGCAGACCAGAAGTTTCCTTTGTGACCTGGAAGTCATACCCAGAGCAACACACGTTTCTGATCCTGTTGGATCCCGTTGTCAGCCACAAGACACCCTGTGGCTCTCCCTGCAAAAGAGGAAATGTCGTACCCAAGACATCGCCTATCAGAGAAATCCCCAGGCTGACACCCCCCAACAGCAGCACCAGCAAATCCTGGATCCTCTGTAGCAACACGCATCCATCAGAGAGAGGAACTTCAGGAGGAGAAAAGGGACTTTTGGGTAATGAACTCAAAAAGGGACATGAAATTGAAGGGAGAAATTGCTGTGATGAGCTTTGGACCTGCAGCAACACGGGGGGTTCCCTCCCTGCCCAGCAGAATGTGAGATGGATGCTGGATTTTCTTGCCTTTCAGTGCACACAGCTGCCTGTACCTGGCACGGGAGGCAGAGACCTCTGGTGCTGCCCAGCAAGGGCAGGGACTCCAGAGGCCTTGCCATGGCAATTTTGGGACACTTGGCACCCAAGACAGTACAGATCAAGCGTGGGTGCCTTCAGGCTCTCCCTCCTGTGCCCACACCGCTCCTGACTCTGTCAGGGTGGAACAATCCTGCTCGTGGTGTCCCTGCCCATGGCAGGAGGGTTGGAATTGAATGATCTTTATGGTCCCACCCAACCCAAACCGTTCTACGAACCCAGCCCAGCTCTGCTCCTCACCGCGTGCCTGAGCAGGAGCAGCTCTTGGCTGAGCAGACCTGGCTGTGCCCACAGCACCAGCCCAAGGCCTGGGAAGGAGCAGGAGGAGCAATCCTGCTGCTCTGGAAGCTGTGGCTGTGTCGATGTGCCTGTAGCTGTCTGTGAGCTCTGTGTGTGTGTGTGTCAGTCGCTGTGTGTGCGCATCTGAGCCCGCGGGACGCCTCTCCTGGGAGGCTCCGGGCTGGGTTCTTGCCTTTGTTCCGAAACGTGACGGGAACCGGGATCTGGCGAGACTCTGATGTGCCTGGGAGGATGCAATGAGGCTTCCAGACCTGGGGGTTCCACAGGGAGTTTTAGATTGGTGCAGAGAAGACAAATAATTTGTGTGCCTCCACAGGTCTCTGTGGGAGGGACAAATTAAGGGGTTCACAGACGTGTGGGGCTGGGGACTCTGGAGCTGAGATTGGTCCTCCATCCCCCACAACCCGTGGGTGATGCCTCCCCATCCTCTCCAAAGCTCCCTGAGTATCTTTTCTTTCTGCTAAGGAAGAATTTTAGGCACCAGAGTTTTATCTACACCATCAGCACCATGCTTGGATGCTGAATCTTGAGCTCCCCGGGTGAGGAAGGTTTATTTTGGGTTGTGACCAGACTGTCACTTGGCCTCTGGACGAGACAACCAGCCACGGTTCCGTTTAGTTTACTAGAAACAGCCTTATTTCCCCATGGACATCTTGGAAAAAAAAAAACAACCCGCCCACCTCATTAAAATTCTTCTTTGTTTACTTTTTTCATACAAAATAAATCAGTTTGTGTCCCACATGTTGATTTTCAGAGGCGTTTTCAATCAGAAGATAGAGATGATGGTTTTTCAGTGAAAAGAATGCCTTGGAAAGGGGGATTGTTTCTCTCTAGGGTCAGCTGGAGTCGAGTACAGGGTGGACCTGCCTTTGGGCTCTTAGCCAAAAGCAGGAGGTTAATTCAAGCACAGTCCTAGGGGGTCTTTACACGTGGCATTGGAAAATCAGACGTCTGGGTTCCAGACATGTATTTTCTGCATTAAGGGGGATGAGGGATGGGTGTAACTGCCAGCTGTTTGTCGAAATGCACATTTTTTTAATTATAAAAGCTCTGTCTGTATTGATTTGTGCCTCTGGTCTCTCACTGTGCTGGGGAAGCACCAGGATGGTGCGTTCCAGGATTACAGGTGTGCCAGGTTTGTTCCTGGCAGGTTTTTGTATCCACTCACACCCATCAGCTCCAGCTGGCAGTCCAGGAGAGAAGGGAGGAGAAGAGGAAAATCAGGTGGGAGCACTTATGGTGTATTTGGACAAAAATGTATGGGAAAGAAATCAAAAACAACAACAACAACAACAACAAAATCACTTTTTTATGCTTTGTGTTATTCAGCCACTGAATAAAAAGTGGGTCCAGGCACTTAAAATGTATCAGGGAGGAAAAAAATAGATAGAAATAGGTCTGATTTTTGCTGAATTTTGTTTTAAAATAAAGAGTCACCCAAATGTTGGGTCAGCTTTGAGGAACATGAGGAGAGGTCATTGCTGCCACCACAAAATTCCCAGAAAGGAGCCCACAGGTCTCAGAGCCACGTTCACTTCCCCAGATGCCTGGAGAGAAAAGCAGGTGGAAACCAAGGCTGATCCCTCTGAGATCCATTCTGAAAATGCGTTTTTGTGGACCGACAAATCAAAGCTGCATCTCCATCTGGAGCACCAGTGGCTGCTGCTCCATCTCTTGGAAGCAGGAATCTTCTGGGCACTGATTCAAGTGTTGTCCTCAGCCACCCAGTGAGACACGTTCCCCATGGAATGGAAGAGCCAGTTTGAGGCTAATCCATGGGAATAATTAACTGCATTTTTAATTTAGGTGGTCAGACTGGAGGACCATAGATTTTTCCAGGCCATCTGGAAGATAAAATTTCAGATTATTTTCTCGTGCCCCCAAAAAGCTCAATGCAAATTTTCAAGGGGGAGAGGGGGGAAAATCGATGTAGCATTTTAATTGGATAAATTTGGCTTTTACTCACAACTTAAATACTTCACTTAAAATTCTTTGCTTAGGAGGAAATTTTTCCCTGTGGGGGTGGTGAGGCCCTGGCACAGGGTTGCCCAGAGAAGCTGTGGCTGCCCCTGGATCCCTGGAAGTGTCCAAGGCCAGGTTGGATGGGGCTTGGAGCAACCTGGGATAGTGGAAGGTGTCCCTGCCCGTGGCAGGGGGTGGGACTGGATGATATTTAAGATCCCTTCCAACCCAAACCATTCTGGGATTCTGCAAAAATAGTTCTAAAAATCTTAAATTACAGCTGAGACATTAACACTTCATTTTCATTCAAACATTGTTTTGCTATTAACAGTCAAAAATTTTTCCTTGGAAGAGCCTTAATAAAACTTTTCCACTTTCTCTTTTTCAGCTAGACCCAATCCCTGAAGTTTTAGTCAGTCCAAAGCCCTACCTTTTCAGCATGGAGAAATCAGTTAAAAATTAATTGGTGCAGATTTCTTTCTTCTTTTTACTTCCTTTGGGTCAATTAAGAGGAAGCACAAAGCAATTTTGCACATTTTACCTCACGATCAGCTGGCTGTTCTCTCTGGCACGGCTGCCATGACCTAGTAATGGACAGGACCTTGCTCGTCTGTCACAGCCCCAAAGCAGAAATGACGAACAGGGTCATTGTTCCCAGGAAAGTGTCTCATTCCTCACTCTTCTGGCACTGGGAAGTGCTATCCCACAATCAGTGAGTGATTCGAGGTCTCCCACAGTCACCCCCATAAAACCTTAATTAAATTCGGTGGAGACACGGTCACAGAAATGCCACACTGGGTCCCCTTGCACCAGGAAAGCCAAGAAATGACACATTTGGGGACTTAAAGGCTGAATTTTCAGACTGACTCTGCTGCACAGGATTTCAGCTATCACAGTTTAACCTTTTTTATAGATACAGATGATGTAGACATGGATATATATATAGGAAAAAATCCCAGCTGGAGTATTCCCAGCACCTCGTGGGTTTATTTCACAGCCTGACGCTGTCAGCTGAGTGGGTTTTCCTTCAGATCAAGGCAGACAGGAGGAGGGGGAAGGAAAAAAAGAGGCATTGCAAGGAGGAGGTGGCAGGCTCCACTCCAGAAGTGGAGTCAGACTCGCTTCCCCCGCTGCACGTTTTACAACCAAGGGTTGTGTCTGAGGGGATGCACACACAACATCCCAAAACCCGGGGAGAAATCACCCCTCTGGCATCACTCATAAACCAGATGGAGCCGTGCAGCAGCTCCAAGGAGGAGCAGCACCCAGAGATGTCCAAACGGCTCCTAAGACCCTCACTCATGTCCGTGTGACCTCTGGAAAACCTGGGAAGCTGATTGGCACCGGCACATCCCTCCCCTCTCCAGGCACGGCACACTCCTGAGTCCCGGATGATCACACTCACTCCTGGGAGCCCCAGGTTCTAATGGTTGGGAAGTTAAGGTGAAATGTCAATGTGGAATTTAAGGTAAGCAATGATCGAATCTGGGGAAAACTCCTGATTTCAGCCTTTCATCTTTTCAATCCATTTTATGAAGAAGGATCAAGAAACCACCTTTGTTCACTCATCATTCAGAGCAGCCAAGACCTGGACTGGCCCCATCCTTGCAGAAGATGGACATTACAGAGTCCTTGTGGTCAGACAAACCATTCTGGTCACTGCTGCCCTCAGCACTAAATGTGCTTTAAAATGCTCTGGGGCAGCCACTGAGAGGGGTCTGCAGTGCCAGAGCTGTGGCTGCCCCATCCCTGGAAGTGTCCAAGGCTAGGCTGGACAAGGTTTGGAGCAACCTGGGATGGTGGAAGGTGGAGGCTGGAATGGGATAATCTTTATTTTCCCTTCCAACCCAATCCATTCTGTGATTCCATGAGGATGCTCAGTGCTCCTTCCCCGACCCCCCCTCTCCCCTGCGGCTGTCTCAGCTCCCCCCAAGAGGGGGATGAGGGGGAGGAGGGAGGTTATTACACAATGTTTTTGTTCCACTGACAATTTCCCTCTGCCAGCTGGAACAGGCTGCTCATAAATTTCGGCTTTCTGGAGGGGTTTCAGGAGTTTTGCATTCTCAGATCATTGTCTGCCTTTCCCAGGAACAATGGGGGTAGGAGGGAGCTGCTCCAGAAATGCCATGTGCTACAAGGGGGTCTCTCTTGGATAGGGCTTGCTCAGGGGGGCAGAGGGAGTTGCCCTCAACTGCTTCAGCTCCCAGCCTGGGTAGCCAAGGAGGCAGCTCAGTGGGAAGCAGGAATGCTGCTGACAGTGCCCTGTGCAGATCTGCAAAGGTCAGCTCCTTCCTGCCACCCCAGAAAGACGATTGGAGGGGTTTTCCTCTAATTATAAGGTGGGAAATGAGACGTGGGATGCCCCACGCTGGGGGTGCTCAGCCTGAGATGCAGCTGCGCACCTTCTGGACTCCCAGGTGTGAACACCTTGGCAGGCTCAGCGCGTCCTTCACCACCCTGGAAGCTGCTGGGACTGGGATTTCAGAGAAAATCTTGTCCTGCAGGTGAGTTAAAATTGAAAGCCTGTTGCAAGGCTTCTAACCAGATCAGAGGGATCAAGTTCCTAATTCTCTCCAACTCATCTGTGAAGGCAGCAGCCTTTCAGAGAGCTCTGTCCCCTTCCCGTGCTGCCAATTCCAGCCAAAGCTTGGCTTGCCAAGGGTGGGCTCTGCCTGCTCCATGAGGTTCCTGGCATGGTGCTGGTCCAGCCCAACCAGCACTGTCTCCAACAACGAGCAGGCTGGGTTCAGGAGTTGTGGGAGCCAGGGATCATCCCAAACTGCCAATCTGGGTGCTGCTACCTCTTTGGGGGCATGAGGATTTAACCACATCAACCTGCCTGGGCTGTGCCAGCTGGAACCCTGGGCACAGGAACGACCCTGGTGCTGTTCAGGTCACCCACAGAGCTGCAGCAGCTGCTCGAGGGAACTCAGCCAGGGCAGAGTGCAACAATCCTTCCTTAGAGAGAGCAGTCACCGAGGACTCAGAAATCCTGCGAAGGGACAATTCCCCAGTGCATTTTTAAGCCAAGGCTGCAGGGACAAAGTCTTCTTGACTAGTGACACACAAACCTCTCCCCCAGAGGTGGAATCGCTTGTTCGGATGGGAACAGCAGGAGCTGTGCTTCACCAGCAACCAGGACCCACCCTCTGACCTAAGGCCAAGTGCCCAATCTGATCAAGTCCGTGTTATTAATTACAAAACAGCAGCCACAGCCAAACGACGTCTTAGGAATGTCCTTGACCCATGAAAGCTCCCAAACTTGCCTGGGGGTTGTCTTCCTATGCCTAACCCATGCCAGGGACCGTGATGACCATTGAAATCCAGCACCTGGAAATACTCTCAGCCTTTTGGTTTGCTCCCAGCCCCAATACAGCCCCAGCACTGACACCAGCAAAGTCCTGAAGAAGTTATTTTTCCTTCTCTGGGTTTCTTCCAAGCCCACTCAGCACAGACAGAGGACCCCAGCCCTCTCAGACCTCCACAGAGAGGGTTGGCCAGCTCGTTCAGAAAGGTGGCTATAAAATCTTAATTATCTTCATTAGCTGCCAGCCTGCTCCGAGTTGCAGTCCCAAGGATGCCAGGATGTTTCCTAGTAACAGCATGCAATCAGCCAAAAAAGAGAGAGAATTATTTATCAGAGAGTTGCTTGCCATGCAGGAGGAGAGGATGGCAGAGGAAAGATGTCCCAGGGGCTCTGCAGGGAGGAGCTGCAGTCTCCAGCACCTCTGTGAAGGATGGCAGGGTGCAGCGCTCCTGGAAATCCCTCCTTTGGGCAAAAGACAACCACCAAAAAATCTTCCATGTGTCCCCTGGGTGGAAAAAGCCAGGATGTCAGACAAGAGCCAGGCTGAGCCCCTGCCCCGAGCTGAAAGGAACACTTCAGGCCAGGGGCTGGCTGCATATACCCAGCCATATTTCCTGGGAAAAGCCCTTTTTGGAGTTTTTCACCATTTTCCCATCCCAGCTTTGGGATGAACAAAGGCAGGGACTGATCTTGGTGCAGACAAAGCTCGAGATTTTCCATGTTCCTCAGGGTGAGGTGAAATTTGCCTCATTGTTCATGATTTCTTCCCAGTTCTGGCAGGGAACGAAAGGATTTAGCAACAGGATTTCAGTCCTGAGAGGTTTCTTCACGTCCTCAAAATGCCAGCCTTCCTCCTGGCCCCAATTCAGAGCTATTGCCACTGAAGAAGAAAAGCTGATTGCTTTGTGTGCTTTCTCTCACCTGGAATTCCCTGGAATTCTGTTTCTGCAGAGCAGCTCATGCACCAGCCTCCAGAAAACTAAGCTTGGAGTCTGTGAGTTTTGGTCTTCTTGCTCTTCCCATGTCCAGAAATTAACTCCCAGAGGACATGCTCCACGATTTTTCTAGGGTGTGAGGAGGAGCTGACCTCCAGAGCTCTCCAAACCGTCCTTTTTCCCTTTCTTAAGGTGTGCATAAAGCTTGGAGACACATGAGGGTGGGCAGAGATCAGACACCAGGAGTTTTTTGTAGGTGACAGGCAGCAGCCTCACAATCCCACCAGAGAGATCCTTTAGAGCACTAGGATGACTCTCATGGATGTAAATACATTTAATTTCACTAAGCAGCCCCTGGAATTTTATTTCTCCAGCTGCTGGTTATTCTCCTTCCCAAACTCTGCCGTTACGTGCAGGAGCTTGGAGCAAGTCTGACCTATAGGAACCGAGGCAAAAAGGGCCATTCAACCTTTCCCATAATCACCCTTTGTTAGGCTGTCCCTCCATCCAACAATCCACATGCATTTTCCCTCAAGTGTGCTGTTAAAGCACTTGCAAACCCCCTTTCTGCCACTCTTAGCATCCCTGGCCACTCTCTGCTCCAGCGGTCCTCAGCCCTCCAGCTTTCATCCCTAAGTACCCCAGCCTTGCATTTGCTCTCTTCTTTCATTTCCCCTCCTTATTTCCATTTCTTGTATGCTCCCTTTTAACAGCTCAGCTCGCTAAGAAGTGTCTTAATTAGCCAAGGAGGCTTTGTGCTGAAATTCCTGATTTTCATGTGCAAAGGCAGGGTTTGTTCCCAAGCTCTGAATGAGAGTTCTTTAAAAATAAATCAGCCGGCTGTCTTGGACACCTTCTCCCCTTCATAACAACCTCAGAGTTCCCAAAAAAATCTGAAGTCAACTCTCCTGAAATCCAAAGCCCTCAGCCTAGACCTCGGCTTCCTAAGCCTCTCTCCAGGTGCAAGTCCAGTTATTTCAGAGCTCTGGGAGCCCCAGCTGCCACCCCTGAGCCCAGCTGTCCTCTGCTCCTCCTTTTTTTATGTCCTCCTGACGAAGGACTCTCCCTGTACTCTGTGCTTGTGAAATCCCACCTGGAGCACTGAATCCACCTCTGGACATGGAATCATTGGAGCAGGTCCAGAGGAGGCCATGGAGATGCTCCCAGGGCTGGAGCCCCTCTGCTCTGGAGCCAGGCTGGGAGAGCTGGGGGTGTTCACCTGGAGAAGAGAAGGATCCAGGGAGACTTCAGAGCCCCTTCCAGAGCCTAAAGGGGCTTATAAAAAAAGAGGATGAACAACTTTTTACATGGGCAGAGAGTGACAGGACAAGGGGAACAGTTTTAAACTAGAAGAGGGGAGATTTAGATTGGATATTAAGAAAAATCCTTCAGTGTGAGGGTGGTGAGGCCCCAGCACAGGTTTTCCAGAGAAGCTGTGGCTGCCCCTGGATCTCTGGAAGTGTCCAAGGGAAGGCTGGACAGGGCTTGGAACAACCTGGGATAGTGGAAAGTGTCCCTGCCCGTGGCAGGGGGTGGGAATGGGATGACCTTTAAGGCCCCTTCCAACCCAAACCATTCTGTGATTCCATGGTTCTGGATTTATCCTTCCCTGGAGATGCTCAAAAGCCATCTGGACACAACCCTGAGCAAGCTGCTCTAGGGAACCCTTGGGCCAGGTGACCTCCAGTGTCCCTTCCAACCTAAACCATCCCGTGAGCCCCTGATTCTGTGAGCTGAAGCCAAGCTCTTGCACTTGCCAGAAGCTCAGCTGCAATCCTTCGGCCAGTGCTCGTGGCACGGGGGATTTTCAGATGCCCCCTCTGCACACACAGGATCACCCCATGTTTCCCAGCCTAGCCAGTGCCCAGCCCAATCTGTAAAAGACACAGGGACATGGTTTTCCTTGGTATCACCCTGCCTTCCTCCCACCTCGCTCTCACCCTTTATGATCTCCAGCCTGGCATCCCAGCCCAGAGGAAACACAGCTTTTAATGAGCTCAAGCCTGGCAGATCTAAGAGGTGCCACCGTGCCTCAGCCTCCCAGCGCTCCCAGCTCCTTTCTTTCCCTTCAGATCCCCGTGGAGTGTTTGCTCTGCCTTCCCCACTCCCCCCCTGCGCCTCTTTGTTCCCCTTTCACCGCTCCGCGGCCGCGGGGGTTTGATCACCTGCGGCTTTTTAATCCCGACGTGCCGCTCCCCTCCATGTCCCGGGCACCAAAGAAAGAAAGGTCCCCTTTGAGCTTCTCCCCGTTTTGTCTCCGGGCCCCCAATACCCTCCGAGAGCAGCTCTGCCCCATCCCCTTGAGCATCCCGCTCGCACAAAGCCCTCTTTGTGCCGGCCTGGGCTCCAGCCAGCCCGGGCTGCAGGCTCAGGCTTATCTTTAGGCAGAGCCAGCTTTACAGACTTCAGCAGGACCACTCCAACACCGAGTGGATCGTGCCAGGCATCCGAGGTCCTCCTGCAGCACTCAAAAACTCCCTGCCCCAGCCCTCACTGCCAAGAATTGCCCGTTTTTCCATGTTTTCACTGGAAGATGATGAGGGGATGATGCTCCTGCTGCCGTGGTTGTCTGCCATCGTTTACTGGCACTATCCAGGGGGAAATTGGGCTGCTTGGCCAGGCTTTGGGAAGCTCTCGCCAGCTCAGGATTCCTCGGGGGCTCACGCCAGTCTCCCAAGGTGATTGGCAAGGGGAGCAGGGGGAACAGCAGGAATCTCTGCCAATATGGGATGCAAAGGTTCAGTTCAACCTGTCCAGGTACCTGGGGGGTTCTGTGCACTGCAGGGGCCGATTCCCTCAGGGAAGGAGATGGGAGTATTCAAGGGCTGCTCTTAAAATGGTTTTCATGTGTGGAGTGGGCTCAGTGAGAGAGGCCAGAGAGGGTTTGGGGGGATTCCCTCTAGCCTGGTTTTGCTTGGAAAGGAAAATTCCCCTGTTCCTATTGATTTATCCTCAGCAAGCTGCACTTGCAGGCCTCAGGCAAGGCATGGACCCCAGGATGGTTTTAGCCGGAATGTTCTGTGAGTCCCAGAGGTAAAAAGTGCTGCTTCACTGCTCCAGGAGTGCCCTTAACCCCAAAGGAGGCCACGCCAGAGTGCTCTTGTAGGGTCTTTTCTCAGGGGAACACCCTGATGTGTAAGTGCCAGGTGGTTGTTGAAAAGATTTTTGCAGTCACAGCCTGATTTTTCTCCCCCTGTGCCGTCTGCAGGTGGAAATCATCTCCTTGGGGGCATCAGTCCAGGATATTTACCCATCTCTAGAACAAGCCTAAATCCTGATAACACAAAGGTTCCCCAGGAAAAGGAATAAAAGTGTCCCTTACAGGTAAAGGGGAAAACTTGAATCCTCTGTTCCCCGGCCAGCTCTGCCCAGAGGGGGAGAGAAGAGCGAAGCTGCTCCCTCCAAAATCCAGGAGAGCAAAAAGTGAGGGCTTGAGGGATGTGCCAGCAGCAGACAAAGGCTTCCGAGCAGGGGAGGGAGCGAGGAGCTGGCTCCGAGGCTGCTGGCCGGGTTGCCATGGATTTTGTGCTAATCAGCCCCTTGCTTGCCGGGAAGAAGAGGGAAAAGGGAGGATTTTGAGCGTGGAGGAGCTGCCTCCCTACCTGAGCCGTGTCCTGCCACCATCTGCGCGGTGGATGTGCCAGAGCAAAGGGCCAAAACTCGCTGGAACGGGATATTTTGGGAAATGATGTCCCTGGCCGCGGCTCGGACCTGGCCGTGCTCTCCTGCAGGGCTGCCCGGATCGTGCCACCTTTGGGGTGTGAGCGGTGGGAAGGGGGGATTTACAGGAATGGACGGCAGGGGCAGGATTTGGGGGTGCCTGTGTGAGCTGTGGGACACCTCCAGACCCCAGATAAACCCCCAAAGCCCTCCTGTAAGCGTGCACATCAGCGTGCAAACCCGTGTGTGCTTCGCTGTGCCCCTGTGTGGGGGCTGGCACCGTGCCTGGGGCTCCCCACATTTCATGCTCATTTCCAGGATGTTTCCTTGAACAGACCAGAGGGGCAGAGCCAGGCTCTGGAGCTGAACATGGACCAGTGGACCAGTAGGAGGTTTATATTCGATATTAGGAACAATTTCTTCACTGAAAAGGTGCTCAGACATTGGAGCAGGCTGCCCAGGGCAGTGCTGATGTCTCCAGCCCGGGAGGGATTTAAAAGATGGATGTGGAACTTGGGGACATGTGGCAGCGGTGGGCTTGGCAGTGCTGGGGGAATGGTTGGACTCAAGGATTTTAAAACTCTTTTCCAACATAAATTATTTGCAGTGTTCCACCACTTCAGAGCGGCTTTTCATGTTTGCAGTCTCTTGGACATGGATTTATATACTAAAAAAACCCCAAACCCAAACAACAAACAAACCCACAAAACCTTAAAATCCAGATAACATGAAAAATATAAAACAGACAAACTACTCAGTAGCCTGAAAAATATAAAATACACAAGTTTCTCTGTAGCTTGTAATCCTCCCTCTCTCCCTGGAGCACTTTTTGGGACATCTGTTGACATGCACAGAGATCCTGTGAGAAGAACTGGAACAGACTTCCCAGGGAAAGGGTGGAATCACCATCCCAGGATGTGTCCAAAAGCCGTGTGGATGTGACATTTGTGGACATGGGTCAGTGGTGGGTTTGGTAGTGCTAGGGGAACTGTGGGACTCTATGATTTCAAAGGTCTTTTCCACCTTAAATAATTCAAAGTTTCTATGATTTTATGTCCGTGCTCCGGGACGGGGTTCCAGCCCTGGGGACCTGTGTCCCGTTCCACTATAAAAGGGGAAGCCGGGAAGGATTCTTTGGATAGATTTTTCTGACGAAAAATAAAGCACAAACACGGCAGTATTACATCTGAAAACCGTTTATTGAAATAAAAAATTTTTAAAAAAGACAAAACGAAAAACCCCAACTAAGCGTTCTTATTAAAAAAAAAAAAAGGGGGGGGGAACAGAAAAAAGGAGCAGAGAGAAAAGAGAGAGGGGGAGAAAGAAACAGAAGGCAGGGGACAGCATTACCGCAGAACCCCGGCTCTCTGTCAGCATCGGTTCGGCAGACGGAGCGCGCGTGTTGCGAACCGCGGAGCGTTCGCGGAGCTGCAGCGGCAGAGGCCGGGCGCGATTTCCAAGCGGCGGCGGCGGCGGCAGCAGCAGCGGCAGCAGCACCGTGCCTCCGACGACGGCTGCGGACGGCGGCCACGAGCTGCAGACAGCGGCTGCGGACGGAGGGTGAAAAACACAGTGGCGACGGCAGTCGCTGTCAAATGCCGAATGCAGGCGGCGGCGGCGGCTGCGGAGCACGAGATCCTCACGGCGACAAGCCAGTGCCCGGAATTGGCACAGCAGGGCGAAGCAGGCACGGGCAGGGAGACAGGACCACAGGGGAGAGGGCGCGAAGGCGGGAGCAGAAGGGGCCAAGCTGACCCTTCAAGCGACCCAAAGCAAAAAGACAAGGCAGCCCTCGCGGTGTTGCGGCTGGCTGCTTGTATGTGCCCCCAAACTCCTCCCTCAGCTCGGCTTCGCGGGCCCGTTTTTGGCGGGCATTTTTCGCGGGCATCCGGGTACTCGCCTTCACCAGCAGGCGTGTGAGGGGTGGGGGTGGAGCTGCTCGCAGTCTGATCATGGAAGCTTTCTGTGCCCTGATTGTCTGCCGGGTGAAGCCTCTCTGGGTACAGGGCAACACAGTTTTTTTACAGGAGTTTTCTTCACCTCATTTGTGACATATGTTGAGGCATATATATTGGTCCCTTTCAACCTGTCAACCCATGGGCTGTCCGATGTGTCTGTGACCTCCAGCTCCCTTGTCCCTACCTCCGTGGAGCCTCTGTGGCCACAGGGGATGCCCAGGGACAGGGGACAGCCCCGCTGCTCCCGGGAGCCCGTGCCAGCACAGGCAGGCTGGAGAGAGGAGATCTGTGCTGGCTGTCCTTGGGGACAGCAGGTGAAGGGCATCTCTTTGGAACTGAAATAACACCCCAAGGGCCACTGTCAAAAGATAGATCCTCCTGGGAGATTTAATTCCCAAATCCTTTTTTCTTCCTTTACACCAGTCTTCCAAGCCTCCTCCTTGCACTGTTGTCTCCCAGGGAGGTTTCCTCCTCTCCCCTCCCAAGCATCCTCTCCAGCACCATTTTTCCTTTGGAACGCCCTCGGTTGCGGGACTGAGATAAGGGCACAGGCTTGAAAAGGATGCAGATATTCTTCCTCCATCCTGCCTTCCACCTGGCTCCAGGGCCTGCTGCTCCAGCCCCTCTGGAGGGCTGTGTCCGTGCCACAGGGAGCTCTGCTTGAGTAAAGAGCTGCTTGCTGGCTCACGTTCCAGTTTCTCCTTTCTCAGCATCCCAAACAGTCAAATATTTGCCTTTCCTTGCAGCATCTCTTTGTACAAACAAGGAGGAGGGGGAGTAGAGAATGGTCTCAGCTCGCCCAGCCCATCTGTCCCCTGTATCACTGTGGAGCTCTTTAAAAGAAAGGACATAATTACAGAAGAAATAAAGAATAGCTGTGCTGGTCCTGCTCTGCTGTTGAGTTGTGTTCCCAGATATTTCTCTGCTCCATTTAGTGCTCATCCGGCGCTGGCTGTATCCCAGGAAATCCCTCTTGGCTGCTGTGGGGTTTGGAGCACCACAGACGTGCACACTCCAAGCCTGCAGCAGGCAGGAGCCAATTTTGGCACTGCAAGGCTGTTGAGGGATGGAGACCCTGCTGCCCAAAGCTCTTCCGGGCTCCACATTCCTTTTTATTCCTGGATTTTCCATAATGGCTCTTGAGATACTCCTCCAATTCTGCTGCTGCAAAATCCAGAGCTGATAAGGAGGCAGGCTGGGCTTAAAACACACAAACCTGGGCTTAGAGGACCTCTGAACTTTTTAAAACCGCAGCAAAATCTTCCAGCGCTGTCACTTCCGTGGGCAGCTGCTTTGCACTCTGAGGCTGTGGAGTTCAGGTGCCAAAGCCCAAAAACCAGAGGTTTGGATCACCCTACACAAATCCATGGTTCTCCGTCCAGGTCCTGCAGGATGAGTGGCAGCATCCCAAGAGCCTTTACTGGCCCATCAGCTGGGGCAATCCTCATCATGGCAAGGGCCAAGTGGGCACAGGATTTCAGTGGGAAGGGGTGAAGGCACCGTGCCTCCTCAGGATCTCATTTTGGAGGATCTCATCTTCACCCTGGGCCCCGCTTTTAAGCTTCTGACATCAGTGTGAGGTTTTCCTGAGTGAGACTCCATTCAATTCCTGTGGATAGGCCAACCCTGCATGAATTTCTCTCACCCCTTCCTTGAATCTCCACAACCCCTGAGGAGGATGCAGCAGTCCAGGAGTCAGGAGCTTTTTAAGGCTTTTGCTCAAATCCAGACTGGGAGTTGGGGTGCTTGGGCCAGTACTCAGCCTCCAGAGCCAGGAGCAGCCATTTGTCACCACACCACCATGGATTCATCCCTGGAACGGGATTCACTGTGCTCCCAGTTCTTCCCAAAGGATGCCTGAGCTGGGAGGCTGAGAAGTGGGAAGGACCAGAGCCACTCTGGTTTTTGAAACAGCAGCATCATTTCCAAAGCCAGCAGCTTCCAGATCAAGCTAAAAACAACCCCAGGTGAATCCCCTGCTCCTCCTCCTTCTCCTCCAGCATTCCCAGTTCCGTTTTGCCCCAGGAAGGGAACTTGGAGCAGGAATTTTGCTCTGGAGAGTGAAGGGAGGCAGGAAAGGGGGGTTGCAACCCCAGACAAAACTGGGTTAATTCAGCATGGAAAGGTTTTTGTCTCCCCATTGCTCCCCTGCCAAGGGAAGAGTGTGCTCCTTCCCCTCTCCATTGGTATTCCGAGCTCATTCACTGCAGTGGGAGCTGCACAGCCGCCAGCCGGGCTGGGAAGCACATCTGCATCATGATGTAGTCAGAAATTTGGGTCTCCAAATCAATTACTGACCTTTTGCTGCTCCAGAAATTGCTCAGGATGCATTTGCATGCTGGGTGTGGGGAGAGGGAGAGGCTCAGCCTCGTTTTCTGCTTCCCTGCTTCTCCGGCTGCCTCAGAGGCAGAGCTGTGGTTTATTTTTTGGATCTGATTAATTGCGCCTTGCAGAATTTTCCCACTTGTCCTGATTTCCCTTCTCCTGGATTGCTGATGCACAAGCTGCTTTTGGAGAGTTTGTTTCATTCCTACGACACTCAAGAATGACGCTGGTTGTGTATCCCACTGTTGCCCACCCCCTCTTCCCCCCAAACAACTCTGGAACCTCCTCATCCCGGCCAGATTTGATGGACCAGTGACCCTCAGAGATGTCACATTCCCACAAATGCTTCTCAAGTGCCTTTCCACCAGTGCACTTATCCAGAGGAGACTGAGAGTATTGGGTTGTTCAGCCTGGAGAAGAGAAGGCTCCAGGGAGACCTCAGAGCCCTGTCCAGTGCCTAAAGGGGCTCCAGGAGAGCTGGAGAGGGACTTGGGACGAGGGCCTGGAGGAACAGGACAAGGGGGAATGGGTTCAAACTGGAAAAGGGGAGATTTGGGTGGGATATGGAGAAGGAATTGTTCCCTGTGAGGGTGGGGAGGCCCTGGCACAGGATGCCCAGAGAAGCTGTGGCTGCCCCTGGATCCCTGGAAGTGTCCAAGGCCAGGTTGGATGGGGCTTGGAGCAGCCTGGGATCAGAGAAAGTGTCCCTGCAAAGGATGGGAATGAGATGATCCTTAAGATCCCTTCCAACCCAAAAATATTCCATGTTTCCAGGGTGCTGGACACTGACTATATCCACACCAGTGAACTGACCAGTGCCTGGACTTGTCCCCTGGCCCAAGACACCCCTGGCTGTGTCAAGTGGCCATGAAGGAGCTGGGTATGACAACTACAGACCTGTCTTTCCCCAAATCCTGGGGAGCAGGGGATGAAACCCTCCGTGAATCAGTTTAAGACTGGTAATGTGAATTAGCTCTTGGCACAGTGGGCATCAGAAAATATAAGGGTGTTGGGGAAAGGGGAGGAAATAGCAGCAAGGCCATGAATAAATGTTAAAGAGCAGGCTGGGTGTCCTCGCTGGCATCCCTAACTCCAGGGATGAGGATGCAAAGGAAGCACTCAAGGATGAGCCCGTGGAGAGCTCCTGCCCATGGATTAACAAGCTCTCCCTAAAAAGCATCTCTTTGGCCAGTGTGGGCTCAAGGGACCATGCTGTGACCCTGGAGGGATTTCCTACATCCGCTCCTGCCTGTACCGACCAGATCCTCACAGTCCCTCTTGGGGCTGATGCTCCTGTGCCCAAATTGCTGTGGAATCACATCCCAAGGGACCCCACAGTCCAAGGGAGGCAGATGGGGGAAGGCAAAGGTGTCTCACAGTGCCCAGAAATCCTGCAGGGAGGAAGACCTTGGAAAACTGAGGAAGCTGAGGTCTCATGGGGAGACAATTTCCCGCTGGGAGCAGCAGTCCAGCTCCATCTGCATCACGTGCGGAGCGGAGCGCCGGTGTTTTCTGAGCCGTGAACAGGCAGAGCCTGGTGTCGTTTGTCTCAATGAACTGATTATTAATCCTTGCAGCCAGGAAGGGATGATTTTGCATTTCCTTGGCAGCATCATGTGCTGGCAGGAGAGGAAAAGGCAGGAATGTCGGCTCTTCCCTCCTTTAGAGAGGACATGGACACCCAGGCAGAGCCAGAGGCTGCTCAACCATCCAAGGAGACACTGAGGAAGCAGCTTGGGGGGGTCTGGTCACTGCCAACTCTCAGATCTTCCTAAATTAGAGGAGTGAAGCCTGATCTTTTCACGGAGAAAAAAATGAGCCAGCAAGGAAATCCAAGCCTGTGTTCCCTCAGAAATCCCTACACACACGAACAAACCTGCCCACGCCCACGGTGTCAGATAAATAAGGGAATACAGGGAGGTTTCTTTAGTTCTCCCAGGGTTTTGGCCTCAGCTCACTGACAGAGCTCAGAGCATCTCCTGGATAATATCAGTGCTTGTATCACATTCCCAGCAGGCACCGAGGGGGCTCGGGAGCTGCTCCCTTCCTCAGATAAAAGATCAGCTTTGGAGGATTTTGGGGTTTGATTATTTCAGTTTCTGTTAAATCCTCTCCTTCTTTTCCTGGTTGTTTGGAGCTCACAGGAGAGGGAGGGTGGAGGGAAATGCCCTCGTCGGGTGAGTGTCAGTGGTTGCAGGGTGGATTTGGAGAAGAGGGGAAAATACAACAGGAGTCAAAGCACAAAAGGACCCCTGAACCTTCGTGTTCACCCCATCCCCATCCCTCTGTGGTGGGGAATCCAGAGCTTAAACTGAGCAAACTGGTGGAGCTCAAAAGCTTCATTGAAGTTACTCAGATTCTTGCCCTGCATTGAAGTATCCCTTCTGGAACTGTTCCTTGAGGGAATTTCACAGAACCATGGAATGGTTTCGGTTGGAAGGGAGCTTAAAGATTGTCCCATTCCACCCCATTGCCATGGGCAGGGACACCTTCCACTAGCCCAGGTTGCTCCAAGTCCCGTCCAGCCTGGCCTTGGACACTTCCAGGGATCCAGGGGCAGCCACAGCTTCTCTGGGCACCCTGTGCCAGGGCCTCCCCACCCTCACAGCCAGGAATTCCTTCTCAATATCCCATCTATCCCTGCCCTCTGGTAGTGGCAAGCCATTCCTTGTGTCCTGTCCCTCCATCCCTTGTCCCAAGTCCCTCTCCAGCTCTCCTGGAGCCCCTTTAGGCACTGGAAGGGGCTCTGAGGTCTCCCTGGAGCCTTCTCTTCTCCAGGTGAACACCCTCAATCTGGATGTACAAGGACACTTCTGGGATCACCTGAGTCAGCTCAAAGAAGGTGCTGAGCCCCAGGAAGACCAGGAAAAAGCAGAAGTGGCCAGTGCCAAAAGCAGAGCGAGGAGGAGGAACCCTCCTGGCTTTGCACATAACATTTTCAAGGATCACAATTTCCTTTATCACCTTTGGAGATGGGGGCAGGACATCCATTCCCAGGGAAAGGTCTGATAAGGCCTCTCTGCCTGCAGAGATGAAGGAAGGCAGAGGATTCGCTGAAAGGGTTCCTGCAACCTCAGCAACCTTTGAAAAATGGCCTTTGATCAGGAAAAAAGGCAAAGAAGCTCCATGAAATGGGTGAATCTTTACAGAGTTCGTGTTTGTGTCCCACAGCTGCAAGGCTTTTTTTACCCATTCACACAAGACTCCAAGATATTCCCATAATCCTTATTTTTTCTGCTTAAGTCCCTTTTATCTCCCAGGCGCAATTTTTCACTGCTTTCTCTCATCTGACCCTCTCTGCTCCCCATCCTTGCTTTCCTGGCTGTGGATACACCTTGTCCTGGCCTTGTTTGGAGAGTTCCAGGTGCTGGGCAAGAGCACAGAGGCACATCCTGGCTGCTGGATCTGTGCTTTAAGGAATATAAACAATCTCAGGCACTGCCACCCCCGCCCTTCCTTCAGTGCCAGCAGTGAAACATCTCCTGTCCTCCAGCCAGCAGCCGATTTTAGTTAAAACCTTCAAAAACCCCCGTCTTTGAGAGCTGCACCCCCAGACCAGCCATGGCTGTGATTTGTCACCTATTTCAGGTGACTAAACTTGCAGGCAAGCAAGTGACAAAGGTCAGCAGGTCATGTGGGCCCTTTTCTTCAGAAAATCCCCCAAAATCATAGTCTTGGAGCCTTGAGTTGGCTGCTGGCTCTGGTGTGGTTTCATTTCTTCCCAATGTTGCTGTGTAAACACTAATCAGTCCAAATTATTCACATCACAACTGTCGAGCATGGAAGCGGCATTAATGAGGAAAAAATAGGGAACAGCTTGGTGGAGCAGAACGTGTCCTTTGGCTGGAGGTTGGTGGCTCCCATCCAGCGCATGCAACTCACACCCCTTCCTCTTCCACAGGCCTTGGAAATCTGTCCTGCTGGGAGAGAGCTCTGGGACAGCTTGTCCAGCCCCAGGGTGCCCGGATGGCCAACCACCAAGGGATATTTCCCATCAGGAATATGAGTCCCTTGGGGTCTGACTCCAACGTGTTTTGAGTTGGGAGAGACCTTAAAGCTCATCCCGTTCCCACCCTCGGGACACCTTCCACTAGCCCAGGTTGCTCCAAGCCCCGTCCAACCTGGCCTTGGACACTTCCAGGGATCCAGGGGCAGCCACAGCTTCTCTGGGCACCCTGTGCCAGGGCCTCACCACCCTCACGGGGAACAATTCCTTCTCCATATCCCACTCAAATCTCACCTTTTCCAGTTTGAACCCATTCTCTGTGTCCTGTCCCTCCACCCCTTGTCCCAAGTCCCTCTCCAGCTCTCCTGGAGCCTCTTTAGGCACTGGAAGAGGCTCTCAGGTCTCTGTGGAGCTTCTCTTCTCCAGCTGAACACCCCCAGCTCTCTCAGGACAAGTCTCCGAAGCCCAGGACTGTGAAGAGCATGGAAATGACCATTTCCCTACCCAGTCCAGGAGCACCACGGCTGCAGAGCTGCATTTATTCATCACTGCCCCTGCCCGGCTCCACGTTAGAGCAGGGAGGTTATGCCAGACATGGGAAACAGGCTCCCATCCTTCCCCAAAATTTTACACAACATGGCCAGGCCCTTCCTGGCCTCCCTCATCCTTGCAGGTGTTTAAGACACACCTGGACATGGCCGTCAGTGACCTGATTTAATTTTACCTGCACTGAGCAGGACATGGAATGAGGTGAGCTCCATGAATTCCTTCCAACCCGAATTATTCCACGATTTTAGATTGCTGCTGTGGTTTGTATTAATAAAATAACCACTACCAGCCACCAGGCCAGGAACAAATTCCCCCCCCTGGGGGCTACATCTGGTGGTTGGTTTCTCTTTTAAGATAAACTTTTCCAGATCATTTTTGAACATCAGTGACAACAATACCTGGAATAGATGGGAACCACTCCCCCAGAAAGGTCCCGGCAGAGCCTTGCAGGAGGCTTTTCAAAGGTAGGAATGGGATCTCTTGGGGGCTGTTCAGATTCAGCAAGATTTTCATATTGGAGCAATTTTCCAAAAGCAAAGCAGGTGTTGTGGGTGGAAAGGGTAAAGTGGATTCTGAGGAGGGGCAAATTCACATCTTTGCATGGAAACCTGTTGTTCTATGGAGAAAGCCAGCCAGAAATCACCTGCATCCATCCCTGCATCCAACTGCAGCATGAACTAAAGCAGGAAACCATCAAGTCAGCCCTTGAAGCTGGTGTTTAAACTACCTGGAAAATATCCCAGACGTTAAACACTTGGAGCTGCTACAATAAGGTCAGAATAAGAGGAATTACACTTGGGAAGGGAAAGAATGAACCCATCAATCTTCAGCCTCAGGAAGAGCAATTTTAAAACCTTCAGGGGGAAGAATTTCAAATTTGGCTGGAGCACCGTGAAACGCTGCACCCAAGGTGTTTGGGTTTCCCTCCTTACTCTGCTGGCAGTCTCATTTTCCACCTGTCTGGCCCAGAAACGTGGAAAATCTAAGTGTTTTGCATTGTGGCCCTGCTCCTTTCTCCTCTGAAGTATGAAAAGATCCGTTGTCCCCATCCTTGCTTCAGAGGCAGCAGCATTTTGGAGGGACAGAAGCCAACGCCATGTCCAGAAGTTGGAGGAGGTGTTGGTATTTCCCAGAGACCGACTGGAACCCTGTTTTCCACCCAGGCTCAATTCAGCTGGGAAAGTGCTTAAAAATGGACTCACTTCCCAGAAATGTGGCAACTCCTTGCTGCAAGGTGCTGTTCCTACTGAAAGCTGAAATTGTTGGGATGCTGGATTATTTTGTGGCAGTGAAATTCCGTGTTGGTAAATGAGCGGATGGAAACAACAGATAAATTCAGGAATATTTTGAGGCAAAACTGAATCCTTCTTGGTGAAGGATATTTCAGGTTTGCCTTATCCTGTTGTGACAGAACAAGGGGTGATCGGTTTAAGATGAAGAAGGGTTGATTTAGATTAGATAAAGAGAGAATTTTTTTTACAATGAGGGTGGTAAAACACTGGCAAAGGTGAGAAGATGTGGCTGCCCCATCCCTGGAAGTGTCCAAGGCCAGACTGCGCTCAGAACAACCTGGACTAGTGGAAGGTGTCCCTGCCCCTGGCAGCGTTTTTGGACTGGACCACCCTTAAAAGGGTCATCCCTTCAAATCCAAACTATTCCGTGATTCCGCGATTCTCCGCAATCCATTCTCCAGCTCTTTACGCCTTGCCTGCTCTGTTCTTATTGACAAGGCTTTGTGGTTTGTCTTTGTAGGGATAATTTCTCCCAACCGAGACATCTGAATGCTCTCAGCTGTGCTGGGCTCCAGCTTTCTCCTGAGGGTGGTGAGATCAGTTCATGCAACTCCAGAGACTCCCATGTCTCCTCCTGGTTTCCCACTGCACAGGAAACCAGCCCCATCCATGTCTCCATACACCTGATTTCCATCTGTCCGTGTCCTGCTCTAAGTGGATGTTTGTATTGGAGCTAAACTGAGGTTGGGATAATATTTATAATTCCCAGATGTCCTCTACCAATGGCTAAATAAATCCCTGGGACTAACAAGGATGTTCTCCAGGTTGGTGCAGGCTCCTCTACTCCAGTCAGACCCTGCACCCTCCTCAGTGAGGTGGGTCAGGGCTGCCCCTCAGCCTCCAGCACCCAAAATCAACCCCTTTTAGATGCAGACACACAAAAAATCCTCAGATTTGTGTTTTCTACAGGCTTTCAGGAGTCTTTGGCCCTGGGAGCATGGTGGGTTTGTGGAAATTAAGCTTTTAGCAGCTGTGAGGTGTTGTTAAGCTCAGAAAAGGGGACCTTTTCCAATGGGACTGATTTTGGGAGGGAATTTGGTCCATTGATCCCATCTGATGGAAGTCTGGCATGAAGCAGACCCTTCCCTGCTCAGGGACCCACATTCCCCACCATGACACCACACGGCAAAGGTGGCCTAAGGAGCCTTGGGCTTCGGCCAAGTTAAAGGGCAAAGAGAGCAAAGAGCGAGGATTGCTGCTCTCCATCACAAAACGTGTCCTCAGGCGTGTCCTGATCTCATTGAAGGTGTCCCTGCTCATGGCAGGGGGTTGGAATAAATGACCTTTAAAGGTCTTCCAACAGAAGCCACTCTGGACACAGTGGTGGGCACAGAGACCCTTGGCAGAAGGAGCTCCATGTCTCAGAGGTCCCACAGACTGACCTTGGGGAAGGAGTCCTGGTTCCCAGACTCTGCACCGTCCCTCCCTTCCAGATTTGAGGTAAAACCCCTTTATTTTGCAAGCAGTGGGACCAAAACCATGTGAGCAAGTATCACAACCCAGTGGAGACGTCCCTGGTCCAGCACATCCATCTCCCAGCCTTCAGGAACCCTCTCTGGGGACACAAACACAATAATGAATCCCACTTTGGTCCTAGTCCATTTGTACAGAGCCTTACATAAGATTTATATGGGACTTCACCTCCTATCAACCCCACGTTCTCTGAAGGAAGCGTAGCAGGGACCCAGAGCTCCTCCGAGGCCAGGACACAGTTCATTAGTGTGGAATTGCAGGACCAATTACAGCAGAAAAGCTGAAAGAAACCCAAACAGAAAGGTCAGCCCCAGCCCCCAGCTACCAGGTCATGTCCAGGTCCTTGCGCAGTGCATGGAAATGCAAAGGGAAGACTGATGGCTCCAGGAAGGGTAATTAGCTCGCAGTGATGAGTGGGAGACTGGGGACAATGTTAGTGCAGCATAAATCATCTCCCAAACAAGCCTTGTTTATTTATTATGGGCTCCCATGACCTGTGCCCTGAACTTCAATCCCCCCCTCTGCTCCCTTATCCACTCATCTCCAGGCTTTTGCCGGGCTGGGTGGAAGGGAAGGTCAGCCTGTGGGTTAGCAGGCTCGCTGGGCCTTTCAGAAATGCAGATGAAGAGATCTGCAAAGTGCTTTGAGAGGTTTTTCCAATCATTTCCGTGCCCTGAGGGAGCAGAAATTACCCAGAAATCAGAGCTGGCAACACCCACGTGAGGGTCTCATCAAGTACCACACCTACATCATGAACATCACCTTCCGCCCCAGCTGCCCGGGGTTTCCTCTCCTGCAGGCCGAAGGATCCCCTTTATCCCTGCTTAATTCCATGGCTACACACAGCTCAGTGGTCCCCTTCATCCCTTATCTTTGTCTTTTCACCCCAGGATGGTGCTCATGATGTGGAGATCATAAAATCACGGAATGGTTTGGGTTGGAAGGGGCCTTAAAGCTCATCTCATTCCACTCCTGCCATGGGCAGGGACACCTTCCACTGTCCCAGGCTGCTCCAAGCCCCATCCAGCCTGGGCTTGGACATTTCAGGGTAGGACAGCCACAGGTCGTAGCAGGATTCTTCATCTCCATCCAAACCCTGCAGGTATCTTCAGGAAAGTCCTCCTTTTCCCAAAAAGCCCATTTTTTTTCAGCCCACCACCCCCTCATGCACATGTACAGTGGGTGTTTGGGTCAGTGGGATTCGTCCTGGCCAAAGCTCTGCCCAAAGGCCAGGGTGAGCAGGTGCAGAGCAGGAGCACAGCCCTGAGCCTGCCTGCAGCCCTTCCCACACTGCTGGAACGGAATCAGCTCTTTAATTATGCCAATTTTCTCAAAAAAGGGACCATTTCTAGGGAACGTGCTAAAATATATATATTTAATGTACATATTGAAGCAAGCAGGGGATAGTGAGACCTCCAAGGGCAGGGTGAGGAGTGTCCAAGGGGATGGGATTGGGGCAGGATGGGCTCTTGGTGGTGCTGGGGGAAAGGTGACCTGTCCCTTGCTCAGCCTGTCCTGCAGATGGGATACAAGGGTCAGTCATGGGTCAGCTCTGCCCTAAACTATGCAGATACCCTATAAATAGATGCAGTTTCCTGCTGGAGCCTCGTTGCTGCTGTTTGAAGCCAGATCTCGATGCTGGAGTCCCCAAGGAAAGTGGAGGGTGTGCTGGAACAGGCAAGAGTGGCCCTCAGAACAGTGTTGTCCAGGCTGACACCAGCACCAGCTTTTCTCCAAGGCAGAACCCCTGTCACCATGCTGGGGAAGGCCAAGACTTCCTGGGATTGAAGATGACTCATCTCCTTCTTGTTGAGATGAGATAATTCCCTGCCTTTATTCCCTCTGACCTGCTGCATTTCCCCGAAAGAAGTGTCCTGTTGAAAGGTCAAGTGCCTGTTTCATCTGAGAAAGGAAATTCCTTGATCTCCATCTGTTTTTTAAAGTAGCCCAGAGAAATTCTTGCCAGGTTTAGTTGGTTTTGAGCAGCCTGTTCTAGTGGAAGGTGTCCCTGCCCATGGCACAGAGTTGGAATGAGATGAGCTTTGAGGTCTCTTCCAATCCCAGCTGTTCCATGATTCTATGATTCCACCCTGGAGCAAGGATGTGGGAATGGGACCTCTCCTGGCAGGTCTTTGGTCACCCCTAGACCCAAAGGAGCACTGGCAGCAGCGGCACAAATCCTGCTGTGAGTCCTTGCTGCTGCTGGCCCTGGCTCCCACCTCTGCTCCACACCCGAGGATTTTCCAGGCAGGGCTTGCAGGGAGGTCTGTGCAGTGCTCAGCTGAGGTGAGGGGAGATGATTGTCCTCAGACTCAATCTCACAGTTTGTCTGGCAACCAAAAACATCCTGCCCTCCTTTACCTCCCAGTTTTTCCCACTGGCACTGTGGAGTGGGATTTCCACCAGCCAAAAAATGGAGACCTCAGGCTGGAGAGGGCCTCTGGCCTCCAGCAGTCCTTGGCCAAGCCTCTCACAGAATGGTTTGGGTTGGAAAGGACCTTAAAGATCATCCAGTTCCGCCCCCTGCCATGGGCAGGGACACCTTCCACTATCCCAGGTTGCTCCAAGCCCTGTCCAGCCTGGCCTGGAACACTTCCAGAAGTGTTACAAGTGTATAAACAAAACATCCCCAGCATAACCACGGAGCCCCTGAATTAGGGTTGTGGAAGTTGAGGCACTCTGCAGGTGCCACTCTTTGCTGCAGCTCAGACTGGGTTAAACTCAGCTCAAACTGCCTGGTTTTCACAAAGCAATTCATAGACTTAAATTTTAGGGCTGGTGCCTCTGACCTCAGAACCCCAGGGAATTCGTGCTCCTGTTTTGATTGGGATTCAGCGTTTCAAGGAATGAGTGTTACTGTGCCCAGACCTCATAGAAATCACTGGAGCCATTTTTAGGCTATGAACGGCTCTTAAAGAAGAGCTTTAGGATACTGAACTGCCCCTTCACTGCCCAGCTGTGCCTCTAACCCATCATTTTCTGTATCCAAACACACACAAACCCAGCCCGTTGTCCCCTCGAGATGAAGTCTGGCTTTCCCTGAGCAGCCAGGGCTCAGTGTTTGCCTCCCTCTGACCTGTCAATCCACGAGCACCGTGGCTGAGGAGGTCCCTAAAGGTGACATGAAGACCCTTTGCCTTCTCCTGGCTCCTGGCACAGTTTCCACACTCTTCAAGTTGGGTTTAAGACCCCTCAGACAGCCCAGGCTCTGCCTAAACCCCTTTCCCTGAAGGTGGCCACTCTTAAACCACCCTGTGCATTCAAAGCCATCCTTGCTGTCCCCCAAGGTCCCCATCCATCCCTTGCTCCCCTCCTCCCTCCTTAATCTGCTCAACTCAGAGCAAAACCACTGACAGGGAAAGCGTGTTCCCAGCTCCAGCCCACAGGGAAAAGGTCTGGGCAGCTAATTATAAACTCCTGCATCAGAGCCATCAATAATTCAGGGAGCTCTGAAACGGAGCTGGAGATGAGCGGCAGGACAGGGCTCGCTCCGTGCCAGAAGAACCTGGGGTCAGGGTGGCCAAATCACGGGAATCTGTGGGATGCAGCACTGTCACCTCTGCATTTCCAGGGCCAGGCACCAAATCTGGGCTCCCCATCATTCCTCCTGCTTCACTGACAAGTGAAGGGGGCAGGATCCAGGATTTCAAGCCACCAGGCTCCAGGTTTCCCTCCCAAAACAGACACAAGTGCCATTCACTACTTCTTCCCACACTCAGCTCTGCACTTTTCTCTGCCCTGGGTGAGGTTTTGAATTTGTTAGAACAGGGTTTTATTCATGAGGTTGGGGCTGGAGTATCCAGCCAGCAGAAATGCTTGTCTCTTCCCGTCCTTGGGACATTGGGACAGGGCTGCCACATCTTCCTGAGCATCCCTTAAATTCAGAGGGAAGGAAAACTGGAAGGAAAAAGCCTGAAACTGAAGTTAACAGCACAGAGGGTGCATTTTGCTAAATTGTGAGTTCAACCCATCCTTGGATGCATTTCCCATCAGCTGAGCTTCTGGGTGGACTCAGCAACAGAGGGATTGCATTTGCTGAGGCAGATAAAAATGGGGTGTAGGTTCCTAATGCCACGGGAGAGGGAACGAGGGGACATCCCACCCACAGCACGGAGCACTCCATGCAGTTAGAATTCCAGGCAAAACTCACACAGGGCTTAGAATTACTGTCCTGACTACCCTGGGATGTGACTCCATCCTGATTTAACCACCCTTGCAGGACTCTACCAGCTACAAGGAAGAAAATGAATTCTATCTCAGCCAAAACAGCCGGAGTCAGGGATCTTGGAGGGCTTTTTCCAAGCTTTGATTCTCTGAAACAAGGACAGTCTCCAAAAATTAGGGCCCTGACATGCTCTGAACATCCTCGAATGTGGCTGGGACCAGCTCCAAAGGGGTGGTTGTGTAATTCGAGGTGTCCCTACAGCGGTGAGAGCCCTTCCCTGCAGCTCTCACAACTCTCAGCTGAGGCTCTGGCTCCCTCTCCTGACTCCTTTTACTGGTCCAGCCACCCTCTAAAAGCTGGTGGGGAAGGCACTGGGATTGCTTTTCACCCATCAGGTCCAGGCCAGGGACTTCAACAAAACCTCCGGGTGGCTCAAGCGTCCCCAAAATCCAGTTGTGGAGATGGTTCACTCACAGCAACTCCTGAAGGAATAACGGGGTGCAATGTGCTGCAGAAGTTCTTCCAAAAACCCTGTTAAACAGGTTGGACCAGATCAAAGCCCCACCAGCACCACGCCAAGCATGGCCTTGCACATTTGGGACACATCCCTGAGGCCTGCAGTGAGTGTCTCCCATGTCCATCTCCTCCCAGTGCATCTGTGTTATCACATGGGACAGATCCTCTTGCTTCCCCAAGCCCTGGTGTCCATCCCATATCCTGGGATGGGTTTCACAGCCCCCTAACTCCATCAAAATCAGTGCCAGGCCACCTGCAGCCCATCCTTGGGATCTCTGTGTCGAGGAAGGTGGAACCAGGAGAGCAGCAGCAGCAATGAGACAGAGGAGGGAACATCCCTGAGCCAAGCCTGGGGTCCAGGGAAGGGACCCTGAAGGAGGTTTAGGAGGGGGACAATGCACCATGAGGATAAACAGGTTTAAACAGGAATTAGTAGCTCCAGGAGTAGGGAAATCCTTCTGGAAAACAAAAAATTACCTTGCAAGGCAGTGCTTGGTCCCTTCCTGACCAGGCTGGGCCTCTCCAGGGGTGACAACAGCAAGACAGGGCTCAGTCCTCCCCTTGTCCTTGTCCTGGATGCCCTCTGTCCCCCAGTCCTGCTCCTCTGACAGGCTGCAGATTACACCAGTAGATGGCAAGACGAGCCCACATTTTGGGGTGAAAGTAACCACGAATGGGAGCGAGACCTGGGAGCCACCTGTGCCAGGGTGGGGCTTCTCTTGTGTCTGCTGCGGGGTTCAGCTCACCCCAGGGCGTCTCTCTCGCTCCTTCCAGCTGTGCCCTGCCTCAAATTTTCTGTATATTTGGTATTTTTGTCTCTCTGCCTCTCAGTGAAATCAATCTTGGGGTGCAAGGATTGCTTGGGAAGGGCTGGTGGGCAAATGGAATAACACTCAGGCATGTAATGCTTGATTTCCTTGGGAAGAAGGCTGTAAAATACCTATGGCATGGGAGACTGGGGGAGAAAAAAGGGGAATGGCCAGGTTTCAAGGTATTTTTTAAAAAAAAGTGGGAAAGCTGTGCTGGTCCCTTGTATCCTGTCCCAGCAGATCAGCTGGTTGTGTTTCCTGCCTGAATCTGACCTTCTTGGGAGAGATTTGGTTCCCATCCTACTATTTCCCATTCCCATTGTTGGGAATTTATTGAGATTTATTTCAAGCTCTTTTCTCTCTCTCTCTTGCTCTCTTTCCATCCTGGCCTCCTGCTTATTCTATGATTCCATGATTCTGTGATTCCATGGTTCTGTGACTCCATGAAAATAGTGACACATTTTGGGGAGGGCAGAGGTGCTTTCACATAAACGAGTGTATCCCAACTGTGCACAACCATCATTTTCCCTTGAGAATACGAAACAATCAAATATCCAAACAAAATCCAGTATTGGGGGAGTTTTGAATCGTCAGCCCAGGCTGATGTCATCATGCACAAGGTCCTCAAAATCCATGGTGCAGAGGAGAGAGGATGTGATAAAGCAAAGCAGATTTTTGGCCTGGGCTCGGTGTGGGAGGATGGAGAAGCTTCCACCTTTCCACTTCTTCAAAATCGTTCTTTGAGCAGCTTCTTTGAGTTTACAGAAGAATCCTGGGCAAGATGTTCCTCTGACACCAAGCTTGGACATGGAAAAAAATGTTTCACAGAATCCCAGAATGGTTTGGGTTGGAAGGGACCTTAAAGATCATCTCATTCCACCCTCTGCCATGGGCAGGGACACCTTCCACTATCCCAGGTTGCTCCAAGCCCTGTCCATCCTGGCCTTGGACACTTCCAGGGATCCAGGGGCAGCCACAGCTTCTCTGGGCACCCTGTGCCAGGGCCTCCCCACCCTCACAGGTGTCGTACTTGGACACAAAAGAACCACGCAGACTCAGCTTAGTTCAGGACAGAAAGAAGCCAGGAAAAGCCCCAGGCTGTTTATTTTACTTCATATATATATGTTCTTAGGAATGACCGTGGATTGGAGGATGAGGTTACCACCTCTCCAACCACACCGGTCAGACGAAAAGTCCATCAAACTTCTCCACCTCAGGAGAAGGAATGAAAACAAAAAGGAACGATTAGCTAAACATAACTATGTTTACAGAAAGTGCGTGCGAAGCTTTATCACAGAAATGAAAACATCAAAAGACTGCAAATCTCAGGGCGACACACAGGGAACAATTCCTTCCCAATATCCCATCTGGCTTTGTCCTCTTTCACCTTAAAGCCCTTTTTTCCCCCTTGTCCTGTCCCTCCACCTCTTGTCCCAAGTCCCTCTCCAGCTCTCCTGGAGCCCCTTTAGGCACTGGAAGGGGCTCTGAGGTCTCCCTGAGCCTTCTCTTCTCCAGGTGAACACCCCCAGCTCTCCCAGCCTGGCTCCAGAGCAGAGGGGCTCCAGCCCTTGGAGCATCTTCTTTCCAAAGGCTTCTCCTGCCCCAGCAGTGCTGCTTGCCCCAAGCACACCCCAAATTTGTGCTGTTGCTGCATCTTCGATGCCCAGAGCAGAGCAGCCTCCACCACCTCCGCTCCAGCCTCCCAGCCAAACCAGCACCAGTTATTTAATGGCTTCTGGGGAGAGGACAAGTTAAGCCTTAAATTAAACTTTCCACTTCAACAGGCACCTTGGCAGGATGGAGACCCCTGCCCTGGCCAGACAAGCCAAGCTGTGTCTGGCTCCAAGTGTCTTGGAAGAGATGGAGAGGCAGCTTCTGGTGGAGTGGCAGGTGGCTGCCATGGGAAGGGATTTGGGAACTGGCAGGGAAGCAGCACAAGCCTCCAGCCCAGCAAAAATCTGATCCCCAGCCATGGAAAAAAAGCCATCATTAAAAAGCATCAGCCAGAGCCATGAGTGGAATCTTCCTGGAAGTAATGGAGCAATGTTGGAACAGCATCCAGGCTTGGAGCTCAGTGTGAGCGGCGCTGCTGTCACTGCATCATCAGCGCTGCATTCAGAGCCTGAATCAGGCCTGAAAACTGAAATAAGGCCTTTCAAACTGACACAGGGCAGGGTTAGATGGGATATTGGGAACAAATTCTTGGCTGTGAGGCTGGTGAGACCCCGGCACAGATTTCCCAGAGAAGCTGTGGCTGCCCCATCCCTGGAAGTGTCCAAGGCCAGGTTGGACAGGGCTTGGACCAACCTGAGCTGGTGGAAGGTGTCCCTGCCCATGGCAGGGGGGTTGGAACAAGCTGATCTTTAAGGTCCCAACACAAATTATTATGTGATTCTACCATTTTTATGGGGTTTTTAAAATTAAATTATGATTTTTTAAATTTGCCTCCAGCAAATAGCTTGAGGGCTGGGGACTGCAGTCCCTCCCGGGATTCCCAGCCCAACAATGCCTTTTTCCTCCTGTACACAGCAAAATTGCCCTTCCCCGTCATAACCCCCTTCACTCCATGGCTGGAGCTCTGTTGTAACCTCTGGAGAGCCAAAACCTCCCCAGAATTCCTCCGGCCCTTGCACAGACACATTGTCTGGAGAGGGCCATGGTGTGTCCCCAGGGACTGAGGTGCCACCATTCCCATGGAATGCAGACGCTTATGGCCTCAGTCTCCTCCCAGCTGAGGCCCTGGGGTCACTGCCAGGCCTACATGCCCGGGGATGGGTGGGAAATGTCCCCCAAAGGCTCGGGATTGCCTCAGGCCAACGGGGCCCGGCTGCCGTTGCCAGGCAGGAAGGCCAGAGGTGGGAAATCTGCTCCTGGCGCTGATCCCCAGGATTGCCTCAGGACAACGGCCCCGGCTGCTGTTGCCAGGCAGGAAGGCCGGAGGTGGGAAATCTGCTCCTGGCACTGATCCCGGGACACGCTGCCAACAGAGCAAACACCCCCAGGGTCATCACCACCCAACCAACTGCTCTGTCATCCATGGGGTGCCCAGTGACATCCTGCTGCTCTTGGGCAAGGGATGGGGCAGCTTTCCACCCAGGAGGGCTGAGGGTCCTGTGGATGGATGGAGGGATGGAGAGAGGGATGGTTGGATCCATGGATGGATGGATGGATGGATGGAGAGATGGATGGATGGATGGATGGATGGATGGATGGATGGATGGGTGGGTGGATGGATGGATCCATGGATGGAGGGATGGAGGGATGGATGGATGGATGGATGGATGGATGGAGGGATGGATGGATGGAGGGATGGATGGATGGATGGATGGATGGATGGATGGGTGGGTGGATGGATGGATGGGTGGATGGATGGATGGGTGGATGGATGGATCCATGGATGGAGGGATGGAGGGATGGAGGGATGGATGGATGGATGGATGGATGGATGGATAGAGGGATGGAGAGATGGATGGATGGATGGATGGATGGATGGATGGATGGATGGATGGAGGAATAAAGGTGTTGCTGTTTTCTTGGCAGCTCCTCAGCCAGAGAGCCGATTAAAAACAGCTCAACAAACTTCTGGGTGGGCCCTGCGCCCTGGTTAGGGCTTTGCAAGGCCTCTGCCTTCCATGGAGGAGGAAATATTCATGGAGAAGTGAGAGGAGAGGTGGTGGGATCAAGGGACTTGTGGGGGGAACCAGAAAATCCTTCACAATGTGGTTTAGTGGCAATGATGGTATCCAGTCAGAGGTTGGACTTGATGATCTTGGAGGTTTGTTCCCACCTTAATGATAGCATTCCATTCTCTGCTTCTGTGATCAGCTGTCCTGGGCTTGGATGAGCAGGATCTGCACCTCACTGACCCCTCTTCCTCCTCCTCCTGCTGCTCTCACTTCTGGCAAATTCATCTCTAACCCGATTGGGAATTACTTTTGTTTGTTCTTCATGTCAGGTCTCACACCACCTTCGCATGGGGAAAAGATTGCAGGAGGAATTGGGGTTACCCCCAGTTTCCAAAGTACAATTTCCTCCAACAAGGCCAAGTGTGACATCTCTTGGTCCCTGGCACAACTTCAGACCTGCTTAACCCACACCGACCCATGGAAAAAACACATGAGTGTGGGAAGAGGAGAGATGATAAAAAAGGAGGAACATGAAGAAAGGTAAATTGCTCATTTATCGACCTTTCCTCCTTTTACATTCTGCAAAGGCAAGTGCAGCTGGGAAGAGCGTGGAGGGACATGTGTGTTCCCCAGGATGGGGCTGCGCTCAGGCAGAGGGAGAGGGCATCTCTTTGCAAAAGGAACATTTTTAATTTCATTATAAGACACCCACATCAATCACAAATCCACACCAAACCGAGTTCCCCCCGTGCTGGAGCTCCATAAACCGCTTATCCCATGAAACAGCAGCCTGGGGGTGGTGCTTGTGTGCAGCCAAACACGCTCAGACACTCTGTGATGAGTTCCCTGTAAGACACCCTACCGAAAAAATATCATTTCACCAGTTCATAACAATTTAGGGAATGCTGGCAAGACATATCCGAACAACTATGGTGTAATTCCTGTGTTTACCAAAGGAATGTTGCTGTGGAAATAGTGAAAAACTGATCCCACTGAAGTAAGCAAGATAGTAAGATGAAGAATTATTATAAATAAAATAGTGATAAAATATTAAAACTCGACTTTCTTAAAAATTAATGACAGATTTTGGAGCTCACATGGTTCATATTCATTTCCAGAAGATCAATTTTTCTTGAAATTACAAGAAAGAAAAGGATTACGAGAAAAGGATACCCTGCAAGAAAGGTAAGAACTGGTCCTAAACCTCCTGTGAGAGTCTCTCAGCATCACAAGAGTCCAGGAGGAAGAGCTTTAAAAATCCACCAAATCTGATGGATTTTGGGCGGTGTTGGTCAAAGGGGACGAACTCTGGACTTTACTTTCTCTCCTCTGACTCGTCCCTTTCGCAACAGCTCTGCCGGTGACGGATCTTTAACCTGGAATTGTGGAAAGGCTGGAGAGATGAAGGACCTGTTGCTTCACGCAGGTGAGGTGACGTCACCCTGGCAGCAACGCCCCCGCCTTGCCAAAAAACGATCGGCTCGCTGTGTCCTTGGAGCCGGGTGTGCCCTGCCAAGAGCCTCCTGTTTTACAGGATTGGGCCAAAGCTCATCCCACTCATCCAGGAACTCGCCGTGACCTCGCTGGGGATGCATTCCCAGCCCTTCCCCCTGCATGAAGCTCACGAGACCAGGAACAAAGGCGGGGATGTGCTGAGCAAGCGGTGGCCAGGCGGAGGATGCACTGGCCAGGGACAAGGGACACAGGATTTGATTATGGGAAGAGATTCCAGAGCATCCTGCTTCTTCCCAAGCCTGCCTGGATGTCCGAGTCCCAGGCCCGTGGTGGGAAGGGAGGCTGGAGATGTTGGTGTGGCGTTCTGAGGGATAGAGTTAACCTGAGCCCCCTCTGGCTGGCACAGCCCTGCTGTAGGCATTTACTGAATTAATTTGTCACCCAAACCAGGGTCACTGCCTCAAAATTTCCTGCTGGGTGTGGTTCTTACTCCAGGCTAATCCCTGAACTATGCTCAGGGATGGGGTTGGGAGGTAAAGAGAGCAGGGAACAGCTGTAAATTGGGTAAATCTGTGCTGTTCCCCCTCAGCCCCAAATCCCTTCCTGCCCCAAGCCTCACTCCCAAAGTGACAGGGATTTATTTGGACACTCCGCTGCTTTCCCCTTCAGGACAGCGACAGATGGTGCCAACTAAAGCCACAGATCCAAGGACATCCACAGGCAGTCCAGGCTGGGAGCTCACACATGTGAGGGGTCTCATTTGCTCCTCTGGGAAAGTTGGGCTGGGAAAACCTGAGGTTACTTAAATGTGGGCTGAGAAATAACCTCTGCAGAGTCTGTTTTTCATTCAACTTCACATTCACCTGTGGATGAGTTCACAGAATTGTGGAATGGTTTGGGTTGGAAGGGAACTGAGAGAGCATCGTATTCCCACCCCCTGCCACGGGCAGGAACACCTTCCACTAGCCCAGATTGCTCCAAGCCCTGTCCAAGCTGGCCTTGGACACTTCCAGGGATCCAGGGGCAGCCACAGCTCCTCTGGGCACCCTGTGCCAGGGCCCAACCACCCTCTCAGGGAACAATTCCTTCCCAATATCCCATCCATCCCTGCCCTCTGGCAGTGGGAAGCCATTCCCTGTGTCCTGTCCCTCCATCCCTTGTCCCAAGTCCCTCTCCAGCTCTCCTGGAGCCCCTTTAGGCCCTGGAAGGAGCTCTCAGGTCTCTCTGGAGCCTTCTCTTCTCCAAACTGAAATATCAGAGCTTTGCTTGAGGTCAGGAGAAATATTATCCTGCACTCAAGGTCTTTTCTACTGTGGAGATGCGAGATGGGGGAGAGGGCACAAGACTGTTTATATTTTTTGTCTGAAAGTTTAAATCCCCTCAAAAGTGGATGTTAACCCATGTGCTGCACCTTCTCAGGAGCTCCAGGAGGCTGCACAAGGACTATAGGGGCAAGAAAACATCCTAAACTGCTCCCAGTTGCAGAATCAGGGACAAGAAGCAACTTTCTCTCCTGGCTGAGCAATGCCCACTCCAGATTTAGCTTCCACAATGATGCTGCTGAGGCATAAATGCCTTTTGAACTGCGTCTCCATAGCCGTGTGTGCCAGCTCTGAGCTGCTCTGTGTCATCCCAGCCATCCTGAAATCCCTGAGTTTGTTCCAGGAGCTGCCCCCTCCCTGCCCCTCAGCCCCAGCGTGCCACAGGCGCTCAGTCCCACGGGGAATTTAGGATCAAGTACAGTTATGGTGTGAAGCCAGAAATAGCCTGGAGAGCATTTGTCTGGCCTGAGGCTCCAAGAGAAGGGCAGATGCCAGCTGATGTTCACCTAAAATAGACACAACCTGCAGGGGGGCAGGAAAGCACCAAGCCTGACTGAAACACGGAGTGTGGGGAGGAAGGCTGCAAGAAATCCAAACCCTGGATTTCCCTCTGGATAACGCGGGTGCTCTCCTCTCTTCACCTCCCTGGGCTCAGCTTCTCTTCCCTGGAGGAATGCGCAGCTCCTGACAGGAGCTTTATTCCATCCCGAGGAGCAGCAGGAGGAGTTTTCCAAAAGCACAGGGGTCAATCCCCCACATCCCTCACGCCTTTCCACTGAGGGAAGGAGCTTCCGCCTATTCCTGCACCTGCCTGATGTCTTAAGCAGCCAAGAGGAGAAAGCAGCTCCAAGCTCCATCCAGCCTGGCCTTGGAAACTTCCAGGGATGGGGCAGCTACAGCTTCTCTGGGGTCCCTGTTCCAGCACCTCATCACCCTCACAGGGCAGAATTTCTTCCTAATATCTCATCTAAACCCACCATCCCTCAGTTTCAGGCCATTCCCCCTTTTCCTATCACTCCATCCCTTGTCCCAAGTCCCTCTCCAGCTCTCCTGGAGTCCCTTTAGGCACTGGAAGGGGTTCTGAAGTCTCTCTGAATCCTTCTCTTCTCCAGGTGAACACCCCCAGCTCTCCCAGCCTGGCTCCAGCTGCAGCAGCTCCAGAGGCAGCACCATCACCTCTGGCACTTCTAAAAACCAGGCCGGGCTTGTGTCAAACAGGACTCGACAAGATCCAGACCAAGGATCAAAGGGAAGCAGCTGGGAAGAGCGCGGTGCTGCAACGCCTCCCGCGGCACGATGGCCACGTTAGCCATTAAATCGTGGTCAAGAGGAACGTTCTCTCCAGCAGAGGTTCCCATCATTAGAAAGCCAAGTTGTGGGAGGAGGGAAAGGCCTCGTTTCACCTGCAGGGAGGGTTTATCCATGGATTAAGGAGGCAGGGTGGGGCTGTGGGGAGTTTTGAGGAGCGTGCTCTTCTCACCCAAGCTTCTCCTGCTGACCCATCACAGGTTGTGCAACAGCTGGAGACAGAACCTGCTCAGAGAAACAGGGACCCAACAGGGCCTCCCCACCCTCACAGCCAGGAATTCCTTCCCAATATCCCATCTATCCCTGCCCTCTGGCAGTTTGAAGCCATTCCGTGTGTCCTGTCCCTCCATCCCTTGTCCCAAGTCCCTCTCCAGCTCTCTTGGATCACTCAGTGCTGACCAGGAGCCCCCAGCCCTGATCAGGATCCCCCAGCACCGCTCCAACCAAGGATGACAAACCCAGGACCCATCTGCATAGGATTTTATTAAAGTAGGCATCACCCATAACTTAAAATAGTTGAAAAAATATTCTTAACACCTTTGTTTTTTAAGTATTTTTTCCTGATAGGTAATTTATCAGCCACAGTGCTCAAGTGTTGTGAGGGAAGTCTCTGCCCAGAAGTCAAACTTTAAACTGGAAGCAAAAGGTAGATATTTTGTACCACATCAAGTTGGTTTAATACAGAAAAAAAACTGTGACATCATTACAGGAGAAGTTAATGTGGAAGACATGGGGGAAAAAAATACACCGATCATTGGTCAGATTGAAAATGAGAATTTCAAACAGGACTCATACCTTGCAGACACATTTAATGACATTCCCTGATTGTCACCAGTTTCCTGCAGACCACTCTATCGGAACATGGTTTAGTTCAGATTTCAAAAAAGTTGCTTAAATGGCTGTTCCTAAATGAAGCCAGCAACATCATGGCAGGAAAAGCAAAATTGTGTTCAAAATGCCACAGGTTTGAATTTCAGCTTTGCTGTGACACCTCTTCCAAGGCTTGTGTGTAATTCCACCACCAAGGACAGTGTTTTCCAGAAAAAAGAACATTCCTGCTCCTCACTCTTGTTGAGTCCAATTAAACTGGAGCTGGGAATGAGGGAGAGGGGATCAGACCCCAGGGCTTTGAGTGATGTAAGGAAATGGAGTGAGACCCATCAACAACTCTTTATTTCACACTTCTCAAGGGTGGAACGGAGGCACTGAGGAGTGGACAGGACACTGCAGCTCCTTTCCAGCCCTTCATCTGCTGGCTCCAGGTCCCTGGGAGATAATCCAGTCTGGCTCCATCCTTTTGGGCAGGGCAGAGGACAAAGCCCAGCCACAGTCTCTCCTCACAGGGTGTGAAGGGAGGGCTGACTTCGCTGGCCCATTGGGCCAAAAACTACACTTGAGCTTCGTGAGAGTTACAACAGTGGCCAAAGTTTAAAAACTTGTCTTTTCAGCAATGTAAACAATATAAAAATGTTTCAGTAACAGCCACGACCCTTGAGCTTAAATACCTGGGAAATTCCTACTTTGCCCACAGATGAAACGATAAAATAGTACAAAATCAAGAGATACAAGTGTAACAAATGTTTCAAATAACTGGGTTTCACCGCAGAATCTTCACTGGAAGGTTACTTTTATGAGGAAACATATTCCCTGCAGGAGGACTCCTGCACAAAGAGACGAAAATCGGATCATGGCAGGGTTACAGAGAACACAACAGACTCAAAACCACCAAAGCACTGTCACAGAAAACAGAGCAAACAAGTTGTAGGCAAAAAAACCCCAATAAAAATACTTGAATGTGTTTACCTACACACACTACTGGAGTATACAAGACAAAAAAAAAAGAGAGCTTCCTGTAGGGAATTTCCAGTCATTTTGAAAACTAAAGATACTTTTTCTTTGAAAAAAAAAATAAAATCCAAAGCTCCCAGAGGCTGTTTCTCAGCTAGAGTAGCTGACAGCTCAGACTCACATCCATGGAAAGTGGTATTTTACCTACAGTGACTTTCCTGTCGCTCCACTTTGTCATTTCCTGAAATCTCCTAAGTAGCTTTTGAACTGCCATCTCTTCCTCTCACGCATTTACTAAAACTCCCTTGTTCATCCCACAATCTCCTGTGCATGAAACTCAACGAGCAGAACAGCCCTTAGCTGTAGCTAGAAGATGGTTTCAGCTTCTGGATGCCTCTCAGAAGAATAAAAGGGTATGAGTTACATACAAACAGCATCTACAAACACAGTGCACGTGGAAAAATGGGGTGAACAGGAAAGATTTCCAAGGCTGACCCAACTCTACTGTAAGGCTCCATCCTCAGCCCACCTTTAAAACTTGCTCCAGGCAATGTGTCACCGTGCAGGGACACCAAATGACTGGGAGAAACAAAAGTACTGCTAAAAACCCCAGACAGGGGCTTGGCCCGCCTGAAATCCCACCCAGACTCACATCCATGGAACAGCTCTTTGGATTTCAGCTCTCCCTCCGAGGTTACACTGAAGGCAGTGGCGCTTGCAGAGAACAGGACAAACCTTTGCTTGTAAACCTTGCTGTTTTTTAAAGCATCAGGAGAATTCAAGCCCTATTCCACTTCACATTTATAAGCAGCATCATAAGAATGCTTCTCTGTATGCCCTAGGTACAGAAAAGTGTCTGCTGAGGCAGCACTAAAGAGATATAAATAGGAGCTATCAACCAGAGTTTGATTTCAAACTGGAATTGCAACAACCCCCTGCAATTTGGAAACATGAAACAGCTCTTCTGACGTCTCTTTTGTAAGCAAAGAGTAGAAAGGATCTTATCTTCCTACAGCCTAACATCCTCCACCAGGAAAATGCAAAACCTACTGTTAACTTTTCGGGATATGCCTGAAATGCCAGGTTGGACAATGCCATCCCACGTTGTTTGCCAAGGAAGAGGCAGGAATGATTGGAGAGCCATCAGCCAAGAGTAAGTGCTTTTTTTTTTGGTGGTTTTTTTTCTTAAGTGTGAAAGTTCAAGAACTCTGTGTTTATCAGCAGTTTGTCAGCGATGCTGTTTATCTAAAGGACATTCCAGCTACAGGACGTTTCTGCCCAACTCTGTCGCTACTTACGAAAATTGGTAACTGACATGCTCTAAGACTCAGAAAATTAAGAAACTAAAATTCAGTCATTTCTTCCTGGTCCTCTGTGGAAATCTGGAAACATCTGAAAGCATTTCAGTTAGCTTGGGCAATCCTGGAGTCAGATCCAAGGTAGCTAAACATCGTGGTCACCAGCTCGGGGAGGTCATAATCGTGTTTCCAACCCCAATCCCTGCGGGCGTTGCTGTCGTCAAAGTTCATGGGCCAGCTGTCAGCTGCAGGGAAAAAAGAGAAAAAGAACCAAGAAAGGTGAGGTTTAGGAAAAATCTCTCTGAACTCTGAGATGTTTCATCACTACTAAAGCTGAATTTTGAACCATAAGGCTTGAACTGCACAGGAGTAATTTGTAAGTGCCTAAAAAGAAAAGAGACTTCGTGTTGCCTTTGATGATGTTTTTTCTTACCTGCTGCCAGGGAAGATACTAACCTATGGCCTGCCTGACTTGATCCACGTTGTAGGTCACCTGGAGCTCAGGGACGTACTTCTGCACCTCCTGGGCCAGCTCCTCAGGAGTGAAGCTCATGGCACTGATGTTGTAGGTCCTCATGGTCAGGCATTCTGCAGGGGCCTCCATGATCTCCAGCGTGGCCTTCAGGCAGTCATCGATGTACATCATGGGCAGCCGGGTGTCCGGCCTCAGGTAACACTTGAACTTGCCAGTCTTTATGGCATCGTGGAAAATCTTGACAGCATAATCTGGGGGAGAGAATAATGGATGTGTATGATGTGTGTTGTGCAATTCATGACAGTCAACAAAACTCAGACCAACCCCAAAGTCTCCTAAAGTCTAGAACGTGGTGCAGGACTGTGTGATATTCATCATGAAATCACAGAGGGGTTTGGGTTGGAAGGGAGCTTAAACACCATCCAGTTCCAATTCTCTGCCATGGGAAGGGATGCCACTCACTATCCCAGGTTGCTCCAAGTCCTGTCCAACCTGGCCTTGGACACTTCCAGGGATTCAGGGGCAGCCACAGCTTCTCTGGGCAACCTGTGCCAGGGCCTCACCACCCTCATAGCCAAGAATTCCTTCCTAATATCCCTTCTATCCCTGCCCTCTGTCAGTGGGAAGCCACTCTCCCTTGTCCTGGCACTCCATGTCCTCATGAAAAGTCTTCCCCAGCCCTCCTGTCACGCACCAGTCACTCACCAGTTGTTCCCCCCCCAGGCTGGGAGTCAGCAGAGATAATCCCGGGATACCTGAGGCAGCGGAAGTCCAGGCCGTAGCGGTAGTGGTAGTACTGGGGAGGGAGGGAAGAAACACAGTGTTACACACCAAGAGCTGGTCACACACCCACTGATTTCACAGGAAAAATCTGCCACAGGCTGACCCTTCAGCTGTCCCAGGACAGGGACGAAAGGAAAGGAATTACTGAACAATCCCCATTCCCTGCCTGGCAGCTGATCTCTCTGCTTGCCCTTTTCCAGCTCACACTCGCATCAGTAAATACGGATCTTTGCCATGGATTGGTTACTCAAGCAGCAACAACTGCTGCTCAGAAACTGCACATTCCCAAGTTTGTGAGACTTGCCAGGATAACACAGCCCTCAGACCTACGTGAGGAAACTGTATAAATATATCAGCTTTAAAAATGCTGTTTATAAGTAACTAGAAAAAAAGAGAAGCTGTGCATGTGCAGGCTCACATGGCTTTGGCTTTAAAGTCTTTTTTTGGAGAGGAGGAACAAAAGTCATCTTTGTGTACCTGCTGTCACAAGGCATTGTGCACTGTCCTTTCTGCAGCCCCATCCACGTTGGCAGGCAAGGCAGAGAGGCCAGAGCCATAAAAAACAGGGAAAGAAATGACACTGGAAGTCAGCTGTTTGCCAGCTTCCCATGCTTTGTGCTTTTCCCAACAAAACTCAAAAGATATTTGACCTTCAGAGCTGCCTCAGAATATTGCTGAGTACTAGAGTCTGAAGGAAGGAAAAATGGGGAAAAGAACGATGCACTGAGGAATCTTACAAAAGCAATGAAGTTCCAACCACAGAATCATGGAATGGCTTGGGTTGGAAGAGACCTTAAAGAACATTCCAACCCCTGCCAAGGACAGGGACACCTTCCACTCTCTCAGGTTGCTCCAAGCCCTGTCCAACCTGGCCTTGGACACTTCCAGGGATGGAACAGCCACAGCTTCTCTGGGCAACCTGTGCCAGTGATGAAATTCTCCCAGAACTTTTAGGAAATGAATAAAATAAAAAAATTCTCACTTCTCCCATGAGCTCAGCGTGGACCTTGGAGACTCCATAGATTGTCCTTGGTCTCTGAATGCAGAGATCAGGAGTTGGATCTCGAGGAGAGGTGGGTCCAAAGGCTCCAATAGTGCTTGGAACAAAGAGCCTCAAGTTATGCTCAGCTGCAATATCCAGAACATTGTGTAAACCTGGAAAAAAACCCCAAACCAACAGGATTTATCAGAATATTTCTGCTTTCTCAAGCCATTGTGGGAATTATAGAATATCCTGAGCTGGAAGGCACCCATCAGGATCATCCAGTCCAACTCCTGGCCCTGCACAGACACCCCAACAACCCCACCCTGTGCATTCCTGAGAGCGTTGTCCAAACGCTCCTGGAGCTCTGGCAGCCTTGGGGCCGTGCCCCTTCCCTGGGGAGCTGTTCCAGTGCCCCACCACCCTCTGGGGAAGAACCTGTCCCTAATGTCCAACCCAAACCTCCCCATACACATCTTTAAGCTCTCAAAAGCCAGCACACACCAGTGATATTGACAGCTCTGGCCAAGGGCACGTTGGCCTCTCCCACGGCGCTGAGCAGGGCGCTGTAGTGGAACAGCCACGTGATCCGGTTGTTCACCACGATCTCCCGCAGGTTCTTGTAGTCCAAGATATCCGCGAAGATAAAAGGACCTGGAGGAGATGGAAGCAGTGGGAAATTGGCTGTCAGGAATGGATGGAAGGAAAGGTTCTGCACGAAGCTCAGGCTGTTGTTTCTACCACCTAAACACATCACTAAACAGCAATGGTGAGGAAAAATTTTAGCAAGTTTCCAGTGAAAATCAAAGAATCTTAAATCCTACTCCATATCCATCTCATATTAAAATTCCCTGAGCAGGTAAAAACAAAGCACAAGTTTCTTTTCCAGCTTCCTCCCTCCAAAAGAATAAAAGCACCTCTTTTTACAGCAGGAGCACAACGTGCCTCAAGTAGTTACTCAGGTCAGCAAAGTGGCGAAGCAGCAGTGAAAAAATGCAAAGAGAAATCTTTAGGAAAAGGGAATAATAGAAGAAACCAACATCTTGGCAAGATTTCACAGCAGGGAGGCACTATGCAGAAGGTTTGAACAGCAGCTTGTCAGTGTAATTCACTTATCACTTTGATAATTAGTTTATGAACATCAGAGGTGAAGTCAAGACTTTTTTTTCCATGTGCTTCCCCAGTCACTTACCACTATAAAAAACATTATCTGCAGGCTTTCTAATGTCAGACAAGATCACATTGTTCTTTCCAAAGCGTTTCCTGTGTAAAAATACCCACATGGAACAGTGAGTCCACAGCTTTTTGAGATAATCCATCAGTTGCTATTTTATTTTGCAGGAGTGATAGCGGAGGAACAATAATTTCCACAATAAAATCAATTATTGCACTAAACAAAAAAACCACAAAAAATCCTTTAAATGTTAACACAGCATCTTAAAAAATGATAAAATACTTCTAGCAGCAGTCGAGGTCTGCATAAGGATGGAGAAATTTTTCACAAACTGAAAATATGTTGGGAAAATAGACTTTCCTACCCTTGGCTTACTGAAAATTTTACCCAGGGATAATTTACTCCCCTGTAGACAATAAAAAGCCAGTGGGCTCGTTGTAACTGCAGCTACTCTTATATCAACAAAGCAAATAAAAGAGAGAAATCGTGACCTTGTGCTAATCAACACAAGGCTGTTGGGGAGAGAAAGTCTGGGAGCATTGGAGCACATTCCGGCCTCCCATCATTTGGATAATTTAAAAATATATCATAGAGATGGTAGGAAAGATTCAAACTGCAACAGTGCTGAGTGCAGTGAGACTGCTCACTTTTGGCCTTGGTCCAAACCCCCTCCAGCAAAGACTGTGAGCAAATGATACCCTGGAGCTGAGCTGGATATGGACAAGGACATGGATCAGGGAGAGCCCTTGGAGCATTTCACACTTCTTGAGAAGATACCATAAAAAAAGGAGGTAACTGTGCTTGAGGTGGGGGAAGAGGAGAAGGAAAAAGAAGGAAAACTCTGAGGGTTCAGACTCTGAATACTCCCATTTAAGTGGAAGCAAACAACTCAGCACACAGTCCCTTAGACAAAATCCTGCTATTTTGGGAATCGTGACCAATGGACACGCAGGAAGGACGTCAGGAACCCACAGCAAGCACAGGAGGGACAAATAAAATGATGGTGAAAATTTAATTATAGAATCATTAAGAATCATAAAAAGACCTTTAAGATCATCAAGTCTAACCATTAAAGTAATTTACAAACCCAAGAGGCAAAAATAGCATTTGAAAAATAGGATTTCTTTTATATACAACTTTCCAGACAACTATTGCTCCCATCAGTGATGGCTAAAGCTGGAATTCCTCACTCACAGCAAGCCAGGGAATGGTGACCTACCTCAGCAGCTTTGCAAGTCCCACCCCGAGCTGGCCAAGACCACCTAAGAGACAAAAATCAGAGGAAAAGGGGGGTCACAATACAGAATTCCATCATTATCTGTACCACATCAGGAATTAGTATGATTTTCTCAGCGAGCCAGGAAGCTATTACATTTTTTTTTTCTCAAGGAACTGGTTTTAGAAGAGTTCTGGAATTAAAATAGGAAAGTTCACACGGGACTCCGATCTCACTGCCCGATGGGAAAGATCATCCCAATTCCAGGGCATTTTGGGCATTTCTGCTTCCAGAACTGTGCTCTTTGGGGAGGGAGGAGAGCAGTGTGGGGCTCAGCTGAGAAGCAGGAACCCAGCCGTGACAGGAATGCTGACCTGTGATTAGCACCCGGGGATGATCCGACTCGGAGAACGTCACCGAGTGGAAGCCGGCATCGGAGGCCACCTGGCGTGGGGACACCGCGATGCCCCGGACGGGCACGAGGGAAACGCCACAGCCACAGCCAGAGCTCTGCAGCAGCTGGCTGGCAGCTCTGCCCAGGTTCCTGACGATTGGCATCTTCCCCCTTCAGACGTGCTGCGAGGAGAGAGACAGAAAAGATGAGTCAGGAGTGATTCAACCCCGTTAAATGGCTTTTAAATGCTCCCCCACAACACTCTGCAGGAATCCAGAGGAATTTGATGCCATCCGAGAGCTGGGGGATTGTGGCAAGCAAGGGCTGCAAGCAGCCTGGGATGTAACGTGAGCAGAGGTAGTGTATTCCCTGGAGTGAGCTCAGGAAAATATCCACAGCCCAGGAAAATGGACAGGGAGAATACTGTAAAGCTCGAGTTTAAACCTCTTTAAAAAAAATCACTCAAAACTGTGATTCTAAGCATAAATACAGAATAAAACAAAGCTGCTGTGATGCCACGTTTGGAGTGAAAGTTTTGCAGGCTGCTGTGAATAAGCAAAACTCAGGATTGCATCATCGAGAGCAGCTGAGCCAACAGGGGCAGCAGGAAATCTCTTGGAGAAAAGGGAGATTTACTCCAACTGAACACTCAGGATGGACGGTACCCAGAAAGCAAAGAGAGGAGGGGCAGGGTTTAGCCAGGCCTCAGGAAAACGTCCTAATTATTGCACATAAGTTACTCTGTGCTGCATTCAAGTTTGGATTCTTTCTCTCCAAATCTTTCATACCGGGGGAGAAAATGCAAAGTACCCCAAATAAATCACACCTGCAGCCACAACTGGTCATTTCTGTGGTGCAAATTTACTTCTCTCAATTATAATTCTCAAGGCAGAATCATTTATTTTTTTCTTATTCCCTCTGAACAATTTTTAACTCTTTCCCAAGGACGTAGAAAATGCAAATTCCCAGCTGAAAGCGTATTTCAAACTTGCCTGATGAGATTGCCCTGTCAAATCCTTTCCTGGGGCATATATTCTAAAAAGGAGAGTCAGGCAGAAGGAAATTCACCACAAGAAATTGCTGCAGATGAATTCCAGTTGCAGAGAAAAGCAAACAAGTGATTAATGTGGGTGTTCCTTTCACTTCTCAGCTCACCTGGCTGAGAATTTTCTGGTACTTGAGGGAGTTTTGCTATTTAAATACAGATTTGCTAAACTACCTACTGTCTAACAAGACAGCCCCATAAAAAGTGCATTATTAAAAAAATACATTTAAACTGATCAAAAAGACTCAGTCTGAGATGCCCAGAGAGGTGATGGGAGTCTCCATCCCTGGAAATATTCAAATTCCATCTGGACACAGACCCAGGCACCAGCTCTCATGATAATTCCTTCCTATTTCAGCATGGAAAAGTAAAATGTTCCCACACTGAGAGAGACTCACTGGTCTGTGTGACAAAAAACTTCCACTCCAAGTACCTGAAAAGGCATTTTGAGCTCTGCAAAGTACAAACAAAAGTTGGCTGTGACTAAAATTGGTTTCCCAACGACTGGACTGTTTTTTCCAAATGCACCTGGAGTGAAACCACAAAGGCTTAAGCTGAGAATTTATTCACAGGTCTGACTCAGAACAGTAAATGCATTTTATCCCAGGCACTGAAACAGCCAGGCAGCAGAGCTGCTGCAAAACCCTCCACTGAAGGCATTTATTTCTATTTCAAATACAAAGGGAGAAAAAACAGATGTGCCTGGCTACCAAAGTTGCCATAAATGGACAGATATTTGAAGAAATCAATATTATGCCTTAAAAACACATCCCCAAATAGCTGAAGTCAGCCCCAACACAGCGCTTAACTTGCAAAAGCAACTCAGACAGAAAAGCCCACTATGCTAGATCCAAGTTTCCTATCTTAGATAACTTCCAGGAGTTATTAACAGTTCTGAACACACAAAAAAAATTAATTTAACTGGTGTAAAATAACTTAAATTTTTTTATAGGCTTCCCTTTTTTCTATCCCAAAGAGGAATACTTCTGTTCTGTTGGGAATTGAGGAGAAAAAAATTCTCTATATAATATATAGATATAATTTATAGTGGAAGGTGTCCTTGCCCATGAAACAGGATGAGCTTTAAGGTCCCTTCCAAACCAAACCATTCCATGATTCCATGATATGTTTTCATGGAATCCCCCCTCCCATATCCCCTTCTGAATAGTTTCTCAGTCCCTGATTTTATTTATCAACTCAAACTGATATTAGAAAGTGTCAGGAAAATGGGGAAGTTTTATCCTGAAACATCAAGTTATTTCCCCCACCCCACTAATTTCAATCAATAACCAATGCTAATTTCAAGGATTAGGCAATGGAATTGCTGCTGGAGTTTTCCCTCTCCTGTACTCACCTGTCCCTCAGCTGGTGATAAGGCAGAAGCAGAGCGGAGAAGGCAATTTATAGGACACTGCCTCTTTGGAAAGCCAATCAAAACCTGGCAGAGAGTAGGAGTTGTCCCACACCTTAGGAAAAAAAAAAGAAAAAAAAAAACTGTGCATGTGAGAGCAGCAGCAGCAGCCAGGGATATCACTGTTCCCTCCTGCTTGATTTTGAAATGCCTGGAAGTTTGGGATAGGCAGGGAAACGGCTGTGAAGGTGCACAAGCAGCTCCTCCAAGTCCCAGAAGCAGCCAGCCTCGGGTCATGGCTGAAGGACAGAGTTTAAACTAATTAGTGGCGGTGCAAACGATTAGGAGAAAGCAAACACGTGTTCCAATGTACAGCAATAATCTGCCTGGGATAGCAGGAAATTTCGGGGGTTTGTAAGAAGATTAAAGCACAGAGAGAGGGAAAAGAGGGAACAAAGAAAAAAAAAAGAAACATTCATAAAATGACATTTAGTGAGTGAACTGCCAGCTGCTGATCCTCTGTGAGATTTCCAAGGAGTTACATGAGCAGCAACACCTGTTGCTCCCATAAAAGTCAAAAATGCGTATGGAAACCAGCAGTTCTTGTGAATTAGTTATTAATAGAATGCCACAGTGATAAGAAAGATAAGAAAGTCATGGGCTTGGTCTAGGAAAGTCCCACTGCAAGCTTCAAAGAAAATGGGAGAGAGGGAGGAGAGAGAGGTCAAACCAAACCCCGGAGCTCCCACAGGATTTGTGGGGGCTGCACAGCTGCTGGGATGCCACGGGATGCCCCTCCACGGAGCCGAACCAAAGAATCCAGAACTTTCTTCTTTCAAAGAAAATTAAGGGATTCTGCAAGGCACAGGATCTCACAGATTCCCAACCATATCCTTGGGTCCACACCAACGCACTGAGCTCCAAGTTCTCAACTCCCATTTGGTTCCAAACCCCACAGTTTCTGCTTCAGACCTGGAGATTTGCTTATGCATTGGGAAACTCCTCTAATGTTCCCAACTGTAGCAAGAGCTTGAGGAGGAGGACAGCACCTTCCTTGGGCATCCAGAAAACGAAGCACAAGCCACTCCGCCCATGGGAAAGCCTCTCTGGTGCCCAAGTGCTGCCACGTGGAAACTCCATCAGATCCCTGCATTTGGGAGCACTCAAGCTGCAACAGCTAAGGGATACTCTCAGCTCAGCCCCAATGACTGCTGCCTGGAGAGCTGGACAGCCCAAGTCCATTACACATTCCCTGCTGGCAACTCCTCAGGTTCTGAGAGCCCCCCATGCTGGGACGCTGCGTCCCTGCCCGGTGTCCCCTGGCAGCGGGGGTGTGCCAGGGTGTCCAGGCTGGAGCTGCTCTCTCTGGCAGGCAGCTGTTGGCCGAGCTCGGCTGAAATAACCTTGACACACATGCACGGCTCCCGCCCCAGGGGTGACGCACGGCTGGGGATGACGCCGAGCCCCTCGCGGAGCCCGCCAAGGGGAGACGTCAGCCCGAGCCAAGAGGGACCCGCTGGCGAACCTGACATCAGCCACCAAAAATAAACAAAAAAAAGGAGATTATGAAGCTGCTGAACGGCATGACACTCCCAGAGCGGGTAAGGAAGACTGGTCCAGAAAGTCAAATGTATCCTGGGCAGAGTGGGCAGCAAGGGAGGGGGGGGATTCTTCACCACTCAGGTGAGACCCCACCTGCAGAGCTGCCTCCAGATCTGGGATCCAACAGCAGAAGGACGTGGAGCTGCTGGAGCAAATCCAGAGGAGGCCATGGAGGTGCTCCAAGGACTGGAGCCCCTCTGCTCTGGAGCCAGGCTAGGAGAGCTGGGGGTGTTCACCTGGAGAAGAGAAGGCTCCAGGGAGACCTCAGAGCCTCTTCCAGAGCCTAAAGGGGCTCCAGGAGAGCTGGAGAGGGACTTGGGACAAGGGCATGAAGTGACAGGACAAGGGGGAATGCTTTTAAACTGAAAGAAAGTAAGTTTAGACGAAATATTTAAGAAGCTCTTCCCTGTGAGGGAGGTGAGGACGTGGCACAACTTGTCCAGAGAAGCCGGGCTGCCCCTGGATCCCTGGAAGTGTCCAAGGCCAGGTTGGACAGAGTTTGCAGCAACCCAGGAGGCGTCCCTGCCCATGGCAAAGGATGGAACTGGATGAGCTTTAAGGTCCCTTCCAACCCAAACCATTCCCTTGATTCCCTGGCTCTACACCCGGCACAGCCTCCGCTGATGCAGCCCAGGGGCCGGTGCGGGTGATGGGCACGAACAAAAGCCGCCCGCCCGCAGCGAGCCTGCGGTGAGGCACAAAAGTGCCACGAGCACCGAACCGCCGCCCCGGCCCCGGCCCCGCCGCATCCGCGAAGCGTCCCCAAAGGAGGGGACCGCGCAGTGCCGGGGGAAGCCGCCCCTCCCCCACCTCATTCATTCGGTCGCGCCGGGAGCGAGGCGGCCCCGCAGTCCCAAATCCCCCCAGACCAGCCCCCCAAAGCCCCACGGCCCCGCAGCCCCGAGCCCCCGTCCCGGCCCCGCACTCACCTCGTTCTCGCTCCCGCCGCCGCCGCCGCCCCGTCCCTCAGCGGGGGCCGCTCGCGCCGGGGCCGGGGCCTGACGTCACCGGCGGGCGGGCAGGGGATTGGGCGGTGACGTCACACGGGCGTGATGTCACGCGCCGTGAGGGGCGGCGGTGCCGGGCGGGAAGCGGCGGCCCCTCAGGCGCTGAGGGCGGGCGGTGCCCGGACGCGGGAGACACCGCGACATGGAGCGGTCTGGGGGGCAAGGGACCTTAAAGCTCATCCCATCCCACCCCTGCCATGGGCAGGGACACCTTCTATTATCCCAGCTTGCTCCAAGCCCCGTCCAACTTTGGACACTGTCAGGGATGGGGCAGCCACTGCTTCTCTGGGCAACCTGTGCCAGACCTCCCCACCCTCAGAACCAAGAATTCCTTCCCAATATCCCATCTAACCCTGCCCTCTGGCAGTGGGAAGCCATTCTCCCTCTTCCTGCCACTCCATGCCCTTGTCCATCTCCTGTTGGTCAGCACTCACCGGCCGAGCTGTGGTACAGCAACACAGCGCTGGTCACAGAATCTCAGAATCTCAAGATGGGTCAGGTTGGAAGGGACCACAGTGGCTCCTCTGGTGCCACCTCCCTGCTCCAGTAGGGCCATCCCAGAGCACAGGGCACAGGATTGTGTCCAGACAGGTCTGGAATATCCTCAGTGAGGGAGACCCACACCCTCTCTGGACAGTCTGTTCAGGGCTCGGTCACTGCACAGGAAAGTTCTTCCTCGTGTCCAGGGGGAACTTCCTGGGATCAGCTCCTGCCCGTTCCTCTGGTGCCATTGCTGGGCCCCCGGAGCAGAGCCTGGGCCCTGCCCTGAGCCCTCCCTGCACACAGGGACACCCAGGGCTGAGGGCCCCTCTCAGCATCTCCTCTGAGGCTGAACAGCCCCAGCTCCCTCAGCCTTTCCTGGGCAGGGAGATGCTCCAGGCCCTTCATCATCGTCACATCACAGGGGTACAATAGTCTCTCTTAGGCTGTACCACCTGCCTCTTGACTGCCCAGACATCAGAGAGGGCTGTAGTACCCAAATGATCTTTCAGTTGCTAAAAATCACTGCATTTCAAACTTCCTCTGCTGCCTTCACATCCTTCCAGTGGCTGTTCTACATGAACAGCTGCTAAAACTCACTCTCCCTTGCTTAGACTCTGGTTTTTTGTGTTCCCCCTCTTACTGAGGTCACAGTGGCAGGGCAGGACCTGTTAGGTTTTGCACTGTTTCCTAAAAGTTCAACAGAAGGAGATATTTCCCTCTTCCCCACCAAGGCCAGTGTCTTATGTGTATTCCAAGTCCTAAATGGCTTCAGCCCAGCAGAATGAGCCACCCGCCTGATCTTAGGTGAAGAAACCAACATTTGTTCAGCCAAGAGGCTCTTTGCTGGGACAGGGACTGTAGGAATCACTGTGTTTGTGCTCTCTGCACAGCCGAGTTGTGGCATTGTGCCTCAAGAACAGAGATACACCCTCCTATCAGCACCCACACAGCTGCTTGTCAAACTCCTGGGCAGCCTTTACCCTATCACAGGACAGAGCCTGGCGGCTGATTGTGTGCAGGACATGGGCGTAGCTGTTCTGAGAAGAAAACTCATCCTATCAACACTTCTTTTTTTAAGAAGGAGGCCACAAAGAGAATAAAGTTGGTGGAGCTGCATGTCCACAGCAAGGACCCCACTGGGGTGAGGCTGACACCCAGATCCTGCTGGAATCTACAAGGGAAAACTAAAATAGCTTTAGAAAGGGAAAATTCTCTTGATGTCAGGTGTATTGAACTGGGATAGGATGGCACTTTCCATTGGGAACACAACTGGTAAATTTCTCTAGAGGACAAGAGCGCTGGGATGAGCACATTCTTCTTGAATGAAGAGAAGCTGAATGTCTGGTGGGTTATAAACCCGGGTTCAGCATTTTGGGATCTCAGCCACAGGAATGTGTCCTGTGAGGTGACAAACTCTCTGAAGAGAATGCAGTCCTACATTTTACCATGTCCTCCAGAGCTATTTCTGCTGAGGTTTTGGAGCTGTGCTGCTTGCTTGCAAATTCTACCTTTTCATTTTTCCTTTCTGGGGAATTATTCTTCATTTGAAGCCCCTGCAGCTCTGACTGGTAGCCTGACAGGAAAGCTGTGGCTGCCCCATCCCTGGATGTGTCCAAGGCCAGGTTGAACAGGGCTTGGAGCCACCTGGGATAGTGGAAGGTGTCCCTGCCCACGGCACAGGGTTGGAACTGGATGAGCTTTAATATCCCTTCCATCCCAACATTGTATGGAGGCAACAAGGCCAAAGTTGCAAATTTCCTGGCCAAGAATCCTTCTCAAGAGGGGCCTTACTTGGCCCAAAATGCAGAAATCCAGAAACACGTCATGGTTTGGGTGCAGTCCAGGCACTGCCTGATTTCTTAGACATCCAGTAAAGCTGCATGGAGCAGGAAGTTCTTAAGGGAGCTCTTAATGAGCAACCAGGAGGGATTAGAGAGCCTGGAGCAGTTTGTGCAAAGTATTTGGAGTTAAATCTGATCCCATGTCATGCTTTCTAAATCTCCAAGCAGCGTCTTGGTGTGGTGGGGTTTTGCAGGCTTGGAAGCAGGGCTCGATATGGGAATCCCACTCCTAAATCCAGGATAGACTCATAGAATCTTGGAATTTATTAGAGTTGGAAGGGGCCTTAAAGTCCATCCAGGTTCTCCTGCTGTTTCTGGCTGAGGGAGTAGGTGACTTCTGGCAGCACACGGAGCTGCCCACAGGGGAGGCTTGTGAGTGGTTGCCCTTCTCAGGGGAGCTCTGGGAGGGTGTGGAGCAGCGGGATGTCCTCTGAAGGACAAAGTGACAAACTGCTGGCAAGCAGAGTTCCATGTCTGATGGCCCATTGATTTGATGGACCACAGCAACTTTTCAGACAGAAGCTGATCGAATCCTCCTTTCCCTAAACTGATCCTGACCAGTCTTCTCATTCCCAGCAGCATTTGTATCAAGAGCGTCCTGATCCTTCTCCTCTGGATTCCTTCTGCTGAGCTGTACCTCCAGCAAACAGCGTTATTTCTTTTTTTTCCCCCTTATTCCAAACACATCTGTCTTTCACAACCACAAGCATTAACTCCTTGAGCAATCTTGAAGAACAAAGGCTTTGAGATAAGATTATCTCGCCACAGAGGTGTTTATAAGCTTTTTTTTTTCCCCCCATTCCTTCCTGCTTATGAATTCCCCCCCTTGGCAGGCAGGTTGGGATTGTTATGTAACAGCTTAGCTACGTGTAATTAGAGGGCACCAAATTATAGATGGGGCAGAGATATTATCCAGTGTGGATGGCACAAGCTTACCTGAGTTTCTAAAGCACACGGGTGAGTTTGTGGAGGAGAAAAACATTAATGATGAGGGACTGTAAATATCCTGGATGTGCAGCGACAGTGTCTGGTTCAGAAAGTCCTTCAGCTGTAGATCCCAGAGCCTGTGAGAGCACTGTGGGGGAAAAGCTGCTGCTGGAAACAAAGGAGCTGGATTAGGAGGATCTTGGCTTGATTTGCTGGCATTGCTTTTATGTTCTGAGTTGGGTTCTCTGAGTGATGAACAATTCCTGCCTCAGCACAGCAAGGAGCAGAGGAGGAGCTCAGAGAGCTCAGCAAATGAACCACTCTCTATGAAAATGCTGCTTTTCAAGGCCATTTATTATAAGCAGAGCATTGAGCCATGAGGGAGCCAAGTGCAGTGATTATATTTGTGAAGCACGGGTCGTTTCTGCTTGCTAGACCCACTTGATTGTTATTCACACAGTGGAGTCATTTTTATGTGGTGTCGAGCTTATCAGCCTCTATTTTAAAAATTATCTGTGCTTGAGTCATGTTTACCCTCCCTCTGAGCAGTACTTTGTATTTGAAGGTGCTGCTGAAGGCAAACCAACCTCCTCCTTTGACACGGAGTTCGCATTTAAACACATTTTTGAAACGCTGCCTTACCTTTTCTGAAGTCTGTTGAATTTCATGGTGTTCTGCAGATAATGGTCTTTCCATCTCGCTTAATTTCTGGCTATAAACAGGTCCTAAACTGTTCACAGTGGGAAAGAGAGGAGCTAAAACACCTCCCAGCTTTTGCTTTTTCATCTTCCTCCAACGTAGAAAGGCAAATATCCAGTACTTTATTTATTCCTGAGGGGACCTTTTCCCTGTCTGTCCCTGTCAGCTTCCAGACCACACAGGTAAGGTGGCAGCAGATACTCCCTGGATCAGATCCCTCACTTGGGTAAACCTAGAGAGCCCCGCTGAGCTACACTCACCTGAGAAGGGCAGGGATCCACCACAGTTCTCAGAATCATGGAATGGTTTGGGTGGGAAGGGACCTGAAAGCTCATCTTGTTCCACCCCCTGCCATGGGCAGGGACACTTTCCACTATCCCACGTTGCTCCAAGCCCCATCCAGCCTGGCCTTGGACACTTCCAGGGATCCAGGGGCAGCCACAGCTTCTCTGGGAAGCCAGGGCCTCCCCACTCTCACAGGGAACAATTCCTTCCATGTATCTCACCGAAATTTCTCCTCTTTCAGTTTGACCCCATTACTCCTTGCCTTATGACTACAATTCCCGAAGGAGAACCCCCTCTCCAGCTTCCCCACTGCAAGGAGGGGCCTACAAATCCAGTTTGTATTCCTATGGTTTTTCTACAAGCCTTTGCCACTGCCCAGAGACAGGTTAGGAGGGAAATGGAATTTTGCCTGGATTTTATGTGGCTCTCTGTCCCTCAGACCCCAGCAAAGTGTTGGTTCCTGACAGAATTCCTGCTGTGTCCACGTGTGCCACAGCAGCCACAAAGAGTCACCAAGAAGGGACACTGAGCTTGGCCTCGGTGACAGCTCAGCCACACAGGATGTGAAAAGGCAAAGCATCTTCTCCCTGTGGTGCTGAACTGGTTTGACCCTGACGCTCGTCATGCCCAGCAGATGTGACACGGGCTGTGCCGGGGCACAGGGAGGTGTCACATCGTGTTGGCAGCACAGGACAACCCCACACTGATCACAGTCAGCTCTCATCTTCCCTCTGTGAGTGAAAGGGTCGCTTTTGCACCCAAATGTGTGTCGCACTGCATTGCTGCCTCCTTGGAGAAGGAAAAAAGGGAAGATTTTATTTCAAACTCGTTCTTTTTAATTAAAAGAGCGAGCTTGGTGATCTTTGCGTCAATTAAATTTGCCTTGTCTTTTTTTTGTGTTTTTGTTTGTTTTTTTTTTTTTTTTTTGTTAATGAGTGCTGAAAGCCCTGTGTGAGCCACAGGTGCCTTGTTTTTAAACACATTCTCCTGGCATCATTCCCCTCCCTGTGAGCTCCTGCAAAGGGAAAACACAGGTGTTCCCCCTCCAGGTAGGCTGGGAAGGAGGGAAGTCTTTGCTTGTGGCATCTTCCACCTGGCTGTTCCACGCTGGGTGTGAAATCCCTGCCTGGAAGGAGCCTCTGCAGCAGGTTTGGCTCCTACTGGGTGCTCACAGTTTGGGGACAGCAGTGGCTGCAGCCACATTTCCCTGTACAAAGGGACCTTATGGCATCTTGCACCGTAATGGACCAGGATCAAACCCTCAGTGCCCCCCAGATGCTTCTGTGCTGCTGCTTTCTTAAAATTAACATTTTTTTTGTGACTGTGAGACAGCAATCCTGCAAGGATCATCGCTCGGGTGACACCCCAATACTGCACATGCACTGATGGCAGATAAAAGGATCTGGTTTCCTTTATATCCACAATTTTGATTTCCACCGCCATGGTGGTTTTACAATCACAGAATCATTGAGGTTGGAAAAGACCTTCAAGATCACTGAGTCCAAACTCTGACCCATCACCACCTCGTAAACGAGACCATGGCACTGAGTGTCACATCCAGGCATTATGGGGAGATTATGAACAGTTAAGGACCGTCCACAGCAACAAAAATTACCCAAAAAAGGGGAAAAGGGGAAGAAAACAGACCTCTGAAGAGCAGAAGGGGCAAATCTTACAGCACAAAGCACCAACACAACAAAAGCCCCCAAATACATGGATTTTGAAGGCATGTGCTCCAATAGTAGCAGGATTAGTCCTTAGGACAAACCTTTCGCTGTAAGGAAGTCCTGGAAAAGATCACTTGGGGAGGGAGAAGTTTGTGCTGCTGAGAGATTTAAGAGCAGGTTAGGTAAGAAGCATCAGCAGAGATGTGTGTTCAGTGGATCCTGTCTCGGGGCAGAGAGAGAGGCTCACAAACCTCCTCTCTTCAGGTTTAGCACCCGAATCTCTCCCCTTTGCTTGTTGCCTCTCCAATACAGACATAAAATAGCGAGTTGTTTATCCTGGGAATGTACAAAAGGTCACTGATAAAAGTTGTGAGGGTTACACAATCCTCAAGAAACCCCAGCCTGCAGTGCAACCGCCAGGAGGAACTCCTAAGACAGATACATTGTTATTTTGGGGAAAGGAAAAAGCTTCCCTTGTTCCCTGAAGGCTTTTCTATATTGCCCATTCATCCACTGCCTTGCAGCCTCACATCTCAGCAAACGGAATGGATGAAGGATGCATCACAAATATAACAATGATTTGAGATCGGTGAGGGAAAGGAGGGATTTTTCAGGAGAAAATCAGGCCCTGGGTCTTACCCTTCGTGGACATCTGTCTGCAGAGAGGCCCTGATGCTGCTAAAGAAAACACAGCAGTTGTCACTTGCCCCTAAGCAGGGATTTCACGCCTCAGAGCGGAGGCACCGAGCTCACAAGGGGCTGTGCTGTAATTTAAAATGACTTTCACTTCTCTTTTGCTGACAAGGCCAGGTTGGACAGGGCTCTGAGCGACCAGGAAGGTGTCCCTGCCCATGGGCTGGAACTGGATGAGCTTTAAGGTCCTTCCAACCCAAACCAGTCTGTGATGATTTCCCAGTTTTCCAGCGGAGCTCCTACAGCACACTGGGAAAACCACATGGAAGTCTCTGAGCAGAAACAACCCAAGGAATATTTCTGCCCTTCACAGCTTGATCATAAAAGGCCAAAACCCTTCCCCCTGTAACAGAAACAAAGGGAAAGCAGAAGGGAAATGTCACAAACTCTCAGCAGCTGCTTTTGCAGAACTGGATTCACTAACAGTGTCTGGAGTGTAAACACATCCATTTTTCTTCCTCCCTTACTGGCCCTGACAGTGCAAGTTTCCGCACAGGGATTCATTTCAAGCAGACCGTGGAAAGAAGATGCATAATTAGTGCAGCTAATGATAAGGATGAGTTACCAGCCTAAGCAGGAGCAGCACATCAAACACACTCAGGCAGGCAGAAGAGAGTTCGCTCACTGCAAGCCTTCCCCGCCCAGTAAATCGTGGCCTGATTTCCCAAAGGTCTGTGTCCTTCTGAACACCACAAACCCGTGTGGAAACCAGCTCATCCAGGGCTCTGAGGTGAGCAGATGTTGCAAAATATGGGATAAGGAATGTACTCCGTGAAAACCAAACCGTTTAAAAAGCCCGACGAAGCCTCACACCAAGTTTACCGCACACCACAAAGAACAATGGAAGACCGCCGCCCTCCTTTGGAATTGGACTTCAGTGATCCTTGTGGGATATTCTGTGATTCACCTCCATCTGCCCAAGAGGTGGAAACCTGTAGAACACCAGGAATCAGCCTTGAAACACTGAGTACTCAGAAAAGAGTTCACTGGGAAATGGAGGTGCCATTAATAGAGGTCATTGTCTGCCAGGAACAAGGTGGAGAAGGAAAACCCTGTGATCAGTGAAAAACCCCTTTCCCAATTCTCTTTACTGAACGCATTTGTTAGTGAGACTTTGGAGAATAAATAGTTTATGAAGAGGACTCAGGTTTCATCTGATAACGTCACATAAAGCTTCGCTGTCAGGGGCTCAGCCCCTGTGAAACGTGGGACTTGGGAGATGTGGAATAGAGACACAACAGCTCAGTGGGGAAGCACAGAATGATTTGGGTTTGAAGAGACCTTAAAACCCATCCAGTTCCACCCCCTGCCATGGGCAGGGACACCTTCCACTATCCCAGACTGCTCCAAGCCCTGTCCAGCATGGCCTTGGACACTTCCAGGGATCCAGGGACAGCCACAGCTCCTCTGGGCACCCTGTGCCAGGACCTCAACACCCTCACAGCCAAGAGTTTCCCCCCTGAATATCTCATCTAAACCTCCCTTCTTTCATTTTAAGGCCATTCCCCCCTGTCCTATCTCTCCGTGGCCTTGTAAAGTCCCTCTCCAGCCTTCTGTGGAGCCCCCTTTAGGTACTGGAAGTCTGTAATTCCTAATGTTCTAGGGAACCACTGGATTTCATCAGGCTTGAAGAGTGTAATGACCCAACCTGAGAAAAGCCTGCTAAAAACATATCCATGCATTCCATGAACTCTGCGAGGTCTCACGGACCTAAACCTCTCATCTCCCAAGTGCTTTGTTCAATTAACCTCGAAACTCACACGAGAATAAAGCTGACTTTTGGCAGAAGACCTCTGGGGCAGAGAAACTTCGGGGCAGAGAAGTTGAGATGCATTTAAAATGAAATCGAAACTGCCCACCTCTGCAAAACAGAGCCACTACCGCAGCTGTAAAGGCATTTATCAACTGGTGGGAGCTTCCAGGAACAGCAGCACGTTTCCCACAGCCTCTCCAGCCTCTCCCAGCTGTGCAGGAGCGGAGCAGCCACAGCAGGACTGAAAAATCAGCTTAAGAATTCCTTGCCTTTGCTGGAGGGGAAAAAGGCATCATGTTACAAGCCAGGGAGAGGCAAAGGCTTTGGAGAATTCCATTTTCCATCCAGTGCCAGATAATCGCTGTAATTTAGCATGATGAGGCTACAGACTTTGTTCTTAATACTCCTCTGCTTGAAATAAAGGCAGGTTATTTACTCCTTCTCACACGACATTTCTCAGGCGGTGGGTGCTGGGGGTCATCTTTTCTGGATCTTTCTTCATTTCATAGAATCATTAAGGTTGGAAAAGACCTTTGAGACCATCGAGTCCAACCTGTGCCTGGTCCCCACCTCGTCACCTGGACCAGAGCTCTGAGTGCCATGTCCAGTCATTCCTTGGGCACCTCCAGGGATGGGGACTCCAAACCTCCCTGGGCAGCCGCTTCCAATGCCTGGCCACCCTTTCCATGAAGAAATTCTTCCTGAATTTACAGGGAAGTGCCCTGTAGGACAGGTGAGAGAGTTGGAATTCTATTTCATTAAATTTTGCTGTCATATTCCTGCAGACTGAACTGTAATTGACGTTTTTCCACTCCTCACACTGGCAATATGAGGACTGTTGGAATGGGGAAGGGAACTTCCTCCTGCCTTCAGCTTCTGATTTATCCACAGCTTTTTGTTGGAGCAGGATATAAACACACATCAGCATCTGCTTTAGCTGAAAACCAGACCTTGCCAACTCACGTGGGCTGGGAATTTTCCATCCGCAAAAAGAGCAAACTCAGCAAAGAAAAAATTGTCCTTGGGGACAAAAAGGGGAGTTTGCTTAAATAATTCTGTCTTAAATCCAAATCAGAAATGGCTGGAGTGTGGGAAATCCCTGGAATCCTGGAATGGTTTGGGTTGGAAAGGACTTTAAAGCTCATCTGGTTCCATCCCCATGGGCAGGGACACCTCCCACCAGACCAGGCTGCTCTGATCCCGTTCCCTACATTCTCTCCTTTAATATCCACGGATTATGGATGCTGGAGACCAAGCATGGAGGTGCTGGTGCCTTTGCTCTGACCACCCTGATCCTCCTTACACACCTACATGAAGCCAGCTCAGCTCAGTGTCCCCTGAAAGCTCTTGGGAAGGAGCCCAGAGCGTGAAAATGTGACACGTAAAGTATCCCAGGCCCCTGTGAGCACACAGCTCAGTGAGCTGGAACCTTTAGCTCAGCAGCCCAAAAAGGAATCCTGAAATATTAAAATGCTTCTGTTAAATGCACAGGAAACACTCCAAAGAGTTTAACTAAATCAAGGAGAAAAAAATGTCGTACAAAAAAAAAAAGATGTATTTAGGTCATCATTTTCATTCAGGACAAATATGAACATTAAAGCAATTTCCTGAGAGGGGAAAACCTTTCCCAGAACTCTGCTAAGCAAAATCCAGCTCTGCAGTGCACACACAGAGATCTCCCCGGCCTTGGAGATCAGAGGCAGAGCCAACCACATCTGACAGTGATTAATCACATCCCTGCCGCCCGGCTGGGCAGGACGAGGGCACAGCTCCGGGGCAGGAGGACACCCTACAAAAACCCCTGTGCCCTGAGATGCACCTCCACAAAGGGGAAACACACCCGGGTTTCACCCTTTCGAATGCAGGAATGGTTTTGTTGTCAAGCCTGCAAAAAAAAAAAAATCCCTGGCATTTGTTGTGGATTCGAGATTCGAGTCCGTTCAGGGTTGGGGCAGACACTGGTATTTTTTTTCTTTAGTTTTATTTTTCTCCCTCTTAAAAAGTGCTGAATGAAATTGTTCAGAGAGCAAACAAAGCAGGACTGGTCGTTATTCCCAAGGATTCCAGACACTGACAAATGGCCAGTTATTAAAAGCTCAGCTCGCAGGGTGTGGAAATCTTGGAAAATCGTGGTGTTACAGGAGCTGCAGAGGGGAAATCCTTTGCTGGCTGGGGAAGCTGAGAGCTCACAGCTCCCGGCTCTCGAGTGCCTAATTGAGTTTGAAAGGCCCGTTAAGTACCATTGACCAGAGCAGATGTCTCTCTTGAAAAAGAGGGAAAGCTCCAGGAGGAAAAGAAACACAAAGAACCCTCTTGTTCCACTGCAGAGCCTGGAAAAAAACGCATTTAAAGTCCCTGAGGAGGCAAAGCTGTGGGAGTGTCAGCAGAATTGATCCTTCTGCTACAGACTGAGCAGGAGCTTCCAAAAAAGGGTCAAATTAAAGGGTCATCGATTCCTGGGGGGTGTCTCAAAGCCACCAGCAGCCAGGTTGGACTACATGGAATCAGGGAATGGTTTGGGTTGGACAGGACCTTAAGGATCGTCTTGTTCCAATCCCCTGCCATGGGCAGGGACACGTTCCACTATCCCAGGCTGCTCCAAGCCTCGTCCAACCTGGCCTTGGACACTTCCAGGGATCCAGGGGTATGGATGCTGAAAAAGCTCCAGCAGAGAATTTCTTCAGCTCTCTGCAGCATTTTTGTGAGAGTTCTGTCTTTCCCATGCAAGTAAGTCAAAACAGCGTTACAGTTTTGTAAACTTCTTGCAGCTGCAGGTTGTTTTGCAGAATTGTTATGGTTCTAACTAGAAAAACATTCAGAGATGGGTGTCTTAGAACTTGACCAATCCCCTTAAGGGGTGGATGGCAAAAAACCAATGACCTTATGCCATTTAATACACTTTTGCGAACTAACGTATAAAAGCCTTCTGAGAGATCATTAAAGCGCTTCCATCTATCCCTGAGCCTGGACTTCGTGTCGTTTCTCTGCTCATCCGTGGGGAAAACAGCGACACAGGGGCAGCCACAGCTTCTCTGGGCACCCTGTGCTAGGGCCTCCCCACCCTCACAGGGAAGGATTTCTTAGAGTGAAATGATTTCTGTGGTCCTTTCCAACCTTACCCATCCTTAGACCTCCCTCGTATCATGATCTCAGCAATCCCTGCTCCGGGCTAAGGAGTCTGCACCAAATGGAAGGAAAGGAAGAGCCTCCAGCAAGGCTCCATGGCTGCTCTCACAAGGGCACTGTGGATCCAGCCTTGCAGGGAGGGCAAACAGAGCTCACCTGGAATTCTGCAGAGGGAAAAAGAAAAGTTCCTGTTGTTCCCAGAGCCCTGACAGAGACCTGCACTTGGGCAAAAGGGATTTTTCTGCTCAGGAAGGGCAGTGCACGGAGCACTGGTGGATTTACTGTATCTGATCACTTGACTGAACGTAAATCACAGAATTATTTAGGCTGGAAAAGACATCCAGGATCATCGAGTCCAACCTGTGACCAATCCCCACCTTGTCACCAGTCCAGAGCACTGAGTGCCACCTCCAGTCATTCCTTGGACACCTCCAGGGATGGGAACTCGAACACCCCCCTGGGCAGCCCCTTCCACTGCCTGACCACCCCTTCCATGAAAAAATTCCTCCTGATGTCCAACCTGACCCTCCCCTGGCACAGCCTGAGGCCATTTAGTCTCATCCTGTCCCTGTTCCCTGGGAGCAGAACCCGACCCCCCCCGGCTGCCCCCTCCTGTCAGGGAGTTGTGCAGAGCCACAAGGTCCCCCCTGAGCCTCCTTTTCTCCAGGCTGAGCCCCTTTCCCAGCTCCTTCAGCTGCTCCTGCTGCTCCAGCCCCTTCCCCAGCTCCGTTCCCTTCCCTGGACACAAAGTAAAGCTCTCTCCCAGACCTGGGCCACACCAGGATGGCAGATCCCCCAGACCGACAGGGAAGCAGGAATGATTCCATAACCCAGTTCCCTCCCCCAAGACCAAGCCAAGCACCTGGAGCACTAAACTGGCACAAAATCAGCAAAACGGAGCGTCCAGCAAAGCTGGCCCTGAACTGCCTGATCCTCCAGGTTCAGCTGCAATCCAAGGCCTTGCAGAGACAGCCCAGCTGCAAAACCCTCCTCCTTGAGCCCAGGAGGCTGCCAGCTTGTGAGAAACAGCACAGAGCCCTGCGAGATAAGGAAGGTAAAACCGAGGGCAGAGGCTGTATTGTCGGGATGTGATAGGCAGCAGCTCAAGGGGACAAGAGGGAAAACATCAACGTGGGAAGGCAGAAAATCCTAAAGGGGGAAAACTCCACCGCAGTGGGATGATGGCATCTGAGCAGTGTGCAGGTGGCATTCCAACAGCAGCTGAAGCTGACACTCCCCCCGATGAACATCCCTGTGGGCAGCAAAGACACCTTGGGTGTCTTTCTCTGTGGGCAGCATAGACCTGTAACTCACCAGGTCAGGCTGGACGGGGCTTGGAGCAACCTGGGAGAGTGGAAGGTGTCCCTGCTCATGGCAGAGGGTGGAATTGGATGATCTTTATTGTCCCTTCCCACCCAAGCCATTCTGTGATTCTGTGACAGTCCCCACCTGTGTGTGTCCTCAAATTATTTAAGTTGGGGAAGCCCTCTGAGATCACTAAGTCCAACCATTCCCCAGCACTGCCAAATCCACCACTAAACCACGTCCCCCAAGTGCCACATCCACACACCTTTGGAATACTTCTAAGGATAATAATTCCATCGCTTCCTCGGGCAGCCTGTTCCAATCCTGCTCACAGGATCTCCCTGCATGTCAACAGATGCCCCCAAATGTGCTCCAGGGAGAGAGGGAGGGTTACAGGCTACTGAGGAGTTTGTATGTTCTGTATTTTTCATGTTCTCTGGATTTTAAGGTTTTGTGGGTTGGTTTGTTGTCTGATTTGGGGTATTTTTTAAACATAAATCCATGTCCAAGGGACTGCAAACATGAAAAGCCACTCTGAGGTTCAGAAACAGGCTGATGGGGGAATACTGGAGATACAAATCAAGGGGAAGAGAGCAGGAGATGTTCCAACATCCTTCCTCTCCCAGGCAGCACGGTGCCATCACTCCAGGGGCTCCACAAGTGTTCTTGTCACTCTCCACCTCTGCCTTCTTCCTCTCCCTTGCCATGGATCCACATCCAGAAGTGCTGCTCCTTCAAAGCTTTCTGCAGCAGCCTCTCCCAGAGCCTCAGGCTCGATCTCCCTCCCACCCCTTCCCACACACAGGGGTTTTGTGGTCTCCTCCTCTGCCCTCTGCCCTGCTGAACCTGCAAACCCTCACCACCCACCACGCTTGGAGAGCTCAGGGCCAGGAGCTCTTCCCAGCCGTTCAGGGCCCCTGGAGACACATCAGAGGTGTGCTGTCCCTTTGGTTCCCCGCTCTGCAGGGGACAAGGCTCTGCCCACAGTGTGGGATTGGTGCAGAGCAGCTGCCTTTGGTCCCTCTGACAATCCCAGAGATGTCAGCGCGGGGTTCCTGTAACGTGGCAGTGCCAAGGGTCGAGGTGTGCCCGCTCTCCTCTTCCCCTTTGAGCTCACAGCCTCTCTGGGCACCCTGTGCCAGGGCCTCCCCACCCTCACAGCCAAGAATTCCTTCCCAATATCCCATCTCTCCCTGTCCTCTGGCAGTGGGAAGCCATTCCCTGTGTCCTGTCCCTCCATGCCTTGTCCCAAGTCCCTCTCCAGCTCTCCTGGAGCCCCTTTAGGCCCTGAAAGGGGCTCTGAGGTCTTTCTGGATCCTTCTCTTCTCCAGGTGAACACCCCCAGCTCTCCCAGCCTGGCTCCAGAGCAGAGGGGCTCCAGCCCTCGGAGCAGCTCCGTGGCCTCCTCTGGACTCGCTCCAGCAGCTCCGTGTCAGTTTTCACCCCACAAATCCTCCCTGTGACTTAATTTACTCAAAGCATCACTGCCACGTTTAACACCCCAGCTGCTGACTCAGCCTGCAGGGCTCTTCCCTCCCAGCTGTGTCACTTTTCCATACATTTCTCCAATCCCTGGTGCCACGTGGAATCACAAACAGCTGGACCAGCACAAGTGAGGAGGAAAAAGAGGTGGGGAAGAGCAGAACAGAATTTTAATTCAGGATTGCCACAACCTTCCCCATTGTGAAACGACAGCGTTGCCAACTGCTGGCAGCACAGCCAGGACACTCCACAGGCTTGATGTTGCACAAGTGTCCCTTCAGAATCTCTGGAAGAAAATCTTTTTCCCGGTAAGGCACAGGTTTGTGGGGGTTTTTTATTTCCTGATTGAGGGAAATGTAGAAACTGGAGCCCTGTATTTACCCCACTGTAGTACAAATTGCTGCTTTGTCCCTACAATAACTGATGGATGTGTCTGCCCCACCCCTGGAAGTGTTCAAGTTGGACCCCCAAAAATGGATGGGATGAGATGGAGCACAGTACCGACTTGAAGGCAAGCAGTTCTCTGCTCAAAAAACCCCCAAATAAACTCTGAAACAACCCTTATTCCTGCCACAAAGTTTTATTTCACACCAGCAAGGACTTAAAAGCCAAACCCAGAAAATTCCCTGTAGAAATGCTGCACTTACCTTGCTGGGGCACCCCAACAAACGTTTTCCATGCCAGGAAAGAGCAGCAGGACGCAGATTTCCTTTCTCTGTTGTACCTTGGAATGAGCCACTTGCCAAAAGAGCCTTTTTCCTTCACACAGCAAGCACAGGCTGCACCTTTCGACCCTGAAATCATCCCCTCTATGGGACCAGTACCAAGTGGGATGTGCAAACTGGTCACATAAATGGTTACAACTAACTGTAAAACCTGTACAAAACCTGATTTTAGCAACTGCACTGTTTGTAGTGGCGTAACTACATCTGTGCAGTGCCCAGGTTGTCTGCCAGGATTTTAAGATCCTGAGGAAGCAGATTTGGAGCTTTAAGATCAAACCCTCCATGAGCTGACCTGCAGCATCAGATAAAGCATCCAAAGCCATCAGCAACACCCTCCCAAGAGAGCATCAGAGGATCATCAGCTCAGCTCTGAAAGACAAATGCCAGGGGCTTGTGGTGACATTTGCACAGCAGGGGAGGCTGTGAGCAGCCCAGCCCAGCCCAGCATCCCCAGTTACATCCACTGCAACGGGAATTCCTCCTCATTGTTTCCTCTCTCACTGCTGGGGGAAAAACGGGCAGCATGGAAGAGACTCCTACAGTGGCACTAAGAAAAAACACTTGGGAGTTCCAAGAGAAAAATCCAACAGGCTCAAAAAAAAAGTTAAAGAAAAAATTTCAACACTTGTTCAGATGGATTCTCCATCCCTAGAAGTGTCCAAGGCCAGGTTGGATGGGCTTGGAGCGACCTGGGATAGTGGGAGGTGTCGAAACTGGATGAGCTTTAAGGCCCCTTCCAACCCAAACCATTCTATGATTCTTTAGTTATTTTCTCCCTCCCCTCCAAAAATCAAGTTTAACCCAAATCAGCCTGCCTGATCACTGCTGAGAACATTTTAAAACAGACCTACTCTGTTTCAGCTGGGACTTCTTGCACAAATAGTGGCTGAATATCAATCTTTGCACATCAAAACCTGCAGCACCCAGCCCTGTGTTATCTCCTGGGCTGCACAGGCTGCAGGGCAGCACAAACACCCCCAGTCTCCAAGTGCTCAAACCCCAAAAGCCACAAAAACTCATCATCTTCCCCAGGAGCTGCAGAGAGCACAGTGATGCCACAGGGAAACAGACAGCCTGGGAGTTCCCAGCCTCCTGACTCACCAGCCAGGAGAGATCCAGGAGTTCCCACAGTTCCCAGCCTCCATTTCCCAGGAGCTGTTTATGGTTTTTGTGTTCCTTCCCCTGGCACCAATGTACCCCCCCTGCCCTAAAACCAACTGGGAACTGTGACCCCAGCCACTGATTCATTTAGTGATTCATTCATTCAGTCAGTCACAGGATGGGTTAGGTTGGAAGGGACCTTGAAGATCATCTCCTTCCACTCCCTGCCATGGGCAGGCACACCTTCCACCATCCCAGGTTGCTCCAAGCCCCATCCAACCTGGCCTTGGACACTTCCAGGGATCCAGGGGCAGCCACAGCTTCTCTGGGCACCCTGTGCCAGGGCCTCACCACCCTCACAGGGAAGAATTTATTCTTAGTATCTCATCTAAATCTCTCCTGGTTTTGTTTAAAACCACTCATTCCCCTTTGTCCTATCACCATCCACCTTCTTTGCTTCACTCCAAACCCCTCCCTTGTGAACACCCCAGCCCTTCTTCCTTTGGGGAGATCAATACCAGGATAAAAAGATCAATACAAGGATAAAACCTTGGATAATCAAACTGTTTATCCATCACGTGCAGAGCTGCTGTCCAAGGACCAAAACTGTGAGCGCAGAGCTCTGCAAGCCCCTCACAGCCTCAAGGTCTCACCCTTCTCCTTTCACCCCTCTTCCACCACCACAGGGCCTGTTCAGCTGTAAAATAAAACACAATTGAGCTGAAAAGAGCTAAAACTTCAAGCAAAAGCTTCTTCCAAGTCACACCCACCCACATCCCTCCTGTGGGAAGCGAAGGCCAAGCTAATAAAGAAGATTCAGCAGCGTAATTAAAGAACTTTTTAGTCTTCATGGTTTTAATTTAAACAGACACATCTACTATTGTCTCAACATATCTACAGCAAAGTTTACAGCCACTTTGTATCTGTTTTGCTCCCCCAAATGGCTGAACCTTGAGCCATCAGCTTCTTTTTCCTCAGCTTTGTTACTTTTTTTTTTTTTTTCTCGTCGCAATAAATTCCACGCCACAGCAGCTGGGATCCTGTACACAGACAGCAAACACCTAACACCAGCACACAGCTCCCAGCCCTGGCATTTCAAACTGTACAGGAAAAAAAATCCAAGGCTGACGCAGCAGCCAAGTCCGAAGAGCAGTTCCAGGTGTTGGGACAGCAGCGCGCTCGTCACTCGAGCTGGCAGCAGTGAACGGACACAGAGCACACGGCACACAGCGCTGCTGTGGCAGACACAGGCAGTGCCGGCACAAACCTCACCCCTCACACCACGACAGCACTGCCCGAGGCTTGAGCAAAGCGCACACGAGACACCAAAAACGCTGTGCAGTGTAACTTGAAATGAGATCCTATTCCACAGGGACAATAGTGCACGTCAAAACCAGCGCCACATTCAAGAGTTAATCAATACAATCAAAATATTGAAGGTACATAGTTCATATTTCCCTTATGAAAACTGTGCAAGTTAGTTCCTTTTCCCTTCTTCTTTTTTTTTTGGTAAATGGCAGAGTGTCCTCGTGGATTGCCCCCAAAATTTGGAGACGGGGCTTTCAATGTCCAGCTTGTAACACAAATTGTGTGCAAAAGAGCAGGAGCGGGGTGGCAGCGAGGGCGTAAGGCAGCGGCACAGGGAGGAGCCAGAGCTGGGCACTGCCACGGCTCAGGAAGACACAGGGAATCTGCAAAAAGGGTGTCACGGGGCAGGGATCTCCCTCTGAGAGGAGCAAACCCATCAGTGACATTAAATATGTGATTAAATAGGGGAGGCAAGCAGCAAAGCAAAGCATGGGAGCGTTCTGCTGTGAGTCTGGAGCCTGGGGAGCTCTGGGAATGGGAAAGCCCAATGGGAATGTGGGAGCAGCCTGGCAGGAGAGCTCTGGGATGTGTCCTCTCCCAGGAGAACCCTACACCAGCACACATCCCCACTCCGTCTCCTGCCAGCCCTCCCAGGCCTGTGCCACAGAACCTGTGCAGGGACAAGGTGCTGCCCGGCCCCGGAATTGTGGAATAAACTGCCACAGGAAGGCTGAGATCCACATTCCCAAGGCACACACAGCGCTTGGGTGTGGATTCAGCCCAAGTGGAGGCTGAAATTGATGCCAGCTCAGAGGGAATGTGCTGCCTTTTGTTGGCTGTCACAGCTGGTTTCCCAATTTCCTCGGATGCCTGCAGTTTGCAGGAGAGGCTGGAGCAGCCAGGCAATTAGATCCAAAAAAACCCTCTCAGCTTCTCTATTATTTAGCTCAATCTATAATTACTGTGTTAGGGAATTGCATAACCTTTAGGAGTGTTTTATGTGTCGTCTGTTACAGGGAAAACAGTGCCTTCTGAATCCTTCCCATCTGGCTGGGGATAATGGATTTCAGATGGAGAAATTCTGAATGGGGTAGGGAAACACCACCCAGGCAGGTGCAGATCCCAAAGACATCATTCCAACGGGTGAACAATCATTTTAAGGGCTTATGTGAGCAACACACCCAGAGGAATCTCCAGATTTGGAGGAGGGAACAGCCCAGTTGTGCCTCCCCTGTCATGCAGAGCAGATCCCCAGCCACCCTGAGCAGCATTCCCTGGGTCCGACTGGATTTAAGGAACAAGGCTCCCAACCTAAAAAGAAATTGGCATTGCAAGCAGGGGGAATCACTCTTCTGCCTTAAGCGAGCAATGGTTTAAAAGGGATCTCGTTATTTTTTAAGCCAGAGGACTTCAGGGCTAAGTTTAGCTTAGGCAAGGAGGAAACAATTAAGGAAATAAGGACTGAAAAGGCATTAAGGTAGCACTTGACCACTATCACATAATTTTATATCATTTCCTTGGTGATAGAATTTTCTTAGGCTATACTTAGTGGCTACATGATTTTTGCAGGTTCCTCCCCAGCTACTTCTACAACTACAGATCCTGCATTTTCACACAAATCTGTGTGAAGTGGCTTTTAATTAAAGGCGGCTTCATTCCATGAACTTGGAAGCTGAACTTTCCAGAGGGATCACACCACTGACCTACTGCAGCTCTGCACATTCCAGCAGAACGAGGCTAACAGGAAGCTCTTTTCTGGATAATCCCAGCCACATGTGCTGCTGTTAATTCAATTTTTCCCAATCCTGTATAGCTACCCATGGAATCAAGCTAAAAAAAATGCCTCAGTGAGTATTTCAGACCTACTCCTACCTGTCTTTTTAAAGGAGAAAAAAAAATCACTAGAGAGACCTGTGATTTTATAAAGAGCAGATTGAAGCCACAGAAACAGAAAGAGAAGCTACAAAACACAAAGTTAAATGGGAAAAAAGCTTATCCCTAAAGTCTTTAAGCAGTTTTAGCAGCTACAAATCATCTAAACTCTTAGTATTTTTTGTAGTGTGATGGCCCCTTCATCTGCAGCAGATCTGTGAGGTCACCTGAACTTCCAGCTGCTGCTTTTGAGGTTTCACAACATGGGCATAAGAGCACAAGAGGGAAAAGCACATCAGGTGCAACAAAAGTGTTTTGTTGAGCTGTAAATGAAGTGCTGCTCTTGCACCCTGGCAATGCTGTGAGCCTGGCCAGGTGTCCAAACCCAGCCAGGAGGGTTGGAATTCCCAAGAAGGCAGCTTGGCTCTGGTTTAAAGGACAGCTCTGAGCCCTGTTCTGCAAGTGAACACCCCCACCAACTACTAAACCTTTTTGTTTTCCAGGCAGAATAAAAAAAGTTTGTTATTCCTTAGGAGATCCTTGCCCACGAGGGACAATTCCACCTGAAGGTCATGGCTTAAACTTTAGCAGCAGAATCCCTACTTCAATTCCGTATTGCACTGAAATGTCTTGCTCTGGTTTGGTATTTATCTTCCTGCCCCCAAGCCAATGCTGAACACAAAAACCCAAGTGTGAGATGTGAAGGCTACTGAGAGTGTTGTGTAGACTGGCAGAACCTGTAATTTGATTTTAACAATTTCTAGTTTTCCTAGGAAATTAAAGAACTAAGCTGCCTTACCTACTCCTGGAGAGAAAAGGTGCTTCCAGACAAAATGCCTTCACCTATCTACATAGAACTCTGTATTTGAATCCTGTGAGTGTCCAACAAAACCAGAAAAAGTCCAAAATAAATTGGAGACATCCTGTCTCTTGGCCCATCCTGGTCATCCACACAGTTGGAGGTAACGAGTTCCAGCTCCTGCTGACACTGTACCCAATCGTGAGACAGAAAAGATGCCAAGAGGGGACATTGTGCCCAGCTGTGTCTTCTGTAAACAAAACAAAAACCCCTCCCCAGAAAGCAGGGAGGTTCATGGAGTGAAGGGTTCAGCAGTGGGAGGGTCAGCTGTACCCAAGGGCTCAGCAGAACATGCACTTTCCATGTCTCTTCCTCGACCTAAAGGGGGCTGGAAAGCAAAGGCCTGAGGCAAAGCCCAGCTCAGGGCCCCTCCTGCGTCTCCTCATCCGTCTCCAACTCCGCCAGCTGCCGCCTCAGCGCGTTCACCTTGGCCTGCAGCTCCTTGTTGTACTTGATGATGTTGATCCTTTCTTCTTCGGCTTCCTCCAGGAATTTGGAAGGCCTGTTCCACCGCAGGAAGACACCTGGAAGCCCAGAGACACCCAGGTCACAAGGGTTTCTTGAAGCAAGGAGGAATTCATGAAGGTTGTTCACATTCCAGCAGCTCTCAAGTAGGAGAGAACTCACAGCATGCACACAGTTCACACTTTCTTCCCTCTCCCTCCCCCCTAAAGAGCTTCCCCCCTCCTCTCCAAGTTCACCATCCTATTAAACAAGATTCATAAAGGAAAATGAAGGGGGTTCATTCCTTTTTTCCTCCTGTACTTATCAGACCACTCCATTTTCAGTCTCCACCCTGCCACAGCAGCCTGCTTGTGTCACTGTCATGAACTCCTCAGCACCCATGGGATGGGGAAAGCTCCTGCAGCAGGGAACCCACTGCACATGGATTCTCCAGAATGGGCAGCAATGAAGCCTGACAAATAATCACAAAAGAGGTATTGCCTGCAACAGGGAAAGCAAACCCAGCTCACCTTCCCAGAGCTGCAGGCTCTGTGGGGCCACGGAGGGCCAGATGACAAGGCTGTTGGCCTCATAAAGAGGGTTCTGGAACCTGCTCAGCTCCTCAGGCCTGTTCACCCAGGACCACAGGGACATGGTCTTCTGAGGCAGCTTCAGTTTAGCCCTAAGAAACCCACAGGAACAAGTCAGTTTCATACACTTGGATCTGTAAAGGCTCCTTTGGTCAGAACCACACAGCCATGAGTTTTTCTTTGTGCTACTCCCCCAGATAATTCAGGTTAATCCCTTCACCATCATGGCACAGGGCATAAACCTAAAGCAATTTACTCAACCTGTCTGATTACAATTAGTTTTGAATAAAAGATGGGGAAATAACACTTGTAAGCTGGCTGCCTGCTGTCCAGGTGAAGAATCAGTCACCTCCCCACAATGCTTTGAGTGCCAGGTTAGAAAGGGATCAGGCTCCCGTGTTAAGGTAGAGCTGGAGGTGGGGCAGGGCTGCACCAGGGAAGGATGGCAGTGGAATTCTCGAGCACATAAAAGGAGTGTCATTGCTGGAACGGGCACGTCTGACAGGTCCCTCTGGTGGCAGCAAGGAACTGAGCACACGGAGCAAGCAGTGCTGCTTTCCTGGGGCAATCCCACCTCCAGCAGTTACAGGGATCCCTGTGCCTTAGACTGCAGCAAATCTCATTCTGCCTGCACTGGCAAATTGAACTGCCAGCCAGGCAGGAGATTCAGCACTCCTGTGAGTGCTTCAGACAGCACAAGATAAACATCAGACTTCAGCCCCTGTCTGTGCTCCCAGGCTGACGTGCCCAGATGTGACAGGCAGGTTATTACATGTAACATTCAATACTCCTCCAAATTTCTGCTTATTGGTTTCAAGTCTAACTTGGTTTTGCAGATGACTGGTGCAGCAGCCTTGCAGAAGGCAGCAGAGTCTCTGCTAAGCCCAGATTACTTTAAGGGCACAGAGGTTTACAGGAAGCTTTAAATTGCCTTCCTTCTCTGGAGTATCACTTCTCTTTTTCCCTTCTTGTCCAGTGGCCTTCAGTTCAGCAGGAGACCATCAGCCATGGCCTAACTGGAGCCAGGAGTCCTGAGGGCAGAACTGCCAAGCTCCAAGCAGGAATCCAAACCTCCCTGGCAGCTGTGGGAAGCTCCAGTCCTTCACCCTGTTTGCTACAGCCAGCAGCCCCACTCAGGGCTGCCCCTGGGGGTGTCAGGACCACCAGGCTACAGAGCCACGTTCCTCCCTCACAGGTGAGGGACAGAATTCCCAGCTGTGGCCTCTGCCTGCCTTGACCTCCTCCTCCTCCAGGCCTGCATGGACAAGTCTGCTTCCCACAGCTGTGACTCACATCAAACTCCAGCTGGTTGTTCTTTTATGGAGGAGTTTCTTTGTGAGAAACTAAATAAACTGGTGATGGGTGGAGATTTTTGGCCAGGTTGGATGGGGTTTGGAGCATCCTGGGATAGTGGAAGGTGTCCCTGCCCACAGCAGGAGGCTGGAATGAGATGATCTTTAAGGTTTCTTCCAACCCAAACCATTCCATGATTCTGTGACTTTTAGTCAAAGTCAGCCCAACATTTAAAGGATTCAGGTCAAGCGTCCTCACCAACCTTTCATTTTCGTTGTTTCCCAGGAAAGTCCCAAACTGGGAAGCGTAGGCATGTTCAAACAGCATGATGAGGAACTGCTCGTTGAACTCGAAGGAGCAGGGGAACTGCCGATGGATCTGCCACACACATTCCAAGAAGAGCAGGAACACCGGGGCCTCCCACTTCTGTTTGCTGTTGGAATAGGCTGACTGGGCACAGCGCTGCTGGAAAGGGTGGCCAGCCTGGAGAGAATCAGGGAGAGCATCACACACAGAGGAATGGGATGTGACGACAAGTGGAAAAAACAGTTCAGAGCAAGTTCTGTCCATGCAGCTGCTCAGGCAGCCAGAACAAGCTGTTAGAAACCATTATCCCTCTGCTGGCACTGCTGGTGCACCTCAAATCTGGGATTCAGTTTTGGGCCCCTCCTCACAAGAAGGACATTGAGGGGCTGGAGCGTGTCCAGGGAAGGGAACGGAGCTGGGGAAGGGGCTGGAGCAGCAGGAGCGGCTGAGGGAGCTGGGAAAGGGGCTCAGCCTGGAGGAAAGGAGGCTCAGGGGGGACCTTGTGGCTCTGCACAGCTCCCTGACAGGAGGGGACAGCCAGGGGGGGCCAGGCTCTGCTCCCAGGGAACAGGGACAGGATGAGAGGAAACGGACTTAAGTTGCACCAGTGGGGGTTTAAATTGGATGTTAGGAAGAATTTCTTCATGGAAAGGGTTGTCCAGCCCTGGCACAGCTGCCCAGGGCAGTGCTGGAGTCTCCATCCCTGAAGGGATTTAAAAGCCATGTGGATGTGGCACCTGGGGACATGGATTGGTTGTAGCCTTGGCAGTGGTGGGGAAGGGTTGGATTTGACAGCCTTAAAGGTATTTTCCAACTTAAATGGTTCTGTGACTCTGCGACCATTTTCCCTGCCTTCCTCAGGCTGTGTTTGATCAGAGAATGTGAGCAGGAACAAGCTGGGGTGGGTGCACTGGAGGATCAGACTGCAAAGGTACAAAGAGCAGAACTCAGGTTTTGTGGTTTAGACTGAACAGTTTTATCTTATGAGATGGAAAAGACAAAACCTGGTCCAGTGGAAGGTGTCCCTGCCCATGGCAGGGGGTTGGAACAAGAGAAGCTTTAAGGTCCCTTCCAACCCAAAACATTCTTGATAAGAGATGGTTCACCCTGAGCACACAAAACAGGCAGTGCCCCAAAATCAAAAGCCTGCCATGAGAGGCAGAAGGCCCCAGGAGTGCCAGAGGGACAAATGACTCAGGTAATGACGCTGCTCTTTAGGACAAAGGACACTCACACTCAGCAGGGCTGCAACAAGGCCCAACCTGTTGTCTGCCTCTCAGGCTATTTCCCAACCCCAGTGTCTCTGGAACAGGCTGTTGTTCTGTCCAGGGTATTTCTTACCTGCAGCCACTCCCTCACTACAAGAGCCTCGAAGCCACGGATGGTCCTGCACCTTGGATCCAGGATGATCTGTGCCAGGGAAGTGACCTGGAGCGTGGAATCAGTTCCTTCGCTGCCGTGGACTAGCACTGAAGCACCTTCCCTGGGAAACAAAAAGGTGGGAAGGGATAAGAGTGTGAATGAGCAGAGCCCATCCCAGTGGATGCCGTTACATCCCATGGACACCAGTGTTGACAGTGCTGAGGTTTTGCTGCCTCTTTACCACCACTGCAGCCTTGTCCCACATGGATCCCACATGGATCTCACCTGGATACTCACCAAGAGTAACCTGAGCTCTGCATCACTTAAGGCTCAGTTGCTGAGCACTCTGGAAATCCAGACCCTTTCCCACACTGACAGAAGGTGCACGGTGAGATCTCCTTTGTGGGTCTCACTCTTTGGGATTGGCACCCTTTGAGTTACAGCTCGGAAGTGCAACTCATTGGGATGAGTTCCACCCCCTGCCATTATCCCAGGTTGCTCCAAGCCCCATCCAACCTGGCCTTGGACACTTCCAGGGATCCAGGGGCAGCCACAGCTTCTCTGGGCACCCTGTGCCAGGGCCTCACCACTGTTATAATACAGAGTTTCTCCCTAATATTTAATCAAAACCTTCCCTCCCTACACTAATTTTCTAACACTGTTTTCCCCTTTCATCTTTCAGGCCTTTAAGATGCTGAAAGATCTGTCGCAGCCATTCCCTCCCCATGGAAAATACAACAGAACTCTCCTTGCCAGCCCAGCTCTGACCTCCAGGCTCTGAGTGAGGCGGGTCAGGCACCTGGAACTGACCTGCCATGGCTCCAGGTAAACAGAAAAAGCAAAGCTGAGATTAAAAATGATGAAATCAGCCAGTGTCCCAACAAGCCAGAAGGGTTTCGTCACTGATCTTTCCCATTACACGCTTGCAGGAAAGAATTCCAGATAAAACTATTGATCCAGAGCAATCCTTTCCTGGCACAGACAGCAATGAAAGCAGCACTGTCAGAGCTTTTAAAAAGCACAGAGCTCCCATTTTAATGCAGCACTGCTGTTTCACCACTGAGACTGCATTTCAGCTGCTTGTGTGCCTGCAGAACACATTCCCCAGCTCCTATGAAAAGCCAGGTTTTCCCTGAATTTTGGGATGGGCTTTTCCCACCCAGAACCACAGATAGAATCCATTTAGATTGCTGCATCTGGCCTTACAAACCCTGGCACCTGACAGCAAGCACTGGCTCTGCAGCCTGACGTCTGAACACAAGGCAGCTGAGTCAGCAGCATTTGTGAAAGAGATGTCAGGTTAAAAGAGGTCACAAGCACTTAGAGGGGATGAGCAGGATTGCTTGCAAAGGGCTGTGGGGATAAAAATGTAAGAGGGGAAAAGCACTGGACCAGTCCCTGGGGCAAACAAGGAGATGACATTGTTTTAACCTCTGGAAGTGAGGTGTGGTATTGGAAATTCGCAGTTGAAAAAAAAAAAAAGACTTCTTAAAGAAAGAAAACAACAACTCTGTGTCCCCTTTTCCAGGCCATCAAACAGCATTTCAGATGGGCCCATTTTAACCCAAACCTTCAATGAAACTCTCTAAATTAGCTTGGATGCAACAGTCACAGGAATATACCTTAACCACACTATCCAAAACCTTTCCTTAGTCGAGATTTCCTCCCTCCTCCTGATTTATTGGAGGAACATTCCTTCACCACGAGGAAACAGAATCTTCCATGGGTACAAGTGAACCAGACCACGGCAGGCAGTTATTGATGCTGCCAGAGGTATTTAATGAGCAATCTGTAACCAGTGAATGAGCAACCCAAGACTTCCTGCAGGAGATTTACCTGTCAATGCACTGAGCAGCCAGACAAGCTGCAGTCAGCAGCTCCTTAATGTGAGTGAGCCAGTTGGAAGCTTCCAGTTTACTGAGCCAGCGGTCCATGTTGTGTGACTGGTCATTGCAAGCTTCCACCAGCTTGATGAAGCTTTCCTGCAGGATATTAAACCTTTGGGAAAAGGAAAATATTGTTGAAAGCACAAGCAGCAGCATAGGAATGAGGACATGGATTATTTAGGGTTTGTATATTGTGTTTATTCATTCCTCTCTCTCTGATGCTGTAAATAATCAGCAAATTTAAGTTCACATAAAATCTTTAAAAGCAAAACCAAACACTTCAAGTATTTGCCAGGAAATTCCTTATTGAACTCCTCAAGAGCTGGCCCATAGCTCCAGTAACATTACTGCATGTCTGTGCAGAAGGATTCCCCAAAATTAAGGCTTAAGGGAAGTTGAACAAGGCCAGACTAAAAATCTGTTTAGTTCAGTAACTTGTCTGCAAATGACTGAACCCTATTAGATGTCCAGTGAGAAGTACTGGATCCCAGAATCATGGAATGGTTTGGGTTGGAAAGGACCTTAAAGCTCATCTCATTCCAACCCCCTGTCATGGGCAAGGACACCTTCCTCTATCCCAGGTTGCTCCAAGCCCTGTCCAGCCTGGCCCTGAGCACTCCCAGGGATGGGGCATTCACAACCTCCCTGGATAAGAGGAGTGTGACAGCCACAGAACAAATCTTCCCCTGCAAAAGTTTTCTGGCAAGGTACCTGCTCCTTCCTGTGCCAAGGGGAACACAGGAAGGCTGGAGTGTGGCTAAAGATGGTCAGGAAAAGGAACAGCACAGGAAGATGCCTGACGGCTGAAACCTGCAGCAGGTTGCTCAGAACAAGGAACCAAACCAAAAATTCCCTTAATCACCCACATACCCTGGTTTTGCCATAGCAGGAACACAACCCTGTTGCCAGGAACCAGGATACACAACTCCTCTTAAAGGAGAAAGGACTTTGTGGAGGTATCACTGCTCTGCCAGCAGAACCCAACACAGCTGAGCTCAGGGAGAGCCTGATTTCACCCACCTCTCAATATATTTGTGAATCCTCCTCCACTGGGGGTAGTGGACTTCTTGTTCAAAGCCGCCTCCCTTGGCCCTGGCCTGCTGGGCAACATTCAAAGGCCGGGTGTCGATGACGAAGCCGCGCCTGCCCGAGCGGAGCGTGGCGTTAATCAGCTTCTCGTCCTCCTTGCAGCGCCGCCCGTTGGTGCCCGTCAGGGGCTGGCTGCTCCTCATCATCGCCTGGGGAGACACAAAACCATCAGTGAGGCACTGGAAGTGGAGAGAATTCTGACTGAAAGGCACCAAGCACTTGAGCTCCAAGCCTTGCCCTGAATGCTTCAGTTGTTTTAAGTTCGATCCCTTGCGAGGACTGAAGGTATTTAAAAATGAACCAGAAATCCTTGAATCCAGCAATCATTTGGCTGGGCAAGTTTTAAATTCCAGGCATCATCTTAGAGGCTGTATCCCTTCAGTTATGTCTCAAGTAGCATTTTGTGAACTACCGAGCTGCCTTCCTGCTGATGGCTCCTTCATGAACCCTGGAAGTGTTATAAATCCCTGGAAGTGTTCAAGGCCAGGCTGGATGGGGCCCTGAGCAGCCTGAGCTGGTGAGAGGCATCCCTGCCCATGGCAGGCGGTTGGAACTAGATGGCCTCTAAGGATCCTTCCAACCAAAACCATCCCTGTGATTCTACAAAACCAACTCTTTCAGGATTCTCATTTTCAAAGTCTCTTCCCAACTCTGTTCTTAAAACGCTTGAATCGTTCATGAGTTAAAGTGACATTTTTATCCCATGGATGGACTAATCAACCTCATGTTCACAGACTGATGACCTGAGATTTCTCTTTAGCAAATATCTTTCAACTCAGAAGCACCCCAGCAGCTCAAATCATAACTAAAATGTGAGGGCAGCCAGTCAGCAACCCCAGGTACAGCTGAGAGCTCAGAGCCAGGAGGGCAATGCGAGTGACAGCTTTACTGTCACAACTCCAACACTCCGAGCCAAATACTGCTGTACTCCTCACACCTGAGACATGCACACTTTGGAGAGATAATTGAGCAAAAATCTTCCTTTGGTGGTTTTCAGTTGAGCTGAGAAAAAGCAAAAAGCACAACTGATATGGAGTAGGTGGTTGGCTGCTTCTAAAGCGAAGCGAAGAAAACCCCAAGGTACTTCTGAGTCAGACTAGACAGATTCAAATTCAAGGCTTACAAATCTTGGCCACAGGAGAAGGCATTAGAGCATTTGAGGAGACTGTATCAAGTTTAAAAGCTGCAGGTTGGCCATCCCAGCACTCTCAGAACTGGTTACATCAGCAAGAGACACAATTACCCAACAGTTTCATACAGCGCATTTCTTAATTACAATGTATCACCCACTCCATTAGATTCTGGCTTGTCAGGAAGCCTGTGCAAGACCAAGACTTTGCTACTCCTGAAGGGAGTTACCCTGCCAGGCTCAGAGAACAGATTGTCCTGCTCCTCCTTGCACAGTCACACAGCAGAAGTAGCGCTGGCTCTGCTGTCAGCACGGCTGTGACGAGGGCCCACCGCTCACAGGCAGGACAATGTGGCTCCTGCCATCCTTTCCAGGCAGGCACAGCCAGCCAGGGTGCCAGCAGTGGCTTTACAAGCCCCATCTTGTTCTTACTGCTGTGAGCAAGCTCCTGCCATGCACAGTCCCAAAGAAGCAGATTAATGGCTGTTTCTAGGATGGAGATTACTCATTCCATCACGCAGACCCAGCTTCACTGAGGAAGCTGGAAAATAAACCGGGAGCTCTGTTAATTCCAGAGCACAAAACAGATTCCCACACTTCCTCCAGGCACAATCACCCCTCAAGCCCAGCTCACCATCCCATTTTTCTTGTGGTAGTAGCTCAGCACCGGGAAGCGGCCGCCGTGGCGGAACAGGGCAACTTTGCGGAGCGCTTCGTCATCGACGCATTTGGGGACGATGACAACTGGAGGGTAGGAAGGACACACAGAGAATTCCTTGTTGACACAGCTCAGACGCCATTCATTGGTCTGAAAAACACCAGAACACAGCTTTGGGTCAGAAAACTCGTTATATGGGAGAGGTAACAGGGAAGAAAGACTTCCCTGCACAGGATAAAGCACACATGGAGTCATGTTTGTGATCTGTTCCACTTGCACCACAAACTGTCCTTTAAGCATCCATTTATAGGGCTGTTGACCCATCAATTTTTCCAGAACATCCCTTGGTGCTCCCTGCAATCATCTCCATGCAGCAGCTCCCAGAAGCTCATTCCCCAGAGTACAGATAAAGCTTGTAAGCAATGGAAAAGTGATCAGGTGCCTCTGGGTCTTGAACAACAGTTCCCCCTCTGGTTTATGCACATCCTCAAACGGCACAAAATTCGCCTACATGGGCAGAAATGGGTGATTGTGGCTTTAAATTATTTCACAGGCACAGCAGACAGCAAGGGGAGACCCCACTGAGAAATGTATTCCCACAACGAGAGGGGAAAACAGCTCATTTAGATACAGGGAATATGGGCCCAACCCTCCATCTGTGCTGAAAGAAGAGTTCACAAGAAAAAGATGGCCCAGAAAGGCAAGAATTTCCACCAACTCCAGATGCTGAAGATGCTTTGAGGTCAAAATTTCAATCGAAACATCTCCAGCTTGGCTCTCTTCTGTGGGCTCAGCTGCAGCTCTTGCTCCAAAAGCACCTTCAGGAAGCAGCCCAGCAGCCAAGCACCGAGGGCTCACCATGAGCTCCTGTTCTGTAACTTCTCCAGCTTCCAACAGCCAAAGCCTTGGGAAAGAAGTGCTGAATGGGACACCTCACAGGCACTTGGCATGAGAATTCCAGCTACCTGATACCCAGGGTCACACACACGCCTTGGCTCCAGCTCAGGGAAAAAGGTCAACGTGGAGATTCTGCAGCAGGGAGAGACCCCAGAGAGATCCATCAAACCTCTGCTCATCTGAGTTCAAACAAAGTTTGAGGCAGACAAAAAGGCAGAGGGACAAAGCAGGTAGGACAAAGTGAGAGAAGAGTACAGCAGCCAAATTAGGCCGTGACAAAACACACAAAACCTGCATCAGCTCAAGTCTGTTGGTTTAATTTGCATTAATTGCACATCTTTGATCAGAATTCCTTTCTTCCAGATCCTTACTACCTCTGGCCACACTCCTCCTGACTGCTACCTGCTTATATAAATCCACCTGACTGGCTCACTGGTCCAGTGGAAAACTGGGATCAATTCAGGAATGTTTTCTGGCAATGAAGCCTTTCCATCAGCTGAATAAGCTGATCTGACTCACAACACTGTTTCAGCAGCAGCAGCTCCAAGGCATGGGATGTGTGGCTCAGGAGACAGGAAAATTGTCCTTTTTGGTGGCAGCCTAAGAAAGATGCTGGGAAAAAATAAATACCAGCATGAAGAGCAGCAATTGGTGCCTTTGTGCATGAACCCAGCTGGGCAGTTTTGCACCATCCCTGCTACAACCTTATTTCATTATTCATTAGCCTCCAAACAGCTCCATTTTATAAAAAGCAGAGCTTCTCCCAGATGCAAAGTCAAATTGCCTCTGGCCATCATGTTATGAGCAGAGATGAAAAGTTCTGGGTCACAAAAGGGATGCGGCTGGTCACAGCTCCAGCTTTTAATGCACCAACAATGGGATTTTAATAGGGTTTTTGGGGTGTCTATGTTAATTTACATAGGATGTTGTACATTTTGATTACCATGCAAAAATATGCACGGATCTGGAACATCAAACTGATAAAAGCCTCACTGCCACCCAGGATGTGCAGAAGGCAAAACCAGAACTCTGTGGAATGTCTGAGCCTGGCTGTCACTGGCCCCAGCACTATGGAAAGGAATGGAAGAGCAGCACCTGATTCATCTCCCACTCTGGTAGTTTAACCCTGCCCACAACCTGCTCTCCTCCCCTTACACCAGACACAGATGATCCCGTTATGTCATCCCGGTGTAGTCTCCATGGGAAGGAGGAGGAGCCTGGCAGCACTTGGCACCATTTGTCTTCCCTCCAACAGCTCCTGCTGCAGAGATCCCGTTAACCTCTGCACTGCCAGCTCCAGACTGCCCCAATCAACTCTCTTTAGCTTGGGCCTGGCTGGAATTTGGAAGCAAAAAGGGCCATCAGTAACTGGAAGTGAGGCAGCAGCAGAGGAAGCAGAAGGACTGCAGGGAAAGGGATGAAGGGGGACCTCACCTTCAGGCATCACCAGGTAATTGTGCTGTGTGAAACTTGGGGAGTGCAAGGTGAACACTGAATTCTCCCAGCAAGACACCTGAGCTTTTAGGAATCAAAAAAAGTTAAGGATAGATGCAGCGAAGGGATGAGGGCTGAGCAGAAAGGAGAGAGAACTCCAAAGAAGAAAGAAAGGAGTGATTCTTAAACCCAGGGCAGGATCAACTCTTGGATTTCTACTTTCCTTGTCCTAATATTTATTCATGGAGATATTGATTCCCAAATGTCCAAACTACCCTTCCTCCTAAAACTTAAAATTGCCAGGAGAAGTTGTTTTCCACAAAACATTGGGACACAAGTCGAGCTCTGCCAACAGGCCTTAGAAAAAGTCAAGAACCCAGCATGGACCTTGGGAGATCCTGCAAAGCAGCAATGCCAGAGGCCATTCCCAAGGAACAAGCCCTGCTGGGATCAGATTGTGCATGGACAAGGAGCAGAAGAGATGTAAAGGTTGATGCTTGTCTGGAAAGAGCAAAATATGGTTCACAAGTACCACTGTAACCTGAGCCCAAACACAGAAAGTTCTGCTTTGTAAAAGAAGCTTCAATACAAAGATGAAGCACAACTGAATTGTTCAGAACCCTGAGATCTTTCCTGCTAAAAAGGGGAAGAAAACAGAGAAAAAGGGGAAGGGTAAGGAAAGAAAAGAGAAAAAAGACAGGGAGAGAAAAAGCAGGGAAAGAAAAAAGGCGGGGAAAAAAGAGAGAAAAGGGGGGAAGGTAAAAAAAAAAGAAAATGAAGGGAAAGAAAAATAAGAGAAAAAGGGGGAAGAGAAAAGGAAAGAAAAAGGAATAAAGGGGGAAAGAAAAGGAGAATGAAGTAAGTGATTTTCCTGGCAACAAAGTACGTTAATTACACTGCCAGTGTACAAACTTCTCACGGCCTCCTCACTTCATTTTAGGAAGCTGAATTTCCAGAGTTAGTTTGCAGTGTCCTGCAGTTGTAGAATTTGGCAGAAGAGAAACCTCTTGGCTCTCCTCTGACTGCTCAGAGAAAATATGAACCCCCTGCACATACTCTGAATTCCACTCAGCCCCTCACTGTGCAGTGAAGAATACAAATCACATATTATCTAAATGTTTAATGTATTACCAAACTTAAAAAAAAAAAATATTCACTTTTACACTTCACTTTGCCATTAGAGAGCATGTCCATGTTTGAAAACAACTCTCCTGTAGCAGATAAATGTGGAATGAACACATTACTAGAGCTGTAGAGTGGGTGAAATCCAGTTTTTGACTTGTTACCCTGATGGGGAAGGTACAGATCCAGATGGGTGATTTAGCAGAGGCAGGAACTTTTGGAATTCTACTCATTTGACTTCTGGGAGAGCGATTTAAATCAGCCATTTCCTTGTTCCAGCCTGTCACACAAGGCAGTGTCACTACAGAACAAGAATTATTTGGTCAACAAAACATTTATCTGTTGTTCAAGAGATGTAAATCATTGGAAGATGGCTTTTGACACCATTTTGTTCAAAATGTGAAGTTTTGGGTGAAAAGTCAAGAATCAATCAACAGCTGCCAGACATGGAGGTTTTAAAGGAATGAATGATTGCCCTGGGAACGTGGTGCTAAACAGCAATGAGGTTTTTAAATGCATTTCTTACAAAGAAGAATATGTTCAGAAAGGCAAGAGATTGACAAACGCAGTTTTAAATCCCCGAAAAAATAAGGAAGAAAGCAGCACATCAATGGATCCATGTGCTGGATATGATAACAGACAGTCGGTCTGTCTCTGGAAGGCAGAGGAAGATAAGACACATGAGAGTGCTTTAATCATGAGACAGAAATAGCAAGGTCTCTGAACCCCTTTAATTTTCTGGTGATTTCATCAACTGAATTTGGTCAAGCTGATCACATTATTCAGTTATTACTCAGAGCCAGGAAGTGATACAGGCTGCAGACAAGCTGGGCTGCAGATAAAAGCAAATAAAAAAAAAGAAATCAATGTTCTTGGATGCTGCACTAATGGATGTGGGCTCAGAAACCTGAGCTGATGGAGCAAGAGCACAGAGTGGATGTGAAACAAAGGCCTGGAACACAGAGATGCAAATCCAAGGAATTAAAACAGGTTCCTGCACCCCAGATAGTTCCCACTCTACCAAATCCAGCCATCCTAAAAGGAAATCTGAGGAAGAGACACAAGAGGCAATGCCACAAGAATTCCCACCCTTCAGGTGCCACGATAATATCAATGTACTCAAGAGCACCTGGAGAAAGAGGACTGGAAGTTTCCTGCTTTTGGAACCTTCTGAATATTTCCCCAGCATCAACTACAGTAAAAAGTGTTTCAAACTGGGCATCTTCATTGTCATCCTCCTAAAGAGCATTTTTTTAAAACCAATGCCATTTCAGTGAGGGGTTTGACAAAGATTCATCTCACTCCACTCCAGATCAAAGTTAAGTACAACAAAGCCAGGCCAAAGGATTTCAATTTGTTCTTCCAATTAGAGAACCATCCCCAAAGGCCAAAAACATTTCCTACCTTTGTGATTTCCTGAGAAAGGCCTCAAACCCCCACTTGTACAAGGTGAAACAGCAAACAAACGTCTGATGTTACAGAAGGAATATTTCAACAACACTCGCTTCTCACCCAGGCCCAGATGGATTTTTAACCATCCAGGATTTCCAGTCCAGCCACTGCTGGGTGAAATAGTTCACAGAATATCTGAGTGCCTGGGCAAATCCCTCAAATCCCACTCACCACTGAACTGAGGAGCTCAAACTCTTGTTCCAGCAGAAAAGAGGACCATCCATCTTCCAGGACCTCAAACATGGGCCGGTAGAAGAAGGGATACATGAGGGTGACTGAATCCAGGGTGGAAAGTGCCTGTGTGGACAAGAGACGCCATGGAATCACAGGTGGGAGTTGGAAGGGACCATAAAGATCATCTGGTTCCACCCCCTGCCATGGGGCAGGACACCTTCCACTATCCCAGGTTGCTCCAAGCCACATCCAACCTGGCCTGGAACAATTCCAGGGAAGGGGAGTCCAAAACCTCTGGGAAATACCCCACAACCCCATGTGAAATATTCCAGATTCTCCTTTGCCTTCCAAAACCTTCCTAACTGGAAAAAAAAAAATGCTGTTAAGGCTGAGGTGAGCTCAAGACCTGCAGGTTTTCTGGCTGATGGTAACTCCTCACCTCAATGGAGCTGGCGATGTTCAGACACTCCTCCATCCCTGGGATGTCCAGCTGGATAATCCTCAGATCTTTGCATTTTATGATGATGGTGCCCAAGGAGCCCACGAACCTACAGCAAGACAGGAAACAGGAATCCCATAAAACCAGGATCCTCTAAGGCAGGAGAAGTGTCACAGCTCTTCCTACAAGACAAAACCCCATTAGAGGCAGTTTGTCTGCAGGAGCACCTTCCGAGAAAATAAAGAAACAAACCTGTTAAACCAGAAATCACATTATTAAAACTCATTATTTGCCATTTGCAAGTTTGGTTTTATTTCCATTTATTCCATCCTTTTGCTGAGGCAGGGAGTGGAGGTATTACATGATAAATATTACACCACTGGGAGGGTGGGGAGGCCCTGGCACAGGGTGCCCAGAGAGTGGCTGCTCCATCCCTGGAAGTGTCCAAGGCCAGGTTGGACGGGGCTTGGAGCAACCTGGGATAGTGAAAGGTGTCCCTGCCCATGGAATGAGATGAGCTTTAAGGTCCCTTCCAACCCAAACCCTTCTGGGATTTATGATTTGACAGGAAAGTTTTGGTGTCTGACACCTGCAGTGCCACGATTTGCTCTGGAGACTTCAGGGCACTGAAGGCCTTATCCCCCAGAAAAGTCTCTGCTCACAAAGCAAACGCAGCTCAGAGCCCTCATCAGCCGTATTTCAGTCACTTAAAGAGCTACAAAAGTTCAAGGAGCAGTTTGATCCTCGGATATTTCGGGAAGACACCATTTCGTACAAAAAGCCTTCATAGAATTAAATGGGAGAAGAGATTTTCTGCACCTGGCACAACGAATCAGCACCAAACTGGATCTTTCTAAAACCTACATTGATCTGGGGGTCTCGTTATTCCATTCTCTCCAGCATGCAGAAATTCCTGTTATCCCTTTACATGCCAAGTTTCACTGCAGTTACACTCACACAAAACAACTTTCAGGGTCTGCTCTGGAAAATCAGGGCTGAGAGTAAAGCTGTTGTAAATCACCTCCTGAGCCAGCAGTGCACTACTCCCTCCTCAGAGCTCCATGCTCCTTGATTATTTGGGATTAATTTACACCAGAACTGCTGCTAAACTCATTAAAAAAAATAATTTTGAAACAGAAAGAAAGGCTTGTAAATATTAATTTTCAAAATGGGGTTATGGCTGGTTTAGTACAAGAAGTAACAGGGGTGAGGCCAAACCACTCTGAAGACTGAGCATGGGAAGGAATTCCCTGAGGTTTCCACCCCTCTGCTCCTTCCCTCTCTCAGAAACACTCAGGGAAGTCAGGAACAAACTTAATCAGGAACAACCTTAATCAGCACCCAGCAATTCCCCCATTCCAGACTCTGTGCTTTTTTTAATTTCTGCTGCCTGAATTTTCCAGTCTTGCTGGCAGAAAGGGATTCTGTTCTACCAGATTGCCTTAAAAGGCATTAAAAACAGAGGAAGGATTTTGTAATGAATATAAAAATGAAGTATCACCATCAAGCTGAGAAAAGGACCAAGGGGAGGGAGCAGAAGAAAGGACCAGGTGAGATGGGGCAGACCTTGATGAGGGGCAGTGGTGCAGGTAAAGCAGAAATGAGGGGGAAAAGGATAAATCTCTGAAGTCTCTGTAATAAAAAGGGGATGGGCAAGAAAAAATATGGAGCTCTGCAACTACAGCTCAGCTTCACCACAAAAAGCACATTGTTTCGGGGTCACTGATTCCCACAAGCAGCTGCAGAAGTGAGGGATGATGCTGTCGAGCAGCAGGAGACTGATCTGGGGCTGAGCAAGTCCAGAGACCAATTCTGCCGGCAGTTCTGGCGGGTGGCACAAAGCAAATCCCTCCAGCAGTGCTCTGATTTCCACCTCTCTGCACGGCGGGGAAGCCGCACCGTTTACAAAGCGCCTCAAGGGCGGGTGGATCCACTGAGCAACGAACACAGAGCAAAAGGGGTTAAACACAAAAGCTCTGACTCTATGACCGAAAAACCAACCTTCGAAATGCAGCATCAAACGTGAATATCCAAACGAAAGCAGAACCCCGCCCCGGGCCCTGAGAGAATCACCGAGGTTGGAAAAGGATCACTGAGTCCGAGCTGAGCCCAATCCCCACCTTGTCACCAGCCCAGAGCACCGAGTGCCACGTCCAGGCCTTCCTTGGACACCTCCAGGATGGGGACTCCACCACCTCTCTGGCATTCCAGTGTTTAATCACCTTTTCTGTGAAGAAATTCCTCGTGATGCCCAACCCGAGCCTCCCCTGGCACAGCTTGAGGCCATGTCTGTGCCCAGAGCATCCTCCCTGCTCCCCACACCTGGATTTGGGACAGCTGAGGCCTTTCCAACCGCTTCCCAACCACGAGACGAGGCATTAGGGACGGGCAGGCAGCGAGAAAGGGGAGCATCACCTTTTCTCGATGGAGTCGATGTTGGAGTGCAGCAGCCACAGCTCCTCGGCGTTGTCCTGCCGCCGGGACGAGAGGATGAGGTGGTGGCCGGTCAGACACAGCGTGCCCTCCACGGCCGGGTGGAACGGGCGGTGCAGCACCACGTTATCGGCGCGGGGGGTCTTGATCAGCTCGGCGAACTCCATGCTGGAGGGGAAGGCGGGGGAAACCCGCTGGGAAAATTCACTGGGAAAAACTCGCTGGGAAAACGGGGGGGGAGCCTCGGGAACACCGGCAGGGCCGGGGTGGGAAAGCCGGGGAGGGTCTGTGCGGTCCCACCCGGGCAGGCGGGGGCATAACCCGGGGTGGCGGCGGCTCTCTGGGGACGGAGAGCGATGCGGCCAGCGGGAGAGACCCTCACAGGGCCCCCCCTTCTCCCTCAGGGCCGGGCCGGGGGCGTGGGGAGGAGGCTACAGAGAGGAGCGGATGGGGCGGCGCGGGGAGACCCTCGGTGCTGACAGGGGGAGGGTGAGGGCGCCGGGGGAGCGCCAGGACCCCCGGGCCCCCCAAGATCCCCGGGATTCTCGGGATTCCCAAGAGCCGCCGGCGGAGCGGGACGGGCCGGAAGCGCCTCCCGCGTCACGTGACGGGAATCTGCGCCAATCCGCGACCGCCATGCTCAGGGAGCCAGGGAAGTGGTTAAATGGTCCGGCGTGCGGCATGGCCCCGCCACAAGCGTTCCGGGGCACTTCAGGGTAATGGGCGGGGCTAGGGGCGGGGCCCGCGGAAAGGGGCGTGGCCTGGAGGGAGCCAATGGGGAGGGGAACGGTGAGGGGCGGTGCTTGAGGGGGCGGGGCATGGGCGGGCGCGCGGAGCAATTGGGGCGGGGTTTCGGGAAGGGGCGGGGCCTAGGGCGGGGCTCACGTAAAGGGCGGGAATGGAGCGGGCGGGGATTGGGAATGAGCGGTGAGGGAACGGACAGGAATTGGGAATGGGAGTGGGAATAGGAACAGAGAGGGAATGTGAGCGGTGAGGGAACGGGGAGGGATTGGGAATGGAGCGGGAGTGGGAATAGAGAGGGAATGGAGCGGTGAGGGAACGGGGAGGGATTGGGAATGGAGCGGGAGTGGAGCAGGCAGAGAGAGGGAATGGAGCGGTGAGGGAACGGACAGGAATTGGGAATGGGAGTGGGAATAGGAACAGAGAGGGAATGGAGCAGTGAGGGAACGGGGAGGGATTAGGAATGGAGCGGGCAGAGAGAGGGAATGGAGCGGGAAGGGATTGGGAAGGGAGAGGGAATGGAGCGGGAATGGGAACGGACGGGGGGATGGAGCGGTCAAGGACTGAGAATAGAGCATGGAGGCAGCGGGCAGGGGGAATGGAGGGGGCAGGGATTGGGAATGGAGCGGAAAAAGAGCGGGCAGGGGTTGGGAATGGAGCGGGCAGGGAACGGGCAGGGGCTGGGAATGGAGCGGGCGGGGAACGGGCAGGGGCTGGGAATGGAGCGGGCAGGGAACGGGCAGGATGTCCGAGCCGCAGCCCCGGGGCGGGCAGGGAGCTGCGCTGAGGTCGGTCCCCACCGAGGCCATCGGCAGCCGCAGTTTGGGTACAAACCTGCGGGAACTGAGCACACGCACGGCCAGGTCCCTGCTGACCCCAGCCCAGGTAGGGATGGGGCAGCCACAGCTTCTCTGGGCACCCTGTGCCAGGGCCTCCCCATCCTCACAGGGAACAATTCCTTCCCAATATCCCATCTATCCCTGCCCTCTGGCAGCGGGAAGCCATTCCCTGTGTCCTGTCCCTCCATCCCTTGTCCCAAGTCCCTCTCCAGCTCTCCTGGAGCCCCTTTAGGCACTGGAGGCTGTGATGCTGCCGCTGGTGAGGCTGCAGGGTCAGGGGTGCATAAGCTCGAGCGCTTTTCCGTGGTTTATTTCTGTGAATACACCCCTGTCAGGAAGGTCAGAGAGCTTGGGCACAGCTAAAACCCAAACCTTACCACTAAATTTATTAACAAAGGTGTGAGCAGGGATGTGGATCCCTGGAAGTGTCCAAGGCCAGGTTGGACAGGGCTTGGAGCAACCTGGGATAGTGGAGGGTGTCCCTGCCCATGGCAGGGGGTGGAATGGATGAGCTTTAGGGTCCCTTCCAACTGAAATTATCCTGTGATTCCAAACCAAATTCAAGGCTGGTGATGCTGAAATCCAGCATTTACCTCAAGAGTGCCTGTGAGAGTGAGAAGGGCTGTCCACAAACCCCTGGGCTCCCGAGGAAAAGTTCTAGGGAGTGGGAAGAAGATGAAGGACTCTCCAGATTTTCAGGAAAAAAAAAATCCAGATTTTTCCCGAAGAGGGGCTGTGGTGTCTCCACTGACCATTGCTGCTCCCCCAGAGGGGTTGCTGGAAGGGAGGCTGGATCCAGCCTCTGATCCAGATCTCACAGATCTCACAGATCTCGCTCACCCGGAGAGGCTCCGACGCCTCAGCCTCCACCTGCTTTATCTCTGGAGAAGAACAAAGCCAAAGCGTGCGAATCGGGTCATCAGCCAATCCTGGGGCTCCCTCTGCAGGGGATGGGTGGCTGCTGGTGCCGTCCTGCCCGCGATTGCTCCAGGTTCAAGGGTGTGCAGCCCCTCCTGCCTGATGGAATCAGCCTGGCGCTGTCCGTGCGGATGCCAGCGGGCAGGGGTGGGTGACAGCCTGTTCTGGGCAATTGCCCCTGGGAGGGATTGCAGAGGTGTTTGGATTTGGTGACCTGATTTTTTATCCTCGCCCCTGGTGCTGAGTTCAGCTGGAGTTTGGCCAGTTTGTTGCCCATGTGTTTTGTTAATGCTGCAGCTTTGGTGATTCTGGTGTCTGGGAATGATTTGAACGTCTAATTAATGACATTTTAATCTCGTAGATAGATGCAAAGATTCATAATAAGGACGATTAATCCTCCTCTTATGGGGGTTTGCACTGATCCACGTCACCCGAGAGAAAAGAGGGGTCTCTCCCAGGGCTGGATTTGCTAAGGTTTGGGAGTCCTGGGTGACACTTACAACACAAACACATTTCTGCTGCTGCCCTCAGTGCTGCCATGGGCTGGGAGCAGCACAGGACTCGCCCCCTCTGCACTTTCCTGTAGGGACTGGGGAGCCTTCGGTGGGAACCCAGAGCTAAACACACATTGCCATCTCCAGGGCACGAGCAGGGCTGTGAAAGGGCTGCTCGCCTGGGCAGCTGCTCCTGCTGTTCCTTCCCATGCTCAGGAGAAGGAAAGTGAACTCCTTAGGGAGGGCCGGTGCTTTGGGGAGCTCCTCAGCTGTAGGAGGCTCTCCCGGGGTCTCCTGGGATCTCTGACACAGGGTGCCCAGAGAAGCTGTGGCTGCCCCTGGATCCCTGGAAGTGTCCAAGGCCATGGTGGACAGGGCCTGGAGCAGCCTGGGATAGTGGAAGGTGTCCCTGCCCACCCAAACCATTCCCTGATTCTGTGATTCCATACAGCTCCCTTGGAATGAGCTTTATGGGTGTTAACCCCCCCTGAGCCTCACAGAAGGCACTGCCTGGGCTCTCACGTGTTCACCCCTCCCATCCCCATGGCCCCACAGCCCCTCACCCTCACGAAGCCCCCTCAGACCCCACAGACTGAGGCTGCTCTGTGGGGCGGCCTCCATCCCCCTGGAGGTGCTGTGGGGACTGGCGTTTGTGAAGGGTATTTGCAACACAGTCGTGGAATCACAGAATAGAAGCACAGAAGGGTTTGGGTTGGAAAAGCCCTCTGAGATCATCCAGTCCAACCATCACCCAGCACTGCCAAGGCCACCACTGAGCCATGTCCCCAAATGCCACATCCACAGGGCTTTTAAACCCCTCCAGGGATGGGGACTCCACTGCTTTCCTGGGCTGTGACAGCAACTGATCACTTTTTCAGTGAAGAAATTGCTCCTAAATCTCCCCGGGTGTATCTTGATAGTTTGGGTTGGAAGGAACCCTAAAGCCCATCCAGTGCCACCTGCTGCCATGGGCAGGGACACCTTCCACTATCCCACGTTGCTCCAAGCCCTGTCCAACCTGGCCTTGGTCACTTCCAGGGATCCAGGGGCAGCCATAGCTGGAGAGGGTGCCTAAGAAGAGGAGGCTGGGACTGGGATGGGATTCATTTCCTGCCTTTTTCTGTCCTCGTGCCTCGTGCTTTAGGAAAAATGAGGTCTGTACTCAAAAGAATTTGATTTGAACGTCACCTCTCCCGGAGGAATCCCCAAACACGGCAGGGAGACCCATCCTGCTTTGTTTTTAGCCCTGTAAAATAAGGAGCAGCAACGCTTGGAGCTGCTCCCTGTGTTGTGACACTGCCTGGCACAGCTCAGCCCCGATACCGGTCAGCAAACATTGCCCCAGCCTCGGGAACAATGGGGGATGTACCGAACGTCAGGAAGGGAACAACTCACCTCTTGTGCAATGAAACACCCCTGTCTGGCCAGCCTTATCTCTGTGTCCCGCACAAATCATCCTGTCCTGTATTCCCAACCCCACAGCTGCCGCTCCCCACTCGGGGGAAAGATCCCAACCCACGGGCTGGGCTGTGAGCACGAACAATTTTAGGATAATCTCATGGCCAGGGGCACAGACGCCCCGAGTGAGGGAGAGAAGGCTGGAGCACAATTGGGATGATGAGGACTGGCTGAGGGAGCTGGGAAAGAGACTCAGCCTGGAGAAAAAGAGGCTCAGGGGGGACCTTCTGGCTCTGCACAACTCCCTGACAGGAGGGGGCAGCTGGGGGGGGAGTTGGGATCTTCTCCCAAGTAAAAACAATGAGGGGAAACAGCCTTGAGTTGTTCCAGGTTGGATATTAGGGAAAAATTCTACGCTGAAAGGGTTGTCCAGCCCTGGAACAGGGCAGTGGTGGAGTCCCCAACCCTGGAGGGATTTAAAAGCCATATGGATGTGGCACTTGGGGACATGGCTCAGTGGTGGCCTTGGCACTTGGGGCCTTGGCCTTGGGGACACTTGGACTCCTTGATCTCAGAGGGCTTTTCCAACCTAAATATTCTCTGACCCATAGGTTGTAGACGTATTTGTGAGGAGGGATTTGGGTCATGATGGCAGATAACGGGTCAAGGAGGGCTCTCCAGCTGCTGCAGCAGGTGGCTCCAGGCACCATCTGCTTTTCCTTGCTCTGACAAAGCCTCCTAAGAATCCCCACGAGTGGGAGAAGCACAGACAGAAAGTGTCCAAGAAGAAGGAAAAGCAGAGCTAAATCAGTGCCCTCTGCCAAAGGCCCAGGGATTCCTCCTGCCAGAGCCCTAAATGCCCGGCCATCTGCTCCCCTCTGCCCCGGAATGTGGCCTGGAGAGCTTTGCCAAGAAGCTCGTCTGGCCTCAGCAGGAGCCGAGGCTCTTCCCAGGTCTTCCTCTCCTGCCTGGAGAGCAGGATCATAAACTGTCTGGGTCTATTCCTGAAAAACCGCAGGGCATGGGGCAGGCCCTGAGGAGCAGATGTTCCTCTCCCTGCTCTGGAGCCACCTTTGAGACCACATGTCCCAAATCTGGAGCGATTCCCATGATTTTGGGTTTCCAGAGAGCGAGTTCCCCTCCACCACGTGTGCACTGACACCAGCAGGGGTTTGCCTGTGGAATCCAAGCAGTAATTGGCTGCAGGACGGCAGAGGATCACCCTCCATATGCTGCAGCCCCATGAGCATTTGCCTCTTGGACGAGCACTGGTGTCGTTTAGGGCTCTCTCTGGGCTCGTTTTCATTCCTGTGATCCCATTATCCCAACACGCAGCCGCCTCACCCTGTCATGTTTTCTTCCCAGGAAGAGCAGCAAGCACAAGGTAAAGGAGGTTTGGGGCTGAGAATCACCTGTGGGTGCAGCAACCACATCCACAGGGATGAATCCAAGGCAACCTCGAGGCCAGCTGGCAGGGCCAAGCCAGACACGGGATATTGAGATCTCCTGGCTTCCCAAAAAAGGGATCCACGGTGGGCAGCTTGCTGAGGATTGCTGTCTGTGCCAACTCCTGAGCCCTGCCTTGGAGCCAGTTTGCCCAGGCCAAAAGTCTGCCAGGGGCTGGGGTAAATTTTATGTCTGAGCCTGCTCCTGGCATTGCTTCATTCCCTGGTGTGGATGTAGCCAGGGGTCTGGAGGAGAAAGAGGCAGAGAGAAAAACTCTTCCATGGAGAAGCAGATAAATCATCCTATTTATACTAAATTTGCTAAAATAGCAGGGAAGTCAGCTGGAGCTGATTTAGATGTCGTTTTCCACTTTATTTCCACAGTCCTGGGAGCTGCCATCCACAGTTCCTCACTAAACCCCACCGGCAGGGTCCATCCTGCTGGCAGCTGGGAGGAGGGAGCCTGCAGGTGTGGGAGAGCTCCCCAGCCAGCATTCCCGACACTCAGCAAGGCCAGCTCGGGGATTTGGCAAGCAGAGAGCAAGTGGGCAGCTCTGAAGTGAGGCTGCAGGAGGAAGGAGGGCGGCAGGATGAGGCAGACAGACAGATGGACCCCACACTGCACGCACGAGCGTTCCACGGGGCTGAGATTCCATCAGAAATTATTTTTAGCAGATTTGGGTTTTTTTCCCCCCAAGGAATAACGAGTTTCTGGTGAAGCTTTTCCATTTTGCTATAAGAAATCATGGGAGAACTCATAATGCTCCTCTGGAAAAGGACTTGGAGGTGCTGGTGGGTGAGAGCTGGACACCTGGGGAAGAGAAGGATCCAGGGAGACCTCAGAGCCCCTTCCAGTGCCTAAAGGGGCTCCAGGAGAGCTGGAGAGGGACTTGGGACAAGGGATGGAGGGACAGGACACAGGGAATGGCTTCCCACTGAGGGCAGGGATAGATGGGATATTGGGAGGAATTGTTGGCTGTGAGGGTGGTGAGGCCCTGGCACAGGGTGCCCAGAGAAGCTGTGGCTGCTCCTGGATCCCTGGAAGTGTCCAAGGCCAGATTGGAGCAACCTGGGCTAGTGGAAGGTGTCCCTGCCCATGGCAGGGGAGTGGAATGAGATGAGCTTTAAGGTCCCTCTCCACCCAAACCATTATGGGATTATAAATTTAAAATTTTTCCATAAAGCTTTTTGTCTTTTTTTTTCCCCCTCCTCCCTTTATGAAAATCCTTTCTTGCCGAGGAAATCTCCAGGCACTCACCAGGGCCAAAGCTCCAGGTCTCTGTGCTCCTGGAGCACACAGAGTACACAGCCTGGTGCCAGGGTTGTTTGGAATCATTCTGAGTGAGTGAGAACAATTGCTCAGGTACAGACAGTCCCCAAAACCCTCCCTGTATCAGGAGAGTGTGAAGGGTGGGATATCTGAGAGATCATCTCTACTTGGCTGATCCATATTTTGATCGGGAAAATTCCAACCTTTTCATAGACTCAAAAAATACTGAATTCTGAGGAAACACTCAGGCCACTGCACACGGGTCTGATAAATATTCAATGTATCGATGTGCCAAAGTCTGAGTTTTTAGGTGGGTGGCTTTGAGAGTTTAGCTCTGGGCATGATTTAACATTTGGGGACTCTGAGACCCCTGGAGGGAGAAAAAGAGAAAAGAGAATTTGGTGACAGAGGAGGGAAACCTCAGTGGTTACAAAGGATTTCCATTGGACAGGAGTGTGACATAAGGGGCATTAATGAAATTATCTTCACCTGCACTTGGGTTTAAGTTGAAGGATAATTAAACAAGTATTTCTACAGTGACTAGAGGTTGCAATAGAGACAACTATGGTTTCTCTGCAGACTACCAGGAACCATTATTATCAGCCCCCCATGGCAGGGGGTTGGAACTGGATGATCTTCAAGGTCCTTTCTAACCCAAACCATTTCATGTGTGTCTGATTCTGTGATTCAAGAACAGGATTGTTCTGCCACCCGTTTCCAAAAGGGAAATGGGAATAATGTGAGGTGCTAAATTATTTATGAGCTGATTTTTTCTTATTACTCTTTAGAAGCTGTGGTCCTTTGCAAACATCATTTGGGCTGCTTTTTCCTGACACTTGGCTCAGGTTCTCTCTGTCCTGGGAGCTGCATATATTGAGGTAACTCTTTACAACTCCAAAATTGGGTTCCTGGGGTGTGACCTGGTTCGGGAAATTGACAGATCATTCCAGAGAAAGCTGAATCCTGAATTGCCTCTTGAAGAGCATAAATCAATACATCTTCAAAACCAAGCCCTCCCGGACTTGATGGAGCTTAGAAAATTTTGTTTTAGTGGGCAGGGAGGCAGGGAGATTTGAACTTCATAGAATCCCAGAATGGTTTGGGTTGGAAGGGACCCTAAAGCTCATCTTGTTCCACTCCCTGCCATAGGCAGGGACACTTTCCACTATCCCAGGCTGCTCCAAGCCCATCCAGCCTGGCCTCACCACCAGGGAAAATGGTTTTAAATGGAGCTGGAAGCACCCTCTGGTGTTGTCAGTTCAGCAGTGACAGCTGAGGTTGTGCCGAGTATTTAAGATCAAGGACGAACAGGCTGAGTTAGGATTTGTTAGGCTGAGTCTCCAGAGGAGCTTGACGTATGAACCATTGTTATTGGGGGAAAAAAGGGTTCTCAGTGTGGGAGTAAATGTCCTCTCTGTTGGATGCAGAGAAGTGAAAGTCTTTTCTTCCAGAATCCAATTAATGATCCCAGTTAATAAAGAACAAGTGGCCAAAGTACCAGCGACGAAGACATGAGAGCCAGGGCAGCCCAGCAGAGTCAGAGCTGCTCCCACCAGCTGCAATGCCTTTTGTTCCACGCCCTGTTGCAGGCAGTGGGATAAATTTAGAGCCGTGACTTGTCATTCCGGAAATCAAACAGGACACGGAGAAAGCGAGCGCTGGAAAAACGTCCAGCTGTGCCGGAACTCAGCAGCAGGGCTGGAAAGTCTCTTTAACTGTGAGATCAGAGACAAAGCAGAGCTGCTGTTGCAGTCCTGTGGCTTTTTTTTTTTAATGGAATCACAGAATCATTAAGGTTTAAAAAGCCCTTTAAGATCATCGAGTCCAAGCATTGACCCAGGCGCACATGTTCACCACCAAACCCAGTGCCCAGGTGGCCTCCCAGTGTCTGAAGGGAACAGGGAGAGGGACAATTTACAGGAGCCTGGAGTGACAGGGCAAGAGGGAATGGCATCAAACTGAAAGAAAGTGGGTCTGGATTGGAAGTTAGGAAAAATTCTTCCCTGTCAGGGTGGGGAGGCCCTGGCACAGGGTGCCCAGAGAAGCTGTGGCTGCCCCTGGATCCCTGGAAGTGTCCAAGGCCAGGCTGGATGGGGCTTGGAGCAATGTGGGATAGTGGAAGGTGTCCCTGCCCCTGGCAGGGAGTGGGACTGGATGTCCTAAAAGGTCCCTTCCAACCCAAACCATCCTATAATTCTATTCTCTGATTGTATAAAGAAACTTTAGTTATTAAAAGCAAGATTCAATAATAATAGAAGTGGTGATGTCTTCATTTCCTGGAGATTTTCAGTTCACGACTGGATATTCCTCACCAGGGAAAATTTTCAACACAAACCCAACTCCACGGCTTCCGAAGTGCAGGAGTTCTGATCCCATTTATTCCTCTTACTTCCTGTAACCCTGAGAGCTGCTGCGATCTGGAGCTGCCCTAGGGAGTGCCCACACTCCAGTTCAAACCGTGCCATGTTCCCGAAGGGGCGGCACAGCCCCAGGAGCTGCTGTGCCCCAGGACAACCAGCAGGTTCACCAAATCTGAGGTGCAAGTTCAGGATTTGCCACAGACCACTCCCAATGGGCATTTTGGGTAGAACCCCACTGTTTTGGAAGCTGGGAGCAGTTTAATCCCATGGGGATGGCCAAAGCTGGCCATGCTTGTGCCATCTTCCTGCTGCACAGCACAGGGCTCACCTGAAAGACATGCCAAGCACTTGGCTTCAAGTTTTTAGCTGGAAAGAGGCAGAGGAGAGTGAAGAGATCCCAGTTCCTTTGCTGTTTCCCTGTCTGAGCCATTCACCCCCTTGTTTTCCCTCTTCTGGGTTGAACAAACCGAGATCAGTGGGAAAGGGAGGTCCCTGGGGCACCACAACTGCGAGGTAGAAAATAATCCCAGATTTACATCACGATGATGGACTATACATTTATTGTTGCCATATTTGAAAATATTTCACGTACTGGTGCAGGGTTCAGCTTGGGTCGATGGCACGAGGAGCACAGAGGTCACTGCGTGCACCAGGGAAGGAAATGAGCCCGATGAAAACACCTGTGCAAAGTCCCAGATCTGCCTGGGGACAAATGGTTCTAGAATTTCTGGGATTAAAAAAACCAAAATTACATCAAGGCTGGATTACATCCCATTCAAAAATACAGTATTTTCTTTTGTGAAGGAACATGTAAGATCCTTCCTCTCCTCTGCTGGATTTTCTCCAGCTCTGCTCTTTCTTCTGTGGTGCAAAGGGCTCCAGCATCTCCCACCACTGGGTTTTTTTGGGTGTTCCTAAGCTGATCCAGACTCATCCTTCCTGCTCCTTGTGCCTTAATGCAGAGGAGAAGATTTTAGCTGTTGGCTTTGCATCCAGAAGAGAAGAATCCAGAAAAGATGAGACAACACCAGCAACGAATGGTGGCTTGAATTCGAACGTGAATAGCTGGAACGAGGGACTCCCTGCTGAACATTTGTAGGAGCAAACACATTCAATAGCTACAAAATAAACTCTGCATCTTGAAAAAACCCACCCAGTTTCTTATCAAAACAAAAAAAAAAAAACCAACCAAAAAACCAACACTCCTATAAGAGCAATGATTTATTTTCCTTCAGAATTCCAGTAAATGGAATTATTCCTTCTAAAAGGTTACGAATGGTCAACAGCAGAAATGAGCAGGGTTATTTCCCTGCAGTGGTCATGGAAAACAGGAAAATATAAAGTGGAAAGCGAAAGGAAAAAGCAGAGAATGAAGAAGGGAGCTAAGAGGGTGTGAGCATGTAGTTACCACAACTGGATATGGACAAGAGCTGGATGGAGGCATGAAAAAGAGAGAAACAATGGAGAAATCTGGAAAGGGTGTAAAGGAGTGACAAGGGAGAGGCTGGGAGGAGACTTTCTCCAGTTTCCTCTTCAGCAATTTGACCATACAGAGTTTCTGGCCAGTGGAGTTTGTATTCAAGGATGTCCCAACAAGAAGGCTCTGGAGGTGGCAAGTCCTAATTTTGTTCTTCCAGGTCTCTCTGTCCTCTCCAGCTCCCCAGCTGCTGTGTTGCCTGGGTGGGCATGGAGGAAAATGAGGGAAAAGCAGGACATTGTAGAAAACAGAATCATGGAATCACCGAGGTTGGAAAATCCCTCTAAGATCAGTGACTCCAATTGTTCCCCAGCGCTGCCAAGCCCACCACGAAACCACGTCCACAACTGCCACATCCACATGTTTTTTGAACACTTCCAGGGGTGGTGATTCCCCCACCTCCTTGGGCAGCCCATTCCAATGCCCGACCACCCTTTCAGTGAAGGCATTTTTCCTAATATCCAATCTAATGCCTGAAGGGCCAGGGGAGTGCTTGCTGTGCTGGGAGTACGGAACAATGCTCATGAAAACACAAAGACAGAGACATTTGTGCCTGGAGACAGACTCGGGCCATCTCCCAGGAGCTGTTGTTTGCTCTCCAGGCTCTGCAGTGTCACCCTGACCCACTGGTCCCTCTCACAAAGGCACCTGGCAGCCAGGCCCGTGCTCCGTGGGCACGCGGGGGCCGTTCCCGCTCCCCAGATCCGGCTGTTGGGCACGGCCGTGCTCCAGCAGTGCCAGCCCACAGCACAGCTGCTCCCAGGGTGGCAGGAATTCAGTCTGGGATCGTTCCTGATAAGCTCTGGGCACTGTCTGCAAGGCACGGACACGATGGACACGATGGGGTATCAGATCCATGATGGGAATGGTTTTATGGAGCATCCAACCCTGACCGGAGCTCTGGCACTGAGGATCCTCAAGGGCCTCTCCCAGCTGTGATTCTCTACATTTTCATCACATTCATTTTTCTGGGTGCTTTGTCTCAATTTTGAGCTTGTTTCTTTTTTTGCGGTATTGATCACGGCCTAGAGGAAATGAAGGAAAAAGTGGTTTATGAGCAGGAGTTCATAAATTTCCTGTTACCATGGCGATGCTAGAAGGACATCTCAGAAAGCTGTTCCAAGTCCTGAACTATCTCGGGTGTCCATTAAAAATTGTGTAATGGAATAAAGCTCCTCACTACTGAATTTACAAATAGGCTGAAAGGGACTGCTCTGTTCTGGAGGGCACTGGGGATTGGGTTTTCTTTTTTGGAAAAGACACAAACAGCTGGTGGAGAAGCTGGAATAAGCAATGCAGGGATTCTGCAGAAGTGTGGGGCTGCAGTGGGCACCAAGGTGCACACACTAGGACAAAGTCATCCTGCTCTCTTCTGGAAAAGGCAGGAATTTTATTCTATAAAAATAACCCCCAGGTTTATCACGTGTCAGGCACTTCAGTTAATTCATTTATTACTCTGAATTAGAATTCCAGGTGGTGCTGTTTGCTGCTGAGGGCACCAGGCTCCAAGGGGAGGTAGAACAGTTGGAGAGAGCTCAGGGCTGAGATGGTTACAGGATCAAGAAAATGTGATCTCCAAGAAAAATCTGGAAGAATTGAGATTGTGATTACAGAACCACTGAATGGCTTGGGTTGGAAAGGACCTTAAAGATCATCCTGTTCCAACCCCTGCCATGGGCAGGGACACCTTCCACTAGCCCAGGTTGCTCCAAGCCCCATCCAACCTGGCCTTGGACACTTCCAGGGATCCAGGGGCAGCCATAGCCACGGCCTCACCACCTTCACAGCCAAGAATTTCTTCCAAATCTCTGATCTAAACCTACTCACTTTCAGTTTAAGTCATTCCTCCTTGTCCTGTCCCTCCATCCCTTGTCCCCAAGTCCCTCTCCAGCTCTCCTGGAGCCCCTTTAGGCACTGGAAGGGGCTCTGAGGTCTCCCTGGATCCTTCTCTTCTCCAGGTGAACACCCCCAGCTCTCTCAGCCTGGCTCCAGAGCAGAGGGGCTCCAGCTCTGTGATCAGTTTTGTGGCTCTCCTCAAGACTCAGTCCAACAGGTCCACACAGGAAGTGCAGTAGGAAATGTGTTTGCACATGTGTAAAGTGGCCTCAGAAAAAAAACATGGCCAGGGTTGTGCTAAAAATTTACCAACGGGGAGAGGCAGCTCCCCGTGCCAGGACAGTTGGTTTGTTAAGAAGTCACTCACAGAAGGGTAAAACACGCCATGGAATCACAGAATCACAGGACCACAGAATCATCTGGGTTTGGAAAATACTTCTAACTAAGATCATCCAGTCCAACCATTCCCCAGCACTGCCAAGGCCACCACTGTCCCATGTCCCCAAGTGCCACATCCACATGGCTTTTAAATCCTTCCAGGCATGGGGACTCCAGCACTGCCCTGGACAGCTGTGCCAGGGCTGGACAACATTTTTGATGAAGAAATTATTCCTAATACCCAGTCTAAACCTCCCCTGGTGTGACTTGAAGCCATTCCCCCTCATCCTGTCTCTGTTCCCTGGGAGCAGAGCCTGACCCCCCCTGGCTGTCCCCTCCTGTCAGGGAGTTGTGCAGAGCCACAAGGTCCCCCCCTGAGCCTCCTTTTCTCCAGGCTGAGCCCCTTTCCCAGCTCCCTCAGCCGCTCCTGGTGCTCCAGCCCCTCCCCAGCTCTGTTGCTGTCTGTGGAGCAGGTCCCCATCCAGCCAGGTGTCCTCAGTGTGACAGTGACAAACAGCTGACGCTGAGAAGGGTGGAAGAGCAAAGCCACACAGCAGCAGCACTCGTTTGGAAACCCACCCAACTCCAGCAGTCTGATGTTTGGGGTTGCTGAGTTGGACATGGATGGATATCATTGTGCTGAATGCCCCTCAATGGATTTTACGGATTTCATGGAAGTACAGAATAATGCAGGGTGGGAGGCAGCTCTGGAGGTCACCTGGTCCAGCCTGCCCAGCTGCTCAGAGCAGAGCAATCTTCAAAGTCAGACTGGCTGCCACAGTGACCTTCTGAAGGCATTTACAACTCCCTGTTCCACAATATCTATGGCAACCATGGAATCATTGAGGTTGGAAAAGCCCTCTGAGATCATTGAGTCCAACCACTCGCCCACCACTGAGCCATGTCCCCAGGTGCCACATCCACACAACTTTTAAATCCCTCCAGGAATGGCGACTCCATCACTTCCCTCACCATCACTTCAGTGAACAAATCTTTCCTAATAGCCAATCTAAACCTCCCCTGGTGCAACTTGAGGCTGTTTCCTCTCATGCTGTCAGTGGCACAGGGAGTTGCACCACTGTGGGCAGTGGGAAAGAAGAATTCTTTTGTTCAGTGAGTCAGACTCCCGTGTGTCACCTGCTTCCCTGGTTATGGGAAGGGAAAACCAGACCTCTCTCTTTTTTAGGACACTTCTTTAACAGTGCTGTCACACATTCCCACATACTCATCTCCCTCTGCAGTGGAAGTTCCCAGTCTAATCACTGTCTCACTGCCTGGGAACGAGTCCCCAGCTCTCACCATCCTCCCTGATGTCCTTTGTACCTCTTTTCCTGCTCTGCATGTGCAGAGACAGGGACACCAGCACAGTTTGCAGCATGAAGTACCCTCAAAATTATCACAAAACCACCCCAATTTCTATCAGCACCCATTCCAGCAAACCCAAACACTCAGTTTTCCTGCTTCTGGACACTGGGGTTTTTTTCCTGAGTGCTCTTTGGGAATGTCTCATTCCTGGAAGGTGAAAATCGGTTTGCCATCCCTGAGCCAGTCTCGTTTGCCACTCAGTGCTGAGATCCTTCTGCCTCCAGACTCCTTGCAGTCAGTTTTCATTTGCCTGCTCTGAATAACCTTCTGTTGGCACCAGAGCACCCCTGGCAGCCAGGATCAGGCCATGTCCACCCCAGAAATTAAACACACTCGAGGCCCCAGAGCTGTCTGGAGGGTTTGTGAGGAAGAGGGGCCAATCAAAGTGTCTGCAAGTGGTCAGGCCTTCCTGGGAAAAGGCTCTCAGCTCCAGGGCTCTGGCCCTTCAGAGGGGTAAGAGGGGACAGCAGAACAGGCTGCAGGGAATATGGTGTTAGCTGAATTTACCAGAGGGATTTGCAGTCGTGCTTCCCAAGAGGGTGACACATGGACACTGGGTCCTCTCAGCGTGTCCTGCCCGTGTGGGGACAGCTCCAGACAACAGAGGCAGAGCTGTCGGTGCATCCTGGCCACATCCCAGCCCTGTTGCATCCCTGCCAAAGGTTGGGAAAGGCCTGTGATACTGATCTCATTCCCTGCGAGGTCCCTCTGCCCCAGCACGCCGGTTCCATCTGCTCCCCGTCCGCTCCTGTCACACTTCGTGGTTTCCCTTTGAATTGGGGCTGATACCAGGTCTGGTATCATGCAAAAGGGTGGAGGGGCCGGTGGCTGTGCCAAGCAGTGACCCATGAGAGCAGCAGGACCTCCCCCAGACCCTCCTCTCTGCCCTATAAATCCGAGGATCCCCAGCCTCGCCACTCACAGTGCCCAGCTCTGGCTCCCTCTGACCCTCCTGCTCCAGCCTCGCTGAGATCCCTGCTCGGCTCCAGCCATGAGGTTCCTCTACCTTGTCTTCGCTGTCTTCCTCCTGGTCTCCCTGGCTGCCCCAGGTAAGAGGGGGAATTGTGTGGGAATGTGAGCTGGATGAGGGGGCAAAGCGGGGTGAGAAGGGCCAGCGTGGACCACAGGCACTTGGAGCAAACGTGGGCCCTCCTGGCTTTAGAGCTGTGACTTTGCTGCCCACATAAACATCCCTAATCCTTCGGGTGTGCATCTGTGTTTCCTCCCAACCCAAACACCTCTATGGCTCTATGATTCCATGATTCTATGGTTTTAGGATTCTATGATTTTAGGATTCTATGATTTCATGACTATGATTTTGGGATTCTATTATTTTAGGATTCTATGATTCTGTGACATGATTTAGCTACCCCAGGTTGTCTTATATGGGGATCTACTTTAATACAAACAAGTCTTTACCAAAAAAAATCACTTTAAAGTACTGTAAGAGGCACTTTTAGGATGTTTTGGATGATTTTGACACCTAAGTTAAGGTGAGCTGGGCCCTGGTGAAATTATTTCAGTCATGAAGTACCAAGCGATTGCTGGATGTCCTATTCAGAGGACATCTCTAAAGTTGGAAGAGAATCTGGATTCTCATCATCTGGAAGTTTCCTCGGCTTGATGCCACCTTTTGTGCCAAACTAGTTCTGGCAACACCTTCAGGGTCAAGATCCCTCACATTTTTGATGTGCAGTGCTCAGACATCCCTTCTGTTCTGGTTCTCACCTCCCTCTTCAATGACTGAAAGGGAGATTTGGGGCTCAGAAAGGTTCCCAGTCCAGTATCCCTTCACTCTGGACATCATTTCCCAGCTATTTCGGGCCAGCAGCTTCTCACGCTGGTGCCTGGTGCTCAATGAAGTCTTGCCCTGAGGAACATTTTTATGAGCTTTGCTTTTGGGGTGGTCTGAGACGCTCTCCCATCTTTCCCAAAGTGCACCAGGGTCATCCAGTGGCCCTGTAGGGAGAGAGGTGCACAATGAGCTGCTCTGTGCCCTTCAAGGTCCCTTCCAGCTTTGGGGCTGGGCTTGGGGAGGAGTGTTGGACATGTGGGGGGACAGAGCAGGACCTCCCTATGAGCAGGGCCTGATCCTGCTGACCACAGTGACTGGGACAGGGTGGGAGGCATGGAAATGGGGAATGGGGACGGGGAAATGGGGAACAGAGATGGGGAAATGGGAACAGAAACGGGGAAATGGGAAAAGGGATGGGGAAATGGGGAACAGGGATAGGGAAATGGGGAACAGAGATGGGGAAATGGGGAATGGGGATGGGGAAATGGGGAACAGAATTGGGGAAATGGGGAGCAGAGATGGGGAAATGGGGAACAGAAATGGGGAAATGGGGAACAGAGATGGGGAAATGGGGAAATGGGGAAATGAGAAATGGGGAACAGAGATGGGAAAATGGGAACAGAAAGGAGGAACAACCACTCTCCCTCTGCTCTTCCAGGCTATGGGAAGGTACTGAAGACCTGTGCTCCTGTGGGGTACTGCTCCCCAAAGTGTCGCGTGGTGGACATGAAATACACCTCTGCTGACTGCAAGTACTCGTGCTGCGTCCCACCCACCTGGAAGGGGAAATAGGAGCTGAAAAGGAAACACCTGGGGAAGAGGAGGCACCACAATGGCTTTGGGAGCAGACTCCCAGCTGTCTGACCCAGTTGCCATCCCCTCCTCTTAAAAAATAAAACAAAACAAAAAAGGAGATGTCGTTTGTTGTGTGCTCGTGATCCCATTTGAAGATTAGGACAGGCTCCTCAAGCCCAGCCCCAAAGGCCTGTTGGCATCACGTCCTGTTGTTCTTTTTCACGGATTTCATAATCAAAGCGTTAAAGAGATGGAGTTTCCCCCTCTGTTTCCCACAGGGAATTCCAGCAACGCTGGGTGACAAAGGAACAACACCCTCCCAGGTGTCCCTTTCCCCACTGAGCCTCACAGCAAATCCCATGGGTGGGAGGGGGCCTGGTTCAGTCCTCGGGCTCAGAAACTCAGCGTTCAGTGGAGATCCTGGCAGAAGGGTTGTTACCACAGCTGGGGAACGAGAGGGAAGGATGGGGGCAGGGTCTCACACTCCCTTCAGCATCTTCCTCATTTAGAAGGGGGAAAAAAGAGCCATAGGGTTGGAAAAACCCAAGAATTGTAAGGAAACGTGATGAAATAAAGCAGGGATTGGTAAAAGGGGGAAATGCAGATAGAGAGACCTAAAAGGGAGCGTGGAGAGACCACTCAGTGATGACCAGAAGGTGCTCAGTGAGCTCCTGAAAATGGGATTAACCCACACCGGCCACGGGGCAGATTCCACCTCCCTGTCCCCGGAAAATACATGGAGTAAAGCCAAGACCATTTCCAGGCACCTCTGCTGGCCTTGGATGGGGAATGGATACTGGGAAAGGTGAAGAGAAACACAGAGCCAAGGTCTCTACAGCAGGTGAGGAAAGGGGCTGAAAGCTGAGAGTTTGGGTTTCCCACGTGGCCGTTCCTAAGAAAGACACAATTTGGGGAATGTAGCACATCCCTGGCAGCAGCAGCTCTGACCTCCCAGCGATCTTGGTGTCGTCAAAATCCCTTCTCACCAACTCTGGAGGAATTTTAGAATTGCAGAATTAGGGCACTGTTAACAATCTCTTTCAGGATGTTCTCTATGCCATTGATCCAGGACTGGATTTAGTGTGTTTGAGCCCACGTATTTGAATAATTTTTGTGTCTTGGTACCCTGAAGTCACTGCAGAAATTTCGGCAGAGGGGCCTTCCTCAGTCATCACCTGTATTTCCCTTCTAATACATTTTCTTTGACCACTGAATTAAAAGTAAAAAAAAAAAAATTGAAAAAAAAATTTTAAAAATCCTTAAGATTTGGGGTTCACAGCGGTCCAAACAAATCTGGGAAAGAAACCATATTTTCCAGTGAGAAAGCACAGATACCCTCATATTTATAGACTTCAGTAGAATCACAGAATTGTTAAGGTTGGAAAAGCCCTCTGAGATCATCGAGTCCAACCATCCCCCAGCACTGCCAAGGCCACCACTGCCCCATGTCCCCAAGTGCTGCATCCACATGGCTTTTAAATCTCTCCAGGGATGGGGACTCCACCACTGCCCTGGGCAGCTGTGCCAGGGCTGCACAGCCCTTTCCATGAAGGAATTGTTCCCCATATCCAATCTAAACCTCCCCTGGCACAGCTTGAGGCCATTTCCTCTCATCCTGTCCCTTGGAGCTGCCCCCTCCTGTCAGGGAGTTGTGCACAGCGATGGAGCAAGTGCAGGAGTAGAATAATGAAGTGACCCCGAATTGCTGTGGGGTTTCAGCTAAAACGACACCCCTTTAAAGCAGACATTTACTCACTCCTCCCATGTCAAGCTTTCATGGTGTTCTACATCTGGAAAGGACAGGTACTTGGGGGTAAAAAAAACCCAAAACCAGACCTTCTTTGTCTTTCCTATCTGACATAAACAGAGTAACTTGAGAAATGATCATAAAATCACGGAATATCCTGAACTGGAATGGACCCACAAGTGTCACCCAGTCCAAGCCCTGGCCCTGCACAGGACACCCCCAAAAATCCCACCAAGTGCCTGAGTTGTGATGAATATCAATTAAAACAGCCCCATAAATTGCAGCTCCAAAAGAAAGGGTGTTCTGCTGAATCCTGCTTCTAGACGCTGCAGGCCCTGGCACAGGGTGCCCAGAGAAGCTGTGGCTGCCCCTGGATCCCTGGAAGTGTCCAAGGCCAGGTTGGTCAGGGCTTGGAGCAGCCTGGGATAGTGGAAGGTGTCCCTGCCCATGGCAGGGGGTGGGACTGGATGAGCTTTAGGGTCCTTCAAACCCAAACCATTCTGGGACTCCACGACAATTGATTGGATCCTGGTTGTAAGACTTTTTTTCCCCCTGTTTTCCTCTCTATCTTATTTTCAGTGAAATAAGACTTCAACAGAAACATTTTTAAAGAAAAAGCCCCTCTTTCCCCACAAATCTGTAGTTCCCATATTGCTGTACAGTTTAAAGATGTGCCTTTCCTTGTAGTGACAGTCAGTGCATCTGCCCTGGGAGAGAGAGGAACGCCAGGCAGGAGCGGAACGTCTGGCCCAGTGATTCCTGTTAATGTGCCCATCTGCTTCCCTGTCACTGCCACCCACACACAGCCACACACACGGAGCAGGGCAGAGCCTGCACTGCCTCTTTTTAAACACTGGGACCTTCCTGATGAGTGCAGGTTGTGTAAACAGCAAAGAGATGGCCCAGCAGGGCTTTTTCCAGTTGATCCTCCCTCGGTGAGACGGAGGCTGGAGGCTCAGCAGATCCCAGGTTTCACTCTCTGAGTGGTCGCACGGTGCCTCCAGCTCTTCCCTCTCCTCTCCTCTCCCAGGGATATTCACTGTCATGGGAACAGCAAACACATGGGAAAATTAAAAAAAAAAATAGAAATAAAAGGAGAGTCCCAAAATGTCTGGCTGGAATTCCCAAGGTTTATCAAGCAGCTCAGTGTGATGGTGCTGCCCCCTGTTCTCTCTCGCTCCTGCATTCCCAGTCTCTGCAATCAAATAACCAACATGGAGCCATCCACTTGACATTGAAAATGACTTGGATTTTCCCTCACAGCATCCACCTGCACTGGATTTCACCGGGAGTCACAGCCCCAAACCAGCCAGGTCCTTCCTCAGCCCTCAACTTTATTACCTTCAACAATGCATTAGCAACAAATTTTGCCATCTTTCCATCCCATCCCATCCCATCCCATCCCATCCCATCCCATCCCATCCCATCCCATCCCATCCCATCCCATCCCATCCCATCCCATCCCATCCCATCCCATCCCATCCCATCCCTTTTCCAGATTTTTTCATGACCAAATTTCCTGCTGTAGCCCCACCAGTGACTCCTCCCAATGCTCCTCTTAACCCCCTCTCCTGCATCTCAGCCCCAATGTGCAGGGTCCTGCCCCTAGGTTTTAGGACAGGATTTTCCCGTTTTTCTCCCGTGTTATTTTATTTAAAACTAGCTCAATCCTGGCTTGCAATCCCACAGGACACTTTAAGATTTGTTTCTCCTGTAAAACTGGCACCTCCCATTTTGCACAGCAAAACTTTCTTGAGCAATAGATCATGGAATCAGGGAATGTTTTGGGTTGGAAGGACCTTAAGGATCATCCAGTGCCATCCCCTGCCACGGGCAGGGACTCCTTCCTCTATCCCAGGTTGCTCCAAGCCCCGTCCAACCTGGCCTTGGACGCTTCCAGGGATGCAGGGGCAGCCACAGCTTCTCTGGGCAACCTGTGCCAGGGCCTCACCACCCTCACAGGGAACAAGTCCTTCCCAATATCCCATCTAAATCTTCCCTCCTTCAGCTTTAGGACATTTCTCCTTGTCCTGTCCCTCCATCCCTTGTCCCAAGTCCCTCTCTAGCTCTTCTGGAGCCCCTTTAGGCTCTGGAAGGGGCTCTGAGGTCTCCTTGGGGCCTTCCCTTCTCCAGGCTGCAGTCAGAAGTGGCTGTTTGATCCTTGAAGTCCCTTCAGACATTTCTTGAGAGGAAAGATCTGGGTGCTGGTAATTTGTTGCTGCTTTTTCCTCTCTTCCAATGCATTTACATTTAAGACGAGCTCCTTGATGTGTCCCCACAAAGGAGGTTTCAGCATCAAGGCCTCCCTTTTTTCTCACCAGGTGAGCACAGATGTTGAGAGGGACCAATATATATGCCTCGACATACGTCACAAATGAGGTGAAGAAAATTCTTATAAAAAACTGTGTTGCCCTGTACCCAGAGAGGCTTCACCCGGCAGACAATCAGGGCACAGAAAGCTTCCATGATCAGACTGCGAGCAGCTCCCCCCCACCCTTCACACGCCTGCCGGTGAAGGCGAGTACCCGGATGCCCGCGAAAAATGCCCGCCAAAAATGGGCCCGCGAAGCCGAGCTGAGGGAGGAGTTTGGGGGCACATACAAGCAGCCAGCCGCAACACCGCGAGGGCTGCCTTGTCTTTTTGCTTTGGGTCGCTTGAAGGGTCAGCTTGACCCCTTCTGCTCCCGCCTTCGCGCCCTCTCCCCTGTGGTCCTGTCTCCCTGCCCGTGCCTGCTTCCCCCTGCTGTGCCAATTCCGGGCACTGGCTTGTCGCCGGGAGGATCTCGTGCTCCGCAGCCGCCGCCCGCACCCAGCTCGTGGCCGCTGCCCGCACCCAACCTGCAGTGGCCACCGCCTGCATCCAGCCGTGGCCGCCGCCACCGCCCTGTTCCCCGTGTTGCCCGCGGCAGCGAGCCCGGAGCACAACCCTGCGGCCCCCAGCCCGCAGCCGCCGCCGCCCGCAGCCACCGCGCCCCGACGCTGAGGGACCGCAGCCGCTCCGGGAGCGCGCCTGTAACCTCAGCAGCCTGTTCGCCGCCGGCGGAAGGGACTCGCAGCCCGCTGCTCTTTAAAAATCGCGCCTGTAGCCACAGCAGCCTGTTCCCCGCCGATGGAAGGGACTCGCAGCCCGCTGCTCTTTAAAAATCGCGCCCGGCCTCTGCCGCTGCAGCTCCGCGAACGCTCCGCGGGTCGCAACACGCGCGCTCCGTCTGCCGAACCGATGCTGACAGAGAGCCGGGGTTCTGTGGTAACGCTGTCCCTGCCTTCTGTTTCTTTCCCCTCTCTTTCTTCTCTCTCTCTCTGCTCCTTTTTCCTGTTCTTCCCCTCCCCCCCCCCCCTTTTTTTGAATAGGAACACTTAAGGGGTTTGTTTGTTTGTTTTATTCCAATAAACGGTTTTCAGATATAATATTACCATCTTAGTGCTTGGTTTTTCGTCAGAAAAATCTATCGAAAGAATCCTTCCCGGCTTCCCCTTTTATAGTGGAACGGGACAGATGTAAATGTTTCATTCAGCTCCTGTGGAGTGGCCTGGTCTTTAATTAACTTTATTTTCCTGACCACGCTCTTTGTCAAGCTTCACGTTCCTGATGTGTTTGGAAAAAACATTTGACGTTTTGCAAGCTCTTCCTGCAATTGTCTGCTGAGCTGCCTTATTGTGTCTCATACTTTGTCGGGCCCAGTTTATTACCTTTTCTATTTTCCATGCTTGGACACGATTTCAGCTTTTCCTTTCTAACAACCTCCCTCATCCCACTGTTCTGCTGTGACCTTTTCCTTTTGCTCTTTCTCAGGGCTCTTTTTTAATACCTGTCATACCTTTTCCCCGAGTCTCCCTCTTAGTGGCCTTAAACATCTCCCCAGGTGCTTGCAAAGAATCTATTTGCAAGCATTTAATTCTTTTAGCTGCACCCTTTGTCTCTTTTATAACAATTGCCCCATTTTTATATCCCTTCCTGGTGGAAATTGAGTGCAGGAGCAGTGGCCTTTCCATCCCCTGTTGCCCCTGTGAAGGTGTGGAGTGTGAGTTCTGTGTGATCGGAGCTGCAGGGGCTCTCCCAGGGGACAACTTCGAACCAAGCCCAGTAACTGCTGTTTTCTACCTGTGAAATATAAGAACCCCCTGTAAGCCAGTAATTCATTGGTATAACATAGAGATATTCAACTGTTTCTCCTGTAAAAGGTCCTTCCCAGGATATGAATCTGCTTCTTGGCGTAGTTAGAATTTATAATATCAGGGAATAATAGAATAATTTGGGTTGTAAGTGACATTTTTAGCTCATCTCATTCCACCCCCTGACATGGGTAGGGACAACTTCCACTACCCCAGGTTGCTGCAAACCCCATTCTGGAGTTCATTCACTTTCACATGGCTATTTTTTTTCACAATTCCCAGGAAAAAAAAATAAGAAACAGCAAAGGATGGGGGTTTTTTTTGTTGTTCAATGTTTCCTTCTGTAATTTTTATCCTTTAACCAAACTTTCAGCCTTGTGTGTGAAGTGTCACCAACTCAGGGCTGATTTAGGAGAATTTCCTGGTTTTCATGTCCTCTTGTCCGGGCTCAGGTGGATCTTGACGAAGTCTGTGGCTCTTGATGGGCCATCCTGTGTCAAATGCGATTTTTATCTGCTGCCAGCCCTCAGCCTCTGTAAATTGAGTGTTACCCCTCCCTCTCAGCATCTCACCCACTTTGGGAAGAGACTCATTCCCTCTTGTCTATATCCTGAGAAATCCCACAGCCTTACCAGGTTTCCTGTATCCTTGGTCAGGGTTTAAACTGATAAAGTGTTTCAGGTTATCAGACTTCACGTTTACCCTAAGGATAAAAGCTTTATCCTAAGGATAAAATGAAGGAGCATAAACTTGCTCCTTCTTTTTTGTTTTTCTGTTATTCTTTTATTTCTGTCTGCCCCAAAATTTCCAGGGACACTCATTCAGACCAGCGTGGTCACAAAACCCGTGGAGCCCCTCATGTTGCTTGTTCAGACACACCAGCATGCCCCGCGTGTCCTGGAAAATGGGCGTTTTGGACAAATATATAAATTATCCTGAGGAAGAAATTACTTTTACCTCCAGCTCCATGCGCCAAGATCTCTGCTGGACACAGGGGATGCTGCTGAGGAGAGGAGAGACAGCCCTTCCTCCTGCAGAAATTGGGAGTCATCCCACAAGAGGGAGAGGTCTGTGCCCCCTCCCTTCCCTTGCAGCACGCTCCAGTCCCACAAACACCAGTGCAAAGCCTTCTCCTGCGTTTGCAAGGCCCCAGGGCTGGAAAGTTCCTTTATTTCCTGGAGGGTTTCAGAGAAACAGAGCTGATTTCTGCCCCGTGACCCTTTAGGACACAAATACCTCAGCCTCCAGTATTGCTAGAGTGTTTGTGGGGTGTTCTGAGCCACCCCACACCGGATCAGTCCATGTCCCCTGCGGAACACCTGGAGTGATTGGGTTATCCCACAGCAGAGGGAGTAGGGAAGGAGACACTGAAGAAATCCTCATCTGCTCTCCTGTTACTGGTGTCCCCCATGGAATAATCTGGTTACAGGCTCTGCCGAGAAGGCACTTGGTGAGGGTGTCTAGGACAACCACGGGACCCCAAAACCTCTGTGGCTGCACTGGTTGCTCTGTGGGCACCCCAGGAATGGGATTTTGGGGTGCAAGGGGAAGGTGGTGCTGTTTGCCTCCTGTTTCTACCTCTCCGTGGGACTGAGAACCCCAGTGCAGAGGCTGAATGGGACTCATGGGGCTGATGGTGTCCCCTACAAATAAACTGGGGTTCAGCTTGTGGAGGAGGGAGGCACTGGATTAGGTAATGAGCCCTCTCCCTCCTTTGCCATCCCTCTGCTTTGAAAATCCCAAAGCCTTTGCTTTTCCCGGGTGGCATTTTGGTGTTAGGGGTCTGGGGCTGCCAGGAGCAGCTGGGGCTGTCAGGGCTGTGTCGTGACCACTCTCCAGGGAGCTCTGGCTGCCGACCTCTCCCGGCTGTCCCCTCCTGGGAGGCGAATGAACCTCACAGCACACAGAAATCATCTTCATCTGCCCATCTTTACTTCAAAGCACTGAGCACCGCCTCGGCCACACCCTGGGAACAGCGACGGCAGCTCCATGGCGAGCGCTTCTCTTCCTCCGGGGCCGGACTCCTCCGGGGTCATTTCCCCTTTTTGGGAGAGGGGATGCAGCAGTGCAGCTCCTCGCAGTAGGAGCTGAAGGACCACTCATCGGTTTCGCCGCACGCGTGGGCGCAGTACCCATCACAAAAGCCCTTGGGCTGCCCGTGCCCTGCCGCGGGAGGAGACAAAGGGGGGTTAGAGAGAAAATCGTGGATGTGTGGGAAGGCAGAGCCCCGGGAATTGTCTCCTTGCTGGCTCCAGGGTGGTACAGATGCTCTGGGTACCTTTGGGGTTAGACCCGCATAGGACAGGATGCATTTTCTGGCCCCACTGAGCTGGGGGAAAACTGGACGCTTACAAACCATCCCTCCACGCATTGGATCCCTCTGCATGAGCGTGAGAGATGGGATTTGCAGTGTGGAATTCATCCCATCCCAACCCCACTGTGCCTGCTAGGCTGGGCAAATCACCAGGGACCTTATCCCCACTGCCCCTGGGATGAACCCCCTCCCTCACCCTGAGGCACAGAGGCTGGAGGGGACACAGGTGACCCCGCTTTCTCCACCTCCACACGTTCCTGTCTTACCTGGGGTGGCTAGGGAGAGCAGCAGGAGCACAGCAAAGACCACGCAGAGCACCCTCATGGCTGGAGGCCAGGGGGGATCTTGGCACACGGGGAGAAAATCCTGTCCGAGGTGTCCGAGGGTGGAGGTTTTATAGAGGTACTCTGGCCATGAGCAGCACGGCCGGAGGAGAACCTGGGGCAAAACCATCTCCCAAGGGCTGTTGTTTGCTCTCCAGGCTGTGCAGTGTCATCCTGACCCTGCTGCTCCCTCTCACAAAGGCACCTGGCAGCCAGGCCCGTGCTCCGTGGGCACGTGGGGGCCGTTCCCGCTCCCCAGATCCGGCTGTTGGGCACGGCTGTGCTCCAGCAGTGCCAGCCCACAGCACAGCTGCTCCCAGGGCGGCAGGAATTCAGTCTGGGATCGTTCCTGATAAGCTCTGGGCACTGTCTGCAAGGCACGGACACGATGGACACGATGGGGTATCAGATCCATGATGGGAATGGTTTTATGGAGCATCCAACCCTGACCGGAGCTCTGGCACTGAGGATCCTCGAGAGCCACAGAACAGAATCCCACAATGGTTTGGGTTGGAAGGGACCTTAAAGCTCATCCAGTCCCACCCCCTGCCATGGGCAGGGACACCTTCCACTATCCCAGGTTGCTCCAAGCCCCGTCCAACCTGGCCTTGGACACTTCCAGGGATCCAGGGGCAGCCACAGCTTCTCTGGGCAACCTGTGCCAGGGCCTCACCACCCTCACAGGGAACAATTCCTTCCCAATCTCCCGTCTAAATCTTCCCTCCTTCAGCTTTAGGACATTTCTCCTTGTCCTGTCCCTCCATCCCTTGTTCCAAGTCCCTCTCTAGCTCTTCTGGAGCCCCTTTAGGCTCTGGAAGGGGTTCTGAGGTCTCCCTGGTTCCTTCTCTTCTCCCCATGAACACCCCCAGCTGTCCCAGCCTGGCTCCAGAGCAGAGGGGCTCCAGGTCTCTGATCAGTTTTGTGACTCTCCTTGAGACTCAGTCCAGCAGGTCCACATCCTTCTCATTGAATCAAAGAATAATTAAGGTGGGAAAAACCTCTGAGATCCTTGAGTGCAGTTGTTAACCTGGCACCTCTGTGTTCACCACTAAACCATGTCCCCACATGTCATATCTACATCCCTTTGGGACACTTCCAGGGATGGGGACACCACCCATCACAGCTGCCCTGGCAGCTGTGCCAGGGCCTGATCACTTTTTCAGAGAAGAAACTTCTCCTAATACCCAATCTAAACCTCCCCTGGCACAGCCTGAGGCCATTTCCTCTCATCCCATCCCTGTTCCCTGGGAGCAGAGCCCGATCCCCCCCTGGCTGCCCCCTCCTGTCAGGGAGTTGTGCAGAGCCACAGGGTCCCCCCTGAGCCTCCTTTTCTCCAGGCTGAGCCCCTTTCCCAGCTCCCTCAGCCGCTCCTGCTGCTCCAGCCCCTTCCCCAGCTCTGTTCCCTTCCCTGGACACGCTCCAGCGCCCTCCAGGTCTCCCTTGTCAGGAGGGTCCCAGAGCTGCCCCCAGCACTGGAGGTGCCCCAGCAGTGCCAGCACAGGGGACGGGCACTAACCTGGCCCTGCTGCCACCCCGGAGCTGGCACAGCCCAGGTGCCTTTGGCCTCTTGCCCACCTGGGCACACCTGGCTCACGTCCAGCTGCTGTCACCAGCACCCCCAGGGCCTTTTCCAGTTTTCCAGCTGCTCTTCCCCAGCCTGGAGCTGCAGGGGTTGGTGTGACCAAGTGCAGAACCCTGCACTTGGCCTTGTTAAACCTCACACCAATCAGCCCCTCCATCCAGTCTGTCCAGATCCCTCTGCACAGCCTTCCTGCCTTCCAGCAGATCTTGATCTGCAAATTTTCTGAGTATCCCCTCATCCAGATCATTGTTACCAGTATTAAACAGGGCTGGCCCCAGGGCTGGAGGCAGCTCTGCAGGTGGGGTCTCACCTGAGTGGGGCAGAGGGGCAGAATCCCCCCTCCGCTGCTGCCCACCGAGAGTTTCTGGGCTGGGTCATGTCCAGCTCTCACCCCCCAGCACCCCCAAGCCCTTCTCCCAGGGCTGCTCCGTCTGCTCATCCCCAGCCTGGATCGATCCTGGAGGCTGCCCCAACCCACGGGCAGGACCCTGCACTTGGCCTGGTTTTCACCCCGTCGATTTGGCCCAAGCCCATTTGGGTTTTTTGCCTGAAATCCTTCCAGAAGGACCATGTTCCTAATTAAAAGGGATGTAGGCAATACGTAAATGAAGCTCAGGAGATGAATTGCCACACCACATCTGATCAGAAGTCTGTTGTGGTTCCAGTGCTATCCTGCCTAATAATTTTCATGGTTGTCTGGCAAGAATGCTTCAAAAATTCCCAAACAAGAGGTTGAAAAGGACTGCAAAGCATTAGGGGACAAGATTAGCATTCCAGTGGATCTCCTCATGCTAAAAGCATAATGAAAAAAATAATTAAGTAATAGGGAAAGCTACCTTGTCTGTAGAGACAAGGATAATGAGCTGGAGAACACGGAACAAGGAGTTTCTGGCTGTGGGCAGCTCTGCAGGGATCATTTGTGTGGCAGTAGATCACAGGCAGGCACCAAAGAGCCGAGTCAGGGTGTTGGGAAAGCAGCACCAATTGTCCTGCAAGTGCAAACAAAAGCTGAGCCTGGAAAACACAGGAGTACCCGCAGCACAGCCCTTGGGGAGCGCTTCCATCCAGCTGTGGGCTCCACGCTCCAGGGAAGCAGGGAGGGGGCTCAGGGGGGCTCAGAAAATGGCTCGAGGTCACCAACAGGGCCAGGGCAGTGCCCATCCCCTGTGCTGGCACTGCTGGGGCACCTCCAGTGCTGGGGGCAGCTCTGGGACCCTCCTGACAAGAGAGACCTGGAGGGGCTGGAGCGTGTCCAGGGAAGGGAACGGAGCTGGGGAAGGGGCTGGAGCAGCAGGAGCGGCTGAGGGAGCTGGGAAAGGGGCTCAGCCTGGAGGAAAGGAGGCTCAGGGGGGACCTTGTGGCTCTGCACAACTCCCTGACAGGAGGGGGCAGCCGGGGGGGGTCGGGCTCTGCTCCCAGGGAACAGGGACAGGATGAGAGGAAATGGCCTCAAGCTGCACCAGGGAGCTTTAGAATGGATATTTGGAACAATTCATTCACCCAGGTGTGGTCAGGCATCGGAATTGGCTGCCCAGGGCAGTGCTGGAGTCCCTATCCCTGCAGGGATTTCAAAGCCACGTGGATGTGGCACTTGGGGACATGGGGCAGTGGTGGCCTTGGCAGTGCTGGGGGAATGCTTGGACTCCATCTTAGAGGTCTTTTCCCACCTAAATGATTCTGTGATTAAGATGTGACCTGCCAGAAAAAAAGGAAAAAAGAATCAAGTGGAATGGTGGTGATCAGGAGAGAAGACATGGAAAACATGGCAGCCCTCAAATCCAGAAAAGCGGATTCATTGGATAAGGAATGGTCTGCCCTGAGTGGCCAGGATGAGAAGTCAGTGACGTGAACTTTGGCAAATTCCTCAAGGAGATTTTACACCTAAGTTTTAAGTTTGCACCTGCTACATTAATTTATAAATTGCTTTTTCAATACATTTGTCCCTCCAGTGCATTTTAACTTCTTGCATTTCTTGTTCAAGTTCCACCTTTCAGCTGTGCTCAGTGTGAAAGAGGACTTTTTTTTTTTACGTTTATGATAAATACATGATTTACCTTCATATCCCACCTATTCTTGGGTTAGGAAAATTGAAAAACTGTAGCTCTGTCCTCCTTAGGCCTCTAAAATGTTTGCAGCTTGTCATACACCTCCATTAAGTGTTTCTACTCTGAGCTGATGAGTTCCAGTATATTTATTTTTATGAAAACAAGTCCCCAGCTCTGCCAGCTTTCTTTAACCCCTTCTTTCCCTACCAAGGGCTGCCAGGGATGGGGAGATGAGCAGTGTACATCCCACAGGGTGATGTAGGACTCCCGAACCTCCTTCCTAACTGGCTGTAGGTAACTCAGACCCACCATCCGTGCAGAGATTGTAGATTTTTCCGAATTCTCACCGATGCAGCCTTTGTCATTTTGCTGCCCTGTTGTGTTGTAAGATTCATCTGCTGCCCTCTGAGGATTCGGGTTTGATGATATTGGGTAATTCTGCAGCAGCTTCTTGTCCCTTCAGCCTCTCCCTCTTCCTGGCTGTTTATCAAGTTATTAAACAGCCCAGTGAGCTGGGGTTGGAAAAGCTCCCTGGCAGAGCTCGGCTCTTGTTTGAACCCCCAGGACTGTCTGGAGGGTCTGTGGGGACGAGGGGATGATCAAAGTGTCTCCTCCAGGCTCCCTGGAGCTGCCAGCCCCAGAGCTCCCGCCCATCCATCCATCCATCCGAAGGGACAACCAAAGGCACCTCCCTAAATTTATCAGGGAGATTTTGCAGACACGGTTCAGAACAGGGATCCTTTCCAGGCCATCAGTCCCACATCAGCCTGGACAATGCAGGGAGAGTTATCAGTGCATCGAGGCCCTGTTGCATCCCTCTGCATCCCTGCCAGAGGCTGGGAAAGGCCTGGAATTCTGTGATACCGATCTGGTTCTCCCCTCCTCACTGCACCCACAGATCTCCATCAGGTCCCTCTGACCCACGGCCCCGTCCTAAGGACTCAGATATCGACATCCCCTGCTCCTTTGTGTTCCCATCAGCGCTGGGGTCCTATCTGATGTTGGGCAACCACACCTGGGGCAGGCAGGAGGTGGCTGCCAGCACAATTGGGGAATTCTTGTGCCATCGCTGCACGCCCAACCCTGAACAGCACGACTTGGATGAATTCCCGTGTGTCCCCAGCATCCTCTGCTCCGCAGGGAAATTCTCTATAAAACCCAGTAGCTCCATCCTGCCTGCACATCACCTCCTCCCTCCGAGGTCTCCGGCTCTCCTCTCTCCAGCCTTGCTGAGATCCCAGCTCAACTCCAGCCATGAAGTTCCTCTACCTTGTCTTCGCTCTTTTCCTCCTCTTCTCCCTGGCCACTCCAGGTAAGAGGGGAAACGGGGTGGGATGAGCTTTATTCTAGCTGGGATTCTTTTAAAATCGCTTTAGCTCAGTTCTTACCCTCTGAGGTGGCTGCTATAACCTGGGCAGGTATTTCAATGACTTCTTTCAAGGGACAATAAAATGAAAACTACCTCATTTGTATAGGAATAATTGTAGGATTTTGTATAGGAATAATTGAGTTAAAACTTCAGTGTCCAGTTTGGGAGTGAGCCCAGGACAGACAATTCCAAACAAGAGTCTGGATGTGGCCGCTTCTCCCAAGGATTTGAAGAGTTTCATGGTGCTGGAGGGGAGTTTTCTGGCAGCTCAGTGTCTCTGTCAAAGCTCAGTCCTGGGTGTGTTTAATGGCTTAAGCTGGAAAAGGGTAGATTTAGTCTGGATATGAGGAAGAAATTCTTCCCTGTGAGGGTGGGGAGAACCTGGCACAGGTTGCCCAGAGAAGCTGTGGCTGCCCCTGGATCCCTGGAAGTGTCCAAGGCCAGGTTGGTCAGGGCTTGGAGCAATGTGGGATAGTGGAAGGTGTCCCTGCCCATGGCAGGGGGTGGAACAAGGTGATCTTTAAGGTCTCTTCCAACCTAAACCATTCCATGACTCCATGATTCTGTGTTTGGTTTATTGATGTGACTGTTGCTGCTATTCCCTGTTTCTGAGACTCTAAAGCTCTCTGGTCCCTCTCCAGGAATGAAGAGGGGATTTGGGGCTGAGATCTCCCAAAGGGGCATTAGAAACCCCCCTCAGATATCAATTCCCACCCACCTGGGGCAAGTCTTTCCCTTGGCCCACTTTTAACCTTTTAACGGTGAATATTTGGTGCCAGGCTGCTGTGGGGCCAATTTTAAGCATCCTTGATGTGGCTTTTGCTGCTTCGCTCTGAGAACACCAATCCTTTCAGGAGAGGGACAAGGGAGGGAAACACCCATGGGCACAGGGGAACATCTTCAGGAACTTTGCTGTTGGGTGTCTCTCAGGAGGGAAATGGATCTGCTTCCCTTGGGAGCATCTTTTCCAAAGATGAGGGGAGGGAGGTGCACAAGGAGCTGCTCTGTGCCCTTCAAGGTCCCTTCCAGCTTTGGGGCTGGGCTTGGGGAGCAGTGTTGGACATGTGGGGGGACAGAGCAGGACCTCCCTATGAGCAGGGCCTGGTCCTGCTGACCACAGTGACTGGGACAGGGTGGGAGGCATGGAAATGGGGAATGGGGATGGGGAAATGGAGAACAGAGATAGGGAAATGGGAACAGGAATGGGGAAATGGGAACAGAAATGGGGAAATGGGAAAAGGGATGGGGAAATGGGGAATGGGGAATGGGGAAATGGGGATGGGGAAATGGGGAAATGGGGATGGGGAAATGGGGAAATGGGGAAATGGGAAAATGGGAACAGGGATAGGGAAAATGGGGAACAGAATTGGGGAAATGGGGAAATGGAGAAATGAGAAATGGGGGACAGAGATGGGAAAATGGGGACAGAAAGGAGGAACAACCACTCTCCCTCTGCTCTTCCAGGCTATGGGAAGGTACTGAAGACCTGCGCTCCTGTGGGGTACTGCTCCCCAAAGTGTCGCGTGGTGGACATGAAATACACCTCTGCTGACTGCAAGTACTCGTGCTGCGTCCCACCCACCTGGAAGGGGAAATAGGAGCTGAAAAGGAAACACCTGGGGAAGAGGAGGCACCACAATGACTTTGGGAGCAGACTCCCAGCTTTCTGACCCAGTTGCCATCCCCTCCTCTTAAAAAATAAAACAAAACAAAAAAGGAGATGTAACTATGGCGTGTGTGGTGTGGTCACTGGTGTCCCCATGGTCCCATTAAAGCGTACAAACAGGTTCCCCAAGCCCAGCCCAAAGGCTCAGAAGCACCAAAAAAAGCCTGAACATCCACTGACAATGAGCTGCAAAACTTCCAGTGGTCTGACGGGGTGGGGATTTGGGAATAAGGTGCTATTTTTCCTCTTGACTTTGCCATGGCCCTTAACACTACCCCCTGGAGACATGAGAGAATCTTTCAGCTCCTTGCTCCTTTTTCAGGTCATGGGTTACCTGCAGATGTCTTTAAAAATGTGTGTGGCTCAGCAATGTCTCCCCCAAGCATAAGACAGCCCTCTTCCCATGAAAATTTCAGCAAGTGGGAAACAGAGAAGCAACAAGGCCCTCACAGATCCCATGCGATGGATTGGGCAGGGAGAGATCCCTCAGCAATTGCCACCATGGGCAAAACAGACTCCACATGGGGAAATGAAAATAATTTATTGAAAATCAAAGTCAGGGGAGGGAAATGAGGAAGGAAAAAAATCTTAAAATTCCTCCTTCCATGCTCAATACTTCTTCCCAATCTGTGTGTCACTCCCAAATTCTCTCCCTCCTCCCCTCAGCAGGGGAAATGGGGGCTGTCACTTGTCTTTGCTGCTCCTTCTTCCTCAGGGGTTGGACTCCTCACCCTCTTCCCCTGCTCCAGTGTGGGTTCTTTCTGTGGGATCAGTCCTTTAGGAACAGGCTGCTCCATGTGGGTCCCTTTCCATGGGGTCAGTCCTTTAGGAACAGGCTGCTCCATGTGGGTCCTTTCTGTGGGATCAGTCCTTTAGGAACAGGCTGCTCCATGTGGGTCCCTTTCCATGGGGTCAGTCCCTCAGGAAAAGGCTGCTCCATGTGAGTCCCCCATGGAGTCACAAGTCCTGCCAGGACCCTGCTCCAGTGTGGGCTCCTCTCTCCACAGGGACACAAGTCCTGCCAGGACCCTGCTCCAGTGTGGGTTTCCCACGGTGTCACAGCCTCCTTCAGGCATCTCCCTGCTCCAGTGTGGGGTCTCCAGGGGCTGCAGGTGGATCTCTGCTCCCTCTGGACACCCATGGGCTGCAGAGGCACGGCTGCTGCTCCATGGGCTGCACCCTGGGCTGGGAATCTCAGCTCTGGTGCCTGGAGCAGCTCCTGCTCCTCCTTCTGCACTGACCTTGGAGCAGGGCTGTTCTCACATATTCTCACTCCTCTCTCCAGCTGCTGTTTTGCATTTCCCCCCCTCTTTTCTTACCTCTGTTATCCCAGAGGTGCTGCCACTGTCGCTGATGGGCTCAGCCTTATCCAGTGGCAGGTCCATCCTGAAGCAAATTGGAATTTGTAGAGGAGTCAGGGACCAGGAGAGCCATAGGGACTGAGGGATCATTTCCCATCTAGAGAAAGGACAGCTGGAGGGGTGCATTGGGAAAATTTGGGGCAGTTTAATCCTCTGCTTTATCTTCTCCTCTACTTCTCTAATGCAATGGTTGCACTCAGTGCAGAGAGAGAGAACAACTGCAAATCCACAGGGCTCAGGATCTGTTCAGCATCTCAGAGCTGTGATATCCAGCTGGATGTGGAAGGGAACCCCTTGTTCCCAGTCCCTTCACAGGGACACACTTGGAGCAGGAGCTTTTCCAGGTTTTGCTCCCCAGGGCAGGCAGCCCCAGCCTGCTGTCAGGCCATTCCAGAGGGAACTGCATCGTGCAGTGCCAACATTGTTCAGGCTCAAACATTCATTCCTTGCCAGGAACACAACCTGCAGTGTCTCCGCTTGGGTTCAGCCTCTTCTCGGACTGGAGGTGCTAAAGGAATTTCTTTGCTGCTCCACAAGGGAGAGGGAAATGTGGGAAGGAGCACATCAATCACAATCTGATATAAATGTAAATGCCAGGACTTCTTTTTCCTCTGCCAGTAACCTGCTTTAGTGAAAAGTGTCCCCATGCTGTCCTGTCCCTGTCCCTGCCCATGGCAGGGGCTTGGCAACAGATGATCTTTAAGGTCCCTTCCAACCCAAACCGTTCTGTGATTCCGTGACTCTTCCCAGCCTGTGCGAAGGACACTTTGGGTGGGCAGTAAAGGCCTGAGCCACTCTGGCCATCTCTGCCCTGAGTATTTTGCTGTGTTCTGTTAATTTATGTGTAACCTTTACCTTCAGGCAGCCAGAGGGTTCTTTTGATAGGAAAGACATTTCAGCTTGATAACAACTTGCATGTCCACTGCCACAGCATTTGGGGCTCTGGCAGAGGGTCTGGATCTGGACAGGCAGATGGGAATGCCCAGGATGGGACTGGCCGGGGTAGCACCAGTCCTCTCAGGCCTCTGTTTTGGAAAGGGACCAAAAGGGCTCTCAGACTCATTGCTTTAACACCGATCACCACAAACATTCCTGCAAGCCAGCACCAAGTCCCCTGAACAGGGGGACAGTCTCAATTGCCTGTGCTAAAAGTTTTGGCAGCCAGACCGAGAGGAGCCCAGCTCCCACGGGAGGGACGCCTGCACAGGGCACACGAGAGGCCCTCAAAGAGCCAAATGGGCACAGAGTGGACGTCTCATTGTCAGATGGCCACTGGGTTGGAGTGACATAAGGTCCCATTAAGCAGCAAACAATGTGTCCTTGGACACCAGCGAAGTCACGCTCCTCTTAACGCTGTCCTCTCTGTCAGGAAATGTCTATAAATATCAGGGTCTCCAGCCTTTTTCTTAGCAAGATCTCCCTGCAAGGCTGCATCCCAGAGCTGCTGCGATCCTGGTGGACACCCAGCCATGAGGGTCATCTACGTTGTCTTTGCTGTTTTCCTGATGGCCTTGATGGCCACCCCAGGTAAGGTGGAAAATTGTGTGGAGCAGAAATGAGAGGTAAGAGTGAACCATAAAGGAAATTAAGGTGAAAGTGTTCCAGGAAGTGTCCAAGGCCAGGCTGGATAGGGCTTGGAGCAACCTGGGAAAGTGGGAGGTGTCCCTGCCCATGGCACGGGGTTGGAACTGGATGATCTTTAAGGTCCCTTCCAACCCAAACCATTCTGGGATTGTATGAAAAAGTTTCCCAGGGAAGCTGGTGTGGATGGTGGGTCCTGCATGGAGAATTATGGTGGGCTTGGCTCACAAGACTTTCGGAGCAGAGTTCAGCTCCAGAATCTCCCCATCCTAAGACATCCAACACCTGGGGATCCCCATGGGAACTGGGTCCCATCATGGTCACTGGACCACGCTGGTGACCATGAGGAGTCAGTCAATGGAGATGTAGATCTTTCCTTCTTTCCACAGCCAGGAGCCAGCCCAAGAGGAGCTGCAGAGGGCACTGCTCCAGGACCTGTGGCAAAGGAGAGAGGGAGGAGCACACTGAGGACTGCGGGAGGACGCACTGCTGCCTGACACACAGGAAAAGGAAGTAGAGAAGAGGATGGAAAGTGATGCTTGCAGTGGTTTCTTCTTGTTTGGAAGAAACTTTGTTTCTTCTCTGTTTTCTTCTTTCTTTGGTTTTTGGGGTTTTTTGGATGGAAATGGATTTTGGCCCTTTCAATAAAAAAGACCATTTCTCACCCTGACATGTGCTGTGTGGTTCGTTGTCTTCTAAAAAGCTGGGTGTAGAGGTCCAGGAAACATCTGGTCAGTCTTGCCAGAGAGGTCCTTGTTCACGGAGATGATGTGGTCAGATGCACACACTGCCAGTTGAAGCCATTCCCTGTGTCCTGTCCCTCCATCCCTTGTCCCAGGTCCCTCTCCAGCTCTCCTGGAGCCCCTTTAGGCACTGGAAGGGGCTCTGAGATCTCCCTGGAGCCTTCTCTTCTCCAGGTGAACACCCCCAGCTCTCCCAGCCTGGCTCCAGAGCAGAGGGGCTCCAATCCTCACCCCCCAAACTGCCAATAATTTGGAAACGACCATGGCTGTGTGAGCAGCTCCATGTGGTGCCACAGGAACACTTGGAAGGCACAGGATCCTTGGGATTGAGCTGCTGGAGGGTGAAACAGGAGGGGAGAGGCACAATCTGTCACGTGTCAGATAACAGATTGGACCCAGCCAGGGCGAATGCAGCCTAAAAACTGCGCTGTGTCTTCTGAATCTGCAAATTGCCACCAGTAATTAAGTTTTGTCCCCAGAAGGAGTTCAGTTTTGCCCCTTTATGTGTCATTCAGCCCTGTTTTGGAGTTGGCCTGATGGGGTAAACAGCCCATGGCATCCATGCTGAGTGACAAGGAGACTCTTCCCAAGGACACAGCATGGGGAAAGTGCCCTCCAGCTGCTCCTTCTCAGCTGAGGCAGCATCTCTGGGCATCACTGGGGACACGTGAAGGAGAAAAATCTGGGGAACGTGGAAGTGATCCCTGAACCCCTGGGGAGAGCAGAGCTGCAGCTGGCACAGGGTGCCCAGAGAAGCTGTGGCTGCCCCTGGATCCCTGGAAGTGTCCAAGGCCAGGTTGGACGGGGCTTGGAGCAACGTGGGATAGAGGAAGGTGTCCCTGCCCATGGCAGGGGGTGGAATGAGATGGTTTTTAAGGTGCCTTCCAACCCAGCCGCTCTGTGACTCGGTGATTTCTTGAGGGGATGCACTGGAATTTTGTGGGTGAGTGGACAGACCAGTGTCTCTGTCCCACAGCAAAGGCACCAGGAGACAGAACTCATCCCACCATCTCATTGTGTCCTTCTGCAAGAAAGAACAATTTGGAAATAGAGACCACAGAGAGCTGAGAGCCCAGGCCAGTGTATTACTGGCTCCTACCCTTCCCCCTGGCGTTCCCAATCCAAACACCCCCTCCCACAGAAGCTGCTCCAGGCACCATGGATGGTGAGGAATGCCACGGGAACAGCCCAGGATGCCAGCAAGAAGGCAACTTGGGTGATGTACAACCAAAAGAAAACCGGATTTCTTCTCCAGGCAGGAACCAGCACTAGGAAAATCCCGGCAGCACGGCTGGAAAGGCGGCTTTTAGCAGCTCTCTGCAGCTTGAGAGCCCCGTGTCCCACGGGCTGGGCCAGCCGCCGTGTCAGTGCTCAAGGTGAAACGTGTGCCCGTGGTCAGAGCCCAGGAGAAGATTTAGGGAAGGCTGCCATCTCTTGGATAACTGCAAAATGACGGCACCTGCCTGGGAGAAGCTGCTCACGCACCCGAGGGATGCCAGCCCCAAGCCTTGCCCGTGGAGAAGCGCAGGGTGAAGTTATTCCCGCTCTGCTCGTGCCCCCCGCAGGCCGATCCACGTCTTTATTTAGGGCAAACTGGGATCAGATCTGGGAATGAGCTGATTTTCCGTCTGGCTTTCCGTGCCCTCCGGCGGTGGCTGCCTCTGCGAGGCCGGGGCTGCACGCCCGGAGAGTTTTATCTGAACCACCTTCAGCCCGGCTGCCGCCGGTCCTGCAGGTCACACACGGGTGGAACGGGTGCCACTAGACTTGGGACAGCCTTTCTGGGATCTCTTTGCCCATCCCTGCTGCACTCAGGTGATTCCAGGGGCTTCTTTCAGCTTTCCACAGGAACCCTTTCGGTATTTGCGGTGGCCACACCTGCTCTGCCAAGCCCTGAGGTGCAAACCCTGCGCTCCTCTGGTTCCCTGGCCCCAGGGCCCCCTCCACCGCCCTCTCTCCCAGACCCAGCTGCATCCCAGCACCTGCCTGCCTGGTGGCCCACTTTCCTGCAGATTAAACATTTGTCTAATGGCCATAAGCTGCTTAAACATGTCTTGGGCAAAGCCCCTTTGTGAGTATCCCGAGAATAAATGGCTTCCTGCTGGGACCACTGCTATGCCCCCACTCCAAAGCATTTCTTGTGGATGCTTCATCTGTTTTCCTTCCCTTTTGTGCCCCCAGTCTGCTCATCTCCTTTCCAGGAGTGAGGGGTTTACCCCATCGTGGACAAAGGGAAATGGCCTGTGTTACATGGCCGAAGAAAATCCCCAATCCTGCTTCCCTTTTCCACCCTGCTCCATCTCTCCAGGATATCCCAAAGCACGCCCCTCCCTCCAGTCCCATGTGTGTTCACCTAGCCAGCCAACACCACAATGTTTAGGATCTGCCAATGCCTGAGTGTGCAGCACTTTCTAATTAGCCTGACAAAACCCAAATAAAATCAGAGCCAACACATCCAGCGCTTCCAGGGTTTTCCACCCCCACATGCCTGTCAGCTCTACATCTCCACTGTTTGTCCTCCCTGCCACCTCTGACCAAGCTGTGACCTTTAACCTAGAGCTAAAAAAGCATGAAATACAAATAAAGTGACTGTCCTAAAGCTGTTTTTATTTTTGGCAGGCATGGGAAGAGGATCAAGCTGACCAAGACTGGGAATATTTGCTCCAAACAGTAAGAATTGTGGGTTGTTTTTTTTTTTTTCAAAAGGAACTTTTTATCATGATGATTTTAACTTGTCACTCAATTTTTTGCCTCCTGAGGATGTATGACATAGACCCCTCTGCTGCACCCCTGTTTTCTTATCTAAAAACAAACGCTGACTCTAAAATCCCAATAATAACACATCTCCCCATGCTCTGAATACCCAGAACATAAATAACAGAAAAGACCCAAGCACTTGGAACAAGGCAAGGAATTCCAGCAACACCCTGTGCCCTAAAATCAAGGGGATTCATCCAGGGCTTATGCTATTCGAGGAGGTGATGCTAAGCCGGGGCTCCTAAGCAGTGGTTCCTTGGATATTAGAGAAGGAAAGAGCGTGGGGGAGGTGGCTGGGATGGAGAAATAGGGAATGGCTCAGCAATGCCAGGGTTTAGAGTATCTTGGGGGCTGGTGAGTGATTCCCCTTGGGAAAGAGTGCTCTGGAAGGAGGGAAGGACTCGTGGGCTGCATGGAAAGGTGAAAGAGGCAAAGCGATGCTGGTGCCCCAAAAAATGTTCTGCTTTTCAGCTGGAATGTGAGTTGCCTCCCTGGTGTTGGGAATCCCATGGTTTTGGGGGCCAGTCCTTCAGCTCCCAGCATCCACGGTGCTGAAAGGGCTGGGAGAGAGCAGGAAAGGTCCTTGGGAAGCAGCATGGTGGCACAAGGGAGAAGTGGAGGAGGGAAGGGAAGCAGGACGGCCACAGGGGAGGGAGGGATGTGGGCAGGAGGAGTTCAGGAGCAGAACACGAGCAGAGGATGGGAAAGGAATGGTTACATTGACCAAGGTGATGTGATGCTTTCATCAGTATCCCAGGATTTGGCACAGGGAAGGGCTGGGGAGGCGCTGGAGCTGTGGCTTGAAGAGGGGAAAAATGGATGGAGGAATTATGTCAGGGAATAAAGGCAATTGGTGCAGTGCCTGTATGACCAAGAGGATTCAGAGACAGTCCTGGGAGACCACCTGGTCCGGTCTGGGTGTCACTGGAAGGGAAGAGTCACACCCCACAGGTCTTGGGGCCGCTCCCAGCCCAACACATGGCCACACAGCCCTTCCAGAATCCTTGGAAGGGCTCTTGCAGCATTTTTGCCTTGAGCTTGACTTGGATCACCCACCAGTCAGACATCCAGCTCCTGCTATCCCCCTGGAGAGTGGATTCAGGCCTTCAGTCCTTAAATGTGATTAATGACCCCAGTCATAATTACTGTGTAGGACCAGAGCACCTCAGAGCACCCAGGCTCTCTCCAGAGATGTATAAACCTCTCAAGAGATTTACAACTTAAACATGGTCTCATGCACGCCCCAAAGCCAAGACAGAGTGGCCAGTTGGGCTGGATCTGCTATTAAACTTTCTCAGTCTTCAAAACAGGATGATCCCTCCAGATGGTCCATTGGGAGTGGTCCCTTGTCCATGTTAACTCCTGAGCTTCCCAGGTCATTCCAGCCAGTGTTCCACCTGAGCTGAAACAAGCAGTTCAGCCATAGGGGTGATTTTCTGTGCCCCAAATTATTTCATTCCCAGTTGTAGCCATATCCCCAGGGATTTTAATTCCAGTAGGGTGGGGATGTGGCCACGTGGCCACAAGGACCAGGAGCAGAGCAAAGACCTTCACCAGCAGTGTCAGCTCATAAAATATGAGGCAAACTTGTAACTCATGCAAAGATAAGAAGCCTCTTTTTCACTTTAAAAGTGAAAACGCTGGAACTGAGTAATTACTCCAGGCCTGGCTATCCAGTCAGAAAGCATCAGGCATTTCTGAGCAGTGCTGGGTGAGGGACCGACGGGGCTGGCTGGCATTTCATCCCAGCTTCCTTTCACTTGAGCAATCCGCTCCGGAGACTCTTGCTTTAGTCACTTTTACGGCTCCTTGCACTCAAGGCTGCAGCAGCATGTGCTGGAAGAGATGCTAAATGTTATTTTGTGGCATTGTTTTCCCAAAAAGTAACATTTTTTCCTTCTCCCTGAATAGGTCTTCCTCCTGTTTCTTGTGATACCTGGTGCATTTTCACTGAGAAATGCAACCTCTGGCCAAATTACACTTGGAATCCCTGAGTTTCTTCTTGTCTTTCAGCTTCCCCTGAAATTTAAAGGGGTGAACTCATCATCTTCCCTCTTCTGCTGGGTCTCAGATGGTGTCAACCCTTGAAATTACCTTCCTTGCCTTCTGCCATCCAGAGGGACCAGGGCAGGCTGGAGCGGTGGGTCCGTGTGAACCTCACCGAGTTCAATAAGGCCAACTGCAACGTCCTACACTTTGGTCTGGGCAATCCCAAGCACAAGAACAGGCTGGAGGAGAATGGGACTTCTTCTGGGAACAAGGACTTGGGGGTGCTGCTGGATGAGACCTGGACATGACACGGCCATGATCGTGTCCTGGGCTGATCCAACAGCGTGGGCAGCAGGGGAGGAGGGAATTCTGCCCCTCTGCCCCTCTCCGGTGAGACCCCACCTGCAGAGCTGCCTCCAGATCTCGGCTTCAACAGCAGAAGGATGTGGAGCTGCTGGAGAGAGTCCAGAGGAGGCCATGGAGATGCTCCAGGGGCTGCCCCTCTGCCCTGGAGCCAGGCTGGGAGAGCTGGGGGTGTTCACCTGGAGAAGAGAAGGCTCCAGGGAGACCTCAGAGCCCCTTCCAGGGCCTAAAGGGGCTCCAGGAGAGCTGGAGAGGGACTTGGGACAAGAGATGGAGGGACAGGACACAGGGAATGGCTTCCCACTGCCAGAGGGCAGGGATAGATGGGATATTGGGAAGGAATTGTTCCCTGTGAGGGTGGTGAGGCCCTGGCACAGGGTGCCCAGAGAAGCTGTGGCTGCTCCTGCATCCCTGGAAGCGTCCAAGGCCAGGCTGCGCGGGGCTTGGAGCAACCTGGGATAGTGGAAGGTGTCCCTGCCCATGGCAGGGGTGGGAACTGAATGATCTTTAAGGTTCCTTCCAGCCCAAACCTTTGTGGGATTCTGTTGGGGTGCACTATGTGCTGGAAGAGAGATAGGCCCTGAGGGTCAGAGAGAGAGCCTCTTTCTTGGACCCGGAGGTGACCCTGGGAGTGCATCCAGGTCACCAGCGATGGGCTGAGAGAGATTTGTGGGTTTGTGGACAGTGTTGGACCTATGGGAAGTGACAATTGTAGTTTGTGACCTTACAGGGCATTGTTTACCTGTTACCATAATAGGCAATGTCTGTGCAATACCCCAGGTGATTGGGGGACACTGAGGTGAACATCTTTCCTGTTTATATGATGTGATATCCTGTTAGGTGCTGGTATTTAGGGGAATTCCAGGTGCGCAATAAAGGCTTTGCACTTTTCCCATCTTGTGTGTGGAGTCCATGCCCTTGTGTGACTACTGCAGGATTCCACGATTATTTGTGTATTTTCCCAAACATACCTGAGATCTTTGCCCAGAGAAGCCAAAGAATGTGTTGGACATTTCATGGGTGAACTTCACCTGTGCTCCAGGGTGCCAGAACACCCTGAGGAGCCACACAAGTTTATCTTGTTTCAGGAAAGAAAACGGTCAAAAATCCAAAAATGTTTTGTAAAGACAACAGCAGAGTTTGAGGATACTCTAATGAAAAAAGAGAAGGAAACAACAGGCCCGAAATTCTCTTTCCATTTTTCCCTGCCCTGTATAGTACAAGTCATTGGATGTCACTCGGTGAAGATGAAGTTCAATGGAGGAGCAGGAATTCAGAGGTCCCTCCATTGCGTAAAGCCAATTTATGGACTTCACTGCCAAAGAAGGTCACGGAGTCAACTGCTGTGACTGGATAATTGCATGACCATGAACATTTGCAGCTCTGCATGCGAAGATCCTGTAATAAAGGTAATCAAATCTCATGCTCCAGCGCATAAGTGGATCTTCAGCGGCAGCCGGGGAAGAGCTTTTCCACCCGCACACCCAGAACTGTGCAGTCACTTTGGAGCACGATGGAGGCAACCTCGGGAGCCTCAGGTTTTGGCCATCGCCGGAGGCAGGAAGGAGGGTTTGATGAGCTGGTGGTCTAAGTGGGAATGGCAATTCCTGTGCAGGAGCTGGGGAGATCACGGAAGGGGCCGGGTGTGATTAGTGTGCTACAGTGAGTCACTGCGCACTGGGAAATCTGCGCCTCAGGAGATCGCCCCAACAGCAAACCCTGGCCTGGAACGTCGGCAAAGCACCACGGGGCACTTCGGCAATGGGGTCTGAAATATCCTGGGAGACTGCAGGTGACACTTTGCCCAGTTCAGGAGTGAGAAGTGATGAAGGAGCCCTCAGAGATGCCCAGAGATGGTGTGGACTCCCCATCCATGGAAGTGTTCCAGGCCAGGTTGGACAGGGCTTGGAGCAACTTGGTCTGTGGAAGGTGTCCCTTCCCATGGCAGGGGGGTGGAATGAGATAGTTTTTCAGGTCCTTCCAAACCAAACCATTCTGTGATTCTATAATTCCCTCCTCAGCAAACACTGAAACACTGACCTCCCTCCCATGACGAGCCGTTGGTTTCCATGTCAATGAAAAGCACAGCCATGGTGCTATCACTGCTTGGGGTATCTTGTGCAGGGCCAGGAGTTGGATTTAATGGTCCTTGTGGGTCCCTTCCAGCTCAAGATATGCTATGATTGTACTGCAAACCAGAGAGGAAACATAACACTCTGGTGGGTGCATTGATGGGAGTCAAGGATTGGGATCTACATGTATTTATGTGGATAAATCAGGGAAATCAGATGGGACTGTGTAGTCCCACCCTAAGATTTCCAACATATGCAAGAGAATAAGATAAAATTGCGATTAGAATCCTAGAATGGGTTGGGTTGGAAGGACCTTAAAGGTCATCTTCTTCCAATCCCCTGCCATGGGCAGGGACACTTTCCACTATCCCAGGTTGCTCCAAGCCCCGTCCAGCCTGGCCTTGGACACTTCCAGGGATCCAGGGGCAGCCACAGCTTCTCTGGGAACCTGTGCCAGGGCCTCGTCACCCTCACAGGGAACAATTTCTGTTTTGGAATATTTGGAGCGAAGAAGAGAGCACAGACAAGCAGCATCTTGCAGAAAAGGGTATCCAGCTATAATGTGAAAACTGCTCACACAAAAATGCCCAATGTGGGGATATGGGAGACCCCAAATTAGTGCCCTTCAAACCTAAACATCCAAGCAGCTGCATCTTTGATTACAGGGCCCAAGCTCTGCATCAGGAGGCTGTGAAAGCTGTGATTTCTGCGGGTCAGCACAGGCTGGAGCAGAAATGGATGTTTCCCAGCAAGCGGAGAGCTGTGAAATATCCTATTGAAAGCCAGCGCCAGGGATCCACTCCCATCTGATCCACAGCAATTTCGCACAGTGGTGGAGGTTTTCACACGTAGCAATAAAGAGTGATTTTGGGAGGCAAATAGCTGAAAGAGCAGAAGCACCTGGAAATGAAGGTATCACCTCTGGTCATGATTGCAGCTCCCTGACGTCGGGAGCCAGCACCAGGCAGGCACAGGATTTCCCAGCGGGGCCCAGCCGCCAGACTGTTACTCTGCCTTCACACTGTCAACGCACCCGGATCTGCAATTCCCCGAGCTCTGGGGGAAAGTACACAGGGATCCGTGGAAAACAGGCTTTGCTGCAGTGCTGTGCGAGCCATTGATCATCTCTGTCCACAGAGCCCACACAGCCCACTCAGGGAGAGTTTTGGGGCCACATCCAGGCTCTTCTGATGAAAAAAGGAGACGTCCGGGGAAATAGGTGCAGAGGAGGCCACAAAGATGATCTGAGGGCTGGAGCACCTCTCCTAGGAAAACAGGAGGAAAAAGCAGGGGTTGTTCAGTCTGGAAAGGGAGACCTCATTGTGACCTTCCAGTAATTAAAGGGAGCTTATAAAAAAGAGGGAGAGGGACTTTTGGCAAGGGCATGGAGTGATAGGACAAGTGGAGAGGCTTCAAGCTGACAGAGGGAAGAGTTAGGAAGAAACTGTTTGCCCAGAGGGTGGTGAGGCCCTGGCACAGGGTACCCAGAGAAGCTGTGGCTGCCCCTGCATCCCTGGAAGTGTCCAAGGCCAGGTTGGACAGGGCTTGGAGCACCCTGGGATAGTGGAAGGTGTCCCTGCCCATGGCAGGGGGTGGGAACGGGATGATCTTTAACCATTCCATGATTCTGTTTCCCAGCACTGATGCCCCCAAAGGAGTTTGTGGCACAACTCACCTGTTGAGACCCGAGCTGTGATAGAGGACTTTAGATGGGAAACTCAGAGATGAATACATCCCCACCTGGCAGGAAAAATCCAAGGAGTGAATTGACTGAGAGGCCAATGCACAGCCTGGATGGATGAATGAACAACAGGGATAGAAAATACATTGAAAACACTGAGATCCCTCCTAAAGTTGGATGGTTCTCCTGGCTTTGACCCTCAAGTGAGTTCCAGCTCCCAAGTCACCCTCTATCAACACCCCATTAAGCAATTCAAGGTAGACTTGAAGGCTCAGGAGGAAGCTGTGAGGTCCTTCCACACACATTTTCCCCTGCAAAAACAGTGTTAGCTTGTGTGTCCTGCGGTGACAGGGATGTCCTCCTTGCACTGCCCTCTCTGTACCTACGAAGTTGTCCTTTGCAGGGGAAGATCCTGATTCAGCAAAACGTTACACCCAAAATTAACCTGAAGCCCATCTGTGCTCCTTGAAACAAGTGGCACTGAGAGCTGGTTTGAATATTCTGCCACACAGACATGTCTCAGGATCGAGACACGATAAGGGATAAGGATTTAAATGTTTTGTTTAATCAAGAAGTGATAAAAGAGCTGCTGACAAGGAGGTGGAAGCAGCAGTGTACGCGATATGAGCAATCCAAGGGTGTTAGATTCCCTGTGAGAAACTTGGAGCAAGGAACAGGGTGTGTGCTTGTCCCTGGAGTGTCACCACATTACCCCAGCTCCTGAAAACAGGAGTTTGCTGCCTCTCACCCCACTGGCCCGACCACCTTGCATCAAATCCTCCTGGCAGCTGGTAGCTGCAGCCACACCGAGGAGGGGAACTCGCTCACGGGAGTGAAACCAGCAGCTTCTCCCTGGATCTTAATTAACGAACAGCCACGCTCCAGGCGTGCTGCATCCTCACAGCACCTCGTGCAGCGGCGACTTGAAAGAGCAATGAGTGCCATTCTCCTGGAGAGATTTCTTGGGAGGATTTCTGACCTGTCCTAAGCAGGATCAGCAGGATCATAGAATCCCAGAATGGCTTGGATTGGAATGGACTTAAAAGCTTATCTAGTCTGACCCGCTGCCATGGGCAGGGACACCTTCCACTAGCCCAGGTTGCTCCAAGCCCCATCCAGCCTTCCCTTGGACACTTCCAGGGATCCAGGGGCAGCACAGCTTCTCTGGGCAACCTGTGCCAGGGCCTCCCCACCCTCACAGGGAACAATTCCTTCCTGATCTCTAAACTAAACCTCTCCTAATTTAAAACCATTCCCTCTGCCATTCCCAGGACTGTTCTTCATGTTCAGGTCTATGAATTAAGTCTCTATTGAATCACAGAATCATGGAATGTTTTCAGTTGGAGGGGGCCTTAAAGAACATCCAGATCCAACCCCTTGCCATAGGCAGGAACACCTTCCACTAAATCAGGCCACTCGGATCCCTACCCAGCCAGGTATTGAACATCTCCAGAGAGGGGGAGCCCACAGCCTCTCTGGGCAACAAGACAGGGATGGGAATGTCTCAGAGGAATGGGAATTCTTTCCTCTCCTAAGGTGAAATATTACAGGAGCTGCAGAGCTACTAGTCAAGGCTGCACAATCTCTGATGGAGGTGCAAGGACAATTAAGAATTTTTTGGGTCAAGGTAGGTCTCATTCAACAGGCCCAGTTTTGCAGTCTTCTCCTGGACAGTTGCCCCATTGCAAGTACAGTGATCTGTAAGATTTAGATCAAGAGTTATTGTTTGCTGCTGTTTCAGCTTCTTTTTCCTTTTTTTTTTAAATCTTCTTTCCATTCTGCCCTAAAAATGCCAGAGCTTGTTATCCTCTCCGAGACTCAACCTGAGCATTTGTGCCGCACACTCCCTCGTGCCCCTTCTGATCAGCCTAACCAGCAGAGAACTGAGTTCCTCACACTTCTCCTTGCTGTCTTCCAGCTCTGCTTGACCTCCATGGGATTCCCTCTGTCCTGCAGTGCCCATCCCCTGAGCAGAGCAGGAGGTGGGTTTCTCTGGTTCTGGCTGGGCTTCCCATGGGAGATGCCACAAGGAGCACTTTGTGACACTTCCCAAAGACCAATCTCACCATTCCTGGCTCTCTGGCAACCCAAGAAGCAAGACTCAAAGTGCCACCTAATCAAAGGATCTATCTCTGAACAAGGTTCTTCTCACTCTATCTGGTCTGGGTTGCCCTTGCCTAATTTCACTCCTCTAAAAATTGGATTTCTCTGCAGTCAGCAGAAAAAGGATGGGCACCTCCAGACCAGAGCGTGGTTCCTCCTGTCCCAAAGTACATGCCTAAAACAGGGAGAGGAATTGCCTTCCAGTTGTGCTGACATCCTCTCCAAATCCTTCAGAGAAACTCTGAGTGATCAGCTTGAACAAGGAAGATGTCCACCTTCTAGATGGCTAAAACAAGGCGAGACGAATTCCCACGCCTGGCTTCACGTTTAGGAACCTCACAGGGAAGAACAATTCCTCCACTGCTTTATTAAGCAATCTTCAAGCTTATTTATCTCCTCCTTCCAGTCTCTTTAAATGCCACTGAAGTTGCTGTCATCACAAATCAGAGTCACCAGAACTGCCTTTCAAAACAGAACTCCAAACTGAGAAGAAAAGACATCGCTGTGAAGCAAACCCCGACGCGTTGTGTATTGCAGGGACAGGAGCACGGAGGCTGCTCCAACTTCTCCTTACCGTGGGCCAAACTGGTCCTGTGCATCCTCCCAGGGAGCAGGGTGCCCCAGGAGCATTACAGCAGCTGGATTGCTTCAAATGTTTGGGCTTCAGGAGGAATTTCTTTACAAAAAGAGTTGTTAAAAATTGGGACAGGCTGCCCAGGGAGGTGGTGGAATCACCTTCCCTGGAGGTGTTCAAGGAACAGCTGGAAGTGAGACTGAATGCTCTGGTTTAGTTGACAAGGTGGTCAAAGGTTGGACTTGATGATCTTTGAGGTCTTTCCCAACCTGCATGATCCTGTGAAATCAAGGATTCACCTCATGTTTTCTCCCCACTGTTCGCCATTAGCAAGGTCCTATAAGAAAAGTAACATCAGGGAAAACACTTATTTATCCTTAATAATTCCACTTTCCACCATTTTCACCCCAAAGGACAACTTGAACTCGTTGCCATTTGCCTCCAACAGGCTTTTCTTCCTAGTTCACATTCTGGAACAAACCAGCAGCTGTTTCCTATTCCCAGCCCTGGAGTCCTCCAGGATTTTGCAGGCTGTGCAGGAGATGTCCCGAGTCCCTCTGGAGAGGTTTGTCACTGTCCAGCCTCGGCAGCCGCATGTCCCAGAGGTCCTCACGCCCCAGCAGTTCTCATGCAGTGACTTCTTCCCAAGCTCTGGCATGAGTGGGGATCAACTGGTGCTCCCCAGTGGCGGCTGATCAGCTGATAAATGGACATTTGCTCCAGGAGAAATGTGCACCAACCCCAAGGTGATGCCGCAGGATGTGTTTGAGTCCCAAATGATCCCAGGCTGGACAGTGAGATTTGGGAATGGTGAGATTTATAAAAGAGCTGGAAGAAGTGAAGCAGAAAAGAGCCGAGGGAATAAAAGGGTTTTTTTATGTTTTTCTGGTTTCTTGAGGAAACAAGGCTGGGGAGATCACACCCTCAGAGTGCCCATCTCTGATTTTCTGTGTCTTTATCATTCCTATCTGATCCAACAACTCCTTCATCCCTCCAACTGTTTCTACCAGACCCCAAGGAGACAAAAGACATCCTATCAATGTCTTCTCCCAGGTAAAGCTGCAGATGACAGGCACAGCTGCCAAAGAAGGGAATTCTTAAAGCCACTCCTTGTTCAAACATTGTTGGTTTCACTTTATTTGGGGATGGGCTTTGAGGATGAGGCTGTGAGCAAACTCATCTAGAGGAAGGTGTCCCTGCTCATGGAATGAGATGATCTTTAAGGTCCCTTCCAACTCAAACCATTCTGTGAGTCTATAATTTGTTTGGATTCTTCTTTTTTTTCCAGTGAGTGATTTTGTTTGATTAAAACCAAACTGCATCCCCGATATACATCTATACATTTTAATTACCATCATATAACATTGCTCTGCGCATGGGTTCTGTGTAATGAACTGAATGACATTCCCAAAGTATTTGCCATGTACTGGTTAACTGCAACTCTTAACCAGGAAAAGAGGACTAGGGAGAGGGTGAGAGAATGAAAAAGCTATTTGAAAATAAGTTTCAATGGCTATTCAGGTTTTTTGAGCAGAAAACTCACTCTATAAATGCCACACTTGAACACAGTAAAATTGAAATTCATTTTCAGTATCAAAGAAACATTGCTATAAATCCTACTATGAACTCAAAGGTAGCAATGCCAGGTGTCTGGGTAGCAGGGATGCTCAGAGGGCTTTCCAGATGTCTCTATCAAGAGTAGCCCTGGGAGAAGGATTTGGGGGTGCTGATGAGAGGCTGGACACGCTCAGGCCCTGAAACCCCCTGTGCTGCGTTGATCCCACAGCGTGGGCAGCAGGAGAGGGGGAATTCTGCCCCTCTGCCCTGCTCAGGTGAGACCCCACCTGGGGTCCCCAGCACAGGAAGGACGTGGATTGGAGTGAGTCCAGAGGAGGCCACCAGGATGACCAAAGGATGGGGCACCCCTTCTAAGAGGAAAGGTTGAGGGAGTAGGGATTGTTCAGCCTGCAAAAGAGAAGGCTTTGGGGTGACCTAATTGTGGCCTTCCAGGGCCTAAAAGGAGTCAACAGGGAAGTTGGAGAAACACCGTTTACAAGGGCCTGGAGTGAGAGGACAGGGTTTCACACTGACCAAGAGTAGGGCTAGAATGGATATCGGGAAGAAATTCTTCCCTGTGAGGGTGGGGGGGCCCTGGCACAGTAGGGATTGTTCAGCTTGGAAAAGGGAAGGCTTTGGGGTGACCTTCCAGTGCCTAAAAGGAGCCAACAAGAAAGTTGGAGAAACACTGTTTACAAGGGCCTGGGGTGAGAGGACAGGGTTTCACACTGACCAAGGGTAGGGCTAGAATGGATATTGGGAAGAAACCCTGTGAGGGTGGTGAGGCCCTGGCACAGGTTGTCCAGAGAAGCTGTGGCTGCCCCATCCCTGGAAGTGTCCAAGGCCAGGCTGGATAGGGCTTGGAGCAACCTGGGCTGGTGAAAGGTGTCCCCGCCCATGGCAGGGGGTTGGAATGAGGTGGTTTTTAAGGTCCCTTCCAACCCAACCCATTCCATTATTCCATGGTTCTATGAACTGACATTGTATCACGAACAACCCATGAAGCAACTTTGTTGTCCTTGGTAGGACGGTCCAGGCTTGGTCTTTGCTGCTTTACCCTGGATTTGGAGCAGGGTTTTCTTCTCCTAAGGTCAACAACAGGTGCTTCTCTCCAGAGCACGAAACCAAGTCCAGTTTCTTTCCTGGAGCAGAATTCCCTTCTCCACAGGCACTTGAGGAGCAACTCTGTCAACACAGCGACCAACTCTCCTTGGCAAAGGTAAATCTCCCCCACCAGTGCATCGCTGCTGTCTGAGGGTGGCCTGACAAATCCATTGACGTGACATAAGGAAAGATTTAGGAGAGGTTTGGGAGCATAACAAATGAATCCCCCATCGAGTCGACTCTACATTCCTTGGATCTAGCAAGCAATCACAATAAGCCCCTTGGATTACTTGAGACAAATGCCTGTCTGCACAACAAATCACTGCAGATTGCTTATGACAGCCAAATGAGACGTCCTTTCAGAACATCACCAGCAACTCTCACAGCTCTGGAGCACATTATACAGCAGGAGTTAAGAAATCCTAAAAAACCACATCACCTCTTTTGGGTCTCCTTTCACAGGATAAGGACAAGTGACTTCTAACCTGTTCTTCCAGGGCAGCTTGGCCAAATTGTTTGCTACAAGGCATTAGAGCTTTTGTGTTGTCTTTGACATTCCAGGTTACTAAAGGATTATATCCATAGACTGTGGTAATCCCTGAATATTTAGAAAATACACACACGGCTCTCCAAACACCAGACATCTGCCCCGTGGTGCTGCACATCTGCCATTCCCGTGGATTTTTGAACAATTTCCTTTGATGAGCAGGTTTATTCCAATGGAAATTGACAAATGAGAACGGCTCCCATTCCCTCTCCACGGCTGTGCAGTTTCGTAGCTTAACATTTTTATCCAAGACAAAACATGCAGTCAGGCTCTTTGGACATCACACAAACACACATAAATGTTGAAAGATAAATAGGCTGGATGCACACATGCACACACACACACTCACACACACACACTCACTGAAATCTCTGCTAAAAATCTGCCTCTGAAACGAATACATATTTTTTAAATTAACATTTTTTAGAGACACTTAACTGCATCTTCAGAGCAGAGAACACATTATTTTGTAGGCGTTTTCGGCAGCACAATACCAACCCCTATTTTTAACTATTGACTAATTACCAGTAGATCTTAATTATATGGTGTGTGGAGGCACTAATAAGTTTACAAATCTGCCAACAACACTAAACACATATGTCTTTGCAAGCATTAGCCTCTCTCTCTTATTTTTTAAAACCTTTTCTCTTTTTGCCCCCTCTAATTTGGCAGCAGAAGATCCTGGAAAAGGCTGTAATTGTGGCTGATTAGAAGGCGAGCATCTAAACACCCATCCTTGTGGAGAAAAGAATGGCTCAGAGCACGAGGAGGAATGAAAAGAGAAGCCAGCAGAGCCTGGAGAATTTGGATTTTCAGCAGGGTGAGAGAAGGGTTGCCTTTGGAGGAGTTAACTTTTGTCTTCTCTGCAAGATTCGTGGAGCCATGTGCAGGTTTATTTAATAACTTTGTTTAGGAAACAGTGGCTTGGAGCAACCTGGTCTATGGAAGCTTCCCTGCCCATGGCAGGGGGTTGGAATGAGATGATCTTCAAGGTCCTTTCCAAGCAAACCATTTTGTGATTCTATGACACATTCTCTGAGAAGAAGGATGGTGTTATTTTATGCATTTAGGTTTAATATTCTTGTGCAAAAAGTAACTCGGCAGGAGCTGCCCCTGTGTTCTGCTTTGCTGGGTTATGGCACAATGCAGCCAAATCCACCCCAGAGGGATTTTCTGACAGGGTTTGTCCCTCTTGTTCAAGAATTTTGACAAAGTTTTTGCATTCTCAGCTCCTCAGAGATTTTTTACACAGCGACTGGACTCCCACATCTACCAAAATACCTTTCAGACCCAGACCCCACAAAGCTGCCCACCCCTGCAGGCTCTTTCAACAGCCTTGAGCGGAGCGAAGTTTGAGACTTGGGATGCTCCTCTTGTGCAGGGTCTGTCACAGGGGCAGGGGGCTGTAGGTCTGCAATGCTCCCATTAAATCCACTTCTGGCTGAAGTTTGCCCAGTGCCAGAGAGAGGATTCATGGAGATCCAGGAGGCAAAGAGGTCGCTGCAGTCAACTGACCCTCTGGAAGTCACAAACTTCCATAGTCTCCTTCAAAATTTGGTCAAGAGGGAATGGCTTTAAACTGCCAGAGGGCAGGGGTAGATGGGATATTGGGAAGGAATTCTTGGTTCTGAGGGTGGGGAGGCTCTGGCACAGGTTCCCCAGAGAAGCTGTGGCTGCTCCTGGATCCCTGGAAGTGTCCAAGGCCAGGTTGGATGGGACTTGGAGCCATCTGGGATAGTGGAAGGTGTCCCTGCCCATGGCAGGGCTGGAAGGGGATGATCTTTATGTTCTCATCCAGCCTGAACCATTCTGGGATTTTATGGTTGAACTCAAGTGCTGTCAACTACAGAACTGAACATCTAAAATCTGATGGCAAAGACTTCCACGTGCTCTTCCATCAGTTGAGTTTCTGACAAAAAGGAGCATCGCCCTAAAATCACCCTCAGCAGAAGCCTCTGCACACCCAACAGCACTTACTCCAAGAGGTGATCACTTGTGAACAGTTTGATGTTGCTTTAGAAGCTATTTAGAGGCTATTCAAAATATCAAAGAGTTATTAGAAGAAATAAATTATAGTGGAATTGTATAGGCTGATTCTTAATATAAATTATTCCAGTAATTTGACAAGAAGGAAAATTAATCTTCTCTTTCCAAGTGCAAGTATAACCAAAGGGTGAAGAATGTCCACATTCTTGGAATAAACACTGGGGACACTTTATGTCTGTGTCCAAGCTGCTGCTGATCTCCTGAATGATTTGCCATGGAATCACTGGATAAACTTGAGTTTTATGACTCCATAAATGAGAGCAGGTGTCTCCTTTGCACATCCATATTTCTAAATGCAGAAGGGTATTTCTGTCTGGGATGATTCAGTGTTTATATTTACACGGTGGAGGAGAGGAGATTATTGTCATTTGCATTGATGAAGGAGGTAGTTGTCACCTCCCAGTTTTTCCATATTGAATCTTTGTTAGCAAATAACATGTCTTGAGTAAAATGAGAGCAGGAGATAATTTAAATGGGTGCCACACTTAGCCCTGGCAATGAAATTACAAAAGTGAATCAACATGAAAGCAGAATCATTTTTTTTTTCTCAATAATTTAGGTAATTATGGACAAGGCAGGCATCAGTTTTCCCTGCAAAGAAACTGAACCAGTTACTCTGGTGTCTTAGGGCAAAACTTCAGCTCGTTAATTAACAGATTTAGAAATATTGTGTGCGCTGGCAGATGGAAGAAATGATAAGAGCACTTGGCAAAGCTGGAAATGCTGGTGATTGCACAGATCAGAAAGCACAGAGTGTGCCTGAACCAGGACTTCAGAATAGCCAGACTTAATTCTGAGATGCTGTCTGAAACAGCCACGTGATAATTTTTGCCATAGAGATGAGAGACTTTCAGCATCCATTTCAAGCTGGGCAAATCTCATCCATCCCCTGAGTTATTAAATGACCTGTGCAAAGCCAAATTAATCAAAAGCATTTAAAAACAGAGAAGGGGAATTGGTGATGCTTTTAATATGGTGGGAGAATAAAAGGAAGAAAGAAATAGAGTGTTTGTTATCCCACAAAAAAGAGTTTTGCTCCATTATGGAATAAAGAGTGTTTGTGCCCCATCTCCTTACACCTAATGCCAAGTGGCAAAGGCAGGTGAAGGGATCTCCCCAAAACAGGTAAAAAATCCATGTTGCTGCCCAAAACCAGAGCCTGTTTCTGCCAAGAGGAGCTGAGTCAGGAGAGGACAAAGTCATGGGTTGGGAAGATCCCTGGCATCCAATCCCTGGGATTGGAATTAGATAATTTTTAAGGTCTCTTCCAACTCAAACCATTCTGGGACTCTACGTTCCCGCTCAGGACCAAAGTGGTACAAAGGGTGGTTGAAGTGGAGCAAAGCAGGGGGAGAAGATTTACTGAGTGCAAAAGGACACAAAAATGAGAAACCCATGTGGTTCATGGGGAGAAGACAAGGGCTGCAAAGGTGTCACCAACACAGAATTAGAGAATATCCAGAGATGGAAGGGACCCACAAGGTTAATCAAAATCCAGCTCCTGGTCCTGCACAGGACAACTCCAAGGTTCATGCCATAAACAACAGGAATAAAATGGAAATGGAAATTCTGTCCTCAGGATGAAAAAGGAGAAGAAAAGCAAGGAGACCTGGTGTGCACAGAGCTTTAGGTCCATGGAGGATGTCAGAAGGTCAGTAGGGAATCAGGGGAAGGTGATTTCTCTGCAGTACTTGTCTAGAGGAAGGACCAAGAAAAGAAGAAGTAAAGACACCAAGGTGTAGCAGCCCACATTGGAAAGAAGCAATGCTTGGGCTGATGCTTCAGCCAGAGGGAGATGGAAGAAGCTGCAGTCCCCACTCACCTTTTCCTTGACTTTTTTCCAGGGGGAAACCCAGGTATGTTTGGATTTGTGCATCATCCTGTCTTTATTTGGTTTGATATAAAAGGTCATGCATTTAATTAATAATTCTGGCATTTAATTACCAATTCTGTCGTGACAGTGTTGAATACAAGGAAATATTCTGTTATGTTCATAGCTTTGGGGGAGGTTTACAGCATCATGAGACCCCACTTGAGGTGCTGTTTCCAGCTCTGGGGCCTCCAACATAAGAAGGACATGGACCTGTTGGACTGAGTCCAGAGGATGCCATGGAGATGCTCCAAGGGCTGGGGCCCCTATGCTCTGGAGCCAGGCTGGGAGAGCTGGGGGTGTTCACCTGGAGAAAAGAAGGATCCAGGGAGACCTCAGAGCCCCTTCCAGTGCCTAAAGGGGCTCCAGGAGAGCTGGAGAGGGACTTGGGACAAGGGATGGAGGGACAGGACAAGGGAGAATGGCTTTAAATTGTCAGAGGGCAGAGATAGATGGGATATTGGGAAGAAATTGTTCCCTGTGAGGGTGGGGAGGCCCTGGCACAGGTTGCCCAGAGAAGCTGTGGCTGCCCCTGGATCCCTGGAAGTGTCCAAGGTCAGATTGGACGGGGCTTGGAGCAACCTGGGATAGTGGAAGGTGTCCCTGCCCATGGCAGGGGTGAAATGAGATGAACTTTTAGATCCCTTCCTACCCAAACCGCTCTGGGATTCCATGATTATCAGTTCTAAAAAGTAAGCACCAGGGACTGTGGGAAGGGGAATAATTTAACAGGGAATATACCTTACCTTAGTTAAGGTGTGAATTCCAGCTCCACTTCTTCCCACGGTCCACAGCTCTACACTGGCTTTTCCAGTGACCCAGAAGAACAGAAAAACTGGATGTTACACACACTTCCCATTGGCACAGGGGCCAACCTTCACCCTGTTTGGAAGGGGAAGCATTGCCTGATAAGTTTATTTCTCACTGAGCTTTGAAGAGCAGCGTGGCACACTGACAACAGCAGCCAGCTACTCTATGAGATACATCCCTGCCCTTCAGAGCCAATTAAATCACCGGAATCCCAGGGGGAGAAGTAGGAAATGCTGTGTAGTCGCTTTTCCTAAATCCCAGCTTGGAAAAGCACCAAGCAAGTCCATCAAACTGGGGGCCTGAGCTGTTAATGCTTTTCCAAGGGGAGAAACACAGTTCCCTGCACTGCTCACCACTTTCTCTGGCTGATGAAGTAGGGCTGGTCCTTCCTGCTGGGTAACCAGTTCCTCGAGGAGTGGGACTGAGGAGATTATCCCATGTTTGGTTTAATGGGAAACCTGCAAGTACTTCCAGAAAAGGCAGGCAGGATGGAAATCTTGCAGTCACCCTCTCCTGCCCATCCGCAGTCCCTGGGTGGCCCCAGGACCACACATCCAATGTCACCGGTTCAGCTGATGCCATCGAAAACGTGCCCCACAAAGGCATTTTTGGGGAAGCAGAGAGAGCAGACAGGTTCCCTTTGATGCTCAGTAATAAATGAAAACAGCTGCAGCTCTCAGGAGATTAAAGGGAGCCTGAGGAGAGCTGAATAAACCCTGTCACCACAGGTAAGATCTAGATAACAGGAACGATGAAGTTCGCTAATGCACACGTCTCAAGACCATACAAATTCTTAAATCTGTCAGGAGGTGTAAAGTGATTTAAATGTAACATTTCTGTCCAATAGACACAAGTTTGGGATTCATGTAATTCCATATTTAGTGAAGAATTGTTATCCAGTTTTTATCATGCAACACCTGAGGACCTGAACATGTTTCAGGGACTTGTAAGGAACTGGGAGTGGAAGTGAAGCACCTGGTCCATCTGTGAGAACAAACCACATTCAGTTGTTTAAAGGCCAGGCTGGATGAGGCTCTGAACAACCTGGTCTAGTGGGAGATTCCCAACCCATGGCAGGGAGTGGTTCAAGATGGTCTTTAAGGTCCCTTCCAACTCAAAACATCCTGTGATTCCATGATTTTACGATCAGTAAGGACTAACACTATTGACAGTCACTGGTAACACTTAAGAGTCAATTGCATTGCTAAAATGAAAACTCAAAAATGAAGCCCTCATATCAAAAAGAAGGGATGGAACTGCAAAGCTTCACCAAACATTCCTCACCCTCTCTTAGGGGCAGTTCTTATGATGGCTGTGAACTGGCTTTTCAATACAGAACATCTGGGACATTCTGCACCTTTCCTAGAGAGCCCAGTGTCACCAGGTGGTGGGTGAGAGCTGGACATGCCCTGGCCATGTGCTCTCACATCCCAGAAACTCCCCATGCCCTGGGCTGATCCCCCAGCATGGGCAGCAGGGGAGGGGGGATTCTGCCCCTGTGCCCCACTCAGGTGAGACCCCACCTGCAGAGCTGCCTCCAGCACTGGGGTCCAGCAGCAGAAGGACATGGAGCTGCTGGAGAGAGTCCAGAGGAGGCCATGGAGATGCTCCAAGGGCTGGAGCCCCTCTGCTCTGGAGCCAGGCTGGGAGAGCTGGGGGTGTTCACCTGGAGAAGAAAAGGATCCAGGGAGAACTTATTGCAGCCTTTTAGTACTTGAAGGAGGCCTATAAGGAAGATGGGGACAAAAGGGACAAGGAGTGATGGTTTTAAACTGAAGGGGGGTCAGTTTAGATCAGATACAAGAAATGGGTTTTTTACAATGAGGGTGGTTGGGCCCTGGCACAGGGTGCCCAGAGAAGCTGTGGCTGTACCTGGATCCCTGGAAGTGTCCAAGGCCAGGATGGACGGGGCTTGGAGCAACTTGGGCTAGTGGAAGGTGTCCCTGCCCATGGCAGGGGGTTGGAGCTGGATGAGCTTTAAGAGATCACTTCCAACCAAACCATTCAGTGATTCCACAATTCTACGACAGTGCTGCCAGAGGGAGACAAATGGCAGCAAAAGCAGCATCCTGTTGACCCCCCCCCCGGTATATACACATAGCATTCAAAAAGATTAATAGAAATTAACAAAGTTAATCAACAGAAGGACTGGCCTAAGTGGGACTTCTAAGTCAAGCTCACACAATAACTACTAAGTTTACCAACACATCCAACTTTTCATCCTGTGGAGACATGAACGTCGTGGCAACGGAAGCTGGAGCTTTTTCTGCCTCATGCATGAATAACAAAGCCACCTGCTATATTCCAGCAGTGGATGCTTTATTGTTAGTGATGATGCATGAGGCAGAAATAATGCAGTTTGATTTTTAGAGACAATACCAAGTTGAGCTTGCGAGGCTGTCAGCCCACACTCGTTTGACTTGGGAACTGAGCAAACAACATGGAAGTAATTGATGGAAACTAATGACACAATAAGATGTCATTTTTTTCTGACCTACTTTGCTTAAAGTAAATCCCCATTAATTGTAATTATCACGTACACCAAACACTCAGCTGGATCCATCCCCCAGTTATTTAAATGAGGTAGTTCCAGATTTACACAACTCTGATTCTGGCTAACATACCTCTCTATATTTAGTGTTTTTTCCCCTGATCTGAATAAATGCCTGGAAGATGGAAGACCACACAGCTCAATTAGGATATTGATCAGGATGAAAAAAGCCTTCAACCAAGCAGCACAAGGAGGTTGTGATCCCATGCCGGGGTGCTGCTGGAGCGCCGAACACGCCTCCCTTTCCCGGCGCCTCCCTGGTGCTCCTGGAGAACAGAAGGAACATGAAACGCAAGGCACAGACAGATCAGCTCTGAGTGCTGTGAGGGAAAAACCCTGGCTAAACTTGTTTTATAAATACTTGCAGATCTCAGGGTCACCCAGAGTTTACCCAGACCTCCGGACACAAGCGCCTCCAGCGTGATGAAAGCGTGGGATGCTGCTGAGTGCCGAGAAAAGCTTCCTCCTCTCAAAAATATGAGTTGAAAGATCTCAACATGGGTGTGATTGACACTCACAACTTCCAAAAAATCCCTAAAAATACAGTGTGTTGGCTAATACAAGAAACAGGCTCTGAGTAATGACTTCTGGCTCTCTGTGAGGGCCAGGACTACAAGGAAAAGGAGCTCTCGTGGACTGAAGGGGCTAAGCATCACCCCCATGCCCTTGGCCAAAGCAACCCCACAGCAGTGGCTGTGGGAAACAAGGAAATCAGGGGGTTGTGGGGAGATTGGGACATGGGTACATCTCTGCTGTGTGCTAAGTGAGGGAGCAGGAGCTGGAGAACATCATGGGATAATCAGGAATTAAGATGTAAGTGGTGGAGATATCACTTCTGGCCACCCACGGAGTCATGTAGCCATGACTCATCCCCTGGTGCAGGAAGGAACGTAGCGTACCATGCATCAAAATGGACAGGAGCTTTCCAAGGCGAGATGATCCGGGATGGAAGACCTTTAAAGGGCTTTCATCCCAGCTGTTTATGGCTCCACACTGGCATGCCTTTTCCTTGAGAAAATCAGGAAGTTACGTGTTAAACGAGTTACTTTTTTATTTCAGTCTCCGATACTCCTACTGGAAAGATCTTCCGATTTCCAGGCTAAAAATATTCATGGCCAGTTCCTACTCATTTGCTTTTCCACCACTGCCCTTCAGTGTCCCAACGCCTTTCCCTCCGCCCGCATTTACTTTCCAGGATGTATTTATAGGCAGGAAAACATATTCCTTCCCCAGCCTCATTTTTTAGCTACACTAAACAAGCCAAATTCTTTCAGTCCACAGGAGAAAAGACAGACTGTCCTGAGCCCTGATCAACACCTGGCTCTTCCCTGCAGCTGGAATTCACCCTTCTTGGGCACAGGTGGTCACAACTGCACCGAGGAGTTCGGGGGCAGTGCCAGCAGGGTATTGTCATTGTGTCATCCCTTGCCCAAGCAGCTGCTTCTCGCACTCCGTGTGCCAACGCTGAAATCCTCAACTGCTGCCTTCTCCCACCCGAATGTCTCATCAAACAAGTTTGGGTTGGTTTTGTATCAAAACAGATGACTCGTCTGCCCCCTTATTGGTTCACCTACACTTCTATTTAAGTAATAAGACCAAATAGTTTGTTTACTTCTCTGTTGTTTTGGTTTTTGAGGTTTTTTTTAATCTCTTTCTAATCATATGTAGCAAATCTGCTACACAGAAAAGTTTGAAGGAATGAGGGATGCTTCCATTTATATCTCCTGGTACTGCGAATCAGAAGTCGAAGCTTAATCTGGGTGCTTCTCACCCAAAAATATGGGTCCCAGAGTCCTCATTTGTTACTGCAGCGAGAATTAACATCCATATTTAGGTGTGAATGTATCCATCAGGAGAGGGATTTGAAGTTATATATATATATATATATATATATTTATACACGTCTTATGCACATGAAGTAATTCTGGTCGAAGGCTGCTTTTGCTCTTATTTATTTCCATATTCTCGCAACAGCTGAAGTTGGCAGAAAATAAGGGAATATCTGCAACATTTGAAGTCGTTATGATGGGGATCTGAGGGATCCTGTTGTCTCTGATATATAATAATATATCCACTGTGTAATATTACAAATAGTACCAGTTTTCTCCCTTTGGAGAACTTTGTACCACAGTTTCATTCCCACTGACTTCAATTTGCCCACATCCAGGTGTGCATCAGGTGCACCCACACGGATCATGCACAAAGCGTTCTGCTCCCTTTCTTCTGTTTCCTCTGCTACAGGAGGATCCGGACATTTCAAAACCAGCAGCGTTTTTCAGACGTCACAAAACTTTTCAGCTCTTTTGACATCACCCAGAAACACCAAATACACCTTTCCCAGACTGTTTAATACATGAAAGTCCTCCCATTTTTTCTTCTAGATGAAATTAATTTTTTCCCCCTGCAAAAGCATTTTACCTGCATTTTTCTGCCTATTTGGATTTGTTTCTTTTTCTTCCATGTTGAAATTTAGACTCAGCAAAGCAGCAACTTTTGCAGCCAGTTCTGGAGTCCTGACACTCTCAGCCCTGATATTTTGACACAGTTTAAAGGGAAAAAAAAAGGGAGAAAGGGTAGAATTCAAACTCCCACAGAAGAGGCAGAAGCAGCTGCTGGAGAAGGAGCATCTGGAAGGGGCTCTCTTATTAAAAGGGGGGAAAAACCACATGGAAAAGAGGAGAGATTGTAACCTACAGAGGACAGCACAAGACAGCTCAGAAAAGATGGATACGATGAATGAACAGATGTGTAACATGGAATTGGGGGGAAAGGACCTGGAATTTGGCTTTCCCAGACTGCCAGTGGGTCCTTCGGTGAAACAGCTCCAGGTAGATCCCAAAAACAGAGCTGGGAGCTGCTTCCTCAGCCTGGCAGAGGTTTCTCCAGCACAGAGCTGAGCCCTTGGAGATCTGCCTGACTCCATGAGTGCAGGGTTAGAAAAGTGTCCCGCAAAGTGGACAAGGGAATGACAAAGAGCAGAGGAGGGGAGGTAGAATCCCGGTGTTAGAAGGAGAAGGACGGGAAGACACCAAGGTGGGGGATTTGAGAAGGCAACAAGGTGGTGTGCGGTCGGGGTGCCAAGGTGTGCTTGGAGAACACTGGTATCAACAGAGAATGAATCCCAGAAAGGTTTGGGCTGGAAAGGACCTTAAAACTCATCCAGTTCTAGCCCCTGACATGGGCACGGACACCTTCCACTATCCCAGATTGTTCCAAGCCCCATCCAACCTGGCTTTGAACATTTCCAGGGACGGGGAAGCCACAGCTTCTCTGTTCCAGTGCTCCACCACCTTGTGAGTACAGGAGAGGGACCTGTGGAATGGGGTGGGACAGGAGCCTCCCTTCCCCAGCACAGCCATGGGAAGGGAAAAGGCAAAAAGAAACCCAGAGGAGGTCCCAGATCTGCCAGGGACCAGGGAGCTGCTGGAGGTGGGAAGGTGGAAAGCAGCCCGGCTGAGGGTGAACAGAGTGGAGTGGTGATCCTGGGATTTGAGGTTGAGCAGGTGACAGGGACAGGGCAGTTGACACTGGACTGTGGAGCTGATTTGGGAGCAGGATGGGGTCAGCACAAGGGGGTCCAGCTGAGGATGGTCTGGGGAATGCTGGTGGCAGCACTTGAGGCTTGGGAGAAGAAGCACAGTGGAACTTTTTGAGTGTCCAGAGGAGGGCCAGGAAGAGGGTGAAGGGTCTCAGGGGCCATATGAGGAGCGAGAGATGTCACTGGGTTTGTTCAGCCAAAGGGGACTGAGGTCAGACCTCACTGGGGGCTGCAGCTTCCTCATGAGGGGCAGCTCCAATCTCTGCTCTCTGTGACAAGGGATAGGACCCAGGGAACGGCTGGAGCTGTGTCAGGGAGGTTTAGGTTGGATACCAGGAAAAGGTTCTTCCCCAGGGGTGGTCAGGCACCGAGCAGGCTCCCCATGGAATGGTCACGGCCCCAAGGCTGCCAGAGCTCCAGGAGTGTTTGGACAATGCTCTCAGGGATGCACAGGGTGGGGTTGTTGGGGTGTCTGTGCAGGGCCAGAAGTTGGACTTGCGGGTCCCTTCCAAATCAGAATATTCTATGATTCAGTGTAGATTTTGTGATTTGAAGATGATTAAAGAGACAAAACACTTCTGCTATGAGAAAAGGCTGAGAGAACTGGGGCTGTTCAGCCTGGAGAAGAGAACCCTGGGGAGATATTAGAGCCTAGGTCTTAAGTGGCTGCAGAGGACGGTCAGGTTGGACATTAAGAAGAATTTCTTCACAGAAAGGGTGATTAGACATTGGAACAGGCTGCCCAGGGTGGTGGGGTCACCATCCCTGGAGGTGTCCAAGGAATGACTGGACGTGGAACTCAGTGCTCTGGTCTGGTTGACACGGTGGTGTTTGCTCACAGGTTGGACTCAATGATTTCAGAAGAGTTTTTCAACCTAATTGACTTTGTGATTCTGTGAAATGGCCTCAAGTTATACCACAGGAGATTTAGACTGGATATGAGCAAAAAGATTCTTCATGGAAAGGGTGGTCAGGCAATGGAACAGGCTGCCCAAGGCAACCCGATGGTGGAATCCCCATCCCTGGAGGTTTTCAAAACATGTGTAGGTGTAGAACTTGGGGATACAATTTAGGGGTGATCCTGGCAGTGCTGGGTTAATAGTTGGACTCGGTGATGCCAGAGGTCTTTTCCAACCTAATTCTATGATTCTGTAAAGGGGCTCCAAGAAAGCTGGAGAGGGACTTTGGACAAGGGCATGGAGTGACAGGTCAGGGGGAATGGCTTTAAGTTGAAAGAGGGCAAAGCTAGATGGGACTTTAGGAAGAAATTCTTCCCTGTGAGGGTGTTCAGACCTGTGAGGGCACAGGTCGTCCAGAGAATCACAGAATAAGCTGAGTTGAAAGGAACCCACAAGGATCATCTAGCCCAACTCCTGGCCCTGCACAGGACCATCCCCATCAATCCCACCCTGTGCCTGAGAGCATTGTCCAAGCGCTTCTTGAGCTCTGTCAGGTTTGGTGCTGTGACCATTCCCTGAGGAGCTGTTCCAGTGCTCAGCCACCCTCTGGGGGAAGAACCTTTCCCCAGTATCCAACCGAACCTTCCCCTGACACAACTCCAGGCCATTCCCTCGGGTCCTGTCCCGGGTCACCACAAAGCAGAGCCCAGCGCCTGCCCCTCCTCTTCCCCTCACGAGGAAGTTGCAGACCGCGCTGAGGTCCCCCCTTAGCCTCCCCTTCTCCAGGCCTCATCCCTGTGAGTTCCCCGGGCCAGGTCGGACGGGTCTGGGAGCAGCCCGCTCCGGTGGAAGGTGTCCCTACCCGCGGCGGGGGGGTGCTGAAGGCGCCGCTCCCTCCCGTCCGCGCCGGCCCCGCCGCGCTCCCGCCGCCGGTCGCTGTCGCCGCCAGGCGGCCCCGGCCCGTCCCGCGCGCCGCGGAAGCGCCGCCCCCGGAAGCGGCGGGCGGGGGGAGCGGGCACGGGGGGGGCAGAGCGAGCGAGCGCCCGGCGAACGGGCCGGGGACGCGGCGGCGGCGGCAGCAAGATGGCGGCCAAGTCGGATGGCGGCGGCGGCGGCGGCGGCGGCGGCGGCGGCGGCGGCGGCGGCGGCGGCGGCGGCAGCGGCGGCTTCGCCCAGCTGCACAACCTGGACGAGGCGGCGGCGGCCACGGGCGGCGGCGTCGGGGCAGCGGCGGCCGAGGTGGCGGAGGAGCCGGGCGCAAGCAGCTCCTTGCACATCTGCCACTGCTGCAACACGTCGTCTTGCTACTGGGGCTGCCGGAGCGCCTGCCTGCGGAACCTCTTCGGGCGGGCCGCCGCCCCCGCCGCCGCCGAGCCGCTGGCCCCGCGCCCCCCCGCCGCCGCCGCCGAGGGGCCGCCGGAGGCCGGCGAGGCGGCCGAGCGGCCGTGGTTGGACTGCCTGTGGATCGTGCTGGCGCTGCTGGTGCTGGTGGGGGACGTGGGCACGGACCTGTGGCTGGCGCTGCACCACTACGGCCGGCGGGACTACTTGTGGTGCGGCCTCACCCTGGCCTTCGTGCTGCTGCCCTCGGTGCTGGTGCAGATCCTGAGCTTCCGCTGGTTCGTGCAGGACTACACGGGCGGCGGGCTGGGCGCCGTGCAGGGGCTCAGCAGCCGCGGGCCGCCCATGATGGGGGGGACCGCGGGCCGGCGCGGGGGACCCGCCGGCGGGGTAGGAGGAGCCGCCGGCACCGTCACCCCCGGGGCGCAGCGCCTCTGCAGGATCTCCGTCTGGGTCTGGCAGTCCGTCATCCACCTGCTGCAGATGGGGCAGGTCTGGAGGTAAGGGGCGGCCGGGGACTCCGCCGGGCCCGCGGCGGGGCGGGCGGCGCGCTGGGTCGGGGACCGCGGCCGCGGAGGGGCGGGAGCGGCGGCTGCGAGCGCCCGGTGCGAGGGGGACGCGGGGCAGCGTCACCCCTGGTCCAAGGAGGATGTGGGGCAATGTCACCTCCTGGTCTGAGATGGACGGGGGCAGTGTCACCTCCTGGTTTGAGATGGACGGGGGCAGTGTCGCCTCGTGGTCCAAGGTGGACGTGGGTCAGTGTCCCCCGTGGTCCAAGGTGGGTCAGTGTCCGCTGGCCGAGGAGGGGCAGGTGTGGGTGGTTGTCAGCACCTGGTTTGAGGTGGTTGTGGGTCACTGTCAGCTCGTGGTCCAAGATATGCATGGGTCAGTGTCACCTCCTGGTTTGAAATGGGTCACTGTCCCCTGGATGAGGTGGGGAGCTCTCAGCTTGTGGTCCAAGGTGGACGTGGGTCAGTGTCACCTTATGGTTCAAGGTGGACGTGGATCAGTGTCACCTCCTGGTTTGAGGTGGATCAGTGTCATCTCATGGTTTAAGGTTGGTCAGTGTCACCTCATGGTTTGAGGTGGGCCAGTGTCCCCTAGACAAGGTGGGGCAGATGGGGGTCAGTGTCACCTCGATGGGCTGAGGTGGATCACTGTCCCCTGGCTGAGGTGGACCAGATGGCCATTGCTGTTACCTCGTGGTTTGAGGCAGACGTGGGGCAGTGTCTCTTCATGGCTTGAGGTGGATCGCTGTCTTGTGGCTGAGGTGGGACCGATGGGGGTCAGTGTCACCTCATGGTCAGTGTGGTGCCCCCCATGTGGAGAAGAAGGGGAGATTTGGGGGTTACTCCAACTTTGGGTGAGGCAAGACCCGGAGGGAGGAGAGATTCCCACAAAATGAGCGTGGGGGGCTGAAGTGGGGGACACGGGGGTCGTTGTCACCTCATGGTCTGGGGTGGACCTTTGCCAGTGCTCCCCACGGTGGAGGAGGTGTCAAGGCCCCCTGTGTGCTGAGGGGACATTTGAGGGGAAGAGAAGTTCCCCCAAAATGTGTCTGTGGGGCTGAGGTGGGAAGAGTGGGGTTGGTTGGTCCAAGCGAGACACAGGATGGTGCTCCCCACGTGGAGATTTGGGGTGACCCCTTCTTCACTGAGAAGAGCCCCAAGGGGAGCAGAGATGCCCCCCCCAAATGAGCGTGTGGGGCTGGGGAGAGGGCAGTTGGGCTGCTGTCACTTCGCAGCTCGGAGGGGACACGGTTCTGTGCCCCCATGGTGTGGGATGGAATGGATTCTAGCTCTGTGGGAATGTAGATGGTGCCTCTCAGGGATGGGGTGGGCTCTTGCTGCTCCACAGACATGGGGCAGGACGGGCAGGGGGTCATGGAGCTGCTCTTCCCTTCAGGACAGGCCCGGGGCTGGGGGTGACCCTCGCAGTGGCTGCGCTGCAGAGGGAGGTCCTGTGGCCCTGGGGGGGGCTCACCCCACCGCCCCCCTCCTGGAGCCAGGGGGCAGCCAGGAAAAGACCCCATGGAATATGGAGGGGCTGCTCCGGAGAGGGGCTGCGGGGGGATGGACCCGTGGCTGCCAAGCGCTGGGACGTGCTGGTTCCAGAGGGTTGCTGTCCTGGCATGGATCCCGGCGGGATGAGGGGTGCGGGTCTCATCCATCCCCGAGAGCCTCTCCCCAGCCAGCGGAGCGGGAGCTGCCCGCTCGCTGACTCCCCCCGAACCGAAGGAGCGGGTGGTGGGAGTGGAAAAACGCAGCGTGATGCCTCGGCTGTGGCTTTGGAGAAAGGAGAAACCTCCTCGGTGGGGACGGCGGCGGTGGGGCTGCCGGTGTGAGGCTGAAGGTCAGGGATAAGGGACCGTTCCCTGCCACAGGGAGAGGTCCTGGGGTGGAGGAGACGCTGGCCGGAGGACGGGTCTGAGAAGTGACCTCGGGCTCGGCAGGAATAAAAAAGCATCCTCCAGCGCGAGCTGAAAATTACGTTATCCTCCCCAAAAGAGAGGTGGGAGGAGGCAGGGAGGGATTCTCCAGGATGAAAGCCTGTGGATGCAAACACTGCCACAGAGATGTCGGGCTTACAGAAAGAGGTGGTGTAAGGACAGCTGTAAAGACCCGGCGTGGCCCAGCATCCTCTGAGCTGGGGCGCGGGTTAGTAACGTGGAAGGGGTGTGAGATTTGGGGTGGGGGCAGAGGGACGACTCTGGGTTGTGTCACGGGGCAGTGGATGCACCCCCTCCACCCCATGGATGGGTCAGGCTGTAGGGAAGAGGCTCCAGATGGGGGGCGATTGGCATTTGTAGCTGTTAAAATAATCCTTAGGGATCAAAGATTTTTATTTTCCCAATTTTTTTTGAAGAAGCCGCGGGGGTGGAGGGGAGGGGATCTACGTGGGAAGGGTGCGTGAGATGTGTACGTAGGAAATAAACCAATGCAATCGTGCAGTGCAACAGCAAATACATATTTCTTCTGCATCTTCAATGTCATTTGTGCAGCGTTCAAAGCACATTTGTTCTCAACTTCTGCTTGGGGGTTTATTCTATTTTTATGGGTTTTTTACGGCTTAGATTTGGGCTGGGGGGTGGCGGGAGGGGGATGTCTGCGAGTGGTGCGTGCGAGGATGATGAATTGGTCCGCGACCCTTTCTGCTGCTTCCCCTGGTACTCCCAACTGCTGATCCCATCAGCAAAAGCAGTTCTCAATGCAGATGCTCCTCTGGCAAGTTAAGTTTTTCCTTTCTTGGAGCCAGGCAGAAGAAATGATGGTGTTTTAGCTGTGCACAAGCACCCCATGCCATGGCACGCTCGAGTGAGCACGTGGGGAAGGGGATGCCGAAGTGATGCCAGCAGGGACAGAGGGGGTGCACGTGGGGGGCTGATATTTTGGGTAATAGGAAGGAGCAAAGCTCAAGTTGCCCAGACTTCTCCCTGCTATGCTAATGCAGAGGAAAACTGTTTGCTTTTGAGGTTGTGCAGGGCTGGGAATGCCAAAGGGGACTGACAAGGAGCGCTGCAGCCCGATCACGTTAGGTGAAATCAGGGAGCTTTCTCTCCTGTTGATCTCTAATCCCACCAGCGTCCAGCTCCTGCTCTTTAAGGCACGCTGGACAGCGTGGAGCCGACTCCCAATATCTGAGCAGAGCCAGAATTAACTTCCTGGGGATCTGTGGAGCAGCCTCCACGAGGGTGTCTTTTTGCATTCCCACTACAGCTATTGCCAACGCCATTAAAATTAATCTCGGGTGCGGTGATGGGACTAATACTGGAACGTGCTGGTTTGGCCGCCTTTGCCTGCGGCGCAATCGCTGCGTGCTGGGGAGAAGTTTAGACGTGGGGATGGAGGAGGAAAACCTAGGACAGTGTAAGTTCAGTGTGTAATGCTCCCAGCCTGGTTTCCTGCAGGATCACGGATCCGCGCTGCCGCTGCATGGAGCGTAATCGGGATCGTACCTTACGTAGGGGATGTCGTGGGTGTTGCTCAGCAGCTGGGAGCGAAATCGTGGAGAATTGGAGGGGGCAGGTTGGAGTAGTACAGGAATTCTCACCCTGAATACGTTAGGTAAATCTGCGTTTGGATTTTGAGGGATGACACAATTCCTGTGGTGGCTTCTCCTCGTAAATACTGGGAAGACTCGCCAATAAGATGGTGAATAAATAGCATTTTATGGCAGAAATATAAATATACATCGGGATCTTATTTTAGCAAGGCTGTCTCTTCATTTTGTCAGGATTGTGGGAGAAGGAGCTTGTTTTGGAGCAGTCTGGATGGGGGCTTTGTCTGCTGTTTGTGTCGTATTCAGAGGGTGGATCGTGACCAGGCAGGAGGGCTGAGGGGGCAGTGCGAGTGCTGAGGGGGGGGCTTAGTGATATTCCTGGGGTTTTTTTGGTTTTTTTTAGTTCATCTGGGATCTGAAGGATGTGTTAATACTGTCTGTCTATAGTGGCTGTTGGAAAAATAGTAAAAACATATGTGTGTGTGTGTACATATCCATATATTTTGAATTCTTGCTGGAAGTATTATGATCTCAAACAGATTCCAGTAGTCTGATCCCCAATGCCATTCCCACCAATAAAGCTCAGCTCCCAGGGTTTTTACCTTCAAAAATATATGATATTCACCTTTTCTCTCAAATCTTAGATTATCTTGAGGACTTGAACAATTATTCCAGACTATCCAAAAAGTGAAGGATGCCAGTTGGGGCACGTTATGGTCATTATAGAGGTGCTGCAGTGCAAGCTGCCAAGGGCTCTTCCTTGAGGAGGGATGCTGTGGTTTTGCTGAAAACAGGATGAACACAGGGCTGTTGCTTTTGCTGGAGCTGTTCAGCCGTGTAAATTCAGGAGAAGTAGAAGTTTTGGTATCTCGAGGAGTTGCACGGCTTGTATGAATGACAGGAGTGAACTTCCCTGTCTGATGTACCTTTCCTTAACCTCTGCTGGAAGTGGGTTACTGGGTCATGGATGCTGCCCTGGAATACGGGGTTTAGAGTGGAAAGTCCGATCCCTTGCGCTGCGCCGTGCTATTAAAGCAAACATTATTGGATTCCATTGGATTAACGGGATGTGGAGCTGAGCTGAGATGAATGCTGACCAGCTGGAAGTCTCTCTGTGTCTGTTAAACTGTCGGTGAGTTTTGGGACATGAATGTGCTCTATTTATGGGGTTTGTCATTAAGACAGATTTGAATACAGATCTAGGAGAAAAACATTTTGTACAAGAAACCCCAGCAAACCACAACAACCCTTGTCACTGTTGTGACATTAAAAATTGTTTTGTGTATGTACATGGTGAGAAATTCCTAACATTTAGGCAGAGAGTTGGCATCTTTTTTATTAGTGGAAAGACCAAATCCATGAGCTGTTCATCTTCGGAGGTGGAAGGATGAATCAATGGGTTTAAATGGAATATGTGGCATTTAATGACTTTGTGTTGAGTGGGTTCAGGCTCTCCTAAAATACTTTGTCTGGGATGAACTTTGTGAGTTAGAGACACATTATTTTGGATAGTTTAGAAATACAGGCAGCTATAACTCTGAAGTTCTCTGCCCAAATCCCTCAAAGTAGGAGCCATCTGCTTGTCAAACAGCAGATGAACAAGAAGCTGCTGACCTAATGCTGCCTCCTTGTCTTGGTTTGGGTTGTTCGGCTCTGTAGAGACTTTCTGTGAATTTACTGCCTTCCCTGGCACGCTGGAATATTTTTTTCAGCTTTTTCTGGTTAGCTTGTCTGGCAGCTGAGTTTTTCCTTTTAGCCAAGTTTTAACAGCTTGCTTTTATAGTATGGGGTTTTGTCAGCTTTTGACAAGTTGGCAGAAGGAAGACATTCTGGGATAGATGATAAATATGTTCTCCCTACAAAATCAGGTCTGGGGTATAACTTTTTATATTTTTTTCCAGCAAGGTTGTTCTCCCTTCCAAAAAAATTTACCCATTCCACCCCCATTTCTACAGGATCTCCATAAGGAAGTGCTGGGCTGTGGGTATAGAGGTCCAAAAGCATCTACAGAGCGTGTAGGTTGTGAGAGAGTGGAAATAATAATAGTAATCATAATAACGATGGAAAAAGGGCTTTATCCCTTGAGTGGGGTCTCCATGGGTGGCGGGTGGTGGTGATGCTCCGTGTCTTGTTGAGTGGTTCCCACTAGAGGGGGTCCAACCACAGATGTTGGAGCGGATCTGCTGGGCCAGCCTTGGGAGGGCAGAGATTTCTCCAAACCTTTCCTTGGGAGAAACAATATCCTGCCCTGACCTTCTGGGAACTCCCCGTCCCATGCGACCCGGCATTTCTGCAGAGACAGCATGGCTTGGGCAGGTGGGGGAGTGGGATTTGCAGGAGAAACTGGAGTTTGGTTTGCTCTTGGAGCTGTTGACAAAGAGCCATGTGGTGTCCTGTGGCCAGGCAGCTACAGCAGCTCATCACTCCCCTGCCCTGGTTTTTGGGGAGGAGGAGAGGGAAGCAGAACTACTTGGGTGACCTGACTTAGTTCTTACTGGAACCAGCATAGAGTTTCCATGGCTTTCAAGGTGAAGACACCATTGCAAGGTATTTTTGGGACAGCATCTCCAGGAGTCCAAAAACTGGAAGGGAGCCCAACTGCTTTGAAGTTGGGTTGCAGGCTGCTTTTCTAAATGTTCCCACCCATGTGGTCTTTGACCACAACATCCCTTTTCAGTTGTTCAAGCTCAACTCCAGGAAAAACAGCTGGTTTGGGTTTTTTCCCACTCTCTCTATGGCTTTATCTCTAATGCCAGTGGCAACCTGGCAGTGCCTTTCCTGGTGGAGGGGAGGCAGGGTGCCAAGGGAAGGAGGAAAGATGGCTCACCATTTTTTGTGTATTAAAATTCTGGGCTCTGTATTTACCACCTTTCCAGACACTTCCATTTCGCTTTCAGCTGCTCTGAGCCAGCTTTATTCCTTGCAGTGGTTCTCCTCTCTGAACAAATGTAGGTTATTCAGGGAGCATTTCTTTTAATGAAAAGGATGGAGGGAGAAGTGATGGTGATAAAGCATCTCTTTGGAGGAGAGCTGCTTGTGCTGCCTTGAGACTGCAAGGAGCAGAAATGGGACGTCAAACGTGTCATTTTGCTTGGGGAACGAAGGTGAGCCTGTGGAGAAGTCCGGATCCCTCACACAACTTCATTCTGTACTCATTTTGCTTTATTTCCCTTGAATCCTGACTTGATTTTTAGCACCTGACTGTAGTGAAAATCAGCAGTAGTACAAGGCAGTGTTTTAACACCTGGAAGCTTTTAGGCAGGAGGAATTGTGAGTCAGAGTAAGGCTTTGCTAGAGAGAAAATTAAATTGTAATTAAAGGCGTAAGCAAAGAACATGTGCCAAATATTGTCACTCCATTGACCCACCTTCTTCTGATGTGTTGGGATTCAGAATGACGGCCAAGTCTACTGTGATGCTTTAGGGCACCGAGATGCTTTTCCAAACAGGATCCCAAAAAAAAGGGGAAAGAGCTTTCCAGGGGAGGAGGATCTTTAGAAAATCCTCCAACCTAGCAGCAGTCTGATGGAGGGAGGAACACCTTGTGTTTTTAACTCTGTGGAGCAGAACTGCTTGATCTTTGCAGGGCAGAACATTAGGCACATCCCATATCCTTGGGCTGCAGTGTCAAGGATGCTCCCAAAATCTTCTGGATTGTGGGACTGAGCATTTGGCTGTGTCCCGGGAGCAGCCCATTGCATCTCTCCATGGATGGATTTTTACTTCTATATTTTTTTGCTACTCTCTCCACTTGGGATTTACATTTCCTACCTCCCTGAATTCCAGTTTCAGCCTTAGTTTGATTATATGGAACTGCTGTAGCAGAGGAACCACATTTACAGTGGAGGAGTCTCAGGAGTTGCTATTTGTCCATCCCTGGACACATTTCACTGATGGACTTTTGTTATTTCAGTATAAATGGGTGTTTTATTCCTTACTTCCATGTCTTGAACCACAAACAAAATCAAATCTTGGCCAAGAGACAAAAAAAAAGAGCAAAAGGCCATCTCAAATGTGTCCCCAAAACTATAATGGGACCTGAAGACTGTGCTGCTCCTCACGTCTCCTTTCTTCGGAAATCTGTGAGAGCTCAGGTTCGCCTATGAAATATTCACAGTCCGTCCTTAAGTGACTTCAGCTGCACAGAAGATCTTTTGCAGAATTGGCAGCTTTATTGAAACCTTCTGTGTTCAAGCCCAGAGCCTTTATCGTGACCTCCTCTTCCACTGCTCCGCTCTGATTTGGTTTACCTGCAGCAGGATTTTGGCATCCCAAAGAAATATCCCTGTGTTATCATAGAATCGAATCATGTAACAGAATGGTTTGGGTTGGAAGGGACATTAAAGACCATCCCATCCTACCCCCTGCCATGGGCAGGGACACCTTCCACTATTCCAGGTTGCTCCAAGCCCCGTCCAACCTGGCCTTGGACACTTCCAGGGATCCAGGGGCAGCTACAGCTTCTCTGTGCCAGATCCTCCCCACCCTCACAGGAAAGAATTCGTTCCCAATACCTAACCTAAATCTCTCCTCTTGGTTTAAAACCTGTCCTGTTTGTCCAATCACTATCTGTCCATGTAAAAAGTCACTCTCCCTCTTTTTTATACACCCCATTTAAGTACCCCGCTTTGTACAGGATGGGTTGAGGGAATAGACATCTTCTCCCTGTCCCAAAACCCCATGGGAAGTAGGACTAAGACAGGAATCTATCCTAAATGCTGCCTCAGTGCTCTGTAGATGGTCTGTGAATGGGCACTAGGAGAACTTAAGCCTGTTGTGAACAGGTTTAAATGGACACTGCAGAGGGCTGAGCTCACACTGGAAATCTCTGTCAGCTGCTGAGCTGACATCACCTTTTCCAGCTTCACAGGTCTGCTTGATGTGGGAGAAGTTTCCCATAAAACCCCCACCACTTTGGCAGAACTCTTATTAAAAACTCCTCAGGAGCCACAATGCAAAAGGCTCTGGCAGCTGGAGCTGCCTTTATCACTTTCGTAATTAAACCTGTGGGAAGAACCCAAACCCGAGTGAGGGAGGATCATGTCCAGCTGCCAGAACCTCCCTCAGCTCAGGGGGCTCCATGGGGTTTTCTGTAGGAGCAGGGAGCAGGATCATGTTTTGCTTCTATGATGGACACTGGACTTCACAACTCTCCACAAAAATCCAGGAGAGCTGAGCTCCTTTCAGTGGGGTGGCTCAGGATAATCTCCTAAAGCAGGGACGTGTCAAGTATCCCTGTGAGTTTAAAGAGTTCCAGTCTCTGGGAAAATCACCATTCTCACATTTTCTCTTGTAAAAAAAGATGAGTTTAACTCCCCGTGCTTGGATCCCCCACACAGGCAGCCCTGGATGACAGGACTGGCAGGAATACATTCCCTGATCTACCAAACACAGAAGACAGCAGTAAAGCACCAGGAGTGGTTTTGAGTTTGGGATTGGAATTCATCCCAGTTATGTCTAAGCGAGGGAAAAAAGAGCAACGGAGGCCGATGTTGTTGAAGTAAAAATTGTAAAGAGTGGTATAAGCAGAAGGCATTTAAATAATGTAAACAGTCTGGCATGGGAGGAAGGATGGGAGGCATTCCAGAAACAAAGGGAAAATAGTTTTAAAACATGGCTAAAAATACAGCAACTCTTGAATTCCAGAGATTATCTCAATTAGCGCTTTTTCAATATATCTTTACAACAGAATTGTAGGAGTTCACAAAAGATAATGGAAGCTATGAGATACGGAAAAGTGATATTAATTTGTTTAATTAAAAGGATGAAGGGCTCCCTAAAATAAGATTCACTTATCTTCTGTTGTAGGGAAGAGCGAGGTTATATTGGGAAAACTGCAGCTCGTGGCACTGTAGTGTGGAGAAGGCATGGAGAGAGCCAGGGCTGGGAGGAAGAGCCCCTTCTTCAGCCTCAGCAGTTCCTTGCTCAGTGACTTTCAACAGCAAATCCCTTCCCATGGGATTTATGTGCTATTAGAGCAAAATGGGATGATTTTACATTTCCAAGAGGATTTCGTTTGATGTTCAGAGAGCACGAATTGGATGTTTTCATCCAACAGAAAATCAAATACTCAGACATCAGAGCTTTGAGGGGCAGGCAAACATGGTTTAAACTGGGAATCTGTGTGTGTGGAGCTGTGCATGGATGCGCTCGATGTCCTCTGGCTCCAGAGGTGTGTGGTGCATGTCAGAATTTATGTCCAGCCTCAGCATTGCATGCCCATCCCTTGGAATGGGGGAGAAGCATGCATGGATATCCAGCTGGAAGTGTGAGGGGAGACCATAGGGGCCAGGGAGGAGAGAAGATCCTCGTGCAGATCGAAATTAAATTAACCCCCCTGGATGTATATTAATATGTTAAGTAGCACTAAGCTCTGTATCCCAGCTCAGCAATATTTCGAGGCACATTATTGCTTTAATGGAGGGATAAAATAGAACCTGCAATTACAGTAATTTTTTCTAATTGAATATTTTGCTTTATTCTTTCCCTTTCAAAGCATGACTGTAAGTACCAGCCTTCATAAAGCTTTGGAAATATTTATACTTTCCCTCTCTGGCAATGGGTGTAAATATGCATTTTCTTGGGCAGACTGTTTGGGTCCCTCATGGATGAGCAGCAGAACAGCTCTGGAGAGCGGTGGGAAATGCGCCTTCCCCTGCTCCTTTTGATCATAGAATCCTGGGGTGGTTTGGGTTGGAAGGGATCCTAAGGACCATCTCCTTCCACCCCCTGCCATGGGCAGGGACATCTTCCACTATCCCAGAGTGCTCCAAGCCCTGTCCAGCCTGGCCTTGGACACTTCCAGAGATCCAGGGGCAGCCACAGCTTCTCTGGGCAACCTGTGCCAGCACCTCCTCACCCTAATTTATTCCTAATATACCATCTAACCTTACTCTCTTTCAGTTTAAAGCTGGGAAACACTCATTTCCCATCAGTGGAGAGGGGGGAATGTGATGTTACAGTCTCAGTGCTTTTTGTCATCCTACATGGGCTTGATGTGAATGTCAGGTGTCTTTTTGATTAATTTCTTGTCCGTGCAGGGGTAGTGGACAAGTGGACAACAGCTGTTATTCCCAGGCCATGTTCTGTGCAAGCAGATGAGATCCTCCACCTAAACTGAGTTTGGGGAGGAGGACAGGTAAAGCTCCTCCAGGATCCTGCTGGAGCAAGATGTAGATGGCAGGTAAAGGCAAAAGCTGAAGGGCAAAGTCCCTGCCCAAAACCAGCCAGGTGAGACAGCAGTGCTGACAACAGGGACACCAGGGGATTAAACTCGAAACGCTGATGGTATAATTGGGTGTCAATTGGGTTTTTTGAAGTAGCCATTTTCGGTGGCAGCTCTTCAAACCAAAGTTCCTCCCTCCAGCTCAAGCCTCAAGCAGGCAGCAAAATGCAGCTAAATTAACATAATAATTGCACTGTGCATTCCGTGTGCTGAATCTCAGGGTTTAAAGAGGGAGATTTGCTGATACTCCCTCCATGTGATGGGATGCTATCAGTTGGAGGCTGTTGCAGTAGCTGTCTCCTCGTCTAAAGGGGACTTTTGATCCAATAAACTGCTTATCTCGCGTAGTTGTCCTTTCATCTAGCGTGGGTGGTGTGTGACGGCTGATGGAAGGCGCAGTATTGTGGCTCGTTTATGAATATTAATTAGAAATGGAAATAATTTGGAACAGTGTGCACCGACGACTCTCCGAGCACCGCCAGCTGCAGAAATCCATCAGTTCCTCCCTCGTGGAAGACTCAGGAATGCAGGGAAGGCGCTCATGTTGGGGTGTGAAGTCACCACACAGAGTCTGTCACGCCGACACGGCGGCGATGCAGCGGGAGGTTCGTCTCGGGGCTTTATTCCCCAGCGTTTGTTAGGGCTGGGCTGGGGAAGGAATGGTTTCCTTGGGAAAAGCTGCAGCAGTGCCTTGCCAAGTCATGTGCATCCGACCTGGAGCTGGAGGTTGAGGCTGTGCCTGGGCACGTGGCTGTGCCGAAAGGCAGCGCGATAAGGCTTCGGCGCCCTTGTTTTAGTGAAGGACATGCTTTGCTCCTGAATGCTTAATCTCACCTTAGTCCTTGTCACTCCGGGCCCGTTGTCACACGCTGACGTAAATGCATCATGCCACTGACGCCGGGAAGGGCTCCAGCCCCGAATATGATGCAGCTGGCTTTGGGATGATAGCAGAGCCCTTCAGAGAATCTCGGAATGGTTTGGGCTGGAAGGGACCTTAAAGATCATCTCGTTCCAACCCCTTGCCATGGACAGGGACACCTTTCCCCTTTCGTGGTTCCATCTCAAAATCCAACTATGTGCTCTGATCAAACATAGAGCCCTCTTCATCTCACTTGCCAGGAACTCATCTTCAGTGGCCACATCTCCTTTTGGGAGCTCAATAGTGGCAGGGTTTGTCCTCTGGCCCTGAGATGGGCTGGCACAGTGTGGCCGTTTGTGTCGTGTTAAGCTTTCTTGGCTTTTGGGAGAGGGTGGTTGCCTCCAGGATGCCACCTGGGGATGGTTCTGGTGGTGCTGCTGGAGATGAGGGCTTGTAGGTCCCAGGGATGATCCTGTGGTGGTTGAGCCTTGAAGGAAACAGCCTATTAGACAAGGAGGAGCCCGGAAAGATGCAACACATCACAAGGAAAAGATTCTCTTTACTTAGGTTAATTTTTATTTTCTTATGAGAGTATGGGCTTGTTTTTTGAAGCTGATGAACGTGGTTCCAGCCTATCACAGTCTCCAGCAAAATCCACTTCTAGCTTTTGGACATGGCCAGCAGATGTGCCTGTTTGGGACTAAATTTATTTTAATGACTCCTGTGTGTGCACCAGGAGTGGAGCCCCGATCCCTTCATTGGATTGGATTGTCTTTATCACCTTTGGGAGAGTTATATTCAGTGGGCCACTTTAGAATTGATGCTTAGGAGTGAATCCCAGGTGAAGAGAATGGAGAAATACCAAGACATGTTGTAAATCATGGAATGACAGAGTGGTTTGGGTTGGAAGGGACCTTAAAGCTCATCCAGTTCCAGTCCCCTGCTGTGGGCAGGAACACCTTCCACTATCCCAGGTTGCTCCAAGCCCCATCCAGCCTGGCCTTGAACACTTCCAGGGAATTTAGCTGAGACCCAAACACTTGTGTCCTTGTGGACTCACCCTGCTCAGATGCTGGTGGAGGAGGACGTGGTTCGTTGCTCCTGCAGTTTTCCAGAGTGCTTTGCTCTGCAGGGAGCACCTGGTGGGGTTAAACTGGGATCATCCTTGGGAGCTCAGGACGTGCAGCAAGCCAAAAACGTGCACTTCTGGGGTCACCCATCATCGCCCAGACCCATCCCGACTCTAATTTATGGGTTAATTTATTTTTAAAGCGAGCCAAGTAATTAACTGCTTTCCTTTAAAACTCCTCGGAGCCCTTCAAACCAGTGCTTTAAAAATGGGTTGATTATTCCGCTTTCTTCAAAGTGCGGGGTATTAGGAAAAGTCGGCTCCCGCAGGCACGATCCTCTGGCAGCCCAAGGCACTCCAGGGGTGCTGTGCCGTGTCACACATGCTCAGTGTCACAAATCACTCGCCTGTGAGTGCCACTTGCTCTAAGTGCGGCATGACAGCTGTCACAGGGCCGGCTCCGCCATCCTCACCTTCCCTTTGGAATTTATTCCCTTCCCCCGGCGTGGCTGGGGTTGGGTTCTTTGAACCAGCACAGGCTTTGCTTTTCAATCGTGAGCTTTAGATCTGGGATAATAAAACATCAAAGTAAACCAGATTGTTGTGGATAGAGAAAAAAAAAAAAAAGAAAAAAATCAGGACACTCAGTAGGACTTCGGGGAGTAATAAATTTGTTCTATATTTAATCTCGTATTTATCGCAGTGTCAGTATGAGACCACTTCATTTTACTACTTTAGCTGTAGCTAAGAATAACTGAATCCTTGAAATATTGAGAAAGTGGCTAATACCTGGTGGTAGCTGATGGGATCCAGCTTTAATAGTTATTGATTGGCTTCAAAAAGCTCCCAGTAATATCACATCCGAGCTACTGTATGTTGGGAGTTCAAATCCTATCAGTTATTTAAGATTAGAAGTAATTGTAGATTTGCAGCTTGATCATCCCTCTGTAGGTGAAGCCAGCCAGGACTTCAGGTGTCATTTATAATTTTGCAAAAAAATTATGGTTGATCTGCTCCGGTTTTATTGTGGGAAAATCTTGGCATCCCTAAATTCAGATATTCTCCAGCATTTCCTCGGCTTGCTGTAAAATTGATGTGGCTCCTCTGATGGGGATGCAAAGCCCAGTTTGAAATCTGTTTGTCAGGCAGTGAACACAAGGGACAAATGACCCCTGTAGGGTTGGTCTTAGTGCTTGGTCCTTTCTCGTAGTGCCCCATGTCTCAGAAAGTGCTGAAAAACCCCACATATCCTCACAGGAAAATAAAAATTATCCCTGAGTAAGGGGAATATCTTCCATCCAGAAATTCAGGAGAGCAAAAAACCAGATTAAACACTGCTTTTGAGAACTAAAACTTTGCCTGGGTAACCTGACATTTACCTGTGCTTCAGCAGTGCTTCAAAACAGCACCTTTAATGATGCTTTATTACCATTTGTGTTCTTAGTCTTTGTTTTACTGCTCTGGAGTTTAATAATCCCATTTATCAAAACATTTGAGGTTTTGCTGTTTCTTTTCCCCCTGACATGGCTTGTTGCACAATTAGAGCTTCGTTAAAGGCTCTCATTATTTTTCTTGGTTGTGATCAAGCTCTGCCTGCAACAAACCACTGAATTTTCTGTCTGAACACACAGATCTCCCTGTAATTCCCCGCTGCTCCTTTCACCGGGCACCGGCTCTTTGCCATTCCTGGGAAGTGACCAATTTTTTAGCAGCGAGGGCAAATTATTTCTAGCTCTTTTATTTTTCTTGTTGATATTTAGGTGTGTTCTCAGAGGGAAAAAATGACAGTTTTTCCAATTTCCTACAGCTGTCGGGAGCTGCGTAACTGCAGCGGGGAGTTTGAATTCAGGGGTTAAGTTGAATTTCTGGTGGCTTTGGCAACTTCTTTGCCTGGGACTGGATTATTTCCCCCTTTTTTTTTCAGGGGATTAGGGGATTTATTTGTGAAGCAGCACTCATAACAAAGGTGTCTGAGACACTGGGAGGGTCACATCTTCATTTACTTTGAATGAATTCCTTTTGCCATCCTGAAACTGCATTTTGGGGGAAGTGGTGAGGAAATCACACTTTTATTTTGGAGTATTTATTTTGGAATAATCCTGCTGAAGAATTTTAAGTAGGAATTGATGAATGGGGATGTACTAATTGAAAAATCATTATTTAGAGCCAATTGCCACATGGAATATGGGTGTCATTCCAGCTGTTCAAGGTCCTGACTGCTCGAGGAGCCAGGCTGGGAATGGGGAATTGTGTCTGGTTGGGACCCAGTGCTGGGTCATTGTGTGCTGCTGTGGGGGCTCATAAAAGACCACAGCCCTAATTAGGAATGAAAATGCACATATTTATGATTTTTAATTTCCCTTCCAACCCAAACCATTCCATGATTCCGTGATATTTAGAGTGGATATTTTGCCTAGCACTGTTCCTTACGGTCAGCGAAAGGGTCCTTGCCTTGCTCCCACTTTCCACTGGATAGAGTATTAATTGGTTGTGTGAATTAACTGAGGACTAAGCTTCATTAGGCTGCCATTATCAGTGCATTTGTATTCTTCCTGTCCTAAATCCTCAGTGAAAACATCTGTTAGTCACTCAGAATAGAAGTCTGCATCCTTAGGAGCAATTTCGTCATCATAAAACTGGAGATTTTTACTGATCAGACAGCTTTCATGATACTTATTTCTCTTCCAGTCCCTTTTCTAAGAGGAAGGCTTTCAGTAGGACACTGAATCTCTGTTAACTGTAAGTGCAAGTTTGTGTTCGTGTTTGCGAGGCAGGTGGGACTCTCTGATACCTGTCAAGAGCTCTGAGGTGAGGAGTGTCCTGTCCTCCTCCCTTGGCATTGCCCCTTGTCTGTTTTCTGCTCTTTACCCTTTTCCTTCGGTGGGTGTGTGTTCAACTTTTCATAGAATTCTTGGATAATGGAATCATTTGGCTTGGAAAAGACCTCCAAGACCATCAAGTCCAACCTGTGACCGATCCCCACCTTGTCACCCAGCCCGGAGCACTGAGTGCCACATCCAGTCCTTCCTTGGACACCTCCAGGGATGGGGACTCCACCACCTCCTTGGGCAGCCCCTTCCAACTCCTGACCATCCCTTCAGGGAAGAAATTCTTCCTGATGTCCAGCCTGAACCTCCCCTGGTGCAGCTTGAGGCCATTTCCTTTCGTCCTGTCTCTTGTTACGTGGGAGCAGAAACCAATCCCCACCTGTCCACAACCTCCTGTCAGGTAGTTCAGCTTTCAGAGTTTCCTTTGATCCATGTTGATTTTCTTGGATCACCTAAGAAAGTTGATACCTGTCCCAGGCTGACCCCCCCTGCCCGTCAAGCATCATCAAACCTCAGAAAGTTTCAAGTTTTGGAGCTTGGGTACCTTTGGCTTTTCAATAAAAGACAAGGTTCGTAATAGAAATGCAGCTTAAAAGCCTGACAAACTAAGGCTGGTTTTACTGAAAGTGCTGTTACTGGATTTCAGAAAAGCTTCTTCACAGGAGCAGAGAATGACCAAGAAAATTCACCATCCCAGACTTAAAATTTGCTCTCACATCCTTTGCCTGATGATTCCAGCGATAACACTGAAATTATTTGCCCATTAAAGGATATTTATTAGACTTCCTAGCCATAGGAATAGAATTAGAAAAAGGAATTCCTGCTTTAAATGAGGCTGATTACCCAGTTCTGTGGTGTAGCCGTTACTTTCCTCTGTGCACTTTCCCATTCAGCCACAGCAGCGAAGTGTCGGATCCATCTGAAACCTCTGGATTCAGTCAGCAGAGTCAGCTTTTGTCAGTTTATGATCTCACACTCTTTTCCCCCCCACAGCAGTTCTGTTACCTGATAAAGTTGTATCTCTTTGGGTCAAACCGGTGGGATTATCTAAATGAGGCTGTTTGCTCCGCCGTCCTTCCTGACCCAGCTCTGCTCTGCCTTTGATGGGGGCCCTTCCTGGGGTGTCCTGCAGTTGTTCCCTCATGCCTTTGGTGAATTAAAGAAGTAACTCTGTGTCCTGAACGGCTCAGGGCTCAGGGTGACAGGGATAACCAGCTTTTGTGTGCAGCTCCCTGTGATCCATAATAACTGCTGGAATTAAAGGAAGGAACCACAAAGCAGCAGCAATGTTTGGTGTTTTGAAAGTAGTTCTGATTTAAGCATAAAATACCTTTTTTTTTTTTGAACTCTACCAGTTACTGAAAACAGTTCACAATGCTTGAAAGCCTTTCTGGCAGTATAGGAAAGTACCTTCAGAGATCTCAGGCCAAAGCACCATGCAGCTCATTATCTTCTTTCTGATGGTGAACAGAAAAGAGCACAGCTGGCCCAGGAAAAGGTGTTGGATCCGGGCAGGTATGTCCTGATTTTCCTCCAAGTTTTCATGCCATCATTTGGCATTTGTGGCTTTAAAAGTTCCTGAGCAGGAGGTGGTGTGTGTTTAATATCCCGTGATGGATGCTTTAGTCCTTTGAGGGGTTTTGGAGCTTGGCAAAATTTTCTTTAGTTTGTTTTTTTGTTTTTTTAATTTTTCTTTGCTTGGTGTCTCCTTGCTGTTTTCGTTAGGGAGATTCCCACGTAAGGATCTTCTAGTGGGAGGTTCCGTGTTTATGTTGGGGGGTTGGATCTGGATGATTTTCAAGGTCCCTTTCAACCCAAACCATTCTGTGATTCTGTGAATTCTGAGGGCTTGAAACTCTTTTCCTGTAAATATTGAGAGTGGGACAATTACAGTTGTTTTATTTGGGGCTTTTTTTGTTTGGTTGGTTTGTTTTCATGAAGATCCCTCTGTGGAATAGGGATTACGTGAGATTTACACATAGTAGGTTATCCTGAAGACCTGAAACCAGTGGGGTGAGTTTCTACCCCTTGCAGAGAGAGAAAATACCTGTGCAACAAAAACCTTTCCATAGATTGGTTGCGGATACTCTTTATTTTTAAGTGAAGGAAGGTACTGAATATTCCAAAGTCAGTTTTCCAGCTCCAGTGTGGTGTCAGTGTTGACAGTTGGATTCAATGATATTTTTATTGGGTAATTACCTTTTGTGTGTGTTGGACTTTGGGAATATGTATAGACAAAATACTCTTGTGCTGTCAGAATTTTTAGTGTGAATGTGTTATTTACTCTGCAGTCACAGGGTGTTTTAGTGAGAAGGTTTTTATAGAATCCTGGGGTGGTTTGGGTTGGAAGGGACCTTAAAGCTCCTCTAGTTCCAACCCCCTGCCATGGGCAGGGACACCTTTCTAGAAGGTAAAACTGCATTTTAAAAATGCCTGTGCTCTCTGCAGCTAGTACACAGAGAGCTGAGCACCTGTGAAGAGGAGGGAATCCCAAGGAAAACAGGATCCCCTTCAGATCAAATCCCGTGTCCCACATGGGATGCTCATGCTGATGAACAGAGGTGATTCTACACCAGGAACAGCTTCAGCAGCAAAGTTCCTCTCTGAGATGAGTCATTAGCTGTGGTTTCTCTCCTTTTTCTCATCTTTTACCAGCTGGAGTGACTCCCCACAGGGTCTGGGGAGAATTGGTCCCCCCAGATTTCTCTGCAGCAGGTTGTGATTCCGGCTCTGAGATGTACAGTGAGATTTGAAGAAAAATCCTGGAAGGGGGTAAGCACTGAGAAGGGAGAGTAGGCGTTGCAAGGAGATAAGTTGGCTAAATATTTCCTGGGAGGGTAGCAAGGCTCAGGGAGAAGGTGAAGAGCTGGTGGATGAATTGAAGAATATCATGGCTTCAACAAGGGGCAACATGAAATCTTGTGTGAAGTTGTCCTGAGTGTGTAAGAGCAGGAGACAGAAGGAAAAAGCAGCTGAATTCAAGCTCATGAGAGTTTTCTGTGATTCTGCATTGTGGGAAGGAAAATTCCAAGTAGCTGCAACCTGTTCATGTCATGCAGTTAATGGCATTTTCCCATTACATTAAAAACGGATCTTTAGGATTGTTCACAGAGGTTACTCAGTGCGTAAAACTTGGATGTCTCTTCACAGAATCATGGAGTGGTTTGGGTTTGAAAGGATGTTAAAGCTCATCCCATTCCATCCCCTGCCATGGCCAGGGACACCTTCCACTAGCCCAGGTTGCTCCAAGCCCCATCCAGCCTTCCCTTGGACACTTCCAGGGATCCAGGGGCAGCCAGAGCTTCTCTGGGCACCCTGTGCCAGGGCCTCCCCACCCTCACAGGGAAGACTTTTTTCTATCATCTAACTTAAATCTCCCCTCTTCTAGTTTAAAACCATTCTTGTATCTCACCTGAAAAGTGAAACCATGAGCTGCAGATTCCTTCCCAGCCCTTTGGAGTACACAGACCCCAGCCCTGTGCTGCTAATCCACCTGCTCTGCCTGAGCACTGAGCAGATCCCAGGGAGACTTTCCATCTCCAGCAGGATTGCAGGCCACAGACCTCGTGTTCTCCGGGATGTGAGCAGAGTGTAATATTGATTGGAATGCTTACTGTAGTTATTTATTGCCTTCATTAGCAGGGAAGAGATGAGGGACTATCACAGTGTATTAAGTTGTCCCAGAGACACCTGGATAGTAAATTATAAATAAACAGTCAACAGTGGAGTAGAACTGGTGGAAAGCTGGGATGGTCAATGTAAGGATCTAGCAGCCAGGCTTTTTAAATCACTAATGTGCAGATTCAGCAGGTTTATTGCTTCCTGTGGCTGTTTTAAGGGGTTTAAGTGACTGGAGACATGGTTTGACTGAGCTGATTGAGGTCCATCTTGAGATGTCTCTTCTCTTTTGCACAGCCCTGAGACTTTGGATAGGTGTTTCATCAGAGATAAACTCCCAAAACTGCTGTTTTGCTGTAAACATACACTTTGAAGGAAGGAAAAATTGAGCAAAAATTATATTATACCTGGATTGGTGATTGGCTGGAAAAGGGAGGTAAAAACCCGAGTAGAATAAGGGTAATTCCTTGTGCTGCTCATTTCATTTCCTTCCAGTTTAACACCAAATAAACCTTTGTTATCCCAAGGGAGATGAATGTGTGTGTGCTGGTATGGGATTGCAGCATTTCTAACTTTCCTGGTTATCATGGCTATCACGGTTAACTGTTGGAATCAATGATCCTACAGATCTTTTCCAACCTTAATGGTTCTATGATTCACCCAGCACTCAGCTTTTCCTGGAGCCTTTTGAACCCAGAACCTGCCCAGAGCCCAGTACTGCAGCTGTGGGGCCTTATTTTATAAGAAAAATAAAACTTACGTGGCCAAAGAGGCCTCAGAAAAAGCTCAGTGACAGAAGGACCAGCTGAAGACAGCAGAATTGAAAGTGGCTGAACTTTTTTGGTTGCTTTTATTTGTATTAACTATAAAAAACCCCAACGAACCTACAGTTCTGCTTTACTTGAAGCTGCCGTGGCTCGTAAATAAACCATTCAGCACTGTGCTCACAGCCTAAACCACTGGAGATGTATTTAAAGCCATAAACCCTGTTGCTGCACTTGTATTTTTTGTTTTAAATCCTGTTTGTGCAAGGCTGTTAATTTACACAGGGCTTTACAAACACAGATAAGATACTTTCCCTGCCCGCATAACTCATTCTTAGGGGTGTGGGCTTCCTAAATTAATGCTTTGTCCAGGTATTAGGGCATCCCTTCCCTTCCTTGTGCATCCCTGTGAGCAATCCTTGAGCCAGAGCCTTTTCGTGGACAGACATCCCTTCACCCAAGGGAGTTCACATTCCCAGCTGGGCACTGGCTCTGTTTTTTGGGAGTAATTTTGGGGTGGAAAGTTCAACACCCAGGGTTGTAGAAGCAAGCCCAGGCTTTTATTAATCCCCAATTCCGTGTGTTTTTGCATAAATAATACCTGAGTGTGACAAACACTGGTTAAGACCTTGTGCACTTAATAACGATATTTCTTGGCATTTCCTCCTCGATTTGGGAAGGATCCTCTTTATGTTGGAGGCACGGGGAGTTCAGAGCATCGTAGGTTTCATCTCCATCCCACTGGATGAGGGATGGAGCTTAGGATTTCCTCCTGCTGGAGATTGCTAGTGGCGTGAAGCACTTCAGGCAGCCTGAAAAGCCTGAGTGTTTCCTGCAGGAGAGTGTTGTGTTCTCCTGGTGCCAAATGGGTCAAAATCTCTGCTGTGGTGGTGGCAAACTGTGGAGCTGGCAGGGGAAGGAATAAATCAGGGAACGTTCTGGGGAGATGATCGTTAACCAGCATTCATGTGTAAAAACGGCGTCTAGACATTCAAACACTGCTAATAGCCTTTGATTAACCATTTTTGTTTTGTTCTTGCTCAGTGTGTTAATCACTGTGATTAAAATGCTTAGCCACCATGGAGCTAGGCGTTGGATAAATTAGGAAGTAAGCAAATCCAAACAGATGGGGCAGGGAAAATTAGTGTCTCTGGCAGGGCCAGCGTTAGACAAGGCAGGGCCAAGGAAGATTTAGGGGGAGACCCTAAATAATCTAAGAAAAGCAAATCTGCCTCTCCCCACCTTCCTGCTCCTGTAAAGCTTTGCCTCCTCAAGCCTTTTTTCTCTGCCTCTGCTGTCCTCCCCTGGCCTGGCAGGTCCCAGGATGCTGCAGCCAGGTTTGGAATCCACTCTTTCCTTTGCACAAGGATGTCCCAACATCCTTGTGGGGTGGGTCCTGTGTCCCCTGCTGCAAATCCCTGCAGACAGGACCTGGGGAGAGGGATCAGCCACTCAATTCTGACTCAAGAACGGCCCAGTTTCTAATTATTTGGGTTTTTTTTCCTTTTTTTACAGCAATAGCAAAGGAATGTTGGTGATGTTTAACCCCTCCACCACCAAATGTGTGTGAGCACCATCCTTCAGTTGGACAATGACTGATTCAAGCTGCTGGGCTTAGGGCTAAATCCTTGTCTGCTGCAGATTTTCAAGGAACAATGAGGGCTGGAATGGGTGGGAAAGGCACCTTGCACTGCTTGTAAGATCAGGAGCCTTGTTAGGTGCTGAGATGCATCAAAATCAGCAGCCAGTCATGTCATCTCTAAAGAGAAATCCCAGATAAAATAGGTGAGCACAGGGGTTTCTCTGTGGTAGGTTTGGACAAAGCTGGAATTACCTGAAGCAGGGATCAGCCGTGGAGGTGATGGGGAGACCACACTCACAGCCCTCTCTGTTCTTCCTTCCCCTTAATCTAGTTTTCTGTGTAACTCGTTTTCTGGTAGAGCTGTGAAAAAAAAAAAATTAAATGGGTAGTTTTGGTGACAGCAGGTTTTGGCCTATTATGTGCTAGGATCTGTAGCTAGGATTTCCAATTTCCCTTCTAATCAAAAGGCTTCCTAAACCTTTCAGAAGTGCTCTCCTGGGATGACTGCACTCACAGAAAGGCAAAGTGCTTTGTTTCTGCTGGTGTCAGTCTCTTCAAAGGCACCTGAAACACAGCACAGCCACCAGCCCAGGCCCGCTCCTCTCAGAGCATCACAGGGCTGGGGATGTCCAGTGCACAGCCCCTCCTTTTCCAGATGCTCCAGCCCTGAGGACGTGATGATCCTGGGATAGTACGGTGTGAAAAGTTGGGAAATCTTGGGAGTTTCCTCATTTATGAGGAATGCTGAATTTAATCTGAACCGGTGTTCAATCAGTGCCTGTGTGGGACTTCTCAGGTTAAGTTGAATTTTGTTCCTGTATTTTTGTTGTGCCCAGATGGATTTTTACTCATAATCACAAAATCACGAAATGGACAGAGTCCCCGGCAGAAATCACATGTTTAATAATCTCTGAGGGTACATTCCTGGCTCCTGATACTCTTTTAAGACCCCAGGCAATACTAAAACTCCTTTAAAAGTCAGTTCTCTGTTAGTTTGATTGTTTTTGTCTGTTTGTTTGGATTTTTTGCTTGTTTCTGCTTTTGTTTTGATTTCCTCCATTTAGTACTTTCCCTCCTGTCCTTGTAAGGTCATCCAAGGGAGGTTTAGGTTGGATATTAGGAAAAGGTTCTTCCCCCAGAAGGTGGTTGGGCAAGAAACAGGCTCCCCAGGGAATGATCACAGTTCAAGAAGTGCTTGGACAACACTCTCAGCCTCAGGGTGGGATTGTTGGGGTGTCTGTGCAGGGCCAGGAGTTGGACTCTATGATCCTAATGGGTCCCTTCCAACTCAGCATATTTTATTATTCTACCTCTTTTTTAATATTTCTGATTTCCTTCATGACTAATCACAACAGTTTTCAAGCCTCGTAAAAAACTCTGTTGCCTGTGCCTCCTTCCTTACTTTCTTGCTTTCATCTCCTTTTTTTTTCCCCTCAGGTCATATGCCTGTATGCAGGAAAGCACAGATAGAGCTAAATAAAAATCTTTTATACCTGAAATATATAATTCTAATAAGAAGCCCTCAGACTCGACACTGTGTCTAAATATACCTAAAAAAGTTGGGCTTATTCAGCGCTCCTCTAAGGCGATTGAGACATGTGAGTCTCCAGCTGAGTGCGTTAAGCTCTGCAGTGACCACACTTCCAAATATTTTATTTGCAGCGTGTTAAGGTTTTTTCAGCAAGTGCTCTGTTGTTATTGCCAGGAAAATGCTGACATATATTTTATGTAGCACATCAGATGTGATCCAGACTCGCTTTGCAGAGCTGAGTAGCATTGCTACGGCCAATTGTTCGACACAGCGTTTTGCTGCGTCTCCTGACATGCTTAATAAAGATATTTTCATGATTCTGGAGGCAGCCTGAATGCCATTAACTGCTGGCTTTCTGAGGAAGCACAAACGCAGCTCCTAATGCCAGGCTCTGCAGGTTTGGCTCAGCAGCCATCAGGTACCACTCCAGAGCATGGGAAAATTGAAATAAAAAGTACCTGGGCTGGTTGGCGTCACCTGAGCTGCTGCTTTCTGTCCCACAGATTGACCTCGTCCATGGATTAGGGTAAGGCAGAGCTGGGGGTGTTTTCCCAGGGATGGGGATGGAGGTGGTTGGATATTTTGGCACGCAGAAGACCTGGCAGGGGATGTCAGGAAAACGTCTCTGTCAGGCTGTGTCAGGGTCCCTGTGATATCCATGTGTTGTCTTGGCAGAGTCCAGAGCCCGTGGATGTGCTGACCTTGCAGCCAGAACGGCAATTTGTTCTTCCAGTAGAGCTGGGCCTTGTCATCACTGGTTTATCTTGGATTTAGTGTTTTTTTCATTTATAATCCACAGTGGATGTGTGGGGTGGGAGGAAAGCGGGAAACCTGCAGAGGAGTTGTACCTGGAGGTGAATCCTAGAGGGATGGAGCACCTCTCCCACGAGGATGGGATGAGAGGATTGGGATTGTTCATCCTGGAGAAGAGAAGGCTCTGGGGTGACCTTATTGACCCCTCAGCGCCTGAGAGGACCTCACAAGAAAGATGGAGAGAGGCTATTTACCACGGCTTGGAGGGACAGGACAAGGGGGAATGGTTTGAAAATAAAAGAGAGCAGGTTTAGAATGGATATTACGAAAAAAATCTCCCTTTGAGGGTGGGGAGGCCCTGGCACAGGTTCCCAGAGAAGCTGTGGCTGCCCCTGGATCCCTGGAAGTGTCCAAGGTGAGGCTGGACGGGGCTTGGAGCAACCTGGGATGGTGGAAGGTATCCTTGCCCATGGCAAGGGGTGGACTGAGAGGATCTGTAAAGGTCCATTCCAATCCAAACCCTTCTGTAATTCCAGGATTGATTCTCTGGTACCTGCTTTTCCATGTGGTTTTGATGTGCAGGGAGAAAAGAGTCTGGTGGTTGTGTTTTAAGGGACGGCGTTGATTGACACAGGGTGACTCAGAGTGTCTCTGATCACTCAGGAAAATGTTGAACATCCCTGTGGGAAGGCAGCAGGCTCAGAGCACATCCCTCCCACAGAGGGAGTATCTGTTCCTCAGGCGCATCCAGTTTTCTCCCAACATTTTTGTTTTTCTGCTCTGCGTGTAAAGCCGGGGAATTCTCACTAGAAGGAAACAAAAATGTTCGTGTTTAGCTTTTGCCACCCTGAAGACTGCAGGAGACGAAAGAAGACTCTTCTCTCACGATAGAGGTGTCCTTTTCGGCAGTGTGAGCTTTAAAGAAAGCCAGAAGTCCAGGAGGTGGATGGAGGCCAAGAGGAGGAGGTGGGATCTTCAGTGCTCCCTTCACAGATCCCAAGGATGCCCCAGTTTGGTGGAGAAACTGAAGCAGGGGGTGGCAGAGAGATGATTTGCTGTTCTCCATGGATCTGAACAGCTTCTGAGCTGCTTAAAATAAGCACTTGGAAGGTATCGTGTTCCTGTGGAGGTGAACGGTGAAGGAACCACAAGTTGGAGCGTGGGGAAGGATACGTGACAGAGCTGAGCCCAAGATTTGGGGCAGAGAAGGAGTGGGAATGGGAATGTCCTGAAAGTGTCTGTACTGTGGCAGAGAAGCCAGAAGAAGAGGGTGTTGTGGTCACGCGAAATAAAAAGATGTCTAAAGTGTGCCAGATTTATTGAGTTTTCCTCAAATTCTGCACAGCGGGGTGGCTAAGAAGAAATAGTGATATTTATGAAGAAGAAGAAATAGAGGTTGTATTTATGCTACTCCTTAAAAAACTTTGGAGAAAACATGATTAGTGTTTTCCATAGTGATCTTTAGCTTCTTTTCTTGATATCCTGAATTATGAAATCAGAGCATTTGAATCATGAAAAAGCACAGCATAAAGCACTGGATAATTAAGCTCTTTTGAATTTTAGATTCAGATTGAATATTAGGAAGGAATTCTTTCCTTTGAGGGTGGGGAAGCACTGGCAAAGGTTGCCCAGAGAAGCTGTGGCTCCCCCTGGATCCCTGGAAGTGTTCAAGGCCAGGCTGGCCAGGGCTTGGAGCAACCTGGGATAGTGGAACCCATGGCAGGGGTTGGAATGGGATGGGCTTTAAGGTCCCTTCCTATCCAAACCATTCAGTGGTTCTGTGAAATTATTTGATGCTTATTGTGGTGTTTTATATGTGTGCAGGAGACACAGAGCCTGTCCCTGTGGTAACTTCTGAATCTCACCCGTTTCAGCCGGAGTTTTCAGTGCAGATTTTTCAGATCACAAATGGTTGCTGAGTCCCTGAAAACAAAGGGGACAGAAAATCCTATTATAGGTCCCATGGAGTAAAAGCTGCCACATGTTTGTGAGAGTCCATCAGTGAGTTGACCAGGACACACCAATTATTCCAGTCGACAAGGTGGGGATTGGTCAGAGGTCGGACTCTGCGATCTTGGAGTTCTTTTCCAACCTAAATGATTCTGTGATTATTTTTCACTGAGTTCATCACCCCTCTGCTCCTATCTCTGTCCATCTCCAAGGTCATTCCTCTTTTACAAGTAAATCTTTGGCAGAAGTGATGCCATGGTCTGATCCCAGGGCTCTGGTTTTCCTCCTGCAGCTGCCATCCCAGCTCAGACTCCCGGCACTACGGGAGGGGGTGTGATAGATCTCCACGTGTTCCCTGGATCTATGGGAGCTCCGTGTGTTGGCCTGGTTACGGAGATTTTGTTCGATTGTGTTGGTTTAACTCAGTGGGAGGTTATTTGAGAAGGAAATGAAAGGCTCAATGAACAGTGAATGCTTGAAGAGGTGTTAAGAGAAAATTCCAGGCGTATAAGCTTTAGGTCCTTTTGTTTTAGGGGTTTTTTTTTCGGCTGTCTTTTCAGCCAGCCGGGTTTTGAGCAGTGCAGGAGTAGGTCTGCAAGCACAGAGGAAAGGATAACTCCTGGAGGAGTGAGAGAATCCCAGGGAAGAGGAGTTTGTGCAGAGAGGACTTGGGAGTCAGAAGAGCTACAGATAGAAGGAGAAGAGATATAAGGAAGGTATTTTTTATGGTGAGGGTGGTGAAACACTGGATCCCTCGAAAAATTCAAGGTCACATTGGACAGAGCCCTGAGCAAGTTTATGTCCCTGCCCATGGCAGGGGGGTTGGACACAGAGATCTTTCAAGTCCTCTTCCAACCCAGCCCATTCCATGATTCTGTGCAGAGTTTTACCTGCCTCAGTTGCTGCAGAGGGTGATTTGTGTCAGAGCTGTCTGGTAGCAGGACAGGACTTTACAGCAGGCAGGTTGTTCTCACCACGGGGAGGAGATGCTCTATAAATCAGTTTTATCAGCAAGAAGGGTTTCTGGAAGCCAGAATTCAGCAGGACAGGTCACAGCCTGGGCTGTCACATCCCTGACCTGTGCTGGAGAGGGGAGAACTGCGGGCCGGTGGGGGCGGCCAGGTGGGAATGAGAGCGTTCCAAGAGGCACATAATGCTCTGTGTCACGGTGTTTGGGACAAGCTCTTACACAGACAGAAATGATTAGGAAGCCTGGTCATCTTAAGTGGAAAAGGAAGAGGTTTTGTCCCTTTAGAAACTCTTTTTGTGTCTTTCACTCTACTTGTATTCTTAATTACCTGGACATTGGAACTATTTTGAATGTATTTTTCTAGAAAGGAGTATTTATATAGAAAAAATCTGTTTGTATAAATGGATAAGTGTAAAGTACTACAGAAAGAGAGGACAAGATTGGCTGTTCTGAAATCCAAACTTTCCCATTGAAAGCGATCACGCCAATTTTATTGGAAGCCTGATAGCTGTGAAGTAATGAGAGGGAGATTTGATTGCTGAAACAAATGTAATTTTCACAGCATTAAGATCTGGCCAAAACTTCATTCTGAGGCAGTGAATTTCATTCTTATTAGACAGCTCTGGTCTTCCCCATTTTGCTATAGACACAGACTCGTTACTATTTAGGCCAAGTAGGTGCACGAATATCTCACCTACTTCTCACTGATGTGTAATTTCTGTCCAAGTTACAACAAAGCAGCTGCTTCCAAAACCCGTGATAATTGTGGCTGCTGATTTCTGCATGCTTGGGATCAATATACTGGAAGTGGTGTAAAACTGGAGAGCTCCACTCTGCTTTAAAATATTTGAGAACTGATCTAAACAACGTGGCAGAGGCTGAAAGTGGAAGGCTTTGTTGGAGGAGGTGTTAAAATGAAGTGTTGACATCTTTCTCCACATTTCACGCAGTTCACTTCGCAAAAACAGTCCCTTCTTAATTATCCCTTGGATTTATTCATCTTTCCCAAAGTTTTTTCACATGATTAGTGAAAGGTAGTTGCATGTGCCTGTCTTCTGTTCTCAGCAGGATGCTGGATTGCCCTTGCACTGAGCATCCTTCTGTATCCCTCATAAAATTCTCCAGTTCTTGAACATTCCCTGTTTAACATTTCTGCCTGGGTACGTGTGGGTTTTACAATTAATATCCCAGCTGAAGTATACTGGGAGATCAGATGATAAAAAAGAATGATAAAAGTCTCCTTTCATGAAAATAAATCTTGTGAAACCACGTCTGTAACCTTTAAAGTGAGCAGGAGTACTTCTGGGGAGATGGATTCTGTGAAATTACACTGTTAAGAGACAGAGGGGAGTCTCTCTGTTGGCTTCAGGGCACTAAAACTCAGCCTCTGGTCTTGCCACCATCTAAGAGAGAACCTGATGGGTCAACAGCCAGCACATAATTCCAAGCCCATGGTGTGACAGAGTTGGGCTGGGTTTAGTACAGGATTGTTTTGCCAGGGACTGAACTGAAGCGCTCAGATGGACCCTGAGGGTGGAAATTGGTCCAGCATCTCGTGACAACCCTGAAGTGGTGACTTAGAACCCAAGGGAAGCAGCCAGACCATCCCCAGAGTAGAAGGCAGACCCTGGTTCAGTGCTGGTCGCACTGCAGAGTCTCTGGAGTGGTTTTGCCAGGGCGAGGTTTGGCACGGGAGCAGCATCATGTGGGACCAGCCTTCCTTTATTCAGTGTTGCCGTGTCCCATCTGTGCCAGCTGCTGCCTCGGGTCCTGCCCCCAGAGTTCCCAACCTGGGGCAAGCAGCAGTGAGCGAGGCTGGGGTACAACGGTGCTGCTTTGTCAGCACAGCAGATTTGGGTGAGGTTCAGCCACAGCAGATGTTCCAGGGCAGAGCAGGTGGGAAATACCAAACCTTGCTTTGCTTGAGGAGAGATGTTCTCGCTCTGCTCACCCAGGAGTTTATCAAGAGGAATCACAGAACGTCCTGAGCTGCAAGGGACCCACCAGGAGTCTGATTCCTGGCCCTAAACAGATACCCCAGCAATCCCACCCAGTGCCTGAGAGCATTGTCCAAACACTCCTTGAGCTCTGGCAGCCCTGGGGCTTTTTGAAGTTGCAGGGGAGAAGTCTTATGTGATTTGATGATTCCAAATGGGTCAAAGAGCGTTTGTGCCTTAGCACAGGAGCAAGTCAGGAACAAATTCCACCAGCTCCTCTTCCAGGCTGCAGGGCAGCTTCTGGTGATTGTCCTCCACAGAGGGAAGTGGAAGGAGTGGGTTAATGGACTGGTCCCTTGGCCATCTCCTGAAGAGTTTTCATGCCTTACAAAGGCAGCATATCTTCCAAGGTGGGTGTCTGGTCTAATACTGTAGGATCACAGGCAAGGACATCTTCCACTATCCCAGCTTGCTCCAAGCCCCATCCAACCTGACTTTGGACACTTCCAGGGATGGGGAAGCCACAGCTTCTCTGGGCAACCTGTGCCAGGGCCTCACCACCCTCACAGGGAGGAATTTCTTCATAAAATATCTAATCTAAACCTCCCCCCTTTCAGTTTGTTTATCTGCTGGATTAATGCCCCAAGGAAATGCATCAATTAGACTGAAAAGTGTTCCCATGTCACCTCGTCCCTGATGTCATTTAGGTGAAGAATTGATGGGAACAATAATAGGAGGAGTTTTTAGGCCAAAGTATTGAAAAGCATCATTTGGACTGAGATCAGGGGAAAAAATTGCAGGAATTGAGGTAAATAGTTCTAACAAGAGAAAGAACCACCAGTAGAACTTTCTAGTCTCGTGTGTTGGTGCATTTTCCATTATTCCAGTTAAGTTCCCAGCTCAGCCCAACTCACCAGCTGATGTCCAGGTTCTGCTGTTACCCTTGGCTGTGGGAATTCACAGCTACATTTCTCCTCAGGAGACAAAAACCAAAACAAGGCAGCTCTGTGCTGGTGACAGCATGAACGTGCTCATTGAAAGCTTCATTTAATGTTTATAAACATCAGGGATGACAGAAATGTTTGTAACTTCAGCATTTAGCGATTTTTATTTTTGTTTAATAAAACGCAGTTAAGGCACTTTGAGGCTGCTGAAACAGCGAAGCAAACATTTGTAAGTTTGTAGGAAATCTGTGTCACGCTTCTCAAGTCTATGGCTGTGGGTAGGAGGAGAAGTGTCAACTTATCTCCAGCAACTAAAACATCCTGATTGTATTACATAGAATCAACCTCTCAAATTCATTCCTGCGCGGAGAAACCCAGTCACATAAAATCGGCCAGTTTTGAGGAAGGACTTTGAAGCTTTGTGACCACTGGCATTTGTGTCAAGCCAGGGTTATTTACAGGCTGCTGTGAAGGGGTTTAACTAATCACTGGCAGCATTATCCAGTTTTTCATGCTTGGAGAGAAGAACTATCAAAGCCCTGAGTTTTGAGCGGGGTCGAAGAGGTTTTTCACTTTAAGGCATCGTGCTATGACCTCTGCCAGAGGCAGAACGAGGCAGTGGGTTCATTTTGCATTCAGTATGCAAAAAAAAGCGATATTCAGGAGGTAGAAGCAGAGTCTGGCTGCAAGGGTTGATGCCTGAAGAGGCCTCCTAGAAACAGAGACTAGAAAGGAGTAAGGAAACAAAGGTAGGTATTTATTTGAAAGGCCTTCAAAGGTACCCCTGGGGAGCCAGAGGCCACTGCCAAGATGGACCCCAGGTCACAAGTTCTTCACACTTTTTTAGATTTGGTTCATTTGCATATCAGGGTTAATACTCCAGTTAAAGCTTCAGTTAATGATGTTTCCCCAAGCTTGCCCCTCCCTTTAGAGGCTTTTGGTTTACACTTTTTGGGCCTAGCACGGTCTGGGTGTCCTTGAAGAGCAGGCCCAGAGAGGCTTTGTTATGTCTGCCTAGCACGAGAGACCAGAAGTTAACAGGCTACAAGGAACTTCAGAGTAACACACGAGGCAGTACCGGATTTGAAAAATATGAAAGTTAAAACCTAAGGCATCAGGGTGGAGGTTAAAACATCATCCAGGCGTGTTGGGTTTGTGTTAGGAAAGCCAGAACTCACCTAGGGTTGATGCTTGCAAGGGGGTGTCAAGAACAGCAAGATGTTTTTAAAGGTTGTATGGATGTGGCACTTGGGGACATGGGTTAGTGCTGGGCTTGGCAGTGCTGGGGGAATGGTTGGACTTGATAATCTTGGAGGGCTTTTCCAGCCTGAATGATTCCATGATCCTCTACTCGCATGCTTTGGCCTCTGCCATGAGCAAAGGGGTTTGAGACACAGAGGAACATCAGCAGGCGGATAAGGGTTGGGTCCGGGATCACCTGCAAGTCCATGAGACCTGATGGGTTCCACGGGCACTGAGAGGTGGCTGGTGTCAAAGCAAGGCCGCTCTGAAAATTCATGGAGATGATGGGAAAATGGTAAAATATTGCCCCTGTCGCTGTTTTCCCCACGGATGAGTAGAGAAACAACACGAAGTCCAGGCTCAGGGCTGAATGGACGCGCTTTAATGATCTCTCAGAAGGCTTTTATACATTAGTTCGCAAAGTGTATTAGGTGGCATAAGGTCATTGGTTTTTTGCCATCCACCCCTTAAGGGGATTGGTCAAGTTCTAAGACACCCATCTCTGAATGTTTTTCTAGTTAGAACCATAACAATTCTGCAAAACAACCTGCAGCTGCAAGAAGTTTACAAAACTGTAACATTGTTTTGAGTTACTTGCATGGGAAAGACAGAGCTCTCACAAAAATGCTGCAGAGAGCTGAAGAAATTCTCTGCTAGAGCTTTTTCAGCATCCATATGCCCCCATCTTCCTAAGACTACACAAGGATAATCCAAGGAACCGCAGGGCAGTCAGCTCCGTTCTGACCCCTGAAGGAATCGTGGAGTGAGTCCTCTTGAACAAATTTCTGGGCATGTGCAGGGAAAGAAAGAGTTCCCCAGGAGCAGAGCCCAACTTCCCCTGGCTGCCCCCTCCTGTCAGGGAGTTGTGCAGAGCCAGAAGGTCCCCCCTGAGCCTCCTTTTCTCCAGGCTGAGCCCCTTTCCCAGCTCCCTCAGCTGCTCCTGCTGCTCCAGCCCCTTCCCCAGCTCCATTCCCTTCCCAGCACAAGGGAAGCCACCAGCATCTCAGGCTCTTTAAACAGGAGCCCAACCACAGGAGGGAAGTGTCCTGACCCCCTTCACTGATCATACACAAAATCCCACATCCAGTTTTGTGCCTCACAAGAAGAACTTCTCTGGACCAGAGGGGATTCACCAGCAGGCCGACAGCATGGGGTGTTTTGAGACAAAATGCATTTATATATGCTGTAATATATTTATGTTTTCAATAAGATCTTTCTTGCTGTGATAAAAATGAGGTAGATAATGTGTCTCTGTGTCATGAAGTTCTCATGAGTGGTGCACGTGCAGGGTGCAAAGCCAGAGTAAGAACTGAGCCCGTAGACAACTCCCCCTTCCCAAAATGATGTGAGGGGATTTTTCACTGCGGAGTTCAGGCTGAGAACAAGAAGCATGTGTTCTCCCCGAGCAGAGCTGGCTCTGTTGGCAAAACTGTTACCAAACATCTCACAAAACTGCGCAGTGGGTTGAACTTCCCAGGTTTTACATTTGTAAGGAAAGGCAGTCAAGTATTTTTTTTTTTTCTTCCCCACTAGCAACAGATTGCACCGAATCCGAATTAGGTGGCTGCCATCTGCTTTCACACAGGCTTGGAAAACAGGCCAGCCCTCCTCAGCATGGGTGGGGAGGGTGCTGGGGAGTGTTTACAACTCTGTGTTTACGGGATTTGGGATTAATGTGCTGTTTTCTTTTTCTGAGACAGAGTAAAATTAAATTAGGCTTTGAGCAAAACACTGAGCGCCGCTCGCTTTCAGCACCACAGTGTAATTTAGAAAAATGAGCTGCTCAGATCATTCTCTACCAAAATATTCTGACCTCGCCCAATCCAGTTTGGTAGCATCAGCCTGGGATGTGTATTTTGACATTTTCTCTGCTTTCAGTGCACTATAACAGACTCAGGTGATACATTCTGGAGTCTCAGTGGTGAAGCAGAATCACTCAAATTTTTTGGGGGGAAAAGGAGAACAAGGTTTTATGGACTGTAAGGTTGGATAACTGTGATTTTCAGAGCAGGATGCCCATGTCATCATCCTTGGAAGCGTTAAAAAAATGTGTAGATGTGACGGTTGAGGACATGGTTTAGTGGTGAACACGGTGGTGGTGCTGGGTTGGTGGTTGGACGTGTTGGTCTCAGGCTCTGTGATTCCATGATTTTATGATTCTGTGACTCAGGTATCCCAGAGTCAATAAATCACAGGGTTACTTGACCTTGCCTCTCATCAGGGCAGGCTGTGTCTGGGCCACACAGGTACATCTTCCAATTTTAGTCTTATGTGTTTAAAAAAGTGACAATATGGAAAAATGATATTAACACTGAAGTCAGGGTCAGCCAGGTCCTGGAGCAAACACCTTTGGGAAGACACCAGGGTTTGTACCAGGCTTCTCCTGCCCTGGTGTCCTGCATCCCTGGCAGCCCCTCATTGTTGGGCTTCTGGAGGTGACACCGAGCTACCAGGGGTGAATTTTTGGGTGGTGACCCCTTTCAGTGCAGTCAGCTGAAGGTGTCACTCACTGCAGAGTGCCTTGGGAAGCCAAGGGAAAAACAGGCCTGAATTCCAGTGATGGATAAAGATACTCCTGTGAGGAGCAGTTCCTCGCCTGGTTATTCCACTTGGCTTGGCTGAACCGATTTCCCCTGATTTCATGCACAGGGGCTTGGCTTAAGCTCTTCTCAGCTGTGGGGATGAATCAAAGAGCTCCATGGCAGCAGGTGGGCTGGAGAGAGATTTTGGTACCAGCGAAGGTGCAGACACAGTAAAAGAAATTTTTGGATGTTTCATTTATTTGGCATTTCCGTGCCTGGTTTTAGTGTCTGACGTGACACTGCAGTTCCCAGGTGCTGTTCAGAGGAGAGCAGAGCAGCTCCAGCACACACTGAAAGCAGCATTTGCACAAGGCACGAGACGACAAAACATCTGTACTTGGGTTTGCTTTTGTTTTTAACTTGAAATCTTCAGCTGGATCAGCCTTTCCACTACAGCTCATTTACGCTGCTGTTGGAGGAGTGTAATTTATGCTCATATTTACACTGCCAGGGTGGTTTTAAGTGGGAATTGAGAATCAGACCTTCAATTTTCTGGTGGTTTCTTTGTATTTTGATGACAGATGAACAGCTGGAGATGCAGTAGCCTTTAACCAACCCCCGGAGCATCCCTTCGCTGCTGTTAATTCACAGCAGAGACCTGTTGCGAGTAAGTCATGGGAGGATAAAGCAAAGCAAAGCTCGTTGTGTCTCAGAGCTGCTTTGTTCTTTCGTTTGATAATTATAGTTTTGGTTTTAATTATTTAAGCCGTTGTATTCTGCGTTGTGTCACCCTGGGATTGTGCACTGCTGTGGATGGGACAGCTCAGGAACAGAGAGAGGGATTCCTGCTCAGAACAGACTCGGATTTACTTGTGTGACCTTTGGACACGGAGCAGGGTTGATAAATCTCTGCTGACAAGCAGAGAGGCATCACCACTTGGAATTTGCAAATGTGGAACAGCAGCAATTAGGGAAGAGTGAGTTTGTATTGCCAGAGCTAGGAATTTATTTAAGGGAAGATGGATTCGGTGCGAGGTGTTGATGAAGAACGTTTTGTTTTTGCCCGGTTCCTGAAAAGCGCTTTTTAATAAATTGCTGATCTTTGGAGACCTGTAAGAAATACCACGGATTGCCTTTTATCAGCCTGTAATGTGCTTTCATCACTCCAGAGAAGGATGTGAGAGCGATACTGAGTCGGTCCCTGGAGAAAGGCAGGAGACACCGCTGAGGGCTCCGGAGTTACAGCTGCAGCGAGTCTGTGTTGAAATGGAGCTTAAATTTCCTCGTTAGCACAAATATCCCTCTAACCTTATCACCAAAGTGCTGCTGCTCGTTTCTCACACACAGAATTACTCTTCTGTAATGCTACAAGTAATTTACCTCGGTAATACTGAGTCAAAAACAACTCCTGTCTGAGCTGTTATGATTTATTGCTTCTTGAGGCTCTTAAGATTGAAATGGCTTTTCCAGTCTTGAAACTCCAAAATGCCTAAATATTATACCCTGCATTTACTACGAGGCAAACTCTGTGTGGATTTGATGGCATTGAGATAATCAAGATGAGATGCTGAATGGCCATTTTGCAAACATTTTCTGAGAATAACATCAAAAAGTAACCAGATGTTAAAAGTGTTGTAACCCTGCTGCATTTCTTGGAATCACAGAATGGTTTGGGTTGGAAGGGACGTTTTAAAGCTCGTTTTGTTCCAACCTCCTGCCATGGGCAGGGACACCTTCCACTATCCCAGGTTGTTCCAAGCCCCTGTCAGCTCAGCACACCCTGTGCTTTGCCCACCCTGTGACCTGCCAGCTCTGGGGTTCACCACTGTGCACCCATATTTTATTTTCATATTTCAATTTCTATGGCTGAGTGGAGCTGAACTGGAGTTTGCCTCTGAGGCCAGTTTGTTCCCCTCCTCCTTCCAGTGCCCAGCTTAGCGGGCTTTAAAAACTGCTGACGGTTGTTTTAAGGGCTGATTTTTTGGGTTGGGCCTTTCGAAAGCGCAGCAGGGGGAAGATACTGTTGGAAACCAGGGAACAGAAGGGTTGCTGTGGCTCCAGCCTGGAGGAAGGGGTGCTCCACTGCTGGGGAATAACACTGACACTTTGAGGTGCTTCTCCTGCCCCTCCTGTGAAGGCACTCCAGCCCACTCCGGCAGCACTCGGGCTGTCAGGATGAGGGGTATTATTGGGAGAAAAACGTGAGGAGCTTTGTAACAGGGCTGGGGCCAAAAGTCATGGAATCACAGAATGGTTGGGGTTGGAAGGGACCTTGAAGATCGTCTCATTCCAGCCCCCTGTGATGGGCAGAGACACCTTTCACTAACCCAGGTTGCTCCAAGCCCCGTCCAGCCTGGCCTTGGACTCTTCCAGGGATCCAGGGGCAGCCACAGCTTCTCTGGGCAACCTGTGCCAGATCCTCCCCACCCTCACAGACAACAATTCCTTCCCAGTATCCCATCTATCCCTGCCCTCTTTCAGCTTAAAACCGTTCCCTGTGTCCTGTCCCTCCATCCCTTGTCCCAAGTCCCTCTCCAGCTCTCCTGGAGCCCCTTTAGGCCCTGGAAGGGGCTCTGAGGTCTCCCTGGAGCCTTCTCTTCTCCAGGTGAACACCCCCAGCTCTCCCAGCCTGTCACAGAGCAGCTGCAGCCCTCTGAAGTGACTCGCTTAAATGGTCACTGGAAAACCCGGGATGCTGGGGGAGCAAATGAATGGCAGAACTTTTGTCAGGTGCTTTTGGACCCGCTGTGGGTACACCACAGCAGGGATTTATTTTTCCCACCCAGGTGTAAAAGCAGGAGGTGTGTGAGCACCGATCATTTAGGTGAGCGAATTACAAACACTCCCCTAATTCAGCACATGCTAAAGTAGCCCGAGCCCCTTAAATGCATGGTATTGCTGAGAGTCTTTACGTTTGAGCACACTGCAAAAGCAGTGGGTTCTCTTGTCGAAGAGCCTGAACAAAGGAGGGCAGTTACGTGCTCAGAGCCGCTCCAAGCAGCGAACAAAAATCCCTTGAAGTAGCAGTGAATGGCGTGCCTGGGAAAAGGAGGGCAAGTGCTCTGCCTTTGTGGTCTGCAGCCCTGTCCTCACGAGGTCGGGTCAGGCAAGAGCTGCTGGCGCACGGAGACACCTCAGGTACAGCTTTTTAGAAGGGCACAAAGTGAAAAATGAGCGAGGAGAATGATTCACCCGGCTCTGCCTGGCAAGCAGGACAAGGGCCCTCTGTGTGAGGACAGAGGCAGCTTTGGGTTTGATTTTGGCAACCACAAAAAGGCAAAACAACATCTGGTTGGTGGCTTTGGAGGTCAAAGGCAGCGTGCCTGAGTGTGGCCTCACTCCTCATCCCCAGGCTCTGCTCGTGTTCTGTTGGGGGATTTCCCTGCATCCCACAGAAAACTTGAATATTCCGAGACTCTGGACCGCTTCCATCCCTTGGCATCGTAATGTTGCAACAAGCACCAATTTTCTTGTTTTTCTCCCGTGTAATTGAAGAGTTGAAATCTGTGATGAATATATTAACATTCATTGAATTATAGAACAGATATTTAGCATTTTTCCTGAAGGATCCTAAAATGCTTTGCAGACACTTTCATGTATCACTACACAAATGCAGCCGCTTTTGCTTCATGCTTAGATTTAATTCGAGATGAAGGGAGAGAATTTGCTCTATTATATCACAGAATCCCAGAATGGTTTGGGTTGGAAGGGGCCTTAAAACTCATCTCATTTCAACCCCTTCCATGGCCAGGGACACCTTCCACTATCCCACGTTGCTCCAAACCCCATCCAACCTGGCCTTGGACGCTTCCAGGGATTCAGGAGCAGCCACAGCTTCTCTGGGCAACCTGTGCCCGGGCCTCCCCACCCTCACAGGGCAGAATTTTTTCATACTATCCCATCTAAACCTACACTCTTCACAGTGTTTTTTACAGAAGGACATGTGATGAGTATGAGGAGAGAATTTTGTTGCATAAACCCAGCTTTCAAGTGCACCCAGTGCCCCTCTTACCCTTCTGGTGGCCTCAGGCACAGAGGTGACATCCCATGAGCTTGGCTGTATCCTTGGTCCAGCTGCACCATTGGAATTTGAGGAGGTGCAAGACTAGGTCCACATCTCTTTTTGAACCAGCTGGGTGCCCCACTGTGCGTTGCTGTGGGTTTGCATCCTCCTTTTCTCCTGAAATGAAAAACCCTCAAAATATTCAGGGTGAAAGGTGATAAAATATTCATCTATTCTGAGGCTCGTTAAGGCAGGGGAATTGAGTGTGGGCGCTTCCTCCACTCTCACAGCTCTGTCTCACTCCTGACCCTGAGCCAAGATTCATTGCCATGGGAAGTGCTTTGTGCTCTTCCCTCATGGATGTCGGAGGTGTGAAGAGTCCCTGTAGCTCAGCTCTCCTGGATAGCAGCTCCTGCCTTCCTCCACCTCTTCCTAGGGCTGGCTTTGCCCACTGCTGCTCCTGTTGCTCCAACCCTGAGTAGGGATTGTTAATCAAGGCCGTAATCAGCCTCTTGCAGGTCTTTTGTGTCCCAAACTGCTGCTCCCTGGTTTCCTCTTCCTGGGATTTTTTTTCCTGTCTAGCAAAGCTGCACCCATTCGAAAGCTCCTGTTCCATCTTCCCCTTTCTTTAAGATGTATTTGTGCATTTTTTTTCTCTTTTGTAATCAAAACAATCTCCAAGCCCTGCCAGGATCAGGATCTCTCTGGGTGATTTCAAATGCATTGTGAGACAGACTTGGACCTGAAGAGACCTAACTTGTAATTTGCACTCAGTGGCACAAAAACTGCTTACAGTGTCCATACTGAATGTTAAAGAGGCTGGATTCCAGGCTGGAAAGTGTCAAAACTCACTTTTAGAGGCTTGGAGCTGCTGAAATTGCTCTCTGAGTCCACAGCCATCAGGTGGGTGGCAGCTCTGGAGAGCCTGGCACAGGCTGCCTGGAGAAGCTGTGGCTGCCCTATCCCTGGAAGTGTCCAAGGCCAGGCTGGACAGGGCTTGGAGCAGCCTGGGATAGTGGAAGGTGTCCCTGCCCATGGCAGGAGGTGGGACTGGATGGGCTTTAAGGTCCCTTCCAACCCAAACCATTCTGGGATTCCGTGACTCGTGGCAGAGTGAGCTCCTGGCTGCAATTAAAGGTGGGTGAGACTTAAAAATAACCAGAGGCAGAAGGGCAAAATTCAAGTTTGTGATACCCCAGGAGGTTTGAGATAACCCTTAAGTTTCCTGATGGATGCTGTGTCTCCTGCAGCTCATATGGAATGGTTACAGAGGTGTCCCGGGAGAAGAAGGCCATAAAGGAGCTGGAGCACGGTGCCAGCACCTTGGAGCTGCTCTGCCTCTAGGCTAATAATTCATTAATTTTTAGTATCAAATGTCACTTTTTTTGCAGGCTGCTGCACTTCATGAAAGCTGCCATTGAGCAATCCCAGTTTTCTTCACAGCTCCCAGATTTTGTAAACACTGTCACTACAAAAGGCAGAGCTACTGGAAAGGTTTCTTCCCAAAGTCACTGTGTGGGAGTTAATTAACATTTAAGGACTTGGGCTCATCTCATTGGGGCTGATCTTGTCCGAGTGTGAGACAGGGGCTCAGATCCTGATGGGGTGGTGCTGATGGGTCACTTGAGAGCAGAAATGCTGCTTCGGTATCCTGTGCCTGGGACATGGTGACTTTCAAGAGGGTTTTAAGTGTTCACAACCCTTACTGAGCTTTATTTGGGGACAGTTTGGATGCTTTCATGTCACCATTTCATTGAAGAGCATTGTAATCATTAACATCCAGTTCGGACACCTAAAGGAAGCGTTGCTTTGAGGCTGGAATTTGTGGAGACAGATGGGTGAACTGCTGAAGATAATCAGAGGTCAGCTGGTTAAGCCTTATTTTTTGAATAGCCTTGTTGGGGTTAGAGAGTGCTTTCTTAAAGCGTATTTACTGCATAATCTGTGCAGATGAGTGTAAGAGAGCCTTTGAAGGAATTAGTGAAATTCAGCTGAGACTGCTTTGCATTCAGGCAGTAGAGATCTGCTGAAAAACCCAAATGTCTGAGGGAGCCTCCTCTGGCGACCCTAAAAACACATGTAAACATCCTTTTCCACCTGCCAGACTGATCTGTGACCTCACCGTGCCCTGACAAAGTGGAGTTCTCGTGAAATGTGCTCCAGGTTTTAAGAGGGGGGAGTTAAGATCACTTTTGCTCCAGAAGAGTGATAGGAAAATGCTGACACTCCTCATTTTTTGAAGGAAAAATCCATATGCCACAGCCTTGTGTGAACAAATGTGGTGTCTGGGCCGGATGGGCAGAGTTAGCTGGGCAGTGATGAGTCTGCTCACAGGAAGAATCTTCATCAAAACGTGAAGTGATGGAAGCTGGAGAAATCAGGCTGGAAAAATAGCTATTTATTGGGAGTGTTCCCACAGCTAATGCTCGGATCATGATCCTCTTAATGTGTCGGTGGCGTGGAGTGCAGTGTCCCAGCAGGGCAGCACTTAGAGTCTGTCTGTCTGGAAAGTCCTGTGGCATCTGTGACAGAGCCACAGAGGTGCTGATTTACTCCTTACCTCTGCTGGGTGGGAGCAAATGGCAAATTATTCAGGGCTGGGCGCAGTAGCTTGTGCTGCACTGAGGAAAATCTTCCTTCAGGAAAAGGTTTCAGGTTTTTAGGTTTCAGGACAGGCTTAGAAGGAGCAATTTCACCAGCTGCTGGTGCCTCCGAGGCTTTCTCTCCTCTCTAAAGTGATGTGGGAGAAGGTTTTTTTTCATTCTTCACCTGTGGAAGACTCATAAAACTTAAGGAAGAATTTAAACCATCCTGGTGCAGTTTGGGACAGCTGTGTGGATCTGTGCAAGGGGCTGAATCATCTCCTGAAGAAAGCAAATGGACAGGAAGGATTTAACTTGGCTTTCCTCTAAAAGTGATGCTGCCAGAGGTGCTCAGAAGCGGTGGATGCAGCAGGATCTGTTGGAAGCAGGCAGACCTGCACAGCAGCTGTCCCGTGGCTCGGGGGAAGCTGCACAGTCGTCCCCATTGCTGGCTCCAGAGCAAATCTGACAGTCCTGCCCATGTTTATTTTCCCAACATAAAAATGGACACATCTCCATGGAGCCAGGCTGGGAGCACTGGGGGTGTTCAGCTTGGAAAGAGAAGGATCTGGAGAGACCTCAGAGCCCCTTCCAGTGCCTAAAGAGGCTCCAGGAGAGCTGGAGAGGGACTTGGGACAAGGGATGGAGGGACAGGACACAGGGAATGGCTTAAACTGAAAGAGAGTAGGTTTAGATTAGAGATTTTAGGAAGAAATTCTTCCCTGTGAGGGTGGGGGGGCCCTGGCACAGGTTGCCCAGAGAAGCTGTGGCTGCCCCGATCCCTGGAAGTGTCCAAAGCCCGGCTGGACAGGGCTTGGAGCAAGCTGGGCTAGTGGAAGGTGTCCCTGCCCATGGCAGGGGGTGGAACTGGATGAGCTTTAAGGTCTCTTCCTATCCAAACCATGCTGTGATTCCATGATTCCAGATGTGACAGGAGTCCTGTGGGCACCACTTCATGAACATTCACATTGTTTTAACTTCCAAGAGCGATGTCCCTGCTGAGCACTCCTGAAAAGCTTCAGGAAGCAGAAGCAGAGACTTTGTGCTCAGCCAGAGGAAGACAGAGCACTTGGCATCTGTCATCTCTACACTTTGTCTCAGGGTTTCTGGGCCATTTGTGGCCCTGGTTGTTTCCCCCTGCTGCCAGATTTAAACTCTGCAGCCTCTGGAGCAGTGGATAATCTGGCCTGTGCATGGAGTTACGAGGTCAGGAGGAAACCAGAGCTGCCAGCAGGATTCAAGCAGTTTTTAGCCAGGGATCCTCCAACCTCAGTGTTGTCCTGTTGCAGGAGGTGCATTCCTGTTTTCCCTGGCATCATTTCAGGGACACAAACTGGAGTGGGAGTGGTGAGTTGGTGTCATTGACAGGCACGTTTGTGGAGCACCCCTGTTCTAATAGGGCATCCTGAAGAGCTGTATTCCCCGTGATGTTCTCCAGACAGATTTCTTTATTCTGAATCCTCATAATATGAGTGACCAAAAAATGACAGAAACACCAAGTGCTGGTTTGTGTTTACTGTTTGTTTTCCTGAAATTCCTTGCTGGGATACTGCTGCTGGATCCCGCTCTGAAAAATGCTCTAGTACCAACAGTGAGCAGCGAATTTTGTTCCTTTTAAACTTAATTTAGAAGTTCAAAGGGCTCTCCCTTGACCTCATGAGTTTAGGGGAAGCTCTGTAGATGAGTGTTTGCCTGTTTTCCCTGTCATTGTTCCCAACTCAGGTTTATCAGCAATCTTTCCCAGATTTTCCTTAAAAGCACCAGTGCCCTAGTGTATAATATTCTAGTTAAATCCAGCTGTATTAATGTCTTACCTGATTTCTCATGCACAATTTTGGTACCTAGAAGAGAACAGGAGGACGACCTCCCCGTAAAAGGAGTGGTCGTGCCATGAGAAGAAATAGGAGTACACTTACAATTTCACTTCTGAAGCACCAATCTGTGTTGATGGAATTGGTCTGTTACTGCTCCCCAAGGCACACTTTGAACTTTTAATGGAGCCACTGGACATAAATAAATGCTTTAAGCAGTTTAGCTGGAAGTGTGGATCCTCACCTTTCCCCTTTTCCCTCCTCTGTCTCCATTCCTGCCTCCTGCCTGGCACTGTAATGATTTGAAGGGGTTTGGATCTATTTCCACATGGCTGCCTTGGAGATCTTTTCGACCAACTTCCCTCTGGACTCTCTACAACCATTAAAAGATGTTTGAAATTACTCAACCTCAACAGTGCTTGAAATTGAGCCATGTTCTCTTGTGTCAACAAAGTGCTGCAAGTGCTGATTGTAGAGGCCGGAATAAAGGTTTCCAGCTCTGGTGCTGCTGCCCACAGAATTCCCTTATTAAGTGATGTTTCCCCACCTGGGAGTTCAGATGTGCTGCTCCGGTTGCTTATTTGTCCATCTTCCTTTATTTTATTTAGATTCTATAATCAATGAACAGGTTGAAACAGTTCTGCTGTGAAACTTCCACTCCTGCCATGGGCAGGGACACCTTCCACTATCCCAGGTTGCTCCAAGCCCTGTCCAGCCTGTCCTTGGACACTTCCAGGGATCCAGGGGCAGCCACAGCTTCTCTGGGCACCCTGTGCCAGGGCCTCACCACCTCACAGGGGAGAATTTTCTCCTGATGACCCATCTAAATCTCCTCTGTCTCCCCCTTTGTCCTATCACTTACCAGCCCATGTAAAAAAGTCTCTGTCTCTCGTTCCTTCCCTGCTTGTTTTCCTTTGTGTGCTTGGATGTACTCAGAAATGATTTGGGGAAGAATTAAGGGCTTTGTGGGTTATTGGAAATTTGTGATATTACTTGGAGTCTGAATAATTTCACGGTGCCCTACTTGGCAGTGCTGTGTTTTTCACTGGAGCAGAATGTTTCAGAGGGGGAAGAGTATTTCATCTTCACTCGTGTGTTGCCCATGGAATACATGGGGAAGGAACAGTGAAGTGTAATTTGTCCAGTTTTGGTCTTGGACATGGTGTCTTCCCAGACCTCTGCTCTGGAGCCAGGCTGGGAGAGCTGGGAATGTCCAGCCTGCAGAAGAGAAGGCTCCAGGGAGACCTCAGAGCCCCTTCCGGTGCCTAAAGGGGCTCCAGGAGAGCTGGAGAGAGACTTGGGACAAGGGATGGAGGGACAGGACACAGGGAATGGCTTCCCACTGCCAGAGGGCAGGGAGAGATGAGATACTGGGAAGGAATTCCTGGCTGTGAGGGTGTTGAGGCCCTGGCACAGGTTCCCAGAGAAGCTGTGGCTGCGCCATCCTTGGAAGTGTCCGAGGCCAGGCTGGACGGGGCTTGGAGCAACGTGGGATAGTGGGAGGTGTCCCTGCCCATGGCAGGGGGTGGAATGATGTGATCTTTAGGGTCCCTTCCAGCCCAAACCATTCTATGATGATTCTGTAGCCGTTGATAGGCTGGGTGCTGTCCAGGTCATGAGGACAAATGAGTCAAACTGAAAACCTTTATTTTGGGAACGCTGCGTTTCAGTGGGTGCAGCACAGTCTCTTGTGTCTTTTCTGGCTCAGGGTTTCCTCTTTCCTGCAGCAGCTTTGATACTTTGCAGTAAATGCCTGGTCACAGCCCACTGTCATCTGGTGTCTGAGGGCATCCTTTAAGCAGAGGTGAGGATTGAGTTTATTTTTCAGTTCAGAGTGTCTCTGCACTCGGTGAGCGATGAGCTCTGCTGGTGCTGGATCAGACATCAAAAAAATTCTCTCTCCACTGGTCCCACCTCGCTGTGAGAGCAGCTGATTTCCCTCTGCATCTGAGGTCAAAACAAGCAAAATATTTCAAGGGCCTGTGGTTTCACAGTCAAGTCCTGTGATAGCAGCGGAGCTGCAGATTCCAGAGGGGGTGATTTTGTTGTCTTCCAGTCGGGATATCCCAGGAGCAGGGCTGTGAGTGCCAGACCTAATGAAGCTTGGTGTCCCAGGGCTTGTGTCACAGTCAGCTGCTCTGGGGCCCAGGGGGATTGCAGAGAGTTGGTGGAAGGTTTGTGTGCCTTTTACAGGGCTCTGTTCTGTGCAGATCCTCTGCTGCCCGAGAAGGGAGAGGTTCACACTTCATATCCCCAGGGATGAGCGTAGAGGAGGATCCAGCACCCCCATTCAGCATCAGGGTGAACTTTTGTGGCATTTTAAGCCTTTTTGTTCAATGGGAATTCAGGGCCTAAGAATTTAAGTCGTATGAGTGATGGCTAAGGGAGCTGGGGGGGCTCAGCCTGGACAAAAGGAGGCTCGGGGGGACCTTCTTGCAGAGAGGAGGAGACACCCCAAAGGTTCCTGTTTCTCCTAACACTTTGTTGAGAGAGGAGAGAGACTGGAAATCCCAGAGGATGTGTGGATGTGGGAAGCTGAATGAAAGCGATGTCTAAGGAGGACTGAGAAAAGTGGGTTTCAAGTGAGAACGTGGGAAGGGATGCTGGCTTGGCTTTGTGAGGAGGTTGTAAGTCTTAAATATTCGAGTTCCCAGAAGATGTTTGAGGATAAAATAATAAGGGAAAAGAGCAGCATGGCAAATACCAGGTACCACTGGCTTCTGAGCACATGCCCAGTGTCCCAGAGGAGACGATTCCTGCTGAAAGGGGGGAAGTTTGCAAAAGCTTTAAGAATGGTAAAAAAATTCATTAAAATATTTGCTGAAGGACAATAAGACTCTTCTAATAATTGCAGGGATTCAGGAGAAACTTGTAAATGCAGCTTTGAAAGTCACCAGAAGTATTTAGGAGAGCAAGTCTCAGACCCCTGGAGGTTTGGGCATATCAAACGTTGTCTGTGCTCCAGATCCTGGACGGAGATCCCTACAGGGGTGTGTGTGCATCCCTGCCTAGTTTGGAAACGATCCACATTTCTGATGTGACTGTCACTGTCTAAAAACAGGTTGTAAGGAGCTTGAGGAGCTTAGGTACCTTCTGCTGTGTGACAGTGTCACTTCCTGGTGTGTGAGGATCATGGAATCACAGAATATCCCGAGTTCAGAGGAATCCATCAGGATCATTGATCCAGCTCCTGGCCCTGCACAGACACCCCAACAATCCCACCCTGTGCATCCCTGAGAGCGGTGTCCAAACACTCCTGGAGCTCTGGCAGCCTTGGGGCCGTGCTCATTCCCTGGGGAGCTGTTCCAGTGTCCAGCCTCCCTCCGAGGGGAGAAGGGAAGCTCAGTGGTACCCACAGCTGTGACTTCGTGGCTTCCAAAGAGCTTTGAACACTCCCAGCAGCTGAGTTCCCTCTCTCCCTGTGCCATCCCCGCTTGGAACGTGGCATTCATCTGAAGTATTCATTAAGATGGGGAATTATTTGCATATTATTAGCATTATTACATGGAAATAAAGCTGCTGCTGGTTCTTCCCTCCCTCCATGTATCTTTCATCACCCGCCTTTATAAGGCTTTGAATCCTGTTTGTTGTGTGACAAACTGGGCTGATAAATCTCGTTACTCACTTCAATGGCTGCGAGACTCACTGCACATTACTGAATTTGGTGAATTATGTAATAAATGCATAATTAAAACTAAACTCAGAGCCTCTCATGGAACCTCAGAAAACACCGTCCATGATGAATTATAGAGAAATGTACATGGTTATTAAAATTTAAGCCTAATTATTTGGATTTATTTTCAATCAATATTTAATCCGCTACCTATAAGTTCCTGCAGACCCACAGCAAATCTGTTGTTGTGGCTTTGCTGGAAAGCACAGAAAGTGTCTGTGTGTGTTTGTAGAGTGAGATGTTTGTTTTCATGGGGCTTCACATCTTAATACTTGATTACAGAAAGGGAAACTCCCCTGAGCACAATGTGCTCAAAAATTTTTTCAGCCACAGGAAGTGTCTGCAAGGAGTTGGGTTTTGCCCAAGTCTTTCCCCACTTGATCACATTTGAATATTGCCCTGAGAAGCTTTGGCTGTCCCATCCCTGGAATTGCTCAAGGCCAGATTGGATGGGGTTTGGAACAACCTGGGATAGTGGAAGGTGTCCCTGACCATTGGAACAAAATGACCTTTAAGGTCCCTTCCAACCCAAACCATTCTGTGATTGTGGTTTACTGGAGGAGAATCACAACAACAGGAAATAATTTACTCAAACAAAGCACTGCTTGGTTGTTCACTCACCAAATTGGTATTAAAATAAACTGAAAACCTTTCCCCCAGTGAATTTCTGCCCTCCTGGTTTTTACTTCAAGGCAGCCACTCTGAGGTTTAAACTTGAGATGTGCTAAAAACTTCTTTTCTCTGTGCTTAAAACAGGTTTTAGAGATATTTCCTTGGAAAGAGAAGCAATGTTTTTAAGGCAAACAGCCTGCAAGTTTAATTTTGAAAGGTTTGTCTCTTAAGTAGCAAATTGAATAGAAGGGATTTGATTCCCCTAAATCCCCGATTCTAGAGAAAGCAGCTTGAGATCTCAGTAAGAGAATTAACACACGGGTTAAACTTACAATAAGAAGCAGGACTTGGAAAATGCCTATTCAGATGCCGTTAAGGAAATAATAGGATTAGTTCTTGTCGTGTCAGTGTGGATTCCTGAAACTGGGGGCTGTGCTGACACACAGCCGGGCTGTGTTGCTGGTCTGGCCGTGAAATTGGGGACAATGACAATAAAGATGACTTTTCTTGGCGGCAAATTCCTTTGAATGTTTAAGCCGGTGCTTGTTTACACACACACGGAGCAGGTAATTCAGGATGACAAAGCAGCCCCTAATAATCCCCCTCCCTCCCCAGATCTGCTGTTTGTGGCTGGGGTGATGATAATTGCGGCTGGGTAAGTGGTGAAAAAAAGCGGGAATACACCGTGGCAGCGTGTTTTCAGTTCCTGTAAGCAGATTTTTGTTCATTTCTATCATCTGTTGCAAACATGATGTGGTTTTTTACCTGTTATTTTCATCCGTTTTATCCCAATGTATATCGTTTAATGTATATACATTATACCCATCCTTTAAGATAAAGCATTTTTGTCCTTTTATTTATTTATTTTCACTGTTCATGATAATTCAGAATCCTGCAAAAAAGTGTTATTTTCAGTTCCTCGTGTTTTCCATTCCATAATCATCCATGTGTGTCTTTGTTTTTAGCTTAAACCAAAGAGAACGAAGCATTAAGGCAGAGTTGGGGTTATTTTGACATCACCTGATTCCATCATAGAAGGAGCTGTAGGAGACCAGCGCTCTGGAAAAGTCCCAACAAAATGGTAATGAGTCAAAGAAAGGCTTCTGTTGTGCTGTCACTCTCCTCTTTTTGTCTTCAGACACGACTTCTGCTGCTTTGCAAAGCTTCTCTTTCCTTTTCCGTGGGGTTTCCTCTAGCAAACAGTCCTGGGTATCCCGTAATTCCCCCCAAAAGTGATTTGGGAGCAGCGGGGAGTTTAGGCAGCATTTTACCAAGCCAAAAACTGCATGAGAAGTTGTGGCTGCCCCTGGAAGTGTCCAAGGCCAGGTTGGACGGGGCTTGGAGCAGCCTGGGATAGTGGGAGGTGTCCCTGCCCATGGCAGGGGGTGGCACTGGATGAGCTTTTAAGTCCCTTCCCACCCAAACCATTCCCTGGTTCTATAATTTTGTGTTTCTATGATTCCATGACTAAGAACGAAATAAAGTTTTGTGTAGACAGATAATTGGCAAATGTACCAAATTTCTCAGTAAATGGTCACCAGGTAATTTATAATATATATATAATAATATAATACCACCAGTGGAGGAAACAAGGTGGGCACGTGCTCAGGCTGATATTTCCTGTCCTGTATCAGAGCATTCCCAAGCACTCCTCAAGCTGGAACTTAAGGAAGCAAAAAAAAAAAAAAAAAAAAACCAAACAGCTTTACAGCTTGGTCTCTGACAGAGAGTATTTGCTGTGTTTTGGCACAGGATTTATTTAGGGGGTGTGTGTGAAGCTTGGAGAGAGCTCTCTGCACATTTTGCAGTGGCAGCCGCTGACGCTGCCTCGAGTTGCAGCCAAAGCCGGGCTGGTTTCAGCTCCATGTGTGTTTTAGCTCAGTGTTACTCCATACTGGAGTCATCTTGTAAAGCTGAGTGATCTCACAGATCTGGAGATTAGCAGTGTATTATCTTACTTAGCTTGCAATTCAAGATTTTAAGGAATTAATTTAGAAAAGCTGCACTGAATGCATATGTGTATATGCACGTAATTGTGTCAGGTTACTGTGCCATATATTTTTCTTATCCTCGGGCTGTTCTTGCATGAAATCCTTCGTTCTGCTCTCCCCTGAGCTGTTCCTTTCTTACTCACTAACATGAGTTGCTCTCCTCTTAACAAAAAGTGCTTATCCCTATTATATGTCTTTTAAAATGTGTCCATTTAAATTAATATTTAACAGAGCAGAGACATGTCTGTGGTATAATGTCTCCACTTATGGCTAATCGTTATTTGAGGTGATGGAGCCTCTTTGTACTTAATTTCTTGTGCTTTTTATCCAGCAGAATCATTTGTAGATGGCAGTGTAAGAGCTGATTTACACCTCAAAGTAGACTGTTTCTCCTGGAGCTTTGGGTTTATCCGTTACCAGCATCCTTTTAGCAGCACAGATGGTGCACTGAGCATGGAAGGACCTCACCCCAAACTAGAAATCCCAGTTCCTGTCCCAGTTTAAGGTGTAGTTACCAATCTATTGGCACACCCCTGTACAATTATTTTCTTAAAGGTTTCAGAATGGTTAATTTACACTGCTGGGAATTTTTGTTCCAGCCGACTTCATTTATCCGTTCCGTCATCAAAAGGGTGCTCAGGCACTGGCACAGCTGCCCATGGTGGAATCACCACCCCTGGAGGGATTTAAAAGCCGTGTGGATGTGGCACTCGGGGACATGGGTCAGTGGTGGCCTTGGCAGAGCTGGGGGAACTCGATGACCTGAAAGATTTTTCCAACCTTAATGATTCAGTGAGTCCCAGTGAGGTGCCCAGTCAGAGCTGCTGGTCTGGGCTCCCTCTCAGTCACTGACACTGCCATGTGTCCTCTCCTGGAAATCCTGTCCTTTTGGCTCCAGCTTTGACTGGATACCCACCTCAGACACTGAACCTTGGTGGGATGAACTCCCCCACCCCATCAGGGATCCCTGAACATCCTCTTTTTATTTCACCATTTAAGCTTTAATTGATTGATAATGGTTTAGTTAATACTTGAGCACTTGAGCATTACTATTTATTTAATTTTATTCTTTTCTTTTCTTTTTTTTATGTTTGTTTGTTTTTGTTTTTTAGGTCTGAAGGGTTTTTATGGGTGGTGAGATGTTCCAGTGCTTGGATCAATCTGTTTCATTTAATGTGGGAAGGAGTGGATTTTTTTTTGCTGTTGTTTGGTTGGGTTATTTTAAGTTTCTGGAATTTTACGTCAGCAGAGCTGATCCAGGTATAGAAACTGAGAGTCATGAAAGCACAGAATGGTTTGGGTTGGAGGAAACCTTAAAACCCGTCTCGTTCCACCCCCTGCCATGGGCAGGGACTCCTCCACTATTCCAGGTTGCTCCAAGCCCCGTCCAACCTGGCCTTGGACACTTCCAGGGATGAATGAGATGATTTTTAATGTCTCTTCCAACCCAGGCCATCCTGTGATTCCCTGATTTTCTAAAAGCTCATCAGAAATAGCTCCACTCTCAGGATTTTTAACGTGCTCAGTTCTCCCTCAGCCACTGCTGAAGCCTCTGACGGAGCGAGGCTTTAACTCCCAGCCTGCTGCGTCTCCCGAGTTCAGACATCTCCGCAGAAGATTAAGCAAGTTAGAGAAATTAGCTTTGATCCCTTTCTGCCAGCATAGGATTATTCCACATCACACTGGGTTTGAAGTTCACGCCTAATCCAGTTTTACACGGCCTGGGGGACCGGGCTGCTCCCGGCTCTGTCTGTGCCACGGCCCGCGCTGCAGCCTCTGATTTAGTGGTGATGCCTTTTCCTGGTCTTAAAATCAAGAATCAAACACGGTTAGAAGGGAAAAAGGGGTTTTACCTTGGTATTTATTTTAAGCATCCTTAGGTGCACTATTTTCAAGTCGAATGCACTGAAAATGCACACTGCAATGCACGCTTACGCAAAATCTGGTATCACATTATAGGTTTTACTAATTAGCATATCTATCAAAGATTCTTCAATGAAAGGCTCGAGTGAGCCCCCCTCCCCAAGGAACCTTCCCCTGGATGGTTCTATCTTAGTTTACAACATGTGTTCTGGAGAGGACCTTGGGGTCTGGGGCATTCTGATCTCTAACTATGAAGCTTCTAAGATGTTGAGTCTCCCAGCTTAACAAACAAGTCCAAGAATGTAGGCAAAAAAACCCACTAAGAATACAGAAGTTATAAAAAGGTATAAAAGAGGTATAAAAGAAAAGGCAAAAAATCATCATGGCATCAGTGGCACTTCCTTGATACTGAGATTCAATTTGCATTCCCATTACTGCATCCCATTCCATCCTGTGCCATCCCATAATGGCTCTGCTTCGTGGGACCTGCCTTCCCGAGGCAGATGGATCGTTACCCTCCTCATGCTGTTTTGGGTGCTCACTACATACATCAATAGACATTAATGGATATTTAAACCATGCCCTTGCAAGCAGCTCCGGTGTCTCCTGTGGGGATTTTCAAGCTGTAGGAACACATTTACACACAAAAAGGGTTTGGAGTGTCCAGCCTGGATCGTTGTGCACGGAAACAACTGGTGTGAAACGAGATTCCAGGAGCCACCTGTGCAGAACTGATGCTGATCATGGCAAAGAGGGGGGTCCTGTCCCTGTTTTCCAGAGGTTTAGTGCTCAGTCCTGAGGGATTTTTTATCACGCTACATTTTATTTATGGTATTTGTAACCTTGTGAGTTTTCTTCCTAATAAATGTGTATTTTTAGGGTGAAAAAATCCTTGTCTGTGATCCTTTGAAATGCCTTTTTACAGGCGTTCAGCATCCTGAACATTTTGTCCTCACACACGCCGGGCATGGGGGGTGACGGAGCAGCAGAGCATTCCAGCCAGGAGCTATTTGAAGTCCCCAAAGGATGCATTTAAAAGTGACAGCATGTTTTGCTGGGCTGACAAAAGCTTGGTTTAGCACCTGCATCACTCCCAGGGACCTTTCAGGAAGTGCCTTCTGGAGCAGAAAGCACGGGATAGGTCAGAAACATGGTTTATACACCACAAATGGGGTTTATAGGTAAGAGTTGCAATTTCAAGATTCTGAGGGTGGCTGTGTTTTAGTGGGAAGCTTGAGAGATCCCAGAATGGAATCCTCTGCTCTGTTCCTGCCCTGTGCCTTCCTTTCATACATATTGTAGTAATATTTAATTTTTTTTAAGGAATGCAGTATTTATGGAAGGGAGAGCGTTTTTAACACCCTTGTAGCCTGGTGGCAGAGAATATCCCTGTTTTTCCATGCTGAATTGCTTGGATAGCCCCTGCTGCTGCTGTTTTCTTCACTGGCAGCAGCTCACTCAGAACCCAAATCCATCCCAGTGATATTTAATCATGGAGTCACAGAATCGTTTGGGTTGGAAGAGACCTTAAAAATCATTTCATTCCAACCCCCTGCCATGGACAGGGAACCATCATCCTCCCCCAAAGCTGTCCTTGGCAGAAAAGCACCATTAATCCTGATGGGAACCAGCAATTCCAGGGATTTCCCATCACCCCTGCAGCAGAGGTGTGTTTGGAATTATCCTCCCCCATCCTAACAAGGCTTTGACCGGAGCAGGAGCACCCTCTACAAGAAAAGAAGATGTTTTTAAGCACATCAGCTCTGGAAGGTCGCAGGGCTGTCAGAGTGACTTATCAGCTCTCGTCTGGAAATGGCATTTCTGGAAGGCTGTGGCAGATGCTGCTCTGGCAGTCTGGGCTGAATCCTGCGGAAGGGCTTCAGGAGATCCATCAGATGCCCTACTTAATTTAAAGTGTTTGGAGTTTCTTTTTTTTATTTTTGTTTTGTTCTCATCACTGTAGTATAATTATTTTTACGACTCTTCGGGTATTACCTGCTTTTATAAATCTTTCTATAATTAAATTTACAAATCCGCCTGTGAGCTGGTGATGTGTAAAACCTTGCAAACGGGACCCTTTGTGTGTTAACCTATATTTATGTTACTTTTATTCCTTCTGGCAGTAATCATCCTGGCTCTAGGCCTGGGATTAATCTATAAGATGCTGAACATGCTTGAATTTCTTCCCCCCCATCTCTGTGACAAGCTCATCTTATGCAGAGCAGGGCAATTTTAAAACTGCTTCCTATGAAGTGGTTTCACTGTTACCCCTCTTGAGTGATTCGCAGGAGGAGCCATGGCAGAAGTGAATTGATCCTGGGCCGTGGATATGGGAAGCAGGAATGATTCAGCCTCTGTCAGTTTGGTGCAGGGCTGATTCCGAGCCTGGTGACGCAGCTTTGGCCACCTGGCCAAGGGACTGTCACCGTCACTGCTCTGCAGGACTGGGGGGGGGATAGGCTGGGACAGGGCTGGGGGTGCTTTAAAAGCAGGGCAGGGGCTCCAAAGCCGGTCTGGTGTGGCTGGAACTTCCTTGCCATGGACAACAGGCAGCTGAACAAGAGCCAGGTGTGCCCAGGTGGCCAAAAAGGCCAATGGCCACTGGGTTGTACCAGGAAAAGGGCGTCCAGCAGGGCCAGGGCCGTGCCCATCCACTGTGCTGGGGCACCTCCAGTGCTGGGGGCAGCTCTGGGACCCTCCTGACAAGAGAGACCTTGAGGGGCTGGAGCGTGTCCAGGGAAGGGAACGGAGCTGGGGAAGGGGCTGGAGCAGCAGGAGCGGCTGAGGGAGCTGGGAAAGGGGCTCAGCCTGGAGAAAAGGAGGCTCAGGGGGGACCTTGTGGCTCTGCACAACTCCCTGACAGGAGGGGGCAGCTGCTGAGCTGTCCTTGGGGACTGTCCCCTTGGACACAGGAGGCGTGTCCCAACAGTGGTGGCCTCAACAAGTTCGTGGCTGGAAGCTTCAGCCTTCCTGGATTCCGGGATCGATGCAGCCCTGGACTCTGCTGCTGTGTCAGGAGAGCTGCCATGGGCTGGAGCAAACTTTGCCCACCGGGAATTTTTTCCTTAGAAAACCTTTCTGGAGTCATTGATTTGCAGCGTGTCTGAGCCAAATTTAAGCATGGAGCCACAGAGATCTGAATTTAGCTGTGCTGGCTGTTTTCCCTGGGAGGAGGGATCACAGGGATGGATTTGATTGCCTCGGAAAATTAGTGTTGATTTCAGTGAAGAATATTTTATTACAGTGTTTGCATTGGCATTGTCTTCATAGGATAATGGCTGAGAGTTTCCTGTGTTTCCTGTGCTTGTGTGTATTTAATGATTTAATCTATTCCTTCTGAATACTGGCTTGGACTAAAAAAGAGAAAAAAAAAGGGCTGGCTGCCTACTCTTAATATCCCATCATAAAATAAAATCAGTAATCCCAAAGGTGGAGTTGCAATTAAAAAGAAAGAAAACCAGCATTGAAAAGTATTGAAACTGAATAATCTGGTCTAAAATAGACATTGCCTGTGGTGCTTGCTTCACTTGCTGAGGATGCTGAGGTTGTAGTGCCTTGAAAAACTGGGATGCTCTTCTAGAATCCCAGAATGGTTTGGGTGGGGAGAGACCTTGAAGTTCCTCTCATTCCACCCCCTGCCGTGGGCAGGGCCACCTTCCACTATTCCAGGTTGCCCCAAGCTCCCTGGGGAGCCTGTTCAGTGCCCAAACACCCTCTGGGGAAGAACATTTTCCTGATATCCAGCCCAACCCTCCCCTGACAGCTCCATCCACGTCCTGGTCACAGAGAGCAGAGGTTGGAGCTGCCCCTAATTAGAAATGGAGGATCCAGCGTGGAGATTCCTTTCCCTGTTCTGTTTTACAAATATAAAATGAGGAGTTGACCAAGATATTGGCCTTTAAACCTTGTCTTTCCCTGTGTGGGCTCTCAGAATTCCCCTTCAAGTTCCCTCAGGCACCGTCTCCACACTGGGAAGGTTCTCTTGCCCTGAGGATCCAAACATTTGCTGCACATGTGGGGCCCAGGAGAGCCAGGGAGGCTGTTCAACACCATCAGGCAGCTCAATCCACCTCAGTTTGGGGTCTGGTTTGCTAAATCAGGGCAGGTGAGAGTTGTTGCTGCAGGCTGAGTTGTGTCTGTGTCTCCCATATTCCTGCTGGCTGCTTCCAGTGGGGGTGGGGAGCTCCAGGACAAGGCAGGAGTGCTCCAAGCTGCCCAGCTGGGGGCTTTAACCTGCCTGGAAGTTTTCCCTTGTCTCCCTTCCTGGGTATCACTCCAAGCCACGGGAAGTTTTGGATCAAGAGGAATTACCTTCAGACAGTAATGAAAGAGGCTGTGCTCATAAATGCAGCACTGGAGCTCTTAAACCAGGCTGTGTCTGGCACTGGGGGACAAGTGCAATCTAATAAAGGTATTACAAGCACTCGAGTTTGGGCAATTAAAATGATCATGATGTGCTGCAGCTAACGAGGCTGAGGTGAGGCTTTATGGGGGCCAGGGAGTGCATCCAGGTCCGCCCTGGCACAGAGAAGCTGTGGCTGCCCCTGCATCCCTGGAAATGTCCAAGGCCAGGTTGGACAGGGCTTGGAGCAACCTGGGATAGTGGAAGGTGTCCCTGCCCATGGCAGGGGGTGGGACTGAATGAGATTTGAGGTCCCTTCCAACCCAAACCATTCCGGGATTCTGTTTGCAGAGCTTCTGGTCTGCAGGGGAGGAGAAATAGAGGGGCTGAGAGGAGGGGAGAGTTAAGCATCGCTTTAAGGTTATTGCACATTTTATGTAAGACCTGAGCCTCGATTCATAGAGCCACAGAATGGTCTGGGTGGGAAGGAACCCTAAAGACCATCCAGTCCAACCTCCTGCACGGGCAGGGACACCTTCCACTCTCCCAGGTTGCTCCAGGGAGGAATCCTTCCTTTACAGCAGCATTTTCCTGGGTCAGGAGTAGCAGTCAGGCTGTGTTCCCTCTGAGCAGCTCCCCTTTACGGGAGGAATCCCTGTGACCCACCACTGTCATTTCCTGCCTTCAGAGCTCTCCGTGGGCAGCACAGGGGCTCCTTTATGGCATTGTGTTTACCAAAGCTGCCTGGAAGAGGTTATTTAAACTGCAGTGGTTTGAACTGTGCTCTTGACATAATTTTTCTCCATCTGTAGCTTAAATATCAGCCTCTTCTCTGAACTGAATGACTCTCATGGTTACTCAGATGCTTTCAAGGTGCAGTCGTTCCCTCTGTGAGCACCTGTGACATTTGGAGCTGCCCAGTCTGATTGCTACAGAAATCCAGCATGTTCCAGGCACTGTGTGGGAATCACAGCAGTTATGGGAGCACACGGAGACACTGGGGTCAGGCTGGATCTTCTGTATGAAATTATTTAAATTCGATATTAGAAATAATTTCATCCCTGTGAGGGTGGGGAGGCCCTGGCACAGGTTTCCCAGAGAAGCTGTGGCTGCCCCTGGATCCCTGGAAGTGTCCAAGGCCAGGTTGGACGGGGCTTGGAGAAGCCTGGGATCATGGAAGGTGTCCCTGCCCATGGCAGGGGTGGAATGAGGTGATCTTTAATGTCCCTTCCAGCCCAAACCATTCTATGATTCTATGGGAAATAAGTTGCTTCTCAAACTCCAAATGTGATTATTACACAAATCTTCATTTGATGCAGGAACAGTCCCATTGTGGGGTTCTGTGGCCACAAAAAAAAAGTGCTTTTTGTTTTCAAAAGGAAAAACCCAAACCTGGGGAGAAATCCCCAGGAGTGGCAGCTTTCAGAGTGTCCTGCATTTCTATTTCTTTGTGTGTGGGCAGGAAGATTTCTGTCCACTGAAAAAAGCCAGGCTTTTTCAAATAAATAAATAAACACCAGTTCCTGGGATGAAATTCTCAGAGGCTTCAAAGAGACCCAGCACTACTGGCCAGGGTGGCAGGAGGGAAAAGTTCCTGGTGTCACCTTGTGCAGCCACTTTGAATCTCAGTTCCACAGCTCCAGCCAAGCAGATAAAGACATGAGGGGGTGTGGGACCTGAAACTGGTGAGAAAAACCAACGTGGGCTCTTGCTGCTGAGAGCGGAGAGTTGGGATGCTCAGCTCCTGGAGGAGAGCTCCAAAGTGCTTCTCACAGCTTGGAAACACCTCAGATTCCTTCATTAGAGCACAGAACCAGGGAATTGTTAAAGTTGGAAAAGTCCTCCAAGATCATCCAGTCCAACCATCCCCAGCACTGCCCAGGCCACCACTGACCCATGTCCCCAAGTGCCACATCCACAGGGCTCTTTAATCCCTGCAGGGATGGAGACTCCAGCACTGCCCTGGGCAGCTGTGCCAGGGCTGGACAACCCTTTCCATGAAGTGTTTTTTCCTAAAATCCAATCAAAACTTCCCCAGGCACAGCTTGAGGCCATTCCCTCTCATCCTGTCCCTGTTCCCTGGGAGCAGAGCCTGACCCCCCCCTCCCCAGCTGCCCCCTCCTGTCAGGGAGTTGTGCAGAGCCACAAGGTCCCCCCTGAGCCTCCTTTTCTCCAGGCTGAGCCCCTTTCCCAGCAGTGCTGGATGAGGTGTTGGATTATGTTTGGGTTTTGCAGCCTCCAGCTGAGTTTGCAGGAGTTCCCAGCCTGTGCTCCAGAGCCAGTGCTGGAGCAAGTGCGGCTGCCAGCGAGCTGCCAGGTGGATTTTGGTCCCTGTGGTGCCTTCACTTCCAGGATTTCCTGATTCTGAGGCCTCTGGGGACAATCTCACTCGCTAATGCAATTTGAGAGCCATCACTCAGCAAAACCCTGTGGGAATCCAGCACGGACTCGCTCCCACCTTTGCTGATCCCACTGCTTTTGCTGCAAGGAGAGCTGCTGTGCTCAGGTGTTTGTCCTCGTCTCTGCCCTGCACCAAATGTTTCTTCTCCGTGAGGAAATTCCATCACGTGCGAAGAGCCCCCGGCTGCCCTCACCACCAGCACGCCATCCACGCCTCTGTCCTGCTGTGATCCCAGCAAGTGCTACAGTCCCAAACGAGGCATCTCCACGGCACAGACAGGACAGGCAGGCCAGGGAGCAGCTGAGGAGACCTCCCAGAGCGGGAGCTGTGTGTGGATTGAGGGGTCGAGTAAGGATAGGGAAGAGGCTTGGCCAGGCTGGGATTGTGTTCAGCTCCTCCTACACCCACACGTGGGAGGCTGCTCCAGGGAAAAGCCACTGCAGCCTCCGCTGGCTGCCTGAAGATTTCTCCATGAGCTGCAGTGGGAGCCTGGAGAGGAGGCTTGGATGTGCATCCCTGTGTTTTGGTGGGCTGGGAATTAGATCTGCTGGCTTTGGTGAAACCCCATCCACAAAACATCATCCATGCCCTGAGGAGCTGTGGCTGCCCCATCCCTGGAAGTGTCCAAGACCAGGTTGGACGGAGCTTGGAGCAACCTGGGATAGTGGAAGTTGTCCCTGGCCATGGCAGGGGGTTGAAGCAAAATAATTCATAAAGTCCTTTCCAACTCAAACCATGCCATGGTTCTGTGATGGATTTAGATGGCAGAGCAATGAGGTTTTCAGTGCAAAGCCAGGAACATCCCATGAAAACCACGCACAACCCATTACCTGTGCAGGCTCTCCAGGGTTTTGGGAGCCTCCCAGCGAGGGAGAGACGTGGGGGAAGCGAGTCCCAGGTGGGAGTGTGTTTTTGTACCAACACTGAATTCAAAAGGAGCCGTGAGTGCAGAGACAGCTGAGCGACGGCACAGCCTCCGCTCTCCTTTCACGCCGGGGATTGTTTCCGCTCAAAGGGCTGCTTTGCATTTTTATTTAATATGAATTTCCCCTCTAATGGTGTCACTCGTGACGCTCGGGTACAGCGTGTGATTCTTCACATCTGAGTACAAAAAGCCAAGGCTGGGCATTGTGCTTTCCCGAGTTGGAAATTCCTGCCCTCCTAGTTTTTCCCACATTCCTGGGAGAATCAGCACTGAATAGTGGATAAAATACTTCCCTGGGTCCTGGGACATATGGATCTAGAATTGAGCTACCCACTAACCTCCTGCTACGTTTTGGGGGACAAGATCTGTTGCCTGCCAGATGTTTGTGCTCTGTCTGGCACAGCAGGGCAGTCTGGGTGCTATTTCTGTAGCTGTGTTAAATAACTCTGTCTACAGGGTTTGGAGGTGGGAGGGGAAGGTCTGTCAGGGCCCTTTTAAGTGCGACTTGGTGGTTTATCCGTGTTCGGGTTCATGTAACTCAGGAGATGTTGTGATTCCACAACCTCATGTGTGGCTTCATCCACCCCCAGAGCTGCCTCTCTCCTGTGTCAGGGCAGAGCTCAGGCAGGCTGGGAGAGCTGGGGGGGGTTCACCTGGAGAAGAGAAGGATCCAGGGAGACCTCAGAGCCCCTTCCAGAGCCTAAAGGGGCTCCAGGAGAGCTGGAGAGGGACTTGGGACAAGGGGTGGAGGGACAGGACAAGGCGGAATAGCTTCCCACTGCCAGAGGGCAGGGATAGATGGGATATTGGGAAGGAATTCCTGGCTGTGAGGGTGGGGAGGCCCTGGCACAGGGTGTCCAGAGAAGCTGTGGCTGCCCCTGGATCCCTGGAAGTGTCCAAGGCCAGGTTGGACTTGGAGTAGCCTGGGCTAGTGGAAGGTGTCCCTACCCATGGCAGGCATTTGGAGCTAAATGATTTATAAGGTCCCTTCCAACCCAAACCATTCTGTAATGCCATGATTATTCTTAAATAAACTGTTTTCCATTGCAGGGATACGTTGGCCTTCTCTTAAATAATAAGATTTATTTTAAATGGATATAATACATAAATGTGTGCTGCATCTCAGCGTAACTTCCACATTTTAGGTGGAAACTTTGAAACACTGAAGAACTCCAGTTGTTGACCCTGGCTGTGTTTTATGCCACCCGTTCCCTCCAACCCTTTTCCATTTCCCTGTTTGTGGCGTTCCAAAGCCCAGAGGTGGATATTGGGCAACCAGCTGCCCTGCAGCCTAGGGAACCTTATTTAAAACCCACAGGCCTGGGTTCCATAAACGAGTCCTAAATGAAAACCTTCATTAGGTGAAACCTTCGTTAGGTGATGCCGCTGTGGGTGAACACACCTTCAGTAGAGAAAGGGACTGGCAGAAATTCTCTCCTCCCATCCTGAGGCAGGTATCCCACACCAATTCCAGCCACGACCTTCCTGCTCCCCTGTCCCACTTCACAGCTGGCCTCCAAATGGGAATAACAATGCCTGTGGTGGCTCAGGGCCTGTCACTGTCCCCAGCCTCCTTTGGAGGGTGGATGTCCAAAAGCTCTTGAAGTGCCGGCTTTGTTCCAGCTGCTGTTCCCTCTCTGCTGGCAGCTGCTCTGTCACACAGGCTGGGCAAACAAAGCCAGGACAGCCAGGTGGTGGAAGGGCTCAAAAGCCTCTTTTGTTTGCTTCTCGCCCTTGAAAAGCAAAACGATGTTGTGGAGGAGAGATGGAGCCACGAGAAAGCTCCTTGTGACCTTGGCACCCAGGTGTGGGAAGTTCATCGCACAACCCGCCTTGCCACACTCCCAAACCCTGTGGAGTGGTGCTGCGGTGACCAAAAGGAGGGCGTGAAGAGTCCAGAGCATCTCTCAGAGGTTTTCCAACTCCGCTGGATGCTTGTGAATCACCTCTGTGAGGTGTCCAGCACAGAATCCACAGCACTTGTGCAAACGAGTTACAATGTCTTGAAAAATGAGATGTGCACAAGGAGTTTTGGGGCAAGAAAACTTCAAAGACAGATTGGACAGGGCTTGGAGCAACCTGGGATAGTGGAAGATGTCCCTGCCCGTGGGAACTGGATGATCTTTGAGGTCCCTTCCAACCCAAACCCTTCAGTGATTCTGTGAAGTCTTGGGGTAAGATTGGCAAGGATTGGCCCAATCAAAGAGAAAACTCCAATAAGGTGTTGAGTTTTCGGGCTGCTGGTTGCAATGGGGATGAGGCCCCAAATGAAGACATGGTGTTTTAAACCTCCTGTACAAGGATTTCTGCAGGAAGGATAATAATGGCACAAGCTCAACCGAGTACAAGGCACTCTGAGGCAAACGAACACCCACGGATAGCAGAGAACAAGGAAAGAAAACGAAGGGAGAAAAAAAAACCCAGCTGGGTTGGAGCAGAACTGACTCCTGGAAATACTCCAGGCTTTGGAAATTGGTAGGCTTCTGGTTCTTGATGGATCCCTCATGGAGCTTAACAAAGACTGGAATATAAAGATATGTTAATACCTTTTCTTTGGGAGTCGTTTTGCCTCTGTTGTGGCCTACAGGACTGTGCCCTCAAGCCTAAAAATAGGGATAATTGATGCAATCCTAAATGGAGGGAACACACCAGCTGAGTGCACAGATTATACACCTGTCCCCTCGGCACCTGCAGGCTGGGGGGAGACATGCAAAGAAGATTTATTTTTGAATGCTTCCCCCCGATCATCACAAGTGATGAAACAGCAGTGGGTGGTGTGAGTGGGCAGTGGAAGGATCAGTTTGGGAACCCAGAGGTGCTTTGGGGGTGGATTTCAGGAAGCTGATGCCTTCTCTGGAGGCCAGCCCACAGTTCTGGGCTGCTGTGGGCAGTAACCATCCACAAGGGATGGAGGTGACTTCCCTGTCTGGATTTAAGGTGTCTTGAACCATCTACTGCTGTTTTCTCATTAGAGGTACAGCCAATGCAAGGCTGAAACTCCCTCTGAGTTACCAAATGAAAGGCTGGGATCACATCCTTTCCAAGAGGTGTCCAGCTCTCAGGTGCATCTCCACATTATTCTGTGTCCTCACAGCCTCAGTCTGCTCCAGGGGAAGTTCAGGTTGGCCATCAGGAGGAATTTCTTCATGGAAAGGATGGTCAGGCACTGGAAGGGGCTGCCCAGGGAGGTTTGTAGTCCCCATCCCTGGAGGTGTCCAAGGAAGGCCTGGACGTGGCACTCAGTGCTCTGGGCTGGTGACAAGGTGGAGATTGGTCACAGGTTGGACTCCGTGGTCTGAGAGGTCTTTTCCAACCTGAATAATTCTGGGATTCTGTGAAAGAGGCCATCTCCACCAATATCCTCAGAGTAGGGGTGTCCTTTGTTGCCTGAGAGCCACTGGAATGCCCTTAAATTCTGTGCTGAGGCTTTTACTGAACACAGGATTATTTTTTCTCTTTGATCTGTGCCAATGGGATCAGAGCATGGATGTTGTGATGTAGAAACAACCGTTTGCAAAGAGCCTTCATCGAGGAAGAGGAGTTCTGTAGGGTCCTGCTGGTCACCAGTGCCTGCGTTCAGCTGGGATCTTGGGTACATGGAGGATGTGCAGAGATGTGTCCTGCATGGAGTGACAGGACTGAGAGGAGATTTAGCTGGGATATTGGGAAGGAATTCCCCCCTGTGAGGGTGGGGAGGCCCTGGCACAGGGTGCCCAGAGAAGCTGTGGCTGTCCCTGGATCTCTGGAATTGTCCAAGGCCAGGCTGGATGGGCCTTGGAGCACCCTGGGATAGTGGAAGGTGTCCTGGAAACACAAAAATGAGCATCAGGAGCACTCCTGGCTGCAAAGGGGCCACTGCTCCGTGCCTGGCCCATGCTCTGGCTGGGATGCGGAGCAGCGCTGACCCTTCCAGCCACAAGGCTGGAGATTTTAAAGCTCTTCTGGGGAGAGTCCTCGTGCCCAGAGTAACTGTGTCTTCATTATGTCTGCTGGATGCTGCTGAAAAATTAATAATGCACTTACGGGCCTTGGTTAAGGAGCCTGCTCCGGGCAGGGAGCGAATGTCCCCACTGGTGGGGCCTGGGAACCTGGAGAGCCAAGTGGTGCCTGCTCTTTATCCCCTTTTATTTAGCATCCATATTTAATGCTTTGCCTCTTTCGATGGCTCTGCAAATACGAACGAATTAATTGGGGAGTTACTGCAGTGCACGTAACGAGGAGAGCCTGGCTAATTAGTCAGGGTGGGGTGTGGATGGAGCTCTGTTCGACAAGTGCTCCTGTTCATTCCCTCCTTCCGGTCTAAGTTCTGGTTTCAGCTGCCCTTCACTGATGGGGGAAATCCAAGATTCGGCAAAAATGCCTTCTGAAGGATTTTTCTCAGAAAGGAAAAGCAGAACCTCTATGCTCTAGAAACAGGAGTTACATCGCTGTGTTTAATTTATGGATTTAACTAATTTTAAACTTACTTTCTCGCTGTCTTTTTTTCTTTCTTTCTTTTTTTTTTTTTTTTTTTTTTTTTTTTTTTTGAGCCGGATTCTCTAGATAGCTTTAAAAACCTACCTGGCTGGGAATGTATCTCTAATTAATTGCTTTGCAGCAAATGAGACCATTTAGATAATTTCAACAAATCTTCCATGCACATTTTAGGTCTTAATCTGGTGGTAATGCATTGGGCAGTGCATCACAGTGAGCAAGGTAACTCCACCCCTGTTGGAATAAGGCTTATTCCATAGAAGTGATCAATGAATTTGGAATTTCTGCTCTCTCTGTTACTGCAGTTACTGTGAGGTGTGTTTCTGTTTTGCACCCATGCCCAAGGGACAGTTTTCCAAGAGTCTTCCCCTGTTGGGTCGCTCCTCACTTCTCCCCCTTATCCATCCAAAATCTCCCTTTAGTCTTAGTGGGAACTTCGTGGAGCAGGAAATGAATGCAGGAGGAAATTAGGTTGCTTTTGCTCGGTTTTCCTGAATTTCTGGCCAATAACTCCCTCCAGTCATACAAAAATTGACCCAAATCCTCGGAATTGTCAGAGGTGGGGGCTGAGTTGCCAAGATGGGAGAAAATTCTCAGGAAGGTCTGGGGTGTGTCTCTTTTCACTCCCTGCAGGAAGAACTTCCCTGTGCAGTGACTGAGCACTGGAACAGGCTGCCCAGAGAGGGTGTGGAGTCTCCAGATATTCCAGAACCATCTGGATGCAATCCTGTGCCCTGTGCTCTGGGATGACCCTGCTGGAGCAGGGAGGTTGGACCAGTGACCCACTGTGCTCCCTTCCAGCCTTTACCATCCTTTATCCCCTGGCTTTGCTCTTCCCTAGCTGAAAGGGCCATTTTCCATGATTTTTCTGTATAGTCATCTAACCTGGAGGGTGTTCATGCCCCAAATCTCAGCTGTGATCTCTAAACCCAGGACAGACAAATCTCTAGTCCCATCCTTCTCCTTCCTGCTTCATCTCCCCTCCTGTCATGCCAGCAGCAGGAATTCCTGCCTGACTCTACCCTTTTTGCCCTGAAGACACCACCAACCTCCTCGCTGGGTGTTTTCCCACTGAACACCTCCACTGAGCCCAAGGATACTCCCTTCCCAGCTCTCATCCCAGTCAGTGCATCCCCTCTGGGATGCTGCCTCATCTTGCTGCCTGCAGGGTGATGCTGATGCTCTGTATCCTGCCTGGAATGCCGTGGGGTTGGGTTCATCCTGGGCTCCGAGACGTTTCCACACAGCCCCTGTGGAGGCTGGGGAGATGCTCTGCTGGAGTCTGGGAAGATGCTGTCCTGGAGGCTGGGGAGGTGCTCTGCTGGAATCTGGGGAGATGCTGTCCTGGAGGCTGGGGAGATGCTCTGCTGGAGGCAAACGTGGCCAGCACACATCAGCTGCTCCACGGCTTCATTCCGGCATCGGGCTCGGATAATCCCCTGTGCCTTTAAACGTGATGCACATCAAAGCCAAGCAGAGCAGAGGAATTCCCTCTTCCCGCCTCCCAGCCCGCTCTCCCTCCTTTTCTCGTTTAAATTTTCGGGACTGGAGAGCGGATTGCAGCTGACACAGATTTGTAGCCGTCTCCATGACTACAGAGACGGGCAAGTTGTATGTGGAGCGTGTTCATTGTTAAGTTTCTAATTTCAGTGAGGTCGCTGGATGGTTTTTCTCGTCCTTTTTTTTTTTTCCCCCTCAGCTCTGCGATACCCTGGAGAAGAAGGAGAGCTGTCGGTGCCCCTACTTCTCCAGGCATGCTCCCTTGCTATCCTCGGAGCAAAAGCACTGGGAACCACCCCCCCAGTTTTTAAAGCTTTCTTGTTTTTAACCCCTTCTGCCCATCCCTCTGGGTATTCAGCTCACCTCGGCAATTCCCACTCTCCCTGAGTTCCCTCAGTGCTTTCTGGGATCTCTGCTACCTCCTTCTCGTTCAGCACTGCTGCACAGCCAGTGGGATGCTGTGCAAAGGTGAAGGCATGGAGTGTTGATGACCACTCACGTGAACACCAATAAAGCCACCAAATCCTATCCAAGGATGCAGCATCATCCATGTCTTGCCTGGAGGAGAAGTGGGACACAGCCAGTGGTTTGACAGAGCTGGTGGCATCGCTGGTGTTTCAAAAGTTTTGGACCTGCCAGTTTGACTTCGTCCGTCAGGGGAGGTTTAGATTGGATATTAGGAAAAATTTCTTCACAGAAGAAGTTGCCAAGCACTGAACAGGCTGCTCAGGGAAGTGATGGAGTCACCATCGCTGGAGGTGTTCAAAAAACATGTGGATGTGACACCGGAGGACACAGTGGTGGTGTGGGGTGGGTGGTTGGACTTGATGACCTTAAAGGTCTTTTCTGACCTTAACGATTCCATGATTCTGTGATTCTTTTCTCATCTTGAGAAGAAAAACACACCTGCACACAGACTTGGGGATTTTTTAAAACCTTGGTTTAGAATGAGGTGGAATTTGGTATTCCATGTGAGGATTAATGCTGCTTCCTCCAGAAGTCATCCTCTGATGGGTGGGGGAGGAAGTGTCCCTTGTGCAGATGCTCTGGTGCTCAAGTGACCTTGTTTGTGTTTCCCCACGACTGCAAGGTCTCCCCGCCTCTTCCCAGAAGAAATGATGGAATTCACACAGCCAAGAGGAAAACTTGGGATAGCTGATGGCAGAGCAGCTTGGGAAGAGAAGGCTGTGGGGAGACCTCAATTCAGTACTTAGAGAGGGCTTCTGAAAAAGAGGGAGAGAGTTTTTACATGGGCAGAGAGCGACAGGACAAGGGGGAATGGCTTCAAACTGACAGAGGGGAGTCTTAGGTGAGATTTTAGGAAGCAATTCCCCCCTGTGAGGGTGAGGAGGCCCTGGCACAGGGTGCCCAGAGAAGCTGTGGCTGCCCCTGGATCCCTGGAAGTGTCCAAGGCCAGGCTTGGAGCAACCTGGCCTTGGTGGAAGGTGTCCCTGCCCATGGCAGGGGGTGGAATGAGATGATCTTTAAGGTTCCTTCCAACCAAAACCGTTCCAGGATTTTAGGATATCAGGTCTCTAGTCACAATTTTCCCAGTTTGGCCAAACTTCATGAACAAGGTCAGATCCTATCAGGGACTCAATGTGCTCGGGCTGTTCTTAGTGCCTTGGGTTAAGCTGAGTACAGCAGCCAGTGTTTCTTGCCTTTAAAACTGCAAAAAAAACTCCAAACCATTGGGATGTTTTTCAAACAAACACCACCTTCGTGGCGTCCCTGATGTCCCTTTTCCTTGGCTACAGATGGAAAGCAGGGGAAGAGGAACATTTGAACTGCAGTGCCCTGTGCTGCTCCCGATGCCCGCTGTCAGCAGGTCAGTTTGAGCCTGGCTGGAAGCCCCTGGGTGTGTTAATTGAATTAATCTCCTTCCTATAAAGCACTGAGCTCTTAAGGTCAATGTGCAGTGGAACACAGGGCCGTAATTGAGGTACTCGCTCACTCATGTGCATGCTGGAAGAAAGACTGCTCTGATTGATTCCTCCAGGAAGGAGCTGCCTGACATTTCAGGCCCAGATGGTTTGCTGAGGATGGTCTTCATGCTTTCTAGCTCAGTTTCTGTCATCTGACTCGTTCCGTCTCCTTGTAGCTCCCTTGAAAATGTGGGTTTGAAAATGAAGTATAATTTTTTTTCTCACTGGTGATGAAGACTCACGTCAGTTCCTTACTTCATCTCTGTGTGGAGGGGTGGGTTTTGTGCAGACCAACCTGCTCTGATTTACCCAAGGAAGCAATTTATCCTTCCTTTTTCAGTATCTGCCCATTTTCCTTTGCTTCTGCACCTTTCAAACAGACAGAGAGTTGTTCCCAGGACTTTTCTTAGTGCGGATGAAGAAGCAGTTGACCAGGAGAGATAAAATCCCACCGGGGCAACGAGGAATAAAATTCCTCACTGCTGTTCTGGTTGGGACTGTGCAGGATTTGAAAGACTTTGGGTGGGTTAACCCGAGCAGCAGCACTTGGATGTTCCAGCCTATCACGATTCCTTCTGCCTTTGAAGAAAAAACGTTGTTTCTGGACAGGATGGGTGTGATTTCAGGAGAGCGATTGATGTCACAAGAAGAACGGAAAGGGTGTGGGCATCTGTAGGAAAGCTGGCACTGGTCTAGTGAGGGAAAGGACTCATTCTGCTCCAAGGAGTGAGGAGGAATTGCTCAACCATTGCAGGAGAAACAAAACCACGTTGTGGACGTGGTTTCCAGGAGCCCTGGAAATGGCAGATCCCAAGGGATAACGGAGATCACCACACTCTTGTCTCTGGAGCGGCTCAGAGCTGAGGGTGGATAAAACCTGACTTTCCACCAGCAGAAAGCCACAGATCTTGTCCGTTTTCTGCTGGTTTGTCCTTTTCTCACTGCTTGTAGCCTACAAAAAGGTCATTTTATAAGGACAAATCCCATCCCCAGCCTTAGAGAAGGGCTGTTATTACTCTGAAAACAATAAAATCAGATAATGCCAGACTTTGCAGGAGTCCCTCTGTACAGAGAACTCAAGAGGATTTGCTGTCTCCCTGGGAAAGAAATTACAGGCTGGGGGTTAACTCTTCTGCTTGAGTCATTTTCCAGAGTTGATTTTGGCTTTGCTGTGGAATATCTCATCAGATTTTTTTTGTTTGCCTGCTGACATTTTAATAAAAATATTTTATTTCATGCCTATAGTACTTAAAAAATAATTGGGAGGGAAGGAAAAGGGATAGCTTTTCATCAAGTATCTCATTTTCCTAAGAATCTTTGCTTGGGAAATGCATTTTTTTTCTGAGAAAGCTCATGTGCTCCAGGAGCTGAGGATGAGCACGGCTTCACCAGGAGAGAGAAGCGGGAATGCAGAGGAGTTGTACAAGTTCTGACTCACTCAGAACCAAGAGCAGGAGGTTCCAGCCCTGCTCCAGAGTGGAATCACCAGCACATGCCCCATCCCAGGAAAGCTGCTGAAACCAGGCGCTTTCCCAGAGGCTGCTGCTGCTCTTTTTGCCCATTGGGATCTTCTTGCAGGAGCTGGCACACGCTGTGCTGCAAAAAGCATTTCTATTATGAATTGAATTGGAATTACTGGTTAGAGATGGGAGGTCTTGCACAAAGACCTGATTTATTGGGAATTCACATTAATGGGATTATTTCTGCTGCCCCCCACAAGGCTTAGGTTGGTCTCCAGAACTGGCCTTGGGGCTGCCGTGACCTGGGTGTAGGAAGAAGAGCAGAGAGATGTCAGGTGAGCCTGGCTGGCTTTGAGGAGCAAGGTGTGGAGAAGGTGGAGTTGGGAACATGGACTTGGTTATTCCTGCCAAGGTGCAGGGGCTTGGCTTAGAAACAGCAGGAAACACAAAGGAAAACCCAAATGTGGACTGATCACAAGGTGGAAAATATAGCCTGGAAGGGGAGGAAGGAGGGTCTCTAGACCAGCTTGATCCCATCCAATCTGGGAGACCTTGCTGGAACATGGCTCCTGTTTCTGGTGTTCCTGGCACACCCAGGGTGAGTCCAGGCTGGACTGGGCAGAGTTCAGAGGCAGGTGCAGAGGAGGGGGTTGGGCTAGGTGGCCTTTAAGGTTCCCTTCCCATCCAAACTTCTCCATGAATCTATGATCTATTTCCAAATCATCCCAAATTCATCAGCTGGGGGGGATAATAGAAGGAGTTTGGGGCAGCAGCTGGAAGCATCCTGTGTCGTGGAGCCACCAGCAAGGAGACCTCTGTGTCTTGACCCTGGGGGTCGAGGTGTCCCTGGGCTGGGCCATGGCAAGGAGACCTGGCATTGGTTGATGCCAAAGGTTGAAACCGAGGAACCCAGGGGTCAAATGGCTTTTTAAAATCACACCCTGGATGGCCAAAACCACACCAGGACAGTTGCCACCTCCTTGGCAGTGCTGGGTTAGCAGTTGGACTCGATCTTGGAGGATTTTTCCAACCTAAACAATTCTATAATTCTTTACCAACCCATACAATCATTTCCTGTCTGGGTTCTCCTCCCGAGGTGGATCCACCACTCTCTGCCAGTGGAGCCATTCCCTGTTCCCTGCCCCCAAGCACCACATCCACACTCCTTTAAAACCCCTCCAGGGGTGGTGATTCCACCACTGCCCTGGGCAGCTGTTCCAGTGTCAACAACCTTTTCTGTGAAGAAATTGTTCCAAATACCCAACATAAACCTCCCCTGGCTCAACCTGAGGCCGTTTCCTTTTGTCCTGTCACTTGTTACATGGGAGAAGAGACCGAGCCCCAAACTGAAACACCAAAGAAATTATCTCCTCCAGTCCCTTGGCTTATTACCCTCCCTCTGTCGCAGCTGGATTGGGGGAAAACACAGGAATTTGTGGCAGGTTTTGAGGGAGCTTGGATGACGGTGATCCATCCCATCACTTAGGAGTCGATGGTTTTGCAATGCTCACAGGGCAGTGCCCTCTGCTTTAGAAACACCTCCATGCCCGACTTCCTGGCTGTCTCTGGTGGCACTTCCCACCTGCTTTTGCTTTTCCCAACACTTCAGGGTTGACAGCGCTTCCCCGCCCGGAAAAGATCGCGTGCAGAAAGCACCCGGAGCCTTCCTGCAGGGGCTGTTTGTCTGTCCCTGAGCTCCTTACAGCAGCTGCTGTTGCAAGTTTGGATTCCTAACGTTTTGCCAGGATGCACTGGAGCTTTTCTAGCACCTCAGAGTTAAGGGAATGTGTTTGTGCGATTTCCACGTTGCCCCGTGTGTGTTCACCTAACACGGGGCGGGCACGTGCTCCCAGCTCTTGGAAACATCCCCTGAAACCACAGCCTGCGAGGGGGTGGTGCTGGAGGCTGAAATTTGATTTGGGAGGAGGAGATGCTGTCTGGCTTCTGCACAAGGAAATCCAACCCTTTCCAACCTGAGGATCAGATCAAACACTTGCCAGTCCGCTAAATGCACTAAGTGCTAATTTGGTGGGTTTTTTCATCTGCTTCGTGCACCTAAAATAGGATCCCTCCTCTGGCTATCCTTGGGAAGCCTTCAAGGAGGTTAAAAATACAAATGTGAAAGCTGTAATGATAAATGTCCCCTCAGGATTGACTTGGAGGCTTTCAGATGTGCTGAGGAGCCAGGGCACAGGAGCAGAGCTGGAAGGGGAAGCTCTCGTTGCAGAGCCACCGAGGATGTGAACCAGAAGTTGTGTGATGAAGTATCCAGAGAAATCATGGAATCATAGAATGGTTTGGGTTGGAAGGGACCTTAAAGCTCATCTCATTCCACCCCCTGCCATGGGTTCTGCTTGGAGCCTTGTAGAACAAGCAGCGGATCATCCGTGCGCAGCGTTATTTCGCGGGAAGGAACACAGCGAACTCAAAGCACACAAAGTTGACCCGAGCCAGCTTGAACAGTTCCTAGCCACCCTCAGGGGGTTAGGAGGAGCCTAAGATCCAGATATTGGATATTAGGGGGAAAAAACTCTTCACTGAAAGGGTGCTCAGGCATTGGACCTGCCTGGCCAAATGGTGCAATCACCATCCCTTGGAAATGTTCAAAACCACATGGATGAGGCACGTGGGGACAAGGTTTAATGGTGAATATGGTGGTGCTGAAGGAATGGTTGGACTCCACGATCTTGGAGGACTTGTCCGACCGAAACAGTTCTGTGATTCTGTGATACCTGTGGTCAGCTGACTCTGAGGTTTGAAGTAAGAAATAGCCACTTTAAGTACCCTCAGCCAAGCCCAAGAAGGGGGTTTCAGAAGGACATCCATCATCATTTAAACACAGCAGGAAACAAGGCTTTTCAGTGTTGCTGGCCAAATTGTGCCAGTGGTGTATTCCTTTCCATGTGGAAAGTATTCGTCCCTTGAATCTTTTAAATGGAGGAAGTTTTTGATATCTGGGCAGTGGTTGTTGTTCCCCCTGGGTGCACTCAGAGCCCTCTGCTCACCCTCCTCTTCCAGGCAGGCTGGCATGGATTCAAACTTCCAGGAAAACATGATGTTGGAGCTTTCCTGTGCAGGGCCAGGAGTGGGACTTGATGATCCTTGAGTGTCCCTTCCATTCTGATTTTATCCTATAAAGCCAAATCCTCACTAAACCTCTAAATCTCTTGGCATTAAGGACATTAATATCATAATTTTTGGAAAGACCCCAAGCAAAATGGGTCGTTCTGCAGATAAATTAACTTTTTTTCCCTGTCATATTTCTATGGGATTTAATCATTTATTCCTGCAGGAATGTGTTTGTGGTGCAAGTTAAAGTCGGGTAAAGCCTGGTTCAGTGTGAAACTGTTAAAACTGTTGAAAGAAAAATGTGTTTTACAGCATTATAGATGGTGAATAGCTGGGTGGTCGAGGCTGAGACTCAAGCCTGGTTTTAACTGGGTTTGGCAACAGGAGAAGGAGGAATGATCCAGGTAACAAGTGATAGAGCAAGAGGAAATGCCCTCAAGTTGTGCTGTGGGAGATTTAAGGTGGATATTAGGAGCAATTTCTTCACCAAAAGGGTGGCCAGGCATTGGAACAGGCTGTCCAGGGCAGAAGTGGAGTCCCCACCTCTGGAAGTGTTCAAAATGAGTGGATGTGGCACCTGGGAACATGGTTTAGTGGCGAACACGGTGGTGCTGGTTGATGGTTGGACTCGATGATCTCAGAGGTCTCTTGCACCCTTAATGATTCCATGATCGGCTCAAATGGAAATCCACATTTCAGATCTCTCCCCTCTTCCTATTTCATGCCTCTGGGATAATTAGGGTTTGCAGTGGAGAGGCAGAGACTGGGTCTCCTCCTGCACCAGCATCCTGCTCCCAGAGCAGCCTCACAGAGCCCAGGTTTCAGATACCCTCCAGCTCTGCCACAGATCCAGGCCTGGGGCCTGCAAGAAAGATGAGGACAAACCTTTTATTGGGGCCTGCAGTGGTAGGACAAGGGGTGGTGGTTTTAAACTAAGAGAGGGGATATTTATGTTAAATATAAAGAAGAAATTTTTTATGATGAGGGTGATAAAACACTGGCACAGGTTGCCCAGAGAAGCTGTGGCTGCCCCATCCCTGGAAGTGTCCAAGGGCAACCTGGGATAGTGGAAGGTGTCGCTGCCCATGGCATAGGGGTGGAATTGGATGAGCTTTAATGTCCCTTCCAACCCAAACCATTGTAGGATTTCCTGATTTCCCCTATTTTGCAGTACTTGTGTCTGTCATTTCTTTGAGGGTTGGCATGGCTCAGAGCGGGAACAAACCCTGCCCACGTGTGGCTGCTTTCACCTTCAGCATCCTGTAGGATGCAGGAGTGCCTGTTCATCAGATTTTTCCTGGGAAACTGTGGGCAGGGAGGTGGGCACATGGAGGATGTATCCAGGTGGGAAGTGCAGTAATCATGCAAGGGCATGGACTCCGCACACAAGGTAGAAAAAGTGCAAAGCCTTTATTGCGCACTTGGAATTCCCCTAAATACCAGCACCTAACAGGATATCACATCATATAAACAGGAAAGATGTTCACCTCAGTGTCCCCCAATCACCTGGGGTATTGCACAGATTATTACCTATTATGGTAACAGGTAAACAATACCCTATAAGGTCACAAACTACAATTGTCACTTCCCGTAGATCCAACACTGTCCACAAACCCACAATCCTCTCTCAGCCCATCCCCGGTGACCTGGATGCACTCCCAGGGTCACCTCCAGGTCCAAGAAAGAGGCTCTCTCCGGCCCTCAGGGCCTATCTCTCTTCCAGCATGTAGTGCACCCCAACAGGGAGGGTCTGTCTGTACCAGCAAATTAACCCCAGGACTTGGACTCTGGGGCAGAGTTATCCACAATGCTAGATTTTAGGGTCCTGCACTGTTTGGCCTGGCCATGCTGCCCAGGTGTTGGGTCCTGGCAGGTACAATCTGTGTGTGCAGGCCCAGAGCTCCCCAGGGCCACATCAAACAAACCAACCAGCGAAAGGGCACGAGGCTGAATCCTCCTCTGGGGTCATCCCTGCCACTAAATCCACACCATGATCCCAAACACGGGCTGGGCCCAGACCAACCACCCCTCTCCCAGACAATGTCTGGGCGTGCCTGAGGGTTCAGCAGGGATATTTTCCAGCAGGCTCTGTGCCAGCCTGCTTTGGAGGACGGGAGAGTTTGTCCATATGGATGTGAGCTGTGCCATGCTGCTTTGCCCTCGAAGAACTGGCCCTGACCCATTTTATTTCCTAGCAGGGACGTGGGACTGGAGGCGTTGGATTCGTCAGGCTCCGCAAGCAGAGCTGCCCTTTGCCAGGTGTCTGGAAGTTTTAGGGGCTGTTAATGGGAGAATTAAACCCCACTGGCTGCCCTCCCTTCTCGGGAAACCCGTGATGTAATCCAACATCAGTGTTTTCTGTGCATCCAAGCAGAAACAGCCCCAGATCCAGAGCATTCGCAGTCAGAACAAAGGAGAAACTGAGGCACAGGACTTGTTTGACCTACTAGGATCCCGCAGGATCCAGATGCTGGATCCATCCTCGGGAAATCATCACCAGAGAGGTGCTGTTTGGATGTGGGTGACTGGTTTGGGCAGGGCAGATCAACGCAAAAGCACTGACAGAACCAGGGTGCTGCAAAAACGTGCCAAGGCTCAGAAGGGCTCGTCCCATCCGAGATCATCCCGATCTCCGGCATGTCGCTGTTTTCCCCACGGACGAGTAGAGAAACGACACAGAGTCCAGGCTCAGGGATAGATGGAAGCGCTTTAATGATCTCTCAGAAGGCTTTTATACGTTAGTTCGCAAAGTGTATTAAATGGCATAAGGTAATTGGTTTTTTGCCATCCACCCCCTAAGAGGATTGGTCAAGTTCTAAGACACCCATCTCTGAATGTTTTTCTAGTTAGAACCATAACAATTCTGCAAAACAATCTGCAGCTTCAAGAAGTTTACAAAACTGTAACATTGTTTTGAGTTACTTGCATGGGAAAGACAGAACTCTCACAAAAATGCTGCAGAGAGCTGAAGAAATTCTCTGCTAGAGCTTTTTCAGCATCCATACCGGCACAGGGTAGGATTGCTGGGGTGTCCTGTGCAGGGCCAGGAGCTGGGCACAATGATCCTTGTGGGTCCCTTCCAACTCAGGATATTCCATGGTTCCATGATCCTGCCAGTTCTTCATGGAACTCATTGCTGAAATGGGGAAGTAGATTCTGGCGGTTTACATTACTGGAAAACTCATTAGAATAAGGGAAATTTGAAAAAAACCCCAAACCTACTGTCCATCTCTGGAGATGGAATCATAGAATTATTTAGGTTGGAAACAACCTTTAAGATCACTGAATACAACCATCCCCCAGCACTGCCAAGGCCACCACTGCCCCGTGTCCCCAAATGCCACATCCACACGGCTTTGAAATCCCTGCAGGGATGGGGACTCCAGCACTGCCCTGGGGAGCTGTTCTAGGGTTTGACAACCCTTTCCATGAAGAAATTGTTCCCAATATCCAATTTAAATCTCCCCTGGTGCAACTTGAGGCCATTCCTCTCATCCTGTCCCTGTTCCCTGGGAGCAGAGCCCGACCCCCCCTGGCTGTCCCCTCCTGTCAGGGAGTTGTGCAGAGCCACAAGGTCCCCCCTGAGCCTCCTTTTCTCCAGGCTGAGCCCCTTTCGCAGCTCCCTCAGCCGCTCCTGCTGCTCCAGCCCCTTCCCCAGCTCCGTTCCCTTCTCTGGTAGTACTAAATGTGGAGACTGCTGGAGATTGGGAGAGTTGTGGGAAATTCTCATCCCAACTCATCCTTTCCTTGGGAATCTGTTACTGACCACTGTTGGAGCCAGAAAATGGATGAGTCTGACCCGGCAGAGCAGTTTGTGAGGTCTTACAGGATTTGATCCAACTTTGATTCAAGGGAGTTTGGGTTTGTGACCCCACTTGGGACATCTCATGAGTGTTTGAATGATGGGATAGCACAGCAACTTCCAGTGCACAGCACGGAAAAAGCCAGGCAGGGACTTGGGAGGAGAAGTGTTTGGGCTCCAAGGGACTTAAATATCCCAGAGACAACACTACAGCTGCTGTGTGGCTTCAGAGCAGTGCTGGAAACTCCACCTGGCCACCAAGGTGACACGTTCCATCCCCCAGGACACACCCAGAGAGATGCAGCCTTCACCACAGGGAGCCTGGCTCACACCTGGTATGTTGAATAAAAAAATAAATAAATAAAATAAAATCACCACTTCCTTCAGACTTTCCAGCTTTCTGTGTTAACCAGAATGGCTCTTTTAAACTGGGGATGGATTCCCTGGATGCTCCCAGGATGTACTTGGTGCTCATCTGCATGAGGGGGATGAGCAGCCCTGCTGAATGAATAAAGAGCAGAGCTTTGCTGCTCCAAGTGACGTTGATTTTAATGCAAAATGGCACAAAGTGGAGCAGGAGGAGTTCACCAGCTTTCCAGAAAAGCTTCACCTGGTGGGAGCAGAGGCAGGAGCTGACCTTGAAGGAAACTCAGCTCAGATTTGGGACATCAGTGAGCCACGGGAAAGGCTGCTCAGCATAATGGGAACGGTTTGCAGCGGGGTGTGCACCTGGAAGCACAACTGGATGGGACTGGTTCAGTGGCTGAACAACCCTCTGAGAGGCAGCTGCTGCCGAGCAAAACGAGTCCCTGGACTCACATTTCCACTGATTTCTTCCTGCAGAGAGAGAGGCTGTGGAGCTTCACTCTAGCAGGAGGCATCGGGCTTTTTTTTTGTGCATATCGCAGTGAGAAGACAAAGCACGGGATCCTCTCTCCCCTCTGAGTGGAGGCTGCTGTCACTTCTGTGAGCTTCTGTTCCTACAATCATCCTCCCCTGTCCTGCAGCAGCCTCACAGCTGCCCAAATCATCTGCACCCTCCCTGTGTGTGCCACACGACAGGGATAAACCAGCACGGGGATATTTTCTTCCTCTCTCCATCAATCCAGGAGCATGGCTGCCTCCACCCATCAAAGAGGCATTTTTATTCCCTTGCTCCACGTCACTCCTGAACTGCTCCCAGCCAGAAACTCGCTGCTTGAAGCGGTGTTTGATTTAACCAGAGGCAACTTAACACTGTAGTCATCAGTCAGTTCCTGACACTATCAAGGCCTGGGAGATAAAGGAGCGAATTAAAAGGGAAGGGAATAAAAAAAAAGAGAGAGAGAGAGAAAGAATAATAATAATGAAAAAAAAATCCTGTCCTCTAAGATCTGATTTCACATTAAATGTTTTCATCTTTGGAGTGAGCATTAGCAGCTGATCAGCAGTGTCTGCTCTATTGACTCCCTGGTAACGTGCAGTCGTTCAAAGGGACAGGGAACACCGGCTCCTGCAGGAGATGAAGGGCTGGCAGCTGCCTGGATCTGGCTTTCATGCAGCCTTGCAGCCGACCACGGGCTGCAGGAGAGGCCTGGCTGCCTCTCTGCTGTCAGAGATTAAAAATTGCTGTGCTTGCACGGGCTCTTCTTCCTTGGGCTCCTCAGTGAGAGAAAACTACCGGATAGGGCAGCCTGAGGGGGAAAAGGCTGGCAGGGCTTCCCTTGAGAGGTGTGCCGGGCTTCTGGGGGGACTGTTGGTCAGAGAGAAGATCCCTGGCACTTGGCCAGGGTTTTACACGGCCTGGAACGGGCAGTGGCTGCAGACGGGTCAGCCGGGGCTCCCGAGGAGTTTGCCAGGGCTTTCTGCAGGCAGGAGTCGGGATGGAGCTGTGCCATCTGCCTTAACATTTCTGAGTGTGCCCACCACTATTTTTACAGTCCCACTGGGACACCTGCTCGTGCCTGAGCTGGAATACAAGCCAGGCTTTCCATGGATGTAAAGAAATGCAAATTGAGTGACCTTGGTGGGGCAGCTTTGGTTTACAACAGTTGTGGTTGCCCTGGGCACCAACATCACGGCCACGTGTTGGTCCACAACTGTGGAAACGCTCGGATTGAAGAGGAAACGGCCTCAAGTTGTGCCAGGGGCGATTTAGACGGGATACTAGGAAAGAATTCTTCACTGAAAGAGTGGTCAGGCACTGGAACAAGGCTGCTCAGGGCAGTGGTGGAGTCCCCATCCCTGGAGGGATTTGCAAGTCGTGTGGATGTGGCACCCGGGGACACGGTTTAGTGGTGGATGTGGCACTTGGGGACACAGTTTAGTGGTGGATCTTGGGCTCAGATCTCAGAGGTCTTTTCCAACTTTATCGATCCTGTGATTCCATGATCTCATTCCCACGTGCTGCCACGTGTGCCCAGCAGTGGCCAAGTTGGAAGAAGTCAGGAGAATCCCTTTAGAGGTTCCTTGACGGATGTCTGGCACCTCAAATTTCCTTCTCCTGGGACTCTTGGACTATGCTGGATGAGTTTCCAACACAGCAAACACCTGATTCCTGATTTTATAGAATCCCAGGAACTGAATTTGGGAGAGTTGATTGCAGTTAAGTCTTAAGCCAACTCTACCTGCACTATTCCCCGTTCCTTAAGTCCTATCCCATGAATTCCATAGTCAGAGAAAGCTGTTTCCTCCAGTTGCCTTCAGGACATCGTTGCTGGGTTGCTAAAATTCCTGTTGCCCCCAAACCCTTTTAAGGGTGGAATGGGATGGAAAGGTGGCCCCTGGAGACTCAGCTTAGGTTCCCTGAAGGGCATCACCTGAGGATGTGGCTGTGTCAGAAGCTCAGGGCCCCTGATTTCTGCAACAGAGGCAGCCTCAGCTGTGTGTGCAGATTCCCAAAATGCAGTTGATCCTCCTGCACCCGCTCTTCCAGCGGTGGAGGAAATGGAAGCAGGAATCAGTTAGCGACGCGTCTTTAAAGCTTTGTTTGCATCATTGGGCACTCACGAGCAATGACCTGGCACCTGAGGGGCCAGGACGCTTCGTTATCCCTGCTGGGATTAAACACACCTCTGGAAAAGTGTTCGGTGGCTTTTTGTTTAACATTTCAGTGTAAGATGGATGTGAAATTCCAAACAATGCTGTCTGATAGGTGTTCAGGCTCTTCTGCACTGAGGATATAGCGCTGTCTGAAGGGGGAAGAAGGGAAAAGGAGTTGGTCTCACCTGGAATTTACTCCATCAGTCACTCTGGGCATCCAGACTTAAAAGGGGACTTGCAAAAAAAGATGGAGAGGGACTTTTTACCCAGGCAGTTAGTGACAGGATGGCAGGGATCTGTTTTAAACCAAAAGAGAATAGATTTAGATTGGATATTAGGAAGAAATTCTTCCCTGTAAGGATGGGGAGGCCCTGGCACAGGTTGCCCAGAGAAGCCGTGGCTACCCCTGCATCCCTGGCAGTGTTCAAGGCCAGGCTGGATGGGGCTTGGAGCAGCCTGGGATAGTGGAAGGTGTTGACAGGGGTTGAAATGAGATGATCTTTAAAGTCCCTTCCTACCTGAAAAATTCTGTGGTTCTATGATTTTGTGACATGGTCCTTGGCAAACCATGAAGCCAAAGCTGGAGCTGAATGTTTATGGGGCTTTTTTAAAGATACACCTCATATTCAGGAAAGCTCGGGATCCCTCTAGGAATGGCAGCAGGGATGGGCCCACTTTGCAGCTCCTTGCAGGCACTGCTTTTTCCTGCCTTGTGCCTCTCAGTATTTCCTTGTTGGGAACAGCTTTTGGGTTTGTTCCTCTCCTACCACACATTTTCACCCAGACCCAGCCTGCTCCCTAATAAACCCAGCGTGCTGGCAGCCAATCGCCCGATCCTGCTGAAGAAGTGCCTCTGTTTCTACTCACACGGGCAACTTGATTTGTAAACAGACACTCAAGTGGGTGTTTTTAGCGGTATAGCAGATGGTCAATACAGCTGCCTCCTCTCCCTGCTCTGCGTTCCCTCCCCTCCTCTACAATTACACTTCCTTGCCATTTTTCTCTGTAATGCGGATTCGGTTTAAAAAAAAAAAAATTAAAAGAAAAAGATTACAAGAGGGAGAAAATTGCTCAGTGAATTTCAAGAGGGGAGAAAAAAAAATGGATGGCAACCTCAAATGTTACCTTAAAAGCACTGTGAGAGCAACCCACACATCCTCACTTCGCTTGACTTTTCCCTGCTTGAGTAGCTCTGGATCTCAATGGGACTGCTTGTGTGGGAAGAGCACAACGCTGGGATCGACTTCCCTCACGCACAGGAACTCGTGACTAATGCTGCACCTAAAGTGTTCATTTTCCTCCCTGCTTGGTGGAGTCAGGCTCCAGTGCTTAAGGAGCTGCTTCCCCGAGCTCTGCAGCGGGGCTCAGAGGCAACGTCGGGATGGGGGAATGGTGGGAATCCCTCTCCAAGGGTTTGCTGGCTGTGGCCCAGGAGCGGGGTCGGGGTCTATGCAGGTGTTTTGGCCTTGCTGCTGCACGTCTGCCTTGTGTTAGACTCGTGTTTTCCAAATTCACCTCGCTGCCTTCTGTGGGATCAATGATCAGCCCCAAGCGGGGGTGGGATTGAGCCCCTTCCCTCCCAGGCACTGCCTCCCAGACCAACATCTCTCTCTTCAGAAAGCTCTTCTTACACTCCCTAAATCTGCCCTTTGCTTGCTTTCAAGCTGTCATCTCTGTCTTCCCCGCCCAGCACGGCCCCATAGCGTGGTTGACACCTCCAGGAATCAGCTCTTAACCTTTACAGACACATTAAAGCACTGGAGTGAGACTAATCCAGCGCTAGTCTGGGGGCTGCACTGCCTTAAGCCACTGCTGCAGCTTTGAAAGCAATCCAGCCATCACCTCTCTCTTACAAGAGGCTTGGCTGGGGATCAAAGTCCAGGTGGGGTCATACCGAAGAGTCTTTTTGTCCTTGACAGGTTGTCACTCCCTGCAGTTCATCCCTAAGACCTGGAGGTGCTATCAGTGGAAACAGGAGGGATGTGTCCAGCCTGTCCCAGCCTGGCTCCTCCGTGTGCCTTCTGAGAGAGGATTGTGGCTCAGTTCTTATCCCCACGGCTTGAAATATGCTGGGCTTGGCTGTCAGCTCTCCTGGCCTGACTCTTGAAACCCATTGAGGGTTTCCTGCCTCTTCAGCCCTTTTCCAAGCAGATTGCACTGAGGCACAAGTCATTCCCTGGCCAGGGCAGGGGTGGATTTCCCATCCCTAGAGGGATTTAAAAGTCCTGTGGATGTGGCACTTGGGGACATGGGTCAGTGGTGGCCTTGGCAGTGCTGGGGGAACGGTTGGACTTGATGATCCTAAAGGGTTTTTCCAACCTTAATGGCTTGATGATTCTACGAATCTCTTGAGAAAGCTGTCCAGGAATTTCTCAAGGCAAACTTTCATTTCCCTGCTGGAAAATGCCAGTTCAGCCAAAAAATAAAAAAAAATCCATTTCAAGGAGGGTGCTTATTCCAGTAATCTCTCCAGCAGGAATGATCCCTCTGAACTACTACTCTGGTGATCAGGGAATTATTTAGGGGTTACTATTTACAGGTTTTCCCCCTGTGATTGCTGTCCCCATGGGTGTGATGTGCTCCAGTATCCCATCAAATCACAGAATGGTTTGGGTTGAAAGGGACCTTAAAGACCACCTAGTTTCAACTCCCTGGCTGCCTTTCCATGGCCAGCAGCAATTAGGAAAAAGCTGTGAGAAACGTAAGGGATTTCCAACATTGGAGGCATCCGTGGGCACACAAAAGGATGTGGATGCACAAGGGATTGCACAAGGAATATTTGCATCCCACAACACCCAGGGACTGCCCCTGCCTTGTCCTCACCTGTCCTGCTGATGAGGTCTTGCTGGTGTTTAAAACTGGAGCTTGGCTCCAGATCCAACTGGGAAAACTGCACTGCTTGGGTTAATGGTGCCACTGGAGGGGTTTGTCCAGAAGGACATGACCTTTCCTAGGAATGGGGCTTTCCTGAAGGGGCTGCTCCTCTTCCTGCCCCCAAGGCGAGTTTCTGGCCCAGGGCTCTGCTGCCTTGCTGTTTCCTGGCCGGAGCCTCGTTGTGCAGGGATGGCTGCGGCTCCTTCCCGTGGCCCTGGCTTCCATCCATGGCTATAGGAGGACTCTGTGCAATGGCCAGATCCGCCTGTGCTTCTGTTCCCTGGACCCGAGCCCAGCCCGTTTCCCTCCCTGTCCCTCTTTTCCATGAATGAAGTGGAGGGATTTGGCCGGGAGCCCGAACCCTCCGGGCTTTTATCAATGGGATCAACGGTTTGTCAGATCCGTGAGGATGAGTCACGGCGGGATCCCGTTACTGCTGGTTAATACCCCGCGTGGTGCAGGTCAACCTGCAAGTCAGGGATCTGCCTGGAAGGGGCTTGCTTGGAGCCTCTGGAACACTTCCATGGATGCACTCACACGTGGAGTGACAGGATAAGGGGGAATGAGTTCAGAGTGACAGAGGGTGGGTTTAGATGGGATATTGGGAAGGAATTGGGAGGGTGGGGAGGCCCTGGCATAGGTTTTCCAGAGAAGCTGTGGCTGCCTCTGGATCCCTGGAAGTGTCCAAGGCCAGGGTGGACGGGGCTTGGAGCAACCTGGAGTAGTGGGAGGTGCCCCTGCCATGTCAGGGGGTGGAATGAGATGAGCTTTACCTTCCCTTCCAACCCAGACCCCTCTGTGATTCCATGGTGACACACGTGCTTGCTGGGACAAGGTGGCATCCTGCTCCTCTTCCCGAGGGCAGCCACGCAGGGAATGTGGTCCTTTCTCGGAGGAGGACACAAGGACGTGGGCTCACACAGGGAAGGTCCAAAAAGAGGATGCAGCTGAGCTCTGTGTGGTGCTGCAGCTTTTCCATGGTTGTCTCGGAGATGGGTTGGGATGATGGGCACAGCAGGGAGGGGACATGGTCACCAGCACCAGGGCATGGTTGCTGAGCCACCAGACAGGGTTCCTGTCCCATCAGTAGCTCGCACTGGTGTGATCACACAGCTCTTTTCCCCATGCCCCAAAATTCACTGGCTCCAACTAAGGCATTGCCAATCTCAGGCTCTCCAAGATGCACGCCAGGCCCTCAGAAAGTAAATAAAATTATGATCTTAAAGGTCTTTTCTGACCTAAATGATTCTATAATTCCATGATTCTAAATCCAGGCAAGTAGAGAAAAAGTCATCAGCATTCCATTTTTTCATCATTATTTTTTTTTTCCCTCAGGTGTTAGAGCCTGGAGGAAAACTTTCAAGTCAAACCTCACCTCAGAGACATTTTAAATGCTTCTCTTTGCCTGAGAGGTGCAAAATTCTGTTTCTGAAGTTTTCCTGTTTGATTTTGTGCAGTCTTTCACCACAGGTTTACATTTATTTCCTAAGGAAACCAGACCTACGTAGGGACAGACAGTGGACCCCTCAAAACTTTTAATACTGATTTTTCAGAGGATAAATCCCACAACTTTCACACAACCAGGCAGATGGAAAGCGAAGAGGAACTTCAGGATCCTCAGTGAAAAAAAAAGCAACCCTGGAGCATATTCCCTCTTAAATTCCAGCCAAACCACCCGTTAGAGAGGCTTTTTGAGTGCCACAGCGTTGGGTAAATCTTTCCTTGGAGTTTGTGCTCTACTGGACACTGGAGAATCCACCACCCCTTGGAAACCAACCTTGCTTTGCTCTTCTACTCACAGAGCAATTTGATTTCTTATCTGCCTCGTAGTGTGGAGAGAGATCCGGGTGTGATTTCATGTTGGAGCACATAAAGGAAAACTTTGGGAGACAAATGGGAAAAGCAGGGGTTTCTGCAAGAACTGGGATTTGAGCCTCAGTCCTCCACACCTTCGGCCACCAGGCTCATCCTGGGCTGGCCTGAGCTTCCTCCTAATTTAACACCTGAGGAGGCTGATTTCTATGAGCCCATCTCCCCTTTGCCACAGGAACATTCACACAGGGCTGAAAAACCCTTTCTTCCTTCTCATCCATGAATTCCCATCACCCCTCAAACAACCTCCACCAGCCTGCACCCCATCCCTGCCCCAAACCCCCAGCAAGGGGTTGGTGGGATGGTGGAGGTCCTGAACTTCGGCCTTGTCCCTCCAAATGTCCCCTGAGCTCTTGGGAATGACCCAGAGCAGTGATTGCACTTCCAGCTCCTAATCCAGAGCGTCTGTTTCCCTCCCCCCGGGTGCAGTGGGATTGCTGGAGCTTCCCACAGCCCTTCCAGCCAGCACCAGCCTCCCCCCCCCCTGCCAGCCCCGTTCCCTCCCACTCCCGCTTTCCCCCGGTGCCTGCTTAGACCCATTAAGTTTTTAATCTGGCTCGTGTTTACAGTCTCCACTTACTGCTGCTCCATTCTTATTTTCTCCTGTTTAATTCCTGCTCCCCACTGGTGATTCAGCAGCAGGAAGGCAAAGAGTCCCTCTAGGCCTTAGGGTTTTGCCTTTGGGGAGTTTTTTGGAGCGTTTCCTGAAAGGTTCACCCTGGCTGGGGTCTCATGTGTTGCCTGTGGGGCTGGACCTGTGTCCCCACAGCAGGAATGGGCTGATGGGTGGCGCAGGAAGACTTTCCTGGGAAGGTCTCATCCCAGTTGTCCCACTGGCATCTTCTCCTGGCTGAACACCCATGGCAGGAGCGTGGTCGAAGTTTCCAAGAGTGGAGGCTGCAATCACCTGCCAACCACTCTGCTCAGAGGTCCCATTTTGGGCAGGTCTGAGAGGGCTTGGGAGGGGCAGAAGGACCCCGTGACCCCATGTCCCACAGGGGTGCAGGAGGTACAGGGTCCTTGAGGTGCAAATCCTTGCTGGATCAGGAGCTGGAGGAGTGTTTGCAGTGTGGGCAGCCCCAGGACAAGACCTCAGGACCTCAGAGAAGAGGCTCTGGATAATTTACATCTGTAGATGTTGCTTTTTCCTAGTTTTTCCCCAGGTGCCAAATGCCACCTGAGATGCCCTCAGGCTGTGCCCTGACTGCCGCTCCAGGAGGTCAAATGTGCTCAGTTCAGGGTTGAACCCAATAAAACTCTGCCCATGTTTTCATTTCAGTGGGAGAAACCTCCTCCACCCTGCCAAACTGCTCTGCTTTTCCCCACCTCCAGCTCAGCACCCGCACTGGAATGCCGTGTGTGTGTCGCACCATCCACACAGATGGGACGACCAAAGGATTCATCATTCCTGGCTGATCCAGCAGGAAACTGAGTCACAGGCAGGTGACAGCAGAGACCAGCATCCTACAGGCCTGTTTTGTTGGATTAAGCTGTACAAGGGGCTATGCCAACAGGTGACAGCAGGAGTGGTGCAATCCCTGTCCCTGTTTCCTTCACTGGTGCAGACAAAGCCTTTCTGTCCCACCCCTGCCTCTGCTGCATCCTCTGTATTTCTGGTATCTTTCTTTCCAACAACTCCCAGCCCTGCCCAGGCATTTACCCAGCAGAAAATATGACTTTTAATTACTATTTTTTATGACTTCCTTTTCATAATTGCACTGGAGGATCTCTGCTGTTCTGCTTTAATCTGCATCCTGAGAAATCACTTTCTCAGGCACGATCCACTGGATGGGAAAGGGAAATAAGGATTTCAAAGTGCAGCCATGGGCTTGTTGGCAGCAGAGAAATGTGGGATCCACTGTAGTTTTATCCCAGAATGGTTTGGGTGTGAAGGGACCTTAAAGTCCATCTCATTCCACCCCCTGCCATGGGCAGGGACACCTCCCACTATCCCAGGTTGCTCCAAGCCCTGTCCAGCCTGGCCTTGGACACTTCCAGGGATCCAGGAGCAGCCACAGCTTCTCTGGGCACCCTGTGCCAGGGCCTGCCCACCCTCACAGGGAAGAATTTCTTCCTAAGAGCTAATCTAAATCTCCCCTCTTTTAGTTTAAAAACCATTCCCCCATGTCCTTTCCCTATCTGCCTGAGGATCTCCTCCCAAAAACTCTGGCAAAGCCCTGCAGACCCCCCTGGCCTGACTGTTCCCCACCCAGCTGTTGATGTTTCCACAATATCCCATACTTCGGTGCATGAAGAGGCATTAATTGGGTTGAAATATCAGTGTTAAGACTTTTAACACCCTTTAACATCCCCTCCCTCCACCCCACCACTTCTTAGCGTCCCTGTCATGATCACTGATCAGGATCTGGGGTTGTTCAGTGTCTGCCGTGCATGGAGGGGGATCATTCAACAGGAAAACCTCCAGACAGTGCCAGCATTTATTCCTCAACATGAACCAGTGGAAGCCAAGCGGATTTTTCGTAGGGCCAGGGCTGCTCAGGGCGGGGGTGAGGAACAACTTGAGAATGGAAGAGTTTGTGGGTTTGGTCTTTAAAAGCTGCTCAGCCCTCAGGCCTGGTGCCCTGGGGGAAAGAGGAGATTTGGGCGCTGTAGACACTGAAGGGATGCATGGCTGTCCCTGCTTTTAGAGGGAAGTGGTACAGGACAAGTTCATGGACACCTCAGCTCTGGGATGTGGATGAGGTCTGCTGCTTAGACCAAAGTATCTCAAAGAGGACACTGAGGCCACCAAAGAACCTTCTGTCAGCAGTGGGGACACCTCCAGTCATCCCGCCCATGAGAGGTGTCCGAGACGCACCTTTGGAGGTGCCCATGGCTGCAGGTGATGTCTCAGGTGACCAAGTGAGTTACCTGAGGGGCTCCTGGCACAGTGGCATTATCCAGACAGCAAAGCCAGTTCTTTACAAAAAGCCACAAGATTCAATCCTCAATCCCTGTCCTGTCCTGGGCATCCCACAGAGAGTTGCCCAGAGAAGCTGCGGCTGCCTCATCCCTGGAAATGTTCAAGGGTGGGTTGGACGGGGCTTGGAGCAACCTGGGACAGTGGAAGGTGTGACTGGAACCCCCTTCCAACCCAAACCATTCTGTGATTCTGTGTTAACCCAGCATGACCTACATGGAACTGGGACAAACAGCCAGCCAGGCACCTCCTGGGGTGGATATTCCCACCATAAGGACACGGGGCTGGGAGAGTGGGAGCTGTGTGGTGAATCACAAAGCTCCACCACACAACCAGCTCCAAACCCTGCAAGAGAGGCTCCTTCTCACAGCAGAACCCCCGAGCCATCAGATTTCCTTTAGACTAAAGCAGTGTGTAATATATAATTGATAATGGTTATTCCTGGTGCACTCCTTGTAATGAAATTTTAATGCTGGGGACAGCTCAGCGTGTGCGTGTGTGTGTGTGTAATGTAGAGCTGGGTCCTCGTGCTGTTAAACACAGCTCCCCAGCCTTTGTTCTGGCAGCTGGAATCTCAGCTGGCTCCTCAATGTCAAGGAGGACAACCCCACATTCAGCTGGTGCCAGAATTCCCCCCAAAACCAAGAGTCCAGAGCTTGGAGTGGGCGCTGTTCCCGAGAATTAAAACACGACTCGGCATGATACCCAAGAGCTGCCCCTGCCAGTCCCTTCCTGGGTATTTGGCTGCCTGTAAATACCATTTCCATCACCTTTAAGCCCCATCAGGAAGATCTCGCCCCACAGAAAGCTGCCTTTCAGTGAGCAGAGCTGCCTTTCTCTTTGTCACTGATAAAAGCGTCTGGAAAACAAATTCCAGCAGTGACTGGGCAATGCCTTTTCCTTTTTTTTTTTTCCAGAGGGGTAATTACCTCCCTCTCCCGTAGTCTGAGGTTCACACTGGGCTGTGTTTTCCCCTCCACTGGTTCATTTCTATGGGTTGGGGCAGGCAGCAGTGTGTGGAACTCCCTCCTTGCTCATGGCCAGTCCTAAGTCCTGGAAAGCGGAGGGATCTTGCCTCAAGAGGAGGTTTGCCCAGATTCATGGGAATGAGGAAAACAAGTCATCATTCCCTTCTCTTTTCTACCCATTGTGATACTGGTGAGGGTGTAAGACTAGAACCAAAAGGAACAACCCATCAGCTGGACAATCTGATCTAGTTGGAGATGTCCCTGCTCATACCAGGGGTTTGGACTGGGTGACCTTTAAAGGTCCCTTCCGACCCAGACTGTTCCACGATTCTCTGGTCAGTGTTGGCTCTGTGGAGCAGCTGGCCCTGGGTCCGTTTTGGGATTTACGTTGTGGGACAATTTGGAACAGCACTGGGATGTGGAGAAGACCTGCAAGAATTTGGATGGTTTTTGATTGTTTTCCTGTGCTCCAGGTTACAGAGATACCAAGTTTACCAACCCTTATCAGCACAACTAAGCCAGTTGTGATTATTTTGGGGAGTTGGGTTGGATATCAGGAAAAGGTTCTTCCCCCAGAGGGTGCTGGACACTGGAAAAGCTCCCCAGGGAATGGGCACAGCCCCAAGGCTGCCAGAGCTCCAGGAGTGTTTGGACAACGCTCTCAGGGATGCACAGGGTGGGATTGTTGGGGTGTCTGTGCAGGGCCAGAAGCTGGACTGGATGATCCTGGTGGGTCCCTTCCAGCTCAGGATATTCTGTGATTTTATGATTCCACATGGTTCCTGCCCTTTATTCCCACCCTGTGGCCGCTTTCCTGGGCACAGCCCTTGCTCACTGCAAACACTCCGAGCAGTGTCTGGGTCTCTACAAGGTGGCTTCGTGTCCTTGGTGGCTGTTCAGCCAGAATAACCAGTGTTTGAGTCCATCCCCTGGGGCAGAGGACAAGCAGCTGAGAGGGTTCTGTGAGTCACCCTCTCAGTTCAGTCACTGATGGAAGTCGCTGTTGCTGCTCTGGGCACTTGATGCGACATCACCGGGGCGTGGATGAATGAAGAGCACTGCCAGATGGACTCAGGTTTGCCCAGGCCCTGCCAGGGCTGGGTGATTGATTATTGTGAGTGGGAAACGGAACAAAGTCGGGACATAAGGGCTGGGATTGAACCTTCTCCACCTTTACATTTCCACCACCATCCCAGACCCTTTCCAGCCCTGACCAACTCAGACTTACCTAAACCATCTCTGGCTCAGCTCAGGAGTTGGCATGGACTGGGGACCAACCCCAACAGGTGGCTGGGATGCAGCCACTGTTCTCAGGAGGGTGGGAAGGGTTAATGGTGCGAGCATAGCTAGGTCTCAGGGATGGAGATCAGGCTCCAGCATGGATTTATTGGGGAGGTGTAACCTCAGCATCAGGCTGGGAGAGCTGGGGGTGTTCACCTGGAGAAGAGAAGGCTCCAGTGAGACCTCAGAGCCCCTTGCAGTGCCTGAAGGGGCTCCAGGAGAGCTGGAGAGGGACTTGCGCCAAGGGATGGAGGGACAGGACACAGGGAATGGCTTCCCACTGCCAGAGGGCAGGGATAGATGGGATATTGGGAAGGAATTGTTCCCTGTGAGGGTGGGGAGGGACTGGGCTGGAATTCCCAGAGAAGCTGTGGCTGCCCCTGGATCCCTGGAAGTGTCCAAGGCCAGGCTGGATGGGGCTTGGAGCAATGTGGGATAGTGGAAGGTGTCCCTGCCCATGGCGGGGGGTGGAACGAGTTGAGCTTTAAGGTCCCTTCCAACCCAAACCATTCTGGGACTCTTTGATTCCGTGGTCAGCTCTGACTCTGAGCACCCTGAGCGTTTTCCCCTTTGCCTTTCCTGCATCCCAACCACCCTCAGCACCCACCTCTTGCAATGACCATTCCCAGGAGCTGCATCAAAGGGACAATCCCCGCTCCAGGATCCAACTGCGGTTTGGAGCTCCCTCCAAGCACCCAGCCCGAGGGTGTTGGCTTGGTGGTGAACCTGCTGAACCCCACGTGGGGTGCACAGGCACCACGGGCTGTGTGTGGTGCTGGGGTGGGTGAGCGCTGCACAGGAGACGCTGGTGTGAGCCAAGCGTTGTCACGGAAACCGGAGAGTTGGCGCGGAGGCGGAGAGGGGATGCCGAGAGTGCGGAGGATTCTTGGAGGCGGGGGGGGGCTGAGGGGCTCTCCCATCATCTCTCCATGCAGAGATTCCCCCAAGGAAGAGACATCTCCCTGCTGCTTTCAGGAGCTTGCTGGCTCGGCTGCTCCTCGCTGGAGCTGATGGATTTGTCTGCACTGTTCCTTCTCCGAGTCAAACCTTTCCTCCCTGTACCGCCGAAGAAAGAGAGGGAGAACAAAAAAGAGCGGGAAACTGAGGAAGGAAAGAAAAGGAAGAATAAAAAGGAGCAAGAAATTGAGGAAGGAAAGAGGATCCAGAGGTGTATGGAGGAGTAACGCTGAATTCCCACTGTGCCCATCCCCGCGATTCTTGAGTGGCAGGGTGGCACTGGAAGGCACCAGTGTAGCATCATCCGTCACCCCCTGGGTGTTCCAAGGCAAACACAGCCACCCCTCCCTCTGCCTTCCCCAAAAAACAGCCTGGTCCCCTCCTTGCCCCTCCTCAGGGAGCTCTGAGAGGTGGGGACACCATGGAGGTGACGCAGGACCACGGCCATGGCGGGCAGGGCACAGTCCTGGGGTACGTGTGGGGGTCTCCATCACTTTTCCATCCTTCTCTGTGGCTCTGTTGACCACTGGAATGTTTGATTTGCCCCAAGGAGACTCCAGGGAGGTCACTAAAGGCCATGTCTGGCTGTGATTCCGGGGTGACAGTGGCACGGAGCAGAGGTTCACGTGTGGACATTGGGGCGTGCAGAGGGAATTCTCCGTTGCATCCATGGTGCGACCCTGGGAACAGGACTCTGGGGCATCCTCAGGGCTCTGCTCACTCCCAGGTCCAGACCTGGGCTAGTATGAGCTGTGCCAAGGACTGTTTCAGCAGTTTGGGATGGCGTGGTCAGGTCCTACTGGCGTGGCAGTAACTCGGGACTGGCTCTTTCCACATGGCTGAGGTGGAGGGTGAGGCTCCTCAGCGAGACCCCACCCCATGGCCAAGCTTCTCTAGACCTTCCCATACCTACACTGCCTTGCTGAGGATGTTCCCATCGCTTTCCATGCATTTTTGGGGGCAGGGCACTGAAATCTGCAAGTGGGTCTGTGAGGAGCAGGAGGTGAAGTGAGGGAATTGCATTTCCTAGGAGAGCGGATGGAGGAAATGAAGTTCTGTGATCTTATTCCTTAACAGTGAAAGTCCTCACAGCAGGGGCTGGGTGACAAGAAGGTGCTCTGGGCAGTGGGACATTTACTGCTGCTCCACAAAAAGGAGCACAAGGTCTGATTTGTGGGTTCAGCTCAGAATTTTGGCCAACTCAAGGAATGAATCCCCATCTGGGTTTGGGATGGGTGTTCCCTGTGAGGGTAGTGAGGCCCTGGCACAGGTTGCCCAGAGAAGCTGTGGCTGCCCCTGGATCCCTGGAAGTGTCCAAGGCCAGATTGGAGCAACCTGGGACAGTGGAAGGTGTCCCTGCCCATGGCAGGGGGTGGAACCAGCTGATCTTTAAGGTCCCTTCCCACCCAAACCATTGCGGGATTTCAGGGTGTCAGGAGTCAAGAGCGCAGCCAAGAGAGAGCCACAGCAGCCCCAGCTTGGAAAACACATCCATGGCTGAAAACGTCCCTCCACTGGGACTTCCAATCAGTCTCTAAACACAGTGGAAATCACAGGCATATTTATTCAGTTCCAGTTCTTAATCCTGCACTGAACCTGGTGGTGGTGATGGATATTAGGGCTGATTGGACATGGCTGATTATTATTATTATTATTACTATTATTATTATTTTGCCAGCTGCAGGGTGTGTGACTGGCTCTTGCAGCACTCTGCTTCTTCTCTGCTGGCTCTTGGGAGCCTGCTCCAATTTAGTCCAGGAGACCTGGAATTACTCCTTAGCGGAATCCTATTGTTATTTTTGTTAGAGGACTGGGCTTGTTCTGCCTTTTTTTTTTCTTCTTTTATTTTCTTTCTATTTTTTTTTCCCTTATCTTTTTACAGGCAGGGAAAAACCCTTAAAAATCCTGGGTTTGGGTATTTGGTATAATTTATATATTATATCTGTGCATCTCCCTCACTGGTGCAGCCCCTTGCAAATAGCCATCCTTTAACATCCCATCCCATCCCGTCCCATCCCATCCCATCCCGTCCCATCCCATCCCATCATCCCATCCCATCCCATCCCATCCCATCATCCCATCCCATCCCATCCCATCCCATCATCCCATCCCATCCCATCCCATCCCATCCTCCTCCTCAGCTCCTCTCACCCACTGAACATACAAAGAAATAAATATTTATTTACCTGTGTATTTAAAGAGCATTGCCTTGCTAAATGCTGTGCTGAGCTGGAGACAAAAGGGGTGGGAAGGGGAAAAAGATGCAAATTGAAGAAATGGGAATGAGGAAATCAACGTAAAGACCAAATCTGAGTCATCTGTGGACTGCAAATCTCTTGGTGACGGAACTTGATTAATGCCCCTATTTGAGCTGCTCTGTGGTTTAGGGAAGAATTATGAGGTCACATTTTTAAACTTCAGGTCTCTTGTGACTGTTTCTGGTGGGTTTTTTTTAAGATCGTGTTGTTTTTTTTGAAAATTCCGAAAAAAACAAACTTAAAAAAAAGTTCTCCCTCCCTCAAATACTCTGACCATCCTGCCCCAAGCATTTTCTCAGCTTTGATTTTTGATTTGCAATTGATTCTTTTATCAGAAACAAGTCCTGGACATATCATAACAGTTCAGTGTCCCCTGGCCAGTGTGGGAACTGTTTCTAAATTGGGGAAACTGAGGCACAGAGGGAGGCACCTCTTGGAGCTCAGAGCTTTAGAGCACTTGATGGAAAAAAAAATGGGATTCAAATCCAAGTCTGCAAGCAAAAAGTACCAAAATCAGGCAATTTTCAGGCTTTACAATGCAGTGTGTTTTTATTGCAATGATCAGTATTTCGGAATTTTCTGGATAGGAAGAAAACACAAAATCCCAGGGAAAGTTTCCTCCCAAAGCATAACTGGAGGTGAATTTGTGTCCAGGAGGCTCCTTATGTAAGTGTTTGTGTAAATATATATATTTAAACTCCAGATCCTGTTGTGCTCTGTATAAACATCATTTTTTGGAAGTCAGCTGAGCTTTTAATCTTTCGGGCTTCTGAAGAAATGTTCTGTTCAGGGAACAGCACCAAAACCCCAAGCTCCTGACCACTTGTTAGCACTCAGCAGAAGGAAACCTTGTGCCGCGGGGGCTCTGGGGACTTGGTGCTTTTGAAGGTGAAGTCGCAGGGAAATCCTTGCAGCAGGAAGCGCAGCTCCTGCCTCATCACACCGGTTAAAAAAGGAAAAAAGAGAGAGTGGGGAAGAGCTTTCGGTGATCCTGTGGCCTGGGTGCGGGGATGGGGTGCGGGGATGGGATGCGGGGATGTGGTGGTCCTGGAGGGGGGTGCAGCGGGTTTTGTGCGGTGCCTCCCTGCCCAGCACATCCCTTTAGGATGAGGAGGGGACAGGGACACGGAGCTCAGCTCGGGGGTGTCCCCGAGCAGGGATGCGGGTGCCCAACTCGGGTGAAGCATCCTGGCACCCCCTCGGCTGCCCGTGCTGCAGTGAGGACAGGAATTCTGTGCGTGCAAAGCCCCGCCGCTCCGGCGGCGACAGCTCCTGAAATGACCCCAGCGCCGCAGGACCGATCCCTTTATCCGTAGCCGCGGTGCGCCAGAGGAGGGGATGGAGCGAGGAGAGCCACGGAGGGGGGAGGAGGAGGAGGAGAGGGAGGCTGGGAACTGATTACGTGGGAGGCATTTTGTCCAGCAGCAGCAGCAGCAGCAGCAGCGGCAGCAGCGAGGATGCAGATGAAAGGATCATCCCGCCGGGGGGAAAAGGCGATGGCGAGGATGGTCCGGTGTTCCCAGGATGGGCTGGCACGGATGCACCCAGCTCCAAACCCCCCCGTCTCCGGGCACCCCTCGGCCCCGGTGGGGCTGTGCGGCTGCCGGGGCCGGGATTAAGATGGATAGATTGGTGGGAAGCGTTCGGTGTGACCGGAATAGAAAGCACGGTGGCTTCGTGCTGACTTGAGGGCACGGATCCAGAAAATAGCATTGCTCGGGAGATGATTACTTTACTATTGGAGCCTGTCCTTAAAATAGCAAGCTGGCTCCTCTCTGCCCCTCCTTCCCCTGTGCCTGTGCACAGTCCTAGTGGTGGCTGTGAGATTCCTAGGGTGGTTTCCCCCCCAGTTAATTCCTTATTTATTTCCTTGTTATCCGTGTCACATCATACTTCGTAAAAACGCCCTTGAAGGCCTCTTGGTCTGTGCTTCATCCACATTGGGGCCAAGCTCAGCTCTGACCATTGCATTTGTAGCAGGGGAAGGATTAGGAAGAGCTCCCTGGGGAAAATCAATCAGGGCAGCCATGGGGTGACAAACACAGCGTGGGTGACCCCACACCCGGGGTGATGCTGGGATGTCACCCAGGAGCGTCTCTGGGAACGCCAGAGCCCTTCCCTGGGCATCTCCTGCTGGCTGGGTGCTGCTGTGAGCCCGGGGCAGGGTCCTGCAAGGCCGTGCTGCAGGGCTGGGTGGGGAAGGCAGGAACACTCCCACATTGTCCGTGTGGCCTGGCTCCGGCCACTGGGGTTTTATTTCACCCGGGGAGCAGCAAGGAGGAGAATAAAGCCAAAACCAGAGCAGGGAGCAACCCAGGGCAGCCACTGATCCCTTGGAGCCTTCAGCGCAGGAAGAGCCTTGTGCTGTCACCACGGGGGTGACGTGTCCCTGCCACATCCCACGGGTGCATTTACGTCTTCTTCTCTGGCGCGGGCAGAGCCACCCGTGGCAAAGGAGCCGTCGGTGCCAAGGGATGGAAGGGGAAGCAGCAAAGCTCCTTCCACGGGCTCAGCCAGGGGACCACGAGTCGGAGACCTCAGCGAGGGGTCTGAGCTCATTTCAGGGCTAAACTTAGTTCAGAGAGTCCCAGCAGCCACTCGGGAACGCTGCCACTTTGGGATGGATGCCCTGGAGCAGCATTTTGTAGGCCAGGCCACCCGGATATTATTGTTAATGTTAAAAATATTCTCTGCTGAGTGATAGAGGCTTTTGCTCCTCTCAGGCTGTCTCCATGTGGATGCCTCCTGTCTTCCCATTCTTACATAAAGCACTGAGTCCTTGGGAAGGGAAGGAGAATGAGATTTATGGAACTGAGGATGTGCCATACTGGGGTCACAAGCAGAGAGGGGAAGAGCAGTGGGGCATCCAGGGCAAAGCAGGGAGAGCCACAGGGAGTCTGTACCAGTGAATGCAGCAGTGCTGGGACCCTGACACGGGGTCTGCGTTTCACCGCCTGCGTTGCTCCTTGTCCTGGCACTGATGGGCCAAGAACAACCAGCACTGACCCACACAATGCCCAGGCATGGGCAGGGACTGGGGCTGTTCCCACAGAGTAGTCAGGATACAGCCACCCCCCTTCAGAGGAGGGTCCAGAGGAGGCCACCAAAGATGCTCCCAGGGCTGAAGCCCCTCTGCTCTGGAGCCAGGCTGGGAGAGCTGGGGGTGTTCACCTGGAGAAGAGAAGGCTCCAGGGAGACCTCAGAGCCCCTTCCAGTGCCTAAAGGGACTCCAGGAGAGCTGGAGAGGGACTTGGAACAAGGACATGGAATGACAAGGGGAAATGGCTTCAAACTGACAGTATCAACATCTGACCACATCATCTCCTTACAAAAGAACTTATCTGACAAGAATTACCAGATGCTTCCTGATCCTCTGCTGTATCTGAGAATGATTTGGGTTGAAAAAGACCTTAAAGTCCATCTCATTCCACCCCCTGCCATGGCCAGGGACACCTTCCACTATCCCAGGTTGATCCAAGCCCCATCCAGCCTGGCCTTGGACACTTCCAGGGATCCAGGGGCAGCCACAGCTTCTCTGGGAAACCTGTGCCAGGGCCTCACCACCCTCACAGGGAACAATTTCTTCCCAATATCTAATCTAAATATCCTCTCTTTTAGTTTAAAACCATTTCCCCTTGTCCTGCCACTGACTGCCTGTGTAAAAAGTCCCTTTCCCTCTTTTTCATAAGCCCCTTTAGGTCCTGGAAGGGGCTCTGAGGTCTCCCTGGATCCTTCTCTTCTCCAGGTGAACACTCCCAGCTCCCCCAGTCTGGCTCCAGAGCAGAGGGGGTCCAGCCCCTGAAGCATCTCTGTGGTCTTCTCTGAACCCACTTAAAAACAGATCTTAAAAAATGGAATAAATATATATTCATTTCTATAGAAATGTTGTAGCTCTTATATTTATATGTTTACTTATTTAAAATGATGCCAACAGCTGCACGGACACGCTCGCGTGGGCTTCAGCTGGCCTTTCTCCTGCTTAATTAATGGTGACGACTCTTGCAGCGTGCTTGGCATCCCCTTAAAAAAATGTCATAAAGGAGCTGGTTATTTCTTCTTTTTCTTCTCAATAATAATGGATAAACCGATTTTGAACAAGCTTTACAAACTTGGAGGAGCCCTTTGGACACCAAGGTAAGGTCTCCTGCAAACAGCTGTGCCAAAGGCTCATGTTTGGTTTGAAGGGTGAAAAATCTGTGGACAAGCCCACATGGGAACTTCTCTGTTCTCCCCGTAAATAATAAAAACAACCCCCAAAAAACCTCCAGAAAAACAACCTCTCTGTGCTTGGTGCTTTATCTCATCTTCTGGCAGGGACACACGGAGAGAGGGGACAGGACAGGTGTGGGGAAGGAGCACGGAGCCCATGCCAGGAGAAGGGCAGTTCTCAAGATGTTAGGGAGGGTTTGGAGAATGAGGGACAGGGGAATGACCTTTTCCAGCCATGTGGGGATGTCCAGGGAAAAGAGAGGAGGGAGGAACACGGAGGGGAAACAATGAGGTAAAGACAATCCAGAACCGACATCAAACTAATCGCCTTAAAAGAGATTTCTGGGGCCATTCTGGTAATTTGGGGATTTATGGTTTTTTATGACTGCCCGTTCTGGGATTAGCTCTCAGGAGAGCAAGGACTGGAAATATTTTTCAAGCTATTTGTGACTCAGCAGCTGCGAAGCGCTGATTACTGGCAGCAGCTGACGTCCGAAAAGCATCTAAGTCTTTATTATATTATCCAAAAAGGGCACGGACTTTTTTTTTTATCACCCCAGCTTCAGAACAGCGAGTTCCCAAACCTTCAAGGAGGACCGGGGACACAGGGCAGGAGGCGGCGCTGAAGGAAAATTTTAATCTCTTTCCCAAAAGCTCTTCAAATTTTCCATTTTTTTGGTGCTTCCAACCACTTGTGTTGCCTTGGGATGTTCCCTTTGGATTTAGGCAAGATGAGAGATGCCAGACCAGCCAGTCTGGTGTCCAGCTGTGCCCAGCTGCAGTTGGCAGATGAAGCCTGTGGTGTTTCTAGGGAGCATCACTTCTGTGCTCCCATTGGGAGAGGGCTGTGCTTTCCCACGTGTGCCTGGAAGGTCGATTTCCTTCAGGAAATCATCATGGAGGGAGACATGGAGCTCCTGGAGAGGGTCCAGTGGAGGACTACAGAGATGATGAAGGGACTGGAACATCTCCCTGACGAGGAAAGGTTGAGGGGGCTGGGGCTGTTCAGCCTCAGAGGAGATGCTGAGAGGGGCCCTCATCCCTGGGTGTCCCTGGCTGCAGGGAGGGCTCAGAGCAGGGATCAGGCTCTGCTCCGTGGGGTCCAGCAATAGGATAACAGGAAAGGGCAGGAACTGATGCCCAGGAAGATCCAGCTGGACAGGAGGAAGAACTTCTTCTTTGGGCAGTGACCAAACACTGAACAGAGACCAGAGAGGGTCTGGAGTCTCCGTCACCGGGGATATGCCAGAACCATCTGGAATATCCCCAGCCCTGAATAACCTGCTCTAGGGGACCCTGCTTGAGCAGGGGGGTTGGTCTAGAGGACCTGCAGTCGTCCCAGTGGTCCTGCAGTGGCCGCAATCATCCCGTGATTCTGTGATCCAGAGCAGCACTGAGCAAATTGGTCACTGCTCTGTGCCTCAGTTTCCCAGTGCTCACAGACTCAGCAGGTCACATCAGCCCGTGAGTGCACAGCTCTGACACAGACACACGGCATTAGACATTAATTCCTGGTTATTTATCAAGCCACAAGAGTCCATCAGGCTGCTCTGGCCTTGGCAAAACCTTTTTTCAACAGCAAATCAAGTCCAGCTCTGAAATGCACGGCCAGGGGGGGCGAGTTGGTGGCCACAGCAGCGTGCTTGGTGCTGCTGTATCAGCTCGGGGACGAGGAGAGAGATCTGGATCCCTCTTCTCCTGGCTCAAAGCAGGTCAGGCCACTCTCGTGACTGTTCATCCCTTTTCCCTCACCACTCTCGTGACTGTTCATCCCTTTTCCCTCAGCCTTTCCAGCTCCTGTTCGTCATCCCAAGACAAACTCCCCCGCAGCTTTCCCCTCTGTTGCAATTACACCCTCGCTTCCTCTGTCAGTCTCCCAGCTCAGCGTGCCCAGCAAAGCCGATAGCCAGGAAGCTCCCGGGATGCTGCGAGTCCAAGCAGCCGATCCGTGTCAGCAAATGAGCGGCGGGATCGGGCCGGAGGCACAGCCGGGATCCGTCGGACGAGCGGAGGCAGCAGCACGTCAGCAACTTGTACCCAAATCTCCATATGGATGGGCAGCATCCCTGCGAGTTCCGCCACAGACACCGAGCTTCCCGCTGCCTGCTGGGCCAAGGGTCCTGCCAAAGCTGTGGAGGAGGGAAAAGCATCCCAGCCCTCGCATCTGACAGGCACAGAGCGGGCAGGAGTTTGGGAGAATGGCTCGGGAGCCCCTTTGCTCCTTGTTTGTTGTTGCCGGCGGTGAACGGGAGTTGGGGATAAAATGAGATGAGTGAAGGGGAGGAGGTTTCAGAATGCAGGAGGGCCCTTTGTGCTGGACATGAGCAGGACCAGAGCGGTCCATTTTGGCCCAAATTGTGTGATGTTGGGCACAGCTGGGTGGAGAATGTGGACAAAGCACTAAAAATGAGAAATCCTAGGTGAAGAATCATAGAATCCTAGAATGGTTTGGGTGGGAAGGGACCTTAAAGTTCACCTCGTTCCACCCTCTGCCATGGGCAGGGACACCTTCCACTATCTCAGGTTGCTGCAAGCCCCATCCAACCTGGCCTTGAACACTTCCAGGGATCCAGGGGCAGCCACAGTTTCTCTGGGCACCCTGTGCCATGTTCCTGCTGGTGAATGTGTGGGAAGACCCCGACCTGCGTTGGCACCATCCCACTTCTTTGTGGGGCCTCTGCTCAGATCTTGGTGCAGTGATGATGACTGAGAAAAGGCAGTGCCAACGCTCTGGAACCTGCACTGATTTCCCCCTGTGATTCCTCCTCCAGCCCCATCACCTGAGAGCAGCCAACAGGCCCTGTGGCATCACCCGCTCATCCCTCCTGGAGTGACTTTTACAAAGGCAGGGACAGCACCCCAGTGACCATTTCCTGGTGTTTGTATATCCAGTGTGTAGGAGTGGGATGAGTGATCCCAACAAGAAGGCTGGTGAGATGCCTGGGAGAATAATTCCCTGAACAAGCCAGAGCCAAGGCTCATTCTGCTCTGTGCACTCACTGCTTTTATGATTCCTCTTTTCTTTCTTCCGATGTGAGCATGGGAAGTTGTTTCAGGATAAATCCCAGCCCATTCATACACATATGCCACCCATGAGGATGAGTTATGTTCTCTTTCCTCCCCCTGCTCTGCTTTCAGCTCTGCCCCTGCCTCTCACTTTGCTTCCCTCTGGGCAAAGAGCTTCTCCGAAATCTGTAATTACCGAAGGTGTGGGGAGGAATTGGAATATCCAGTCTTTGTGTTCATCCCAAATGGATGTAAGAAGTTGACCTTTAGGATACGTGTGTGGAATTGAATTTCCGAAGTAGTTTCCTTCAGAAGTAACACTAGCAAAATTTAGATATTAAATATATGTTTGTGTGTGTGTGCACAGCTGTGTGGTTACAGATCCAGATCCAGATACTGATATGGACATGTTTGACTGGAAAACCGCCCAGCAGGAAAAGACCTGGTGGTGCTGATCAGCAGTGCCTGAACATGAGCCCAGGTGGGCAAGAGGCCAATGGCACTTGGGCTGTCCCAGCTCTGGGGTGGCAGCAGGGCCAGGGCAGTGCCCGTCCCCTGTGCTGGCACTGCTGGGGCACCTCCAGTGCTGGGGGCAGCTCTGGGACCCTCCTGACAAGGGAGACCTGGAGGGGCTGGAGCGTGTCCAGGGAAGGGAACAGAGCTGGGGAAGGGGCTGGAGCAGCAGGAGCGGCTGAGGGAGCTGGGAAAGGGGCTCAGCCTGGAGAAGAGGAGGCTCAGGGGGGACCTTGTGGCTCTGCACAACTCCCTGACAGGAGGGGGCAGCCAGGGGGGTGTTGGGCTCTGCTCCCAGGGAACAGGGACAGGAGGAGAGGAAATGGCCTCAAGTCGTGCCTAGGGAGGGTCAGGTTGGACATCAGGAGGAATTTTTTCCTGGAAAGGGTTGCCAAACATTGGAAGGGGCTGCCCAGGGAGGTTTGGGGTCTCCACCCCTGGAGGCGTTCATGTCTGGACGTGGCACTCAGTGCTCTGGGCTGGGTGACAAGGTGGGGATCGGTCACAGGTTGGACTCGATGATCTCAGAGGTCTTTTCCAACCTAAATGATCCTCTGAGTCTGTGTACAGAGACATGGAGGTTTGCAGAGCTCCCCACCCCTCATTGCATCAACAGTTCTTCAGAGAACTGCTCGAAAAAATGAACCAAGTAACAAAATATTGAAATGAAATGAAAGTACATCTGTTTCACAGTAAATCACAACTTAATAAATTGTCTCCTTTTCCTCCCCACCCTTTTCCTTTTTTCCTTCTTTTCTTTCTTCCTTTCTCTTAAAATCATAAACATTGGTGAAGTTGTTTGAGACGGAGCGTGTTTCCAAAGCTGTGTAAATCTGCAGGAATTCATTAAGACCCACTGAATTTATTGAAAGTTATAAAGTTTTTAAATCTACAAATGTCTGACATCTTTAAAGACTTATTAATTAATGCAAACGATTAAATACTGTTAAAACTCATGTCGCGTTTATGGAGAGTTTGAGCTTCATTGAATATGCAGATCAGGTAATTTGTCTTTTTAAGATCCATCACTCTTTTTGTTCCCAAAAAAAGATGGGGTTAACACAGAGGAGGAAAACCCAAAGTTTGCAGAGTTCATCGGGTGGGAGAATTCACAGCCAAATTCAGGATTTCTCCATTTCCAGGAATTTTCATCTAAGACTGATGAATTTCTGCTGTCCTCAGTTTTGCAGCAGTGCCTGGTGGGGTTTTTTAAGGTCACAGCCTTGTCCTGGGTCGTTGTCCTTCAACCACTGGGGGCTGAGGTGGGATGGTGAGAGGAGGTTGAGAAAAGCAAGTCCGTGTATTCGTGGCAGCCACCTGCAGGTGTGAAGTTTCTCAAGGAGAACAAGGAGGATTTTGGAGTCTCTGGGCGGAAAATTCCTTTTAGGTTGCAGGACAGTGGTTGCTCTGAGAAGGGATTGAAGGGGTTGACGAAGACATCTGGAAATCTGCTGGAAATCCGGCACAGGGAGTTCTGGGAGCAGAAGCTGGTGTCCCACAGAGATGTCCTTGCTGGTACACCACAGCGGGAGCCAAGCAGAGCATCACCATGCACGCCTGGGGTGTGCCAGATTTGCACCCAGAGCTGTGCGTAGAGGGGCAGGTGGAAAACAGAGAAAATACAGACTGAGAGCCTGAAGATGACTTCATTTTTCCAGAAACCCCAGGAAAAAAATGGTATTCATGTTGGGAAAAAAAGAGGAAAATGCTTTTTTGAGCCCTCCACACCATCAGCCACTGTTGGGTTGTAAACTTGAGGCTTACGCTGGGCAGAGCCTGTCACGTGCTTCCCAAGGGGGTGTGCACAATCTCCAGGGCTGATTCCAAAAGCTCTGGCAGGTGAGGAGACACCTCTGGCTGCAGAACTGTGGATGAGGAGCATCCACATCCATCTCCTTGCAGAAATGATTGCTCCTGGAGACCTTCTCCTCAGCCCCTTCTCCTGGGTGGCACTTCCCACGCTGGCTCAGCTCCACTGTGAGCACCACCGAGTCTCACCATTGCTGTGTTCCAGGAGCTCCAAGCTCCACCAGGAAGCCGTGGAAGAGTCAACCCATCCCCACTCAGTTTGGTTGACACTGGCTGGAGGTTTTCAGTTGTCCTTCTCCAGACAAGTTCCTCCACCCAAAATCTCCCCCGTCGTGCAGCTCTTCCCACCTTAGGAATGGATGGATCTCTTGATGTCTCTGTCATGGCCTCTAGCAAGGTCCCTGAAACTTCCCAGGATGAAAGGGTAGCTTCCATCAGCCAACACACCCACAAGGTTTTCAATCCAAGGTTTTCATGACAAGAAAGCTTTTTGGATTTAAATTGAACCCGCTTAAGCTGCTGCGCAGGAGGTGCTGTAATTTGCGCCCAGAGCTAAACAAGGCTTTAAATGGGACAAGACGGGAATGGCTTCCCACTGCCAGAGGGCAGGGATAGATGGGATATTGGGAAGGAATTTTTCCCTGTGAGGGTGTGAGGCCCTGGCACAGAGAAGCTGTGGCTACCCCATCCCTGGATGTGTCCAAGGCCAGGTTGGATGGGACTTGGAGCAACCTGGTCTGGTGGAAGGTGTTGGGGTTGGAACAAGATGATCTTTAAGGTCTCTTCCCACCCAAACCATTCTGGAATTCTATGATCTGTACTTGGCTGGACTCTAATAAGGTGGGGACTAAGATTTGAGTAAGTTTTTAGACAAATAATCCTGGTGACTTCCAGGCCAAGATCAAGCCCCAGGTGTAGGAAGGACTTTGCACATTGAGCACCCCGTTCACATGATGCCTTTTTTTGGTTTTAAAATCAAGAGTTAAACACGGTTAGAAGGGGAAAAAAGGGATTTTACTTTTGTATTTATTTTAAGGATCTTTAGGTGCACTACATTCAGGTCTAATGCGCCTCCATGAACACTGCAATGCACGCTTACACAAAATCTGGTATAACATTATACGTTTTACTAATTAGCGTATGTGTCAAAGATTCCCCAATGAGAGGCTCGAGTGAGCCCCCCTCCCCAAGGAACCTTCCCCTGGATGGTTCTATCTTAGTTTACAAAATGCGTTCTGGAGAGGACCTTGGGGTCTGGGGAATTCTGATCCCCTAACTATGAAGCTTCTAAGATGTTCAGTCTCCCAGCTTGACAAACAAGTCCAACAATGTGGGCAAAAAACCACTAAGAATACAGAAGTTATAAAAAGGTATAAAAGGGGTATAAAAGAAAAGGCAAAAAATCATCATGGCATCACACAGAGCTGGCCTTGAGTGATCAGGGGTCGGAATGAGGTGAGGACAAAATATCTGTGTGACCATTTTATTGCCATAAAATCACAGGATGGTTTGGGTTGGAAAGGACCTTAAATATTCTCCAGTCCCACCCCCTCTGGCACGGGCAGGGAACCTATTTCCTGATAGGCAGATCAAGAGACAGAGAGGGAAAAAAAGAATTTGCTTTTGAGAAAAATTAGAGATGATGGCCACAAGCTTCATCTATCCAAGGACTTATTCTGGACTGTGCACTTGACATTAGTCGTTCGTAATTAATTCCCTGTGTTGATGCTCCTATTCCAGAATCAGACACGCCTTACTCCAAATTAGTTCAATCCACCTGGGACCCTGCCACAAAACCAGGTTAAGAAATTAGCACAAAGCAGCTGAGCTTTGGTAACCAACTGGATAGGCAGGAGAATCCATGGAAAATGCAAGGGAATTCAGCTTCATTTTGCATCTCAGAGAGGAGGAAAAATTCACATAAGAGTACCTGCCTCGGATTAAAAAACACACGCGTGAGCAATAGCCAGGTCTCGGCAGATGTGTGGTTGTATTTTAAATTGCAGTAATGTGATTTAGTGTAAGAGCCCCCAGCACCACTGGGAAATAGCAATTCTACTCTAAACTCTCTTCCTGCTGTAACCAGAGTGATTTTTTCCCTCCCTGAAAATAAATCTGCACAGAAGATTTCATAGATGAGTAGCCTGACTGGGACAAGGAGCTGGGAGAGCTCCATTCTGGGCACAGTGCTGATAGTTTATCAATTTTTCCACCACTCAATGTATAATTTTAACTAATCACTAATTTGGTGTTCCTTTATTTTTATTGTTGGGGTTTTTTTCTAAAGCTGAAGAACTTTTAAATTTGAAACAAGCAAGAAACTTCATCTCAGGTACCACAGACACTAAGAACCAACAGAACTGGAAAATGCACAACCAAAAAAGCAGAAAGAAACCCAAACAACAAAAACCAAAACACACACACAGAGCGAAGGAGCCTATTTAGTAATGATGTTGCATGATTTGTATAACCAGAGATTCAGAGTGCTTTGGGTGGGAAGGGACCTTCAAGATCATCTCATTCCACCCCCTGCCATGGGCAGGGACACCTTCCACTATCCCAGGTTGCTCCAAGCCCTGTCCATCCTGGCCTTGGACACTTCCAGGGATCCAGGGGCAGCCACAGCTTCTCTGGGCAACCTCTGCCAGGGCCTCCCCACCCTCACAGGGAACAATTCCTTCCCAATATCCCACACAAATCTCCCCTTTTCCAGTTTGAAGCCATTCCCTGTGTCCTGTCCCTCCATCCCTTCTCCCAACTCCCTTTCCAGCTCTCCTGGATCCCCTTTAGGCCCTGGAAGGGGCTCTGACGTCTCCCTGGATCCTTCTCTTCTCCAGGTGAACACCCTCAGCTCTCCCATCCTGGCTCCAGAGCAGAGGGGCTCCAGCCCCTGGAGCATCTCCATGGCCTCCTCTGGACCTTTTCCAACAGTTCCATGCATTTTCCTTGTGGAAGCTGCCTTAGCCAAGGACTCTGGGGCGTCTGAGCTCTGATGGGGATGGTCGATATTTGGGGATTTGTTTGGGTCAGTGATAATTCACCTCCTGTGTGTGGGCATCATTCCAGAGACCAAAGCGTGGAGCGCACAGGTTGGGTATCCGAAGGATAACAGGATATTTTCTGGGGAATATTTAACTTGCAAACCCAAAACGTCAGTGCTGAACCTCTCTTTTCTCTGATGCTGCATCAGATGTGCTGATGAGTGAGGTGACAGCTTGGACCTGGGCAGAGAGACCTCGTGCTCTCCATCACCTGGAGTCTCCCAGCCCCCCGTGGGGAGGGGGGTCTTCCCTTTCATGTTGCTTTCTTCAGCTTGATGAGATTGTGATATTGTTTGTTGGAAAAAGTCCCCACTGGCATGAATGAAACAAAATTCCTGCCTGAGTGCAGGAAGGGGCTTTTTGAACATTCCCAAAGGAGATGGAAAGCAGGGTCCTGATTTATTCATGGAGAAAGGAGAGGTCCCATCAGTGACTAATCTGGGCTGCTGGAGCACAGAACCCCTTGCTCTGCCCCGGAGGTTTCCAGCTCTGGACTAGCATAAAGAAAATCACTCTGCTTTTAGGGGGGAAAAAAAAAGGTGGAAAAAAAGGGAGATAAAATTCTTGAAAGTGCCTGAAAGTGGCTTGAGATATGAACTGCTCCATCACTTCCACGAGCCACCTGCAGACTCCAGCTGTATGGATGGATTAGGCAGTGCTAGGGTGTGATTTGGGGCCAGTAGCACTGGCTCAGGTGGTTCCCAGGAGCACTTTTGGAATTAGCACAGGGCAGGGATACTGCTGGGGTGGTGCCTTAAAGGTGGGAGATCCAAGAGGAAAATGCTTCTTCGTGGTTTGAAGCCCGATCCAGGTTTTGCTCCAAGAAATGGCAGGAGCTGCGCTACCTGGAGCAGCAGGAAGGCACCAGGATTAGTGAAATACAAAATATATGAAGTTAGGGCGGGGAACTCTCTGTAAATCATCTGTCTGCTGGCCTCATGATGTGACCAAGGGAGACAGCTCAGGTCCCCAGGGAGGCTGGCACTAAGGAGGCCTGGGGTGAATTCCTGGAGTTCAGCGGGGTCAGACCTTCTGCACAGCTGCCCTTTGGCTGTGGGACTCAGTCCCCCCGAGATGGGGCTGACCAGGGATCACTGTCACTTCTGGAACAGATGATGGTGAGGCCCTTCTCTTCACATTAACCTCCTCTTGATGTGCTCCCGGGGGGTAATGATTATGGTGATGATGTTAATGTGTAGACACTGGCCAGGCTTTCCCAGCCAGGTCTGCAGCGAGGAGAGGGGCCCTGCTCATTGTGAGAAGAGGTGTTGGTGGACGGAGCACCCTGAGGTGGTGGCAAGGCCACAGCTCTTCCCCCAGGAGCTGCAAATTCAGCTTGCTGTGATGGGAGCACACCTCTCAGGGATGCTCTTCCTCGGGGGTCTCTGGGCACCTCGGAGCACAAGGGGCTTGTGGACAGGAGGGATGGTCTGACTGTGATCCTGCTCACAGTGCCACACACTGGTTTTCCCTTGTATTTTTCATGGTGAAGTCTCCTTCCCTGGAGATTTTTAAAATCCATCTAGACACAATCCTGAGGAGCGTGGCCCCTCTCCCAGCGTGTGTCCTGAACGGCAGCACATGTGACTTCACAAGGCCTTGTCTGAGTGGACAATAAGTGGACAAAACTTGAACAGCATCTCCGTTTTGACCATCCTAAGGCAGAGCAGCTTCCAGAAGAAGTGGCAGGTGTGCGGTGTGTTCAGCTGCTTCTGTCCAGGGAAAACTCAACAGCAGGGAACCACAGAATCACAGGATGCTTTGGGTTGGGAGGGACCTTAAAGATCATCTCATTCCAACAACACCTTCCACTATCTCAGGTTGCTCCAAGCCTTGTCCAGCCTGGCCTTGGACACTTCCAGGGATCCAGGGGCAGCCACAGCTTCTCTGGGCACCCTGTGCCAGGGCCTCACCACCCTCATAGGGAACAATTCCTTCCTAACATCTAACCTAAATCTCTCTTCCTTTAGTTTAAAACCATCCCCCCTTGTCCTATCACTATCTTCTTGTGTAAAAAGTCCCTTTCTCTCTTTTTCATAAGGTCCTTCAGGCACTGGAAGTGGCCCTAAGCTCTCCCTGGAGCCTGCTCTTCTCCAGGCCGGACACCCCCAGCTCCCTCAGCCTCTGCCTCAGGAAAGTCGATATGACAACCACTCTTCACCCGTGGGAGAGGGAAATTGTCATTAACTGCCTAATTATGGGGTTTGCTCCTTGTGACTCCCAGCTCCAGCAGCAGCCCAGAGTCCCATCAGCCTCATGGAATGTGGGAAGTGGGATGGGCAGTGGCTGGAAATAAAGGGCCTTAAATGAAATCTGTCACAGCTGTGAGGCCACGGCTGCAGGTGAAGGACCAAGAAATATCTACGAGAGCTCAGTAAAATAGACAGAAGGTTCTTTATGAGCATCTCACAAGGTGCAGTGAAAATGTCTTTGGTTTTGTAGGGGCTGTGCCAAAAGCCCCTGGTAATGTGTGTGGTAATAGTTTGTATAAAAAACTTTTAAAAATAAGGATTAATAGAAATTACACTTTCTGGGCTGGATTTTGCAGAGCTGGGCTATCTCAGCTCCCACTGAAGTCAACAGGGGTTACACCCACAAAATCAGTGAAGGAGCAGAGCTGCTGATTCTGAGAGTTTAGGAAATGCTCATCCCTCACCTACTTTTGGCTGAGCAGGCAAATAAATAAATATCTTCACCAAAAATAAAAACAGCCATATCCCCAAAAGCCCAGCTCCTCCCATCCTTCCTTGTGGGGAGATTTCCATAATCCTGCCCTAAACCTGGAGGAGCACTAATGATACCAATGGATTTACATCTCTCATCAGGGAGAGCACCTGGATCTCCGTTTCTCGGGAATGTAATATCAAGGAATGCTTCTCCACCACATCTCCCCCTCCCACAGCAAAACCAGGGGATGAAAACAATCCAGCTTCTGCTTTCTGTTCCTCCTGGATCTCTCAAAATGTTTTTGCAGCCCTCCCAGCTCCAGGTGAGCCAAGGGGGCGAGTGGGGGACAGGAGGGGATGGAAGAAGGGAGTAACACGATCCTTTCAGACAGTTCCAACAGGCAGAGCAGGAGCCTCGGAGCGTGGAGATGCCTTGGCTGGAGCAAAAAGAGGCATTCAGGGCATGACACAAGTAGGTCATCCTGCCTCCCACTCCTTGCACCGTGGCAGGAGCAGAGTGGAGAGGGAAGGAGCCTCATCCACCTTCTCCTGCCCGCAGGGATTGTGGAGATGCCGCTTGCACCTGGAGCGTGAACAGACCCAGGGCCAGCGCCCGCTCTGCCCTGAGCACCAGCACAGCAAAAGGCGTTAATGCTCCTAAAATGGAACCGTTTCAGCCCTAAACTCACCCTCTGCAGGGCAGCCAGGGTGAGCACAGCTCTGCTGCCTCGGGCAGGAAAACAGCCTTAGGATACTTCGTCCGTCTGCGGCTTGGCTTCCTCTGCTCTGTGTGGGCTATGACACCTCTCCTTCTCATGTTTGTTGTATTTTTATCTTCCCATTTGCACATTTTTCCTGGCTTGGAGGGGCCAGAGGTTGCTACTGCAAACCTGGCTGGTTTGGCTTTCTCTTGCCTGCTCCTGGGAACTGTCCATGCTCTGTGGCCACATTGCACAGGACCAGCCTCCAGGGGAAGGAGAGTCTTGTTTCTCGGCCTTCCTGCTGAGCTGTTGCCTAATTCCCTCTGGAAAGCAAGTTTGTGGAATTTCTCTGCATTTTGTCTTCACTATCAAACTATTGATCGTCTTTCCAAGCAGGGCTGCCTGACCTTTGCTTTGCAAGGGATTCCTGGAGCCCACATTCCCCTCTGGATTTGGACTGCATGGCTTTGACTGGACACAACCTTCTCCACTCCAGGTGTTTCCCAGAGTCACGGAGTATTTCAGTTTGGAAAGGCCCTCAGGAGATTGTTCAGTCAACTCCCCCATTTTTTCTTTCGCTCTCAGAATCACCAAATAGGTGTGGTTTGGGAATTGCCATCGGCACCACTCCTACTGACTTCCTGTGTGACTTTGTCCCCAGCAATGCGGGGATAAAAAACATCCTTACATGTGTGTTTTCCTTACCTATGGCCTAGTGGAAGGTTCCCTTCCGTGGCAGGGGGGTTGGAATGAGACGATCTTTAAGGTCCCTTCCAGCTGAAACCGCTCCGTGCCTCTGCGATCGTTACCGTCCGTGTTCATCTCTGCAGTTGGCCTCGGTTCTTCAGCCCGTGCCTGTATGGATTGATTCCCTGGCAGTCTCCTGGCTGCCTTCATCTCTCCATGCTGCCTCTTCAGACTCCCTTCCTGGCTGCTGGGTTGTTTCCCTGTTGATTAAGCCTTTCCATGCTGCCCGTCTGGCCATGCTGCCTCCTGCCACCATGTTCCGTGTAAGAGCTGCTGGAATGCAGCAGGGAGGGGCTCTGGAACTAAAAGACCTATTTATTAAATGAACTACTTAGAGAAATGCTGAAGCCTGGGAGGCAGCACCAAGGCCTGAGGAGCCACTTCACCTCCATGTCCTGTTTTACCACAGTGTGGTAATTCCCCTCCTGTCTGGTCATCCTGCAGCTGAAAGCACCAACATTTATATTTTGGTAACTTCTGAGAACTTTGCATCCTTAATATAATAATAATATATAGATTACAATATTATTGAAATTAAAATATTACAATGTTATTTAAATTAATATATTCATCCTCCTGGAACTCAGGGACTTACTGAAGGTGGGACAATGTTGCTGGTCCTTCGTTCCCACCCAGAGAGCCCTTGGACACAAATGGCCACAGCACCACCATTCCCAAACCAGTTAATTCATTTTGCTTGATTCAGCCACACAGGAAGTTTGGCTGAAGGACATCATCTTTTGTGATGGTTTAGCCCCTTCTCTCCCCACCAGCCCCCTGCTTGTGTGCTTCTCCCTCTGGTCACACCTTGCCTGTCACCAAGGGGAATCCCAAGGCGAGCAGGGACAGTGAAATTCCCCATTTGTGTACAGCGCCGTGGATTGATTTAGTCTGGCTCACTAAATAAACACCAGGGACATCCCCTGCCCTAAAAGGCTCCTTAATTTATCAAGTTCAATCACAACAAGATCCCAGCTGCTGAATTGGCAAAATTCAGCCTGGAAGTCAATGCAGGACCAGAGCCTTGCAAGCAACACGGGGACACAAACAGGATCAGTCATTTCTCAGGATATTTTTCAGTCTGCCTCTAAAGGCAGCTGAGAATTTGCTCCCCAAGGGTATAACTTGGTCACCAAGGGGTGTAGATGGTCTGTGGGTTTGGGGTTAGTGAAGGGAGAGGGAGGAGTTTTGGCTCAAGAAGTGGCAGCAAAGCGAAGGGCACCTGGATGAGTGTGGCTGTCCCTGGAGGTTGTAGAAGGAGGCTTTGGGGCTTTGCACAGAGGTCTGATCATGGGGTAAAACTGTGGCCACCCATGGCCAGAAACTCTTACCTGTGGCCAGAGTGCCCAGCAAGGCTGACTTCAGACTTCTTTTCAGGGGTTGGAAGAGATTTGCCTTAAATATGAACAGCCATGAGCTGGGTTAAACTTCTTTCCTAGCTGGTCTCAGTGAAAACAGCACATATTTGTGTTATCAATCAACGTATTTGTGCTATCAATCAACTTTTGACCAATCTCACTGACCAGTGTCCTTTCCAAATCCACTCTTTTAAGTAATATATTAAATCTTTAGGACACTGTCCAGACAACCCAAATGAGCTTTATTAGCTAACTGCCAATAATCCCGTGCTTTTCACAGAAGCAGGAAATCCAGGCGGGACTTTCCTGGAAGTCACACACAGAATCACAGAATATCCTGAGCTGGAAGGGACCCACAAGGATCATTGAGCCCAGCTCTTCCTGTTCTCACTGATTTCCTCGGATCAGTGTTCCCTGGGTCGCAGCTTGTAACCTGCTCTGAAAATGTCATTCCCATTGGATGCTTCCAGATTTCCTTCAACCTTTATTGACACTGGGACAGCCACCCCAGAGGATGAGCCATCACCTCCACCCAGCTGAATCCTGCCTGTGCCATCAGCTGCCTCAAAGGCTTGGGAATCCACCTTAGGACCTCTTTGCAGACATTTGCAAACACTTCCAATTCCATATTGGGCTGCATTTCTGTGAAGTGATGGTCCAAAAGCCAGGCATGACCTCGTTTTTAGCCACTGTCACCACTCACTGAATATTATCAGCCTTAAAACTGCCACCTGTGGTCATTGGTGGCCTCTGGGGACTCACCCCTGCTCTGTGCCCAACCAACTCTCCTGGGTGCTGCTGTGGCTTGTCTTGTGATCCCATTGGCTTTTCCCAAACACTCCTTGGACTTACCAGTTATTGGCTGCCTCCTGAGCCTGGATTCGAGTTATTTGGGATGCCCAGTCCTGGGAACACCACAACTGCCGTGCCCGTCAGTCACGGCGCGCGCACGGGCGGCTGCCACCGCTCCACTCCTGCTCCCTGAGAGCCTCTGCTTTGCAGCCCCATTAATGACTGTAATTATTTCCCTGAGCATAAATTGTTCCTAACGACCACAGTCATTTTTAGCGTGAGAGCGCAGCAAATGGTGCATCCGTGGCACGGGATGAAGCCAAGGAACAGACCTTTCAAACCCTGTGGAATGTCAGGCACACGTTGTTTACAGGGCTGGGTCGTTCCCGTTGCTGGTTTGGAGGTTCACAAAGTTTTTCACTTCTCCCTGGCCCTTTTTGGCTGTGATCAAGGGTGGTCTGGGTGTGCGTTTCATTGCCCCACTGCTCAAAATAAGGTATTTTGCTCCAGTGGGAGAGAACTCAATAGGTCTCTTTCGACTGCTGGCCACTGAGTGATTTGTTAAATTATTGGATATTTCAAGAGAATCTTGAAAATCAAATTTGTCTCAAATAATTCAGCACTCCAAGCTGCAGATTATAGGTAGCCTCCTTCTTGGAAACCTACAAAGCTTTGTTTTTTCATGCCCATCACTCCATTTAATCACCACTATTTTAGTCTCTGCTTTGGGGCTCTGTCAGGAGTATCTGCAGTTCAGACAGAATGGAAGTCTTGGGTGTAATTTTCTTAGAAGACTTCATCACACATGATTAACTCATTTGTAGCTTTAATTAGATCTTGATCCTGGATGACTATTGAAAGATCTATAAGTTGATATTAGATTATTGGAGTAGTTAATTGTGCCCTGGGCACAGGCACCAAGGGTTGACTCTGCAAAGCACTGAAGGCAGAAACACCCACGGTACTGCTACAGCACCCAGGTTAGGGACAGGGCTGAGTGACAGCCAGTGACTTCTGCTCCTGGGATGTCATTGCCACTCAGGATTTGAGGTTTTTCCTCAAGCTCCAGCATCCTGAAATCATATTGTTATTGGAGAGTCTTTGCTTCCATTAAAGAGGTGTTTCTGTCTGTCACACTTGTTAAGAAAACAATTCAAGTAGTGCCTGTGAGCTCAAAACTCTGATGAAAAATCTATGGCTTTATTCCTAATGCCATCCACTTGGAGAGGGGAAGGTTTCCCAGGAGCTGGGGTTTGAGGAGCTGCAGTTTCTGTGCAGGACTGGACGTCCCAGGGGAGCGGGAGGCCGTGTCTCAGAGGAGCTCTCTGGGTCTGAGTGACTTGCAGGCAGCACAGCCCCGAGGCTCCTGGTGCTGTCACAAGAGGTCTCAGTTGTCATTTGTGGGAGCAGGTGCCCTTCCAGCCCCGCTGCTGACTGGCAGGGCTGTGACTGTGGTGACTGAGCTGGGCCTGGCTCGGGAGCGGGCAGAGGTGGTCCATGTGTGTGTCCATGTGTAGGTGCCTGCCCCAGGCCAGGACGGGGTTGGCCAAGTGCTTGTGCACCTTAGGAACAGATTCCCAGATGTATTTCCTGGCTCTGAGGCCAATAGGTGCAATCTGGCCATGCCTTGTCTGCTGTGTTTCCCATCCCTCGTGTCCTTGCATCCTTCCCAAAACAGCATTCCCATCCACTCTGCCAACTGGGAACTGTCCCCCTTCCAGGCCACCTCCCGACCAACCTCAGGAATCATTTCTGGGCTTTGCTTCTTGCTGGGGGCCAAAACACTGCTAGGAACAGGGTGCCCAGAGAAGCTGTGGCTGCCCCTGGATCCCTGGAAGTGTCCAAGGCCAGGTTGGACGGGGCTTGGAGCAATGTGGGATAGTGGAAGGTGTCCCTGCCCATGGCAGGGGGTGGCACTGGATGATCTTTAATGTCCCTTCCAACCCAAACCAATCCATGATTCCATGGACATTTTAACAAGCCAGACCACCAAACTGCAGTGCCAGTTTTCTTGGCACTATTCCAGGGAGATCTTTGCTGGCTCTGAAGCCCGACCTACCCAGCTGAGTGATGGACAGGCTGGAGAAGGGGTTTACATCCATCGGGATGATTGGGAAAGGCAGAGATGGCACAGAGGAGGACAACAGGCTGCTGACCTAACTCCTACTCCTTCCCAACACAACTTTCCAGGAACTGGGGTTGAAAGGCTGGTTTGGGGTGACATTCAGGTCATGACCATGGGCTCAGACTAACCCTCCCTCAGCTGACAGCACAGAAACACCCTGAGGGAGTGCAGAGGCTCTCCTGAGCACCCTAACCCGGAGAAGCCCTGCTCTCCTTGCTTTACCCACGAGCGCCTCTGTCCCTTGGGACGTGCCCGGCGTTATCCCTGCCCGGAGAGAGCTCCAGCTGCTCGGCTTTGCCCCGGGATACAGCCAGGCAAGGAGGCTGCACCACCTGCTCCTCGGGCAGGGCTCGTTCCCTGCAGGCAGGACTAAATCCCGACGTTAGGCAGGAGGTGGGACTGATCCCGTGGATTTCCTCAGCCCGACGAGTGTTAATTTGATCCACGCTGCTGTGGCAGGGGGAAAACATGGGGGCGGTGCAGCTGAACATTGAGATTCTGAGAAGGGTGATGGAGAATTTAATGGATCTTGGCGGCTTAATGCTCCATTTTTCTTGTGATTCCCCCTCGTTCCTTATCTCTCGTATTTACATAAATTATGTGGACTCCAGGGAAGCTGCAAGGCATGGAAATTTAATCAACCTGAGTCTCAGGAGCCTGGTCACTGTGCAGAAAAAGGAGGAAAAGAGGGGTGGAAAATAAAAAAAAATTAAAATAAAATAAAAAAAGAAAAAGAAAGAAAGAAATCATCAGAGCACAGGATGTGTCAAAAGGGACTGTTAATAACACCAGCCCTGAGCCACATCCAGCAAGGAGCTGGATTTCAGGAGCAGGGAAGCAGGGATGACATCACCTTTTGCTGCACACAGGTTTTCTTGCAAGCAGGAGGGATCTGGCAGGTGAACAACAGCCAGGGAGGCACTTCCAGCCCCCTCAACCCTGCACCGCAGCTCTTCTGGCTCTGGGATTCTGATGGGGACATCCTGGTGTGGGATCTCCTCTTGTACCACCCTTCCCCCGGGGCCAGGCTCCTTTTTTTTTTTTTTTTTCCCAGTTCTTCAGCAATGCTGCTGGAGGAGGGATTGGATAAAAGGGCTTGGAAAGAAGTCGTTGCAGGATTGCCCAGCTCCTCCTTGCAGGATGACATAATGCCTGCTGTGGTCTCTGAACTCCTGGTTTGCTGCTGGGCTGCAGCATGGAGAGAGGCAAACCCACAGCTTGCTTAAGGCTGAATTCAAGCACGGGTGGAAATCCAGGAGTAAACCCGGAGAAAGAGGGATCCATCCCTGATTTTAAGTAAGTGCTCCTGCTCTCTCCATGTTCAGCAGGCAGACCCTCCCCAGTGCAGCTCACCCTCTGCTTTCGGATACTGGGGAAAAAAAAAGTTCCTTTGTTTCAGGGTGATTTCCCATTTTCCTTTGAGCTAACTGCTGACATGGGAGATTGAAACACTTGATTTGTGAAACGTCAGTCTAAAACTCTTGCACTTTGCTACTCTTCGTTTGATGCCATTTTATTTCTAATGCAAAACTGATACCAAAATTCACACTTCGCTTCCCTTTTTCAGTTAAGCCATTTTTTCAGTCAAGTGCTGTTGGATACTATAAGAGGAGAGATTTAGATGAGACATTGGGAAGGAATTGTTCCCTGTGAGGGTGGGGAGGGACTGGCACAGGATGCCCAGAGAAGCTGTGGCTGCCCCTGGATCCCTGGAATTGTCCAAGGCCAGGTTGGATGGGGCTTGGAGCAACCTGGGATAGAGGAAGGTGTCCCTGCCCATGGCAGGAGGTGGAATGAGATGATCTTCAAGACCCCTTCCAACCCAAACCCAAACCCAAATCCCAAAGCAGTCCGGGATTCCATGACTGCTTCTCCAAGATGTTGGGATGTTCAGATGGAACAACAGGAAAGGCTTTTTCACAGGAGATTGTGCAGCACTGGAAGAGGCACTCAGGGAAGTGGGGGAATCTCCATCTTTGTGGAGCCTCTGTCTTGGAGGCTCTGGAATCACGGATGTTGCCAAGCCCTGGCTGACCTGATCAGGTGGTGGACACAGACGGTCAGACAGAGACCTCCAGATTTCTCAATGCTTCTCTGATTCTCTGCAACCCCAACCAGACAGGAGATCTGCTGGGCTGCTTTTCCACCTGAATATTGCATGACACAAAGCCAAGCGTGTGACAGAAAACCTCTGCAGTCCCCTTATCAACCAAAGCTGGTGTCTGAGCAAAGGCAGATGTGGTGATTCAGCTGGGGGGATTTCAGGCTGCCTCACACGCCGTTACTGATCCTGCCCTTCCCCAGCCTGCTTCCCCCCTCTGCCAGCAGGATCAGCCCAAGGAATACTTTGGAAAAGCCCCACTACATCCCTTTCTCTTCCTTTGCTGCCGACAGTGTGGGAAATCACCTTGGCTGTCAGTGTTGAGGACGGCTTTTATCGGATGCTGGGCTTATCACAGCTCACCTTACGCACGGTGAGAAGCTGTGGTGACCGCAGGATCCATCTGACAGCCAAACGCTCCTGCACAGGGGGCACAAGGCCAGGGTGTGAGCCATTAGATCCAGGGATCCTCCTGGCCAGGGTGTGGAAGGGGAGCATCCCTCCCTCTCTTGTACGTGAGCTGGACTGATTGGTGCCAAACTGCTCAGGGAATTGGGTGTGGAGACCAAAGCGCTGCTCCAAAGTCCATGGAAGCAGGACTAGAGCTTCCATGGAGCCAGCAAAGGGGTGTTTTGGCAGTTCATTGTGTTTAATGAGCCAGCTGAGGAAGGGCTGAGGAAACCTTATTGTTACCCTAGAGTGGAAGGCTTTTCCCCCTCCCCCCCCCCATTTGTTTTCTCCTGAAAAAATCCCTCTTTGAGGTCAATACAACTCTCCATCCCACTGGGTTTGTGTGGATTGAGCCTACAGAGAGTTGGTCCATCACTGGCAGCAGAGCAGAGGCAGCAGAAGCTCCGCTGTGACACCATGGCGGGAGTGGTCAGGCATTGGAACTGGCTGCCGAGGGAAGTCATGGAATCCCCATCCCTGGAATGTTCAGATGGTGTCACATGGGGACATGGCTTGGTGGTGAGCACGGCAGTGCTGGGTTAATGGCTGGGATCAAAGAAAAACAAGATAAGAGTCACCTAAGCAGAAGAAAACCTCCAAAATGGAGACATTTCTGAGCGTTCCCTTGACCTCCTGTACAGTTAATGGAAGGAAACCTATGCCTAAAGGAGCACAAACGGGTTTATCCCAGAGATGGTCACAGAAAGGACCTGGAGCAAGCACCTCAGACCCAGGCACGCATTTTACTCACCTAAGGTTCGGCTCAGCTCGTTGCATTATTCATTTCTTGCTGCTTTTTCAGCTTCAGCATTTTGCTATTTAAAGGTGCCTTGCAATAAAGGGACTTTAAATCTCATCCTGTTCCCCCTCCTGCCATGGGTAGGACCACCTTCCGCCAGACCAAGTTGTTCCAAGCCCCATCCAACCTGGCCAAGGTGTGTCCAGCATCACATTGGCTTGGTCCCTTAGCCTGATAAGCAGTGACAACCAAGTTCATCTGGTAGTCCCTTCAACCAGGAACCAAGCTTGGACCCCAGATCATTCCTGGCGTGTGATTTCACTGGCACAACGCACCAAAGCCTGGGCTCTTCCAAACATTTGCAGTGATTTATCTCCTGCAATATAAAGAACAGCTTTGTACCGTAGTTTTCTTCAAAAGTTTAATTAAAAAGTTCTCTTCCTTTCTTTCCTTTCTGTGTGCTGGAAAATGTACAGGGAGAAAGGAGGTGGATAAAAATAAAATAGAAGTGAAATTTAAGCATGCAAATGTTGATTAAAAAATATCAACCCACTCTCCTGTGAAATGCTAACAATGGTTCCCATGGCTCCTGTCTCCCGAGTCAGAACAGGCCCAGTGGGTGAACTTTTGATTTCTGAAAGCACAGTCACCTTTCCAACGGGCACCACTGGTTACTCACCCTCAGCAAGGCAATCTCTGCTCCACAGAGGAGATAAAATCACCCAGTGAGCTCCAGTGTTTGGAGAGGGATGTCAGTCAAATTCCAGCTCGGAACAAGCTCCACGTCTTCGAACAGCGTGGGAAGGCAGTAACGGGAACAAATCAACAGCAGGGACCGTGGGTATTTTTTCCTCCATCATTTGTGTGGATAAGTCAAACCTGGACAGCTCTGGAAGCCAAATCCAGGGATCTGATGGCATTCTCAAGTGAAATTCCCCATCCCGGGTGCTAAGGGAAATCCCTCCAAAGCTCGTTCCTGACCTGTTACACCACCTCCCACTCTGTGCATCCTCGAGGAAACAAATACACCCTGAAACAGTCATTTATTAAGTATCTAATTGCCACTCTCACTTTGCCCACTTCACAGCGATATTTAGCACTTCCACCAACCTGTGGGAGTTTCACAGTGTTTATTTTGGCTGGGTTGAAGAGCGGTGGCAGCCTCAGTGTGTTTCTCCAGAGCTTGCTCCTTTACCACCTCCTCCTCCTCTCTTCCCAGCAGCTCAGCAGATTTCCACTCCCAATCCATATGAGCCCTAGAAAGACATTCACTTCCCATAAAGATTCCCTAATCCACTTGGTAGCCAGCCTTGCAAGGCGGGGAGCAAGATCAGGACAGCGGGAAGAGTTGTGGGTTGTTGATAAGATCTTGGACCAGCTGCACCACTCCTTGATGAAGAGATCACAGCAGGCAGCTTTGACCTCCCCAGTCACCATCAGGTGGCCCCAAAACACATCAGGTGGGTGATGCCCTTTGCAAATAGGATGTGGGATGGGGACAAATCGTCCCACACAGTTTCTCTCTGACCAGTTCTGTGGTTAAGACTGCTTCAGTTGGGGCAGATTTTGAGGTTGCCCCAGAAAAGCCATGGCAAAACCATCCCTGTCCAGGATTTCAGGGCACTGGGTACCTTTCCTGCAGTCACAAGCAGCACAGGCTGCCTTGCAGATGTTAATGCAACTTTTGGGTGGAATTTGATGGGAAAATTGAAAAAAGCCGTCTTTGGGACCGAAAAAAACAACAGTTGTGCTGGGCCAGGTTTAAAGTCGACCAAGAGCAGGTTGAGTAACAGCAGGAGGGTGCAAGAACAAGGCAAGCACACAGGGATGCATCCCGGGATGCTCCTGAGATGGATGTGCTGCTGTTGATTTAATAACAGAATGTTCCTTGGTGGTTGAGTTTCTCTGATATTTTTTTTTTCTAAATCCTTGGCATTATAAGAAGGAGCTGCCCAGTTTAGCTGTGCTTTGCAGAAAAAAAGGAGCGTTCCTTTTGAAAGGTTTGAACTGTCACCCAACCATCCCATACGGAGTTCCTGGCTCTTGTCAGGAAATCCTTCATTGCAGGGCACTCTGGGCTTTACAGCTCTTTATCTCGTATGACAGCAGCTCCCCCTTTTCTGGACTGAAGAATCTTGGTCTCTGTGACATTATTTGCCTCGAGTCCTCAGCATCAGAAGGACATGGAACTGCTGGAGTGAGTCCAGAGGAGACCACGGAGATGCTCCCAGGGCTGGAGCCCCTCTGCTCTGGAGCCAGGCTGGGAGAGCTGGGGGTGCTCACCTGGAGAAGAGAAGGATCCAGGGAGACCTCAGAGCCCCTGCCAGCGCCTAAAGGGGCTCCAGGAGAGCTGGAGAGGGACTTGGGCCAAGGCATGGAGGGACAGGACACAGGGAATGGCTTCCCACTGCCAGAGGGCAGGGATAGATGGGATATTGGGAAGGAATTCCTGGCTGTGAGGGCACTGAGGCCCTGGCAGAGGTTGTCCAGAGAAGTTGTGGCTGCCCCTGGATCCCTGGAAGTGTCCAAGGCCGGGTTGGATGGGGCTTGGAGTAATGTGGGCTAGTGGAAGGTGTCCCTGCCCATGGCAGGGGGTGGAACAAGATGATCTTCAAGGTCCCTTCCAACCCAAACCATTCTCTGAATGTATAGAACCTGTTCCACCATCCCTGTCTGAATCTTTTCTTGCTCTGCATCTCCTTTGGGAGATGAGTGAGGGCCACAAGCACACTGCAGGCAGCATCCTAGACAGTGCAGCAGCAGCAGCACGGTTCCCTGTTCGCTTCCTTCCCATCCCAGCCCTCCCTTTTATCCAATCTTGCCCTTCCTGACCCATTCCCAGCTGCAGGAGCCGCGGTGGCTGCAGGGCTGGCAGCAGCACATTGCAGCCGTCTGGCTGCAGAGGATGTGGAGCAGTGAGAAGGTTCCCGGCCCTCCCTGCAGTGCTTTTCCCCCCTCTCCTCCCTGCCTGGCTGCGACTGCTCTGCCTCCTCTGGCACAGATGGCTGGAGGTTTTCCTGAAGCTCAAATCCCAGTGTAAGGACTCCCAGGCCCCCATGCCCCTGCGTGAGGCTCGGGGAGCTCTTGGCCACCGTGGCCATCGGGCAGCGGCAGCTCCTCGCCCCCCTCTCTTCCCGGTGACCGAGAGTGGGTTTCGTTACAAACAGGTTGGTGGATTTAATTAGGAGCAGCAAAACATTTTGATTTATGCTTCCTACCCGCCTTACCTCCTCCCTTGCCTCTCTGCCTCTCCAGCTTCACGCTTGTCAGAGCAGATATTTTTAATATATATATATTTATCACAAGCCGCTCCTTCAGCGCTACAGGCAAAGCTTTTAGCAGGGGAGAAGATGCCCGGCTTACAAGTAGCTCTCCAATTACTATTGCTTGCTTTAGTGATTTTCTAGGAGAGGCAGAGGGCTGGATCCTGGCTGTTTCCCTTCCCTCCACAGCAAGATATTCACCGCTTCCCGCAGCGTCATCCCCCAGCTCTCCTGGGTGGCACAGCCACGTCTCCGTGGTGGAGAACGTTTCCTCTTTGCCCTGGTCCAAGGAGGAGATTTCTGGCTGCTTTTCCCCCTCCCCAAACACCAAGGCATTAATAAAATACCCTGCCCAGACCTGTTAGTCTTGAGATTACCAAGAGCTGAACTAAATCCCAGGGCTGGGGTGGCAGGAGGGGAACATCTCCGCAACCACAGCTTGTCAGATCTGCGTCTGAGCTCGGATTCATGGATTGATACGAACGAGATTCCTTTCTCTCAGCTTGAGATCCACGTGTAGGTCTGTCCATAATCCAATGAGTCACTTCAATGCTCTTTTCAGGTCAAATTTAAAGCTACGCCTCCTCCCAGAGCAAAGACTGGGGGATGGGAGCGGCGGAGAAGGGGATGCAGGGATGGGATGCGGGGATGGGGAGGCTGAGAGCTGATCCCATCACACATCCACGGCAGGAGAGGCTCCTCCATCCCTCCCTCCCAAGCATCCAGGAGCAGAGATACGATCTCTGCTGCCGTGGCTCGGGGGAGACTCTGCCCAGACCCGCCGTCTGCAGCTCGGGAGGGAAACCAGAGAAAGGCGGGGGGGGGAATGGGAGCACTGAGGGAAATGCCAGAATCTGAGCAAAGTTCAGCTCATGTAACGTCTCCGGGAATGTCGGGACGGGGAAAGGACGGGGGAGCTTGGCCACGGTCTCTTGATGCCTCCACGTGGAGCAGCAACCTGATAGAGTAACTTTTCTCCTCATCTTTAGCTGCTTCCTTGCATCACCCATGAGCAAACCCTTTGCCTTTCCAGTGACAATAATTCCGTCTGTATGAAGCTACAGATGCCTTTAATATTTTATTTTATTTTATTTTATTTTATTTTATTTTATTTTATTTTATCTTGTGTTATGATTTCTTGTGCCGTGATAATGTCATGCAGCAATGGGTCACTACAAATGGCAGGCGCTGAATGCGAAGTTTAAAAAATGAAATACAATCAAGAAGAACAGTTTTGCCGAGAAGTGACATTACCTACATTTCTAAAAAGAGCTTTCCCAAATCATTCCAAGTCTTTTACACAAAACCATCAAAATACTAATTTATTTACTCCAGTTTGACCTCAAAACTGAATTCCCATCTTTACATCAGACAGCAATTCCTGGTTTCACCTCTCTGCCAGCAGGAGATTGTTTGTATAGATGTAGAAATGAATAAATAAACCACATATAAGGTAATATATATGATATATGTAAACATATATGGTTTATTTATATAACTATATGGCTCATAAATCAGATTTTATTATTTATATATGCCATATACCTCTCTATAGACAGATATATGCATCTCAAATGAATAAATAAGCCATAGATTCATATAGGTTTGCACATATATATGAACCTATATCAGTGTTTAAGGTATGTATTTATATACATGGCGTGTTTGTTCACTATGTATTTTTCCTTGGAATTGTCCTATGTGGTGCTTATAAATGTAGAACAAAAAATCAAAACTGTTTAAAAAATAATTCCAGAATCATTACATAAAAAGATTTGTGGGCAAAATCCTGGGAAAGATGAAAGTGGCGCAAGGGTCTGGTGTAGGAAAGAGGATTTGGGTGAATACGGAGGCAATTTCTGAGTAGGAGAATGGCTGGACCAGAAGTGTGGGGTTCACCCCACTTGGTGCTTTGGCAATGGAGAGATTTCCAAATGAGGTATTTAATATAAATTCATTCCTAATTTATCTCAGCCTGAGGCAGGGCTCTGGGAGCTGGACATGACCCATCCCAAACCCTCCATGCCCTGGGCTGATCCCCCAGCGTGGGCAGCAGGGGAGGGGGGATTCTGCCCCTCTGCCCAGCTCAGGTGAGACCCCACCTGCAGAGCTGCTCCATCCCTGGGGCCCAGCACAGGAAGGAAGTAGAGGTGTTAATTAGGGGGCTGGAGCAGCTCTGCTGTGAGGAAAGGCTGGGAGAATTGGGATTGTTTGGCCTAGAGAAGGCTTTGGGATGACCCAGTTGTGACCTTCTAGTACCTGAAGGCAGCCTACAAGAAAGATGGGGAGAGACCATTTACAAGGGCCTGGAGGGACAGGACACAGGGAATGGCTTCCCACTGCCAGAGGGCAGGGATAGATGGGATATTGGGAAGGAATTCTTGGCTGTGAGGTTGGTGAGGCCCTGGCAGAGGTTGCCCAGAGAAGCTGTGGCTGCCCCTGGGTCCCTGGAAGTGTCCAAGGCCAGGCTGGACAGGGCTTGGAGCAACTTGGGATAGAGGAAGGTGTCCCAGCTCATCCTCCCTCTACCCATCCCAGAGAGCAATTCCTCCAGAGGATGACTTTGTGGGAGACTGGCTGTGTGACCTGAGCCACCCTCTGCACTTGCCCCTTGCTTTCCCCGGACTACAGAGGATTCCCAGCTGACATCAGACACCTGGTGTTGGAGTCAGGAATAACCTGGAGCCCTGAGCATCCGCTCCCCACAAACCCCGAGGTGCTGCCAATGTCTCATGGACACCTGCAGTCCCCAAACCATGACAAAAACATGGGCCAGGAGGAGAAGCCAAGGGGATCTCCCGGTCCTACCAGGTGTGGCTGCACCACAGCACTGCCACCATCCACCCACCCACCAAAAGTGTTCCACACAGACCTCCTCATCCCTGGCTCCTCACCCAGCCTCTCCTCCTGCCTCTGTGACCCAACCCTCACCTTCAGGGGTGGTGGCACCATCCTGGGGCTGTGTCAGGCTCTGGGAACCAGGGGTGAAGCCACACTGGCTGCAGGTGGCACTCCCAGCTTGTCTGCAAAGGGGCTCCTTCCCACGAAGTCGGTCAGGAAATCTTCCCCTCGCCAAATGATGAGCTTAAAAGTCTTTGACAGCGTCCCTCGAAGGCACTGTCAGCTGTGATTGTCTCGGACGTGGCACCCCAGGCACAGGCAGCCTCTTGCTGATTTGGGATGAGAGAGGAGGGGACAAGGAAGGTTTAATTTATTACTGCTTCTCCTTCTCCACCTGCCTGTCCATCCAACTCCGTAGTGGAATGGCACGAGCAATCCCACAGGACTCGCTGTGCACCAGGAAGTCTAGGAGGCACCCTGCCAGCTCCCAGGAGGTTCTGCAGAGCTCTCAGTGCGTCACTGTGTCCTCACCCACAGGGTGGAGGTCCCTGTGCGTGTGCAAAATGCTCAGTAACGCAAGGGAGGCATTTCCCAGTGACTCTGTTTGCTGTGTCCTGAAGGGAGATGCCCATTTGTCTAAAGGAAATGCTTTAAGTGGGAAAACACCAGTGTGGGGAAAGGCAATCAGGAGTTGTCAGCATGGATTCACTGACGGGAAATCATGTTTGACCAACCCAATTGCCTTCTGCACTGAGACAACCGCCTGGATGGATGAGGGGAGAGCAGTTTTGTGCACCTGGACTTCAGCAAGGCTTTAGACTCTGTCTCCCATCATATCTGTTGGACAAACACAGGAAATGTGGACTGGAAGAGCGGGTGAGCTGGACTGAGAACTGTATCATAAATGCGGTACTTATAGACGTGGTTTAGGGCTGGACCTGGCTGTCTTAACTTACTGATTGGACTCAGATATTGGAGATCTTTTCCAACTTTAATGATTCTGTGGTTCCATGAACTGGCTGAACAGCAGAACCCTGAGGGCCGTGATCGGTGGCACAGGGTCTGGTTGGAGGCCTGTCACTTGTGGTGTCCCCCAGGGCTCAACACTGGGCCCAGAATTGTTTAACTTGCTCATTAATGACTTAGATGAAGGGATAAGTGCCTCCTCAAGAAGTTCAGTGATGATACAAAGCTGGGAGGAGTGGCTGATCCCTTCAGAAGGACCTCAGTGGGTTGGGGACATGGGCAGAGAACTGTCTGAAATTCAACAAAAGGAAATGCAGGTCCTGCACCTGGGGAGGAACAACCTCAGGCACCAGCAAAGGCTGGGGGTGACCTGCTGGAGCAGCTCTGCAGAGAAGGATCTGGGTGTCCTGATGGACAACTGGCTGTCCATGGGCCAGCAGTGCCCTGGGGGCCAAGAAAGCCAAAGGGATCTGGGTGTGCACCAGGAAGAGCATTCCCAGCAGGTCACGGAGTGATCCTGCCCCTCTGCTCAGCCCTGTGAGGCACATCTGGGGTGCTGTGTCCAGGTCTGCGCTCCTCAGGACAGGAGGGACATGGAGCTCCTGGAGCAGCTCCAGCAACAAAGATGAGGAAGGGCCTGGAGCATCTCCCTGCCCAGGAAAGGCTGAGGGAGCTGGGGCTGTTCAGCCTCAGAGGAGATGCTGAGAGGGGCCCTCAGCCCTGGGTGTCCCTGTGTGCAGGGAGGGCTCAGGGCAGGGCCCAGGCTCTGCTCCAGGGCCCCAGCAATGGCACCAGAGGAACGGGCAGGAACTGATCCCAGCAAGTTTCACCTGGACAGGAGGAAGAACTTTCCTGCGCAGTGACCGAGCACTGAACAGACTGTCCAGAGAGGGTGTGGAGTCTCCCTCACTGGGGATATTCCAGACCTGTCCAGACACAATCCTGTGCTCTGGGATGACCCTGCTTGAGCAGGAAGGTTTGACCACATGACCCTCTGTGGCTCCTTCCAACCTGACTCACTCTGTGACTCTGGGATTCATGGGAAATCTTTTATTTTGAGACAAAGGTGGTCTTCTGTTTCCGTATTCCATCTTCTGAAGTAGCTAAGCACATCCATCAGGGATGCGGTGCATCTCCCATGCCTTGGCATGTACAGGGAAGAGGGAGACCAAGAGCTGGAAGGCAGATTTGCAGGTGTAGGTGTAGCCTTTCTGTCCCAATTTTACCTTCTTGCCCTTGTTTTACAAGGAGTCCCAAGCTGAGAAAGGCAAACCAGACCCTTTATCCCATCCAGGATCTCCAGACCTTTGAGGAGGTTCTTGTTAAGCCCACGTTGAACATCCACCCTGGCTTGTCCATTTGTTGTTCGTGCCCTGCACCCTTGGTGTTAATCCCAAAGTCATTTTACACTTAAAATTCACACATCCACCCCAAAACGCCTCAGAAAAAATGAGGGGAGATAGATGAAGAGATCAGAGGGGCTTCCTGCAACTGGTCTCTGCAGGAGCCATCCATCATCCATCCCCATCCATCCTCCATCTCCGTCCTTTGGATCCACCCATGCACGCCAGTTTTGATGAGGATTTTTTGGAGCCGGGGAGGGGAACGTTTTTCCTGTGAAAGCCACAGAACGTCAGGTTCCATCTCCCGAGCCGGCTCTCAAACACAGAGCCAAACCATCCCCAGCTCTCCCTGCGCTCATTAACGTGCAACTGGGAGAGAGGCAGGAACTTCCTAATGACTCGCGGCTCCAGAGCGGTGCCGGCGCTTTTGTTATTCCTCGCGTTGGAGCTGGTTCCACCTTTGATTCCGCTGGTGCTGGGAGGGGAGGGCTGACAGCAAGGGCTGAAAGCAGGAATCATCAGGAGAAGAGATGAAGGCCCAGCCTAACACTTTTTTTTTTTTTGTCCTGTGTGTTTAAAGAGCTGGGCCGGATAATCTGGAGGTTTGGATGGCAGGAAACCCCTGGTTTTTGAATGGCTGTAGCAATTTAAATGGGGGAACTCAGAGGCAGTTTGGTTTTGGTTTTTTTTTCATCGTCTCTTTTGCATGGTTTTTATTGAAGCGGTGGTCATGGGAAGAGCTGGAGTTAACTGGTATGTGCTGTAATTCCTGCTCACCGCTGGGAAAACAGGCAGAAAACCATCCGGAAATCAGGCCCATAAGTCCAGGAGCAATGGAGCAGTTTATTTGCCGTGGGAGATACAGCTCTGGATTTCACAACAGCATCACCAGGGGGTTTGAGCATCACTTCCCAAAAGCAGGAGGGTGAACAGGGTCCTCTGCTGTACCTTGTAATGAGTTGGTGAAGCCAGCTGAGACAGCAGAAGACCTGGGTTTGGATCGTCTCCAAAATTATTTGCAGGGTCACAGGCTGGAGTGAGCTTTATTTATCACCTTCATATCCCCCCCCCAGCACTGGTTGTGGGGCTGGTGACCATCCTGCACACACAGGGGTGATGCTTTCCCCACGCTGGCTCCTCCAAAGGGTACATCCAAAGGGTACAGCCCATCCTGCAGCTGTCCAAGGCTAAGTTGGACAGAGCCCTGAGCAAACTGGGTTGAAGATGTCACTGCCCGTAGCAGGGGTGTAGCACTGGATGTCCTTTAAGGGCCCCTTCTAACCTAAAATTCTTCTATGATTCTACCAAAATAAGTATTTCAATTGTCACACCATTACATTATTGTATGCATTGGGATTTTTTTTCATTGCAAACCAACCAAACCTCACAGGCACTACCATTTATTGCACTCCGTTGTTTTTGCAGGCGATAGGTGATTTACTAAAGTGTTAATTTCCTATAGCAAAAGTTATAATGGGAAACCAAAGTAAAATTGATTTTAAATTACCATGGCAAGCTTGCAGAAACACTCCCATTATTCAGAGGAGTGGGTGAAGGCACTGCAGTTTTCACTGCTGGGAAGGAAAATACCTTATTTAAGATCAGGGGCTCTTGAGTGGCGTTGCCAGGCTTTGGTGACACCATCGTGGTGGAATCCTGTTATTAGGGAACATTTTCTTGGTTGAGAACAACCTGGTCCATGAAGAAAAGCTGTGTTACTGGTGGTTATTTATTGTTTTTTCTTGAAATGATTCTGGCGGGGATGATGCTGTGGCAATCACCGAGTAGCTCCCTGACTTGGATCGGGGTAACAGCAGGAATTTCAGGCATGACTTTGCCTCCTGGGGACTTGTCCTTGGTATTCCTAAAAGCAAGGATCGCCCCTTCCTGCATGGACAGCTGCCCTCAGTTGGTGCTTCCCGAAAAACAGCATTTTTCACTCGAAGGCTGCTGTCCTAAATTAACTCTCACCCAGGGAGGCCAGGGGAGAGGGAGGGGGGGCAGATTGCAAAGCCCAAACACAAAAATCTGCTGGAGCCAAGGTGATGTTTTTTGGTGCTGGGATGGATCAGAAGCAAAATGCAAAATAATCAGTCTAATTGTGATGACAACTAGACCCGAGGACCCTCCTAAAGCCCTAGGAATGAGTTGTGGGGCCACATCCTGAAGGCTTTCCCCTTCTCCAGGGGCTGTCCAGGGATGAGCAGGCTCTCAGTGTTCGGGGACAGGATCCTGTGCAGGACTACGGCTTTGTAGAGGCAGCAGCTCTCTCAGACTGCCTTGAGCTCATGGCACCGGAGATGGTTTCCCATGGAACACTGAGAGTATGAAATGTTTACAATAAATCGACACAAGGCGTTATTACATCCTGTCCTTCCTGTTTGATGAGAGCACAGCTATGGAGGAGCTGCCCTGCTGTCTGTACCCCATTCCCTGCAGGCTCTGGATGTACCCACTTGGTTTTGAAGGCTTGGAGCGTTCCGGAGCATGGATGTGGCCGGATTCTCCCTGTTGGCCTCAGGGCCAGACACTGACCCTGAAATTCTCAGTTAATTACTTTATATGAGGTCCCAGAGACTGGAACAAAGCTCGATGCTACAAACAATTCCTTTTCTTGGCCCAATAAATGACACGAGCCCTAAAACTGCTCGTTCCTCACCTGATGCTTCTGCTCCATAAATATCATGTAAGGAAAGTGCCTGTTTGCACTCGGGAGCACGCGGGGACTCCAGGACTGGACACGAATAATTCATGGGAATGTTTGCTCCCCCGAGCAGAAGGATGAGATCAGACAGATCATTTGAATTCCCCGTTGCCGTGGCTGCGTCCGAGGGTTCACACGCAGATGTTGAGAGCAGCCACAGCAGTAATGTATTTATTGATATCAAAACCATTCCTAATCCACCCTGGATTCTAGGGAAAGGGAGAAAGGGAGGCATTTACACAAAAAGATGGATCTATGACTAAATGGAGGCAGGGTGATCTCAGAAATATGGGTTTGCTGTGCAAGACACCATGGGCGATTTACTCTGATTTCCTAAATCACGGCTGTGCTTGTCTGAGGAGTGGAGTCCTGGTGGATACGGCTTCAGAGCAGAAACCAGTGTCGTGGCAGGTCCAGGGAAGGGAACAGAGCTGGGGAAGGGGCTGGAGCACCAGGAGGGGCTGAGGGAGCTGGGAAAGGGGCTCAGCCTGGAGAAAAGGAGGCTCAGGGGGGACCTTGTGGCTCTGCACAACTCCCTGACAGGAGGGGGCAGCCGGGGGGGGTGGGGATTGGGCTCTGCTTCCAGGGAACAGGGACAGGATGAGAGGGAATGGCCTCAAGCTGTGCCAAGGGAGGTTTTGATTGGATATTAGGAAAAAATTCTTCATGGAGAGGGTGGTCAGGCATTGGTACAGGCTGTCCAGGGAAGTTTTGGTGTCACCATCGCTGGATGGATTTAAAAGCGGTGTAGATGTGGCACCTGGGGACATGGGTCAGTGGTGAACACATGGTGCTGGGTTGATGGTTGGAATCGATGATCTTAGAGGTATTTTCCAACCTAAACAATTCTATGACTCCGTGACAACCAAATGTCTGGAATGGACCAGGGATGGACAACAAGCCCCTAAATGAGACGGGATGGATGTGATAAGTCAAGAACCTAAATTTACTGATTGTTTTCAACTGAAATCAAACCCTGCCATACCTAATCCTAACCTCTTCAGATTTGAGGGTTCCACTGAATGGTAAAAGTCTCCTTTGCATCACTGCTGTGGTTCAAATCCACCCCTGAGAGTTAAGGAGCTTTGGTAGGCTAGGTAATGGTACAGGAAATGATGTCAGAAGCAGAATCTCAAAAATCATGGAACCGCAGGATCACTCAGGTTGGAAAAGACCTCCAAGATCATCGAGTCCAACCTGTGGCTGATCCCCACCTCATTACCCAGCCCAGAGCACTGAGTGCCACATCCAGGAGTTCCTTGGACACCTCCAGGGATGGGGACTCTAAACCTCCCTGGGCAGCCCCTTCCAATGCCTGACCACCCTTTCCATGAGAAAATTCCTCCTGATGTCCAACCTGAACCTCCCCTGGCACAGCCGGAGCCCATGACAAATGTAGCAGCAGCCTCTGTATAAGTGGAAAAAGGGAATTTCTTTTTCCTCACGTCTCAGGTGTGTGGACACGGAGTGTTGCAGGGCAGGCGTGCACAGGCAGGTGGGACAATCTCACTGTGCTTTGAGATGTCCTGACAAGACTCAGAAATTACCAACACATCTCAGCACGGTTTTATGCCCTACAGAGCAAACGTGCTGAGGGTCACTCTTTCACACGGGCGTCCCCTGAAACCCACTCGTTCAGGCAAGTTTCCTCTAAGGAAAAGTGATTTCAGTTTCCCCTTCCTAGATTAGATATTAAGAGAAATTTCTTTAGAGAAAGGGTCGTAAAGCATTGGAACAGGCTTCCCAGGGAAGTGGAGGAGTCACCGTCCCTGGAAGTGCTCAAAAATTGTGTGGATGTGGCACTTGAGGACGTGGTTTAGTGGTGAGCGTGGTGGTGGGGCTGAGCTAACACTTAGACTTGACAACCTTACAGGTCTTCTCCAACCTTAATGATTCCATGATTCTGTGATTCCTTCCAGTCTGTAAAAGTACCTGGAGAAGTTTTTCAGCCTCAGCCCTGATGCCTCTAACAGGATTTGGAGGGGACTGGTCTGAGTGAACAAAACCCGGCTGGGATGGTGATGATCCTGGGGGTGCTGGTGTCAGAAGGGGCTTTTCTCCTCCCCCCCAGCCATACATAAAAAAGGCTGGGGCAGAGGCAAGGATGCTTTTGTGAGGGGCTGTGGTTTTTTGGCAGAGTTCCTGACCTCACCTAACCCATCAGCAAAATTCCCAACTCACCCAGATTCCTGGTGTGCTCCTTCCCTGATGGCTGAGATGAGGCAGCATCGGTGGGAAACCAAGAGTCAGGTTTTGGCTCCTCCACAAGCTCCCTGTGCGACTGCAGGCGATTTATTGCATCTCTCAGTGCCTCGGTCCCCTGCTGTTAATAACACATCCTTTCTTTTGCTGTGGTTCTGTCCTTGTCAGTTTAGATTGTAAATCCTTTAGGGCAAGAGCTGTCTCTTACTCTGCGTGTGCTCCGGGCTCGGCACAATCCAACTCTGATCTCAGCAGAAGCCTTTTAACGTTGCTATCATATAAATATCAGTGATACCTGGGATCCAGGGCTCCTGGGTTCCGTGCCTGGGTCTCTCAACCCCGCACTGTAGCCAGGGATGAGTTTATTTTACCTACTGCTAAAATAAAGAATGTCTGAAAGAGTGATCAGAAGGTTGAGGAGAACAGGATCTGTTTATGAATAACTTTAATGTGGGGTTGATGGGGTGCAAGAGTTGACAAAACAGTTGGGAATGAAGGATATGATTATTAAGGATTAGATTTGGCTTCCTGATAAAAAGTCCTGAAGGAAACAATGGACGGGGTTGCACTTACTCACAGAACTGCTCCAACACCAGAGCAAAGGGTTTGTGGGAAGTGTCTTGGCTGCACTCCATTACTGTTACCCTGCTCCTTCACACTTCCCAGCCTTCTCCATTTGCTCCCATAACAAGCAAAGCCCTACAGGGAGATTTATTCTGTCCATGTTCTGCTCTTCGCTGCTACAAACCCACCAAGGGAGCTCCCAGACCCCCTTTGGGTGCTGTCCCCTTCTCTAAGCGCTGAGCAGTGACATCTTTGAGCTGGTGACAGGGGGACCAGCAGCCCTGGAGGCTGCAAGGACAGAAGGTCCTGGCAGCTGTGGCTTGCAGGGACATGCAGACTGTGCTGTCAGTCTCACAGCAAGGGATTCTTCCAGCTGGTTTGGGCAGCAGGGGCAAGATCCCCATGGGAAACAGATCGATGGAGTAATGAATAGAGTGAGGAAGAGGAGGAGATGCCCCTTCCTTGTCCGTGGCAGGTTGGAGTTGTCCTGCCTGGTTCCATGGCCTGTTGCTGTAGAGATTCCCCTTTTGGACTGAGACCCAGGAGCTCCAAAACATTCAAGATGCTCTGGGCGGCTCAGTGCACCCTAAGATGTGGGTCTAGAAGGGAAGAGGTCTTCTTCATGCCCTGCATCCCACCTGCCAGCAGTCCATGGATATCTTCGATATCCTCTGAAACAGTGCCAGATGCCTGCAAGTCTTGCCCCTGGTCTCCAGCTTCTTCAGGGATGCCTTGGAGAAGCCAGCAGGAGATACTGGATGCGTTTCCAAAGGATGGAAACAGAGGGGAAGGGTCTGGAGCACAAGTCTGATGAAGAGTGGCTGAGGGAGCTGGGAAAGGGGCTCATCCTTGAGAAAAGGAGGCTCAGGGGGGACCTTGTGGCTCTGCACAACTCCCTGACAGGAGGGGGCAGCCGGGCGGGGGTTTCAGGCTCTGCTCCCAGGGAACAGGGACAGGACAAGGGGAAACGGCCTCAAGTTGAGCCATGGAAGGATTAGGTTGGATATTAGGAACAATCGATTCACTGAAAGGGCTGTCCAGCCCTGGCACAGCTGCCCAGGGCAGTGGTAGATTCACCATTCCTGGATGGATTTAGGAGATGTGTGGATGTGGCACTTGGGGACATGGGTCAGTGGCAGACTTGACCCTGCTGGCTCAACAGTTGGACCTGACGATCTTTAAGAACTTTTGGAGCTCAATGACTCCATGATTCTATGATTATGCACAGGATCGATCTCCATGGGGATTCCATTGGAAGGCAGTACCACTCCTCCGGGTGGGGAAGGACATGGAAACTGTGGGATAGGCTCTGTTCTAGACAAGAACTACTCATGGCATGTGTCACCTTCCCAAAGCTGTGCATTTGCTCCACAGAGGGAAAAAAAAAGCCAAATTAAGAGATGATGGAAACAAAAAATATCCCAGCCAGCTCTGGGAGCTCCCATTCCAGCTGTCAGATGGGAATGCATTCCATTTTAGCATGAACTTTGCTCCCCACAGGAAAATCACCTTCCTACCTGTTAGCATGGCACTGCCACAGCCTCCATGTCCCCCAGATCTTTTCCATGGGGTAAGTACAAGTGATTCCTCAAAGTGACTTCTCAAAATGACAGCAAGGAGGTGAGAGGCATCTGATAGGGAAGTGATGCCAAGGAGATGGGAGACATCTGGTATCAGCCATCAGCTCTCAGTCGGTTGTCTGGACCCTTCTGTAGTCAAGGAGAGGAGACAGGAAATCTGTGGGAGATGTTGCAGACACTTATCTGGAGATGGGATGAGTGGCTTTCTGGAAATCTCTCTCTTTCTCTCTGTTGATAAATGAGAGAATAGAGATGATGAGTTTGGATCAGCTTTCCCGCTTTTGAACAGCTGAGGTGAGGAAGGAAATCCCATTTGGGGAGACTTGGGTCAACTGTGGTGGCTCCAGAAAGATTTCCAGTCACATGAGCCTGAGCTTCACAAAAACAGCTGTGACCAACTGGAGCATTCTGGGCCACCCCAGGGGCTTGGGGTGTCAGAGGGGGGAAACATATGACACAAAATATTCCATACATGCCAGGGAAAAAGGCTGCACGAGGAAAGCACGGGGAAAGGGATTTGATCCCAAAGCTACTTTAAAAGGCACAGGCTCGGTGTCCCGCTTTCGGCTGTCACCTCAAGTGGCAGGACACGCAGGCAGGGGGTGGGAGGTAGAGACTTTAATTCCCTCCAGAGCCTGGAGATGACTCAAGCCTGCAGCATCCTCTTTCCAGCAGAGTGTCCTCATGAGACCACGGTGGAAACCCGGCTCGCTGGCACCCGGCCACCCCGCGCGGCCGAGGGAGCGTTTCCGGCAGCAGGGAATCGAGCCCCGGCAAAATCCTCTCTGGGCCACCCTTGGAGCCAGCAGACGAGAGCCTTCCTGACACGCTGCCGTGTCCCAGGAGGTGTTCCAGGGTTGGATATCCTGCCCAGCAGCCCCAACACAGGAACCTGAGAGCTTTGTCTCCTCACTCGGCTCGGGGGGGTTGATGGGTTTGTCTGGGATGTTCGATGGCCAAGGTCAAGTCGTGTCTTCACGTGTAGCAAAGAAGGGGTTGGAACCCACAGGAAGAGGTGGGAACCCACAGGAAGGGATTTGAACCCACATGAAGGGGTTTGAACCCACAGGAAGGGATTTGAACCAATAAAAATGGATTTGGACACACAAGGAGGGATTTGAACCTACAAGAAAGGATCTGAACCTACAAGAAAGAGTTTGAACCTACAGGAAGGGGTCTGAAAGTACAACAAGGGATTTGAACCCTCAAGAAGGGATTTGAGTCTACAGGAAGGGGTTTGAAACCACAACAAGGGATTTGAACCCTCAGAAGGGATTTGAGCCTACAGGAAGGGGTTTGAACCCACAAGAAGGAATTTGAACCCACAGGAAGGGATTTGTACCAATGAAAAAGGATTTAAACACACAAGAAGGGTTTTGAACCACAAAAAGGGATTTGAACCCACAAGAAAGGGTTTTAATCTACAAAAAATAATTTGAATCTACAGGAAGCAGATTTGAAATCACAAGAAGGCATTTGAACACAGAGGGATCAGATTTGAACCCACAAGAAAGGATTTGAACATACAGGAAGGGGTTTGAACCCACAGGAAGGGATTTGAAACAATAAAAACGGGATTTAAACACATAAAGAGGGATCTAAACCCACAAGAAAGGGTTTTAACTTACAAGAAAGTATCTGAATCCACGAGTGTTTGAATCCACAGGAAGGAGTTCGAACCTAAAAAAGAGCTCTGAACCCACCTGGACACTCTCCTGAGTGGCAGGAGAGAGCACTCAGGGACTGTTCCTAGTTGGGTGTTGAGGTCTGGGCCAACATGTGGGATGGTCTGTTGGAGGCAGGAAGACCTCCAACAGACCTCCATGTGGGATGGAAGACAAAATGATGAATCTTTGGTGGTCTAGAACAGTCACTGGTGTTGGCCAGGTCTTCCTGTGTCTGCCTGCCATGGCTTACCTGCTTAGGGAGCTCAAAAACTTGACATTTTAGGGCTCAAATAATGAAGTTTTAGACTAGGATTTGAAGGATTTGTGTCCTGGGCTGACACACTCGGTCAGCTGCAAATTTTTAACTGGTTGGGACGTGTCTGTGGAGGCAAAGGGCAACCTGAGCCAGACTGAGAGTTTGTAATGCAGGGGTTGTGTCACGTCCCAGCTCCCTGTGGATGCTCTGCAATCCCAGGTTTACAGGCAGGACATCTCTGGGAGCTCGTTCCAGCCAGGTCTGTTGGCAGGTCTTCCCAAATCTCTGCAAACACAGGAGGCGACAAATGCTACATCCCACCGTGTCTGAGGTCCTGACTCCTGTGGAGGGCCAGGCAGGACTTTTGGGGGCAGGAGGGCTGACAGGCAGTGCCAGGCTGCACCTGGGCGCTGCTGCAGGGCTCCTTGGAACACGTCTCTCCCCTGCAGAGCTGTCCCCTGAGCTGTGGCCGAGAGCCACCAGCAGCAGGGTGCAGGTCACTTGAAGGTGGGCAAGAGAAGGGTCCCAAAAGCAGGAGATGGGCTGTGGCACTTCAGATCAGCTGCAGGGACCTGGCTGGGGAGAAGTGGGTGGTGGGAGCGGGTTCCCCATGGAGGAGCTGGGGGAAGCAGGGAAAGGGCATTTTGGGCTAGGGGTGAGACCCTCACTGAATCCCAGAGTGGTTTGGGGTGGGAGGGACCTTAAAGATCATCCAGTCCCACCCTCCGCCATGGGCAGGGACACCTTCCACTATCCCAAATTGCTCCAAACTCCATCCATCCTGGTCCTGAACACTTCCAGGGGTGGGGAATCCACAACTTCTCTGGGCAACTTCTCAGCTGACCCCAGTGACACCAGAGTTTTTCTTTAACCCACAACTGCACCCCCCCCCCAAGTCCAATTCCTTCAGCTCCTCAACGACCAAAACATCTGCTCTGCTCCTGGTTAAGAGCAGATCCCTGGAGTGTGGGAATCTCCTCCAGGTCCATCCCAACAAGCATCTCCACCACCTTTCCTAGCCAACTCTGCAACCTCCAACACCCAGCCTGAGCTTCCCCAATCACTCTGGCCACACTCCTTCCTTCTGGGGAGGAAAACTTCCATGTTCTCCATTGCCTGGGATCCTTGCCTCACTGCACTGGTTTAAATCATCCCTTCTGAAGGCAAGATCAGAGGAGAACAGGAGAAAAACAGTGGAAGCCAAGGTCAGGGCTTTGGAGGCAGCACGCAGTTCCAGCAGGGAAAGGCTGCGTGTTTGCACTTCGGAGAGGCACTTGGGCAGTAAATGACAGAGGAGCTGAATTATTCTGCGGGAGGGGGAGGAGGTGTGAGCGCAGGAGGGGAAAATCCATCCATTCATTACAGAAATCAATAGCCCCCACGTGTCACTGAAGCTGGCCCTGCCCCTGGAGAAGTGCAAGATGGAAGAGACCTCCGCTGCTTTGCTGAGGGGAGCAGAAACTCTGCCCGGGCTCAGCCAGGGGAAGGTGCCGAGGGAGATTATTCAGTGGTGGCTCCTGAGTCACGTCTGGATCAATGCGTTCAGCAATTTATTGGTGCTTCTGGGATAGATCTCGTGCAAGCAGCTACGGCAGTCAATGTTAATGCAAACATCCTCCACGCAGGGCAGGGCAGCTGCCTGGGCTAGAGCAGGAGTGTGAGAGGCATCCAAATGGGCTGGGGAAGCATTTGGAGCAGCAGGAGGTCGAAAGGACGTGTGTGAAAATGAAAGGCTTTCTTTCCTTTGGATGAAGCACTTCCAAAAGGAGCCCATCCAGCAGGGACAGGGAGAAAAGGACCTCCCCAGCTGGAACTTGGACTTGATGGTCATTGCAGGTCCCTTACAAATGAAATGATTCTACTCTATTCTATTCTATTCTATTCTATTCTATTCTATTCTATTCTATTCTATTCTATTCTATCCCATCCCACCCCATCCCATCCCATCCCATCCCATCCCATCCCATCCCATCCCATCCCATCCCATCCCATCCCAAATTAAACCCCACCAACCACCACTCGCTCGGGGGAAGCCACTTAACCTCTCCGCCTCCATTTCTGCACCTAACTGTGCATGAACATCCCTCCCTTGGGCTGAGCTGCAGGATTCCATACCTCGCCTCCCAGATGCTGCTTGCTGGTAGAAAGCTCCTGTGACCTCATTTGTGTCACTTGGATAAACTGGCTGCTGGCACGAGAAGACTCAGCTGCACCTGGAGGGTGGTGGAGCGAGGATGTGGTCAGGTGGCTTCACTTTTATTAAGCTTCAAGCAGAAAGCTCCTTTTTAAGTTAGCAGGAGAGGAGGGAAAAGATAAAAATGCTGTGATACTGGGTAGTGCTGTGCCTGGGCTGGTTCTTCTTCTGAACATGACCACTGGAAGGTGGTCCTCTCTGCAATATTGTTTAGAACCAGTCTTAACTCAGAGTTACCTCTTAAATGAAACAACTGCAAGTGCAGCCACCCACAGGCCACTGCATAGCTTGACTTGCTGCATTTTATTATATATATCCTTACTGGGAGCCCCCAGTAGCTGGGAGAAATCCTGCAAGCAGGCAAAGCTGCTGGCAGACCCCTGGTTAATCACAGGGATGGGAGGAGACTTGGAAAACAACGGCAAGTGAAGCAGGGAAGGATGCTCAGGTGAACTTCCTAAGGGATGTTTCTGCAGGGATCAGCAGGATATGCCAATGGAAGGGTTCCTGTACCTTCCAAAAATGGCTGTGTCTCCTCTCCTGCTGGCTGAAGACAGCGTGGTGGCCTTTGGAAAGCCACTGTGGGGGGATGACGTGGCTTGTCTGAGTCTCGTGTCTCTCCAAAGCCCTGGGAGGCTGTGCTGGGCCAGCAGCGAGTGCGTGTTTGAGAGGTGCTGTTGTACTCATGGCACCCTCGAAGAACAGGGAACGTGCACGCTCCAGAGCCCGCCAGTACGTTTCCTCTGGCCAGGAATAGCTGAAGAGTAATACAAAGCAGCAGAGGTAATAAATATTAAAGAGCTGGAAAATGTTAAAGTGCATGGGCAGCGGAGCTGACAGGCGCTGTGGGTGTGAAGCACAGGGATCAGGCTTTGTGCTCCTCATCCCTCCGAGAAAAAAAGTGTAGGAATAAGTGTTGCAATTATTTTTTGTTAATTGTGCGCTGAAAGGCATGGCGCATTTGAGCGGGCTGGTGAGCTCATCCCTGGCCCCATTCCCTTTATGTGTCCCAGGCACGGTTTTCCTGGTGTGATGTGTCTGGAGCAGCGGAGACACAGCCAGTGGGAGGAAGGAGATGAGACACCAAGGGTCTGAGGAGCCCATGTGGTGATGAGGTTTGTTTCCCAGGAGATTTCGTGGCTAAAGGATTGCAGATCTGGATTAAGTTAAGCTCATTAAGAAGCTTAACTTTCGCTTCCCTGGAAGCGTCCAAGGCCAGGTTGGACGGGGCTTGGAGCAACCTGGGATAGTGGAAGGTGTCCCCGCCTGTGGAAGGGGGTGGAACGAGATGAGGTTTAAATTCCCTTCCAACCCAAACCGTTCTGTGAGTCTGTAATTCCGTGGTGGGTGCACTGAAGGCGACACGTGGCAGTTCACGAATGGCATCTGTCCTGGCCATCACCAGCGGTCACCGGAGTTGAGGAATCAACTTTCAGGTTCTGCAAACTCTGAACTGCTCCCTGCCCCTCTCAGCCCGTAGTGTGGCTGTTCCTCAGTGAGGGCTGATGGTGGTGGCACTCAGATGCCATTTCTGTGCCAGAATTTTCTTCCAGTCCCTGCTCCTCCCACCACACGTAATGCTATAAGGTCCATGGGGCAAAGACACCCTCCCCCAAATCTTCCTTTACTTTGCAAGAGCCAAAATGCCCATGAAGACCCTTCTCCCCCTTGCTCTGGGGGAGAACATCAGGATCCATGCTGAGGTGCAGCTGGCTGGGACTGACTGCGGTGGGACAACAAGGGTTAAACTCTTTCCTGGCAGGCTGGGAGGACACCGTGTGATTTCTCCGAGCCCGGAGAGGAAGGCAGGCCCTCACTAATGTATGCGCAGCTTCTGTGGAACTAAAAATAGCCATGATCTGAGGCTGTTCTTCCAGGATTTCACAGGCGCTCACCCAATTTTTAGCTCCTTCTCCTCAAAGGGATGGCAAAGCGAAGGCGACAGTCTCAGCCCTCGTGCGAAGCCGCCGCGTCGGGAGCTTTGCTCCAGGGATGCCTCTGACCCCTGCGGCACAGGGGAGCCGGGGATGCGCTGCTGAACGCACAGTCCCGGCTCTGCGACGGTCCCTGGCAAGGCTGGGGTGGGCTCAGGCATCCCTGGTAGCTGCTGAGCAGCATCCCGAGGATTTTCTGGGAGCCCTGGTGCTCTGCTCTGGATGCAAACGGCGGGCAGAGCACGCTGCAGCTGGCAGCGAGCCACAGCTCTGACCCTGGCAGCTCTGCAGCAGGCAGCAGCTTCTTTTCAGCTGCACCAGCTCTTCAAGAACCAGCTCCCCTTTTCCTAAGCAGAATCCTTTCCCCCTAAACCCTTCCTGGCTGCTGTTTCTCTGGCATGCTGTTTGAAAATCCTGGAGCATCCACCTCCTCAGGCTCTACAAAGCCACTCTCCATGGGGGGTTAGGAGAGGCTTTGCTGCGTGGAAAAGTCTTGTATGGTGATTTCAGGTCCTGCTGAAGCATCAGTCGCCCTGATGGCCGGGGAGAGAGTAAATACTGTAAATTCAGGGAACACTCTCCTAGGAACCCTGTCTCTTCCCTGATCTTCCAGCGATAGATGTGACACCCTTGTCTTTTCCAGCAGCCAGAGTGTGGGAATGGAAATGTCTCCCTCTGAGTGAGGGAACAAGCTCCCAGTTTTGCTGCTGTGATCCTGGGGTCCACGTTGGTTTTTGAGGATTCAGACCAGAGGCAATCTGCAGTGTCTGTGTGGATCTCTGGATCCACTGCCCCAACCTGGTTTGTTACACCCCTCAGGAAATGGGAAACCCTTAGAAGAGAAAACCACAACTTTTGCTCTCCGAGGGACTCACTGACAGGAAAAGTCACGGCTTTCCCCTCTCCTGCTCTGCATCCTCCACCAAGGGATCTCCGTGAGGAGATGAAGATGTGTCCCTGCCATTGACTCGTATCCCAGAGCAATGCCAACTTCTCCTCTCCTGAGATATCCTGTGGCTCTGGTGAGTCCACGATGCCAAATCACTTCTCAAGACCATCTGGGTTAAAGCACTGTGACGTGACCCATCCTGTTCAAAGGGTGAGGGGACAATTCCCAGGTGCCTCTGAGCATCATGAGCTCGAACACTCGCATTTTGGGAGTCCTCAGGCATTTATTTGGGATTTTCTTTGGCATTTCAGGGAATTTCCCTGAAAATTCTCTTGCTTGGAGCCAAGACAAGTCAATCCAAACCCCTCTGCTTACTTACAAGGCTTTCAGCTGTTCCTGCAGGACTTGCTGGACTGGGACCAGTTTTATTTCCACGAGGAGAGCCCCGACACTAAACCTTATTTTCACAAACACACTTGAAGCAAAAACTCAGTCTGAGTCCAACTTCCTGGTCCCTGTGTAAAGCTGTTTAACAGCTTTGATTTAAAACAGAAGGCTTTGCCGGAGGCGATAGCACCGAGCGTCGGAGTGTCCTTTAAGCAAATAATGTGCAAAATAGGGAAGGGACTGGGGTTTAAGTACTCATAACTAACTGAGGGGGGGAATCCGTGATAAAAGAGAGCATTTGGCTCAGTGCTAGGACCATCCCACGAGTGATAGATGCTGTGACATGTCTCTGCAGCACCCATCACTTGGATGCCCTCTCCAGCAGCCCCCGCCACTCTGCCTCCTGCTTCATGCAGCATGGAGATGGTTCCCACATTAAAATCACAAGAAAAGGGCATTCATGCCGTGGTGCTGGAGAGGTCTTGGGATTTGTTCTCCTGTTTCAGAGCTCTACATCTCGTGAAATAATTGACAAGTGAAAACACAAACATGATTTCTACGAGCCCGGGTCGAGACAATGGTGCCTCCTGCTACAAAGCTGTTCTCTGTTTCTGTATTGATTTACTGAGCAGAGATCTGGAAATGGGGATTCTGCAACCTGGATATCCAGGGAACCCCGCAGCCATGGGGATGCAGCAAGGAGAGGCTGCCTGGCTGCTTCCAAGATCGAGGTTGTGGTGAATATGTCGACAACATATTCAGGACTATTTTTGCAAATAAAGAAACACTGGGCAGGCTCTGGCTGAGCACTGATAGTTCAGTAGCAGCCAGGCTGGGGAAAGATTGACAAATCAGTGCCAAAAAGTGGGGCTGTTTAGGGCTAACACTTCCTTATGATTTGTTTCTCTTCTTTTGGTTGTGATCTTTCAGCCTGTGAGTCAGAGAAAATTACTCTGCAGCTGGGGAAGGAGAGCATTCACAGAGACAAACCCCAGAAACATCCCCCAGATGGAGCAACACGAGCAGCTCCCGCACCTTTGGCCTCTGGAGTTTTATCTGCAGTGATGCCCTTGCCCCACTTTCCTGCCCCGTGCAGCTGCTGGAGGTTGTGACCCCAGTGTCTGTCAGCAGGATGAAATCACACCTGCAGCCCTGCCTCTGCTCCCACAGTCCCAAATATCTGCTTAAACCTTCAGCAAAAAGGGATTTGAACAAAGACCGGGAGCGCTGCTCCAGAGGAGGGGGTGTAGGTTTATGTCCCCTTCGCCTGGCACTGCCGCCAAAGCAATAATTTCAGAGGAGCCGGGGACATTGCTCTGGAATTATCAGTCACAGCGCCCTGTTTCGTGTATCAGAGCCCCCAAATTATCAGCCATGAGTTAAATCAGCCTGCAAATACCAAAACTGTGGGAACCAGATCCTAAAAATCCTACAGTGTAATGATTTTATTACCTCTCTCCAACTATTTGATGGAATTGACTCTTTCCAAGGAGGGGATGATTTGTAGACTTTCTTCAAGTAGTGGAAGTGATCTTGGGCTGAAAATCATTTCACCATCCCTGGGAATGTTCAAAAAACATGTGGATGTGGCACTTGAGGACATGGTTTGGTGATGACCATGCTGCTGGGTTGATGGCTGAACTCAGTGATCCAAGAGGTCTTTTCCAAGCTGAATGATTCCATGATTCTGTAGGGATTGGGGTTAAATGCTAGAATAGGATGCCCAGAGGGGCTCTGGAATCTCCATCCTCGGGGATTTTCAGAACTCAACTGCACCAGACCAGCCTTCTCTAACTTCAAAGTTATCCCCACCTGGATGGGAGCCTTGGTCCACAGACCTCTAAAATCTCCTTCCAACCAAAATTTGTCTATGATTCCACGACATGATCCTTCCCAACATAAGTTTTATAAACCAGATGCATCTTTTGAGGTTGGTGTGCAGTAAAGCCATCTGTGCTTTAAAACAGCTTCAGACTTGCTTAAAATATGAAACTGTAACAGTTTCTCCTGTGCAGCAGAAGACTGGGACAATCATTCCTTCAAATACAAATTGCGGTTGAACACTTGGCAAAAAGCGAGAGTTTCTAATACAAATTCATAATTCTTTAATAGGAGCTGATAGAAACAAGTAGATAAGACTTAGACCAGAAAGTGCAAGGCAGAAGGAATAAACCCCAAGATGAACCCACTTCTTGTTGCATTTTATTCCTTTTTAGTTATAAACCATACGAGACAATCCCCAAAAGTTGTCAGAAAGCACTGAGAACCCCTGTTCTGAACACCAGGGCCCTCATGAAGGTCATCAAAATGATGATTTAGGTGTGTGTGGTCAGGATGACCTGTGAGGAGGCTGGATTAGAGTTTGTGCAGAAAGAAGGATCCCTTTCTTGATTTTGGGGTGGGAAGTGATCTTTCCCAGTTCAGCATGGTTTCGGCCCAACACAACCAGCAGTGGTGTAAATAAGTCCTGCACACCCTTCAAGGCTCAGGCCAGACCAGGAACAATTCCCTAGAGATAATTGGAATGCATCTCCTTGCTCTGGAGGAGTTTGATGCTGTGGAGCAGCCAGACAAAGCTGTGGAATATCAGCACCTGGATGGGACCCCGTGATTCCTATTTTGATACTCAAACTAGGAGCAATAATAATCCATCTGTGAATCCTTATCACTGGCATGTGACATTAGAACAAAGAAAACAACTAATAAATGTTGATATCGAGCACATTAATGGTGATGGCAACTTAAAGTTTGAGTCTGTTTTTTTTAATAGACAGTGTTTCACTTTCATGCTCCCCTGTCCCTCCAGTGCTGCGTCTCCTATTCCTTTTATATCAGTTAGAATGAAAATAATTCATTAAAATTAAAAAAGCGGGCCAAAGCCGCAGCTGGTGTAAATTGCCAGAGCCCTGTGGATGCCAGCTCGCTCCAGCTGAGATCTGGCCTCACGTAACCTCTTTGTAAGGGGATGTTCAGGCAGCCTCTGCTCCAAGCCTTCCAGCCCAGCAGTTACACATGTCCTCGTTTCCTCCCCTCCGAGGAGTGGGATTTTAATCTGGGAACACCCTCCAGTGCAGGAGGCCCCTTGCAAGAGGACGAGGTGGCAGCAGGGTGAGCCCTCAGCTGAATGACACCGCCCATTCCCAGCCTCTTCCTCCAGGAGGGAGCACCAGGGAGAAGGTGGGTGCCATGAGATGGTGCCCGTCCATACGATGTGTGTTGCTGCCACGTCACCGAGGTCACGCCCATGCTCCTGTAGTGCCAGGGTGTATTTCTGAACACGAGCCAGCAGAGTGACAGGTGGCCAAGAAGTCCAAGGGCTTCCTGGATGGAATATCCGGCAATGGTGTGGCCAGCTGGGCCAGGGCAGTGCTCGTCCTCTGTGCTGGCACTGCAGGGACACCTCCAGAGTTGGGGATAGTTCTGAGACCCTCCTGACAAGGGAGACTTGGAGGGGCTGGAGCGTGTCCAGGGAAGGGAACAGAGCTGGGGAAGGGGCTGGAGCAGCAGGAGCGGCTGAGGGAGCTGGGAAAGGGGCTCAGCCTGGAGAAAAGGAGGCTCAGGGGGGACCTTGTGGCTCTGCACAACTCCCTGACAGGAGGGGGCAGCCAGGGGGAGCCGGGCTCTGCTCCTGGGGAACAGGGACAGGATGAGAGGGAACGGCCTCAGCCTGTGCCACATTGTGGCATCACCATCACATTGGGGAATAACCACCGGTGGAAGTGTTCAAGAAGTGTGGATATGGCATTTGTGGACATGGTTTAGGGTTGAACACGGTGGTGCTGGGTTGCTGACTGGACTTGATCTTAGAGATGTTTCCCAGCCTCAACGATTCTGTGATTCTGTGGCTGGGTCTGGCTGAGATGGAGTTTGTTTTCCCCACAACAGCCCCCACACTGCTGTGCTTTGCATTTGGAGCAGGGAAGGTGTTGGTAACACCCCAATGTTTTGGCTACCACACAGCAGCGCTCCCACAGCATCAGAGCTGTCTCTCCAACATTCCACCCCACCACAAGGCTGGGCACAAGCAAAATCCATTTTCCATATACCTGTACTAATAAACTGGGTAATTTCAAGGCCTCCTCATGGGCATTGCAGCTTCACCACGTCCTGTGCAGGGCCAGGGGTTGGACTCAATGGTCCTTGTGGGTCCCTCCCAGCTCAGGATATTCTGTGATTCCAAGCCAAATTCTGAGTGCAATCATTAGATTGGTCCAGGCATATTCGGACTCTCCCAAGTCATCATAACCTGTGCAGTTTTCCACAATCTGTAAGGGCCAGGGATCATTCCAAGTGCTCAATATGGAGGAAGTTTCCTGGTTTTGGAGGCTGAGAGAGTCCATTTCTTGTGTCTTGGTCCACTGGCCTCAGGAAAAGTGATCAGATTGTTATAGCCTGAGATCCCTGCCCTTGGTCAGCTTGTGGCTGTGTGGGACAGGCCACCAGGACCCTTCTGTCCTGAAAGCACAGCCCAGTGTGTCCTGATGTGCTTTCCTGTGCTCCCACGACCCTTTTACACATCCACAACCTCCTCCCCTCAACCAGCCCGTTGCCGGAGGCATCCTCCTGCATTTCCTGGTGGTTCTGGGAGCCACCTCTGTAAATCCAACCGTGCCAAGGCCGAGGCACGACCCTGCAATAGCTCACCCTGTAAAATTGTCAACAAAATCCCTGGAAATTTTGGCCAGGGCCAACTAGATGGACGTAGCCACAAGGAGTCAAGCCTTGCCAGCTGGCCGTGGGCTGCTTCATTTTGTGATACAAACCCAGAGCCTCAGCATCCAGAATCCAATCCCTGTCATCCACATGGAGCAGCTTTTTCCACGGCGCTCAGGGTGGGGTTTTTTCAGCAGGAACATCTCTTCTCCCTCCTGGTGGGCTCCTGCGGCTCTTTCCAAAGGTTATTTGACCACATTTGGTGGATTTGGCTCCTTGAAAAGGCGCTTTGGCGCAGGGACAGCGGTGACTTTGACCCGAGCAGTTTGTGTGCTGCTGTGACATACGTAGTAAATAAGCGTGAGGGTAATTATACCAACAGGAATTCTGGGAACCCTGCCAGGAGGGAGGGGACGGCCAATCCTTTGTGCACTAAAAAAAAAAAATTAAAAAAACCATCACCCCAATCCCCCTCCCAACCCCAAATTAGTTCTATCTCTCGAAGCCGTGATGAGACTTAGAACTAAAAATACGCACAAATATACACACTCGTATATAAAAATAGCCAGCATTCAAAAAAAAAAAAAAAAAAAGCCCAAAGTTAGGCTCCTGTATCCAAAATTAAGCTCTTAAATAAATAAATTAGCCTGATTTTCAAAAGCATAGAGCAGTGAATGGTTTTCACTGACATAAGAGGAAGCATCGTGTTGCTAAAGATTGAAGATCAGGCCTGAATATGGATTTGAAAGTCTAATTATAGAAGCCTGTTTGCCACCAGCTTGACCGAGAACAACGAATTTCAGGTGAAGTGACATTGATTTTCCTTTTTTTCTTCTTTCTTCCGAGTTTGTCTACACTTAACCAGTGTTAGGAAAGGTTGGAAAGACCCTTAAAGAAGTAAATAAAATACTACAGGGAAACAGATAAACTGGACTAAAACTGTTTACACCAGTTTTGTACATTCATGTGAGGAAATAGGGTTAAGAATTATCAGTGTTGGAGCTGGGTGAATTTTTATGCAGATTCATTAAGTAGGTATTTATTAATTGGTGAAAGCCCACCAGGTAGAAATATTACTTTTCCCAGTTATTCTCACAATCCACTGGCATCAAGAAGGAATGGGATTTTAGTCCTCCCTTTCCTCTCTTTGCCAGATTTGGGTCTGAAGGATGCTGAAGACAGAGCACCATATTTTTTCATGGATCAAAGAGAGGGAAATGTATTTACCTTTAGCTGCAAATGGTCCTCGGAGCTGCTTTGCTCACACTGTCCAACATTTGCCAAGGGGTTCCTGAGGTCACAGTCCCACAGGACAGGGACAGATTTGTCCTTTGGGGTCAGATTGGGCAGGGCTGGGATTTATGGTGTGAAGGAATTATGTCCCCCCCGGATAGAGGAGCATCAGCAGGTAGGGCTGTGCTCCACTCATGTGGTGTTTAGAGGCAGAGGACAGCACCAAAAGATATGGGATTTGATACCAAAAAAACTTTGAGAGCACCTTTTTGGTGCTCTCTGACTCAGTTTTCCCATCCATGGAAGAGGCACAATGCAGGTGACCTTTGCCAACAGTCAGGGAGAACCTGGTGTTCGTGCCATTGCCATTGCTGGAGACAGGATCAGGGCACCGTGTCAATCCCGTGTATTTGAATGTTTTTCCATGCATTCTGCCTCCATGGATTGGTGTCATGTCCTCTCTCTGTGGCCAGTAAGAAAAATTTATGTTTAATCTGTGTGGATGGTGGTGAATGCCTAGAGATTCACCCTAAGCCCAGAGATCCAGGAGAAATCATTGCAGGACATTGTGTCCCTTCTGGGCAATTCCTTCTGAATCTTTTTGAGTGGCTCAGTGTCATTGTTGCAGTTTGGTTCAGCCAACCTGGGGGGCTGGGAAAAGTAAAGATGGGCTTAAAAATAACCCAAAACTTGAGAAAGCTGTTGGAAACAGCAATGTGGGAGAGTAGAGGTGTAGGAAATGTGAACTGTGAGAAGGCAAGGGAAGAAATTTTTTCTGGAGGAAAGGAGGCTCGGTGGGACCTTGTTGCCTTCTCCAACTCCCTGACAGGAGGGTGCAGCCAAGGAGGGGGTCGGGCTCTTCTCCCAAGGAACAGGATGAAAGGAAACAGCTTCAAGTTGCACCAGGGAAGGTCTAGGTTGGACATCAGGAAGAATTTCTTCAGGGGAAGGGTTATCAGGCATTGGAAAGGGCTGCTCAGGGAGGTGGTGGAGTCCCCGTCTCTGGAGGGACTTAAAACCATGTGGATGTGGCACTTGGGAACATGGGTTACCGGTGGCCTTGGCAGTGCTGGGGGAATGGTTGAACTCGATGATCTCAGAGGTGTTTTCAAACCTTAATAATTCTGTGATTCTATGGAGCTGTGAATTTTTTAGTCTGGAGAAAAGAAGGGTTTACATGGCAACTATGTGCAAACAAGTAAAAGGCTGCTGCAGGGTGAAAACCAATAAATTCTTCTTGTCCGTGGCTGAGGTGATGAGAAACGAGTAGTTTAACCTTCTGAAGAAAGGTTTAGGTTTTGTGAACCTGCAGGAATGAGAGTTTCTGGGGAAGGGGAGACCATCCAAGACTACAGGACAGATTTGGTGGAGTTTGGCAGAGGTGATGGTGGGCAGCACCTTATGGGCACCACCACTTGGCTTTTGGTGGCCCTGTGTCGCTGGCATTACAAAAACCATTGCATTCTCCTTTTCTCTGCTTTCTCCTTGAGCCACGACACTCTCCCTGACTTTGCCTTTCCAGCTAAACTGCATTCATTTAATTCCTGGCATGGGTGAAGGGAAGGCAGGATCCCTGTGTTGTGCTGCAGCTCCCGGGGTTGGGGTCTTCCCGTGGAAATGCCAAGTTCAGGTGGTGGATTTGGGCGTGTTGGGAGAGCAGGTGCTCCACGGCCATTTCCATCCCACTCGGGGTCTGCTGTGGATGTCACACCAGTGTCGCCAGTGTCGTATGTGACTGGCGTAGCATTTTCTCGAGTGTCGAGCCCCATCTGGTGGCTTTCCTGCGTCATTTTTTTGTGTCCTTGCAGTCCTCTTTCGGGATTTTTCGCCTCCTGTGCCGGTCAGCTGCGAGCGGGCAGGAAGGACAAGACGCTGGAGAAAGGACAGGGCTGGCAGAGCTGCCTCTGCTTCTCTCCCAGCTCCCTGTCCCTGGGTGTAATTCAGAGATCCAGGGGCTCTCCAGGCTTAGGTCCTTCCCTCCTGCTCTCCCCGGCTGTGCAGTCTCGCCCGAGTGGCAGGGAATGATCTAATCGTTTTGGCCAAACCCCAGTTTGCGCTGTGAGCCCCTCCCAGAGCCTCCAGAAGGCGCTTCATCCCACTGCCGTGCTGGCAGCGGAGCTGGGACAGATGAACAGTCCCGGGAGGGGACATTTCCAGCTACTGACTGCCTCGGGTGACCAGCTTTAGGGTCGGCATTAGGTGAAATGGTTCCCATCCCAAACGAGGTTACAGCCACCGCTCAGCATGAAAAGGAAGAAGACCCAATATTAGATTGTCAATCCCTGGAAGTGTCCAAGGCCAGGCTGGATGGGGCTTGGAGCAATGTGGGATAGTGGAAGGTGTCCCTGCCCATGGCAGGGGGTTGGAACAAGATGATCTTCAAGGTCCCTTCCAACCCAAACCATTCTGTGATTCTGTGATATCAATAAGCATTAGAAAGGACCCTGTTAGGGATCTTTTCTTAAATGCCACGAGTCCTGAGACAGAGGCAATGGTCGAGCTGTGCCTGTCCATGCATGAGACCCCTTCTTGTACTCCCTCACTGCCCAAAGTCTCAGAGCTGACCAGTGACAAACTGTGGCCTTTCACATCTGTGCGTCACACGTGCTGCAGGTGGTGTCTTGTTGCTCCATGTGTGATGAAATAGGGTCAAATCTGAGAATCACAGAATATTCCGAGCTGGAGGAGACCCACAAGGATCATCAAAGTCCAACTCCTGGACAACTTCAAGAATCCTGCAACGTGCCTGAGAGCATTGTCCAAACACTTCTTGAGCTCTGGGATCTGTGAAAGAAGCTCCTTATTAGAGCGCTGAAGGGGTTTATATGGTCTTTCAAGCCACTGCCAAATGCTAGGACCAGTATTTGTTAAGTAGCTTCTCTTCTCGTGATGAAAATTGGGTGAGGGAGTTGTTTTCTTGTGCTTCCCAAGCATTCCCTACCCCCAGGCTTCACATTTGGGTGGTACCAGTTAAAGTTTTCCTACCCTTGCAATACAAAACCCACTTCATTATATGGTTTCGTTCTCAGGGTGGCATCCAGTTTAAGGTTGGGCTTGATGATCTTGGAGGTCTTTTCCAACATTAATGACTGGTCGGATTCTAAAAATGCTCCTCAGATCTTGCAGGAGAGAGTGGAACTGTGCAGCCCCCGATGTCCACCCAGAACCCCAGCCCCCCCAAACAGGTTTTGCTGCACGTCAACAGCTCACGCCCAGTTTTCCCTCCTGTTTCCTGCAGGTATATCCGAACTATGTACCTGGGGATCCAGAGCCAGAGGCGGAAGGAACACCAGCGGCGTTTCTACTGGGCTATGATGTACGAATATGCAGACGTAAACATGCTGCGCCTCCTGGAAACGTTCCTCGAGAGCGCCCCTCAACTGGTGCTACAGCTCTGCATAATGATCCAAAAGAACCGTGCAGAAACATTACCATGTAAGTGGCCCCCTCTTCCCCGTCTTTCCAGCCTCTCCCCTCTGATCCCAGCGCTCAGCAGCTGATGGATGTGTTGCTCACTTCCCACACCCTGGCTGGGGGCTGCCACTTTGGGACAAATCTCTGCTGCGTTCGCTGGGTAAAATTTCTGCTCGTTCCTCTGAGGGAAAAAAAAAAAGTTGGTGTCAAGGAAAAGATGGGATTCAGCTCTTCCACGCCCAGTCCAGGCAAAAGGAATGGTGGTGTTGTCAGGAGGAGGTGGGCAGGCTCTGCTGCTGTGGCACCACGTGCTTGTCGCCTGGCACTTGTCAAACACGGCCATTCCCTGGCTCAGTTTCCCTCCTTACATAAGTAGGGTGATAAAACTGGCCAGATTTGAGTTTGTGTTGTGAGGACAACTGGTTCAACGCCTACGCAATGCTCTGATGGTGTCCAGTGTGAAAAAAGGGGGGGATTTTTAATAGCTAAATGCTGTAGGACCTTTTCTGATGAGTGCCCAGGAATTAAGGTCTTGTCATTGGTACCATGGTTCTCACCAAGCCCAGGAAAAGAGAGGCATGAGACAGTGGAGGGGACTGTGTAGGGACAGAGAGGTAGTGGAGGTTTCAAAGGCAGACAGATGAGACGAGGCTTGGAAGCCACCACAGGAAATATTTTGCCAATTCTGATGCCCATCCCTGCTGTGATGTGCTGAGCATGGGGGCATCTGTCCCAGCTGAGAGGGACATGGCCCTGTCCCAGCCCTGGGATGAGCAGCTCTCCCAGCCCATGGCCACGCTGGCAGCCTGAGGGTGACCAGCCTGAGGGACAATCATCCTTTCCAAGGACCAACAGTGGAGCTGCTGGGTTATTCAGCCCCTGCTCAGTGCACATACCCGGGGTGACACTCAGCTTCCCAAAGACAGCCTGGTTGGGCCCTGTCATTTCTGAGGAGTTTTTGGAGTTGAAGTGGGAACTGAAATTGGAATTCACTTTGGGGTTAAATTTTGCTGGTTTTGCCAAGGTCACCACTGATCTACAGCATCAGGAAGCCAGAGCGCTCTCTCTTTCCTCTGTACCTCCAGCATGTCCATCACAGTTGTTTATAGAGGCCTCCCTCCTCCTATTTATGCAGTCTTTTCCTGAAACCTCTCATCACGAGCTCTCCAGGCCTCCAAAGTGCTGACATGATGAATATGCCTTTCTACAACTCCTGCTAGAACGGCTCACATTTGCCAGCCCCCTTTTCCTGCTGCTTCCAACGTTATTAACCCGACTGAAAATGCAGAAACCACAGCCCAGGAGGTTTGCCAGGGCATTCTGCAGATTGTTGGACCCGCCGCAGAAAGCGCCGGGTGAAGTTTGTTGGCCTCTGTTGTGCTGCGAGTCAGACAACGCGGGAGAATAATCCCTCCAGGCTTTCAAATCCGTGGCTCTTCCACTTTGCCACTTCCAGGCGCGGCTGCCTAATCCACTGAACGAGCTGCATCATTTTTCCAGCATCCCCCTCCCCTCCCTTCGCCGGCTTTGCAGTTCCTCCGCTCCTCCAGCGCGCCGAGCCGGCTGCGCTCTCTCTTCCAAGGCAGCGCACGTCCCCGCCTGCCTCCCCGAGCCCTGGAGGGCTCTTTGCCTGCCACGCTCCAGCAGCCGAGCTCGCCGGGTCCCCAGTTCATCCTCTCCCCGCATCCCTCCCCGCCTGTGCCAGGGATGCGGGCGCTGATGGATGAGAGCAGCCGAGCTGGCTCAGCGCTCCTTGACTCCGGTGCAAGGTTTCCTAGAGCTCCTCCATGCCCGTTCAGTGCTTCTCTCTTCTTCCTCTTCCTCCTCCTCCTCCTCCTCGCGGCAGGTCCGTAATTATATAAAAGCAAATTAAATGCTGAGAGGAGCCGTTGTGAAAGGGAGCATCAAAGATTTTCCCTTAAAGCAGGCGGAAAGCACAGGGAGATGGATACTGTTAGGAAGGCAGTGTGTTTAAAAATCAAATCAATTCTCTCCTGGCTCATCGAGTCTGTGGGAGCGTGGCTCGTCACAGGAAGGGGCCAGTTCTGCCTTTAAACAGGGACAGCATCCGCTGCATCCCTGAGGGATGCACACTGCAAAAACGGCCCAGGGAACGGCTTAAAAGCCCAGCTACAGCCCCTGCTGATGTGTCCAGGCTCCAGCTGCTTCCATACATCCCCCACAGACTCTTACGGATTCATTTAGTGCCAGACAAGGTCAGTTCACCATTTCCTGTGGCATACATCCCTCCTCCGAGCCCCAGCCCTCCCCGCTCTTTAGATTGTAATGCCAAGCCCAGGCTCCACTTTTCCCCAAATAGGTCAACTTCTACTTAAGGAGCTTTTAAAAAGGGAGTTACTGGAATGGCTATCAGGAGGTTTTGCTTTTGTCTCCTAATTCCTGTGTTAAGAGACCTGTTGAGGAAAGAAGAGTAAACACACTGGAGGTCTTTACTCAGACCCAGAGCATCTCCTCAAAAGCATTTCTGCCACCCAGCATGGTGGCAGAAAGGGCTGATCTTGGAAGAATGAATAGAAAGGGATGCAACCAGGATAATGCTTAATTTCCTGGGTTTCGATCTATTGAGTGGGTGGAAGAAAGAAAATCCTCATCACACCTTGCAAGAACTATTTGGCCCTGAGAGGTGCCTGTGTGAGAGGGCTGGGTAGGACCTGTGTCTGTTGTTCCTTCAGCACTCAAAGAACGGAGCAGTTTCACCCAAAAGTGAGACTCTCCAGCAGCAGAAGTGCTGGAGCTGGAATTGAGCTCAGGACCCAGCCTCAGTAAAGCTTGGGACAGGACCCCTGGGATTTTCTGAGGGTCAGGATTCATTCCTTTATCACATCCCCAGCACAAGGCAGAGCAGATCCCAGCTTAGCCGCCCTTGCCTGAGGAAGAACAGGAAAGAGCAGGGAGACATAAGAGGTGAGAACTCCATGTTCTCCATCAGGTGGGTGGTGGAAGGTGCACACTGAGATCCCGAGCTGGAATTCTTTGGCTGGTGGAGCAAATGGATCAACATCAGCTCCTGAATATCCACGTGGAAGGAGCTGGCGTTGGTAGGCAGGGCCTCTGGGAAGGATTCATCCGCTACAACCAGAGCTGGGTGGGCCCAAAACAGAGTCAACAGAAGGTGAGGGAAAAAGTATGGATCCAATACATGGATCAGCCCGTGTCCAAAGCAGCTGAAGGAGGTGGGATGAGATGCTCAACCTCCAGCAGCACCTTCCTCCAGGGAATCTGGACAGAAGCTGGGTGATGCATTTAGACCTATCCTTAGGATAAGGCTGAAGGAGGGGATGGGATGCTGGAGAGGATGCAGCACTGTCTCTCTGTCACCCTAGCCTGAGGTTTTAGAGAGGATAAAAGGGTGTTCATCTCTCAGGCTCTTGGACAACGATGGCCAGAGGACTTCCCCTGATTTAAATCATATATTTGCAGGGGGAAACAAAACTAACAACAAGAAAAGCCAGATCCTCATTCCATAATCACTCTCAGCAGATAATCCACTTCATTCCTTGCAGAACAAACCATCCTTAACCCACTTCACCCCTCAGAGGTCTCATTTCCTCTGCGCTGAGTGGGAAGGAGCAGATCAAACCAGCTTAAAGGAGACACCCAAACTCTAGGCAGGCAGGGAGGTGAGAGGGATTCCAATTTTTCTGGCATAAATCTCCTCTTAAAGAGTTTTGCATTCACTTAGGTTTTTTTTTTTTTTTACGTGGCTTCTTTAAGGCTTAATGAGATTTAGCAGAAGCCCCAACGTCCTTCCACTCATGTCACGAGTTCTTTACGCAAAGATTTCTGCCTGCATGAGGCTGCAGTTTTCAGCACAGGGTCTCTCCCTCCAAAAAAAGCCACGTCTCTCTGCAGATGCTGTGTCCACCTCCTCGATAACCCTGCAGCTGATCTGAAAGAGATTTGCAGCATAAACCTTCCTTTTGCAAAGTCCTGCTGTAATCTCCAGAATTTTGGGAGGTGTCTGCACTTTCTACAGCCCTCAAAAGTAGGCTGAAGCTACTCATGTATCTAAGGAAAAGCAACATTAACATATGGGGCTTGAGGGGTCATTGTTTTTACACAGAGTGATACAAATCAGGCATTAAAATGGGTTTCAGATATCTGAGCCACAGATGTGTGCTGGCTGCAGAGTTATCCCGGTGGAGTTTGCAAATCATCTTGTCCTGCCCAAAGCAAAGTCCTACTTTTTTATCATCTTCTCCTTCTTCTGTACCATGTCTGGGGCCTGTTTATTATAATTTATGATCCCTTTTTGCAGGGGTAAACTAAAGATGATTTTCCCTGTCACTTAGTTTAGAAGACTCAACTGGTCAACTGAGTTAGAATGGGACCTTCAGCCTGTAGGTGCTCAAAAATGTGATTTTCAAATTACATCAACACTAGCCTGAACGTAACTGAAGAGACTAAAATCCCAATGTCTCCAATGAAAGTGGAGAAAAGCCTCGTGAGATTTGAAATTTCATCCTTTTCCCCCCATGAAGGAGAACTAAAAGGTAGTGCAAGACCCTTCATGCTGGCCTGGGCCAAGCAGGTGTGTCCAACAATGCTCAAACAGGAATCCAAACCCCCAAATCCAATCTCTGTGACCTCAAAACACAAAATCGTCCCCATTTATGCGGAATCCCGTAACCTCATAAATAAATCAGGGTTCATTCTGCACAAGCACCAGACCCCAAGGGGATCAGTGCAAAATTCAATATGGCATCTGCAGATTCTGTGTGGGAAAGTCCTATTTCTCCAAAGCAAAACTTCTCTTCCAGACTGATGTGTTTTTCCTAAGATCCACCAAGAAAGCTGAATCGTGTGACTAAAGAAGTCTTTGCCTTGTAAAGTCCTCAGTAACAGGAGATGGGCTGGGAACAAGATCTACCAGAGTCGCACTCTGGGCTTTGGCTCAGCTTCTGAGACAGATCATGAGGAAAAAGAGATGCTAAAACTTTGCCCAAAGGCACATGTTCTTTTTTCCCTTTTTTCTCATGTCATTCCTTGGGGATTAAAAGAAGTGGGAGGCATCCATCACCCAGCCCTGGTTTCCTGTGACAGAAGCACGAGCAGAAAAGCAGTTGCTCATTGCCATGCAGGAAAGGGACCCCACCAGTCTTGTGCTTGCCGGGCAGGGAGGATCTGGGATAATCTGCCTTGAAAATTTGTCCTGACTCCACCACAGTTTCCCTTTAAATGTTCACCAGCAGCCCAAGGAGGCCCAGATAGCTCTGAACTCATAAGCAGCTCGCCTGGGAGGCCACTCATATGACTCCAGTGTTCTGCCAGACTGGGGCATATGGCTGTGTTCCTGCCTTCCCCTCCTTCCCACCAAAGCCGGATGACAGGGAGCAATTTGGTGCCCTGCTGGAAATGAGCCGCTGGTCCCCGGCCAATTCCCAGCAGCATCAAAAAGCCATCTCCACAGTTGGCAGTGGCACTGAGGACGCCTCGCTCTGGCATGCTGAGAGCAGGCCAAGCCTGAGGCACGCTGGCATGGGACAGCTTGTCCCATCATCAGCCGTATTGTCCCAGCACGGTGGGATCCAGGAGATTTTGGAGCCAGGGACAGCTTTTTTTTTTTTTCCAATGGGATTTGGAGCCAGCCCAAAGAGAGACGTCATCCCTTCGCCCATCCCCACCTGCAGCTTCTCTGTCCACCACCTTGCCATGTCTCTGCCTCTTATTTTTGGAGTGCTGATGAAACCCCGTCTGTTCCGTACCACGTGTCACCGTCACACACAGGACACGGCACAGCCAGGAAAGATGAGTCACCATTCACGGGACAGCGCTGGCAGGGGGCCAGTGCTGCCAATTTTAGGCTTTGTCAGACTGTGGTAATCACTGGGAAGGGGTTACATCATCAGAGCACTACACCAGCATTAGCTCATGCTGTTCCCAGGAGCTGCGAGCCAGCTGGGAAACTGAGGCACAGAGAGAGGTTTGGGTTCTTGCCAAGCAGATTCCAGGCAGGAAAATCAGGAGGTTTTTTTGGGTAATCCCATGCTGCAGGCTTTCTGGAGATACCTCTCATGGGAAATTTGGGATTAGAGCTTAGGAAGAGGTGCTGTTGGTTAGTGAAATACATGGGAATTCAATTCTTTTTAGCTTCAGGTTTCTCCTCTGTGGGGTTGTCATCAGGCATCTAGGAGAGCATGGATAAGCAGGACCTGTGAGATGTGCAAAAAACCATGGAGAAGATGCCAGACTACTCTGTCCTTCTGCCCCGATGGAGGTGGAGCAGTTCAGATTGATGCAACTCAAAATCACTGAGTTTTGAAGGAAAGAATTCTCTCGCTTCAGAAACTATTAATTGTTTTTTAATGATTAGCTTGGGGTGACAGTCCCGACTCTGGGCGTGCAGCGAAATTACTGAGTCAGTAGAAATCTCCTGAAATGAGATGTCCGAAGTGGCATTTGACCAACCTCATGCTCTCAGTGCCCTCAGAACGTCCACACCTTCACGCGGACAGTCACTGAGGGGGGACGGCCACCAGGCACAGGAACCCCTGTCTGACGTACATCAAGGTCCCAAAGACCTTGCAAAAGGTAAAAAGACTCAGGAGATAAGCCTGGACGAGCATGCGTGGACGCCAAGTTCTGGCCTGCTACCCATCACTCAGGTCTTTGCAGAGTGTACAAAACGTGGGAAGCAGAGGAAGAAAGAGTTTCCTGCTGTTATCCTTGGAAATCAGTGTCCCTGGTGCCTTCAGCTACCCCACTGCGAGACAGCACCAGCTGCACCACATCCGTTTTTGTCACTTTGTCACTCCCCCTCACAGAAACGCTCTGCCAGACTCGCCTCATTGATGCCAGCCTTGTGTACTCTCCAGGAATGTTGAGACGCTCCTTCTTTTCCGGAGACCAGTCCCCTACGCTGGGATTATGCTGAGGCAGTTCCACCAAAGGGCCCCTACGCGACATCAAAGGTTTATAAACCATAAGGTTACAGAGTGTGCACTGCTGACACATCTCTGAGACCTCTGTCTTTGACCAGTGAGCGTGATCCAAGCTGGGTCCGTTCCTCTTTCCCATCAGGCCAAAATCATTCCCAGAACTGGGATGAAGTTACTTCTCTAATGGCCTGCAGGCTTTCTGTGTCGAGGCCAAGCCACCTGCCAGAGGAGGTTTGCAGGATCCCTGTTTGGTGCTGTCACAGACCCTTTGAAGCATTGCCTTGATGTTGTCCCATCTCCAAGGAACTGCCGGTGGGAGCTGTGCTTTTAGCAGGAAGTTCCTCCACGAAGCCCTGGCAGGAGATGTTGCTTCCCCAATCTGGGGACGAGTCTGTTGGGTTTCATCCCTGCTGATAAACCAAAACACATCAGAACACGAGCACAGCCACCAGATCTCGTTCATCCTCTGCTTCAATTATCAGCACTGCCCTTGGCACATTTTTAGCTGCCGGCAGCCAACAACAACCCAAACAATTCCCACGCTTGGCTCAGGTGATGGCAAGAACAATTCCCACCAAGCACTCTGGACCACCCTGTTTTGGAGGCTGGGACAGAACGTAGCAGTCAACAGAATTAGGCTTGGCTTAGTTGCTGATCTCTGGGCACAGGGTCCAAAGCTGCCTCAGATCTGTGCTAAGGAAAAAGGGATTATCACGGTCGCACTCCGAAGCAGGCAGCAGAACTCCTTGGGCTTTCCTTTCCAGCACCGGGGTGCTGCTTCCCTCTTTTTTGGAGTATTTCAGCCCCCACTTGCAGCATTTCAACATCCTTTCAACTTGTGGTAGGCAGAGTTACATCCTTCCCAGTGGCTGCTGTTCTCATCTGAATTAAAACAACAACAATAAAAAAAGGAATGGCAGGATAGAGGTGCTGCAACAGATGTCAAATTGCAGGGTTAAAATGTGCATATATTGTGCATGTTTGTGGAGTCCTGTTGTTTCATGCCAACCATCCCTACTCAGAACATAGAAATGGGTGGAAAAAGATTTTATTCTAAATGGAGCCATGTGTTGTTTTTCTTAGCAAAAGGGGATTTTTCCCCATTTCAGTGCATTTCAGTAGTTCTTTAAGGTGTGTTTCTCTTCTAAGGGTTCCTAACAGTAGAGTTCAAATATCATTAGGTCTGAAAAACCTCGGTGTAGGAGGCTCCTTCTGATATTTTCAGGATTCAAACTGGAAGCAACTCTGCTGGATCTGATACACTCAGAAATCTTCGCAAAGAATTGGCCACTGGAAGTCGCAACTAAAGTGCCCTTCACAAAGAACCAGCTGTTGAATGTGAAATAGGATTTTTCCTCCAAGAATAATCCCTCTTGGATTTTGCCATCTTATTCTTACCAGCTGAAGTAATCACGTTTGGGGTGGGGGTTTTGTGCCTGTTGTTCTAGAAAGACTGTTTTAATTACAAAAGGGACAAAAACTAAGTCCTCAGCAGCAAACAGCAGTGGAAGTTTCTAGAGATGGTTGTGTTCCTGCCAGGTTCAACCAGGTTTATGTGACTCTCGTACCTTCTAACATTGCCTACCAAGAGGGATTTTGCTCTGCTTGCACAGAGTTAAATCCTGTCCTTGCTGGCGGTGTTGTCAGAACATCCTGGTGGAGCATTTCCAGTGAAAACTCTTGGGGTCTCTGGAGGAACTTCACATCCTCTCATCTGTGGCTGTTCGTTTTTAGGGGCTCAGGTGGGGTTCTTTATCAGTGTCATTCTGAGACAGCACTTAAAGGCTTCAGATTAACGGGGATTTGACTCAGAAGTCTTTATAATTACAGTGATGACTGTTCAGAGGGCACCTCGGCCTGAAAAGAGTGGCAATTCACGCAGCTTTTGACAAAAATAGACATGAAGAGCAGTTCTCATGCTCTATTTCCAAACAAGCTAATCTGTGCCCGGGAAATCCTGGCTGCTGCTTTCCCAGCACATTTCTAACGCAGAATTAACCCAGGTGATTGGTGCCTGGAGGGATTTAGACCAAGCTCAGGGCAGGCCATCTCTCCTTCCTGTCTGTGGGTCATCAGAAGACAGAGATGCACACGGCTGTTGGTTCTGAATGTCTCTATCAACTTCAGTTCCATCCCTGCCCACATGAGAGTCAGGGATTCATGGGATTCCTGTCCTTTGGAGGATGCACTGGGAAAAGGTGGACTTGGGCATGGTGGGAAAATCCTGGAGAGATTTTTGGCACTTGAGTCCTCGCTGCTGGGGTGTGGGTTACTGGTCCATATGAACCCCAATTTAAGCGATAATGGCAGCTCTTCTAATCGGAAACACCATCCATGCAGCCCCACCCCGACATCAAAAACCATCAGTAAGGTTAATAAGAATTCTGATTGCAAAAAGCACACAGGAAAGAACTTCTCTGCGTGAACACCCTCAAAGTAGCATCTGCTGAAGTGGGGGTTCTTTCGGTGAGGAAAAAATCTGCTTTTGCTGAAAGGAAAACAGTGAATTCTTTCCATTCCATTTTCTTAACATTTAGGGGAAGCTTCAAAACGGAAGAGCCATTTCAAACTAAAGAGTGTTGAGTTATAAATAATTTTATATCATTTATGCCACACCAACAGGAACTCCAAAAGTAAGACTCTGTGTGTCTCTCTGCTCCCTGATCACCCCTAGCTTTTTTAGGACTGAGTCTAATTGCCAAACTCACTCCAAATTCCTGAATGGAATTCTTAGACACCTGCCATGCATTGTTCCCCCTGAAAAGTGTGTTTGTGTGTTGTCATTTCCTTGAGCTCCACCATTAGAGTCCCATCAGAGGCTCTGGTGGCTGGATGGAGTTGTTTCAGAAGAGGCTGCTCTGCAGAGAGCAGGGTTTGTCTCTAGATCTAGCAATGGGCTCACACTGACATTTTCCTCAGGCATAATTTTGGGAGCATAGCCGAGACCAGATTCCTGGAAGGATTACCCTATCCTGCTAAAATAACATTTTTTTTCTGGCAGAAAGCTGTCCCCACATCTGTATTACACTTTACCTAAGCTCTACCTGCCACGCCTGGGCTCCCCAGAGCTGTCCAGACACAGCAGCCACCTGGACTAATTTCCTCTGCCCAGCCTGAAAAATCTGATAATATGAGAGGCTTCATCTCCAGGAGCTGAGGAGCTGAGCCAAAGGTCTTGCACATTATTTTTAACATGATGAAAGGGATTACACGACCACGGTTGTGATAAACAGAGGACTGTGATCAGATTTTTTCAATACCTGTAACACAAACAGTGTTGGAGCCCAAGCACTGGCACTCAGGTGATTGGGCTAAGTTGGTCTCTGTTTTTGCCAGCCAGCCCTTTCCCAAAGCTTTCCCAGGCATGAGAAAACAAATTCCCATAGTCCAGAAACCATTCCCATCAGGCAGATTGGATACAGCTCCTGAGGGAGTTTAACAGGATGGGCATGGCAGGCTCTGCCAGCTGGGCTCGGGGTCAACAAACCTGGTTCTGTTTCTCATTTGTGGTTCAGATACCACCACCAGGTTCTCTTCCCCTGTGTACTGCTCCTCTGTGCTGTTTTTTATGAGCTGTTCTGTGGTGAAAAGTCACCACACAGGATCACAGACCCCAGTTAGCCAAGTGAGGTGAGGCTTGTTGGTGGATCTGTGCCTATACAGGGACTGAGATTTCCCCTAAGAGCTGCCAGAAATGTTCCAGCTCTGGAACAGGTGTCAGCAGCTTTTTTCCCTAAATAGGTACAGCCTGAGATACCTGCAGTCAGCATCCTGGGAAAGGGGCAAGGCTGTCGTTGAAAGCAAAAAGTGGATTTTCATGCTGATGAGGGCTGTGTACCCACAGGCCTGTTGAGACCAGCCTTCTTCTCTGTGACATAACAGAGGGATGTTGTCTTTCTCCTGCCGCTTGAGGGTGTTGGTAACTCTGTCTGGCTGTTCTAGGATGTCCTCTGGCTGACCATAGCACCCTGCTCACTTCAGGAGGGTGTCAGGGGGTTGTTTTTCCTGCTTGGCCTTCAGTGGTATAAATTCATTGTGTTGTGTCACTTGAATTTCCCCACATCATGTTGGGTCTGTCAACTTCTGCTCTGCAGCAGCCAGTGTGGGTTATTCTGCTTGTCTTGGAGCCAGAAACAGGTTTCTTCAATCCTCCTTTCTCCTCTCTTAACCTTGCTGAGACTCAGTGTTCCCCTCTGAGCTCTTGTGGGGACTCAGTGGATGCCAAACCACTGCTACCTACCATTCATCTTTCCCACTTCTTCTTTGGTTATTTCAGTTCAAACACGATCCCTGTAAGTGTTCAGGGCCAGGTTGGATGGGACCTGAGCAACCTGGTCTAGTGGAAGGTGTCCCTGCCCATGGCAGGGGGTTGGAACAAGACGAGGGTTAAGGTCCCTTCCCTCTCAAACCATTCCATGATTCACCAGGTAGAGTCAATGGAGAGACAGAGGCGTTTCCAGACAACTCATCCCACATCTCAGACAGCATTCCTGGGGTGAAATAAACACTGAGGCACGTGATGGATGGGACATCTTCGTACAGAGGGTTTTAAACCAGAGGAGAAGCTTTGCCAGTCCTGGTGGGGTGGGTGATAGCCAACATTTTGAACAGGAGACTGGCACTTCACTGAGGTTATTCGAGGACAATCCCAAACAGAGGGTGGATTATCCCATCTCTGCTTGGCCTGGGGTGCTCGTGCCTCCCGCAGCAGGATCAGTCTCTGGCTTGCATCCAGGAGGAGATACAAGACTCGATGGCTGCAGGGTCGGAGCTGGTTTGGAGTGCCCAAGTTCACAGAGGACATGAATAGGAGGAGACACGACAGAAGCAGCCGAGATAATGAGAGCACAGATCAGACGAGTGCGGCCGGTCACCTCTTCCTGCAGCAGGGGAAAGGGGGCACTGGGGACAGCTGAAAAGCGGCAGGATGAAAGGGGAGGAAAGCAAGGCCTCTGGAAACACAATCCCTGGTGACCCCATGGACGTTTCCTCAAGGCAGTGCTGGGGCATGGGCTGAGGGAGGAACTAAGGGGTTCTGGGGTCACCGAGGACATCTCAATTTAGCAAAAGGAAAAGGGTTTAGGAAGCAACATTTCAGGACATGAGCCAGCCTTTGACTGTTGAGGGGCGGGAGGGCAGCTCTCCACGTGGGCGAGCTGTTCTGGAGTTGCCTTGGTATGGATTTTCTCGCAGTGAAAGGTTTGGGAACATGGATGTGCATCTGGTCTAATGAGGAAGAGCCCTCCTTGTGCCAGCTTGGACATGGACTATCCTGTACAGAAACTCAATGCAAGCCTTGTGTGGGATTCCAGTGGGATTTGGTGGTAGAAGACTTACATATCATCCAGACCTACTTGGCAATCTGTCCCTGAAAGGAGTTACTTACCTTTGTTTTCTGCCTTTCCCAGTCACAAGCAGTTTTCTATTTCTTGCAGAATGGTGATGCTGTGTCCAGGTGAGCTGGACCTGGAGAATGGGGATGTGATATTCCCTGGAGGAAGGTCCCAGAGGATCTCCCCAGCAAGGGAGCAGGTGCCCGATGAAACCTTGCCTGATGAAACCCAAATCTTTTCAGAGGAGAGCAAAGGACAGGACACTGGTGTGACATCTCTTCCCAGTCTCCCCAGTGTCAAGCTCTGGATTTTCATCCCTGGTCATTCCAGCTCTTAGTAGAGCACAGATGTGTCACATAAATGTGAGGAGGCCATTCCTGGGTCAGACTTTTGAATTATGTCCACCTTAGGTGGAATAGTTCTCATCTGCCATACTGGACTGGTGGCACATTGGAGAAACTGTTTAAGGAAGTGTCCTGAAATTCAGTGAGGAAAGTGAATGGCAAAATGGTCTGTGCAGCCCTTCATTATTTATGTACTGGCAGTGTTCCATATTTTCCCATGTTAAAAGAGACAAATAAAGAGGGAAAATGAAGGAAAAAAAAGACACAAGTCATTCCCTCCTCTGATGGGGAAGAATAAAGAAAGATCAAACATCAAAATCCATCAGGAAACAGTGAAAATCAGACCTGGGGTCTGATTCTGACCCCTTTTACTCTGACACAAACAAATTAAATCAGATTAAAAAATAAGGGGGAGTGACTTTCAGGCTCTGTTATTACAAAAGCAGGATCCGGCTTGATCTCTTTTGTGTATAAATGCATTTTCCCTCTGCGTGCATCAAAATGAAAGCCTGCTCCCTGGCTCCTACTGAGCTTCAGGGAGGAACGTGCCACCCAAAGGGGAAAACAGGATAACAGGGTTCACAGCACAGGGGCCCGAGCAGCCAGCCAGGGATGGGGATGAACTGAAATGTGGCACTTGGCATTAAGCAAGAGCTGCCTCTGCACAGGGGCTGAGGGAAGGTTTCGTGTCACGCTCAGTATTTGCCGTCCCGCTCACCCGGGAGAAATGGTGGTATCTTCCCATTTTGTTCTAGTAGAGTCTTAAGGAGCATTAATGTCAAAAAAAGAAATAGAGTGCTGTTTAGGCATCATTTTCAACGTTAAAGGGACAGGCACCACAGGAAATACTCAGGGAATGTGCTACAGCAACTGCATCCAAATTACGGGCAGCCAACAACCTGCAGCTGGATTTGTGATGGAAACTGTCCCTACCCCTAGTGCAAAACGTCTCTCATCAGCTGGACAACACTGAGAGTAAGGCCAAAATGGGTATATTGTTAATTTTAAATATTCATTTGTGTGTGTGTGTGTGATTTTTCTATTAGACTGGTTGTAAAACCCTGCATAACTGCATAGCAGGAATAGGCCAGAGAGACAGGGATGGCTTTCCCTGCGCTATTTTTGTTCCTGGGCTTTAAAACCAGCACTGGCAATTTAAGGGGAGCCATTGCTTTGATTCTTTCGTGTGGATGGGGTTTTTTCCAAAGAGTCTCATTACAAATCTGAGATGACCTTTTCTTTTTCTGGACCATGGGCAGGAATCAGAGGATGAAAACCAAACCAGGATGAAATTCAGGGTGTCCCTGTGAGCGTCAACAGCTTCCCTTGAACTCAGAGTGGCTCAGGCTCCTCTCCTCTGGTATCAGATCACTGTCTGCATTACACTGAAGTACACTCATGTTTTCATGACCCAAAGCAACAGCTCTTGTTTCCCTTTCTCAGAGAATCCATTCCTTGGTCTGACATTCTCAGAAATTTAGCTTTTTTACACCTGCCTTATTTCCCACTGCTTTCTCACCTGTCTTCACCATTTCCTGTTGCACAGCCTCTGTGCCACATGTGTTTATCATTGAAGAGGGATCCTGGGCTCCCATGAGAAAGGCAGAATTTTTTTGAGTCTCATCCAGTGTCACTTGATATACCCTGAGTGCCTTCCCTCACTCCAGCTTCCAGCTCAGAAATGTTCTTGTCCTCTGTATGCAAGTTTGTCACATCTGCCAGCTCCACATCGAGGTCTGGAATATCCTAAAGCATCTCAAAGGTTGCTGGATTCCCACCTGTGATGGTTGCACTAAGCTTTGATCCTCCTTTGAGCAAAGAGGCATCATTTAACCATGGACACCCCAGGGTGAGTCTCTGCAGTAGGAGCTGAATCCTGTCTGAAATGCCTTGTCAAGCGCACTGTGATGTGAAGGAGATCTATTCCCTGCTTTAGCTTGGATTTTACACAAGATCTTGGGGAAATCCTTCAAATCTTGGTGCTTCATCTGTCAAATGGGACATTATACAGCTTTACCTCACTGTGCTGAATGTAGGTGAGCAGATGTCTCACTGTAAGGACTTCAGGGCTCACTCCTAAAGGGATCTGGGGGATTATTCCTTGTGCTGTGTCATTCAAGACACAGGGACTTGACTCCTTGATGGTGCTGACTTTGGCCTGTGAGTCACTCATGGCTTCGTAGGGCAGAGAGTTTTGTAGAGAATCCCAGTCCATGCCAGTCTGACTCATTACGGGCAGGTGGGATGCAGATCGCAGAGATGCAGCCACAAGGAATCAGCCCCATAGGAGCTGATTTCCTGCTGGCTTGAGAATGCCCACACGCTGTGCATAGGGGGGATGTTCCACTCCCAAGACCAAGAACAGACTGGGAGGAGTGGGAGTGGGCTTTTTTTGAAGTGACTTCAGTGTTTACCCATCCCTTTGATAAACAGACCTTGGGAGGGAGCTGAAACCTACTCGTGCTCCATGAAGGTGCGTCAGTCACCATGTGCAAGAGTCAGAATCAAAATAAAAACCTACTACTCATGTGAGCCAACTTTCCAGGACTTTTTGTTTTAGTTATAATTGAGAAGAAATAAGGTCTGGAGAAGGTGGGAGAGAAAACAGGGACAGTTTATCCCACAGTCTGTGAGAAGTGTAAATTCTATGAAGATGTCACAGGCTAGAAGTCACAGGGAAAGTTGGGAATGAAAACTCATGGTCAGGATGACAAAAGTGCTGTGTCATTTAGGTCTGTATGAAAAAGCCAGGGAATAATTTCTGTGGCAACACAGTAAAAAGTAAAAGTAAGAGTGATGTAAAAGTCTTTACATCACTCCATGGTTCCTGCTGACATCCACCTACAGATCTCCCCCTTCCACCCAGGTCCAGATCCTGCTCATAACCAGGTTGCCAAAATTCACATTCAACACAAGAGTTGTGAATGTTTGAAACAACAGCAAAAATATGTCAAAATGTCCAGAGATCCTTCATTGCCTCCCTCAGGTCTTGGTGCAGATGAAGAGACAATGAGCTGTTCTGTATGGGGCGGACTCATCCTGCCTGACTGCTGGTGCTCGCACGTCCCCCTGGCAAGGGATGGAGTCAGACACCTTGGGAGCATGAGTCAGCCCCTCCCTGTCCCACACACGGATCTCAGGACAGGCTGAATCACTTTCTGGGGGTGTCTGCCTCTCTCTGCTGGCTGGAGGAGATGTTCAGATGACTGTCAGCAGCCCGGGTGCCGTGCGAGTGACTCAACACACGCACTCTGAGCCAGCTCCGTGCAATTTACAGCAAAGGCTGTGATTAGTGGAGGGTTCTGCCCTGAAAACATTAGGTAAAGCCTTTATGTGCAAACTGGGGGATTGTTTCGGGTGTATTTTGTTCCTCTCTCTTTTCTAGGATAAATGAGTCCAACAGAAACATTTTTAAGCCAGGGTGACACATCTGTCTCCTGTGGGTTGCTGCTGCTTGAGTTTCCCTGTACAGGTACAGCTAATGCTGTACAAGTTTCTAGTAAAACAGCACTAAAATAAGGCAATAAATGACATATTTTTTCCCTGCTAATCGTGGAAAGTTTTTAAACTGAATAGCTAAAAGATAGTGCAGAAAACAGTACTTTACACATAACAAAACTTTGTGGCGTGACTCATCCTTCCAAAACTGTTTATAAAGTCTACCAAAAATGTAACTCATGTTGCAGGTTAAAAATGAATCTAATCTACATCTGCTTGAATACGAGGCTGTTCATATTTAGATGTTTCCATCCATTATGGGGAGAGTCTGAGAGAGCTGGGCCTGTTTAGTCTGGAGAAGACTGAGAGGGGATCTCAATAATCCATAGAAATTCTTCCAGGGGATGCCAGAGGATGGTGCCAGACTCTTTACAGTGGTGCCCAATGACAGGATGAGGAGCAGTGGCCTCATTAAATAAACCACAAGAAGTTCCACCTCAACATGAGAGAGAACTTCTTTACATTGAGGGTGGCAGAGCACTGGAGCAGCTGCCCAGGGAGGGCATGGAGTTCCCTCTCTGGAGATATCCCAAACCCAGCTGGATGTGTTCCTGTGCCACCTGCTCCAGGTGATCCTACCTTGGCAGAGTGATTGGATGATCTCCAGGGCTTCCTTCCAACTCCAACCATCCTGTGAGTCTGTGGTTGGAATCCCCAAGTCCTGTGTGCAAGTGTTTCTTAGTGAGGACTTAGAACTTTGGGGCAATGTTGATTTTCTTAAAGCTGGTGGTCTAAAGCTTCTCTCTTGGATAAGGCCACTGCTCTCACTGGTTTGTGGTTTGTTGTTTTTTAAAATTCAGTCTGAGATTCTAAATGCATATGTGAGTCCAGAGGCAAGAGATTCAGAGGGAGACTCGAGAGTTGATGTAAAAGTGTCATTTCGGTGGACTTTGCAGGCTGTGAGAATTCCAGTGAGGGCAGAGCTGGAGTCTGTAATCTTTCCTGGCCTCCTTTTCCATCACCTCTCCTCCAGACATGGATAGGTTGGAACAGGGAAAATCTAACCCTGCTACACTGTGGGGTGGACTCCTCAAAAATGAGAAGATAAAATCTATAGAGTGAGGTCTGAAGAGCCAGTGGACCTGATTTGCATTCCCATGGAAGCCAGGTCCCTGTGGGCAGACAGAAAAGAAAACAGGAGAAGAAGAAATTGAGGGTTTTCGAGCATTTCGCCTTTTTAACTCTGAGCAGCTGCAGCAAGATGTTCCTTGGATTTTCTTAAAAAAGTAAAAGCCAAATAAGATCTGGACCTATCTCCCAGTTACACATCAGAGACGGAGGGGCATTTCTTATTGTTTGTTTTGCTTGGAACCATTAGCAGCTTTTGCTTTGGACTTTAAAGGTGATGGTCCCAGATAAATCTTTGGCTAAGGCCCAATCCAACCATAGCTACTGAATTACTGAGCTTCCCAAAAGTGGATTTTGGTCCATCATCTGTTTCCTCACCTGCAGAACAGTTGTCCAGTGCGCAGCAGTGGGAGCAAAGGAATAAGATGCCAGTGGCTCTTTCTTTTCCCAGGAATCTCTCAATTAGTTTTTATTGTGATGCTTTGCTCCATGAGTTGTTCAATCTACCCTTGTGATAATCAATGGAGTTATGTTTTTAAAAGCCTCCAAAGTGTGGTGGGGCCACTGTTTTATCTTCTGGAGGAAATAAATTGTTTAAGTGGTGGTTGGGATGGAGAGTAAGACCAGGCCCCTTTGGAATATCATGGCGTGTTCTGCCCCATGCCAGGGTGCAAGGGGACGTGTTGGGAGCTGAAGGTGACCCCAGCGCAGGCTGTGCCCTCCCTGATATGACTGTGGCTTGGATTTGTGGTCCAGCCAGGAGACAAGGCTGGAGATGAGCTACCTCCAATATAGGTCTTGGGTCCATCCTAGAAACAGGGCAAGGGAATTGCTGGAGAGATCAGATTCTTTTTGGGACTATTTCAAGGGAATTGATGAGTCTTGATGTTTCCTGGATTTATATGTTTATCTCCATGGGACAAAAAACCTATTTTTCCCAAAAGCAAGTGCAAATGGGGATTCCTGAGTAGGGCAGAATCAATGGGAATGTTGTTTAAATAGAAGTATTTTAGAATAAAAAAGAATCCCTGCAGTTGCAGGGAATACAGGTGCATTTCAAGAGAGATTCCTCTCTTCAAAAAAAAGTAACTTTCACACTTGGGCTGCAGCATTTAGGTGGGATCTGGATTTCAAGCTCTCAAATGTGGATCCAGTCAGGATGAGCACAGAGGCTGTTCCCTATCAGAAGAGCTGGGGTGGGGTGGCCGATCCAGTGGCTCAGGAAGATAAGGACAATGAGTCAGAGAACTCCTGAATACAGCACCGTTTCCAATTCCCACACTGATATCTCTGTATTTCTCTCCTCCAGACTGTAAGGACAACCTGACGTGAGTTGAAACTTCAGGCTCCCGAGCCTGCCCCAGATGCAATAATTTAGTGAGCAGATGATGTTTCCACCAAAGCTCCTGTCTAACTCAGTGGATCTGTGTGTCTTCCGGCAGGTGTGTCCTCTGTGGCCTCCCTGATGTCCCTGGCTTGGGTGCTAGCCTCCTATCACAAGCTTCTTCGGGACTCTAGGGACGACAAGAAGAGTATGAGCTACAGAGGGGCCCTCATCCATGTCTTCTGGCGCTTCTTCACCATCTCATCCCGAGTTATTTCTTTTGCTCTCTTTGCTTCCATCTTCCAGCTCTACTTTGGGATCTTTGTAGTGGTCCATTGGTGTGCCATGGCTTTCTGGATCATCCATGGTGGGACAGATTTCTGCATGTCTAAGTGGGAGGAGATCCTCTTCAACATGGTGGTAGGGATTGTGTACATTTTCTGCTGGTTTAATGTCAAGGAAGGGCGGACTCGATACCGAATGTTTGCATATTACACGGTGGTCCTGACGGAGAACGCTGCCTTGACGCTCCTTTGGTATTTTTACAGAGATCCTGACACCACTGACTTCTATGCCGTGCCAGCACTGTGTTGTGTCTTTCTTAGCTTTGCTGCTGGGATAGCTTTGATGCTGTTATATTATGGTGTGCTGCATCCCACGGGGCCAAGAGCTAAGATCATTGCCAGCTCCTGTTGCGCCGAGCTGCTCTGGGGCATTCCTTTGCCCCCCGATGTTGAGCCCATGGCACCCCAAACCCCTGGGTACCGGGGGGCCCAGGCTACGCCCACCAGAGCGGTCACGGAGCAACAGGAGGAACTCACAGCTGACACTTGCTTGCCCGTTTTCCAGGTGAGAGCAATGGTACCATCTACTCCATCTGGGCGACCCTACCCCCCTGAGGGGCCTCTCATTAAGATTGACATCCCAAGAAAAAGATATCCTGCCTGGGATGCTCATTTTGTAGACAGGAGGTTAAGAAGAACTATCAACATCCTCCAATATGTCACCCCCACAGCTGTAGGTATTAGGTATAGAGATGGACCTCTCTTATATGAGTTGCTACAATATGAATCTTCACTTTAAAGCTCCTTAAAGCAAAAGTAAAAAGAGGGGACCTTATTTTTGTTTACGGTAAACACAGATCATGAAACAAACACAAACCTTCAGATAAGCTTTCTTTCTGGTTGCTGTATGTATAAAAAAAAAAAAGATATTCTCTATGTTTTGTAAGTAAAAACAAAAAGAAAAACTTTTCTTTTGTTTTTTACACACAAGAAACAGTATTTCAACTTCCACACCTAGGATTCACAGGTGGAGAAGGAGGCATCTCCACATCAGTTTTATACCGTACACCAAGTGTAGAACATTATTTATGGGATTGGTGCTGATTGAAAAATAAAAAAAAAAACAAACAAACAAACCTACAACTGCCTTATGCCCTTAGGTGCTGAGTTTCATTAAGTACTGTCACCTTTCTCATGCAAAACTCTTTGATGATTATATGCCAGGAAAAAAAAAATAGAAAAACTAACCATCAAACTGAAATGCAAACCTTAAAATTAAAAAAAAAAAATAACAACAACAAAAAGAGAGAAATGTATGAAAAAAACATAAATCCTGTTGCTCTTATTGGATTTAGCAGAAAAAACCCTCCAAATGTCTAAATATAAGAAAGCAAAGATAAGAAAGCAAAGCCAAGACAACCCCAAAGAAGTCTGATTTTTCCAACAGCTGAAAGACAAAATCAGGTCTGTAAGATAATTTGGCAAGGAATTTATAACACCATTGGGCCAAGCCTTGACCGAGTCGTGTTATAAAAATTATCCCACCCTGGAACCGTTTTCCTCATGGAAATGGACCCTGTACAAAGGTGGGATTGTACCAGATCAGGGGGAAAATACAGGATCTGATCTTGTTCCCAACAACTGCTCATGATAAAGCCCCACTGTCTCCAGTGGAGCAAACACCAACAGTCGGAGCCCAGAATAAGGCCTGCCACCTTGATTTCTGGAAAATGAGAAATTATCAAAATTACAAACCAAAATCATGATCCGAAATTACATTTCCACATATCTAACAATTATTCCAGTAATAATAAAACTCAGCATGGTAGCAAAAAGCGAGTCAATTTAAAGGCACAATACTTGATCAGTGACTGGCAAAATAATTTGACCTACTGTATCATTTTAAGGCTGTGAAAGGCATACATGTATTATTTGTAATCTCGTGTAAGACCTGTCATGTCTCATTCAGTGCGAGCCTTAAAGTGATTGTAAAGCATCCTTCGTTCCATTTTGGGGATTTTTGGGTTTTGATTTTTTGTTTTGTTTCTGTTTTGTTTTTAAGGAAAACAAAACATGAAAAGTCGGGATTAAAAAAAACACAAAAACACAAAAACAAACAACAACAAAACAACCAACAAAACTTCTTCAAACGGTAATAACCTGTAAAACTGACTCACGTCTCGAGATGATTTGGTGCTTTGTATTTTTGTTGATGTTGTTGTTGTGATTTAGCTGAGAAAATTCTTCGACTCGGTTACATGTGGGGAACTGCTGATAAAAACTGTCTCGTGTCACCCTCTACTGTAAGTACATGGCGAGAAACAACAACCAGAGGAAATCCAAGAGCGTAGCGAGAGCGCCGTGGTTTAGCTTAGCCTTCCACCGCCAGGAGATGCTGCCACCTCCGATGCTGGCAAAGCCCAGATGGTCCTGCCGAGGGCTGTGGGGTTGTCTTGACATTTCCAAATAACCCGCTCGGTGTCTGAACATTCTCATCTCTCTCGGATTCTGTTTCTGTGCTGGAATCTCTTGGGTTTTTTTCGAGTTAAATCACCGGGTTTGCATATATCCAACACCCTTTTTCCGTTTTGAGAGTATTGCTCCTTTAAAGGAATATTCCCGTTTCAGGGCATCTTTTCAATCCCACCATCCCTCTACTTGGGAGGGGAAAAACAACAACAAAATGAGATATTTTTAAGTGAATGCTGTATTTTCTGTGTATAATTGCAATTTTTTATTCCAGAAATACTGTAACTGTCTAGGGTGCAAAACTCCCATGCTGACCTATTCTGAAGAGAAGATCAGCATGGGGGGGATATTTTTTAATTATGATTATGAGTTTTTTTTTAATTTCAGGAATCAGTTGGTTTTTTTAATTATGATAGTATATAAAGAAACTAGTACCAATTTTATATAACAGTTTAAAGAAGCTGAATGCTTTCTTCGCCTGAATATACCTGAAGAGAAACATTTTTTTCAATCAGTGATCCTTTGCAGTGTTCTGAGAAAACGTTGGGGTTTCTTCAGTTGTTTCATTTTGTTTTGTAAAGGAAACTTTTAACTGGTGTCTGTCCCTTTCAAGGAGGGCAGGACTCCTTCACGCCAAACTATAGACACACGGCAAAGTTTATACAAAGCCAAATTGTCACTGGTACTGTAATTCCCAGTCGAACTCCATTTCAGGCAGATGTTTCTGGGCTCTGATTACAACCAATGTGATGGTCACATTTTCATGCAAAGGGAGGGATTTGGTCTTGTCATCCCCTATCTAACCCCCCAGTCCCTTGTTTGCTGTGCACATAAACACACACACACACACATATATATATATATATATACACGAACTGATATATATTTGTGAAAAGCTTTCATTTCCCTTCTCCATTATCTGTGCCCCACAGCCAGCCCCTTCTCAAGTGTCCTACTAACATTTCACCCTGTTTGTCCCCTGATCAGTGTACTGTCTCCATAAAAAGAGGTAACTTGTGAAGTGAACTCACTGTCCCCACCTTCTGAGTCCTAAAAACATGGAGGTGCCCATCCTCCAGTGACAGGCCTGCATTTCTCCTTCCAGAACTTTCTCTTGACTTGCCTTTAATGTTAGCGTAGACTTATCTTGATCCAATTCCCCATGTAAAGGCTCCCCTCGGTCCTTGCGTGAAGAACTCTCCTCCCCACATCTGCATTTGTGTGGCAAAGGCATGAGAAAGGAATGGATGGCTAACAGCCCTGCTGTTCCTCAGGGACCATTTTTCCAGGAGGTGGCATCTTTGTTTTCAAAAGCACCGTAAGAAGGTCCTGCTCCCCAAACTTGTCAACCTTGAGGTCTGGAGATGTGGTGCCGATCGCTGGCCCCATGGAACAGCCGGACCCTTCCCACCAGGACAGTGACAACGAGCCAAGGCACAGTCACCAGGTGCCAGGAGGAGGAGACCCTTCAGTGTTGCCTCTCATGAGCAACTCCAGCCTGCCTTCCCTCAGGAACGGGATCTTACTCCACACCACCACACCAACAGCCGTCACCTCCGCCCCGTGCCAGGAGCGGAGGGGCAAAACACTCTGGAAGTGTCCTTACTTCTCAATACAGTGCTAACTTTTCACAACCAAACCAGCTTAACCAAGGGCTTGACACATCCCTGTTCCAAAGTCCTCCTCCTTCGTGGCTCGTATTGTGGATAACAACAAAGGCAGGTGCCTCCACTGCGAGTTAAGACTGTTTCATTACTTGTACAAACTTTCTGCCTCTGCTTCTCCTTTCTTTGAATGATATCCACCGGCATCTTCATTTAGCAAAGGATTTCCAGGGAGAGCCTATGTCGACCCTGAAGAACTGTTTCTTTTTCCAGGACTTCATTACAGCCTTAACATAAAGCACGTGCTCTGCCACTACTCCCAACACGTTCCTGGTGGACAGTTTGGGGTGGTGACCATTTCCTTTTGGGATTACCTGTGATCTTGTTGCCAAACAGCGCCTTCTGCCAAGACAAAAGCTTGGGGTGGAAAACTACCCCAGCTAATTATTGGTACTAGTCCCAGTGCTAGGAGTCTCATCCTCTCCTCCTGTTTTACTTTTTTGCCCTTTGATTTTTTTGTGTGCACTTTTGCAGGATGGTCAGCAACTTGTTTTGGTTTCGCTTGGATTTTAACTCCTCAGCTTTTCCTCAGTACCTTTTTTTATACCATATCCCACCTTCTGGCCAGAAGATACTGCACGAGGAGCTCTTCAAACTGCCATGGAGAAGGTTGAGCCTGTATTTATTCACATCACAAGACCAGTGGGCAACTTCTCTGGCACATTTGTGGTGCTGGATTCACCCTGGGATCATCTAAACCAGCCAACTTTGCCATGCCAGGGCAATGCCGAGGCACAAGGGCTCCACCATCCCGACTGTTATTGTTCAAACCTTCCCTGGCATGGCTTTGACCCACTCCAAGGAGCCCTGGGCTCAGGCACAGCTTGCCCAGTCTTTGGCATTGGCCAGGGACCGTCCCCAATCGGCAGTTTGGATGCAGCTGCTCCATATCAGGGGTGGAAGATTTTAGGAGTCAGGATGGGGCCAGCACTACTCAGTTGGCTTCACGGCCAGAGTGGATCCTGGAAGTGCTTAATTTCCTGGTAAAGGTGTAACTTCGTGCCACAGACCAGGATTCAGGATGTGGTGGAGTACGTCAGCTCCAATCTGGCATTTTTCTCTTTTCTGCCGGATTCAATGGACAAGTTATTTTTCAGTTCACTTTGTTCCTTTTGCTGAGGTTGTTTTGCAAACAGCGTGACTTTTACGGCTCGGATGTCAACCCATCCATCCCTCCATCCATGTCAGATGGATGGCATGTTTACTGTGACAGTGTTACACATCCATAGGCAGCTAATTTGGAGACAGGAATCATTCAGACCAGACCAAATCAACAACGGAAACACAGGAATTACAAGGTCCCTGACCATGCCCTTGTCATGCTTTGCCACCCAACACGAGGCATTTTTCATCTGCACCAAATCCAACCCGAACTGCAGAAAAGGAGCCAATGGTGAATAATTACCAATGGAAAGTGCAAGTGAGACACCCATTTCAAGTGTAAATATATATATTTCCAGTGTTTGGGATTGGAGCTAATTCTATGCTTCACCCTGTCCTTTCGTGCACCTGCCAAAAGCCAGCAGTCATTTGCATGTATTTTTATTTAAAGCTGACTGGATGAAACGGCAAAATTAATTCCAAGCTTTAGTAATGGTCTGCTAAAACCTGGCTCATGAGGGGAGCATCGCTATTGACTTTCAGAGTGCAATCACCCCGTGCTCTTCAGATATATTTTTGTACACACAAGATTCACTTCACAATTTATCCCACCCCTGGCCCCTGCACACCTGTCACCTGCACACCTGCAGCATGACTAAACCTCCTGAAGAAAATGTGGTCTGAGGTTAGTCCAGCATGATTTCATTGAAGCTCAGAGGTGCTTTGAAAAGGAAAACTTACTACTGTGCATTTGCAAAACCTTTTAGTGCCTGCTTGCTGGGCAGCTTGGGCAGGAGACAATTTGGAAGCTGCCAGAGTCAGCGGAAAATTGTGGAGACAGGCTTCCCTAGGATTTTTCCTTCTTTTACCGGGTTTGCTTTTCTCTGGGTTCTGTTCAGATCGAATGTGGTCCTGCAAAAGAAAACCCACCAGAAAACAAAAAACCCAAATAACCATGACAAAACAAGGTCTATGCCAATCCCCACAGAAGCTGAGGTGGCTGATGTAGGACGGTAGGGATGATGTGAACTCCGCTGTGGACCCTTTGCTTGCTGGAGCTTGCATGCTGTTCTTTTGGCAGTTGTCTCAAGCCCTGGGGGCTTTGGGGATGGTGCTTTCCCAGGGTTATGATTGCTGGTTTTATTTTTCCTTGGAGCTCAGGTGTATTCTGGTGCAGAGAATCTCAGCCTGGTTTGAACGAGGAGAACTTGAGGCTATCCCAAATAGACGTGGGCAAACCTTTCACTGTGTGCAGAACGCATTTCCAGACCTTTGGGTACCGCTAGAGATTGTTGCAATCCACTTAATTCTCCATGAGCATGTTCAGAATCGCTTCATTGTCCTGTTGTGTTTGAACTTGGGAATAACGGTGTGGTGACTCTTTCCTGTTGAGGTGTGATGTGAAGAAAGGGAGGAGCCTTCCTGCTGTGCTGGATTTTGCCTGTGTTCAACCCTTGTTCCTTACTTGAAGCTCAGACAGTGGGATAATGAGGAAAATGGGAAAATGAGATGACAGATCGCTGCATATGTTCCATTGGCTCTTTACTGATGAGAAGGGAGGCAATTGGTGACAATTAAAATAAATCTTCATAAACCATCTGGACCTCAGTGTATATTCAGACACGCACAGAACCCAATTGGAAAGTGATGTTGTTGATAAAATAATGTGGATATCATTTCCTGTTGTATATCAAAAACCTAAAAACCAAACCAAAACCAAGCCCTGCAAACGGAAAAAAATTATTTGAGAGCATAAACCTTCCTGTGCCCTCCCCATTCCTTTGGGACACATGCAGCAAGGCAACTGAAAGCCAGGCACTTTGTAATCCGCGGAGTTAACTGGATTTGTGCAATGCTGTGTTTGTCAGATGGTCTCTTACAGCGAGCGTAGAAAGTGGCCACGGTCTAAAAGTCATTGCAGATTTTTGGGTGACAGTACTCCTGGGTTTCGACCCCAGCTCTGCCACGAAGTTGCTGTGTAACCTTGGGCAAGTCATTTAACCTTTCTGTGCCTACAGTTTACCCATCTGTACATGGGTATAATAATATTTACCTACCTCACAGGGGTGTTGTGAGGCTTAAGTTAATGCGTGTGAGAGGTGCTGGAAGTGCGCCGCGAAAATTTCATTCTTGCTGGGTTTGTGCTGTTGTGGGGGATGAGCAGTGAAGGGGTGGGTTACAACATGCAGAAGGAAAACCTGCTGGTGCATGTCTTGAGAAAGTGATTTGAGGTCTTTTCTCTCCCCAAAAGCAAGGAACGGAGAAAATTGTTGTGCGCCAACTGAACAGCCTTGCTTTCCTGGTCAAATATAACAGCACTATTTGCAATATTATTTTCGTACACAACAGGTGACCTTTCCCTTTTCCTTGCTGTTTCTGAAAACTTGAAACTAGGGATGACAAAAGTATTTCTGAACCCAACAGATTACCGATGAATACTTGAATTTCTTTAAAAGTTGCTCTCATCAGCCACGGTTAAATGTGCACTAACCTTTCAATCATCAGCTTCCATCTGAATACAGTGAAAAATTTGCTCACGCTGTTTTGGAATAGCCTGGACATTATTTGGGAGGCTGGTAATGCTGAGGACTCTTGTAGGCATGGGAAAACTAGTGTCTCAACTGATAAACACGTGAAAAAATATCTTTTTTTTCTTTCTGTTTTTGCCTTTTAAGTTCCTTGACTGCCTAAGACAGCACAATAATTGCAGTTTACTTGTTTGTACAGTAGCGCTTTTTTTTTTGTTTTGTTTTTGAACTGTTTCCTTACACGAAGGGCGAAGGTGGGATGTGAAAGGATAAAATAGACCCAACGCTGCTCCCGCGCAACTCTTCCCAAAGTCTCTGCTTTCCTGGAGAAAAAACCTGTGCCACATCTAGAGAGATCAGACCAGGCTGCCTTCACCATCCTCCCGCAGGCAAAACTTCCCTTGCCACCTGTGGGAGTTTTGGCTGTTGGGTCCATGTCCATCGAGGTGCATTCACCCCTGGTTGAGCCCCAAACCACTCGGGTGAAAGCTGGGATAATTTTCTTTAGAATGAGGGAAGGGATCCAGTTCGTTGCTCCAAATGTCACCACCGGTCAGATGATTCAGAAGGGGAAAAACATGTGATAGAAAGCCTGGAGTCTAGGGATTTTTTTGGGTTTTTATTGTCTAAGTATCCTGACCATTATATGATGTCTCCTGTGGGAATGCAATGCCAGGCAGGAGTCCCTGCTCCCTGTTAGAGAAGCTTTGTGAAGTCTGCTCAGGCACTCCTTACTCAGGCAAAACTCCTGGGTTTTGTTGTTGGGTCTCCTTTTCTCTCCTGAGTAAGGACTGTGGAGTTTGGTCTGTTTGGGATCACTGGGAGGTGTTTCAGGTGGCCGTTGTCTTCTCTAGCCCAAGACTTGCTTTGCATGAAGCAAGAAGGAAGCTCTGTCTTGATCTGCCACGTAACTTCCCTGTCCCTTGTCCACCATGAGGAGGGAGTTAAAAATCTGGCTACAGGGGCCAGGCTCTTCCACCTGAATTTCTAGGCAGCTGCACATCTTCCTGCTGGGGCAGAGCAAATTCAGAAGCCCCACTCCTGCAGATGGGCCGTCTCTCACCCGCATCGGCTTTGGGTCTGCTCCTTCCCCGTCCTTCTCCCCAGCCGTTTCTTTGCCCTGTTTTAAGCACTCAGCTTGGTGCTTCTGGGTTCTTTTTACTGCTTCTGTTAAAAAAAAAAATTAAAAAAAGATTGAAGTTGGGAAAAAAACAGCAATGTAACTCCTTCGGTGCTATGCTAACTACTTTGTTTGACCCAACCAAATGCTGGCCAACAAACAGATATTCCCTCTTTGTCCTAAAAAGCACCACACATCTGTGTCTTGAACAGGGATGGACTGAGAGGGCTGAGAGAGGGCAAGTGTGGTTTTGAAAGCAATTAAAGTCTCATGTGTATCTGGCAGAGCAAAAAGATGTAGGTGCAGACTGCTTTCAAAGCTTGTTGTCGCCCACCTCGTGGAATTAAATAGGATATAGCCTATAAGGTATTGAGGGCATTATATATATATATATATATATATATATATATATAGGTACATTAAAAAAAAAAGACAAAAAGTTCACTTTATTGATAAATCACCCTTTAATCCTCCTGAAGTTGTGCTGTTTAACAGGGAAACCACCTGGCTGTGCTTGCACCCAGTTGTTGTGGTATGACCCACTTCAGCAGTGAGAGTAAAAAAGCAGGAAGAGAGAGAATTCCTCCTACTCTATATTAAGCCTGAAGTGATGTGGGTGCCTATGAATTTTCAGGATTAAAGGGACTAATCAACATGTATGTCTGAGTCTATATCCCCAGTCCTGTGGAAATATAGGTGAGCATACATGCCCTGTTACTGCAGCAGTATATATGTTTTAATATATATGAACACATTGTGAATTCCAAAGGGCTTTTTCGAGATGAGGAAGGTCATTCCTGGTGAGAGGTGCTAGCAATTTGGGATTTGCAAGCAGGGTTGAAATAAACATTCCTTGTAGGGGCTTTATTTTTTTTTTAATTAAAAGATCATCAGAAGCTTAAGGTCCTGAGGAAATGCTGTCCCACCTGATCTTCCACTTGTTAAGAAATTTGGAAGCCAAAATAAGACCAAACATGAGGGCCAAATGCAGCGTCAGGATAAATCAGTAGAGCTCCACTGATGGCTAGGTGCCTCCTTACACTATCTATGCTAAAAATAGTAATTTCTACTGGTGTTGGGGAGCCCAAATGGGACCCTATTGGTCTTTTTCTTCACCCGTGACAATAGATTTCGTGTTTGAGCTTGTAGAGTTTGTCAAAACCCAGGCAAAACTTGGGCAAAAGCAGGAGTATCTTTCCAAGAGGAGCCATCTGAGTGTAGCCTACCCCTGATCTTTATGGGGGCTTTGTAGTCCCTGGGTTTAGCCGAGGAAGAGAAGATTTCTCCTTTCACCAGTACCAGCACTGCAATGAGAACAGCCCTGTCAACACACGCAGCAAACGGGGCCCTCCTTTGCAGGGACTAAACCCTCCAAATCTGATTTCAAGCCCTTAAAATTCAAATGCCAAATGCCACTTGAAGGGAATGATTATTGTTTTGCCTCCAGATGTCATTCCCGTTCATCAGTCACAAGGACAAGCAGCTCATATTTTCCTTTCTAGCTGTATTTACCAATAAAACTCGCTGCCAGTGCCAGAACCTCCTCCCCTCAGCCCCAGCTGAACGCCACCTGCACACCGCCCCCGCCTTTCCTCCCCTTCTTCCACTCTAAAAGCAAACACTGTTCCTTCCTAACTAGGGAAGATCCAGGACAAATGCCAGCTGATTACACCTGCAATCTGTTCGCTTGAGGGGCTGGTTTCAGTTTCTGAGGGCACGCGAGTACACACGGGGACACATGCCTGTAGGAATTTCAGTAGCCTGAAGCTGAAGCCTCTTGACTTCCACTGTGTGATTCTTGGGGTTGTCCCATGCAGTGCCAGGAGTTGGACTTCCATGATCCTTGTGGGTCCCTTCCAACTCAGGATATTCTGTGATTCTATGAGCTGACACTCTGGGAGAAACCAGAGACCAAGTGTTCCCTCAGATTACTTCAGTTTCACACCATTCCCATATAATATGATTTTTTCAATAATTATTGAAATCTGGGTATCAGTCAATAAATTCATGATGGATAAGTAGTAGGGAAAGTGGACTGGTTTGCACGTATCCGCAGACTTCCCAGAACTACTCGAGCAATTAAACAAGCCTTAAATAAGTTGTAATTGCGGTTATTTGGAGGAGAGCTGTGATGTGTGTTTTCTGAAGGAGTGTCTAAGTAGGTATCACAGCCAAATCCCTTTGTCTCCCATCTTTTCTGTGTAGGGAGAGTGAGAGGGAGAAATTTTACTTTGAACATCAAAGTTTTCCATTAGCTACAAAAGGTGCCCCCTCCCGAAATGGATCTAAAACTTGAGGGGTTTCTCGTGGAAAATATTTTCCTATCATAAAAAAACAATGGTCCTGGCTACTGTTTCTGCCCTGCAAGCTTTTACCATTCCAGCCTTTCGTTCCAATGAGGAATGGGAATTAGTTTTAAAAGTGTTTTATTTACTCAGGGAAGGACTATTTCACATCTCGGTCTGGTGACTCCTGTCACTGGGCCAAGTTCAGACCATTCCACTAAAGCCGATGTGGCCACCCAGTACGAAACCAGTAGGAGATAACAGGTGGGGTGAGGTTGTTGCCTGTTTTTCTGTGTGTTCCTTGTTCCAGGCTATTAGGGATGTTCTCGGGAATCTGACAGAATGCTCCATAGGGGAGTTGTTCCCCTAAAACCAGGATTATCACAGGAAGGCTCTATATTTTGGAGGCTTTGAATGACTTTCTGATTGCAAGGAAATGTCATTCCTGTGGTGTGAATATTTTTGGATTTATTTTGAAAATCATGGTGCCTGAAGATCCATGTTCTCTCTCTATCTCTGCCATAGGCTGCTGGTTGGGAAAGCCAAGGGGTTTTAGGGTTGTGTCTGCTGGCAGGTGTAAGATGCTCCCTTAGTGCCACTGGCCTGTTTTCCAGGGCATGTGATATGGGAATGGTCAGTCTGTTGCCACCTCCATCCCTGGATCTCTGCCATGCTTATCCCAGGTGTTGCAATGTGCATTTAAAGATCTTCGTCAACCCTACTTCTTGCAAAGCTCTTCCGACTGAAAGGAATCCTAAAAGTCCATGGAAATCTCTCAAATGAGCTGTCGCCCTAGGAGCATTTTTGATTAGTGAATTTTGATAGTACCGGAAAATTGGCACAGCCACAGAGAATAGCACAATTTAAATATTTCTGTTGCAGAAGTGCCACTTTTCCCATAAACATTGAAATTCAACTAATCACTACTGGAACTCGTTCACACTCAAAACCTGGAAAACACTCTTGCACTTGATTCCTCAGATAAACCTTATTCAAGGAAATTCAACAAATTCCCCAGTCACCATAAAGTGGTAAAAATAAGCTGTTAGAGCAGGACACCTGGGGGTTTGGGGGGTTTTTTGCTCCTTGTTTCATCTGTAACCTGGGAGAGGAAAAGTTTCCCTCACAAGGGCGATGGGAGGATTATTTAGACAATGTTGGTGAAGTGCTTCCAGACCTTAACATCAAAAGTGCTGTGGGACCATGGTGGTGGTGGGCAGAGCAGGACAAATCAACCATGTCACCTTCCCCCTGTCCCCATGTGGCTCAGTGCATACAAACAGGCAGGTTGATCTGAAATGTCACTATAAGATTTTGGGAAGTGTTTTTCTCCTTCCCCTGAAATGTCCCGTGTTCCCTATGGAAAGCATTCAGGGAAGTCGACTGAGAAACCGGGGATTTAGCACAGTCCTGTTGGGCCATGGAGTTGTTGACAGCAGAGATGGAAACAGCACATGGGTCATCAGGTGCATTCCCAAGAGTTCATGCCACAGGCATCCTTGTGTCTTATTCTCCCACTTTAAATCCTGTCTGGCTGAAAAAATTCCAAAGAAGAATTCTGCTCACCCCAGACCCTCTCAATCAGGTGCATCAGGCAGGAATAATGGCCTAAGCTTTCCTAGTAAAAAGTACATTTTTTGTTAACTAAGCTTGAAACTTAGTCATGCCCATGCCTTGAATTTGCCTTATAAACCAAACTCAGCCCATTCTGAACCCAGGTCCTTCATCTGAAGTTGTCCCTCCAGTGCCATTCTGACCCAGCGTGGCTTGCAGATGAAGATGCCCATCCATCCAAGTTAGGATCAAGGATTTTCAGTTCATCTGAAAGAAGTTGGCTCCTTCCTAGGTAACTTCTGCACCTGAGCCAGACTTCCTGAGATTCTAGAAAGACTGGGATCCAAATTAGAGGCCCAAAAGTCAATCTCAGTGATCAAGGAAAACTACATCAAGTCCTGCTGCAGGCAACTCTGTTTGTCCCCCACAGCGGTGTCCCAACACCATTCCTGGCTTCTGCCAGCAGGCCACACTCACGGTGCTTGGGTGACACGAGGCTGCCACCAACCCCTGCTCTGAGCTGGCCAGTAGTGGCCGGGGGCAGTCCTGCCCCTCCTCTATGTCCAGCGAGCAAACTTCCGCCAAACTCGTCGGCGTTGTCCTTGACTCGGCGCGATGCCGCCGACAGTGGGGGCAGGCTGCTTGTCTGTAGCTGTCGGAAGAGTTCGGGATTTTCAGATGGGATGGGCTGACAGGTGTCAACACGATGCAAAACCTGTGCTCTTAACTTGGCATAGAGTGCCTGCGAGTCTCTTCTTTTTCTTTTTCGACCACCAAGCAATGACCTTACACACGGGGAGCCCCTCGGTGATGGGCAGTGTCCCCTGCAACTTCTCGTTTCGCAGGAGGGCTCTGAGAGGATGTGCTCTGGCTTATTCCCAGCTTTTCCTCTCCTTTCTATATCCTGGAGGGCAACGTGCTTGAGTGTGAGTTTATGAGCAGAAGAAACAGAGCGAGGGCCAACACAAAGGTTTAGTGCAGTGGAAATGTTGATTGAGTAAGGAGGGAATGAGAATCACAAGCTAAGAACTTGGAAAACCAGATGGGTGAGGGTTTCATTTCTGCCTCAGCCTGGCAGGACTTCTGTCAACCTATCAAAATTGTTGCCTGTGTCCAGGACAATTTATTCTCTGGGCTCCCAGGGAGTGACAGATTGAGATATTCAGGGCAGGGCTCTGCAGAGGGATGAGATCAGACTCGCTGAGCACCTTCGAGTTCCCCTGGTTTAGTGGGTGCTGAAGGCATCCAGCACATCCTGGGAGGCAGCCCACAGCAGGCTGTGCCCTCTTTGTTTTGGATTGTTCCTTGAGTGCTCAAAGTTCAATCCTGCTTTTCTTCCATCGATGCAGGAGTGTTGAACGTGGCACAATGAGGCTGCTTGAATTTAGGAAGGCCGTTAAAAAGTGTCCGAAGTGCTACATAAGAGCTCGCAAAATCAACGTGCCCCTTAAAAGATCAAACTCTGGTCTCGATTTCACCATCAGCCACCCTGCGTAAACCCCAGTTTTTTCTGGGAAAACCCTGTTTTTTCTGTCATCAGCGAGGCCAGAATTCAGCCTGGCCTCACCTGCCCTCATTAACTCCACCAAGCTCTTTATTTTTGTTGATGATGGCTATGTTAGGGCAGCAACATTTCAACTCTCAAAAGCCTCGTGGTGCCTTTTCTTGTGGTGCTCACCCTTCACAGGACTTCAGTCAAGGCAACCACTTGCATCCAGCAGCAACGCCAGTACTTTTCCTCTGTATTAGGTGCCAGTGCAGTAACAGACTTTAATGTATACTTCTATAAATATAGATAGATAGATATATTGCTATAGTTATAATTATATATATATAATTGAGGTTCTGATGCCGCTGTCTGGGGAATGGACCATTCCTCTGCAGGATTAACACTGCTCGAGTGAAACCAACAGCTCAGCGTCCTGTAAAGCGTTACAACCTTGGCAAGGAGCTTCTCTCTCCCATGGGTTTTCCAGCTTCCTTCTCCCCTCCCGTACTCCCAGAAACGCTCTCAGTGAAAGATGCTGTTTCACATCATAGAAATTTCTCAAACTTTCTCCAAATCTCCCCAGTGGGTGCCACGAGGCCACATCTTCCTCCTAACATGGAATGGGGAGGTCTCCCCTTGCCGTGGAAGGAGGATGATGGGGTCGGTGAGGCAACATCCCAGGGCAGCATCCTTGCCTGTCCTTTGCACCTTGTGGCAAGCGGTGTTATTCCCCCACCCCGAGCAAAACCATCCGCTGTCGAGCCTCTCCATCTCAGCTGCCCCAGCAACTCGGTGTATTTATTTCCTCTTTGGATGCTCGGTTTTCCGTGCTGCTCCAAGCGAGCCGCTGCCCCAGACCTCGCCGGCAGGCAGGAGGGAAGCTGGTGAAGGCTTTGCTCACACGAGCAGTTCTGCCTGACTTCAGGGGGAAGAGGTTTTTTTGTCAAAGGACTGCTGGGTTGGGTCAATCATCCCCTTATTGTTACCTTTGAAGTATTGCTGAAACTAGAGAGAGATGGTAGAACAGATGTGGAGTGAAGGTATTTTTTTCCTAAAGGGAACAACACCAATAATACTGTAAAAGGTGCTAGAATCAAACCTCATTTTATATACTTTGGTTCTTAGAGAAAAAAAAAATAAAACACACAGTATTCTTCCTGTGCAGCCTTACTGTAGATTGTTATAACCAACTCATTATCCAAAAGACAAAAAAAAAAAGTGAAAAGGTTAAAAAAGGACAAAAATGAAGTGATCCTGTATAAAGTGTAACAAATATGACTTTCCTATATAAATGTAAATGATCAGACATATATTAAAATGTACTTGAGACAGGCAGCAAGCGTGAAAAGCTTTTGAAGTATCTTTTTTATTGTACAACACCTGTCTTTTTTTGTTTGGCTTGTGCAAGAGGGAAGGTGCCAAGTTGCTCTTATTTCCTTTTCATTCCATTTGTGTTTTTTGGGAAAAGGACAGAGGGTTGGAAAGAGGGTGGGAGGTTTAGCTGGGACAGAAACCTGGAATATTCATCTCAATTTTATTTGTTTTGTTTTGTTTCATTGTTAGTTTACAATGTTGGTGGCAGTGTTTGGCCTCACACCCCATTTCTCAACTGCTTTTGAAAGCTTTGCTGCCTGCCCCAGGTGCTGAGCATAACTTACCTCAAGAACACCTACTAAAAAAAAGAAAAAGTCAATTGTTTTTTCCCATCTCTGGAAAATTAATGTAAACAAATAACAACAACAATAGAAAAAAAAAGTTAAAAAAGCAAACAACCAGCAGTGAATGAAGGAATGAAAATTAAAAACAGAAAGAAGTCAAAGCAGAGGTTTGGTGATCAAACCGAGCCATTCTGGTGCTTTTCCCCTTTTTGTGTTGCTAATGATCAAAATTACATGAGATGGGCTTAGACAAGTCTGTGGTCTTAGGATGTAGCAAAAAATGTATTTAAAAAGAATACAAATTTGCATGGAACAAACTCTGATGGAACCTTTAAAGAATGGCTGTTTCAGTGTCAGATGTTTAATGTTAGCATGTGTGTGTGCTGTAAATACCTTTTCATGTGTGACATGTACAGTTGACTGAGGAAAAAAAAAGTATGGAACCGAACAAAAAAGAATAATAATCAAATGCTATTTTATCAGATGATGCACTTTTTCACCTTGATGAGAAGCCACTGTTCACAACTATGCAATCTTCCAGTTTCTCTCTCTATCTCCTCTCTCCAACCTCAAATTTCCCAACTATTTTCCATAACCTAAACCGTTTTTTCTTTTGTACAAAGAAACACAAAAAGTTCCAAACTCTGGTTCAAGGTGAGAGTGCTACTGTGACTTTTCTCAAACAATAAGAGCTAACAAACAGACAAACAAAAGGGGTTTGGTTTTGTTTTTAAGAAAAAGGAGGTTCGGACATGACCCTCTTTATGTTCTCTAAGTGAATCGATGTTTTCTACATGTGCCAGGCTTCTGTTGACTGTTTTTTGGGTTTGATTTTCTTTCTTGATTCATTTCTCTCTCTCGGGTTTTAGAATTTTTTTTTTATTATTTGTTTCCTTATGTATTTTTTTTTTAATTCTGGTTTTGTATTGTAGGTATTGGGGATGTGAAGATGAAGGTGAAATTTGGCTTAACTCCAAGTGTTTTAGTACATGTGTGTGCTATATGTACATAGTTTTCTACATAGAAAATTTTACGCGCTTTTTAACGCACTTTACGACTTGTATGTACAAAGTTGTCTATATAGAAGATGTAGTGAGTGTCCCCCGAGCCTCAAAGAAGAGCCTTTTGATTCCATGACTTAACAGGAGTTCAGGTGTTTGAGTATCTCACGTGTGTGTGTGTGTGTATTATATACTGTATTATATATTATAGAAATATATAATAGCCTATGTCCACGTGAGGGTGTGTCTAATATAGACACACATCCAAACCCAGGATTGTGCCCATCTACACCATCCAAACAGAGGTTTTGTAGTTCTTTAAGCTGTAATAAATAGCCTGGCTCTACTGGGAAAAATCCCCCCTGTCCTTAGGTGAAAGGTAGAAAATTGCCCCGTTACTCACAGTGAATATTCCTAGGGGGGATTCAGTCTTTAGAACTTTTCTTTCTCCACCCCAGTTCGCCGCGGAGAGAGCGTTGGTGAGGAAACAGGGTCGTCCAGTGATGAGCTCAGGAAACCACGCGGCCACCAGAGGTGGCTGCCCTGTCCCCCGCCCACCACCGGCTCCCCTGCGGCTTCGAGCACGTCGCTCCCACCTCTCTGTGCCTGTCACACGGGGGTTGCCAATGCTGACCAAGCCTTTAAGCACTTTGCACTCACAGTCCTCCTCGGCACATCCCGCGGGGTCCCTCTCCGTGCCGACGGGAGGCGATTCGGGCCAGTTTAGGGTGAGTTCTTCACCAACCTGCCCCTTGTCCTCCAGCTCTCTTCTGTTCAGGAAGCTCACTGCTGCTTCCTTTGACCTTCATCACCTCATTTTTATCTTCCTGCTGTGCTTCTCCTTCCTTGCACTCAAGGCTTCCCCATCCTTGGGAGCCATGGCCCACCGTGGTGACACTCTTTAAATCCTTTTATCGGGCTCTCCTCAGCCACAGCTTGGCCGAGGGCAAAATCCTGGATTGCTGCTGTCAACCCATTCTTATCCCATAGACTACCCACAGACCCCATGGTCTGGATCCTTATGGATGCCTTCCAACTTGAGATATTCTGTGGTTCAATGATTCTGTGACCTTGAGTTTCTTGGGGTGGGAGAGATGAAACCCCACTTCCGACTCACTGGACACCTAATTTAGTGAAGCTCTTCCAAGTGACCAAGGCACAGCTGTAGATACCAAAAGATCCCTTTCTGAAGCTGGTAAAAGTGGGAAGGAGGAAGGGAATGGATTTATGGCATCTCTTCCATGTATCAGTGGGAACACAAGTGTCCACATCATTCTGTGGTATCACAGGTGCTTCTTCCAGTCAATCTTTCGCATCTGGATCCTCACCAAGAACTTCAAGTGGGTCTTCCTGCTCAAGTTACAGCCACATTTACCTGAAAACAACCATGGTTGAAAGGCTGGATGCCGGCATCTGCAGTCTGTGTTAATGATTATTAATGATTAATTTAATGATTAATCAGTATTTTTCAAAGAAAGTATTTTTCCCCCCTGGCTCACTTTAAGTTAGAATTTCCGTCCCTGAAAATGCAGTGCTGAGAGGCCAAGTGGAGTCATCCTCTGCCCCAGTTTCCGCTAAAGTTTTAAGGAAAAAAAATTAGGATACTTTCCTAATTGATAAATTCAGCGAGCAGAGGAACCTAGAAGGCAAGTTTGACTCAATCTCTAATCCTGCAGCTAAAATCTTTTAAGTTCATACACTCCAGTTCTTAAAGGAAGTATCTTGAAAAGGCTGCTTGTTCCATGACTCACCAAGAAAATCTGTTAGGGGGAGGAAATGTACGGAAGATGCTTGGCAATACATTTTTCCTTTCTGTGTTACCCAGCCCCTTCAGAGCAAAGCAAGGCATCCTTTAGAGTCACAATAAAAGTAGAATTTTGTTTCAGTTCCAAATGGCTTTTTTGGTGACATGAAAACCCAAATCTTTAGCAGTGTCTTTGGTAAAGAACAGGAGAAATTCATTTTGTGGACAAGCATAAAATCGCTTCCAGCTTCTGGACCTTAAGAGAGGGTGTATTTCTCGACATCTCCCCCCCTCTCAGGTGGGGATATTTGCCCAAAGTTCTTTATCTATGAGCATGGGATCCAATCCTCTAATTTAGCCAGAAGATCTGGGTATCTCATGAGTTATCAAGGTCCATTCCATAGTCAAGGAAGACTTCCAGGTAGGGATTCATCCCAGTTGATTTCAGGTCTGTTGTGTGGCCTTTATTTGGTTCCATTTAGGGGAGCTGAATCCCATCCAAAGTGGACAGGATTTGCCATGCTCCCAAGACACTTCCCACCACGACTTCTCATGAGAATTTTGTATCCTGCTAAAGAACATTCAAAATTATCTCCTTCAACACAGCTCTGGAGTTGGGAATTTGGCTTTGCAGCCCCTGCCACGCACATCCACATCAGGCATTCCCCTCCCAGGACTAAAGATATCAGGCTGCAATTCAGTGTGGGACCCGCTCAAGAAATGGGGGAATTTGATTTTCTTAAGTGCTACACATTTTCTGTGACAGCCTTCTGGTCGCTGTAGGGGTTCCCAAAAAATCTCTTGGAAATGAATGCACAAGCAATAACCTTCTGTGTGTTTTCCTAAAGGATAAGGTCATTGTCCAACAGTGACTTGTTCAATTCACACAGCGAGCTGGTAACAGGCGCACTGGTTTCTCCTCCTGCTCGTTTGCAATTTGTTCTGGTCAATTCTCCTCATTTTCTTTAATCCAGCCATGACATTGTAAATGACAGGAGGATAAAGCACTCATTGCCACTGTTTGCAGGACAGCTGGGGAATCGTGCTTCTTCCAGGGTGCCACTTCCTACCTTTGCAAGAAGATTAGGAGATGTTTGAGCAGCAGCAAAGGGGCTTCCTAGTCTGGAAAATCCAACTTGCTTTTGTCTGTGTTGGACATAAAGCACTGAGGGTTCCTTACATTGCTGATAATTCATGGCTCCGGAATGATATGAGGGTACCAGGTCCATCCTTTGCTGCACGTGCCACCTCACGGGTGAAGGTGGTCGGTCCAATGGCCTAAAGAACTTTTACCAACCATCATTGTGCTGGAAACACATTGGAAATGTTTTCCTGGATCCAGCCTGGCTTCCCTGGCTAACATTAAACCCACAGCTTCTCATGCCCGTGTCTTTCCACCTGCGGAAGGAAGCACCAGGTACATGTTGTCCTAGGTTACAGAAAATTTAAAAGCTCAAGGCTATCCCAAATCCCTCCTGGGATATTGTGCTGAGAATTATCCATAGAGCCCCAGTCATCCAGATGCCTTAACAAGTCTCCTTGTGGGAATGCAGAGCAAGCAGCCAGACCCCACCGGGTTGCCAGCACCGGTCCCACCAGCGCCGGTCACTTCACTGGTACCAATTTTCTTGCCACGTATCTGCTGTTGCCTGAAAAGAGCAGCAGGATCCATCCAGGGGCCGCCCTTCTGCTGAAGCCTTGTTTGGTTGGCCATCATCAACAAGTCCGAGCTGATATTCCCGAGCACGCGTTCGTGGATGCAGCCTCCAGCATTCCAGGAGTGTGCTGCTTCCTCTTGGCCATCTAAATGGAAGGGAGAACGGTTTATTTTGCTTTTGCTTATGTTCAGCCCCAGTAGATTCCCCTGCTGGAGAGTCCTCCCTCTTTGCCCTCAGGCACTACCAGTACCCCTAGATCACAGGCTATTTCTCAGAGCTGTTTTATCAACATTAAAAGGCATGAAAAATCAATGGAAAATTTTCCCTCGGAGACGACTGGTTTGTAGGAAACGCTTCTGATTTATTTTCCTCCCCGTTCCCCAAATGGCATCATTCCTAAATGGGCTCTAATATCAATATCAATGTTAGTAGGATCCATTGATCAAGCTGTGAATCAAAGCTCACTGCTGTGGTGGATATACAGATGTTAATGACAGTTGCGTTAAGCCAAATTTAGCAGCTGGATTCTTCAACATCCCTTTGTTTTGTATCTACCTCACTATGATTTCTTTGATTTCTTGTGATTTAGTGTTGTACACAATGTCAGAGGTGATATGTAGATAAAAATATATATATATATATACAAATATATATTTTTTGCTTTGCAATAAAGCTCAAAGCTATAACACGAATATTCATAAAATGTCATAATCTTTATTGTAATGCTCCCTTCTTAGTTGTAAAATCCTGTCAGGATCCTATTTTCCTGTACACTGAAATCGATATTGTGTTCATGAGTGAATGGTTATTATTTCTGTTCTTTTTCCATTGAATTGATGTTTTTGAGATGTGAGATAGACACCAGAATTGTCAAACATGAATTTGCTTTTTTTCTTTTCCCCAAATACAGCCTGTTTGTAACTGGAATCAAACAGCAAAATTGAAAGAAAATGATTTGCAGTCCTGATCTTTCAATTTTGGTTTGTCTGATCTCAACACTGAATTTGGCAGGAGGCGGAGAGAGAGCAGACAAAGAGGGGCTGTTAGGACTGATGAAGGAAAAATATGTTCATCTCTTTCCCTTTGGGTGAAGAGAGGCTCCATTCTTTGAAATAATTGGAATGTGGCACTTCCCTGAGCCATGGGACCACATTCATTGAAGAATTGTCCATCTAATGCCAGCCACTGACCCAGAGTCACTAATCCAGGTCCTTTCTGTGGGAGTGGAGAGAGACAAGGAGCTCCCCAGGACAATTTGCCACTTGGCTACGGCACGTGGGATGCATCTCCTTCAGTAATGGCTGGAATTGAGGATACCTTGGATAACTCAAGCCAAATTCCCATGGTCAGAGCACAAATCTCCCGGCAAGTGAAAACCCCTCGCTTTTTGGTCACATGCATCATTCTGAGCCACACGGTTCCTTGTGCTCCGGCAATGGAAGGGGTGAGGAATGTGGGAGCTGCTGGCAAAGTGAGGAAGGTTTTGCGCTGTGCTCACATGGTGAAAAATGTCCTTGGACCCTGTGACGAGCCAGGAACACCACAATGACCAACATCTGGCACAGAAATTCTGGCTGAATCTTGTGGTGTGGGGAGGAGAATCAGGGAGGGCTGTTGAGGTGGACAGGACCTCTCAACTGTTTATTCCCAGGGAAGCCTTTCCAGGAGCCTCACAGCTTGATCCTGCTGCCAGAATTGTGAGGACACAAAGCCCACATCTTTCCAGAGCAATCCTTTCCAATGCCCCCACTGCTCCCATAGACTGGAATCAGAAAAAAAAAGCACCAAGCCCCAAATACTGGGACTCATAGCTTAGTTAGGAAATATTTACAGGAATCTCACTTTGCTGGGAGTAAAATGAGGGGAATCCTCTCCATTTCCTTTCCACCAGACTGTGGGGAATGTAACATTTTCCCCCACTGCTTTGTCAAAGCAAACAAAAAATTAGTGACCAGAAAGAATTGGACACGAATGGAGTATGACATATTTTTTTTTAAAGAGCAAGGAGAAGAATTATTACTGAACACAAATCCAGCTGTTACATTAGGAAATAAAAAAAAATATTTTTAAAAAATTAAAAAATTTTAAAAGGAAAAAGAAATAAAGAAAGAAGCAGGAAATGAAACCCAAAGATGAGTAAATCTCTATGGAGAAAATGCTGTTGGGTTTCACTTAAAGCACAAGACAGGACTGCAAAACACAAATTTAGACTGAGTTTCACGAGACCCCTTCTGCATAGTCGTCTCTCTAAAACTGGCACAATTGTTCAGTACAAACAGCATTTTTTTTCCTCATTCTGATCTGGTGTCTGTACAAATCTGGCTTGTTCTTTGGTTCAGTTTGATTATTTTTGTTGCCTGTTCCCACCTATTTCTATTTTTATGGTGTAGTATTTTGTCTATCTGGAATGAAATACAGATGTGTTCATGAAGTTGTATAGCAGATGGAATTACAGGTTGGAGTTGAATTGGAAAAAGAAATAATCTAACAATGAGAAAAATACCTATATGAAAAGTATGCTTCCAAAGTGTGTGTTTGAATTTGGGCATTTTGTCATTCTGCTGAGCTTTTTGAAAGGTTTATTTTGAGATAATGAGACTTTATGAAGTTTGAGAAGAGCTTGAGATACCAAAAAGCACAAATTATTGTTAAACTGCTATAATTTGATTGAGGGTCCATTATGGTAGTTCAATCTTTGCCTATTATAATCCCCAGATTTTGACATGAAATACACAATCCTTTCAATCTGTTCATTAATCATCTTGCATTAGGCAGAAGGGAGAGATGCAGCTGTTCCATTTCTGCTCAGAAATCACATGGAATTCCTGGCCTTATTTGTTCTTTATTTGCTTCAGATATAGGGTTGGGTTTTGTACTTTGTGGTTATTGTCTTCAATCCCTGCTGTGAAGCCAAAAAGGTCTCCTTTTAATTGAGTGGCAAAGAGTCTTTCCAGTAAATGGAAGAGACAGCCTGGTTCTTCTCTCATCTGCAGTGAAATGTGCTCTGGGAAGGACCAGGTCATGGAATCACTGGTGGATCTGATTGGGTCACACTGATTAATGTTAACGAGGTTCCTGGTGGATCCTCTCTGCCCTCCAGAGCCGCAGGTGCTGGATGAACTCCATGTCTGAAGCAGCATTAACGATGTCCTTGGATGCTCAGAGGGCTGGTGGTGGTTTGATGAACTGGGGAAGTCTTCAGCATTACTTTTTCTTCATCTCCTTGAAGGGAGCTCAGGTTTTCTTCCCCTTCTCTCACAATTATTTCCACTGGTGCTAATGGGATGCCTTTGGTTTTGGTCGTGGAAGCATTTCCTTGTCACATCTGGTTGGTTTGTTCCGTGGTCAAATTGCAATGATTTCCTAATGCCAGCTCTGAGGTTTTAGGTCCTTCTGGAGCATCGGCTTTGCTTTTTTGAGAATCTTCCTGTGTCTCTTCCACTTCTGTGGAGGAGCTTCATGCTCACTGCTGTGCTACCTGCTCCTTTCCAGCTTCCAGGAATTTTATTTCTATAAAGATCCCTTTTCTTCTGGATGCTGGCTCCTGAGCAAAATTTTCATCTCATTCCACCTTGCTAAATATGGGAAATCTCTACCAGCTTCCATGGAGCTGACCCAGCTTTTATCCTGGCCTAGAGCAGAGCATCCATCCGTGAGCAGGGTGTGCTGGCTGAGCAGGAATTGCCTCTACATTGCCCACTGCATGACAGAAGGAATATAGCAAGTGGATATAACAGCACTGGAAATGTCTTCTGCTGTCTCACCTACTCAAGAGCAGGTTTGGGTAAAAGGTTGAGCAGGCTCTGACCATGGAGCTTTTACAGAAACCAAGACTAATTTGATTTGGATCAAGGGTTTCCTGAGATCCTTTAGGCCACATTGACAGAGGCTGCAGGACTCGGTTTTATTTTCTCCCTGTTATTCCTGAGGTTTGGAGGCACAAGACCCTGCACAGAGTCAGATTTGGCTCACTTAATCCTCAGCTCAAGTCAAGAAGCAGAATTGTGTCCAAGGCATGAGGGTGAAACCATGGTTTGAGGGTCCCTTCAAGGCTGTGGAGTTGGGCATCAGGACATGCCCAGGATCATGTGAGGAAGGAGGGACCAGTGCATGATCAGAAGATCCTACAAAAGATACCAGAGCTTAAAATATAAGGAAAAAGTGCTACAATTTTAGCCCACTGAAATTCTCCTCTGAAATACGGACTCAGCAAAGGAGGCTGAGGACCAAATGCCTGATGGGGCAACTGTGAATTTTGTCTGTTCTCCTGTCAGGAAAAGATACTGGTTCAAACAAGGGTTGGATCATCTTAAGCCTGAGCAGAATTAGCCTGGACTCACCGAAGCAGTCACGCCATCAACACACAGTCCTGCCTGACCTGGACTAGGTATGGCAGGAGGAGATGTAAGGCTTGTAGAAGCTGAAAGGATGATCCTCCCCATCCTCAGGGGGCCTGTCTCATCTCCGAGGCTGGCTTGAGCCTCAAATATGCACCCTGAGTGACTTTTGTGAGGTGTTAATGGCATTGGCTGCGAGGACACTCAGCTCTTCCCGGTGCCAGTCCCTCTTTGGATCATTAGCTCAGCACCGATGACATCACTTGGCAGGAAATTTGGTACAGCTCTTCCTGAGCACCAGATGAGCGTTTCACTGCCCAGCCAAGTCCAGTTTTCAAGATGAGTGACCAAACTCCTTTGCTGGTGGAACTGCTCGGGGTCTCTTCACCACCATTCCTACGATGCAGGATGAGGGGCTGAGTAACATTTGGATGTGCTCTGAAGCGGCAAAAGCTCTAAACTTTGTAAGACACAGATTATTCTCCCTTTCCTGTTGCATTCCTTGTCTCCACTCGCAGTAATAAATTACACAGAGCAGGATCTGGCACTCAGTCGTCAAAAGTTTTTCAGTCTTTGGCACAGTTTTGGCTGCAGTCAGTGAATATTGGCCCAGAGACTCCCCCATGTGAGGATTTAGCAGCAAGTCTGGAGACAACTTTGGTTGTGGGCACTCTTTTGTGGAGGCTCAGGGACACTGCCACGGGCAGAAAGAACCACTGTCTCAGTGGTTTTTTTATTTATTATGGATAAAGTCACCACAAACCTTGTCAGCTGCTGGTTCAATGTCATGAAAAGCGACAGTGCAATAGTCAAGAGGAGGTGATATCAGACTGAACCTGAAAACAAGTCCCTGATTAATAAGAGAGAGCCAAGGTTTGGGGGAGAGGTCATATCTTTTACAAGAAATATATATTTTATTATTAAAATACCTCCCCCTTCAAACCATGCCTCTTATATTACCTCAGACTATGCCAGCTCCCAAAACGTGACTGGAAAGTGCTCAGAAATGCCTAAAAATGGATTTTAGCCCAGTGTTAACAAACTTTTGTGGCCCTTCTCACCCTTCTGACTCGCAACCCGTTCTAATCCCACACCAAAGCAAGAGGCTTCAACTTTGCAAGGTGCCAAAGGTTTCTTCTTAAGTCCCAAAATACCATCCCTGCTTTCCGTGGGAGCTGAGGGGATCAGAATGTTCCAGGAAGAGCCCAGATTTTTTTGGTCCACGCCTTCCCTTTGTTATGCTGCCAGCAGAGCCTCAAGGACAGCATATGGCCTTGTTACACTTGCTTTTTAAAAAAATAACGACTCCACAGTGCTGCCTGAGTCTTAACAGTGCTGTGTTTATGTGCATTTCCCTTCGATAAGCAAGATATTTCTGCAGAATTCAGCACCTTCAGAACTGGCTGCATTTTCCTGCAATAATTCCTCATTTTTCAGGCTAGGGGGAGTTTCTCTGGCTATTTTTCTCTGGCTTCCCCCCAGTCCAAGGCTGATTTAAAATGTAATGCTTTGTTTTCTCCCCCAAATCCTTCCCCAGCTCTGATGCTCACTCTAAGAACTCAGCCTTGGGCTTTCTTTAAACTCACAGCCAAGAGCACTGAAAGAATTTGCACCAATGAGGCCTGGGGAGGTGTTTTCAACTTGAGATTGGGTTAAAAGTCCACAGATTTGGCAAATCACATTTGGCTCACAACTCTCTGGATCACTCCTATGCTGGCTCCATCAGGTCCTGTGTTCAGTGCATCAGATGCTTTTGCAATGTTACGGTTTTTTCTTTTAAAAATGTCATATTTTATCAGAAAAAACCCAAATGTATTTGCATCTTCTTATAACAAAAGCAACCTCCATCCACATCAGCCAAATTTTGGTAATTCAAACAGCAGAGAGCACCTGTAACCCTTTATTTGAGCAGCTCAGTTCCTTTCTCAGGAAAAGAAGCGCCTGGTTTACATGAAGCAAAAAGAGTTGAAATTAATCTGGTATTAAAACCAATACCAGGTATTTAAAGAAACAGTTCCATGCTCATTTCTCATTTGGTCTAGTCTGGAAGTATTTAAACAATGACTGAAATCTGGTTGTTTTCACATCCCGTGGCTACATTTATAATTTATTTAGCTATTTGAGGAGTTCCAGAAGATAAATCCCTTAAACCTGCAGGCTTTAGTAGCCAGATGTCCTTCCCCAGACATGTCCAGGCTGGGTTATCATGGTAGGATTTTGGGATCATTGCTTTTGTAGACACCAAGAAGAACACTGTGAGAATACCCAGCCGTTTTTGTCCTTCGAAAATTTATCTTAGCAGCAACAACATAAGTTTTTAGCACATGGCTTGTTTTCTATTCTTTATTAAGGTATCTTTCAGCTACATCCCCATGACAATTTGTCACCCCTGTACACCTTAGATGGGTGTGTGAGGCAAGATAATGATTCCCCATCATTCTTCCAGGGCAATTTTATTCCTTCCCCTCGCTCTTTATCCAGAAAAGGTCTCCCACAGAGTTCCAGTAAGAATCTCTCAAGTTTTCAAGTTTCTGACTGTCCCCCTAGAAATAGGACTAGTCCTTGAGATTTGTGTTTGCTCCATGACATCCTGGCTGCTTTGGGAGGCAAAAAAAGATGTGGAAATGAATAACTTTGCAACAAAGGTGAGATTTGACTCACCCAATTTTAGACATTTACAGTGGGGATGTCCCACTTGTGTAGATTAATGAATGGATGCCACCTTTAGAAAGGAATGTGCCTTTCTGGGATGCAATTCCTGTCATTGTAAAGCAGCTGCCTGCACTTCGTCAGGTGAATCATGACCTAGAAATGTCTGCGTCTGTCTTGACTTTAGAAGGAGTCCGAGATACCAACTCAAACACAGGCATCAATCTCTGTTTGTTCAGATAATGAGGCTCCCAGTGTTCCAAGATCAAATCAATTTTTAAAGTGTGCCCTGCAGAATGCTCACCTGTCAAGGTGATCTCCTGGTTCTTCCAGTCTTCATGGAAGGAAAAGAACTTCTCACTTTTAACATTATGACTCAAGTTGATGATATTTAAAAGTTCGATTTCTGTAAAAGATCTCTTTGGAACCTTAGTGGCCACTTCACACCTTATTCATACAGCAGCACTTCTAAACAATCTCATTTTCATCTTCTTCCCCAGCTCAGGGTTCCAGTGGAGAAGTGCCGCCTGCTGAAAATCTTGAGTTGCTTTCAGTCTTGGTCTTCTGTCCAGATTTGGTCACAGCCAATTTTGCTCATTTGGGGAATTCAGACAAACTTGAACAACCATGATCAGCTTGCCAAGCCCCTCCAAAGGGACACAGTAAGGTCCTGCAGCTCCTCTTCCAGATTTTTATTGCAACACATAGAACAATTCAAAGGTTTGAACTGCAACATCTGGCACCTTATTTTTGAAGAAGGAATCCTTCAGTGTACCCATATCTCTTGCACAAAACTGACATCTTTTCTCTGGCAGAACGAGTGGCATCATTTGTTTTCACCTTCCAAAGAGGTTTTAGAGGATTAATGTCAATGATCTGCTGCTGAGACATTCCCTGTGTTCCAAAAATCCTGCTGATTTCTTTGTGAACATCTCTCCGGAATCTGGACTCTCTGGGATGCTCCAGCACGACTCAATGAACAAGAGGTGTTCAGTTCCCAAAGCCACTGGCCAGGGCTGCACATGAGAGACCCAAGAGGGATGAGAGGAACTGTGCTGACAACACTGGGGAAAAGCAGCTCTGTTGCCTTGGCATGAAATGAAGGAACAAAAATTTAAGATGGCTGTTACTGCAATGTGGATTAATAAATTCAGGACGGAATAAGCCAGCATTGAAATGTGTTGGTACTTTAAAAAATCCAAGCCTCTACAAATGTTTAAGACTGAATATTGCTGGTAAGACTGACTTTATCTGACTCAGAAAACTAAAAGTTAACTCCCCAAACTCAAACTAGTGCTGCTCAACTTTCTCTTTGATCCTTGGAGAAGAACACTCAACCCTCCTAGCGGAGATATCTAAAGCAGGAGAGATCAATCAGGCTCTGGAAATGCCAATTTCCTTCTACTGACTACAGAAGGAGCCAGGGGTGATCCTCTAACACAATGTAGAGATCACAGGCCATTTTCACTACTCATGCAGCAAATTCCTTTGTGTAGGAATGAGGTAACATTCCTGCTGTCCTTCTTCCATCTGCAATTCATCAGAGAAGTTCAGATATTAACATCCAAGGGGCAAAATCACTGTAAAAAGTAGAGATCTTCATTGTTTCCTGGAACAACAAAGCCAGCCCCTCACAGTCTCAGAACCCAAAGCTTGACATAGTTTGATAGGAGCAACTTGGCTCATCTGATTTCCACCACTTCTTTTCCAGCTTGAAATCTTGTGCTTTAAGTGTCCAAGTATTTTCTGGGCAGGCCATAAAGTTTTCATGGAATTCCTGACTTTTCAGCCTTTTGTGGTTAGGCTTGTGCTTCACTGCCTTGTTGCTTAGAGTTTGGGAGGAGTGGTGCTTTTTCTTTGACAAAGGTTATTTTTGGTGTTGAATTAGTCTGTTAAAGGGATTTTTGCTTTAGAATAATGATCATAAAGAAATCCTTCCTACAGTGGGGCACCACACCACCCCACAGGCCTCCATGCTGGGATCCTTGGCCTAGCACAGGCCTCCATGCTTGGACTGCTCTTCCGCTGGCTCATCAAGCTTCCAGAGGAATGCCTTGTTAATTAAAGCCCAGGGCAGAGGAGCACTGTGATGAAAATGTGTCTAATCCTTGATCCTTTCCTCTTTAAAGGCATGTATTCTTCCTGACCAGGGATTTTGTCAAGCTTTTTACTTTTCCATGAACTGGACTGCTGCAAGCTCCCCCGATGCTGGGTAGATCCCACTGGCAGAGCCAGGCTCTTCTCAAAAAGCTGATGTTTCTTAAGTTAACCCAGGTGCAGGTGCAGGTTTGCTATGGCGAGAAGCTCCTCAGGACAAGGTGCAGGTGTGCTGTGGGAAAGGAGGGATTCCTACAGAGAGAGAATTGGCAATGAGGAGCTGAGGGGCAGTGGTGGAGCTGACTGCAGAAATCTGCTGGGAGGATGTAGCGTCTGACAGAACTAAAATGTGGTGACTGACACAACCAAGGGCATCCCACTCTTGTGTTGGACACCTGCTGCTTCTAAAAGTCCCTCAAGTGTCCAGAATAAAATCTGAAGGGACGCAGAGATGGAAGAACAGTGATAAAACATTTGTCCTTATCTCCCTTGAGCTCACCATGTTCATCAAACCCCCTCCAGCCTCTGGCTGGGACTCCATTTTGCTAAGGATTGCGGATGCAATTTTCAAAACATGTTTGGCATTTTTTGTACAAGATATTCCTTTTAAGTAATCCTGCAGCCTTTCCCACCTGAGTCCTGCATATTTACTTACCCACTCATTTGGAGTGGGGAGAGAAGTCGAGAGAGGGATTAATCCCACTTAACTTTCTCTCCCTTAAAGTCTCTGGTCTGACTTCTTTGCATCTGCTTCCTCTGCCATCAGTGGAAGGAGATATGCATCTTTGGAGAGGAATTCCACACCACTTTTCTGGGTCTAACTTTCAGTAACTTTAACTCAGATAAAAAACATATTATTTACCTGAGTAAAGGCAACTTGAGAAGGTAAAAATTGCAAAATAATGCACTAAATAACTTCGTGAAATACTGTTGAGTGACAGGAACATTTCTGTTGGAAGCCTGTGTTGTCAGCTGGATCCCTTTTCTTGGAGCTGGGATTTAAACTGCAGCATCAGATTTTCCTGGCTATTTTCTGATTACAATTTTCTTGCTTTCAGAAAAGCCAGGTTGGTTATGAATTAAAATCAATGTGTTTCACTAAATTAGCGAGTTACCGTGATGCTTCAGGCACAGGGTGGGATTCTTGGAGCTGTCCTGTGAAGGGCCAGGAGTTGGACTTTGATGATCTTTGTGGGTCCCTCCCAGCTCAGGATATTCAGTGATTCTATGATTCTAAAGCTTCTTTAACTCAGAAAAGTCAAAGCTGGGTGCAGCGAGACAGGAGTGGATGTGGCACTTGAGGACATGGTTTAAGAGTGAACATGGTGCTGGGTTGATGGTTGGACTTGATGATTGTAGAGTTCTTTTCCAAACAACTTCCAAGGATTATTGCAGGGCTGCAGCCATTTGCATCTCATCCTGATCATTTCAAAAAAGAGCCCCTTCCAAATGAACCTGTGGCTTGGAGTCGCAGACCCTCTGTGGATGATCCTTCTCTTTGGGAACTCATCCACCCAAAAACCAGATTGTTGATAACGTTAAATGCACAAACTCAAATCCCAACTGTGGGAAGCTGAACACCACTTTGCCTGGCCAAAAAAACCTGGTGGGTGAGCAAGAAGCAGCAGTTTGGACAGCACAGACTCATCCAGGAGCTCGGTGGGGTGGCAGAAAGCTGCGACTCAAACACACACTCATGTCCCTCATTGAACGGTTTTTACATTTCTTTAAATGTCGGGGTTTCAACCAAGTTTTCATGCTTTTTATTAAGGCAAAAGTCCGTGCTTGTGAAATTGTGAACTTGATGTGTTATTTTGTATCTGTTTAAAAAAAAAAGAAAAATGTATTTAAAGCTAAAGAGCCGTTATTGTGCGGGGTTTTCTCTCAAACTGGTGCATACAATTTACATCAGGGACCTACTATACATAACAAAAGTCAGTGCTACAGTTACTGTAAAACCAGATACACACCTTTTACTGTAATAATAACTTTTAAAACCTTGCACTGTAATGGTTGCTATTAAAAAAAAAAAAAGCCTACAAAAAAAAACTCTTGTCAGAACTGATTTTGTATCTTTGATTATATCTGAAATTTTAGCATTTTTGTATACTTGCCATGTCAACCACAGCATCCTCCATGGTTGATTTCCAGGTTCCATTTCCTTTTGGTTGAATCCAACACATGCATTGCTCCGTGTGGATGGGCAGGGTATGGCCGTGGGTGAGCCGCGTAGGTCCGCACCCCGCTCTTGTTCAGAGCCAAGTAGAAGGAAAAGCAGAGACCCCAAACCATTGGGATGGTTTCAGATCCCGTTCCAAGTTCCAGCTGCCCCAAGAGAACGCAGCGAGCGATTCCCAAGTCATTCCTTTATCCTGGCGTTGCTCCGGCCGCGGTGGCTGTCCAGCTCCATCCCACGGCAATGCATCGCGAGTAGGTAGGAAATCCAAACCAACGAGATAACTTTGCAATCGCTGAGTTTATCGATTAATTTTTTCTTTTTTTACCTTCCCCTTTGGAACATTTTTTTGAACTAAGATGTCTTTGGAATCACAGCATGGTGTTGCAATTCTTTCTATTTTTAAATACTGATACATTCTGTGTGTAAAGTCTTGTTTCTTAGCTAAGAGAATCTTAAATGTGGAGCTGAGTTCAAACCATTTTTTTTCCTTGTTGTACTGTGATTTGGGAATTATTTTGATATAATCCTTTAATTTGGTAGAAGATTTCCCACACCTTCTCCCTCCTTCCTATCACCATTTCATATTTTTTACAAAACTAAAAAAAACAAACAAACAAAGGAACAAATAATCTTTTTTTCTCTATTTAGGCTGTGTAATGTTGTGTTGTCCAGATTCTGTATAAAAATATGTATATGATGTATCTGATATTTGGCAGTGAACGGCTGCAACTTTAACCAATATAATTAACAAAGAAATGCATAATGTTGGTGTTTTAAAAAGTAAAAAAAAAAAAAAAACCTAGTTAAGATGTTTGTGTAAACTTGCATGGTTTAAAATGTACTTAGTGCATTGAGAAATGTTGTTAGGGTCCTAAGTGAAAGGCTGGTTTACTTTTTGATTCTAATGGTGATTGGTTTGTTGATCAGAATATCCCCTATATTGTACGTCTTAGTTTATTTAGCATATTGGTTCCTTTCCTTTCCTCCAGACCTAGCATATTGTATCTATCTCTGTGTGATACTGTTCCTTAAAACCAGGTTGTGGAAACTGCGTTTCGTCCGGCCAAAATGATGTTTCGCATCACGCTCGTGGTTCAGTTGTGTTCCATTTGATTTGCTGTGAAGTCCAGGTTTGACTTTCCCTTGGGATCTTACGATGCAGAGATGCTCCAAGCCGGGCTGCGGGTGCCACTGGGACCAGAAGGATCCGAGGGTGCGCTCCAGTGGGACACCAGCACCAGGCCCGGCGGTCTCTGACCACAGAGGGGTTTGAGGGCAGGATTTGGTCCATCCTTAACCAACAAAGGCTGGGTTTTTCCTCTCAGCAGCACGTGTTTTATCAGGATCACAGCAGGCATCCCCTGGGCTTTCTCCCAGCTCTCTAATGGATGAATTTGGCTTTTGTGGCAGCCGTTCCACACTGCTGAAGTCACGGGGTACCAGCAGCAGTGGAGTGTGGACGACCAGCCCTTGCCACCATGAGAAACACAACGAACCTTCAGCACTCGCAATAAGCTCCATGTTCCCTTCCAGAAGCACAAATCCCATGTTCCAGAGGAGCTGGTTCTGCGTCCTGCAGAGCTGACGGATATCATGAGAGTCAGGACCAAACGTCCAAGAGGCGACCACACGGGCAATGGTCACGGTTCATTTTCACATCTCCTGCCCCTACCACCCAACTCTTCCCAGTACTCTCCAAGCTTTGTTACTGCTGAACCACCAGAGTGGGGACATTTCCAAGCCTCCAGCAGGAACCATCAAAATTTCCTGAGTTTATTGACCATTAATGGCTTGTGGGACTGCCCTCCCTGTGCTGGCCAATGCCGACGTGCACGTTCTTGTCTCTCAATGCCTCAAAATCTCCAGTGGCCTTTTCCAAAACTAAGACAGAGCTAGACTTGGATATATAGAGTTATCCAACTTCTTCAAGTCCTTCATCCCAGAGGGTCTCCAAGGGCTTTTCCAGCATAACACGATCTTACTCGTGCAGCCTGTAAATTGGCAGAGCACTGTTAGCTACCTGCAGCCACCTCTGGGGTGACCCCGCCAGCTCACGGCCACTCTATGCAACAGTCCGGTGCAAGAGGTCTGGATCACACCCCTGGGGGGACTTGGCAAAGGTGTAACATGCACAAATCCCAGCTAAACCCATGCTGAGACCCGAGAGGACACATTGATTCATTTAATTTTCCTTTTCTGGGCAGTCCCCCTCTTCTTCTCTGTCCTCACACCATAAGCGGTCCAAGTAACCTAAACTTTTCCAGTTTGCTTTCATCAGCTTTTTCCTTCCTGAAAGCTTTTTAAATATTCTTTTCACACAGGAGGATAGGGAACAAATCTTTCCTTCTCAGCTCCAGAAATAGAACAACTGCATACCTGTCTCTTTCCTTACCTTCCTTCTAGTCATTGACCAATTAACTTCCAGTCTTCCCTGATCTCCACCACATCTTTTAAACGACAGCTGCACTCTGATTTTGCTGCTTGATGTTCTAACTGGTTTTAATCCGGACAGAAATAAACAGCTTGGCATTAGGCACTGGCAGGAATCCTTGCTTGGCATGCAGCTATAGGCACTGTCCCGTGGCCAAACCCTACAGCTCGATGGATGCCGGCTTTTGGCCTTGCTGCTGACTGCAAATCCTGTGATTTGTTGCAGGATTGGCTGCATATCTGAAAAGCTGCTCGTGGCGCTTGTCTCCCCAGCTTGGTAAGCTTTGTTCTTCCTTTGTTCCAGGTCCAGAGTTACTCCAGTCAAACAGTGGAAATGCCCCAGCACTGGCTCTCTGGCGAGAGGAGGAGATCTCCTGGTTGATGTTTCGTGGTGTGGTGCTCGGTGGATCTTTCTCTCCAAAAGGGATTCAGTTGATCCTGAGTCCGAGGTCTTTATGTAGAAAAGCTGGTGCTGGAACCAAGCTTTGCTTTCAAAGGCTGTGAGCTCAGCTGCTTCAGACCCCTCAGGGTTGTGGAGCATTCTCAGATGGAGAACATCAGCACTCAATCCCTTGCAAGAGCTTCTCCCATCAGTTTAGTTTCTGCAGAGCCGGCCTTCTGTATCTCCAACACATGTGGGAGAAGGTGCTGTGCCCTGCTAGGAAGAAGTTTACTCCTTGGGAGATGCCATCTGGACCTGTAGTGTCCCCTTGCCCTTGGTCCATCTGCCTTTTTGTGGCCCCACAGACATCAAGAGGAATTGGCTTTTAGAGCAGCCTCTTGTAGAATCAGTCTCCAACAGCCCATCCTCCTTCCCTGTCCCAAGGCCAGCAGGAAAATGTTTCCATTTGATTAATTAACCATAGACCTGATATAAATTACCAGAATCCCACAGAAATAACTCATGGCACAGCTCTCCACCAGCTGTTCATCTTCTAGTTGTCCACTAAGCTTTGCTTTGCTCAAGGGGAACATGTTCTGCGATAAGATAAAAATCCTCTAAAAAAACATTAACCTGGGTTACCACCTGGGCACAGTGCTTTGCTCACCCTCACTAGCAACACACCAGAAGAATCTCTCTGTACGGACGGACTTTCCCCTTCCTGCCCTCAGAAGAACAAATCCCATGACCAGCTTTAATTTCCATCCTTGAAACCAAATAAAATAAAATAAAACCCCCCCTCAAGCCCTAAACCCTGAAAATACTCAGCAAAGTCAAGGTGAGGCGGGGATTTTGCAGGCCACGGCTGTGGATTTATGCAGGACTTTCCATGACTGTTTTATTTCCAATGCAATAAAGAATAACCAACTTATTGTAGCAAACCTTGTGCCAGGTGCTATCTCCCAAAACCTTCTGCATGGGACAGTCTCCCTGTTTTTTCTCTGCCTCGCAGCACTTTGCGGAATGTTGGAAGGGAAAACACCCCCTCTGCAGATTGCAAATAGGGACAACTATGTGGCTTTTCTTTCCTTTTCTTTCTCTTTACTTTCTCTTTAGTTTTTTCTTCATTTTCTCAATCTTAATCCCTTCCTTCCTTCCTTCCTTCCTTCCTTCCTTCCTTTCTTTCTTTCTTTCTTTCTTTCTTTCTTGCTTTCTTTCTTTCTTCCTTTCTTTCTTTCTTTCTTTCTTCCTCTCTTCCTCTCTTCCTCTCTTCCTCTCTCTCTCCTTTATCTCCCATTTTTTCTCGATTTCGCTTTCCTTCTTCCTTTTCTTTTTCTTCTGCTTTCTTTTTTAAAAGTATTTTCCTCGGTCTTTCTCCCTCAACCTCTTTCTTTGCCTTTCTTTCTTTCCTTCCTCCTCTTTCTTTCCTGTGAGATGAGGAGCTTCCACTGGCAGCCACTGGAATCTGTGAAAGCAAATTCCTCTGGTCTTTCCATCATAGTTCCAAAGCTCACTTGAGGGGTGCTTGTGAAGAGCCCAAAGATGTCCCTTTGGAGCAGCCTTTTGGAAGTGTTTTTCTTCATGTCCCCCCTCCACACCTGACATCCCAAATCTTCTGGATTCTCTCTTCCACTGGTCTTATGCCCAGTGTACTTTTTTGACCTTGAACAAGCCAAACCCTGGGATTCAACAGGAAAATGAACGTTGACCTGTTGTCCCAGGAGCTCCTTCAGTGTCTGTCCCATCTTCCAGCAGACAGACACGTGTCTTCTTCTCCAGAGAGGAAACGCTCCCTGGAGCAGCAGGCTGGCATCCAGGATCCCTGGATCCTTGCCGTGGCTTTTCCTCACCCTTTCTCTCTCCTTTCTCTCTGTGTGACTCCATTTGCCCACCCAGGTTCAATATCTACCTCACAGGGCTGTTGTGAGACGCTTGTCTGGGAGGTGGGGTAGGAAAACCCACCATTCATGGATCAGCTCATCAGCGTTCCCAAACTCTGTCTTGACACACCCGTGTTGGCAAAAAATCAGGATTTTCATTCATTCCTTTCATCTGATGCTAAAATTTGGGGCATTTATATCAACATCCCAGAGGCAAGGCTGGGTGTGAGATGTGGAGGAGATCAGATACAGGAATTTCTGCTCTTATTCCTGAAATATATGAAATTTTCGACACAACTGAGGACAAAGGAGCTTTGTCCCGCTGTCCCAAGCCACCAGCAACCACCGAATCACCTTTTCCAATGCAAACTCAGCCTTTGGATTGCAAAACTCACTGAGGAATGGTGCAAGTGCACATTTAGTCTGTGTAAGAGATGCCAGTGCTTTCTGTGCCACAGTCCAGGCTGTCCTACAGCACCACAGGAACAACCCAGGAAATGTTTGCTGGTTGCAATTCAAAAGGATGTGCAGGGAAAAGTCATTTTAAAATCATTTCTCGGCTTTGACAGGAGTTTAGCACCCTCAGCCAGCCTCTCTTTGACTGTACACACTTCAGCCAATGGATTCGGGCTCCAGCAGACAGGATTTAGGACATGAACCCCAGCAGCTGGCACTGAAGAGGAAAACTTCGTCACCATCTTAGCCTAACCCATAGTCAGCAAAGAATGTTATTTTATCCCAAGTTTCATCTTAATTGTGGTTAGCAGGATGAAAATCATTCTGTTCAAGTGCAGGAATTTCTGCTCAGAATTTCTGCTACTTCCTTCAAGAGCTCCACTGAGGTGGACTTTTGAAAGCTGTAAGAAAATTGGATTAGGGAACAAAATGGTACAATATAAAAGAAAAAAGAGCAAAATGTCCTCTCAGGGATGGAAAAGGAGCCCATGAAAGACCCTTCATGTGAATTTGGTTCAGGGAAAACAGTAGGATAAATTATTTCCTTTCAGCCACACTAGCACATGGAAATTCTGGGAGCTGCTTCAAGTGGGTCCCTCCCACCGGAAAGCAGCGTTCAGAGAACTTCTTCTTTGTTTGCCTTTGAAAACCGAGTCACAAGCTCAAAAATAGAGAAAGGGAGAGCTTTAGCTAAGGTGAATCAAATCTTCTGCACAGGGGAGTTGGACAGGAAAGAACTGCTCCATCCCTTAAGAATTTCTCTGAATTTATTTTTCCAACCCACATGGAAACCTCAAGGCTAAGAGCAAACATGAAACAAAAATATGCAAAACAATGCATATGCCAACAAAAACAGTTTGGGTATCATGGAGGGAGATTGTTCTGATCTTTTCCTGTTTGCGTCCTCTTTTTTTTTTAATATATAAATTATCCTACATTTTGAAACAAAAGCTTTTCTGACATGAAAAGAAAACAAACTGAAGGAAAATGTCAAAGAAGACCTCCAAGAGCTTCAAATCACGTCATTCCTTTCCCAACGGATGTGATATTTTCCAACAGGAAACGGCCTGAAGTTGGCATTTCCCAGAAAGTTTTAACTGTGACGCACTGGCTTTTTGTGGAGGGAGAGAAAACAATTTTCCTTCCCAAATCTTGACCCTCTATCACATCTTTACAGGGCTCTCTTTACAATGGGATTCCCTTTGATATGGGACCCTGCGGCAACATTCAGAGCCCTGCAAACAGTGGGGGCCACGAGATCCTTCCTCACAGGATGGGAACAGCTGGGTTTCCCAGAGGATTTAATCCCCATCAGACTGTGGAGCACCAAGAACAGCACAGGCAACACCTCCTTACGTCCTGCCCTTCAACCCAGCCAGGATGGAGCTGTTCTTCATTTCTGAGGTGGTGAAGTCTTCTACTGCCTTCGAACCAAGCAAACAAAGAAAATCCACCCTTTGCTTTGTGTGGTTTCACTGGCGGGCAGCAAAACAACCCAAGCCTTGAGAAGGTTCATCCAGAGGTTGGCAGGAAGATTCTCTTTAATTCTATTTTAGCGATACCATGTTTCTTTTCCCCTTCTGAGTGAAACTCGAAGAGTTCCTGGAATGCCGAAATTTGGAAGAACTCACCGCTATCCGTCAGGGAAGGCCATTCTCCCGCACCCAGCCCCCAGCAGGACCCTGCCCGTTGCCCGGAACGATAAGCACATGGTAGAGATTAGAGGGACCACGACAGCCCCTGGCTGCAGCGACAAAGACAAAAAGCACACTTGAGATTAAAGCACACCTCCAAGCCTGCTCCATGATCCTGATAAAACCCGCTGCCCAAGAGGGAATTCCCCACTGCCTCTCCTCCAAGGTCCCAAGCCCACGCTCACACTTCCCCCTCCGCCCCTCTCGCTCTGTGATTCCTCACCTCGACGTCACCCCCTCTCCCAGGCCAGGCTTACTCCAGGATATTCCACTGAGCTCAGCTCTTGCTTCACCACCGGCGAGGAAGGAGTCTCTGCAGAAGGTTCCTGTGTGCCAAGGAGGGGACTTTCCAGGGATCATGAACACCCCTGGGAGCTGCAGGGGAGCCCAAAATGCCTGGTGTCATCAGGGCTGATCTCTCAGCCCGCATTGCCCTTTGGAGAAGAAGTTTATCCTGGCCAAAGCTGTTTTGTTAGACCTGGCCTGGAGCTGTGCATCAGATCTGGGCTTGTGCACTTGCCTCTTCCTTGTCCCATTTGTACGCTTTGGTTTCCGAGCCGTTTTCCTTTTTTTGCGCTGTCAGGAGTTTCTTTACCCGTGTTTAATTGTCGTCAGCTGCAAAATGTTTGTTAAGCCTCTCCACCAAGCTCTTTAAATGAACGTCAGTGGCTGTCTTCCCTTGGACAATAATGAATGTATATATCGTAAGTGCAGACTATACAGAAAAGTGGCTAAGTCAAGGATCAGAGGGTTTTGTAAAGCCTGTTTATTTTTTTAAATAAGTTTGAGCATTTATATTTTACCACCATTTACGTGGTTTTGGGGAACCCAGATTGTGTCAAGATCTCATGCCAAAACAAGCCAAAAGTTGTTTGATTTCAACCTTTTCTTCCATGAACCATATTTTAAACCATACTTTGTCATTTTAAATGTTTTATTGAAACATGTACTGATGAAAAAAAAAGAAAAAAAAACAAACAAAATGTCATCTTGACAAAAGATTTATACATGAATCAGAAAGTATTTATTTCAATTTTGTACCTTTCCATTTTAATACATTATAATGTATTGACTCAACTGAGATAATATAAACAGTTCATTTTAATAACATGTTTGCAGTGTGCTGTGTCTTCTTATTCTTTCCTTTCTACTCCACATTGAACACAGAGATTACGAAACCAAAAGAAATATTTTAGATCCTGGCAATCCTGAGGTTTTTTTAGACCAGAACATGAGCGTGTCTTGAGCAGGAGGCTCCAGGAAAACCAAATGGATGCTGGGTCAGACCATGGGATGAGGTCTCCTGAGAGAGCAGAGGACCTGGGGATAAGAATAGTCCAGGGTTAGAGTAACCCACATGCAGCTGGAAATCCAATTGCCTGCTGCTGGCTCTGGGTGATGTGACCCCCTGCGGAGTCCCCAGGCAGGGAATGGCACCAGCATCACCCCACATGTCCCATTTCCATCCTCTGGCAGAGGTGTGGTCCCTGCATTGAGACCCCAGGTGGGCCACTCCCACAGGGGCTGAGTGTCTGACACCTGTCCTGGCCCTCCTCGTCCCCACTCACGCAATCCCTAAGGATTGACTCTCTCCTCCCCCAAATTCAATGCCTATTCCCGATTTTCTCCACTCACCTCCTTTGTCCCCTGCTGCTCCTCCAGCCCCCACCCAGGGAGGCGCATAAACCCCTCACACACACAGGGGGACACATCTCTGCTGCTGCCCACGAGCTGTGCTTTGGCTTCTCTGCTTTGTCCTTTGCCGGGGCAATCCCAGACATCAGCACAGACTGGGAGAGGAACTCGCTGAGGGCAGCTCTGGCAGAAGGATTTGGGGCTGCTGGTGGGTGAGAGCTGGACATGAACCATCCCTGAAACCCCCCATGTCCTGGGGCAGCAGGGGAGGGGGGGATTCTGCCCCTCTGCCCAGCTCAGGTGAGACCCCACCTGCAGAGCTGCCTCCAGATCTGGGGTCCAACAGCAGGAGGACGTGGAGCTGCTGGAGAGAGTCCAGAGGAGGCCACGGAGATGCTCCAAGGGCTGGAGCCCCTCTGCTCTGGAGCCAGGCTGGGAGAGCTTGGGGGTGTTCACCTGGAAGAAGAGAAGGATCCAGGGAGACCCCAAGGTGGTAATTAAAGGGGGCTTGTGAAAAAGAGGAGGAACAACTTAAGACACATCGTGATTGGACAAGCAGGAATGGGTGTAAACTAAAAGAGGAGAGATTTAGGTTAGATGGGATATTGGGAAGGAATTGTTCCCTGTGAGGGCAGTGAGGCCCTGGGACAGGGTGCCAAGAGAAGCTGTGGCTGCCCCTGGATCCCTGGAAGTGTCCAAGGCCAGGTTGGACACTGGGGCTTGGAGCAACCTGGGATAGTGGGAGGTGCCCCTGCCCATGGCAGGAGGGTGGAACAAGATAATCTTTGGAGTTCCTTCCAATCCAAACTATTCCACTCCCCCAGCACGATTCTCTGCTCCAGTTTTCTGGCCTCAGTTTGTGTCTCCTGTTGAGTCCCTCTCCCAGCCCACTCCTGAACCAAAATACACACCTGATGACAACTGACCCCTCAATCCATCACTCCACAGGGAAAACCCAAGTATTGAGCAGTCCGTGCCAGCTGTCCTCCCTCAGACATGGGTCTGCTGTGCCATGGTAACTCTTGTCCATGGGCACCCAGGACATGCTGCTCGTGAGGACAGAAACCTGCTTGTGAGGGCTCTCTGCTGGTGCTGGAAGTTGGTATCACGTGGAGAGCAAATCCTTCTGTGACCACGAGGGAAATGCTGATTCCATGCTGGGATCTCAGGCACCTCTGGCCAGGTCCATGCTCCCAAACTCCAGAGGAGTGGGGGTCACATCCGAACCACCTATTGGGAATAGTCTGTTCTAACTCCCGAGACAAGTCCAAAGATTATTTGGGATGTTTCCAGCTGACCTGGTCCAAAACTGTACTCAGGAGTGTGCTTGGAAACCAGCACTTGTTTAATTTACTGCTATAGATATAAGCAGTGAGCACCAAAGCACACAACAAGGGAGGGGGGGCACTCATTGTGCAGCCCCACTGAGCGCTGATTTCTGGTGGCAGCTTTTGGGTATTACCAGGAAAAACAGTATCAGTCATTCTCCATGACTGAAGTGCAAAGCTGTTCCCCTCACTGCTCTCTTCACTCCAGATGGGGCTTTTGTGGCAGTGGAAATATGGACCTGAAATTTCTCCACCTCCGCATCTCAAAGCAGGATGAACACCCAGTACAGACTCCAGGAAAGTTCCTCACAGATTTGCCAGTTTGGGACCTGTTCTGTTGTAAAATACCTGATCCTGGGAGGTGATGGGGAAAGAGGACTTCTGGTACAGTGATGTCTCAAAATCTTAGTGATATTATCCAACAGTTATTAGCTTCATCTTCAAAAACTCCCTAAAAGACAAAGATTGTAACATTTTGTGCCACATCTCTCCCAGTCTGCTGCAGGCAGGACCCCACAGCTCTGAAGGTCCAGCATTTCATTGCATATCAAGGAATACAGAGTAGGAAAGGAGGTGTCTCATACACAACAAGAGCTCAACCCAAACATCCTTGTGCTTCCCAGATGCTCTGGACAGGACCTGGAATTCAGCACACTGCCAGAGCTCACATTGGAAGGCAGGTCTGGGAAATATTGAACGGGAAAGGAAGGAGAAAGGGGTGGGAGGCTGTGCAGCCTCAATGTCACACCTGAGGGACATCAGAGAAGGGAGTTCATGGGTTATGGAGAGGCATCTGGAAGAGAACCCTGCACATGGTGTCCTTTATTCTGGCCTGACTTTCCCTCTCTGGGGATGTCACAACAAACCCCTGCAGCACCACAGGTCGGGGCAGAGTGGTTGGAAAGCTGGAAAAGGACCTGGGGGTGCTGGTGACATGAGCCAGATGTGCCCAGGTGGGCAAGAGGCTGGGCTGTGCCAGCTCTGGGGTGGCAGCAGGGCCAGGGCAGTGCCCGTCCCCTGCGCTGGGGCACCTCCAGTGCTGGGGGCAGCTCGGGGACCCTCCCAACAAGGGAAACATTGAGGGGCAGGAGAGTGTCCAGGGAAGGGAATGGAGCTGGGGAAGGATCTGGAGCGGCTGAGGGATCAGCCCTGAGATGAAAAATTCTTACCCCTCCATGCCCTCGACTCCCCAGATGTGTCAGGAGCAGTGAGATTCCTGCACTTTTCCATATAAAATGGCAAGTCTGGGCCACAAACCTCAGGCAAACGCTTTTGCAATCAGGTCTTTGAGGCTGGGACATGGAGGAAAATGGAGAGACGAGCAGGATTTAGGGATGAGTCTGCAGAGATCCTGGGACAGTGGGAGAAGCTGAGAAGAAACCTAAGGAAAGAAAGAAACTGAGAGGAACTCCCTAAGGGTGGGAAGGGAGACAGAAATAAATACCAAGGGAAGAATTCCAAGGGATTTTAACCTGCACCAGGGCCAGAGCAGAACAGCAATCTTGGAAAAACCAGGAAAAACAAGCAAAGAAATTACTTCACACAGCAATTACTTCTCTCCTGCGAACACCCATCCCAGGACAACCTTTTGACAGATGAGGCTCCCTGTTCCCTTCCATCAATCTGCCAGCTTCCATTTTAGCACTTTCCCTATTAATTTTCCCTGGTTTGCTGCTAACAAACAACTCCTGGAGAGGACGACTGCAGCTCAGTCCCCAGCCTGGCTGCTTTCTGTGCCGTCCCTCACCTGCCGGAGGAGCGATCTCCTGCCACGTTACAGCGCAAGGTAGGTAGCGGCTGCCTCCACCTAGACCAGATATTCAGTGGGAATTTCCTGGAGACTTTCCCAGTCTTTGGTTCTGTAGGAAAGCCCATGGAGAGGGTCAGCACGGCCACACCCAAGCTGCATGCTGGGACTAGAAAACAAATCAGTAAAAACAAAGAAATGGGTTGAAAAGGAGCGTGGGGTGAGACAACAGGAGCAGCTTTCTCCTGGTAGGATAAGTGGACACCAGGGAGGTTCTGAGGATGCGAGCTGCGCATTCCTAAGGGGAGGAAGAAGGGGTTGGATACAATTCAGCAGGACTGGTGTGGGTGGCACCATCCCACCCTGTGGCAGCACCCACTCCCTGAGGGCCACCAGCAAGGGGGACACTGCTCCAGGGCTTGTTAAGGGTACCCTTCAATAGATTAAACTGATTAAACTACAGCTTAGCAAATCCTCTGACCACGTGTGCATGTGCCTTTCACCTGTTTGTGAATCTCTCTGTCTCTCTCCCTAGAACACGCCGGGACCCGAGCGCTGCAGTAAAGTGGAGATTTTCCTCCCAAGCTGAGCACTCTCCAAAGTGCTCCAGAGAACCTTAAGCAAACAAGGGTATTTACAAGCACTGGTAGTGCTGCTGCTGCCTTCAGCTGTGGATTTGGAAGGGTCTGTGGGATAAGTGTGCCACGATAAATTCCCTGGCTCATTGACTCCACGACTCCCTGCTTTACAGGGAAAAATTCCTTCCAATATCCCACCTAACCCTGCCCTCTGGCAGTGGGAAGCCATTCCCTGTGTCCTGTCCCTCCATCCCTTGTCCCAAGTCCCTCTCCAGCTTCTTGGAGCCCCTTTAGGCCCTGGAAGGAGCTCTGAGGTCTCCCTGAAGGTTTCTCTTCTCCAGCATGAACAGTCCCAGCTCTCTCAGCATCATTCCTTGAGGCTTGTGCTATTGATGCCTTTTCCTGGTCTTAAAATCAAGAATCAAACACGGTTAGAAGGGAAAAAGGGATTTTACCTTGGTATTTGTTTTAAGGATCCTTAGGTGCACCACGTCCAGGTCGAATGCCCCTCCATGCACACCGCAATGCCCACCCCACACAAGATCTGGTATCACATTATAGGTGTTACTAATTAGCATATCTGTCAAAGATTCCCCAATGAGAGGCTCGAGTGAGCCCCCCCTCCCCAAGGAACCTTCCCCTGGATGGTTCTATCTCAGTTTACAAAATGCGTTCTGGAGAGGACCTTGGGGTCTGTGGCACACTGATCCCTAACTACGAAGCTTCTAAGATGTTGAGTCTCCCAGCTTGACAAACAAGTCCAAGAATGTAGGCTAAAAACACTAAAGAATATGGAAGTTGTAAAAAGGTATAAAAGGGGTATAAAAGAAAAGGAAAAAAATCATCATGGCATCACTATCATGGGCTTCATGGGGGAATCCTGTTCTTCCAAATTGTGGAAAAGGTAAGGACAGGGACACGGACTGGCAGTGAATGACAGCGGTGTCCCCAGACCTGGCATTCCCAGCCAGGGTCTGTGGGGAGCTCACAGGACAAAGTGTAGACGAGAGAAAGGAAAACCAACGTGTAATTAAAGAGCTAATGAGCCCATCATGGCTATTTTTAGAGCTCTTTTATTTTCCAGTGGTTGCTCAAACAGCCCCGAAATGACAGTACTGGGTCAGCCTTGAAAGTGCAGCTCCACTTTGAAAAGTGAGCAATGTCCTTGTGGGTTTCCCTCTTTATTTCTGTTCAAAAGCCCTAAATCTAATTTGCTGTGTTTACAAAGCTGAGCCCTGCTGGGACTGCGAGCAGTGCTGGTTCTGAAATCTTCAGAAGGAACCTCCATCCTGCCACGAGAACATCCCAGCCAGCCAGGGCTAATGAATAAAATGGGCTGGAAATTGGCTGCATAAAAACAGTTTAAAACCCATTGCAGGTCTATTTGCTTCCTTCACTGCTGACCTCTGTTTGCTGCTGCTGGATCCTGACAAGTCTTCAGCACATAATTCCTTATGAATAATATATCAAACATGCTCTGCTGGGCCTGGCATTTCCTCCTGCTTGTGGAAAGCAATGAACTTTCCTTGCAACAATTTGCAAATCCAAATAAAAAAAAAGATATCTGGGGCAGCAATGTTTTGTTTAATTTTACCAGTTTCTTCCCGATATTTTTGTGGGTCCTGTTGAAGTGAGCTGCTGGCATTGCTTTTGTGCTGCTCAATATTTCTTTTTGTGCTTCATGACCAGAGGAGAGACTCCTGCATCTACAAAAGTACCATTTTCTTCTTATCTCATGCGAGTGGTAAATAACACTCGAACCCCTGGCAACAAATGTCTTGTGCAAATGAAATTTGCTGCCCAGCTGCTTCTCAGAAAAAGAACACAACAATGGTGGAAGGGGATTAATTTTGAAACCTGAACCGACATCTGCAGGAAATAATTTTTTTTCCCTTTCCCATCTCAGTTTGAGCAAAGCAAGTGAGTGTTTCATGGGATTAAATGGGACACTTTATTTTGCAGAGTGAGCTGCACTTTACAGAGGAGCAGTTAGCACAGGGCTGGGTTTGTGGTTAAGTCATTGCATTAGGCCTGAGGGAAGATGCCTTCTCAGACGGCTTCCTGAATTAATTCCTAAAGTGATAAGGTCTGGAGAACCGGAGGAGCTGGAGGAGCCTTTGGGCAGCCACCTATCTCCCTTCCCCGTTCTGTGGTCAGATCAAACAGTCCATCCACAACTGATGTGACCATCAAAAAGGACAATCCCAGCACCCCCTAGCCACTCCCAGGTGTTCTGTGCCCTGCCTGTTCTCCAACACGCTCAATTATGTCGATTCCTGCTTTTCCAGGTGGCAGTGGGCAAGGAAACCAATCCACCCCTAGCAGCCTGCCCTGCTGGAGCTCCTGCGGGCTTTTCATTTCCGGAGCAAACAAGCCCAGTTCAACCAAGCTCTTCCTCAGCCCATCTTTTCCAATCATCTGTTTGTGTCCCTTCCTCTCCTGTCTGCTCCATACCTGGTTCATTCCTGATTTCCTGAAGTGCAGTGGCCAGATCCGGGCACGTTGTTACAGCTGTGGGGCTTTTCCATCTCTGAGACTGGGAGCAATTATCCTCTTCCATCACAGGTAATGGGTCCAGAAAGAAATTGGTTCTTTGGAACCATTTTTTTCCTACTGGTTTTCATTTCACTTGTTATTTTCTAGCTTTACTCCTTCCTCCGTTTTTATTTCCCCCGTGTTGGTGCCTTTTGGTCATTCCCACTTTCCCAACTTGGCCGGTGCCCAGATGAAAAGTTTTGCTCCCTTTTGACCCTTAGTCACCAAAACCAGGTCATGGTCAGAGACAAAACTCGGGTTGGTTTGTGGAGGATTGTCCCCAGTGAATTACTCAGGTGGTTTTCCATCACTCTGCTGTCCTCCAGTGCACAAATATTGAACCAGTTACGGAACAACTTCAGCAGGGTTTTCCCAGGGACTGGAGGCAAAGTAGCTCATCCATGATTCCCTGAATGCCACCACTCTCCTCTTCCTCCCAGTATGATCATCACTGGTTCAAAGGCTGTTACATGACAGTCCTCAAAATCTCCAGGCTGAGCTTTCCCTCAGTTACAAACCTCCCAGGAGGGGCAGAGCTCTCTCTTCCTACTCCCAAACCCGCACCATTAAATTGTGCCGAATATTCACTCAGGATTTCGGGGAAGACTGGAAACAAGAAACCTGCAAAGCCTTCAGTCTCTTGCCAACGCTTCTTGTGGGCTTCTCACATCCTCACCTACGTCAAGGTGAGATCAAGGCCAGGTTGGATGAGGCTTGGAGCAACCTGGGATAGTGGAAGGTGTCCCTGCCCATGGCAGGGGGTGGAATGAGATGAGCTTTAAGATCCCTTCTAATCCAAACCATTCCACGTTTCCATGATCCCATAAAGCCCAGGCTGAGGAAAGAGCAAAACCAAAAGCAGTAACAATAATATAATAATAATAATAATAATAATAATAATAATAATAATAATAGTAATAGTAATAATACCACACTGCACTCATGGAATAGAAGGAAAATCATCAGAATTCCTCTCCACTGCCTCTTTTGCCACGCTCCCTCCAGCGTTCCCGGCCAGCCACTGCCGAGCTCTGTGCTGGCAGCACTTCCAGGAACAGCAACCCCTCTCCCTGAGCCTGTTCCTGCTCCTCAGTGCCCCAGTAGCTGTTCTTTGAACCCCTCGTCTCCTGGCTGCAGGCACTCGTTGTGACATCCTTTGCTCCGTGGGTCACACGTTGTTAATCTCCTGCTCCCCGCCTGGCGCTTGACGGGCAGCTTCTCCCACCAGAGCTCACCTCTAATCCGCGTGCTCCCTCGAATCAGTGTCCTAAATCAAAGCTGTCTCGTCGTTTTAAGGTCTCCAGGCAGTCCTTGTCCCTAGAGCTTCCATCACACCTCTCCCAGGACTCCCTCAATAAGCATTTCTAGCCTGGCCTCAGGCCATTTATCACACAACAGAGGCCGAGTTGCCTCATAAAGGACTTGTTGCACAGCCAGGACTCACATTCTGTTTCTTTCCTCGCCTTCCTCCTCCTTTCCCTCCCCCCCTTTTCTATTCCTGGCTGCCTCTCCTCTCCCTCCTCACATCTCCCAGGTTTTGGGGCATTGGAATGGGGCCCTTCTGCAGGGCACGGAGCTGCTCCTTAGCTGGGAAATGTAATTCTCTCCCTCCTGACTCCCAAGGGTCTCCTCCAGGTGCAAAGGGGTTGGCAAGGTGAGTATCTGGCTCAGATGTGCTTCCAACCCTCCTCCACTTTCCTGCTGTTTCAATTCCCACGTTGTTGGCTCCGTCCATCCCAGCTGGATTTTTCCCTGTGACCCCAACTCAACCTGAGAGTGGCATCGAAGGAATTCCCCAAAGCCTGAAGGGACTCTTGAGCTGACAGCAATCGATAAGGACGTGCTGGGAGGAAAATTCCCTGCTCAGACTCCGAGCCCTGGGTGATCCTTGCGGGGCTGGCTCTCGGGAAACACCTCTTTCCAAGGCAGACCCTTGGGAGGAATCGCTGGAGAGCTCCGAATGGAATGCCCACCAGGCATCTTTATCCCTCTATTCTTCAGAGCAGAGCTACATTTCACCCTCCCTCCAAGCACACTGGAAACAGGATTTTAGGCTGTTTTCTTAGAGGGCTGGAATCACCCGCAGCTGCCGTTATTTCTCTTGGCAGAAAATATATATTCGAACATTCACACATTTTTTTCTTTCCTGTGACACCAGCTTTTAGTCGGGGATGTAATTGGGAAGCACAATAATTGCCCCTGGATGGAACCTTTCGTCTGCCTAATTTTGCTGCCCCTGTGCATATTCGCGGACTTAATTGTTTTATAAACTCCTAATTTGCAAGAACTGTGTCGGATAATTTGGACCTTGACCTCAAGCCTCCTGTTAAGCAAATATGAAATAATAATTAAATCATGTGCAACCTCCTTTGTGTTTTGAGTTGTGATTCTTTGCCGGCCGGGAGTGAGAGCTCTGGAGGCAGAAGTGCTCTGATGCCGTCGAATATTAAGTTTCAAAACCAAACAAGAGGAAAATCTCAATCTCAAGGCATCCTTTAACAGAAATTACTTCACGTTTTCCACCTCCAGTGATGAGTTTATACCACAGCGAAGCCGTTCCAAACGTGGGGAATGCTGCTCCCTGTTGGAGCGATCAAATACAACACTCACCTCTCAGCCAGAAGATTTAAACCTCTCCAAAATTAAAAACAGAGCAGAATCTGGCTGGTGTGAAATGCATCACACGAGTGACCATCAAGCACTCAACACATGGGTGACAACAAAATTTCATTGATGTAAAAGAGATCTTAGAGGGATAATTCATGGAAATGGCTGCTACTGCCAGGAAGGACAGTTGGATCAGGGAACACAGGTAGAAGGATGAGGGATTATTTCAGATCCAGATGACAGCAAAGAGTGGCCACCACAGAGAATCCTGGGGTGGTGGTGAAAGGGGAGGGGGAGGCTTCCTACAGCTCCCTGAAAGGAGGAGGAAGTGGCCTCAAGTTGTGCCAAGGGAGGTTTAAATTGGACATGAGGGAAAATTTCTTCACTGAAAGGGTGGTCAAACATTGGAACAGCTGCTCAGGGCAGTGCTGGAGTCTCCGTCCCTAGAGGGATTTAAAAGCTGTGTGGATGTGGCACTTGGGGACATGGGGCAGAGGTGGCCTTGGCAGTGCTGGAGAATGGTTGGATTTGGAAGTTTTTTCCAATCTGAGTGATTCCATGAGGATGCTGGTGAGCGACCTGGGAGCACTGGAAAGCAGATGAAGTGACACAGAGCTGGGGAAGGGGCTGGAGCAGCAGGAGCAGCTGAGGGAACTGGGAAAGGGCTCAGCCTGGAGAAAAGGAGGCTCAGGGGGGACCTTGTGGCTCTGCACAACTCCCTGACAGGAGGGGGCAGCCGGGGGGGAGTCGGGCTCTGCTCCCAGGGAACAGGGACAGGATGAGAGGAAATGGCCACAAGTTGTACCAGGGGAGGGTCAGGTTGGACATCAGGAGGAATTTCTTCATGGAAAGGGTGGCCAGGAACTGGAAGGGGCTGCCCAGGGAGGATTTGGAGTCTCCATCCCTGGAGGTGTCCAAGGAATGACTGGAGGTGGCACTCAGTGCTCTGGGCTGGTGACAAGGTGGGGATCTGTCACAGGTTGGACTCAGTGATCTTAGAGTTCTTTTCCAACCTCAATGATTCCATGATTCTGGGATCCTGTGTGACTCTATGAAAACAGAAAGAAGGCTCTTCTGTGGTTGATTCTGATCTCCAAGGATTTCCTCCTGGACGAAAGCATTAAGTGAAACTTTCGAAAGGGAAAATCTCTCTCTCTCTCCCACGTAGTGAAGGTCTGGGCAGTATTTATTTGTTTTCACATCAGTCAAGCCTGATGAATGTGACCTGACAGTGCAGAGAACTGGCAATAAAGTCTGGGGAGAACAAACCCTGTGAGGATTCCTGGCAGCAGGAAATGGCCTTAGAAAAGTCTGGAAGGACCAGTTCAGTATCCTTGTTCAAAGGAGGACGTGGGGCAGCCAGAGCAGCCACTTTAACAGGACCTGAAGATGAACTATTAAAAATAAATCATGAAGTTAATTAGAAATTTAAAGATTTGCCAGGATCAAGCTCCATGGTATCAATGTAACTTTGCTGACAGACAGAAGGGGTCTTAGAGAGGAAAAGCCACAGATAGAATGTTTGTTTGCTTTATCTATGCAAAAACACAAATAAACCTTATCAAAACTGTCCTGCACAGTGCTCCCAAAGCAAGCAGGGAGCTGTAACATGAATCCAAAGGCACAGAAGCAAAGCAGTGGGAAAAGCTGAGCCAGGGGAGCTGTAACCCAGCTGCCATCCTGATGGGAGGATGGATGGAGACAGAGCAGTGGGAAATCTGTCCTGATCCTCTCCTGTGAGGAAAAGCTGAGGGAATTGAGCTTGTTCAGCCTGGAAAAGAGAAGATTTGGGGTCACCTAGTTGTGGCCTTCCAGTACCTGAAGGGAGTCTACAGGAGAGCTGGAGAGGGACTTGGGACAAGGGATGGAGGGACAGGACACGGGGAATGGATTTAAATTGTCAGAGGGCAGGGATAGATGGGATATTGGGAGGAAATTGTTCCCTGTGAGGGTGGTGAGGCCCTGGCACAGGGTGCCCAGAGAAGCTGTGGCTGCCCCTGGATCCCTGGAAGTGTCCCAGGCCAGGCTGGACAGGGCTTGGAGCAACCTGGGCTAGTGGAAGGTGTCCTTGACCAGCAGTGACCGGAGGGCAAAGAAGGTCAGTGGGATCCTGGGGTGCACCAGGAAGAGCATTCCCAGCAGGTCAGGGAGTGATCCTGCCCCTCTGCTCAGCCTGTGAGGCACATCTGGGGTGCTGTGTCCAGGTCTGGGCTCCTCAGGGCAGGAGGGACGTGGAGCTCCTGGAGCAGCTCCAGCAACAAAGATGAGGAAGGGCCTGGAGCATCTCCCTGCCCAGGAAAGGCTGAGGGAGCTGGGGCTGTTCAGCCTCAGAGGAGATGCTGAGAGGGGCCCTCAGCCCTGGGTGTCCCTGTCTGCAGGGAGGGCTCAGGGCAGGGCCCAGGCTCTGCTCCGGGGGCCCAGCAATGGCACCAGAGGAACGGGCAGGAGCTGATCCCAGGAAGTTCCCCTGGACATGAGGAACAACTTTCCTGTGCGGTGACCGAGCACTGAACAGACTGTCCAGAGAGGGTGTGGAGTCTCCCTCACTGGGGATATTCCAGACCTGTCTGGACACAATCCTGTGCCCTGTGCTCTGGGATGGCCCTGCTGGAGCAGGGAGGTGGCACCAGAGGAGCCACTGTGGTCCCTTCCAACCTGGCCCATCCTGGGATTCTGGGCTCAATCCTCCCATTATCAACCTCACTCAAGGTACTGAGGACGCTGGGGACACTTCCAGGTGACTCCAGCTGGGAAAGAAAAGGAGAAACACCAAATATCCACAGTTCAGAACAGCACAACAACATGGACAGACACAAGTACTGACTCGGTAAAGGGTAAAAGACAGAATTAACACACCCCACGAACACAGAATATAAAACCCCTACCTGGCACTTCTACAAAAGGGATATTAAAGAACAAAATATTGCACTTGGATGCAAAATGTAGGCAAGGAGGATCCAGAGGAAGCTGCCTGAAGAACTCAGTCATATCTTGGGTGCTGTTCTTCAAATAAAACAACCGAAGAGATGCGAAAAGCCCCAGAAAATATGAACGACCAAGGGCTTAAGAACGTAACTACAAAAATTATTCCTGTATGGAAGAGCTTTGATTCAGCAGCTCATCAAACAGGGGTTGCTCCAGCCCTCAAATACAATTTGTGGCAGAAAGGAAAAATATTTCCCCCCCCCACACACACATTTCACAGAAAGGCTAGAAGGGAATGCTGCTCAAGATGCCTGTGTGTCCCCCACCCTTCCCTTCCACGACAGTGAGATTTGGGGGAATCCAGGGACATCCACACCCGCAATTCCCTGGAATATTCACCCTGCCCGTGCCTCTTATTTCCAATCACACAGAGCGAGCGCTGCTCATCCCCTTCCCCCGGCGCGGGGACAGCCGATACACAACCGAGACGTATTTTGAGATATTTACTGGAATTTCAGCAAATTTGCAAACTTTATTTTCATTTTTTTAAATTTTCTTTTTGGTGGCCGCTGCGCTCGCCTGTTTTAAAACTTTTTTAATCAGGCGCCGCTCACGCCGCTCTTTTTGTGCGCCGGAGGTCAGGAAAGTCCCCGTGCAGGAAGGGAGGCCCCCAAGATGGCGATGCTGGCGGAGCGTGAGTGCCGGTCCCGGTGGGAATGCCGCGGGAATGCCGCGGGAACGGGAGCGAACCGGTGCCTCGGGAGCGGTTCCAGACCCTCCCCACAGCCCTGCCTGAGGGGCCCGGGCTGCGCCGCCCCTCCCGATGGGTGCGGGGGGGTCCCGGTGCCGCATGAAGGGGCTCGGGGGGTTCCGCTGCTGGGGAAGGAGGTTTCAGAGTTAAGGACAGGGGAGTGCAGGGACTGGGAGAGGGGGGATGAGGAGGTTCCTCTGCCCAGGAAATGGGGTCCAGGGGTCGCTTGTGTCAGAGGAAGGGCGGGTCATGGGGTGGGGAGACCGCGGGATGGCCGGGAAGAGGGTTCAGGGAGGCCCCGGTGTGGAAGAACTGGGGAGCTGGGAGAGGCAGGAATGAGGGTCCAGAGGGCCCCACTATCAAGGAAAAGTGGGGGTCTGACAAAGGCAGGAATGGAGGTCCAGAGGGTCCCAGTGTTTAGGAAAACGGGGGGTCTTGGAGCTGGGAGACCCGGGCTGGGGCTAGAAAAGGCGCTCAGGAGGTCCCCGATGTTGAAGAACGAGCGGTTTTCCGGTGTGAGAAAGGCAGGAATGGGGCTGCGGGGGATCCCAGGGACAAGGAGGAGGGGGGCTGGGGTCTGGGAGACCCGGGCTGAGGGCGAGAAAAGGCTTCAGGGGTCCCTGGGGTTGAAGAACGGAGGGTGTGGGGGCTGGGAAAGGCAGGAATTAAGGAAAAGGCAGGGTTAGGGAAAAGATGGGGTCCGGAGGCTGGGAGAGGTGGGATGGCTGGGAAAGGGGTTCCAGGGGGACACCGGTGCAGGATGAGGGGGAGCAGGGGGGTTCTTTGTGGGGTCTGTCGGGTCCCAGGCAGGGCAGGAGCAGCGGGAGTGTCCCTTGGACGCCTTTAGGGACAGCTCGTCCTGTCAGGGGCTCGGTGCCACCTCCGGCCGTGTGTTTGGGGGGAGGCACCTCCAGCCCGGGGCTGTTGGGTGCTGGGGACACCCAGGGCCGTGTGTGGGTGTTGGGTTTGGTGCTTGGGGCACTCCCGGGGCAGCGCCGGAGCTGAGCTCGAGCTCTGCCAATGCACGGCTTTTGGAGACCCTCCAGAGGACGCTGTGGAGGTGGGGAAGGGTCTGGAGGGGCCAAATGAGGAGGGGCTGAGGGCGCTGGGTGTGATCAGCTGGAGCAGAGGGGACTGAGGTCAGGCCTCACCGGGGGCTGCAGCTCCTCCCGAGGGGCAGCTCCGATCTTCACTCCCTGTGAGCAGGGACAGGGCCCAGGGAATGGCTGGAGCTGTGCCAGGGGAATTTGGGATGGATATCAGGGAAAGGTTCTTCCCCAGAGGGTGGTGGAGCACTGGAGCAGCTCCCCAGGGAATGGTGACATTCCCAAGGCTGCCAGAGCTCCAGGAGTGTTTGGACAACGCTCTAAGGGATGCCCAGAGTGGGATTGTTGGGGTGTCTGTGCAGGGCCAGGAGTTGGCTCAATGATCCCTGTGGGTCCCTTCCAGCTCAGGATGTTCCATGATTCCATGGATTTTGTTTGAATTTCCATGATGTTGGAAACAAAGAACTTCACTTTTGCCTCTGGGGTGATTGAGAACTTGGGCTCCCCGTTTCTGACAGAACTTTGTGGTGTCAGGACGCCCTTAACTGAGAGCTCGGGGTCTGGTGAATTTGTTTGCTGGGCCGCAGGAAATATGGACAGTACAGAGTAATAACAGATGTGGTTTCCATTGGGAAATGAAGCTGTGAATTGAGGAAAACAAATCTGCATTTGCACATGGAATTTTCTAGGTGTTTTCAGTGTAAACTTTGGTGCTTTTTTTTTCAGAATTTGTTGATTATTTTAATTGGACGTTTCAATAATAGACTCACCTGGAGTGGAAGGGACCTTAAAGCTCATCCCATCCCACCCCCTGCCATGGGCAGGGACACCTCCCACTATCCCAGGTTGCTCCAAGCCCTGTCCATCCTGGCCTTGGACACTTCCAGGGATCCAGGGGCAGCCACAGCTTCTCTGGACACCCTGTGCCAGGGCCTCCCCACCCTCACAGCCAACAATTCCTTCCCAGTATCCCATCTATCCCTGCCCTCTGGCAGTGGGAAGCCATTCCCTGTGTCCTGTCCCTCCATCCCTTGTCCCCCAGTCCCTCTCCAGCTCTCCTGGAGCCCCTTTAGGCTCTGGAAGGGACTCTGAGGTCTCCCTGGATCCTTCTCTTCTCCAGGTGAACACCCCCAGCTCTCCCAGCCTGGCTCCAGAGCCGTGTCCTTCCTGCGCTCCCAGACCATCTCTGGGCACACAGCAGGGGTTTGGATGGGAACTTTTCCAAATTCTAATTAAAAACTTGCTCCAGGCATAGAATTCGTCTTGGCAAAAGGGATTAGTAATGGATCTTTTTCAGATCATAGAGTGTCTGAGTGCAGAATTTGAGTTGTCCAGCCTTGGCACAGCTGCCCAGGGCAGTGGTGGAGTCCCCATCCCTGGAGGGATTTAAAAGCCCTGTGGATGTGGCACCTGGCGACATGGCTCAGTGGTGGCCTTGGCAGTGCTGGGGAATGGTTGGACTCGGTGATCTCTGAGGGATTTTCCAACCTCAGTGATTCTGTGATTCCTAAGGAAATTCGGATTTTCTCCACTGGGTGGTGCTGCTCTCCCAGAGTTCCATCGCTGTCTGTGGCATCATTTTCAGAGCAGCCCAGAAAATTGGTGTTAAATTAGGAGCTGAATCTTGTAGCTGGAAGTTCGTACCTGGTTTCCTCTCCCGCTCTAAAGACATCAGTGAACAAACATTTCTGATGAATTATTGACTGATTAGTGGATTTTGTTGTTTGTTTGGAAAGGGAAGATGATTTTATGTTTTCTGTGAATGCCATGGAGCTGTTCCTGGCTTTCTTCAATCCTTCTCTAAAGATGAAAGCAAGTTTGTTTGGGGTTTTTTCCTGCATTTAACTCACCCTGTTTAAAAATCAGAGTATTTTATCCTGGCAGAAATACCAGGATTAAACCCACAGTGTTTGAAATACTTGGATTGCAAGTGCTGAGAAAGGGAAGGTCTCTTAATTTCAATCTTAAGAAATAACTTGTGTCTGACGCCCTTGTGCTTTTGTTACCGACATCCTCCCAGGAGCAAAACGTCTCATGGGCTTCTCCACAGGGAGATATTCAGGAAAAAACATAGAAGTTCGTTTTTGAAGTGGTTTAAAGCACATCAAACAACTCAATCTGGAAGTTAATTCACCCATTGTCGATAAATCCTGAGATGCATGGGCTGGTTCTACAACTGTAGGAATTGCATTGGATTTAATTTCTTGGGATTTGCAAAGTCACCACCTGAGGAACTACTTACAGAGAGTGTAAGAGTATGGACATACTTAAAATGTTGGATTTATAACAGGCATTGAGCAGTTTTTGGTGGCTGAGTGAGGGAAAGTTGATGTAAATCGAGAGATTTTAGAGGTAGATGAAGAAATGGGAGTGAAAAGGAGGGCAGCTGCTTAAGTGGGCAGCATAAACTCTGTTGGAATCATAGAATCTGAATTATTACGGTTGGAAAATCCCTCGGAGATCATCCAGTCCAACCATTTCCCAGCACTGCCAGGGCCACCACTGAGCCATAACCCCAAGTGCCACATCCACAGGGCTTTTAAACCCCTCCAGGGATGGGAACTCCACCACTGCCCTGGGCAGCTGTGCCAATGTCTGACCACCCTTTCCATGAAGTGTTTTTCCCTCATATCCCATCTAAACCTCCCCTGCCACAGCTTGAGGCCATTCCCTCTCCTCCTGTCCCTGTTCCCTGGGAGCAGAGCCTGACCCCATCCCTGGCTGTCCCCTCCTGTCAGGGAGTTGTGCAGAGCCACAAGGTCCCCCCTGAGCCTCCTTTCCTCCAGGCTAAGCCCCCTGGTTCTCCATGGGGCAGCAGGGAATCCCAGTTTGTTTGGAAGTTTAAAATCACAGACCAGAGCGGTGCTTCCCCGCCTTTTGTTGGCAGCACAGGCACGGCTTGGAGGAGGTGCTGCTCTCAAGGCTTCCTGGTGGGAATAATCACAGAATCCCAGGATGGTTTGGGGTGGAAGAGACCTTAAAGATCATCCCATTCCACCCCCTGCCATGGACAGGGACACCTTCCACTATCCCAGGTTGCTCCAAGCCACATCCAGCCTGGCCTTGGACACTTCCAGGGATGAGGCAGCCACAGCCTCTGAGGTTAATAAGTTGCTTCCTGTAGAGAAGTGAACCAGGCAAAGGTTGGATTCCCCTCACAGCCCTCGGGCATTTAACCCACTGTAAAAGCTGTTTAGGGACTGTTTGGAGCTTCAAAGTTTTGGAAGTCTGTTAAAAAAAGCCCCCACCTTGAATTCTGATAGTCTTAGTTCCTTAAAAATGAAACAAAACTGGACAAAAAATGAGTCAAACATCCCTGTAATATTCAGTCCCTCTGGCCCAAATCCCAAATCTTGTCTTCTAGGGAAAGATGACTTCCTGATTACATTGAAAACACCTCATTGGATTTGGCTTCTCCCTGCCTTTGTGTGGCCTTGGGTTAACCGGTCATTTTTGATCCAGCATTTCCCATGGTGTTTAATGAAGTTTGTGATCTTCCTGTCTCCCATTCTTTGTTTGTCTTGTTTATTTAGGTTCTCTTCCTGCCTGGGCTTAGGTGCACCCTTCAAGTGACTGGTTAACTGGGCTGGCTTCTCTTCCTTGATTTCAAGGAAGCTGTTCCTGGTGGGAAAGGCAACACGTGGGTCTGGGAGAGTGTAATTTCTTTAGGAATCCACATAGGACAAAGGAGCCTTGATTTTCCTTCGGATCACTTAACTCCTGCAATCATTTCTGGCAGCTTTTCAGTTTTCCCATAAGCCATTTTTGAGAAATCCAAAAGCTGAAATCCCATGGGTTTGTGTTCTGTCATTCTCTTTCTCTGTTCACTTAAGTTGGATTTTTGATTTGGCTTCTGTTAGCAAGGCAAATATTAAAATTTCTGGGTTCTGGTTAAAGGGAAGTCTGGAGAATGGATTTTGTCCAGAACTGGGAGAGCTGCATCATCATCTCCTCCTCTGTAGATTCCATGTTGAAGCCAGATGTAGAACAAAATTGGAATAAATATGGAATTTACACCTAAATGGTAATCCTTAAAGCCTTCCCTGAATTGCAGCCCATCCTCAGGGACAGCAACTTCCGTAGCAATTCTTCCTTGGCATCTTCCCATTAATAATTAGTATTTTCACTGGGCTTTTATTGTTCTTGTGGTGTTTTTTGTTTAGTAAAATTAACCCCCAAAATATGGTGAGTCTGGCATAAGTTCTGGATTGGGTTTGTTGCAATGAAGAGCTTTGGTTGAAGTGATCCAATACCAAGAACTCTCTGGGAATGCCAATAGAGCCTGTTTGAATTCTCCCTTCCTGCTCCAGCCCGGAGAAGGCAGAAGTGGTCCGTGGATCCACGAAACAGCGCCTGGAGCAACGATGACTCCAAATTTGGCCAGAAGATGCTGGAAAAGATGGGCTGGTCCAAAGGAAAGGTAGGATCTAAAGGAGAACTGTGTGGCTGAAGGGTCTAAGACTGCCATAAATCAAACTCTAGTTTGATTTATTCTCTTAAGTGCACAGAGAATTTGAGCAGTGACAGATTTCTACACTTAGTTACAAAATCTTGTTTGCGCCTCTCCTGCTTTCCAGTTTCTCTCCATTCTCTGACAATCTGAATTCCCAAGTGAGAGCAGGAGATGGAACGTTAAATCAGGTTGAAGGTTTCAAGCTGCCTTTAAACCCTCAATTCTCTCCCTCCTTTTGGTGCTCTTTAAAGCAACTTCAGGACCTGCTTTAATCTTTCACCTGGCTTTGATTTTTTTTTTCTGCTCTGTTCCTTGAACCCCCAAAATGCTGTATCCTGTGAGCTGTGCCGCTTCCCACCTCCAGCCAGGACCTGTGGTCCCAGTGACTGGTTTCTGGCACTAACAACAACCTCCAGGTCAGCACAGACACCTGCAAGCTGCAGGTTTAATTCCACAGAGGTGCCTCAGCAGAGCTGAGATTTGGGGCTGCGCATCAGAGTGTTTAATGATAAGAATCCCCACAAACCCCCACTACCTTTAATTCTTCTTCTAGATTTCCTCTTCCACACTTTCCTTAAAAGGAATAAAATTAGGATCATTCTCAATTCTATGAATGCTTTAAAGCCTCTTTTTGGATTTAAACTGTTGCCTCAGTTGTCTCACAACGTTTCCTACTCAAGCTACTGGATCTTCCTTGCCAGCAGTTGTACAAGAAGGATTTATGTCTCCATTCCACTGCAAACTTGGACAAATGGAACTTTCCCTTGATCAAATTAAGGAGCAAAAGCCCATCTGGGCAGGGAAATCAAGCTGCTTACACCAGTCCTTTTACTGGTTGTGGTGGAATTGGGTCAGGGCAGGATGTGTGGCCGAGTGTCCTGCTTGCTTCCGTATTTTTTGGTCAGCAGAAGTTTCAAGGCAAATTTTCCACCCCACTGACCAGAGAAACTCTACTTTGGTTGTCCAAACATTCCTTCAAATATTAGATACCCCAGGATGTGTCTGCAGGGCTTCTCTCCACTGCAGCACCACATAAATGTTTATTAATTCTAACACACTTGGCTGATGGTTTGTGACAGATGAGGCAAAAAGCAGGTCAATACCAGGAACAAAGTTTTAAACCAAAAGCTTTGCCTTTTCATTTTTTAGCCTTGATCATACAGTTAAGAAAGACAACCCTGGACCTAAATATTGCTTCATGTTAAACAACCCCAAAGTCATTTGCTCCAATATTTTCATCCAATTATGAGCATGAATGAGGTGGAAAAAGTTATGAATGTCCTGCTGGCTCCAGTTTGCTTCTCCCCTGCCCCTCCTTGCTCTCCTCCCATATGAATTTGTTCTGGGTTGTGTTTTCCGTGTGGATCTGCCTTGTTCCCATTACCCTTCCCAGTGACAGAAGGATTTTTGGGGAGAGGCGTGTTCTTCTTCTACAGTGTCTTGTTTGAAAGCTGGAAACGCTTTGGTCTTGCTTAGGAATGTCAGGTGGCTTCCTGATTAATCAGCCAACTGCTTCATGTTGTTGCTATTTTAGTGTTTATAATGCTTTGCTGGAGGCTTAAGTAGTGAATTTAAAAACCTTTGTGTGTTGTGTGGTGATGCCTGTGAATGAATTCAGCTGCAAGCAGGCAAATTAATAGGAAGTTTGATTTCTTGCTGTATTTCTTTGTGAACTATCTGACAATCCAAAAGCTCTAATTGCTGCTGTAAAATCTTTACATTTTTACCCTCAAATCCTCCTTAGGGTCTCGGGGCTCAGGAACAAGGAAATCCAGAGCACATCAGGGTTAAGGTGAAAAACGACGTGCTGGGATTAGGAGCTACCATCAATCACGAGGTGAGCACTAGACCCAGGGCAGGGAATGGATCCCATTTCAGCAGTAGCACAATTATTTGAATGGAATATTAGTGAACTCTGTTGTCACAGCTGGTGGTAGCACATACCAAACAGGACTGTTTAGGACTTTCCAACACAGCCCTGATAATTTCATTTCACTTTGGGGTGACTGTAGGAGCTGTTGTTGGTTTTACCACCTGTGGAGCTTCCCAGGGTCTCTCCCACCAACAGGGACTGGATATGTCCAATTAATTTACTTCTAAGAGTCTTAATACCTGGTTTAGTAAAACTTGTGTTAGTTCTGAAGACTTCTGCCTTGTGTTCATGTGGGTGATATTTACAGGACAACTGGATTGCTCATCAGGATGACTTCAACCAGATTCTGGCTGAGCTGAATAACTGCCATGGACAGGGTGAAACAGGTAGGTTCATGCTTGGCTCAATCAGATGCTGGAAGCTCAGCAGAGTTTCCATTTTGTGTCTTAAAAGAGTTCCTGAGGCCCAGTTTGGGCTATAAATAAAGGTTAACAACTCCCTCTTCTTCCCCAGAATTACTGGGAGCCAAAGGTTGTGTTGCCATTCATGACCGTGGATTTGTGGATCTCAGTGCATCAGTTTTGCTCTCAGGACTCAAAGAAAGGCTTTTTATTGAGGAAAGAAAACATAAAATACTTGTTTATTTTATCCAGGATCACAATATTTGGGACACTTTTCTTGGGCTGTACCTACAGGAAGATTTATTTCTTTATGAAGCACCCAGAATCTGTCTGAAGGCTCAGAACAATCACTCAGCGCTGCAATGCTTTGCCTTCCTTTTGCTGATGAACTGTCACACTTGGCTTCCATGCTCCAGTGGCTTCTTAAATGCCTCCTTTTCCTGTCCTTGGAGAGCTGCTCCGTAGCTTTTGCCTCAGAGTTCTGCATTTCTGCTTTGAGTGTGGTATAAAGTGATTTTTGTAGCCCTGGTGTTGAGCACACGAGTGGGGAAACTTTCCCAAAAGGGCTATTTTTAAAGTCTTCTATTTTTGAAAAGTTTCTTACAAGCTGACCTTGCTTTATGAAAATGAAGTTAGGAAGTTGTGGCGGGTGTGAGCTTAGAGAAAGAATCAGTTTATCAAATGATTTATCAAATGATTTATCATCTCTCCTTCAGTTAAACTCATGTTTAAACTCTGATTTTGTATCTAAACACCTCTCTGGAGTCTTGTTAAACCAAGGGCTCCTGTTTGGACACAGCCTGTCCTTGTGCTGCTGGGGCAGCATTGCCAGCTTAGCGAATTTAGCAACTCTTCATTCATTTATTCTTAACCTTTGAGCACTGAAGGTTTTCTAGGAGAAAAAATGTAGAAAAAAGAGGAGGAAAATCAGTTAGCAAGGAAGTTTTCTAATCCTGGCGAGCTAGGATTAAAATTCTGAGCCTGATGCCTTAAAACACCTTTTTTAACTTGCTGTGCGAGTTGTCCTTGTGGAATCACGAGGCCATCCAGGACTCGGTGCTGTCACTCAGCTCCTCCAGAGGTAGGAGAGCATTTCATGGGGAAATTCCAAAGGTTCCTGTCTACCTTTAGAACTAAATCCTACCCAAGTTGCAACTTGAGCCTTGTGTAGATCACGGAGGTGTAACTGGTGGGAAACCTGCAGACTGATGAGCAGAGAGCTGAAATGACTTGCCCAGGGCCACGGTGAGTCAGCAGAGGCAGGTTCAGGGAGCAAGGCTTGGTCCTAAGCTCTGCACTCTTCCCTGGGTCACCTCATGCAAAGTGACCCTTGAAAACTCCCATTTCTCCCCATTTCACTCAGTTCTTTTGGTCCTTTTAGGAGCTGGGACAAGTTTTCAATCACTGAGAACAGATTTGGGTGCACCTTGAAAATTCCAGGTCAGAGTCACATTTGGTGATTTACAGAAAGGCATCGCTCCGAAACTTGGGGTTTTTGGCAATTGTTGAAGCTGGCAGAACTCACCCAGAAAATACTCTGCCTGCAGCTGTGCTGCAGGAGCAAATGTTACATTACTGGCCATCCTCCAGTTTCAAACTGCATTAAAAGTCAGCTGAAAAACTTCATTGTTCTTAAAGAACTGCTGCAGTTGCCAGAGCTGCATTGCAATTAGAGGTCGGAAAGGAAGGGACCCGTGGGGGTTGATGCCAACATTCAAATGCCCTCAGTGTCTGTAGTTTTAGCTGTCTTTTCCTTTTTTTTCCTGGCTGAGCACTCAGTGAGGGCAGATTTAGATTAGATTAAGTGTTAGGAAGAAATTCACCTACTGGTGGTGAGGCCCTGGCACAGGTTGCCCAGAGAAGCTGTGGCTGCCCCTGGATCCCTGGAAGTGTCCCAGGCCAGGTTGGACAGGGCTTGGAGCAACCTGGGCTAGTGGAAGGGTTTGGGACTGCGTGGTCTTTTCCCACCCAAACCATTCTATAATTCCTGGCTGTTTTGCTGGGATCCTCAGTGATGGTGACTGTCCCTTTCCCATTGATCAAATGTGGCAGCAACACCCTGCCTGTGCTTTGGCACATCCACCTCGATCAGGTTTGCTGCAGAAATGCCACTTTGGTGCCTTTATTGCCCTCACTGAATTTCTTTGAAAAGCACATTGATATGCCTGCAGCGCTCGCTCAGTTTGTCAGAGGAGTTTCCAGTCCCTGGAAGACACAGGGATGTATTTCCCTGCCCACTGCAGGTGCCAGCATAGTGAAATTCCGTAGTGAAATTCCTCCCTGCAGGCACGAGGCGGTGCTGCTGCCCCTTTCCCTGTAGGAATAACGTGGAGGAGGAAGCTCTGTGGAAACCCTTTGCTGTGTAATGCTCCTTTTGCTACCAGGAGATTGGAAACCGGGCTCAAAGTGCTGCATCTCTGTCAGGATATTTTAGTTGTGTTCCTTGCTTTCCCCACAGACCCTTTTATTGATGATTTTTTTTGTTAAAAACTGATTTGTTGGTCCTTTCTCTTCCCATTAGGGCTTAATGTGTGAGAGAATGGATCTCAGCCTGCTGGCCCTCAGCTCTCGCACTGCAGGCTGAGGATTTCACTTTTAGCTCAGGGATTCTGTCATCAGGTGGCACTGCCCATCAAACAGGGAAGTGCTGGAACTCCAGTGTCAGAAAAGCTTGGGCTGCAGAGCTTTCCAGGGTGGGATCATATAAAAAAAGTGACTCAGCTTGGCCCTCGGGGTATAGGTTGATTTCCCTACCCATCCCACTGGGAGGAAAAAACCATCTCACCAGAGGAACCTTCTCTGGAGTTACAGAGCAGAGACTCCTGTGGTGCCTCTTTTCAGGACTAGCAAGGCAGTAATTAACTGTACAACAGGTTAATTCTCTCTTTCTGGCAGTATTTTGTAAATTAACAGGCTCTGTGGCTGCAAAGAGAACATTTGTACCCCTAAAATAACCTTGCACAGCACAGGAACGTGATCTCTGTGCTGTTAAATAGTGAGGTTAATCCTTCACGTGGCTTTAACCTGCTCACAGTGTCCCAAAGCACTCCTGAGTGACTCTGGGACTGAGCCAGCCCCGGAGACCATTCCCAGAGGACAGTTTAGATGCAGTCCCTCTTCTGGAAGCTTGGAAAATGAAATAATAGGGATGTGGCAATTTGTTCTAGCTGGCCTCAGGGACAGAAAAGCTTGGTCACCGTTCAGTTTCCTTACACAGATGTACCAGCTTATGTCCAAATAAAGGTATTTTGTGTAGGGTTAGAAATGAAAATCCTGTGGGGTTTTTTTTTCCCCCTTTTTCTTTTTGCTCAGTCAGGTTCAGTATTTTAACTGAATTCCTACTATTTTTTACATATTTCTCAGACTCTGGTTCTGGAGATACTCTCTAAAAGCAGCACTATTATTATTTTCTGACCACAGAGATGGATTTGCCTTTGACCTGGAGTAGCTGTATCTGCCTTTTCAAATTACATCGGATTGGAAATGGGAAAGAAAGGGGATGGGGCAAAAAAAAAAATCAAGCATTGACATATTTCAGACAAAACTTAGAGTGCTTCCTTCAATAATATTTTATGATATGTTGTTGACTGAATTTTGAGAGACAAAGTTGAAAACCCTGATGTTTGAATTTGGTGGTTAAAGTGCCTCTAACAGAGCTAGAACCTGTTTGCTTGGGGGTTTTTTTGTGGTTTTTTTAGAGTCCTCAGTGAAAAAGCAGAAAAAGACATTCAGCCTCGAAGAAAAATCCAAATCCTCCAAGAAACGTGTCCATTACATGAAGTTTGCCAAAGGTAAGAGGAGTTTTGTTTCATAAGCCCTGGCCAAGATTAGAACAAGCCCTGCTCAAGGCGATCTGTTGCCTTCTGGAGTCTAAATTAGGCAAGTAAAACCTGGGTTTAGAAACACCCCCTGCAGCAACTTGCTTAAAGCTCTAATGCGCTGTTCCTCTTTATTTTGGGCAATTTTGGATGGCCTTAGGCCAATATTGGGAATAAAGCAATCCCTAAGTGAAGGAGCTGAATGAAGGAGCAGCGAATATTCCGAGCGGTCGGGGCATGGGCAGGGATGGGAGCAGGAGGCAAAGGTGAGGTGGGAGTGACTGAGGCATCAGCGTGGCACTAACCCCTGCAACCCCCAGTAACCCCTGCTCAGAGATCATGTGGATGAGATCAGGGATCAGATTAAACCTGCATGAAGGAGGAGGAAAGCGCTCTTACATCGATCAGAGACTCTCTGGGATAAATTAGGGCAGCGCGTGGCCAGAAAAACTCTACCAAGAACTTGTGGAGTTTAGTAATTTCTTTCTTTCTTAGAGTGATGACATTATTTGAGTCAAGCCAGGCTGTGGCCCTTGACAGTTGTTCAGTCCTGTCCCTGTTGCTCTGTTCCCCTTTCACACGGTGTGTGTGCCTGTCTCAGGGCATGGATAGGATCAGTTTCCACTAATGGCTGATTTATTAAACTGAAAGCTCTGTGTAGTGTACTCTAACAGCAAATGCCTCTGCTAAAACAGAGCTAATTGATATCTGAATGGAGGCCAAATTTTCATATCAGGATTTGGGATTTTTAGTGGACTAATTCGACCTTAAAGTCCAAGCTGTTAACATGAGCCTGCCACTTTGTGACATTAAACAATTAAATTGGTTCGGGGCTTGCAAGTACAGAGGCCATGGCCTGCTTGAGGTAGTAGCAAAGAGGACTTATTTTGATTTGGATTTAACCTTTTACTAAATATAGAGGTAAAAAGAAGTGTGTTTTGAGCATGTAAAGTACAGCTCAAGGCTTTCTTATTCTCAATATCCCTGATTTGTTTGGTCACGTTTCCACAAGGCAGCTCCTCGTTTGCTGGTACCCTCTGTGTCCTGACACAGGGAAATTGTCCTTTTTCAGAGAAAGAGGAAAAGTTATTTGAGAAAGGCTCATGCTGTCGTGGCCCTTGTTGTTGAAGTCCAGTCCTGTTTCCTTTCAGACTAAACAAGACAAGCTCACACAAAAGCGGGAGAAGGGAACAGCGACGGCACCAAACGCGGCTTCCGCTCCCGGGGCTGGTTTGGAGCCTCGCTGCTGGAGGAACAGCCACCCCTGGATCTGGGAAATGCACCCCAACCTCAGATTAAAACACTGATTTCAGTTGCTTTTCTAGTAGCTGCTCCCCTGTGATGCTGCAGGAGATTTGGGCTGTCAGCTGAGTTGATTTTCTGAGAGGGAAGGAGTGGGGGATACATCCAGGGAAAGGAAGCGTAGCCTAAAAATGGGAGCAGGAGGATTTTAGGTGTCACATTCCAAGCCTTGGCCAAGATAAAGCTGAAAACAGACCCAATCTCATCCAGCTTGCTTGCACAAAGCCATTTAGAGGCTGTGTAGTGAGGCAGCAGGGAGCTGGGGAACACTTGCTCCTCTAGGCTGATATGTCTCTTTACCCTCTGGGGGCAGTTAAGGATCCCAAGAAAAAGAAACAGGTTGAACAGTCAGATTCGGGGATTTTTTTTGTTTTGAGGTTTTTTTGGCCATGACGAGATTCATTTTGAGGCCAGTGATTTTGGAATCAGAAAATCAAGTGATTTAAGACCCCAACAGACTCTTAACAGGTTGACCTGTCTGGGCTAATTTTGTTTCTTTAACTTTTGCTGACCTTTTCCAAAAGAATTTTCTGACAGAAGCAGTGGGCAACTCAACAACTTCTGCACTGTGGAATTGGCTAAACCTTTGCCTGTATCTCTGAGTCTCACATCACACCCTCCGGCTTCCCTGCTCCATGTCTGATATCCAGCTCTCCACACAACAATCAGATGGGAATAATGCAGCTCCTGGAAGTCTTTGCTTCACCCTTGGGGTGGTTTTGAGTTGGAATAATCCAGTGTGTGGCAGAGGTGGAGGTTTTGCTTTTCAAAAGCAACATCAGAAATCAAAGAAAAGCCTCCACAGAGTAAAAATGGATTTTTTTTTATTGTGTGGAGGAGCTGTAACTCCCTAATTCTGTCAGAAATGGGGAACCCTCATGAGAATCCAAAGATCCCAGTGCATACACACATTTCCTCCTGTGTACCTTCATTCAGTGGCTTTAGCATAGAACCACAGCATGATCTGGGTTGGGAAGGACCTTAAAGCTCATCTCATCCCACCCCTTGCCATGGGCAGGGACACCTTCCCCTATCCCAGGTTGCTCCAAGCCTCGTCCAACCTGGACTTCCTGATTTTTGTTCACCTCCAAGAGCAATTCCTCTCTGTCTGTGGGTCACTCTGTTGCCAGAATGCATCCTCAGATGTGAAGGTTTGGGGTCTTTTTCCTCTCTTTACCCCTTCCAGGTAAGGATCTCTCATCGCGCACTGAACAGGACCTGTCCTGCATTTTTGGGAGAAGACAGAAGAGTGCCAAGACCCAGGTAAGAAGAATCTTCTCTTTTCTCTTGTTTCCTTGTTTATTATCCCTTAAACAAAGCATCCAAATGTCTTCTGCCAATGTGTTTTTTCTGCTTGAAGGGCTGTGCTTGAACTGTGAGGAAATAAGAGTAAATTTAGTCCCCGTTTTTGTGGATTATTGTGATGTAACTTCTTTGGAGCTGGGGAACTCCAGTATTTTAATTTTTTGTTAGGAAATGTACATCACAATGGAGAATTTTGCTTGACCTGGTTGGACTCGATGCTCTCAGAGGTCTTTTCCAACCTAAAGGATTCTGTGAGCGAGCCATAAATATCCAAAATAAAATTGGACATTCCATGGCAACAGGGCAGTCTCCACAAACTGTCCTCGTTGTCACAAAAATTGGGAAAGGCTGAGCAGCTGCAAAAGATTCAGAGGTGGCCTGAACAGTGATAAATACTTGATGAGAAGACCTTTCCCCTGACTTTGTGTAATGAGACCAAGGTTTGGACCAGCTTTTATTTTATTTATGTGTTCTTTAGCATCTTGCACTTTCAGAGTACAGACCTGCTGTATCAGTGGATAAAATAACTGTGACATGACCGACATATCCAGAAAAATCCTTTGGAAAAAATAACACCTGGAAAAGCACAAATGAATGTGTTGCAGGAATTGCCATGTTGGTTCCAAGTTCTTGGAAATCTCTTGTTTTAAGGGAAAAATGGGGCTTGAGTTGAGTGGAAATTGAGTGGAAATTTCTGTAGTGTTTGACACCTTGCTCCTGGTGCTCTTGGAAATTGTCGTGCAATTCACTGCAGGTCACTGGGAGCTGAAATAAGGAGGGAACTTCCAGTCTGTGAGAACTGTTGGAGCTCTCAAATCCTGTGGGTAAACTTGTGCCAGGGAGCCCTGTTGGTTCTGATCACCTGAATGTGCCATGGATCTGCTCCTTGGCTCCCTTGCTCATCAGATCAGTGGGAAGCAGGACAAACTGGGATTTAAAGCAACTCAGCACTGCTGGGGTTGAGGGAGCAGATTTTGCCCACTCGTGAGTTGTCTCAAGTAGTTGGTCTTGTTTTCTCTGTGTGTTCCGCATCTTTTGAAATTCAGAGTTGGAAGGTTGCTTCTTCTGGGACTTTTTCCTGCAGAACATTTGCTCTTCTGTGGATTAACACTGCTGATCACACGGATTTTATGAAGGGTGTCTAAGTTTGTGCATGTTTTTGCCAGTCCCTTGACAGATGCAGTGGCTGGCTGATGGCTACTGTGCAGATTTCCTGAAATGGTTCAAGCTTCTGGCAGAAAAGTCACAGACTGTTCCCTCCTAAGCACCCAAATTTCCCCATGCAAATCCAGGCTGGAGAGAACAGAATTTGGAGCTGCTGTCGCCTTCTGGCTGCTGCTGAGCAGCCACAGAGAGAGGAAGCCAGAGGCAGCACAATTGCTTCCCCCAGCTCCCCCTTCTCCTTCTCTTCATGGATCAGAGATCTGTGGAGTTTGCACAGAACAAAAGTGCATTGCTTGGGCCCTCCAGCTCTGAGCACCTGCATTTCACTGCACCCATGAACTCTTACGATCCCTTTCCATCGTGTCCCAGAGCCTGGTCCTTAGGTGGCACAAAGGGAAGTGCCCTGTGAGGCCTTGCAGGAATTCTGTGTGTTTGCATTCTGGTTTGAAATCCCCAAGCTCTGGGCATTTCCCTGAGTGCACAGAGCTCACTGCAGGAGCAGGAAGGTGCTGCCATTCTCCTGGAAGTGAGTTGTTCCTGCGTGGAGGTGATGTAGGAAGAGCCCTGGTGCCCAGCAGAGCCCTGGGTTTGCCTCCAGATTGTGGTAGGCTCCAATTTCCTCCTAATTTCGGCTCCTACAGCCCTGGGCTGGTTTCCCTGTTCACAGGATGAGGACTTCCACACTTCCACAGGAGCCAGAACTGCTCCTATCAATGGATCTGGTTGCAGTTCCCAGCTGTGGTTGCAATGGAGATGATACATGGAAGTACCCCTGGTGACCCTGGAAAAGTTGGAGCAGTGGCCCACAGGAATCTCATGGATTTAACAAGACCAAGTGCTGGTGCTGCAGCTGGGTTGGAGCAGCCTCTGGGATCAGTCCAGGCTGGGGATGAAGGGATGGAGCAGCCCTGGGAGAAGGGCTTGGGGGTGCTGGAGGGTGAGAGCTGGACATGACCCAGCCCAGAAACCCCCCTGGGCAGCAGAGAATGGGTGGATTCTGCACAAGGAGAGCATGGAGCTGCTGGAGCGAGTCCAGGGGAGGCACCAGGATGATCAGAGGGATGGAGCAGCTCTGCTGTGAGGAAAGGCTGAGGGAATCGGGATTGTTCAGCCTGGAAAAGAGATACTTCAGGGCTACCTAATTGTGGCCTCCCAGTACCTGAAAGGAGCTGCAAAAAGATGGAGAGAGAGCATTTACAAGGGCCTGGAGGGACAGGACAAGGGGGAATGGCTTCAAACTGACAGAAGACAGGGTTAGATGGGATATTGGGAAGAAATTCTTTCCTGTGAGGGTGGTGAGGCCCTGGCACAGGTCACTCACAGAAGCTGTGGCTGTCCCATCCCTGGAGTGTCCAAGGCCAGGTTGGATGGGGCTTGGAGCAACCTGGGAAAGTGGAAGGTGTCCCTGCCCATGGCAGGGGGTGGGACTGGATGATCTCTAAGGTCCCTTCCAACCCAGGCCATTCCATGATTTTATAGCTTGAATTCCTGTCTCTGAGGCTTTCCCTGAGGTATCATCTCCTTCCTGTGTTCTCAGAGGTGCAGTTTGGGAAGCATTCAGCACACATTTGATGTGCACTGAATGACCTACCAACCCCCGGCAGAGCTCCCGTTCCACTCTTGATCTTTTGACAAAGATTTTCAGCTTAATTCTTTTTCCCTTATTTCTATTTGTTTCAGTCTGGGATCAGAAAAACTTGGGTGTAACTTCTTGGGAAGATGCAGGAACTGCTTTTCATAGAATCACAGAATTGCTGAGATTGGAGGAGACCTGGAGGTCTCCAGATCAGTCACCCTGCTCAGGGTCAGCTATGGCAACTTCTTCAGGAGTTTGTGCAGAGTTTTGATTATCAGCCTTCCTTAAAGCCTCCAGTTTAAACCTGTGACAAAATTTCAGTGGGTGGGTAAAAGAGGAGGAGAAAAGCAGAAGAGATCACAGAATCATGGAATTGTTAAGGTTGGAAAAGACCTTTACAGTTCTCAACTCCAAGCCTGTTCACCACTAAACCATGTCCTCAGGCACTATATCCACATGTTTCTTGCACTTCCAGGGATGGTGACTCCTCCACTTCCCTGAGCAGCCTGTTCCAGTGCCAGACAGCCCTTTCCATGAAGAAATTTTTCCTGAATCCAATCTAAACCTCCCCACTGTTGCACTAGGTCTGGTTGGTTGGCTGGTGTCACACCAAACTGCCTTTAGAGGTTGGGAAAAGGGAGGAAAAAAGCAAAACACAGGGAGTTCTGTCTGTGCTTGTGGTCCAAGGGGAGTCAGTGGAAGGACTCAAGGCTCAGTGATGGTCTCTGGAGCAGCAAGATAATCCTGGCTCTTCTCAAGTGCTTGTCAAAAATCCGTCACTCCTGAACTGCTGCGGTGATAAACAGGGTCTCAACAAATCGGATGTGTCACATCCATGTAGTCCTGTCCACTCTTTTCCAATGTGGTCATTAGCAATTATTTTATGATCGTGACCTGTGCAGGAGCCTTTGGCAGGAGATGCTCTGTGTGAGCTTAATCTGAGCTGTTTTACCTTTGGGGCTGATCTCAGACTCACTTTTTAGCTGTCTCAGTGGCCAAGGACTGATCTGGTAATGGATCCTTCCTCTTGTTTCGCACCAGCTCTGCAGCAGTAAGTGGGGAATGTTGAAACTTGGATTATCTACCTTATCAAAGGAAGAGGGAGTTGGCCAGAGGATTGTAAAGATTGCAAAAGAGGGGAATTGCAAAGGATGTGGAAGGAAATGCTGTTTGCCCCTGAGGGTCGAAAGGAGTTTCTCTAGAAGTAATGAAACTACAATGCTGTTGTTTTGATGGTTCTGGGATATGTGTTACTAATCAGAGGCACTTGCAACCTTTAATTCTCCTGAATGTTCAACATAACCGTCCCTTTTTTTAATTATTTTTGATAAATCATGTGTCCAACTCAAACCTCCTTAATAAACTAGACAGGGACTTTTGTTTAAAACAAACAAAAAAATAATACAAGTCAAAAAAAATGAGGTAGGGAAGAAAACAATGGCTGGGCTTCAGAGTGGACCTAAATTGAAAACGTCTGCAGTTTTTCCCAGGGAGAGCAAGTGATCGAAAATATTGAATTGTAATTATGATGCTCTCTGGAGACCTGCAGCGAGGACCTGTTTTGCAGGGTAAGATCTGCCAGACTTGTTTTTTGCCCCCACTTTCCCTGTGATTTTCTCACTTGCTTAGGAACACTGGGAGCTGGGGAGACAGAAAAACAAATTCCATTAGTTCCTATCTGGTTGAACTTCCTGGAACCCCCACTATTTTTTTTTTTTGCTTCTCAGAATTTCCTTCCTCCATCCAGCTGTGTTTCCTGATGAAGCCTTATCACTGGAGAAAATGCTCCTGAGTGAGGCTGAGGATTTGGGAATGAGTTGCAGACGGTCCCAACTTCGTTGCTGAACAACGTGATTCTGGCACTGATTTCGCTCTGGGGGCTGGGGGAGCAGCTCTGATTTGCTCAAACCCTGTTGGGGATGCATAAAAACCTGAGTGTTTTGCATCCATCTCACATCCATGGCTCAGGCCGTTCCGTGAGTAATCTGCTTCCTCCAAATTTGTGTAACTTGGATGTAAAACCTGCGTAAGTTCCCTTAAGCCACCCAATCCAAGTCTCTCGAAAGTCTCGGGCTTGCAGTGATTTCTTCCTTGTTAGGCAGTAGAAATGGAACTGTCCACCCCTGGTGCTTTTTCACACTTGTTTTTTTTTTTTGGTGTTTTTTAATCAGGAAATTGTCTTCTGACACATTTTGCAGAACTTCCTCAACTGACTTATATTTCCCAGCACTTATCAGAAAAGCATGTTGGCTAATCTTAAGGGACATAGCTGAAAATCCATTAAAGTCTGGCTCTGCCATGGGCTCCCTAAAGTTGTGGGTAAGCTGATATCATTCCCTGCACCTCGACTTTCCAAAATACCAATCACGATATTGGTGTTTGTGGGGTTTCACAATTGTGACTTTTAGGCAAGTTGCAGTTTTAACCTTAAGGGTTTATTTTTTTAACCTGTGACCAAATTTGTTGCACGGTTAGCACATAAATTAATTTGCTGCTCCCTTTTTTGGCAATGCCAGGGAAGAAAAAAAAACAAACCTGCAGAAGAGAAAAATGAGTTACAAATTAACACAGATTTTTCACCGTTCTGCTTTGGAGACCACAGTTAGCATGAGGTATTTGGGACTGAGAAGCAGAACAGAAAAAAAAAAAAAAGACATCAAAACCTGGAGAGAGTCCAAAAGGATTTAGTAAAGTGGGAGACAGGGTTAGAGGGCATGTCCTAGAAGGAGAGAGTGGAGGAACTGGATGCGTTCATCTCAGAAGAGAGGCAGAAAAAAGATGACCTCTCTGCCTATAAATATCTGGGGGTCGCGGGGAGGGAGGAGCAGAGGAAGGGAGGGGACAGTAATCAGAGCAGGCAAAAGCCAGGAATGGGACTGGGGAGTGAGAACTTCAATTAGAAAGAGGAAGACAGACTTACTCTTCAGCAGGCTTCCTCGCAGTGATGTCAGTGGGGCACTGGAGGAGTCTCCTGAGGGAAATCCCAGCTCCTCAGTGAGTGACGCCAAGAAAAAAGATGAATTTAACACTTTTAGACTCGTTGGGATGGGCGGAGGGGGATCAGTTTGAGTCAAACATCTCTAAAAAGGTGTTCTGTGAGCGGCTCCAGTACTGAAGTTGGATTCCTGTGGTTGTGTTGTGCTTGGATCCTGTGTGGCTAAAGGAGATGAGCTCGTGCTGGAATCCCTGATCCACGTCCATGGATCTGTTGGCCTTCCCTGTCCAGTCATGAAATATTTTAGAGTCTTCATATCTTTGAAATCTCTGCTGCTTTGACCAGCACGTTTTACTTGCTTCAGAATTTTAGTCTCAAGTGGTAGGACAAGGGGGAATGGTCTTGAGATGAGGCAGGGGAGGTTCAGATGAGATATGAGGAAAAAATTAATCCCTGTGAGGGTGGGGAGGCCCTGGCACAGGGTGCCCAGAGAAGCTGTGGCTGCCCCTGGATCCCTGGAAGTGTCCAAGGCCAAGTTGGATGGGGCTTGGAGCACCCTGGGACAGTGGAAGGTGTCCCTGCCCATGGAAAAGGGTGGAATGGGATGGGCTTTAAGGTCCCTTCCAACCCAAACCATTCTGTGATTTCTATGATCATTTTCAAGGGCTTTTTCTCGCCTCTGTAGTACTGCAGGAACTTCTTTGGCCTCTCCAATTCTACTCTGCACCCCAGAACGGGCTCTCACATCCAGAAGGGTCAAAAAGAAGAGAAAAAACCAACCCCAAGCCAAGATTCTGCCAGCAGTGAGCAGTGCAAGGCCTTTGCCTGTGCCTGAGGAGCAGTCAGGACAGGCTGGTGACACAAAGTCACAAGGAGGACAACAGGGCAGTACAGCTGAAGGGCTAAATCACAGAACCTCAGAATGGTTTGGGTTGGAAGGGACCTTAAACCTCACCCAGTTCCAACCCCCTGCCCAGGTGGTCCAGGCAGAGCAAATCTGGCAGCACAGACCCGTGGAAAGTGGATCTAAAGCTCTGTGGCTTTGAGCTGGTCACTTGCAACATCCTGCAGAGCAAGTCAGAAAATGAATTAGGCTCCAGGTGTTCATTTGGGCCATATTTTTAATATTTCTCCATGCAGATGAGATTGTTTCAGGAACACCAGGAAGAATTCCTTCACCTGGCATTCTGTCCTAGTTGTGCTTTTGATAAAAAGGTGGAAGAGCAAAGTATTGATGTTTTGTTGCCTATTCTATAAGCACCTTGTTAATCAACTGGAGGATAAATTATTGCTGTTCAGATATCAGGAGAGAGGGAGAGGAGGAGGTATCTCCCAGTCTGGAAGAAAAGGTGCTTTTTCTTCCTCTCTTCATTGGAGAAGAGTCTTTCCTCCACATTTGTTCCTTGGGGGGGGGTTGTTAAGGAACAGAAACAAAACTGGGGGGAGTTCTTTTTGATTTATCTTCTCTCCTTCCCTTTTGGTCACTTCCAGAGGCTTAAAGAGCCGAGTTGGCTTTAATGTGTTACCATTAGAGACCAGGCATTAGCTGGAATAACCCATCCTGCCTCACAGTGAAAAATATCCCTTGATTGGCTTAATTAATCAGTCAAAGGGGAATGACATGGCCCTCGGCTTGAGGGACTCTGCTGCACAGGTAAACAGGTCATTGATAAATGGTTTACCCACAAATTCATATATCAAGAAAACTTAGTCATTTTTTAACTACACTTGGTGTGAAAGCTGTGCTGCGTTTTTTGGAGGTGGATTTTTGCTGCCTTCGCTTGTTTTTTTGCATTCTGGGAGCTTTTAGGCTGTGGAAGTTCACAGGAGGAAAAGGCCAATCAGAACTTTGTCACGATGGGAGTTCTTCTGTTTTCAGAATTGGAAGAAAAAACCTCAAGAAATTCCCCCCCCCAAAAAAAATAAGAGGAAATCATTGACATGGCTTTGTGTTGAGATTGAGTGGGTTTGAAATCAGGATGGCTCAATTGCTTTTGCCATTTAAATATCCTGAGGCTGCTCAGTTGGTCGTATCCAGTCCTCAGGCACTGCATGCAAAAAAATAGATCCATAAATGGGTCTGATGAAATAATTGGGGAAAATCTGTGGAGTACGAGGCAGGTCCATGTTGGTAAAACGCTTTCACTGACCTGATTTCCTATTGGCTTTTGGTATCTCTCTGCTGGACCTTGTCACCTGTATATTTTATAACACCTTGTCCTGCAAAGGTGGTTCTCCAGCGGGATTCTTCACTGAGATTTAAAGAAAAAAAGAAGGGAAAAAGAAAGAAAATGAAAAGGGGAGGGAGGAAATCCAGCTCTAAATTAAATTGCATAAAAATGGGATCTAGACACACTTACCCATGGGGTAAATTGGGTTAAAGCAGTGGAGTCGTGTAAGGAACCACAAAACAATGATTGGCATAGCTGCTTAACTGGGTGCTCAAAACAAATCCTAATTGTGCTTTTTTCTTGCAGTTGTCTTTGTTTTTTTCTTTTTCTTTTCGTCTTTAACTGTGTATAATGTGAGAAAGTAACGCACCAGTACCTGAGAATATGGGTTTGGCTACTAGGGAATAAACCTCACCTTATTTTTGTCCTGTGTAACCCCTTCCTCCAGGCAGCTCTTGCCACAGGCCTGAGCTTTACAGACCAGCCTTGTTTTGTTTTTCCTTTTAAAAATATTTGTCTGATCAAAGAGCTGTCCTTAAAAGAAAATAAAAAAAAATTTAAAAAAAATTCCAGTGCAGCAGTTCAAAACAAGGAAAAGTACCTTTTTTTGATCCTATCATAACAGGATTTGGATATGGAAGTGTGAACTAAGCAGGTGGCTTCCTGTTGATTTTTAAGCCAGGTGGGCAAGTTCTTGGTGATGAGTTGGTCTCCTTCCCTGCCCTGCTTTCCCTGGGGCAGGAATGTGCTTATTCCTGTGTCTGGAGGAGTGGGATTTGGGCTGACAACTTGTAAAGATAATGCTGCTGTGGGAATGAGAGGGAAACAGCAGCTTGTTCTCTCTCAGAAATCAGGGCTTAGGGTACATTTTATTACCTCTAAGGTGGCAGCTGGATCTACTCAAGCGGCCTGCAAGGACTGGGTGTTCACAGCAATCTGATTTTTGCTGACTTAGTGCCATTCAAGGGTGTCTAACCTTCCTCCAAGGGTGTCTTCTGATTTTCGGCTCATCAAACTGGTTGTGAAACTGCCAGTTGGTTCAGGTGGGTTAAACAAACCAGAAGCAGGAGCAAAAGAAATGATTCAGCCTGAGAAAGCGCTTAAAATCTAAAGAAACAAGCTTTTCCACTTCCAATCCTATATTTCAGCTTCTCTGCTGGATTGTTCTTTCTTCAGCTGTGACTATTGGCTCTTTTAACTCTCCAGTCAGGAGAAATATCTGGTGCTGGAGAGTGGCTTGGTGGTAAAGTTCCTCACCAGAGTCCAAACTGGTCCCTCCTCTCGCTGAGCTCCCTCCAGCTGCCTGACACGTGTGCAAACGAGGCCATTTGAACGTAGTTTGGGCTTATTTGGGTTTTCCCCAAGTTTCAGACGAGGTTAAGAAATCCAGTGTCTGTTTTTCACTACGTCTGCAGCCTCGCTCTGCAAACCACCATCGATCCCAGCGCGTTTCCTTCGAACAATGATGGTGTTGCCATAGGGGGAGGGACGAATGTGACAAAAGTGCTGATTAATGTCGTTAATTTGACCATCTGTTAATAACTGTGTGCATCCCTGAGCTGAGGAAAGAGGAAGAGGATGATGGGGAAGACAAATCGTGCAGGGGGAGAGTTGGCGCCTGCTCTGCTCAGGTGGCTTTAGCATCAGCTTTAAAATGATGTGTCCCTTTTCAGGATCCTGGTGATGAGGAATTGCTGTTCCCCATCTCGGAATACTCTGTGGGAAGGGCCTCAGGTTTGGTCTTAAAGAGGAATATTGCCCAATTTTGGTTTCTTGAGGGGAGAGAGCAAGGACTTGTGGACCCGCTGGAATGTTAGAGTCACAAGGATACTCCCAGGACCGGAGCCCCTGTGCTCTGGAGCCATGCTGGGAGAGCAGAGGGTGTTCATGTGGAGAAGAGAAGGATCCAGGGAGACCTCAGAGCCCCTTCCAGAGCCTAAAGGGGCTCCAGGAGAGCTGGAGAGGGACTTGGGACAAGGGATGGAGGGACAGGACACAGGAAATGGCTTCCCACTGGCAGAGGGCAGGGATAGACGGGATATTGGGAAGGAATTGTTGGCTGTGAGGGTGGTGAGGCCCTGGCACAGGTTGCCCAGAGAAGCTGTGGCTGTCCCTGGATCCCTGGAAGTGTCCAAGGCCAGGCTGGACGGGGCTTGGAGCAACCTGGGCTAGTGGAAGGTGTCCCTTCCCATGGCAGGGGGTGACACTGGATGGGCTTCAAGGTCCCTTCCAACCCAACCCATTCCATGATAACTGAAATCAGCCACAGAAAAGGCAACCAAGGGGAGTTCAAGAGTTTTGCTGATTTGGGAAGAGTTTGGATACTCTACTGAACAGATTCCGAAATTTCCATGCAGGCAGCAGGGCCTGAACTCTTCCCTGCACTGGATTGAGGGATGTGAATCCATCTGTGTGCAGTTTGTCCCTTCTGCCCTTGGGGACAGTTGGTTGTGCCCTCAGGGGTTTGGATTCGCAGGCTTGCAGCGCTGCAAACCCAGGGGGTGTCGGTGAGGGCAGGCTGAAGGCTGGTCTGGCTTTGGAGCAGGAGATGCTGCTGCCTCTGGTAATTCCTCAGAAATCTTTTGTTGTATCCTGGGATGAACCTCCAGCAGGTTCTGCCTCGATGATGCTGGTGGAAAATGCCGGAGTCCCTCAGGATCCAGAATTCCCAGGGCGGTTTGGTGGCCACCTTGCAACTGCATCAGCTGGAGTTAGAAACCAACATATGTTGGATAAACTTTCAGCTCCCATGAAAAGTCAGGCTCAAGGATGATTTCACCATGGGTAGTAGAGTGGACAGAGGGTGAGAAGTGTGGCTGTCCACAGCATTCAAGATTTAATTCTTTCTTACTCCCGTTTCACCGAGGTTTATTTTAAACCTGCTCTGTTTCACCAGGAGCTGAGTTTTTCCAAGTGCTGGGACGTGTTTTTGACAGCAGAATCCAACCCAGCTCAGGGTAACACTGATCCTGTGTCACCTGTGTGGTGCAGGTTGTTTTTTAACAAATGAAGGGAAGATCAAAAATATTGTCTGCCCTAAAATCCTGTTTTGCAGAATATTGAAGAATTTAAATGTCACTCAGTGCTTCAATACTTGAAAGAAAATTATTTATTCTCAATACTTTTTTACAAAGAAATATCTAAGCTTGGGAGTAGAAGAAAGTTTCTGTAGTACAAGGTAGTCAAAAGCTAATGCTAATTAGGAAATGTTTTCTAGTTCACAGAAAATACTATTTATTTTTCTTAAAATTTCTAAAAAATCTATTTTGATTTCAAATTGTCAGCTTGTGTGTTTTGCACTGAATATTTGCAGTTAGAAAAATAGTAATCGCTACAAAACATCTTGCTGTGGTAAAAGTGCAAGCTCGAAGGTGCTTTTTTGTTCTTCATTAAACCACTATATCTCATAATGGAGTGAAAAAATCTTAGATGAAGAAAAAAATCAAGCCATTTTATTTATTATTTCAGGTAACCCTTTATTTATCTATTTATTCTTTGATGTCTCATAATATGAATGTGGGGTTTATATTTAGTGGAGAAAAAAAAGGAACAGTTAAGTAAATAAGCAGAAGGTTTTTGTTGGGTCTCTCCAAATCTCATCTACTGCTTTAACTCTTAAAAGTATTGAAAAAGCACAAAACACTCCAAGTGCCTGGAAAAGTTCTTAGGTTTAGTAAAATATTTGTAAAATCCTCTGGGTATCAGTGGATGCAGAATTTCTCTCCAACTACTAATGGATTAAGCCACTAAGAAATTTGATGTGAAATATGTCAAAGACAACATCCCAAATTCTGTCTCGATGGGTTTTGGGGGGCTGCTGACTCTCTACGTCCCTCCTGTCACATCCAAGCAAAAGCTGTTTCCTCCAACAATTCCCAAATTATTTTAGAGCTTCCAATCTTTATTGACTTGCCTGGCTCAGCTCATCCTGGTGTCAGCTCCTTAATCAGTCTGTAAACACCACATTTAGCCTGGTGGGTTATTAAGTTTTCTAAATATCTCCCTTTTCTAAGGACTCAATTTGTGCAGTGGTGGCACCAGTCCAAAACTCCAGTCGTTCCATGAAGACCACCGTAATGTATAAATTATATAAATTATCTAAACCTCCTGGTGCTGCTCAGCTCCAATCTGGGGCAGTGATATAACAAAACATGTGACTGTCGAGTTATCCAGTTCTCAAATTGCTTCCCCCTCAAAACGTTTCTCCTCCTGAACTAAAGAATGGATGTTCTGGGGAGCAATTCAGCCAAAGTGGCCTAAATTCAGCCTTTTACTATCTGTGGCTGTGCTGATGCCAGGAGCTAAAGCATTCATTTACATTTCATCTTAAGAGCAGTGAGAATGCTGGGCCAAGCTTTGAGGTGATGAGAGAAAATTGGGTAATCCTACACGTCAGCAAGCGGCTGGAAGAGGAAGTTTTTTGTTGGAACTTGCACACTGAGAAGGCACAATGTCCCTATTTTAACTTCTGCCTTGCTAAGCCTCCTATTAATCACCACTTTTGAACTCCTCTCTCCCAGCCCCTCTGGATTTGGAGGATGGGATTTGTCTGTAGTGGATCCCAGGAATGTGGCTCAGGTGAGGCAGAGCCAGGCTTTAGTCAGGACTCTCTGGTTCCCTTTCACCACCTGCTGTGCAGCCTTGGGTCACGTCTGCATCCCAATTTCCCAACCACTAAACCTGGGGATGATTCACATATCCCATGCAAGTGGTATCAGCTTAATTTGTGTTGTGTGTGGTTCTTCACGAAGTGCATTGAAATATTGAGATGATAATTGAGAATTTTGAAGTGCAAAGTGTCTCACCCAGGTTTCTCCCAATGTTTATTTCTGGAAAAGCTGTTGGAAGTGTTCTGTGTGTGCTTCCCTGTTTACGTTTTGAACTTTACAGCCACGGTGCCCATATTGTGGTTTTAAGACATTGCAACTTAATTAAACTTCCAGAGAGTCCTGGAGCGTGACTGTCTCCAGCTTTCCTGAAATCCCTGCAGAAGCAGGGCTGTGTACACAGAATCTGGGTGGGAGGCGGGTGCTGTGCTCCAGAGCATCACCTGAGAGCACGACCCAGGGTGAGGGGGGTGTAACCCCGGAGATTTGTGGATCTTGGGAAGCTGAGGTCAGGCAAGAAGTGCAGGAGTCTCTCACCTGCAGGAGTGTTTGTGGAAGTGTTCAAGTGCAGCAGCAGCCCTCGTTTTGACAGCCAGGATTTCATGTCTCCCTTGTGCTGCTGATTCCCTGCCCTCCTCTCATTCCAGCAGACCCCTCTGCCCAGGCCTCCCCACCCGGAGCACCGCGGGGTCGGGGGTTTTTTCCCCAGCTGCGGGGTCAGGTTTTTTTCCCTGTTTTAATAAGCCTGGTGTTTGTCAGTTACCAAATGGCAAAGGAATGCTGTGTGTAGCAACTGCGATGGATCTGATCCAAAGGCAGGGAGCGTGGCCCGTTCCTTTTTCCGGCGTTGTCGTAGGGAAATGGGTGTCTCCAAGAGACGCCCAGCGGCAGAGCCCTCGCTCCGAGCGGGCTGGGGGTTCTGATTTGAACACTTGCTCCTGGAAAACAGAGCTTTGTCACTCCTGGCAACTGGCTGTACGAAAACACTGATAACAATAAAGGGCTCCCTGCCCAGTCCAGGCTTGCTCTGGCTTTCTGGGAATCTTCCAGGGTAGAGGAGATGCTGCCCCTCTGCTTTAACCCCCAGTGCATAGGGCATTTCTGCTCCCAAATTCTGTACCCCCACGTACCTAAAGCCTTGCAGGGCTGTGGCAGATCCTGGTCCAATCACAGAATTTTGAGTTTTGAAACTCCTTTCTTTCCTGTATCAGCAGAACAAAGTGCTCTTCACCTTCCCAGAGTGGCTGAAGGGATGGGAACTGCTCACACTCTCAGAGGAAGCTTGGGAAGTAGGAAAAATTATCTCAAGTTCATGTCAGGCAACAAGAGGGAAGAATTTTGCCGTGACATCTGTAAAGCACTTTTCATACTTAACTTTCCAAGAAGCTTTTATGGTTAAAAGTTTTGGACTGAAAGCTGCAAAGCTCTTCTGACCTAATGAGGAACCAATTTTTCTGGAACCTGGATTGTCAGGCTGGTGGGAGAATTCTCTGTTTTCATGGGTCTGAAGTCCTTGAAATAGAAGACGAGATTGCTCCCAAGGGGGAGTTGCAGAGTTTGACACCACGTAAGGGCCCTGACACAAAATCCCCTCCGGGGTGTCGTGCAGGAGGCACCCACCTGGCTTCTCGTTTTGTCCTTCGGGATCTCTTGTTGCTGTGGAGATTTGCTGATCCTGATGGATTCAAGGCAGTATTCTCCACTTGTTTCAGAGTTAAGCTCAATGCCTACAGGAGAGGGAGATTAATCCCCACTGAGAGGTTAAATATAGTGATGTAACATCTAAGAAGCAGGGGAAGAGAAAAGCCCCAGTGAGGGGCCATATAACCTGCTTAAGGTGTGACCTGTGCATTTGAGGGTCACCTCTCTCCTCTGGATATTACAATTTGAGGCTCCAGATTTAAAGCTTCCACTAAATATTAAATATTTGTTTTGAGCTTTAGGTACAAAGCTCTTGGTTTATAATCATATATTGCAAATATATAAAAGCTTTATATTTTTTTCCTTCCCATATAGATACTTAGGCCAGGCAATATGCTTTTGACAGTTTCTGTCTTATATTTTTCATAGAACAGAATCACAGAATGGTTTGGGTTGGAAGGGACCTTAAAAATCATCTCGTTCCAACCCCCTGCCATGGGCAGGGACCCCATTTTTGGTGCTACTGAAAGGAATTAATACACAGAACTTGCTTAGGACCTCAAGAAACATTGGAAGGGACCACATGTACAGAAATTATTCTGTAAATTAATGCCACTTCCTAACTTATCCTTAGATAAATGATCTTTCTGTCACTTCTGATTGCTTTCCTTTCCCAAGTTCTGCAAATAAAAAATACCTTTCTGTAGGAGATCCAAGTAGAAATCCTTCTTAAGGCAGGAGCTTTATATGTCCAGGAATTTATAGGCACCTTTTCCCCGGTGTGCAGCTCTGAATCGGTGCCTGGCTGTTATTTAAGAGGGCATATTATTCACTGTTCTCCAATATTTGGGAAAGCAGGACATGCTGCTCATTTGAAAATCATACCAGCTCCTTTATCACTGCCAGTCACAGTCAGCAACGCTGCATTCCCAGCTTGACACGAAGGAGGAGGTTTGCCCTGAATAAATAGAGGAGATAAATGGTCTTTCTGTTCCTCAGAGGAATTTGGGCCACTTCTCAAAAGTTGGTGCCAGGAGTACAGTAGCAGAGTGGCATGGTTAAAGTTAATTGCCCTCAGATTTTAGTTAAAAGTCTAACTAGCTTGTCAGCTTTGAATTTATATTTTCACAGTTCACTAGGGAGTGATAATAGGGAGGCTTTGATGTAGCTGCCTGGTTTTTGCTTTGTATGAAATGCTCCCAAGTTTGGTAAATAAACTTTTATTGAGAGGGGGGCACGATTGACAGCTTAGAGCCAGCCAGGAGAATCACAGATATCCCCTCAGCCAGGGGCAGAGGGGCAGCAGGACATTGGGGCTGCGTGGCTGGGATGATAAAGGAGGTTTTCATGGAGGGCCTGTGCTGAGCTCTCGAAGAAACAGCTCATCAGAGATTTGTTAATTAGGTGTCACCGGAGACTTGCTGAAACAGTGAAGCTGCGATGCACAAAGCACTGCCTTATTAACTCTTTAATAGCCCTGGAATACACTTGCTAGTTCCCTCCACCAGGGAAACTGAGGAATGCTGGATTAATTCCCTGGGGCTGCCCAAGGCTGTCCTAAACAGCGTTTGAGAGAATAGAGATGTGAGACTGATTCAGAGCTTGTAACAGGAGACTGTGGCTTCTAAACCAAGAAAAACCTCGCTAAATTAATTGTTTAGAAAGACGGTCGTTCTGGCTTTAACTGGAACCAAAGTATCTTTTCCATTTTTAATTTTTTTTTTTAAATTTACAGTGACTCTTACTGTATAATGTACTCCTACCCTGGAGCCAGCTGGAGGGACCCGAGCTGTTCAGTCGTCTTTCGAGTCCAGAAGCAAAAAGACACATTTGAAAGCATTTAGAAGATTAGCTAATATTTTCTAATATTATTATCTTATTCAGTATTACCTAATAATGGCACTCAGAGGGTGGGGAGGCCCTGGCACAGGGTGCCCAGAGAAGCTGTGGCTGCCCCTGGATCCCTGGAAGTGTCCAAGGCCAGGTTGGACGGGGCTTGGAGTAACCTGGAATAGTGGAAGGTGTCCCTGCCCATGGCAGGGGGTTGGAACTGGATAATTTTTAAAGTCCCTTCCCCCCCAAACCATTCTGGGATCCTGTTATTGGTTAACTTTCTATTCACACCATTATTAGGGTTGATACCTTCCAGGCAGCTGTTTTCTGGATCAAATCCCACATCAAATCCCAGAAACTGGAGTGCTCCCCCTAATTCTCCCTAAAACCATTCTTGAACACTTTTAAAGCATTTTAATACAATTTCAATCTTTTCTCCTTAAATGAGAAGGAATAACTTATCTCCTGTTTCACCTGGTGATGTGAAAAGAAGCCACTGAGCTGTTTGAAGGTGCCAGTGGTTTTCTTGGCTCTGCAGCCAGGGTGGATGAATTCCATTGCCAGGATCTTACTGCTGTGCAGACCTTGCCTCAGTGGGCTGCTGTTTTTTGGAATCTGTTCTTGAGCTGGAATCTGTTCTTGAGCTGCTCTCTGCACTGCAGGTGGGTCTGCAGAGCGAGCCGGCTGCGTTCGGGCACGGAGATAAACTTGTGCCTTTGTGCCTGAGCTTACACAAGCTCAGATCACCTGCTGGCCACCAGGAATGTGGTCTAATCTTGTTCTGGCTGACCCCCAGTGAAAATGGGAACTTGCATTGCCAAAACTATTGGAGCATCCAGTGGCTCCAAGGAGTCCAACAGGCTGCAGACAGGTTTGAGCCGTCTGAGTGGGAAGGGACTTTCTGTTTTGCAAGCCCTGCAATATTGATTTCAGCACCTTGTGGCTGGGGCAGAGGTAATGTCAGCTCCTGGAGGAATAGCTGTGGCTCTGTCTGAAGGAAAAGTTGGGATTTGTCCACGCTGAAACCATAAGAGTAAAAATGTTACTGCCTTCAGAAAATTCTTAAAGGAGCATTTGGCGAAAAGAATCTGTTTGTAAGGCAAACAGTGAAATATTTATCTGTAAAAAGCCATTGTTGCTTTAACATAAAATCATGGAATCACAGCGAGGTTTGGGTTGGAAGGGACCTTAAAGCTCATCCCATTCTACCCCTTGCCATGGGCAGGGACACCTTCCACTATCCCGGGTTGCTCCAAGCTCTGTCCAACCTGGCCTTGGACACTTCCAGGGATCCAGGGGCAGCCACAGCTTCTGTGAGTGACCTGTGCCAGGGCCTCACCACCCTCACAGGGAAGAATTTCTTCCCAGTATTTAATCTAAACCTGATATCTAATCTAAACCATGACATATAAAGGGTGGCTTTCTAAGTTTCAATGCAAGCTGAAATAATGTGTTGATATTTAACATTTTAGCTTCTCTGTATTTGAATTTCTCTTCCCCTCTGTTTATTTGTTTGACACAATCGAATGTTCCAATGTAAATTTCCTCCAATTAATTTTTAGTGAAGTGCCTGAGTTTTGGTTGAACTCAAAATTCTGAATTGTTTCACAGTTTCTGCCTGGTGTCATAAGCTCTGTATTTGAAAATTACTTGTTTGAGGGAGAGGATGTTGCTCTTGGGTTTTCATGGAAAATTTTTGAAAGACATGTGTCTTTAAAAAGTTTATGCCTTTGGGCTGTCTTGAAAAACCTTGAATAAATACAGTCCTGGAGTCCTGGGATGGTTTAGGTTTGAAGGGACCTTAAAGCTCCTCTAGTTCCAACCCCTGCCATGGACAGGGACCCCTTCCACTACCCCAGGTTGCTCCAAGCCCCGTCCAACCTGGCCTTGAACACCAATGAATAAAATCTATCAAAATTTTGGGGGATTTTCCCTTCATAAGACACATGAGGATGTCATACAAGGAATGTTTAAGCTGCCATGAGAATTTCAGTGCTTGTACTTCCATCAGGCTGGAATTGCATGTTCTCCCAGAGGGATTTTGGGCTGGCTGTGCTAGAGTTGGTTGACCCATGTCTCCTAGAGGCCTTTATACAATGCCCTTCTTGTACAGTCAGGAGTTGAAGGTTTATTTCATCCTTTTTCTGCTCTCTGTAGTGTCACTTCTCCACATATTGTACTGAACCTCATTCAAATACCAATTTGTGTCAGAAAAAGAACAAACAAACAAACAAAAAAAACCCCTAAAAATGCTGAATCTGAGCTTGATCGTGTAACTCGACTCGCTGCAGCCCTACAATGAGATTATTTAGACAATCATAATTGTTAATTACATAATTACGTACTGTTCATTTCTCTGGAAATGGCACTCACATCATGAACAGCTATTCAGTACGCTGGGTTTTTTTTCATTTAGGGTGTGCCCTTGGTCTTTATTTACTACATGCAATTCAAATGCTGCTCAGAAGACAGGATTGGGAATATTCTTGCTGGGAATTTGGGAATATTCTTTCTGTGTTGTTTGCTGTAGTTGTATCTACATCCTTTCTTTTCAGTCTTCCCTCTCTGGTCTGGGGACGGTATCAGGTACTTGTAGAGGGCAGTTTGTTAGATCCTGAAGAACAAATCAAAATCTGGAATTTGGGTGCAGCTGCCCCACAAGGCAGTATCGGTATTTACGGATTTTAGGTTTGCAGGTTGAGATGGCTGAGACCTCAGCTCTTTTTGTTTTCACATTGCTTCAAATGGTCGAGTTTGAGCCCAAATTCACACATCTGGAGCTGAAAGATTTTGTGTTTTCACTACCAGTCTCTGGTGGGATAACTGAAGTACTAAAGAAAAGAGTTTCTGCTGTCAGCCCTGCTGCTTTGCTGTTCATTTGTCATACACGGGAATGCTTTTCTCATCCTTCCATATATTCCTGGATTAAAGGAATGAGCATTATTTCAGGTGATATTATTCATGACAGCACAGTGGGAAGTTATTGTTTTATCAGAGAGGCAAATTATGCCTCAGGGAAATATGCTGGTCCCACCACCTTCCATTTAGATTTGGAATTTTTTTCCCTATTGGATTCCATTTTTTTTGATGTATTGACACTTCTGCCTTTTCTGGGAGGGGTTACAGTTTCTTAGATAAGTAGAGTCAGCTGGCTCACAAGGGAAGGGCTATAAATACCTGGCTGGGAACTCAGCCTCTGGAGCTGCTCTATTAATCTGTGCCATCCATCAGGGGTGCTGCTGATGGATGTCACCTTGTGAACAATGCAGGTGGGAAAACGGAGCATGAGAGCTTTGCAGACAGTGTTTCCTGTAAAAATACCAGGTGATACTTTTAGAGGCCTTTGGCTACCTTAGGGTAAGTGGTGCCCTTGTGTATGATGCACCCAGGCCTGGTGCTTGTGTGTGTGCCTGGAAGTGCTTGTGAGCCCAAATTCACAGCTTCTGCCTGGCTGGCACGGTTTGTTGATCAGATCCAATTGATGGCACTCGTTGGGAATTCCCTGTGAACACTTCCAAGCGCTCCACGCACAGGTTTTGTTTGCAGCCATGTGATTCCTGGTGTGTTCCGTGCTGTTGTGTGGCCTGAAGGCGTCTGGAGTCTGCAGAGTGCCTCGTTTGGGATGGATAAAGGTGCACAGGTACGAGAGGGATTCTGCCCCTCTCAGGTGAGACCCCACCTGCAGAGCTGCCTCCAGCCCTGGGGCCCAGCACAGGAAGGACCTGGAGCTGCTGGAGCAAATCCAGAGGAGGCACCAGGATGAGCAGAGGGATGGAGCAGCTGTGCTGTGGGAAAGGCTGAGGGAATTGGAATAGTTCAGCCTGGAGAAGAGAAGGCTTCAGGGTCACCTGATTGCCTCTTCCAGTACCTGAAGGGAGGGTACAGGAAAGATGGAGAGAGACTTTTGACAAGGGCCTGGAGGGACAGGACACAGGGAATGGCTTCCCACTGCCAGAGGGCAGGGATAGATGGGATATTGGGAAGGAATTGTTGGCTGTGAGGGTGGGGAGGCCCTGGCACAGGGTGCCCAGAGAAGCTGTGGCTGCCCCTGGATCCCTGGAAGTGTCCAAGGCCAGGTTGGACAGGGCTTGAGCAACGTGGAGTAGTGGAAGGTGTCCATGCCCATGGCAGGAGGGAACTGAATGGTTTTCAAGGTCCCTTCCAACCCAAACCATTCTGGGATTTGAAAGGCAGGACTGGTTGGGAAGGCAGCACTTTGCTTGATGCACTTGGGTTAGAGAGAGAGAAGTGTCTCTGTGTGTTTGCTCAGTGGTCTCTTCACACTCCAGTTGCCACGGCTTCAACCCAAACCTTTTTCCAGTTTCCCACCTTCCCCACAAGTCGAGTGTTCCAGTAGTTCCTCAAGTTTCCATTTAATCTAAAACATGTCACAGTGGCAATGTAGTGATCATACAGAGTTTAGACCTCGCTGAAATACCTCAAAACATCCATTTTTGTGCATGCACAAACCATTTACTTGTTATTAGTGTGGAGTATTTGAAGAGTAGCAGCAGGAGGAGTATCTATGGGTCAGGTGAAAATTTCTTGTGCCAGGGTGTAAAAGCATCAATGATTTGTCATATTATGAGATGCTTCTCTGCTGTGCCACACTCCTGTGCCATGCCTTGTCCTTCTTCCCCATTCTCCAGCCTGAGCTCTGCTTTTGGGGCGAATCAGGGCAGAAAAGGACAGCTTTGTGTTTCTTGGAGAGCCCTTAAATTTACTCCTGGAGAGGCAGGAGCTGCCCAGGTTTTCTCCTCTTCAGATACATGTTATCACACATGAACTTATCTTGATTAATTCTGCACCAGATAGGGGAGCAGTTCCCTGGAGTTCTCCTGAAAATGAGAGGGACCTGCTATCTCCCCATCATCCTCCCTCGGCGTCAGAGTGTCTGTCTCTGGCATGACTGGGAGCCAAGGGAAATTGCTTGACATCACTTCAATTTCTGAATCTCTCGGCAGCGGGAGCTTGGCACTGGGAAGGTGAATTCCAAAGCCAGATTTATCCATTGGATGGTGCAGATCCTGTTCACACACTTCTTTTGCTGCTTGTACTAAATCCTCCAAGAAGGCTTCCCCAGGTGAAGTTGCAGCAGCTTGAAAAGTTCAGGATTTTCTTCTTTTTTCCCTTTTTCCTTCTCTCTTTTTTTTTTTTTTTGCCAGAGATGGGCAGATGCCACCCTCCCATCTAAACACTCCTTATTTCTGAGCATCAGATAATGATTCTGGTCACTGTAAGATCCAGATGTTTTTCCCAGTCTGAGGTAAATCCTCTTCTGAGTAATACAAGCAAATTAATCAACTTTGGATGGGAAGTCACATATCCAAGCCATGATTTTGGCATCGTATCCAGGTAATAGGTCTGCGTGTCTCCAAGACAGAATTTATAAAACTATGTCACTTTTGACTCATTTTAGTTGATGGAAACCCCATTTTTAAAAAAAAAATAAAATTCAAATAGCCTAGTTTCTGCTGGGGAAACTTTCTTCTGAATTGAGTGTGAAATGCCTTTTTTTTTTTTATTCAGAAAATCTATTTCAGATGTGTTTCAGACTTTTGCTTTGATCAACAAACAAGTTGCCAATCAGCCTATTGAAATTTGCTTTTCCAAAGGAGGACAAAAAAAAAAAACGTTTTAGGAAGTTCATTCCGAGTTTTGTTTCTTCAGACACCACCTCAAAGCCACTTTGCCAAACAGATTCTCCCTGAAATGGCTGGTGTCCGTCTTTTTGTCTTTTTTTTTTTTGTTTCTTTTTGGCTTTTCATTTTTGTTGTTCTTTGACAAGATTATCTCAGCAGTGTCAGAAAGGACCTGACTTACCCCAAACAGCAGCAGTTAACGAAATCCAGCCTCTGATCCCGGTTTTCCTCCCGAGACTCGGCTGAGTTTATTTTGCCATTCTTGAGAGGTGGTTGCTTTTCCAGTCAGCTCTGCCTTTGATATCCCAGCTAAGTAAAGCTGCTAAATTTGTCCTGGCTGTGTTTTCTTTCTGAGCATTTTCTGGACAAGTGTTTCAACTCTTCCTTTCCTGTCCTGTCTGATATCCAAGGATAAACACACCCAGACACACACACACACACACACACACATGCTGGTTTATCCAGAATGCTGCTTTCATGTGATTAGAGTCTTAAGATACTTCTTTCATTCCAGTCTGAAGGAATATTTGACATTTTTGATGCCATCACCATAATTCCTGCTTTGCCCAAGGAGCATTTCATCCTCATTTCCTTATTTTTGTATCATTGCGGGAGGTTTGAGGGAGGAAATTTTTCTTTATTGTGGTAGAACTTTAAGAGAAATGGCAGAATGAACTTGGAGAAGTGCTGAGAGCTCATGATTTGCCTTTTGAATTCTTTACTCGGTAGCAGTAGGAGTAACATCATCAGTTTCAGTATTCCATGTATGCAGAGAAGCGTTTTTTTCATTTCATGAGGATCCTAAGTCAGGTTTAAGGGTAAAAACGCATCAGCAACACAATTATTTAAAGAGCACGATTTTAGAAGCTTCTTTTAAGGAGGAGGAGGAGGAGGAACAGGAACTTCTAAGAGGGAAGTTCTGCTTTGCCTAAAAAGCCAATACATGGATTATTTCTGCATTTGCCTCTGTTTATTTTGGGTCTCCAGATGTTCTTCTGTATATATACACAGTAATGTCTTTCAATCACCTGGAAAGTTAATAAATTTTGGAATCTTTTGTGCTTTTCAAAATGAAATTGGACTGCTCTTTTAAACTTCACCCCAAACACCTTGTTCGAGAAGAAATTGGTAGCAGGAGTTAAGTCTAGAATTTGGGAATCTTGAAGTGTTCAAGCACTTTCTGTGCCCTGGCACATCCATAAAGTTGTCCCCCCATTTTGTGGCACCCCGTGACCTCTGTGATGTGGATTTAGCAGCTGCTGCAATTCTATGAGGGGTATTTTCTAAAATTGTTTGAGTTTACAAATTGACCGTGCAGCCATAATTTTAATAATGATATTGAGGGCTGAGGAGGAGCGCAGGAGCAATTCTTGAGGTTTCCAAAACAGCCATTTCCAATTAGATGTGGGTATTTGCCAGATGATTTTTGTTTTTCTCTACACTGGTAGGTCCAAGTGGGGCTTTGTGGAGAGCTGGACCCTTGGTTTCCATCTGGAAGGTTTATTCATCACCTCTATGTTCAAGTCTTACTTGAAGGTGCCTCCTAAAATGACGTTGAGTCCATCTCGCTTGTGGCTGACAATGTTTTAACAAGAAGCAACTCCAGTTTTATAGAGGGTGGAGACTGGAGCACCCATAAATTAAATCCTATGTGGGCAGGAGACGGAAAGATGGGAGATAACCCGAAATCCTTGGAGGCTCTGTCTGGCCTGTCCTCTGCGCACTAAGAAAATGAAGTGGCAGGACTGAAGGAACATAAAGAGAAGGAGGGAGCAGCAGAGAGAGAAGGAAAAACAAAATAAAAATATGAAATGAAAATACTAATGTATAGAATGGGGTTTGGAGCAAAAGAAACCATGAAATAAAAATATTAATTTACAGAATGAGGCTTGGAGCAACCTGGTCTAGTGGAACGTGTCCCCTGCCCAAGGCAGGAGTGTGGAGCAGGTTGATCTTTAAGGTCTCTTCCAACCCAAACCATTTTGTGATTCCATGATCATTTCCACATGCAGGGAATGTCATTTTGCCAGCTAATTGGTTTTATTTGCAAGGGGAAAAATTCTCATGTAGTAAAGATTCTTTAAGTAGTGAAATAACATTGAAACCCCAAGTCATCCTGGGTGTGTCAGAGTAGATCAGTTTGCACTGAGGATACAGAAGATTTTAAGTAATTTTCAGTACTCCTAAAAATCTTACCACAATTTTTTTTCCCAAAACTTCAACCTTTTGAATTACAGTTATGAGAAATACTTGTCTCTCTCATTTTTTTTTCCCCTCCTCCTTTTGCTGAAGTTTAATTTTTACTGCCAGTCTTGGTGCTGTCTGTTCTGGAGAGTAGCAGGAAAAGCTGATAAGGGCATAGGACAGAAATCTTTGTACTTATCTCCGTGCAACACATGGAGCTGAGAGTGCATCCTTTTCCTGTCCTAGGACAGGAGACGTAAACTGACCATCTCCTGACAGCAGGGACTTCAAACAGAGCCTCCAGCATCCAGAGGGTAGGAATCTTCTCTCAACTTCAGAGGCCAGCTAGGTGAAAGTGGGTCACTGGCTGTTTAGAAAGCTGGGTTTGTGCCAGAAAGAATAAAAAAAAAAAAAAAAACCACCACATTTCTGATAACTGCTGGGTCAATAGCCATCTCTGTAGATATTGTAGTGTTTCGTGGTGATTTTTTTTTCCCCAAAGGGCAGAAGTTCAGCCTGACTCCTGATTGTTTGTTTAGACTTTTACCAGAAGGTGAACTAAGTTTAAAACTAGGGGGGGAAAAAATGTGTTTTCCAAGAGAGTTTTATAAAAATCAGAATTTTACTGTCAGATTCGGAACAAAGGTCAGCCAAAAATTGTCCTCACAGAAGGAGTTATTCAGACAGTGTTGCCACAGATGAACATCAGAGGTTTTCTTGTATGTATTGTCTTTATGTGACCTAAAAGTGAAGGGTCTAAGGCAAAGGGAATGGGAATTGGAGCATAGAGAACCTTCCACCAGGAATGCCTGAGCCTCGGTGTGCCTGGAGCTGTGCCAAGGTCTGGGCTGTGACTCGGGGTTGGGAACCAATTCTTGGAAAACTGTAAACACGGTTAGGAATTGGTTAGAGCAGCTCGTTTGTTACACCTAATAATAGTTAGGGTTCATTCCTAATTTTCACCATTAAGAGGAGGCACAAAAAGTCCCAGCTCTTCTGGCTCCATGTGAAAATCCACCTCGGTGGCCAAAGCCCAGGGAGAGAAATCCAGGAAAAAAACCAGGAGTCCCCACATCAAATATTGATGCTGAACAGTTTGGGACAAACTGCTTCAGTGCTTCCCGGACCTTGGTGTCCCTGGTGTAGGACAGCCCAGGAACTCCACGGCAATGCCAAGTTCAACACAGAAGATCACAATGGGAAAGAGGCTTTGGAAGTGTTTTTCTTCTAATTAAGTGCCTGCCTGGCAGCCTGACCCTTTCCAGAGTGGCTTTGCTCTGGAGTCCCCCTTCAGGGAAGCGCAGCGCCAGATCTTCATTTTCCCAGAAATCCTGGGAAAACTCCGCAGGTTTCTCAGCTCTGACAGCAGCTCAGCGTGCTGCCGCATCAGCTGAAGGTGCAGCCTCATCCTCGGAACATTTATTTATTGCTCTGACAGTGGCAGGCCTTGCTGAGGCAAGTCTCCTCATCTGCTTCGTACGCTCACTTGGAGACCTCACCGAGGCTGAAGAAACAGCAATGATCTCATCCTTTCCCTTTGTTTCAGGATGCACAACAGTTCCTCCAGAATGATTGATTTGTTTTATTTTTTTTTAACAGTCACTCCTAGTAAATGTGAGGGCTGGAGGAATTAGGAGCATTAGATCTCAAAGGTTTTCAGCTCTAGGCTGGGATTTGAGGTTTACTACAGTCCTTAATCTCAGTTTGTGGTCACATAACTTTGATAAAGGCTGGCTTTGAGTGGAAACCAGCAAACTTTTATCTCTTCCCTCCTTCCAATCTGATATTCCTGTCCCAGCAAACCTCAAATAACTTCCCAAATGCAGCTCAGGCAGTGCAGAGCAGCTCTAGGACCCTTCAGCAGCGGGATGAATGGGATCCCTGGAGTCGTATGATTAATCCCATTACAATCCCAATTTCCTAGTTCTCTTCCAGTCCCTGTGAATCAGATGCAAATTGTACCCTGTGGAGTTGGCTAATCTGTCATCCATAGCAGGCTCCCAGCTGCCTATCCAGGCCTTTTGGTGTTGCCAAAATCATCTTGAAACCTTTACATCGTTGTTCTTCTGTGACTTTCACCTCTCCAGGATTCATGGTATTGTCAGCTCTGCTTGAAAGGGAAAGCACAACTGCTGGGAAATGTTGTAAAAGCTTTTCCTAAAGTGCTGTGAATCTGAGGCCGGGTTAAATTTGCTGAGATTAAGGGTTTTCTGCAGCCTTCAAACTAGTAATGGACTAAAGTCCTAAATTTTGGATTCAAAAATCCAAATATAGGGATGCTGAGTTTTCTGGGAAGCAAAGGAGCTGGAGCTGGGAGTTCAGCTCCCAGCTTACACCCACATCCCCTTTTCTCCAAAGCAGGAAAACTGGGAACTGGTCTGAGTACAGGGTGTGAAGATCCCAGTCTGGGAGGGAACATTCTTGTACAAAGCTCACCCTTCCCCTGGACTTGGCAAAATGAGCTCAGCTTCCTCCCTCTGAATCACTTCTACCTTCTGCACTAGCACAGAGTTGCCTGGTTAGGTGGTGAACTGGGGTAGAAGATGCAGAGGCAAAAATTTAGGTGGTAATTAGAGTTGTGGATGGTTTGGGTTGGAGGGGACCTTAAAGATTATTTACTTCCAACCCCCTGCCATGGGCAGGGACACCTTCCACTATCCCAGGTTGCTCCAAGCCCCATCCAGTAACTCTTGTGTAAGGAACTTGCCATTTGCTGTCGAGCCTGAAGAAAAATTCAAGTAGCTGTTGATTCTGCAAAAATTTCTGTCCTCTCAGAAGGACCCTGACCTGCAACTGGAAATTTGTCCCCAGTCTTCCACATCACTCGGCCACTGCCCGAAAGGCCACGTTAACCCAGTAACTCCTGTTGGATATTGCAGAGGCTGTCACTCATCTCTGGGGCTGCCCAGCAGCGTGGTAGGAGCCGTTGTTACGTGAGTCCCATCAGCTTTTCCGTGCCCCAGGACATTTGGGAAGCGAATCCCACCGCCTGCCAGGGATTTCAGGGCTGTCGGTAAATTCCTCAGTTCCCTGAGAAGCACTGCCATGGAAGGTGGCCTTTTATTCCTGTTTGTGCTGGCTTGTCTGCCCCAGTGTCAATAGCAGCATCAGACTGGGCAAAATGAAACCTGTCAGTAGCTGCCTCCCGATGTTAACATTGGCAGCAGCTCCTCGGAACTGTTGCAGGGAAGTAGCTCCGGTGGCCAAATTCTTTCAGAATTCAGATATTACCTGTTTGAATGGTTAACTCCTTCAGGAGAGCTCTCAGCCTGTTTCCAAGCTGCTGTCCAGGTTTCTTTAAGTAGGTGGTAGTTTAGGAGAGGACCTAGGAGCTCATGAAATCACCTTTTCTCCGAGAGGGATCAGCTCTGCTCGCATTGAGTCTTGACAAACGTGTTCAAAAATCCCACTATAACTGGGTGCTCTTTTACATCAACTCCACAGGCTCTGCACGGGCTGTTGTGTGCCTGACTAAACATGGAAAGGCTTCTCCAGCTCTTTAAAAAATGCATCTCTGTTGCTTCTGTTTGCAGTCATTATTTCTTTACCACAGGGAGCAGAACCCAGCGGTGAGACCATCCTTCTCTCCCAACCTTTGCGATTCACGTTGCTCTAGGAATCATAAACCCCAAATCGTGCATTCCTGCCTGGATCCCTGGTTAAGGCTTTAATAGCTACTGGCACTCCAGGCAGAGATGAGGCTGGCAGATTTTCAGGTTCTCTCAATCATCAAGGCTAAATTACCATTTTTCTCCTCACAGCGAGTATAACCTGACCAGCCCTCAGTGTGAATCATGGCAGGCTCAGACTCTGAATCCGTAGTCTGGCATCTTAACCATTACTGTGACCCTGAACCAGCAGATTGTTGCTGTTCCTGACCTTTCCTCTGAACATATATTAGGGAGTTAAAGTGGAAAAGACATTTAATATTGTTTAGAAAGTGTGTGTGGGAAGGGGGGAGAAGATGGGTAGGGCAGGTTGAAAGATGAAGGTGCTGGAGCCCCAGGAGCAGCTGAGGGAGCTGGGAAAGGGGCTCAGCCTGGAGAAAAGGAGGCTCAGGGGGGACCTTGTGGCTCTGCACAACTCCCTGACAGGAGGGGACAGCCGGGGGGGAGAATCAGGCTCTGCTCCCAGGGAACAGGGACGGGATCAGAGGAAATGGATCCTCCACAGAAGTAAATTCCCTCCCAAACTCTGCTTGGAAGTGAATGAGCTGTTTCTCTCCCCCTTTGAATTTCTGGAGGCAGTGTCAGGAACCCTTCCCATTCCAGCCATATGGGCAAGGCTGAACCAGGTCTGCCTCCTTCCACCCTTCCAGCCGTTTTTTTATTTCCCAAATGTGGCCTTTCAGAGGATGTCTAACAGGTACCTTCACTTCCACGTCGGGAGAGCAGTGATGCCTGGCTGTGCTGGGTGGGCTTTGCAACAGTTGAACTGTTATTAATGGAGAACCAGCTTGAATACACACACACGAAACGTGTAACAAGAATTGCCAGAGCAGCATCCCATGGTGAGCTCCGAGCCCAAGAAGAGAGCTAAATCCAAATTTGTGCTTTTTAACTCCTACAGACGTGCGGCAAACGAGGGGAAGACTATTAGGGAATGAAGAATGTGGTCTCTCTCCAGAGAGTTGAATCTGTCCTGGTGACTCCAGGCAGAGCAGGAGATACAAATGGCTCTGTTTCGCTGCTTTGTTTTAATGTTGGTCTGTTTGTAGTCTGCCCAAGGTACTAATTGGTGTTTTACAAGTAGAAATACAAAGGTGTCTGCCCTGAAGAACTCGCTAACAAAAAGCACTGGAGCACCGTGTTAATGACAGTCAAATTTTCTGCCTAATGAACCAATCGCTTTGATGAAATCTCTACCTCCTGGTGAATTCCCTGCTTTGATTTCCCCCTCGACTCCCATCTCCTTTTACACCTCACTTTGTATTCTTTTTCTTTTTCCCCCGTGCTTTAAATTTTGGGGGCGGTTCTCACTCTAATCAACATTTTACAGTGCAGCTCCTGGAGAGAAAGTGAATCACCTCTTTCATTAGGAGCAAACAAGGCTGGGCTGATGTTGCAATTGTAGATATTTCAGCTGAGAAAGTGGAAGCCCCTGGCCTGGCACGGGATTTTAAGAGGGATGGTGGCCTGTCATTAGCTTTTAATCCCTTCAACGTGCTGCGGTCGCCAACAGGTTGAAACACGGATGTCAGTGCCTGCATTTGCAGTGCTCGTACCCAGGATAATAATTGAACAATTCCTCCTCTTCAGTGCCGTGCTGGCTTCTTACCACCTATGACTTAGCATGGATTCTTTCTTTTTTTTCTTCAGGAGGTGTTGATTGCTGCAAAAATAGTCATGTTAATGGCAGCCGTGGGCACCTTGCTCTCACCGCTTCCATTTGGGTGTTGTTGCCCCTTTTCCAGAGGTGATTTCCTCTCTGGAAGAGGCTCTGTGGCTGCTTCTTGTCTGCTTCAGCACAAAATATTGTTCTAAATGGTCTTTAGTGGTCATTTATACTCTTGTTACTGTTTTCCTGTTTCTCATTGAGCCTCACTTCCACCTTAAATCAACACCTCGTTTTAGCACGAGTCGTTCTCATGAAGGAGGTGAGAAATGTCTGAGAAATCAGATTAAGGGTAGTTTGAGTTAATGGTAAATAGTTCTGGCACACTTGATTTTGGGGAGCTTTGGACCAATCAGCATTAGGGGGATTTCTTTTTAACCTCTACCTGTGTGATGTGCTGCTTTCTGAATTGTCCAGCTGCTTTTGGATATTGTGTTTTAGACATGCAGAGTATCAATAACATCATGTAACAGGCTGGATGAACTGCTGAAATAGGTCCTGACTTCCTAATTTTTATACTGTTTGATGCTAGGTTCTATTTTACCCAAGGACATTTCTTTTTATTTATCAACACTGAATTCTTTTGGTTTTATTTCATCTGCCTAAAGGACTGCTTCCTTTTTAGCCTGGTTTCCAGGTCAATTAAAGCATAGATGATTATTTTTTGGTTTCGAACACTACCCTCCTTGGAAGTGTTCGGAAGATGTGGATGTGGCACTTGAGGATGTAGTTTATGGGTGAACACGGTGGTGGTGCTGGGTTGACTTTTCCAACCTTAATGATTCCATGATTCTGTGGTTTTTTTGGTCTGTTCCATCCTTTCTCACTGACTTTAGGCACAATCCACGGGCAGACAGCAGCCTCACAAATATGAAGTTCCTACTCTTTGTGAAAATAAATGGTTGCATGCAAAGGAAAGACAAAGTGTTTTCCCAGCTGGGCTCAACTGTATCATCAGACATCAGAGAATCCACATGGAGGAAAGCTGTTAAAACTCCATAACCACAGGAACAACTTCTATCAGAACCTGTTAGAAACTTTATCAGGTCCAGGGTCATCCAGCCACAGGATCCAAAGCCACAGAAAATCGAGTTGCTTTGCTTAGGGTTACCACAACCATCCTTTTCTAAATGAAAAACGGAGCTCCCACCTCGGAGCAGCCGTGACCTTCACCTGTGCTTGGAATGACTTCTTGGAGAACTCCGCGGCTCCACCCTCCTGCTTTTCTCAGGGCATTAAGTGTGGGGTGATGAAGGGAATAAACCTGAGCTGGCATCGCTGAGTCACCGCAGGGATTTGAGATGGGATGACTTGGTGGTGGAGGGACCACCCAGCTCTGGAGGCAGCAGGAGGGATCAGCAGAGGGCAAACCCAAGGAAGGAACAGGGCAGTGGAGGATTAACTGGAAGGAGGCAAAGCAAAACTAGAAAGCAGATTTAAGGTGGATTTTAGAGTGCAGTTGTGGGTAAGCAACATCTCTTGCAGCTCCTGTGTTCCTGCTAAATGCGGGGTCACTCAGGTCTGCTGGGTAAGGGGACACTCACCATCCCTGGAAGTGTTCAAGGCCAGGTTGGATGGGGTTTGGAGCAACCTGGGATAGTGGAAGGTGTCCCTGTCTGTGGTCTTCAAGGTCCCTTCCAACCCAAATCATTCTGTGATTCTTTATTCCCCTTTTCTCTGCACCTTTTTAATGTTCAGTCTCAAGCAAGAATTTCTCTGCTGTTTGGCATCTGGTGTTTTCTCTGCTTCAGGACACTTAGGATTTCTTGGTGAGCTCTTCTGAGCCTTCCATTATGGATTTGAGACTCCCACCAACAGCACTTCTCTCTCAACAGCTTCCCAAGATGTGGCTGAGGAATGGGAGAGGGACTGGGGACAGCAGCTCTGTGTTGGGCTGATACATCCCTGACAGGAGGGTGCAGCCAGGTGGGGATCAGGCTCTTCTCCCAGGTGACAAGTGACAGGACCAGAGGAAATGGCCTCAAGTTGCACCAGGGGAGGTTTAGATTGGGTATTAGGAAAAATTTCCTCATGGAAAGGATTGTCCAGCCCTGGCACAGCTGCCCAGGGCAGTGCTGGAGTTCCCATTCCTGGAGGGATTTAAAAGCTGTGTGGATGTGGCACTTGGGGACGTGGGTCAGTGCTGGCCTTGGCAGTGCTGGGGAATGGTTGGACTCAGTGATCTCAGAGGGCTTTTCCAACCTCAGTGATTCCATGATTCTCTTTTCCTTTGCTTACCTGCAGACCGCAGAGCATTAGAGATGTTGGGAACAAATTGGTCTTCCCTTTTATCTGACATTTCCTCTTGAGTCTTCATTTTGCTGCTTATTCCTGGAGCAGTTTGCTGCTGAGCTGTGATGAGCATCCCATTCCCACTCCTTTTCCAGAGCTCCTGTGCCAGGAGACGTTCCGGCTTGGAACGTGCGCGCTGCCTGCGGGATCGCCTACCTGGCAATTATTTGTATTGTTTTGTACCCACTCAGAGCTTTACCCTGCAAGTCCCTTGGGGCACAGGTTCTGTGTTTTGTGTGGTTCACTGGGCAACCATAGAACTTTTCACTCCCCTCAGGGCATTACACAAAGTGTTAATAGTAAAATCCTAGGAAATCTATCTGGAATTGCAGGCACAGGGATTTTCTCATTGTCGTTTTTCTGCGTTGCTGCTGAACCTTTATGCAGTTCCATGAAGCTCATAGTTGGTGTAATTAAAGACAAGTGTGTCTTCAAAACTCACCCAGGTCAAAACCAGTGATGCAGTCATCACCAAAACAATAAAAAAAGGGAAAACACCTCTGCTCTGGAGCCAGGCTGGGAGAGCTGGGGGTGTTCACCTGGAGAAGAGAAGGATCCAGGGAGACCTCAGAGCCCCTTCCAGGGCCTAAAGGGGCTCCAGGAGAGCTGCAGAGGGATTTGGACAAGGGCCTGGAGGGACAGGACACAGAGGGAATGGCTTCCCACTGCCAGAGGGCAGGGGTAGATGGGATATTGGGAAGGAATTCCTGGCTGTAAGGGTGGTGAGGCCCTGGCACAGGGTGCCCAGAGAAGCTGTGGCAGCCCCTGGATCCCTGGAAGTGTCCAAGGCCAGGTTGGACGGGGCTTGGAGCAAGCCGGGATAGTGGAAGGTGTCCCTGCCCATGGCAGGGGATGGAATGGATGAGCTTTAAGGTCCCTTCCAACCCAAACCATTCTGTGGTTCCATGAAAAGCAGAGCAGAAGCACAAAGGTCGGCCATGGAAAGCAGCCCAAAGGAAAACAAGTCCAAGGATGGGTTTGAAGGTGGAAAATGAGGCTCTTACTCCCAGGAGAGGAATTCAATGTAAACCCAAGAGCAGGCTGGACAGATACGGATGTGAAACAAAAATAAACCAAATGTTTTCACCTTTAATGCCTGGGAAATCGGGGCGGGATTGTCTGTGAGCAGAAAAGCTGAGATAAGACCCTGTCTGTGAGGCTACAAGGTATCTCAACATCATAGGATCAGAGAATCACAGAAGGGTTTGGGTTGGAAGGGTCCTTAAAGATCATTGAGTCCCAGCCATGCCATGGCTTTTTATCAGTTTTGAAGGACACTTCTTCTCTTGGACAATTAAAATTTTCTTTGCTGTTGGAGCAGGCCTGGAAAATGCCAGTCCTGTACATGCTAATCTGAGCTGTTCTCTCCTCAAATGACCTCAGGTTAAACCAGGTGAGCTGTTCTGCAGGTTGGCAGAGCCAAAGTTGTGCCAGGGATGGCAGATTTCACAAAGTGACCATGAGGAGCCCTTGTCCCAGGTCACAGCAGATGTGCTCTGTCAAGCTGCAGGGCTGGGTGAGACATTCTGGCACTCGTAGGCTCCAGGGATTATCCAGAAATCAGTGCCAGCTGCTCCATTACAGATTTTCCAGCTGCTCTGTGGCCAAAATGGGCTGCTCACTGTCCTGTTCTCAGTAGGGACCAGCTCAGTTGGTGTTCCAAGACAGGATCTGCAATCAGTATTTCAGAGCACAGTCACCGATGCTGACCTCCTCAGGGCTGTGAAATGTGGAGATTTAATCACACGCTTTCTCCCTCTTCTTTCCTGAACATTATTCCTTCTATGTACATTCCAAATGCCATCTTTCTCCATCCCAATAGCCACTCCAAACTGATCATTTATCCTTTTCTTCTCTTTCTTCGTCCTCCTTTATGCTTCCTCGGCTCCCCAGGTCCCCACAAAGTCGGAATTCTGCTTCAGCCTGATTAGAAACCTTTGTCTAATTGTTTTGGCACCTTATTTTTCAGTTTTGAGGGGATACCCAGGACTTGTAACACTTCCTAGGAAGTGTGCAAGAGCCTGCAAGTGTTCTCTTCCAGTAGGAAGCCGCAGGAATTGAAAATGTTTCATTTGCTGCTGAAATAAGAGGGAGTTTTTCAGCTTTCCCTGATAACTGTTATCATTCCCTACTGGCTGCTCTTGTGGGGTGTGTGGATGAAAACTCCAGAATAGAGGTTCTGTCCTTGTCTCCTCCAGCAGTTTTTTCTTCCTAAATGATGTCATTACGTTGGTGTTGCATCTTGCTCATGGTTACACTCATCCTGTCTTTCCTTCCTTCGGTGCTCCTGTTGCCAAAGTTAATTTAGAACCAAATTATGAGCCCTTCACCTCCAACTCGGAGATTTATTGTAGTGTTCTCTGTGTAAATACTCACAACTGGTCGTGTTAATGAGCAGGGGAAAGCAGCAAAGCCTGGAAATCCAAATAAAGTCAGAACATTTTATGTCTTCTTTAAAACACGGCGTTCACCTTTGCTTTGTGCTGCCTTGGAGGAGAATCTGTGCCTCCAGGAACTTGGAAGCTGCAAGTGAGCACGGAACAATGCAAGTCTCTGCAGAAATGGGGCTGTGATAACTTGGCTTTTTTGGCCTACATTTCTCAGTGGTTATTATTTGTTAATTATGTTGTAGAGTGCTCACAAGTGGGCTAATTGCTTCCCCAGAGAGCTTGCAAGGAAGTGATGGACAGAACAAGGGCAGGATGTTACACATCTCAGATAGCGAGAGGGTGAGGTAGGACACGGGCAAGATGGGTAGGGAAACACTTGGAGCAGCATTTTGAAGCTGAGAGGAGAAGAGTTGGGTTGGTTTTTGGAGGGGAGGAAGAGTCCCAGTTGGAATTGATCTGAGGAGCTGATTGTCAGAAGAGTTGTTTAAGGAAGCACCGAAACTAAAGGCAGAAATGAAGAAGAAATGCAAGAATTTGTGAAAAAAAGGCTGCAGGGAGGTTGTACCTGGCTGGGTTGTAGACACTGGGCTGTGCTGTGTGAATCCTTGAAAACAAGGATAACATCCTTACGAACTCTAGGCACACTGCACGAATGGATTCCTTAAAAAATAAACCCTTTTCCTCAGAAAAACTCTTCTTCAGACCCTTAGAGATGGGAGAGAAGAAAAAAAAAATGTGCACACACATCCATATTTCAAATTCAATTCTCATTCTTGCTGTTTGTGTTTCTGCATCTGTCTTTTAGCCTGCACAGGAGGGCCCTGCTGGTATTTTTGGTATTTCTGGTCTGTGCTGCCCCAGATTGTGAAGTTCTGATTCATTTCCCTGTGCTGTGAATCCCCCTTCGCACCTGCTTAGAGGAAAGGAGCCAAGCCTGAGGAAGGCACACTAAAAAGTGACAACAAAGTGACACAAGGTATTTCTCAGGGGCTCCTGGGCCACTGCTGGTGCTGAAAAACAGGAAATGTCTGTCCCCTTGCCCAGAGGTCTGAGCTGGTTTGGATCCGTGGATCTACTCTCCCACAAATCACCCTCGCGGAGCAGAGGAACGGAAGAGGCTCAAGTGTGGATTTTCCTTTTGAGAAGCATTTGCTGAGGGGAAGGGGAAAGGAGCGAAGCTTTGGTTTAATTTAACTTCTTCAGATTCTCCTGGAAGCACTTCATTTGTACACAGATCTGCTTTTCTACATTTATTGTTAGAAAAGAGCCAGAAGAGGAGTTTGACATAGGCAGGTGTTATTTTCAGATTTCAGAGCACGTGTGGTTTCCTCTGCCAGAAGCTGAAGCTGTGATGTTTGGACTGTGCTTGCTCTTGGAATTGCTACCACAACTCCTTTCTCTCCTCTGGGTGCTTCCAATGGTTTTTATTCCACCCTTTCTCTCAGCATCCCAAATCTTCAGACCCCTCATTAATATCTTTGCTTGTATTCACAATCTGGCTGGCCAAGCCCACTTGTTACTGCTTGTGGGCTTCTTCTGTATCTGTGGAGCACAGGAAGAAATCCTGAACTCGGGAATCAATGAGGGTTTGGTCTTCTGAATCCTGAAGAGCAGCTGCCCATTCCACACACATCACAAAGGGATAACAAGAAGTGCCCAGGGAATGAGAGAACATGGGGAGAAGGCTTGGATTGCTTCTGAGCATGGCAGTGCCACGGGACCAGTACCCACAGTACTGGGGACAGGGAGGATTGTCCTGGACTTTTTTAAAGACTTTTTAGACATGTAGAGTCTGGATTCAGGATTAAAAAAACTCAGTCTGCACTGATTTGCATCCTGGGCTCATCCCCATTGTGGGCAGCAGGGGAGGGGGGCATTCTGCCCCTCTGCCCAGCTCAGGTGAGACCCCACCTGCAGAGCTGCCTCCAGATCTGGGATCCAACAGCAGAAGGATGTGGAGCTGCTGGAGAGAGTCCAGAGGAGGCACCAAAGATGCTCCAAGGGCTGGAGCCCCTCTGCTCTGGAGCCAGGCTGGGAGAGCTGGGGGTGTTCACCTGGAGAAGAGAAGGCTCCAGGGAGACCTCAGAGCCCCTTCCAGGGCCTGAAGGGGCTCCAGGAGAGCTGGAGAGGGACTTGGGACAAGGGATGGAGGGACAGGACACAGGGAATGGCTTCCCACTGCCAGAGGGCAGGGATAGATGGGATATTGGGAAGGAATTCCTGGCTGTGAGGGTGGGGAGGCCCTGGCACAGGGTGCCCAGAGAAGCTGTGGCTGTCCCTGGATCCCTGGAAATGTCCAAGGCCAGGCTGGACAGGGCTTGGAGCAATGTGGGACAGTGGAAGGTGTCCCTGTCCATGGCAGGGGTTGGATGATCTTTAATGTCCCTTCCAACCCAAACCGTTCCACATTTTTCTCCTGCCCACTCCTTTGAAATACAATATCTGAGACTCCTGGTGATTTGATTCCTCACAGATCTACCACAGAAGTGCTGCTGGGTCAGTTCTGTGTTCGGTGTCCCAGCCCCAGGTGCAGGTGAGTGGAATTCCAGGGTTATTTCCATCCTGGTTCATCTGGGATACCTCTGTGAAGGATCTCAAGGCACCTTACAAACACTTTATCAAACTCTTATCTCTGCTGTGAGTTTCATGCAGCTGATCAGGCATGTTCTGTGCTTTGATAACCTGTGCCAGAGCTGGGGGGAATAACTTCTCCAGGGTTTCCCACCAGCTGGGAAGAGAACTTGGGAAACGTGACCTTCCCAGTCCTGAGCTCGCTTTGCTGGACTGTACTTCCTTTGTTATTCAAGGTGAGAACAGAACAGTTAGAATTGATTTAGGTGCTTTTTGGGAAGATGAAGTCACTGTGTTTGGATCTGTGCATCGTGCCAATAGAGAGATCCTAGGGGAAATCTCTTCCTTTAGTTTTGTTTCTATCCAGTTTAAGGCACAGATGTAATTTGTAGGGAAATGAGAAGGAAGAGAGGTTGTGCTGGCCTCAGCAGTGGAGCTGGAGTGGAATGAGATGTCACAGGGATATCTAAGTGTCTCTCAAGATATGAAAAGGATTTGCTCTGCCATGTGCTGAGTTTTTTAACTCTTTCCTTATGTGCCTTCAGCACCTCTTGGAAATTATCCCACGGTGTGTATTCCCCCTTAGCCTCAGCTCCTGGATTTTACTCGCTGCCTTTGTTGTGCAAAAACTGAAATAAATGGGTTTTCTTTCCTGAAAAGTGTAAGAACAGTAGGAGGAAGTGTGTGTGTGTGCCCTGTGGGACGTGGTGCCGAGATTCCCAAGCTGCCCTTGGAAATACAGGTGCTGTGGCCTGCCCAGGATCTGCTCAGGACAGCTGGAATGAATCCCCAGGACTATCGTTGCAATCAAGTCCCTGGCCAAAATTTAATCCGCTGCACTTTTGCAACCCTGTTGTTTCCTGTTCCTGCTGGTGTTTGCAGGCTGGAGGCAAAACCTGGCTGAGTGTCACAGCTTTATTGTGCAGCTCCTGTTTCACAGATGGGAACAGGCTGGGCTCCAGCTCTTCCTACACCCCTGCAAATGGATTGTTTGTATCACAAACAAATGGCATTTTGCATACCAAGAGTATTCAGCAAGAGAGGTGGGGGCTTTCTGTTGTGTGAATTACAAGAATGAGTGAAAATTGCTAAAATTGGCCACTTGCTGAGGTACAGGATGAGCTTTTGACGAAAATATAAAATAGAAGGACGAGACAGGTTGGGAGAATTTGGATGTGGTTTTAATAGAAACACATCACCACGGAATTTAAAACTGAAATAAAAAATGGAATCAGCAAATACAATTTAAATGAAAATCAGGCACCTGTAAATTGCTGCAGTGGGGTGCAATGGGTGCTGTTATGTGGTAACAAAACCTCCTCACTAGGATGTGGTGCCACATCCAAGGCCAGGCTGGATGGAGCTTGGAGCAGCCTGGGAAAGTGGGAGGTGTCCCTGCCCTTGACAGGGGGTGGAGTGGGATGGGCTTTAAGGTCCCTTCCTACCCAAACCATTCCATGTTTCTGTGATCAGAATAGGGAATACCGTCCTGAAGGATGGTAAAACCTCTGTCTTTGGAGGTTTCCATGACTCCACTAAAAAAAGTGGAGCTGGTCTAGCACTCACAGTAGTTCTGCTCCAGAGGTCAATGATTCCATTAGTAACCCCCAGATTATTCTAGGCAGAGATTTACTATAATAAAATTCCTTGGCCTTTTGATTGCAAGAGAAACAATCTGCTCTGTCTTTTGTAGTTGCAAGTGTAGCAAAAATGGATCTCCATGATTCCATGGGAGAACACCGTATTTTTTAAAACATTTTTCCTTGTCCCCTTCCCATTAATTACTTCCTAACCTCTCTTCTTGTCCTTGCTGGGTTAGAGGCAGCTGATGGCTCCTGTGGAGTGTAGAAGTTAATATCAACTGCAAGACAGCAGCTGATGTTTCAATATATTCTGGCACAGAATTTATTTTAAGAGAGTCAAACAGGAAAGTGCTTCTCTGTAGTAATTGGAACTTGTCCTTTTAACAAGTGTCATGTCACCCATGTATTGGGCATTCAGGATTTTCATTCCTTTTCCCATCAGTGGATTTATTGCTCTGTTGGCACTCAGGATAAACAGTAGTAAAATTAAACCTTCCTATGGATATGTGATGTGTCCTGGTGATTACACCACCATGGCCAAGACAAACCACAAGTTGCAGGTGACCTGAATTTTTACCGCTTTTGTCCAAGTTGAGCATTCCTGATTCTCATCTCTTTTATTAAACCCTCATTTGTTTTAACAGCCTGCCCATGGAAGTGGTAGAATCATCATCCCAGGAGGGATTTAAAAGCTGTGTGGATGTGGCACTTGGGGACATGGGTTAGTGGTGGCTTTAGCAGTGCTGGGGAATTCTTGGACTCAATGGTCTGAGAGGGCTTTTCCAACCTTAACAATTCTGTGATCAGCAGGAGGTCAAACTGTATCCCTGTCGAGGTTTTTGTAGCATTACAGGACTGAAAGATGCTTTTGGAGTCCAGATCCCACATTTTCCATTCCAAGCAAGGATTAACTGCCCCTAACACTTCCCTGGTAGTTGTCTGAGTTGCTTTCAGTGGCTGAGACCCCCAGTGGTTGTGGAGGCTTCACAAAGATACTGATTTCTCCTGGCAAAGTTTCCTGTGGATAATTTCCATCTGCTGCCTGTCCTTTTCCTCATGAGCACCAGGGAAATTGTCCCCTTTTCCCTTTGCATCAGCCCTCTCTGTTCTCAGCAGCTCTTCACAAGATGCTGTCTGCACTAAACTAATTTTAATCAGGTAAATTAAAAGCATTAGAGCCTCCTGGGTACCTGTTCTGATGCCAGAATTGACTGCAGAACTGTTGGTATGTGGCCTTATTTATGCATGTATTTATTTTAATCCTGCTTAAACTCATCAGGCTACAGGTCTTTGTTCACCCTCTTGCCTGTTTGATCCCAATCCAAACTTTAATGCTCGTGCTTAACTTGAAGTTGTCAACTCCTTAAAGCAAGACTCTGTCGTGGTTGATGTCTGCACAGCTCCAGAGTGACTCTTCAGGAATTATCTGCAGCCATTCCTGGGATGGAAAGATACAGGGATGCCCTCGGCTCTTGCCTGTCAGGTTTTGTGCACTGTACGGGGGTCCTACCAACCTCTCAGTGAGAATCTGAGGCAGCAGAAACAGAACAGGATTATTTTAATCTTGTTACAGCTTCTCAGCAAGAAAGTTGGTGAGAAAGGCAGAACAGAGGTGGCTGCATTTTAAAGCTAAGACTGATCCTGTGTTTTCCATGGAATTCAGGCTCCATGTGCTTCATCCAGCCCACTTTCTGTAATTTAAGTGAGAACCTACTGAAATAGTTCAGCTTTATTCTGCCTTTAGGATCATCCCTTCTGGACTTTGCCTTTTGTGTCGTTTTTGTGAATCAGATTTCATAAAATTGTTGTGGATTACTACCAACAAAGCAGAGGCATGTGAAATTACTGGGCTTAAGTAATAGTAGTTCATATGCAGCAGACTGAGATGGTGTAAGAGATTTTTGTGTTCCCCTCTTTTAAGATTTTAAGTGCTAAAAAAGAAATACTTGCATTCTGAAGAGGAGGGAAGCTTCTCTGCATTAATCCAGGCTGCTTCTGTTGCTCCTGTGCCAGCACCCTTTACTTTGCTGGTTGGTTCTATCTCACTTCTCCTTCCAGATTGCAGGTGCAGTTCTACTTTTTGAATATTAATTATAATAATCCCAGAATGCTTTGGGTTGGAAGGGACCTTAAAGCTCATCTCATTCCCACCTCTGCCATGGGCAGGGACACCTTCCACTAGACCAGGCTGAGTTTCAAACTCATTTCATTTCATGAGGTGTCAAAATCCTTCCCACTCTGGGCTTCTGCTCTTGCCAAACTGTTTTCACTGATGTGAATTCCTTTGATAAGTGACCATAATCCCCTGTTTTTTCCTTTCACTAAATAACTGAAAGGTGCTCTGAGAGTGGGATGCCCTAGAGATGCAATCCTGATCCTGCAGGATTCAGGGGAACCAGGATTTCCCTCTGTAAGTTTAGTGTAGTCCCTTAATGATTTAATCAGCAAGCGAAGAAAGGCAGAGAAAAACAGGGTGGTACATGGAGTGCTTTATGTCCCTCGCATTATTTTCCATACATTTCACTAATTACATAAACAGATGATATTTACAGGGGACTGTAATTGACCTTCATCTCTTCCTGTGCACTTCCCAACCTCTCCTTGAATTTTCCTATTGTTTCCTCTTACTCATTATTCCACATTTAACACCGTGTTTCAAGCAGTCCTTTTCTTTTGCTTGGGACCATCCTACCAATTCCCTACTCCCAATTCCTTTTAACTTCATCTCCTCAGCTCGATTCTGTGGGCAATTTTGGAACTCATGGCGTGGACAAACATCTTCTCCAAAGCCCAATCTTCAGGTTTCCCTCCAGTTACAGCACAATTGCTCTTTCCCTTTTACCTGATCAGCAGTTCTCTGGAGCAGGAATATTTCTTTCTATGTTTTATCTGGTGGAAAGTTGTCTTTCAGAAGCTGCAGCAGCACAATCCACTTTTAGGGATATCTGCCTTATTTTTCTTTGAAATTTTTCTCTGCATTGGGTCAAGCAGGGGAGGAATTGCATAAACTATGGGGGATTAGAGAAAACCCCTGGTCGGAGTTCAGCAGTGTTCCCATGGCTACTGGGACAGGTACACCACGGAAGCAGGAATACCTTGGCATTTAACAGCCCTTCCAGGTGATTTATGGTTTTACATAAGCTTTTCCTAAACCCAGAGGTTTTCTAGGGTTGGCAGCTCTTTGCTTGTCTCCATGCCCTGTTAGTTCCATGCTCAGTGGCCCGTGGTTATTAAAATTCTTATCAATAAAGGAGTTTCTGAGCAAGGTTCTTATTTTCTAAACTCGTACATACCTTTGGAACTCCTCTGCTTAACCAAGGGAACATTTGTTTTTATGCCTAATGTACTTCATGAAAAGAAACGTGTAGAGTTCAAGTAATATTTGCCTTCAATTACAGTAATTAAGTTGTCAGGACTTGAAGCCACCAAAGCAATGAGAAAATCCTTTCCTGGTTGGCCAGGGGGTAACGGGTGTTCTGGGCCCAAGTGTGTTTTACACATCGGGGTGGGGAGGGAAACGGTTCTGGCCGAAAACCTGGGAGTCTGTTTGTCCTTTTGCAATGCAGGGTGTCAAAATCCTGCTCTGGGAGGAAGGAAAACGACCCTGTTTGCTTGGGCTTCAGCAGGGCAGCTATTTCTGCTCTCCACCAAGGCTGGATCGATGGGCTGAGACCAACAGTGTGGGGGTTACCGAGGCCGAGTGCTGGGTCCTGCACTTGGTCACACCAACCCCTGCAGCTCCAGGCTGGGGAAGAGCAGCTGGAAAACTGGAAAAGGCCCTGGGGGTGCTGGTGACAGCGGCTGGATGTGAGCCAGGTGTGCCCAGGTGGGCAAGAGGCCAATGGCACCTGGACTGTGTCAGGAACAGTGTGGCCAGCAGGGCCAGGGCAGTGCCCATCCCCTGTGCTGGCACTGCTGGGGCACCTCCAGTGCTGGGGACAGCTCTGGGACCCTCCTGGCAAGAGAGACCTGGAGGGGCTGGAGCGTGTCCAGGGAAGGGAACGGAGCTGGGGAAGGGGCTGGAGCAGCAGGAGCGGCTGAGGGAGCTGGGAAAGGGGCTCAGCCTGGAGAAAAGGAGGCTCAGGGGGGACTTTGTGGCTCTGCACAACTCCCTGACAGGAGGGGGCAGCCGGGGGGGGGCCGGGCTCTGCTCCCAGGGAACAGGGACAGGAGGAGAGGAAATGGCCTCAAACTGCGCCAGGGGAGGTTCAGGTTGGACATCAGGAGGAATTTCCCCAAGGAAAGGGTTATTAAAGAGTAGAAGGGGCTGCCCAGGGAGGTTTGGAGTCCCCATCCCTGGATGTATCCAAGGAAGGCCTGAGTGTGGCACTCAGTGCTCTGGGCTGGTGACAAGGTGGGGATCGGTCACGGGTTGGACTTGGTGGTGTTGAAGCTCTTTTCCAACCTGAGTGATCCTGTGATGCTGTGGGACTCTGTGCTTGTTCGGTTAGGTCTTGTTAAAAACAGGTTTAATATAAATGTAGCTCAACCCATTTATCCTGGGAATTCTGTCCTGTCAAACTTCTGCTGCAGCTCCCCTTTCAAATGTAACCTGTGTGGAGACGTGTGGGGGTACATCCTGTTTTTCCCCGTGTTCCACATCCCTTCTCAGGCTTCTTTGCCAGAAGTCAAATAGTTTCAGTTACTTCATAACCCTGCAGGAACACTACAACATATCCCTACAAGAAAAGTCCCTAATTTTGATAAGTGCCCACACAAACATCACTGGAATCTCAAGTGCAGCCTTACTTTCGTTCCACTGGAATAGCTCTCTTGAAAGCAGATGGATGAGGAAATCACCACTCGTAATGCATCACTAATGACACCAATTTTTGCATTCCTGCTCATGGGAGGAAAGGTTATGGATGCATACGGAGCCAGACCTGGAAAACCTTACTCACAAACCCTAATAAGCCCCACTTCAGCCAGCAAGTTTAACGATGCCCTCAAGAGAGGCAGATCCCTTATCTGCAGCATCATGCAATAACTATAAAGTGTTGAGATAAGTGGGATTTTATCTCCCAGCTCTCTGCTGGCCTTCTCCGAGTACCAGGTCATGGCAGTGAAAGTGGCTGTGAGATGTGGCTGCTCTGATTTGGGCAGGTTTTACAGTCCCTTCATTCAGGATGTGTGGGCAGAGTGGATGCTCTTATCCACCCGTGCATTTATGAATGGAAAACCTGGGAATTATCTCTGACTGTAATCCCTGTGGATCCCCTTTCCTTCAAGAAGGGGTTGTAGGGCAGATGTTGGTGAGGATTCTACGCCATCCTTCCCAGCTTCTCCCACCCAGAGGGGGTACCTGGTTCCCTGTGGTGTGTACAAGGCTTTAAAAAAACAGTTCATGACCTGAGGGAGCTGGGAAAGGGGCTCAGCCTGGAGAAAAGGAGGCTCAGGGGGGACCTTGTGGCTCTGCACAACTCCCTGACAGGAGGGGACAGCCAGGGGGGGTCGGGCTCTGCTCCCAGGGAACAGGGACAGGAGGAGAGGAAATGGCCTCAAGATGTGCCAGGGGAGGTTCAGGTTGGACATCAGGAGGAATTTTTTCATGGAAAGGGTGGTCAGGAACTGGAAGTAGCTGCCCACGGGGGTTTGGAGTCCCCGTCCCCAGAGGTGTCCCAGGAATGACTGGACGTGGCACTCAGAGCTCTGGGCTGGTGACAAGGTGGGGATCGGTCAGGTGGACTCGATGGTCTTGGAGCTCTTTTCCAACCCCAATGATTCCGTGATTCTGTGAAAATTTGGGATATTTCCAAGAGTCGTTTGTGACTTTTGCCAAGCAAAAGGCTATACCGCAAAGGCTTTGTTTTGAGTGCTTTGGTATGTATGTGAACAAGCCTTAATTTCAGCTGCCTTTCTGGTTTGTTTATTTTGTAAATCTCAGATAATTTAACAAATTATACATTTCCATCGTGTGGCATTTGTTGCTTTCTCAGAGTCCATTCTCTTCGTGCCATCCATTACAACCAGCTCCAGAGCTATACTTTGCTTTTTAGTTTCATATTTCCTTTCTAGAAAGGAGAGACTTCACCTGCAGCTGGAGATGAGCAGCTCTTTATTTCACGTCCGCAAAAACCTTGTAAGATGTAACCTGTGATGTTGTTTGTGCCAGCTGATAACGTGTGATCAAATGGAGCCTGTTTAAATAACAACATCTGGGACACCCTGACAGCAGAGCAGCTCCGAAACGAACATTTCCAAAGATCAGATAAGATGGAAGAGGTGCCTCAGTGCTGGATTGCTCCCTGGATCCCAAGTTCTTTGCTGGAGAGTTATTCCAGGCATGGGATTTCCTTCGTGCCATGGGCTAATAGATTGCAGTGGATCATTTCTCATGCTGGTTTATGTCTGGCAGAGACGTGTGCTTTGTAAAGTCAGTGTAGTGCACCGAGTGTGACAGTGGGAGACGTGAGTTATGTAGGAGTAGGTAAACTAAGGAACTCAGAACAACTGAAAATCGTCTTGGTTTGTGTTCTCTTGCTGCCTTCCAGCCTTCCACCTCTTCCCCCTAAACCCTACAGCATTTTGTACATTAAGGGCTGCCTCACTTCCACCCAAATCTGTACTTCCACAGTTAATTTTCAAAGCACCACGTTGCTTTTCAGTATTTTCCTCATTAGTGTGCAAAAATCCAGCATTATGTTTAAAGCCATGATTCCTGACTCTCACTCCTGCTCCTCTCTGTTCACTTGCAGGAGGATACTGGTGATCCTGACTCCCAGGAAGAGAAGGAGGGGAACAACTCGTTCTCCAGCCCTGGAGATGGTTCCAATACAGTGAAGAGTGGTCTCACTGTCCAGGAATATTTTGCCAAGCGCATGGCAAAGCTGAAGGGATCCCAGAAGGAAACAGAAACAAAGGTGGATCATTCCAGCCTGACAGCTGACGAAGCTGTGGAGCCTTCAGAAGAGCTGGAAACCAAAGTCAAAAAGAAAAAGAAGAAACAGAAGAGAGATGATGAGGCAGAGAGGACAGAGGACTGTGAGAAACCAGGGAAAAAGCCTAAGACAGGGAGCTTGAATGGAAAAGAGCTGGATGATCCACTAAATGAATGTCACAAAAGGAAAAAAAAGAGGAAACATAAAGAGGAGGACGAAGGAGAAAGCATCAGTTGTGATGAAAATACAGGCAGTGGAGAAATTTCTGTGGGAATGTCTGAGGGGGAGGAACTCAGCGCAGAGGAGCAGGAGGAAAAGCAGAAGAAACGCCGTAAGAAGAAGCACAAAAAGCAGAAAGAGGAGACAGAGGAGTGTGGGGAAGGAGCACCCAGAAAGAAAAAGAAGCACTGCAAGAACATTTAACCCCCTTCAGGCTCAGGCTGGGGGTCTGGGGTGAGTCTGTGTAAGCGCAGCAGGAGACAACACATTGTGCTCCAGGCTTGGACACTGCTCCAGCTGGGACCACAGACTGGACCTAAACACAGAATGGATCTAAACACAGGCTGCATCTAAGGTCAGACTGGATCTAAACCCAGCTCTCCTAAGGGAAAACTTGGTGATGGGCCAACAGGAGCTTCAGTGCCACGTTCGAAAGGGATCCGCGTGGAGGATTAACACATCGAGACTGTGAAAGGCAGGGAATGGCTTTCTGCTGCTTCACACTGACTGTGTTTTTCTCAATCCAGGAAAAAAAAAAAACCCCAAAAAAAAAAGAATCACCCGAGTGCTGCCTTTTTATTAAAGTTGTTTTCACTTGTAGAGAGCCCAGCTCTGCTTCTGGAAGCAGGAGGGGGTTTGCAAAGCTGTCTGTGTTTCTTCACTGATTTTTGCAAAGTGGTGTCTAGTTTTTACATTCATCTCTTTTTACTTATGAAATTAATGTTGTTTCTTCCCAAAATGCTTACTCTGATTAAAGGTTTGGTCCTGAGTGTCAGCACTAAAGGATGAAATAAAAATACCTCCCTGTGCCTCCAAACCATTGTCAAACTTTTGTAACTTTGCACCAAAGCTAAAGGAACTGTGTGTTAACCATATCATGTATTAACCATATCCAAATCTTTGATTCCCAGGCAATATTCAGGATCTCTTCAGTGGTGCCTCTGGAATTCAGAAAGATGCCTTGGATAGGTTTTTGCCTGAAATTGGGAGACCAACAGATTTTAAAAGCAGAGTCAGATGCGTTGGTATTGCCATTCACACATCGAAAACTTGCAGTTTGGATTTATAACCAAACCAGAGCTTGTTCCTCATTGTAAGCCTGGAAATAAGGAATGCTGGAACTGGGCACTGCCACGAGCACTTTTGTGGGAGATCCGAAACATTCAGCATGAATTTTGGGATGTTAATAACACTCAGAGCTGTCAGAAGAGATGGGTGAGCTTGGATGTGGTGGAATGGGAAGGAGGATTCACCTTCCTGGTGTCCTGTTCTGATATTTCTTTGGCCACAGCAAAACTGGCAGCACAACCCTGAAAACCAGCCAGTTATCCTGGCAGAACCCAGAATCCGAATCCATTAGCTGCTCATTTCATTCAGGCCTGGCTGGGTTTCATCAGTGTAAATCTAAAACATCCCATTGGCTGCCCTGCTGAATAAAATGGGTACATTTTTATATTGTCTCGGCTCAGTGGAGTTGCTTAACATGGTTTGAGGAACATTGTCAAGATGCAGATGTTAATAGGGAAAAAAATTTCCTTGAGCCGCCTTTATTGTGCAGTGGAGGAAGCTCCATCTGCAGCACCCAGACCACATGGATGGTTTGGTTACAGCTCACCTCCTCCTTTTTTAAGATCTCTTGGTTTCCAAAGCACCTTTTTTTTCCCCTGCCCTCAGGACATGCTCGTTCACTGCAGCAAAATGAAGTTTCATTTCTTGTATGGGAGAACAAGATGCCTTTCCCTGGGTTTCACACACCAGGGTTTTTTAACCCTTGTTGCATCTCCTTTTCAGGCTGTACAATGATTATCCAACATAATCCTGCTTGTCCCTGGCTTCCTTAAATGAAATACCACTGAATACCATCAGTTGTTGTCAGACTGGGAGGAAACTCCATGCTTGAGGTGAAAAAATCATCTTCTCAATGGGAGAAGACAACAAAATAATGTTTTACATTACATTGAAGCATCCCTCCTGATTTCTTGCTCACCACAAGCTGGAATTCTTGTTATTAGAATCCAAAAGCCTGATTGTTTCCAATTATTATTTTTTAACTCTTTAAGCAACTAAACTTCACCGTTTAAAATCTCTGGGATTTCAGTTTAAAAAGGTGCTAGTCAAGGACTAACGTTTCCTTCTCCAAATACTGCTGGGCTTGTTTGTTTGTTCCCTCTGTGAATTTCCATGTGATTCTGGGTGCTGATTCTTGTGGGTGCTTGGCCACATTCCAGTGTCAGTTACAGGAAGAATAAAACCAGGAATAAACCTTTAAATTCGTGCTGTTGCTCCTGTTAAGTTCAGGATCCCCAAGACTTAAATCTGGCTCAGATGGAAGTATCAGCTACCAATGGAAGATGCTCTGTTTCTGCGAGAAATACATGGCACTTCATCCCGGGAGATGTGGGATTTTAATGTGCCCCGAGCTCTGCATGTGGTTGTAGGAGGGGAAAATCATAATAAATAAATAATCATAAATCATAAATTGCTTGTATTTGACAGAAGCAATTGATTTTACTGCTCTGCTCTGTGTTTGTGGTCAGCATTACTCAATGAAAAGCTCTTCTTACCAGATACTGTCCAGTGAAATGGATGATTGGAGCAAGAGGAACATGTTTCAGAGTAATAAATTACATACATATAAACTTTTTTGTCTGTTTCTAGTGGGTTTTGAGTTCGGTTTTAACCCAACTCTGGTTTGGCAAGAAGGCCTTTTTTAGAAAGCACAAGAAAAAGAATTACGTCAGTGCCCAGATGGTGGAATTAGCAGAATGTGAGCACAAAGGAGCGAGTTGGTTTCATTTCCGCGAAAATCAGACTTTTAAACTCCGAGGCCTTTTGTTATAAATTCATCCATTGTGCTCACAGAATGAGGTGGCTCCCAGTGAAATTACCTGGACACCAAGGAAAATGAGACTCCCCGCTCTGCTGTCGCTCCCGAACGGGAGAACGAGGCACGCGCAGCGCAGATATTAAAATGTTTTCAGTTTTTGTAACCCCGGGTCAGCAGTGACAGAAGGAAATTTTCCTTTTTGCACTGGAAACATTCCAACACCACTTTCTCCTGAGCTGTTCCATTCTTTGCAGGGACAGGGCTGTTCTTTGCTTTGAGGCTTGGAATTCGCTGCGGGATCCACGGCCAAGGATGTGGTTGGCAAGTGCAATGTCAGAGCAGCAACCACGGAGGTTGAATTGTGCTCGTAAACACCTGCAGGCACCAAACTACCCTGGGAAGTAGAGACCATGGAGAAATAGTCCTGGTACCATTGTTGGACCCAAATCTGCGTGAACTTTATGGGCTTTTGGAGTTTTGTCTGACTGTGGAGCTTTCCTTGGAGCCAGGGTTGGGAGATGGCTTTGGAGCACCCCAAGTGAGAGCCCAGACGTGTGGAACAGGCAGCATTCCTTGAATTTCCTCCCAAGTTGCTCCGGCTCTGGTGCTTCACACACAGCCAGCATAAAGGGGAGGTAGAATTGCAGAATCATGGAATCATTAAGGTTGGAAAAGCCCTCTGAGACCATCCAGTCCAACCATTCCCTCAGCATGGCCAAGGCCACCACTGACCCATGTCCCCAAGTGCCCTTTAGTTACAACCACGGTTTGTTTGAAACATAAATGCAAGGCACCATTAAAGATTTCAGAACCACCTGTGCTTGTGCTAAAGTGAATTTGAGTCCATTGAGATGCAGCTGCTTTGTGACATTTGTGAATTGAAGGGGCTGGAGCGTGTCCAGGGAAGGGAACGGAGCTGGGGAAGGGGCTGGAGCACCGGGAGCGGCTGAGGGAGCTGGGAAAGGGGCTCAGCCTGGAGAAGAGGAGGCTCAGGGGGGACCCTGTGGCTCTGCACAACTCCCTGACAGGAGGGGGCAGCTGGGGGGGGTCGGGCTCTGCTCCCAGGGAACAGGGACAGGAGGAGAGGGAATGGCCTCAAGCTGTGCCAGGGGAGGTTCAGGTTGGACGTCAGGAGGAATTTCTTCATGGAAAGGGTTGTCAGGAACTGGAAGGATCTGCCCAAGGCAGTGGTGGAATCCCCATCCTTGCAGGGATTTCAAAGCCGTGTGGATGTGGCACCTGGGGACATGGGTCAGAGGTGGCCCTGGCAGTGCTGGGGGATGGTTGGACTGGATGATGTCCGAGGGATTTTCCACCCTAAACTATTCTGTGGCTCTGTGAAACGTTTGGGGCAGCTCAGCATCGTGTCCATGGCTGCAGTTCTCCTTTCAGCTGCCCCGGTGCTCTCTGCCTTCAACTCCTCAGCTCTCAGCAAGGACAATTAGCTGCATTCATCAGTGTAATTAACCAATTTTCTCCTGTTTAAACACACGAGACCGAAGTTGTTGCAGCATCCACCTTCAAAAGGCACAATTGACGTCACGAAACCTCTGAGCCTGCCAACACTGAGGGGAGGAAGGAAGCTCCAAGAAGAGAGGGAAACCACACAAAGTCTATTGGAAACGCTGCCCGGCATCACGCCTAGCTGGAAAAAAGATCTGGGAGCAGTGTATCCTATTGGATACAGCATGAGGATTGTGGGCATCCAAAGCCATCCTTTGCCTAATTCCTCCTCATTCCTGGGCAGGAGCCCCCAGGAAGGATCCGAGCTCAGAGAGCTTGGGACAATAACCAAGGCTTTTGTCTCTGTACCTGTTCCATCCAGGGATAAACCGATTTTTTCTTGTATCAGCAAACTTTTAGTGATGTGGGACTGGGAAATGCAGTACAAATACACAGTTTTGTGGTGGCAGAAGTGGGAATGTTGTTGTAAAACAAATTGAAGCTCCATTTCCCAGCAAGTCAAAATCTGCTTCTGAATCACTCAAAGACTTTTTTCTTATCTTAATCCATCTTTATAAACGTAAAGGTGTAAGAGAGAAACTCTTCCTGATTCCTTTTAGCCTAAAGGCACTAAAATATATATTTTTGTAACCTTAAAACTGCATTTTAAAAGTAATAAGAGCAGAAACATTCAGCACTATGCTGAAAAATTTAGAATTTTGGGGGTGGTGGGGGCGGGGTGTCTGCATTTTTTTGTATAATGGGAAAGCTCTGGGGGTTTTTCCCTAGAAAATAAATGGTCCAGGTAGCAATCCCTGGGGAAAACCTGGTGGAATCAGGGAGGATGGGCAGTGGGCAGAGATGGGAATCTTCTGCTGGGAACCCTGAGCTGTCTCTGCAGAAACTTCCCTTGGGAGCTGAGAGTTTCATCAATAATTAAGGAACACGTGAATATTGAGCTAATTTAGGTTTTGCACTTTCTCACACATTTTAATGTCCCTGAAGGTTGGTGGGGTGGGGGTGTGGGGGGCGAAAATAAACCCTCCCTTCACAGGAGTAAAATTCCAGATGTTGGATCCACCCCAAAAAAAAAGAAGAGGGATATTTTTAAAGAGGTGGTTGTTCCATACAGGGTTCAGCCACTCATTTTCAGCCTGGCCCATGGGAGTTGTTGCCACTGTTCCCCATCCGTGAAAATGGGGGAGAACAAAGCTTTCTTCCCCCCTTTGTCTGCTCCGTCTATTTTCGCTCGCAGCTTTTCGCCGTAATTTCCCTGTTCCCAAAGCCCTGGGAGAGCTCTGCTGCTTCCTGTGCCCCAGATACAGGTGAAGCCTCGCAGCAGAGCGGGGAAGGTGAGCACAAAAAAAAAAAAAAAAAGGTAATCCCGAGGTTTTTCCAGACTAATTACCCTGATCCGGTGGCAATTAAGAGGTGGCATTTTCACATGGCCCCAGCCTCCTTTATGTAACGTGGGAGCTTCTGACAGGACAGGTTTGACCAGCATTTTAGGCAGGGTGCAGAATGAAACCCTCCTTACTAATGCCATCAGAATGCCGGGTGCTGCAGGAGAGGGGGAGAAGGGGGAAAAAAAAAAGTGGTTATTAGTAACAGTAGCAGTGTTTGCACTTAAAATTCTGTGTGGGGGCCCTGGGAAGGGAGGAAATCCAAACGAGGAATATTCTGCTGGATTTCTTTGTGCTGTAACCACACAGGAGCACCAAATTGTCTCTCAGGGGGTTCTGAAAAGCCACGAGTTGACCCCTGTGATACCTTTGGGAGGTCAAATGTTACTCCCAGGATGTGGAGGGAATAATGAGCATCAGGAACACCGAGAGAGGTGCTCCAAGAGCTTCCTGGCTTTGGCAGCAGAGGCAGGATGTGGGTGCAGGTCCTGTCCTTGCTCAGGGTTTCATCCTCTCCCGAACCTTTCCACCCATCCTGCAGAACGTGGAAACACAGGGCAAGGTGGAGGCAGTCCTGTGAAAGGGATCCAGTGGAATTCGTCCATCTCTTTCCTTTTCCCAGGAAGGGAAACTCTGCTACTACTGCTAAAAATTCCTGGCCTCTGGGGCCTCGACAGAGGTGTTTTTATACTGATGATATCCAGGTCCTGAGCATCCTGAGGGTTAAAAACCAACACTGAGCCATGCACCATATTCACCCTACCCGAAGAACCACCCTATTCAAAATAAAACCTTGCAACCCCGGGCAGCTTCTTTTTCAGGGCACTTCCACCCCTCCTGAAGGGGACTAAACAAAATTAAGGATGTTCCACGTTTTCTTCCCAACTTCTCGCTGCCAACCTCTGCAGCAGTTCCAGCCTGCAAAGTGCACCCGGGAGACCTGAGCAGGGCAGGGTGGAGGGTTTGGCATCCTCCCTCCCTGCCCCAGCCCGGCACTTCAAGGCGTGAGACGGGACTTTGGGAGAGATCTGGAGCCGCTGGGACAGAACAAGCTGTCCCCAGGAGCGTGCCCGGCTCCAAACCCCAGATAAAAGGCAGCTCCTCTGTGTGTGTGTGCGTGTGTGTGTGTGTGGAAAGGGTTTATAAATCTGTCCCGAGACCAGGAAATCTCCTGCGCCTTTTAGATTTAAGAGAAGTTGCCTTCCTGTTGTATTCCCAGATAACGCAGCTCTGATGGAGCCCACTTGTAAATAGCTTAATAGATTTAATCAGTTCCTTTGGAAAATGTTGTTGCTTCCGCAGGGTTTTAGTTCGGTCTCGGGGAAAAGCTCGGGGAGGGCAGTTGCTGCTTCTGCTGTGAGCGAAATTGGCAGATTCCAGCTCTCCTGACCCCAAAATCGCTGCAATCCACGAGGAACCAGAGCCATCCCGCTCCTGTTCGGAGGGAAGGGAGGGACCAGGAAGCCCAGGCGGATCCTGCCCGGCTCACATTTACATGAGCTCTCTCCATCACTCCTAATCTGACAAGAGTCAATAGGAACACCCAGGCACGTGGGAAACCTGCCCAAACTCCCCGGCCTGGGATCCGCGCCGGGGTTTTCCCCCCTGGCTTGGGGTCAGACGAGGCAGCCTTGGCCAGCCCCAGGAAGCGCCCGCCCATCCCGCACCCCGTCCCGCTGCTCTTCTGGCAGCGCGGGGAGGAAACCCACGGTCGGTCAAAGCGGAGCCGCTGCAGCCCCGCAGCCCCGTGCCGGCGGGTCAGAGCCATAAAGGAACGCAGCCACCAGACACATCCCCTGCCGGGAAAGGGCAGCCAGCTGGGCATTTTCGGTGCCATCACCTTCCTGGAGATCCTTTGTCCTAGTGAGGGGAATGCTGCTTGGATGGCTCCCCCACCCTTGTGGACACCCGGCTGGGGTTAGTGGGGAACACCACGGGGTGACTTCGGGACTTCCATCCCATCCAGGCTTTGTGGGATGGGGCAGCGCTCCTTAAAATGCAGCAGCAAGGAACAGATCCTTTGTCTCCCAGTGTCCAGGGATGGGCAGCGGGGACGGACTGGGGGTGTTTCAACCTCTTTGAGCTGTGCCCAGCCCCATCCTGGCCTTGTTTTCCCCTGAAAGCTCCCTCAGGAGTCCGACCAGGCTGGACAAGCACCCGCCAGCAGGTTCATTGTGTCCCCGTTTCCATCCCATACAAGGGGACCTGGAAATTTGGGGTGAAAACCCACATGGGGTGGGCAAAGCACAGCCTGGACTGGTGGTTAAAGCAGGAGGAGTGGGGGAAAGGTGTCCCTGCCTGTGGGATCCATGCCCTGATTTCCCCTGGCAAAGAGGGTTCCTGCAGCTTGCCAGATCCTGGGGAGGGGCCTTGTGCACCCCAGTGGGATCTTCCTTTCCGTGCCATTTCCCTTTTCTTTCCAAGTTTCCAGTGCCTTTATCTCCTCTCCCTGTGTTACCCCCCAGCCTTTAAAGTTTGAAGTCTCTGAGGCGCAGGGGGGCAGCGGGGCTGTTTGGGGGAGGGACATTTCCAGCTCTCTCCTCGCTCCCTTTCAGCGGGCAAAATAAGGAAAAATAATAATAAAAGAGGGGGAGGGGGGAGTGAGAAGGAGAAAGGGGGGGTTTGGGGGCTGCTGCTTCCCCGGGGGGTGCCGGGCAGAGGGTGGGGAGAAGTTTTCTCGCAGCACCATCCCGGCCGGGGCTGAGGAGTTTGCAAACAAGGAGGAGCAGCGAGTCCCTTCGGTGTCATTGGAGGAGGCTTTTTCCAAGGAGCTCATAAATACGGGAGAGGCCGGGCAGGAGGCTGGGACTGCGCGGGGACCCCGAGGGCAGCGCGGCGGGGCGGGGGGGCCGGGGGGGGCCATGGCTGCGCTGCTCAGCACATTCCCCTGGCCGGAGCGGCTGGAGGGGGACGCGGGCGAGGGGCTGTCCCCAGGACCACCCCCCCGAGCCTCGCAGGGCGAGAAGGGCTCCGAGAGCCGCATCCGCCGGCCCATGAACGCGTTCATGGTGTGGGCGAAGGACGAGAGGAAGCGGCTGGCGGTGCAGAACCCCGACCTGCACAACGCGGAGCTCAGCAAGATGCTCGGTGAGGAGCGCGGCGGGCGCGGGTTTGGGGGGCGAGGAGCGGGGGGAGGTCGGGACCCACCCGAGCATCCCCTGGGGTTCAAACCCTGCCCGGATCCGGTGCCCCGGGGTGAGCACCCGAGCACCCACCCGGCCAGCCAGGTGTAAATCCTGTCGGGATCCAGTGCCCTGGGGCACCCAGCGCAGATCCCTGCGGGTGCAAACCTTGTCCGTGTTCGGTACCCCTGAGTCCACCAGGGCGTTCCCCGGGGTGCAAATCCTGCCCGGATCCAGTGCCCCGGGGGAGGCACCCACGCACCCACCCGGGGATCCCGGGGTGCAAATCCCATCCAGATCCATCCCCGGGACTGGGAGCCCAAGCACCACCGGCCATCCCTGGGACCCATCCCATGGGATGCACACCGTGCTCGGATCCAGCACTCCGGGCTTGGTCCGCAGGCCCCCACCTGCGGTCCCTGGAGTGAAAACCCCGTCCCGATTCAGTGCACTGGGGTGGGGATCCACGCACAATCCCGGGGTGCAGATCCCGTTCGGATCCAGTGTCCCGGGCTGGGCACCACGCACCCACTCGGGCATCCCGGGGTGCAAATCCCATCCAGATCCATCCCCTGGATAGAGAGCCCAAGCACCACCGGCCATCCCTGGGCGTGCCAACCCTGCCCAGATGGGGACCCGGTCTGGCACGCAGCAGGAGGACACCCCTACACCTACCTGGCCGTTCTGGGGGTGCAAAGCCAGCCCAGGTGCAGCACCCTGGGGCTGCAAAGCCTGGTGGAGTCCCACACCCCAGGAGCAGCACCCATGCACCCACCCTGTCACCCACGGGGTGCTCACCCCAGACCTGTCCCACCCTCCAGGTGTGCAGTCACCCTTCAGGGTGTCCTGATGGTGTCCTGCATCCCAGGGGACAGGCACTCTGCCACCCCTCTGAGGGTGCTGCCTCACTCTGCAGGGAGGGACCCCCAGATTCTCCTGGCCAGTCCTTGCTGTCCCACTTTGTCCCAGTATTGCACAGCTGGGGTGTGTGTGTGTATTTCTGCTGTTACTTTTGGGGGATCACAACTCATTTCGAGCACACATTTGTTTCCCACTCCCCAACCACTATTTCTCCCTTTCTCCCAATCCCCATTTTGATGTGAAACCAAGAGGGCAAATTGAAATTATCGGCCCAGACAGGCTGAGAAAGAGCTGCCCAAATTGCAACACAGCTCTGCTGCCCAACCTCTTATCCAAAGTTTGTGTTTCCCTGGACAGTTCTGCGGTGTTTTCTTTGGTGGTTTGGGTTTTCTCCTTGCTGCTTTGCCATGCAGCATCTCAGTTTATTAGTGTTATTTCTGCTGTCTCAGGCCATGGGAAGGCATCAAAGGCTTTGATCTGTATCCTCATTTCTCCCCCTTACCCTGAGGAGCAGCTTGGGACAGCCTCACTGTGGGATAAACCCCCCCTCCCCCTGCCCAACGCTGCTTCTCTGTCCTGTGTCTTGGGGACATTTTATCTCAAATAGGGAGGAGCGAGGTCACTGAATTACAGAATCATGGAATGGTTTGGAAGGGACCTTAAAGACCTTCTAATCCATCCCCCTGCCATGGCCAGGGACACCTTCCACCATCCAGACCAGCTGTCACAGTGCCCAGGTCTCCTTGTGCCCTGGTGCAAGTCCTGGCAGGGCACAGGCTGGGGCACCTTAAAGGACACCACGTCCTGACCCCCTGCTCAGCCAGGCACGGCCTTGGCTGTCCCTGTTCCACAGCCCAGCTCTCTGTCCCAGCCCATGGAGCTGGGAGAGTTCATCTGCCTGGATTTATTTACTAACCCCGAGCCCGCCTTGTGCGGGGAATTGGGATGAAGGGAGTCAGAGACCCTACAGCAGCCTCAGTTCTCCCCTTCTTCTCCCACCCGCTGCCACCTCGTCCTCCTGCGGGGTTTTTGGGATGTGTCCTCCGCGTGTGCCAGCTGGGACATTGGGAGCCCTCGGGAGGCTGCGGGTGCTAAGGGAGCGTGTCCTCCGTTTCAGGGAAGTCCTGGAAGGCGCTGAGCCTGTCGCAGAAGCGTCCCTACGTGGAGGAGGCCGAGCGGCTGCGGGTGAAGCACATGCAAGATTATCCCAACTACAAGTACCGGCCCCGGCGGAAAAAGCAGGTCAAGCGCATCGGGAAGCGGGTGGACCCCGGGTTTCTGCTGGGCAGCCTGACACGGGACCAGAACTCTGTGCCGGAAAAGCGGACCTGCAGCCGGGCCGGGGGGGACAAAGAGGGCCCGGGTGAGTACCCCCCCCGCCCGGGGCTGCCGGCTGTGCGGGGATACCGGGAGGCTCCCGGCAGCGGCGGCAGCAGCACCAGCGTGGACACCTACCCCTACGGGCTGCCCACGCCGCCGGAGATGTCCCCGCTGGACGCCATAGACCCCGAGCAGAGCTTCTTCTCCTCACCGTGCCCCGAGGAGCATCACCGCTCCCACCTCGCCGGTGCCACCTTCTCCCCGGAGTACGCGGGCGGCTCCCTCCCGTGCGGCCACCACCCGCTCAGCCCCATGCCACAGCCGGCCACCTGCATGATCCCCTCGGCCTCCAGCTGCCCTCCTCTTCCTCCTCCTCCTCCTCCTCCCAGCTACTACACACCCGCCTTCCCCTCCCTGCCCCCTCCCAGCCTCCATGCCCACCTGGGCCAGCTCTCCCCGCCGCCCGACCACCACGGCTTCGACACCTTGGACCAGCTGAGCCAAGCGGAGCTGCTGGGGGAGATGGACCGCAATGAGTTTGACCAGTATCTCAACAACCCCGGCCACGGCGACCACCACGGCGGGGCCTTGGCCAACGGGCAAGTCCCGGCGTCCGGCAGCTCCCACAGCTCCGAGAACAGCCTCATCTCCGTCCTGGCCGATGCCACAGCCACCTACTACAATAACTACAGCGTCTCTTAGGAGCCCAGCCGGGGCCGCCTGGACCGGCCGAGGAAGGACCCGACACTGTTTCGTGGCGTTGCTCCCTGGGGACATCGCCCGCGGCCCCTCAGGGCGACCGAGTCCGAACCGCAGGGCCCTGGAGTCTCCTCGGTGTTGTAGGTAAAGGATTTGGGTTGTTGGGTCACCACTGTGCAAAGCCGGGAGTGCTCTGCTCCGACCGGGGCCGGGGGGCACTTCCCGATGCCAAAGCCCTTTGGCCAAGTCCCTCTTCCAAAGCAGGGATGCTCCTGGGAGCACAGGAAGGCTGCCCCCCCATATTGGGGCATTCCCAGCCCTGCTTTGGAGTCAGGAGTGCGGCAGCACCCTGCAAATGTCAGGTCTGAACTCCCCCTGGAAGGGGGAAAGGCAGGGATGGCAGAAGAGAAGATTTTGGTGAAGGTCTGTGAGCTGTTTTTGGGTTCTGGTGGCGGCGTTGCTGCAGCCACCCTGACCTGCCCGACCACTCCAACAGGGATTAAACCCCCTGTCCCCTGCCCTGGAGCATGGATTGGGGGCTTCATCCCTCAGGAAACCCCGGAGGGGATGGGACACCAGCCGGGAGAGGGGCAGCCAGCCCCGAGGGCGCTGAGCCTGTTCTGGAGAGGGGCAAGATCAGGGCTGGGAAAGGCAGGATCCGGCCGGCATCCACCCCTGGGAGCAGGTCCTGGGATGAACATTTTGGCCAAGAGGTGATGATGTAGCAGACACTTTTTTTTATCAAACATCCTTTGAAGGGGAAGGCTCCGTGTTTGGAGCCACAGTGCCCAATGCCTCTCCTAACTCTGGCGTTTTATTGCTTGTAATAAAGCTGTACATTGATTTATTCCTTCCATTATTCCCCCGCCCCCCTCGGATTTTGTATTGCTCGAGTTATCTTCCTTTCCATAAAGATGAAGCTTTATTTTAAATCAGTTATATGACATGATTAATCTTAGTGTTTACTGTATGGCACTTGGTAATGATTAGTTAGTAACGTGGTTATGATTTCCTGGTTTCGGTCCCCAAAATGTATTAATAATAATTGCAAAGAATACTTTAAAAAAAAAAAAACCAAAAGTTCACTGGTTTTTAAGCTAATACATTCCATCTCTTTCGTGTGACTCCGTGCATTTTGAATGAGTGTAGATACGAGTTTGCATAAAATATTTAATTTAAATAAATATGTTTTTATACGATGATTGTTCGATGATTTAAATTGCTGTCGCTATTGACAACAGTTTTCAAAACAGAAACATTTCCCGTTCAAGTGCTATTTTTTTATATTTTTGTTGTCGTTGTCGTTGTTGGTATTTTCAGCCAAATTTTTCTACTTCCATTTTTTTATAAATAAAACAAAGATCTGTGGTTATCTTTACAAATTGTGGATTGCTTTCTAACAAACTGACGAGTGCCTACCCTCGCTTTCCATGGAGTGTCTCGGGGTTCAGGTCACTGCTGGCCTTGATTCTGCTTTTGCCATCTCTCAGATACGATCTTTTTAATCCTGTTTCCATATCACAGTGAAGTCAAGAGCTTTGCCTTTGGTGTCTCGGTGAGCACAGATGATGTTGCCAATTTATGGAGCGAGTGCCAGTGCCTGGAGCGTGGGTTTTAGTCACATTTAAGGCTCTCTTTTCTTTCACAGTTTGGGCTGATTCATCTTTTAAGGTGCTTCACGGTGTGAGGACCTTGAAAAGGGTCCTTGTTTCAGGTGCAGATCAAGGCAATGAGGCCTCAGAAGTGTGGGGGGGCCAAATTTGGGGAGCCACGTGAAGGAGATGTTGGGTGATGGTCTTCAGGCCTGGCCAGCAAAGAGAAAAGCTTCATCCATGTTGTTGTCCGTGGAAAAACATCACAGCCTTCTCTTGCCAGACATTAAATCAGGCTGTGTCCCTGCTGTCCTTGAGGTTAAGCCATGCACGGAGAATCCCAGAGTTGTCAGGGCTGGAAGGGAGCTCTGGAGATCCAAGGCAGGGTAAACACTGCCCAAAACAGTGTCCTCCCAGGCTGGGTCCTCCTGCTTGGCCCCAAAAAGTGGAGGAGCACATTTCCTAGTGCCCTTTGTGATGCCACCTCTGTGTGGTGGCTGGGAGGGGTCTCCAGAGGTCACCCAACCCAATCCAACCCTATCCTGTCCCTCAGGATGCCCCGTCTCCCATAAATGACATCTCTGATCCACGGAGCCCATGGTCCCAGAAGGTGGAGGCTGTGTGAGTGTTTGGGGAGGCATCAACACGCCGCTGTCCTGTTGTCCTTCATTCCCTGCTTTTATCCCCTGGATTCAGCTCTCCCATCCTGCCTCTTCCTTCTTCTATCTCTCAGGCATCCAAACTCACCCTGGGCCTTTCGTTTTTAGGGGGAAAGGAACGGATACCTTTGGGTGTCCTGCCAGCCCCAGGTACTGTGGTGGCTCCCTGACTGGGGTGGCTCATCCCAAATGTGACTCTTCCAAGAGGATTTTGGAGCTGGAGGGAGGGAGGTGCCAGGATCCTGTTTGGCCTCTCTGCCCAGCAGCGTTGACTCATGTGGGACCATGCCAGGAGCAGGAGTGGGGCTGGAGAAGTTCTGCTTTTCCCTTCTCCATCTCTCCCTTCAATTCCTGGGGTGGTGGCCTAGGCCCAAGAGGCAGCTGAGAACAGTGAAACTGCCTTGGGGAGGGGGCTCAGAACTGTCCCAGTTCCCCCCCCAAAAATCAGCTCTAGGTGTTGCCACCAGCCTGGTTTGGGCTGTCACATTCTTACCCTGTAGGACCCTTTCTCCAGGACATTGGCTGCTCCTACTGGAACTTCTCCTTGTTCCCATGCCCCAAGCAGCAACGGGATCAACTGCACCACCCCATGAGCCTTTTCCCTCCTTGCTTTCATCCTGTGCAGGGTTAGTGGAAGCAAACCCCCCTCCAAGAGCTCCCAGCAGCTCCCAGAGCCTGATTTCCCCAGGAAAAGGGGTTTCTCCACGCACTCCATCCCCAAGGAGCCCGTCGGGCCGGGATAAACGGAGAGCCCCGCCAGCCAAGCCTGTTCCCACTTGCTCAACCCGGAGCCACGTGAGGAGAGGTGGGAGCTTGTCCCTGTGCTCTCTGCACGCCAGGAACAGCTACAGGCCCCAACCGGGAGCCGGGGCCCCCCGAGGGCGTTGGGAGCCCCAGCCAAGGCGAGGTGCGGCTCCCTGGGAGCCACGGCTGGATCCGGGCACACGCCCAGCGCCGGGAGCAGCCGGCTTCCACCTCCAGGACACTGCAGCCGAGATGAAATTCAGGAGCAAAACCATCCGCCCCTTCTCTGATGGGATGGAAAATGAGGCGCTATGGGTCAACCCCCGCCCCGCAGCAATTTTTTGGGATGCAGGGCATTGCTGCAGGGAGCAGATGGAAAATAAGTGGCTGGCAGAGGTGGGAAAGAGTGGTTTTGCTTGGAAGGTGGACATCCATGTGGAAGACTGCTGGCCACAGTGGTTTATGGATGTTGGGGGGGTCTCCACTCCAAGCAGGACTCGTTCTGCATCAGTCTTGGGCACATTTCTCCTCCCTCCCCATCCCAAATCCAGGGGCCTGTGGCTGTCTCAGTGCACGCTGAGGAGCCTTGTGGTTTGTGGTCTGCTGTCCCCAGCCTGGGAACCAGCAGGAAAATCAAATCAGGGCTGCAGGAAGGGATAAAACAGCCTCACACCACATTTGGGCTCCTGCTTGGGGGTGTCAGCTTGGGCCGGGACAGGGGTATCTCCCTGCCAGGAGATGACCAGGGTGTGAGCCCTCTGCCCCCAGTGTCCAGTGGCCTTGGCTGGTCCGTGGCCCCCGTGGCTGTGCAGGTCACGCTGCCGGGCATCGGGAGCAGGGATGAGGTCACCTTCCCGGATAGCTGGGATTTGGGCCGGCCAGGAGCTGCCGTGTGTGTCATGGCCTGGGCGATTTCCTCTGCATCCCTTGAGCAGGTGGTGACTCCTCGCTGTCCCAGTGCCACTGGGCAGGGGTGGGCCCTGGTGACAAACAGCCACGTGGATGTTCCATGCCTCAGTTTCCCTGTCTGTAAAACAGAGATAATTCTTCCTTCCCTCCCGCCTGTTTTCCGACCAGCTCTGAGACGTGATCTGTCTCTACGCGAGGGTTTGAACAGGACCAAGTGCTTGTGCTGCCTTTAGCACGAGGGGTCCCTGCCCCATGCCAGGGATCTGGATCCTGCTACAAAATCAGCTGGGAGATGAAAATTTTCCCCGATTTTTCAAAGCAGAACCAGGTGAGGGAAGTAGAGGCAGAGAAGGAGGTGAGGTAACTGGGCTGAGCTCACCCTGCAAATCAGTGACAGAGCCTAGAAAGACCCTCAGCATGGCCAACTCCCCCAAATCCCCAAACCCTAAATCCCCTTTTGCCCCTTTTTTCCTCACCTTCCCCCTCCATCCCTTTTTCCCCCCCACCCCATGCTGACTCCCAACCCCGCTGCACCCCACGGCGGGGAGGGCAGGATCAGGCCCTCCCTCCTGTCTCTCCAGAGGAGGGAATGAGACAAGCTGCTGAGTGGTTTCCTGCCCGGCACTGCCAATGGGAGCTGCTTGGGGTGCCGGGAGCAGGGGAGGATGTATCCGGAGCTGAGTGTTTCCTGGCAGATAAGGCCAGCCCCTCCTGCCGGATGTTATGAGTCCAGGTCCTACCTCCACGTTTCAAGAGAAGGGGCCGAGGAAAGGCTTGGATGTTTATGTCAAGGAAAAATAACTTCTCCCTCTGTGTACAACCCTCTGGCTCCCCCAGGGCTACGTGCGGGAGGGTAAATGCTGGGAAATAGGAAAACAGGGGCGAGGAGGGTGATGGGGGATGAGGAGGGCTGTGGGCAGGCTGGGGGCTCTCCCTGCCTGCTGGGGCTGCACGGGAATGTGCCGAGGCAAAGGCAGGATGGATGTGGGGAGAAGAGCCTGAGGGTGGATAGTGCAGGCTCAGCACTGTGGGATCAGGCTCGGCATCAGTCCAGGGCCACCTTGGCCAAACCCACCTCTGGTGCCCACCTGGAGCAGATCCAGCCCCCAGCTGGCATTTCTCCTCATCCTTCAGATGAGCCCCTTCAAGGGCAGAGCCAAGGCCAACCACTGCAGCCCCCACGGCTGGAGATCCAGGGTTATCCTGCCCACCTCTGTCTTCCAGGGAATCAGAGATGCTGGCAGAGGGAGGATGGTGGCAGAGTTGGGTCTGGTGGCCTGGCTGGCTGAGGAGGAGGGGGAGGTTGTGCAGTGGGTACGGAAGGAATGAGGAAAACAGGGATTTTTTCCATATTTTTTGCAATAAATAAGTAGAATCCAGTGCTGGCCAGTCTCCTTTTGGAATGTAGCTGTGCTCTTCTAACACTCTTCTGGGAACACCCCCAAGGCTCAAGCCAGAACCTGTGCACTCCCTGAGGGCTGGTACATGTCCAGGTCCACCTCTGGATGATGGAAGGAACATGGAGAGACCTGCACTAGTCTTAGACTGGTCAAGAAATTCAGACAGAGAAGACCCCCAGCCCTCAAGCGTTCCCATTCCCACTGAAATTACCCCAGATCCCAGCATGGCCATGCCCAGGCCACAAGTCCTGCCCCAGCCCCAGGACAGGGGCAGTGAGGACGTTCCTGGAGAGGGTTTGGACGTGGTCACCTGGTTTGGATGTGTCCAGACATTGAACAGCTTTTGATGGAGAGTTTTGTCTTCGGCATCAATAGGGAAAAGTCTGAAAACAGAGAAAATCTGGCAATCTCCTGTGCAGGGTGATTAATGAGAGCTGAGCTGCCTCCCACTCCCGTTTCTATCCAAAAGAGGCTGCTGGAGGTCCCATTCCTCACCCAGTGGGTCCAAGAGAGGACTGGAGGACGACCTGAGCAGGAATGAGAGCGGGAGAAGCCCTGTTCTTCCTCCTCTGCCGAGCTCAAGGAGCCCGTGAGGGTTCCCACTGGCAGCTGAAGGGCATCCAGGGAGCACCGCTGCATTCAGGGAGAATTTTTGGAATAAGAAGCCTCGTGCTGGAGCCCTGATCTGTGCCCTCCTCCAGCGTCTCCCACCCCTCTTCCCTCAGCACCCGGAATTCCCCCGTGTCCCATCCAGCCAGGACACCGCACCCCTCCTCGGCCAGCCCGAGATGTTGTTCTTTCCCTTTGATTTCCAGGAGCTCCCACGGCCCCCAGAGCTCCACGGCAAACAAAACATCAGAAGCCCAGGCTTGGCGGTGCAGGAAGGAAACCGGCTCATGCGGGGCTGAGTCACGATCCCGCTGCTCCCTCCCGGCATCCCAGGGAGCAGGATCAGGTATCAAGGGATGCCAGGTCCCACTGACCTCTGACCAGCTGGGGCACCAAAAATCCTTGTCCACCACCACCACCCCGTTTTATTTGTTTTGATAAACTAAACGTGGCTTGTGGGCTTTTTTCATGAAGTTGGAGTGGGAAAAGCTGGATTTGCTTCCCTGGTGAGGAAAGAGTGTCCACGCTGCCCGATGGGCCTTGGCCAAAATTCAGGGAGGATGCCAAAAACCTGAGGTTTAAAAGAGGGTCCTCAGCACCCCTGACCTGGGACCAGCTGTTTGATTTTCTCCTTTGAGGGCAGACTTGTTGTCTTGAGCATCACATGGTTGTGATTGTCACCACTCAGGTATTTTCCCAACTCTCCCCCTCATATTTACTGGAGATAAAAAATATACACACATACACATATGTTTATATATATATACATATATATACACACACACACACACATATATATATATATATATATATAAAAGATGGGTACTCCCAATTCTACCCTTCTCATTTACTGGAGATACCAAATATACATATATAAATATAAATATAAATACAAATACAAATAAATGTATATAAACATACACATACAGGAAATATTACATACACGTTTATATATGTATAAGGGATCCTTATATAAGAAAAATGGGTTCAAACTTTTTAGCAAGGCCTGCCATGATAGGATAAAGTGTAATTGTTTTAAACTAAAAGAGGGTAGATTTAGATTAAATATAAGGAAAAAATCTGGTCTAGTGGAAGGTGTCCCTGCCCATGGCAGGGGGTGGAATGAGATGAGTTTTAAGGTCTCTTCCAACCCAAACCATTGTCAGATTCCATGATTTTATGATTTTATACGTGTGTGTGTACACATAGAGGACATAGGACATATGGCTTGGGGAAAGCAGCATCCCTTGGTCTCCTGTTCCACAGCTCTCAGCACAGTCTGGTGGAACTCTCAGCAGAGTGCGTGTCCCATGTGTCCTTTTAGGGCGGATATTGGGAACAAGTTCTTCCCCCAGAGGATGGTCGGGCACTGAACAGGCTCTGCAGGGAATGAGCACAGCCCCAAGGCTGCCAGAGCTCCAGGAGTATTCGGACAATTCTCTCAGGGATACACAGGGTGGGATTGTTGGGGTGTCGGTGCAGGACTCAGGATCCTTTAGTGTCCCTTCCAAATCAGGATATTCCATGATTCTGTGATTCTCACAGAAATGCTGAGGTTCTAAGGGACCTCTGGACATCCCATATGGGATCTGTGACAGATCATTTCCTAGATGGAGGCCTTTCTTTGAGGCAGAAGGAGGTGGGACTCTCCTGAGGTTGACTCTCCCTCTCCAAACCAGCATGGCATTCCAAAATGCCTTTCCCTGGTGGCCTGGAGGCCCTTCACTTGAAACAGAACCCACATCTCCACTAGCAACGAACATGTTGGGTATCTCTGCATCGTGGTCCCAAAGACGATCCATGGAGGTCCCAACTCTCCCAGGATCTCCCATGCCAGAGCTCCCTCTAAGCCCGGCTCCCGCCTACTCCAGGGAAAGAAGAGAAGGAAACCCTCAACCCACATCCCCCACCCCACCCTGCCTGCCTTCCATCCCCCAACCTCCTGAAAAGTGCCAAAAGCCACTCTGAGGGAATTTCTTCAAGGTACGGGACTCCCATGTGAAGGACCTGCTGTACTAAATGATCTACCAGAGCTTCCTGGTTGCTCTTCCCTGCTGCCTTCCCGGGTTCAAAAGGTGATTTAGGATGACATGCTCTGCTCTACATGAACTTGCCAGCTATTGCCAGCTCTTGCCAGCAGCGTGACGAGACGCCCCTTCATTGTACATTAATTCCAGCAGGCGTACAGCCCAGCAATCAAAGTGCCTCATTAAACTTTAATTAAATTTCCCAAGTGATTTGCTCCCGGGCGGAGAACCTGCAATGCAAGCCCAAGCAGGTCTGTGTGTGTGTGTGTGTGCGTATGTGTGTGTGTGTCTGGGCTTTTGGGGTGTCTTTTTTTTTCCCAAAGCGGTATCAACACTTCATGGCTGGGGTATGAAATAAAGCCAGAGGTGGAAATGCAGTCCAGAGATGGAAATGAAGAGGTGGAAATCCAGAGGTGGAAATCCAGTCCAGACTGTAGGAAGAAGAGCCAAACTGAACAGACTTTCTGCTCCTGCCACTCCTGCTGAGTGCTGTTCTCCTGGAAGAAGATTCTCCAGAGCCTTCTCTTCTCCAGGCTGAACAATTTTAACTCTCTCTGCTGCTCTCCTGGAAGACCAGGGAGATTTTGCACTACAGTCTCTTTGTAGGAATGGACAGGAGATAGAGACGTCAGGAATTAGAAGTCAACCTCAGATCAGTTTCCACAATCAAAACTCAGCAAAAAAACAGAGGAACAAAGGAATTCCAAACTTGGAATGGATGGCAAACAAAACTAGATCTCTTTCTATCAATGACAAGCCTTAGAGGGGTTAGGGTTGGAAGGGACCTTAGGGATCACCCCATTCCAACACCCTGCTATGGGCAGGGACACCTTCCACTGGACCAGGTTGCTCCAAGCCCCATCCAGCCCGGCCTTGGACACTTCCAGGGATGGGGCAGCCGGAGATTCTCACATGAACCTGTGCCCATCCTCTGCCCTGATGACCAGTTGGCCCGGTCAGGTCCTTACAGTCGACTCTCTCCAGAGCAAGGCGGCTGCATCTGAACAACCACCAGGAACTGTCCTTGGGCCGCGCTGACTCCTGACCCATGGCTGGGATCACTTGGGCTCACTGCAGCGGACTCAAACCCAAGCCAGGAGTGCAAATGAGCGACGTCCAGTCCACATTGAGACATATCCAGGTTGTCTCTGTTATTTCCTGCAAGCTGCAAGTGAATCTCCAGATTCAAATTCCCTGAAGACTCCAGGAGGAGCCAAAACCGAGGCCTTGTTTGGGGCACTGCACAAAACTGACCCGGCGTGGACTCCACGGGTCCCTGCGCCGGGTTCCTGCACTAGGTGAAATTTCCCTGTGTTTTTCCTTGGGCTGGAGTGGATGGATAGCAAACAAAAGCGAATACTGGAGCACTTATTCACATCGAAAGAGGCACGAGCACAAAAACCAGTCACCCCCTTGAAACTTGGAGTGAGGTGGGGATTTCCATGTATTGCCTGTGCTTCCAGATCTGCAGATAAGGGTACAGCTGGTCAAACATTTTCCATTGATGATTTCCTTGCAGAAAACATCCTTCTAAGGAAAAAAAAAAATCCAGTAACTTAAAGAAAACTCGGAGTTTAGCTTTGTTTCCCTTAAGCACATTTACAAAGAAAGTGCATTTTACGCAACTTTTCAAGTTTTTCTCATTGAAAAGAAAAATAAAAGTGATGAGTGACCAGTCAGAGTGAGATTGTTTGATTTTTTAAAATGACAAAATGTATATTTTTTTAATGTTTTTCATAGCAATATCCAAACTCCCCCAAAACATGCAGAGAAACTAGAAAATTCTTTTTTTTTTCATGTTCTGTACTTACTCTTCTCCATTAGCTGTACTTAACAATTTATTGGTCAGGTTAAGCTTCTTCCTCATCATTAGATTCCATTAATTTTAAGACCTATTTAGTTTTAGAGGTCAGAGTAGGGGATCTTTGAAGATCCCTTTCAACCCCGTGATTCTGTGACTCTGTAATTTGAACCCTTTCTATTTCAATATTAGCTATGTTCAGGTGAATAACTGTGAGTAAAAGTAACAGATTTTTCAATAAAATTGATAGATTATTATTCTCAATTAAACAAAGATAAAACCAAAGTAGAGAAGACAATTTTCCCTCTGAAAAAAAAAGAAAGATTTTACTACGAAATTTTTTTTCAGAAAGGCAAATTTTGTTTTTGTTGAGGAAAGAATGATGAGAACGTAAACTGGGAGAACGATTGGGATTGTCCAGTTGTTCCTTGCTGATTTTTCCTGTCCCTTCAGTCAAATTGGATAAAGACATTTATAGAATTAGGGAATATTCCTAAAAAACATGTTCGGAGGCTGAAGGGAAACAGGGATCTGCTTCCTAACTCTGCAGCCTGCATTATGTTAATGGAAGAGAATAATTAGGAATGGAACCAGAGCTCTGCATTTACATGATTTTGCTCCTGCCACTGAATCATTCCACCCCCTTTGCCAGGTCCCTTAACCCCAGTGGGCTCTGTCTAACCTGTCAGCAGTACTAGGATGATAATTCCTCTCTTAAGGGACCTGGGAACATCCATTATTCCCTGCAAGATCCTAAAGTGAGCACACGCTGTTGTTGCTTTCCTCCAAGGTGACACGAATGAGCTGGAGAGAGCTCGGTGTCTTTAAGGAGAGAGGTCTGCAGGAATAGGCTGGGCCTTGGGAGATGAGGCTGTTAGCATGGAAACATTTGTCTGGGAAGGAAGATCCATGGCAAAACCTGGCAAAAGCCCAGCCCAGCCCACTGGGGAAGTGTTGGATAAACTGACGTGGTGATTAAGCCCAGCATCCCCTCAATGCCTTTTTGGTGGGGAATATCTGAGACAGCTTAATTACAGGAGGATGGAGGAGCCTGAAGCCCACTGATTTCACTCGGAGGCTCATTCCTGGACTTTCTTCGGGCTGGATGTCCAAAAATGAGTCACGTCCCAGGAATGAGGTTAGGGGGTGAGACCAGGAATTGACTGGGTACGCCTCATCCTGCCTAGGCATGAAAAATCTTTCAGGGATCCTGTGGGATGAAGAGGAACAGGTTATTGTTGTGCAAAGTGCCTGGCTACCACTCTCCGACCTTTTGCAATTATAGGTTCATGAGTAAAAGTGAAGTTCATGAGTAAAAATTGCACATCCTTTGTGCAATTATACAGGAAAAAACTTGCAGGATTGAAGTCCCCAAATCCTGCAGCTTTGAGCACATCTCCCAGGAGACAAGGAGCAGTATTATTTCTGGGGAACTGAAGGCCAGGGACCCACCCCCTGCTTCTGATTTGTGCACAGCATTGGTGAATTCCCTTGTAGTGGAAATTGCAGGATAAACCTCAGCATCTGGCTGAGGATCACGATCACAGAGGTCTTTTCCAACCTTAACCATTCTATGGATTCTGTGAGCACAGAATAAAATGTAGGGTGCTCTTTATCCCACCTAAATTAAGGAACTCAGAATTTTATCTCCATTAGTTGTCTAAATATTCTAGGGGAAGGTGTCCCTGCCCATGGTCTTCATGGTTTCTTCCAACCCAAACCCTTTTATGATTCTATGATTTTACTATGACTATTTCCTGCCCAAATAATCTCAGTATTAAAGATTTTGGGATGGTACACCTACGTTGCCCACTGGGAATCACCCTAGGCAGTGCAAACTCCCAAAATCTGCACAGGAATCCCCTGGGTTGGTCCTGGATTGTCAAAAAAACCCCGTTCCAATGCCTTTGCTCTGTATCAGAGGGGACAACGGTGCTCCAGCACTGGTGCCTTGGGACTTCCCAGTTTGCTGGAAGAATAATAATCAAAAAATCCAGGACCCAGCTAATTTAATTTGCCTCTAGTCCAAGAGGAGAGCTGAGAACCTCCAGACATGGTCAGGGCATTTTTACAGCTATTTTAAAATAAGACAACCTGTCCTTTTTAAAAGCAACCTTCGTTCTTACTCCGGTCTTGAGTTTCGTTCTCCAGAAGGTGTAAAGGGAAGCAAGAGCTTGGATTTGCCCAGCTCCAGGGTGTTCCCTGCAGTTCAATGAATCCCAACAACACATGAAGAGCCTGGCAGCCTGTGCCAGGGCCTGACAACCCTCTCAGGCAACACACTTTTCCTAATATCCAATCTAAACCTCCTTTCTTCCCAATATCCCATCTAAACCTGCCCTCTGGCAGTGGGAATCCATTCCCCCTGGTTCTGTCCCTCCATCCCTTGTCCCAAGTCCCTCTCCAGCTCTCCTGGAGCCCCTTTAGGCACTGAAAGGAGCTCTGAGGTCTCCCTGGATCCTTCTCTTCTCCAGGTGAAACCCCCCAGCTCTCCCAGCCTGGCTCCAGAGCAGAGGGGCTCCAGCCCTTGGAGCATCTCCATGGCCTCCTGTGGATTCACTCCAGCAGCTCCATGTCCTGCCTGTGCTGAGGATCCCAGAGCTGGATACAGTTGAATGAGCCTCATCCTAGAGACTGATCATCCTGCCTTTTCTTTGCAGAAAGACAATTCAGATCAGGGAATGAACCAGAAATGTTCTATTTCTACCACTCAGTCGTTTGCTTTTTCATCCAAGTCCAGCTAAACATTGGCTGCTGGAATCTTGGAGATTCTTGTGCTCCAGCTGACTTTGCTCCTCCAGCCTCCCACTGGAGATTTCCCTCAGTGGAGCAAAGCAGGAAGAGCCTTTGTGCTCTCTGAATATGAAATAATTTAGGGTGGCTTAAAATTCCCGTGTAATCAAAGCCATGCACTGCGGTTACAGCTATTAACCTCAGGATTTCTGTTAAAAACCCTTCTAACCAGCAACAATTTCTAGGCTTGCAGAGGGAGTACCTGAGAAAATGAGCCCTCCAACTCCCAATTTTCAATGCTTCTGATCCCCCCAGAGCTTCTCTCACTCCCAGGACCCCACATTGCCCCCTCCACTGGTCTGTGTGTTTGTGGAGGATGTGTGAGAGCAAGAGCTGCCTCAGGATTTGTTTTCAAGTATTAATACTTCTGCTACAGGAGAGGAAGTGCAGTAGCAGAGTGAGAGCCCAGAAGGCAGTTTCTGAAATATTCCCCCCCCAAAAAATGCACCTCCAGAAATTCATCAGGAACTCACAAAGTCCTCAAGGCTCTGCTTTCCATCCTGGTTTCTTAAACCCAAATGATTTTTTTTTTTAATTGCCATCTCCCCACCTCGTCTCAAAAAGAAAGGAGTCGTGGAAGTTCATCCTGGCTCGTCTGCAGGACTTTGGACTGTCATTAGCATCTCATGCATTATTCAGTGGGCTGATTATGAATGAATCAGCATAGATCCCTCCCCTTGGAAAGCTGAGAAAAGCTGCAGCTCCGTCAGAATGCCCCATGGCCCTTCCTGACCCAGCTGGCTGCAGCAGGAGATGTAATTTCTTAGTGACGTTTAATTAAAATTTAATTAATTTGTGAAGAAGCAGTGGATGTCCTGAATAGATTTTTATTTCAAAGGGAATGCTTGAAAATTGGTGCCCTGATCCTATGTAGTGCTGGGAAAGTACTGAATGGGCACTTTTCTGCAAGGGTTGGGAGATCAGTGGGGCAAGAAGCATCTGGAGGAGGGATGGGCCTGGGATGTTTGATCCATGACTGAATTTGTATTATTTGCAAAATAAATAAGGGATTAATGATTATTAAGCATCCTCTGATTAGGAACATCAGCAAGAAGCAAAGATCCCCTTCAAGTTATAAAGCCTGGGATAAATTCCACCTAAACCCAGCAATCCAGGAGCAATTACCACAGTGAAGTCCAGCTGTTTTTCCCTTTTCCTCTTTCCTGCCTCTCAAAATTCACCCTGTGATAATTTCCTCAGCCTGAGAGCTGGTCCCGTATCGAATGTGCTGAATGGATAAAATCTGCAGCAGCAACAAGTTGTCTGTGAGATTAATTTGTCTCTGGAATCAACATTATGCAAACAGGACCCGCCCTAATTTGTGTGAACAGGCTGCCCGTGTTATCTTATGATTAAACAGCTTTGTAAGCATCAAAATACCTCCTCTGGCTTCCCCGAGCAGAGTCTGATCCAGGACAGGCTGCTACATTCCCTTCAGCTCTGCTCTGCACCTCCAGCGTGATCCTCAGGGCTTAGAGGGTCCCAGCACTTTTTAGGGGCAGGAACAGACTCTGTGTTGAGTTACAAAGTAGTGGCACCTTAATTTTATTTCAGAGGTGCCCTAAAAGCCCCAGTGGGCAAAGGTTTGATCCAGCATCAGCACAACCCCCTGTTATCTCTCTTCAGCCATGGACCACCGCCCAAAGGCGGGTGAGGTGGGGAGGAAACCAGGATATTGTGCAGAATTCCATGGTGCTGTAGCACCATTCCCTCTTTTCTCTCCATTTAGTGCAGGAGATGTTTTCTCATCCAGCTGTTTTGTGGAAATCTTTTGAACTGATTGATGGAGCTTCTCTGGCTCCTCTCATCACTTGCTCCCTTTTCATTCTCCATGGAGGCACAAAGGGAAAACGGATCATCCTCACCTTTCTCTTAGCTTGGATCTGATTCCTGCCTTACCTGCATCAATTCAAATAAGAAAAAATTCAAAATACCAAGAGGATGGATGTGAAAGAGTCCAAGAGGAGAATCCTTTTTACACCTTCTGGAGTGCAATAGGGTGTAATAGAACAACATCACAGTGTCATAGAGGGCTTTTCTCCTTTTTATGGGAGACTTTGGTACATGTGGGACACATCCAGGATACGGTGCCTGGCTGGAGACTTCCCAGTTTTGAGCTTTTCCACAAGGAGGGGATTGTCAAAGTGGAGAGAGTCAGACAGAAGGTCAGGGTACATATACATATATATATATATATATATATATATTTATACTGACATGTTTAGGGAGATAAAGAGCAAGATTTGGAAGAAGAGGTTGAGGGATCTGGGTTTGTTCAGCCATAATCGGAGATGTCCAAGAGGGATCTCACTGCTGCCTTCAACTATCCAGTGGGAGGGTATGGAGAATGGAGAGTCAGATTTTTCTTGGATGTTCAGAGTGAAAGGAAAAGAGACAATTGACTTTAATAGCAAGAACAGAAATTCCAGTTAGACATTAGGGGATTGAAGGCGAGGGAAGTCCACCACGAAGAGAATAAAAAATGGGAGGAGTGACCCGGAGATGCTGAGGGGGTCTCCATCCTTGGAGATAAAATATTGCTGAGTATGACCCCAAGCAATCAAACTTTCAACTTCCATCTAACTTTGAATTGGGTTTTGGATCAGAGACGTCCTGCGGTTCCTTCTGATCCTCACTGCTCTGTGATTCTGTGGGGAGCCTGGACAAGGCTCCAGCTGCAGCTGTCCTGCCCAACCCTGGAGGTGAGGGAAGCTCTAAGGAAGCTCCCAGCAGGCTCCACAGTCAGAGGTGATGTCCCCATCAACACAGAGAGCCGTGCTGGGGCACACGGGGCACACCCTGTGCTGTGAAGCTGCTCTGTTATCTCACAGGCGAACAAGGGAAGTGTTAGCTCGGGATTATTTCTTGGCAGAGAGTGCAGGAGAGAAAGAATCCAACTGATGATGGTTTTTAATAGCCCTAACAATGCAGATACTTGAAAGCACTGAAGGACTGAGTGGGTTCAGTCTGAAGCCATTAACACAAGGAAACTGAGGCTCTTGCAGGGGGAAGCCCTCAGGATACTCTTACCTGTCTGTGCCTAAGATATTCTTATTCAGCAAAGCCACAACCAACAGAGGCAACATAAAAAACCTTTATTGCAATATCTATAAATCAAACAGTGCCTTTTCCATTCTCTGGGACTTCATCCACCTGATATGGTTTGGACATGTCCATCCTGTCAAGTTCAGCCTTCAAAACAGGGTGGACCTGTGCTGACTCCTGATCCACACCTGGGATTTGCTCCTGAGAGTGGTGCAAGGTCATGCTGAAACCCTGCCAGGGATTTGACAGTGGGTTTGGAGGTAGCCAAAGTTCCCAGTGACTCAAGTCAGCATTCAGGTTATCCATGCACAGGCACAGACACACTTCAGAGCTAATTCATTCCTTAAAATTACCAGTGCATTCCTGGTGATCCCCAGGGGACTCCACTACTGGGAGTGAGGACAGTATGCTCCATTAAAAACCATCCCACCTCTCATTAAAGAGTTGGGACCACTGCAGAGGAGAGTCAGAGCTGGGCAAGGTGGTGACAATTCCTACAGCACCAGGGGTGGAGGCTCAGCAGATCGAGATGGGGGGTTTGGAAGAGGAAGAGTGCAAAGGTAAGCGTTGTTCTCTGGGAAGAATCCATCTGCACTGGGATTTGCAGCAATGGCACAGCCAGGCTTCTGCAAACTCCACCCAGCAGAGCCAATTTCTCTCCCCTGGCCAGACTGTGATGCCCAACATGAATACAATAATCAGCATCAAGTGAGGGGTTGAAATCTGGATTTATTTTAATGGTGTAAAGCCACAGTAGCTCCTTCAACTTCAATCTGATCAGATCAATGCTACTGTGATGGAGAATCTGTATCCAGGCCTGATGCCCAAGAGCATTTATAAGCCCAAAGCAACATAAGATACAAGTAAAATCAGCAGCAATATTTTTTACTGCCATACAGGGGACTGAAGTCTCAGGGGTTTTATTTAACTTTTCACTTCTGACACAGTGTAAATGTACCCTGAAAAGGCTGGGACAAGGAAGGGGTCTGGATAAAACCCAAGACCTGGGTGCAAAGCCACATTGCTGAGGCTAAAGAGCTGGTTTTACCCAGCAGCAAATCCTCACGCAGCTCTGTCTGGGAAGTGTGTATGTGTCGAGTAGAGCCCCTTGCACAAACCACAGGTATTCAGAGGTGTGCAGGGGCCGTGGGCAGGACCCCTCCCGCTCAGCGCCACAGGGATGTTTTCCCTGCCACACTCAGATCCCGCTTGGCACAGGGCACAGATGGATGTTGTCATCCCTGTTACAACACAGGGAAGCTCTTCGCAGCTCACTGGGAGGTAGGGTGAGGGCAGGATTTCATACCAGTCACAGCGGTGTGAGCACACCAGCAACCCCACCAGACTCGTTCTGCCAGGCCATGCTCCCAGACACTTCGCCCAGAGCATGACTGCTCCTGGTGTCCCCAGCAACCACAGCTCCAACAAACCCTTCCCTCCTGGGCTTAGCCCAGCCTGGGGCCACTCTCAGCCTGCCATGGACTTTTCTACCTGTGTTTACACTTCCTCTCTGAAACAACATGGAATGGTTTGGGGTTAGGACAAGAGGACACTGTCTTAAACTGCACCAGGGGAGGTTTAGGTTGGACATTAGGAAGAATTTCTTCATGGGAAGGGTGATTGGGCATTGGAATGGGCTGCCCAGGGAGGTGGTGGAGTCCTCATCCCTGGAGGTGTTTAAGAAAAGACTGGACATGGCACTCCGTGCTCTGGTCTGGTTGACAAGGTGGTGTTTGGCCACAGGTGGAACTCGACGATCTCAAAGGTGTTTTCTGGCCTAGTTAATTCTGTGGTTCTGTGTTGGAAAGAAGCTTCAAGACCACTTGGTTTCAACCCAGCTCCCACGGGAATCCACCTGCTGTGGCCTGGATTTTGAGCTAAACACCCCACACTCTTTATGTAAAACCTCTCTGGAGGCATCTCTCCCCTCTGCTCTCCCCACTTCCCCTCACCTCGGGAGACACAATGGGCAAACAGCTCATGCTGGTCAGTCCTCCATTTCCTTGAGGAACTTTTCCATCTTCCTCACTGCTGTTGTAGAGGACAGCACTGAAGATCCCGAATGTGGTTGCAGTGTCACCTTTTGTGCTTGGGAGAGGTCTTCAGTCTCTGCAAGAGGCTTTTGGGAAGACAGAACAAAGATCTGGAGCCCTATTAGAAAATTATTGACTCCAACTGTTGGCTACTTCCAGGGAAAAAGGAACTAAATTCATTCCTGAAGGTGAAAGAAAAGTGAAAGGGGGAAAAAAAAATGAGAGAGTGCCTGGGAAGAGCAGAGTGAAGTAGCAGAGAAGGTGGATTTTGAATCCCAAAAGGACACGTTACATCCTGTGACATTGTCACGTTTGGGAGTTTTAAGGCATTTCTCTTTTCAGCAAAGCCAGGAGAAATCCAGGCCGCTTTCCCTGAGGTGTCAAGTCCCACAGTTGTGATTAAATCTCTACATCTCATCCCCTGAAAGCTTTTCCAAGAGGACCAGAGTTGGGTGGTGGGTGGGGAGGGAACCTCCAGCTTGCACACAGTGTCATTTCCCTGGGGAAGCATTCCTGCCCTGATTCACATCCCCTCTGGTACTTGAGAGCCTGACCAGAGTCAGATTTCCTTTTCCTCAAGGTTCTCCACCCTCTCCATCATGTTCCTGGCTTTCCTTTAGTCTCCAGCTCTTTCTACTCTCTGAATCCAGCAAAGTGGTGATGCTGAGAAGAACGGTCGGGGACAGGCATTGGGTTAACTGGTCTGTAAAAGCTGTCTGACCACAGTCCCAGGTCTGGCCCAAACTGGTACCAAAGCCCATCCCTGATCCCAGACAGGAAGCATTCACCTCGTCGTGGGGGAAGTTTAATACTGTGGACATTGCCAGCCCTGACAATTGTCCTCAGGACCAGAAAATTACTCCAAGCACTGATTGGTAGAGATGTCACCTTCCTGTCCTGTATCAGTATTGCATCCTAAAAACTGAGGTATGAAAATGCTGGAGCAGACAAATCCTGGTTGTCATCATCCATCCTCTCTAAACCAAACAATATGTAGTGGTTTTATCTGAATTCGGAGATTATTACCTACCTCTCCCTTCCCAGCATCCTGCGGTCATTTGTGTGACAATCCCAGACAATGCAGGACACGCTCCAGCATTCCCCAAAGGTGTCTTCTACATCCTCTGGTTAACCATGGCTGCTGATCAGGTGAGATGAAATAAGAGTTTGTGTCCCAGTTTTAGAGGATTTGCTAAAGCATTCCCAGTCTGTGGCACAGCCAGGAGAGCACCAGAGTTTCAGACTTCCTACTCGTCATTTCCATCACTGTATTTTGGAGGTTAAAGGTTTCAAACAAGCAGCTCCTGGATGAGTGGGAGAGGTTTCCCCATGCACTGACATGACAGGCCAGATCTTCAGTTCGAGATTTAAGGAAGTTGCATCATTCCTCAGAATACAGAGATTTCCACACACGATGTCTCCCACCTCCACCTCCTCTGCATGGCCTGAGTTTTTCCCAGCAAATACCTTCCCTAAGGAAGATCTCCATCCACTCTGTAAATACCTACAGCTTGGTTAGATGAATGCAGGCTGATGTAGCTGAAATTGTGGAAAAAAACTAGCCATGAAAAGCTCTGCTTTGCAGAAACTTGCTTTGGACTGGAGGCAAGGCCTCAGCGTGGAAGTGTTGTGTCGTGGCTACAGGAATCAGCCAAAGCAGCTGATTCCTGCTGGGAAATTAGAATCAGCCAAAGCAGCTGATTCCTGCTAGGAAATTGTGTCACCTGAGGAGAGGAGGAGATACCGAGCTGGCACGTGGCTGTATTTGAGTGTAGCTGCAGATTAGGGGTGACCTAATTGAGGCCTTCCAGTACCTGAAGGGAGCCTACAGGAAAGATGGAGAGGGAATTTTTACAAGAGCATGGAGTGACAGGACAAGGGGGAATGGCTTCCCACTGCCAGAGGGCAGGGTTAGATGGGATACTGGGAAGGAATTGTTCCCTGTGAGGGTGGTGAGGCCCTGGCACAGGGTGCCCAGAGAAGCTGTGGCTGCCCCTGGATCCCGGGAAGTGTCCAAGGCCAGGCTGGATGGGGCTTGGAGCAGCCTGGGATAGTGGAAGGTGTCCCTGCCCATGGCAGGGGTTTGGAATGAGATGAACTTTAAGGTCCCTTCCAACCCAAACCATTCCATGATTCCATGGCTCTACAAGATGAGGAATGAGTGCTGGAAGGCACAAGGACCAGGCGAGGATGGAGCCCTTTAAAGGCCGGTGACATGGTGGGTGGGCTGTGGGGATTGCATCATTAATCAAGTCCCTAATGCTCTTAGTGCTAATCCATTAATGCCTCAGCATATAAGGCAGTTACTTCTCTCTTAGACTGATTTCGAGTCCACGGGGATTAGGACAGGTCTCTCATCTCCTATGCTTGTGTTGTGCAGCACACCCAGCTCTCCCTGCATCTGCTGCACACTGGAGGGTGAACAAATGCACTTCTGAAACTGCATTACCCACTGCAGGTGCAACTGTGGCAAGGCCAGATATTTATCCTCAGCCCAGCAAGGCTCAGCTGGCTCCCAACAGCAATGTGAGACCGTGATCTCAGAGCCCACCACACTGAGAGCGTGGTCAGGGCAGGGATGTCACCCTGTGCATCTGCTGCTCGTGTCCCAGCACCAAGAGATGGAGCTCTGAGGAGATGGCAGAGGCTGTGCTCCAGCTGAGATGAGCACAGCCAAGCCTGGCTAAGCTCCAGCTCTCCTTCAGGCTCACCCAGAAGAGCTGTTGCTGATGGAGGGCTCTGCTCAGACCACTATGGCGAGCCTGGGGTTGGTTTTAAAGAGGGGCCCAGGCAGAAGGTGAGATCTGGAAGATGCTCGAGCGTCCCACATCTGTCTCTTACATCTGGGATGGACCAAAGCAAGGTAATGTCACTGTCCTGCCAGTCAAACCTCCACGCAATCGGTGTTTTGAGACCAGTGGTTTTGGCCTCTAACTCCTGTCCCGGCACAGAACACCCCGACTATCCCACCCTCTGCATCCCTGAGAGAATTGTCCAAACACTCCTGGAGCTCTGGCAGCCTTGGGGCTGTGCCCATTCCCTGGGGAGCTGTTCCAATGCCCAATCACCCTTCTTTCACTGGCCAACGTAGTTTAATGCATTTATACAGGTGCATTTCCAGACAAAACAAGGTTTTCAGGCTTGTTTGATTTTCAGGGGTTTCTATTTTTATAAAATTCAGGAGCAAATCAAGACCTTTCTCAAGCGACCCTGCAAGGCTGCAGCAAGATATGTGTTTGGTGAGGAAAGAGGAGAGATTTGGCCAATAACTTCAGTCTCCATGGCAAAGAGGAATCTGTCTGCAGCTGCATTTCAGAAGTTTCTTGACTCCCCTCATGCAGTCCTACAGAACAGAACCATGGAATGGTTTGGGTTGGAAGGGACCTTTAAAATTCATCCAGTCCAACCCCCTGCAATAAACAGGCACATCTTCAACTAGATCAGGACAGTCTTGGTAACATCCAGGCTTTCAGGCCTCCTGGGAGCTGGTCATTCACCATTGGGATCATCTGAGCAAAGCAGTATTAAAGTGCCTGAAATTGTACAATTCTGATGTGTCACCATCCGCACAATAAGAATTTCATTTTCTCTGGAAATTATTTTGGTAGAGGGCAGAAACTGATGGCTGACACAGGGAGGTCTAGGCTCGTTCTGTTCTGGGCAGCACAGTTACCTCCTGATGAACACCTCAAGGAGGCTGGGACTGAGATCCCTTCACTGCATGGAAAATAACTCCATAGAGAGAAAGCAAGGCCCTGTTCAGGAGAGGAAAACACAGGAGGAGGTTAAACATCACTTGGAAATGAGGTGCTGGCTCATATTCCTCTGGGAACCGGGAGTGATTTGCCCAAAGCAATCCCAGTTGTACCACACTCAGTTTTTCCGAGTGAGACCCAACAGCCTTGGTAATTTCACTGTTAAGTGTAAAACCTTCGATAATGGATTAGAAACAGGTGCTAATAATATCCAAACATAAGGAGGGGTTTATGGGAGTCAAAGGGATTAGGTTCAGCAAATTTTTCCTGTCTTCTGCTAAATTTCTCCTCAAGGGGCAGGAGGTGTTTATTAGTGGAGGAGGGGATTAGAAAAGGGGACCCTAGGTTTGCTGCATGACCTGATGCTGTGTCATGTTTGCTGGGTTTTTGAGCTCAAGACCTTACAGAACTCTTTATCTGGGGAGGAAATAGGGTCAGAACAGCCACCGTGGTTAGGAGCTGGGACCTACAGCTTTAATTTATTGAAAAGGCTGGAATCTGGGTTAATAGTTATCCACCCTGGTGCTTTCTCTCCCCCGCAGACTTTACTGGGGTTCAGCCTTGAATTTGAGCAGAGCTCCCAGCAGGAGTTTTTCCAAGCCTAACACGTTTTCCAAAACGCCTTTTCCCCCCTGCATTCTCCCTTAACACTTAATAAAAACTCCGCAGCCACCTTGGTGGGTGAGTCTATTTTCATTAATGCCTGGAAGTTACATGCAGATTTACAGGTAAAATAGGCCAGGGAGGCTGCCAAAACGCAATTAATTATAATAAACAATTAATTATTAAGGTGCTCTCGGGGGAGAAAACTGCTGGAAACCCCACTCCAAGCGACTCTGTGTAATCTCCTTTTGGAAAAAACCCCAGTCAACCACGGCAGCGTGAGGTCAAGCTGATCATGTGCAGCTTTAGGTGGCAAAGCCATTGCATGGGGTAAAGCTGGAGAGATTCCCCCTATTCTGATGATAAACAGCCACCAATCCCTCGGGCGATTTAACATGACACCTGCCTGTCGTTACAGCCTGCAACGTGTGGAATCCTCACACATGGCCGAAATCAGTTCCTTTTCTTGAGTCTCAGAGGGAATGGAGTGAGGAAGGAGGTGGGAGTGCCACACACCAAAGGAGGGTCTTTTTACACCATTGTTGTTGTGGCCTTGTCTTTTGGGGTGTTATTTTGGACCAATCATGCAGAATTTTAGATTTTTCTGTGGTTACAACCACTGAATAATTGCAAACAGCCTCTGGTCTTTCATCAGTGGGGCAAGAGTCACTTGCAGGGCTAATTCAGAGCTGGCTGAGGTTTCCCTGTTTCCCTCCATGTAGAAGAAACAGAAGCACCTGAAAGTAGGTAAGAATTTCTGGGACTTCTTATTATTGGCCACATCTCATTTAGGATTATAGGATTCACTGAATAAACTCAAACATTGAACTCTTTATGCTTCTACTGCATGTTTTACATATGATATTGTTCCTCCTGGATGAGACGTGGTCAACAGGGCCTGGAAAATGGTTCAGCTTGTTTTAAAGCAAGGATTCCAGAGGTGTCTGTCTTCCCACTTTTTACATGGCTTGGAGCAACCTGGGATAATGGAAGGTGTCTGTGACCGTGGCAGGCGGGTGGAATGAGATGAGCTTTAAGGTCCCTCCCAACCCAGACTGATCTGGGATTCTGTGATAGTTCTGGGATTCTGTGATAGTTATTCTGTGCTACAGTCAGTTTCCACTCTAGGATGCAGAAAGATTTTGGAAGGTGCTTATCCTCATATACGACTGGGCACGATGAGAGTAGGCACCCATCCCATGTAATTCCAGCTCTCCATTCCAGAGGTCAGTATCTGAGCTAAAATCTCAGATTTCACTTATTCCCTGGAGAGATGAAGTCATCTCTGAGGGTGAATCATGGAATCACGGAATATCCTGAGTTGGGCAGGACCCACAAGGATCATCAATCCAGCTCCTGGCCCTGCACAGGACATCCCAACAATCCCACCCTGTGCATCCCTGAGAGCGGTGTCCAAACACTCCTGGAGCTCTGGCAGCCCTGGGGCCGTGACCATTCCCTGGGGAGCTGCTCCAGTGCCGAAGTGGGAATGGAGCCTAAGAAAACACAAGAGTTTTTACATGGAGGCATCATCTGGGGTGAGGGTGTTGAGCTTTGGCATTAGGACATTTGGGGTCTGCACTTGGCTTTACTGTGGGGAAAAATACCAGAATCAGAAGATGCCTCTTCTCCCCTGGAAGGATAAAACCAACGAAGGAAGAATAACACTTACCCTCACCTCTCTGGGGTTGTGATTTTTATCATTCCTTACAACTTATAATACACTTTAAGAGTCCCGGATGAAATATATGAAACTTTGTCCTGGATACTGAATTTTTATTTTTGCCATCCATTAGGGGTTTTTCAGGTTGGGAGAGGCTTTTGCCCTCAATCTGATTTAATTTTTGCATATCAGAGGCTGGAGACTTAAAACTCGGGCTTTTGTGATCAGAGAAGACAAGAAAGCCTTTGCCACCAGGAGCCAGCTTTTCCCTGTGCTCCAGCTCCTGGCTGGAATACATGGGGACAGAGGAGGAGGAGGGGGCACTGGGTCAGGCTGGACGAGCAGGAGAGACCACGCTTCTTACAGTGATGCAAAACTCCCCGTCACCAAACCTGCATGAGGAGCAAGAGGAAAAAAAACATCTTTAAAACCTCATTAGTTAATCATCGTCACCACAGATGGTGCCCAGCTGTAAGCTCCTTTCTGCTCATCCTAATCCCATTCCAAGCAGCTCTCCTTGGCAGAGGAGCCTGTTGGCTTTGTTATCTGGAGAAGTGGCGGAGCATGGGAGCACCTGGCAGTGGGGAGAGCTGCAGGAAGGGGAGAGATGTAAAGCTTTAGGAGGGGAGGTGGGGACCCATCTCCCTGCGCAGGCAGGGACTGAGCAGAAGCGTCCCACCCTTCGCTCGCGGGGCTGAGGAGCAGGAACCAGAGGAATTCTCTGCTTGGCTTTTGGTCTCCACTGTCAGTGCTCGAGGAAGGCCTGACCTGGGATGGATTATTGACCTGAGCAAAGCTATGTACCTGGATTACCTTCGCTGTGGTGAGTGGAACCTGCCTCCCTCTGTCCCTTTATAAGCTTTTAAATCAACTCTGAGAAAAGGAGTGACAAGGGAGATGCTGGAGGACTGATGTTAACACTGACTGCCTTTTTCCAGCAGCTCTGTCATCCTTTTTGATCTGTTTCTTACTAGGAAATTGGGATGTTGTTGGTTACGTGGGAGAAATGGGTGCCTGTGATAAACAGGAATTCTGCTTACAGGGAAAGGTTCCTGATGGGAACAAGCCATAGCTGGTGGCTGTACTTTGCTCTGTTGAGCAATGCAGATGTTATCCCTGGAAGGCCTCCAAGGGCTGTGTTTGTGTTTTCCTGGGAGGCTTTGCAGTGGGCTCTGCGTCCATCCTTTTTGAGACACTTCCCAAGAAAACAGGTCTCCTTTCTGACCAGAGCTGGATTCTGGTTTTTCTGATGTAACTCGCTGCGGCCACTTAAAGTCTCTGCTGCTATTTAGGGGCAGCAGGAGATTGAGTAGATCAATCCCATAAGAAGATCCGTGCTCCTGTGCATGGAGAGGGGACTCCTGTCCATTTTAAGTGGTGCTGCCCAGGCGGGGAGCCAGGCTTGCTCCAGACCCTGATGGGAGAGATGTCACTGTCACCACAAGCCCACTTGGAATCTAACCCAGGATTTTTACTCCGATTTTCTCTGTAAGATCTGAATAACCACAATGCCTTTTTTTTTCCTTTTCTTTTTTTTTTCTTTTGTTGGCAGCCCCTCAGTCTCTCTAAGCACAAGCTAAAAGGGGGGCCTTGTGTTTTCTGGCTAACATGGGTCCCAGGTCAATAACCCTTGATAGTCCTTTGGTGAATTACTATCAAAAAATGGATTGATTTCTTGGGCTGAAGAGAGATTCATACAGTTGATGACACAAGGGTCATTTAGATCATCAAATGTGACCGTTTGAATGGAACATAGCGTTGAATTTCATCCTGTAGATCCTTTGCTTTCTGACCTTTTCACATTGTGTTAAGAAGCTCAAGGCAGGACCACATAAACTGAATTAATACGGAAAGGAAGGTGAGAACTGATATAAATTCACCAGGAGGCCGCAGGTCAGCATCCCACTGAGACTTTGAGGTGAAGAACCCGGCAATCCATGGTTGCCTCTGCTGAAAACCCAACTGGTTCTACCTGTCTTTTACGGAAGGATGTTTTGTGGTGGCCATATGCCTGATCTGGGAATTTCTGCACCTCTGCGGCTCTTTGGTTTGGATCAGGATTTATATTTGCTTGTAACATCTGAAGCTCCAGTTGGTTCTTGGCCTGGCTGCAATCACTACGAGCTATTGGTTGCACTGGTGATTGATTTCTCTTTATCTTCCACATCTTCTACTGCCCCAAATTGCTCCTTACAGCAGCTGAGGGCACAAGATAGTATTTCCATCTCTTGCTGCTTTTTTGCTTGTGGGTTTTTTCCCCCCTGATTCACTGGATCTCCCTTGGCTCTTCTTTGGAACTTCAGTAAGTCTTTTTCTCTTCTCTTTTAATTTATTTCCCTGTAATTAAAGCTGTCTTCTTATTGTGCTTTGGAGAAACACAAACCACTGGCCAAGAGGTGAGTTTTATTGCTATCAATTGTTGTAAGTAACTTGTGCCCATTAATGTAGAAGAGGGACAAACCTCACATTTAAATATAACATGACATTTATAAGGCTTAGGTGGTTTAAATATATTTAAAATAATTTTGGAGAGATAAACAATGCATCTTTTAATCTCTTCCCTTCACAGTGTGATTCTTTTCCCCCTGCCGAAAACCAAAACAATCTTTTTTTCCCAGTCTAGTTTTAAATAACCTGTGGGAAGGGGCTTCCACTCCTTCATTTGAAGATTATTCCAATCTAAATGACCTCACTTGCCCTTTTCTCAGTTTTATCCCATCACATCTATTTTTACCCTCTTGCTCTACATTAAGCTGTTCCTCTGCATGCCTGGGAAGAGGAAAAATTAGAGCCTTAACATTTTGACCACTTAGAAAATGAAAAATGCAGGAGAAAATCAAGACCCAGGTGCCTGGCTACTGCCAGAAATGTTCCAGAAAGGACTCGATTTCATCTCTTTGTGCAGTGCTTCCACCCCTCAGCTTCCCCTCGGCCTAACTTACCTTCTGGCTCCCAGTCATTCCTCATTGTTCACTTTTAAGGGCTGAGAGCTCTCAACAATCAAGATCCTACTTTTTCCTTGGCTCTTGGCTCCCTCCTGCCTGCCAGCTCTTGAATTTTCCCTCGGGCATTAGTTGGCCAAGCAATGTATATTTAGTTCTTTCAACATTTTGTTTTCTCCCTCCTTCATCTCACCAACCCCTCAATCACTTAGCTGCTTTTCTCCAAAACCTCCCGAAATTGGCAGCATCCTGCAGGCTTGTGGTTGTCCAGTGCTACCCTGAGTCTTCCTCCTCCTGCAGGGCATGGAAGTCGAGTTCGTTGCCTGACTGTTTTTGGTGTTTCCGCTGACGTTGGTGCCCTGGATCGCGTGAGAAGGATCTTGTGTGTGCTTAACGGCTTAGAGGGAGAGGTGGGTTATGGAGAAGGGAGAGCAAATCCTCCCATGGCTGTTTGCAAGCAGCTCGCCTGGAAACAGTGGAATTGTGTCCGATATTGGCTTTGTCCCTCTCTCTTTGCTTTAGTGCAGAAGTGTAAATCACAATGTCGGGCCCAAGGGGACAAAGGTGGTGTTCCTACTGCTGTCCCAATGACCAAGCAAGTAGTACTGGGCAGGTTACTCGATCCATCAGGACCTCAGTTTTCCTTTTAGCCTTTGTCTATCTCTTCAGTCTGATGCTCTGAGAAATTGTGGCTACCCAATCCTGGAAGTGTCCAAGTCCAGGTTGGATGGGGCTTGGAGCAACCTGGGCTAGTGGAAGGTGTCCCTGCCCATGGCAGGGGGTAGAAGAAGATGATCTTTAAGATCCCTTCCAACCCAAACCGTTCTGATTCTACGATCTGAAGAGGAGGCTCAGGGGTGACCTCATCACTCCCTCCAGCTCCCAGGCAGGAGGTTGCAGTGAGGTGGGGTCAGTTTCTCCTACCATGACTGCACTGAGAGGTCCAGAGGAAATGGCCTTAAGCTGAGACAGGGGAGATTCAGATAAGATATCAGAAAAAATATTTTCACTCTTTGTGTGGTCAGGCATTGGAAGGGGCTGTCCAGGGAGGTGTTTAAGGAGTCACCATCCCTGGAGGTGTTTAAGAGGTGTGGATCTGGCACTGATGTGTTTTTAGTGGTTTAGGGGCTACAGTGGCAGTGCTGGGCTGATGGTTGGACTGGGTGATCTTGAAGAGATTCCAGCCCTGATGATTCTCTGATTCCACGATCCAGTGACGGCAATGCAGCATGACCTGGATGTTAGCCAGCAAAGGGAGGCTGGCTCACGTTGTGGCACCCAGAGAGCAGAGGTGACTCTCTGTGTGCTCACGCCTGATGCCAGCAAGTCTGTTCCTGCCCGCAGGCCTGGGCCTGTGCTGCCGGGCCGTGTCCATGTCCCAACGTGTGCATTCCCTGTCCAGCCTTGGAGCACTGCTGGAATCCAACACAGTAATAAATCTGTAGAAATTATACCTGCTTGCTCAATAGACATGGTGCTCATCCCAGAGCCACCTTGTGCCAGTTCTGCTCTTTAAACAAACATGGGTTTTTTGGCTTTTTGTCCAGGTGCAGTCAGTAAAGCTGTGAGAGTTCTTTGCTGCCTGATGGAATCGTGTGTACAGGTGCCAGTTAACCTCCAGTTTCCGTGCTGGGTTGCACTGGGTAGGACTGGGGGTGACAGAAGTGCAGACCCTGCCTCAGAGCCCAGAGAGCAATGGGGCTCTGGCAGGTAATAAAAATAACCTGCAAAGTTGTCACGTGGGGAAGGGGCTGGAGCAGCAGGAGCAGCTGAGGGAGCTGGGAAAGGGGCTCAGCCTGGAGAAAAGGAGGCTCAGGGGGGACCTTCTGGCTCTGCACAACTCCCTGACAGGAGAGGGCAGCCGGGGGGGTCGGGCTCTGCTCCCAGGGAACAGGGACAGGATGAGAGGAAATGGCCTCAGGCTGTGCCAGGGGAGGTTTAGATTGGAGAATAGAAACAATTTCTTCCCCCACACAGTTGTCCAACCCTGGCACAGCTGCCCAGGGCAGTGGAGGAGTCCCCATCCCTGAAGAGGTTTAAAAACCTTGTGGTTGTGGCACTTGGGGACATGGGTTAGTGGCCTTGGCAGTGCTGGGGGAATGGTTGGACTCGATGATCTTTGAGGGCTTTTCCAATCTAAATGATTTCATGACCTAAATGTAGAATATTTGATCGAGTGTTACTAGGAAGAAACAAATTTGCAGCAACTTTTGGTACTAAAACGGCAACTAAGAATAATGAGGCCACTACAGCTGCTTCAGTAAGTTGCAACAGTTTGGTGGAACTTTTTGTCCTACTTCTGGGAACATTCCCAGCTGCATCAAAGTTTGTTTGAAGTTGTCCCATACCAACTGCTCCCAGGTTTCTCTTGCATTTAGCATTCTTTCTGCATTAGCTGACCAGACTTATTCACCAGGTGTCATCCTCAATTCTTGACTGCACAAGCCAATCTCGTGTCACTGAGATGTGGCCACGAGGCCTGGCAGGGAGGAAGTTCTGACTTGCCCTCCACGAACACCTCAGCGAGCCCATGAGCACATTTGGCAGGTGCCCTCGCCATTAAAGTTCAGGCAAAGTGAACACTGAAGTCAGAAAAACGTGGCCCTTGGCCAACCCATGGAAAAAAATTCGGCACAGATAATCCCAGGTATTTTTTGCAGTACTTTTCCAGACCTATTCCCATTCTGTTGGCGATTCACTACTCATTTCAACATGCTATCGCTTTAAGCTTCCTCAAAGGCATGCAAAGCTTCTTAATAAATAATCTTGCTATTCCTTATCACATCTGCCTTTGAGCGAGAGAGAGGACAAACGGAACAGTGTCCCCATCTGAATCCAGGTCAGGAGCAGATGTAAGCTGGGAAATGGTGGTAGTGAGGGGCTGAGTGATCACTGCAGTGTTACATAAGCTTTGCTTTAACTCTGATATGGTTTAGAAGATCTGTGGTTTTGGGATGAGTACGAGGCCAGGGAGAGGAGGTGCATGGCAGCAAGGACTGTATCTCTCCCTAAACTTTCACTTGCTGCCTATTCCCATAATGTAAAAAACACTTCATGCTCCATGGATTGGGAGGTGTGAGCTGGATTGGCCAACCCCCACAGTCCTCAAGACAGGCAGGTGCAAGACAGATCTTCAGATCAGCTGAGTGTGGTAAGGGCAAAGGTGAAAACATGGAAAAAAAGTGAGAAGTTAAGCACTGGAAGGGGCTGCCCAGGGAGGTGGTGGAGTCCCCATCCCTGGAAGTGTTCAATAAACGACTGGATGTGACACTCAGTACCACGGTCTCCTTGACAAGATGGTGTTTGGTGACAGGTTCGAGTCAATGATCTTGGAGAAGTTTTCTCCAACCTAAATGATTCTGGGATTCTGTGACTGCAGAAGTGAAGAATTTTATAGGCAGTATTTTGAATGGATCTTGTATAATGTCATGAAAAACTGATAAAAGTTTACAAAGGCTGAGATAGGGTCACTCAGAAGCAAGTGTTTTACAGGAAGGGATGGCAGGAGGTTTGGGAGCAATTACAGCCAGGAATCTGTGAGATTTGGCAACGGTCCAGATCGGAGTGTTTGGTGTGAAGGAGATGAAGGTGTTGAACATGACATGGAGGTCGTGAGCTTGGGCGTTGTGTGAGTGTGGGTTATTCCAGCAGGGAGAGAGGAGCTGTGGTGGGAGATAAGGAGGTGTTCTTCTGACTGTGATAAAAGGCTGCCCAGGGATTTCATGGAGTCTCCTTCTCTGGAGGCATTCCAAACCCGCCTGGGTGTGTTCCTCTGTCACCTGCTCCTGATGATCCTGCCCTGGTGGTGTGGTTGGACTGGAGCATCTCCAGAGGTCCCTTCCGACCCAAATTATTCCGTGGTTCTGTGAAAATTGTTGACAGAACCACCTCTGGGAAAGCTCAGGAAGGAAAGGACAGACCCAGCAGTGGAGGGTTACATCTGACACCATGAATGTCAAGGCTGATGTCACCAGCTGACATCACAGAGATCACGATGTCAACAGAGAGGGAATGAGGATGAGGAAGAAGCACCAGGGCACTCAGGTCCTTATCTGTGGGGTGAAGGCAAGACCAAGTCTCAAAAATGTGGTGTCCATTGCTATGGAGGAGAACTGGATCTCGACTGCAGCTCACATTGAGAAGGGGCAGAAGGTGATTTTTTTTGCTGTTTTGATTTTAAATCACAAGTTCAAATGTGGAAGCTTTTAAAGGACCCAAACCGTGTCTAAATATGAAATTTCTGGTTTTTTTTTCAAGCGTTCTTTCAAATGCTTTGAAGGAGTAATCAAGGTGAAGCAAAACTTTTAATTTAATTTAATTTTTTTTCTTTTACTTTCTCATCTCTCAAGAATATCAAAGGAATGCTATTTGAAGGGTCAGCTAAGGAGGAAATGCAGTGCTTTTAGGGGGCTTTTTTCCTCTTCCTTCTCAGTATTTCAGGTGTACATTCTCAGCAATTCTTTTAAATTCAATTTTTTTTTAAATTTTTTTAAAAAATTTTGAGGGGTCAGCAAGGAGCCATTCAAGCATTCATTTCTCATAATTTAGAGCCAGGACACAGGGAATGAGACAGAATGGATGAAACAACCTTTTTGTCACCTTCTGTGGTCATCACCTTGAGCTTCTTTTCCAGACGATGGAAAGAAACAATAGTTCTAAGATAGAGTTCATTTGAGACTTCCAGTTAAGGATTACGGATGTGGAGCCTGTTAGAGCAAGTCCAGAGGAGGCCATGGAGATGCTCCAAGGGCTGGAGCCCCTCTGCTCTGGAGCCAGGCTGGGAGAGCTGGGGGTGTTCACCTGGAGAGAAGGATCCAGGGAGATCTCAGAGCCCCTTCCAGTGCCTAAAGGGGCTCCAGGAGAGCTGGAGAGGGACTTGGGCCAAGGGATGGAGGGACAGGACACAGGGAATGGCTTCCCACTGCCAGAGGGCAGGGATAGATGGGACATTAGAGAGAAATTCTTCCCTGGGAGGGTGGTGAGGCCCTGGCACAGGGTGCCCAGAGAAGCTGTGGCTGCCCCTGGATCCCTGGAAGTGTCCAAGGCCAGGTTGGACGGGGCTTGGAGCAACCTGAGACAGTGGAAGGTGTCCCTGCCCATGGCAGGGGTGGAAGAAGACGATCTTTAAGGTCCCTTCCAACCCAAACCATTCCATGAGTTGAACGCAGCCTGAAAGACATCGTATCTTTCTGGAAGCTCCGAAGGAGGGCTGGAGTGACCTTTTCAACTGGAGATATTACAGACATCCATGTCCAGCCGGTATTTTCCTGCCCAGTAGGATTTATTTGTCTCACATTATCCAGGCATTGCCTGATCCCTGTCCCTGCTCCCTGGCTGCACACGATCTCCCTGACCCTATTTAGGGTTGAGCAGTTGTGGGGCCACCTGACTGTATGACCCCACCAGGACACTTTGTTCTTCCAGGAGGGCCCCAAAACATCTGGGAAGGAGCGTTTGTGTCGGAAATACCCCCCATTGTCCCACAGCTGGCGGCGGAGGTGAAGCATTGTCCCTTCTGCTCCTGCACAGTGCCCCAGCAGAGCAGGTGTTCAATCCCAAGAGATCCCGTGAGCTCCTGCTGGCTCATCCAAATTGAGATTCTGGCACTGGGATTCAATAGATGGGGAAATTAAGAACAGTTTAATTGTGTTAAAAGTGTAGGAAAGCAAAAATCACAGAAAATGCCAAATTTAGACTTTGGCTGGGGTGCCAGTATTAGTAATGCTACCCTGCATGAGAGGTCAGAGTTTTGCTGACATGAACTAAAATCAAGGATAAGTACGAATTGGAAGGATGTAAATCTTGGGGGTAGAGAAAAAGTAGCGGAAAAAGCAGGATTAATAATAAATTAATAAGGAGGACAATAATTCAAAACTGGCTGTGTTATTGAACACCTTTTAAAAAATCTCCTAAAGGAGAAAACTATAGGAGAGTGGTTTGGACAGGATTTGAAGTGAGGAAGGAAGTCACTATAAAATAATGAAATTGGTAAAGAACAAATGGAGGAATCCTTGAAAAAAAAAATGGAAAGAACACAGATCAGCTTTGCTGATCTTGACAAGTTCGATTTTAGAGAATGAACTGAGAAACCAGCTCTGTCACTTCCCAAAGGCAGCTGATGTGAACTGGGATGAATAAGGGAGAAAAGACTGGGATAATATCCCTGATAATTTTTTCTCCCTATTACTCAAAGCCAAAAGGAGTCACTCCAGGTGAGACATTGTGTCTTCTAATACAATGGAGCGAATGTTGAGGCCCAAATAAGAGCGCAGCTGTATGGCAGTAGAATTCCAGACAAAAGGCCAGATAAACACATGGTTCCAGAGAAATTTGACTGCTTCTGCTCTTTATCAGATCTTAAACAGTGCTGGATTTGTCTCAGTAAATTGTTTAAAAGCATTTTAGAAAGAGACATTGTTGGATGAATAAATAGTGTCCATGGATTCAATAATACACACTGAAAAAGTGAGAGAGAAAGGGTATACGTGTTGGAATGTGGAGGGAGCTGATTTGATTTAATATATTTTAAAATAACTTTTTTAAGAGTGTAAAAGACACATTAATGAAAACCAAAATTGATAATCATTTGGAAGGAGCTGAGGGTATAAGAAAGGAAAGAGAAATCATATAAAGGGGCCTGGAAATGTTAACAATGGTCAGAAAAATTAGATCTGTACTGGGGAAAAAAAAGCCAACGTTGCATTCAAAGGTTTAATAATCTGAAGTAAATGTTTTATTGGAAATGGAAAATAGGGAAATGATGGTGGTGTAGAGGAAATTGACTTGTGCCTTATGGAGATGGAAACACTGGGATGCAAATTGTTGCTGGACATATGGAGAACCACATGTTGAACCCAGGAGGTCTGGCAATAAAGTGTCTGTGTGTTTGAAGGGTTGGGTGTTGTCCTGAGGAAGGATTGGAGTGGTTTTTTGTGGAAACTGGGAAAAAAAACCTTCCAACCCCTGCAGTTTCTGGAACCTGTGGTGAGTTCCTTCTCCTGACGTACAGCCCTGAGCTGCCAGGCCAGATCCAGCTGCAGGTTGAAATCTCTCCAAAGCTTGTGGGAACTCTCTTCGTTCATCTCTCAGCAGTCATCTTCTGGGTAGCAATTTATAGGCATGGCTTGCCTCAGGTTCTGGGTTTTGTGCATATTCCTGGTTCTTCAGCTGCTCACTCCGATCTCCTGCTTTGCTTCCCTGGATGCTGAACTTTCTCAGCCTCTTCTGTCGTTCCGTGTTACAGAGGGGAATTCCCTGTTACAGAGGAGCACACCAGCCTAGGAGATCTCAGCTGCTTCTCCATAAACTCCTTGTGTGCCTGAACTTCCTCCTTGGAGCTCTGGGATGAGAGGTGGGAGGTACAGGAGCCACCTTGTGTGGCTGTGATCACATAATCAAGGGACATCCCTACCAGAAAGTCTCTATGGGGAGGCAAAACAGCTGCTAACATCTGCTCGGCCCATTCCTGATCCTTGTGATCCATGTGTTTTGGGGATTGTGTTCCTTTCATGCAATTAATTGTTATCAATTTCAGGTTTGAGTTGGGCAAGCCGCTCCAGTCTGATGTGGCAAATAGAATCATGGAATCACAGAATATCCTGAGCTGGAAGGGACCCACAAGGATCATTGAGTCCAACTCATGACCCTGCACGGACACCCCGACAATTGCCCCCTGTGCCTGAGTGCATTGTCCAAATGCTCTTGGAGCTCTGGCAGCCTTGGGGCCGTGACCATTCCCTGGGGAGCCTGTTCAGTGCCTGACCACTCCATGGGGGAAGAACCTTTCCCTGATATCCAACCTAAACCTCCCCTGGACACAGCTCCAACCGTTCCCTCAGGTCCTGTCCCTGGTTATTAGAGAGACGAGAAATAGCACATTTGTTCGTCAGTTTCCTGGTACAAACGTGCAGAGCAAGTTGGGCATCAAACTTTACCTCAGAAGGAAATGCTGAGTTATTTTCCCCCGTAGTGCCAGAAATGTGAGTAAAGGGCAGTGCTGATTACCTGTAAGAGTATAACTGGGAAATGCCTGGCTTTGGCACTAGAAATCCCCTCTGAAACAAAAGCTGTGTCCCCAGATTCTAGAGGCATTTCTGACCTCTTCCCAGAGCTGAACAAGGCACAGTCTGAAGCACCCAGATGTGGCTGTTGCTGTAGGATCCCATTGCAGAGACAATGTCATCAGGGCTGTGTCCCAGCCAAATGGGCTGCCCAGGGAGGTGTTGGAGTCCTCATCCCTGGAGGTGCCCAAGGAGTGACTGGATGTGGCACTCAGTGCTCTGGGCTGGGTGACAAGGTGGGGATCGGTCACAGCTTGGACTCGATGGTCTTGGAGGTCTTTTCCAACCTCAGTCATTCTGTGATTTAGGGTTGTTGTTTCAATAGACCACAGCAGGGTGTTGAACAGCAAGTGGCAGAACTGGCCTCCCTGCCTCTAACTTATTAAACCCTCATCTTCATTTTACGAAAGAAATCCTACATTTCTCTAGAAAAAGAAAACCTGCCTTCTGCATTAGGTCTTCTCTGCTCCCATCAGTGGAAAAATGCTCTAAAATCTCGCAGTGGACTGTGCTTATCAGCATCCTGGAGGAGATGTCACAGCGTGATTGGATTGAGGGACTCCAAGACGGGAGCCAACAGGATGTGTATGGAAGGGGTAACAAACAGGCATCACGGTGTCCCTGTCCCTGCTCACCAGGAATCACAGAGTCATTTAGGTTGGAAAAGCCCTCTAAGATCATTGAGTCCAACTCTTAACCCATCACTGTCACTAACCCATGACCCCAGGTGACACATCAGTGTCTCCTGAGTATTTCAAGGGATGGTTAATCCATTATTTCCATAGGCAGCCTAAGCAGAAAGCCAAACTCATCACTGAGGAGTTTGAACCAAGTTTTAGTTTAGAGCCAATCTTGGTAAGGTCTGTCCTGTGTGGGGTCCTGATCCTGGAACCAGACCTTTATGGCTCAGTTCCTACTCTCTGAACTGATTCCAGGAGTTTGGTCTTCAGCTTCATAAATACACCTTTGATTTGCATAGTGAAGGCACCTCTCGCCAAAGGAATAACCACAGAATGGTTTGGGTTGGAAGGGACCTCAAACACCATCCAGTTCCAACACCCAACCTCCAAAGTTTCTCAACTCATGTATTTTATCTCCTGTTGAAAGCACTCAATTTCATGATTTAAACCCATGGAAAATGATGTATCAACTGTAGAGACCTTGTCAACAGAATAAATGCTTTAAAATAAGGAAAACTGGCAAAAAAACCCTGATTTTTTAGCAATTTCAGCGGATTTTCTTTCTTTGCACCTGTGCTTGATGGCTGAAAAACTAATTAGCTAATATATCTAGAATAGCAGGGAGATTTTCTGTAGATGAATCTGATCCCTGAGACTACTTCTTATCCTCCAGAAAGCTGGGCTTCTTTATCACCTGGGTTAAGTGTGATGTAATCCTTTGCATTGGAAGCTGTACCTGGAAATGCAACTTGGATTGCTATGCTTTGAGTATCGACTTGTTTTGAAGCGATATGGACCCAAACAAAGAAAAAGAAGTGCATTCTTTGAAAAAAACCCCAAAAGTAATAAAAAACCTACCTACCCTGTTAAATAATCCCACCAATGCCCACCCAAAACCCAGAACAACAAAAAAGTCACATATACAAATGAATATTTAAATTTTTAGAAGGAAATCCAGTGATCACAGAAGGGAAGAGCAAATAATGGTAAAGAAATTCGAGGGGGAAAATTCCATCAGATCCCAGAAAACATCTCTATGACAGAACAGTTCTGGTGGCTGCAAAGGATGGATCACATTAAATTGGCATTTAGGTGGATCCCAGTTGCTACAGGAACGTGAGCCAGCGCAGACAACCTTTGGAGAATTTGCCTTGCCTTTGCTAAATCACAGAATAAATTAGGCTGGAAGAGATTTTGGAGGTTCTATCACACACTCCCAGTCTCAGTAGATCAGAAGAGTCTTGAATATCCTCAGGCTTGGCTGTTCCTCCACCTTTGAGGCCCCAGTCTCTGATCATTATCATCATGAATTTGGTTTTTTCTCCTACCAAAATGGCATTTTTGCTGCTGTCACTTGTGTCTGCCATGTCTTAATGCTTTGCTCTTCTGGGAAGAGTCTATGCCATACCTATAACCATGCCCTAGGCAGCTATAGACAAGGATGTGGATGTTTCCAAGTCTTTCTCCAGGTTCAACAATTCCAGTGTTCTTATCATTTCTGTTCACATCGTGCACTCCTAGAGTCATAGAAGGGGCCTTAAAGGCTGCATAATTCCACCCCCCTGCCATGGGCAGGGACACCTTCTGCTAGACCAGGTTGCTCAGAGCTCCGTCCAACCTGTCCATGAATGTTTCCAGAGATGGAGCCTTTACCCATCCATCTACCCTGTAAATTCCCAACAAAATCCCAGAAGATAAGGAAAAGAAATAAATGATTTAAGATGCAATGAATCCAAACCCTACTAAAAATGGTCGATAAAGATGTTCTAAGCTGTAGCTGCTGTCAAATCCAGGAGATTTTTGGCAAGAAGATGGAGTTTACATCTCCAGCTTCCTTTCTGATCCAATGGTCAGGTTCAAGGAATGGTGTCAATCCCTGAAGTCTCCAACACTGTTCCTGCCTGGAGGTGATTTTCCGTGTGTTTGAGACCAGCTCTGGCAAGGATCTGGGTGAGGAAAAGTGCGGCGGTTTAGGCTCATTCATCCATGGAATAGAATGATGTGTTGGCTGTTGGAAATCTCCTTCCCAAACGATGAAAAACTTAAAGCCCTTTTGATAATCTTTTTCAAGTAATTTAAGTAACAAATTAATTGAGGAGAAAATATACATTCTATCAGTTTTGGTCGCTTTTTTCCAGATAATTTTTATACATTCATAAGGGAAATGGATAATCTGCTTTCCAATTCAATGCTTTTATCTTTTTATGAATCAAATTTCTCAAAGTTTGTAATTTTCCATACAAGACCTTGTCTTGGTTGGACCATAAATACTCCTTGTTAATTAAGATCACTTTGATATTTAAAAAATATTTTTCTTCATCAAAAAGAGCACGGGGCAAATTGAAATAAGCTTTTTTTTAGAAAAAAACATGGTTACACCTTCAAACTCATTCGTCTTCCTTGCTAGAAACTCTCACCTTTTCTGGGAAAAATTCCACATGAAATCATTTTGTTTATGATTTCCCTGGAAGACAAACCTGGAGTTTTCAACCAGCTGCATTCCAAATGGTAGTGGTGGTCTGCAAATTTTTCTTCTGTCTGGAAGAAATGACTTTGCAGAAGTAGAAACTGCAATCACTTGTATGAGAAGAGAAATTTCCAACAAAATTCTGCACCTTGATTAATCAAAAAAAGCCATATAAAAATTGATACTGGGACCGTACAGGTGAGAGGAAAGGAACAGATTTTAGTATCAAGTGGGATTAATGAACGGTCGCTGCTGGATGGGGTGGATTCTTCATAATTTAAAGTATTTAAGTCAAGTCTGGAAGCTCATCATAAAGGCCTCAAACAGCGGTTATAGGCCTGGTGTTTAATTCATGGAGTCACATTCCCTGATAGCTCTCCTGCCTTGGCTCGGGCACCTTCTGGGTGACACCTGGATTCCTCTACTTGTTTTACACCCTAACAGAAAGAAGGAGGAAAAAAACTTTCCAAGGTAAGACCAGGGCAAGGGACAGAAGGTGAAGGCTGATGTGAACAGATGTCAATGCTGCAGGTGAAGGAGCCCTCCAGGAGAGCTGGACAGGGACTTTGGACAAGGGACAGGAGGGACAGGACACAGGGAATGGCTTCCCACTGCCAGAGGGCAGGGATAGATGGGATATTGGGAAGGAATTGTTGGCTGTGAGGGTGGTGAGGCCCTGGCTCCCTGGAAGTGTCCAAGGCTGGGTTGGAGCAACCTGGCCTAGTGGAAGGTGTCCCTGCCCATGGCAGGGGGTGGAATGAGAGAGTCTTTAATGTCCCTTCCAACACAAACCATTCCATTAGGTTTTGGCTAAGGGGTCACACAGCTTCCTCTCTGTGAATTCCAGCAGCAGAAGTCTGATGGGGTTTAGAAGTCCAGAAGTCCAGCCCTGCCTGTTATAGTTTAGTCTTTTTGAGATATTTTGAACATTGATGGGAAACTGGAAAACAGGCACCAGATCCTTGGCACAGCCCTGAGTAAAAAGGCTTTCATGAGCGGTTCAGTCGTTCCCATGGATGGACTCCTACAAATTTTCCCGTAGAGCTGCAACATTTTGTACGCAATGCAAGCCTACACAGAGATGACCTTGGTCCTTTGGGTCAAGGATCCCACGGAAATGGCCTCTGGACCCTCAAAGATGTGTCCACAGCTGGAAGAGCAGTGCTGTATGAAGAGGACGATCATGGATGCTGCACCGACATTACATTTAGAAGATTCCAGTTAAGAATCTGAAATGTATAACTTGCAGAATTTCTTCTTGCAGGATCCCCAAATCCCTGCCCTTCCAATAGAAGCCCTTTATGACCCTGATCTCTCTGCAGCTAATTGGTTTCTATAAAAGAATGTGCTTAGTGCTGGGAGTGAGACTGACGCAGTGGCTGTGTCAGTAGTGGAATCACAGAATCACAGAGTCATTAAGTTGGAAAAGACCTCCAAGATCATCATGTCCAATCGTCAAGAATTCCAGTCCATGCAGGAGTGAGATTTCTCACTGATTTTGTACCTAAATCCAGCTGAAGTTGTTGTTGTTGTTGTTGTTGTATGTGTGGGTTTTTTCCAAGGAGGAGCAGAGAGAGAAACAGGAAGGCTCTTACAGGTGAGTTACGACAGAACAAGTAATTTCCCATTATTTGTCATTCACGTGCTTGTCTGTCCTTATTTCATGCCCAAATCTCAATGATCCAGCTGTCGAGCATCATTCTGAGACTGTGACTTTGACATCTGCCATGAACTTGGAAATTTTGGGGTTAGGGCTCTCCAGACTTTCCTATTTTATATTTCCCTGAAAAAGTTGTTACGGATCTCATCCATCTCTGTCCTGAGTAAGGGACTATCACCCAGGTGAGAAATGACATATCCACACAAATCCTTCAGAGCCACCATCATCCTTACTCCAGTCCCATGGATTTCCCTGGAGTCGCCAAAAGATAAATGTGATTCCAAAGCATTTTAATGAGTGGGTTGGATCGGGAAAGTTTTCCAGGTCTCTGGAGGCCTTTATTTAAGAGGAGAATATTCCCTCTCTGGCCTGGGTTGCACTTCCAGTTGTACTGGTGTGATTTCAGAGCCGAGTCAGATTTACACTAGAGTTACATGGGCACAAGGAAGACAGGGATTGGACAAATTGTGCCTAAAGCCCCAGTGGATTTGAGAGCCTTCTCCAGCAGCTTAGGTAGCTTTTCTTTCTATCCTTAGCAACACAGGCCTGCTTAACCCTCCAAGCTGTGGTCAGTCATTTTGAGGCCAGTTTGATTGACAGCAAGTAACCTGTTAACAATTTTCCCTGCCTTGTGCAGTGTATTTCATCCTGTAGGTGGCTGGTTGGATGTGTTGCTTTCTAAAATTATTATTATTTGGTTGATTTTGTTTTTAATCCCTTGGGTGTTTTGTAAGAAAAAGTCATCTTGAGCAAGAGAGATGAAGTATTTCAATGTAAGTACAAAAATATGCATTGAGACTTCTCTTATTTCTCTAAAAAGATGTATTTGGTCAAGATGAGCATTTTCCTTTGCAGATTTGCAGTAGAATTCCCTTCCAATTCTGACCCTTCAAATAGATAATCTTAAACTTCTCTGTATGGCAACTGTTTATATTTCCTTTTTTTTTTGTGGATATATGGCTTTGTAAGAGCAGATCTGACAGACCCCCTAGGCTGGGGTGGGTAATCAGCTCTATCACCCAAAACTCAAGGAATAATATTATTTTAAATTAGTCATCTGTGAAATTATTCCCCAAGACAAGTACTATTGGGAAAGTGTGTTATGGTCTGCCCTGTATTTAGTTTTTTCTGTACTTCTTACAATATGATTTAACAGCTTGAAAAACGTAGAATAAATCCTGGGGAAGCAGTTTAGATTTCTGGGAATGCAGTCAGCATATTGTGGATCACCATTTGTCCAGTGACTGCAATTCAGATAACGGATTTGTTTGGAAATGATGCTGTCGCTGGTTGAAAGCTCCAGTACGGGGCTTGCGAAGAGAAAGTGAAACCCACCTTTTTGGAAGCTGTTGGAAAATAGAGAAATGAGATATTTTTTCCCTTGGAAATGATGAGTTGGAGTGATGGATTGACCTTTCACTGGGAAATAAATAAGTGAATAATTGCTTGGTGAAATGTGTACGTGGAAAGAATAAATCATACTGAAACTTTTGGGCGTACATGGATATAAATAAAAGCAGGGATTTGTCACAATACTAGTCTTTCAAATGATGCCTAATTTCTATTCTCACCTAGCTGAGCTTAAACTTCCATTTATTGCATTTGCTGTAGTACAACGTGCACAAATATTTCACTTGAGGGTACCGTGGTAAGAATATAATGGTTTTGTTCTAAAATGTAGAGGAATTCAGCATTTACAGCTTTTTGAATGCTCCAACAGTGACAAAATTCCCATTAATGGCAGTGGCCACCAAACTGATCCTGCAAAGAATAAATTGTGATTGTCACAATTATTCAAACTAGAACTTTATTCAGCTGCTGCAAGAGGGGTAACCAGGAGCAAACTGAAGGAACCATTTAATTATAAATACATTTACTGTTTTCTAATTCATTCGTAAGTGTTAAAAAATTTCCTTTCTTATAAGAGATTTTTTGGCAGTTACAATAGAAAACTGATACCAACTAAGAACAGAATTTGGGAAATAAATTGGATGTAGATGTTTGTGGCCAGAACCCCCTTCTGCAAGTTACAATTCTACTGATCCCTTACTAACAATTCGAATGCTCTCCTATCTGTCAGCAGATAAATGACCAGAAGATGACATTTCTAAGTGCCGTTTTTGGAGTCTCTGTTTAAGTCTGAGTAATTAACTCAGAGTAAACTGGGGAATCACTGTTCATATTCATGAAATAAATGTGTTGTGCTCATTACAGCCAATACTTTAGCAGTTGTAAAAACAGTGTTAATTCTTTTTTCCATGTCAAAATCAAAGTGTCTTCTTTTTTTGGCATGATAGTTTCATTCCATACAAGGTCTGAATTTTTTAGCAATTGGCTTCCATGACAATGGATTTGATAAGGGAAAGTAACAAAGAGTCTTGTCTTCATCAGGAAAAAGACATTAAAAACACTTGTGTTGCAACCACCAGACTGAAACACCAAAATCAGTTTATTTATGAAGTGAAGGACACCAACTGCCCCCACAAAAACTGGGCAGATCATCTCCAACCAATTTCAAATTTTCCCACAGTTTAGCAGAACCCAATTTTGTAGTTCTATTTGATGTCTTATAATATTTGTTGTTTGCATAACTGCCAGAAATTTTTCATCCAGAACTCAGCACATTTTGTCATGGCCTGTTCTAAAACCAGATCGCTCTGCCCCTCAGTGAGCTCAGGACTGATTGTGTGCTATAACATGTAATCACAACGTGAAGAAATTCAACTTTGTTTTGGTTTTTGTCATGCTCCAGTCCATGGGGTTAAAGGGTTACATGAGAATCTCAGTGCTGTGCTTGTAAAAATAAAGCTGAAATAATCACTGGCTCTGATAATTTCAGAGAAAGCCTCAAAAATATAATCAAGGAAGACACAAAACTCCAAAGGACAACAATACACTTCTTGTGGGTTTTGCTTGGTGTCTGACTCATGCTTTTTGTGCCTCAGGGGCAACTGACACTGTCTGGATTCCCACTGGAATCTGCAAGACCAGGAGGGTTTGACTGTGACGAGCAGGGTTATGGATGCTGTCCCTGCCGTGCTTCTCTGTATCTGCCTGATCTATGAATTCTTAAGAGTTGTTGGTACAATCTACTCGTGATGGAGCTGTTGTGAGGAGCACAAACCTTGCTCCACTGTCAGGCTCTGATCCTGTGTGACTCAAACAAACCCCACTCTGTTTCTCCTTCTCTTTGTAGTTACCTTTAAGCAAGAGGGATGACTCAGGTGCCTGCTGACTACCTGTCAAACACCACCTCCTACAACTATGAGCCACCCCTCCCCTCCGTGGCTCGGGCCAGCACCCTCACCAAGGTCCCTCCAGCCAAAAAAATAACATTCTTCAAGAGTGGAGACCCTCAGTTTGCAGGAGTCAAGATGGCCATCAACCAGCGGAGCTTCAAGAGCTTCCACGCACTCATGGATGACCTCTCCCATCGGGTCCCGCTGCCGTTCGGGGTTCGGACCATCACCACCCCACGAGGAATTCATTGCATCAGTGAGCTGGACCAGCTGGAGGATGGAGGGTGCTACCTGTGCTCTGACAAGAAGTACGTGAAGCCCATCAGCATCACCTCTGGGGGACACAGGCCGGCCCCGCCACGGAACAGTCGCCCCTCCAGCACCATGAGGAGAGCGGCTCAGGAGGGCAAGCTGGAAGATTATCCCACACCTTTCACTCACCATGGCCCCAGAATACCCAAGAAAATCACTCTGGTTAAGAATGGGGAAAGTGGATTTCGACGCTCCATCATCCTGAACCGCAGAAATGCCCGGAGTTTCAAAACGCTCCTGGATGAGATCACGGAGATCCTGCAGTTCCCAGTGAAGAAGCTCTACACTGTTGACGGGAAGAAGGTAAATATCTCTGATGCTGGTCAGTTGTTCAAACAGAGTCATCACGTTCCCTGTGATGAAAATCCTTTAGCTCATGGGTCCAAAATTTTACCTACATTGCCTTAATCCTTTGGACTTTGTCACAATAATCGCTTCCCCATTAATTACACAAAAGTTTGATGTAGAAGAATCTTGTTCAGCCACTCAAGATCTTAATGTCAAATATTGTTTGGGGTCAATAAGAGGTTTAATGTATACCTCAAGTCATCAAAGCAAAAATACCACCTATAAGTAAACACAAAACCAAAAAGTAAATCTAACCATGAACAGTATCTCCCAGGTAATCCATAACTGTAAAACATGCACTACAATCAAGCAAGCCAAACAAGTAAAACCCCTATAGTACAGTAAACAATAGTCCAAATACAAGTATAAAAAAACCTAACAAATTAATTACATCACACTACCTCAAACACGCCAAAGCAAGCGCTACGTACTCACAGTAATAAAAACCACCACTAAATAACTAAAAACCTACCCTGTGCCTCATGCTACTGCCCAAAATACCATCCTAAACCTTAAAAAACAAGTCCTTTAAAAACATAGTACCCCTAAAAAAATCAAATCTAACAATAAAACTCACTTCAAAAACAGCCTTATAAAACACCTAAGCTAAACAACACGTTGTGTACCACAAAAAAATCTAATTATCAAGTAAAAACCACATGTAATGTAAAATGCCTGTACACCACTGCTTACTAAGTGTCACTATCACTGTTTATACATAGCTGTATATAAATATTAATGTGTGTATGTGTAAAGTTAAAATATGTTAATTTAAGCATTAAACCAATAATATGTAATAAAAAGTAAAATGTCTTAAAGTAACTCTATCATGTGTATCCCCTATCATGCTCTATACCCAAAAAGTAATATTGTACCTTTTCTATACCTTTAAACTAAGCTAAAAAGTTTCAGGTTTTTTTTTCCTTCCCTTCCCAGCGTAAAACAAAAAGCTAAACTTTGTTTCCTAAAACTTTAGTTTTTCCCTTCTTCTCTTCTAAACTGTTCAACGACATCAAAACACATCAAAAAAATTTTTCCCCAAGGCTTGGAGAGTAAGCCCTCGCCAACTCAGCTTCAAAAAAAAAAACCCCACACCTACAAAAAGACTCTAAAATCTTCCCAAGTTTCTCTCTATAGCAAGAGATTTCATTTCATTATTTAACATTATTATCCTTTTCCTGTGTGTTTGTTAAATAAAATAGTTCTTATCTCATTCACTTTCCTTCAAAAAAAATATCTTTTTTTCCCCAAACCCTGTAAAAAAAAAAGTAGTTGTAACCTAGTTTTCTCTCAAAAAATATATTACTATATTTTAACCAAACCAGCACAAATGTTTTGCACTTGGGTATAAAACTCTAAATAAACTTCTAGTAATGGAGTTTCCCACCTTTTCCTGGGAGGCATGTCCCAACAAAGGTTCAACTTTTCCATACCTGAGCACTGGGAATTTGACAGAATAAGGTGGCCCTTAGGTAGCACCTTGTGGTTGCACAGCTCCCCACAGAACAGAGTCCTGCTCATTATGTGGGATCCTCAACATGATGATAAAATAACCAATTAACGCATGAGTAATTAAGGATTGAGTGGGATCAAGAGACACTGTTGTATTGATGAATTGGTGAATCTGCAGTTGGGGGAACTCTTATAATAAATTCAGGGCGTGACAATCTCTTCATTCTTCTGTTCCCAAAGGAATTTCCTGACAAACCTGAGATTCTCTTGATTTCTTCTCCATCTCTTTTTGGCTAACTAACCCTTACTTCCATTTTTTTAAAGGAGTCTCATGAGTTGTCCTGACTTTTGCTTGTCCCTGCAGCTGAATGAAGATTCCCAGCTCCTTTGCCACTTTTCCCACCTTTACAGGGCTGAATGCCAGCTCCTCAGTAAAAACACAACCACTTGTGGTGTCACTTGCTGTGCCAGGTGACTGAAGTGACCCGAGTTCAAATGACCCATTATCCAGGAGGGGAAAAAAATGCAGGAATATTTTGCAATAAAATCATTTTTACCTGGCACAGGGAGAGGGAGGTGCAGTAGGAAGGAGAGAGGAAGAGGATAATTTAAGCCATCCTTCCTGGTGAAAGCACCATGTCTTATCACAGTGCTTTCTGTTATTCCCACCACTCTGGAAAGAGCTTCCAACCAAACCCAGTCCTGCTGCCAAGATATTTTATAATCTATGGATAACTAAGTTATTTTGCCATTGATTTCTCCAGTTTTCAAGACTTGGACTCCTGCTCAGTCCAGATGGACACAAAAATCTTGAGAGCTGATAGCAACTTCCTTGTCTTCGGTTTTTGAGAATTTTCACTGATTTCTCTAGAGAAAAGTTTTGCCTTCTACTTCTTAGTGCAGTCTTGATGTTCCCCTTGTAATTCCTAAATGAATTTCCCACAATTTTCCTTCTACTCATTATAAACACCAGTATTTTAGGTGGGATATGCACTAAATACGCACTCTGTAAACACAATATCTTCAACTCGATAATCTTGGAGGTCTTTTCCAACCTTTCCATGTTTTCCATCAGCAGAAATGTGTGGATCAAACAGCATCACTCAATCTCTTCACAATCCCTTCAGATTCTGTTTTTTCAATATGAAAATTTTCATTACTGTTTAGTCAATAAGGGGTTGATTTTCTATACCTTAATAATTTTGGTTTCACTCCTTTAATTCCTGTGCAGAATATCACAGTGATAGGTGACGATGGGTCCAACCTCAGCAGCATCACCAGCTGCCACGTAACTAGGAGATATGTGATTATTAATACCTTTCCTGGGAATCTTTTACAGTGATGTTTTTGGCCACTATTAATTTTAGTAATTTACCTCCAGCTTTTTAGCTGTTCACTACTGTTCATTTAACAACCATTCCTATTAGGGTTTCCTGTAACTCTAGGCTTGGGTGCAAAGCATCACAAAAAAATTCACTCCGTCTTGGATTTTCCAATCTTTTCTTTTCATATGGATTCTCTAAACTATCTCTGTTCTTCTTCTAAGTTTTCTTGTCATATCTCAGCTTCAAGACCTCTGTTTCTGATACATGGAGGTATCTAGTTGTGTCTAAGTTTTCACCAGATATAACTGTTTCATTGAAGAGTGAAAATAGTGAATTCAATGCACAGATCTGTGAGCTTTCCTGAAATAACTTCCTTCCACTGGTGCTGGAGTTTAATTTTAGCTGTGCATCTTTATACTTAAATTTACATTTTCTTTTAAAGCCAATGTAAAGAAGCTTCCATTCTTCCATGATCATTCAAAGGTATCTGCATGTTTCATATTTCTTGAGTATTTTATTTTTTCTCATGTTATTCTCTTTGAAGAATAAATCAAATTCTCTTTAAATAATTTTGTAAACTTCTTTTACGCCAATTATCTATTTTTTTCCCCATGACTTAGTACAGAGATCTTCTGGGGAAAGAAGGCTGGGATTGAGTGGAACAGTAGCTTTTGATATTTATTCCCACATTTCGATAGATTAGCAGAATAATTCCTGAGCAATGCATCTGGACTACTGCTGAATTGACTTATTCTGTCTCAGGAAAACAAAATTCACAGCATTTAATAGCAGGTTCAAAGTGTCCTTTTCGCAGCCTGTTTTTCCTTGATCTCTTGAAAACCAAACACAAAAAAAGGGGGAAAATCTCCTGTCCTACATGTTAATCAATCTTCCATCAGTGGAAGAGCCATTCATAGACCTCAGAGTGTTTGTTCTTCAAGCTCCTTTTGTTTGTTCTACTACTGTAATTTCAGATGTAAACTTAAATCCTGAAATGAGTTAAATCACCTCTGTCCCAGTGGTTCTGTTTTGATCTTCTCCATTTTAATATTTTTACCATTTTGTTGAGTAAATTCAGGACTCTTCAAAATTACAAATCTTTATGTGGGTATAAACTTCGACACACATGGAGCAGTCTTGTTTTGTGTTCCTTTCATGGAGTATTGATTTGAGAAAGCAGAGAAAAGTGTTTCCTTCGTTTTGGAGTCCACACATCTTTCCAGCCAACTTCATCGTTTAATTCAACCATAACTCAAAGTTAAATCATAGAATCTGAGAATTTTAAAGCCCTGATTCCCATGGAAGTAAATCCAGTTTGCTTCTGTTGATATTTACATATTTCCATTTTCCTTCTGACTCCTGAAGCCTTGAGTGAGGTGAAACCAGTATTTTTAAATCTAGATATCAAGCAGATTTCCTACTAGGAAATCCTAGTCCTACAGAAGAAAGCAGGTGTGAAGTGTTTGAACACTCATTTCATTAGGGAAAATAGCCTATTTTCCCAAATTAACTAACATTTTACTTGCCTAGAAATTTGATGAATGTCAGACTGGATAAAAATTTAATTCAATTTTAGGTAAGGAAAATCTGTTAAATTTTCAACAAGAAAAGAAGTATAAATCATCAAGTTTTTTTTCTGGTCAAGCCACGCATTGGTGTTTTCCAGGTGATTAACTGGATATAATTGGATTAACTGCCCAAATAGAGAAATTTGTTATTTAAGTTAACGTTGACACGCAATTAACTGGCCAGTGAAACTTTGAGCACTAAAAGATAGACAGTCCTGGACTAAATTAATTAATCTGAATCTGACTAGCTTGTGAGGCGTTTAGGGTGGGGGGACATTTTTCATGTTGGACCCTATAGAAGATTGGAAGAGTGACTGAGACTTGTCACATAAATTAACCCAGGCCCAAGTTTTCACACACTGGTTCTAAAGTACTACAGATATTTAGATATTGGCAAACATAAGACACAGGACTTTACATCAGTTGGCTGATGAGACTGTTGGAAATTGCAGTTTTCCTAATTTTTACTGGGAAAATCAGTTCTACACTGAAAAAAGAACCAGGTGTGCACATATCTCAATAAAAAGAATAATTGTGGGTTATCTTCTCCATCAAATGACCTTTTGACTCCATTCTAGGAAGTTTTTATACCACATAGTGGGTTTTCTTCCTCATGGTCTAAACCACAGGAATGCACCTCTGTTCAGATCCTCACCGCCTGCCTCTGGAGAGGGAAGGATGTCTCTGGCGGCAAAGAGACAGGGATCACAGAAAGGGCAGAAATCCTCCCAGGCTGTAAGAAATGACGTGTAGGATTATGAGGCAGCAACAGAGGATTTCCCTTACAAATGGCAATTATCCAGGGCCTACCAGCTGAACAGTCATTAAGACTTTGTGAAGTCACAGGAACCCAGCACCATGACAGTGTCCAGGCACAGATGTCCTGATTTCTGAATCACTAGGCCTTCCTTTTACTGGCTGTCCTAAATTAAAAAAAAAACCAAACCAAACTCTTCCTTAAAATCCAACGCTCCTCCTCACATGGTGTTTGAAACCACACTGTGAGATGGCAAATAGTCTACATAGTTTATGGCTACTGGTGGCAATTACCAAGAGCAGCTCAAATGGGATTTATCAGCCCTCGGAAGAGTTTTCCAGGGGATGTGGCCAGTTTTATGTTCGTTGGAGTCAGGCCAAGGCTGAGATGTTTTTTTGTTTGGGCGCGCTCAAGGCTGACCGTAAGTTGTTACATTTAATGAGTGAATCTGATCCGGTTTTGTTGTATGGAAAGGTCAAGTGGGTGACCAGAAAGACTCGATTTTGCTTCAAATTCTGCAAGTGAGAACATTGCAGAAAGAGCACTGCATGCCACGGAATTTCCATGGGGGATCAGGGAATTGCCGTGCAGGTTAATCAGAGGAGCAATCATGAGTTAAGGAATGTTTCCCCAGGCACCACGAACTGGAGACTGTAAAGGATTAATTATTAGAAACTCCTTGGGGTACGAAGCCTCAGTTTTCACCCATGTTTGTGTGGAATTCGGCACGGGATGCCCTTAGGCAAGACCAACCGTTATGGGGCAAATCAAGCTGTCTTTGACCGTGTCCTAGTCTTGGAGAAAGACAGAATGGCCCAAATGAAGTGACTCCTTCCCTGGTGTATCTTCCCAGTCTCCAGCGACCTGTAGGGTAAGATCTTCAGCCCAAAGCAGCACAATGAGCCTGCACAGCTATTCCAGTAGCCGGAAGAGTATCAGGGCACAGACTGGCACCAAGTGACACCATCTGTGGATAATCACACTCTCCAGCACCCAAAATAGGGTCTAATTCCCACAGGGGTGGCCACCTTCAAGCCTCTTCTTAGAAAAGCTCCCTGGCATGGTTTAACTCCCAGATCTGCCCAGGAATTGCTTGGGAGAGTGCCAGCTGATCCAGGCTTTAAATGCACTAAAGACCACTCTAAGAAGAGTGGTAGAGGCAATGCTGTTCCAGTGCCCTGGATCCAGAACTGATTGAATTTAGCAGCAAAGGCAGAACTTTTATTTTTAGCTGCTATTAGCCAAGCTGGTGGCCTAACCATTATTACTAAGTAGTTCTTGATAATAATGACTGTATTTACAGCGACCTGGGGGTGCAAGGCCAGGAAACAGGCTTGTCTGACATATTTCCTGACTCAGATTTACACATCCATAGAGCCATTCCTAAGGCATGTGTCGGCTGCCCGCAAGCATCCTCTCGGCCACTCATGTTTGGGCTCTCTACCAAGTTCATCTGTCTTAATGACAGGTGTCATCAAGACCCTGATGGAAGTGCAGGAGGAAAAGGGGATACGCGGAGGCAGAAAAACTGGTTTAAAATGTGTTGTATATAAACAGTGAGAGAAGAGAGGTGATAATTTGCCTCATTGGGCTTGTTAATTTTCTGGTTGCACGTTGACGTATTCACTGTGACACTCGGTTTCTGTGCTCAGGTATGAAGGACTGCAACCAATTCCAGCCCCTGATCTGGAGCAAACCGTTGTTATCAAGCAAGCTGTGCCACTTTTCCACCCACCACGTGTGTGACTCATGGTCTAAAAACAAACCACAGGTTTCAGGTTCGATATTCTCTGATTCCGTGCCAAAACCACAATGACTCCAACGAGATTTACACAAGCGATCCGTAAACCTCAGCAAAACTTTCCATGAACCTCATCCACAAGAAGATTCATATCCAGGTGTGTTTTGTGAACCTTTGAGATGCCCTGAGATCATCTGGCCCGGTGCCTTACAAAGTAGAGTTAAAGGGACCCTGTGTTTGGCCGTTTCCTTATCTAACATGCAGCAAATCTGATACTTTCTTATCTAACATACACCAAATGCAGATGATTCCTTTAGCCTGAGGAGGTTTTGTTCTTTCAGTAATCATGGAGCAGAGTGTAGTTGCTTTCTAATCCTTTTGAATTTAATCCAGGGCAAAGACGTTTCCAATCATGTTATTGAGTATATGCAATAATCATGGAATCATGGAATATCCTGAGCTGGAAAGGACTCCCAAGGATCACGCAGTCCAACTCCTGGTCCTGCACAGGACACCACAAAAATCCCACAATGTGCCTGAGAGTGTTGTTCAAACCCTCCTGGAGCTCTGGCAGCCCTCGTGCTATGACCACTAATATTTCCTAATTTTTCCTAATAGCAATTTAGAAAATCCCACCACTCATTTATCTTGTCCTTATCGACTTCATTATACAACCAGAATTTTCTGCCATGCTCTAGGTACCTCCTCCTGCAACTATTTTTGGCATTTCTGGGTTTTCCCCAAAACAAACTATTTTTGTTTCTAAATGCAAGCGGTTTTGAGAGAAAAGGAATTGATTTTTTTAAAGGTAAAATTTGGTCACATTTAGGTTTTCTTCCATCTCAAACAAATTTTAGAAAATACTTACAGGAAAATTACTTCTATAGTTACCAACATACGGAAGCTTAGAACTCTGGCAAGATTAGAGGCAGTTAAAGAAGAAAAAAACCACCCAGACTTATAAAATGCAGATTTGTCAATGCAACAAAGAGCACAAAAGTGCACAACAGTCATTTAGACTTGATATAAAAATCCTGTATGGGGGTTTTATTTATGGGAAAATGTATTGAGTCAATAAAACCAAATCTATGTCAGTAACAAGTAAATTGCCAGAAAAAATCAGGGCTCATCAGAAAAAATTGTGTTACAAAATATTTAATGAGAAATGTGAAGCTTTTCCTGTTGATGGTTCCCTTTATAGTGCAGAAAAGGATCATGAAATAAAAGTGGACTTCAGAAGAGTAAGATTTGTCACCATGATCTCTCTATTTATTCATTTGCTTAGAGTACAAAAAATAGCAGAATTCCACCCTCTCCTGGAAAAACTGTGAATTTTCTGTAAGTACTTTCAGTAGAAATCACTGTTTCTGAAGAGTTTTCACAGGAAAGTCTGTGACGTTTTTTCATAGGGAAATTAGGTTTTACAAATTCAGATTTTAGAGATTTTAACCAGTAAAAGGTGAGGAAAAGAGAGGATTTTTGCATTTGCATGAATTTTCTTCTACCTTTTTGGCCTTGAACAGGGAATTCAAAGAATTCTGCTGCAACTCTTAGCAAGGTCTGGAAGTAGAAGTAGAAACCTTCCCACCTTTCCCATTTGTATTGCGGACTTCGCAAATCGAGAGTGAAACCTGGACCCAATAACAAGAAAAATATTCAATTAAACCAAAATTTTCTCAGCTGAATGGATCTCTCTTTATGCCCAGAGCTTCTGGAGTCCACAGATTGTACCCACAGCGTTTGTGCTAAGAGATATCCAAGATGGCAAAACCATGGATCAATTCCCGATGGATCTGTGAGCTTGATCCAGGAGGGTTTACATCCTCAGTCCCAGCTCCTACAGATAACTGGAGCACAACTATTTCCCCCACCATTTCCAACTGGAATACCTTCTCGTCCATGATGTAAATATTCTCCACACAAAAGGAGTGAGTTTTGACAACTTCTGGTCATGGGGGGAAGCTTGAACTCCCAAATTGGATCCTTCCCACTGACTCAGCCACCACAAGGCTGAGCACAAGAACCAGATGCTTTAAATTTTTTGAGGCACGTCAATTTTTAAGCTAATCCTGCCCCAGGAGAGGATCAGGGCAGGCTCTCAGGGTGGAGTGGATGTTACTCTGACTCATCATTTTCAGTGTTGGGATGGACCAGATTTAATGAGCCTGATGCCAAAGGGGCAGGTGGGGGACTCTGATTTCAGTCAGAAGGTGAAAAATATCAGCAGCAAAACTTTTCTAGAAAGGCCTTCCTCTCTTCTCAGTTGAAATTTGCACCTTTAACAGCCATTTGCTCTTTCTCTGGCTGTTTCACAGTTTGAGCAGTGTCAGACCTAATTTTGAGCTGACAGGGTAGGTGGGGAGAGGAAAAGCCATCAAAACTTGCATGCAAGGCCAGTGCAATGTGGAGATCTCCCCAAGTCAATCCAGCACTTCGTGAAGTCCTCAGGAAACGTCCCATAGCCTTCATCGGGAACCAGCTCATCCTGCACAGGGGCAGGACTGGTGGCACTCCTCACACAATCAAAACTTCCAAACTGAACCAGGCTAGAAATCACTTTTCTTCCCATTTTTATCCTCTTCACCTGTTTCTCAAAAGCATACTTTCTCCCTGCCTTTATTTTCCCCATCAATCCTCTTCCTTCTCCTTTTCCCTTTTCCCATGGGGTGTTTCTCTTCTGCTGCTACCCAAGTGATTTCCAACGGCCGCTGAATTTCTGGTTGCAGTATTTCTCTTGGAATGATGAAAGAGTTCTTCATCCAAAGTATTTCCAGGACCAAACTCAGAATGAGTATTTTATATATGTGCAAGGTATCACACACAGGGAAAAGGCATCCATGAGTACTCCAGGAAAAGCTGCCAGTAGAGCAATAACTACACATGATCTTTGCCTGTGTTTGACTGAGAAAGCAGAGCAGGGCATTATTGCATTTTTCCTCTCATTCACATATTTCACTTGGCTCTTTGAGTGCTTCATGGCCTTCCAAAACTCTCATTTTTTCTCTCATCTTTACACTGTGGGCAAACCTGAAAAATGAACACGTCCTGTCTGTAAAAATCTAGAAGATGCTGATGTTTCTACAAGTGTTGAAATGACAAATCATCTCATATTGCCGCATTTCAGCATCTGGAGCATTGGACTTGCTCATATCCTCATTAAATAAGCATCAAATAAAGATATCAGCTTGTAATTTATGTTTAACAAACCACCTGCTCTTATAAGAGCCTTGGACATTGGACTCTGTCCTGATTTATGATTCTTTCTTTGGTAAAGAAGGTTTGGGGATGAGCTAATTGTGGCCTTCCAGTACCTGAAGGGAGCCTGCAAGAAAGATGGAGAGAGACTTTGGACAAGGACATGGAGAGACAGGACACAGGGAATGGCTTCCCACTGCCAGAGGGCAGGGATAGATGGGATATCGGGAAGGAATTCCTGGCTGTGAGGGTGGGGAGGCCCTGGCACAGGTTGCCTGGAGAAGCTGTGGCTGCCTCGTCCCTGGAAGTGTCCAAGGCTGGGTTGGACAGGGCTTGGGGCACCCTGGGACGGTGGAAGATGTCCCTGCCCATGGCAGGGGGTGGAACTGGATGATCCTTGAAGCCCCTTCCCACCCAAACCATTCCATGATTCTATGTGAATTTGGGGACCTGATATTTAGTTTAATTTAAGGATCCGTGTGAGTTTTGATTTGGGAGATGGAAGGGATGCTGTGTGCTCTCTTCTGGACTAATAATTTGGTTGTTACCATTTCCAGAGGTTTAGATCCATGTCCATGCTCTAAGTTCAGCATTACCTGTTGTTCTGTCTTCCTCCTGATGATGGGGAAGACACTTTTGACCCCTGCTGAAGTTAGAGAAAGGGAAAACAAGTCATGCACTTCCTGATTTCTTCCTCCTCCTTTTCTTCCGCTACTTTGATAATTTGTATGTGGGCATGGAGTGACAACACCCCATGATTCACCTTCTGACCACAGATTACCCAACCACTCCCCAGAAGAGCCACTCTCTAATTCCTCCGGTGCAGTCTGGAGAAGGGAAGGGCAAATGGGCTCTTTGCATGAATAAAATGCAAAATTTATTATTGTTAAACCACGATGCATCAGTTCAGAGCTTGCATGCCTCCGGATTGGATGTGGCACAACCACAAAACAACAGGGCTGTTCACACTCCCAGGAGTTGTAAATGGGAATGGAAGACAAAAGGGAGTAGATGGAAGAGCTCTAGGAAAGGAGGCAGTGAGACAGCACAGGCCACGGACTCAGCCCGTTAGCCTGTTGCTCAGTGGGTCTGTTTCCAGCTCGTCCTGTTTCTCCCATCCATCTCTGAACTCCTTTGGAAGATGGATTAGCTTATGGACTTGTCCTCTGAACCGTGTCTCACATTATTTCCACGTTCTGTCTTTCTCTAAGTCTCAGATGTCTTTGGTTGGCTGGCAGCCAGCAGAGGGAGAGCAAGGGTGTCTCCTTCACTCTGCCTTCATCAGAAACTGGTATCTGTGTTCAGCTTCTGAGCTGAGCAAGGCTGAAAGTGGTTCTTTTTTCTTTGGGAAGAGCCAGAGGGTGGCATGTTCTCCACAACAACCAGCTGCTTCCGTGTTTTAGAGGTGTTATGTTTGCCTTTCTTCTGTAAAGGTATCAATGACATTTTATTATGAATTGTGTTGCAGTAGCACCTAGAGGTCCTTGCTGAGATCACAGCAGTTGGTGGTTTCTGTACAGCAAAATTCATGGAGACAATCCATCCTTGATGGATAGCAGCCAGACTGGAAAAGAAAGGGATATTTCAGAAGAGAGATGTGTTTTCATTTACACCTCACTTGTGGTGACCTTCCCAGTGGAGCTTAATGTCTGTAAAACATTTTTATTGGAAAGAAAGTGGAGCTTTTTTGAACCAATCCGTAAATGCCATATCCCACTGGGGCAGGGAGTTCCTGTGGTGGGGGATAATGAATCATAAATCATAGAATGGTTTGGGTTGGAAGGGACCTTAAAGTTCATCTTGTTCCAGCCCCCTGCCATGGGCAGGGACACCTTCCACTATCCCAGGCTGCTCCATGCCTCATCCAACCTGGGCTCTTGTCCAGAGCTTCACTCACGGCATCCATAATCCTCTTAGATCCTGATCTAGAGTCTGTGGAGGTCACCAAGTTTCTCTCCATCCATTACAGTGGGACTTGGATCAGATTTTACAGTAAGATTGAAAAACCTGATTTAATTTTCAGGGATTATGCAATAAAACTTTAATGGGAGTCTATTCCAGCCCACCAAGTGCCAACTGCTAGAGACTGATCCCATGAATTTTGGTGGATTTTTGTCTCTGATCATCCACAGCCTTAACTGTGACTGAGTCACATCGAGAGAACTCCAAAAAGGCTTGAAGGGGACCTGAGAGATCCAAAGGAACTCTTTCCTAACCCATCAAACACCTTTACCATGAGCCACAATTTCTCTTCCATTTTATTCCTAACTATTCACTTATGGATTAAAATATTCTTGAAGTTCCTGTGTTTTGGGATTCAGCTTGAAAATGAAGACACCTCATTTTCTAACTCTGTGAATGTGGTTGATGTTTCCTGATGAGCTTTCCGGTCTCATGTTTATCTTTTATCCTGTCAGCCATCCTCAGGCACATATTGGATACTCTAGAACATCTCAAATTGTTCTAGGAATCTACATTTAGACAACTGCATTGAGATGATTGACTCTGTCATCAGTGAGAGCCAGGCATGTCCAAGGGGGAACATTCCACCTGGATCAGGTGGCTTTCCTGGGGTGAAATTACCTGTGTCCCAAAAATATTGGCTGCTCTCCACCGAGGTGCAAGAAGCCTTGACTGTAGATGAGTTACAATCCTGTGGGATGAATTAATGGAGAGATATTAAAGCAGGGGATTCTCTTCTCCATCACAACTCCTTCAGATGATCACCAAAATTTAAGTATTTACAATCCATTGCCTTTGGGGGTTTTTTTAGCTAAATTGTGGTGTTTTCTTGGAATATCCTGTCATGGGTGCTCAGGAATCTTGCTGGGGCAGCCTGAGGGAAGTGAGGAGTCTGTTTGCCAGAAGGATTTCCTTACAGGCTACTGCTTGGAAGAGAGAAATGTCACCTCTGAGCAAACAAAGGAAAATTTAATGTGGGAAAAGATCTGTGCTGAGCAATGAGTGGCCACCATTTCATTTCACTGGGTCATCTTCTGATCTTCTCCCTCCGTAAAAGAGAGCACCAAATATCTAAAGTCTTACTACTGCTTTAAAATTATAGAATCATCATAGAAATGATTAAGGTTGAACAAGATCTCCAAGATCATGAAGATCAACCTTCAGATGAAACACATCCGCCTTCAGTGGCATTCAATTTTCTCCACTGTGTGTGAGAGCTAAAGCAGATAAGAACGTTCACTTTCTTATCTTCCAGTTCCACCCCACTTTTCCTGAATTCATGTCACCATGAGATAACATCCACCCCTCCTGTGATAAATCATGGAATCACGTTATCACTGAGTTTGGAAAAGGCTTCTAGAGGTCATCTCATCAAACCTTCCTTTTCCTCCATATGTTGGAATTCACACTGTTCTCTGCAAGATCATTCCCACCTCTTACCTAATCTGAACAGCAATTCAACAACAGATTATTTTCTCAGAATTTAATCCCATCTAATATTTCATCTCTTTCTCTGGGGCTCACATGGTTCTGAAACATGAATAGCTACTGTGTCTGCTTTTCACCATGGTCCTACTGCCACACCTTGTAACCTTCTCTCTCTCCAAGTTTCTGTCTGACGTCCAGTTTCTTCTCCCAGCATGAAAATCCGTGGCAGAAATTGCATGGAAAATACAGCTGCACAGGTCATAAAAACTCTTTGGTAGTTGTGTTCAAGAAGAAGAACAGGAATCACTTCTCTTGCACAATACCAAAAAAGAGGCTGGAGCCCCTCTGCTCTGGAGCCAGGCTGGAAGAGCTGAGGGTGTTCACCTGGAGAAGAGAAGGATCCAGGGAGACCTCAGAGCCCCTTCCAGGGCCTAAAGGGGCTCCAGGAGAGCTGGAGAGGGACTTGGGACAAGGGATGGAGGGACAGGACAAGGCGGAATGGCTTCCCACTGCCAGAGGGCAGGGATGGATGGGATATTGGGAAGGAATTCCTGGCTGTGAGGGTGGGGAGGCCCCAGCACAGGTTTCCCAGAGCAGCTGTGGCTGCCCCTGGATCCCTGGAAGTGTCCAAGGCCAGGTTGGACAGGGCTTGGAGCAACCTGGGGTAGTGGAAGATGTCCCTGCCTTGTCAGAGGTTGGAACTGGATGAGCTTTAAGGTCCCTTCCAGCCCAAACCATTCCGTGATGGTGCTGACGGAAAGAAAGCTCCCAGTTTTCCTCATTTCCCAGCAGTAGGCAATGTACTGCAGGCTCCAGAGAAGCCAGGGGAGACTCTACCACTGCTTGAAATGGGGCCAGTATTTCACTCAGCACTTCCAGGAGCAATAGTGGACACTGCAATGCCTGCAGGGTCAGGATCTGATCCCTTCAGATTATAAACAGTCTTTATATGTTCCTTAAAAAGAAGGAAGTCCAAGAAGAACTGCGTGGGCCTCACCCAGGACACATCGAGTGAGCTGCAAGCTGCTAAACACCCAAGAGGGGATGTGCTGTTTAGTGATAATTCAGCACTAGTAAAAAATGTCATATTGATGGCCCTGAAGACAGATGTTCTCTGGACAACCCAGGCAGTGACACGGTGAGAGGATGGGATTCCTGCAGCAGTGCAGGAAGGCTCCATGTGGAGCACGTGGAATGAACTGTTATCCCAACCCTGCACTGCCCTGAAACAGTGGATGTTGCATTAAATCAATGTGAGAAAAAGGGTTTATTTAACCCTCAGGAAACATTCAGCTGTATCTACAGCTACCAAAATGTGTTTAACAATGACACATTACAAAGGTGAATCTCTGGAATTATTAATTCAAAGAGATGAAGCTTGCAAGACACTAGGAAGAAAATTTACATTATAGACACAAACACTGCTAAGATGCTGCTGCTGTCAGAAATACCCCATACTTCAAATACAGACTATTTTAAGTGGTATAACACAAGTGTGTTCCATATAAAAGGATGTATAAATTCCCTAACTCAGATGTCTCAGCTCCATGGATCCCTGACTCTCTGTCATTGGCACCATCTATTTTCTGCACACACAATGCAGCAGTGATGAGTGTGATTGGAATATCTACACCCAGACACAGAACCACATAAGAAAATGTGGGCAAAAAATAGCTTTCACTGAAAAAAATGTCCTTTACAAACAGGAACAGTTCCTAAACTTAGTGGGGCTTTAAAGACAGATTCTTTTACGTTAGGGACAGAACACATTTCATGCCTATTTTTCTTTTTTTTCTTTCCCTCTTTTTCCTCTTCTCTTTCTTCTTTTTTATCCTCACTTTTTTCCACTTGTATAAAATCGGGGGAAAGATTTCATCAAAGGAGTAAAAATTAGAAGAAAAAAGAACAGGAAAAATAAAGAACAGGAAAGTAAAGAAGGAAATTAAATATACAGGTGGCAAAAACATACTCAAAAGATTTGATTTATTTAATTCTAGGCTTTCTATAAACTTTAAAAGTGAGCTAGAAAGATATTTTTGTTAGGAATATATAAAGATGTTTTCTTTAGGAATAGATGGATCAGAAGTGGAGTGAACAGAAGCAAAGTGAGATTTGTGAGCTATTTTTCAGTTTCATGGTACCCATCACATGAATTTGGCAGTTTTGTTGCTTTGTAGTGTTCAATGAAAGTTTCAGTGAGCAAAGCTCTCTCATTTAGGGTTTCAAAGCAAACTGGATGGGCCTGAATCACAAGTGTTGTTATAACACCAACAGAAAATAAAAAATAATGGGATTTTACTGTATTTCCACTAAAAAGTTGATGCCATATGTTTCATTGTAAGAAATGTTATCAGAAGTGATTAACTGGATCTAAAATGTGCTTCCATTTAACTGTGTCTTGCTCTTTCACCCTCCACACACTTACCCTCTCATTTGCACCAGATCCAGCACCAATCCCTTAGTGCATCCCACAGCCCTGGTGGGACATCTTGGAAAGCCCCAGAGGCATTTCACAAACTGAGGGCTTGGGCTCTGAAGGGGCCCTGGTTCCTCATTCTGTGGCTGTAACAATATTTAGAGGCCGAGGTCTGTCTTTCCTGTGCTGTTATTTCAGGCACATGTGACAACTGCAGAACTGTCATGGCTGCTCCTCTGAGATTCCTTATCTTGGTTCTCATTAAGGGGATGCTAATTAAGTGACAGGGTGAGGTCAGGGTGCATCTTGCTGAGCCCACCACCAGGGCTGGTTTGGTAACCCATGGTGCGGTCACCTCTTGTTGAGGTTTTCCCTATGCTCTAGAGATGTTCTCCTGATGTAGCCGGCTGAGGAGGAAGGGACATCCCAGATTACGGAGACCCCTGGCAGCACAAAGCTGCCAAATGTTGGCCACTTTAAAGTCCTCTCAGACAGCAAGAGAGATTTCTCCTTCTTTTGAAAGACATCAAGTATTTTAGCTGAGAGCTCACCCTCAGTCTTTCAAATGAGAGGTTGCAGAAACAAGATGGAAGATGAGTCCAGGATCTGCCTGCCCAGTGCTTCCCACAGGGCTGATTCCTGTTCTTTGAGAGAGACAATTCTATTTGGATAAAAGTTGGATGGGGCTCTGAGAAACCTGATCTAGCTGAAGATGTCCCTGCTCACTGTAGGGGGTTGGACTGGATGGCATTTAAAAGGTCCCTTCCAACCCAAACTATTCTAGGATTCCATGGGAAGTGACTCATGAAGGACTTGGTGTGTAATCCAGGAACAGGTCATGTGGTGAGGATGAAGGGTGCGAACCTGGGTTCTCTGGGAGGAACAAAGATTCCTTCACAGGCACTTCCCACGCTGGGGACAACGTCCTTCATTGTCCACCACTGAGGCAATATTTGGGCTTATAACTGAGGCAGTATTTGAGAGAATATTAGGGGAAGTCACAGTTCCTGTCCCTCTTCTGGAGCAAGAAAATGATCAACTAAGGGACAAAATGAAACGTAGCATTTTTTAGGTAATAAAAGCTGCCCCATACAGGAATTAGAAGAATTTAAATGCTATAATTCTCTGTAAGGGAAACTGAAACACCTCCACTTCCACCCTCTTCCTCACTACCACGTGGAATATGTCTAAATTTCTTCCAGAATACGTAAAATCTTGTATAATATATAATGAATGAGATATATTCTCCCTTAGGCAATCTCTCCCACCCCTTCCCCATCTTAGGAAATCTGATCAAAACATAGCAGAGCTTCGCTTTCAATGGAAGAATTCTCCACCAGGCTCTGGTAGACCCCAAAGTTCTCCAGAACCACGTTTATTTTCATTGAATCACAGAATATCCTGAGTTGGAAAGGACCTACAAGGATCGTCAAGTCAAACTCCTGGCCCTGCACAGGAAAACCCCAAAAACCGCATTGCATGCCTGAGACCATTATCCAAATACTCTTTTATTTAGGTGACAGCTCATTGCCAGTTGGTTCCGGGCCTGGAAGAACCAAACTCTTCTGTCTGGGCTCATGGTTGTTCCACTTGCTGTTCCCTTTGCAGATCGACAGCATGCAGGCCCTGCTGCACTGCCCCAGCGTGCTGGTGTGTGTCGGCCGGGAGCCGTTCAAACCTGTATCCATGGAGAATTTGAGGAAACACTCGGTAGAGAAGCTGCCCAACCTGCCTCCCCGCTCCAACAATGGCAACAATGCCAACGAGAACAATGAAAGTAAGAAAACCTCGGGGCCGTGTCGCGCAGTCGTCCCCAGGCCTATGTCCCACAACGTGGGGATTACAGGCCCCTATTGTGCTGCTCCAATGTGCAGATTTCATGTGCAAAATGCACTTCCCTCTCCCTGCCTCCCAGGCCTTTCCATCCTCCCCTTCTTTTTCTCTAGTTTCCTTGTAGGATTTCCTCCCTACACCCCCCAGTCTTTCTTTTATATGCTCCCCATGTCTGGCTGACTTCCCTTCCTCTTTCATATCTCTGGGTCTCCTTTTCCTTCCAGAACTCCCTCCTTTCCTGTGTCTATCCCCCTGGACCCTTGAGATTTCCCACAAATCCTCTATCCCCTCGTTGTCTGTCCTATCATGCCTTCCCTCCTGCATTTTCCTGCACCAGGACCAGAGAATGCCCTGGTTCTGTCAGCAGGAGACTCAGTTTCTCCTGCAGGTTACAGCTGCCCTTTTGGCAACAAAGCATGTTTTTTATGGAAAGATTATGTTCAGGAAGGAGGATGTTACGGATTATTCAGGATTATATTTCTTTGGCACTCCATCATGACTTATCTAAGGTCACAGGTAATTAAACCAGCCACCCTCAGTAGCCTGGCAAAAGAAACTTCCCAATTCCAAAGGGTAATTAATCTCACCTGTATTAAGGATTTATTGTAGGATGAAATTAAGTGTGCTCTAGAGGTGCATCTGTTTCTCGCCATTGTCAAAACCAGGAGCTGGGAAAGATTCATTCATGTGTTACCAACAAGTTGTAGAAACTCAAGGACAGAGGCATCCTACCTCAGTGTCTGAGACATAAAAAATTGGAGGGAAACATGGGAATAAACTGGAGCTTTGCCCGTCAAGAGAGCAAATCCATCAGTTCAATCATAAGGATGGTGAGGGAAGAGCTATTTCATGTGATTTTGATGTGCTCCTGTTCAATGCTTCCTTCCTAAAATGCCCTCCATTCAGCTGGATATCCATACGCCCATGGAGGGACAGGATTGTCCGGTTATATGTACAAGGAAATTTTGGACAAATATATATTAGAAGCAAGACAGATGACTGTCTTGCAAGACAGCCTAATAGCAACGTATTCTGCTTGAAATGAAGGGACCTATATAAACCTGTGCAGATCACTGCACTGGGCCATAAAGATGTTCTTCCAATCACAATTCCTAAATTCCCTTATTCTCACTGATTTCTTCTACAACTCCCACTGTTTCTCTCTGTAATCATCACCAGCTTACAATTACTTTTCTATTTGTTCTTTATGTTTTAATAAGAATTAGAGCTACTTTTAGTGGCACATCCCTGCAGGGACTGAGTGTTGCTCTTGTCTACATGGCCACACAATTCCTGGAATATGAGTGGAGAAGTGGATGATGTACAATAAATGTGTGAACCTTGACATCCAGCTAAGGAAGAGGGTCATTTCTCCATGTATTTTTCCCTGGTTAAATAAGAAGAATGAAATCTTGCACGGTTAAATAAAGGAATATTTGCAAAATGATAAAATGCCCAAACTCTGCAACTAAATTGCTCTGTATGTATATATATATTTTTTATTTTTCTTACTTTTACTTCCTGGCATGCACTTAATAAAACAAAGTGATTGTGTTTCAATTTATTTCTTAAAATAAAGTTAAGGTGTAGAAGATTTTATTGCAGATTATTAATTCAAAACTTAATATTTAACAAGGAAGTTGGACTAGATTATCTCCAGAGGTCCCTTCCAACCTTAACTATTCAATGATTAATGGACGTCACTTAGCCAAAGAGAAATTTTCAAATTATGTCAATTGGCATAGGCTTGGCTTTAATGGAATAATATCAGTATTCACTAGTTTGAGGGTTTGACTTATATATTTTGTGTCACCTTTATGTGAGTTAACATCTCTCTCCATCTTTCTTTTCTTCACTCCAGTGAACTTCGGACTGAAAGCCAAGAAAAGCATTATCCATCCACGGTCAGCATCCAGCAACAGGTCGATGAGATTTTCCTTATCATCAGAAAAGTCATACCCCAACGGCCTCGCAGCCTCTCCGGACAACGGGGCACCTTTCTCCAATGGCTGCCCTCACCCAAAAGCTGGGGACCTGGTCCAGTCCTTGGTCAACGATGACATCGAGAAGCGGGTCCATGTGAACAAGGATGGGAGTTTGTCCGTGGAGATGAAAGTTCGCTTCCGCTTGCTCAACGACGAGACTTTGCAGTGGTCCACCCAAATCAAAAAGTCCAACTTGATGAACCAGCTGCCCTGTGAAGAGTCAGGAGTGGAGGAGGACAGTGGAGTAGATCCCCTACAGAAAATGAACCCAGAAGCCAGCTCGGAGGCAGATGATTCCTTATATCCCTGTGATATCGATTCCTACATGTCCAAACTTGAGGAATCGGAATGTGACGAGGCCCACTGTCACAGCTGTGGAAAGAAACACCGGGACTATGACATTTGGAAGAACCCCATGCACACGTCCCAGAGGGAAGAGCCCAGCGTGCAAAGCACCTGGCACACGCGGTCGTCGTGCTCCAGCACATCTTCCCGGAGGAGAGTAGTCCACAAAAAAATGAAGTCTGTGGATAGCATCTACACCACGTCCAGTGAGGAATACTCTGAGCACATTGTGCGAGAGTCCTCATCCTACTCAGAGACTATAAAGAACAGAGTGGCGTATCGATCCGTTAAAAAGTGTATGTGCCGAAGTGATTTATCTACAGGTGCTTCCAATGGAGAAGAACAGCAGGAACACACTCAGACAAGCACAGGAAACAGCCAGAGAGCTTCATCCTTGGGCTTGATGTCACATTCAAGCTGTGAAAACAACCTGGATACTCAAGACACCCCTGAAGACCATGAGATCACCAAAACCATTTCACAAAATGAGGATGAAAATTGTTTTGAAGCTTCCTCTGTGAAGTGCTTGAAGGATGATGCAGAAGAGGTTGAAAGCAGCAAAGTTGGGAGTGTCATGTCCAGGTCATCCCTGCAGTCCAGGCAGAGCAAGAAGAACGTGTGTGAGGAAACGAGCAGTGTGGGCAGGAGCATGTCCTCCTCAAGCCTTCAGAAGGCAAATCAGGGAGACAACACCCAGTGCTCCAGCCCTGCCAACAGCATGCACAGCAAGTCCAGTAACTGCACCACGCCAAAAGAAAAGAGTGAGCAGGGTGACGCCTCTGATGAAAACCCAGTGGTGTCCTCCTTCTCCAGTGAGTCCTGCCCCAAGAAAGAGGCTGAAGAGGTGGAAGCAGAGCAGGAAGAAAGTGAAGTCAATGAAGTCAGCTCATTGTCAGCAAAAACAAAGCCAAGTCGATCAATCAGGGGTGAGAGCAGTGAAGGGGAACGATGCTCTACGCAAGGAACCCGTTCCAGGGCTAGTGACAGGAATAGCAAGAAAAGTGGCGGTGATGAGAATGTTCCATGCAGTGTCTCTTGCTCTTCCAGAGGGTCCAAAAAGAGCAAACACAGCCATGCTCATTTGGATGCACAGTCTGAAATATCTGTGTCTTCACTTGAGTCCACTCCGAATAAAAAGAAGCATTCCCTACATGCAGATGATGGGAGATCAGGCAGCAGAGTGTCAGTTTGTTCCAAAAGCTCGTGTGAAACCAAGAAAAAGTCTGTTGGAGATGCCACGTCTCATAAGTCAGGATCTCTTCACTCAAATATTTCATCTACCAGTGAAGCTGAGGCAACTGGAGGTCCTGCTGAAGAGAAAAGCTCAAAAAGTACTGCCAATGGCTGCAGTGAATCCTCAAAAAGCTCAAAGAAGAGAAGCCATAAAGAAGAAAGCAGCAGGCCATCATCCCTCAGCTCAAGTTATTCAAGTCCTAATGGAAAAGCTGGAGAGGGTCATGCCAAGGTTAGTTCAGAACACTCTTCTACAAAACAGGGAAGCATGAGTGGGAGCGTATGTTCAAAAGTTGACCACCCAGATGGGGGTGGGATTAGGAAAGGAAATCCTACAAGTAGCTCGTCAAGAGTCTCTTCAAAGTCAGAAATAAAAGATAAATGCGTGTCGACACAGATATCCCAGGAAACTGATGATAGGTGGTCACAATCCAACATGTCTCTATCTTCAAAATCAAGGCGGACAAACAAGAACAATCTTCATGTGAAGGTGTCAAACTCCAGCCGGGCATCGGTGTCAGAGACTATGTCAGTGTGTAGTCTGCACTGCCCTGCTCCACCAAAAGGGAAGCCAAAGAGAAAAAATAGGCATTCGATCATGTTGAAGAACTCCTCCATCAGTAGCATCGGCACTGAATCCGTGCTGACTGCAGGAAAAGAGCAGAAAGAAATTGTGGACTCCTCCAAAGCAACTTCCTACTACTCTAAATCCGCTGCAACCAAAGTAAATGGTCAGAATAATAAAGAGACTGATGATTCTTGTAACAAAAAAGCAGAGGAAGAGGTAGAAGACATGGGCGTTCAGGAGGAAGAGGGTGATTTAATGCCATCGGCTCTACCAAATGCATCTCCAGAAGAAGTTGTGCAAGAATGGCTCAGGAAAATCCCTTCGGAAACATTGCTTATGAAATATGAAATGGAGGATGATGGGGAAGAGGAACGTGCAGAATCGACCACTGAGGTATCACACTGTACAAATGCTGAGGAAGCCCCAGAGGAGGAAAAAGCTGAGGAAAAGCATGAGGAGGAGGAGGCTGAAAAGGATGAAGCAAAGGCTGAAATGGAAGAACAGAAAGCAGAAGAGACAGCTCTTAATGAGGAGGCTGAAGAATGTGTGAACCAGAAAGAAATCTCTGAGGTTGCACCTGAAGCTGCTGAAGCTGAGCAGGCAGAAGGCAACCAGTCAGTTACATCCAGCCAAAATAACAACAAGAGAGACCTGCCAACCTCTGTCCAGACGTCTGTCCAGATCATGAAGGCCTTGCTCAGTTCAAAACACGAGACCAAATTTGACCGATCAAACAGTTTGCCCGAAGTGTCCCCCACAATGGGGAGAAAACTGAGTAATTCTGCTAACATTTTGATTACTTGTCTTGCCAGCCTCCAACTCCTTGATGAAGAGTCAGAGGATCCATCAGAAAACTCAAAACCTTTGAGTAAGTCAAGGTACACAGAGCTGCTAAATATTTTTCAAGCCCTGTGGTTTGGGTGCACTGCTGAAAGGAGCAGCCCAAGTTCAGGCCAAGAGGCAAGCGAGCAGGCAAAGCCAGTGTCTGCATCTAAAGCCCCAAAATCCATGGATCATGCCTTCACTCCCATGTCCTCCTCTGGGGTTGACGTTTGCAGTGGCTCTGGTGGCTCAGGAGAAGAGTGCACAGCTGGTGCTGCGTTGGTGGCGCAGAAAACCATGGAATTCAAACCAGCTGAGCAAGTGGAAAACGCAGAGACTGGCACAGAACTGACTGAGGTTGAGGAGCAAAGTAAAGAGGAAGAGCAGCCATCCCGCCCTTCGACAGCCTGCTCAGAGGCAAAAGGTGAGGAAAAAGCAGAGTCTGCTAGAGAGGAGTCTGTAATCCAGGAGGAAGAAGAGGATAAGGAGGATCAGGGCAGTAACTGTGAGCAGGGTCAGGAAGAAGGGGGAGAAAATGAAAACGAAGAAGAAAATGAAAACGAAGAAGAAAACAAATTAGCTGAAACTGGAGAACAGGAAGAAGCTGAAGCTATGAATGATGAAGTCCCACAAGAAAACCCTGAAGAAGCTGATCAGCCAGCCACCACTGATGATGCCAATGTCGGTGATGCTGATGGTGGGACGGAGCTGAAAGATGAGTTGGAAGGGCAGCCCCAAGAAGAGTCACCAAATGACCCTGAGCCCAAAGTTGATACATCCACCAGTGTGGGCACATCCCTTGTCCAGCAAAACTCTGTGGATCCAGACCCAACCTGGGTCCTGAGACTGCTCAAGAAAATTGAGAAGGAGTTCATGGCTCACTATGTCAATGCCATGAATGAGTTAAAAGTCAGGTGGAACCTGCAAGACAACCAGCAGATGGATGAAATGATACTGGAGCTGAAGGAGGAAGTGAGTAAAAGGATACAAAAGAGCATAGAGAAGGAGCTGAGGAAGATCAAAAGCAGGGCTGGAAGGAGGATGCCGAGACCTCCAGAGGAGCCACCCACACACGAGTCCAAACTCCAAACTGAGCAGAGGAGATGGCGACTGCAAACTATGCACAAAAAGTCCCTTTTTGGGGACAAGAACGGCACCCAGACGAGGCTGGAGGAGACGTCAGACTTATCATTCAATGCAGATAGAGATTTTGACCTTAGTGCAGCTTTGGAGGACAGCATTAGCAAACAATCCAGTGAGGAGGAATATTGTCCATGTGACTCCTGTGTGAGGAAAAAATTGGCTTCCAGGCCTGCCAGAGCCCCCGTGGTGGCCACCAACGCTCCGGTCATGAAAGCCTTTGATTTGAAGCAAATCCTGAGGCTGAAAAAAGATGACAATGAGGAAGCCATCGTCGCAGAAGCAGCCCAGGACACCAAAACACTTCCCAATGGTTCTGTGGAGGAAGGGGCAGAAAATGAGGAAAAGGATGAGGGGGAACCTCAGGCAAGTGAAACAGAGGCAGAGGAGGATGAAGGAAAAGAACCAGAATTAAATGAAGATGACGGCACAACATTGAATGGAGATGGAGAAGAACCTGAAGCAGCAGAGAGTCAAAATGCTGAGGTGGAGGATGAGGCCAAAAATGAAGAAACCAAAGAAGCAGAAGAAGGAGGGGAAGAAACAAAAGAAGAAGAAGAAGTAGAGGAAGCAAAAGAGGAGGAGGAAGAGAAAGAGGAAGAAGAAACAGTTAAGGCCGAAGAGGAGGAGGAAATAAAAGAGGAGGAGGAGAATGAAACTAAAGAAGATGATGAGGAAGTAAAAGAAGAAGAAGCAGAGGAAACTAAGGAGGAAGAGGAACAAAATGATGAGGAAGAGAAGGAAGAGGAAGAAGAGGGAGTGAAGGAGGAGGAAGAAACAAAGGAGGAGGAAGGGAAGGAGGAAGAGGAAGAGGCAAAGGAAGAACAAGAAGGGAAGGAGGAAGAGGAAGGGGAGGAAGGAGAGGAAGAAGCAAACGAGGAGGAGGAAGTCAAAGAGGAGGAGGAGGAGGAAGAAGCCAAAGAGGAGGAGGAAGAGGTCAAAGAGGAGGAGGAAGAAGCAAACGAGGGAGATGAGGAAGCCAAAGAGGAGGAGGAAGAAGAAGGGAAGGAAGAAGAGGAAGAAGCAAAAGAAGAGGAAGAAGAAGCAAAAGAAGAGGACGAAGAAGCAAAAGAGGAGGAGGAGGAAGGGAAAGAGGAGGAGGAAGGGAAAGAGGAGGAGGAAGGGAAAGAGGAGGAGGAAGAGGCCAAAGAGGAGGAGGAAGAGGCCAAAGAGGAGGAGGAGGAGAAAGAAGCAGAAGAGGAAGATGAAGAGGCAAAAGAGGAGGAAGAAGAAGCAAAAGAGGGGGAGGAGGAAGCAAAAGAGGAAGAGGAAGAAGCCAAAGAGGAGGAGGAAGCAAAAGAGGATGAGGAAGAAGCCAAAGAGGAGGAGGAAGAAGAAGAGAAGGAAGAAGAGGAAGAAGCAAAAGAGGAGGAAGAAGAAGCAAAAGAGGAGGAGGAGGAAGCCAAAGAGGAAAAAGCAAAAGAAGAGGAGGAAGAAGAAAAAGAAGAGGAGGAGGAAGCAAAAGAGGAGGAAGAGAAAGCAAAAGAGGAGGAGGAGGAGGAAGGGAAAGAGGAGGAGGAAGAGGCCAAAGAGGAGGAGGAAGATGCCAAAGAGGAGGAGGAAGAGGCCAAAGAGGAGAAGGAAGAAGCCAAAGAGGAAGAAGAAGAAGCCAAAGAGGAAGAAGCAAAAGAGGAGGAGGAGGAAGCAAAAGAGGAAGAGGAGGAAGCAAAAGAGGAGGAGGAGGAAGCTAAAGAGGAAGAGGAGGAAGTCAAAGAGGAAAAGGAAGAAGCAAAAGAGGAGGAGGAAGAAGCCAAAGAGGAGGAGGAAGAAGCCAAAGAGGAGGAGGAAGAAGAAGGGAAGGAGGAGGAGGAGGAGGAAGAAGCAAAAGAGGAGGAAGATGAAGGGAAGGAGGAGGAGGAAGAAGCAAAGGAGGAGGAAGAAGAAGGGAAGGAGGGAGAGGAAGAAGCAGAAGAAGAGGAGGAGCAAGGGAAGGAGGAAGAAGCAAAGGAGGAGGAAGAAGAAGGGAAGGAGGGAGAGGAAGAAGCAGAAGAAGAGGAGGAGCAAGGGAAGGAAGAAGAAGCAAAAGAAGAGGAAGATGTGAAAGAGGAGGAAGCAAAAGAGGAGGAAGAGCAAAAAGAGGAAGAAGAGGCAAAAGATGAAGAAGAAGGAGAAAAAGAGGAGGAAGAAACAAAGGAAGAGGAGGAGGAAGAAAAGGGGAAGAGGAAGAACAAGAAGAAGAAACTCAAAATAAAGAGAAGGAAGCTGAAGAAAAGTCCAAAGGTGAAGATGAAGGTGAAAATGAAGCTGAAGAAACAGAGGAGCCAGAGGATGAGGATGTTGTGGCTGATGATGAGGCAGAGACATCGGAATGCAGAGGAGATACTGAGGGCTCTGGAACTGACAACAATCCTGAAGTAGACGCTGCAGAAGGAAATGAAGCTGAGCAAGATGAAGCTGAGGCAGCAGAAGATGCAAAACCAGAGTCAGGAGATGAGGCTGAGGAGAAAAACAGCGAAGGAGGTGAGAAACCTGATGGGAATGATGAGGAACCCACTGGTGATGACCCTGACAAGGCACATGAAAAACACGAAGACCAAGGCAACGACAAAGTTTCTGAGAAAGCATCAAAGACCAAAGGCAAGAAAACCAGCAAAAGGTTAGAGACTCTGAAAAAATCCACAGCCTTTTCTTGTTATTCTTCTGTTGGAAACTTCTCACAGCAATCCCAGAAGGGGTCTGATGATGAAGAGGAAGGAGTTGCTGAAGAGGAAGGAGTAGTTGAAGAGGAAGGAGTAGTTGAAGAAGAAGTAGTTGAAGAGGAAGGAGTAGCTGAAGAGGAAGGAGTAGCTGAAGAGGAAGGAGTAGTTGAAGAGGAAGGAGTAGCTGAAGAGGAAGGAGTAGCTGAAGAGGAAGGAGTAGTTGAAGAGGAAGGAGTAATTGAAGAGGAATGCAAAGGTGACAATAACCCCACGAGTGACCATCCCAATGGAGAGGTTCAAAGTGATGAGAGCTCTAAACCCTCCCAGATGTATCCTGACAGTGAGGAAGAAGAAGAGGACAAAGAATCTTCGGGTTCTGATCCTGTGGGAGATGAGGAGCAGGCAGATGCTGAAGGTGCAGATCCAAAGGAGGCTGAAAACACTGAGGAAGTTCAGGCTTCTAAAAAGAAAGTCAACTCTGATGAGATTGACCAGGATGACCTGGACTTCTAGAACTGCTGACTAAAAACTGACTTTTTCTTTCTTTCTTCCTTTCTTTTTTTTTAAAAGTATATTTTCATTACATATTTCAGTATCTCCAGTGAGTTGAGACCTCGTAATCAGCTGAATTAAGTGTGGTAAACTCGATCTTGAATTCTGTGAGTAATGTTGCAATTACCTGCTCTCATTTCTAGAGGGCTGGTAACTCATCAATATCCTGTGGTCTCAATAGATAAGTGGTTTGGGGAAAGGGAAGGCTGTTTTGTTTGGGATACCTTCTAGTTCCCTCCCTTTAAGCCATGCTGTTTGCTGCTGGAGTGATCTGTGGCTCTGCTGGCCATCGTCTCTGAGTGACTTCGGGATGCCTTTCACCTGTTGCACACCGTTTTCCTGGAGAGATTGCCAATCCACAGAAACATGACAAAATCGGGATTCATTGCCAAAGTCTGGTCAGAGCCCACAGAGATGTACATTCATCTTCCTCCCTACCCTGCCCTCTCCTACCCCACCTCCTCTGTAGCCAGAAAAAAGGGTCTGAGATAGCAAACATTTTCCCCATTTTCCCTTTTTTTTTCCTTTAGTAGACGTTGAGCTCATTCCTCGCTTCACTGGGAGCCTCAACATCGAGAAAGATTGTTCCAGATCCTCTTCCAGACCCCATCTCTTTGTACTGTGCTCATCACTGTAGTGGTAGACAAAAAACGTGAGTTAATTCACCCTGTCAGGTGTATGAGAAGTGGTTGAATGCAATATTGACCATATTAGGAATAGATCCAATCCCTTGTGATGTCCTTTACTATGCCAATGATGGTATCGAAGCACTTTACAACCATCTGGGATCCCTCAGACAATTTTGCACGAGGCCCTGTTTTGGAGCTAACGGGATTTGCAATGGCTCAGTGCCCCGTCCTTGCAGAAAAAATTTAAACTAATTTTCCCTTTAACATGGAAAAGCTTTGGGCATTTGTGCTGCAGCAAACAGCTGGAAGAGGCTTAAGCATTTATTGGAGAGCTCGGACTTTGCAAACCACAATAGAACTGCAAACTTCATTTAGCAACTGTTTTTTTACTGGATTGTATCTTTTTTTTGCTTCCCCTGGGGAAATATAAACATTTCTGAATAAATGCCCAGCTAATGCCAGGATAAGTTTGACCATACCTCAGCTGCATACTTGTGTAAAGCTCTTAGGGACACAGTTCATTTTTTCAAAAATTTGCAGGGAGAATAAAACAGAGAGGTTGAAAACAAAATGCCTTAAATTGTATGGAGAAAAAGTATGTGTGTAGTGTTGTGTTGGGTTTGTGAAGATGTATGCAGTCATGTTTAAATAATCAATATTCCAAATTAAAGTGTTCCTGTGGTTTTCATTTCTAGAATCCATTTCTTAAATTCACAGCCAGAGATAAGATTCATTTCACTCAAACGAAGAACTGGGTTCAGCTCCAGAGGCAAACACTTAATTCTCAGTGTCTGAAGATTAGGGGTCTTTGGGAGGAGTCGGTGGAGAGCTGGATCTCAGCTGAGCTGTTCTCACAAAGGCTGACAGTGCCTCCAGAGAGATCCTCCAGGGACAACAGCACCATTCTCGAGACAGAGAAGTTAAAATCTGGGCCTTCCTCGAAAGAAGGACAGCCCTATCTGTGAGCCTCATGGAATCACAGACTGGTTTGGGTTGGACCTCGAAAATCATCTTGTTCCAACCCCCTGCCATGGACAGGGACACCTTCCACTATCCCAGGGTACTCCAAGCCCCATCCAACCTGGCCTTGGACACTTCCAGGCATGGGGCAACCACAGCTTCTCTGGGCAACCTGTGCCAGGGCCTCACCACCCTCACAGGAAAGGATTTCTGCCCAATATCTAACCTAAATCTCCCCTCTTTCAATTTTTACACATAAAGACCATCAAGTCCAACTGTTAACCCAGCACTGCCAAACCCACCACTAAACCCTGTCCCCAAGTTCTACATCACGTATAGAACCATTTTGATTTCATAATCAGCTTTGTGACACATCAACACATGCAGGATTCCAAAAAGAACTGAGCCTGGTAGTCACAGCTCTGATCTTGACATGAGGCATAGACTGGAAGTGGTACATGTTGAGTGAGCTCTAAACTTTCCTGGTGAAATGTCTCCCTCTGAGCCACCCTCCAGACTCCAGTAACCAGCAGGGAGAGAGGGACAAAGACAGATTCATCTGCTGCAGGCAGCTGCCTTAGGAGGAGGGGGACTACACTCCCAGCAGGCACAATTCTTCCTGCAGAACACACAGGGAGCCTAGACAACTTCCTCAGAGGAAAATCACAGAATCCCAGAATTATTAGGTTGTAAAAGACCTCCAAGACCATCAAGTCCAACCTGTGGCCAATCCCCACCTCGTCATCCAGACCAGAGCTCTGAGTGCCACGTCCAGTCATTCCTTGAACACCTCCAGGAGTGGGGATCCCACCACCTCCCCGGCAGCCCCTTCCAAAATGTCTCATACGGGAAGAGCTGATACCAATGTAGCTACTCTAAAGCATCTTGCGTTGATGACTTTCAGGCTGTCAGGCACCAGCTCAAGCCCAGTCATCCCATGGAAGTCTTAAAAGTATTTTTTTGGCTCCAAGATTGCAAGGGGAATGGCTTCAAACTGAAAGAGTTTAGGTTGGATATTAGGAGGAAATTCTTCCCTCTGAGGGTGGAGAGGCCCTGGCACAAGGTGCCCAGAGAAGCTGTGGCTGCCTCTGGGTCCCTGGAAGTGTCCATGGCCAGGCTGGATGGAGCTTGGAGCAACCTGGGATAGTGGAAGGTGTCCCTGCCCATGGCAAGGGTGGAATGGGATGATCTTTAATGTCCCTTCCAACCCAAACCTTGCCTGCTGGTGATTCCATGATTGCCCTTCTGTGCTATTGCTGAGAGCCACTTTGGAACTTAACAGGTTAGGGAAAGGGCAAACATTTCCCAGGATTTCTCCTGCAACTGCTGACTTTGATCACTTACAAGCTGCTTACACAGTCAACGTCACACCCTACTCGTGTTGAATCAGTCAGTTCCTCACCTGCAGCACTGGCAAGGAGAAAGAAATTAAAAGGAACACAAAAATGCAGTTATCAAACCATGAAAACTGAAATCACCGGAGTTCCTGCCCAGGAGACCTGTCCCACTCATATCTGTGTTTGTCACCGTCCGTGTCTGGGCAGTGACTCGCACATATGCCAGTCATAGTCGGGGCAGAGTGAGCTCTGCTCACAAAAATCCCCACTCAGAGGGGCTGGGAAGCAGCCAGCAGGAATCCAGAGACAGATGTTGCTGAAGGAGGTGTCTCCTTCCTCCACCAGTCTCTCCCAGGATGGCCCAGAGCATCCGTGACGGAAACAACCAGCTGAAAAGGATCCCTCGCAGTCACATCCCTCGCGCTTGCACAGCTTCCAGCGTTTGCATTTCCCCTTGGCTGCTGTGAGTCAGGCGCCTGTTGGGTCTTGCAGCTTCCCTCTCCCTCTGACAGCACGGGAACACGTGTTCCCAGCCAGCTCCAGGGCTGTCACGTTCTTAGGGGCTGGGAAGATCACTCCTGTCACCACCTGGAAGGGATTACAGCTGCTGTCTTTCAGAGGGGCTGAGGAGGAGGAGGGAGCAGAGGCGATGTGAGACTTGCACAGCTGTACTTCGTGCTTTCCTGTGCTCCTCTGCTTGGCTTTTGGGGTTGTTTTTGTTTCTTTACCAGCCAGACAAATTGCTCCTTGATGTGCCTCGGTTCTGTTTGCCTGCTTGGTTTTGAAATGGGAAATATCCAGTGAAAGATGAGGAGGAGCGTGGTGAAAATTCAAGAGCAAACCACGGAAACGAAGGAAATGTGCTTTCCAAAGCTGAGGTCTCTGCAGACATGTGTGAGCAGACTCCTCTCACTAATGGAGAGCAATAATCCCCCTTTCCTGGTGGCTCCTTGTTGACATAGTGCCATATTTAGCCCCAACCACTTGAAATCCCATCTGCCTGACAGGAAAGGGTGGTTTGTGGTTATTTCTGAACCTCAGGCTCCTCCAGTAGGTTTTGCTCTGGAGGGCAGGGAGAGTTTCCAAGCTGGCTGTGGATGTGCCCTGCAAGCTCCCTCTTTTCTTAATTGGAGAGTGGAGAACGTGCACTGCAGGGCTTGGTGGCTCCTTGGCAAAGCGCAGGACCCAGTGCTCCTCTTAGATGGGATGGGAACACTTCAATCCGTGCACACATCAAGCTCCAGGCATTTGAGAGGTGCAGTGTTTTGCTCCAAAAGTCTGACACCCCCTTCCTGGGGATAAATCCATCAGTCCCGCGGCCCCTCCAGAGAGGCGCTTCCTCATGGATGCAGGAGGAGTGATGAGGACATGAGATAAAGAATACACAAAACTGGTTTAAACTGTGACCAGGCATTACATCCCTGGCCACACTCAGTCCCTGCAGTTTGCTCTGATCCGGGTACCTTGAGTACCCGGAAGCCAAACAATTGGGAAAGGGTGTCTAAAGAAGGCTTGAAACAAACACAGGCTGCTCGGGGCTGCGGGATCTCTCTCCATCTCTTCTGTTGGAGCTGCCCTGCTTTTGGTGAAAAATTTTCCCAGAGTTGCAGGATATACTCAGCAGAGAGAGGGGCTCATTCTGCACTTCTGAATGGTGAATGACCCAGTCTTTTACATCCCAAAAACATGCCAAGCACCAAGACATCTCCTGAGCTGTGTCCATCCAACACAGTCTTTCTAGGAAATGACTCAACTGGGGATTCCCCAGTTATTCCAGTTACTTTTTTGGTGTGGTCAGCGAGGTGTGTACACATCCTCTACATGCCAGGGAAAGAGAGGGATTATTTAGGGAGGAATTCCTGATATTCCAAACCTTGTGCTAAAGACAGAAGAAGAGGTATTTTTTGTGATCCTCTAGAAAATATTAAGGCTGGAGATGTTTATTTTCTCATGCCCCTAAGCCACAGACCCCATCACCTTGTCAGGCTCAAGGAGCGACCTCTGTAACCCCACGGCCGCTTCTAATTTTAACTCCCTGCCCTCTGATCCGAGCACCAGGGTTCATGCAGCTCCAACAGGAAGCATCCCTGCTGACCTTTCTAATTCCAGGAGCTTGATGCTTGCTTATCCCTGCAACCCACAGGAAAACCCCTACCTAAGGGCCACCTGCATTGTTTGCAAGGAATCACATTTTGCTGCAGCAGAGAGGATCCAGCCCTGTTTGGAAAAGGATGTGTTTATTCTCAGCCCTGTGGTGTGAAAGTGGGGCTGGAGTGTGAGGGTGGAAAGGTCAGGCTGTGACAGGCTGGTGGGTTTTTTTTCTTCAGTAGAAAGGGCTTTGCTATTGCAGAGTCCTGGCTGACAGAGGTGACATGTATTAACCTCTCAGCTCTTGCATAAAGGATGGTGCTGGGGCTCATTTTCCAGTTTTAAAAGCGCTGAGCGAGGCTCTTTTAGGCCTGTGACAGAGAGGGAGTGGGCGTAGGAGCAAGGTCAGGACAATGCTTCCTAAGCGGATGGAAATGCTTCCCTGTGGTGCCTAATTAGTCTGTTCCAGCACAGAAATCCTCCCCCTGCACCAGTCCTGACCTGGGAGTTCTCCCTGGTCCCGGGGGCAGTCCAGCCTTAGGGCAGGGGCTACTCTGGCTCCTGTTCTGGCACTCCTGATCCCCTTGCAGAGAAGGCTGTAGGACTGAGGCTCGTCAAACAAACCCCATCCTTCCCGCTGCCGTCCCAAAGCAGTGCCTCTCCTCTCCATCACAGCAACCCCAGCCACTCAAGGCTGATTCCATGTTAAGTTTCATGAATGGCATGGGTAAGTCTCTGCCATACACAAAAAACTCTTTGTTGTGCACTAAAATACTCGAAGAATGATTTGTTGGTTGCTAAACATTCCAATTTCTGTATTTCTTTTTCAAGCATCAATTTCTTCCCCAGTCATCCAGAGCAGGAGCTTTACTGGAGTCCAAGGAATCAACTCCTGCTCTTGAGAATCTCGGTGAGCAGCAGGACTCACCCTCCTTAAGAAGTCAGGAGCAGGCAAGGAATGCAGCCAGGTTTGGCTCTCCCTCTGCCTGTCCTGGGCTGCAGTGCCTCCCTGGCCGTCCCTCCTTGCATCAGACACCTGATTCATCAAACCTCAGGGAGGGCAGGCACAGCCCAGTGCTGCAAATCCCTGCAGGAATTCACGGAGTCACGGAACGCTTTGGGTTGGGAGGAACCTTAAAGCCCATCCAGTCCCACCCCCTGCCAGGGCAGGGACACCTTCCACTAGCCCAGGTTGCTCCAAGCCCCATCCAGCCTGGCCTGGGACAGTTCCAGGGATGGAGCAGCCATGGCTGGATATCCAGGGCAGGACAATGCACCAAGTTGTCTTGAGGAAAGACACGACCCTTCTGCTGTCTCACCTTGGGGGCTGCACGACCCTCGCTGACCCCATGCACCAGCTAAGGTGTATTTGGGGAGTTTTAAGTCTTTCCTTGATCTTTATGGTGACATCAGACATGTATGGTTGGTTTGGGCTGCTAAACCCAGTCACATAATGGAGCAGAAAGGGAACAGAGATGTCACATTAAAATCTGCAATAATTTGAAGAATGAGGGGTTTCCTATAACCCAGATTATATTTTATGGCAGAAGCCTTGATCTCTTCCTCAGTCTCCCACCTTGTCCCAAACCTAAACTTGAAGACAAACACCCATGAGTTCTAACATGCTGTATTTCACCTGGCTTCCCAAGAAACCTGGAGAGTGAAAATAGAACCACAGGATCGTAGAATGGTTGGAAGGGACCTTAAAGATCATCTAGTTCTGACCCCCTGCCATGGGCAGGGAATAGAAGGACACTAAGGGCTAACCTGATGACAGACTCATAATGCTTGTCCCAGAGGTGAGAAATGTTTCATTCAGACCTGGCACCATATTGTACACCTGAAAATCCCATCCCAAGAAGAAAAATCTACATCAAGAGAGTACAACTTTGGAAGTTACTAGTGTAGTAACTTAGTTTTCAGCCCTGGGGATGCACTTAATAAATAAGAGGACTTAAGGAATGAGACCAAGCTAGTGAGGACTCTGGCAAAATCAGCCCACCACAGCAATGTGCGCTGGGAGGGAAGGAGAACTGAGGAGAAGAATGCACCTCTCACATGTGAGAGACATTTATTATCTCCCACAGCCGCTGCCCACGCTGAACTGCAAGGATTTGGTTACATCAGATGTCTTCTGGAGCTGTCAGCCAGTCCCAGCAAGGGACCGCATCTAATCTCATCAGGTTTCACCTTCCTGTGACATCCCTGAGCAAGGAAAGAGGATTGTGCATCTCTGGCCGCACCCTGGACTCACATCATGTGTGGGAGGGCTCTGCTGGAGAGGAAGGACAGAAGATGGGAAAAAAAATGAGCCCCCTGTCCCCCTCCCTTCTCTCACTTTCCTGTTTCTCCTCCCTATCTCTTCCTGTCTGGTGATCCTGGCAGACACTGACCTTTTCCCAGCAATATGACAGGAATCCAATGTCCCTCTTGGGCTCTGGGCTGTTCCCTGCCAGGGAAGGCACAAGGGGAGAACCCACAACCCACAGCCATGGAAGAAAAGCAAAGGAACAGAGCATCCACCCCCAAACAGGATTCTGGAACACATGAGCAAGTACAGGAGTCTGAGTCTCTTTTCCAGATCAGGAGTGGTTCTAACAATCCTGCTCTTGGTTTTTGCCATGTTGGAGCAGTCCAGCTTGTGGGGAATGAAAGGCATGGATTTGGATTAGTTTCATTAATAATCAAGAATTGGAATTCAGACCTATGCTAATTACATCTGCAGTTGGTGCTAAGATGGGAAGACTTTTACAGTTTCCTGACCCTCAGGATCTAAAGAGACAAGTCCATGAGCTGGGTGTCATAAAACAGTCTTGTTGGTTTGTGGGGGTGATCCATAGAGAGAGGAAGATCCATTTTGGTCTGGCATGGATATACAAACCTGGAGAGGAATTTGAAACAATACCACTGCCTAGAGGATTGTATTTCTCCAGTCAACATATTCATAGGCCTTGATCGTCACAGAATCATGGAATGGTTTGGGTTTGAAGGAACCTTAAATATCGTCTTGTTCCATGAGCAGGGACACCTTCCACTATCCCAGGCTCCAAGCTCTGTCTAACCTGGCCTGGAACACTTCCAGGGATCCATGGGCAGCCACAGCTTCTCTGAGCACCCCGAGCTTCTCACCACCCTCACAGGGAAGAATTTCTTCCCAATATCCCATCTAAAGATCTGCTCAGTGTTCTCAGAGTAGGTTATGCCACACACAGTCAGCAAAAACAGACACAGAAATGTTTTCTCAAGTCCCACCAGTGTCTTTCTGTCAGGGGTATAAGCAGGGAACTGAACTCTTAAGTGGTCTCAAGATGTCCCATCTGGAAGGTGTTTTTCTTGGCATTACTTATCCAGGGGGATAACACAGTCTTCCATGGCAATGTCCTGACTGCTGGAATATCCAGACCTTGCCATACACCACTGGATAGTTTAATGACAGAGAACCAGTGCAGAGCACCTATGGTTTAGTGCCCTTTCCTGTAACAGAGAACTTGTAGGTTCAAGCTCCACATGGAGCTATTTTAACAAGGGCACCCTGGCAGTGAGGGGAGAGGGTCTAACTGCTCAAAAGGCAAGAGGTTCCTTCCTCCTGCTGCTCAGATTTGTGCAAGGAACCGGCTGGCACCTCCTGCATGCACCCTCTGGATCAATCCCCAAAGCTAAGCAGGTAGGGACATGCTCAGCTGGTGAATCCCAGCAGGGTTTAGGGGTGAGTAAGCTCCTCGCTGATCATCACTGCTGAGACTCAGGCAGCTCCAAACATGTCCTGAAATTTGTATGTGGTGAGGACTGGACCGATGGGAATAAAGAGAGACTGGTGCATCCGGGGGTAGGTGGCAGCAAACTTTTCCTTCTGGGAATTAACTACTCTAAAGGTTTGCAGCACTGAAATCCCAGGAGAGGTGGACAGCACAGAGCCTTTGTTAAGCTCAAGGAATCCAGAACACCAATTTTTTGAAGAGTCAGACTCACTACTTGTCTTCCTCCCGGATGAAGCAGAAGCAACATGCTCAGAACTGTGAACTGTCCTCTGCTGTCTGGTGACCAGGGCAGGACCTGAGGGAACAGCTGGAGTTGTGCCAGGGGAGGTTTAGGTTGGATATCAGGAAAAGATTCTTCCCCCAGAGGGTGGTTGGGCACTGAACAGCTCCCCAGGGAATGGGCACGGCTCCAAGGCCACCAGAGCTCCAGGAGCGTTTGGACAACGCTCTCAGGGATGCACAGGGTGGGATTGTTGGGGGGTCTGTGCAGGGCCAGGAATTGGACGGGATGATCCCAGTGGGTCCCTTCCAACTCAGGATATTCTGTGATTTTACAACTTTCCTGTGGCAATGAAACACTGGAGAGGAGGAGAAAAGGGCCACTACAAAGACAATTGAAGTCTCATCTAAAGACTGAGGAATTGCCTCCCAGTTTGGGGAATGCTGGGTGAATGTTGATGGGTGATGAACCGAAACTTCACCATACCTTCCTGGAGACCCTGTCACCCTGCTGGAGTCACCCATTCACAGGTGGACACAGGAGGGAAAGAGCAAAGCAATCCTCCTCCTTAGCAGGGGCATGTGTCACCTCAGGAGTATACAAATCCCTGCAGTCCAGCTCCTTTGGCACCCGTGCCAACACTCCATCACTGCCTTGCATCCATGAATGTGTGCAGCCCTCCCACCTCCCTTCCATTCTGGACTCTCCTCAGCCCCAAGAGCTGCACTGGAATGTACCAGAGACGAATTAATTTGGATTAAATTGGTGCCACATGTACCAATTTAATCCAGCAGACCCTCCTGAATATTTGTCAAACTGATGGGATGAGTTTGCCCTCCGCATGTGGCAGCTCAGGTACCAGAGAGCATCTCAAGTGGTGCTCGATACCCGTGTAAGGACAAGCGAGTCACCCCTGCTCACTGTAACCAGTGTTTAACAGGAAGTTCAAGTGGGGACAGCTGCAGGTGCCCTCACTTCCCGTGCCCACAAAGTGGAGCTGTCTGTAAAGTGAGGTGAATCCTGCCCTGAGCATCAGGGAGAGAAATCATAGAATCCCAGAATGATTTGGATGGGAAGAGACCTTAAAAACCATCTCGTTCCACTCCCCTGCCATGAGCAGGGGACACCTTCCACTAGCCCAGGTTGCTCCAAGCCCCGTCCAGCCTGGACTGGAGCACTTCCAGGGATGGGGCAGCCACAGCTTCTTTGAGCAGGTACTCACACAGTGAGTCAGGTACTCACAGAGGGAGGAATTTCACCTTTACTGAGTAGTGCATCCCAGTAGTGCATCCCAGAACATTGGCAGAGAGTTGTATTTTTCCAGGAATGGTATTACAGCTGCAGTAACTCCCAGATCTGGGGGGAAAAAAAAAAAAAAAAAACAAGCATAAAATATGATGTTCAGCCACTGGGGTGAGTTCCCTGTTGCTTTTACCTTTCCCAGGAAAAAGATGATGCATTTGGATCTTCATCTTCAAGGTGGTGAAACCCAGCAAAACACCACCCTGTCACCATGTTCACACTCCCTTCCTCTGTGAGATTGTGTGGGCAGTCTTCCCTCAGTGCCTAAAGAGAGGAAAGTTAAAACCCCACATCATGGGACAGAGGAGAAATCAGGCAGCTGGACTGAGGCACCACTGGAATAATCCCTGCGATTATATATAATAGCCACATGGAGATATATTAATGATGACAATCCCAAGAAGCCCAGAAACTTAAGAAGGCTTCAGTGAGACTTTTTACAATATCATGCAGTGACAGAACAAGGGGAAATAACTTAAAGTTGCCAGAGGGCAAGGATAGATGGAATACTGGGAAGGAATTCTTCCCTGTCAGGGTGGGGAGGCCCTGGCACAGGGTGCCCAGAGAAGCTGTGGCTGCCCCTGGATCCCTGGAAGTGTCCGAGGCTGGACGGGGCTTGGAGCAACGTGGGATAGTGGGAGGTGTCCCTGCCCATGGCAGGAGGGGGGGTGGAACTGAATGATCTTTAAGGTTCCTTCAAATCCAAACGATTCCTCGATTCTGTGAGCTTGGAAGAACTCCCCACACCGAGCATGAACGAGTAATGGCAGATTGTATCCCAGCCCTTCAGAAATGAGAGACAGACTGAGACAGTGAAATGGGTTAAGTGGATTACAGAAAAATTTTAAAAGATCAAAAAAGAGAGGGTGACAAGACAGCAAAATTGACACGGAGGGAAATGCTCCACCACTACAGACACCGGCATAAATAGATCAGGTGTGCCAGAAATAAGTGAAACTACCACATCATCATCATCCAGTGCCTCTCTCCAGCCTGAAAAATAGTTTCTGCCTGTCTTTTCTTGTCCAGGCAAGTTTTAAACCTCCTGAGGTTGGGTTTAAAGAGTGTGATGTGTATTTTCTTGCCTTATTCATACCTGCAGTTCTTGAGTGAACTGCAGAAATAAACACAGCTGGACAAAGCAGAGGAATACTGCAGCAGAAAAGACGGGAAGAACGAGCAGTGCAAAGGGAGGAAGCAGCAATGCAAAAAGGCAGCTGGGAATAGCTGAGGATCAGCTGTAAGAGGAAGGCTTCAGTTTGATATATGGTGCCAGAGACATTATTAATGATTTGCTGGTTTTTACCTTTAAAAACTTGGGGTGGATTATTTATTATGTCACCACAGTGCTCATATGATCTATGAAAGGGATAATAATACGTATCTGTTCCTGGCCTCTCAGATCCACTGCGTTTTTACAGCCTTTAATGAGGACTTAATTCTGCACTCCTGACACAGAGGAAGAGTTTGTGGTGTACTTGAAGAAAAGACAAACACTTCCCCCCTTACTTAAAGTATCCCATTTGACCATGAACGAACAGCTCTGCTGAGAGTCACCACAGCATTTTCACAGGTCAAAGGATTTATTTTCCTCTGAAAATAATGAATAACCCAGGGAAACCCAATTGGACTAGAAATACTGCTAAAGCCCTGACTTTGGTGTCCTTCCATGAAGTTAGCCTGGAAAACAGTGGGCATTAGCTGTGTTCTGAGTGGGAATCTCTGCAGTAGGGTTGGTGTTCTGCATTTGGGAGAAAATGCCTGGGATTTGGATCCAGAATCATCATTTGAGGCTGGGGAAAGGCAGGAGGAGCTGTATATCCAACTCAGCCAACAGCCTCACTTGCCGTGCACAGGCAGAACTGCAGATAACCCAGTTATTGGTGTACTCAGCACATCTTGGAATGTCCCCCTGGAAATCCTCTCTTCTCTTCTCTTCTCTTCTCTTCTCTTCTCTTCTCTTCTCTTCTCTCCTCTCCTCTCCTCTCCTCTCCTCTCCTCTCCTCTCCTCTCCTCTCCTCTCCTCTCCTCTCCTCTCCTCTCCTCTCCTCTCCTCTCCTCTCCTCTCCTCTCCTCTCCTCTCCTCTCCTCTCCTCTCCTCTCCTCTCCTCTCCTCTCCTCTCCTCTCCTCTCCTCTCCTCTCCTCTCCTCTCCTCTCCTCTCCTCTCCTCTCCTCTCCTCTCCTCTCCTCTCCTCTCCTCTCCTCTCCTCTCCTCTCCTCTCCTCTCCTCTCCTCTCCTCTCCTCTCCTCTCCTCTCCTCTCCTCTCCTCTCCTCTCCTCTCCTCTCCTCTCCTCTCCTCTCCTCTCCTCTCCTCTCCTCTCCTCTCCTCTCCTCTCCTCTCCTCTCCTCTCCTCTCCTCTCCTCTCCTCTCCTCTCCTCTCCTCTCCTCTCCTCTCCTCTCCTCTCCTCTCCTCTCCTCTCCTCTCCTCTCCTCTCCTCTCCTCTCCTCTTCTCTTCTCTTCTCTTCTCTTCTCTTCTCTTCTCTTCTCTTCTCTTCTCTTCTCTTCTCTTCTCTCTTCCCTTCCCGCACCTTCCCCAGAAGCCTAAATCCCTCTTGGCCCCTGTCTCCTGTCCCCAAATGTGCTCACACTGCAGACCATGGGCATCCTCTCTGAGGATCCAAAGGGATTGCACCGGGCATGGCATAACCTGGGAGTGACTCAGCCCAAAATGACAAGGGAAGAGAGGAACGGTGATGGGTGGCAAGGAATGAGGTGAGCGAACTGTCAGAGAAGAGCAGCTCAGAGCGGGCACACCCAAGGCAGAGCTGCCCTCCGTGAAGGTCAGTGCAGAGGAGGTGGGTGTAAAGTGCTCCTCCCAAAGCTCCGGGATGGAGAGTGTCTGGATCACTCCAGCTCTGGCTGGCACTGAGATCTGGGGTGGTTTTTTGAAGCTGCATGATTGAGAAAAACAGATTTTCTGGCTCCCTCGGTTCTCTGCACACACTGAGAAATCCCACAACCACTGCACCAGGCTGAACTTGCTCTTTGGGCAGGAGAAGGCTCCAAATTTGCAGGTTGAATGTAGCTGTGGCACTGAGGAAACAGAGATCTCAGAAGCTGTTTTATTATGTTCCTGTTCTCCTCCATGAGCAGAGAATCTATTCCTGGTGGTTTGGAGAAGGACAATAATAAAACAATCAGAATAAATGTTCTGAATAGTGGGAAAATGCACTTTTAACCTGCTCCTGGCCTGATTCTTTACCTCCTCAATGCCTTGCTGAGTGCTTTTTTTTGGTAGTTCTTGAGGAAAGCAAGATGTCTCCATATACCCTGGTGGTAAGACTTTAACTTAAGCTGATGTTGAAACAGAACTGAAACCTGGTCCCAGCTTAATTTAAAGCAAACATTTACCCTTTAAACACATTTCAGTTGTTAAAATTTATCACATAAATTAGTAGCAGCCTGAATTAACTTTAAGTTGAACCATTTACCCAAAGTGAGTGACTCTGAGGCTCATTTTTCAGTTTCAGTCTCACTGGGGATGATATAAAGCGCCCCATAACCTCTGTGGCCTGGAAGAAGCCATGCTCAGTCAATACCCCTCAGGATGACAGCTCCCAAATCCCACTGCAAGCCATGATGGATTGTCCCAGGGTGAGACTTCATACATCTCCTGCTTTCAGAGGGGAGCTGACACGAATAATTGGTGTCACTTTTGCTGGGACCGTGCCAAATGCTGACAAAACAGTTCCTAATCAGAAGTGCTGGGATTTGTGTGCTGGACAACAGGGAGGTGTCATTGTGGCAGCGAGCTCAAGGGGTCTCAGCTGGCTGGGGCAGAGTGGCCTTTTGGCTGGTGCAAGGGCTTGGTGTTGTGACAAGGGTTGGTGGTGCCAGCTTGGCAAGAGCTCTGCAGACATGGAAACTCGGCTAAAGTCTCACCTTGAGTCCTGGAGAGCTCAGGAGTTCAGGAGAAAAGGGCATCAGCTCCTTATTCTGAAAATCAGCCCTTCATCCTCACTTGAAAGACCCACAGGGTGCTGCCATGCAGGATGAGGGCACATTCTGTGCTGCTATACGGTGCTGTATCACTGTACGTGGATTCAGCCCTAAAAATCTGATTATTTCTACAGTCTTTCAGGAGTGACAGGGGTTAGTGACTTTCTCAACATCCCAAAGGGAGTCTGGATCCAGGGCCTGACCCTGTTTTCCCACAAAACTACTCCTTCACCACAGTCCCCACCACTTTTTTGCAGTCACTGTCCCCCACCTGCTTTTCCCTGAGAGCAGGCAGGGACCCCAACCCTGATTCAGCCCCCAGCACCAGCAAAACATAGCAGGGATAGAGAGCTATTCCCTGGGAAATTGATCCATCCTGACAGGCTCCTGGGATAAATCAAAGTTATCTCCACTGAGCCAGGGAGGTGTCTGTTACCACAGGACAAGTCTCACTGAAGAGTTTCAGGCTGTGAGAGGGATTCACCCAGTAACACCACCAGCGTTTCCATCCTGAAGAACTTGGATTTGGAGACACATGAATAGGGGGAGGGGTTTTTTCCATGTCCCCAGGGCTTTCAAAAGCTGCTTAATTGTCCTGCTCCTCTCCCACTTTTCCTTTGCCGCATTGTTAGCCTTATCAACAATTCCCATGCTATAGCACCACGCAGGAAAATAATTCCACACCTGGCACTGGGCTCGTATCCTGTCTGCAGGGGCCACGGGGCGAACAATCGGGTCTGCGCCTCCCCTATGGCACCGAGCACGGAGCGGGGAAGGAAACCTGGGGCAGCGGCACAATTGGCGGGGAAGCATCGGCCGCGCTCCGAGGAAGAGTTTTGGCTGCCGTCGGATTTGCTGTTGGAGCTCTGGGCTGGGATTTAGGGACACGCGTGCGTTGGACGCCCTCTGCTGCTGATAAATGCGAGCTTATCGCGTTTCTCTTCAAAGACGTAATTCCAGGCCAGACCCGATGTCACGGAATCACGGAATCATAGAGTCCTAGAAACATGGGATCATAGAATCACAGAACCATGGGATCGTGGAGTCATAGAACCGAAGAATCATAAAAAGACAGAACCATGGAATCATGGAATCATAGAGCCAGGACATCACAGACTCATAGAGCCATGATATCATGGAATCATAGAAACGTGGAATCATGGAATCATAGAGCCATGATGTCATGGAATCATGTAACCATAGAACCACGGAACCATAGAATCATAGAGCCATGATATCATGGAATCATGGAATCATAGAGCCATGATATCATGGAATCATGGAACCACAGAATCATGGAATCGTAGAATAGTAGAACCATAGAACCACAGAGTTATGAAATCACAGAATCATAGAACCGTGGAATCATAGAATCATAAAACTATGACATCATAGAATCACAAAACCATGATATCATAGAATCATGGAACCACAGAATAATGGAATTGTAGAGGCATAGAATGACAGAATCATAGAACCATGGAGTCATAGTCATGGAATCGTGGAACAACAGAATAACAGAATGGTTTGGGTTGAAAAGGACCTTAAAAATCCTCCCATTCCAACCTCCTGCTATGGACAGCTCTGTTTTTACATGAGAACAAAATAATAACAAAAATATGGAATGGAAAGGCCCTCCAGGCTATGCCCTACTCCTAAAACAAAATAATTTTTGCCTGCATTCTGATTGTTGTAACTTTTCCCATCTTCTTCTTAAACCTTCTTTTAAATGATATTTTTTCCCTGCTCCGTTTTGCTCCTCCACCAGTTTAACAGCACAGCCAGTTGACTTCCAGTGCTGCATCCCAGTAGCAAAAATGCAGCCATTGGCTCTGAATTCCTCAGTAGCTCATCCAAAATTTCTCTTTGCCCAGGAAATCTGTGGCTGCCCCATCCCTGGAAATGTCCAAGGCCAGGTTGGACGGGGCTTGGAGTAACCTGGGATAGTGGAAGGTGTCCCTGCTCATGGCAGGGGAGTGGAATGGGATGAGCCTTAATGTCTCTTCCAACCCAAACTATTCTGGGATTCTATGATTGAGGTCTCCACAACCATCACCCCAACATCTCACAGAGTTTCTGAAATTCTGAAAAGTCTGGCTCAGCTTTGTCTCCCAGGATCATGAGTTTCTCCATCCCTGGATAGCACAGCTAAAGCTGAGGACCCAGACCTGACCTATCAGGTTGAAACTCTCCATTTTCTTTGACTTGCCTAACTTTTCTGACAAAATCTCCACACTGGGCTGGCAGCCTCCTGAGGTTACCCGATCACTGGAGAGGGTGAAGATGCTCTTTGAAAGGCGTATTTTGCTTTGGGCAAAGGCTTAGGATTATCTGATTTAATAATTGTGGCTGTGCCACAGGGATTTTATCCAGGCTGAAATACGAGTTTGCTGACCACAAAGGACCTATGCAGACACAGCAAACACCCTGCATCTTCTATTGGTACCAAGATTCTTCAATTGGAACCTTAAAGAAATCCCTTTGTTAATTTGGTATCTCTTTATCTCCACTTGTGCTGTGGTCCTATAGCTGAGGGAGCAACCTGAGAGAGCACGAGTCTGTGAGAAACTGCCCTGTGGGGTTTTCATGGCAACAAAAGCACCTTGTGGACTGATTTCTGGAGTCCTGGAGTCACAAAGAGCATCCAGGCTGTGCTCTGACTGATTTTTGAAGGCACACTGACCCTGTTTCAACACCTTGGTGTCTGAGAAAAGCCCTTGGGGAATGAAGACCCCGTGTCCAGAGTTTAGGTGCCCACTCTGAACTACTCTTATGTTGTAGAAAAACTTCATCCTCACCTGTCTGTTGATAAAAGCAGTCAGGAGGATTAGGGAAGGCTCAGGTTCAAATTCCTCTCCCTAGGGGTGCTTCAGACCAACACCAGTTAATTGCACCAAGGTGTAATGGGTGTAATGGACTTTGGGATGAGCCAGGCAGTGATCAGGGGTCCTTTGCTCCACACACAACATTTGCCCACCCTTTGGGCTGTTCAGAGCCACTGTGACTGGGGAGCACCCAAGTAGGTGCTTTATTAGTGACTTGCTCCAAAAAACAGTCAAGGTACCTCAAAAGAGTAGGATTCTATTCAGGATTCTCAGCTGCTTAGGACCTCTCCTCACCCAAATTCTGTCCAGGACTCTAACATGATTAAGACCTCTTCTCACTCGAATTTCAGTACTTTGTGCCCACCCTGCCCAGCTGTGTCCCCCCTGCAAAGGGTGTCCTCTGGTTTACACCCCCAGCCAGCTCACACAGGTGACTTACAGCTCCCAGACCCCGCCCTTGTGGATTTGGTTTTCAGGGAAGACAAGGAGGTTTTGGATCACTTTTTTTTTTTCCCAGTGAGAAGAGGCAGACAGAATTTTCTAGTAAGGAATCTGAATGAGCCCCCCAGTCCCAGGGGGAGCTGGATGCCTCCTTCAGCTCCCAGGGATGAAGGCACTTCCAAGCCGTGTCCCGCGATGCTCTGTGGCGGTGACGAACTCGCTCCCGTCCCTCTCTCTCCCACGTCCCACCTGCACCCAGAGGTGGCAGCGCGCCAGGCTCCCAAGCACCGATGAAAGTGCAGAGATTTACTTCTGGCGTTGGGAAATATTTCATCTTGACAAAACAACGGCCGTATTTCCTGTATCTGTACACAAAAGAAATAGCAAGCAAGCGTGTATCGAGTGGATTTATCTACACAGGATTTTGCCTTACAAGGAACAATGGAAACTTGAATCCATGTGGTTGCCCAACCACAGCAGAGTGTTTAGATTTTTTTTTTATTTAATTTTTTTTTTAAATATTGTCCATAGGGGAGTTCCTTAACACAGCAAGACAGCAGGCAGCTTCCTGTTATGAAAACAGTCAACAACCTGACATTCAGCAATCTGACGTTCCCCGCACCCAACGTGATAAACAGGGCTGATAACGATCTGCCACAATAGGTACAATAGCACCCCCCCATAAAGGAATAGGACGTGGAAAGAGCCTCAACACACAAATATCCCAAGCCATCTCTTCCAGCTTCTTTTATACAGTAGATAATCTCATCCTGCTCTCCATATTTTCCCAACATTGATTCACTTCCCCTCAAGCAGGGGTCAAAGTGGGAGCTGGGTGTTTGACACCACTTTCTCGCAGGTCTTTGTAGTTCAGAGGCAACGCTCGGTGGAGATCTGAAAACTGTTTACTGGGTTTCCCTTCCTCCTGCCATTCATGATCCCTGCATTTCAATGCCACAGCTGCTGGACTCCTCTAGCTTGTCCCCAGAGTCACCTCCTCGATCTGAATGAAATCCCATAAGTAAAACAAAAAATAGTGGGAACCTCTTCCCCCTCCAATGACCTTGGTAATGGATGCTGGAGCTGCCTTTTTTCCTCCCTGATTCCCTATGGCCTCCACCACAGTGATGCTCTGAGCTTCTCTGCTAAGGCTGCAGGAGAAATATCAGATAATATTAATTTCCCACCAAGTAAGTGTTGGATGAACTTATCCTCCACCTGAAAGTGGCTGCAAAATAAAAGAGGAAGATATTTTCCATTGCTGCTCACCTCCTAGGCTGCCCTGAGCAGCTGTGGCTGCCCCTGGATCCCTGGAAGTGTCCAAGGGGATTGGAGGGGGCTTGGAGCAACCTGGGATAGTGGAAGGTGTCCCTGCCCATGGGAGGGGGTGGGAACTGAATGAGCTTTCAGGTCCCTTCCAACCCAAACCATTCTGGAATTCTATGATTCCTATATTTATTTTATTTTATTGCCCCTCCACAAACTCCAGTGAGGTTTAGTGGAGCATCTCCCAACTCTCCCCCCATAGACTGCAATTCCTTTTCTACATCCTATAGGAAAACAATAAAGACTCAGCTGCTGTGTCCTAAGAGCCTTTGGGTACCTCCCAGGCAGTAGAAACAGGAGGGACACAGCCTAATCCTCATCTTTTGCTCTCAAAGGAGGGAAAAGCTCTCCCTGGCTGGCAGGAGCCTTTGTGGAGAGGAGGATATGATCTGCAACATGGAGAATTCTGAAGCACTCCTTGGAGGCACAGATCGGTCCCTTTGGCCCTTGATTCTCCTGCTCGCTCACAAAGAATCTTCCTTTGAAGCTTCCTTTGAAACCAGCATTCCCATCCAGGCAGCACGGCTCCAGCAGGAGATGGGACAGAGGGTGGGCATCATCCCGTGCAAACTGGGCACAGGAAGATTGTGTCCCACATGCAATACCTGGCCAGAGGTAGCATTTACCATTTCATACAGAATTTATTGCTTTGAAAGGTGTTTGAGTTCTTTCTGCCATGCTTTGTTACAACAACCTATCTCAGGCTGGTCTTGCTGGTGACTTGGGGACAAGGCCATCAGCACCACAGAGCCCAAGAGCTTGTCCTGGTGGTCCCAGACATCTGAGGAATTCCTATAAGATGGGGATGCACAACCTGCACCTCCCTCAAGCTCTGGTGCCTGTGCTCGACTCCCAAGAGAAGCAAGGATTGTTGTTCCCTTTGAAAGCACAGCTGGACGAGGCACTTGTTCAGCAGCTTGTTGTTTCCATGAGGATGCTGAAGCACCTTTGTCCCTTCACCATGAGGCCACAGCCTGGGGAGCTGGGCCCTGATGTCAGGGCATAATTCTTTGTAGCCAGGAGTCCCCTGGGTTATTGTTCTGCCACTCTGACATACCTGACTGCTGGCTCGGGTCTCACTCAGTGAACAGGTACCAGTTCTTCCCTTGATCACATGGCCCTAATTCCTGCCTGCACCATCCCATCCATGAAAAAAGGACAAGTGGTGGTCAAACCACTTATTTTGGGGAGGTGTAGGTTAGATTTGAGGAAAAGGTTCTTCCCCTAGAGGGTGTTGGGCACTGGAACAGCTCCCCAGGGAATGGGCACAGCCCCAAGGCTGCCAGAGCTCCAGAAGCATTTGGACAGCACTCTCAGGGAGGCACAGGATGGGATTGTTGGGGTGTCCTGTGCAGGGCCAGCAGCTGGATTTGATGATCCTGGTGGGTATCTTGCAACTCAGGATATTCTAGACTAGTCCAGCCTAGAAAATAATTGTATATTCAACCTGTATTACAAAGCATTAGGTGACATCTGGAGGTATTTGTGGCACCTATCAAGATCAAGCGAGAACACGCAGAAAAACCATCCTAAAAGCCAAAGAGAGAAAGGGGAAAAATCAATCCCATCTGGTCAGAGAAGCCCCTGCTGTGCAGCAAAATCTTTGTGTGTGGCAGAGACTGCGAGGGAAGGAGCTGTGCTACCTCAGGTCACGGTGACACCGTGTCTGGCACCACTTGGAAATCACAAGGACCAACATCTTGACCCTGGGGCAGCACTTTAAAACACCCTTAGCTAAAACCTTGCAGGGAAAGAAATGTGAAGAGCGTCGAGGGCAGCGAGAGCTGCACTGGGGATCTGGGAACCAGAGCACGTTTTCCTCGTGGGGAAATGTCACTGCCATGCAAACACACTCATTAAAATGGGCTCATGCTCATTAAAAACGGGCTGGATCTCTACCAACCAGTGCCAGGACTCGCTCCTGGCCGTGCCCCTGTGGAAGTTGCCCTCTAACCCATGGCACAGGGGTCCCACACAAGATTCCCAGCTGGTCACTGGTCCGTGCTGATGCCTGAGCCATTCTTGGGCTCGCTGTCGCTGGGCTGGGCCAAACCCATGTCAAGAAATGCTCAGACAATCCAGTGGTGCGGATGAAGGAATTCCTGTCTGGGGTAATTTACTGGTGTGATGCAGCCCTCGAGCCCTCGGTGACCTCGTTTGGTCACAGCCTCTGATTTATGCCACCGTTAATTGTCATAATTCACTATTTCCGCTGCAGTAGCAGCTAGGAGCCTCAGGCTGAAGAAGAAATGCTTGTGCTGGGTGCTGCTCAAAAGCAGAGCAGGCCATTTCTGCTCTTAAAAGGGGATGCAAATCAAAGTACAACCTGTGAGAAGGAGAACCAGCGCCCACAGGGCCAGGGGAAGGTGGCTGCAGTGACAACTCACACTCCTGTGACCTCCTGAGGGGGTGGAAAAGGGCTTTTAAAGCCGAAAATGAGACTTTTTAGGACAGATCAGAAGGAGAATCCTGTGTGCATGCACAGGAAGGTCCTTGCTCTCACAGGGCGCAGTGTATTTGCTACAGAGAGCACCCAGTGCTGCCTCCCAGGCACCCACCCTGGAGCAGGAGGGTGCAAAACCTTCCCAGGCCACTCAGGGATTGGGTCATATCCTTGTTTCACAGGTGCAAAATGGCCCTAAAGCAAACATTCTGGTGCACGAGTGGCTCATGTGTTGCACTTGGGCTGTTTGCAAACCCTTCAGCTTTTATGTGCTCTCTACCTGGGAGATACTGAGCTGAGCAGCTGTGTTTGACCAGCAAACTCCCCAGTACCTCCTGGTCCCTCATCACTGCCTCAGATGGCCTCAGGATCAACCCCAAAAGCTGCTCTTCCAGCAGCCAAAAGGGACTTTCCCTTTCCATTAGAAATGGAAAAACTTCCCTCAGCTTCTGCATGCACCAAAGTGGCCACCGCAACATTAATTGGCCGGTAACACCGGTTTAGGAGGAATCAAATTGGGTTTTTTCCATTTTTCCTTCATAGCTGAGCTCCATGGAGAGCCTCACTCACCTCCTTTGCTCCTCGTTCCTTGAGAGGCATTTTTTGTTAACACAGAGCAGGCAGGATTTGCCCTTGTGCCCTGTCCAAGAAAAAGAGAGAAAAATAACCCCAAACAATTGCAAAGCTTTCATTTGAGAAATTAATCCACAAGGGAGCAAGGTTAAAAATAAAGTTCTTTGGCCAGGGCCTTTATAAGCTCCAGCCATATTCTCTGGAATATAATTCATAAGCACAATATGTTTTTTTGTTGTGAATGAGTGTGAAGTACCAGAAAAGGAAAGAGGAAACCCCTAATGTAGTCCTGAATAGACCTGTGAAAAAGGATAATAAAACTTGTCCTGGATTTCCTTTAGCAGCAGGTGCTTCCTTTGGAGTTTCTATTCATTCAGAGTTTGGGCAGACACAGCCTGCCAAAATTTTTTTTTTTTTTTTAACTTTTTGTAAACACAGCACTCAGTTGATCTGAATGAAGGTGAATTTGTCTTCTTGGCCACTGTCAAGCTCGTGGGCTCACAAGGTCAGTGGCAAAGCTGCTCCAAGCTTTTGGGGTGGGTCCCCTTCCAGACCTGACAGGTAGGAAGGTGCTACCTCAGGTCAGGAGATTTCCTCAAAAATCCAAGTCTGGAAGGCCCTAAATTTCCTTTTTAAATAGACCATCCCATCGTTCCTGGTGAGAAATCCACACTTGCCCATCCACAGCAAGACACCAACAGGGGAATGCAGCTCTTCAGCGTCCCAAGGCTCATTTCTGGGGAAAAAGCAGAGGATATTAACGACTGATTGATGACTATAAAACCTTTAACCAGAGGATTAAATTGTGTCCCTCAGCCACAGCAAAGGCCTGCGTTGTCCAGACCCTTTAGCTTTCAAAAGCTCTCTGGATAACACCAGGAAAACCCAACTTCTCTGTATCAAACACAGCCTGGCTTTCCTCCCAAGCCCTTTTCCCATCCAGAGACACCACCACAAACTCCACCATTCATGACATCCTAGAGTGGTTTGGGTTGGGAAGCTCATCTTGTTATGTATACAGACAGAAAAACGCAGCTTGCTCCAAGGAGCTGAAAAGCTGAATTCACCTTTCCTGAAATTGCTGAAACAGTTGACACTTACATGAGGAAAATACTGAATATATTACAATACATCACAATACATTACAAATCTTCCTGTCTGCCTAAAGGAAGGGGGGATTGGAACAAGAGGACCTTTAAGGTCCCTTACAACCCAAACCATTCTGCACACACTGCCAGAACTGCTGTTTTTAGGTGTCTTTAGTGAATACCTATTATTTTCTGTAGCTGCTTTGTCTTGCCAAACATCCTCACTGCCTGCTCCAGCTCACTCCTACTGAGGCAAACACGAACAGCTCATCCCATTCCCTATATTTAACATTCCAAACCTGGCACAGATTCGTACCAGCCCTGGTAACAATGGCATGGAACACCTGTCAGTGACTGCATTTGCCCAGGGATTCACTCCGTTCCCTGCTGTGTGTGTTTAATAATTCCTGCGAACAATGGGACAAATAAACTTTGGGTTGTTTTTTGTTTTTGGTCAGCTCTCACTCAAGCCAACACCACTGTCCAAATTGTACATGAGGGGCCTGCAGAGGCTGGTGGTTGTTTCCTAGACTTGAGGCCTCTTTCCCTCAAAAAAGACGTTGTCAGCAGCTCTGAGCTCAGAGAAGGCATTTTCCACTTGTATGGAAGGAAGGAAGGAAGAGGAAGAATGAGCAGGAAAGGGGCAGCGTCATGCAGGGCTCCGAAGGCAAAGGATGATGAATTTGAACTTCAAGCAGAGGATAACAGACAGATCTTCTGAGAAATGTCTGAGCAAAAGGATGAGGGATGTGTGGAGGGCACGGCCGAGGTTGGAATGACAAGGGATTACAGGAGCCAGTGAGGTGGGAGCTGTTGGTGGTTGACTGGAGGGACTGCAACACATGGCAGCTCTGTCCTGAAACGGTGTGTAGGGATGGGGACGGGGATGGGGAGCATGTGGAGCTGCTGGAGCGAGTCCAGAGGAAGCCATGGAGATGTTCCCAGGGCTGGAGCCCCTCTGCTCTGGAGCCAGGCTGGGAGAGCTGGGGGTGTTCACCTGGAGAAGAGAAGGATCCAGGGAGACCTCAGAGCCTCTTCCAGAGCCTAAAGGGGCTCCAGGAGAGCTGGAGAGGGACTTGGGACAAGGCATGGAGGGACAGGACACTGGGAATGGCTTCCCACTGCCAGAGGGCAGGGATAGATGGGATACTGGGAAGGAATTGTTGGCTGTGAGGGTGGTGAGGCCCTGGCACAGGGTGCCCAGAGAAGCTGTGGCTGCCCCTGGATCCCTGGAAGTGTCCAAGGCCGTGTTGGACAGGGCTTGGAGCAACCTGGGCTAGTGGAAGGTGTCCCTGCCCATGGCAGGGGGTGGAACAGGATCATGATTCTGTATTTCTATGGCTCAATTCAGCCTCTTCATCCCAGCATAAAATTCACCTCCCCACATCTTATGTCTCCTTCCAAACATCATTTCCCATCCCTGCACCAGCCACTGTCCCCAGAGCAGGACCCCAAACTCACCAGCCAAGCTCACCTTCCCATGTCCCCTTGTCCCCATGTCCCCATCATTGCCCCAGCGGTGCCAGTCTGACCACAACCGCTCCGAGTCTCAGCAAACACCACCAGAACACACCCCAGGCAGAACTTACCATGCAAGAGTTATCATTTGAGGTATCTCAGCCCTCCCTAAACAGCAGGAAATCCATCCCAGAGCTGTACTTGAGCACCTCATGCAGCACAGCTGCAGACAGGTGATGCTGGGAGACATCCCAGCCTTGGTGGACCTCCAAAACCAGCAGCCTTCCCTTAATGTGGGCTGCTAGAGGCCATTCCTGCATGGAAAACAAAGTCTTTTTAGGTCATTTAACCTATTCCCAGGGTTCAGCAAAGCTTCTTGCAGCCCAGCCTTGTTACAGATATGATTCACACAATGATATTTCAATCACTTCCTCTGGGAGACTCTTTCCAACAATGCAGATTTCTTGGCAGGAGGAGAATTCCCAGGGACTGAGCCGAAGTTTTCCTTCGCCCTTGAAATGCATCCTCTCAAACTGCTTCAAAATGAGAATTGCCCTCCCTTTCCATTGCCCTGCTGAGGAGCCACATCATTGCCCCAGGGCAAGTGCCAAGCCCAGGTAAAGTTTGGGCTGAAAATCCAAAAATCAGACCTAGAGAGATCCTAATCCAGTTCAGAGAAGTCCACTGGAGAAAAAATATGGCAGGTTCTCCACAAATCCCTGACAGAAGGGTGGAGCCAGGTGGGGGTTGGTGTCTCATCCCAAAGAACAAGGGACAGGACAAGAAGAAACAGCTCAAGTTGCACCAGGGGAGGTTTAGATTGGAAATTAGGAATAATCCAGGGAAGTGTTGGAATCACCATCCCTGGAGGGATTTAAAACCACGTGGATGTGGTTTTAAACTTGGGGACATGGGTTAGTGGTGCCCTTGGCTCTGCTGGGGAATGGTCAGACTCGATGCTCTTAAAGGACTTTTCCAACCTAGAGGATTCCATGTTTTGTCCTTTTCATCATTTCCCAGTTCAGATGTATTTTTTTTTTTGACCAGGAAAATCCCAGTGGCGCACCCCAGGATTGTCCCATGGCTTTTCTGCATGTGCTTGGCAAAGGAGACTCCTGCCAAACAGAGTCTCTTGATGGTTGACTGGATGAAATTTTGCCATGTTAGACTTCAAAAATTGGTGAATTCTGAAGCTTAAATATGCTTGAATGTTGTGTAGCACAAACTCAGAATCCTGGAATCACTAAGGTTGGAAAAGCCCTCCAAGATCATCGAGTCCAACCATTCCTCCAGCAGTTCCAAGGCCACCACTGACCCATGTCCCCAAGTGCCACATCCACACAGCTTTTAAACATTTCCAGGAATGGTGATTCCACCATTTCCCCACCCTCCTTTTCACCAGAAAAGCAGTGAACACCCAGTCATGGATCTGCTCCTGGAAAGAGGGGACAGAGCTGCTGCAGGATGCCTGGTGATCCCACCGGATGTTCCTCTGGATGGCACCTGCAGGAAACACTGCAATGAACATGCCAACATTTTAGCAGATGAAATGAGAAATTTTTACAGTGTTTGTGAGCAGGTGTGTGGGAGAGGGAGGAACAGAGGCATTTTCCTTGCCTGGTAGACACATTTATGTTCGGCAGGTGAAAACTGAAGTTGGAAAGTTCATTACCGTTGGTTGGGTTTTCTTGCTGTACCAAATGATGGTTTGGCCATGATTTTCCTCCCTCTTGCAGCTCAGTCTCTCACAGTTTTTTGTCTTGAAGAATTCTCTCCCCAGAAATACAGGAAAATAAACTTCTTATCCCAGCAAGTAATTGTGGGAGGGATCCAGCAGACAAAGCAAAAAGTACAAATACAACCAGATTTGTTCTGTGGCAAATATTAAATTGCAAAGGAACAGGTTTTGTGTTAGAATTATTTGTTATTACCCATCGCTCGAGCATCTCTGAAAACAAACCTTCTCTCCTGAGAAGGAATAACTCATCCTTTTTTATTTTTTTTATTATTTTTATTATTATTGCGGTGCTCAAGACTGCGTTGTGGAAGCACCATGGTATCAGATCAGTTATCAAAGATGAGCAGTTTTCTCTTGTATTAAGTGATGTGGAAAAATTGTGAGACAAACCTTGATGCTGCAAATTTGCAATTTAAATAATTGAACAAACAAGGACGAAAAACAAGGAGGAAACTGAGGCACAGGAAGGTGTTTTGCCCCAGTGTTATTTCAGTGCTTTCGGGCAGGAAACTGAGGCAATTCTGAGGATTTGGGCTGTTTGAGATCACATAGAGAAAGTTTATGGTGAACTCAAGAGGCAAAAGCTGAGCCAGATTTCCCAGTGCTTAAATCCAGCAGTGAATGAATCCATGTTTGCTGGAAAACAGGGAGAAAACTGTCAGGAGAGTTATTAGTCATGTCCATCTGTCTTGACCAAAGCATGAGAACATGGAATCAGGGAATGGTTTGGGTTGGAAGAGACCTTAAAGCTCATCCCAACCCCTGCCATGGGCAGGGACACCTTCCACTGTCCCAGGTTGCTCCAAGCCCCATCCAGCTTGGATGGGGTCCTCTGTGTGCCGTGGGCGTGCTGAGATCTTCCTTCCTGCATCCCACCAGACCCCGGCGCCATTGCAAGGCCCTGGAAGGGATCCCAAAGAGTAGGGATGATTCTGGTGAACACCTGGGATACAAGATATTCCCTATTTGGGCAGCAACCCTCAGGCAGGACCCATAAGTGTCATCCCAGCTTGTGCAGGGGGCAGGGTGAACATTCCAGGTGGGATAAATCCCCAGGTGTGTGGGTCATTGGCTTGGCATCCACCGAATGCTCCATAGGATTTACTTCAAGCAAGGTATGAGGTGGAGATGCTCTCACAACTTCCCAAGCCTGGAGAGGTGGTGGATGTCCCATCCCTGGAAACATTCAAGGCCAGGTTGGACAGGGCTTTGAGCAACCACATCTGGTGGGTGACATCCCTGCCCATGGCAGGAGGCTGGACTGGACGACCTTTAACCGCCCCTTCCCACCCAAACCATTCCAGGATTCTCTGATCACCCTCCCTGCTGCCAGTGGAGGCTCATGCTCCCCCTGGACCCTATCCCAGGCTTTATCCCACTACAGGACTCCTTGCACAACCCATCCTCTTCCCATTGCTCGTGCACACACACACACACACCCACGGACTTATTTTTCCATTGGCCACACAGATCCCAGCAAAGCCTGTGCAAAAAGGACCACCAGCTTTTGGGATCTGCTCCCTACGGGATTGGGAGAGGATGCGAATCCCTTTAGTGTTGGGTTGGGTTTGGTTTGTTATTAATTTTTTTCCCTCTTTTCTCTCTCTCTCTCTCTCTCTCCCTGGATCAGGATCCTGGGATGAGGCCAGGCTGCTGCCGGCATGAGAAAGTGGGGCTGTCCGTGCAGATGTTGCCCGGGGAAGCCGAAGTTCCCACACCAAGTAGGAAGCGGGGCCTCACGGAGCCGGGATGGGGACTGCGGAAGTGGCAGCAGGGCTGGTCCAGGGATGATGGGAGAGGAGAAGCCAAGCGGGGGGGCCCCGGCATGCAGGGGGGGACATCTATTCTTGGAGAAAAAGGGGGGCCCTGGTTGGGGGGGTTTTATTGTAAGGCTTTGTTTACACCCCGAGCTGAATGAATCAAATGACCTTGTTTATTGTCGGTCTCCTGAATGGACGGCACAGGGAGAGGGGGGAGGGATGGGGATGCGGGGATTGTATTATTGTTAATTCTGCCATTTACAACTTCTTCTTCTTCTTCTTTTTTATTTTTTTTCTCCACCGCGCATTGTTGCCATGATAAAAGAATAAAAGGTGAAACTCTATTCCTTCCTTTCCCCATCTCCGCAGTATTCTCCAAATCCCCAGGCAGGAGCCTGTTGGGATGAAAGTGCCAAACCACGGAGCCACGGATGAGATGCAGAGCCTGATCCTGCTGCTCCTGACCTCATTCCTTCCCAAAATCAGTTTCCATGGGGTGAGACCTGTCCCCATGGGGCCCAGAGCGTCCCTTCCCCGGGGGGCGATAGGACACAACAAACCTTTTGCCACCACTGTTGGATGGATTCCACTTTGCCCCTGGACAGATGCAGCAGTGTGGCCACAGCTGTCACATACAGGGACATCATTCCCAGGAAATAACCACATCCAGGCAAAGGTTCCTTACATCCCTGCATGTTTTGGGAGCTGAACTGAAGCCCTCCTTGAAGGATCCCACTTTTCAGCAAAGCACCTGCTCTTGGTGCCAGCTGCATGGAGATATTTTGGTGCAAGCCCTGATTATGGTTTCTTTTACCTTTTAATTGGCCCCTGGTGATCCCCACTGCTGCTTGATAACTCCCCAGCCGAGAACTCAGCAGTTCTTGGTGTATTTTACTTTGCAGAGCTATGAAGATCCAGGTTTGAGGATTAACAGGATTGCTGAGGACATGAAATTGTCCTTGTGGTTTGAGCATCACAACCATCCTCAGAGAGAAGGGCAGAGGATTATGTTAGTTTTGAAATTACAGTTTTCCCTCATTGCCCCAATTTACAAAGATTTTTACATCTCTAGGATGAAGGGAAAGTGTGCAATGCTTCCCAAATTCTGGCCCCTCCAGGGCTATTTCTGTCCGTCCCTCAGGGTAGCCTTGGCTCCACATGGGAGTCAGCTCCTGCACTGGGGTTTGCTGCATTCACGGGTGATTCCCTCTATCCCTTCACTTCACTCCTCTTTCCCTTCAGCTCAAGGCACTTTGACTCCTTCAGGATCATATTTTAATTTCTTAATGACTTTTGGATTTTATTAGCACAATGCCAGAGACTCTCACTGGGCACAAGTTGAAACCTCATCCCGGCTTCCTCCCTTCTCTCCCAGCAACTTGCAGATGACGATGGAGCTGTCCTGGCTGAGAGACATCAGTGCAACAAGGAAAGCATCTTAAGTAGCTCATTCAACCAATCTTCTGGGAATTCAGCACTGGAAACCTGATTTCTCAGGGGATACAGGTGTCTCAGGCACTGTAGGGCCGCTCAAATGTCACCGAGTGCCCACATCCTGTGTGGGCAGCTGAATCACACACGCATGGCATAGACATCCACATCCCAGGTGGGTGTTTATCCCACAGAAACCCAACCCGACAGACAGTGAAGTGACTCATCGGACCACAGGGAGGTCTCTGATTTATGGGGAGGTGAATCACTGGCTGGGAATATTTGCCAGAGATCCATAGGCAAGAGCCTAAAGACCTGAGCAGATAAAAAAAGCCATAAGCACCTAAAGGGAGGTGAGATGAATTGTGGCATCCAGGGCACACACCTTGGGAAATGCACCTTCCCAGAACAAATCCCAGGGAATTCCTGCCCCTGTGCTGTAGCTGGCGTTGTGCTGAAGTGAGCCTGATCCTGTTTCCCCAGGTTGGCTTATGGAGAAGGAGAGAGATGGGCATGAAACCCCAGACCTGAACCTACAGAGGAGCTCAGATACGTGATTTTAGGTCCTTCCTGGCCATCAAAGCTGTGGATTTATTGGTATTTCAAGGCGTAACAAATAACCCAGCCTTTACAAAGGTACCCTGACCACACTCACCATTGGTAGAGACTGGATGCACTCATCACTGAAGTTATTCAATCATCATGTTCTTGCTTTCTATCCTGCCTTATGACTTTTTCCCACTATTTATTCCCCTCTCCAATCCTTGCTTGAACATGGAATTCTCACTAATTAATACCAAGGATTATCCCAGGTTCTTTGGTCAGTGCTGGGGTATAGCCAAGGTTTTCATCCTTGCCTTCCTCCATTTTACCAGCACACTACATCTTTTGCCTCACATCCTTCAGATTTCCCCATGGCTGGAGGCAGGTGGATTTAATGCATGGCTCTGGGTGTAGGGCATGCTGCTGGAGAGTGTGGGATGGCCATAAATGCTGAAAATTTACATCAGCATTAGAAGAGCACACTTTGGGCCGAGGTCAAGAAACCCTTGGCTGAGAACAGAGGTGGGAAAAGAGAATTAAAAGCACAAAGAGGTAGAAACGAGCAAAGAAAAGCCCTGTTTGTTACCCAGAGCCAGAAGAGAGGATGGTTGAGGTTTTTGTTGTGACACCATTTTTGTTTTGACACCATGGGCAGGCAGATAAATAAAAACCCTGTTTCAGTGGCCCAACCCTTTTTTCAGTAACATACGAACACCTTGTTTGCCAACCGACCCATCCCTTCCCAGCCTGTGCAGCCCCAGGTGGAGATGGGAATCCATAAATTTCAGTGAAGGAAGGCATGGGGCTACAAGGGTGTGGCAGCAGCAGTGGTCCTTGGGTGAAGTGGATGCCCCAAGTAGGAGGAATTAATCACTTGTCTCACTCCATGGATAGCAAACAACAACCATGAGACCTCCTCAGCCTGGGTACTGAACTTTTAGGAAGCAATTTTTACCCCCCAACCTGATAATTGTGTCAATTGGACTGCGCAGTTTTGTGGTGCCCCCATCACCTCCCCATCTTGTGCTGCACTGATCGCCCAAATAATCCAGATAACCCAATATTTAGGCCCTGAGCTCATTCAGATTTACACTAAAGGACTGGATACCAAAAAGCCCTGGGATCTGTGTGATAAGAGGACAGAGAGTTGCATTTTGGCATAAGATTTTCAGTTTGATCAGCACAAAGCAATTTTGGTGAGGTTTAAAACTCACCGATGCCTCATCTCGTTATAAGATCTTGGATAAAACTCAGTGTCAAATCCGTCCGTTGTACTGAATCTCGGGATCGTGGCATCCTGTGCAGGGATTAAAACAAACCAAAACACCCCAAAAGAGGGACTTTCTGCCATCTAGGGGTTGTGTTTTTCAACTGCAATCAGGACTGAAAAAGGAAAACCGTAATCCCACCTCTCCTGAATCTATGCATGTAAATACGTCAGTATATAAATATGAATACACATCCTTTCCACAAAAAAGTTTCCAAAGGTAAGAAGTCGAGAAACTCCCTTTTTCCCCATGAATTTGCAGCAAGAAACTCCGTTTAATTTCTGTTTTACTGCAACATCTCAGCATTGTTTGTGTTAGAAATGTGCTGGATCAAGCACATGAGAAAGCACAGTTTATTTTCCATTTCCTGATGGGGAGGAAAGTTTTTAGACAAATCCACAAAAGAGGAGGGACAAAAGCAAGAGATCTTTTCTTTTTTTCCTCTATTAAACTTCAAATTGTGTGAGATGGCATCATTAGCATCACATATATTTATGCCTAACACCCACAGCTAAGCTCAGGCTATAAAAGAATTCAACTTGTGCTTAAAAAAGCAAAAAAGTTATTTGATATTTTCAGTGCGCCCCACTCTGCACTGCTTGGGCATTGTGCTGAAGGATTTAAAATCTTAATAAGCCAATAACAGAATAATATTCCAATATTTAATATTTCATTTCTGTGCTACAAAGATGGCAAAATTAGATGATGAGTTTCTTTTTTTGATGACGGCCTGGAGACCCAGGACACGGGGAATGGATTCCCACTGCCAGAAGGCAGGGATGGATGGGATTTTGGGAAAGAATTGTTCCCTGTGAGGGTGGGGAGGCCCTGGCACAGGGTGCCCAGGGAAACTGTGGCTGCCCCTGGATCCCTGGAAGTGTCCAAGGCCAGGCTGGATGGGGCTTGGAGCAATGTGGGATGATGGAAGGTGTCCCTGCCCATGGCAGGGGTGGAATGGGATGAGTTTTAAGGTCCCTTCCAACCCAGGCTGTTCTGATGTTCCATGATTCTATGAAAATCCACTGTGCTCAGTTTATGACTGTTCCCAGTTTCCCCCAATTTCATCTCATGTTGCCCAAACTTTGCCACCTTACCTGGCTGATAAAGATCCAAAATTTGGAAAGCGCATGAAAAAAATTGTCTAATTTTCATTACATTTCATTTCTCCACCAAAGTGGCAATGGAAGGAAGGACTTCCTGGAGTCAGATCCACAGTGGGGCTCTTTGGCCCAGTTTTACATCTCCAGACTTTGTCAATGGGAAATGCCCAGGGGAAAATTGTAGGAGATGATAAGGATAAAACCGTCTTTTCCTGGTAGCTGAGCCATGGCACCATCCCTAGCCTGGAGTCAGACTCAGCTGATGAAATCCTCGGGTTTAACATTGTAGGACACCAATCCCGATTCAGGATTTTCTGAGAGTCAGTTGAATTGAGGGCACCCATATGGGGAAGGGAGAGCTTTTAAAAGCCTGGAGATGGCCAAACTGGGCCACTTGGCTTTGTGAGGTTGCCACCATTGTTGGCACCACTATTTGTTGGCAGAATGCACCTACAAGTGGCCCATCTGGGATTCCTACAACCCTGTCTGGGCTCTGGATCAGGTTGGACCAGGAGGTGCCTTTGCTTCCCCTTCACTCCTGCAGTTACTTTGGGATTTGTCAGAATTCTTCAAAAATTGTATTAGAAATATCTACACCCCCCTCACTGCAAGAAGGACATTGAGGGGCTGGAGCGTGTCCAGGGAAGGGAACGGAGCTGGGGAAGGGGCTGGAGCAGCAGGAGAGGCTGAGGGAGCTGGGAAAGGGGCTCAGCCTGGAGAAAAGGAGGCTCAGGGGGGACCCTGTGGCTCTGCACAACTCCCTGACAGGAGGGGGCAGCCAGAGGGGGAGTCGGGCTCTGCTCCCAGGGAACAGGGACAGGATGAGAGGGAACGGCCTCAGGCTGGGCCAGGGGAGGTTCAGGTCGGACATCAGGAGGAATTTCTTCATGGAAAGGGTTGTCAGGAACTGGAAGGGGCTGCCCAGGGTGGGTTTGGAGTCCCCATCCCTGGAGGTGTCCAAGGAAGGACTGGATGTGGCAATCAGAGCTCTGGGCTGGTGACAAGGTGGGGATCAGTCACAGGTTGGACTCAGTGATCCTAAAGGTCTTTTCCAGTTCTAAATTATTCTGTGATTCTTTGATTCTGTCTCTCACTGTTTTATCCTTGCAAACAGTCATTGTTAAGATGCAGAGCAGCTCCCACAGTGACTCCCACCAGCAGCCCATGGACTTGTGCCCTGGATCATACCTGGGGTGGAAGGGGATGTTCCTCTCACCAGACTGCAGCAGGTGACAGGAAGAGGAGGGAAGGCTGGGATTCTGCTTGGATCGTGTCTGGATATTTCAGGATGCTTTTCTCAAAATTAAAAAGCTTCAGTTTAACCACAATGCACAACAGAAAAAATCCTCAGCCTCTCCAACGTGCTCCCGAGATGGGATGCCCCTCTTCAGCCCGTTTCTAATTGGGATTTCTCCTGCTGAAATCATCAGAGGCTCATTATGCAGCGAAGCAGAAACCGATTTACCTTTATTACGGAACAGCTCTGCCTTTCTCCATGAGATCACAGTGGGATGGCACCATTCCCTTCCCTTTTTTGTATTGTTAGCCTGTAATTGTGCAGTGGATTGCTTTGAAATCCTGGCAGCCGAGCAGGGGCGTGGGTGGCGAGAAGTTTGGGATGCAGCCCCTTCCCAAATCGACTGGCAGCGGGTTGGCCCAAACCCTTTTCAGCAGTGACTCAGAGTGCCCCGAAACACAGCAGGGGAAACAGAACACCAGAATGCATCTTTTAAAGCCATTGGAGGACTTCAATAATGGCTTCGTGACTCCAGCGAGCCTGCCAGGCTGTGGGAGGATGTTTGGGATGGCTGGAGAGCAGGAATCGTTGGCAGACGAGCTGGGAAAGAAGCGGGGTTTGGAGGAGGGAGCTCTGTGCTGGGAAATCAAACAGGGCTGAGCGGGTACAGGGTTTTCCCACCTACACGGAGCAGAGATGGCTGAAACCAACCCAAACACCAACCCAAGCACAGGCCAGGACCCTTTGCCAGTTTGGATCAGCCAGTTTGGATCAGCCACCCTGATGCAGAGGATGTGACCATATGGGTCAGGCAGGACAAGGCCAGGTGGTTTTGGGGGTTGGAAAAGAGGTCTTGGTACCATTCAGGTTATGGGAGACACGAAATCACAGCCTCTATGTGCTGTTTGCAAGGAAAATAAAACCGAGTCGCCTCAAGTTTATGTAAGGACCAACCTGCAGAGGTGGTTTTTAAATAAGTCCTTGGAGGTGCGTGAGTTTGGGATTTAAAATACCAGGAAAGTGGAAGTGCGGGGTCCAGTGTAAAGGCAAAAATCCTACAGGGCAAGAAAGGCAGTTTAGTAAGTGAAGCAAAGCTGTGTGTGCAAGCAAAGAGGAATAAGAATCATGGACTCACAGAGTGGATTGGGTTGGAAAGGACCTTAAAACTTATCCCATCTCACCCCCTGCCAGGGGCAGGAACACCTTCTGCTAGCCCAGGTTGCTCCAAGCCCCATCCAACATGGCCTTTGCCTTCAGATCCCCCAGGTGACATGTACTGAGAAGGAGCTGGGTGACAGGTCTGGGATCATCCCCTTGAATCACAGAATCAAGGAATATTTGGGGTTGGAAGGGACCTTAAAGCTCATCCCGTGGGCAGGGACACCTTCCGCCAGGAGGATGAGTAAAGGTTGGATTTCTCCAGCAGCAGCTACCTGTGACCATGGACTGCTGCTCTTCCCACCTTCCTTCTCTGAGGTGGAGCCACGCAGCTGTGCTTGGAGCCCTCCCCACCTCTCACCTCAGCCAGCTCTTGCTGCCAAATTTGCACGGACATCATCATCTTCCACTCTTTCAGCTCCCTGCTCCAGCTGGCGTGCAAATTCCCGCCGGGATTGGGCAGACAGGGAAACACGTGGATATACAAAGCCCTTAATCTCTGCAGAACTAAGCCAAAATTACTTTGATGTATTGGCTTTTAAATTGCTGCCTTCAGTGCTCACGGGAGCTTTTCTTCTTATCTCCTCAGCAAAACGTGCAAGCAGCTCCTGACCACCTCTTTTCTCTGCTTGAGTACTCATATCCTCCTATTTTTTTCCCCTGAATCCTCTTACAGATGTTTTCCCAGGTCTCTGAGCATTCCCATATCCTGTTTATTTGCTGCTAAAGGTGCAGTGCTTTAAACAAAATCTGTCTCTGGGAAGAAGGGAGGGGCAATAAGAAATGAGCTGTAAATTAAGACAAAAAGCGAACTTTTGCCAGCTACAGACTGCAGCACAAATGTTGAAGTCCTTCAGTCTGGAAATGTTTCGCTTTGGTGTTCTAAACCCACAAGAGAAGCTGTGGCTGCCCCATGGATCCCTGGAAGTGTCCAAGGCCAGGCTGGATGGGGCTTGGAGCAACCTGGGCTAGTGGAAGGTGTCCCTGCCTGTGGCAGGGGGTGGAATTAGGTGATCTTTAAGATCCCTTCCAACCCAAACCATTTTGGGATTCAATAAATACAGAATACAACAACATAATAAACATTTACACCGATGTTACAAAGCTTAAAAAATTGATGTGTCCCATTGAACTGCTGCCTTTTGATTTTGAGTGACTCCAACATATTCTCATCAAACCCACAATCAAAATTGCTCCTTGAAAACACAAATACCCTCAGAAAAAACCACAGCACCAAGATGTTTTCATCAGACCTAATTGCAGCCTAAAATTGTTAAACGAACGTGTCCTTTCTCACCCTAATTATTGAACAGTGGACGTAGTAGCCAAGATGAATTCACTTTGCTGAGTTTCGTGATGTTTTAAATAAGGAGGAAAAGGTTTTTCCTGTTTACTCCTTTGCTGGTCTGAACTTGCAGAAGTGATGCTTCCACACAGCAAAGCGAGCCCCTTTCACGCTCTCAAATTACAAGCAGGGAAACTGAGGCACCAAGCACAAACTTGTCCCCAAATCCACTGAATAAATAAAGAGCAGGATGAATCCAAACCCAGCGCAGCAGTGCCCTGCCTTCGTTTAGCACAGACCATGATCAATTTGCAAATGCTTCTGATGGAAAAGACCTACTGGGTCATTTTGCAGGCCCCTGTAAGCCCAGGCTTTTTCCCTGCCACGTGCTGGAGACAAAAGTGCTTTATACAACCCCTACATTAAAATAATTTAAGCAGGAGGACTTCTCTCATTTCCTCTGGGGGAAACAATCCTGCAGCTGAAGAGATTGCAACATTAGGAAATATTTCCTGACGTCCACAGCTTCCAGAATCTGTTGATATATTATTAATAGAAAGGAAAATAAATATAGGTATTAATGCCAGCAGACACTGTCTGCTACTAATAGCTGTTAAAGTAATATATTCCCCTTGTTTTTAGCTCTTATTAGTCTTTTTGCAAAGGGTTACAAGACCCTTATGCATCCATTAGCCAATCAGCCATGTGAAATTAATGTGGAGCAATTTTCATAAGCATTACTCAGAAATAATAATAATTAAGCATTATTTTCTGCTCAGATAACACAGAAAATAAAGGCTGACTTTTATGCCAAGATGGGTTTGCATTAGCTTAAGGTAGATGAATTAATTCTCATTTACAAGGCTTCTCTGCCAGCTAGCCAGAAAATATCAAGGTAATTAAAACCAATTTGTGAGGTTCTGTCCCATTGCACATTCACTGGGTTTTATCACTGCTGCAAATTGCAGGTGCTTTTATGCAAAGGTGGGACATGAAGGGGACTTTGCTGCCTCTCTCCTTCCCCATCACCTCCAAGAAAAGCTAAAATCTCCTTGTGAAAACCAGAACATGTTTGGAATGCAGGAGAGCAATAAAGGACCATGTGTTAGGATGAAGGAACAGCCCGGTCCCAGCTCGGGCTGGGATGTGGAGCTCTCAGCAATGCAGGAAAAAACATCTCTAACAGAGGGGGAAAAAAGCTCTTTCCTTTTGCTTTACCATTGACTTGCACAGGACTAATTTTGATTAATTATTAGGCTGAGGGGTTTCCATAAGCAGCATTTTGTGGATAGCTCCAAAACATTTCACAGAATCCTAAAATGGTTTGGGTTGGAAGGGACCTTAAAGCTCATCTGGGTGAGGGACACCTTCCACTATCCCAGGTTGCTCCAAGCCCTGTCCAACCTGGCCTTGGACACTTCCAGGGATGGAGCAGCCACAGCTTCTCTGGGAAACCTCTTCCAGGGCCTCGGTGGTTCTGTCCCAGAGGCTTGACAGCACCTGAGCAGGGGCTGAGCTCTCCGAAGGTGCTCTCAGTAAAAATAAAATTAGTTAAAATTAGACTAAAATAAATAAGTCCAGCTAATAATTAGCTGTAAGATACACTAACCCAGAGCTATCCTACAACAGCTAATGATAACGAGCAAATGAACATCTTCCTCTGGGTTTCAACTTTCCAAGGGGATCAGCACCTTCAGATGCCACATCTTCACTTTGCATCTGAGCTTAGCAAACAACCGAGCCCTCTGTGACCCAGCAGTGTGGAAAATCCATGTTTTCCAGAGGATTATGGCCCCTCTTGCCCAAGTCCTGCCTCCTTCATTTCATTTCTCCAGCCTCTGCCTCACTCCCTGTCTCATTGTGACATCTCCTTTTGGTGCCTGCGTCCACATCGATGACATGGAGCAGGTTGGCCTCAGAAAGAAACAAAAGGTGGCAGTTCTGACTTTTATTTTCAAAAATCTTCTCTCAGGGTAATTTAATTGCTATTAAAGAGATGAGTAAAAGGAGACAATACTCCAGAAACACCATCCGTGTCTCAGCCCTGGAACGAGCAACCCTGAGATGTGACCCGCTGTCCACACCCTCAGTGAAGAAAGGTTTTCCCCTTATGGCTGTTTCCTTCTCGATCCAGCCCTGGTAGCTGTAAACAGATGTTAAAATCCTGTGGCTTGGATTTCCTCCACTGATGATGCCGACCTGGAACCACTTCATGGTGTCCCAGTAGCTGCAGACCAGAGGTCCCCCGCCGTCCACCTGAGGCAGAAGGAGGAATGTTACAGCTGGGTCAAACCTCAGGTTCCTCAGAGCGTTTGCTTTCCACAAGCTGAGTGGAAAAATCAATCTCTATGGATGCTGAAAAAGCTCCAGCAGAGAATTCTTCAGCTCTCTGCAGCATTTTTGTGAGAGTTCTGTCTTTCCCATGCAAGTAACTCAAAACAATGTTACAGTTTTGTAAACTTCTTGCAGCTGCAGGTTGTTTTGCAGAATTGTTATGGTTCTAACTAGAAAAACATTCAGAGATGGGTGTCTTAGAACTTGACCAATCCCCTTAGGGGGTGGATGGCAAAAAACCAATTACCTTATGCCATTTAATATACTTTGCAAACTAACATATAAAAGCCTTCTGAGAATTCATTTATCCCTGAGCCTGGACTTTGTGTCATTTCTCTACTCATCCGTGGGGAAAACAGTGACAAATCTCTGTCTCAGGTCTGTGAGGATTTGGGGAGGAAAAAAAAAGGGAATTTGGATTCAAAATTTCACAGCTCAGCTCTGAGATCCTGCAGAATAAAGAGACAGAAGCCAGGAGGAGGAGATCAGTCCCAAGCTCTGGCTCAGTGCACTGCCCTGTCATTCCCAGCCTTTTCCACATGCTCCCGTGGCCCCAGGAGGATACCTGAAACCTGTCAGCAAGAGAAAACATCCCAGAGAGAAAAGGAACACTTGCTGTGACTGCTCACTCAGTCCTCGTCTTCTCTGCAAAGCTGCTGTGTGGAGGTGCTGGGTACCTGCCACTGTGAATTTTGGGGGCTGGCAGCCAGAAACTGGGCAGGAGGTGAACAATAATCCTGACAAATCCTTCTCGAAGCCACAGTCACTTCCCTGAGAACTTTCCTGCTGCTGCAAGGACAACCACCACTCACCCAGCGTGGGCAAGGCTTCAAATGTAGCGACCTCAAAAAGACGAATATTCTCCTGTCGGCTGCTGTAGCTGCAACACCCAGAGCACATCCAGCTCTGGAATCTCTGGACACAAGCCCAGGGAGAAGAGAGAGCAGCACAAAATCCACCCAAGGCAGGTGCAGCACTTTTCTGAGGGAAGGCTGGGAGAGCTGGGGGTGTTCACCTGGAGAAGAGAAGGATCCAGGGAGACCTCAGAGCCCCTTCCAGGGCCTAAAGGGGCTCCAGGAGAGCTGGAGAGGGACTTGGGACAAGGGATGGAGGGACAGAACCAGGGGGAATGAATTCCCACTGGTAGAGGGCAGGGATAGATGGGATATTGGGAAGGAATTGTTCCCTGTGAGGGTGGTGAGGCCCTGGCACAGGGTGCCCAGAGAAGCTGTGGCTGCCCCTGGATCCCTGGCAGTGTCCCAAGGCCAGGTTGGATGGGGCTTGGAGCAACCTGGGACAGTGGAAGGTACAAGAGGATTTTTTAGATCCTTCCAAGCCAAACTAGTCTGGGATTCCAGGACATCTTCAGTGCTGTGCAGCCCCTGCTATTAATAAGTTTCCTTCCACAGTGGGTTTGAATCTTTTTTCCACCCTTTCTCCAGCACTTGTGGTAAACAAATTCAACACAAATCCACTTGCCAAGACAGCCAACTTTACTGGGAAATGTTGTCCTTCCCTGTTTGCACACTACTTTGGGACACATCTTTGTCATTAATGGATGAAACCCCTTCTGCCAGCAGCTACCCTGAGCTAACACACATTAATTAACGAGCAAGGAAGGGGCTGAAGTTCCCTGTGCAGCTCATCAGCACTCGCTGAAGTTTATGGCTGAATTCCCACTCCAGTAGCTGGAGGGCCCTGGTCATTAATAGTCTTATCTTTTAAATTTTTTTCCTTTTTTTTTCAGTTCAGTATTCAGTCCGGAGGTAAAAATTAAGATAAATGCAGAGGAAATGTTCATAGAATCACAGAATACCCTGAGCTGGAAGGGACCAACAAAAATCAGAGACTTATAAAAACATTTAGGCTGGAAAAGACCTTTCAGATTGTTGAGTCCAAACATAAAATCAACAATGTTTGTTGTTATTGTAGCCACATCCTTGCACCTCAAGCAGTGCTGCTGGACCCTCTCCAGCCTCAGCATCTAAAGACGTTTCCCCACCCCATTTCAGCCGAGAATTCCCGGGAAAACCACAGAGGTGCCCTTGCAGCGACCTTGGAGCCGCGCGTTGCGGGCGTCCTTGGCATCCTGCGGGGATGGATGGATGAGCAGCCACACACGACTCGATTAACGGGGACCTCACCGCGGATCCCCTCGGGCAGGAACGGGCCGAACGCATCACCCTGGCGGCGAGAGGAAGGCGCTGGGAGCCTCCCACACGGGGATGACGAGCGGAGCCTGGAGGGTGGGAGCCCGGGATGCTCCGTGCCGGCTTTTTCCCGGCAGCGAAAGGAGATTTTCGGCACCGGTCGAGCCCCTGCACAGATCGGTTTCAGTCTCCAATTTGGAGGTTGTTCACACTCGTAAAGGATCTTCCTTGCCGGGGTGTCGGAGCACCAGTGAATTCCTGATGCCTTGCGACTGTCCCCGGGGGAATTGTCCGTCTTACCGCGTTTCATAGCTGGGAAAGCCGCGGCAGGGGAGGGATGCGATTCGCACGAGGCGGCGGCAGAGCCAGCGATCCCTGTTTAAACTCTGCCTCATCCAGTTTCCCTCTCAAATCAGATCTGCTCTTCCCCTGTTTTCCTCTTTAACCACGTCCATTTGGTTCCCTGCCTGCTCGGTGGGGAAAGCGGGGATGTGTCCGCAGGGCTAGGGGGATCAGTGGCTTAAAACTTGGGCAGAGAGGGAGCTCAGGAATGTTCTGACAGCCCGGTCAGCAGCGGCAAATCAATTTCCATAGTCCACGATCCCAAATCCTCCTTCAGATCCCTTTCCACATGGGCTGAGCTGCTCTGCTTCCTGGGTGCTACTTCTCACACGCCATTTCTCTTAATTTCAGCTATTTAACAAGAGGATTTTAGCACAAAATGGGCCAAATCATCCTCTCCGTGTGATAATCTTGCTCACATAATTACAGCGGCAGCCCGGATGAATCAGGAGCCTGGTTTTTACAGGGCTAAAGATGGAGAAAATAAACTCAGTCCTTGGACACTTCTGAATATCCCTGTATCCACCTTAAGCTCTCAGGAGCGCTGGCCCAAGGTTTTCCATCCTTGTGTAGGAGAGGGTGTGGGAGGAGCGAGTTTTTGAGTGCTGGGACAATTATCTCAGCTCTGTGATGCTTCCAGTAACACTAATTTAATGAACGCTCAGGTTAACGACTCTGAGGATCGCAGAATTATTAAATGCTGCTTTTTCAGGCTCGTGTATCCTGGTGGCAAAACACTCCTGGTCAGCAGCACACACCAGATACCTGCTCCTGCTTTTCCCTCTAAGTGCCAAGTTTCTGGATAGACAAAAATCACCTAAAATAGCAGCTTTGCTTCTGTTTCATGTTCCTTGTCATCTCGAAGATGAGTGAAAAGCAAGCGCAACAAATCAGATCTGGTGCTGAATTCCTGCCTTAAACGTGTTAATCCTCCCATTAGGAGAGGTGAAAGCAATGATACATTCACTGATAAATAGCTGTGGGTTGTATAAAATCTGTCACTGCCTAACAAGGCGCTTTGTTCACTGAAGCTGACCAAAAATTTCATCTTTTTCACTGCGGCCAAAATCTTTTTTTTTTTTTTTTTTTTTTTGTGAGCACCAGGATCTTTTCTGCTGCCTTCAGTGGGCTTAGGATCAAAAGTGTAATCTTTCTTTTACATTTGTATTCGTGTCTGCAGCACAGTCATTGATCAGAACAAACACGTTCAGCCACATAAATCTTCCGAGGTGGGAGAAGCTCTGGGGGTGGGAGAACAACTCATCTGATCCTCATTAGGTGGATGCACAATCCCTGCAAGTCATTGCTGGCTGCATTTTCACGTTGGTGAGCTCTGTGCAAATTGGAGACAATCAGCACAGGAATGACAACACTGGGAATAACAACAGCGCCCATCAGAGCTGCCCCGGCCGCTGGAGGCAAAGGCTTTGGCAAACATCATTTGCCCAGTTGTTTCCAGCTGTCTTTAAAGCGGGAGGAAGGAGGTTGTAGCCACGTTAATGTGCAGGTGTCAGAAATGCACCAGGTAACACAGGGAACCCGGACTCCTCTCACACAAACCCTTCGAGAACCTCCAGCTCCTCTGTCACTCCATCCCCTGGCTGGGAAATGGGAGGAGACAGCCCAAATCCACCCACTGCGATGTCAGCAGGGGCCATTAGTGGCTGTGGTGGCACAGACAGTTCAGCAGCTCCTGGCCGAGCCCGTGTGGCCCAGACTCCTGTCTCTGCCTGTCATCTGCAGCAAGCGCTCGGGGGAGGAGAATGAGGAGCAGGACCAGTATTTACAGAGTTGTATTTACGTCCCAGAGGTTAATGGCCTCAGAGAGATCTTCATCCAGGAAATTACCTAATTGCTTTTTGAATCCATTTATCCCTGAGGATAAATACCCACAACATCCTGGTCAGCGACTCCCATGGTTTAATTATCTGACGGATGACAAAACACTTCCTTCTCTTTGTTGTAGACCTGCTGCCTGATAAGGCCATCTGACACCCCTCCTTCATGTGTTCAGAGCAGCAGTGACACGAGGACAGCTCTGGACTCCTCTCCGTGCTGCCCACGAGGTGGGAAATGTGCCACGTCCCCATCAGACATCTCTCCCACAAGCCTCAGAGTCTTGCTCTGCTATCCCCTGTGCTGCCGGGAGCTCTTCCATGTCCCTCTTCATCCGTCCTGTTCCACTTTCCTCCTTTTCTAAAATTACCACTCCTTGCTCAGATGGAGTGGACAGGAATCACACGCAGGGAAGCTCCCTGGAGTGGTGCCCTGGCACAACACGTTCGCTTTGCCACCTATTCCTGTCCTAATAACTCCTAATGCTCTCGTTGCCCTTTTGACCTCCCCAGAGCCTCAAGCTGATGTTTTTGAAGGACTGCCCACAGTTCTTCTGACATGGTAATAGCTAAATTAGAGCCTATTATGGCCAGCATACAGCTGGAATTGCTTCTCCATAGATCCATCACTTTTTCTTTATCAATAATGAGCTGCAGCTGCTGTTTTAACCTCCAGAATAACGGGACCTGCTGCACCTCTGCACAGCCACCTTTCACTTTGACCACTTTGAATGCTGTGGCATTGGTCAGCCTGGTCCAAAAGATCCATCTTGACGCTTGCCCTCCTGGGACATCAAAATTCCGTGCACAGACGCCAACACAACTCTCCTTGTAAGTTCTTTCTCTGTTCAAATCCCTTCCACTTCATGACAGCTCAGTTTCTCCAGGAGCCTTTGGTGAGGAATCTCCTTACAAGAGTTTTGGGAATCTCAGAATGTGTTTGATGGCTGGACCGCCCTCTTCCACACGCTTGGCAACTCCTTCAAAGAATTTGGATGTGCCTGTGAGTCACAACTTTCCCTCAAAGCTGTCATTGAATGAGAAGCGGCTCCTCTGAGTCATCACAGCCACTCCCCACTCCCAGGGCAGGCTGGGATTTTGTGTGCAGCTGGATCCAGAGGAGTTCTGTTCCCCAGCAGGCACGCAAAGCCATGCTGGACCCCCAAACAGCTTCAGTTTGAGGGAGCAAAAGCTACAACCCAGAGGAAGAAAGCAGAAGAGACACCCAGCATCATCCTCATCATCATCCCAGGTTCTTGCATTGGGGATTAATTTTTCCCATATTAAAGAATGAAGCCATCAGAGCCTGAATGTGCTCACTTGTCATAAAGCGATAAAGCAATGAAAGCCCTGTAAAATCACGGGCCATGGGAAAAGTGCTCTGATTCTTGTGAGCTGCACATCAAAGGACCCTTCAGAAGAAAACTGAACGGACTGCAGATGCAGAAACGCCTCTCCACTGCTTTGTGCTGGGGCTTCCCAGGACACCTTCCTGCTTAGAGCAATCTGTCCCTTGGGGAAACAAAAACCACCTCATGGTGGTAGCAATAGTTCAGCAATGGGAAATCCGTGACAAGGATGGGGAGAGGATCACTCTGTTCAATAGGATAAGAGGAAACGGCCTCAGGTTGCACCAGGGGAGGTTTAGGTTGAATATTAGGAAAAATGTCTTCACTGAAAGGGCTGTCCAGCCCTGGCAAAGATGCCCAGGGCAGTGCTGGAGTCCCCATCCCTGGAAATGTTCGGAAAACAGGTGGATGTGGCACCTGGGGACGTGGGTCAGTGGTGGCCTTGGCAGTGCTGGGGGAATGGTTGGACTCGATGATCTCAGAGGGCTTTTCCAACCTCAGTGATTCTGGGATTCTGTTATTGCTTTTGTGCAGTTTGTAATACTTTGGACTGAAATGGGGATAGCTTTGACTCCTGGCTTCCAGGAAACCTTTGACTGATAGGCAGAAGAACTTAAAACCTCAGAGCTCCTGTGGATACTCCCTATCCCTCCGGACTGCAGCCAGACCATCATTTATCCACCTCTGTTCAGGTATTTTGAGCAGCCTCAGGGACTGACCACACTATCCTGGTTTGTGCTCTTCTCCTTGAATCCATGATAGTTCCCTATAAAACCACAATTTTCATTGGCAGGCGTTTTTTCTGTAAAAGGTTCTATTTCACAAGTCTTTTCTTGGCAGTTTTGGGGCCACGTTAGGACCAGCAAAAGGATGCAAGACCTTGTGAAAGGATGCCAGAGCTTTTCCAGTGCAAGTGTCAGGCTCCCATTGCGGTCACTGGGGCGTGGTTTGAGGTGGGAGCAGTGGGATACCGGGGGATATCCTGGGATATCTAACAGAGAATTAAATGCAGGCAACTGTCCTGCCTTGGAGCCAGGTGTGATCTTAACCCCTTCAGCTTGATTCCAGTTCATGGGGAGCAATAAACACACGCACAGGGCTTGGTCTCATTTTAACACAGATGCTTAGAACCATCTCAGTGACTCCCAGCACCAGGGCTTTTTTCCCCCTGTTGGTGGAAAGATGGTTCTGTAGATGCTGGTGGTTATAAAACAGACATTTGTGAAATGGCTGCAAAAACACCATCCAGGTTTGTATAACAACTGCTGCTTTTGCTCCAGCTCTGTGGGGTGAGAGCTCTGAGCATCTCAGAGGCTGCAAAGGCAATTTTCAGAGATGGGACAAGGGGGAATGGCTTTAACCTGACAGAAAGCAGGGTTAGATGGGAAATTGGGAAGGAATTCTTCCCTGGGAGGGTGGGGAGGCCCTGGCACAGGATTTCCAGAGAAGCTGTGGCTGCCCCATCCCTGGAAGAGTCTAAGGCCAGGCTGGAGCACCCTGGGATAGCGGAAGGTTGGAACCAGATGAGCTTTAAGGTACTTTTTGTACCCCAACCACTGTGTGATTTATGGCCAAAATCCACTCCTGCTGCAGGCTGTGGAGGGGGTGGATACCTGCAGCCCGGGACTCACCTGAGCTGGAACCACCCCCCTGCTCTTGGGGGTCACACAACAATTCCATCCCCTGAAATCAGAGCAGGGCCTGGCCCCCCTTCATGTGCTGCTGAACTGTAGGTGACCTGTGACTCCAGCTGAACACACTTTGCCCTAATCAGCACACCAGAGCTCCCCCCACCGCCCCTCTGAACTATAATTGGGCCATTTACTGAATTTTGCCTGGGCAGGGAAGGCACTGAAGGAGGCATTTGCTTTGTGAGCCCCTTATACTCTAATTATTGTCCAAGTTACCGTTGCATCAGAGCCTAACAAAAGACGCTTAAGAAAGCAAGGAATGAGACATCAATTGTGGTTCATGGGGTCATGGAAGAAATGTAGCACACAAAAAAATAATACATAGGCCATCTCCAGTGTCTGTTCTTTAGCACTTGTACCCCCTGAACATCCATTAATGTTAATGTTTATGACTAAATAGAACTATAAGTCAATTACAGCTCCTGGTAGTGTTAATTCCCAGCCAATCCATATATTTGTCTGCAGGACTTCCAGGGAATTGGGATAGAATAGATTTTTCTTTTTAAGGGAATGGTTTATTTTTTTTTAAGTGCAAATACTTGGGAGCTCTGCTATTCAATCTCCTTGAGTTATTAGAGGAATATGGTCAGTTATCCACAAATTAGGCTGGTCTGGTATGAGGGCAGCTGGTGAAATGTCTGAGCCTTTTTATTCATGGCCTTTCTGTTCATAGAACGGCCTCAAGCTGCACCAGGGGAGGTTCAGGTTGGGCATCAGGAGGAATTTCTTCCACTATCCCCGGTTGCTCCAAGCCCTGTCCAACCTGGCCTTGGACACTTCCAGGAACGGGGCACCCACAGCTTCACCTGTGCCAGGGCCTCACCACCCTCACAGCGAAGAATTCCTTCCTAATATCCCATCTAAATCTCTCTTCTTTTGGTTTAAAACCATTCCCCTTTGTTCTGTCACTGTCTCCCTGTGTAAAAAGTTGTTCTCACCATCACAGCTCACAGATTTGGATCCAGATGTGAATCACATGGACTTACAACCTCAAGTCCAGCAACTTGCCTGCCTTAGCCTGGCTCTGGACATGAAAACACATATCCTGATCCTCAGCAAATCCCAGGAAAGGTTAATACCAGGCTTTTATCTCCTCCAGAGTTCCTGGGGCCACAGCTACTGGAGCAAACTCAGCAACTCCAGGGCTTGTTCCCTGACCAGGAATCTCTGCCTTGCTCAGCTTCTAATCCTTCCTGGCCTCTCCACAGTGACTCATGGGTGGCTCCTGATCCATGCAAGAGCTGGAGCCTGGAAGTCCTCCAGGAGACAGCTGGTTGGCACAGACCAACACCATGCCCAGGGCTGCTCTGTCTCCATGACAGAGATGAGGATGTGAAGGATCTGGGTCTTTTGAAATCTGGCCTCACTCCCATCTGACACAAACCCTGTAATCCTTACAGACAATCACAGCTTGAGAGCCGACACTGCCCACAGATGGATTGTCCAGTTCTGGGCCCCTCACTCCAAGAAGGACCTGGAGGGGCTGGAGCGTGTCCAGGGAAGGGAACGGAGCTGGGGAAGGGGCTGGAGCACCAGGAGCAGCTGAGGGAGCTGGGAAAGGGGCTCAGCCTGGAGAAAAGGAGGCTCAGGGGGGACCTTGTGGCTCTGCACAACTCCCTGACAGGAGGGGGCAGCCAGGGTGGGGGTCAGGCTCTTTTCCTAGAGAAAAAGGGGCAGGATAAGGGAAAACAGCCTCAAGCTGTGCCAGGGGAGGTTTAGATTGGATATTGGGAAAAATTTCCTCACAGCAAGAGTGGTCAGGCACTGGAAGGAGCTGCCCTGGGAGGTTTGGAGTCCCCATCCCTGGAGGTGTCCAAGGCATGACTGGAGGTGGCACACAGAGCTCTGGGCTGGTGACAAGGTGGGGATGGGTCACAGGTTGGACTCAGTGATCTTGGAGGGCTTTTCCAACCTCAGTGATTCTGGGATTCTGCCCAGTGGTCCCTGCTGCAGAAGAAGCATCAGGTTCAGCTCTGTCCTGTCTCAGGCCATGACCAGGCAGCCCACTATGGAGAAGCCACCAGGTTTCTGACCCAGCCCAGTGAGGCCAAAGGTGCCCTCCATGGCTTTAACCAGCACTTCCCAGAAAGCCAGGAAACCATCCAGCAGCAAAACACTTCCCCTCCAGCAAATCAGCAAAATCTGGTGCCAAGTCTTGTCACTTTTTTCATCCCTGAAAAGCACCACTTCTACCCTCAGCTCTGGTTTTGTCCTGTTCTCTTTATTCCAGTTTATGAGACATTCCTGCCTGGCCAAGATCCCACTAAAAACAGGGAGATGCTGGATTCTGAGCGTTATCACCCATGCAAAGCTCATGTGCTTCCACTGCTTGGAAAGCTCACATTCCTACTTCATTCCTCAGATGACTCTGACATTATTGTGGATCAAAATAGCTTCTTCATCAGCTTTCTGGATCCAGGACATTCATGCTGCTGGGAACAAGCATTCCTGCTGTTTCACCAGCATCATTCACCCACAGAAGTTCAGGCTGGGCTGGGCAGTGCATTCCTTAATCCTGTTAATGTTATCCTGTGGCAGGTTCCTTTTCAAGATTTTTTGATTGAATTTAATGGAGGTGAAAGTCACTCCTTGAATGGTTTCAAAGGCAGAGGCTCTGAAAAACCATTTTGCAAAGCAAACATCCCTTGGCTGCCCACAGTTCTTGTACCCTCTGCCTCTCTTTCTGTCCTGGGTGCTGATTTAGTTCCTCCAATGAGTAATTGCTACAGGATGGAGCTGTCCATCCATGTGTCTGCCCATCCAGCCCCCTCCAAACCCATGGACATGCCTAAAATACAGCTGGATGGGGCTTGGAGCAACCTGGTCCAGTGGAAGATGTCCCTGACCATGGCAGGGGGTTGGAACTGGATGAGATTTAAGGCCCTGTCCAACCCAAATCACTCTGTGATTCCAAGAAAACCATTGCCCGGTGGAGGACGGAAATCTCAGTCTGGAACCAGAGGCTGCAGGAGAGCCCAGTCCTTGCCAGGCTCTCAGGAGAGGGGTTGGAAGTCGGATGCTATGAAAGGCAAAGGGGTTTTTACAGTCCAGACTTCGTTTGACACCAGGACAGTGATCCTGGGGGTGGGATGTGTTCTGAGGGCACGAGTTCTGAGTGAGTTTTGCCTCCTTTGGGTGTTTGTGTCAACTCAAATTCTTTGTAATTTAGCTTGGAAAGTCCCTCATTCTCTGTCACCAACCCACTGCCACAAGATGTGACTCGTTCTGGTACCCACAGACCAACCAAGCATATTTGGGTCAGAGCCAAGGCCTCACCTGAGAAATGTTTTTAATATTTAAATTAAACACCCCCAGATTAAACTTCCCTCCCAATTCTTTTGCCTTGAACCTCCTGGACAACCATTCCTGTCTCCTTTCAGGCTGTAACCTGGCCGTGAAGCAGACCAGGAATGCTGGTCCCTTTACCTGGCAGCCTCCTCCTCCTCCTCCTTGCTCCGCCTCAGCACACATCACGCTCCCCACAAGGTGTGGGATCTGCTCCAGGCATTTCTCCGTGCTGATGAGCTTCATCCGTGTTTTCTGCAGCACGTGGGATGCTGCGGTGAATGAGAAGAGAAGGATCAACAAAGCTGCAGAGCAGCTGGAGACGTCCCTTGGGAGGGATCTCAGCGGGATTTCTGAAGCATCTCAGGGCGATGGGGTCTCTGGGCAGAACCATGGGGTCTTGGGGTCACGGGGGCTTACAGGGGATCCCCAAGTGTTGGTAATTATGTTTGTGCTCCTGAGTTTATCACAGGATCCCAGAATGGTTTGATTTTTGGAAGGGACCTTAAAGACCACCCAGTGCCACCCCCCGCCATGGGCAGGGACACCTTCCACTAGCCCAAGTTGCTCCAAGCCCCATCCAGCCTGGCCTGGAACACTTCCAGGGATGCCAGACTGCTGGGAAACCCCCAAAGGGATGGATTATCCTGCTGGTGGTCTCGGTGATGACCTGAGATGAGCTGCACTGCACACCTGGGGTTCCTCACTCGTGATTTTTTTGGGAACTCCGTCTGAGGGGCCCTTCATGGGATCCTGTGCAAGGCCCTGCAGATCAAAGTCCACGGAGCTTTCCCCAGAATCCTAATCTTAGAATTACAGAATCACGGAATAATTCACATTGGAAACAACCTTTAAGATCATCCAGTCCAGCCATTTCCCAGTACTGCCAAGGCCACCACTGACCCATGTCCCCAGCTGCCACATCCACACGGCTTTTAAGTCCCTCCAGGGATGGGGACTCCAGCACTGCCCTGGGCAGCTGTCCCCATGCCCAACAACTCTTCCAGGGAAGATGTTTTTTTTCCTAATATCCAATCTAAACATTGTTCTCCCTGGGGAGGGCTGTGAGGCCACGCCTCACCCAGGGGACCAGCTGTATCTTCACAGAGTGGCTCTCGGGATGGCAGCACACAAAGGAAATACCTGCTGTATTCTTCCCTTGGGATGGGAATACAGAAATCACAGCTGGCACCTGCAAGTGACAAAAAGGCTGAGAATGTGCTGGGCTACTTGGAAACTCCACTGATCTCACTCATGTTTCTCTCTAAAGTGAGCCTGAGTCTGAAGGATAAGGCTGAGATCTCCAGATCATCTGAAACTCACCCTTTCCTCCGTATTTCACTGAGCTAAATCCTCCCAGAACCTTCAGGAAACTGTGACTCAGTGACAAGATGTAAATGATGAAAAGCTGTCACATCCCTTTTCCAGCTAAGATGGAAGTGCCCAAAGATGAAAATGTTTTGGTGTAGGAATCTTCAGGGAGGTGGAGCCCCTCTGCTCTGGAGCCAGGCTGGGAGAGCTGGGGGTGTTCACAGGGAGAAGAGAAGGCTCTGGAATGACTTTAGAGCCTCTTCCAGAGCCTAAAGGGGCTCCAGGAGAGCTGGAGAGGGACTTGGGACAAAGGATGGAGGGACAGGACACAGGGAATGGCTCCCCACTGCCAGAGGGCAGGGATAGATGGGATATTGGGAAGGAATTCTTGGCTCTGTGGGTGGTGAGGCCCTGGCACAGGGTGCCCAGAGGAGCTGTGGCTGCCCCTGGATCCCTGGAAGTCTCCAAGGCCAGGCTGGATGGGGCTTGGAGCACCCTGGGCTAGTGGAAGGTGTCCCTGCCCATGGCAGGGGGTGGGATGGGATGGGCTTTAAGGTCCCTTCCAACCCAACCCATTCCATGATCCTTTACCTTTTGGCTTTGCCCATTTCACACCATCACACCCCCCTCTCACCACACTCAGCTTCTGCTGGTTTTTTCCGGAAGCCTCTCCCAGGCAGAGGGTGGGGGGTGCCAGGGCTGAGCACCTTGACACCAATTTTTGGAAGCAGAATCTGTGTCAGCTGAGCCCATACAGCGGCACAAGGCCGATCCCCGGAGCTGCTCCATGGATTTTGCACAGAGGAGCTCGAGAGAAATCCTGCAGGGGGACTCTGCAGCGGCCACGCTGTTCTAGGAACGCGTTACCTTGGTGAAATGGGAGAGTTTCACAACCAGGACAGGGTTGTGTGTTACTGTTGTGTGAGGAAAATGAAGCCTAGGAAGGCAAATGCAGAGTTTCATGGAAAAAACAGGAACCCTTTGGAGCAGAATAGCAAGGGTTAAATGGAATATTCACTTACCGCATCCTGGGAAGGAGCACTCAAGCTCCAAGACACTCCCCTGCCCTCCCAGTCCTGATTAATTCTTTCCAATAATGAAACAGCTCATTGGCTATTTAGTGGCATTGGTTCAGGACAGACATTTTGGGTCACAATGACCCTAATGTGTTCATTAGGGCTTAAATGAGAGCAATTAGCAACAGCAATCTGCAGTTCTAAATGAGTGAAGGAAGGAGTGGCCAGAACCAACGAGTCAATCCAGCTCATGGAGGCATTAAGCCAAAGACAGCCCCCGACCTTCATTTCCCTTAGTCCTGACCAATTTAGACCCAGCCTAACTGGGTGATTCATAGAATATCCCGAGTTGGAAGTTATCCACAAGGATCCCACAAGGTGAGAAGTGTCCAAGACCAGGCTGGATGGGGCTCTGAGCAACCTGGGATAGTGGAAGTTGCCCCTGCCCATGGCAGGGGGTTGGAATGAGACGAGCTTTAAGGTCCCTTCCAACCCTAATAATTCCATGATTCTGTGCTAATTTACCCACCAGGGTGGAGCTTGTCTTAATTTGGGTGCCAAAAAGAGGTCCAAAGTTTGGAGGTGGTGCCAAAATATGTCCCAGATTTTGCTCTGGAGGTCTGTGGGCAACTGGTTCTTGCCCTGAACGGGGAACTGGTGAATGTGCAGAGGCTGGGGGGGTCTGGATGCGTTCACCAGGGAGGTGGGGAGCGGAACTTTGTCTGGGAAACCCCTCATGGGGGCCAACATCCACTTTAAATGGATAAAACCCATCTTCCATTAGCAAGTGCATCTCCCCCAGCACCTCACCTGCACTTGTGCTCTCCCAGCCAGCAGCCCAGCAGTGCTGCCATGTGTCCATGTCACACATGAAGGGCAGGCAGATGGGAATTTTCTCCTTGCTGAACTCGATGGGGCTGCTGAGCAGGATGAGGGCAATGTCGTTTTGCAGGCTGGTTCTGTTGAATTCCTCGTGCAGGATCAGGCTGTCTGGGTTGTGCTCTTCCAGCGGGAGGCTGAGGTCAACTCCCCCCACCGCCACCGTCAGATCTGCTGGCCTTAAAAACAGAACAGAAGGAGTGGAGACATAGTAAACATGAAGGATTTGAGTTATAAAGGTTGGTTCCTCTTCCCCCAGAGCAGGGCAGGGTGATGTCTTAGGAAGTAGCTACAAATATCCCTGGAATTTACCCTCACTCCTAGGCAAGGATGATTTCCAGGGCAGAGAGGTGCAGAGGTAGAACGTGAGTGCAGCCAGGTTATAAATAACCCAGTCCCTACCAAACAGATGGAATGGGCTGGATCTTTTGGATCTCTGTGCCCTGGGCTGGCTGCTCGGACCCTGCTGTCCCCAGCCAGCTGCTCCAGGCTGTGCTGCCACAGGTCCTTTGTCACCGAGCAGTCTCGGCTCTCGGACCTGCTGCAGTTTGGAGGGGGCTCACAGAGGGCTGGGCTCTGCCCCTGGGCACTGCACGGAGTTGATTTATCCAGAACTCAGTGTTTTAAAAGCAGAGTCTCTGTGAGGTGAAGGTGTTTGCTGTGTGAAAGCGAAGGCAATTTGGGGGATAGAATGAGCTAGAACGGAATATGTCATCTTTTACAAGGTGCTGGAGCAGGTGTAGATGCACCAGAAACGCCTGGGGCCATCAGGACAGCATCAGGGGCGTTTATCCAAGGCTGCTCAGGCCATCCCTCAAAGTATTCCCCTTCTGCTTCTCCTGGTTGTGCAGATCTCGGCACATTTCTGTGTTCAAAAAGGGGCCTGTTTCCCCCACAGGAGGCAATCCCTGTGTTCAGGGCTCAGTCAGGTGAAGGTGGCACATGACCCCCAGGAGATGCACATCCTGCACCCACCAGGAGGAACGTCACCCCCCGACTGCTCCTGGGCTGCCCTCCCACCCCTGGGGCACTCACAGCTCTTCTGCAAAGCAGTGGGCCGCAGTTAAGATCCACAGGGCACTGATGATGGTGCCTCCACAGATGTGCTTCCCGTGGCTCTGGATGCTCACGTGCCATGGAAATTCCCCAGGCTTGACGTGTGTCCCTGTGCCAATCCTCTTGCCAGTCTTCTGGAAGGACTCGTAGGACGGTCGGAGGCCACATCCTGTGTACAAGAAGGGACATGTTGGGCACGTTCAGCAGTGTCACAGCCTGTGCTGCTGAACTGCAGGGGCAGGACATCCCTGAGCCCTGAGGCAGAAATAATCAGAAATAATTGATTATTGAAACATGGAATCACAGAATGCTTGGGGTTGGAAGGGATTTAGAAATAATTTTTCAAACTCCATTCCAACTCCAACTTCCACCAGACCAGGTTGCTCCAAACCCCATCCAACCTGGCCTTGGACACTTCAGAGATGGGGCAGCCACAGATTCCCTGGGCAGCCTACGTCAGGGCCTCCTCACCCTCACAGGGAGCAATTCCTTCCCAATATCCCAATATCCTGCCCTCTGGCAGTGGGAAGCCATTCCCTGTGTCCTGTCCCTCCAGCCCTTGTCCCAAGTCCCTCTCCAGCTCTCCTGGAGCCCCTTTAGGCACTGGAAGGGGCTCTGAGGTCTCCCTGGATCCTTCTCTTCTCCAGGTGAACACCCCCAGCTCTCCCAGCCTGGCTCCAGAGCAGAGGGGCTCCAGCCCCTGGAGCATCTTTGGTGCCTCCTCTGGACTCTCTCCAGCAGCTCCACGTCCTCCTGATGTTGGACCTCACAGCTGGAGGCTGCTCTGCAGGTGGGGTCTCAGCAGAGCAAAGGGTGAGAATGCCCTCCCTGGATCTGTTATTTGGTCTCTCCCAAAGCCCCTGCCATCCCTGTCACCTCCCCAAACCTAAACTCAGCCAAGCACTGCCCAGGCATTTGGGGTGGGAGGGACCATTGACCATTTCTCATAGGCAGGTGGGCTAAAATCCTTGTTTAGGGACTGGAAGATCACAGAACCACAGAATCACAGAATCACCAAGTTGGAAGAGACCTTCAAGATCATCAAGTCCAACCCATGCCCCAACACCTCAACTAAACTAAACTATGGCACCGAGTGCCACATCCAATCTCTTTTAAAACACATCCAGGGATGGTGATTCCACCACCTCTCTGGGTAGACCATTCCAATATTTTATCACTCTTTCTGTAAAAAAAACTTTTTCCTGCATCAGGCTGCAGCACAGGCCACGCCTTTATTCCCTCAGCAGAAGGAATAAGCCAAGGCCTGTTTCACTTACCCACATGTGAATATCCTGCAGCTTCTCTGCGCTGAGAGTGCTGAGAAACAAAACCTGCCCGGACACTGCTGGTCAGGCAAGCTAAACAGGAGAGGGTAAGGAGCAGCATCTCAGTCCATCCTGGGCCAACACTGTTCCACAGCTCTCGGAGCAGCATCTCAGTCCATCCTGGGCCAACACTGTTCCACAGCTCTCGGAGCAGCGGTGCCTCTGCAGACACCTCAGGACATTGCCCGCGTTCCGCGTCAACACAACCCAGGGTGACATCACAGCACCCGCTCGTTCCTGTTGGTGCAGCAGTTGGATGCTCCTTCCTGAGGCAAAAGGTTCACTGAGGGAAAGCTCAGGGATCTCCAAAAGGTTTGTGATTTCCTTTAGCTTTGATGGGATGGGGCAGAAGTGAAATTCCTGTCTGTATCCTGGGCTAACCTCACACCATATGGCAAGGGTGGATTTCACGAGCTGGGTGCTGTAGGCCTTGCTGGATCTTGAACCACCTTTGAGGACCTCAGGAGCTGGTCCTGCATCAGCTTTCAGCTTCAGCTCTGAAGCCTATCAGCACTTCCTGTTAATTTTGCCATTTCCTGTTAATTTTCTCTCCAGTTAGACCACGCCTGGGGTATTGACTTGGGTGTACTTAAACAGGAGCAGGAGAGTTGCCCCATCCCTGGAAGTGTCCAAGTGCAGGTTGGACGGGGCTTGGAGCAACCTGGGATAGTGGAAGGTGTCCCTGCCCATGGGAGAGGGTGGAATGAGATGATCTTTAAGGTCCCGTCCCACCCAAACCATCCTTGCATTCTGTGTTTGTAGGAGAAAGCAGCACCTCTGTCAAAGGAAAATTTTTAAAAAGTGCCAAATCAAAACTATCAAATCAAAATCAAATCAAAGATGTCAGTAAATAATTCTGTGGTGGCAAAATATTGTGGTGTGGGCCCACTGCAGCATCAATGGACCCATTATGCTGATTTTTAGACCAACACATCATTTCCATCAGGACAGGACTTAAAAAAACCTCAACCAGGCTCAGACTTGGGCATATCTACAATAAGAGCTTTTCCCGAAGACTTTCCAGCTTGTTTCAAAACAATAACTACAACATGGAGCAGGAGGGGAGGGAGAGGAAAGGAAGGGAACCAAGACACATTTTATGAGCCCCCGGACGATTCAGCACCTGCAATGCTTTGCCTTGGAGCACATCAGGAGTTATCCCACCAGAGTCTGGATTTCGTGGAGGCTCACAGTGCAGAGGATGAGGGTAAAACTTTATTTCCTTCTCTTCTTTGCTTCTCTGTCACCTCATGCCAAAGAAACGAGACACGAGTGCTGGTTTCCTTGGCAGTGAGCACTGGAACAACTCCATGGCAGGACAGGTTAAGGACAGGATCAGTTACCACAGCAATGAAAATCCCGAGTGAGGTGTGGGCACATTTTGGGGCATCTCCAGAAAGAGCCTAACGGGGCAATCCCGCCTGAGGCAGCTCCTGCAAGCCTGGCCCAGGTGTAAATCTGCCAAAAGGACAAGTTTCCTCTCGATTTTGAGACTGGGATGAACTCAGCATCAGCTGAGGAGCTAGGGAAGATGGAGAGCTCATTTTTCTGGCACAGATTTACGGCCCGTCTTTGGAAACAGCGGGCAGGGCTGCAGCACTGGATTTACAGTCCCAAACGCTGACTTTGTGGGGCACATTTTTGGTCTCTCTAAGCTTGGAGCACGATCTGGTCTGCTGGGTAGGTACAGGGGATGTTCAGGGAGCTGGTTTGGGCCTTTCTGAGCTTTAAATCTGAGCTGGTGAGCAGGAAACATCAAACCAAGCCATGGAGAAGGAGGTGCTGTGGATTTGCGTCTCTGGATGCTACCACCTGGCCCTCAAAACTGGCTCACTCCTTGAGCTCTGAACCCATAGGATCCCATTTCCAGATGGGATAAACCATGCATCCCTACACCCTTTGTCTGCAGCTCTGAGTCTGCACTCTGAGACCCCCACCAATAAATCCAAAATTGATTTTTTCCCCTCCTGGCTGTCCTGCTGTTTTGACTGCACAGTCACTGGAGACTGCCCCAAGTTACGTTTGCCACAAGTCTGCTCTTGGTGGGGGCTCCCCAGATTATTAAAGTACAAATAATTAATCAGAGGGATAATTCCACTCCTCTGTACTGTCATGCCTGATGATACAGAGTTAAAAGCCCTGGTATTTAATTAGCAAACTGCAGCGTTTTATAATATTTGATAATTTTTTTTTTACATCTACCCAGATATCTTCTTGGAACACATCACAGAGAACATCGTTCTTTTCTTGTTCTGTACTTTATTGCAGAACAGGAAACAAAAATTATTTCTTTTTGTGTTTATTCACTTTGTGGAACTGTCAAAAAGAAGCATCACATTACAATTTTGACTTTTTCTGGCTAAAATCATTTCAGAAAATAGGCTCTACAGGTGGTACTAAATGCTGTGAAAGCGGAGTTGTGGTAGGAGAATCACTGATCTGATCAATTCATCATTCCCAAAGACATCAAATTCCAGGGCTGTGACAGGTAAAGAGTCCAACCACATCTCCAGAAGTCAAAGCTCTGGGAACACCAGGAAATTAATTAACCCAAGAAAATCAACAAGTCCAGAGGCACTGGAAATGCAAAGCAGCTACGGGTGCAACCACCTCCTAACTCACCCTTCTAACAGCATTTCAAGCCAAACTTTTGGAAGTTTGGATCTCTTTCCACCTTTCCAGATGACAAGGAAACCCTGGGAGCTTCACAGAGCAAAAAGCTGTGATGGGAGCAATTCCTGTCTCTACTTTGGCTTTTAACGCCAACAAAGAGGAAACAGCTCCAACTATGGAAAGCGTCCCCAGCAGATTCCCAAATCTTTATCCAGGGATGCTACGGGACCATCCACTGGGGTTGCTGGTCTTTTTCCGAGCTCCCTACAACGAAGTGGAGGTGGTGGAGCAATCACAGGCTATTTCCTGATGCCGACGGGGCAGGAAACGCCCGTCCCGCCCAGGCCGCAGTATCCGCCGGGATTCTTGCTGAGGTACTGCTGGTGATACTCCTCGGCGTAATAAAACTCGAGAGCCTCCCGGATCTCCGTCGTAATGGGCCCGAAGCCTCCCTCCGTCAACACCTGTCGGGAAAGACCATGGAAAGCTGTTAGTGGTTTGCTGGCTTCCCTGCTGGGAATGACATTAGGGTTCCTCCCTGAAGGAGCCACAGGCGTCTCTCAGTGCATGGATCATGTTCCCAGCTCATCCCTGAAAGCCTTTCATCCCTGCTCCTGTGGTGTTTTGCTTGGAGACATTGTGGGCACGGAGAGGGAGTGAAGCATCCCCTTTCACCATCCCCTTTTAATGGCTCATTTGTTTCATTTGCCCACAGCCACACGTTTATTCTCTTTATCAACCCAGGCAGGGATGTGGAGCCATCAATGATGATGCCTTATCAGGCCTCCTAGACACAGAGACTAGACAGAGTAAAGGAACAAAAGTAGGTATTTATTTGAAGGGCCTTCAAGGTACACCCTGGGGAGCCAGAGGCCACTGCCAAGATGGACCCCAAGATGGACAACAGGTCACGAGTTTTCCACACTTTTATAAGTTTGGTTCATTTGCATATCAGGGTCAATTCTCCAATTAAAACCCCAGTTAAATGATGTAATTCCCCTTAGCTACCCTCCCTTCAGAGACTCCTTGGTTTACACCCCTTGGGCTCAGGATGGTCCAGGTGTCCTTGAAGAGCAGTCCGGAGAGGCTTTGTTGTGTCTAACTAGCATGAGAGAGCAGAAAGTAACAGGCTACAAGAAGCTTCAAAGTTGCACACGAAGCAGTACAGAGTTTAAAAAATATAAAAGTTAAAACCTAAGGCATCAATGAAAGTGGAAAACAAATGTGGGAGAACACTTGGATCCACCCTGGGAAGCTGCAGTGTCCAGGAACCTCCCCTGGAAGGTGCCTCAGCTTCAAAATCCACCCCCAATGTCCTTGTCCAAGAAGAATTTCTGGGTAAAATTTCAGTCCCAAGGATGTCCTTGGGAAATCAGAGCATTTTGGGCATTTTTTTTTCCACAGAGTCACTGCAAACTCATTCTTCAACAAGAAAAGTTCCATCATGACCAGAAAGTTTTAAGGCAAATTATGGCTCTTTTCGGAAAGATTTGCCAATATGTGGACCAGGAGCAATAATCACTTGGCAGGAAGAGAAGATGGAATGTGGGTGGGGATTTTAAATTAGACTTTAATTGCTTTCTGATATCCCCCAAACTGAATTTGAAACTCCTGAGAGGTTTCTGACAGAGAGAATTTCTTTTTAAGATGAATTGCTGTGACATTTTCCCTCCTGCATTGTCCTTTCCTAAGGAAACTGGTAAATACCAACATTTCGGAGCCAATTCTCTTCTCAGTGGGGACATAACTTGTGCTCTGAAGCCCATGCTAAAACCTAATAAACACTTTAATGAACGTCAGAGTCCCGTTGCAAAGCGTGTTTGTAAATTCTGGATGGAGATAGAATTGGTTGAAGAGTCAGCATTTAGGATTCCCAGACAAATATTTGTTACCTCTTCACACTAATAAATAAATACACCAAATAAAGAGAAATCATCAGATGGAGTCATAAAACTGTGAATCTGCTTTAAGTCATCTTCCATCATGACAGAAGCAGCCTTGATCCCAATAAAACATTGGTTATGGAAGATCTCTGGAGATGGGGATCCTCATTCCAATATTTTCCATCCTGTTAGAGAGTCCCTCCTAAGCCTAGCCCAGTTAAACCCAGCACTTTCATTTAAACCCAGTATTGCTTACTCATCCTAGAAGTGGAAAGGAAATAATTCCCTTCCTCTTTTATCTCCTACATGGCTGCAGAGAGGCAAGGAGGACATGTAAGGAAAATACTGGACTTAGACAACAGGTGACTATTTGGGACAAAAACTCCTCAAATTTCCCTCACCAGCATTTCCCAGATCCTGCCCCAGCCCGGCCAAGCCCTGCCCACAGCCTGACAGCAGCTGCTGGGCTTTGGAGAGCATTAGTCTGATTTATTCCCGTAATTTCACTGTCTGGAGGACACATTCTGCCATGTTCAGTCTTCAGTCAGGAATGAAGTAATAAGATGGATACAAAATCCATGATTAACCTGTCTGGAGAGCCCTGAGTTCCCAACTCTGCACTGGAATTCTCAGCACAGCTTAGGGAGGTGTTGACTCATTAATTCCTTGTGTTCCCACACAAGGAATTGCGATCACAAGCCAAATTTCACAGGAATCTGGCCTTATTTCCCTGTGTAAAATCACCAGCCAGCTTTTTCCATCTTTGGGACAGGCTGTGTCCCAAGGGAATTGGGTTATTCACCCGTCAGACGCGTGAGTGAAGAAGATAAAACATGCGAAGGTTTGTACCACAACACATCAACAGCACTGAACGCAAGGAGGTGTCAACACGGCTGCTTTTCCAAAGCACTGTTTCACTTTCTAACCTTCCCAGCACAGAAAAAACCACTTTGGAATGTTCTTCCCTGCCGAAAGATGGCACAAACTCTGCCATCGTGGGCATTACTCATTTACCTGCTGCTGCAAATGCCGGCAAAATTGGCCTCTCCCCCTTCCCTGAGTCATGAGGATGCTGCTGGAGGGAGAGAGATTTTTCCACTGTGCAAAGCAGTGCTTGTTACAGACTTTTTAACCTGGGACTTTTCCATCACCAGCCTCATTTTGTCAGCTAGGAAATCCATTCCGTTCGACGAGGCACCACAAGAGGGCATAAACATCATTTATCCCTTCCCAGTCCATTAAAACCTGAATAAAGCAGAACCCAAGATGAGTCCTTCTATTGCACTCTGGTCCTGTTGTCAGGAGCAGTGGGAACCACAGGCTCTGACACTCTGCCAAATCTCACCTTGGATGCTTGGATTTTAAAAGGGGAAAATATTTTCCTCGCACTGACAGTGTTGATGTGAAGATAAAAACATCACTGGAAAGAAGTTCGGGATGTGCTGGCTCTGGCAGGTGTAAATCAGCCCACTCTGGATTGATTTCCTGCCACTGAGGCTGATATAATTTGATGATAATCGTGTTCCAGAAGAATTTTTAGTCCTCACTGTCTCAAAATTCCTGAGCCGTCTGATGGGACCTCTCATTACCATGCTGCAATTAACCCTTGGGATCTTCAACTCAGTGCAGGAAATTTTTAAGGAACCATTGAATCATTTTTCCCTCCAATATTGTGCTGCAATTCCAAGAGAATTTATTCCTTCAAAGGATTTCTGCAGCTTTTGTCATAGGAGAGATCAAAGCCCTGTAAGATCATCGACTCCAGTTGTTAACCCAGCACTGCCAATTCACTACAAGATCACAGAGATCCTTTAACTGATTAGAATCCAGCCCAAAAATCCCATCAGATTACACCAGCAGGGAGCCAAATCAAACCAGAACCCAAATCTCACCCAGCTCCAGAGGGTAGAGAGGACATGGCCAGCTCAGGATACTGGGAGAGGCACTGGAGCAGGAACAAGGAATCACAGAATCATTAAGGTTGGAAAAGACCTCCAGGATCATGGACACATCAAAGCCAGCACTGGGAACCTCAGCACTACAAGTTTTTCAGCCAACCTGTACTTCCAGCACATAAAAGATGTGTTTGATGATTTTCCTAATTCACTACAGACTGTGAAAGTTCATTTCCTGTTGTTTGCTTTAAACTTCTGCCTGACCATTGATGAGCAGAGCTGTCATCACATCCTCTGTCACAAAGCACTGGAACACAGAAATGATTTGGGGTTGGAAGGGACCTTAAAGCCCATCCAGTCCCACTCCCTGCCATGGGCAGGGACACCTTCCACTAGCCCAGGTTGCTCCAAGCCCCGTCCAACCTGGCCTTGGACACTTCCAGGGATCCAGGGGCAGCCACAGCTTCTCTGGGCACCCTGTGCCAGGGCCTCACCACCCTCACAGGGGACAATTTCTTCCTAACATCCAATCCAAACCTACTTTATTTCAGTTTGAAGCCATTCCCCCTTTGTTCTGCCTCTCCAGGCCCTTGTAAAGAGTCTCTCTCCATCTTCAGCTCCTTCAGGTACTGGGAGGCCACAGTTAGGTCAAACCCAAAGCTTCTCTTCCCCAGGCTGAACAACCCCAATTCTCTCAGCCTTTCCTCACAGCAGAGCTGCTCCATCCCTCTGATCATCCTGGTGGCCTCCTAATACAATTCCTTCTCCCCTCTCTCCACAGAAATCTGGATTTTACACCTTAATCCTGCCCATTCCCATCTTCAGCCAGACCCACAGCCTTTCACTCCCAATCCATAACCCAGGGCAGCCTTCTCACCCTTTCCTGCCTCTCTCCCAGCTCTCCCTCCCCGCTGCAGTCACCGGGGTGACTGGAATTCCACTGAGCTCAAGAGCCCCACGGGTTCATTCAGCCCTGTACTTACATTTCCTCTTTCATTCCCCGTCTCTTTCCCAGCAATTCTTTGCATTCCACTTGCCTTCCTGACCTCTGCCGAGCACGGAGCAGATGTTTCCAAAGCACCATCTGCAATGACGCCAGAACCTCTTTTCCCGGGCTAATTTAAACCCTCCCTTTGTGTCTGCACTTGACTTTTATTGACATGGAATTTCAGCAGCTATTTTCTGTGCCCACACATTTGGTATTGTCAGATTCTTCCGCAACTTTTTTGTAGCCGTGTCTACTTTGGCTCACCTGGAATAACTCCGAACCCTCAGCGGATTTTGGTGCGTCACCGTTGCCTGTCTCCCTTTTTTTCATCCTTTTTGTGAGGATATTGAACTGCACAGCTTCCCAAGACAGGTTAATCTCTCTTCACTGCAGAAGCCGCACAGTTATTTGTACCTTTTATTTCCTATTTATAACCAGTTCTTCACTCAGAAGAGCAACTTTCCTCTTATTCCACACCTGGCACCTCGTTACGCACCCGCTCTTTTCAAAAACACCTGTATTATATGTGCAAGGCACGAGTCTCCTCGTGCTGAAGTCATTATGAACTTGACAAAAAGGCTTTAAAATTGGTTTTGCTAAATGAAACCATTTAATTTTCCGAGCAGAGGCATTAGTAAAGCAGGGGAGTATTAATTGGCTTCAAGCATTTTGTGGCTTTTAATAAAAACGGCATCATCCTGTGTTTGATTCAATAGACACTTCATAAACCAGCTTATACCAACATCCATCCTCCTTGTCTCGTGTCCCAGTGAGTTGCACGAAGCTGCTGCATTTCTGAAACCTCCGTGAAAAATCGCTGATGTTGGAAACACCACAGAGCACCCTGTGACAGCTTCTGTGCCATCACCCACCCCTGATGTCAAACCCTAACAACAATCTCACCACATAAAATCCTCTGGGCTCTCCCTTCATTGCACTGGCTACTCAAAATTTCACACCAGCAGCAGCAACCCTGAATTTCAGCTCTTTTTCCACAAGTTCTAAGAATTAAAGGAGCTGCACTATGGAGGAGAAGACCTGCAGGAATTAGTTCCATGAAGTCTGTCGGATGGGAGGACGTGGACATCCTAGACACTTAATTCCTGTGATATTTTTAACTGGAAAACAACTTAACTGACTTTGCCAGGTTTGTGGATAAGTTGCTGGCAGGTTTGGGAGCAGAAATTCAGCCCTACAGGCTCATTTGATCCAAAGGAACAAACTTTGGTCCGGAGGAATGAGCAATTACCAATGTTTTGTTTTCTCCTTCATTTATTTTCTCTTTCTCTTCCCTCTCCTTTCCGGCAGTTCAGCCCACTCTGCTGTGTCATCGATGACATATGATGTGAAATTGTTTCCTTTGTGCTGCCTTCAGCTGGCTGGAGCAGCTCAGTCTGTCAGACCGGGTCCAGTCTCCTCTATGTCACTTACTGATGTTGGCTTTTCCAAATTAATTGATGCCAGCAACCTCTACAAGCCCTGGAATTGGGCTGAAATCCTGATTATCTGGGAAAATCTGTGTTCCCAGCCTGTAGGTGACCTGCTTTTGGAAACCATGTGTTTATGACAGGAAGAAGGACCCTGCCAAGGGAAACGTGGGAGAGGTGGCTGGGAAGTGCTGAAGTCCAACCCCAGCTACCGCATGGACTGGGACCAGAGATCCACATTCCCCTGTTTCCAGCCACCTCTGCCCAGTGGATTCCATGGCATTGATGTATTTGATAGGAGGTGCTGGAACTGATTAGCAAACGCTTTTCACGGGTCTGTGGAGTGCTGCATAATTAGCTAATGCTCACACAGGGATTGGAGTGCTGTGTGATTCCTGAGTGTTATTCATATCCTTGCAGGGAAGCTGTCTGGTCTCAGAACTCTCTTTGCAGAGCGCGTCTGGCAAATAGGGCAAGATCAAAACTGGGACTGATGGAATCACGGGGGTACAAATTCTTCACCTGTCACAGAATGGGCACATGGATCTAAGGGCAGAAATGGTGAAACCCACGGACTCTACCCTGGGAGAGAAAAGCAGCTGCTGTGTGATTAAATCGGAAGAAAAATGTCATAGAATCATGGAGGGGTTTGGGTGGGAAGGGACATTAAAGATCATCCAGACCATGGGCAGGGACACCTTCCACTAGCCCAGGTTGATCCAAGACTTGTCCAACCTGGCCTTGGACACTTCCAGGGATCCAGGGGCAGCCACAGCTTCTCTGGGCACCCTGTGCCAGGGCTTCACTACCTTCATAGGGAAGAATTTCTCCCCAATATCCCACCTAACCCTGCCCTCTGGCACTGGGAAGCCATTCCCTGTGTCCTGTCCCTCCAGCCCTTGTCCCAAGTCCCTCTCCAGCTCTCCTGGAGCCCCTTTAGGCACTGGAAGGGGCTCTGAGGTCTCCCTGGATCCTTCTCTTCTCCAGGTGAACACCCCCAGCTCTCCCAGCCTGGCTCCAGAGCAGAGGGGCTCCAGCCCTTGGAGCATCTCCGTGGCTTCCTCTGGACTTGCTCCAGCAGCTCCACATCCCTCTCATGTCGGAATCCTCAGAGTTGGACACAGAGCTCCAGTGGGGTTCACCAGAGTAGAATCAGCTCCCTTGACCTGCTGGTCCCACAGCTTTGGATGCAGCCCAGGATACATCCTATAGGGATAACCCAATCCCTGGCCAAAGAGGAGAAGTGCTGCTGCAAGAACCTGCTGGAATTTTTCCTAGGAATGTATCCTTCCAGTGCAGCACAGAGAAAAGCAGATAAGAAGGAAATGGGATAGAAAAAGACAACAGTACAAAATCTAAGTGAAAGAAAACCAATTCTCATCCATAAAACTGTAAATCTGACTTCGTCAGAGCTTTTCCCTGTTGACTAATCTCCCACACAATGGAACACATCATTGGAATGGAGTCAACTGATCCTGGTGATGCCTTTTCCTGGTCTTAAAATCAAGAGTCAAACATAGTTAGAAGGGAAAAAGGGGTTTTACTTTGGTATTTATTTTAAGGATCCTTAGGTGCACCACGTCCAGGTCGAATGCACCTCCATGCACACCGCAATGCACACCCCAAAAGATCTGGTATCACATTATAGGTCTTACTAATTAGCATATCTATCAAAAATTCTCTAATGAGAGGCTCAAATGAGCCCCCCCTCCCCAGGGAACCTTCCCCTGGATGGTTCTGTCTTAGTTTACAAAATGTGTTCTGGAGAGGACCTTGGGGTCTGAGGCAGATTGCTCCCTAACTACGAAGCTTCTAAAATGTTGAGTCTCTTAGCTTGACAAACAAGTCCAACAATGTAGGCAAAAAACCACTAAAGAATACAGAAGTTGTAAAAAGGTATAAAAGGGGTATAAAAGAAAAGACAAAAATCATCATGGCATCACTGGCTGGAGACACAGCTCCAGGAGCCTTAGGGAAAGCTGGGTGTGTGTATAAAGTGTGTTCCCTCTCTTTGAAGGTCTGCTCGCTCTGAAACGCTTCCCTCCGAACCACTTAGCTTGGAGCAGGTTGTTTGGTCACTCCTCCCTGCCGGAGGGGAAGGAATTGCTGGGCTTGGATATCCATCAGCCCTGCCAAGGTAAATCACAGTTGGATGATAGCCTGGTATTAACACAGCCCCAAGAAGTTGTGCTCAGAGGGTCTAGGGAGGCTGAGATTTCCTCCTGTTTTACCTCTGAGTGTAAAACCCGAGTGTTGCCCACAACAATGAGCTCTGCCAGCTGAAATATCACATTCATCCAGCCAGACTTTGTGGTACCTTCTCCCACAATGAGAAAAGAGGAGCTTTGAATTTTGTCCTAAATCATCTTAAATGCAACTGACAGCGGAATGAAATCTGCAATTCTATTTTTTCCTGTTGGATGCTGATCCTGTGAACGTGCAGAGGAAGGAAGTTGTATCCTGCTCTCCATCATATCCATCTAATTCTGGATTCAAAGCTTTTTTGCTCCAGATACTGCCTGGTTTAACAGGATCAGCTTGACCCAGAGTCTTTACAAGCTTGACCTTCAGTGTGGAGCTTCCTGAACACCCATCCTGTTTTCTCCTGAGGGAAGAGAGATGAAAGTGGGGAATGGCACGGGCGGGCATTTAGGAGGTAGAGGGAGATAACATTAGCAAAGATAAAAGACATCTTGCTCCAGTAGCATCTGGGAGCTAATTAGGTGTTGAAGGAGCCATTGAGAGAGATGGAAATTCTGTTTGTCTGGCCAATTTTAACGCAGCCAAACAGCCTCTTACTGCACATCCTGCATGGATAATTGATGATGCCTAAGAAAAGATGTGCCCCGTCCTGGCTTCCAGTGATGTAAAGCTCCAATCTCCTCCGTGACTGGAGACAGCAGAGTCTCCTCCACTAATCACTAATCCATTACTCTCATATTCCTGAAGTAACAATGGCCGGGGCCAAGCTGGGATGGGGGAAACGACCCAAACACGGAGCAGGGAAGCTCAGAGCAGAACCTTCCACGCTGAAGACCGCAAGTGGTGCCTCCACGTGGTTTGGCCCTGGATGACTCCGAGAAGCCAACTCAGGTCCAAAAATACTCTAAGATCAGGCAGCTGTGGACAGAGTAAAACCCTCCACGTGTAAATACTGCGTCTGCAAGACTTTCCCACCCCCATTAGCTCAGTTATCTCTGGATCACGTTTTGTTCCAAGTGCAGAGCAGCTTGTGGTGCTCCCTTGGGTGTGAGCCCTTGGCAATAAGTGGAAGGCTCTGCAATTATTTTTTATTCAGGGGAGCAGCAATGAAGACGTAAAAATTTCATTTCCCACATCAAACCTAGCGGGCTCAGGTCAGCCCTGCTGTTCCACTGCCATCATTTTATTTTTCTCACTGGATTAACATCGAGTATTTCTTCCATGATACCTAAGCAGGCAATTTGTCGCTACCTAAACTCATCCTGAAAAATCCAGAAATTACTTTTGTTGTGATTGGAGGGAAAAACTTCCGGACAAGAGACCATGCACAAATATTTACCACTAGAATCATAAAATTTGCTATTTGCTATATTGCTGAAATATCCTTGCCCTGGAAATTGTTGGGCAACCTGCCATCCCTGCTACTTATTTTGCCTCTAATACCATGCTGGGATTTTCTCTTCAGCCTCCCATGACCATTGGTTTCTAACCCTAAACCATTTCATCCCCCCAAAAAGTTGGGAGATCGTTTATATTGTGCTGACCACTCTCTGGAGAGGTGAACAACTCACCTGGAACACCCACCACAAGCCTCACCTGCTAAACTCGCTGCTGTCCCTTTATTTTCAGTCTATGTTGGTGGTTTCTTATACAGGGAAATATCTCAGAGGGATCCAACATGGATTTAACATTCCCAACAATTTCCAGCGAAACTGTTTATGTTACACATTGAATGTTCCAGCAAAACAGAAGCACAAACCCACGGAATCACTGAGGCTGGAAAAGCCCTCAAAGACCATCCAGTCCAACCATCCTCCAGCACTGCCAAGGCCACCACTGACCCATGTCCCCAAGTGTCACATCCACACGGCTTTTAAATCCCTCCAGGGATGGGGAATCCAGCACTGCCCTGGGCAGCGGTGCCGGGGCTGCACAGCCCTTTCCATGAAGGAATTGTTCCCAATAGCCAACCTAAGCTTCCTCTGGTGCAGCTTGAGGCCGTTCCCTCTCATCCTGTCCCTTCTTCCCTGGAAGCAGAGCCTGACCCCCCCAGCTGCCCCCTTCTGTCACGGAGTTGTGCAGAGCCACAAGGTCCCCCCTGAGCCTCCTTTTCTCCAGGCTGAGCCCCTTTCCCAGCTCCCTCAGCTGCTCCTGCTGCTCCAGCCCCTTCCCCAGCTCCGTTCCCTTCCCTGGACACGCTCCAGCCCCTCAATGTCATTCTTGTCAGGAGAGACCCAGAACTGCCCCCAGAATCCAACATACGGCCCAGCAGATACTGCTTGTGCTCTAATGCAGCTTAAGGGGAAGGGATTATAAAGGATGTTCCTGGGAAAGGGAAAAATCAACACCACCTTCTTCTGGTTTTCTGGATAATGTCCTTTTCTTTTTCCCCACAGAGATAAGCACAGAAGGGGAGAAGGGGAGCAAAGAGCCCTGGTTGCCCTTTCCAAACACCATCAAACAGAGAGGAGATGGATCCAGCATAAGACTGATCCAAACACCACAACACTGCACATCAAATGAAACAGAAAATTGAGGTCCTTCCCCCGGCAGTACAAAACAGGGGGCACACCCCAGGGCTGCATCTCAAAGATCAGTGCAGCTGCAGCTCTGTGAAATTTCCAACCAAAAAGCCCACTCCGGTTTAAAATGGAACCCAAATTCTTCTGCCCCCTCAAGGTGTGTTGCCAGGCAGCTGCTGCATTTCCAGCCTGGGTCTTTCTGACCTTTCTGTCCAGCTGATTTCAGGGCAATATTTGGTGGATTTTTAATCCACGTAGCAGATCAGAGACAGGCCGAATACTTTAAAGCAATTTGGATCCTTCAGGATGACAAATTGTTTCTGTTATCGAATATATGCATAATTACTACTAAAATTATATTTGAAATGGCTACCAGGCAATACAATTTTAGCCCATTCCAAGGACTGAAAAGTCACGAGAAAATGAACAGAGCATGTTTTAATCAGAAGATAAGTAGTTTTCCAGCCACTATAAATAGAAGAAGCTGGAAGAACGCATCCAACAAGCAGGAGAAAGTGTGAGGAGGGTAAAATTCCACAGTGTTTTGGCTTTGGACTTCAGAAGGTAGTGAGTATGAGATAGTGTGAAATACAAAGAAGTCTTTGTTGTTTACATCTGAAGTTTAAAAGTGGCACAGTGTGAATAAACAAAGGATGTTCCATGAAACGCTGCAGCAGGGATGCACTCGCTCCGTTGGAGCTCCGTGTAAACAGAGGCATCGCCTCCGTGCTTTAAAAAGAGAAGGAGGCAAACTTGAAAGCTTTGCCTTCCAGAAAATCTCATTTACCCGGATCCTCAGGCTTTTAAGTGGTAGAAAAAACACACACAAGCTTAATAAGACCAAGATCTGGATCATTTAGCATTTGCTTTCAGGTTGGTTAAGCTCCTTCCTAACGATAACGGTGCACGTGCTCTGCAAAACCTGAATTAGCTGTTCCTTATCTTTCCGGGGAAAATAAGTTTTGCTCTCAAGAACTGGGATAATATCAAGCAATTTCTTTTCTGGCAGACAATAAAGAAATCTGCCTTGATAGTTTCATGAGTTAACTGATTGTTTTCCAGGAGGGTGCATAGGATAATTGGTAAGGGCAGAATCTAAAGATACCCAGATCCAGTTCAATATTCACAATGGGGTTTCCTGTTGAGCAGTTACACAGCACTGAACGTGATTCATGGGATCATGGAATCGTGGAATGGTTTGGGGTTGGAGGGGACTTTTAAACTCATCCAGTCCAACTCCCTGCCACGGGCAGGGACACCTTCCACTAGCCCAGGGTGCTCCAAGCCCTGTCCAGCCTGGCCTTGGACACTTCCAGGGATCCAGGGGCAGCCACAGCTTCTCTGGGCACCCTGTGCCAGGGCCTCCCCACCCTCACAGGGAGGAATTCTTTCCCAATATCCCATCTATCCCTACCCTCTGGCCATTCCCTGTGTCCTGTCCCTCCAGGCCTTTGCACACAGTCCCTCTCCATCTTTCTTCCACCCTTCCTTCAGGTACTGGGAAGCCACAATTAGGTCACCCTAAAGCTTCTCTTCTCCAGGCTGAACAATCTCAGTTCTCCAGCCTTTGCTCACAGGAGAGATGCTCCACCCCTCTGATCAACTTGGTGGCTCCCAGTTTTTTAGGGTATCCCCACATGCCTTTCAATGCAAAGGTCCCCCCTTATTTGACACATCTGATAAAACTTGATTTTGATTAAAAATATTCCCACATATTCCTATGACATAGATAGAGGGTAATTTCGATGAAAATAAAATTTAAAAATATATTTTTAAACATTTTGTTTTTAAAAATAAAAGTGTTATGATTTCTCCTTGTCCTGTCCCTCCATCCCTTGTCCCAAGTCCCTCTCCAGCTCTCCTGGAGCTCCTTTAGGCACTGGAAGGGGCACTAAGATCTCCCTGGATCCTTCTCTTCTCCAGGCTGGACACCCCCAGCTCTCCCAGACTGTCAGTTATTGAGGAATGTTTAAACACAATCCCCTTTCTTCTACAGTTGTGAAAATTGGTGCAGCAGAATTGTTTTACCAGAGGAGGAGGGAAAGATGCACTTGGGTGGAATATCAGCTGCAAACCCAGCATCCTTTCACAGCTGCCGAAAATGCTGGGAGTTCAGCAGCAAGAGTGAAAATAAAAATGCTTCGTAAGGAAACGGGGTAAATCCTACACCTCCAGCTCCTTTCTGGACACAACAGGGAGTAAATGTGTGTACAGGGCACCTACAATCACAGAATCACAGAATAGTTTGGGTTGGAAAGGACCTTAAAGCTCCTCTAGTTCCAACCCCACAAGCTTTCTTTTAACTGTCCCTACCTTTTATGAGCAGCAGATTTCTTTCCCAAGCTTTTTGAGCAGCTCTAGTGACTTTTTTTATTAAAGGGGTGCACTTTACCCTTCCAGAAAAGTATCAGTGAAGGAAACCTCCAGAGATTCTTTAGCTTTTCCACCTGCCCCAAGCTCTGCCTGCTCCCTCCTGGAAGAGTTTAGGCACAAACAATTCTAATATATATGATTAGCAACCCTCAGCACAAACACACCCCACAGGGGCTGGGATTTCAATGAGACTCACAGTCAACAAGTTAATTTGTCAGGAAGCTTAGAAAATACAAGACCATTTTGGACTTGAGGGTCAAATTCCATTTGTTGTACAAACCACCCACCATGACGGGAATGGGTTTACGCATCTGGAAAGGAGATTTGAATTTGGCCCTTAGTAAAACAAAATGCCAAGCTGATTGAGGCTGGAGAGGAAGCAAAGAAAATGCAGGGAATGCACTTTACATTTCAGAGAGAACCTGGCATTTGCAGCACATCATCTCCCTGCCAGCTACAGAACAGCAGTGACTTGGCAGAGGCTCCATGGCCAGATGTCACCCTCATCTGGTTCACTTGGCTCAGGCTGCTCCTTTGAAATGAGCAGCAAAGCAGGGCGAGGATGGCTCTGCCTGGTGCTCCCTGCACAAGGAATAGAAGGAGGAAAAGTTCCCCAGCTCCCCAAACCTGGCACTGCTTTCCCCCATTTTGTCAAATTCGCAGCCCTCGCCAGGCAGAATCTGCGAGGTGGAAGCAGAGTCAAGAACCAAAGGGATTTGTTTGACAGCTGCCTCTCTTTGGGTGATGGATACAGCACAAATCCTCTCCGGGTGCTTTCCCTGCAGCTTCAAACACTTCAGCACGCGGAGCCCTGAGTGCATTTCCCAGGATAAAGCCCTGCACTCGGATTTCTTTGTTTAAAGGCATTGCTGTGTCTCTATTCCACTGCACCTTTTTAACTGGCTGTTTTACTTAAGGAGGGAGATCCTTGAAATGAGATGATCTTTAAGATCCCTCCCAACCCATCCTATGACTCCCTGATTTCTGCATTTCTATTACATTACCCCAACCAAGAGCAAGGAGAATATCATCGGGGTATTCCCCACCTAAAACCTGCCTGATTTCTTGTTAATTGCTATTTAAGCTTTAAAGGGTAAATATGAAGGGACACAGCCTAACACCACATCTTCCTCCTGAAACACCTTCAGATGCAGCGGCAGATCTGAACTAATGGCCAAATATTCACGGGGTTTTGATGCGGCAGCAAAGTCCCCAAATGCCTTTAGACCCAGGGAACAAAAGAGAGAAGCACCGACCATCCTGGCTAAACCCCCCCACGCGAGTGACCTTCTCTCAGAAGGAGAATTCCTTTTGCAACCCAACACCTGATAACACGTGTGTGTTTGTATACACATCAATATGTGTGATAAGAAGGCTGCTCCGTGGCAGAACCTGCCAACAAACCCATTTTTTGTCACCATCTGTTAGGAAGAGAGCGAGCACCTGTTAGGAGCAGCTGCCTGAATGCAGAATGTAGGTAAGAGAGAAAAATCAGTTTCATTTTGGACTTGGCCTGCTGCAGGTAGCACATGGCTCCCACCACCGAGGATGCCAAGTGGTCCTTTTTAAGTTTGTCCTAATTAAGAGCGTTACGAAACCTCCAAATTGTCCATTTATGGGCTGTTACAGCAAGAAAGAGAAATGATGGGGCCCCCCAAAACACCTCCCCACCTCCACTGGGGTCTCTGCCCTGTCCCCTGCCTTTTTCTCTCCTTGAAGCCAACGCAGCATTTGGAGGAGCCGCGCATGGCTCGGTGCCTCTCCTGGCACAGCAGCTGCCCCAGGACGTGTTGCTCCGAGGAATCCCAGCGTCAGCAACACCCCTTGACTCCTTCCTTTGGAGAACAACTGCTTCCCTTTGGCTCCCTCCTTGTGTCCATCTCCGTGGGGGTCCTGGGAGGGATTTTGGAGGGAACGAGGGCGCTCGGTCCAGGAGCTCGCTGTGATCAAGGCGCACCAGCAGCTGCCAGCCCTGCCAGGCTGTCCTTTCTCCAGGGGAAGCAACAGGGGTGCCACCACCCAGAGAACTTGGAGCAGGCAGGAAAAACACATGAAAGGATTTCCCACCCTCGTCCAAGCGACAGATCCAAGTTCACGAGTCAGTGTGGCCTCTCCCACCGTGCCTGACACCACGGATGGTCTCAAATCTGCTGCCCTTAATCCCCACTCGTGGCATCTGTGCATCCATGGAAGGAATGAGGTCATTCAGTTTGTTCTTTCCCAGCCTCCCAAGCACAGATTGTTCCTCATTTTCTTCAGCAAGCAAAGCTTTGTGTCCCATGGCTGAGCGTGTCCTGCACCGCCCGCGTGACACGGCCACTCACCCAGTGACAACACCAGCCCTGGGTGTGAAAGGGCTTTTGGTCCTAAAAATCAGCCATCCTGCAGGGAATCTTCCTCTTCCCCTTTACCACACAGCTTGACATCTAAGAATTGTTTGGGGAGGAATGAGAGGACTATGAGGAGCTCCAGTATCCATTAACAGCAACAGGAGGTCAGTGGATGGGCTGGCTCCTCTTGCACAGGAAGAATTTGCAGTAGGCACCAATATTTGGGAGCCCTTTAAGGTCCAAACATCTTCCCATTTTTCTCTTTTCCCTGCTTCCTCATTTTACCCTCCATTCCTTGTCTTCACAACTACTTCTGTCCATCTTTTGATCTGCTCTGTGCAGAGCAGATATTTATGAGGAGGATAAATATTTTTTATAAATCCTCTGTCCGACCCATTTGACCCCAGCAATTTGTATTTTCTTAAATGGCAGTAAAGAACTGGTGGGACTGTGGCAGCCTGTGAAAATCCAGAGGCTCATGCACGAGGCACTGCCTTGGGGAACAAGAGATATTCCCAAAGTGCTTTTGAGGCTCTGAGCTCTGGGATGTGCATTGCAGTTCAGCTGGATCAAATGCTGATCCCCAAAAAACCCAACCCTGATTTCTGGGTAGGAAAACAACAGTTCAGCTGGATCAAATGCTGATCCAAAAAAAACCCCCAACCCTGATTTCTGGGTAGGAAAACAACAGTTCAGCTGGATCAAATGCTGATCCAAAAAAAAACCCCAACCCTGATTTCCGTGTGGGAAAACATCCATCCAGCTTGAGAGCGAGTGCACGAGGCTGAGGGAGAAATCCCATTTCTCCTGCTCGTTAAGGAGTAGATCTGCTCCTGCTGCAGTGAAGCCCAGATAAAACCACACAGAGCCATCCCACAGAGCCCCTTCTCCCTGCAAAGCTGCACTTCCAGCCGTGTGGTTTAGCGCAGATCCCGCTGGTCAAGCAGGAATTCTTTTTCCTAATGCAGATTTCTCTCCGTGAGCACATCTGGAAGGATATAGATCCCTGCCTCCTGGGACAGGCCTAATGGGCTCTGCATCCACTCTGCCTCATTGCTTTGGGAAGCGCTAGCTCTGCAGTGGGAGGGCTGAAGAGGGGCTTGCACTGAGGGGTGATTTTTCATCCCGAATTTAAATGTACAAACAGAGACCGTGGGTTATTACTGCCGAGAGGAACAACAACGGAGAACGCAAGAGCCACAGACTGGGGAGTCAGTGACACAGAAACATCCAAGGCCAGGAGGAGCTAATTAATGTCACCCTCTGCCCTCAAAATATTTCCTTAAGAGCTTCTGCTCCCCACCAGCCAAAGGGCAGCAATGCAGGAACACAGAAAGGGCACCTCTGGATGTCCCAGCTCCTTTCAGCCCGTTTGGTCATGAGGAATCTCCTCCTGGTACATACCCTGCAATTCCCTGATGGATTTGGGCTGTCAGAGGAAGGCAGGGATATTGAACAGCTCAGTGCTGACTTGGCATGCAGAAGAGAAGGGGAAGAAGCTGGAGTTGAGCTCCATTATGGATCATGAGAGCAGAAATCAGAGGTGTCCGTGCCCAGGAGGGAGGAGACCGCACCAGGAAAGATTCCTGGGAGAAGAAACATGGGATAAATCCATCCCTGAGAGCAGCCCAGGTGCCAGTGAAGCTCTACTACAAAGCAACCCCCCTTGGGGCACTCCAAAATATTAAAATATTAAAATTCTCCACATTTTTACCACCAGCACGTGCTCAGATGAAGAACCTCGAGTCGGGAAGAGCTCGGTCTTAGAAACAATCTGGTGAAAAATCCGAACCCTCCTGCCTTTTCAAAAAAAATTCCAGCAACTGAAAGGGAAAAAAATGAGGGAGGAAAAAAAAAAAAAGGAAAAGGCTTGTTCATGCTGTTACAGTTTAGGAACTGCTGGCATCCCTGTCTCCGAGAGGAAGGGATGGGGAGCTGACTGCTCAGCAGCTGAGAACGTGTGTTCTGGAAGCAGCTCCCGGAGCAGATGGTGCAATGATTACTGCCAGTGAATGTTAGAGCCCTCTTTTCCTTCCTTTCTTTTTTTTTTTTCCCTTTTTTTTTAATTTTTTTTTTTAAACTCGAATTCTGAACAACAGGGGAAAAATAATTACAAAGAATACATGAAAGCAGCTTGATTTCCTTTCTTTTTCCCCTCTCCGAGTGCACCTTGCTCCTTCCCTAACACCTGACGCTGCAGAAGGGGATGCTCCCTGGGATTGCTGGGAGTGCTGGAATCCACCACCAAGCACTTTGTTCCGGGGGCTTTGACACGGCTCTTGTGCTCCAAGCTGTGTTCCCTGGGAAATGAGGAGCTGCAGGATCATGGGATGCTGAAAACAGGGAAAAGGAGAAGGGCTGCAGCTGTGTGTAATGGAAAGTGTCCCTGCCCATGGCAGGGGCTGAAATTGGTGATCTTCAAGGTCCCTTTCCAACCCAAACCACGCTGGGATGCGATGATTCCATGATTTAAATAGTCACCCTGCTGGCTTGTGGTGTGACAAATCGTCCTTGGACCAAGAAATGGGAATTATTTTTCCCTTTCTGACTCCCCTGGCCCCATCTCCCCCTCCAATCTCTGAGTAGCCCTAAAACATTTCTCCTCCATTCCCTCTCTCATTCCCCTCTCTCTGTCCCAACATTCTCTTTCTTTCCCCCTCAAAATCAGATTTTTTTCATTTTTTGCCTTCTAGCAGGGCAGCTTGTCCCTCATCACTTTAAAATCACTTCAAACCTCCAGGAGAACCCGGCTCCCAAATTTTTAAGGAGCAAACATCAGCCAGGATGGGAAGGAGCATCCCTGTCTTTTTGGAAAACACGCTGTGGTGCTGGGGCGGGCACAGCCAGAGCAGCACAACACATCCCCTGCAGCACCTCTTGAGGGCTTCAGCTTTTAAATGCTGAGACATCTCTCCCAAATGTGTCTTGTTTTTTCGGTTTTTGAGTTTTTTTAATGCCTGTAAATTAAGAAAAGCCAGGGAAATTTCCACAGGGAGATCAAAAAAAAAAAAAAAAATAAAAGCAGGATATGCGCAAAAAACGCCTCCTTCCTGAAATTCAGATCCCTGCTCTGCAGCAGGGAGGTACCAAAGCTCCTTGTAGACAGGCTGGGAGAAATATTTTAGTACTGAAAACAACATGTTTTTCTCCAGCTTCCTGCTCCCAACAATTTTGGCTGGAACTTTAAAAATATCAGTCTGAGGAGGCAGAAAACTGGCATGGAAAATGTCACCCCCCAAATTAATGTTTGCCGAAGTATCAATCAACTGAGGGAAAAGACTTCTGAGAGGAGCTGTCAGACATCCCTAAAATGGGGAGCATCCAGCTCCACTGGCAAGACTGAGGTGCCAGAATTCCTCACTGTGATTCCACGTCAAAGCAAATTAAATTTTCAATCAGAAGACTGAGATTTCTTTGTGACCATATAGGAAAAGGAATGGTCAATATCTACTAAATTATCAAATTCTTCCTATTATTAGCCACGAAATTCTTCTTTGAAGGTCAGGCATGGCTTTTCAAGGTGAAGCCTAACAGTAGTTAAAGAATGAGATTTTTTAATTTCAGTAATAATAATTTTGAGGCTTTGTTGGGATGTTTTCAATTACAATCGCAGCTCTCATCCTTTCACAGCTTCCAGGGAAGAAAAGAGGGGAGTAAATGAAATGTTGCATCTTCATTCAAAGCCTGCAGCACTCACCAAACAATTCTGAAATGAAGGGTGCCAGGAAAGTCAGCAGTGGACCATCCCTGAATACTCCTCTCCTTGAGATGCAGCACTTGTATCAAGGACACAAACCATCAATAATGACAGCAGCAGTGTTTGTTCTGCAATTTGTGGGTATTCAGAGCCCACTCCTCAAATCCTTGCTTAAATTGTGGTAGCACAAATGGAGTTGGACAGAGCCAGGTCCTCGAGTCCTACACCATTTCCTGGGTTCAAAGGCTGAGTGTTTCAGCTGTGTAATAATGGGTGATATTACCAGGTATTGTGATGGAAAGAAATCTTCCTTGAAATGAAAATACCTTCTTTCCACGGAGTGTGAACCCGGCTTTCTCTTTCTTCCATGCTGGATCAGTGGGATTTGCAGGAAAACTCTTGTGGCACTTGTGGGACAGCACTTCATGCAGAGCTATCAGGGAACAGGTCAGGCTTGGGGGTGTTTTCTTTTAATTTGTTGTTCCAGCTAACTGAGGACACCAGATTTAAGACTGGCAGTGCAAACACAGATGCTGTGGGAATACTTTAAAGGCATATCTGACACACCTGAACATTCCTTGGCTGATTGATAAATAAAAATCAATAACAGTGAGGAAATGTGTGAGGGGTTTGATTTAATTTGAATATTTTTGTTGTCCTCTCCAGGTTGGATGGGGCTTTGAGCAACCTGGTCTAGTGGAGCCATGGGAGCGGTTGGAACTGGATGGTCTTTGAGGTCCCTTCCAACCCAAACCATTCTGTGATTCTGTTTCGAAGTACATTTGCTGAAACCCCATTTTTCCTGTCCATTAAAAGTATTTGCCCCCAGCTACTGAAGGGTTTGATCGTCTTCCCTGAGCCTGGCTTGGTGAAAAAAAAACCCCCAGCTCTTTCTTTATAGGGTTCATAAAGTGATCTTGTGGTCATCAAGGACAAGGCCAAACTGCACTCCAAGAACCCTTTACAACCCCAGAGGTGTGATATTGTTTTCATGATTTTCCTGACTGTTTTCCCATCCACATCCTGCCTGCTGCTGAGATTCCATGGCATTACAAGGCGAGGCTTAGAGATCTCATTAAAAATATCACAAAAAAAAAATTTGTCATTGGGGAAAAATTGATTTGTGATTCTACAATGTGAACTCAAGATTTATGAGGCTGCAGAGTGAGAGGCTGGGGCAGGTCCCTTCCCTGCCTGTCCCTCTATTTGCCTGCTTGTAAAGCAGATGTTGCAACATCTGTACTTGCAGCAGAGCTGAATTTTGTGAATTTTGTCAGGCTCTGCTCGACCATGCTGGAGCCTCGGCATTGGCTGACCTGGTGAGGAGTCCCAGGACATGCAGCCATGAAGACCATGCACCATTTTTCTGGGAAAAGTGATAAGGAACTGGCCCAGGTTGCCCAGAAAAGCTGTGGCTGTCCCATCCTTGGAAGGGTCCAAGGCCAGGTTGGAGCCACCAGGGATAGTGGAAGGTGTCCCTGCCCATGGTGGGAGGGTGGGAACAAGATGGTCTTTCTGGTCCCTTCCAACCCAAACCATTCCAAGATTCTCATTCCAGCCTTCCACTTCCCTTCCCTCTGGTTTTTAAACTTCCAGCAAACCTTTGCTCCTCACCTTTACCCAGTGAGTGCCTCTGAAGTGCTTTGGGAATCTGAGGCAAAAAGTGCAACGCAAAACTTCGACGAATCCCATGCTGGCCTGTTGTTACCAGGCCTCTTAACGAGGATAATTTATAGAATTCCACTAACATAAATGCATTCCAACCATCCCTTTCCCCCCCCCAAACAAGGAATCAATTGAGGGAAAATGGTCCATGACAGGAAAGAAGGAGAGGTGGATTAAATATTTAAAGCGTTACTGTAAATGAAGACGCCGAAGCCAGGTCAGTAATGAGCTTCCCCCGAAGCCACTGGGAGCTCACATTAATGCTGCACTTGACTCCTGCAGGTCTCTCCCACATGCCAGCAAAACTCCCCCAAGTTGCCAAGCAGACACATGGAACAAAGTGGTGTGTTGGGCTCTGTGTGCCTGTGCAGGATGGGAAGAGAGATTTAACCCCTTCTGCACATCCAGAGCTGTAAAACAGGACAAGAATCAGAAATCGCTCTCATTTGGATCCGGGGTTGGCTTCTAGCAATGAGATAATCAAGTTCCCATGGAAAACTGTGGCTCTCCTGAAGAAGTTGAACCAAAGACTGTGGTTCTCCTGAAGAAGCTGAACCAAACACAGAATAAATGGATTCTGTAGGTTGACACTCTGAAGTGTTCGCAGAGGAGAGATGTTGGAAATAAAATCATGGAGTGGTTATGGTGGGAAGGGACTTAAGGATCATTTTGTTCCGACTCCCCCACCATGGTAATTAACACTCATTTCACCAGACTTTTCCAAAGGAATTCATTCTATTACATGTGTAGACTGTGTCCTGAGCTTAGCATGGTCCAATCATGCTCTTGGAGCCCATTTAGGCACTGGAAGGGGCTCTAAGGTCTCCCCAGAGCTTTTCTTTTCCAGGCTGGACATCCCCAGCTCTCTCAGTCATCCTACTGCCCCACAGTAGAGGAGCAGCTCCACTTCCAGCTTTCCCAATGGATATTTTCCCAATTTTCTCCCATGTCTCCCAGCTTTGCTGGTTTCCACTCCAAACACAAGAATTATATTCTCTTGCCTAAACCAGAGCCCCAAGAGCTCCATTCAATGCAACGTCCTCCTTTGACACAGAACAAATATCAAAACTATTGTTAAATTCTCTGACTTCAGACTTCCAGCAAATTTCCTACAGACTTTCCAGCAGTTCTGAGGAGATCTGGTTGATTTTTCTTGCTTACAAGGATCTTCTGGGTACTTGTGAAGGCTTTGATTATTTGTGCCAGCATATTTCTAGGAATTAGAGTGGTTCATGTCTATCTACACTGTCAGGTCCTCCTTTCCCATTAAGACAGGCACCAAATATTCCTTATTCCAGGCCCCCTCTACCTCACCCATCTCCTGCAAGTTTCAGCCTCTTGGAAGTGCCAACAGCTCCAAGATCAATATGAAGAGGATTGGAAAACCATGGAAGAACAACCAACTGATTTTCAAGAGTGGAGCACTGAGAAATGGATGAAAAAGGAAGATTTAAATCCAGGCATGAAAAGCAAAATCTTCAACTATTAAAAAAAATAAAAGGCTAAAAAGGGCCCTGAAAGGGTTGTGCTGCCCAGGGCAGTGGGGGAGTCCCCATCCCTGGAGGGATTTAAAAGCCATGTGGATGTGGCCCTTGGGGACACGGCTCAGTGGTGGCCTTGGACATGCTGGGGGATGGTTGGACTCGAGGATCTTGGAGGGCTTTTCCAACCTCAGTGATGGGCACAGGCAGAGGAACTTCATCATCAGAACTGAAAGGGTTTAGAGCAGTCCACAGCATGGTTTTATCCCACTAAGTCCCTTTCCCATCCTTTCCCAGCACAGTTTTAAAGACGGGGGCCAGGGATCATTCCCAAGGGCAGTTTGCACACGGCCAACCTGTTTCCAAAAGTAAATTAAGAGTGTGGGTAGTAATTAACAGCATGGATGAAACCAGGCTCTGCCCTTCAAGTTTCACCCATGATGCACCTCTTAATAAGACAAGTGAAATCCAGGGACAGAATCATCCAAGAAATCTCTTGGATAGAGACATGGACATTAACAATTTCCTCCCATGACCACAGCAGGCTGCTGGTGGGACTGTCCAGAGCATTTCCTACATGGTTTATTCACATTACAGCATTTTTACACTGCACAATTTCCGAGGCTGTTTGGGGCATCTCTTAATCTGTTCCATATTAATTAGCACTGTTGTGCTTTTTTTTTTTTCCTTCCACCTGTACATTATCAAGCAGCTGAAAACATTATTCCACTAATTTGTCTGCTGATGACACGAGCTGGGGTGAGCAGTCTTCAGTCATTTGTCATTTGGATGGCACTTTGGCTCTGGCATTTCCATCCATCTTCTCCCACTGGATGATATTTGCAGATAAATCTTTCAGAATTAGGTGAATTCTACCTCTATGATATCTCTAAGCCTTAGGAGCTGATCTCCACTGTGCTGCTGAACCAGAACCTGCATCAGCTGACCTCAGAGTGGCAGGATGCTGCCTTCCCAAGATTTGGGATCAAACTGGCTGTCAAAATAAGCTTTTTTTGGAAACCCAGCAGGGTCTATCCAAGGATCTCACCGGATTCTGCCACCGATCCTCTCCCCCTGCTCTTTGGCAGCAGAGTATTGTGACTGGATGATCTTAGAGGTCTTTTCCAATGATTCCATGATTAAACTTCAGGACAATTCACCCCATCCTGGTGCCTGTTCATTGCTCCATCCCCATATTTGTGCTGTGCAGGGAATCTGCCGCCTCGACTCCTGCACTGATGAAAAGCTCACTCGAGCTCCAGTGCAAGAAAAACCCTAAATCCTCCACGGTTTCAACCTCCCAAATTGTCCATTATCAGCTTTGTTGTAGTGGTTGGCACAAGGAATTAGTCCAACAGGCAGTGACTGACAGTTTTCTCCTAAAAAATGGCACCATCTGGCAAAGCAGAATTGCCATTCCATGTTCCCCTGGTCCTCCAAAGCATTTCTGTCCCCTGTCCAAGGCCCATGAGCAACCAGCAGATGTGGACAAGGTTTGGGAGAGAATCTGAACCACAGCTGTGGCTCAATTGGCCATGAAGAAATGTGGAAATTAAATAAAAAATATTACAACCAAAATTTTTTACTCTCCGATAAATGAGGTTATTCCCCTCACAATGGGAATAACTGGGAGAAAAACCTCTTCAGGTGTTAAATGGTACTTGATCCATTTTTATGGGAAGGATTCCATGAGATTGTTTCCCAGAATAACAAGGAACCATATTAGCTGACCCAGGGAATCCTCTCCAGACCCAAGTTTCTGTTCCCTTTAAACTAAATGAAAGGAAAATGCAGTTCTCATCTCTGAAAGGAAAATCAGTTTTCCTGGAGCCCTGACATGCAAACAGGACGTATTTTTTTTTTCCCATCTGCAGCAGTTCAGACAGATTTAATGTGATTAATGCTGCTAAACTATGTCACCTATGGCATTTTCCTGCTTTCCAGTAGATGAAAAGGCTTCTGTTCAAAAAGAAAACTGCAATATGTGCTGCATGAAATGCCAGCTGGGAGTGGAGGAAGAGAGCGTAGTGATGGCAGATACTTGATTTAGCTCTGCATCAATAAAACATCCACATTTGTAAGAGAGAATGTGATGGAAAATGTTCTTAATTGGACGATATTTGTACCAGGGCATTGGGCCACTCACCTGGAATTGCTTCCAGGATGCCCTGCTCCGTTCCTTGAATTCAGACTTAGATCTCCCCCATTCAAAGCTGCCACAGAAATCAATGTCACAAAGAATGAACATAATGGGTTTGAGGCAAATTTCCATCTGATTCAGTTGGGAAGTAAGACCCATGAGGATTGGCCCAGCAATCAAGTTCAACAAGCTGGGGGTGTTCACCTGGAGAAAAGAAGGATCCAGGGAGAACTTAGGGCCCCTTCCAGGGCCTAAAGGGGCTCCAGGAGAGTTGGAGAGGGACTTGGGACAAGGGATGGAGGCACAAGACACAGGGAATGGCTTCCCACTGCCAGAAGGCAGGGATAGATGGGATACTGGGAAGGAATTGTTGGCTGTGAGGGTGGTGAGGCCCTGGCACAGGGTGCCCAGAGAAGCTGTGGCTGCCCCTGGATCCCTGGAAGTGTCCAAGGCCAGGCTGGACGGGACTCGGAGCAACCTGGGATAGTGGAAGGTGTCCCATGGCAGGCAGTGGAATGAGATGAGCTTTGAGGTCCCTTCCCACCCAAACCATTCTATGGCTCTGTGACCTCTAATGTTGCTGAGTCCATCAATTCACTGAGTTATTTAAAAAACCAATATACCTGCCCAGCAAGCTGAGGTGCTGATGTCCCCTGGCCAAAGGCACAAGTGCTGCTGTAAGAGACTTGCTCAGAGCTCTCCCAGTCTTCTCAGGTGAGAGCTGGAGCTCTTGTTGCCTTCTGGACAACTTGCTCAGGGAATTAGATCTGTGCAAAACTAACCCACAATATTTTGTGCCAATTTAGATCTTCTGAAGAGGCTCAGCACACGAATCCATGTGGAAAGGAATTGTGGAAGGGGGCAGCAGGACAGAGGAGAAGCCAGGATCTCCTCTTTTCCCAGCCGTACGACTGCACCTGGAGCGTCTGCTGCTCCTCCTCCTCCTCCTGCTGCAGCTCAGAGTTTGATGCCAGAGGAGCTATTTTGGTGCAAACTGGATGTGAAGGGAACACAAGCTGTGGTGTCCTACATAGCAGCCTGCTGGCAGTGATGGCACAGAGAGTCCTGACTCACGTCCCCTCCACGGAAATTCCTTCTCCAAAGTTTACATCACCGGGCAGCTTTTGATTATTCTTATTATTCGGATACCTGGCAATCAGCGTTTGCAGCTCCTCTCTCCGTCAGGAGTACAAATACAGCAGAAGACAACACCCAGGATGCTACCAGTGATCAGAAATTAATTATGGCTTTATAAAAGGAAGGGTTACTTTGTTCCTGTTGTATCCCAATGAAAGGATGTTGCTGACAGGGGATGTTTTACTTTGCTCTCACTGTTGGGGTTTTCTCACATTATCAGAGTTTAGACTCTCAACCAATTTTTAAAGGTTTGTAGCAGCAAAATAAACCTAAAACTTTCCTTTTTCCACAACCACATCCAAGCAAGGTTCAGGACATTCTTCCCCCAGTCTGGCCAAGCTTCCGAGGGCATCCAAATCTCTCCTTGTTCTGTGTCAAGGTCTTGCAAATCCTGCTGAGGAGTGGCTCTGGATGCTCAGATTATGGAAGTTTCTGCTCTTTAGCACAAGCTCTGAGCTGTGCATGTCCCAAAACACACAATGAGACCCCCAAAGGCTGATATTTGCGGGTGGGCACTGGAGCAGATGGCTTTGGGAATCTGGCCAGAGCAAGAGATCTCCATCCCACCCTGGTCAACCAGGTGGGTCATCAAATCTGTTCCACTGTCTGAAAAGTGCTGGAGCAATGGGATCCACAAAGAAGGATCTCAAATTCCTTCTTAAGTCTGTTCTAAATCTCCAAGACAACAACTCCTCTCTGCCTCTTTATTATTTGAAGGTAATAAGGAATGACATCACAATCTTCCAGTACCCAGAGTTTGTCCTTTTCCTCCTAATACCTTTGGAAAAGGAAGGAATTGTTCTAACCTGAAGATCTCACCTCCTCCTCCAGTCATCTTATCTCCAAACCTGCCTGGTTTTGTCTAAAAAGGGAAGGATTGAGCTACGCTTTTCCCACACCTCAACATGTTTAGGCTGAGATTAAGGCCCAGCCCAAGTGGCTGCCATGGGAGCAAGGGGCTGGGTGGAACTTTGGTCAGCCCCTGCACACCTGGCCCTGTGTTTCCATGCAGTTGGCAACATTTTCAGCCTTCCAGAATAACAGATTGGGGGAAGGAAAATTTGCCTGGTGATGGCAGAAAGCTGCTTGCAATTCCCTGCCCACAGAACAGGCCTGAGTCTAATCTGACTCCTGCTCAGTTTGGGTCCACATCCATAGGGAAAATTATTCCAGGTTTGCCGTCAGTAGTGCCAGGGACTGTGAAAATGCCTGAAATGTCCATTAAAACCCATTTGTGCACATTCCAGTCTCCACTCCACACCTATCCAGACACTTTATTGATCTGATAAGAAAATTTATTGTGGGGAGTGCCCTTGGGAGACAGATGTAAATATGTTTTACAAGGGTTTGTCCAAATTTCAAAACAATAAATGCAGTAGCCTTATAACTCCTAAGGTTCCCAAAAATGATCTCATTTACATTTCGTCTAGGCCAAGGCACTTCTGCCTCCAGGTCAGTCCTGCTGGGTAACGAAGGGCTGGTACTTGGATAGACCCTTCCTGGATGTTTGGAACACAGAGAAGGCCTGGATGTGAAGAAGAAGCCCTGGTGCCCTGAGAGCACGAGGATGAGAGCAGGATTTCATGGAATCATAGAATGTCCTGAGTTGGAAGGGACCCACAAGGATCATTGATCCAGCTCCTGGCCCTGCACAGACACCCCAACAATCCCACCCTGTGCATCCCTGAGAGCGGTGTCCAAACACTCCTGGAGCTCTGGCAGCCCTGGGGCCGTGCCCATTCCCTGGGGAGCTGCTCCAGTGCCCAGCCACCCTCTGGGGGAAGAACCTTTTCCTGATACCCAACCCAAACCTCCCCTGACACAGCTCCAGCTGTCCAAGTCTGATGTCAAACCCAGGTGTGGACACCAAGAGCTGACATTCTCCCAGCTTCACCTCAATACTCCACCTGCACTCCACACCCAAGGGCTGTGCATAATTTGGTATTTTATTATTTAATGTGGATCTTCCATCTGCAGGGCTGTGCAGACTCGTGACTCTGACACCAGAGCTGGGAGGTGGCAGCACAGCCAGCCAGGCACATTAAAGAGCAGAGCAGTGACACTGCCTGCTGGGAATTCAGGTTTTTCTCCTAAGAAGTTACAAGAGGAAACATTTGTAGTGTGTCTCGGTGACATCTCTGGGAATAATCCCCACTGAGCCCCTTCCCCTGTGCTTCTTAAGAAGTCAGTACCTACCTTTATGTTTAGAAATCTGCTTCTAAGCAGCTTTACCTCCTTTCAGCTCAGTTGTACAATAAGGGAGCTCCCACCATCCCCTGCAGCAAAGCTGTGAATACATTCTAGGTCACTTCCCCAGGCCAGGTTTTCCTCCCTAGTTCAAACCAGGTGCTCTACAGAGCAGCACGTGCAGAGAAGCAAAACAGCCTTGGCCTCTTTTTGTTTCCATCAGGGCAAAATTCTTCCAGGACTTTCAGCTCCAACCCACCAGCTCCCGTGGAATTGCCTCTGTCTAAAGGTTGCCCAGAGAAGCTGTGGCTGCCCAGTCCCTGGAAGTGTCCAAGGCCAGGTTGGAGCAATGTGGGATAGTGGAAGGTGTCCCTGCCCATGGAATGAGATGATCTTTAAGGTCCCTTCCCACTCAAACCGTGCTGGGATTCTGTGATTTCACATTCAGCTGATGTCTGTCAGAGAGCAGCACGTCCTCTGATACTGGAGAGAATCGTGCACAGCCCAATTTACGAATATATTATAAATTAGAATTATAAATGTGGCTCGCAGCTGATGTCACTTCAATTCACATCATGCATATCCCATCAAAACAATGCATCTTCCGTGAAATAATTCGGCATCCTCAAGTAGCAGGAAAGGGGCTCTTTGCCTATAACATGCGCCTCTCCTTTATTTTAATATAACATTAAATATGCACAGTTAAGCACTCAAAAGTCAGGAAATGAGAAATGCAAGGCTCATAGAGCTTTAACTCTGCCTCCTCGAGGATATTAATTATGTTGTCATCTTTTATCAGATCATTGCATACTGTTTCTTAAATAATCTTTTTCCGCAACCTTTCCCACATCCATACATTCCAGAGCAGCCCTGGATAGCTCTACTGGAAACCACAGGGATTCATAATGAGGAGAAGACACACTGAAGGATTCACGTTTCCATTCTGCCTTGGACTTCCTTGGCTTCCCAGAGTTCAAATGTGCAATTTAAAATGTTAAAATCCCGCTTGGTTTTCACTGTTGTTCATCCCAGGGCTGCAAAATGTTACCATGGAATCAGAACCGTGGGATGCCCTGAGTTGGAAAGGACCCACAAGGATCATTGATCCAACTCCTGGCCCCGCACAGACACCCCAACAACCCCACCCTGTGCATCCCTGGGAGAATTGTCCAAACACTCCTGGAGCTCTGGCAGCCTTGGGGCTGTGCCCATTCCCTGGGGAGCTGTTCCAGTGCCCCAGCACCCTCTGGGGAAGAACCTTTCCCTAATATCCAACCCAAACCTCCCCTGACACAGCTCCAGCCGTTCCCTGGGTCCTGCCCCTGGTCACAGTAGAGGTCCCCCTGACTTCACCCATTGTTCCCCCTACACACTAAAAATGTACAAGCTCTGTACTGAACAATAACATGTTGAAACTGCTCCTTCCGAGTGCTGAAACACATTTTAGGATGAAGTGTTAATTGCATTTTATATAGTAAAATTTCCTTTGTACTTGCAATATTGTATACAATGCATAGATATGTAATACAGAGATATATAATACAGAGATCTATAACACAGAGATATATATCTTACAAATAAGAGCATCTTGTCTTTATCTACAGACTGAGTTTCCATACAGAAGGCGAAAGAATTGCAAATTTTGCACTTAATGATGCAATCAGAGTACCCTGAGTTGGAAGGGACATGCAGAATAATGACGGGTACAGAGAGGCCTCTCTTCAGGAAAGGCACAAAACTTCCAGTCCTTGAAAATTAAATATTAATATTCCACCTCCTTTTTGTTTCACGGTGTCTTCCCAAGACCCGATCCCATCCCACTGACTTCCACTGGAGCTGAACTGCTCCCTGCAGAGCGGCTCTACAGGGCTGGCAAAATTAATCCCTCTTTTCTTTTTTTCCCTTCTCCTCTGGTTGTCTCCTTAGTGAATACTTAAGGAATAGAGCACACAGAAAAACCAGAAGCTTTCCCACCTCCATGCTGGACTCTTGAGGTGTCACTAAGAATTACAGACAGGATCTTCCTCCAGGAGAGCCCCAAACCCCAACAAAAAGCCCAGGTTTGTATTGGGTAAATTATAAAAGAGCAGGAATGTTCTCAGGGCTGCAGGAAGAGCTGACAGCCGCTGGCAGACAGGTGAGGTCCAAAGCTGGGGGATGCTCCCACTGCCCCCAAAAAAGCAGCTGCACAACCTTACGGAGATTTTTTGCTCCCCCAGGGGCGCGGGTTGGATGCTGTTACAGACAAGGTGAGTTGTCATATGGCTGACTTGAAATAAGTGTGGGTCTGTGCATAAGATTAACTGCATTACAGCAGCTTTCAAATTACCATGACAACCCTGGGTTTATAGGCAAGATGATTTTATAGACAAATTTATTTATACACATACACACATATATATATCAGCAAGATGTGTATGGCCCTCGTTGGGATAATGAGGAATGAGGGGTCTCTGTCCCAAGGAACTTCCAAACTGAATTTGGCATCCCAGGGCATGGAGCACGTCCACTCTGGGCAGCTGAGAGGGTGGAAAACAGACCACAGGTATTTTCTGCAACGATTTCAAAACTCAGCCAGATGAATCCACAGTGCACACATGTGATTTCTTATCTTTTCCCAGGAAAAAGAGTGGGAAAAAAACCCCATCTCTTCCTCTAAATAATGCTTCTCCATGACGTTTTTGTCCCACATAAGCAGCTGAGTTGCAGGATTGCTTATTCCCCTGAGAGCAAGGTTTGGTTGGAGATTCCAAAAGCTCTGGGAGTGCGTTGCATCCCTGGCCTGTGCTCCAGGCATGTGGCACAGATAACCAGGTTATCTCCCAGGCAGGGAAATCCCAGGCCATTTCCATAATTTATAGATGAGCTCAGCTGAATGAACCCGACACGAAATTGTCACCGTCTGTTGAACAAACTGTGTGGAACTGTTGAACAAAGGGACGTTTTCGCATCTGGCACCACACAACAGAGGCCCCACACGAGCAGCTGTGCAAAGCTGGGGCTGGTAATTGTGTTTCAGCACGAGCATTTCTGCTCAAAGATGTCTATTCCCAGCCTAACTCCAACCAAACGCTATTCTTGCTAATATGTGTGTAAAGGTAATCTAATAATGTCTTTTCTTGCAGAGGATGTTTACAAGAAGCCCTCTTTTTGTCGGGGAAATCACTTATTGATTCCTGTCTCTCACAAAATGCACCTGAGACTTCACCGTGGCCCAGAGGCTTAAATGTTACAGCCCAGCTTGCAGCCATCCATTAACCTCTCTCAGGCCCTCAAGATGGGTTTCCTCGTGCAGATTCCACACTGGGAATGCTCCTTGGCCTGTGTTGGCTTGTCCACCATGGCCAGGAATTGCCTGGGGTAGCGCCAGAGCCAGCCCCACTGTGCCAAGGATGTGCCCAAAAGGGAGCAGTGTGGACGGGCCAAGGGGCATCTCCACGGCACAATTTAATGCACAAGGACAAGTCAGGCTGTGCTTTAGGCATTGATTTCCACTGCCAGAGGGCAGGGTTGGATGGGATATTGGGAAGGAATCGTTCCCTGTGGGATGGTGAGGCCCTGGCACAGGTTGGCCAGAGAAGCTGTGGCTGCCCCTGGATCCCTGGAAGTGCCCAAGGCCAGCTTGGAGTAACCTGGGATAGTGGAAGTTTTTCCTGTCCATGGCAGGGGGTTGGAACTGGATGAGCTTTAAAGCCTCTCCCAGCCCAAATCATTCTGTCATTGCATGATTTCCACTGGGCTTATTTCCCACTCCTGATGCACAGAGCATTTCTAGATAAGTGATGGTATCTCAGTTCCTCCGGATGATGCCTTTCCTGGGTGCTATTTTTTCCACTAATGTGTTAAACTATTGAAGGATTGCTACACTGGGGGAGAGGGGGAACGGGGAGTAGAACTATTTTAAAACTTAGCTCTTCCTTCTCTCTGTAATCATGGATCTCTTCTGCTTTTCATTGCTATGTACAGCTCAGTATCCAGGCAGTTTCCCTCCCCATCTGCCACGAGGAGCTGCAATTCAGGGAATTATTTCAGTTTAAGATGGCTGCTCTCAGAGAAAAGAAACACATCCTGTGTCCTACCCTTGGATTTGGACTTCCTACGTCCTTTTCCTTTCCTCTGAAGTGACGCTGTTGCTCTTTATTTGTGAGCAGATGCAGCAGCTACAGAAGGAGGATGTTCCTGCTCTGCCAGAACTCACTTTTTGGCTGAAGGGACCACAAAGGGAAACTCTAAAACTTCTGTTATTCACAGACTAACTGGTCTGAATGTCCTGTGAGCACTTGTACCACCAAGCTGCTTTAGGAGAAAAGGAAAAAGCTTTTCCCCCTCAAATATCCCTGACAAGAGACTCCGAGACACCACCTGTGAAACCATCAGGGTTCGCCTCGACTTCCTGCTGTAAAACCTCAGACCCTTTGCAAAGGGCTCCAGAAAGTTCTCAGCCAGCTCCACCCAACCCTCGGACTTGCAGACCTGCCCAGTACAAAGCTAAATACATTTTACTGCACTGCAGGTGCCGGTTGGAAAGGCAGAGCCACTCCAAACACAAGAAAAATTCCACGTTGCAAACATGGAAACGGCTCCTGAGAGACAGAGAAACTCTTCAAAATAGCTCCTTGATTCATTAGGAACAACAGCAAGGTTGACACATCCCCCACGTTTCATCCCACCCGTGGATTCATTACAGGCACCAGAGAGATGCAGGCGCTGGGGAACTGAATTCCTTCCCCCACCTTTCTTCCCCACAAAGCCTCTCGCTGGGTTTTATCTGTAACTTCAGCAACAGCTTGAATTGCTGGGGAACTTGACAGGGTGATTTATCATAGCTTGTTGCATTTTTCTCAAAACATCCCAAGCAGATGATATTATGATACAAAGGAGTGGGGCGGGGGGGGGGGGGGGGTGTAGATGTAGTCATTGTACATGACAAAAGCTCATTATTAGGGCATCACAAAACAAAATAGGAGAAGATTAGGGGCAGATAATGACAACCAGTGCAGCAGACAGACAAAAAAAAAAAAAAAAGGGAAAAACAGGCAACTGAATGAACAAAAAAGTGTGAAAATAGGATGGGAAGGACCTCTAACCCAGCCTTCCCTGGGGGCAGGTTGAGCTCTACCTGTGTCAGTCCCAACAGATGTTTGTGGGAGGCCACAGCAACACCAAAGCCCTGTGCTAAGCAATCACCTGCAGAAACATCAGTGGAATTCTGAAAAGCCCCACACTGAGCAACAACTGCTGATGAAACTGAATTTAAGAGGGAAGAAATAGTTTGCCATATTGCAAAGGAACAGGAACCCCTTGGTGATACAGAAAGAGCTGACTCCACGAATTCCAGAGGCTTGGGGAGGGGGCCTCGGAAAGGAGATGTTTCCTTTCTCTCCAGAAGTGTCTCTGCTTTGGAATTTTATTCTCCTCCAAGCTTGCTTCGGGATGGCGCATGCTCATGACATCATTTTGCAGCAATATTAGAGACAACACCACCGAATAAATAGATCTGAAACGTAAAATTAAAATGTTTTCCTTTTTTTACGCATCCACCTGGGAAAGGCTTCAAAACATCCGTGAGAAACACAAGGGTTCTGGCAATGTCCTTCGAACCCCGGCAGTCTGGAGGGCAGGGTGGGTTTGAGCTCACGTCTCTGTGGGTTGGTTTATTTATTCGGGGTGTGAAAGCCAGTTCCAGCTCGCAGTGCTCATTTCTGGTGACCCTCACAGAGACCTGGAGCCCATCTTTGATGAAAGGCTGGAAATTCACAGAGCTCCGAGTGAAGAAGCACTTTAAAAGCTGTAAGGTAGAAGAGCGAGAGGGTGACCTACAAAACAGAATCTCCTTTTGGTGCTTATTGCACTAAACATCAGGGAGAGAAAAATAAATCTTCTCTTGAGCCAGCGGTGAGTCAGAATGAGACAAAACTGTCATCATCCACCTGAAAGATGCCTCATCATCCACCTGAAAGCCACGATGCTTGAAGGTGAAGTTATCCCAGTGTCAGGGCCAAGGTGACACCTGAATTCAGCTTCAGCCCTTGAAGGGGCTACACAAAGCTCTGAGCCACTGCTACGATCCACTTGCGAGTTCTTCATCCTTCACTTCGTAATACCAATTTCACAGTGGCGCTGGAGTCAATGCAGCTCCTCAAAAATGAGAAATAGGCACAGAAATGTCTAATCCGTGACCAGCAGCATCTCCTGCAGGTGCAGGTTGGCCTGCCCTGATTTGTTACAATGCAGGTGACAAATGGTAGGAAGGACAAACTGAACAGCTCTTCTTAAAGTGTGCGGAATAAATTCTTCTGAATTCAACATCATCAGATGTCAGTTAAAGCAGAAACAGCACAGAATCACAGAATCACAGAATCACAGAATCACAGAATCAGAAAATCACAGAATCACAGAATGGTTTGGGTAGGAAGGGACTTTTAAAGGTCACCTGCCCTGCCATGGGCAGGGACACCTTCCACTAGCCCAGGTTGCTCCAAGCCCCATCCAGCCTGGCCTTGGACACTTCCAGGGATCCAGGGGCTGCCACAGCTTCTCTGGGCACCCTGTGTCAGGGCCTCTCCACCCTCACAGCCAACAATTCCTTCCCAATATCCCATCCATCCCTGCCCTCTGGCAGTGGGAAGCCATTCCCTCTGTCCTGTCCCTCCAGCCCTTGTCCCAAGTCCCTCTCCAGCTCTCCTGAAGCCCCTTTAGGCCCTGGAAGGGGCTCTGAGGTCTCCCTGGATCCTTCTCTTCTCCAGGTGAACACCCCCAGCTCTCCCAGCCTGGCTCCAGAGCTGAGGGGCTCCAGCCCTTGGAGCAGCTCCGTGGCTTCCTCTGGACTCTCCCCAACAGGCTCATCTTTGACATTTGCCCCAAACCTTCAGTATTAAGTCACTCTCCCACCCATTTTCAGTCACATTCCGTACTTTCTGCCTCAATACATTCCTCTACCATTTGCCCAGACCCACATTCCCACATTCTCTTCGAGCTGCCAATTCTTGTTTGGAGCTAATCTATTTCTGCACCTGTGGGCAGGTATTTGACATCAGTGTTTCTTTTCTGCAGCTACTGAGCCACAAATCCACTACAAAAGGACAAGTTAAGACTCTTAGGAACACAGAAGTGTAGGCACGAAACATTTTGTTCCTACGTTTAGAAACCTCTTTTTGAAGTGTTGTGTCAATATAGAACATTATGTTTTTGTTATTATTTTTATTAATAATTTTATCTATCTGCCTCTGAGCTCCTTTGGAGGGTTTCTGTAATAGATGAAGGACTGGTCTCTGGTCTAAAGACCACAGAATCAATTCCAAAATGTTTTGGGTTGGAAAGCACCTTAAAGTCCATCCCGCTCCACCCTCTGCCATGCCCAGGGACACCTTCCACTGTCCCAGGTTGCTCCAAGCCCTGTCCAACCTGGCCTTGGACACTTCCAGGGATGGGACAACTGTCCTGGTTCTGTTTAAGGACATGCAAACAAATACTCCAAAACAGGAGGCCACATCCAAATGTCATTTTGGTACCTGGCATGTGCTGCCTCAGCCCCTGTCTGGGAAAGGCCCTGTTAATCAGGCCCAGACTGTGTCAGAGGCTTTACTAAAACCCTGGTCCAGCATCCGAGCCCATGTCCTGGCTGCATTTAGGTTCCTAATAGAGATGTATTTATTAGGCTCCAGTTGGAGCATATTAAAGTGCTGGGGGGTTGTGGGATCCAGCTCTGCTGGGCTTGGCTCACAACCGGGCTCAGCTCAGTGCAGCTGCAAGTCAGTGATCCTGCCTGGTGTCAGCTCAGCTCTTGTGGGCTTTGGTTTTATCCAAAGGGCATTGCCAGCACCCACTGCATATGCTGAGCATAATTAAAGCCTCTTTCTTCAATTAAACCTTTTGTCTTTGTCTAACAAGGCAGAATACAGTCAAATCTCTGCGTAACGCAGAGAAACGTGTAAACAAACAGCTCAGAGAATTCCTGTGCACGTGTGGGTCTTGCAAATTTGATTTATTTCCTTTGTGCCTTTACATTGTGGTCAGGCCCTGGCACAGCTGCCCAGGGCAGTGCTGGAGTCCCCATCCCTGGAGAGATTAAAAAAATGTGAGGATGTGGCACTCGGGGACGTGGGTCAGTGGTGGCCTTGGCACCTGGTCACGGGCTGGACTCGATGGTCTTGGAGGTGTTTTTCAACCTGAATGGTTCTTTTACTCTATATAGAAAATAGCAGAGTCGATTGCAGGACCCTGGGCTCTCTCTGAGGCTTCTGTCCTCAGGCCTTTCTCCACTCTTCATTTCAATTTTTTACTATGATTTGGCTCCTTATCACTGTTAATAGATATGGAATCAAAACGCCTTAATTACAAAATGTGCCCAGATTACAATACCAAGAACAAAACCAGTTTAGGAAAAGCCAGAGGGAACTGTGTCCTTTAATCAGCCAGTTTATTAATAATGTAATAAATTCTCTCAAAGTCCTCTCCAGGGCTCACGACTTCCTGATGGAAGATTTTGCTGGAGGGATGTGAAAGGATCTTGCACTCAGTGAGCCAAACCACGCTTGGGGCACGAGCTGGACTGCTAAAGAAAAACATTTAAAACTGGGCTGTGTGTCACCTTCAGGGGGGAGATGCTTAAGCCAGACATAAATAAATAATTGCAAAGCTCATGGGAAATAAAACCGTAAAATAAATACACAGCAGAGAGATTTGTCCACTTCCAGACATAGCAAACTCTCAGGGATGCTCAGGAAGTGCTTCTGAGTTGCCCTAATTCGAGGGAGATTCAGGACGTGGCCATCTGTAAATCTATTTTGTCAAGATCAGGTGTTAATGTAAAAGGAAAATAATTTGGAGAAAGCTCTTGGCTAAAAGCTTCCTATATATACCCACCTGTTCTTCTGAAGGTTTTCTATAGCAACCATCAACAAAGGGCTTTTAGAGCAACAGCATCACTGAACAGAAATGTGGAAGCTGTTATATTTTCTTCTCAAAAAATGAATTTTGCCTGGAAATGAAAACTTCGGTGGCAAAGCTGCGTTTTTATGAAATATGCTCGTTTTCCTAAGAAATCACTATTTTAAAACTCCACACTCAGGTTCTTCTGGTCCCCTGTGTGCATCACAGTAATGTTCACCTTTGTCATGCTCTTTATCCCCATCTTTTTCCCCTCCTTTACCATCAAAAATAATAACAAGGAAATAAAAGATGGCCATGAAATAATGAAAATGTAGCGAAAAACCACATCCCTTACTATATTACAGGTCAAAATGGGGATAACAATAAGGTAAAGACACAGTAAAATGTGATTTCCTCAAAAATGGTTTCACAACGGAAAGATTAGAAATCCCATTTCGTTTCTGGAGAAGTGCAACTTCAAAATGTCAATATCTTCATAACTTCCCCCTCCTTTGCACCTCCCTCCCCCAAAACAGCTCAGCTAAGAACTCACAGACTGGAAAGAGTTGTATTGGAGAATACACTGGATACACAGAATATGCACACACACACATGCACTGAACATCCCTGACCAGCCCCAGGTCTCTGGCTACGAATTCCGCCTTCATCTCACTAAATTCATGAATTTATTTCACTTCAGGAATGTTATTGCCTCTAGGAAAGTGTGGCAGGCAGCAGGTGTCTCTGTTTTTCAAGGAAAACCTGAAAATATCTCCAGGATGAAAGGCTCAACCACTGTTTTCTAAACCACACCAAGGAGCTGATTAAAACTAAAATGAAAATCAGCAAAAAAAAATGAGGAAAACCTTTTATTACAGCACGAGGAGTCTTTTGATCTGATTTCTTGCATGGCCCCATCAGCAACTTCTCTGTACTGTAAGACTCAGCCATGGTGCACAACCTTCCTGGACAAACCAGTCCATAGCATTGCTAAAGTATTCCAGAAACATTCAGGAATTCAGGAACTCAGACACAGGCTCTCAAGAAAGGCATCCTGGCAAAAATTTCAAACAAATGCATCATTTTGCCCCTGTCTTGAAGGCCACTGAGATTGCTGGGGGTTTGGGACACATCAAACAAAGGAGGGGCTGAGAATTGGGTTCCTTCAGCCAAGGGAACGCTGATGGAGATCCTGCTGCTTTCTTAGACTACTAAGGAGGGGGTACAGAAGACAAAACCAGGCTCCTTAGAGGTGCAGAGTGCAGGGGTGAGAGGCACAAGCTGTAACAGGGAAAAGCATTTCACTCATTAAAAATTCACCTGGACACAGCCATGAGCAACCTGGGGTATGCTGGACATGCTTTAAGCACAGGCTTGGACCAGAGACCTGCAGAGTTTCTTCCAGTCTAAATGATCCGAGTTTCTACAATCCTGATATTCAAACATCTTCACTTTTACCAGCCTAGGATGCTCCAAGCCCTGTCCAGCCTGGCCTTGGACACTTCCAGGGATCCAGGGGCAGCCACAGCTTCTCTGGGAAACCTGTGCCAGGGTCTCCCCACCCTTACAGGGAAGAATTCCTTCCTCAGAGTTAATCTAAACCCATGCTCTCATATTCCGTCAATTTCCATGACTTTCATTTCCAAATGGATCCAGAATTGAATGAAATGTATCAATGACTGTCTCAAAATCACAAGAAATTCCAAGATTCTTTCCCTGTTTCTCCTCAATACCTGCCTCATGCCATGCCTGTTACCTTTGGATCAGACATAAGGCAGCAGCTCACTGACTCAATCATATTTTATTGGATTCTGGCTATTTTTCCAGGATATTGACTCCATAACTTGTCTTGTCCCTGACTGAGCACCTGCACAGTCTTTGTCTCAGCAAACTCTACATGACATCAATGCTATTTTTGTGGAGAAGGTCGAGCCCTGTCAGGTACAAAGAGCACAGAACTTCCGAGGTGGAATTCAGTCCACAGCCCCTGTTCTCAGCACAGGAGTTGAACATTTCCTGAATTCCACCCTCCCACAGGCAGCATCTTATGCAGGATGAGTCTCTCAGAGGGAAACAAATGAATGGCTTTTCTCAGACTAAAAACATTCCTTTCTCCACACCGCAGAGATGCTGCCCAGGCTGAGAGAGGTTGCACTGAGGCATGAAAATGCACATGGGAAAAGTTCTCTCCAGTTTTTGTCCTCCAGTGATCCTCTCTCCATCGTTTTTCTGAACATTTCTACCAACTGCTTCTCAGTGACATCGCTGTTGTGTCTAAATCTGACCTCAGCAGCCTCCTTTGCCCAAGTTTTATCTATTTTAGTCTTATAAATGGCCTATATAGAGACCTAGAATTAATTCTGACAGGCTTTTCTTTTTTTTCTGTTTCACAAAATGGACGGGTCCATTTCTATCAGGATGGAAATGAACTTCCTACCAATTACATCCTTTGCAGCGCTTCCTTTCAAAATGACATAATTCAGATGACAACAGTCTGAGAGTCCTCCACACATTAACTTGGGCACCACACCGAGCACAAGGTTGCTCATTGTGCCTTTTTCTTTAAAAAAGTTTGGTTTTCAGTTAATCCACCTACCATTCCTGTGTTTCCTTGGTTTCTTATAAATAAACTGTACAGGGGTTATGGACACTAATATTTATATCTCCAATATTTTTGTTGATACATTTCTTTGGGCTTTAAAAGCTTGAATTTATTTACAGAACTGGAAGAAAAATATGATGTTTGATCCTCTGTGGATAATTCCATCACTGACGGCAACAATACTGTGAAAATGCATTGACTTTCACTCTTTTTTCCCCTATAAAGAGTTATTTAACAGAGAGACATCAAAGAGATTTAGCAAACACAGATTTATTTTCCAGAAACCTGAAGGAGTTGGGTTCTCATAGCCCGAGCTCACCTAAAAAGTCCAGAACTTCTCCCAAAAATGAGAGCAATTTTTGCCGGATACTATTTCTTGTAGCTCCTTTTTCCTTTTCTGCCTGACAGTTCCACAGCATTTTTGGTGGCTGACCTTCAGCTTAGGCACAAAGAAGAAACCACAAGATTTGCCCGTAAATGCATTTACTGATAAATGCAAATCACAGAACATGATCTAATCCCTCATCCTCGGTTTTCTAAAAGGGGAACTGTTTTCAAGTGTTTCTGTGAGAGTTTAAGAGCGTTGGATAGCTGGAATTCAATTCTGACGAAGCGTCTCCGAGACCTTGGACAAGGGGAAACAGATTTTTTGCTAATCCTCAAACACAGCTGGCAGGTGAAAGGATTAGCAGAGGCTGAGCTTCTCAGTATGAATGAGGAGAGATGTGACACATCAGCAACCAGAAAAACTCAGGGTTTGTGCTGATGGCTTTAAAACACCTACTTTGCCTGTGAGTAGGTTGAATGTGGCAGCCTGAAGCTCAACACGGGTAATTTTCCCTGTTCAGAACCATTTTGGAAGCAATTTGGGTATCAGTATCCTCCACTAGTTTTTCTGGGGCTGCAGTAAAGTCACATCTCCCAGCTTGAGCCTCGCCACATTAAAGCCTTAACCGAAGTTATTTTCTTGAGTTTTAGGAGTAGTTTTAGCCTAAACTACCTTTTGTGAGACCTTTGGGAGAGGAGGCACTGGAGGAAACCATTGAATACCTTCACTAATGGATCTCTTCCTTATCCTGCGTTCCTACCATCCGTTCCTTGAAAATACTTCTTACCTCTCATCTTCTACAGGAATCAGAAGTGGGTTTGGACACTGGACAATCTTGTGCTATGTGACAGCAAACACTTGGCCTAAGTGGGTTTGGGGTTTGCAGTAGCTCCTAAAATATGAGAACATAAAAAATGTGGGAGGTTCTAAAAGCAGAGTCTGGGTTCTTGCCCAGTTCTGAGCAAACCAAGCAAATCTTGGGCTGCTCCAGGTCTCTGTTTAGATTTTATACCACCTAAAATGCAGGTGCCTGGCATGAATTCAGAGCACTTCAATTAAGTGCACTTCAATTAAGAGACTCCAGCTACTAGCCTGGCAAAAAAAGGGCCAGCTCCCATTTGCTGCCCCTGGGGCCCAAAAAACGTGGCACAGCTACAATTTTTTCCTTCCCAAACCTACTGGTTGCATCCAAAGAGCCAACTGGGAATAGCTCCTTGTCTGTCCAAGTTTTCTAACCATGCCTGCTCACTATCCAGGTCCAAACCATCTGACTGTACCGTGAATGCTGATACCATTTTAATACTGTGGAGAATGACTTTCCAAGTGCCCAAAACCCGGCTTGGCTCTTCAACAGAACAATACTAACTTGGCCCCAGGCACTTCTGAAGAGTAATTCAGAGTTCTAGGCATGAAGATGGGTCAATCCACTTGATTTGAAGCTTAAACATCTGAATGAAGCATTGTCACTATGGACATCCAGCCCTGACTTGGAATATAAAAGTCATCTCCTGAGGCCAAAAGTTCAAGTGAAAAGAGCTCAGCTTTTTGAAAATCAACATGAAAAAAATTTCAAATGCATCTGTTGGGTCCTGGCAGGAGAAAGACCCAGTGTGCCATTTCTGGAACCAAAAGCAGGAGGTAGCATCTATTCTAATAGGATTCATTTAAAATATAGTCATAAGAGGATGGAATTCCAAAATGGATTGGTTGGAAGGGACCTTAAAACTTGTCTAGCTCCAAGCCCTGTCATGGTCACAGACACCTTCCACTACTTCAGATTGCTCCAAGCCTTGTCCAGCCTGGCCTTGGACACTTCCAGGGATGTGGGAATTGCAGGCAGGTAGTTCTAGGTAATTCTTCAGATTCAGGAGAAAGGTGGGGAAAAATTGCCATTGAGTTAGACTGACTCCAGACCGATCCTGGGACATGTTGGATTGTTCCCAGGAGGAGCTGCTCTCATTCCACAGATAATGGAATGTTTAGGTTAAGGCCATTACTTTTAAACAACTAAAACCAGGTAAGATCAGTCCCCCTCTGAGTGCTTAAGTAATCAAATTGATGCGCTCCTCTTCTCTGGCCCAAAACATAAGTTCCATCCAAGTTTACGGATCCTGGAGGAGATGCTGCTGGAAAGGAGTGTTCCTGAGGATTTAGCACGTGTTAGGCACCACAGAAAAGCCATCCGACTCTTGCAGGGTGCCCCAGGCCTAGATGCAGACACGTCAGTTCTGTGGCGATTCCATTTGAAAGGATTAATTCACTATTAACAAATGGATATTGCTCCAAATGCACCCTTCCCACAGTTCTGGGAGATGAGAAGAATGAGCCTGCTATTATCCCATGTGCTGGAATATGCACTTATTTTCCCCTTTACAAGAACTAAATACATTGGGAATGCATCTTGTGGGCTGACATTTCCACACGTTCCTATGTCTGTGTTCCTGCACCTTCCATTACTGAAAGGAACTGATTTAATTGGACTTGTCACTATCCATGATTCCTTCGGTAACGAGGATATTCGCAGCACATTGCCTGGAAGAAACCACAACACTAAAGCAATTTTTTAGGGCTCAAGAGATTTTAGAACCACGTGGAAGGTTTGGAGGAGGACAGAGAGAAAAATGAAAGACTGTTGGTGATATCTGAACCCTTTTTTCACTGCCTTTCATAACAGGCAGCAGGTTGAATGTGCTGATGGACTTTTCCAAGCAGAAATATTGGCTGGAATTATGGTTTAGATCACAGGAACTGATCAGAGAGACCATGGTCAGTCATCAGATCCCTCTTTTATTTAGGAAGTTTTATGAGCAAACATCACCTGTGGAGACCTTCACTGCAGGTACAGAGTTGTGGGTGTTGTTTGAGTTCAAAAGACTTCTCAGGGCATTGTCACTAAGATATAAAGTGGTACCATTGGCTTGGAAGGAACCTTAAAGATCACCTGGTCCCAACCCACCCCCTGTGGGCAGGGCTATGCCCTAAAGCCTCATGATTTATTAAAAACCAGCAGAATTCTCATTTTTAGTAAATTTATTATTTTTCCCATAATGACTGGCATTATGGAGTTGGGTAAATTAGATCTCCACAAACTTAATACTCTGCTACAAGGGCACTCATCTCTTCTCCTGGTGACCAGGGGCAGGACCCAGGGAATGGATGGAGCTGTGTCGGGGGAGGTTTAGGTTGGATATCAGGGAAAGGTTCTTTCCCAGAGGGTGGTCGGGCACTGGAACAGCTCCCCCAGGAATGGGCACAGCCCCAAGGCTGCCAGAGCTCCAGGAATGTTTGGACAATTCTCTCAGGGATGCACAGGGTGGGATTGTTGGGGTGTCTGTGCAGGGGCGGGAGTTGGAGTCTGTGATCCTTGTGGGTCCTTCTAACTCAGGATATTCTGTGATTCCATGAACTTCCTCATTAATTCACAGCTATTTGTGCAGTCATGAAAACCGTACACACAAATTGTACACTGAAGGGCAGGAACTTGTGAATTAATTTTAAGTATTTGAAGACAGAGAAACTGAGGCCCAAGGAGTGTTTGACTCAAGAAAAAGTCAGAGGGTACCAGGCTATGCACAGAAACCAGTCCTGGATCCTGCTGCTCCAACCCATCAGCTCCTGTGAAATTGCCTCTGTCTGAAAGAAGGAACAGGTTGCCCAGAGAAGATGTGGCTGCCCCATCCCTGGAAGTGTTCCAGGCCAGGTTGGACAGGGTTTGGAGCAACCTGGGATAGCAGAAGGTGTCCCTGCCCATGGCAAGATGTGACTTCCAACCCAAACCATTCCAGGATTCCATGATTCTAAAGGAGTTTGCCTTTTCAAGGTTAAAATTCTCAGCCTTGCCATCCCACTCCCGATCAGGTAACCAGCAAATTCAAAACTTTACATCTCCAACTTTCCCCCCTGACTCCCCTCCCCGCTCCTTTCTGAGGCACATTTGGTATTTGTTTTGAATCCTGGCCGATTTTCAGTGCGCAAAACCTGATGCCGAGAGTTACTTGATATTCCGAAGGCGTTATTTTAAGATGAAACAATGTAAATTCTGCCTCGGATGGCAGATGGCTGGCAGTTCACTGTTTGGCAAACCAACTGGTGGGGTATGTTGGAGAGTCGGAGCAGCAGGTAGTACAGCTCAATTTGAAACGACCACAGATGCTCGGAGAGGCGCGGGGGAAGGGCGCAAGCTGGTCAGGAAATTAAGAACAGTAGTCAGAGCTCACAGGGGAAAAAAATTAAAGAAAAAAAAATAAAAATGACAGTAATTAGCTGAAAGTTTTCTTCTCCCAATCAGCACTTTTTGGATGGGAGTTAGCAGAGATGAGAGCGAGCGTTGTCGCGATTCACGCGAACGCGGCGCTCCCTCGCTGAGGGCTCCTTTCTGAGCTGTGCCCTGCTGGCTTTAAAGCTCTGCACCACTCACATCCCACGTGAGGTCTGTGGGTTATAAAAGCCTTGTGCTGCTCATTCCAGAGGGATGAACGTCATCCTTGCTGGCCAGGCTGGCCAGGTGCTTGCCCCTTGGTGCAGGCCTCCGGTGCATCCATCTGGATGGACCAAGCATTAGGGTGGACTCGATGATCCTGGAGGTGTTTTCCAACCTTACTCATTGAATCATAGAATCACAGAATAGTTTGGGCTGGAAGACACCTTAAAGCTCATCCATTTCCATCCCCTGCCATGGGCAGGGACACCTTCCACTATCCCACATTGCTTCAAGCCCCGTCCAGCCTGGTCCTAAACACTTCCAGGGATGGGACAGCCACAGCTTCTCTGGGCAACCTGTGCCAGGGCCTCACCACCCTCACAGGGAAGAATTCCTTCCTAATACCCAATCTAAACCTACTTTCAGTTTAAAACCATCCCCCCTTTTCCTGTCATACCAGAACCTTGTAAATAAACTCACTCTATTATTCTTGTGGGCTCCCTTCAGGAAGGTCACCCCAAAGCTTTCTCTTCTTCTGGATAAACAATCCCATTTCCCTCAGCCTTTCCTCACAGCAGAGCTGCTCCATCCCTCTCATCATCCTGGTGCCTGCTCTGGACTCTCTCCAGCAGCTCCACGTCCTTCCTGTGCTGGGACCCCAGGGCTGGAGGCAGCTCTGCAGGTGGGGTCTCACCTGAGCGGGGCAGAGGGGCAGAATCTCCTCCCTAGGATTCCGTGATCTCTGTTCCCACCACTTCCCACAGAGGGAGCTGCCCTCCCCTCGCCATCGGCACCCGCTCCGCCATGAGACGGGAAGGCTCAGCACCCGCTGCCGGTCTTTCCCAAATTGGTAACTAAGTGGGATGAGTCGCCCTTTGGAGGAGCCCAGCTTTCCGCACTCCCGCAGCTTTGGGAGCTCAGAGGAGCTATCTCACTTCGTGGTAGCTAAAAGTAGCTGTGCTGGATCCCGACGCAAAGGGTGGGAGCTCCAAACGAGAACTTTGCTCCAATTGTGGAGTGACATTTTACACCTCCACAGCTCCACAGACCCGGTGCCAAGGGCCAGCTGGCACGGCTGGCCATGCCCATGATCTTCTGTGCTCCAGAACTGGGTAGCAGCATCCAAAATGCCTTTTGGGAATGGTCTCTGGCAGGTGCCAGCACACAAAGAGTGCTTGGGAAGGGTCTGTAAAGTTCACCAGGGCCAAAAATGTGATAGGATCAGGCAGATAAGAACATCCCTGGAAGTGTTCAAGGCCAGGTTGGACAGGGCTTGGAGCAAGCTGGGATAGTGGAAGGTATCCCTGCCCATGGCAGGGGGTGGAACTGAGTGATCTTTAAGGTCCCTTCCAACCCAGGCCATTCTATGATTCTGCGATTCAACAATTAAGGTTGGAAATGACCTTCAAGATCATTGAGTGGTTCCACCACTGCCCTGGGTAGCCTGTTGCAATGCCTGACCACGCTTTCAGTGAAGAAATTGTTCCTAATATCCAATTTAAACCTCCCACGGTGCAACTGGAGGCCGTTTCATCCCATTTCTTCACAGAGAGGGCAGATAATCCATCTGTAACACAGGGTGAAGCTCTCCTGTGAAAACAACTGCAGGGTCAGTCTGCTGTCAACCTTTAGTCTTGACTTCACCTCCACCTTCCCGCAATCCAACAACACAAACTGGTTTTGGACACAATCCTTAACCCTTAACACCCTGCAGTAAAGAAGCAGCATTAGAGAAGAACAGTTCATTACAAGGGAGCACATGAATTAACTGATCACATGCTACAAAACTCTGGATCCACATTCAAGCTTTCCTACGTGATCATTTCCAGCCTGGCTGCTTCCTCCAGGTATTTTTTAACCATGCCCATGTTGCCTGCTGTGTATCTCTGGGTGTTAACAAGCTCTGAGTGGCGTTCCGTTGAAGAAATTCCACTCTGAGCCAAGTGTATTGAGGGTTTTTTGCAATTAAGCAATCAACGAAATCAGGAAATTCCACCTGCACACTTCCCTCTGGCCCCCAGACAGCACACACGGATCCTTTCATCTTGGAAAGGGCTTGGAGCAACCTGGTCTAGTGGAAGGTGTCCCTGCCCATGGCAGGGAACTGGGACTTGATGGTCTTTAAAGCCCCTTCCAATCCAAACCATTTTGGAATTCTACAATCTTGCCCAGATTTCTTCTGACCCAACTTCCCTGAAATGAAGGAAGTTATTTGTAGGAGGAAAATTTGTTTTTTGAGGTGATTCTGCTGTTTTCTGCTGTCCTTAATTTCAAGGACCTCCCTCCAGTGCTGGTTTGTTTATAAGGGAAGGCAGCACTCCTTCATGGATACTTGCTCTGTTTAACATCACCTTAATCAGCTTTAAATGATCTTTCCTCCCTCTAAGGTGTGGATTTCGATATTTCAGAGAGCAGCAATCGTGCAACACAAAGCTCTACAGCCCCTTTCTGCCAACAATTCATGGAAATTAAGCAGTTAAGAACAAAAGCAATATACCTGTGAACACACAAAATTTGCAGACTGGCAGATGAGGTAATTAGATACAGAGTTAATTTATATGAAAAAAACTCAGCAGAGCTGGATATTTCCTCAGCTGTACATCAGTATTCTACAACATTGCACATGTAGGAGATTATATAGGAGTCCTGGATTGCTTTGCTCATACCATGCTGGATTTTTTCTGAAAATTGTAGAAAATGTGTGTACAGAGCACTGGATCACTTGGAAACCTGTCTGCAATCAGGACATTAAATATCCCTGTAAACCAAAAGCAGGCAGGGGAAGCATTAAGGCTGCTTGGGAAATGTGAGCCTGAAATGACTCCTGAATGCTGAGATGTTGATGAGAGTTCTTGGCGTTATTTATTGAGGGAATTTCACAGGGGCTTGGCACCCCAAGTTAGAGAGCCAGAGAAAGGGAAGATCATTGTTTAAATGCTGGGGGGAAAGAATAATTCACAGGGCCCAGGTTCAGGCAGGAGAGAATGCTGACATCCTTCAACAGGCTGCAGAGAGAGGAGGCAATTCCATGTGTCCAAGTCCCAGATCTCCATTAACTCCAGCAGGAACAGGGACGGCCCAGCTGGCTGAGTTACCTGCCCATGTTTGCCTCATTTTTACCCTGTTTTAAAGGGGTTTATTGGACCAGTAATAAATACCACAAGCATCACTTCTCCCCATTTGTCTGCACCACTGAGAACCTGAGAATTATTCCTACACATCCCCTGCTTCCCGCTGGCTATAAAATAAACCACTCCAGCCATCTCCCAAGTGTTGCATCACCTTTTAAAGGCCTTGTCTTAGGTCTAAAGCTATTAAATTTTCTTTATGGGATCTGGAAATAAACACAAAACCATTGCTGATAACATTTGTGAGTGACACAAAGTTTGACATCATAATAAGTATTAAGGAGCATGAGGTGGCCATAAAACCAGCTCAGATTCCTTAGTACATTAGGCTCAATCAGCAAACCCATATTTTAATAAATGAGTGTGTGTTCAGCTAGGAGAGCAGGAGAGCAGGAATGGAGAGAACAAAGGCTTACATAATGGAAAATAGCATCTGAAAGTAATTTAGGGGTCACAGTAGCCAAAAAGCTTAGCACTGGGATGCCATTAGGATGCTGTGATGAAAAGCACTAATGCAATTCACAGACGTGCACAGCAGAGGAGGAGTGGGAGGAGAGAGTGACTTGGTTTTCATTTACGGCAGCATCGAGACTAATGCTATAATATTAAATCCACTCCTGCCAACCACATTTTTAAAGGATCTTGAAAAACTGGGGATGCTGTGAGAAAGGCCTACAGTAGGAATGGCGGGATTGGAGAGCCTGTCCGTCGTTTCCAGGTGACTTCAAATTCTGCATGTCCAGGAAACAAAAATTATTGTAGAGCCATAGAATCGTTTAGGTTGGAGAGGACCTCAAAGTTCATCTCATTCCACCCTCTGCCATGGGCAGGGACATTTTCCACTATCTCAGGTTGCTCCAAGCCCATCCAATCTGGCCTTGGACACTTCAGCTGTGATAAATTTTCCTCTGAGAAAGGTCAAGTAACTGACCTGTGCACACAGGGGAATTGACAAAAATTTCTAAGATGAAAAAATCCCAAACCCTGTTGGATTTGGTGCATGAGGAGATGATCAGTCCCAGAGCTCAGTGCTTCATCAATATTTGACCATCAAAATGTGAGAGCAACAGCTAATGAGGCAAATGAAAAACTTAATGTTACGTGTACAAAGATGATCAGGATCCAATTACGGTCATCAAAAGAAACTGCCTCGGAAATGAATTCCTTAAATGTCCCGAGGAAACCAGGGAATGCTGCCATCCACTACACTGACATATGCTTTGGACTCATGGACTGAATTCCCTGATGCCCTTGAATGACAGATCACAGAGTATCTTTTTAAATAACTTGAGTGATGCCCAGGATCGAGCTCAGACTCCTGAGTTCAGGTATCCGCACGGACTGGGACCAGTTACCGCAACATCAACATCCCGCGTCAGCCAGACGCCATCCAGAGGGACCTGCACAAGCTCGAGCAGTGGCCCACGGGAATCTCATGGATTTAACAAGACCAAGTGCTGGTGCTGCACCTGAGTCAGGGCAAACCCCAGCATCAATCTAGGCTGGGGATGAGCAGATGGAGCAGCTCTGAGAGAAGGACTTGGGGGTGAGAGCTGGACATGACCCAGACCAGAAACCCTCCCTGGGCAGCAGGGGAGGGGGGATTCTGGATGGCTTCCCACTGCCAGAGGATAAAGTGAGATGGGATACTGGGAAGGAATTCCTGGCTGTGAGGGTGGGGAGGCCCTGGCACAGGGTGCCCACGGAAGCTGTGGCTGCCCCACCCTTGGAAGTGAACTTGAAGACAGGGGATATCCCTCTTCCAATTTTATAGTAACTGTATTTTTAACTGGCCCATTGCTACAATAATTCATAATAAACTCAGAAATATGGGGAACCTGAATATTATGCTGAGAAAACACTGGGATTTGTCATGAACATCTGCCTATTTTAGGTTTCCTTAAATGAGAAAGAAAATGTTTTATAAGAACAGGAGCCTTTGCTTATCTTTCTGGGACCTGCACAAATCCATCTTAAAAAATCTAAATTAAAATGGTTTGTCAGAAATCAGGTTCCCTCTTTTCATGCTGTCACCTTTAGCACAGAAAACACATCCATTAGGTTTCTTTCTTACTTTTTTTAAAGATGTTTGCATTCAAAAGTGAAGAGAAGAAAACAGAGAGGATTGGATTTCCCCCCCCCCCCCAATTATGAAAACCAACAGAGCAGAGGCTTTGAAGAGCACAACTGCAATGACAGGATGACACCCCGTGACATTGGGAGTTGGCAAAGTTGTTTCCTAAGGGGCAAAGAAGTGAGGGAGGGGATAAAAAAATAAGGCAGGAGTGGGAATTACCTAAACAGGATTAAGAGAATATTTTTTTATTGGGAAAGGAATAATAGAATCCCAGAATGGCTGGAGTTGGAAGGGACCTTAAAGCTCATCCCTCATGGGTAGGGACACCTTCCACTACCCCAGGTCACTCCAAGCCCTGTAAATTCTCTGCTGGGAGAGGATGAACACCTTGTTTTCCTGTAACATTTCTATTCCCTATTGCTTTGAGATACACACAAAATAAAGGGCTGATCATCACCAAAACCTCATTATTTCTGTTGTCATTGCTCAGGGTTCAGGGGTCTGTCCAGCTTCACTCCTATTTTAGGAGCAGGCTAAGAGGCTTCACTCCTATTTTACTGCAATCTTGAGGATCAGCTTCTGCCTTTAACACCTTCCCCTAAAAAAAAATATCATCCCCCAAACTCACGATCCTTTTGCGCTGTCATCTAAACCAGCACTAAGGGGAGTAAAAAGAAATTGCACTTGAGAAGGTTTTCATAAGATAAAAGGATTTTTCCCCTGAGTCAAGGACAACACAAAGCTCTCCTTGGGAGAGAGCCAGCACAACCTCCTGTGTGTTGTGCCCCCTCTGCATGCCCAAAACACAGAATTCCCTCTGCTGCAGCCCCCAGTGAAGGCTCAAACCACACTGGTGCCACAGGTGAGAACTGGTTCAGCACCACACGGGCAGGTGACACAGAAGTGATGCCCCCAGGACACAGGGCTAAACTTCAATTTCAACTTCCAGGCTCCCTGTAAACCCCAGGGAATGGATAAATTGCCTCTCCCGCTGCTACCTGTGCCGTGCACTTGCAAGAGATTTTTTTTTCCTTGATTTAGTCTATTAGAGATATACAGAGTTTAAAAGTCCAGAGTCAGCACCTGGCTCTTGCAGTTGGGCATTTATAACACACAGGCAATGGCCAGAAGCTAGGAATTACTGATAAAAGTAGAGCTGGTAGAAAAAATCTTTCCTTTTCCCTGAAGAACTCAAATAAAATAAAATAGAAAAAAATCACATTTTAATCTATTCTTACCCCACTGATTTTTCTAACTGTCATAAAAAAACCCAAAAATCCAGATAATGGCTGTTTATGCAGCACTTACATACATCCATGTGTCAACATACATATACACAATCAACAGCCTAAAATGGATTTTTGAGAGGCTTCAGTATCCAAAGATTAAAAATATCATCCTAATGAGACAATTTCCCTGAGTTAAAAGCCCACTTTTTTGGTCAAAAAATACTTCTGTGCAAAATTTTCAGGGAAGTCTAATTTAGGGCTCCAGTTTGCTGATGGTTGAAATCCTTTCGGGTCTCTTTTTTTCCTTGAAGTCCAAGCTTCATATGTAAAAGGGATAATAAGGCTTTTCTTTTAAGGAATATGCCTGGAGCTGAAAGCTTTAAATTTAAATCCCAGGAGCTGTAACACTGCTCCATGCAAGAGGTGCTCGTGGTGAATGTAGCAACACACACTTTGTGTTTATCCAAGTAGGATTCAGCGTGGACACCAATCCAGCATTTTCACTTGTGGCAGAGGTAGGGAAAGAACGGGATGGGGAGAGGAAATGCTGCAATTCCAGTGTGAATCCACCCCAGCACTCTGTGATTGAGAAGAAGGGAGAAGGGATGGCTCCAGGGAGACCTCAGAGCCCCTTCCAGGGCCTAAAGGGGCTCCAGGAGAGCTGGAGAGGGACTTGGGACAAGGCATGGAGGGACAGGACACAGGGAATGGCTTCCCACTGCCAGAGGGCAGGGTTAGATGGGATATTGGGAAGGAATTCCTGGCTGTGAGGGAGGGCCCTGGCACAGGGTGCCCAGAGAAGCTGTGGCTGCCCCTGAATCCCTGGAAGTGTCCAAGGCCAGGCTGGATGGGGCTTGGAGCAACCTGGGATAGTGGAAGGTGTCCCTGCCCATGGCAAGGGGTGAAATGAGATGATCTTACAGGTCCCTTCCAGCCCAAACCATTCCGTGATTCTCTGATTGTGGCACATGATCCCAACAAAATAAAACAGCTGCAAAGAGCTGCCCAGATGTGAAGTCCATCTCCTCCAAGTGCTGTGGGGCCCCAGCCTGGCTGCAGCATAAATGTAGAGGAATCTCTGTCTGTGTTCTAGAAAACGCCTGAATTATGTTTGCATAAGACTCTGACAAACAGAATTAATACACAAAAGGTGAATGAAGTCACATCTCTACCACCAAGTTGCAAAAGCAATCTGTTAAGAACACAAAAAGAGAGGTTTTTTCTTCTTTCTTTTCTTTTCTTTTCTTTTTTTTTTCTTTTTTTAACATTTGCAGCTTTTATTTTTAACCCTAGGAACGAAAACAGTTTCCATCTCTAGTTTACATCTCTTCCTGTAAGGACTGCCCAGGCACAGGAGTACTCACTCTTTCTCAGACAAGAAGTCAGCCTGCATTCTTTTTGTTCTTTGTCTACAGAAACTTCTGGGTTATTGATAATGCGAGGGCAGCGTAGGCAAATAAAAGGTATTAATGCATCTCTTTGTATCTGGAAAGACATAATGCCAACCATGTTCCCTCTCTCCACAAAGAACCCCCCTGGAAACTTCTGGTTTTTTCTATTTCTATGTGTACACTCTTGAGAAATGAAGTAGACACAAATGCATTTTCAGAGACTTTTGGACTCGATGTCACGAAATCAAAGTGAAAATGATTTCAATAACATCACCCAAAGCCTTCTCATTGTGGTGGCAGGGAACCATCCCTTGTTAAAGGACTTACAGGGAGCTGAGCACCTATTTAGACACCATTGTAAATGAAGACAATGCATTTATTTCATTGCTATGGTTACTAAATCAAGTCTGAAGTATAGAAATATGGTGCACAAGGAAAAAAAAAAGGATGAAGGAAAATAAATGATACCCTGCTTTAGAAACGCAGAGGGAAGATCAAACAAACAGGCTGCAGTTTAAGAAACAATTAATTATTAGAACTTTCACAACACATTTGATATGATCTCATTGTAAGCTGATTGCAGCCATTCTTATATCAGTGTTATCTCATCTCCTCACTTGTACCCATCTCATCTTTTGTACCGCTGCTGGTGTGGGAAAAGCTGCTGCTTTTTATCTTTGAGCTGGGAAAAACGAGGAATCACCGCAAACCTAAAGCTCTGTGGGGAGTTTTCTCCTGGAATGGGCTGGGACAGAGCAGATCCTGCTCTCCAGCACCTCCACAGGACCTGTTTGGCACAAATGGGCTCCTGGCTGTGCTCAAGGGCAGCACAGGCTCCTCTCAAATGTCTGGGCATAACTCAAAGTGTTTCCCGGGGGATTGCTCAAATCACAGAGTCATGGAATGGTTTGGGAGGGAAGGGACATTAAAGCCCATCCAGCCCCACCCCCTGCCAGGGGCAGGGACACCTTCCACTAGCCCAGGTTGCTCCAAGCCCCATCCAGCCTGGACTTGGACACTTCCAGGGATCCAGGGGCAGCCACAGCTTCTCTGGGCACCCTGTGCCAGGGCCTCACCACCCTCACAGCCAGGAATTCCTTCCCAATATCCCATCTATCCCTGCCCTCTGGCAGTGGGAAGCCATTCCCTGTGTCCTGTCCCTCCATCTCTTGTCCCATGTCCCTCTCCAGCTCTCCTGGAGCCCCTTTAGGCACTGAAAATGCAGAAGCTCAGAGGGCCGGAGGGTCAGAGCTTTCTCTCAGTGACACATTCAACAGCACCCAGAGTTCTCCATCCAGCCTGGACACAGCTGACAAGGGATTCCTGCCCAGCAGGTCTGGTTTGGACTCTGCTCCACCAAGGGAGCAGATCTAGGCCAGAGAGATGATCCAAAATTACCAAGATCAGATGAGCAGCCAACAGAAATTGTCAACATCACATTTTAATGCTTGGAAATGCTGCAAAGCTGCACTTTTCGTATTGTCCAATTAAGGTGTTTAAAAGGTTTTCTGAGCAAAAATTTTAAATACTGCTGGCCAAGACTATAAATCCCTCTTTCCTTTCTTTCATGACACACGGTCAACAATTTAATTCCCTTCACTCACCCACTGGAACATCGCTGGCTCCAGAGCTGCCAGTCAGATTCTATTTGGTTCACAGGACCCTCATCAGAACAATTCCAAATTCAAGGCTAAAAATGCTGCAGTCAAACTCCTAGGCAAAGTGGATGGGAGGCTCAGGGATGACACTCTGAGACAGGATGTACAGAAGCCAGGATTAATCCACCTGACACTCTGCTGCCGACTCCTCAAAGCAAATCCAAACAAATTCAGGACAGCAGTTGCAGGAACAGCCTCTCTCTTATTTAGGCAAAGCCAACCACTCAGGCCACTGCGTGCACTTGGCAGGCTGAGAAATCTCTTTGCCACAGCCAATTAGGAAGAGATCTGATTAATTAGGACTTCTTCATCCCTCTTTTCTGACCAACACATAGCAATGGATTATTTAGCACGTTAAATGGGGTTGTTCAGCTATGCTGCCTCGAAGAAGAGCTCTTGTGGAGCCACTGAATAGAGCCAAGAAGATCCAGATGGAATTAAAGCATTTAAATGAATGCTGTTCCCACACAGCCCAGTGCAGGAGCACAGCTGTACCCCAGCCACGGCTCTAAAAGAGGACAGGCTGGCTCTACCCTGTCACTTAATATCGCGCCACAGCTCCGTGACACGGCACTGGCATCGCTCCATGGCGCTGGCACAGCATGTGACAGTCATTGTCCCCATTAGATTCCAGAGGAATGTGTCTGAAATCCCCCCAAGCGACTGAGGAGCCTGAACTTTGCTGAGTTTATTGGGGCTGAGCCTATTCAGTCCCTGAGGGTCTGTAGGAAAGGCCACTTCCTACTCCGAAAGGTGAGAGAAGAGGAAAGGATGGAATCAGACTAATAACAAGGACAAAAGACTGAATAAAATTCCTTCTTTTTATTCTCTGACACAGGATGCAGTTACCAAAAAGGGACCAGAAACAAGGCAAGTGCAGATCTATGGAAACAACCTTGTTGTATCTCCTACAGCTCCTGGGATCTCTGCTCCCAGAGATCAGGAGTTCCAAAGTCTCCCTAGAAAAGCACCAGTGAGCATCTCAGTGAAAAACAAATTGAAAATCACTTTGCTGAGGTATTTCTGTCCAACTGAGCGTTGCACCAAACCATGTAATTTCCACGAAATGGAAAACAACTGCCTGGTGACTCGCAGTGAGGAAAAGCATGGAGAGCAAATTGCAGGAGCCAGTGGTCCTGGTGGATGAGGCACGACGGATTTTGGTGTGCCCTGGCCTCATGTCAAGGGCTTGGGAAGTTTTATGTCTTTGTGACACCTGGGGACATGGTTTAGTGGTGAACACGGCAGTGCTGGGTGAATGCTTGGACTTGGTGATCTTGGAGGTCTTTTCCAGCTTTAAAGACTCTGTGATTATATCTGCTCAAGGACAGGCACGGTCAAGAACTGTGATGAGCACTCAGTTCTCTTTTGATAAAATCTGTGAACCTCATCTTCATCTTTCCTAAGCCTTGTTGGGAACTTGCTGCAGTCGCTCTGCAGAGAAGCCATAAAGGGCAAATAAAAAGCTCATGGAATCACAGAACCACAGAATATCCTGAAGGGACTCACAAGGTTCATCGAGTCCAGCTCCTGGCCCCGCACAGGCACCCCAACAATCCCACCCTGAGCCTGAGAGCATTGTCCCAACATTGTCCCTGGAGCTCTGGCAGCCTTGGGGCCGTGACCATTCCCTGAGGAGCCTGTTCAGTGCCCAACCACCCTCTGGGGGAAGAACCTGTTCCGAAAATCCAGCCTAAAGCTTCCCTGCCTCAGCTTCACACCATTCCCTTGGAGCTTAAGGCAATACGAAAAGAATCGGAATCCAGAATTTTATTAGCATCCAAAATCCAAAGAGTCAAACTGAAACATCACTAGATTGAAGGGAGAGAAGCAACCCTAAAGAGAAAGAAATTGGTGCAACTCTGAAACATCTTTCAGCAGAAGCAGACAGAGAATCACCTTGTCCTATGGAAAAAGTTATGTGAAAAATGAGCCATTAGAGCCTGAAAGTCACCCTTCATTTTGCTTAAATGAGCATGAGCGTGTGTTTCTCTTCCTGGAGGTGGCCCAAAGGAGCAGCCAACAAGCGGATGGAGACAATTCCAAAGACTCTGGCACAAAGTGCTGAAAAAAGAGGTTTCTTTGGAAGGTAAACTCGCTCTCCCAAAGGGGATGAGTAAGCAGTCATTTCCCTCGCAGGCAAATGAAAGCTTTCAAAGATGTCATTCACAAAACTGCCCTTAATGGGAGAGCAGAGAGACTGAATCCAGGCAGGAAATTAAGAAACGGAGCAGGGACCGTCATTTTGATGAGGAGACTCAAAGAGAACAGAAAAAAGAAACAAGGGGCTGTGCAGCGCTGTTATCTCCTTTGACTGGGTCCCATTAATACGAGTCATTTAAGAGAGTGACGAAAAGAATGGGAATCTTTAAATAAAACACAACTTTTTCAAAGGCATAACTCTGAGCTTCCGAATCTCTCTTTCCAAATATGCCCAAATACATCCCAGCAGGACAGACAAGCTTATGCTGTATGGATTATCCAGTGATAGGGGTATTGTCATGGAAACATGAGCTTTGTTCACAAGTGATCGCTAACTCCTGCTCTCCCTTCATATCTTAATAAGAGGTTTTTTTAAAACTTTTTTTTTTATTGAATCAGTGACAGACTATGGACCCAAATCTTCTCCTCTCTCCTGTATGGATTTCATCCTGGATTTCAGCTGGTTTGTTTCTCGTTTACAGCCTGACTGCAGCAGTGGCCCATGGGCACAGCCACAAACCAGAGGAAAAACTGGTGTGGTTCAGGAAAGAGACCTAGCATCCCATCCTTTGCATGGATGGACACAACTTTTTTAGTCCAAGAGCCAGTGAACACATGACAGATGTGAAGAACACAACTCACACACCCCAGGACATCTAACAAAATAAATGAAATGGGATTGTCCTCCAGAAACTTTGAACTTGGGCATTTATAGGAAGACATGCACATGTGGCCCTTGGGGACACGGCTCAGTGGCGGCCTTGGAGATGCTTGAAGAATGATGATCCTGGAGGGCTTTTCCAGCCTGAATTATTCTATGGTGAACTCGCAAAGTTATACAGGTTTGTGAGTGGAGTCTGGTGACTTTGGATCATCTCTGAATATGTGCAGGCTTAAAACTGGCTCTTCCCCACCTCTTGAGCCCAGCCAGCCATTGCTGCAACCACCGACAGGCTTCCCTGAGACTGGGAGAGACGAAGGCAGAGCCCAGGAGAAAACATAAACAGGAAAGGTGGGAAGAGAAAAGTCTGGAGACATTTGAGTGAGAAATGTATAATGTCTGCCAGGTTGGTAAGTGAAGCAGGTTTCATAGAATCATGGACTGGTTTGGGTTGGAAAGGACCTTAAAGATCATCTCGTTCCACCCCCTGCCATGGGCAGGGACACCTTCCACTGTCTCAGGTTGCTCCAAGCCCCGTCCAACCTGGCCCTAAACTCTTCCAGGGATCCAGAGGCAGCCACGGCTTCTCTTGGCAACCTGTGCCAGGGCCTCCCCACCCTCACAGGGAAGAAGAAGAATCATTCAGGCTGGAAAACACCTTTCATGGAATCAGAGCCTTTGACTACAACTTACTTTTTCCAAAGTTTTCTATGAAACACTAAAAAATCTGATCCCGTTACTGAGTGGGAACATCACTGACTTCCACCAGTGCAGGCCCAGAAAAAACGAGCTCAGATTTATTTCCCAGTTGCATCTGTGTAGCTGCACCCTCCAGATGCATCATTTAAAAACGCAGGGAAACGGTTCTGTTTAACCATTTTGAGCACGAAATAGTTGGGATGATGGGCATTGTTACTTTAATGGCACACGAGCACCCGGAAGGCTGCTGGAATGGTCATTGATGAGCTTGGAACAGGATTTTACAGCAGTGCAGCATTAAGCGCAGAGTTAATTTTTAAAAAGAGTGAAATCCATAGTCCACCACCCTCTTCCTCCTCCCTCCAGCCCAAGCCCCCCAAACCCCAGGTCTGGCGGTTGTTCTGATCCCTGGAGTTTGATGCATGTTTGATTCACAGACTGCAGCATGTCTGCACCAGATGGCCCCGAGTTAATGAACACAAACTCATCACTTCTACTCATGAGGGAAATGTGCAGCTCAATCTGACTTGTACTCGACAACTAAAAATATTTGAGTATTTTTAGTGAGCATTTTACTGTTGCAAAATGGCATTTGAGGAAAGCAGTAAAAGAACACAGCCTACCCAACAAATGGACTTGCACAGATGAAGAGCAGCACTGCTGCCTTTCCCCTTTCTCATCCCAGCTAACATATTCCCAAACCTTCAAACTGGGAGCAGCACAGAAGGGAAGCTGTAAGACCTGGGCCTCCTCAGGCACCATTTGCAGGAAGTCTCCTGGGTTTGCTGAAAGCAGGATTGGGATCTGAGTTTGTTACCACAGCAGGTTGGAAAGGATACGGGTCACAATCTCAGCATAAAACTGATGCCTCAGGTTTTAACTTTCATATTTTTCAAATCCTGCACTGCCTAGTGTGTAACTCTGAGGTTTCTTGTAGCCTGTTAATTTCTGCTCTCTTGTGCTGGTTAGACATAACAAAGCCTCTCTGGGCCTGCTCTCCAAGGACACCCAGACCGTCCTAGGCCCAAAAAGTATAAACCGAAAGCCTTTGAGAGGGAGGAAAGCTGAGGAGAAATTACATCACTAAACTGAAGCTTTAATTGGAGAATTTATCCTGATACGCAAATGAAACAAACCTATAAAACGTGAAGAACTCGTGACCTCTCATCCACCCTCTGGCTCCCCAGGGGTACCTTTGAAGGCGTTTCAAATAAATACCCACCTTTATTCCCTTATTCTTGTCTAGTCTCTGTGTCTAAGAGGCCTGTTCAGGCATCAAAACAAAGGGAATGCCTGGAAAACCCCAGAGCTGTGATTATTTATGCTGGTTAACGATCTGTCTGCTTGGGGTCACTGTGATCATGGATTCTTGGAATGGTGTGGGTTGGAAAGGACCTTAAAGCTCATCCCATTCCAGCCCCCTGCCATGGGCAGGGACATCTCCCACTATCCCAGATTTCCACACATGGGCACAAGATGCAACTCCATGAGAACATAAAGCACATGCAGACCCCAGCATTACGCTGCCATGATGTCCGGAAGATTCTTCTCCAAGGACCAAGAGATGTTTGTTAAAGGATGGATCCCACATTCCTCAGACTACAGCCCAAAAATGGATTAATTGCCTCCCTTGGAGTCAGCAGGCACAAAGCCAGGATGGCAAACACACGGCAAGAGCCACATTCCCAGAATTTAAAGGAATATTGGTTTCACTTTTCACTCAAAAAGCTGTTGAGTATGCCAACCTTTTAATGGAATTGTAGCTGGAATGTGGCTTCCTGACTACCCTCAAGCATTTGATTTTACATAGAATTGTTTGGTTTGGAAAAGCCCTCGGAGATGACCGAGTCCAACCATTCCCCAGCACTGCCCAGGCCACCACTGACCCATGTCCCCAAGTGCCACATCCACAGGGCTTTCAAATCCCCCCAGGGATGGGGATTCCACCACCTCCCTGGGCAGCTGTGCCAGGGCTGGACAACCTTTTGGTGAATAAATTGTTCCCAATATCCAAACTAAGCCTCCTTCAGCACAACCTGAGCCCATTTCCTTGTCGTATCCCTTGTTCCCTGGGAGAAGGGAGTGAGAAAGTCCCCACTGACCCTCCTTTTCTCCAGGCTGAGCCCCCCCAGCTCCCTCAGCTGCTCCTCACCAGACTTGTGCTTCCACACAATCATAAGATGCAATTCCTAAAAAACCCATATGGAAACCACTGGAAACTCATCAGAGGCATTGCACATTGATGTAAATATTTCAGAAGCAGAACACAAACCCTTCCGGTGTGCAATTCCAGCTCCACAGCAGTATTCCCACAGAGCACGTGGATTGTCTTGACAGCTTTTTTACCTATTCAGCCACAATTTTTCCCAACAACCCCCATCTCCATTGCACACCGCTGACAAATTATGAGTTATTAAAGAGCAAAGTACCAATCTAACACCAGTGTCAAGCAGGATATTCCCAATGTTTGAGCTGATAAAAAAGAGAGAGGAAAACCAGAGGATGCTGAGAGGCCATTCTGGTCTCCTAAGGCGTGGAAGAATTATCCAAGGGAAACACGCATCAAGGTCCCATTCTTCAAAAGATGCTGGAGAAAATCCCAAACTAAGCTTTGCTTCCTGCTCTTTGTGCTGCCTCGGTCAACTTTCTTCCCTTTTTACAGCTCTCCACTAAAATCCATGGAATGTTCGCTGTTTGCCATGAAGGCATCACCTCCCATCAGGGGACTGAACCACGCCAGGGCAGGAGATCCCATCTCACCAGGATCATCCAGGAATTACTGCTGGAGAGCAACCTCACAGCCATCACAAACCGGGCAGGAAGCACAAACCCTCCCTCTCTCAGGATCTCTGTTCTCTCTCTCTCTCTCATGCACAAATCAAATAATTTTAAAATTTGCTTTAATGTGAAGCAAAAGCAAGTACGGAAACCTTGATAACTTTGATACTTTCTAAGAAACAGAATTTGCTTTCTGACTTGCCCCACACAAAGTCTACAAAGTATGATAGAAATATTGGAAATAAATCTGGTTTAGTCATCTGAGGGAGTCAAAATTCAATTTAGAATAAAATACTAATTATGACTTCACCACTTGAATCATTCCTGTTGATATGCACTGTGATGCAGTGAGGCTACAACCTGGAAACATTCTCTGTTTGGAATTCTTTCACTCAGACTCTTCTAAAGACCCAAACAGCTCCAGAAAGTACTTCTTTATCTCATTTATCTCTCCTCCAATACAAACTTCCTGATGTGCAAGCTGCTTGCTCTCCCCAGCCTTTACAACTGGATATAAATATGGAATCCAAGAGGTCTTTGAACAGGGGGCAGGGACCATCTCTCACCTGGGACAGCACAGAGTGGTAGGACGGGGGCAATGGTTTTAAAGTAAAAGAGGAGAGATTTAGATGGGATATTGGGAAGGAATTCTTCCCTGTGAGGGTGGGGAGGCCCTGGCACAGGGTGCCCAGAGAAGCTGTGGCTGCCCCTGGATCCCTGGAAGTGTCCAAGGCTGGGTCGGCCAGGGCTTGGAGCAACCTGAGATAGTGGAAGGTGTCCCTGCCCATGGCAGGGGGTGGAATGAGACGGTCTTTAAGGCCCTTTTCAACCCAAACCATTCCATGATTGTATAAAGTCACTAACATTGCCCACAGATTAATTTCAGCTCCTAGCAGAGCAGGATTGCTCTGCAGTGCTCAGCTGGGGTCTCTGCCATCAGGAAAACTCAGCACATGTTTCTAAGGCAGATTTCCCTGTTCACCTTCTTATTCTTTCCTTACTCACCCCACTTTTAAACACAAGCTGAGGGAAAAAATAATATTTCAGCCCATGCCCATGCACCATTATAAATAGGCATGCAGCACTTCCCATGCATAATTCATTCTTCCTGTATTTTCCAGTCAAGACGTCTTCACTTTGCAAGTGCAAAGTGACAATTCTTGCAGATTTGGGAAATAATCCTTTACATCTGTTACAAGCTAGCAGACACCATTTGGCAAGTGTTAAAAAATACCATATAGGACCAGGACTGCGGTGTCTGCTTGGTTAGGAGCACTCATGGTCTAAAATCAGTAGGAAAAAAAAGAGATGGCTTGAATGTTCTTTCCTTCTAGCAGATACATTCCAGTTTCCCAGCCATTTATCTCTTTGTGTGTTACATCCTCCTTATTCCTCAGTCTCTTTCTTATCTATCAGAGAATATCCTGAGTTGGAACGGACCCACACGGATCATCGAGTCCAAATCCTGGCTCTGCACAGGACACCCCCAAGGATCTCACCATGTGCCCGAGAGCATCATTTCACTGAGTTCTCTTGTTTCGAAAATTTTGGGTTGGATTTTCATTTCAGTTTTTAGCTCCAAATGCTGACCCTTCAGCCACCTTTATTATGCCAGACCCAGAAAAAGCTTCAGTTCCTGCTCAGTCTCTCTTGCCCTGCTCACGCAGCCCAACTCCCGTGGGCCTCTCCGTGTCTCCATTCCCTCTCTCTCTGCCTTTCCCACCAGCCCACACTTTTCCATCAGCCCAGCCAGTCTCTACCCCTGCCTTCCCTTCCCCATCTCCCTGATTTAGCTCTGCTTTTAGGTCTCATTAGCCCTGCCTCAAAGCGTGAGGAGCAGCGCTGTCACAACAAAAGGAGGGAGCGCTGGCAGCCCCGCTCCGGCAGGGCGAGGAGCATCTCCCTGCATGCTAATGCTGCTTTAATAACGCTGCCCAAACACCCCGAGCCTGTGCCCACAGTCTGCAGGCTCGGGAGGAGCCGGGAATGGGATCTGTGTGCACAGGAGGAGTTGAGGTGATGGGAGTGAATGCACATTGCAGCCAAGTTTGCCATCACAGTAACATCACCCAGCCTCGGCTCTTCTCCCCACGTCTCATTTGGATGTTTTCTCCTACTCTTAACACCATCCTTTGCTCCCCGCACTTAAATTCTCTCCATTTGCATTCCAGTCCTCCGCTGGAGGCAGTAACAGGAGCGCTGCCATCCGCACAGCTAAATAAAGCAATATGTATTTAATTAAAATGATGCTGACGCGGCAGCTGGGCTCACGCTCCGCCTCTGCTGCCGGCAAAGACGGGTCAGCAAAAACATCCCCGATGCTCCGGGGACCCGATCCCGCCACCTCATCTGAAACTGCAAAGCTCCTTGAGCATCCTCTGAGGTCCCCCCTCGGAAAGAGCTCGGGACTTGCAAGCGCTGCCTCGGGCACGGCTGGAGGGGGCCCGGAGCACACACGGACCGGCAGAGCCTCCGCTGCGCTGCCCAAGGAGGATTTCGCTTTTGTTGGTGTCGTGCTGGCAGAACAGCTGGGAAAAACACACAGCCAGAGTCACAACCAGGCGGGTTCTAAGAAGTAGCATTTAATCACGGAATCACAGGATGGTTTGGGGTTGAAAGGGATCGTAAAGATCATCTGGTTCTAACCCTCTGCCATGGGCGGGGACACCTCCCACTAGAGAAGGTGTGAAGGGGAGGAAAACAGTTCTAAGTTTATTTCAAGTTTCAGAGGTGAGACTCTAAAATATCTGGGTTTTTTAAACAAAGGAAGTGGAAAAGCCACTACCTGCCTGTCCTTTTTCAGGTTGTATTTGAGGAACTTTAGGCACACTGGATGAAGCATATTGATTTTTCCATTTGTGGTTTTGATGGGAATTTAAATGCAAAGTGCTGTAAACGGGGGTTTGGAGTTTGTCTGCAGTGTGTTCCACAGGAAAACTCTGAAAAGGGGGTTAAAAAAACCCCAAACACCCAAGGAATTTTTTTTCATATCTCCCATCTCCCAGAGTTTGAAATCTCAAGCACTTTATCTACTGCCTGTAGACAGACACCACAATTTGTCAGTACAGCTCACCATGAAAGTTGCTGACAATTAATTTTTCATCTTTTATTTTCCTCCTTTTTATGGAATTGGAAATGGTCAGAAGGACTTCCATCAGCAATACTTAACAAACTGAAAAAGGAGGTAACACCTCAGCCCTCTCCTTTAGGGTTGATTTGCTTAATGTGAAACATGGGGGAAAAAAATCCGACATTTCTGAAGTTGCTCCACAAACCCATCTTGGGTTCAAATATTCTTTATTGGTTCTAGAAATGCCAAGGAAATTGGCATTCAAGAAACTGGAATTCAAGAATTGGAATTCAAGAAATGCCAAGGAAAAGCCTGAAGAAGGAAGGAGTGACCGGGTGGGATGGCACACGAGGGATGTTTTTAACAGCAAACAGGAAAGAGTGACACATCTCACAAATTTCCTCTACCTGTTTTTTAGGGAAAAATACCTGCACGAGGCTTTGGTGGGGTCACTGTACGAACTTGCCAGCGTGTGAAATGGGCTTTTAATTTAGTTCTGACCTGGAATGTGAGCTTTTTCCCAAACTTCTCCCACTAGCTGCAGTCTTTTCCACAGCAAGGCTGCCAATGGGAATGTGTTCTCCCAGAATTACAGCCCTAGCTCAATTTAGACTCGAGCTAAGGGATAACACAGCTGCCTGTTCATTTAGTGACAATTCCACATATTTTGCTTTCCCACCTGGAAGTGTTTCCAGTTTGGATGCTAGTTAAATGTTTATCTGCAAAGCCTCCAACAAACCTGGATGTGCTTCTTCTTTCCCTTGTAATACAGCGATAGAATCATGGAATGGTTTGGGATGGAAAGCACCCTGAGGATCATCCCATTCCACCCCCTGCCATGGGCAGGGACACCTTCCACTATCCCAGGTTGCTCCAAGCCCTGTCCAACCTGGCCTTGGACACTTCTAGGGATCCAGGGCCAGCCACAGCTTCTCTTGGAAGCCATTCCAGTGCTTCCCCACCTTGGTCAGCACCAGGAGATTTGATCTTTCGGCTTCCCAATACCCAGGAGAAAAGGGTTGTTTTGTGATAGATCTGAGGAGGACCTCAACAAAATGAAAACAGTTTCATCTGATAGTGCCACCCTCTTTTCTGAACTTTCCAGAAAGCTCCTGGCAAACTTCTCCACGGAAATACCATTAATTACACAGATCTATCAGTGGGATGCAGCTCTTTTCCCTTTCTCTAAGCTCTGCACAAAATAATACCACATCTCTCACAGCCTAATGGTGGCACATGGCAATGGAATTGCATTACCAGTGCAGTGTGAGGATGAGAAAGCCATCACATGGCAGGCAGTCCCAGGATGATGCTATCTGTCCCACATTGTATTATTTTGGGAATAACAAACATTATACATAGGAAACCACGATGCCAAAAGAAGCCTGGTCATCCCACAGAGCTTGTGACAGATGGCAATTCCAGGTCTATAATCAAAGCAATAATTAACCTGGTAGGTTAAAAAGAATCAAAGTGCATTTGCAATCCAATTGTCCACATCAGGGATATGCTGGAATATTCAGCAGTGTTTTCAGATACTCTGATCACCCGAATTAAACAGGAATGCTCTACTCCTTCAGCAGACACCACGGGCCACCAGTATCTAGGATTTACCTGATATCTTTGGCAAAATGAAGCCTGAAACTGGAAAACAGGATCAGTTCAAAAGCTCCAGACCCCCTTTTGCATCCATCCACAGGCTATCATTTTACTCCATTAATACAGCCCTTTTTTTTCTATTTATTCAATACCTGAAAAGGCTGATTTCAGTCTTTCAGCTGCTCGTGATCTGTATTCCCTCTGAATTCAGTGGTGGACATAAATTCTACATCTTATGTTGGTGAACTGGTTGGACTTTCTGTTTATGTTGGAGTGTATAATTTCCAGTAATATTTTTACACTGGAAATGGCAAAATTAGTTAAAAAAATAAACATACCTATGTGTAAATGTGTATATAATATGATGTTCTGGAGTCAGTCCAGAGGAGGCCTCAGAGAGGCTCTGGAGACAGGCTGGGAGAGCTGGGAATATCCAGCCTGGAGAAGGGAAGGCTCCAGGGAGACCTTGGAGTTCTCTCTGACCACAGAATTTGCTGATTTTCTGTACATCAAATCTCTTCAGTCCATCTGACTTTGCCACTTGTGATGTTGCACAAACAGCTGGGAATAGTGGGACACACAAAACAGGCTGAACCGTAGGGCCCAGGAAATTGAATATTGATCAACAAATGGCTCCCCCAATTAATCTATAAATTCATAAAGGTCAGGCACGGGATGCAGTACAATGGCTTAATGCAGTCCCAGCTCTTTTAAAGCGGGAAAAAACTGAGGAGAAATGAGTTCATAAAATAGTTGCACTTTGCAGTGATGGGGTCACAGGTTTGGAAAACCTCCTCCTGTGTCATCCGATTGGGTTTCCTGCCACTGGAAGCTCACATCCATCCTTTCATGAACTTTGCACACCCTGTTGCATAAATTGTCAGATTTCTCACCTCTTCTATTCTGTTTGGACAGCTGTTCCTAAACCCAGCTGCTCTAATGATTATAAAACATCTGACTTCCAATTCTAAACACAAAGATGTGCAATTTATACCCACCTGGATTTGTGCTAAAGTTGTTCTTCCCCTTAAACAGCTTTTTGCCTTCTTCCTGATATTGATTTTTACTACTTCTAGAAAAGAATCTCTTTCCTTGCTCAGCTTGTTTGCTAGATAACAAATCACAGTCTTTTTGTACTCAGTGCTTCCATGTTCCCTGATCATCCCGTTTCTCAGTTCGACAGAAAATAATTTGGTCAACAGATCCCAGATTCACCCAGTGTCACCCAGTGCCTCACAGTGCCACCCACAAGTGTCCCCAGGTCACAGAACCACAGAATGGTTTGAGTTGCGATGGACCTTAAAGCTCTTCTGGTCCAACTCTCCTGCCATGGGCAGGGGCACCTTCCACCAGCCCAGGTTGCTGCAAGCCCCGTCCAATGGTCCTTGTCTGCTTAGAGAATTGAAAATCTCCAGATAAATTAATGGGGTTTTTGCCAAATATTCCATCAATTTTCTCAGCAGGCATGATGACATCCATCTGCATGAGGTGGGTTACGTAGGAGTATTCCTTGATTTCATCGCGATCCCAGGAACCAGTGTAAGTCCTTCTCATTCCTGGAAGTAATTCTGTGGAATGGCTTCCTTCATCCTGGGAAATCAAGTGTGCTGAGTCATCCATCAGTCACTGTGGTCCAGATGAGCAGCTGGGCTCACGTCCAAGCAGCCAGGCCCTGCTGTTCCCAAGGGTCCAGTCCCGCTGGAACTGCCTCTCGGGAACTGTCTCCTTGTCACCCTCAGACCTCTCCTGGGCTTTAGAGCTCCTAAGCCAGACAAGGCTAAAACCATATCAGTGACCACTCCAACAGCTGAGGAGGGTGCACAGGGCAGGGCAGCACCTGGGCCCAGGCCAGGCCAGGCCAGGCTTAGCACACCATGGTCAGCCTGGCTTCCACCTGGCTCTGTAACGGAGAATAAAACAGCCCAAATTGGGGGCAAATAACTGTAGCCCACTCCGTGACCCAGTTGTGGATGATCCTACAGCAGAGGGATCGGATGGTAAACTGGAGGTTGGATTCAGTTGCCCAAATTCAGATTTGTTCTGATCTCCATCCACTGACCCAGAAGCCTGCAGACCTTCTCCAGATTCTCTCACCCTACACAGCCCCACACAAATGCCTGAAGAGTCACAAATTGCACCAGGTGCTACATCAAGCAACCAAATTTTTCCTCTACCATCTCCTACAGAACTACCAAACCCTCAGACATTTGTCTTCAGGTTTTAGAAACTGAAGCAGCTCATCCAGGGTGGAATAGCCAGGCCAGAGCACAGGCAGGTACTGGGTTTTTGTAGAGAAAAAAGGTTTGGGAGTTTTACTTCGAGGCCCCACTAAGCCAACCCAAAGAGGGAAGATGGCAGGAGAAAGAAGAATGTGAACAGCAAGGGAGGAGGAAAGAAAAGCCAGCAGGAAGGTGAGGGCTATGATGGAGCTGCTGGAGTGAGTCCAGAGGAGACCACGGAGATGCTCCCAGGGCTGGAGCCCCTCTGCTCTGGAGCCAGGCTGGGAGAGCTGGGGGTGTTCACCTGGAGAAGAGAAGGATCCAGGGAGACCTCAGAGCCCCTTCCAGGGCCTAAAGGGGCTCCAGGAGAGCTGGAGAGGGATTTGGGACAAGGGATGGAGGGACAAGACACAGGGAATGGCTTCCCACTGCCAGAGGGCAGGGATAGATGGGATATTGGGAAGGAATTGCTGGCTGTGAGGGTGGTGAGGCCCTGGCACAGGGTGCTCAGAGCAGCTGTGGCTGCCCATGGATCCCTGGAAGTGTCCAAGGCCAGGCTGGATGGGGCTTGGAGCACCCTGGGCTAGTGGAAGGTGTCCCTGCCCATGGCAGGGGGAGGGATGGGATGAGCTTTAAGGTCCCTTCCAATCTAAATCATTCCATGATTCTGAGGTACTTATTAACAATAAAGACTTTACTGAAAGGGTAAAACTGGACTTTCTCCACTCCGTGCCTGATGTTACAAAACCACACTAGAAATGAAACCTGCTGACCACAATATATTTTGTGCTTTTATGTTCAGAGATGGAATTACTTCATTTTTGTCTTTTCTACCATGGGCAAATTCCAAAAGGACAAGTTGAAATGGAAAAACACTCTGTGGCATTTTTTTTTTTTTTTGCAGGCTGCATTTTTCCATTGACCCAGCAGCATTAATAAACATTGCGGAGCTTTCTGAGGGGAAGATTTCCCATCCCCTCTGTGCTCTACCTCATTACCTTTTCATTTTGTTTTGTTTGCTTCTTCCTGTCAGGATAAACACGAGGCACTGTCAGGCAAACAGCAGGTCGGGGGATGACATTTTTTAATGTTCACGGAACAACCTGACCTCCTGCTCACAGCCACTAAAAGGGAAATAAGGAAACTCCCTGTTTTAAGTCCTAAATGCTAATGAGGTTCTCTATTTGATTTGTTTCCTCTTCCCAGCAACACTAATTTCAAATTGAACCACTGACTCAATTAGCAAAATGTTGAATTTGGTGAGACTTTGTATAATAAAATGTCCCAGTAAGAAAAAGGAAGCCAGCAGCGGTTTGGTGCCAGTAACTAAATCCATTTTAATGGGCTATTTTAATTAAACAAATTAAATTAATGATGGCCTCTGCACAATGATAAATTACACTATTTAATAGATCATTGCGATGTGCTAATCCCCTTTTTTAAATTATCTTCTAACATCGATCCATACCTAGACACATAAGCCATAAATGAAGCTCGAGAAAGATAAACAAATAACTGGTGCAAAAGAGCCAAATAATGGAAAAGGTGGGACGATCTTAGTTCCAAAAAATATAATTTTCAGTTGAGGCTACGGCAATTATGCACCATTATGGGATAACGGAAACCAGGTGGAATCTACGGTGCCCTCCATGAGGGGTTCAGGTGGGACATCAGGAGGAATTCTGTCACAGAAAGGGTTGTTAAGCATTGGAAGAGGCTGCCCAGGGAGCCATCCTGGAGGTATCCAAGGAAGGCCTGGACGTGGCACTCAGTGCTCTGGGCTGGGTGACAAATTGGAGATCGGTCACAGGTTGGACTCGACGACCTTGAAGGTCTCTTCCACCCTCAATGATTCTGTGAGGGGGAGGACCCAGATAACTTTATCATCTTTCAAAGAGATCTAACTTTAGTTTTTGGCTACATTTAGAAGGCACGGGTAGGATTTAAGGGTTGGAATTGATGATTTTGGAGACCTTTTCCCACCTAAATGATTCCGTGATTCTGCACGTGATCTACCCAACATGGCACCTCAAGGGATTCAAGTCAGAGCTGAGTCTGTATAGAGGCTGTGAAGCCTTTCTGCTCACAGGCAAAAAGGGGAACAAAAAGGAAAAAAAGGTGTTTATAAGGACTGCAAATGAGAAATAGAAATGAAATGTTCTTAAAGATGGCTGGGATTTCCAGGCAAATGGAAGAGGGTCCTTACAACATATGGGAACACAAGCAAGACTGAGGGTAAAACAGGGAGACAAGCAGCACCTTAAAGTTGGGAGACAACCAAAAATACTAAGGATCGTGGTAAAGGCTCTTCTTGTGTGATAGTCTTCCATAAAAAATCCAACTTGCCATATTTTTCCATAAAAAAATCCAATTTGGGCTATTTTAGAACAGCACCAGAGCTCCACAGACACCAAACTCCAACTGATTTTAGAGGATATATCACGTCATTGACAACTGCTTAGGCTGAGGGGATCTGAGGTCTGGCTTGCTGATAAAGACTCCAGGAAAGATGATATGGGATTAAATGGGAATAAGGGACAAAATGGAATGAAAAGAAAGATGCAAGGTGCAAACACAGCTGGATAATAGAATCATACACAGTACAGCGGGAATGCTGAAGATGTAAAATGTTCTTCACATGAGAAAAAAACACTTGGCCTTAGCATCCTGAAATTCCAAGGATTGCAGGAAATGGGATAAAAACCACTTTTCAATGAAAAGAAATAAAAGAAGCATGGACCTGAAAAGGACTTGTTCATCTGTCATAAAGAGAGCTCTTCAGAGTTCTCTAAAGTACATCCAGCACTAAATTCCTCTCACTCAGGCAGGACCTGTCTCTCTGGAGATGTGTCAGAGCTCAGGACCATCCGTGTGCTCACACACCACACACGGGCACGGGAGGCACAACCTTCATCCCTGACAACCTGTCCTCTGCCAAGTGTCCCTGCCCATGGCAGGGGTTGGAACGAGATGATCTTTAAGGTCCCTTCCAACCCAAACCATTCCATGATTTTGTGATTTACCAAGTCTATTATGAATTTGTGGATCCCAGCTCCCGCTGGCATTGTCTCCCATGAAAAAAACTGCTCTAAAATAGATTTATCTTTGCAATGGTGCGACATAATGACACTATGGAATCACAGAATCATTAAGGTTGGAAAAGCCCTTGGAGATCACTGAGTCCAACCATCCCAGCACTGCCAAGGCCACCACTGACCCATGTCCCCAAGTGCCACATCCACACGGCTTTTAAATCCCTCCAGGGATGGGGACTCCAGCAATGCCCTGAGCAGCTGTGCCAGGGCTGGACAACATTTCCATGAAGAAATTGTTGCCAAATCCTTATTCTGATTCCATTCTATAAAGAATGTTTAAACATGAAGAAGTGGGCTCTGTATTTCAGTCAACTCCCTTTTAGCTGAAGTGAGCCAGCTCAGAATCCTGGTGTTTGCACCTGAGGGGACGGAGGAGTGAAGAAGCCCCAGACCATGTGGCAGGATGCTAAATCAGGCTTCTTAATGAATTCAGAGCCAGAACAAATCAAAGAAGAACTGTGTTTAAAATAATTAAAAAAAAAAAAAACAAAACAATCAACAGCTACAGGTGTAGATTGTGAACTGGCATTATCCTCCCTTGTTTAAAAAACGACACAGTAATTCTAATGACAAACTCTGTTATAAATAGACACTTAATTACAATATCTTAGGTCTGGCATCTGCATTTTCACCGTCTTAAAGGCAGAACCCAAGGAGAGTTCCCTGAAAACTGAAGACCTAAACAAGACAAAAGGAAACGTGAAGTTCAACCAAACCCAAAACCTGCTGCTCTTCACAGCCTCCACTTCGCTGCTGTCTTGCAGGCCCTTTTCACTGGACAAGAAAGGAAAGGACCCTGGAATGTCCTGGCAGCTGCTGGCCATGGGAGTGACCTACCCTTGGGACACCCTCTCCCAACACATCCCAGCCCTCTGGCCCAGGGAGATTGAACCTGCACCCGAATCCGGACACTTGGAGCATTTTTTCCTCCTCTCCCTCCCAGCCCATGGGTCCAGTGGCTACAGCAGCTACCATAGAAACCAAAGTGCTGCTCTGCAGCACACGGAGCAGATGTCAGACACGGAGCAGGGAATGGGAATGTGGGGAGGGGGGTGGATGCAGGAGGAGGAGGAGGAGGAGGAGGAGGAGGAGAAGGGAAAGCAGCATCACACGTTCAGAATGAAATGTTCCCACCAGAGGGAGTGAGTCACTCCTGAAGGAAAGTGCAGAGCTGCAGGATTTTTTCCCTGCCGCTCTCAATGCACATCCGCAAACACAGACGTGCAAATCTCCATCCTTTGCTGGATGCAGGGGGAAAGGAACGGCAAAGGATGAGGAGCAGGTGGAGGTACTTAAAGCCTTCTTTGCCTCAGTCTTTAACAGTCAGACCAGTTGCTCTCCAGACAGAAGCAGGGAGCAGAATGAATCCCATAATCCAAGGCGGTTGTCAACCTGCTACACCACTAAGACAAGCCCACGGGGTTGGATGGGATCCACCCAAAGGTGCTGAGGGAGCTGCCAGAAGCACTCCCCCAGCCACATTCCATTGTTTCTCAACATCCTGGCAAACCAGGGAGATTCCAATCCACCAGAAGGCAACAAATGAGACACCCATCACATCAGTGGATACACAACCATTGTTTGTGGATGCTGATTCCATCCCACAGGAAAAGAGGAAATGGCCTCAGGTTGTGCCAAGGAGGCTTAGATCGCATATTAGGAATAATTTCTTTCCCATAAAAGGTTGTCCAGCCCTGGCACAGCTGCCCAGGGCAGTGCTGGAGTCCCCATCCCTGGAGGGATTTAAAAGCCGTGTGGATGTGGCACTTGGGGACATGGGGCAGTGGTGGCCTTGGCAGTGCTGGGAGAACAGCTGGACTTGATGATCTCCGAGGGCTTTTCCAAACTAAACAGTCCCATCATTCTGTGGCTCTAAACAAACCTGCTTTTGCCTCTTGCACAGGTGCTTGACTCCCTCGTGCGTTGCTCTCTAATGAACACTGTGATTTTCTCAAGATGTGAATTAATGCCTGACCTAAACCAAGTATCTGAGACAGAATTATGCTGTCATTTCCAAAATGCCCTTCAGAGCTTTTTCCCTTCCTCTCTTTCCAAGATAGTGCAGAAATATGACATTGTATGAAGCCACCATATATTAAACAGGGATTTTACATCAAAAAGTCACTGATATTTTAAGACCAGCAAGCCGTAACACATTATGATATGCTATACATTTGTAAATTGTTTGCTAATTCAAAATAAAAAAATCATAACAACCAGTCTGGAGCCGTGTTTGACTTCCTTTGATCTTACTGTTCAAAATTATTCTCTTTGCCTTGCGGGCCTGGAGGGACAGGACACAGGGAATGGCTTCCCACTGCCAGAGGGCAGGGATAGATGGGATACTGGGAAGGAATTCCTGGCTGTGAGGGTGGTGAGGCCCTGGCACAGGTCGGCCAGAGAAGCTGTGGCTGCCCCTGGATCCCTGGAAGTGTCCAAGGCCAGGTTGGACGGGGCTTGGAGCAGCCTGGGATAGTGGAAGGTGTCTCTGCCCATGGCAGGGGTGGGACTAAACAATCCTTAAGGTCCCTTCTAACCCAAGCCACTCCAGGATTCTACCACAAATAAATGGGATGGAACGTTTGCCAAGCCCTCCTTCAGCTGGACTGTGGGATGAATTCACAATTCGACACAGCTACAACAGCAGAAAATGATAAAAGCCTGATAAAATGATAAAAACCTGATATCTGCTTCTCCAGACTGTAAATATTCCAATGCGAGCCCAACATCTTCGAGTGTCCCTCTCAAAACACACCTGGGGAATGTTCATCCAGGTAATGCCCATCTCCCGCTTTCCACAGCGAAATACGAAAAGCACAGAATCCCCTTTTTGTCATAATTTACAAACTCCAGCAGGATAATTCTGCTGGATCTGATCCATGAAATGGTGCTGTAGAAATCACACAAATACGGACAAATAACTGAAATTCTACAAAACCTGATGGTTTGCGTGGCACAAAGAGAAGGGGAAAGCTCCTCATTCCCTGCCCTTGCAGAAGAGCTCGAGCCCACTAGAGGGCAATGAAAGAAATCAGGATTTCTCCAGCCCTGGAAAATCCCCTAATTTCACAACGAAGGTTTCTCCTATGATAATATATCACGGGATAATGGGGAAATATATTTCCTAGGATTGCTGGCACATAAAATAGCAGCCACATACATATAACGGCAAGAAGAGCTGGATGAAAAATCACCACCCAGGATATAATTAGCTGATTGAGATAAAAACAAAAAATATTACAGAAAATAAAAAGATGATGATGTTAAAAGTGCACATTTGTGTGTGTGTGTGTGGAGAAGGAGGAGAGATGCTACAATCTCTCACTGCAATTTTCCAACTCCTCTTCTTTTTCCCCAGATTTTTTCTTTGGGTGTTTTAATCTCCACCAAACTTCATGGTTTGGGCTGAAAGGTGTCATTGCTGGAGAAAACTGATTTTTATAAATTTCAAGGACAGTCACTCAGCCATTTGTGATAAATACAGCAGTATTTATAAAATGTTTAATAAATAAATATATAAATTTAAATATTGTGTTTTCCATATTAAAAAAAACCCCAAAACATCTAGAATAGTATCTTTAAGGAGTGCAAAAATGTTGGAAGTTTGGGTGTCCTTCAGCATGAAGCACTAGCCAATAAAGCAAATTTTGTCTAATTTTTCTGCTTTTTGAGGAAAATGTGGGTTTTACATAATCAGTAGAGGATTAATATTGAAAATTTTAGAAGAGGGAATGAGCACCGGTTCCCTGCAGCACTTCAAAAGGGACAAGTTATGACAACACTGGGCCAATTTGTATGTGGGTAAAAACAAAAACCAAAATAACCAAAACAAACAAAACCACCCCCCAAAAAAAGGAATGACATCCGAATGATAAAGAATATAATTAGTGCCAATCAATGTTTTTGTAGAAAACAGGTCAAATATAAACCCAACATCTGTCTGTGATGCCATCACAAGTTCAGCTGACACAGGAAGATTTGCAGATCCAATGCCGTGAGCATTTCGTGTTTGATAAAGTATTATATAATTGGTTTGATTAAAAAAAGAAGTGCAAAAATGGTATTGATATAGGGAATGTTAACTGCATTAAGATGGACTTTCACCAGAATTGTTGTGAATTGCAGTAATCAAGGCTTAGAAATAATTTTAAAATTCGTGCTGGTACAACTGGAAGATCATGTGAAGGTCAGAGTTACTGCCCCGGACCACTGAGATCATTGGAATGGAGTTCAATCCCAAATTGCCTCCATTGCTCCCCTGAAAAAATCCAAAATTCCACCTTCACCGTTGTCTGGATACAGCTCTTCCTCCTGCCCTTCCCCGCCACCTCACAAAGGTTCTTGATGTGTAAAGGAGTTTTTCTTCTGTGGACACCTTAAATACAATTCCTTTCAAACTTGAAAAAGACCTGGTTTAACGGAGCCAACTAAAAATAACCAAAGCACAGGAGAAAGGAGCAGCCACAATGGAAATACATCAACCCCAAAAATCCATGGGAAGCTGCTTGCTCGGGCAAAGGTCAGGATTAAATACTGGATTTAATACTGGGGCTGGAAGCAGGGATTCACTGAAGGTGATTTCCCAGCCTTTGTGACTCTTCCTGCACATAAATCCATGGTCCTGCCGTAGGAGGTATCTCAGGATGCTTTAGGCAGCAGGAAGAGGGAATATATTTTGTCCACCTTATGTTGGGTAGTTGGATTTACTTTCAGGCCCAGTGAGTAAACGACACCTAATAAAAGTCAGCTAGAAAAAATACAAGTTAGTCTTTGTCTGCAAGGATAACAAAAAAAGGGCAGGTTTTTCAGAAACACAGGCCTGAGGAAAAAAAGTGGAAAATCCAAAGACTTGGGAAAATGTGGAACTAGGAAGAAAAGGATGTGGGACAAGATCAAATGACAGAAGATTCTTGCCTGGGAGGGTGATGAGGCCCTAGCACAGGTTGCCAAGAGAAGCTGTGGCTGCCCCTGGATCCCTGGAAGTGTCCAAGGCCAGGCTGGACAGGGCTTGGAGCAACCTGGGATAGTGGAAGGTGTCCCTGCCCAGGATGGGCTTTAAGCTCCCTTCCAACCCAAACCATTCAGGGATTCTGTGATTCCATGACAAAGCAAAAGGAAAGACCAGTCTACAAGAAATCAGTGGAAGTCAATAAAGGCAAAAAAAATCCTGATGAAAAAAGATCACAAGATCGAACCAGATATGACAGCGTTGCTGGCTAAAGCACCCTCTAATTTTTCCTTCCAGGAAGAATTGTTTTCCCCAAAGATGAGAGGTCTCTGCGATGGAGTGGCCCACTTCAAACAGAAAAAAATGCACACAATCCTATGACAGTTCTTTGGGCAACAAAAATACTGAGAGGAACCAAACTCCTGGGCCAGAATTTTATCTCAGTTGCATTACTGGAAATCCAAAGTAGCTCCATGGATTCGAATGGTGTTGCTCTGGATTTACAGTTTATGGATGATCTGCACTGGGTCCTGTGAGGGAGTCTTGAGAGTTATTTAAGCAAATGGTAGCATCAGCTGGAAAACAACTTCAGTGGGGATGAATTGTCAGTACAATTGGTTATCAACCATCTGGTTATCAAATCATGGGGACCTGAGTGTTTAAGTGGGCCCTCCTATGTCCATATTCAGAGGCCTGAGCAGGATATTTGGTAAAAGTTGAGTATCTGTCATTTCCACATGAGAGCTTTGAGGAGCTCAGAACTTCCTGAAGTGTCATCAGGCTCAGGTGCATTTTTTGCTTTGTATTTCAGAGCTGGATAAACAATGGGAAAGTGTTCCATGAGTATTCATCCGAATCCTGGCTCAGGCACACTTCTGTCCCTGAAAAAACGAGGTTTGAGGAGTGTTCTTGGATCTCACAGCTCTGCATTCGGGATAAACAAACTGTTTGGAGAGCAGAAGTAATGCTCCCATGCTCATTAAAAATGCACGTGTCACTTAAAAAAGGCTGTTTCCTGAATTTTTAAATTTGTATGGAAACCTCAAACCAGGCCAATCTCTCTCAGTCCACGCAGAGAGCTCCACTACAAACCTTCTCCTTCACCTGGGCATGGGTGGATCCAAAAGGCAGAGCAGAATTAAGACACAACATTTTCACACATGATGACACCAAACACATCTGCAGATGATTCCTCAGGTTTATTTCCTGGAAATTTTTGCTTAGCTCAGTTTTAAGGGCTGTGTTTAACCCAAAGAGAACAAGAACTGCACCAGCTAATGACCATCACCTTCCTTTTACCTCGACCTTTTTCTATTTTATCCTGTTCTCCCCATAACTAATCTCTCCTTGAGAGAACTAACGAAACTCCTTGAGAGCTTCTTGAAGAGAAGGAGTTCCATCCTGTTCCCTGTAAATCCTGTGTACACTTAAACCACCACGATTAAAATCATTATCACATTTATGCACCTGACATTTAATGTGCTTCTGACACTTTCAGAGCGCTGTAACAGATGCATAATCAAGATCAAGAAACTCAAAAGCCTGGACTAGAAGCCCTTCAGAAGGATCCCAGATGCCACTGAACTGTGTGAGAGAACATTTCCAGGCTGATGGGAAGGGATTTAATGTCTGTGTTGGCATCAGTGCACATTCCACTGCTTTTCCTTGGCACTGGGATGACCCAGGACCCACGGGAGAGCTGTGCCCAGCTGGAGGCCAGGTCACACAGGGTAGGACCTCTCAAACAACAGCTCAGCCCTTTAAATCTTCATTTTCTGAAGCGACATGGAGATTTGCCCTGGAGATTGAGAATTCATCTGCCTAAGGACATGAAAATGGGATGTCTACACAAATCCAGCGTGTTTTTACATTAATGGCAAGCTGAAGAGGGCAAGCCACACAAAGCAGGAAATGTTTTATTTACAACCCACTCTTGGAGTCAAATCCATTTGATATTTACATTCGTTTATTACAGGGCAATTTCTAGCATTAGTTTAAATGTCCAATATAAACTTCACATTCCCAGTGCAATAAAGCAAACGGCTCCTTCGGTGACCTCCATGACCTCCCAGATGAAAAAATGATTGCAAAACACAAAGTATGGTTTCATCCTGCTGTTCCTGGTTCTAATTCCAAAAGCAGGATCAGCTGTATTTGCAACAGTCAAAGGGCCAAGAGAAATGCCCGGCCTTTGTCAAGTGAAGACAATAAATGCAGAATTGAAAGCTATAAACAAAAATAATCTTGCCTTTCTCAGCATTAATAAACATAAGCACCGTGTGCTGCATTCCTGGGGAACAGGGATAGTAGCAGGATGCACTCAGCACGGGATGGTGGCACTTCTCTGCCTCAGGGAATGCCCATCCCTGGAAGTGTCCAAGGCCAGGTTGGACAGGGCTTGGAGCAACCTGGGACAGTGGAAGGTGTCCCTGCCCATGGCAGGGGGTGGAATAAAATGGGCTTTAAGGAATCCACCACCTCCCTGGGAAGCCCCTTCCAATATCTAATCACCTTTTCCATGAAGAAATTCTTCTTGATGTCCAAACTAAATCTCCCCTGGCACAGCTTGAGGCCGTTCCCTCTCATCCTGCCCCTGTTCCCTGGGAGCAGAGCCCGACCCCCCCCGGCTGCCCCCTCCTGTCAGGGAGTTGTGCAGAGCCACAAGGTCCCCCCTGAGCCTCCTTTTCTCCAGGCTGAGCCCCTTTCCCAGCTCCCTCAGCCTCTCCTGCTGCTCCAGCCCCTTCCCCAGCTCCGTTCCCCTTCCCTGGACACGCTCCAGCCCCTCCAGGTCTCTCTTGTCAGGAGGGTCCCAGAGCTGCCCCAGCACTGGAGGTGCCCCAGCAGTGCCAGCACAGGGGACGGGCACTGCCCTGGCCCTGCTGCCACCCCAGGTGCCTTTGGCCTCTTGCCCACCTGGGCACACCTGGCTCGTGTCCAGCCACTGTCAGCAGCACCCCCAGGGCCTTTCCCAGCCCCTCTGCCCCAGCCTGGAGCTGCAGGGGGCTGCTGTCGCCCAAGTGCAGCATCTTTCCCCAGCACTCCCTGTCCCCAGCCATCACCAGTTCTACACCCAGCATGGAGGGATCCTGCCCAGGCCATGGGCTGCTGGATTTTCCAGGACTAATCCATGGGAGATGGTGTCAAAGGCTTTGCTGAAGTCCAGGTAGACACATCCACAAGTTCATCCTAAGTTCACGCCATTAATGCTTTTATCTTGCTGCCACTGTCATCAAGAAATGGATTAGGATTAGTTTTGAGAGATTTTCCTGCTGTGAGGTGCCCGAATTTTCTCGGAGTGACAAAGTCAAATTTTCTGCAGTTACAGTAACATGAAAAGAGTTCACAACTGCTCACACAAAACCTCCTCATCCGTAGCCAAATGCAGCTTTCTCCGAGAGGGATGAACATACAAAGGGTATCTGTGCAGCACAGAGAAGTGACTACAAACCAGAGAATGGCTCAGCTTATCAGATCAGCTATGCTTGTCTCCACAAGAGCCACCACCATCAATCAGGAATCAAGTTGTTGCCATTCACAGCAGAGTGAAGCAGAGATAATTTGACACATGAAGCTCTGAATTAGACATAATTTGAAGAGGAGTAAGCAGGTGTTATTTTTTTATTGACTATTGTATTGCTTTAATAAAAACAATCTCATTTTAAAAGAGCTATTTAACTTCTCCCAGCCAAAAATCACATGAAAAACCATCTCGCAGGCAAAGCCTGCTCTGAATTCACACAGCACGTCAGATAAAAACACAGATGAAGGTTGTGAATTCCCGCCGCCAGGCATTCCTTCATGGAATTAACCACTCAGAACTGCAGATCCCAGAGGTCTGTAAACAGCCCTTCCTCCAGCTTTGACAAATACAATCCTGACCACTTCACCTCCTTGCAGGCTGCTGCTCCAGAGCTCATTGCTTTTGGAATGCTTTTGGAAACTCCAGCTTTTCAATCTCTTTTCCCTAAGAGCTTTGTATTCAGCTCTTATTTTTGCACCCGAGGGTTTTGCTGGTTTGTTCCCACATCACCCCACAGAAAGCTGATGGAAGCTTCCCAGTGTCTGCTGAAGTGCTGAACTGCAGGGATTGTTGCACCTTCTGCTGGCCAGTGCCAATTCATTGCCTCCCTTATTCCATGGAACACATCCATCCAAAATCTCTGCTCTGGAGCCAGGCTGGAAGAGCTGGGGGTGTCTCCAGGGAGACCTCAGAGCCCCTTCCAGGGCCTAAAGGGGCTCCAGGAGAGCTGGAGAGGGACTTGGGACAAGGGATGGAGGGACAGGACACAGGGAATGGCTTCCCACTGCCAGAGGGCAGGGATAGATGGGATATTGGGAAGGAATTCCTGGCTGTGAGGGTGGTGAGGCCCTGGCACAGGTTGCCCAGAGCAGCTGTGGCTGCCCCTGGATCCCTGGAAGTGTCCAAGGCCAGGTTGGATGGGGCTTGGTGTAACCTGGGATAGTGGAAGGTGTCCCTGCCCATGGCAGGGGATGGAATGGGATGATCTTTAGGGTCCCTTCCAACTCAAACTGCTCTGTGATTCCATGGAGGGGAGGCACCCAGTGTATTCTTGGAGCCTTAAAAGCCAGTGCTAGTGCTCAAAAAAAACAACTGCAAGGTCTGATTCTGAAAAAAAAAAAAATGTATATAAACTTCTTCCCCCCTTGATTTCACTCTTTGGATTACAACTGCCTTGATAATTCATTTGAAAACCAAACCCAGCTGAGCAACTGTCTTGAAAATTGAGTAACCTCCGTTTCACCTGTATTAAAAAACCTCAGCTTCAGGCAAAACTGCTGGAACAGCTCATTCACAGTGATTTCGCCAAGGCCTGGCCCTCATTTGATGTTTCTCTGATTACACTTCCATTGTGTCACCGTTCAGCAGCAGCTCTGTTGTGCTACAGTCTCTGTCACCAGTAGCTGACTCTGACTCCTGCACTCGGCTCCCTCAGCAGCTGCAACCCCACAGCTCGATGTGAACTCAGTGCTCTACTGCCACTTCTCAGCTCTCAAAGCAGCTGCAGGAATCAGCAACAAGTTCCACAAGTTAAAATAGATGTGACCTGGCAGGATACCTGGGCTCGGGGCACATCGAGGGTCTCACTCACAGCCTGGTAATAAATCTGATTATTGTCACTTAAAATTGAATCCCAGCATCACCAAGGCTGGAAAAGAGCTCTGAGATCAACAAATCCAACCATCCTCCAGCAGTGCCAAGGCCACCACTGATCCATGTTCCCAAGTGCCACACCCCCACGGCTTTTAAATCCCTCCAGGGATGGGGAATCCACCACCTCCCTGGGAAACCCATTCCAATGCCTGATCACCCTTTCCATGAAGAATTGTTCCCAATATCCAACCTGAACCTCCCCTGGCACAGCTTGAGGCCATTTCCTCTCACCCTGTCCCTCTTCCCTGGAAGCAGAGCCTGATCCCCCCCCGGCTGCCCCCTCCTGTCAGGGAGTTGTGCAGAGCCACAAGGTCCCCCCTGAGCCTCCTTTTCTCCAGGCTGAGCCCCTTTCCCAGCTCCCTCAGCTGCTCCTGCTGCTCCAGCCCCTTCCCCAGCTCCATTCCCTTCCCTGGACCCAGGAGCCAGTTGGGAAAAAACCCAAACCTCATCTATCAAACCCATCATTTTCTGGTTGAAGGCCATTTTTAGGGCTCTTCCAGGCCCTCAGCTCCAAACACATCTAACAGCCCATGCACAATTATTCAGTGAATAAAAACATAAATGACATTTTGGGGGTTTTTTTTCTTCCTTTGCAGTGCCAAAAAACTCTGGAGTCACCCATGCACACTGCAGTTATTGTAATATTTGTTAGCCCTTCCTCCCTTGCTGCAGGCACCACTACTTATCACGGAAAAATTGTGCCGTTCCCACATTTTCATCCACGATTATCTGGCATGTGTCACTGCCAGAAAAGCTCGATATTTATTTTAAATTGCTGCAATAATAAGGAGAGTGGCTGTATTACATTTACATTAAAATAATGGAATGCACAGCATTTAATATGAAAAGGGATTCCTGAACAAATTGTTTGCTCAGTGTGTTTCCCACACAACCATTCCACCGCTCCTGCAATACCCCAGTAGATAATATTGGAGATATTGTTGTTAATAATACATGGGAAACACACATCCCTAAGGAATTTCAGTGCATATTTGCTGGGTTTCCTTAGCTGGCAACACCGTCCCTTCCTTCCCCACTTCAGTGCAAAAACAAACTCTACATGTGCTCACTTACAGTTGTGCCTAATTATATAAATGTACTAATTACACACACTTTTCAAAGTAGGTAAATTTTAAATGGTGCCATTAAGGAAATCTATTTGATGATGGAAATTTCTGTAATATCATATTGCGATCTCACACATGGCAATTTGGCTTTCATGTCAGTATTTATTTAATGACAAATAACGGCAGAGGATAATAGAGCTGGGAAAGCAAATTAAAGCTGTAAGATTTGCAGGGTGATGTTGGTCAGCAGATGCTAAAAGAAAGGAATAAAAGGAATTCGGAAAAGCAGCGGATCTAAGGTAAATAATGAGTAAAAAGCAGTTTTGAATTATAAATATCTTCCAAAACCACCAGATAAACACCTGCAAGACTGACTTATCCCCATCAGAAGAAATGTAAGTCACTGAGAACTTCATTTACATGCACAGGTATCAGATCTGGAAATCACTTACCTGCAGTTCTGAGCACCTCTTTGCACTCAAAATAATTCCAACTGCACACAGGCACCAGCCCTAGGAGCTCACCCAGAGCTCAACTCAGTCATACCCACATTGGTGAAAACCAAACTGCTGCCTTTTGGGACCTTTTGGCTGATGTAAAAAGAGTTTTTTACTTTTAACATCAAATATTCACCAAAACTCCTGGTTCTTTAACATAACACCACCGAGGTCATTGTGTAACTAAATAATTAAACATATGAACACTGGTATTATTTTAGTACTACTTAAGTTTACTGCCCTGATGTCCCAGTGGGCTTTTTCCGTATAAATTATAATAATTTCTATTTTTCTGCTGCAGAATCTGGATTTTGTATTGACAAGAGCACTGGGCAGCAACCACGGCGCAACAGCACTGCAGGATACAAATCCCTCTGCCTTTAGTTAAATAATAACGTGGCAAGGAAGAGACAGAATCCATCTTCCCCAGAAAACAGGGGAAAATTCTGTGTACAGAAAGGGAATTGGCTGATCTTCTCTCACACAAAGCCTTGTGTCACAACAAACACTCCCGGTAAGTCACAGGCTGTCACATCTCATCCAAGACATTTATGGAATGGCTTGATAGAAGCATCTCATAAGCAGCAGGGGGGTGATCCTGAGTTATCAAGCTCAATTATTGATCAGGAATGTACAGGAGCTCTTGGATCTGGGATTCTGGGAACACCCTTCAGGGTTTGGGGTCCAGAGAAGCTTGAATAGCTTTAAGATCACAGATTGCCATTCTGGTAAACTCACATTAAATAAATCTGTAGAAGAGACTCAAAATATCTCTGCAAAGGGAACTGTTTTTCTTTCTGCATGGTTGTAAAATTACTCACACAAAAAAAAAAAATTCCTAAAAGTTGGAATTTAAAGCAACTGTGAGCAAGGTGGGCATTGGACTGAGGAGATGCAACAGCAGCACGGAGAGTGCCCAGCACAAGGAGTGATTTTGTGTTAATTGGTGACATCTTTGACCTCGTTCGTGCTCACAGGTGAAGCCATTCCACCCCCTGCCCAGTGTTACCTTTTGATATTCTTCCTTGGATCTCAGGGCAGCTTCCATCTGCTCCTTGGAGAAGGTGTAGATGGCCGACCGATACTGAGTGCCGACGTCGTTCCCCTGCCGCATCCCTGGGGGGACAGAACACAGGGGGATCAGCTTCCCTCCCTCCCTGGCTGCTGGGAGAGGTTCAACACGCCCACATTTCACACAATAATCCCAGGATGGGTTGGGTTGGGTGAGACCTTAAAGCTCATCTCATCCCAACCCCCTGCCGTGGGACGAAATTCAGGATTCCACACAGCTGGATTAGCACAGTCTCTTCCGTGCACACTCAGCAGGTTAATTTTAGGAAATCCAGGTATTTTCTTTGGTTAAAGAGTCCTGAAATGATTCCATTCAATCTCCATTTAAATGTCATGAAAATGAAATACGAGCATTTTACGGGTTTGTTCCATCACACAATAGTCAAATACAGACGTCAAACCTTAAACAATTAAGCTGCAGTCACTGTAATCAAGGCACTCTTAAAAAAACTGATTTTGATCCATGCAAATGGCTACCAAAAAAAATGTTGATTTTACCAAGTACTTACAATTTTTCCAAATAGCTTTGGAGAAAAATTGCTATTTTTGGAGCAGGCTGCCCAGAGAGGTTGTGGACTCTCCACCCCTGGAGGTGTTCAAGGCCAGGCTGGATGGGCAACTTTGGCACCAGGATTTCGTGATATTTCTGTTGATTTGTGTAACCCCTTCAAAAGACTTGTAAGAAGTTGTTCGTGTACAAATTTCCAGAATACGGGATTGATTCTCCCAACGAAACTACGAAACACTGGACCAAAGCAGAGAGATGACAACTGTCCCCTCAGGTGACCAGCCCAGCTCTGGTTTGGCACTGCAATCCTGGGAAGTCACTGCTGCCTCTCATTCCCATTCCCATTCCCATTCCCATTCCCATTCCCATTCCCATTCCCATTCTCTCCCGCAGCAATGAGCCAGCTTTGCTGTGGATCATTCCATAAAGTCAAACACCAGCCTCAGAGCAGCTTTAGCATCAAGAACTATCTGGACACGCACTTTTGCAGCTGCACTGGCAGCTTTGTTATCCCTGCTTTTCCCACCTTGTTCCCAATTTTGCATCAAAGAACACAACTTTTTGCTTTGCTGGAATAAAATGTGTTAATTTTGAGTTTGCCCAATCCAAGACAAATTGGAAATCATCAGGATTTGCCATCAGGCTAAAGAAGACCCTCTGAGGATTCCCATCAACTCTCAGGATTGTGGAGATGAAATGGAAAAGGAAATGGATGTCCTGATACCCCTCTGGCCAAGGTCAGAGGGAGGAGAAAGAGCCTGTGGTACCGGAGGGAAAAGATGCCATTAATTCACTACTCCTCATTAAATCATGGATTTATCCCTCTTGGACTCACCAAGGAAACAAAAAAAAATGATTTAAAGGATAGCACAATAAACAAACAAAAACTGCCTGAAATATTTATGAACAACAATACACAGAAATATCTTAAAATATGTATTAGGATGAAAACTCCACTCGATGACCAACAGTTACATGAAAGAATCTGATTCCAAAACATTTTATGGAGTTTGCTGATAATTTGGGTTATTTTTTAGCTGTTAAAATGTGTTATTACAATAAAAACAACAACAGTGTTCTTCATCAATACTTAATAGTGTCGAGTGCCACCAGAGGATATTTTGCTCATCCCTTTGGAAATTCTTCCAGGGTGGGAAGGAGCTCTGGTAAAGCCAGTTTGGCATAAAATGAGGACAGGCCAGGAACACTTTAGTTTTGCCAGGATATTTTAATGCTGATTGATGTTTGAGTTTAAGCATTAACATTCTACAAATCTATTTATTGCTTAACAAACTGTTTAACAACCAGCTAGGGAGGAGATTACAAAAATCTCTCGGAATGTTGGATCACTACGGAGGGTGCTGGTTTCCAGCACGAATTTAGGAATGTAAGTTTGGTATGAGCTCACATGCACAGTGCTCTGAGTGAGAAAATCAGATTATTTAATCTCTGCATGTGCCACCATGACATAGTATCAGGGAGCCAGTGAGCTTAATTAATTTATTGAAGAGAAGGTTACGAGGACAACTGACTCTAAATCAAAAATACATTTCTAGAGAAAAAAAAAACAACAGAGAAATGAGGCTCTTCAGTCTTGCCAAAGTTGTTTAACTTGGAAGGGCAATTGAAAGCCAAAGTATCCAAAATCTGGGTGGGAAATAAAACAACATTCAAGCAGCAAAGAGCATTTCTCCCTGGAACAATGCACCTAAAGCCACATTCCATTCCTGAGGGCTTCAAATTGAGGATTTACATTTTCATAGAATCATAAAACAGTTTGGGTGGGATGGGACCTTAAAGATCATCCAGTCCCACCCCCTGCCATGGGCAGGGACACCTCCCACTAGCCCAGGGTGCTCCAAGCCCCATCCAGCCTGGCCTTGGACACTTCCAGGGATCCAGGGGCAGCCACAGCTTCTCTGGGCAACCTGTGCCAGGGCCTCGCCTCCCTCACAGCCAACAATTCCTTCCCAATATCCCATCTAACCCTGCCCCTTGGCAGTGGGAAGCCATTCCCTGTGTCTTGTCCCTCCATCCCTTGTCCCAAGTCCCTCTCCAGCTCTCCTGGAGCCCCTTTAGGCCCTAGAAGGGGCTCTGAGGTCTCCCTGGAGCCTTCTCTTCTCCAGGTGAACACCCCCAGCTCTCCCAGCCTGGCTCCAGAGCAGAGGGGCTCCAGCCCTTGGAGCATCTCCATGGCCTCCTCTGGACTCTCTCCAGCAGCTCCACATCCTTCTGATGTTGGACGCCAGAGCTGGAGCAGCTCTGCAGGTGGGGTCTCACCTGAGCTGGTCAGAGGGGCAGAATCCTCCTGTCTCCTGCTGCCCCACGCTGGGGGATCAGTCCAGGACAGCAAAATTCCAAGAGCTTTACCACACCAACAACTAAAGGGTGAAGTTAAGGAGGAGTCGGATGTGGGATAACAGCAGCCCCTCCTCCAACCCAAATGTTGGCTTGGGCTGTTAAACCACCCGCCAGCAATGAACGGACTGAACAGATCCTTTAAGTATTTCCCCAAAGTGTACCTTTAAAGCGACCAGTGATCAAACCCAAATTTTCCTTTCTTTTCACTTGTAGTTTAAATTATTTTGCATCTAAATCCCCTGCAACATGGAGCTGATACATTACCTAAGCCCTTAAGACTATGAGATAACAGAATAAATTCCATATACACAAACGTGGCCCAGTGCCACTGTTGCTGTTGCTGTTTTCGATGAACCGCACATGGACAAACATCTCAAGGGTCCATCAGTGATTTTTTAAACCCTCTGGCAAGTCTGACTTGCTGAGATTCACAACTCAACAAGTAGCAAACAAGACAAGAAATTCGATTTACTAAACAACTGTGGTGGGATGATTGAGCTTAACAGTCTTGTCTTCAAAAGAAAAAAACATTTACTGAATAAAAAAATTCTACAGTGCATCTGTGCTTAAACTCAACTGGAAGAAGGAATAACTCCTAAGAACATCAGCTGAACATCTTCAGAGCAGCTGGATTTTATTGGGAAGTGCTTGTTGGGTCTACAACTGTTCTGTGAGATGTCTCAAAGTCATTCTCTGTGCAAAACCTGCCCATTTAGGGATAGCTTTTAGGGCAGCTCCAGAAGATCAGTCTTTTCCTCAAGGATGATAGGGAAATCTGTCAGTAGGAACTGAACCTCCTTTTCATTCAAGACTGAGATGATCGACAGGTTCTTTCCTAAAGTTGGTGAGAAAATTTATTAACCCTGAGGAAGCATAGAATCACTGAGGGTGGAAAAGCTCTCTGAGATCATCCAGTCCAACCATCCCTCAGCACTGCCAAGGCCACCACTGACCCATGTCCCCAAATGCCACATCCACGCAGCTTTTAAATCCCTCCAGGGATGGGGACTCCAGCACCGCCCTGGGCAGCTGTGCCAGGGCTGGACAACATTTTCCATGAAGAAATTTTTCCCATCCAGCTCTACTTTAGTAGTATCAGTGGGGCAAGACAGAGACTGGAAAAGGCAAAGCCTGTGTCCCTGACCAGGTGATCAGGAACACATCCAGCAGGAACAGGAACAAACAGACCCCGGAGGTAACAGCCTGGCACTCACTGGTGATGCCTGAGACAAAGAAAATGGGCTGATCTGCTGGAAACAGCCAGAAAATCTCTTGTCAAAGAGATGCTTTGATAGAGAGGCTGATTTTAGAACTGAGAGAAAAGCAGACAATTAGCACCTCTCTGGCAAAAGACAAAAATATGTGGGGTTTGGATACAGTTGTGGGGTGCCAAAGTGTAAAAAAGTCCAAAATCAAACAGCCCGAACCCTGTGTGAGCACTGGGCTCTTGTTGTAAGCTCTTGTCTCTTGGGAACCAGGGAAAACGAGGGCATCTGGAGCTCCAAACATGTTCAGATGTTGGGCATGGATCATACTCAGGAATTTCCCTCTGGCTGACCAAAGCACCTCAGCAGAACTCAGCCCTGACCACTCTGGAGAACATAAAACGTCCTCACTGTGCCAGCAGAGCCCAGAGCACCAATTAACCACAAAAAGCCCTCAAGAGCTGAGCTGTGCTTTATGTGGAACGGAAATCTGTGGTGAGAGGATGGCGGCTGGAGAGCACAGGGAGCTGTGATGGGCTCCCACATCCTGTCAAAGGAACAATTCCCAGGTTGAGATTGCCGTGGGATATAAACACACTGCCACTGGGAAAGCTGCTGTTTGCCTAAGTGTAGATAACAGGCAAAGAAATGGCTCTAAAAATCCCTTTCTCACCAACACTCCGGTATCTTCTGATGTTCCTGGGTAGGAATGACTTTGTTTTGGTCTTCCCCATATTCTTTGGCATCAAAGCAACAAATGCTGCCTCTCCTTTGGTTTGAATGACTGGAATATGGACTGGAATATGGAATCCCCGTCCCTGGAAGTGTCCAAGGCCAGGCTGGACAAGATTTGGAGCAACCTGGGATAGTGGAAGGTGCCCTTGCCCATGGGCAGGAGGTGGAATGAGATGATCTTTAAGTTTCCTTCCAACCCAAACCATTCTGTGATTCTCCGATTAATAAAAAAACAGATTTCCCAGTACTATCTTTTTCTTCAGAAACAGCAAACAAGCAGATTTGTTTCCAAAAAGCCAATGTTTAATATATTACCTACAGAAAGCTAAAGCAAAAGACACTTTATTTTATTGGCTAAATCAAGGAATTCTTTCAAAGACTCAACCCTCTAATGACTTGAAAGTAACACTTATACACCACTCCTTATCTTCCCTCCATTTAAAAATAATAAAAAAAATGTAATGGTATCATCCGTCAACTTTGCTGTTCTCGGAGGATCCCAGGCATAATGGAGATAAATGGCTGAGGTCTCTTCGACTCTTCTCTGCCATCCAGTGAAATTTTAAAGGGCAGTTCATAGCTCTTATTTTTATCATAATTTTTCCTGTGATTTATAGACTTTTCTGCAGCTGTCACTTATTTTCTTATACCTGCAGCAACCTGAGATACGGATTGGTCATTTTCTTCTCCCCAATCAATCCTTGCTGAGTTAAGACTAATAAAACTCCTTCTTCCAGCTCATCATATCGTTATTTAGTACAAATCAATTGCACCATGTCACCCCGGCTTGATGTCATCACTCACTCTAATGATTACATCCATACAGCTTAAAAGTTGCCAGGGGAAAGTAAAACTCTTTATGGCACATGATTAAAGGAGCAAAATGTTAATAGGAAAGAATTTCGTTACAGTGCTGTGCATTGAGAGTTCTGGATGATTTTCAAGGTGCTGTGGTGCGGGAAGGATAAATTAAATAGAAAAGAGTTTCTTCAGGAGGTTAAAAAGCATTAATGAGCTTGTACATGATAAAGAAAAGTTTTACACTGTCAACAAGGTTTAGAAAGTTTTCAATATACACAGGTTTTAGTGTCTTGGAGGAAACTGGTTTTGGTCTTCTTGTGGCACTAGATGATCTTCGAGGTCCTTTCCAACCCAAACCATTCTGCGATTCACATACCAGACACAATACCGCTCCTCTAACACTTCAAATGTTTTATATATTTTTTTAAAAACTACAAAGTCTCAAGGAAGACTTGGTTTGGAAGAAGAGTTCCCTTTATATTCATTGTTTATTAATTATTTCAGATATAACAATGTATAAAAGCATTTTTGAATGCTCTTGCACCTTTGAAGGAAGTGCATCATCAGCCTGAGCCCAGAAAAAAACCCCTCACAGGTTTGTTTTGGATGAGTGCCACAAAGCTCAAGTATTAACTCAAGTATCACTGGCAGGAAAAAATGTTAATCCATTTCTAATTATTAATTGAAAATTCATATTTACCAGTGGTGCACAGAAGAGATGAATAGAACAGCGAATTGTGCACATAAATCATCCCTAATGGCACTAAATTTATTGTAGGGGACTTTTACTTTAATCAAACTTGACTTCACTTTAATCAAAAGTTAAATGATTGGTTTTAGGCAGGATTTTAGACATTTTCTGCCATAAACAGACATTAGGTTTTTCAGAGGTGCCTACTCTTAAAAATCTGTCTGGGATCTGGGATGAACCTCAAGCTGCTGGAGCAATTCCAGAGGAAGCCATGGAGATGCTCCAAAGGCTGGAGCCCCTCTGGAGCCAGGCTGGGAGAGCTGGGGGTGTCCATCTTGGAGATGAGAAGGCTCCAGGGAGACCTCAGAGCCCCTTCCAGGGCCTAAAGGGGCTCCAGGAGAGCTGGAGAGGGACTTGGGACAAGGCATGGAGGGACAGGACAGAGGGAATGGCTTCCCACTGCCAGAGGGCAGGGATAGATGGGATACTGGGAAGGAATTCCTGGCTGTGAGGGTGGTGAGGCCCTGGCACAGGTCGGCCAGAGAAGCTGTGGCTGCCCCTGGATCCCTGGAAGTGTCCAAGGCCAGGTTGGATGGGGCTTGGAGCACCCTGGGCTAGTGGAAGGTATCTCTGCCCATGGCAAGGGGTGGAATGGGATGGTTTTTAAGGTTCCTTCCAACTCAGACCATTCCAGGATTCTAGGAACATGGGAAGGGAAGGGAATGAAATTTTTGTCAATATTTATCAGTGCAGCTGGAACTGAGCTTCCATGTTTAGGCAACCAAAAGCTGACCAAACACTGGTTGACTGATGTCTAACTTGGGACGAGTCAAGTGCGTTCACCAGAGTTCTTCTAACACCCGTGGGAGCTGAGCCCCCCCCCCATGCCCACAGAAACACCTAAATTTAAGTGGATTTAGCTCAGCCTTTATCCCTCCTGATGTGGCTGTGCTGGTGAGACGAGCCTGCCTGGAGATCTTGATAGCCTTCAGTCCCAGGTAAAATGCATGGAGCAGGGATGTGTGGAGGAGACTGGAGGACATGACGGGGGGCAGAAATGAGCTCCACATTTTCTAACTGCTGGAAAACAGGAATAACGCCCCAAAGCATCTGATGTGGCAAAAGCATTTCTCTTTGGGCATTGGAATCAGGCCCTCATTGCCAATTTTGTTCAGGGATTAACTTTGCTGTGATGTTACCAAAAGCTGGACAACAACTGATCATGGGGAAAAAATATAATTAAGAAATGCAGGGATTCAGATCAGTTACCACACAGGCTCAGCTATGGAACCACACAGATTTGCTGTTGTTTTTCTTCATGTGCCTTCTCCTTTCTCTTCGTTTATCTGTTGTTCATTAGTGCCTCGCCTCAATTTAGGCATTTGCCCGCACTCCGAATCCAAACCCACTCTGATCCACCAGGTGCTGTTGCAATAGTAATAAAAATAATTAGTGATAATAAAAATAATAGTGTTGCAATTTGCTTTTATAAGCAGATAAGCTCATGGGACACTGCTCTCTCAAAACACAGACAAGTGCGCTCTTATAAATATGCACAAGGAAATTGCAGGCAGAGAAAAACAGTCATTCACTGAAAATATTGTTGTTCAGAAGAGAGTCAGCTTTGACCTCTTGTACCTAATTATACATGAAAACAAAGATTAAAAGCCTACTAATAATCACCATAAACTATGATTAATGATACCACGCTTCAATGCCTCAGATTTCCAGACACAAGTACAGTAAATTCACTATTATTTGAAGAAGAAAACAATGTTTGGTATCTCTTTGTTTTGACTTTATCTATTGTTTTCCTTGCCTAAGGATTAGGAACAATCCATCAAAAAATTCTGCAGAAAAAGACTTTCTAAGGTTGCCCTCTCCTAAATTCTACAAACACATGAAAATTTAGATGTTATTCCCGCCACGTTCCCGTCAGCTTCACAGATAGAACCAGGGAATCATGGAATGGTTTGGGTTGGAAAGGACTTTTAAAGATCATCTTGTTCTTATATCACAGAATCACAGAATATTCTGAGTTGGAAGGGACCCACATAATATTATAGACATCATTTATATACATATATATATTTACAAAATAATTTCATCCTTCCTAATATCCAGTATAAACCTCACCTCCCTCAGGTGGGTTCACATTTCCTACAGAGTTTTAATTTTTGGTTGTTCCAGGGCACTGGCTCACACATCCTTGTCAGATGTAAAATAAAGAACCTAAAAGCAGTTGAAAGAGGAATTCAGAGCCCAGAAGGACTTTTGCCCTTGAGCCAGAATTGATTCAGCACCGCTCACTTCAAAATGCAAAGTGTTCAGCCCACCTCAGCAACCACTGCTCTGGTTAATAATCCCCTTCATTAAGAAAGATGCAGGGAAAACAACATCTCCTGAACTGCAAATATAGGTCAGGAAAAGTCTATTCTAATTTATATGGATAAGAAGAGTCTAATGTGCAAATTAGGGCACGACAGCTGAAATTCTTGGGGATGCAAAGCAGCCTAATAACACCTATTTATTTTTAATGCCTGTTTAGTCCTGGAGAAACACAAAGAGTGGGAACAACAAAACACAAGATTTCGGGTCAGGAAGGACATGAAGCTGCATTCTCAAAGTGCAACTCTGGCAAAGACTTTAATACTCTAAAAAAAACACAGACCACAGGTATTTTGGGCAAGGGACTAAATTCATTGCTGGTGGGATGAGTAGGCATCAATCAACAACTGTCCCACCGCTGGAATTTCATGGGAAAGAGCAGGAATTAGGAGAAGGCAACAGAAAGACTCCGATCAAACAACCCAGTTCTACTCTTGAGCATCCAACCCTGCAGGAACCACCACACATTTATCTTTATTGTGTCCTGGCACATCGATTTCCATGGCTTTTGTTAATTTATCAACACAGAGCTGTGCTTTATTTGCTTCCTTCAAGAGCCTCCCAGCAATGTCTTTACCACTGATTTAATTAGCATCCTCTCCACTGTATCCTGCGAGTCATTAATGAAAATATTGAGGAGTATTGGACCAAGAATGGCTCCCTGAGGGGCTGGTAATTCTATTTTGAATATATTTAATATGCCTGGTGACAACAGATTTCGTATTTCTACTGGTTTTTGTTACACCTTGTAATAATGCGGAGACCATCAAGGCTCTTAATGACGTTTGAAATAAAATACACGACAAAGGTGCTTCAATCTGAGACTCACAAATCTCACTCAAATTAGAAAGGGAAGCGAGTTACAAAAATGTAAAGGCAAGACATAAAAATGGTTATATTTTACAGGGAAAGGTTCTTTTTTTCCCTTTAATCTCCAAATGAAGTTGCAGGCCTGTAGCAGAATACCGAAAGCTGGTTTAGGGTGGCTGCAGCGTTTTTTATGTGTACAGCTGTTCTTCCACTGGTATAAGTAGACACATCTGCTCATTAGCAACACAATGTCATTTCTAGTGTCTAATTTTAATTATTTGCAGATGATAGATTCCTTATGCAATGTCTAAAAAAAGTACAGGCCTTCAAAGCTGGGGAGAAATAAATATCCCCTCTGCGAGCAAACTGGGTCAGCACAACAAAAAGCAGATATTAATCTGGAGAATTCCTGCATCAGCACCAAGGCTAAATGCCAGCGTGTTTGGAAGGTCACAGGGAGGAGAAATGGCTCCTAAATTTCTTCTTTATCATGGATACACAAGACATATGGACAGAGAGATGTTCTGAACGAGTCTGGCAGGTGATGAGTTTGTTGTAGGACAGATGGTCCCCAACTGCTGGAAAAATATCAGCCCTGCTTACATTTCCTGCACAAACACAGGCAAGATAAGGACTTGTCCCTGACAGGAAAAGGGGAATGAGATTCCTTACAGTGACTTTGGCTCTCTGGATATTCACAAAGAATCAACAAGGCTGGAAGGGAAATTCCAGAAGCTCCTGGGCAGCAGTGGTCACGGGTGGCTTTGTCCTTCACCCCGTGGTCAAAGGGGTGACCAAAACTATGGAATCCTGGCTTCCTCCCAGCTCCTGCCACTAACTCAAAACTCCAAACAGAAAGCCAGAAGGAACGAAAAATGATGGGATTTGTGGACAACAGGCACTCACCACAGGGAATTGTAGCTGTACCTGAGTTTTTCCTGTAGGCTGGGAAGGATTGGGCACTTTTGAGGAATGTGGGGAGCAGAACTACCCAAACAAGCATCTGCTTTGGATTGTGCTCACGAAAGAACAGAGCTGAAGGAGACAAGAGGATTTTTCATTTCTCCCAAACATGTTTTCACAGAATCACTGAATGGTTTGGGTTCAACAGGACCTTAAAGATCATCTCGTTCCATCCCCTGCCATGGACAGGGACACTTTGCACTAGACCAGGTTGCTCTAAAATGAAATTGGTTTTGTTATCTGCTTGATTTCTGTCCAGCCCATGAAAGCAAGAAGGAGCCTTTCTTTAAAGTCGCCTTGGACTGGCTGAAATCTCTGACATGCGAAGGACTTCACCCACACACAGGTCAGGAGAATTCCAAGATTAAAGTCCTTTACAGGACTCCCATTTGCACCACGCCAAACACTCTCCTCTGGTATCAGATTGATTTTTCCAAAGGTGTGGAGAAATCGTTTCTGACACCTCACAAAGAGCAGCCAAACTTCCTGATCTGATCCAATATGACACGTTCCTCCTGACCAGGAGCACAGTGGGGTTTGGAATTGGCTTAGGCACTGCAGGTCGGGGCTGATGCCAGAAGGGTGATCCCACCAGCATTCCTGCTCCCGGCGATTTAAATCCTGGCTGGAAACCACATTTCACTTCCTTTCATGCAGGGTTAATTTTCAGCCTGAGCAGAGAACTTTGTGATTTCCAGTGTCAACACAAACAAAGAGCTTGTATCCGGCTGAAACGTCAGAGTGAGAGGAGAAAAATCACCCTTTTCCCTAACAGGGAAGTCAAAGATTACTTTACAGAAATGGTGACACTACAGAAGAGGCACAAAAGTGATGGGCTGAAAGTCCAAGTCCCTCTGGACAGGCAGCAAGCAGGTGCCAGCAGGACCATGGTCAGGGTGCAACTTTAAGGAGACAGTCAGGCTTATATCCTAAAAAGATCTGGAAAGCTCTGAGGATGGTCCCATTAAAAAACCAGGCAATACAGACTTTGCTCTACACTTCTGTAAACCTTAAAAATTAAAATTATCTACAAAAATTTTTTGCAGCATTTTTGGCATATCCCATTCATCCCTCTTTTCTTTATCAATGACAAAGAAACAACATCTCGAGCACTTATAGAGCCATCCAGAGCAATCCTCTTACAGATCAGCTCTTTCCTGGGAGAGCAGGAATGCCGAGCAGGGCACCGGAGGCTGAGCAGAGATGACAGCCATATGCCACTTGGCAGAAGTCAGGGAGCTGTTTGCTGCTTTTTCAGTCTCCCAATTCTAATGAATTATAAAACAGAGCCTAAATTAACAGTCAGGAGGACTTTGTCAGGGCCCCACACTTCGGAGATGCTCGTCAGGGAGGATCTCTTTCAACTGTTTGATTTGATCAAAGGTTCCTGCTTTTCAGTTCACTTCTGTACACTCCAGGGCTCCCCAAAACAAGAGCTAGGCTCCTTCCCAGGGACAATTTGAATCCCAGTGAGGAGTCAGTCTCTTCTAAAGGACAACTGCTTGGAAAGCAGGACTTTTTGAATATTAATACACTCGTGCAATGATGAATGGTGGGACTGGCAGTCTGTACTCTTCAGCAACTTGGTACCAACTAAACTGATCCTGAAAGGCCTCAATCTGCCACAGAATGTACACATTTGATGTTTAATGACATCAGAACAATGAGATAAGTCCATTATCTCTGCTGCGGGTAGGAGGGATGAAAGGATGTTATCCCAACTTCTGGAAAAAGATAAAACCCCACAGAGCTTTCATATTTTTGAGTGGGAGCTGTACTCAAGAAGTCAGGCATTTGCTGTATGAGACACTGGATTCACCCAAAGATTGTGCTGAATTTCATTAATAAGAAATCTTCTCATTTATTGTCTTAGTCAAAATCTTCTTTTTGGCAGACTGAGTCCTGCATTCCCACAAGGCTGCCTGAATAAAACTCACTGTGTGCACACAGCTCAACCGCAAAGGAGAAAAATATTGCAGGTCAGAGAGGTAACTCTCACTTTCAGTGTCTTTACATACAGCTACATTTCCCACAGCCAGCTGAAAACAGGGAATAGATACAAATCAAGGCAAAGAAACTATCCCAACTTAGAGATCTTCTACCATCCCTGCCATACAAAACACAGAAATTTGACACTGGGACCTTGTGGTTCAGGTTTTTCTCAAATCAAGAAATGCATATGAGATGTGAAGAGCTTTGCAAAATTCTCGGACAGAGATTAGAATAACAAAATCACAGAATCACAGAATCATTTAGGTTGAAAAAGGCCTCCAAGACTTCCAAGATTAAGTCCACTCTCCACCTTGCCACCAGCCCAGAGGACTGAGTGCCAGGTCCAGTTGTTCCTTGGGCACCTCGAGGGATGGGGACTCCACCACCACCCTGGGCAGCCCCTTCCAAGGTTTGACAGCCCTTTCCATGAAGAAATTCCTCCTGGTGTCCAACCTGAACCTCCCCTGGTGCAGCACTAAGGAATCATAAAAACATACAGGTAAAGCAACCCGTGCAAGGCTGGGGTGTGCAAAGTCTTCCAAGAACAATTCCATCTTTTCCAGGGGTAAAGTGATGCTCTCACTTTTGGCAAATTATTATGGAAGAACCACCTGGAAATTCTATTGATCCAAGCTTAGATAAAAGTTTAGGAATGTTTCCACTACGCTCTGCAGTGCCACACAGATGCCTGAGACAGTTGTGAAGGACTCGGGTGTCTCCATGGCTCGGTGTCACATGGAGACAGGAGCTCATTCCCAGAAGGAATTCAGCCACATTAGCATGGTCTCGTGCCTGGGCTAATTAGGTGATGCTTCCCAGCTGCCAGAAATCCAAGAGTGAATCACACAGCTGCCACATCCAGCCTTCTTCCGAAAGCACAGACCGGAACTGTGCTGAACCTCAGTTGTACAAGGATATAAAGACATAATGTCATCATTTTAGTTTGGTCTAGAGCCAGAAAGAATCAGGAATCCCATTGATGGGTTTATCTGATCTGTTATCACAACTACCACGCTTCATCCACATCTCCGTGTGTCCAGGTAATGAACTTCAGTCACCCTAAAGCCCTCAGGTCCTTCAGGCACTTCCCTGTTCTATGTGAGCCACAGGCTGAGCCCAACCACTGCCAAAGCCAAGACCACAGACATGGCAAAGGATTGATTAGGTGGGTGTTGCCCAACTTACGTCTGCAGAAATCTGTTTCTCATACATGCAAAGTGAAGAATCCCATACTCCTGTCCACCAGCTCCCAGCCCTGACAATCAGGATGGATCCAAACATATGAGCAAGAGACACAGACCAATTGTCCAAAAACAAGCAGTCCCTAAGAGTCATAGAAACCCAGAACAGTTTGGGTTGGAAGGGATCTTAAAAATCATCTCATTACACTCCCTGCCATGGCCAGGGACAGCTGCCACTATCCCAGGGTGCTCCAAGCCCCGTCCAACCTAGCCTTGGACACTTCCAAGGATCCAGGGGCAGCCACAGCTTCTCTGGGCAACCTGTGCCAGGGCCTCATCCCCCTCACAGGGAACAATTTCTTCCCAAAATCCCATCTAAACCCACTCCCTTTCAGTTTGAAGCCATTCTCCTTTGCCCTGTCACTCCAGGGCCTTGTAAATATTCCTCTCCATCTTTCCTGTGGGCTCCTTGTACCTACTGGAAGGCCTCAATGATGTCACCCTGAAGATTCTCTTCTCCAGGCTGAAAGAAAGAAGCCACCCTTTGGTGATGGCCAATTTCTGATAATCCAAAGAAAAAAAGAGCAAGAAAAAGGTCTAAAACCAAAAACTGGTAGGACAGGATGAAAATCTCCTTCATCATTTCTGCGAGCAAACCAGGAAGGCCCAGGAGTGTGATTTGAGGGTGGAGATTGTCTTAGAATCAGACAATCCTGGAATGGTTTGGAAGAGACCTTAAAGATCATCTCATTCCAAGCCCCTGCCATAATGGGGAGTCTGTCTCAATGCAGAGCTCCAAGTTTTTCAGGGATGGTGCAGATGAATTAACCTGAACACAGCTCTAAGGGAGGGGGTTCGAAAGGGAGGCTCATAAATCAACAGCGTGGGCCACTGCACTCGACAGATTCACAGGATTCTTCCTCCTGACTGGAATCAAGCCCCTCTTTTAAAATGATGGATTATCCCATCTGAAAGACTCGAAAGGATGGTGATGGAAAAATACTCCAGTGTTTAATTACACTGAGGGATGTGGAGCTGTTTCATTGCACAGTGGAACTTTCCAAACTTCAGCTCCCAGCTACTGGAGGTTGCTCTGGTTTATTGGGGTCGGGTTGTCAGCCTCTCATGAAGTACCTGCAAGGATTGTTTGATCATAGTGCTCATGGAATCACAGAATATCCTGAGCTGGACAGGATCATCCAGTCCAACCCCTGGCCCTGCACAGACACCCCAACAACCCCACCCTGTGCAGCCCTGAGAGCGTTGTCCAAATGCTCCTGGAGCTCTGGCAGCCTTGGGGCCGTGCCCATTCCCTGGGGAGCTGTTCCAGTGCCCAACCACCCTCTGGGGGAAGAACCTTTTCCTGATATCCAACCCAACCCCCCCGACATGGTGTTATCTCTCTTCACCGTGTCTATTCCCAGCTCTGGGGCAGTTTTCCGGGCTCTATATCCATTTTTTGTCCCTCCTTGAATCCCCAGCAATATTTCCATAAGATCCCTGGGACGGCAACAGAGGAACTGCACAAAATGTTCTGATTTCCTGGCCCTGCAGACAGAAGACTCCTGACTAAAGCCCTTTCCATAGAGGCAGAAGTTGCAATAACCACTTTGGGTTCAGCGGAAGACACTTATCCACAATAGTCCCTGGATCCCTCTTTGAGTTTCTCTTTCCCAGGATGGCACCACATTTTGGAGGTATCATCTGCAATTTTTTTGTTCCCAGATGCGGTAACAAGTGGCATAATTACGATGGCTGTTCAAATATTGAAATGAGTTACTTGTGTGCAGCGTCTCTGGGAAATGGGAGAAGGGATGAGGTTTATTGGAACCCTCTAAACATGCAAAATGTTTTCTGCACACAGTTTCCCACTTCTGTTTGCACAGATGTGGGTCGTGTCAGCACAAAACCTCTGCCAAGAAGGATAAATTAAATCCAAAGGTTTGGATAAGGTAGAATGGTCCACTGGTGCCTCTGCACAACATCTCTTACCCCTTTTTTGCTCCCTTTTTCTAATCATAAAATGTACTCAGTAGTGTTGAAAAATGTAAAATCCCAGGTTTTAACGAAGGATAAAGGTCCGGGGTAGAAACAAAATCAAATAATTCAAATAAAATGAAATAAAACGAAATAAAATGAAATAAAGCAAAATAAAATGCAATTAAATAAAGCAAACTAAAATGAAATTAAAAAATAAAATAAAATAAGGAAAAGTAAAATAAAACAAAATAATAGAAATTTTGAAGATGCAAAGAATTAGGCTTTAATTGAAGAGACAAAAGAAATTACAGAATAAATTGTCATAATCAAAGTTGAAGAGAATTTTCCATTGTCTCCCGTGCCACTCTGTGGGAATTTTCCCAGCCCAGGCAGCTGTAAGGGAGGAGGGGCACTGTGAGTTCTGTGCTCCCATTCTCCCTCTCCCTCTCTTTCTCTGTCAATAAATGTCTGCAATCATATTCCTGAGCTCCAGTGTGATTTCAAGGTTCATCTCTTCCATGCAGCTCAAACACTAATTATCCCAGCTGTAATTAGTAAGATAATTAAATACTGGCTCACTCATCACTCTACCTTGTGTCGGGTCATGATTCTCCCAGAAGACCTTGAGCAGTTGCTCGAAGCTGATGTTTTGTGGCTCAAACACCACCCGGACAACCTCGGTGTGCCCAGTTCTGCCTGCAAATTCAAAATAAAATCAGATTTTAGCGGTGACAATTAGCCAGGGTGCACTCAGGGTTTTGTCTCTGAGATTCCAAGCCCGGTCCCTTGGTTTCGTTTCGTGTTTTCCTAAAAATGTTTTGATTTAGTGCCATTTGTACTTGAGCTTCTTTGCACAATATTTTGTATTTAAGTCAACTCTGATAAAACTGTTTGTTCAGACAGGGCCATTGTGAAATAAACCATGAAGAGAGATGAGAAGGGAAGACAGTGATGATATTACAGCAGTTTCCCAGCTTAAAGGAGAAAAAATTAATAATTCTAACAAATTTATAACTGAAAACCAGCAAAATATTTTAAATATTCTAAATAGAGCATTAAAATATGAAACCTTTTATGTCTAAGTTGTTTTGACTGGGTTTTGTTTCTGTGGAGATATGGATAATATAATTGATTAGGAAATAATTATCATTACTATAAAATATCAATAATATTGATGATAAGAACAAATGCCAAGGGTGTGTTTACACAAGATCACACAAATAATTCCAAACTGTTTCGCAACATCCATGAGGTTCAAAAGAGTCAAAGAGAGCCCAGCTGAACTTGAAATTTTATGACAGCAGAAATACAAGGAAGATTAGCAGATGTTACAGCACTTAAAAAACATTATTTCTATTTTTCTGTTACCCTTTGGACAGAATTTTTTCATTTCTGATGTGTTTATGGCTCACAATATTATTGAAAGATCCAACCTCAGAGAATAGGAAGGATCTGGGCACATAATTCACTTAAATTTTAATTAATAATGAGATTGATGAGTGCTCAGACCTCTCAGGTGAGAGTCCACTGCACAAAGCGCATTTTATATTTTATATATATTTTATATATTTTATAATTTAGAAATTAGACATTTCTGTCGTCATTACATATTCATGAGTGGGGAAAAAATCTCGTCCTTCAATTAAATCATAAGAAGTAAATACCTAAAAAAAATAAACTGGACAGTCAGATCTGCCTTTTAGTGGGGATATAAGAAGTCCCTTGATCACATCAGGGAGGTTTTTATTTCATTTACACCGGCGCAAACTCCAGATTTATTCCACTGATTTCAACAGAATCAGGGAATTTCGGGGTGAATCTGGCCCAGTGCTGGGTCCTGAATGAGCTGTCACCAAACAAGAAAAATCAGAATGAGTAACTGAGGAGGGTTCAGTAGAGACACGAGGAGAAATCTGAATTTAAAAAAAAATAGAGAGTAATAAAAAGGATGCTGGGAAATATTAAAGAGCCACAATAGGGCAAAGCGTGACAGCATTTTATCAGTTCATGGGGCACCTGAAACAAAACTTGAATGAAGCACAGAGGGCTGGGCCAGCTGATGAAAGGGATTTGAAAGATTGGGATTAAATTTAGTCCGGAATGCAGAGGAGTGAAAGAGGACACATCTGGGATATCTGTAGTCTAGATTGGATAAAATCAAATTACTCCCTGTCTCAGTGTAACAAAGATCTGCTCAGGGGGATGAAAACAGAATATCCAGGTTTCCTGGGAGCTGGAGTGGAGCCAGGTCCCCTCATCCTACAGGATGTCCACAACTGTGACCCAATTCCTCTCTGCCTTTTACAGCCCAGGGAAGCACCTCATTACCTGAAGCCGAATTTGGATGGTGGGAAGCAGGAGGGATCATCCATTCAGCAGAATAAAAATTCAAGTCAGAGATAATTGGCTTAATAATGAAGTGAAATGGTCTTTCTGTATTACAGCAAGAAATGACAGCCAGCTTAGGCCAGGGATGGAATTTATTCCAGATTTTGTGGTTTAATGTGGTCTATAAGCAAAAAATAATCAATTTGTTTGAGCCCAGGTTGGGACTCTGGTTGTTGCTGGAGACAAAAAAGGAGAGGGCACAGCCTGTGGTGTGTCCAGCTCCCTCAAGCCGACATTGTACAACTAAAAAGAGATTAAGGAGTGGCTTCTGACTTCAGTATTTTTAGTTTTTTGTAAGCCAAGATGAAGCTTACGAAAGGTTTTTATCACTCAGGAGCAAATTACTTGTCTAAGATGAACGGGTTTAAATCACAGGAGAGTTTCCTAAAGAACTTAAAAACAACAGAGGCTTTACCTTTCCTCCCAACTGAAGCAGCAATTACACCTTGTCAACACCGCCTGCTCCTGCTAATCCAGAAGTTCAAAGGATCAGCCTTCTTTTTTCCCAGAGTAAGAAAATCATGGTGCTCCTCTGAGAACTATAGCCTGACCTCAGGAAAAATATCCTCAGATGTGTGGCTAAGAGGCTGCTAGAATAGATTTAAAATCAATATTCACCCTCAAGGGAAAAGAAAGGAGTAATGCTGCTGGTCCTACCAGATTCACCTCTCATTTTCCTCAAAGCCTTTCCACAATCCAGTGGATTTTCTTCCAGGATATGCTGTGGCTACTCCTAATAACAATCTTGGCATTGGTGACTATTTGCATTAGGCTCGAGTCTGACAAGGAAAACAGAATAATCCCGTTTCAGTCTGTGTTTCACACACTTGGTAAATCCAATGCCAAAAGAACACAGCATCAACCCAGCTCATCACTTCTCTGCATGGTGAAAAAAAAAAACTGAAATATTTCTAATCAAACCTTTTTCTGTAGGAGCTCTTAAATGGAGAGGCAGCAATCACAGAGAAACAATAAGCCCACTTGTTCTCCAAAAAGCTGCGTGTCTTTAACGAGGAATTCAATGGCCTGACATTGAGGAGCTGCAAGGAGTTCAAATGATCAGTGGGAGATGTGATTGTCTCAGTGACATCCAGCTCTTCACCTCAGTGCCTCCTTCAGAATTCCTCCTGAAATGTCCATTTATATTGTCAGAGAGTCACAGTGTCCTCAGTTCACCCACTGCTTGTAATTAGCTGATCTTTAATTTCCCACAGCAAAAGTTTGAACGAGTATGAACATTTCTAGAACACTCAATGTCTGGATCACGTTTTTTAAATAATTTATGAAATTATAAATATAATTCCATTTGCTGTTCCTTGTGCAAATAGGAACATTTTCTTTATCAGAGCCATTATCAGATTTTCAGAGCTGGCACTTGGTTCCTTCAGCTCTGGAAGAGGCTTAACCATCGAAGAACCTCCCTGCAGATGGGAAGACTTTATTACACCGAGGCAGAGAGGGCTGAGTGCCAAGAGCAGATTGTCTGTTTATCCTGGATCCATTTCCCACTTAGAAAACACGGCCGCTCCCGGAGGATTAACTCCGGCGAGCTCGTTCAGTGGGGATTCCAACCCTGGCAAAAAACGCCCCTGCAAAGAGCAGGAGAAAAAGACGTCTGAGTGACGCCTTTTCAGTTCCTTTTCTTCCTAATAGCATTTAGATTCTCACCTTCTTAATCATGTCCCAGGTGAGTGCCCAAGCCGAGGGATTAAGGGAAGAGAACTCATTCTTTTTAACTGGCTGGATCTAGGGAGCGTTTAATTATCTCCAGCAAAGTGGAGCAGCTTCCAAGGGCTGGCTGGAGAGCTGCTCACCGGGGAGACTCCCAGCAGCCACGTGGGCTTCACCTCCACCTGGTCCTGCCTCGGGTGAATTAAATTCTACAATGCAAAAATTCCCAAACTATTCCCTCCTGTCTCGATTCTGCAGTTAAAAACGACCTGGCTCTTTTGAGAAATAACGTCCTGACTCCAGCAATTCACAGAATCCCAGAATGGTGTGGGTTGGAAGGGAGCATAAAGATCGTTTCATTGCATTTGTTTGTACTCAGGCCTGTTTGACAGCTCTTCATTACAAGAATGGCCCAGAGTTTGAGGAACAACTTATCCATTACCGCTCCTGCTCCCAGTGTGTTCCACAAACAGCACATACGACTTTCCACACATTTTCAAAGAGTTCTCAGAAAATAACTCCCTCTTTCCTCACCTCTTCCCGGAATCCCTGAACTGCCCCTGTGCTTGTCACACCGGCAGCACAACCTCGTTGGGATCCCAGAGTGGTTTGGATGGGAAGGGACATTAAAGATCATCCAGTTGGGACCCCTGCCATGGCAGGGACACCTTCCACTATCCCAGGCTGCTCCAAGCCCCATCCAACCTGGCCTTGGACACTTCCAGGGATCCAGGGGCAGCCACAGCTTCTCTGGGCACCCTGTGCCAGGGCCATGATGCCAATGTGGAATGTAAAGAAACACAACCAAACTTCAGCACTCACTGATTTTGGAGATTAACCAATCTGTGCTATCCAAAGTCTAGAGCCAAGTGAAAATGCAAAGTACTATGAACAAAAGTTGTGGGAAGGTCTTTTGAGCATCTCTTTCTCCAAAGCATCCCGGAAATTTTTATTAAGTTGTGGTTATCACTACTAAAATTTCCAGCGCCTTCCTACTCATTAAATAAATAAACCAAAGGTTCAGCACTAAAATACCGAGAGCCCACATTTTGGGTGTCCCCTTCCCTTTCCTTTTTGACCTTCAAATCAATGAGGATGAAAAGAATGGAAAGAATCCCAAATCAAGAGATTTTTGAGAAGGGTCCATTAGAATATTTTTATTCAACTTCTTGCCTAAAACTGAGAGAACAGACCCATGTTTTGTACTTCTACATTGGCACTAACTTGTGGCTAATTTTTTTTACCTTCTTCTTTATATTTTAAACAACTTTAATGACATTACCAGCACTGAACTAGGAGATAATGCTTGGTTTATTAACCACTGTGAATTTCTGCTTTAGAAAAAACAATCCTTTAACTTCTCAGCGTGATCCACATTCTTTTATCCAGTTTTATCAAAACATGTCAATCCTCTCCAGCAAGAAGCTAATTTATCACTATGGGCAGGCCAGTCCTGCAGTTCTAAATCAAAATAAATTGTCTATAAATTCTAGAAACTTCCAGAAACTTCTGCCTGGACCACAGAAAATCAAGTATTTTCTAATACCTACAGAAAGTAGCTCATACAGCAGCTATAGTGTGGTGCCTCTGAAGAGCAATGTTTTTAAATTTTATTTATTTGGTTTATTAGAGGACAGGTGAATCACCCAGTAAATGAAAATTCATAGAGATAAGAAAATTTGCTGATAAAACAATGAACTGCTATTTCTGGTGCCTTCTAGAATCACTTTGCTTTTTACCCCATCAAAACAAAACTAAGAGAATAAAGTTGCCAGTACAAGATGGGGTTGAACATGCTGTTATTGTTATTTTTTTTCAAAGAAATTTTCATATTTTTCAGTAAACTACTTGCATGAAATTAAAGAAGATTGGCAGCTTTCACAAAAAATATTGGGTTTTTCAGAAAAATCTGCCAAACAAAAGTACTAAATGAACCTGTTTCTTATTTGCAAGTATTTAAAATTTATATGGCAGAGCTGTAAAAAATTTCACTGTTGTTTGCTAAAATCCTGTGTGTTCCTTAGCAGCAAAATGGGTTTGATAAACAGAATATTGATTGGTTTTGCTGAACAGAATATCTGGAAGCGAGGCCACTACTACAAAGCCTTTTTATTTGTAAAATGGCTGTACACTGAAGAGCCAATAAAAGGGGGAAAATAAATTATAGAAACCTGTAGGAAAAAAAGGAGATGGCAAAACTTTCCTTGTTCACTGTACTTATTATGGGTTACGTTTTTATAGGCTGAACGTCCACACTACAAGCCCTTAAAAAGAGATTATTTTAGACTCCCTCTGGTCTGGTCCTGTGGACCAAATGCTGTTCCCAGTTGGAATGTGCTCCTAGAAAAGATATTCTGATTTCATTTCAGCCAAGTGAAGGAAAAATGTTGAAGATGGGCTTATAATTAACAGCATGGTCCTATGGAACACAGGTCTTGTCAGCCAAACTCCATTTCATCCTCCCATGAAATTACAAGTCTGGCCGTAATAAATGTGGGATGTAATAGCATGGATGGAACTTAGGCTTTATTAATGCATTTGACTTATTACTTCATGACTGATTAAAAAATTAACACTCCCCTATATCGATAGTGCACATGTTAAGTGGATTAAGAATTGTCTAAATGACATCTCTAAAAAAAAAGCTGTCCGAAGGGAACAAGGCTTGAATGGCAGCATTTTTATCTGTCCTCTGCAGGGACTGCTACGGTGCCTGTTGCTCTCAAAGCCCTTCATCAGGAATTTGAAAGAAATACAAAGTCTCGATTTATAAATTCTGTGGATAACTCAGACGAGGAGCTGATGGGATGGTCTTACAAAGCCGTTTCTGGCTGCACCGGGGCCACTCAATCAAAAAAGTATTTAAGAAGTCAGAGGTAAAATCTCTGCTGAAGGGAAGAAGTGACACACGTGGTACCTGCAAATGGGGAGCAACATTTGAGGGAAGGGCAAGGCTGGAAATAAACATGGAATTTCATTGCAATACTGCAATAAAAGGAAATAGGGGCTGAATTGGGATGTCTAAGGGGAAAAGTGTTGTAGGAACAGCTCTGGTGAGATCAACCATGGCACTAAGAAATCCCGAAAAGTCGTTTCAGTGACAGCCACCAAGTGCCTGATGAACTTCCCCTTTCCAAAAGAAACCTCTGTGTCGCTGTTTTCCCCACGGACGAGTAGAGAAACGACACAAAGTCCAGGCTCAGGGATAGATGGAAGCGCTTTAATGATCTCTCAGAAGACTTTTATACATTAGTTCGCAAAGTGTATTAAATGGCATAAGGTAATTGGTTTTTTGCCATCCACCCCTTAAGGGGATTGGTCAAGTTCTAAGACACCCATCTCTGAATGTTTTTCTAGTTAGAACCACAACAATGAGTCAAAACAATCTGCAGCTGCAAGAAGTTTACAAAACTGTAACATTGTTTTGAGTTACTTGCATGGGAAAGACAGAACTCTCACAAAAATGCTGCAGAGAGCTGAAGAAATTCTCTGCTGAAGCTTTTTCAGCATCCATACCCCTGGAGGTTTTTAACTCGAGGAGATGAGCATGGCCTCAGGAAGGGGATGGAAATGGGGTCATTGAGAAAGCAATGGAAAGGCAGATCAAGAGTGGTAGGGATGGAAACCAGGGAATTCCAAATGGAAAATGGCTTTTAGAGATGGACATGGAAGGTGGTCACTGCTCAGTTGCACCACTGGGTCTTGGGGAGCTCCTCTAAACCCGTGTCCCATAAACCACTTCTTCATTTCCTGGCTTTTTCAGATGAGATCAGATTTCCTTCTGGGAGAGACATTACCATCAAATATCACCTAAACTTAAAGGAAAAAGTGATACGTCTTGATAAAACAGTAACTCGATGAAACATAATGATCTATAATATAAAAATGTCAAATTAAGTAATGCAGGGAGCCTTAAAAGCTGGGAATATACGAGTGAATTTCCCCTTTTTCCTTTGTTCATTTGGCTTTAACGAAGCTTTTCAATGCCAAACTCATCTGTACAAAGAGTTGGCATTTTTGAGTTATCTTCTTTTCATCATGGTTGACAAGGAAGACTGACCCAACTACAAGTTCTATATCATTTTTATATAGTAGAGTTAAAATCTTTTAGCTACAGAGTTGGGAATAGGAAAACTCCCTATTCTCACATCAAAAAAATTCTCATTTAAAACCCAAATTTAACCCGTGACAGACACATCCAATGGATGGAGCCTCTACATTCCAATAAATTGCATTTCCTGACAAATGGGTTAGACAAAGGTAGTCCCTGGAAGGTGGATGGGGCTTGGAGCCCAGAGAAGCTGTGGCTGCCCCTGGATCCCTGGAAGTGTCCAAGGCCAGGTTGGACGGGGCTTGGAGCAACCTGGGATAGTGGAAAGTGTCCCTGCCCATGGCAGGGGTTGGGACTGGATGAGCTTTAAGGTCCCTTCCAACCCAAACCATTCTGTGATTCGCTGCTGAAAATCATCACATTCCAGGAAAGATTTAGTGACCGACAGTTTTAGATTCTGTGTTTGGGTAGAATTCAGTCTTGAACTGCTCAGCTTAGGTTCCTGTTGGATGTTTTGGGCTGAATGAATTGTTTCCTCAGAGGAAATCATGGAATCTCAGAATGATTTGGGTGGGAAGAGACCTTAAAGATCATCCAGCCCCACCCTTCCCATGGACAGGACACCTCCCACTACCCCACGTTGCTCCAAGCCCTGTCCAACCTGGCCTTGGACACTTCCAGGGATCCAGGGGCAGCCACAGCTTCTCTGGGCACCCTGTGCCAGGGCCTCACCACCCTCACAGCCAAGAATTCCTACCCAATATCCCAATTTAACCCTTCCTCAATAGCCCAAATATTGAGTTTTACCCATTTGCCTCAATTGCAACTTGTTCTGAAGAAAGCAAATGGAAAACAAGAATTCCCTTTTGGCTGGTCACAGCAGGCTCAGAAGAATCTTCCTTCAGAAAAGAATTTTAAGAGATGATTTATTGCCAAAAATGGGTGAAATGACCCAAACCAAAGCAATATTGGGGGTCTGCTCTGGTACAGAAAAAGCTTACATGGAAAAATGAACAATAAATACATAAACAACATACCTGGATTTAGTAACCCAGATTCAGTCTATAAAGGGAATTGTTTTAGTGTCAATATAAGGGAAAATATGCCTGATTTTTTTGCTTAAAAGTTTACAGCTTTTAGCTGCAAAGCCTCTGTGCCACTGTTATGCAACACAAAGAATTTCCTTAAATAAATGGGCAGCAAAGAATAATAGGGATGTGAGGAATATGTCATGCACTGAGAAGAGCTTTGAAAAGGGATAAATGGAGGTAAATATAATACCTGGGGACATCTATTAATAGCAAGCTGGAGAGTTGGAAAATATTAACTAATCTGGAATTTTAAAAACAACAAGAAATGAGAGTAAGATATTCTAGTATTTACTATTTTCTATTAGAATAACAAAAATTGTAGTTTTCTCCTTGTCTCTCTAGAGTGAATCCAGTAAGAGGTTACTGCTAGGAGGAGATCTCTGAATAAAAGGTTTGGTTTCTGAAATGGGACAATTCTGACTCTTTGTGAAGCTTGAAATCAAAGAGCTTAGAAAAAAATTGTGCAGATCTTAATACCTGGGAACTGTAGGCCAGAATGCCAAAAAATAAGGATAAATTTCTGTATTTGTACTCTGAAAGCTCCTCTTTCATAGCTGATTTTTATTAAACTACTCTGACAGTTCTATTATAAACATAAATAAGATTGGGATCGTCGTTTCCCTCCTGATTTCCCCAAATCTGCGAAAAGCGGTAAAGGCAACCTGGCTTCACCAGAGAGCATCAGAGTGCAAAGAGAAGGCAACAGAGCAAAGTTTGTCACAACAAACAGACCCTCAGAGGGCAAAAAGAGAGCTGGGATGAAAATTCAGAATTAATTTGTACAAGACAAACACTTCCAAGTCCATCGAAATCAGTAAAAGATTTCTAGAAAATTCTAAAAATGCCTAAGCAACGATTTGCTGAACAAGTCTTTAGCAGAAACCACTAAAGAGATTCAAAAGATAAATTTTTGACAATTTATGTACCTAGAACAGCCATAAAACATAATTAATTAAAATTATATTTAATCATTTCATTTCCAGTACTTTCCCTCAAAGAGCTTTAGAAATCCTGCTATTTCCTTTAATTAGAAATTACAGCCATTGCCCTTCTTCAAGTGATATTCCTGCAAGGTTGTTGAGGGAGGGGGATAAAAATTTACCCTGTAGAGATATTAAAAACTGCAGTAGAGATATTAAAAATTGCAGCAGAGATATTAAAATTGCAGTAAGGTCAGAAACTGGGAAATCAGGAAGGTACAGCCTTGGGTGTGTGGTACAAATGTCTGCAAAGAGCAACAAAGAAGCATTCAGATCACAAAAGGTGACAAAATTGGTTGTCTGGTTGATAAAATGATGTTTAAAACTCTGAAAACTCCAGTAATCAAATGAGTTTGGAGGCAGAAAATCATCCTGGGAATTTACTTTCGCTCCAGCTCCTTGACTGAAACTTTATTTTTCCCAACCTCCTCACAAAGGTCCCTGCAGGGAGAAGAATTTTGTTCCATGCCCGGCATCATCAGAGGCTCCATTCCAGAATATCCCATTTCTGATTATGGAGAGAGGAATTCCTCATTCCTGGAATGGAAGCACCAGCCTCACTTAGCGATGAGAAGAATCTCCTTAAGGACTTGTGAAAAGTACACTCCACAAAGGCCATGAACCACAGCACCAGATCAAACACCAGCTGAGGGACTTTTACAGCTGCACGACCCAGGTCTGACACCAGGTTTAAAAAACAAAGCTGAGTAGATCAATCATTGGCCTTTAATAAAACTTTACAGATATTTTTCCTTTTTTTTGTGGCCAACCTTTTCAACATTATTAATTCTCAATTTTAATGAATGGCTGCACCAAAGCTTAACCTCGAGAAGTCACGTAAAATGAATTATTACCATGATTAATTATGCTGGGATAAGCCAATAAGAGCAGCCTTTATTTCAGCCACTAATACAATTAATTAAAATTAATTCCAGTAAACAGTGCAGTGCTACTCACACAAAATAAAAACTATTTTTGCTGTTTTTCTTTTGCTAAAATGTACATATCATCATTCACATTAGACCAGTAAAACCATTAACCTCCCGTTTAAGCCTAATGAACATTCATTGTATTTGATTATCCTTATTTCTGTTCAACCAGCTCCAAATCAAGAGTTTTCAACTATACATTGAAATATTTCCATTTAAAGGGGATCATTTCAGAAAGGCAAAGAAAGGATTTTTAATTCAAGTGAAACCAGTATTCCTTGGCATTTCTTCATCCAAAAAGGAATGACCAATTTGGATGCCCAAGAGTATTCAGAAGACAACAAGAAAAAAGCTATTGTTGATTTATTTAAAAAAACCAAAACTCAGGGAATTAATATATGTAAATGTGGACCACTGTGCTCTCATTTGTGGTCATTGTACAACCCTAATACTTGGAGAACTGTTGGAATTTAGGAACACCAACTCTGGCAAAAGGAGGGGCACAAACTTCCTTTCTCACAGCTACCATTCCTTGGAGATTTTTTTTTCTCATATTGAAATGAGCTCTGGTTTTGTTGCACAGGAAGATCCTGCAGCCAAAAGCTGCATAAATCCGACCTGGAATAAAACACAGTTTTGTAACACTGAGGGGAGAAATGCTTGACATTATTTATCTTCTCAGGGTATCCTGGAATCACTGAAGGGTTTGGTTTGGAAGTGAAAATAAAGATTATATCGTTCCAACCCCCCTGCCATGGGCAGGGACACCTTCCACTAGCCCAGGTTGCTCCAAGCCTCATCCATCCTGGCCTTGGACACTGCCAGGGATCCAGGGGCAGCCACAGCTTCTCTGGCCAACCTGTGCCAGGGCCTCTCCACCCTCACAGCCAACAATTCCTTCCCAATATCCCATCTATCCCTGCCCTCTGGCAGTGGGAAGCCATTCCCTGTGTCCTGTCCCTCCATCCCTTGGCCCAAGTCCCTCTCCAGCTCTTCTGGAGCCCCTTCAGGCACTGGCAGGGGCTCTGAGGTCTCCCTGGCGCCTTCTCTTCTCCAGGTGAACACCCCCAGCTCTCCCAGCCTGGCTCCAGAGCAGAGGGGCTCCAGCCCTTGGAGCAGCTCCGTGGCCTCCTCTGGACTCACTCCAGCAGCTCCACATTTTCTTTCCTCAGCAGGGATAGAGCCCAGCAAGTGACAATGGCCACACCCACAACAGGGAGGGCTCTAACTCGACATTTCAAGAACCTCTGCCACCAGAAGACCAATCAGTCCGTAATCTCCATCCCGGAGCTTTTCCTGACGTGGCTTGACACAGCCCCTGACAGCCTGACTGAGTGTTGAAGATGGTCCTGCTTCCCATGAGAGCTTGGAGTAAAGACTTCCAACCAGCATTGCCACGATTCTACTCCTTGACTCTAATTATGGCCACAAGTCACAGCTCGTTCTCATCATTCTCCATTTTAAATCAGAGATTTATTTTAGGTGAATCAGACCAGTCTGAATATACCGAGAAACTCCGGCATCTTAATTGCCTTTAGCAGAATTTAGGACTGACTTTACTCGGAAACACACAGGAGTGGGAGCTGTCCCAGGTGCTGGGATTAGATGTCTTCAACATTCCCAGGCACTGAGATCAGAACTCTTCAACTGTGAATTGTCGGAATGATCACTCCAGGGTATTGGGTCGTCCTGTAAAAGCCTCTCTCCCTACACACACGGTGTCCAAGGACAGGCTGGACGGGGCTTGGAGCAGTCTGGGAGAGTGGGAGGTGTCCCTGCCCATGGCACAGGGTGGAATGAGATGAGCTTTAAGGTCCCTTCCCACCCAAAGCATTCTGGGATTCTGTCATTCTGTCATTCTATCCAATGAATTTTTTATTCCATGGTTCCATGTATAAATTTGCACGGATGTAATTCCCGAGTTGGGAAATAAGCCAGGACTAACCTGAACCCTCCCCACGAATGGGGTTTAAGCATGTCAGGGATGGCTCCCCTGTATTATGGGTCACACAAGAGCTCTCACACACTCCTTCAGCACCTGGAATGGTTCTGGGATCAGAAATGGATGTGTGCAAATAATCATAACAAATTAAGCTCTCTTCTATTTTATCTCTTCCTAAGCCTTCCAGAAGTCCCAGCTCCTCCATGGCCTGGCCCAGCTGTTACCAGCCACATGAGAGACTCTCCTTTATAAATCTTGTATACCAAATGCAGACTTAAAGATGGGATTAAAAATAAAAATAATAAAAAAAAAACACCACCAACTTGCATTTAGCAAGCTTATAATAAAAATTAAAAGATACTAATAAATACTGTGCTTATAAGCTGGTCTAAATCTATCCAAAATGCCCCGCAGTGAAGTCTTACATCAGTTATTATTGAAACATTAAATGCTTTTCTTCCAGGCTTCCAGCAATCAATTTAACTTTCAGTCATCTTGTCCCCATATGTGCTGCTCCTGTTGATGAAATGGCTATTAATAAAGGAATAGATGGCTATGAATTAAAGCAAGCTCTACTTAATCACATTAATCCAGAGTATGTTAAAGGCTTCAATTTTCTAAATAATTTTGGGCTTAATGCCTCTGAGATGGGCAGACTGCTCTATTGATGCAGCATCTGGTCCAATTTAAGCTGCATTGTGAAGGGGGAATTGTTAGGCCCTTGCAAAAATAAGGAAGACTGACAGTTTTAGGGATGCAACCAAAACTGCTACAGCTGAGACAAAAGATCCTGCAAGATATTGAAAAAAGGCCCACGACAATTAAAAGGCAGCCCCTGCTCTGCAAATGCAGCTCCAGTGCTCAGTGAATTGTGTATGATTAACTTACTCCTCCTGATGGGATGAGCACTCCACACACTTCACCAGCGCCGTATTTTCCAGTCATTGAACATCCAACAGCTGCTGCTGTGAAATATGTTCACTTACCCATTACATTGGGATACCAATTAGGGAGGAATTATTTCAAAGGGAATGGCACCACCACCACTATCCTTGCAAAAGCAGAAATTTCTGGCTTTGGGATTTTTTTTCCCCTCCCCAAGTGTATTTTTTTTTAATTTTTATTATGATTTTGGTTCTGTAAATGGAGGAATTTTACAATGAAATAAGATTTGCCTTGGCTTGTAGCACTGAAATGCTGCTGTGTTCTACTCAGATACAAAAAAAACTATTTCAAATACTTCTAGGGGGAATAAAAACCTTCATTGGAGAACTGGTTTAAAATGTTTTTAGAATATTTCTGTAAGAGAATGACTTTTAAAACCCAATCTTCATAGAAGGTTGTCAAAGAGGGAGACAACATGGTACAGTCCATCTACATTTTAATATTAAAAATATTATTACCTTTGTTATTATGCTTTTATTACACTTAATATTAAAATTACAAAAGCTTTAGGGGCAGATGTTTTGTCAGTAACTTGATTAGAAATGAAAAGTAACTTCAATGAATTCAGTGAATTTTCACTCCATATGTAAGGACTGGGTGAAGCCAGAAAGTCACGTCCTGCAGAGCTGTAAAGATCTGTCCGAAATCTTATATCAATTAAAATTAATGCTTTAATCAAATATACAGAGCAGTTTGGGGGGCAGACATTGTATGTAGTTTGTAATATTAAATATTGCAAAATTTGAGTGATTATAAAGTGCCCAAAGAAGATTTTATACGACACAGGAGCATCTACTTCATCTTACAGGACCTGAGAGGAATCAGACCTTTAAAACTGAGATTAAAATTATGCAAAATATGCAGATACACAGTTCCTCTTCAGCTGAATAAAACAATTTAGCTGTATAAATAACAAAATATATCAGTTAAAATTCTCGATGACTCCAGGAGATAAAACACAACTTCAGATTTCCCCTTGCTGCCTGTGCTTTCCTCCAGCATTCAGTCCCAGAAAAATCCATTTATCCATGGATTTCAAAGCCCCGTAGAAGATAAGATAAGCTATCTCTATTTTCTGGGAGTGAGGACAATGGGCAGGAAGAGCTGAAGGTCACCCAAGTCAGCCTTGGAGCCAGGAATGAAAGGGAATGAGCTGAGTCTCCAGGCACCAGCCCAGCTGCCCCTGCTCCTCCTCCCATCCTGCTCCAAAGAGCTGCCAGGCAAATTCCAGCACGGAACTTCTGCCGAGGATAACGAGAGGCAGGAGCAGCAAAGGGGAGGAAAACAGATCCCAACCCACCCCCTGAGACACCTGTGCCACCCCTCTGGATGGAATGGGAACGTCTTCTGCTGCAGCCAGGGAGACGTTCCGTTCCCAGGAGGGGTTTCAAAAGGGTTTATGACCAGCAGGGGAGGGGGGATTCTGCCCCTCTGCCCCCATCAGGTGGCAACTGCAGAGCTGCTCCAGCCCTGGGGCCAACAGCAGAAGGATGTGGAGCTGCTGGAGAGAGTCCAGAGGAGGCATCAAAGATGCTCCAAGGGCTGGAGCCCCTCTGCTCTGGAGCCAGGCTGGGAGAGCTGGGGGTGTTCACCTGGAGAAGGATCCAGGGAGACCTCAGAGCCCCTTCCAGGGCCTAAAAGGGCTCCAGGAAAGCTGGAGAGGGACTTGGGCCAAGGGATGGAGGGACAGGACACAGGGAATGGCTTCCCACTGCCAGAGGGCAGGGATGGATGGGATATTGGGAAAGAATTCCTGGCTGTGAGGGTGATGAGGCCCTGGCACAGGTTGCCCAGAGAAGCTGTGGCTGCCCCTGGATCCCTGAAATCAGGGATGGTTGGACAGGGCTTGGAGCAACCTGGGCTAGTGGAAGATGTCCCTGCCCATGGCAGGGGTTGGGACTGCATGAGCACTAAGGTCCCTTCCAATCCAAACCACTCTGGGATCCCAACGAGGTTGTGCTGCCGGTGTGACAAGCACAGGGGCAGTCCAGGGATTCCGGGAAGAGGTGAGGAAAGAGGGAGTTATTTTCTGAGAACTCTTTGAAAAGATGTGAAATGTCATATGTGCTGTTTGTGGAACACACTGGGAGCAGGAGCTGTAATGGATAAGTTGTTCCTCAAACTCTGGGCCATTCTTGTAATGAAGAGCTGTTAAACAGGCCTGAGTACAAATAAATAACCACTTCTCGTGCCGGTGATTTAAAAAGAACTCATTTCGAGGTGTAATTCTATGGCAACAGCTTTTGTAAGGCACTCTTTGACACTGCAGCAGAGCTCCTGTTTAACAATTCAAATGCAGAAAAGATGGGAATAAAGGAGGCAAAAAGCAACTCCGTGAGATCCCTGCTCGCAGCTCAATTGTTTTGATGAATTCTGCCCTCACACGTTATATGAACATCTCATGTGCAGACAAATTCTATTTCATGGGAACAATGGGTGTGCATGGAGAAAAGTCTATTATCATGTGGAAAATAAACGAATTAGAGGAGAATCAGAGGTGATAAATAGATGAATATGCAGGGAGACACTTGGCTTTCCACTCAGCTGGTCTGCAGGATTTGCCTTCCATATCTGCTGTGACACTGCTTATTCCTGCACTTTGGTGGATCAAAACTGCCTGGCAGAAAAGCAGGAGCAACCAATGCAGTTCTGCTGCAAAGCTGTGCCATTTTTAATTCATTATTTTATTTTCCAGAGCTGTCTGAAATAGTCATCCCTCAAGCAGGCCATAGAAATGATTCTCTTCATTATGCAAAGTTCCATAAATCCCAACTGCTGTATGAAAGATGATGCTAATCTTCGGAGGCTTAGGGTTGGACTGTGTGAATTTTTGGGGAAGACTAGGAAAAATATTTTGCTCTTCCTAATTAATTAGATCTGGAAGAGTGGGAGCTGGTAGCAAAATATTGCCCAGTTTTGGTGTGACAGCCCTTGGTTCAAACAGCTGCCCAGGGAGTTCGGAGTCTGGATCCCAAAGGACCCTCAAAATAAGAGACAATTCTATTGAAAGCCTCCTAACTCCAGGTTTAGATGGAATGTTCAGGAAGCACATTCCTTACATGTTCTGGTAAAGCCAGGCCACTGCTGAGACACAAATGTGAGATTATAAAATCATCAAATCATCAGGGTTGGAAAAGCCCCTCTGAGATCACCGAGTCCAACCATCCCCCAGCCACTGACCCATGTACCCAGGTGCCACATCCACAGGGCCTTTAAATCCCTCCAGGGATGGGGACTCCAGCACTGCCCTGGGCAGCTGTGCCAATGCTTGACCACACTTTCCATGAAGAATTTTTCCCGATATCCAACCTGAATCTGCCCTGGGACAGCTTGAGGCCGTTCCCTCTCCTCCTGTCCCTGTTCCCTGGGAGCAGAGCCCGACCCCCCCCTGGCTGCCCCCTCCTGTCAGGGAGTTGTGCAGAGCCACAAGGTCCCCCCTGAGCCTCCTTTTCTCCAGGCTGAGCCCCTTTCCCAGCTCCTTCAGCCTCTCCTGGTGCTCCAGACCCTTCCCCAGCTCCGTTCCCTTCCCTGGACCCAGGAGCCAGGTGGGAAGGTTGTTTTCTTCTCCTGCTTGGGGCAATCTGGGGCAGGGACAAGAAGAAGAGACAGAAAGGAAAGGTCTTGGAATTCATTCCCAGGGTTAACACCTGGGCTGATGCACCTTGCAGCAGCTTCATGCCAGGTACACCGTGGGAAGCAAAATCTCTGCTTTTCCCTGTGCAAGAATCTCATCTTGTTTGCTTCTATTTCCACATTTTGGATTATTTGGATTATTTGGATATGGATTCCATTTTCTCCTTTGGATTATGTGTTGCTGCACATTCAGAAGAAGAAGGTCCCCTCTCCACCCAAAATCTGACCTACTTAATGGAAACTGGATCCTTCTTTCTTTGTGCTTTCCAGCCTAAATTCAGCTCAGACTAAAGACCAGATCCCAGCCTATACTTTTCAATTTAATTTTAGCTTCACCTAAAGACTTCTGACCAGCTCACAAAGGCAGCTGGGACACGAGGGAAGAGCTCATTACACATTGCTCCTGTCTTTGAACACCTTTGAACACCTGCAGAAGGGCTGAACTGGCCCCGAACACAGAGCAACGAGGCAGGAGAGAAAATGAAACCATTTGTTAAAACAAAATAAATGAAGCGGTGAAAAATAATGGTCCCATCTGCACCTACCACTGGTTCAGGGTCAGTTCTACTGGAGCCAAAAATTCAAAGGAGAAGGATGGAATAGAAACCTGACCACCTCCCTCACCATACCCATTCAGAAAATAATAACAGCAATAATGTCAATATTTAGCACTCTTGAAAGGCTTTGTACCTTCAAAACATTGCAGAAACAGGGCAGGATTAGTGAGAGTGGAACTTCTTTTTCCAAGGCTTGTTTGCTCCTTGGTAGCCACATTTTTATCTTATCATCACATTAACAGGCTGAGAGAAATTTCCTCCTGATGTAACACCATTAACATCAGCAGAATTACGTCTAGGATCAGTTTGACCCAATTTATTACTTTTTTAGCAGATGATAAGAGTGCTATAATGGTGTTCCATTTGACTTGGAACAAAGAATTCTCACAGCATTCAGCACAGGGAATGGCATGATTAAACCCTGGGTCCTTTTCAAAAAAATCTAAACCATTATAACACAAAAAAAAAAAAAAAGAAATAAGTGAGGGAAAAAAAAAAGGGAAAAAAAAAGAAGTAAACAATGTGTAATTATGCCAGTCGATGATAATTCAAACTTTCAGTTTAGCCCATGGTACCTGTCACCTCTGAGGATGAATAAAGCAAATTTTGGCCAAGATAAATCAGCATCTCTTTAATACCAAGTCATGGATCACCTTTTTGCTTTCTACAACTCTCTGACGGGAGGGTGCAGGGAGCTGGTGTCAGACTCTTCTCCCAGGTCACAAATCACTGCATGAGACAAAACAGCCTCAGGCTTCCTCAGGGGAGTTTTAGGTTGGATATCAGGAACAATTTCTTCATGGAAAGGGTTGTCACGCACTGCCTCAGGCTGCCCAGGGCAGGGGTGGAGTGACCACCCCTGGAAGTGTCCAAACAACGTGGGCATGAGGCACTGGGGGACATGGTTTGGTGGTGACCATGGTGGTGCTGGTTGATGGTTGGACTCGATGACCTCAGAGTTTTTCCCAAACTTTCCAGCATTTCCAACTTTACTGGTTCCATGAATGGAGGCCATGAAGTACCAGCAACAGGGATGCAGCTCTGGTTTTTCCTGGCTGACAAGATCCCTGAGGAGAAGGAGCATCCCCATCCATGTCATGCTCCAGTTAAACCCCAGTAACAGCCTGGGACCCCGAGGACAGCAGAATTAAAGCTGCTTTCCATTCCCTTCCTCTCTACTCCAACCCAGGCAGTGACATCTCTGTACACACTGACATCGTGGCTTTTCACATTAATTAAAATTCTCCTAAGCTTTGATTTCTCCAACTGTCTGCACAATCTGCTGTCTTTTCTCTTAGTCTAACACAACACTTTGGGAGTAAAGGACCTTCTTTTATTCTCTGCTTTCCTCACCAAGGTCCCAGTCCACGTCAAGTCCAGCATTCGGACCTTTAAATCCACTTTTTTAGCATTTTTGTTCTGCTGCTGCACTCTTTTAGCAGAAGGCAAAGCTTTCCTAGACTTTATGGAAATGTGACATTAGGAGAGAATCACTCAAAGGCATTTCAGCTACAATTAACATTCTTCGCTCCTCAGAAAGAAAATAAAAACAGCTTCTAATTCAATCACTTGACTGAGGAAACACTGGATTAAACCAAGAGGGGAAGGAGCAGACAAAAAACTCCAGTTGGCCAAATGTTGGGATTGGGATTTGTTTTCCCAGGAACATTTGATGTGTGTGGATGCACTGTGGGCACGTGTGGGAACACAGACACTGCCACTGCCACAATGCTTTTCTGGGCTCAGTAACAGGCACAGAAATGTCTCCAGGCAGAGAAACCTCGTGGTTCCTTCTTGATTCTTCCCAGCCAGAGCACTCCCAGCATCCATAGGTTTAAAAGGGATGGTTGGGAATGTCAGTGCAGACAACACACCTCAGAAGGATTGAAAACAAGAGCAGGGCAGCGCAAGGAGCGCACTGAGCTACTCAGTGCAAAATATTTCCTGCTAAATATGAGTCTAGGAGCAGTTCTGGCTAGGTAGAATCATGGAATTAGAATGGTTTGGGTTGGAAGGGACCTACCATGGGTAGGGACACTTTTCACCATCCCAGGTTGCTCCAAACCCCATCCAACCTGGCCTTGGACACTGCCAGGGATGGGGCAGCCACAGGTTCTCTGGGAATTCCATCTCAGTCTCTCACCACTCTCACAGGGAAGAATTTCTTCCCAATATCCCTTTTAAAGCTACTCTCTGTCAGTGTAAATCCACTCCCCCCTGTCCTGTCCCTCCAGGCTCGTGTAAAAATTCCCTCTCCATCTTCCTTGTAGGCTCCCTTCAGGTAATTCTATGCATTCCTTTTGTTTTTAACAAAGAAGCTGCTTTAGAAGCCAAACAGGACAATCCTTTCACTGATTTTTGAGAGCTCCAAGTGGGCTCTATCCAAGGCAGGCAGCTTCTCCTCCTTCGGAAGGACAGGTTTAAGGTCAGACACCTCGGACTGGTCACTTTGTCCACATCTCCAGGCTGAAGTGACCTCATCCACGTGGAAATCAGGTTTGCTCTGACTACTGAAGGAACCAGATCACCTTAAGGTCCCTCCCTAATTCCAGGAACACAGTTTGGTAGACTCAGTAAAGGGCTTTGTAGCTTATTTTTCACTCTACAAGTGTCTCCAAAGGAAAACCAGAAAGTACAAAAAGTACAAAAAGTACAAAAAGTACAAAAAGTACAAAATCTAAAAAAGGTAAGAAAATCCTACTGGCCACCACAAGAACAGTGAGCTTTTTTACAACGCCATTTTCACAAACACATCAAACTCTTTTAGTGCTGCTGGCTGCAGTTCACGTCACAATTTTAATCCTGAGTAGATGAATAACAGCGACTGTTTGAACTATTGGGTAAGAAAAAACACCTCCTGACAGTAGCACTGTGGACAAGTGATATTTTCAGACCTCCTATGGCAGATCTGTCATTTTTTTTTCCCCATTACCTTGTTTTTTCACCATTTCCCAGCTCACCTGTTGCTCTGATGGTACAAAGATACAGCACATCACTATGGAATACTCATAAATAAGAGAAGAATATCAGTAAAGCAAATTTCTCCTTACTCCTCAGAATAAATACTTAATTCCCAGACACGTTGATTTGTAGCTGCCATGAATTAACCTTTAGCAAAATATCCTTTAACAAGTTCTCTTTGAAACTTCCTGCACAGGTTCAGCCCCAGAGTTAATGAACCCCCAACTTCCCCTCATATTTGTGAATGCCAGGAATAAAATCGTATTAAAGAGGTGGATAAACAAATTAATACGGAAAAGGTCATCAGTGATGATTAAAGACTAAATCATTAATACCTGGAAGCTGGGAGGTAAATGAAGACAGAGCTTGGTTTGGGCGGGAAGGGACCTTAAAGCTGATCCAGTTCCAAGCCCTGCCATGGGCTGGATGCCACTCCCTAGACCAGGTTGTTCCAAGCCCCATCCAGCCCAAGTCACGCTGAATTTTGCTGGAGTGGATTCTTAGATCAGCTGCATCCTTGGTGTGAACCAGCACAGCAGATACATTCCAAACAGTCCAACATCCCCCCTTTCTTTTATTCCCTCTCTGAGATTGTATATCCCAGAAATTGCCAGGAAGGCAGCTTAAATCAAAAGGGGATTTGGTTCCCAAGTGAAGGGCGAAATAAACCTCTGAGTGACCCAGTTATCCCAGCAATGGCCAAGGTATCCCATTAAACATCCTGAGGTCAGGGAAAGAGTGATCCACCCTCCTTCCTGCCCCTGTTGTAGGAGCAGCCAGGTCCCAGACAGGAAGACACAACTTTTGGAAAGGATTTTGACATAAATGAGCAAAAACCAGCAGGAGCCTCAGTGGCACCTCAGTTATCTTTTGTCAGAAGTATCTTGGCTTGTGGATTATCCCTGGGGCTCTGTAGGCAAAGATCTCTGCCATGTGTTAAACAGAATTAACTGAGTCCTACAAATCAATTAAGAGGGGTTTTGCACCCAAAGATCTCTGCCATGTGTTAAACAGAATTAACTGAGTCCTACAAACCAACTAAGAGGGGTTTTGCACCCTATAATTGTGGGGAAATAGCCCATGGACGGAAATGGTGGAATTTCTATGGCTCTGGGTATTCAAATAAAAATTGGATGAGTCTTTTCCCTTGCTTACACCCAGGGCTTCCAGCCTGAGAGACACAAAGGGATGGAGTCAACCCTGCAACAGGTTTTGATGTTTCACCCAGAAGTTTGCAGGTGCCATCCTACACCTTCTCTAATTCCAGCTTCACAATCTGCTCCTTTTTTTAGTGCACCAAAGCTTCTGAAAGGATTTTGTCTCCCTGAAAAGAATTCACCTACAATGGATGTGCTCAAGTCTTAGCCCACAACAAATCCATGAGGAAATCCAAGAACTCCCCTGAGCTCTGGCTTTTCCCAAATCCTTCTCAAGACATCCTTTAGACTGTTGCTGCTGCAGCGCGCTACAGCCACAAGGATCCAAAGGTTTTGCCTTTCCTTTCACAGGATCGAGTTCTTGTCTTCCTCATGGACCAAATTCTCCTCACCTGGAGGAAGCTCAGGTGGGAGTGAGAGTGTCTGCAAAGATAAGACAGAGCACAACTTCACTGTCACAATTTACTTATTAAAAACTGAACGACAACAGTCTTGGGCACAGCTGAGCAAATAGAAGAGAGTTAAACTCCTGTGGTTTGATAATTCCATTATTCATCCAACATCTAGAAGCTGTGCAGGTCACTTGCAGAATTATTCGAAATCTTAATCACCTTGGTGAGGCAGGACTCAATTTCCAAACTTTTCTATGCCAGCACAGGAAGATGTTCCACAAAACAAGCGAGTCAGAGGAGGTGATGTTTGCACAGAGTAATTGCTGTGCTCTCCCAGTTTCAGGAAAAATACATTATCAGACATATCCACACTGACACCAGAGCACTTCAGTCCTGTGCCTGAAAGGAAAGAAGATTTCACCTGGGAGAATGAGCAGCAGGAGCAGCAAAAGAACAGGAGCACAGCCACAATAAACAAGAAATGCAGGGAAAATACAAACGTGTTCTATCACCTGCTTTAATTCCAGAGTCGTGGTCTAAGAGCTGTAGCTTCTCCCTGGTTTCATAGACAGTGGTTTGGGTTGGAAGAGACCTTAAAATTCATCCCTTTCCACCTCCTCTGCCACGGAGACTATCCCAGGTTGCTCCAAGCCCCATCCAACCTGGCCTTGGGCACTTCCAGGGATCCAGGGGCAGCCACAGCTTCTCTGGGCACCCTGTGCCAGGGCCTCCCCACCCTCACAGGGAAGGATTTATTCCCAATATCTACCACCTGTAGTAACCACTAATTCTGGGAGCACAGTTTGAGCACAGATGGAGTAACTGCCTTTGTAGCTATTTTTTTTTTCCTTTACGAGGTCTCCACAGCCAAACCAGAAAGAACAAAAAGTAGGAATCCCCCACTGGCCACAACAACAGCACTGAGCTTTTTTGTAACACCTTTTTCACAGATACAACATGTTCTGATGCTTAAAAAGAAGCAGCTCCGGGCTGCATCTTCTGTTTTCAGGCCCAGTGACACGGGGAACATCACAGCCCAATCCTGCACCGAGCCTCCTGTGAAAATGAAGCTCCTTTGGGAGCTTCCTGTCAGCTCCAGGTCAGAAGATTTTGTCGTTGACTTGCTCTGTAATGGCTCTTTCAACCTCTGGGGCTCCCACATTTTCATCTTATATATATCTTTAATAAAAGCAGGAGACGGGAAAGATGGAAACAACACATCTCAGTGGAATACAATTCAAACAAAGTTGTTAATAATAAATAATATATTTGGTATTTATACTGCTGCTACAGCCCAAGCCTGTGATTGTGGGCAATGCTGAGATAAATAGATGAAAGGAGCAGAGGACAGCAGCGAGGCTATTAGGATTTTAAATTTGCCATGAGGCACAATCAGGTATCTAAATAATAAATATCACTTTGGTTTCTTCCAGCCTGAACCAGACAAGACATTAACCCTGAAAAGTCAAATTCTGAGATGGAAAAGTGAACTCAAACTTGATTACAGACAGAGCAGAGCTCCCTCAGCAGAGCTGCTGCCATCCCTTGTGGACAAGGAGCTTTTTGCCTTTCATGCAACAGCAAATTTATTTACCATTTATTTACCACAAAAATAAATATTTATTCTGCCTTTCATTTTAAAATGATGAATCTACAGACTCCATTTCTGCATCCTGGATTTTAAGGTGTAACAAAGTTTTCCTGGTCAACTTCTCTGTTGAAAAAAACATCAGTCGTGTCAGCATTGCAAATTTGGAGGTAGAGCTGCAGAGGAGCAGGTAAGTGAAATTCAGTGCATCTGTTGGGTTCTTGTTGCCAAGGTTTTATCGTTGCAGCAGCATCTGCCATCACCTTCCCAAATGATTTTTTTGAAGCGAAATTGCTACATTCATTTTATCTCAAGACTTAGCAATTGCATGGAGGACAAATTACAGTTTCTAGGGTCATATCAAGGTTTTGTCTGCACATCCAGGAGGATCCTAGGACAATAATCTCATGATTGCAGAGACACAGCTTATCCCAACTGTTCTAGTTAACAAAAATTACAGATTTTCTACAAAATCCTCATCTTCAATTGCTACAAAAAACACACAAACCACTAATTCCCACAGTTCATGACATTAACTTTGATTGATGCAGAATTTTGCACTTTGGCTGACCTTTCCTTCCTTCCTCACAGGTGAACTGAGGGAAAAAAAAAGGGGAGAGGTGGAGCGATTGGCCAATCCTATCAAGGCACAGATCAAGGGCACGGTGAACACTGAGATTCTTCACAGTCATTAAAATTCCTATATCCTGTTCTTATAAGGAGAAAAAAAAAAAAAAGACCAGACAAAGGCACCACAGGAATCTATTCTCTTGACAGCGATTTAATAACAAAAGAAAATGTTCTGAGCCACTCTCATTACTGCTTGGACACTTTAATCTTGTGGACTTAGTTCCTGTTCATGGAAACCTTCAGATCCCTTTACAAGCTACAGAAAGGGAAGGAAATATTTGTAGTTTAATTATACATTTAAACACTTTGGAGAACCAGAGCTGCTTTGGGAGAGTGTTGTGATGTCCAGCTCAAGGGTTGGACAAGGAATACAAGGCCATGTCTGAACATCAGGAGAGTCACCAAATTCATCCCAGGGCTGGAGCCCCTCTGCTCTGGAGCCAGGCTGGGAGAGCTGGGGGTGTTCACCTGGAGAAGAGAAGGATCCAGGGAGATCTCAGAGCCCCTTCCAGGGCCTAAAGGGGCTCCAGGAGAGCTGGAGAGGGACTTGGGCCAAGGGATGGAGGGACAGGACACAGGGAATGGCTTCCCACTGCCAGAGGGCAGGGATGGATGAGATATTGGGAATAAATCTTTCCCTGTGAGGGTGGTGAGGCCCTGGCACAGGGTGCCCAGAGAAGCTGTGGCTGCCCCTGGATCCCTGGCAGTGTCCAAGGCCAGGTTGGATGGGGCTTGGAGCAACCTGGGATAGTGGGAGGTGTCCCTGCCCATGGCAAGAGGTGGAACAGGATGAGCTTTAAGGTCCTTTCCCACCCAAAATCATTCCAAGATTCCAGGATTCCATGAACATGCTGATAGTTCATCACAGGACTGTATTTTTAGGGAAGGCTAAGTCTGAGAAGCCAAGAACTTCCCTATATTACATTTTTTCCTCTATTGCCATGAACAGCTCCTGAAAAGTGCCAGGCAGATTTCCCATTGTTGCCTTTAACAATCAACAGTTGATGCACAAATATGTAAAATGAACCCCACATCACCCAGCCAAACCCTCCCCACACCTTCCCACCCTTAAATAACAACATCCCAACCACCACCCTGCTCTGGGCTTATGGAATTAACCTGGGACATCACCAGCTGACCACAGGAACAGGAGGTAACAGAGCAAGAAATTAATTTTCCCTTTCTCCACTCTCTTTCCATCAGCTATTTAGAAGCCTTCTGGATGACCTTTGGAATCCAAGAGAATTTAAGGAGAACTGGAAATCCTATATGGAAGAATCAGTCAAAAGACTAATTCTTATGCAAGAAGCACTACTGTTCCTCAATAAAACATGGATTTGCTGCTTAGGAGATGTGAAACAACTTCACAGCCAAATATTTTACATAACTCAGAGCAGAAACAAAGTCTATGTGGCACATTTTTATATCGAATTGTTAATTATTAAGAATTGTGATTTGTGCACAAGAGAAAATGCTTCTGGAAGATGAGAATTGACAAGATTATACATTGGTTTAACTCACTAAATCTAAGCCTGCTAACTAATATCATATAATAACCAGACATGTTTTATTTTCCCTTACATTCCAGTCACTGAAGACAAACAAAGAAAACAACTCCAAGCAAACCCAAATGACCTGCTCAGATGTCAGCAGCCTGAACCACAAGCCTATAAAACACTCTGTTTTTAAGAAAATCATCGTTAGCTGCGTATTTTATATGGTAATTGTACATCCCCAGTTTATGAATAACAACAGCAGAGTTCTTCCCTTCTGATTTCAGTGCCACTTGAGCTATGCAGATTTCTAAAAGCTTATGAATATACAGAGCAACAGAATTGTTCTGAACATCTGTAAGCAAAATATGAAAAGATGTTTGGTACTGAATGAACATCCTGGGTTGTCTAATGCTGGCCAAAAATGGTGTATTTATGTATTAGGGGAGCGCACTGAAAATAGCTCCGAATCCTGCACACCCTCCAGAAGGCCTTTTCAGATTGTCCTCTGTATGGCTGTCACCAGAAATGGAAAAAGAATTTTCCATTCCATTCCATTCCATTCCATTCCATGCCATTCCATGCCATTCCATTCCATTCCACTCCACTCCACTCCATTCAATTTTAATTTTCCTTCCCTTCCCTTCCCTTCCCTTCCCTTCCCTTCCCTTCCCTTCCCTTCCCTTCCCTTCCCTTCCCTTCCCTTCCCTTCCCTTCCATCATAAAATGGAAAAAGAATTTTCCATTCCATTCAAATTTAATTCCCTTTCCCTTTCCCTTTCCCTTTCCCTTTCCATCCCATTTCCATTTTTATTTCTATTCCTATTCTACTCCATTCCATTTGATTCCATTCTATTCCATTCTGTCCTGTTCCACCTTAAACCGTCCCTTTTCCCACTTTTCACAATTTCTAGCAAGTTTCTGCCTTTTTGGCTGCCTTGCAGCACCGCTGCACGGTGCCTCAAGTGTCCATTATTTGCTTGCATCGCTTTTCACACCCTTTCCATGAAGCCCATGTGAGAGTTTGTGACTAAAAACAAGCCCCAATGTCAGCATTTGGCATTAGAAGTGTTAACAAGAAAATAAACCAAAGGAAAACTTCCAAGTGAGTCCAGGAAAGCCAGGATTTACTCCACCAGCAGCATCAGTTGGCTGCCAGGGGTTCCGTGTTTCAGATCACAGAAAGAAACTGCGTTGGGTTTTTGTACTGTGGAATCAAAAATAAATGCAAGGGTTCAGCCTGGAAATGACAGAATGCAGTGCATTGAACAGCGGGGAAAATTAACAGATTATTAATGAGGACAGGATATTTGTTCATACATTGATTCATTAATTGTTAGGACATAGCAATGGGATGGGCATCCATAGATTTCAGTGCAGTTTAGGATGTAAAGCCAAGCCCAAATCTCCTCAGTCACTGCAGTCATTCATTCAACTCTTCGTTGTCGTTCATAATTCAGGATTCCATTCCCAATCCTTGAAGACCAAAGAGGAAAGACTCACCTGAGCACACCTCTTTGTAGGTAGGATTTGGGGTATGTCCTCCTGCATAACCCACTTGAGTGGAGTAGACTCCCTTCTGCCTCCAGAACTTCCTCTCAGCTCCCCAGAAACAGCCCATACCTGAGGAGGGCACAAAATACACATGGTGAGGTCAAAATCTGCCAATGCTCAATCACTCATTTGCATATTAATTGCTGCGGGGCACAGTGGAAGGAACATCTATAGGCAGCACCTGCTGGTCAAGTGTTCTCCAAGTTTATTTATAGGGTAACTATAAAGAGAAATCCATTCTGCATCAGAGCACGACTCAAACACAGCTTGATTTATGCTTCTGAATATCAATTTATCACAGAGGACAAACCTTGGAAGGGTTCAAAGACCCAAACAAGGAGAATTCTCATGCACACACCAAAAAAAAAAGTTCCTTACAAGGCAACTGTGCTGTTTGTGCAGCACCATTTTTACCTGAGCTGATTAGGAAGCTGTCAAAACACAATAATTTGTATTAATGGCAAACAGTTATTTAATTTTCTGCTTTCAGGCAGAGGTGGCAGCAATAATGGATTATATTTTATGTTATATAAAGGGAAAAATGCTTCAGTTTAACAACTTATGCACAGAGATATTTGATGTTCAGACAAGATTTTTGTAGCCATTCGCCCCCATTGCCAATTATCAAAGGACATCAGACTGTTTAAGGGTGTAAATTAAAAACTCTCCTGGTTAACAGAATTAAGGAACAAACACCACCAACACTGACAGTTGTCTGATGGCTTACTTAAATAAATGTTTAAGGGACTATTTATTAGATTATTTATTTAGAGTGTCATGGAGACTCCAGAATTGTCAAGTCAGAGCAACGAATTTTCCTTTTCAATAATAACATCCTGTTATTATTCCCTTTCTAAAGCAGCTGAAATAAAGGCAGTAAAAAATAAACTAAATATTAAATATACGGAGAAATCAGTGATCCATGAGGAGTTTTCTCCTGGTAACACTGCAGATATGACAGGTTAAAAAGTCGCAGAAATGATCCTTCAAAGTACAACCAGAAAAAGGGAGTAGCCCCTCCTCCAACCTTGATGGTTCACAATGTTCTTTCTTTGAACCTCCAGAGATTAACTTCAAATTTAAGTTTTAGTGCACCAAAAAGTACAGAACTGGGATTTCTACTTCTGATTCAAGTGCTTCAGCAAGCCGCAGGAATTAAGAGCCAAAGGCTACTCCTGGAGATCCTGGAAAGAGGCAGGAACCTCCTGAGGACAATTCCTGAGGACAATTCCTGCAGAAGATATAAACTGATGATGAAATTGCAGCTATCGTCCCTTGATTACAGAGATAACCAGAGCTGTTAGGCTTGGGTTCCTCAGCTAAATCAGGCTGGTGGCTCCAAGCCCCGTCCAACCTGGCCTTGGAGACTTCCAGAGATCCAGGGGCAGCCACAGCTTCTCTGGGAACCTGTGCTGGGGCCTCATCACCCTCACAGCCAGGAATTCCTTCCCAATATCCCATCTCTTCCTGCCCTCTGCCAGTGGGAAGCCATTCCCTGTGTCCTGTCCCTCCATCCCTTGTCCCAAGTCCTTCTCCAGCTCTCCTGGAGCCGCTTAGGCTCTGGAAGGGGCTCTGAGGTCTCCTGCATCCTTCTCCAGGTGAACTCCCCCAGCCTGACTCCAGAGCAGAGGGGCCATTGGAACTCCCATGGAATTGGGCACACCAAGGCTGAACGAAACGGCTTCCAAGGGTGATTTAACTCGTTTGGGGGATTCCTTCTTAGATCCCAAGTCTGGATCTGCGTGAGATGCATGGAAAATAAACTTCTGCCCAACCCTAATACTTCAGTGCTGTGCATCCTTAATATTCCACTGGAAGTTTTGATGCTTTAGGTTTTAACTTTTATATTTTTCAAATCCGGTGCTGCTTAGTGGGTAACTCTGAAGTTTCATGCGGCCTGTTAACGACTGTTCTCTCATGCTGGTTGGACATAACAAACCTCTCGAGGTTTGCTCTTCAAGGACACCAAGCCCCAAAATGTGCAAACTAAAGCCTAGAGGGGGGGCAAACTTGGGGTAATTACATCATGAACTGAGGTTATAATTGGAGAATTAACCCTGATATGCAAATGGAGCAAACTCACAAAAGTGTGAAGAACCCGTGACCCAGAGTCCATCTTGAGTGTCGCCTTTCGACTGCCCAGGGTGTACCTTTGAAGGCCCTACAAATAAATACCTCCTTTTATTCTCTTATTTTGTCTAGTCTCTGTTTTCAGGTGGCCACCTCAAGGCATCCGTTTGAGCTCCAGCTGTTTAAAATCCCAGCTGTGCCCACTGAGGCTCTCACAAGAAGGACTCTGGAGCCAATTTATCAAACTGCCACTGGCTGGACAAACACACTGAGGGGTGGCCAAAGAGCAGCTTCATCCATGCCAAGGAATAGGACAGACACACATTTTTTTCCCACATGACATTCCTAGACCTGCACCTGAGTGTGAATGAGCAGCCCAAGATTAAAGAGACAACCCAAACTCAGATTTGAGCTCAGATCCAGGCCCAACTTCCAACACAAAGTAGAAATGCTCATTCTTAATGTTTTACTTCAAGGATTTTAATGCTCAATAAATCCTTAATGGTGCTGTTGAAATCCCTGATCATCAAGGCAGTGGTCACTGACCTGATCAATAACTATTATTTGGGATTCTCTCATTGATAATCCTCTCTGACCTCTCTTTCCAGGGCAGTGCTGGAGTCCCCATCCCTGGAGGGAGTTAAAAGCTGTGAGGATGTGGCACTTGGGGACATGGGGCAGTGGTGGCCTTGGCAGTGCTGGGGGATGGTTGGACTTGATCTTGGAGGGCTTTTCTAAAATAAACTATTCCGTGACTCTGTAGATTTGACCAGTGACCTGTGTCCCCATCATGGATTCTTCCATTTTTCCCTCTTCCAGCTGATGCCTGAGTTCATTGTGCCGCCCTTTCCCGGAGAGAGAGGGATTTTATTCTCCTGGAGAACCGCTCTCATCATTTCTCAAGTGCGCTGCCACCTCACACAAACAATAAATCCTCCCATCGCTGAGAACAGATGAAATTGAAATCTTTGTCATAATAAAACAACCTGTTGGTAAAGAGACATCATTTACAACAATCCAGCACTAAATTGCTTTCCCCAGCATTAATCCATTCAGCTGATGTTTGTTATTCTGCTAAAGTGGCGCCACGTTCGACAGAGAAATTGTCATAAGGAGAGAAATATTAACAATAAAATCCCACATAATATTCCAGAATTAGACACGTGAGCTCATGGAGTGCCTGTTTTCCACAGCACTGGCTGCCTCAAGCCATGGTTAACATGGACAATTATTACCAAAACAGGGAAATCATTTCAGTTCAAGATTTCACATGGCCTTGTAGTACAAAAAAAAAGTTTACTTCCCTTAATTATTACTACTTTAGTAAGGAAATGGAAGAAATAAATAATTTAAATAATAAATTTAAATAATTAAATAAAAACTCAGAGGGGGAAACAAAATAGTGAAAAAAAAAGAAGGAAAAGAACCATAAAAGCAAAATAAGCCACCCATATAATAATTTAAAACTGGAAAACATGAATGTGATTTTAAACTATTCATGAAGCGATTTGCATAATCCCCAGTACTGGGGAAGTGAGTGCAGCTTTGGGGTTACAGAGGGAGGTTCCAGAGGCGTTCCTAAGAGGAAGAAAAAAATGGAAATACAGGGAAGGAAACATACTAACATTCCCAGAAAAAAAAAGTCTTATTTGAACATAATGGGTATTGCAGAGGAGTGTTTAAGCACTGAAGATATTTGTCACTTTTTAATTGCTAATTTGCAAAACAAAAACTATTCTTTTAGTGATGGGTTTTGACTGGTTCTTAATTGGAATTTCAAAAGGTATTTTAAGATTTATTCTTTTTCTGGTTTTGAACTTCAAACCCAAACAGATTCAAACAGGAATCTTGAAATGTTCAAGCATCCCTATGAAAAATATTAATCAAACAATTGGGGAATAAATTATAGAATCTATATTCCTTTCCAGCATTCACATCCATTTTCTCCAGCTATTCTCTTTATGGATCCATACTCCTATAGATCCTCTGAACAAGGCTTTTTGTCACCAAGGACCCTGTGTTTCCATAGGCAACCCGGTAATTTGCATATTCCTAATAAATAGCATAAGCTGAAATATTCTTCTAAAGTAACAAAAGCAAAGTGCAAGTTTGATAAAAGAGATAAGCACCCTGTTTTTAGAGATAAAAAAATTTTGAAATATTCCAAGACAAACAGAGCAGAATTGAACCCCAGGTTTTTGCAAGGATGAGCAGCTTCCTGGATTAACCACATTGACCAGGTCTCCACTGGCTGCACAGGAGCTCCAACATCCAGAGATTCATTCATTTGCCTAAATGGAGACATTCGGGATCATTTGCGACGCCTGAGGATATCCAGGACATCTGTGTGCACAAGGCTGACAGAAATGACACAGAATTCAGGAGAGACACGTGAAAGGGCAGGGAAAACGCTCCTGGACGTGGAAAATGGAACTCGTGGTATCATGGAATGGTTTGGGTGGGAAGGGACCTTAAAGATCATCCAGTCCCACCCTGTGCCATGGGACACCTCCCACTATCCCACGTTGCTCCAAGCCCCGTCCAACCTGGCCTTGGACACTGCCAGGGATCCAGGGGCAGCCACAGCTTCTCTGGCCAACCTGTGCCAGGGCCTGCCCACCCTCACAGCCAACAATTCCTTCCCAGTATCCCATCCATCCCTGCCCTCTGGCACTGGGAAGCCATTCCCTGTGTCCCGTCCCTCCAGCCCTTGTCCCAAGTCCCTCTCCAGCTCTCCTGGAGCCCCTTTAGGCACTGGAAGGGGATCTGAGGTCTCCCTGGATCCTTCTCTTCTCCAGGTGAACACCCCCAGCTCTCCCAGCCTGGCTCCAGAGCAGAGGGGCTCCAGCCCTTGGAGCATCTTTGGTGCCTCCTCTGGACTCACTCCAGCAGCTCCACGTCCCTCTGCTGTTGGGGATCCCAGAGCTCCAGGTGGGTCTCATCAGAGCATCCCATTTGCACATTTTAAGTCAGGAGAAAGCAGTCCCTATCCCAGACACAGACAGTACAAAACCCTGAGAGTCTCTGAACCTGAAGTTGAATCCAGCCTCCCCAAATACAGCGATTTGTGTCTGAAAGCTGCCTCTTTCTCTTCCACACCCATAAAAAATGACCAACCTGACAAGCTCAGCAGGACTCGGTGTTGCAGATATGAATCCCAGGAAAAATTGCTGATTCCAAAGTTATCTATCCTCATACTACTGTTCACAGCTTGTAATATTGCTAATTCCTTTTTTTTGTGTACAGTGTACAGAAACCATCACAGAGCACCAAAAAACAGATTGGAAAACTTATTTGAAAATTATTCAACATTCCAGACATTTTCCTCCAGTCCCACAAGGAACTACACAATCTCCAAAGGAAACCTTTCTTCACCTTTGTTCTGATCCCTTTTCCAATGTCTGTTCCTATCATGTCTTTGAATGATCCTCAGTCTCCACAAAGATTCCCTGATGTAAATTCCTATTTATGGTTCCATTATGCAAATTAGCACAAGCAGTAAATTTGCATCAGAAGGGTATTCCTGATCCAAACTCCAGCCTCACAAGCTGCACCCATTCTGTGCTAATTAACATCCATTAACTCTGGAGCTCCGTGGAAGCTTTGGGGATTCTCAGCCTCCCATTTACTCCATTTATTTAAAGAAACTCACGGCGGGTGCATTGTGTCCTACACCGGCCAATTTTCATTTTTTATAATGTACGCACATATAAGATTTTCATTTGTGGAATAATTTTAATGCCTTTTGTCCTTTATCTTTGTGGAATATCCTTCTCTAATGGCATCAGATGCAGACACACCTGACTCCCCACCGACCTTTCCCTCCTGCCAGCTTTATTTCCAAGCCTCCCCTCTCCCTGCCTTCCCAGCAGTCCAACAGGACATCCAGAAGACTCCTTTTTTTGTCAGATTTTGAAGAATGAATGCATTATTTCCTTGGCATGCCAAGCCTCTCCTGGCCCGCTGCCTGCCATCCCTACACCCACACTCCAAGGCACTTTTCCATGCAGCAGATTAAGGAGCTGTTCCCATGCCAGCAATGCTTCGCTGCCGAAGATGAACTGCAAAGGACACGGATCCTGCTCCTCCTTCTGTTAGCAGGGTTTCGGGATATATTCCACCAGCTGGGGGGGTGTTTTGGTGGGAGGGGGGGGAAATGTCAGCTTTAAAGATAATAAAATGTGCTGGGAGAACAAAGAGCAGAGTCCTGGAAACCTCTTCCCAACGCCCCGAGGAGAGGAAGGAGCGGGACAGGATCTTTGCAGACAGAGGAGCCTCTCGTGCCAGGCTCTGCTCTGAATCCCTGGGAGCCGTGGCTGTGCCAGCTGCTCCGATGCCACAGGATCCAGCCACAGGCTGCTCCTATACATTGAGGCAGCAAAGGACAGCCAAGAGCACATCCCACCGGCTACCTCAGAGCTTCCTGCCCGAGCCAGCATCTCCGGGAGTTGGAGGCACAGCTGCCAGGATCCTGCTTCCCTTGGCCAGCACAGGACTTGGCCCAGATTTTGAATACAATTGATTTTGTTCCCTCTATAAAATCTGGAGAAGGAAATGCTCAGCTGCTTTGAACTGAAATGATTTTTTGTTGTTGTTGTTCCCTCCCCACCCCCTGGTTGGAAGGAATAAATCGAGCCTCGGCGAGTTCCATCCCTATAGAATAATGCTCATTCCATACATTTCAGCCAAATGCCGAGTGTGATTGGCATTTTCCTCCTTAAAAAACTGTGGAGAGCAGTTGGTACAGCTGATTGATTGAAGTCAGTCCAAGTACTGATATTTCTGAGCACGGAGCCAAAGGGATATTGATGCTCTGTGCTCTGAAATCGTGGAGACCATTAATTCTTAGAACTTCCCAGGCTGAAGAGGGGACCTTGGCTTCACCGTGGAAGGTCAGGATGAGACCTTGGTGGGTACCATTGTGTTCCCTCCCCAAAAAAGACGGGCAAGTAAGTGGCAAGGAAGCTGTGATGGGAACCTGCAGATCTCTGTGGAGGACCTGTTGGGGAGAGTCCAGAGGAATCCACAAAGATGTTCCAAGGCTGGAGCCCCTCTGCTCTGGAGCCAGGCTTGGAGAGCTGGGGGTGTTCACCTGGAGAAGAAAAGGCTCCAGGAAAAGACCTTTGAGTCCCTTCCAGTGCCTAAAGGGGCTCCAGGAGAGCTGGAGAGGGACTTGGGACAAGGGATGGAGGGACAGGACACAGGGAATGGCTTCCCACTGCCAGAGGGCAGGGCTGGATGAGATATTGGGAAGGAATTGTTGGCTGTGAGGGTGGGGAGGCCCTGGCACAGGGTGCCCAGAGAAGCTGTGGCTGCCCCTGGATCCCTGGAAGTGTCCAAGGCCAGGCTGGACAGAGCTTGGAGCAACCTGGGATAGTGGGAGGTGTCCCTGCCCATGGTACAGGGTGGCACGGGATGAGTTCTAAGGTCCCTGCCTGCCCAAACCATTCTGTAAGCCCATGACCTCCCTGTTTGGATAATCAGATAAAAAAGTCCTGGGAACCCAGGAGAACATCCAGCACATCCAGTCTACACACAGTGGATACATCTGGCTACAATAATTCTTCTTGACTTTATGTAACTCTATAGCAGTGGATTCCCAAAAGATTAACTTTTGTTCTCTACAGGCAAATACTCCAGTCAGTCCCCTTGGCTCCACCATGATCGTGCACACAAATCCAGGAGCAAACTGGATCTCAAATCCCTTGGGAAGTGAGCGGATACAGCATTGTTGAACACTTTGATACTCTCTGTGCACTTACACAACTCTTAATAAGGGCTTGAAAATCTAAAATGATCAAAGCCATGTCCTCAAGATAAAAACACAGCATGAAACTACCCCAGAGCCTTTGTTCTGAATTTTTTCAAGTTCTTGTCGAGGATCTGGAAAGAATTCCAGAGTCAGATTGAAATGCGCTCTCATCTTTTGCACAGCACTGCGATACGTAGGGTGCTTTGGCAGCCATCTGGATCTATACAGGATTAATGTTATCAATCAGGATTTAATATAAAATTGTACCATTGATAACCTCAGGGGTTTAACATCCAGCAGCTCCAGAATATCTGAGCAATCACAGAATATTTGAGATCACTGGGAAACAATCAGCTAAGAAATGGTTGGGAGGAACAGGGGGAAAAAGCGGTGAAACAGAGAACAAGTTGAGCTGAAAGAAATAAAACTGCTGATGACAGATGGCATTAAGAGGATGATCTTCCTCGATGAGCGTTGGCTCTAATGCTCCAACAGGGTTGATAAATATGTTGAACAGCTTGCCTGGGGCAAGTCAAACAAAGCCCTGGGCAAGAAATTTAAAATGCAGTTTGCCTAACAGAGCAACTAAAGAGGAATTTCTTGGCTCACCGTTTTGCCAAGACGTGTTCTGTTCACACTGCATGAATTCCCAGGGAAACTGTTGGGTTTGCTTCTTTTTTTTTTTCCATAGGAGAAGCAGAAGCCTCATGTTCATTCAAATTAACAAATGCCCAGGAAATTGGTTCCTGCCTGTGGCTGCTGACGTTGGACGCGGGCGTGGGCACGTGTTTGTGTACGGATGGATGTTTGGATAAAAGCTGCACAACAGATTATTGCAAAAGGAAAAGCAGATTATCATCAGAGGGAAGGAATATTTTACTGTCAAGAGAAAAACTGCCATGCTTTCAGCACAGGAAATGTGTCAGAAGGATGACTTTGGAAAAAAACCCTCGAAGACAACAGCACTCAAACTGGGAAAAGCAATGGGGAGACACAGAAAACGACTGCAAAATGTGTTTATCGAACCCATCCTAAAGCATGTTACAAGTTATAAATAATACAAACTCAACAGGATTCAAACAAAGCTGAAGCCAATATCCAGAATGTTAATAAGGCACAAAGCACAGCCGCTCTGAACTTCTCAGGCAGAACATGAGAGGTTTCGCATATTCCTGTTTCAATGCAATTTTGAGCTTAACCAGCAGAGAGCAGGGACAGACCCAAGTCAGTGAATCCCAACCCTTCCCACCCAGGGTGGCCTTATTCACTGCCTCCATATCCTTTCCCACCCAAAATGCAGGAATATCTAAACCATTTTTGTCCTGAAGATCAAGAGAGCTGCTGTCTGGTGACTCCATAATAAAATTCCATCATCAAAATTCTCTGTTGGAAAACTTGCCTCTAATTCCCAGAAACTGGAAGATACAGCCCAGCCAAAAAACCATTTCTGGTGACCTGAAAGGTTCTCACCACACATACAGAGAAGCAGCAGAGGCCAAACTTCGTGACCTTGGAGAGCTCGCCCAGAATGTTCCTGTGCCCGTGACACATCCCCACACCTGGCAGAGCCAGGAGGACAATGGTGCACCTCAACTTCCACCCATGAGCTGCCCCTGAACCCTCCAGATGTTCAATTTGGATCCGAAGAATCAGGATCTCAACAATCCACTTCTCAGGTAGAGAAGCAGAACTTGTGAGAGTGAAGAAAGCCAAGAACCTCTGCAGCTGTTCCCTCTCTTTTTCCATAGTCTTGGGATACAGACTTTGTTTCTAATCGCTGCAAATAATCAAGCCTCACATAAATTATAATATATTAAATATTACTTTAAATACTCCACAACCCAGGTATGAGTGGTCCCAAAGCAAAACAAAGAATCCTTTTTGGAAAAATACCAAAGGATCCCGACTAAAAGATCTTTGTTAAAAATCTCCTTCTCATGCCTTGCCTGTGACTTTCAAAGGTTGGACTTGATGATCTGAGAGGTCTTTTACACCCTTAACGATTCTCTGATTCTGTGTTGATTGAGTAAGAGAAACATCACTTGATAAAACTCTGTATTTTCTAATTTTTTCCTTTCCATATTTTGCTTGGTTTGTATTCTTCAGTAAAACTTGGGATGAGAAAACGGAATGGCCACGGCCCCAAGGCTGCCAGAGCTCCAGGAGTGTCTGGACAGCGCTCTCAGGGATGCACAGAGTGGGATTGTTGGGGTGCCTGTGCAGGGCCAGGAGTTGGATTCGATGATCCTGGTGGGTCCCTTCCCACTCAGGATATTCTGTGATTCTCTGAAGATCAGGCATGAGAGAACAGGAATCAAAAATGTCTAACAATAAATAGAGAATTCATCCAAAAAACAGTTCAATGTCTTACTCCTGAAGATCTCCACCCTAAAAAATGTATTTCGTCTCCAGTCATGGAGACATCCCAGAATCCCAGAATGGTTTGGGTTGGAAGGGACCTTAAAGCTGATCTCATTCCACCCCCATCCCACTAGACCGGGTCGAGGTCCAGTCTAGTCCATAGATTAGATCGAGTTTCACTCATGAAAATGAACTAAAATCTGCCTACTTGGCTTTGTATAAATAATCAATCCCATTATATTTAGACGGGTGGAGCGCTGGGAAAAACGAGATGAGCGGGAGACTCTGGGAATTCAAGGCTAAACTCAGACTGTAAAAGATTTTCTCTCTGAAGCTGATTTCCATCATTAGTGGTGTTGCTATTTTCAAACCCACAGCACATTAAGCCTTTGCCACAGATTTGAATTCCACTGTGCTGGGTTCTAGGTACAAAAGCAGAACAAAAGAGCAACACCCCCAAAAGCAGAGTTTTTCTATTTACAGAGTCATTCATATTCCTACGTTCCATAAACATCAAAGGGAACTGTCCCAAACTGTAAATTTCAGGGAGGGGAAACCAATAAACACCTGTTTCCTTTCATGTTTGGGGATTTGGAAACGCAGCTGATTGAATGCTCATGGCTGGGATCAACAGGCAGCATTTTCCATGAACAACTGACTGACATCCAAAGCAATATTGCACCACAAAGGGATTGGACCTGCAGGAAAAAAGGACTATTCACAAAGCAGGAACAATCGGTCCTTAAGTGCAAAATGTTGGGATTAAAATCGCATTTTGTCTCATCTTGTCTAATCTTGTCTAATCTTGTGCAATAAAATTTCTTGTCTAATCCATTAAAGAGTCATCTTGAGGAGTCCTGCAGGCACCTGATGTTTCTTTGCCACAAATATGATGCCTGAATTGTCCCAAGGAAAGAGAAAAAAGTCAAAGTTTATGGTCAAAAATCTGATTCCTTGAACTATTTGTTTACTCCTTCTCATTTCTCTTACCAAATAAATTATTTGAGCAATGAAAATGTGATGAATAAAAGCACCAGAAGTTCTTAGCACAGCCCTGAATTGTCAAAAAAAAGGAATCAAAACTTATCATAAAATGGTTTGGGTGGGAAGGCACCTCAAAGCTCATCCAGTTCCATCCCCTGCCATGGGACACCTTCCGCTAGCCAAGGTTGCTCCAAGTCCTGTCCAGCCTGGCCTTAGACACTGCCAGGGATGGAGCAGCCACAGCTGCTCAGGGCACCCTGTGCCAGGGCCTCACCACCCTCACAGGAAAGGATTCCTTCCCAATATCCCAATTTAAACCTGTTCTCTGTCAGTTTGGAGTCATTCCCCCTTGTCCTGCACTCCAGGCCTTATTCCAAAGTCCCTCTCCAACTCTCCTGCAGATTCCCTTCAGGTACTGGGAGGGGTAAGTTGGTCACCCCAAAGTGTCTCTTTTCCAGGCTGAGTAATCCCAATTCCCTCAGCCTTTCCCACAGCAGAGCTGCTCCATCCCTCTGATCATCCTGGTGCCTCCTCTGGATTTGCTCCAGCAGCTCCACGTGCTTCCTGTGCTGGGCCCCAGGGCTGGAGGCAGCTCTGCAGGTGGGGTCTCACCTGAGCGAGGGCAGAGGGGCAGAATCCCCCCTCCCCTGCTGCCCAGGGGGCTTTCTGGGCCGGGTCATGTCCAGCTTTCACCCTCCAGCACCCCCAAGTCCTTTTCTCAGGGCTGCTCCATCTGCTCATCCCCACCCTGGATTGATCCTGGGGGCTGCTCCAACGAAGGTGCAGCACCTTAATCTGAGTGAGCACAGCAGAAAGCCCAAGGATTTGGCCACTAAAGAGCAAATCACGCCTAAACCCAGCCACCGTCCTCTCTTCTTTAAAGAAGGAAGCAGTTTCTTAATCTATTATGTTTCCAAAGTCTGTTGGGGATAAAAAGAACCGCTGCTACAATATGCTGAAGAGATGGAGATAGAGCTACACGGTCCTATCATCAAGCTGATTATTTGCTTCATTGCAAAGCATCACATCTTTAGTTCAGCCATTGATTTGAGGCTTTCAAATCATTTTGTGATCTTCCTTCACTCTGAGCATTCCAGCGCTCGGCAGAGATTCATTTTAGATCATCCCCGGTCATTTGCCACACTTTAGTGCTCCACTACTCAAGTAGAACTTGATGTACACAGAAAATAAGAGATGTCATCAGGGCTGTGTAATCCATTTCATATAAATCCATCTCTGCAATAACACCCAAGCCTTACCCTTGTCTTGTGAAAATCTCTCTAATCTCCCAAGCCACCTTGGGGAGCTTGAGATAGAGAGAAGCAAAACAAAATATATTCTGCTCTTATAAAAGCAAAGAGACTCATTTTGTTACCAGCAAAATAGGAATCACTTCTAGGGCCTTGCTGCAGAAAATAATAACTTGTTTACAAGGTTTGTTTACTGCAAGGAATAGAAAATTTGCCTTTTCTTTCCTTTTTTTCTGATGACTATTGCTGAGTTAAATGAACTGCCATAGCCACATTCAGCAAAAGTAATCTCATATTCCTTATTATTATATTCGTAGCCTTAGATTTCAGACAACAATAGAAAGCTGTAGGCACCCTGACAATTATTTAAACCTACAATCTATAATTGCTAAGGAGCAAAAAAATAATTGCATTCAAATAACAAGCAATTCAACAAGGAGCCCTTCCGTCCTCCTTTCCCCTTAACCCTTTTCCAAACCAACAAATGCCTTCCAAGTGCACCTAGATCATTCAAATGGATCTATTTTGAACCATAGCTGTCCTTAATGGAAATATGGAAGTTCCAAGAGTTATTTTCTCATCTGTTGCGAGCCAATGAAATGATGGTGAGTTCTCACTTGCAAAAGAGAATAACTCTTCCTATCCATCTCCAAAAAAAAAAAAAAGATAATTACTCAAGAAAATACCAGAGTAGATTGTTAGAGAAAAACTAATTTATATCCAGAGGGGCAGACAGAGGCCAAATATTAATGTGGTTAGTCATTTACCCACCGTGCAGCACAATCATTCCCAGAAAACATGGATTGGCAGCGTTGGAAACGAAGGAACTATAAAAAATGCTGAGGTAGAGTGGCACCAACGACTCGGCAAAGGAATTGTCATCACTCACGGCAAAGTCCATGACCTGCAGCTCTCCAGATCCACGGCTTCCTTAGACATCCCAACAAGCATCCTGTGCCCTCTGGCTGTGGCTGGCAGGAGACTGAGCCGAAGGACTGTGGTAGCACAGTCCTGCTGCAACAAACAGCCCCTCTAATCCTGAGCTGGATTCTGGGGAGCCTCTGCCACTGATCCTTGTGGGAATGTGTTTGGGATAACTGGAGCTGTCCAACCAGGCTGGGATAACTCCACAGTCACGGAGACAGAGCCGTGGTGCCCCAGGGTGGGAGCAGAGAGAGGTCATTCCGAGCTCTGCATCCAGCCCACCTGATCCCAAGCACATCTCCCACACCCATGCCAAGCCACAGACACACCCAGAACGAGCTGCTGTCCCATTTACAGCACCACTGTGCAATCAGTCACTTCGTCTCCTTTGGAATTTTGGGGGTTTTTGTGGACATAGAACTTCAAAGCAGGTCAGGGGCGATTATTGGAATGTTTATCAAGTTTGCAAAACTTGTCCAGCTGAAAAAGATTCACAAACATCTTTAAATCATTTTTTCTCATGACTAATCGTGGAATGAAAGGATGGGTTGGAGTTGGAAGGGACCTTAAAGCTCATCCAGTGCCACCCCCTGCCATGGGCAGCGACACCTCCCACTAGCCCAGGTTGCTCCAAGCCCTGTCCAACCTGGCCTTGGACACTTCCAGGGATCCAGGGGCAGCCACAGCTTCTCTGGGCACCCTGTGCCAGGGCCTCACCACCCTCACAGCCAGGAATTCCTTCCCAATATCCCATCCATCCCTGCCCTCTGGCACTGGGAAGCCATTCCCTGTGTCCTGTCCCTCCATCCCTTGGCCCAAGTCCCTCTCCAGCTCTCCTGGAGCCCCTTTAGGCACTGGAAGGGGCTCTGAGGTCTCCCTGGAGCCTTTTCTTCTCCAGGCTCTCCAAGTTATCCAGGATACCCCGGATGAATCACTCCCAGGTTCACACACAGGTCTCCAGCAAACCGCACAATGGTGTGAAGAGGGACCATATGAGTGACCAAAAATCCTTCTACATCTAAAAACCATGCCCAGATCTTCAATGCAGTAAAATCATCTCGGGTTTATTGGTCTCCAGAAAACAAAGCAAATGAAAATCTCTTTATCTACCCCAGGGCTAAACCCCATCCCACTGGCTGAGTCTGAGTGTCACCACTCCAACAGTTAAACTCCTACTTTTGCCCTCTCTTGGCGAGTCGGGAACATTCCACAGTTACCCAAGTGACTCCCACCCTGCCGTGCAAGTGGATATTGGAGTCAGGGATTGTCTGGAGCCTTGGGATATCCTGAGCTGCTGCAAATTCAGAGACTGATGGCGCACCAGGGACAGACACAGTGACAACAACATTCCTTACCACACTTTCCATCCCAGAAGAGTCAGAAAAAGCTGGATGATCATTAGACAAACGAGGTTCCATGTCACCCCTTTGGACACCAGGAGGACACCCTGCCCTCTTTCCATCCCCATCTGTAGATGCTGTCCCTAATTCCACATACATTCCAGCATTCCACTCCAGCTCCATCCCCTCGACTCCAGCACGTGTCTGCTTCTGCATAATTCATTACATGACTCTCAATAATTTTCAGTCAAGGTTCAAGCAGGAACGTGTCACACCAGGATTAGATTATTTATGAGCATAATGTTGGATTTAAGCCAATGACACACCAATAAATTTTATCTCCAAGCCTGACATATCTCATGCTGTTTTCCCTGGCTCACAAACAAATAACTACGGCTGTCTCAGAATTACTTGCATTCAACTTAAATCAGATTTTTTTTTTTGTGATTAGTTCTTATCTTGCTTGAAAAACTGATCATGTTGTTTCTTTCTTCCAGAGGCTGATGTGTGGTTTTTGCCTTCAGTTCTCAAGTGTGTCCCACACAGAGAGCAGGTATTCCAGAATAAAAATCTGGAATAAGGTGCTGTTTGAGACTCTTAAAGGATGGAGTTTTCACTCTTTTCTAAAGACAAAAGACTTGTGTCATCCAGGAAAAGCAGAGCCTGAACCAGCCAGCATTAATTGCCATCAAAAATAATCTAATAAGGGCATTACCCAAAATAAAAGCATAGATAATGTACCATTTATACATAAATACATGTTATATAGAAATATTTATTAATATAAATATTGCTCCACAAAGATGTACATGAGGGGTTCTCTGAGCAATTCTTCACATCCAACCTCATGCAAACTTGAACAACTGCACTTAAATCTCCACTGTTTGCGTTCACATGTGGCAAAAGGTGTCCAAGCTCCCAGGACAGTCACTGGACATCCAGTTCCAATGGAATGAGAGGACCTTTAGGGTCCCTTCCAACCCAAACCTACCTGGAATTCTGTGATTCTATTTCAGTTGAGCTCTCCAAGTTTCAGGAGTATTTCTGAGCCAGTCTTTTAAAAGTTGGTGAAGATTTTTGTATCTCTGATCTGAAGCAAAGTTACCTAATGATATGTTTTTTCAACAACTTCATCACGTGAGAAAAGCTCCCAAAAATCAGGAAAATCGCTCTAAATTCTCCCAAACTAAATAACCCAACAGTAAGTAATCCTTACTTTTTAACATAGGGCCCTCTTTGCTCAGTCTCACCTCCCCAGATCTGAAATTTCCAGGCTGTGCCAGCAGCCTTGGGAAGATAAATCCATTAGGATCTTTGAGGATGTCACAGTATATCTAAAATTACCAAAACAGCACCATTTTCCCCCTCCAAAAACCCTCTTACGTATCTTTTTCATGGCTGAACAGAATAAATCATCAGCACTCCGTGTGTTTTATTCCATGTCACCACTCCCTGTGCTTTATTAGCAGCAATCCAAGGACAAATCCGATGGTAAATGTGCCCATCCCAGCACATAAACAAACACACACACACAAATATATCTCCTGCAAAGCAGCATCAATCTGATCAGGGCGGCCTCCAGTCATTAACAGGATAATTTACTTCTATTTCCAACTTAAACCAACTCAGAACGATGCCAAGCATATGCTCCTCCTGCTCACTGATATATTCCTATTTATCACTGGCAAGGAATTAGTTCTCTGCAAGGCTTCTGCAATTGCTCAAGGTTCTCGTGTTGCGTTTTTTGCACGGAAAATAAAACAATAAATTAATAAAATAAAATAATAAAAACCCCATAAATAAATAAAATTTTAGTAAATTTAAAAAATTAATATATGGATAAATAGAAAAATAATGCTAGTCTTGAAGACAATTCCTGCTGCTGGAGATCACCGAGTCCTATCCTAGAAGTCATGAAAATTAACTGTGTCTCTTCTACTCCTTTCTGTGGCAATACCCCCAAAACATAATTAAAAGGTTGTTTTAAGGTGAATGATGCTGATTAAAAAGCTGCAGTCTGACTTTGAAAAAACCCCAGAACTTCCCTAGTGTGCAATAGCCACTCTAAGCAGAAATCCACACAAAGCTGAATTCTTCATTACCTCAAGAAACCTGAATTAACATAAAAAACTCCCTGATGGAGAAGCACAGAGATTGTGTTTGAAGGCCACATTACTTTTGTTTTCTGAAGGAAAAAGAGATGTGGCTCCTTTGAAAGCAAAGGATTGTTCTGAAGGGCTGTGCTCATCAAGGACAGCTTTCACTTTGTGTTAGGGATATTTTATTGCCCCTTATTAGTGTTTATAAATGTCAGGAAATGTCCTTGGTGAGGACCAAGCAGAACTGTAGCATTTTGTTTTTATCAGGGTCTCCCTGCCCAGTGCTCTGCCCATTTACATTCCCACAAAGCTGATGCACAATTCCATCAAATCAGAGCAGCAGCACTTAAAGCACAATGCCCAGGAATAATGCCCAGGATATTCCACAGGACGAGGGAAATTGAGTATTGAGATTTTTATTTGAAAACGTCCCAGAGTTATGGTTATTTCTGTGTTTATCACCTCATTTTTTATCAGGCTTAGGGGCAAATGTTCAGTTCAGGGCTTTTCTGCCTAGGCTTTAAAATCTAAACAGAGAACATTCCCTGGCAGTGGCTGCAAAAAAAACCCTGGAGGTTTGACCAGCAAACCAGAGCATCTCACCTCAGGCAAGGCTGTGAGGAAGAAGATGTCCTGAGGAGAAGGATTTGGGGATGGGGGTGAAGGAAAAGCTGGGCACGCCCCAACCACGAGCACTTAGAGCCCAGAACCCCTCTGTGCCCTGGGCTGATCCCCAGCGTGGGCAGCAGGGCAGGGGGGGATTCTGCCCCTCTGCCTCCCTCAGGCGAGACCCCACCTGCAGAGCTGCCTCCAGCACTGGGGTCCAACAGCAGAAGGACATGGAGCTGCTGGAGAGAGTCCAGAGGAGGCCACGGAGCTGCTCCAAGGGCTGGAGCCCCTCTGCTCTGGAGCCAGGCTGGGAGAGCTGGGGGTGTTCACCTGGAGAAGAGAAGGATCCAAGGAGACCTCAGAGCCCCTTCCAGAGCCTAAAGGGGCTCCAGGAGAGCTGGAGAGGGACTTGGGCCAAGGGATGGAGGGACAGGACACAGGGAATGGCTTCCCACTGCCAGAGGGCAGGGATAGATGGGATACTGGGAAGGAGTTGTTGGCTGTGAGGGTGGGGAAGCCCTGGCACAGGGTGCCCAGAGAAGCTGTGGCTGCCCCTGGATCCCTGGAAGTGTCCAAGGCCAGGCTGGATGGGGCTTGGAGCAACCTGGGGTAGTGGAAGGTGTCGCTGCCCATGGCAGGGATGGCACTGGATGATCTTTAAGGTCCCTTCCCACCCATTCCATGATTCCATGTTTAGGCAGTGGCAGCAATAAGGGTGAACCAGGACCACACAGCAGGAGTTGGGAACTGGGCTGAGTTTCAGTTCTCTGGAAGAAGCAACAAAAAGACAAATCAGCGTCTGGAAGACAGGAAAAAGGAAAATGGGAACTAAGGGTAGATTTCTTTGATAAGCACACTGCAAAGGTAAGAATGGGAACACGATTTGGCTTAGGGACAGAGCAGCCTCCCTTTAGGCCACTCCCTTTTGTTATGCCCTGACTTCCCAGGCTTCTTCTCTCATTCCAGAACTGCAGAAATGCTGTGTCCATTTTTCCACCACTCTGTGAAAACAGGACAGCGTTAATGCCTCAGGACTCTGCAAATCCAGCCAGTTAATACCCTTCCTTCTCTTCTCCAAGTGCTGCAAGAGAATTAACACGAGAGACATGAACCCCTTCTGGAATGCATTCCCTCTGCCTCTCAGTTCTTCCACAACGTGACCCCTGTACCACGTGACAATATTGCTGTGGATGTTTCTCCTCCATTTGGGTCAGAGCAAACACGCCTGTTTCAACATCATCAAGTCTTTCATTTTCTTCAGATAGAGATAAAACATCTTCTGATGTGTACCATTGTTTTAAGTTTTCTTCTTTTTCTTTGAGAAAAATTCCTTGTTCTATTTTTACTGTCTACAAAAAAAAAAAAAAAAGTGTTTCTCTTGAGGGCCAAACTTTGTTCCCTGTGATTTTCTGGTGAAAAATAGTCACTGAAAACTCAGCTGAACCAAAGGATTTCCTAACACTGGTTCTTCTCTGACACAGCCACCAGCAGCTGTTCCTGGGGGGAGGAAAAGAAACTCTGCATGGATTCAGCTGTTCTTAAACACACCATCCCCCTTCCAAGGGAAATTATCTTCCTTTAGTTGAGAAGTTGCCCTGATCAGGCCTTTATCCACAGAAACAGAATGGTTTGGGCTGGAGGGGCATTAAAGCTCATCCCATTCCACCCCATGCCACGAGCAGGGGCACCTTCCACTATCCCAGATTGTTCCAAGCCCTGTCCAGCCTTTATGGGAAGGCGTGGAAGCCCCCAAGAGCAGGGGGTGTTGAAGGAACTCTGTTTTCCAAGGGCCCCAGACCCACGTGCTGCCGAAGCAGCTGAAGAGGCCTCAGGAACAAGCTGAGGAACCTCGCTGGACAATCCTGGTGTATCCTGGTTTAATTTTTAGACAACCTTTGGAAGCAGTGGGTGCATTCCCAGTCACAACAGGACACGACGACTCAGGCAAAACACAGTAATAACACAGCTCCATGGAATTACTGGAATGTGCAGAGCAGAAGGTGACCAGGCCTGGATCCGTCTGCCAGCTCCGAAACGTCCGTAATTAGATCTTATCAGTTCCTTACCATCCTATTTCTGTCTGCACTTTGTTTACATCAAGAAACCAATTATCCCATTACAAGCCAGTCTGTGGCAGGCACATACAGCTCAGTGCGCTCCTGTATTTTAAAAGTGTTAGAATTACAAATGTGAACGATTGCCAGGTTTCACTGGGGGTAAATAAGAGCCCTTCTATGCACACATCATAGGCACGATGCTTCCTCTTGGAGAAATCAGGTGACACAGAAATCCCAGGGAATACAGAGGTGCTCTGGGATAAACTGGAGTCTTGCACCAGCAGCAGTCGATAAGGAAAAGGAGCACTTAAAATTCAACAGAAACCTGATCAGAAATGTCTCTGAGCATAATTTGCCTGCCCATGGCAAGGGATTTGGAACAAGGTGATGTTTAAGGTCCCTTCCAGCCCAAACCATTCTACGATACTGTGATAATGCAGAAGGGCATTTAAATGTGTTTAAAATATGCAAAGAGTTACAATGGTACTGAGGAAAATATTAATTTATTGAAGTTGTGAATGTTCTGCAGCTTTCAGGCATTTGGGGGTTTTTTACCCCTGGTAAAAAAAGTTGAATTTAGACCCTAAACTGCTTCTTTTCAAAATATTATCAACCCCCTTTATATATGTTCAGATTTTGAGTTTTGGTTAAGTTCGGGGTCAAAAACAGTCTCTTACAATAAAATACTTTTAACCGAATATATCCATGGCCATAAAAGTTCCAAGAAAACTTTCTGGACAGGCTTTTATCGAACAGCTTCTACTTTATCATTCATAACACAAACATGGAACATCAAGAGTTTCCCTTGTTCCACAGAAACACAGAACCCCAGAATGGTTTGGGTTGGAAGGGACCTTGAAGAGCACCCAGTTCCAACCCCTGCCACTATCCCAGGTAGCTCCAAGCCCCATCCAGCCTGGTCTTGAACAGCTCCAGGGGTGGGGAGTCCACAACTTCTCTGGGCAGCAATCATGGAATTTGGGAATAGACTTCCAGGGATTTTTGGCACAGCATTCCAGTGTCTCCAGTGAGGCTGTGAGCGGTGCCTCGTGTTGCCTTAGTGCTTTAATCTCAGCTGGGAGCTGGATTATGAGGTCACAGGATGGGGAGCATTAAAAGATTTCCACTAAAGAATCACCCTCACCCTCGAACTGTGGCTTTTTTCCTCATTGTAGAAACAAGGACACATTTCTTTATCCTAATGAGCAAGAGGTGCACCTCCAGCAGCTGAGCGATGCTGCACAGACAACAGGAGAGTCTGAAGATCATTTAAATCATCCTTTGCAATCTGTGGGGTTCTGCTGTAGATGGGAAAGCTGCAGGAACAATGCCCCGAGTACATTCACCCTGTCCCTTGATCCAAACAAGCAGTCACACCATCAAATAAATAATCCACCACTAGGAAGAGCATCTTGAGGAGGTTTTGCAGGAGTGGGAGCTGTGGAATGAAATCCAACTGCGTTTTGCAGCAGGTGGAAGGCTCAGTGTTTACAACCCTGCATGACGTTTTATTCTGCTGTTTTATTGGTGCATCTAAAACAATCCAAGCAGGAGGAAAACTCACTGCAACTTGGCTGTCTCTACACAAGCAGCTTTTGGGTTTTGCAGAGCTTTTTAAGCAATCCCAGGATGGGTCAGGTTGGAAGGGAGCACAGTGGGGTCATCTGGTCCAGCTTCCTGCTCCAGCAGGGTCATCCCGGAGCACAGGGCGCAGGATTGTGTCCAGATGAGCCTGGAACAACCTCAGTGAGGGAGACTGGAATAAACCCAGTGAGGGAGACTCCACTGGGCAGTAAGAGGGATCTTCTTTGAGCGCGTACGGAGGAGGGCGACAAGGCTGGTGAGGGGCTTGGAACACAAGCCCTATGAGGAATGTCTGAGGAAGCTGGGGGTGTTTAGCCTGGAGAAAAGAAGACTCAAAGGTGACCTTATCACTCTCTACAACTGCCTGAAAGGTGGTTGTAGTCAGGTGGGGGTTGGTCTCTTTCTCCAGGCAACAACTGACAGAACGAGAGGACACGGTCTGAAGCTGCACCAGGGGAAATATAGGTTGGATGTTAGGAAGAAGTTTTTTACAGAAAGAGTGATAAAGTACTGGAATGGTCTACCCGGGGAGGTGGTGGAGTCACCATCCCTGGACGTGTTTAAAAACAGATTGGATGTGGCGCTCGGTGCCATGGTTTAGTTTAGTTGAGGTGTTGGGGCATGGGTTGGACTCGATGATCTTGAAGGTCTCTTCCAACCTGGTGATTCTGTGATTCTGTGTAACTACTGCTCTTCCAGACTCGTCCCTGTGAATCCCAATTAAAGGATTAAAGGATCCTTCTGGAAGAGGGGGGTGAAAATTCTGTCTTGGTGAGGTGGAGTCAGAAATTCGACTGGCTCAGGCTCTCTCCTGAGCTTACAGAGACCCAAAATACAACAAACTTGCTGTTAACAGGATGACACATGGATAGGATGAGTAATAATCCCAGGAAACGAATTCCTAATGGATAGTTTTCATCTTCAAATGCTTGTTTTAGAATCAGAGAGTCCCAGAATGGTTTCGTTTGGAAAGCACCTTAAAGCTCATCCAGTTCCATGGGCAGGGACACCTTCTACTATCCCAGGTTGCTCCAAGCCCCGTCCAACCTGGCGTTTTATTCCCATTCACAAGGGTTGGAGGGAAGGAAAAGTGATCTGCAGCTCCCTTTTCCCATCCTACCCATCAGACTGGGATGCCAACACCAACAAATGCCAGGGATTATCACCAGAGTCGTGTTTGTGCACTATCCCAGTGCAGGTCTAATAGCAAAAATCAGGATGTGTAGGTTTTCTGTTCCTTCACAGCACAGATGGCACCAGCCTGAGCTTTCACCACTTAAGCCCAACACTTGCAATCACAGCCTTGTGGAAAATCTAGGGCAATTTAAAAAGAATGGAAGTTCCCAGGCTTGATAGGAATGTTACAGAGTTCCTCAGGAATCCTTCAAAGTGCTCTGCTTAACAAGCTTTTGCAATTTTCCAATTAAATCCTGTTGCCTTCTGTGAAGTTTTACAAATCCTGTACAACGAGCAGTGACAGAACCAACACCCATCACAAACACTGGAAACCTGATCTGATCATGACACAGGAAATAAAAAAAACAAACCCAAAAGAAGCTTCTTTTGTTTAAAAAATATTTAAACAGCACGGAGTGAATCAGTATCAGACTGCACCAGAACCCTCTGACCCTGCCTGCTGTAAGAAATTCAAAGAAGAATCTCTACATCCATCTCAACCTTGGAGCTCAAAAGGTTAAAACCATTTTCCATTTTCTCCAAAAACAAAAACATTATAAAACAATCACTCATTCCACCAGTCCAAGAATTTGTTTATGTTCCCAAAATCCACAGAGAAGGAGACACTGACAGAAAAGCAACACTGGATTGGAGGAACAGTGAAGAGAAGTTGAATAAATCATGTTGGAAACTGAAGGGTGACACCCACAAACCATTTCTCCTCTTCTGCCGTGAAACTACACCAACAATAATTCCACAGGAAAGCTGCCACTCACCAAGATTTTTTGCAATCATCAGTTGAAAAGGTAATTTTTGGAGTATTAAATTAATGTGTATCAAGGAGTGATTTAATATTTACTCCAGCATCACCGATAGGGAAACATTTAATAGACCATAATGCATTTCCTAAGGCACTCTGGACAATCCTGTTCATGTTAGTAGAGAAATAAACCCTTTGTAAACAACTCCATTGTATCAAAACAGCACTAGGAAATTTTTCATTCTCTGTAGCACTAAATTTTAATAATAATTGTCGTAGAAATCCACTTTTTTCTTCCCCAGTAAATCCCACAGGCTTGCCTTAAGGACTAACATAAGCACATCCTGAAATGAGAGCTCTGACAATTCCCAGATTTGGGTAAAGTCCAGATCTTGATTGGAAAAGGGGGATTTTCATCTATTTTAGGATGTTTATTACTTCCAGAAATTAATTCCTCTGGAGAAACAACTTTTCAAGTCTTCAAAAAGGGCTCAAAGAGTGACATTTTCATAGAAAAGAGACAGATACAGTGAAATTAAATTTCTCTTTTCCAGCTGGCCACTTTTCCAGCTCTGGTGGCTCCCAACAGGAATTCCACAGGACTATTCACAAGGTTGAGTACAAACCAGCAGGTTTGGTTCAGGGCATGTAAATGGTAACAACTCTCCAAGTCCAGTAGATCCCAAACAGTTGGAATTCCTGGCATGGCTTAAAGTGTGGAGAATTATGGATCATCTTCAGAATTTTGGTTAAACTAATGAATGATCTTAAAGGAATTATCATACATAAAAAGCTATTATTTTGGAATTTTTAGGGAACAAAATACAGGATTTACATTTTCTGTTTGTATAATTAAGGAAAAAAACCCCATTTTTAGTGTATTTCTTTATATGGAAATGACATATAAAGGACATCTCCCAAAAAGCCCAGTGGCTTTAGCTGGTGGCAGTGATTGGAAAATGGCAGGAGCAGCCCACATTCTGAAACTGGAAGGAAGGAGTCAGGCTGAAATTAAGAAATTTGGAGTGCAGAAACACCACAGAGCTTTGAGCTTTTATTTTCAAACTGATACCTTACCAAACAGAGCCATCTGTGTTCCCTCTGGGAAAGGTTCAACCATTCTGTTTCCATTGACATGATGTTTATCTAGAAGGAGGAAAAAAAACCCCAAGTTAAAATGTGATGGAGTATTTGCTTTGCATAAAATCAACTGTTTATTTCTCACAGATCCATTGAAACCTGAACAATTCCCATGGGCAGGGACATCTTCCACCAGCCCAGGGTGCTCCAAGCCCTGTCCAATCTGGCCTTGGGCACTGCCAGGGATCCAGGGGCAGCCACAGCTTCTCTGGGCAACCTGTGCCAGGGCCTCCCCACCCTCACAGGGAACAATTCCTTCCCAATATCCCACCTAACCCTGCCCTCTTGTAGTTCCAAATCTTTTCACTGCCATCCCCACATCCATTTTTTGCTATTAAGACACATTTTAAACAGTGGTGCCAAGAAACGAAACTGCCTGAATTCAAAATACAACTTTCTGTTCACAAAATATTTTCCAGGGAGAAAATCTAGATGTTTTCTCAGTGCATGCATTATTTGAGTTCCTTTAGTCCTGATGCTGGTGAGGAATAAACCAGGTCAGATAAGGAATGTGGGCTCACTTGTGAATTCTCTGAAGACAAGATCTCTCATTAGCAGGGAAGCACATTCCTAATCCCAGCTGGCATCCAACATTTACCAACAGTCAGGGAGAAGGGAAAATCAGGGTTATCTGCAAGTGGAGCAAGAGGTGCCACGAGTCAATCGGTGGCATTCAGGAAAATTGAATGTCCTGTGCCTCCAGAGAGGGGCTTTGGGAAGGAAATTGTTGGGAAGCTCCAGAGTGGGAGTGACATGACCAAGGTTTCAACCTCGTTAGCTGTAGCTGGTATTCCCAACATGATCTACAGCCACAGGAGAGGAGTGAACAGTCAGAAAAATTACGGAACATCTTGTAAGATCAAATAAACTAACCCTGCCCTCGCCCTGATAGCTGCCTTCATTTACAGAGTGAGTGACATCCATGATGTATGAGGCAGTTATCATTTCAAATGGCCAGGCTTTCAATATATTAAAATTAAAATTAAACTTTCAGAGGTGAGACGGGCTTGAATGAAAGTAATATTTTCAGAGTTCTCAAGTTGTCTCCAAATGTCTTCACACTTTCGTTTCGAAGATCTCAGCCAGATAAAATGATTCATTTTCTTGTCATTCATACTTTGGCTCACTATTTTTTCCAGTATTTCCTGCACAGATGCACTAAATAGTAAAAAAATAAACCAGCCCCCTCCCCCCCCCCCCCCAAATTTAAAAGGACCTTAACAAAATCCACATTCAACCTTAGGAGGAAAGTAACAACACCCAAATAACAACGTGTAAGCAACAACAACTCTCCCCAAGGAGAATCAAAGAATGTCCCAGTTTGGGGCTTTTTACTGAACAGTTTTCCATGTGAAAATATTTTAATTCTCACCTACAAATTGGATTGACTAACTCCAGAAAATCAGGAATACTCTGGCCTCATGGCATTAGAAAAAAAATAGGACTATCCCTGTAACTTGCCAACAGAAAGAATAAATGACTTTTCCAAGCTCACTGTCATTCCAGAGACAAGGACTTGGAGTAAGTAGGATAAAACCTGGTCTTACAGGGCCGTGGAGAGATTTCCAGTGAGCACTTGACTGGCTGTGAGTTCACTTCAGCTTCCTGGGGCTGAAAACAGCACATTCCACCCAAATACTGTCAATCTATGGGGTTAATCCATCAATGGATGCGGAAAAGCTGAATTAGAAGGACACGGATCATCAAATCCCAGACAGGTTTGCTTGGAAGGGACCTTAAAGTTCATCCAGTGCCACTCCCTGCCATGGTCAGGGACACCTTGAACTATCCCAGGGTGCTCCAAGCTCCATCCAAGCTGGCGTGGAACACTTCCAGGGATGTCTCTGTATCATTTTTTTTTAATCTCCTTGATCCTCATGGTTCCAAAGTAAAGCCATTTGTTAAGGAATAGATTCTCACTTTTGTTTTATTGATATTCAAGCTGACAGAATTTTCACGAACATAAATTCATGAACAACAACCTCTCCAAACTTCCAAATGCTGCTCCATCATCAACTGCCAAAACTCTCTAAATTTTCCAAACTGAGCCTGAGAGGTTCCTGTGACACACTTTGTTCCCTGCTGAACAGAACCAGGAGGAGCTGAAAGCAACACAGATCCTGGAGGATTTGACATTCAGCTTCAGCTTCAGGCAAAGTCTGCTTCAGACAGGTGCAGTGCCTGCCTTGTGCTCCTTGTGCTCTGGATTTTAGCAAGAAATAATCCTTCACAGATCCAAAATACACGGAAAGATAATCAAAAGTTGCTAAACAGGTCCTCAATATTTCTTAGGCATTACTCAGTTTTTACACCTGTCACTCGATAGTTTCTAACGTGGTCCTACAACAGCCCTTGGCTAAAGAGTCATTGATTGCAGGTGAAGTTCTGTCCACACACGGATTATCCCAGAATCACGGGATGGTTTGGGAAGGAACCTTAAACACCATCTGACCATCTAAAAAATCCAACACCCTGCCATGGGCAGGGACACCTCCCACCAGCCCAGGTTGCTCCAAACCCCATCCAACCTGGCCTTGGACACTTCCAGGGATCCAGGGGCAGCCACAGCTTCTCTGGGCCAACCTGTGCCAGGGCCTCACCACCCTCACAGCCAGGAATTCCTTCCCAATATCCCATCCATCCCTGCCCTCTGGCACTGGGAAGCCATTCCCTGTCATGTTCCTCCATCCCTTGTCCCAAGTCCCTCTCCAGCTCTCCTGGAGCCCCTTTAGGCACTGGAAGGGGCTCTGAGGTCTCCCTGGAGCCTTCCCTTCTCCGGGTGAACACCCCCAGCTCTCCCAGCCTGGCTCCAGAGCAGAGGGGCTCCAGCCCTTGGAGCATCTCCGTGGCCTCCTCTGGACTCTCTCCAGCAGCTCCACGTCTTTCTGCTGTTGGACCCCAGTGCTGGAGGCAGCTCTGCAGGTGGGGTCTCATGAGGCTGAGTAGAACCATCTCCCTCCCTGCTGCCCTCACCATGAGTCTGTATCTGTACCAGTAAACCCCTCAAACAGAGAAGTCTTATCTCCGAGCTATCGAGAGTTAATTAGCCCAGCTGAAATCATATTTGATCCTATCCCAGCAATTTATCAGCGTGGACAATCAAGTTCCAATGCCTGGACCTGTTCTCTGGCACATTTTAATTTGTTAGGATACATTTCATTTATCCTCACAGTTCCGTGGGCTGATGGCATCACACCCATAACAGATAAATTTAACAATGAAACATGTTCAAATGAAAAAGTTCTGTAAAAAATATTTCCTTTCAAAGCAGCCTGACTTAGGTTCCAAACAGATTTACAAGCCCAGAAGAAATTTAAAGAACTCAGGGTTAAGATACCCCCCAGACATTTAATGAACATCACTTCTCTTTTTGTGGACCCAAATGAAGATGTTTTAAAAAGGTTTGGCTTTTCAGAGAATGCTGATCCAGCAGTGAACAAAAATCAGGAATTCTCTGGTCTCAAAATATTCAACCTCAAGCAATCACAGCAAAGGTTTGAGAACATTTAAATTCTATTAATAAGAGATTCATATGTTCTTCATATTTGTCTTTCGATTTTTTTAAGCCATTAGGGAATATTTAGATTACATATCCAAACTTGTTTTATCAGAGCAGCCAGAAAGTTATTATTTTTAAATGAAAACTGATATTCTCGCATAATCAAATTAATCCAGGAGTAGGGGTCATATTTATACGCGAGGACTGTTAATATTCCATGGTAAGTACAGGTAGGAATTGAATTGAAAATAGCTGATTAACCAATTACCAGGAGCCTCCTCCACCTCCTAAAGCACAGCCACAATGGGGACGGGGGAGAGGAGGAGGAAAAGGGATAAGCAGGGATGGGAACATCCCAAAGCAAATCAGCCTCTGCTTGAAGGACTCCTTTCCCCTTTCTTTTTGGCCTTTTCTTCCATTTTTCCTACATTTCCCATCACATCATCATGGAGGAGGATTTTGGCTACTGAGGGGTTGGGAATTTGGGAGGAAAAACAGATCAGGGAGTACAAGAATGTTTTAAAACACTTAGAAAAGGCGCTCTCGGGTTATTATTTCCAAAAGTGGAATATAAAGCATAATAGAAATCCTAAGAACTACAAGATGGGCACCAAATAAAGCCCGTGGTGGGATTTGAGGGGTTTTCCTGTGCAAGACATGATGATCCTTGTGGGTCCTTTCCAGGATACTCTGTGACTCCGTGGTTTTATGAAACTTTCAGTGTCAGCTGTGCAGGGCATGTGCAGATAATATTTAGTGTAGTTTCCATATCCATTTTAATAAATAAAAGTTTGGAGGCAATAAAGGGGCATAAAACTTAGTGCCAGGCTGTGTGACAAAGATTCCTTTCATCTAAATAAGGAGGGGAGGAGAAAAACGCTCAGCATTGAATAAGCAAGTTATTTAAATGCCTCCTAAATTGTAGATGTGAGAGGAGGAAGTCATCCCCAGTCACAGCTCCACCTCTCTGCAGCAAAATAATGACAAATAGGATGACAGCTGCCATTGGAAAACTCAGAACACGGAGACAGACTGGTGGCATTTCACTGTAACCCACAGCTGGGATTTCAAAATTCACTGAATGCCCAAGTTTAACTTCAGTGTCGGGGTTTGTACCCTCCAGAAAGATCAGAGCACAATGAATCAGTTGGGGCTTTCACAAGTGAAAAGTGAACAGAAATGCTGGAGCCCAGAAGTTTCTAGAATCAGTTCATTTTCTCAGGCACAAGCACAAACCGAGGTCAGATCCCTGTTTTCTAAAGCAGGTGAATGAAATACAATGAAATTCTCATCAGTTAATATGGAAATACACTGAAACAGAGTTTTGTTTTGAGGCTATTGAGTAAGTTTTCTGTTTGGAAATGGCAGTAACACATTTGTTCCTGTAATGTGTTAATTGCAGTGTGTTAATGTGCTAATTCCATGCAGCCTAATGGAAGTGTGTGTTTTAGTAGAGTTAATTCACTGTTAATAAATTCAGTGCTGCCTTTAGACTTCAGTGTAGGCTCTGTAAAGGATCAGAGAATCCCAGTATCCTGAGCTGGAAGGGACCCCCCAGGATCATGGAATCCAGCTCCTGGATATCACTGGACATCCAGGAAAAGTTTGGAAAAGTGAACAGGGTCTGGTTCAGCCTCTGCTGACATGTGCTAGTTAAACTAAAGGTTAAATGGTTACATTAAAAAGGAAATATTTGTTTAGTAAATACTAGTCAGTAAGGCTGATTTTGGTTCCATGGAACTGAGTTTTCCTGTGTTGAACTTAAACTCAAGGGCAGTGAATTCCTTATTTTTGCTACTTTAGTCATCTTTACTATAGGATTTCTCCTCCTTGGTGACACTTTTGGACTTTTGTCCTCATTACATGTTACATGGTGACACTGCACTGCCAAACTTCTGCCATTTCTTCCCTCTGCACGTTGCAGTCTTTCACTGAAAATAAAAATGAGGTAATTTCTTGTTGGCAAGGTAAGAAACCCACTGGTCTTCAATTATGTTCTGTATATTGAGGTCATTCAATTATAGGCCTAAATACCTTCAAGCCTGATCTTTTAAACCTAAGGATGTTTATTCATTTTTTCACTGTTTCATAACCCAAGAGATATTTTCCTCAAGAAAGGGTTTAGTTCTCTGAAAAGGCACCTGATGGGTGTGCCAAGAGGAGTTACACACATTTCATGCACCAAATTATGCCATAAATAGGGATTTGATAAATTGTACGAGGATAGGATTGATCCAAATCCTCACTTATTCAAACAGAGCGAAATCATTCACCTTATTTATATCCATCCCCTCTCCCAAGTTCTCCTGGACACCAGAAAATGCTTTTGAGTTGGTTTCACAATGATCTGCAAAGGACAGAGGGAAAGCCTGGCTGTCGAAGAGGAAGATTGTAGGAAGCGCTGCTGAAGAAATAGGAATTTCCTGCTAAATGCCCCTTTTCCCATCTAAACTAAGACCCCTCCTCTCCCCCCCCCCCCCCCATTTCTCCTTGTTCGTGAAAGTGGAATTCATTCGGATCTCAAATACTGGGATTTCAAAAACTACTCAATGGAAAAAAAGCAGGAAATCAGAGCTTCACTGGGGCTCTTAGAGGACTAAAGAGAGGCACACAAGGGAGGGCTGCTCTCCTTAAGCGGGATGAGATTTTTAACTTATGGCAGAATTCCATCCATAAATCCTTCCTAGCTGGTGATGAAAGAGAAGCTCTTCTTTCTTTTCAGGTCTAGTTCAACCAGCAGAACTGTCAGTTCTAAAAGCTCCTGTGCAATGAGAAAACCTCCTGTCATTGCAGATGAACCCTCAAGTGCTACAGTTCAAACCCCTTTGTGTCCCAAAGGATATTCTCAGCACAGGGACATCGATCCCCAGTCCTGGTCATTTATGTCTCTGCCTCTGACGAGTCTTTTGGATCCTCAGCACTGGCAAAGAGATGGTGAACAGGATCTGCTGGGTTTCTTTCACCTCTCACTCCTCCAGTTCCATCCTCCTTCAGGAGAGATCAGCTGCCAGCCCATGATCAATTAAAAAGGGAGGTGGTTACATCGCAATAATTCAACAATTTGAATTTTGAAGTATTTGAAGGATTTAGCCCACAACTATTTATGGTATTGTGGTGATGTCCTCACATGATGGATCCCAGCTATCATTAAAAAAACCCTGATGCCACACAATGGAATCTAATAATCACAAATGTTGTTGAAAAATACATAAGTTTATTTATCAAAACAGCTCAGGAAAGGAAGAGTGGCAGCTGAAACCAGCTTGGAAATGTATTCTGGGGATGATGTGTCCCAAAGTGACACGCTGGGCTCGCTGCATCCAGGCCATCAAACAGATGGGGACACAGGAACTGACTGATGGCACGGAACGTGATGTGTCCTAGCACAGAGCTCCAGCTCAGCCTCCAAAACACACGGGCTCCTCAAAAAACAGAGGTGCTGCTTAATGAACAAAGGCCAGGGATCAAGCACTGGGTTTGTTCTGCAGCTCCTACCGGGAAATGGATCAGGGGCGACAGGAAAAGAAGGTTTTGGAATGAAAAGGAATAAATTTCTTAGAAGAGGGTGGTGGAGGTGCAGAGGAGGAGAAATAGTGATTGTGAAATTCCCAGTCCCCTGGTGTAGAGGTCCATACTGGGAGTGGGGGAGTGGATTCGTGGCAGCTGGGACAGAGCACTTGGGGTGTGGGAGTAAAATATGAGGATTAGGGATATATTTGGGGTATGAATACAGGAAAGTATCCCAGAGAGTACAGTAACAGACTTACTGCTGTCCAGGAGACAAGGTCACAAACCATGGAGCGGCTGAAGGAGCTGGGAAAGGGGCTCAGCCTGGAGAAAAGGAGGCTCAGGAGGGACCTTGTGGCTCTGCACAACTCCCTGACAGGAGGGGGCAGCCAGGGGGATCAGGCTCAGGGACAGGATGAGAGGGAACGGCCTCAAGTTGCACCAGGGGAGGTTCAGGTTGGATATTGGGAAAAATTCCTTCATGGAAAGGGTGGTCAAGCATTGGAACAGCTGCCCAGGGCAGTGCTGGAGTCCCCATCCCCGAGGGATTTAAAAGCCGTGTGGATGTGGCATCTGGGGACATGGGTCAGTGGTGGCCTTGGCAGCCGAGAATGGTTGAACTCGGTGATCTCTGAGGGCTTTTCCAACCCAAATAATTCTAAGATTGTGAGATTATGTGACTTTCCCACACACAAAGTGTATGAGGCCCAGATAAAAGTGACCCATCACAGCCTGACTGTGCCCACATGTTCTGCTTGATCTGTTTTCTGACTCTGTAGGTGTTGAATTTTGGAGGTTTGGGGTACAAGAATTAAGGCCAAATTAAATATTCTAAAACTTGGATTCTTGCACTCAGCTTTCATCATCCACACTGGATATCTGCATCTGAGTATTCAGCCTTGGATCCTCCTGTAGTCTGGAAAGAACCAGACACTTGTGTGGTGATTCATCTGACATATTGTTTTCTTCAGGATAAAACCAGTCACATTCAAAAATGTCACTTTCTGAGCACTGATTATAAGAAAAGTAGGGACAAACTTGGATGAATTCCACCTCTAACCCTGCAGTAATATCACAGAGATTTAGGGATCTATTCAGGGGAAGGATTAGATGTACCTGTGTGTACACAAATATTTATTAAAATACTGCCTCGACACCGATGGAGATTATGGGTTATGAACCAGAACAAGCATTAACAGTAAAATACACAATCAAAATAGCAAAGGGAACAATGGCAGGGGAAAATAATGACACCAACCTAAAGGAATCTATGATTGTGCAAGAATCCTGTCTAGAAGAGTTGCCAGATCAGAAAGATAACATAGACAGAGCTATGAGATACACAAAGTAATCAACTCTTCTGGTATTTTGGGACTGTCACAGCATTTCACTTCCCAAAAACCTAATTCATGGAGTTCTGTCATAACATAATGAGCAGTTCTCATTTTTAAAACTTATTCTTTTTAACCTCACAGAGAAGCTGTGGCTGCCCCTGGATCCCTGGATGTGTGCAAGGCCAGTTTGGATGGGGTAACACAAAAGAAAATAATAAAAATACGGACACCTTCCACTATCCCAGGTTGCTCCAAGCCCTGTCCAGCCTGGCCTTGGACACTTCCAGAGATGGGAAGTCTACAACTTCCTGAAATATAAAATAGAAAAGAAAATAGAAGAGCCTTAAAGCTGGAGCAGAGCCTGGCACTGAGTTATCCACATAACACGGACTATCCAGGCCATCTCTGCCGTTCCTGCTTTTCATGGAGCCTCTTGTTAGCATAGGAACTGAATGAAGATGATAAAATACAACTGGATTCACTTCATAATTACAGACAACACCTCTCAAAAGCCCACTTGAAACCCTTATCTTAACCAGCTTGGGTAAGAATGGCATCAGACAGGCTGGAAAACCAAGAGATCCAAACAAAGGACGGTGATAAACAGAGCGTGGGGGAGCGGGGAGGAGATGTCCAGTGGGGTGTGGCGAGCAGGGTTGTTAAGCCTGGGTTTATTTAGCAGCTTTATTAATGATCCCAACGAAGGGGTGAAAAGCACATGAATAAAACATGGCCTGGATGCTCATCTGGGACATGGTGTGCACACCGTGAAAAATGGGAAGCAGCACAAAGCTCTGGGCAGGATTTCCGCGATGGAGCACGGAGGGAGGCAAAGCAGCTCCAGGAACACTCTGTTCTCCTTGCACCCCATAATTCTTGAGGAAAATACTGTCTAAAAGGGCAGGAACCATCTGAGGGAAGGCCTCAAGATTCATGGGAGAAATAAACTTTTATAAACTCTGGAAAGCCATGGGCTGGGGTCTGATCTCTGCTGGTTGGTGAATTCCTGGCACTGCGCAGTTCAACATCTCACTTGGGAATCAGCACCAGAAATGCCAAATTCTAGGGAAGCTTCTGCAAGGCAAAACAGTGCAGACCTAAAAAATCCCCCCAACTGCTTTTAATCACATTGTTTATTTACTATTTCATTTTACAGGTTAATGTTTACATTAATAACCTCCTAAGTGTGACTTTGGATTTAGGCTGCTCCCTTTTTTGAGGGCTCCACCTGAGAGCAGTTAAGCCTCGTGCCACGTAACACTGACGAGTTGTTATTGATCTTTATGTCCATGGCTTCTCAAAATGAGACTCGATAATTTTTGCTGGACATTCACACACATGCTCAAAGCGGGAAAAACCCTTTGAAATTCGTGGCTGGCCGTGAATTTGCCAACAAAGAGCAGAACTGTGTTGTTTTAAGCCTTTAATTACATACGTGGGGGTTGGAACTGGATGATCTTCAGGGTCCTTTCCAGCCCAAACCATTCTAGAATTCTACAATTCTATGATATTAAAACTTTACAACATCTCAGAAAGGTATTTGTGGGCAGATTATACCATTGAAGCAATGCCAGGTTAAATAACTTCCCAGTATCACTGGTAAAACACGTCTTGATTCATAAGACCCTTATTCCAAAGGGTTTGTCCAACTCCCTCTCCAGCTACTTGGAAAAATGTGTTTACTGGGCTAATAAAACCCAACAGAGGGAATTCAAGAGTCACTCTCTATTAATGAGTTAACATCACTCAGTCACCTACAATTTAATTTTTCTGAGGCCCTGAGATTTTAATTTGGGTAATACTTCTATTAATTACAATGTCTAATAACAATGTCAAATTCAGACATCTGTTAAAAACATGTAATGTTAATTTATTGGAAAATCTCCAGCAGTGCTCAATTAAAATGTTCCCCAGTTAAGCCAATGCATATGATTTGTCATGAAAAGCAAAATGGGATATAGTTAATAAAAATAACAGCAAATTCAAAACAGTAAGTTTTGAGTTGCAGACTGACCAAATTCAAGACGCAGAACTTTTTATTAGGTGGCAGAAAGAAGAATTTTGGGAATCGGGATATTCTCACATTGGCTTGGGAGCCTTGCTCTAAATTAGCACCTGGGGGAAATATTTCATGGAATCATGGAACGAATTGGGTTAAAAGGGACCTTAAAGTTCTTCCTGTTCCACCCTGCCATGGGCAGGGACACCTTCCACTAGCCCAGGTTGCTCCAAGCCATCTCCAGCCTGGCCTTGGACACTGCCAGGGATCCAGGGGCAGCCACAGCTTCTCTGGGCACCCTGTGCCAGGGCCTCCCCACCCTTACAGCCAGGAATTCCTTCCCAATATCCCATCCAACCCTGCCCTCTAGCAGTGGGAAGCCATTCCCTGTGTCCTGTCCCTCCAGGCCCTTGTCAAAATTCCCTCACCACTTTTCTTTTAGGCTCCCTCCACATACTAGAAGGGGCTGTAATGAGGTCACCCCAAAACTTCTCATTTCCAGGCTGAACAATCCCAATTCCCTCAACTATTTTTACACTGAACATTGCAAGAAATACGTATTAACCTCCACTTATCAGATTTTTTCCTGCTGTAATTTCAGTTTCCCATCACAAGACATTTTTCTTGTTCCTTTAAATATTTAGATTCACTGAGGCCTGTATTTGCCAGGGTGGGTTTTGCTATTTTTAAATAATTCCTGAACTTCGCAGCAGAATTAAACTGAGATGTGAAACACCCAGCCCTTTCCTTCGGAATGCCGGCATCCCACCATCTTTCCCGTGCCTCCCCACACATCCCCACCGCTCCATCCATCTGGATTCAAGAACCCACGAATCCACGGCAGCGACGCCCAGCCCGCTTTTAGCGACACATCCCAATTCCCACCGTCCCTGAAAGCCCAGCTGATGTTCCCTTTTGCCTCGTGGAGCCGTCGGGAGCAGCGTGTGGCTGGTGATAGAGTATCTCCCTCGCACACATTCCCACTCCGCGGCAGATTATCCGCCCGGAGGTTGCACCAGGCTCCCGTCAGCTGTCGCTCTACGGATGAGCGGGAACGCTCCAGTGCCTCGTCCCCCCTGGCCCTGCTGACAGTGATAAATGACCAGCCCCAACGCTCAGCTGAGCCTCCCAATCTGCTCCAGCCTTTTTCCTGGTGATTTCCCCCCTCGGCACAGCGAAGGGAATCCGGGAGCGCCAAGCCGGGCTTTGTTGAGAAAAAGGGAACTGTGATTTTACCACTTGAAGCAGCTCAGAAGCTGATGGCAAAATAAAGGTGAGAATGGTGTTACCAGCGACTGGTTTGGGTTTGTGCGGCCAGGTTTGGTCACACAGATCTTTAAGGTCCCTTCCAACCCAAACCATTCTATGATTCCACAATTCCATGAAGATTCCAGAGCCTTTCCCCATGCCCAGCAGAGCCAATGTATGTACAGAGCCAGTGGTGCCTGGCCTGGGGGAGGATTGGCCAAATGAACACAACATTTGTTAAAGAAGCGATTTATCATCGCCAATGCACCACCTAATTTCACTTTAATTTTCCAGGGAATCCAGTATTTCCAATGCATTTCACTCCTCTGAGGAAGAAAACAACCTCATCAAGCCAAATAAAGGCTGACTAAGTTATGATATGGAGTGGATGGGGAAGAGATTCTAATAAAAAACATTTCTGAAGTCAAATGGGAAGTAGTTACCCCAAACTAAAAATTTGCTACAACTTCATCATGAACAGCTGACACAGCTTAAGGTTGGCATTCTATTTCCCAGTGACGAGAAATGCGAAATAAAACATATCCTAAGTGACAAATGTCTTTTTTTTTCACTTTTATCTTAAGCCAAATAAATCACTCCATGATTTAAGGCTCAAACTCTGTTTCTTTACTGAACTTGTGACCATCGACTTTCTAAAATCAGATTTCAGCTTTGAACTTCCTTCTGAACAAGGTTTTCTCCCACTCTCTGCGTCTCCATCGACTGTGGAACAAGAAACATGGGAGATTTTAGCTCCCTCATGCTAAAATTAGCTTCTTTATGCTGATTTCTATGAATAGCCCCACAAACCGAAACACGTTTCAGCCGAAAATGAGAATTTATTCTGAAAATCATCAAAATGAACATTTCAACCCATTATGGCAAGAGAGATAAACAAATAAAGCACGGAGTGTTGAAGGCTGGAAATTCTGAACATGATTCATCTCATCCTAAAGCCATCAGCTAAAATATTCCAATCATTCCTTGAGGACCTTTATCCTGCTGTGATGTGATGGAGCCACGGGTGACTGGCCTGGGGTGAGATTGGCCAAATGAATCCAACATTTCTTATTATTTGTAAAGAAGTGATTTGTCATCTCCAATGCAGTAGCTAATTTCATTTTAATTTTCCAGGGAATCCAGTATTTCCAATGAATTTCACTCCTCTGAGGAAGAAAACAACCCCATCAAGCCCAGTAAGGGCTGACTGTGTTATTATGGCAGCATTAGTTGAACACCAAAATTTATTATTTTAGTAGATTAAATTCCATAAATACCAGTGAATCCACTTTCCTCACATAACAGAAATCTAACCTTTTTCTCAATCAAGAAATATATTTGTACCCAAATCCACAGCACATTCCTTTTTTTCTAAAAGTTTCCTCCTCATATTAACAAATAAAGGTCTAATTAATAAAGTGCCTTGTTCTTCCCAGTTTTCTTTTGCTCTGAACAATCTTAGTAACAGAATTTAAATCTTCAGATCTATCACACACTGAAACTTGTGACAAACTGAGCTAACACTTGTGGTTTCATGCCAGCCAAAGCAGATTTTTGGGACATAAAAGAGATGCAGGAGTTTTTAACAATTTTTTCCTTCCTAAAATGACAAAACTAATGATGGTTTTAGTCCTTTAATGTGTCTTGATTTATGAGAAATAAACACAACAAAGTGCCCTGAGTTTTTAAAACCTTTTTAACAGAAAACCACAACAGTCCTACAATATTTTCATCCTTCTATTGCTGAAATAGCGTCACAGATGTGATTCCAATTTTGCTCTGATTTTTCTTGCCTCAGCTGCAGCCTCTGGTGCTACAGAATCAAGGACACTTTTCCACAACACTTCAACAGCTCCCATTGAACTGATGGCAGATTTTCCTGAGAGCTCAGCACTTAATACCATGGGATCTTTCCAAAAACTGGCTCCTGGGTATTATTTCAACTGGTATTCAAGGAAAATAATTGGATTCTAACAGGATTGGTGCACATTTAATCACATAACCTGGAGAACCTCCCTCATGATGAGGTTCAAGTTTTTTTCTAAGAAGCTACAGCTTCTCACAAATGATCCACGTGCCAAATTTTATATCAAGCAATCCACAGAAAGATCTGAGCCTGGAAGTCATGGTTCTAAGTTTGTGCTATTTTTGAGTTTAAACTTATTTTGGAAAGAGAAGGAACCTTTATCTTTGTACAAATGTGGATGGAATAGGGTTGGGCTGCTGCCAAAATTCAGACTGCAAGCTTTGCCTGCTCCTGACTATCAAAGATTCAGGGGAGATGCCCACAGATGAAAGGCTCTAAATGACATTACCAAAGCTCCAGAATATCGAGTTAATTGGTGAAAAAACCCCTATAATTAAGTTTCTCTGACCTTCTCATATTAAAACATTTCCAATAACAATAATTATGTTTTTCTCAACACTTTATATCTCTCAAAGTAAGATAATGTTTATTGCTCTAGATCCATAAAACACTCCAGACCCAATTTAACAAGCAGTGAGGGAATAATGAAAATATAATTGCTGTCTTTATTAAAGTTACTGCTGAACTTTCCCTGGCATTTGAAAATCAGCAACCTAAATTGTGCATTCAATATAAATATATATAGAGAGAGATGATGGTTTAGCAGGTAGGGTAATGTAAGTTAAAAAAACAATTATGAGTCAGAAACTACAAGTGATCCTAAAGCTCATCCTGTTCCACCCCTGCCATGGGCAGGGACATCTTCCACTACCCCAGGTTGCTCCAAGCCCCATCCAACTCTTTGCTTACTTGAAGGCAAAGTTTCTCTTCCAAACGAAAAAAGTATCCCAGGTTCTTTCAGGAAAACCACTTGAAATTCTGTTTACTGCAGCCATGGGATTCTGGCAGCAGTTATTGTGAAGTGTTAGAACAGCACCATAAAAATGGGAACTTGAGGAGAATGACAGGCTCTTTGTTTCTGAAAGAATCAGGTGGAGCTTTTTGTGACACTGATGCTCAAAAATACATTTCATATTTCAGGGAAAGACCACAGAAACAGAGCCTCCAAACCAAGCTCTATGGCAAAACACAAAGCATCCTTCTAATCTTCCCTATTTTTTTGAATCCTTCCGATCTCAAGATTCTTTCTGAGCTCAGGGTCACGTCTCCATGAATGTTCTACATGATCCTGTAGAGTGGAGCACCCCGTTCCCAACTCGCAGTGTCAGTTAAATCAAATAATTATTGTTGTCATTGTTATTTTATTTAACAATGCAGCCGCAGAACTTTTAATAAAGGACTTTTCACGATGATGAATGAGAAAATTACTTTGGGGGATAATAAAGGAAGCTGGGTCTATGCCCGCAATGATACATTAAAGTTTAAAGAGAAGAAGTGGAAGAAAAAGCAAAACATCGTATTCATCTGATGGAAAAAAAAAAGAAAATTTAAAATATCAGTGGTCACTTTATACAGGTTTTGTTCCCTTAAACCTCCCCAACAATGACAGGTAAAAAGGTTTAAAAAGATCTCAGCCCAAAACACCAGGAATTCTGGAACAACTTGGAGCAACATCATTCATGTAATTAATTTTAAACCTTCCTATACCAATATTTTAACTTCCTTCATAGAAAACAAAAATTATTAATTCAGACACTTGCCTTTCAGACTCTAAAATTTCTGCATTAAACACAGCTTTTCATTATTCCTGATCTAATAAGTTCTATTCTCATCTGGGCTATTAGCAACTCAATAAGTAATTACCATCCACCTTAGGCTGTTCCAGTCCATTAGACCAGTGCTGATGACTCAAGGGAGGCACGAAATGAGGAGCACAGGGCTGAGGAAGGAACAGAAAGTCAGGAGAGGAAATGCTGCAGCTGGAACTCCTCCCCATGGCTGGGTTTACCGAGAAACAGCCAAATGAAATAAAATAAAATTGGTTGTTCAAATGTAGACTGAATTTGTAAGGCCTTGCACAGATAAATATAAAAGCTGTTCTCTCTGATGTTGCAGAGTATGAGAGCAGGAATTTATTCCTGATCTAAGCATAAAGAATTTATTCCTGTCTAAGAGACGCTGTTGGCAGCAAATGACACCAATTCATCTCCACACAGTGCAGGCTCTGCTCCCCCACTGAAGGCCAGGAGTTACCCCCCAGGGTCAAACAGGTTTGGAAGTTAAATTAACCCTGATCCTTTTCTCACCCAGACCAACAATTCTAACCTTCCAGCATCTGAAGGGAGCCGACAAGAAAGATGCAGAGGGAATTTTTACAACAGCCTGGAAGGACAGGACAAGGGAGAATGGCTTCAAACTGAAAGACAGGAGGTTTAGATGGGATATTGGGATAAAATTCCTCCCTGTGACAGTGGTGAGGCCCTGGCACTGTGGCTGCCCCATCCCTGGAAGTGCCCAAGGCCAGGCTGGACAGGGCTTGGAGCAGCCAGAGAATCACAGAATTGCTGAGATTGGAAAAGCCCTCTAAGATCATTGAGTCCAACCATTATCCCAGCCCTGCCAAGGCCATCACTAAACCCCCAGAATCACAGAATTATAGAATCATTTTGGTTGGAAAAGGCCTCTGAGATTATTGAGTCCAAACCATTGAAGGTCGAAGGTCAACTGCCTTTTCTTCACTGCTCAGTGATCAAGGGAATCTCTAAGAAAGCACAGGAAGATCACTGAAAATCCTGTTAGGCAAAGGAAGGAGCAGCAAGATGGATTTCTCCACCGAGAGCATCCACGTCCCAAAACTCTTGGGTAAAGTTCAGCTTCTTCTTGCTTTATGTCCCAAATGGATACCCTTGGGTTTAAATCCATGTCCCCAAGAGCCACATAGACACAACTCTGAAATCCCTGCAGGGATGGAGACTCCAGCTGAACGCTTTCCATGAAGAAATTGTTCCCAATATCCAACCTAAACCTCCCCTGATGCAACTTGAGGCCATTTCCTCTTGTCACAAATTGAGAGGGAAGGCTCCAGGTGGATGTAGGGAGGACTGTGAGGATGAAGCACTGGAACACTTTGCACAGAGAGTGTGACCCTGCTTTGACCCGAGACCTCCCGTGGCCCCTCCAGCCTGAGTCAGTCGTGTTCCTACCAGATGATTTGTCCTTCTGAAAAGAGAAATTTTAGGAGATGATTGAGGGGCCACCTCTGTCAGGACAAACAGATTTATAGGCAACATCAAGTGTCCAAATAAAACCACTTGGTAATGAACTTCACACAGAGTTTTCAATCCCAGCTCTTAAATTAAAGATTGCCTGACACAGCCTGTTCAGGGCTTGTGACTCACGGATTTGTTCCTCACTGGTGTTTATACAAATGAATTAAAACTGCATAACTGTCAACAAAACATTTAGAGAGGATTGAGATGGTTCTGCTGACCAGGGTAACAGCATCATAAACACTTCTAGATAAGTGCCCACAATTAAAGGGACATCCAAATGTTGAAATAGATGCAAAGAGATCTCAAATGTCCACAATTAAATGGACATCCAAATACTGAAATAGATATGTAGAGTTCCCAAACGCAAGAAAAAATATGGCCTGGTTTGCATGAAGGCTGTTTGTTATTTTGCAGATAATTTTACATCTGATTTCTCTACTCAGGATGGCTCGTTAGTTTAAGTAAAACAAATGCTTAACGTTCATTTTATTGAACTCTGTTTCATCAAATCAAAATCAGAGTTAGGGCAAAAATGCTTTCACTGTAATTGTATTTTTCTGGAACATTCCAATTCAATCTCAAGTTCACCACAGCAATTATAGACAGCGTATTTTTAATATAAATATTTAGTGCTAAACATGAATGAGAAGATTTCTAACAGATTCCTTCCATCAAAACAATCCTTTGACCATTGGGCCACCTCCGTTATATCCCTGTTTTACAGACAGAAACCAAGGGAATTTTACAGGATCAGTCACAGCCACTTCACAGCCTCGCGGATGACACGCACTAGAAAATTTTTAATGAGCTGATCTGTAAGGAAAAATGTCTTTATTAAGATGTGTTGTTCCTCTCTCAGTGGCTAAATGATTGTTTCCAGAAGCAATAATCAGCTACTGATATGAAAGCACCCAGTTAATTAGCGAAGGGTTGTACTATTCAAAAGCTGCATTATTCAGTCAACCATAGGAAACAGTTTTATTTTACAATATTATTAAATGCAGCTTCTGAAATTGTTTAGCTGGTAATGCAATTCTTGAAACATGATTTTCACTAGAAAAATATCTCTGTTGGTTAATAACTGCAAAAGAAAACATGCAGAGTCAGGCAGCCCCGTTCTTGTGCAACAGGATTATTTCTTTTTATTGTTTTTCATCTTTTAATTATTGTAGTAGAGACTACAATAATCTCTAATAAACAATTATACAAAATTCTTGCACAGTGAACTGAGAATCAAAATGCAATTAAATTGCTTTCCATGTTGTATTTCATGCAGAAAGTGGTAGATAAAGTCTTTAATATAAGACTTTTTGGAACTCCAGCGAATCACTAAAATATGACCTTAGGTGTCAAAGATTGGGAATGAAACTTGGTTCAATTACATAGAGAGAATGTTCACACAAAGACAAGGGACTGCTTTGTTTGTTTGCTCAAAAAATAAATCTAGATCAACCAAACAGCAGGAAAAGAAGGTCTGTAAATTTAAATTATTACATTTATCCAATCATAGAATCATGGAATGATTTGGGTTGAAAGGGACCTTAAAGCTCTTCCTGTTCCACCCTGCCACAGGCAGGGACACCTTCCACTATCCCAGGTTGCTCCAAGCCCTGTCCAACCTGGCCTTGGACACTTCCAGGGATCCAGGGGCAGCCACAGCTCCTCTGGCTTCGTAGCCAGTGGGACTTTAAAACTGAAAGACTGAGGAATTATTTCTATGACTTCCTCTTCTTATTTTTCTTTTCTGTTTTTCCCTGAGAAAACGGGGGGAAAAAAATTCCTGGTCTTTGCCTCACTTTGCTGCTTCAAACTTATTTTCCTCAAAGCTGCAAGCAAAGGTCAGTTGGAACAAGTTGAACAAGTGAAAAACAAAATCACAGAAATGGTTGGGACCTTTGCCCTAAGGTCCTTCCTAAATGACACTCCCATGGAAGATGCAGCTCCAAAGAAACCTCTAACAAGTCTGTTTCCATGAGCAGTGAAGTGCTGTAAAGGACAAAGGTCCTGTTGCAAAAAATTTGCCAAAAAAAAAATAAAAACCAGGTAAAGGAACAGTTCATACCCAGGCTGGAGAAAATGCTCAGCAGCAGAAAGAAACAGAAAGTGTGAAAAGGGGAGTTTGTCTCTTTGATCTCCTGTGAAGTTATTTGGGAATTGCCTAAGGAAAAGTAAAAATAATCATGGAATCATGTCATCCCATAATGGTTTACGTGGGAAGGGACCTTAAAGCTCATCCCCGTTCCACCCCCTGCCATGGGCAGGGACACCTTCCACTATCCCAGGCTGCTCCAAGCCCCATCCAACCTGGCCTGGAACACTCCCAGGGATGGGGCAGCCACAGCTTCTCTGGGAAAACCATTCCAGTGTCTCTAATGGAAGGTTCTGGACTGCAGCTCACCTGTAGTAAATGAACTCTGTAAGGGGAGACGTGAAGGCACAAAAATAAATCACCAGGAGACAAATAGATCATTGATTTCACCACTGCAGGGAGTGACAGCGAAAAGGGAGCATTAAAAAGGCAGAAGTGAAAAGTCATCCCAATCTCCTAAAAAAAGGGGGCTGGCAGTGGGACTGACAGATTCTGAGACGTCACAGTTCAACACCAACTTACTGGGGAGTGGAAAAGGAACACAATGTGAAAGATGAGCCTGGAGAGAGATTACAAGAGTCCCATCTTCTTCCCTCCTCCCTCTTCATCCAGTCCAGATATTTTATATGAATTGCACTAAAAGAAACACATGCAAAGATAAGGGAAGTGTAAGAAAAGATTCTCATGGAGAAGTGAGGATGAGGAAACTTTTATTTATTGACTGTAAATTTGGGCTAACGAAGCAGCACTTTCAACCACAGCACTTCCAGGCACTAATAAGGATCAATAATGACAAAATGACACTTTGATTACAGCCAACCAAGAGGAAAAAAAGATTTGACACAGTTCATGGTAGCAGGAAAAAGTAGGGACTGGAAAAATGCCAAGCCATTTAATTTAGAGCTTGATTAGGCCACCTTCCCCTTACGCCCTTCCACAAACAGCAGAGCAAGATAAGGGGCAAAGCACTCCTTGAACTGGAAGAGGGGGACTTGATTTATTTTCAAAATCTGGGAGATTTCCAAATCTGAAGTAGGCTGTCAGCTTGTTCATAAGTTATAGAACACGACAAGCTATATTTAGTTTGGGAACTGTTCTCCAAAATCTCTCCCTCCTTTTCACCAATCCTGCTTCACCCAGGCATGCAAGGGTCATAAGGAGATTTTTAGGGCCATCACTTCCGTTTGCAGCCAAAAGAGTGGCTCAAAAGCAATTCAAGGCATTCTCACAAGCCTCCAAGTGTTTTGAATTTGCTTCTATTTACGGTTTTCTTTGAAAAAACAACTCAATTGATTGTTTGCTTATCACCTCGAGCACATTCAGTGAGTGCTGAACAAGCTCCCTTCATGCAGGAGAAAAAGGGAGAACTACTGGAAAACTCTTACTCATCCTGCTCCTCTCCAAGAGACCAGGAACAGGCGCAAAACCTTTGGAAAGACACGCTGCCAGATGGAAGAGAGCAAGTGGCCAGAAACATGGAGCTAAATTATTTGCTGCATTGTTCTCCAGTGTTAATTCAGAATTTGGGAGAGCTGCTCAGTGGCTCTGGGCCAAAATAAGCATCAGCAAAAATCCCACCCTGCTGTAGGAGTGACTCAAAGGAGGCAAGAGGTTCACACTGTTGGTACCTGTATTTATAAATGTATATTAAATGTAGTAAAAGAAGAAAGAAAAGAAAAAAGAAAAAAAGCAAGGAAGTTACTGAGTTACCCTGCACATTGGAAATATTCAGGCACTTAAATACAGCTGATGGAATTTTAGAGGCCCGAGGTCTCTGACACACCTGCACAAAACTGAACAAGGGTGAGAGATTTACAGTGATGTTGTGGTTGTTACAGTTAATGGAACACATACGGAATTCTACATTCCCAGGAAGAAAAGGAAAAGCCACTACAAAGAGGGAAGGCTTATTGGAGAATAGTGGCGGAAAGAGACACTATTAAAAACACCAATTTAATAATAATATTCAAGCTCAAGAATCACAGAAGCACAAAATTATTTTGGTTGGAAGGGTTGGAAGGTTAAAGCTCATCTCATCCCACCCCCTGCCATGGGCAGGGACACCTTCCACTAGCCCAGGTTGCTCCAAGCCCCATCCAGCCTGGCCTTGGACACTTCCAGGGATCCAGGGGCAGCCACAGCTTCTCTGGGCCACCTCTGCCAGGGCCTCCCCACCCTCACAGCCAAGAATTCCTTCCCATTATCCAATTTAAATCTCCCATCTTTCAGTTCAAAGAAGATGACCATGAATGGCAAGTCCTGTTTAGAAAGGAAAGATTCATAAAGTTGATGGATAAAAAGGAACATGAGGTCATCCAGACTGATTAATTAGCACACCATGGCATTACGTTCATTTATTAACACAGTTTTTCCTTTATTAAACATAGCAGAATATTTTTCACAGCCATCAAATGGAATCCATCACCATTCCCAAGGAAAAGTCCACAGGTAGAGTTTGGACTGATGAACAAGGAGGGAACAGGATGGACAGATCGTGGAGTAAATGAATGCACTGGGAATGGCCAGGGCTCCAATTATCACAAATAAATCCCATTATCACCAGCCAGGGGAACAAAAGGACGTAGGTGAAGAAATCCCTCCAACCTCTCCTCACACCCACCAGGAAAAATGCTGCACCAGGAACAGTTTGTGCCCTGAGCCCTCGTGATCCGTAACAGATCCACCACAGCCCAGGTCAGGGGAAAAGCTCCAAACCAGAGCCATTAATATTTGTGCTTGATTAGTGGTTTTGATGTTCAAATCAGTACTAAATGTTAATGACTTAATCAGCAACGGAAAGAGATATAATTTGAATTAGTGCTAGATCTTGACAAGGAAGAAAATTTAATACGGGGAAATGAAGTGACTCAAGTAAAGAAGTCACAGTCGTTACAATCGAGGACATAAACTGTGGGAGTTCTAAAGGTGCTGAAGTCTGATTTGTACGATTTGGATTCTGCCCTTAAATGTGTCATGAGCTTCCTGAACTGGGACAGGCAAATCACACCAGTTGAACACTTGAAGCTGGAGATTATCTTTCAGAAGTGAGACAAAAGTTCTGAAAAGCAGAGGACAAGTCTTCCAAGAGAAGCCCGACTCAGAAATGGGAATCAATGAGTGGCAAACCCAAGGCCTGACCCTGTGACCTGAACCAAATCACTGCTCCAGTCCAACTGAACTCCACTACAGGACACATAAAATCATATCATGGAATGGTTTGGGGTTGGAAGGGACCTTAAAGCTCATCCTGTTCCACCCTCTGCCATGGGCAGGGACACCTTCCACTAGCCCAGGGTGCTCCAAGCCCGTCCAACCTGGCCTGGAACATTGCCAGGGACCCAGGGGCAGCCACATCTTCTCTGGGCACCCTGTGCCAGGGCCTCCTCACCCTCACAGCCAACAATTCCTTCCCAATATCCCATCCAAATCTCCCCTTTTCCAGTTTAAAGACATTCCCTGTGTCCTGTCCCTCCATCCTTCGTCCCAAGTCCCTCTCCAGGTCTCCAGGAGCCCCTTTAGGCACTGGAAGGGGCTCTCAGGTTTCTCTGGGTCCTTCTCTTCCCCAGGCTGAGTACCCCCAGCTCCCCCAGCCTGGCTCCATGTAATTGATGCACAAAACAAACTCCAGCCAAACTCATTGATATCATTACAAATCTCCAGATAGTAATTAGCGATGGAGAAAAACGCTCACCACAGGTACCACTCTGCATTATTTTACAGCGTGTGACACGTTAATGCCTGAGCTCTCCCTGGGTGAGGGACACAGAAGAACAAAGGGGCTCCTGGGGGCCACAGTCACCCTCATTAAGTGCTGCTCTGCATTTGGGCATCCTGCACTAGAGCCGATCCCAAAACATTCCCGTGGAAAGCTGGGCTGAGATTCCGGCAGGATGAAATGGAATCTGGATGGAATCTGCTCTATTTCTGCTTAAGCAGCACTTGCTGTGCAGGGATGTGCTCAGGAACTGGGATTTAACATTCCTGCAAATTAATCACATGGGAAGGTCTTAGTCAAGCGCAGCATCCACCAGGAAAAGGGGCAACACAGGAGGAATATTCTGCAAAAGGTCAATATTTGCTGACCACACTTCAAATTCAAATAGGAAAATGTTAGAAATCACTCCTAGAAATCACAGTTGTGAGAAAAACATGGAAACAATGCCCAGGGATTTTCCATCAGGAGCTCAGCAGTAGCTGCAGTGTCCTTACACTGATAATCGAGCCTGACCATTGCTCACAGTGGATTCATTTCCCATTCCCTATAAAATCTCCATTGCTCAAAGAAAATTCTCCTGTTTCAATGTCTCCATCTATTCAATTTTTATAAACTCCACATAACTTTAATTCAGCTTCTCCTCAGGACACATTTTAAGAAAATAAAGGAATGTCTTACCCATATTCAAAATAAAAATCTTTACAAAAATTTAATTTGAGAGTTCCAATTGCCCTCCTGTTTTAAAACAGGAATTTGGCTGTAGACTTTGGCTTGCTCAGTGTTAAGTCTTAATTTGGATTTCTCAGTCTGGAATTCAAAGCAGAAGCCTCAAAGCTCATTGCTCTCTTCAATCAATCTAAAAACTGTCAAAATCCTCTGCTCTGGAGACAGGCTGGGAGAGCTGGGGGTGTCCAACCTGGAGAAGATTCGCTGGCCTTTGTTATTAATTACCACTGACACACATAATTTGCATTTATCCCCTCACATGTGTCAGTATCCCACATGAAATCCCAGAAATTCCCATCTCAACAACCTGACTTGGAAGATTTTAAACAAATAAAACCTATAACAGAAAAAAAAAACAAGCTTCAGGTTTAAGCTAATGAAAATTCCTACTTTAGTAAGGACTATTAATTAAGCAGAAAGACGTAAGTTTAGGATAAAGCCATTCTATGATTCTAATTAATTTTATGGTAATAATTTGCTATGGCATCGTTGGAGTTTCTCTCCATTATTGTTCCAAAGGAAAAGAACAATCAGCAGCACTTCCCAGAGCTTTGGTGAAGGCTGTTGTCTTATGGTTTGTTTCATTTTGGTTTTAATTTGTAAAAAGGCTCAATTCTTTGTACACTGTAAATCAAATTAAGGCCTGCCTGGGGACTCATCAGCCCGAGCATCTAATGAAGAAAATACATCAGGGCTGATGCAAATTTATCGGCTGATTTCTGCACAAAGGAAACAACAAAACAGCCAAGAAGAACCACATATTAATGAGGAAGCAGATGATATTTAATTAAATAAATATCCTCGGCACCACTCCAAGGAATGGCATTACAGGGGTGTTGGACAGACAAATTTTGAAGCAGGTTACTGAGATTTAAACAACATTGGTTTCCTCTCTACTTATAGAGCAAATAAACAGTTCCTAGAAATCAGACAAATAAAAGCACAATAACAGCACAGGTTCTCTGCCGACATTTAATTGCTTCCTTGAAAAGAAAAAACCTATTTTGGTTAATGCCACATGGATACTTATTGCAAGTACTTTCATTCCTTCCATGAAAATAATTCATCAGGTTAATTATTCCATTACTAATGGAATCTCAAATAATACACTGAGAATAGGTCAGAGAATTTTAAGAATTCCTTGTTTGGATGACAAATGAAGGAGGGCTTTGAGGAACAGGCGTCCTTTGAAGTGTTTTGGAATAGCACAGCAATTTAACCCTGACAAAGAACCTGGGGTGGGATGCAGATGAGAGAGATGATTCATCTGTTATTTCACCTGAGTGTGGCTGAGACACAGACCCAGCAAAGGTTCCTTGAACTGAACCTGTGCAATAGAAGGGATTGGAACTCGATGATCTTTGAGGTCTCTCCCAACCCAAAACATTCCAGGATTCCATTAAATTGAAATTCTGTTGTTCTCCTCAACAGGAAAAAGCTGTAACAGAATCAGAGTCTCCATAATGAAACAAAATATTTGGTATCCTTGTTCATATGCAGTGTGTTTATATTTACTGGGGTTTTTTGCTACAGTTTTATTTCAATTAGTGAGATGGAAGGGGAATGAAGCTTTAGTGGATGACTAAAATGGTTGAATCTCCTAGAGGAGAGTGGGGTTTAATCATGGACTTTAATTTAATCCTACTTTAGTCTAAAAGTAAGAACATGATGCAATTTCTACTGATTTTTGACCTGTCCCATTTGGATTCTCAAATCCCTTGCAGACCCCAAACACCATCAACCATCAGTAAAGGCTGACCATTTCTAGAGTCACTCGTGCCCCTTTTGGCAGCCAAACGAGAGACACCTTCAGTGCAATTGCAGGGAATTCTCTAAAATATGTCAGGTTTACTCACATTTTTTAATACCCACATCGTGTTGATGCCTTTTCCTGGTCTTAAAATCAAGAGTCAGACACAGTTAGAAGGGAAAAAGGGATTTTACCTCTGTATTTATTTTAAGGATCCTTAGGTGCACCACGTCCAGGTCGAATACACCTCCATGCACACCACAATGCACACACACAAAAGATCTGGTCTAACATTGTAGGTCTCACTAATTAGCATATCTATCAAAGATTTCCCAACGAGAGGCTCGAGTGAGCCCCCCTCCCCAAGGAACCTCCCCCTGGATGATTCGACCTTAGTTTACAAAATGTGTTCTGGAGAGGACCTTGGGGTCTGGGGCACACTGATCCCTAACTACGAAGCTTCTAAAATGTTGAGTCTCTTAGCTTGACAAACAAGTCCAAGAATGTAGGCAAAAAACCACTAAGAATACAGAAGTTATAAAAAGGTATAACAGGGGTATAAAAGAAAAGGCAAAAAATCATCATGGCATCAGTGTGGTGTCTCCCAGTTTTTTCTCTCTCCATTTTCTCTCCCCTTTCATCCCACATCCATTTAGCAAAGGAAGAAAATTCACTTTTTATGCAGATGAGCAAACTTTGATTATTACTTTCATCCCTTACGTGTTCATTGGCAAATACAAACCCAGACAAACATAAAGGATTCCATAATCTGCAAACAGTTCAATTCCATACAGGATTTCATCACCCTCAACAAACGGGAGTTGTTAAAAAGTCTGAGCAGAAGAATCGTACAGAACTAATATCTATGTATCTATAATATCTATCGGGGTGTTTCTATCACTTCCATTCAATTACGTTATGGTCTCTTCTTCACCATAATTCCACCAACAATTTTTTTTCCTGGACTATTATTGAGTTTTGAGGATTTAGCTGACAGGTTTGTCAGCAAAGCAGCAGTAGTTTGAATCTTCCGCAAATCACTCTAATAACCACAGCTGTACTTTGAACTAAAACATCCCATTATCCCTCCTTTTGCAAGATTCATGTTGATTAGTCCTCAACTAAAGGAGAGTGAACGCCTCTTGAACATGTTTTACAGTGAAGAAACAGGCTGTGTGTGTGCATGGGAGATAAAAGGAACGTTCATCTCGGAAAAGTTATCAATAAACTATCTAAAAAAATGCAAATTCTCGCTTTCATTATTATTAATCACTGATTTGGGCCCTCTCTCGCTGGGAGCTGAGCAATCTGGCTCCAAGCCAGCAAAGCACTTAAGCATTTTCTTATCTTGCTGCATTGAAGTCGATATCACCATTCACACGCTCGAAGTTAAGCGTGTGTAAAACAGAATGTTCAGCCTCGCTCCAGCCTGAGCGCCTCAGAACAGCGCAGTTAATGGAATATGGAAATGGGAGAATCAAATCCTAGGCCAGGATGTTCTACAGATTGAAATAATGCTCGTTTTTAAATAGCTCTATTCCTCCAAGATCTGCTCCGTTTCCTCGGGTTGACGGTGTCCGATGGAGGAGAACGATGGGAGGATTACAATTCAAATATTATCTTATCCTATTTATCCCTGTATCCTATGAAACTGTAATTGCTGCGGACTCAAGCCATGCTTGGTGGAGCTCTGGCTGAAACCAGAGTTGGAGCAGGGCTGAAACTCTCCCCGTGTGCTTTTTCCGTGGATGCTGGGAGACTTCAGGACGTTCAAGCTTTTGAAAACCTCCATTAAAGAGCTTCTATGAACTCCTGTTGCAGTTTCCATAGAAACAGCTGATCATAATTTCGGGGAGAATATAAAACCTTTTTCAACATATTTGATAGTAATTTTCTCCAAATGACCTCCAGGTAATTAATGTGATGGTTTGACCCCTGCTTTAACATTATTTTCTAAGAAACAAGCTGCAATGCTCCATTAAAAACCTGAATGCATTGTTCATACCAGGCGAAAAAGACCTTGGAAGTTTAGGATCTACTCAGGCAGGGATTGTGTACGTGGCCAGTTCATGTTTCTGCTTCTTTTAAGATGTTTCTCTGACCTTGGGAAAGATCACATTGATGTGATGACCTCCGTGCCTTTGCAGAATTCGCAGTCAGAAACCTTGACTTTAAACCAAATAAAACCAGAGTTGTCCATCTTTCTAAATCCCTGGGATTCACTGGGAATCTGTGATGTCGAAACTCCAGGATTTACTGCATGACTCGCACACAACTAAAAGACTTTGTGGTGATCATCCTCTATCAGAGCAGTGCTGCCTTTGCTCCCTGCAGCACCAAGAGAACAACTCATTGCTCAGAATTTTACTTTATTTTCACAAGATGAAGATCAAATCAAGTCAAAAGCACTTTTCTGTAACCCCGGATAATTAAATGAGCTGACTGGTTTCTATTTCCTTCAAGAATTATTTAGGATTTTATTCTGATGGTGGTATTAGGCATTCACAGTTTTGGAAAAGCCATCAAATCACAGATGGTAGGGGTTGGAAGGGACCTAAAACCTCATCTCATCCCACCCCCTGCCATGGGCAGGGACACCTTCCACTATCCCAGGTTGCTCCAAACCACATCCAACTCTTGAACTCTTGAACCTTTTCATTGTTCCAAATATTTCAGTTGTCCTTTCCTTTCCCAGATGCACTCTGTTTATCTGGTGATCCTTCCAGTTCTGCCTACAGTCCTATATTTACCAATTTTCTTTTATTTTGTTTCTAATTCCATAAGAAAATGTCATGGATCACCTGTCACTTTTCAGAGATCTCATTCCCAGCTATGCACTCCCATCTTTTTGTATCATTTTACACAGAATGGCACCTTTGCTTGAAAATGAGTAAATACAAAAAACTCAAATGAAGAAGTAAAAGACTCAAATGAAAGGATGCTGCTTCCTATATAAAAAATTTTGCAGTCTTCTCCAAATGGGATTATTTGTATCTGGAATCATAAAATCATAGAACCACTGGAAAAGACCTCTCATACCACAGAGTTCAATCAATACAATCATCAACACACGAAAACTACCAGCTGATTAAAAGTATCCTGACAAATAAACCCACCAGAGTGTGTCCTCAAACAGTCTGGGCTATTTTGTGTATTTATTTAGAGAACTCTGCTGAGGTACAAAACAGACATCACTGTTTATGGCAGTGTTAAATCGTGCAGAGCAGAAATCTGTGTGTGACTCAGACCCTTAAATTGTTCAGTTCACGTGGATGTTTTATTTTCCATTGGGTTCTGTTACCATTGGAAACGCTGCTGCTCTCGTGGACAGAAATTTAAAATAGAGTTATGATTATTTGCCATAGATCTCAGACACCTTCTAGCTAGCACAGAAGGAATTCTGACATTCCTAACATGGATGATTTGTTTGCTGCTCGCTCCAAGAAATGGGAATTTCCTGCATAACCTCTCTGGATCATCTCTTTCCACAACCTGAGACAATGTAACTCTATTTATGAGGAATAAAAAGGCATTTGTATAACAAGAGCTACTCCAGTTCTCTCCTGGGGGAAAAAGGAAGAACATTTCTTTCAAAATTCCAGTGGTTTTTCCACAGTTCTCAGGATCTGACCAAAGTTTCCAAGTCTTCCAACAGGTTCTTCAGGCTCCAGGGTGGAAACCAAATGTTTTACCTGACAGTGGCTGTGTGAGCTGTGGGTGATGCTCACAGGAAACAGAGGTGAATTCCTCCAGAGCTTCTCCCTCACACAGGAGAGTTTAGAGTTGTATTTCCATACACAAGGAAGAATCCCCTGCCTTTTCTTCTTGGATTCTGCATAACCTTGTAAATGTGCATTTAACCTCATCACTCGGCTGGAAGGGGCAACCTAATTCCGGTTTTGCAGAGACACCCTCACTGCTGTCTTCAATCTCTTTTTATGCCACCTGAATATCCACTGGTTTATTTACTTCTCTTCCCTCACTGTTTTTTTCTTTCGTAATTACTCTTTCCCGGAACTTTACACACCAGAAAAACATTAACCTCAAGTTTCATGCTCCAGTATTTATCGTCACAGGACACTGATTGCTGGGCTGGCTGTCCAAAGTCACCGCTGTCCTCTTCAAAGGGCTCAAAGCTGCTCTTTTTCCCTTGAAAAACTGCAATGGGTGCAAAAGTCCTGTAACGTGATCCTGCTACAAAAACTGTTCTGATTCAACATTTTACTGTTAATAAACTTTCTCTACAAATGTCTTTCTCGAGGGGAAGCAAAATCATGGAATAATAGAATGGTTCGGGTTGGAAAGGATCTTAAAGATCATCCAGTGCCACCCCCTGCCATGGGCAGGGACACCTTCCTCTATATCACGTTACTCCAAGCCCTGTCCAACCTGGCCTTGGACACTGCCAGGGATCCAGGGGCAGCCACAGCTTCTCTGGGCACCCTGTGCCAGGGCCCCACCACCCTCACAGCCAGGAATTCCTTCCCAATATCCCATCTATCCCTGCCCTCTGGCACTGGGAAGCCATTCCCTGCGTCCTGTCCCTCCATCCCTTGTCCCAAGTCCCTCTCCAGCTCTCCTGGAGCCCCCTTTAGGCACTAGAAGGTCATTCTTTTTAATCTTGATTTATTATCTTCAGGTCTGTAAAGAACATTTCCTCACCTTTTCAGTCTTTAAAATGCAAGAGGAAAACTGCATTTCCCCTCCACCAGAACTTGTTCCATTTCTGGCATTCTTTGCTCATCTCCAGCTTCTTGTAAAAGAAACCTGACACGTAAAATTGAACTTTATATCCCCAAAGGATCCTTAACATTGTTCAGGATTTCCAATAGAAATGGGAAGAGCTGAATCTACTGCTCTGTTGTTAAATGAGTGGAAAACTTCCCTTTGCTGATTGTGGTTCCTCAGCTTCCCTCAGCTTATTTATTGAGGGGAAACACTTTGAATTCTATTGAAATCTCTACTGAAATTTTATTCTGCAAAATTCAGTGTATTGATTGATTACAAACAGAGCCAACCCAGTTTGTTTGTGCTATTTTTAAAGGAATGCCCAGAATAGAACACAGCATTTAAACCGGGCAAGTAGGGCAGAATAATGACCTTATTCAAGGTGTTTGACATTTTTAACAGGATCACATTTCTTACTCTATGAAACTCCTCAGCTCCTGCAACCGTGTTCTCCAAACCTGTAAAATCCCACTATCATTTTGTAAGAGAGTTCCCAGCACTTTATGTATTTTCCATACACCCCACACAGTTTATTTGCACTTCGGCTGTCATTTCACCTTTCTGTATAGCTTTAACACCTCAACCCCTTTTTTTCCTGCTTGCTTCCAGGTTCCCAAAATTTATCTGCAAATTCTCATGAGTGCACTCACTGAAAATTGTATTTTAGATCATCCAGTGATAATCTCTTCTACCACCAAACTGTAGTTGCAGTGGATTAAGAACAACTCAAAGCCACATCTTAGGACACACGGAACATCCTTTGGAAATGGGATGCTTGGGTTCACTTCCCTGCTGCAGTGAATGTTTATTTATTATTTATTAAGTGAATAAAAGGTCATGGAATAATTTAAATTGGAAAAGACCTCTGAGATCATCGAGTCTAACCACTAAAGGTCAAAAGCATCACCTAAAAAAAATGTGCTTTCTTCACTGCTTGGTGATCAAGGGAATCCCTTAGAAAGCAGAGGAAGATCATTTAAAATCCTGTTAGCAGGATTTCTCACATCTGCTGAGATCATCCCTGTCTCAACTGGGTAAAATTCAGCTTCTTTCTGCTTTATGTCTTCCTAGAGGTGCCCGAAATGGATACCCAGATAGCCCCAAGCTGTTTTTAAACCAAAGGACTTGTTTTACCCAGTTTCCTTTGCTTTCAGCAGGAAAAATTTAGATTATGTCATGGATAGAGTCACATGAAATTTTGGGCTGGAAGGGACCTTGAAGCTCATCTCATTCCACTCCCCGCCATGGGCAGGGACATCTTCTGCTATCCCAGGTTGCTCCAAGTCCCATCCACAACTTCTTCAAATCCAATTTGTTAGTGAGCCAGAAGAACTGATCAGTTGCACAGATCCATTTCCACCTCCTTGTTTGTACCCCCAGCAATCCCAGCAGGAGGCAGGGAAAGCATTCCCTGCCCAGGAGCAGGACAGGGACACCCCCCACACGTCACTGCGGGGCCAAGAGCCGCCAACAGCGACTGCAACGGGAGCTTGGACAGAACTGCACTTAAACACCCCTAAATTCAGGTGATGCCTTTTCCTGGTCTTAAAATCAAGAGTCAAACATGGTTAGAAGGGAAAAAGGGATTTTACCTCTGTATTTATTTTAAGGATCCTTAGGTGCACCACATCCAGGTCGAATGCACCTCCATGCACACCGCAATGCACCCCCCAAGAGATCTGGTATATCATTATAGGTGTTACTAATTAGCATATCTATCAAAGATTCCCCAATGAGAGGCTGGAGTGAGCCCCCCTCCCCAAGGAACCTTCCCCTGGATGGTTCTATCTTAGTTTACAAAATGTGTTCTGGAGAGGGCCTTGGGGTCTGGGGCATTCTGATCCCTAACTACGAGGCTTCTAAAATGTTTGGTCTCCTAGCTTGACAAAATAAGTCTAAGAATGTAGGCTAAATGACACTAAGAATACAAAAAGCTATAAAAAGGTATATAAAAGGGGTATAAAAGAAAAGGCAAAAAATCATCATGGCATCAAGGTGTATTAACCCCAAGCTGAGTCCAACTCCTAATGTGCAGTTTTAGCTTAGCAGCTGTTCATATTTTTGGCAACTCTTCCCCCACCTATTTCCCACCTATTGCTGTAGGGATCAAGTTGATATTATGCTGTTACTGCTCATTTTTACACTGATCACTTCAGAAAGAGGTTTGTAAAGTGTCCAATTTCCATTTATTCTTGAGAGCTCCATACTTCACTCCCTTTTGTCTTCTTAAAGACATTCACCATAGTCTACACGTAAAATAAAAGGGATACTGATACAAATTCTTATTACTATCCAATCATTTTCCAAAGAGGAAATTATGATTTGTTGGCACTCCTCAAATAATAACTCAGCACACAAATCTTACTTTGCTCAGAGAACAGGTCCTACATAAACACATTTATCCTGTTGTCAGCTGTTCGCCAGCCACCGCCTAATTCTCTCCAGCACTTCTGTTTTCCTAAGGAATATTAAAATATTCAATCATATCTTAAAAATGAGATTATAGAAACAACATTATAAAAAAAGAAAGGTAGATCTGGCGGTATCACCTCGAGACCACCCTAGGATTGGGACACACTAAGCCAGGTATTACATATTTTATATATATAGATATATATATAATGAATTGGGTTGGAAACGACCTAAAACATCACCTAATTCCGCCCCCTGCCATGGGCAGGGACACCTTCCACTACCCAGGTTGCTCCAAGCCCTGTCCAACCTGGCTTTGAACACTTCCAGGGATCCAGGGGCAGCCACAGCTTCTCTGGGCACACATAAATATATATATACACACAGATATATATTCACACACATAAAGAGATAAAGTCCATTTCTCTAAAAAGAACATGTAGACAAATGACAGAAAATTACCATTATTTCTTGGTAAGAGTTCCAGAATTCATTTGGTAAGATCATGAAGAACATGATTACTTCACATTTTTTACATTCTTGGATATGATGTAATGTACCCACACATTAATTGGAAGTTTGGTCACAATTAGCATGTAATAAATTCCTGATTAGTCGTATGTGTTTAAAGCACTTTAATTGGTCTGTTTCCATTGATATAATGTAATGTGGTTTAAACTCTGTAATTTAGAGGTTGTAGTTAGTTATCATTGATTGGCTCATCAATAGCATTGTCACAAGTGTGGGAGGGCTGCCTTAATTGTGGCTGAAACTCCCATTTCTCAGGAAACAAGTGATGTAACAATTTTCCCTCTGGCTGTGTTAGCACTTCATTTGCTGCTTTTATTGAGTGCTGTGGATTCTAAGATGAGTTTGCATTCTGTCCCTTTTTTTTTGTAAAGCACTTGAAATGTCTCACAGCTCAATTCCTGTCATTAATTTCTTGTAAACTTGTAACTCCAGTGCTCAAAGGAAATATTTACCACACGTTCACCACAGTGAAATCAAAAGTTCACTCATCACAGACTGGAAAACTGGCAGCCCTCTAAACACAAATTCTGTTTTGTTTTGAAAGGTTATATAGAGTTTTTAGGATTCTTTCTTGGATTATGACCTAAAAATGACACTTATACATATTTTTAAAATGCATCTCTTTAATACCTATCTCTACTTCTACTCCGAGTTCTTTTGGCAATTTCCAATTGAAAATTGTTTTCCTCTGTGAATTTACCCTTTTCCATTTAATAATTTTGTTTTTCTCTCTGATTTCAATGGAACTGAAATCTTGCTTAAAATTAACTTCAATTGTTTGAGTTCCATGTCATTTCAAGAGTTACAACTATTTCAAAGGAATATTCCCCTAATTGTGAGAGAGATCATAAAATCATAGAATCATGGAATGGTTTCGGTGGGAAGGGACCTCAAAGCTCATCTTGTTCCAACCTGACACCTTTCAGGTTGATCCAAGCCCCAACCTGGCCATGGACACTTCCAGGGATCCAGGGGCAGCCATAGCTTCTCTGGGCACCCTGTGCCAGGGCCTCACCACCCTCACAGCCAACAACTCCTTCCCAGTATCCCATCTATCCCTGCCCTCTGGCAGTGGGAAGCCATTCCCCCTGGTTCTGTCCCTCCATCCCTTTACCCAAGTCCCTCTCCAGCTCTCCTGGAGCCCTTTGGCCACTGGCAGGCCACAATAAGGTCATCCCTGAGCCTCCTCTCCTCACATTTCTTAGTAAACCAATCCAGTGACAATACAACGAGCTTTTGAGGTTGTACCAAAATACCAGCAAGAATTCCTTCCAGTGGATATAAAACGTGTATTCCAGAACTACCAAATTCACTTTGCAGGCCCGAGGCATAAAAGAGAACCAAACCCTGCTGAGTTATTTCCATTTTTCCCACAGTTCCCACATCAGACAGTCCAGAAGTGATCCCCAAGCTCTGACTTACAACCAAAGAACATTTTAAGCGTTCCTTAAACCACCACAGTAAATTGTCAGGCACTGAGTTTAACGCTTTGGCCTCACAGTCATAACACAGGCCAAGACAGCTTAGAAATTGCAAAATAAATATTCCCCAGTGTTGGAAATGTTTCCAGGGGGAGACCACGAGGTTGTATCAGCTCATCTGGCTACCAAGGAGGTTTTGGGAGTCACGCAGCAAGGCAAGGGCTGAGGTGGGCTTGGTTCATTCCAGGTCATCACGAGACTCCCATTAAGGTTCCCATCTCAGTATTCCATATAAATCTGAGAACATTCCTGATGGATCTGGCCAAAACCACACCTGGGCTCCTTCCTTTGATGGTGCTTTAGATGCTTCCCAGTGCAACAGCACAAGGACACTGTGGAAATGCCTCACAGATCTCTCACTCACAGTTACCTGCACTAGAGGCATCTCCTGGAAGCTGGAGCCACTGTTTAACAGCTTTTCCTGGATTTTTCTTCTCTGAAGTTCTCTGACTCCTGGCATTCCCAGCAGTCTGTGCCGGTGAGCTCCACAGGCTGCATGAGCCACTGAACCAAGAGATTCCCAACCTTCCAAAAATTTAAATAGCATTTTCTTGGAGTAAGAAGAGACCTCCGAAACAGCAGCTGTCCTAGCTGCCTTTAAAAGAATAACCAAGGAATTTGGTTTCATTTTAGGGGTATTTCGGATGCAATTAGTTGTAATTACCCTGTTCCTCTGTGGCTGATGCAGTTCTATTAAAGTCATGTCCAAGTGCTCAGCCTTTCAAATTAGCAAGATAAAAACACTCCAACAAGAACTCTCTGCACAGAATGTGTCACCAGCAAACTCATGATTTGTTCTGGTACAAATCCTTGCTAAATGCTTGATTTGGATGTCTTGTGCTTCTCACCAACTATTTGGCCACTCAGAAAGAACAGGGCCAACTCGCACTCCTGTAAATAGAATTTTTATGTCTCACCATGCACAGCTCGTGCTCTCTTCTTGCTGCTCTCAGTTGTCCCAGTGAACCCAAATCAATCTTGACCCTCTGCAAACTCCAGGTCAATTGTTTAAAGAATCAGTGAATAAAATTTTTATTTCTTTCCACCCACAAAGCAGAGGCACTTACACAACGTGCCTGTGACTAATAAAACTCCTGTCTCAGGAGCCACAGATTTTAAAACATTTAAAGGTTAGGCCGCTCAGAGAATGCAAAATGAAAGATTTTCAAACTAAGGGAACAATGTGCAAAATTGTAAACAACAAAAACACAACAAGGGTCTTGCCCTAAACTACAGATGATAATACAGATGGAACATCAGAGGAGTCGAAACAGGTACCATGCTTTGAATTATGCAAAGAACTCTAAGAAATTAGTCCATTTTCAACTTCAAAATACAAATGTGTTGACTGAAGTAGAAGCTGTGTGAGGATGGATTAAATAGACACCAACTTGCTTTTGAAATGTCTTTAAAAAGTTCACAAAGAATGACACCTAACCTGAACCAGGTGACACTTCACCTGCGTGCCCAGGTGGGCAAAAGGCCAAAGGCACCTGGGCTGTGCCAGCTCTAGGGTGGCAGCAGGGCCAGGGCAGTGCCCGTCCCCTGTGCTGGCACTGCTGGGGCACCTCCAGTGCTGGGGGCAGCTCTGGGACCCTCCTGACAAGAGAGACCTGGAGGGGTTGGAGCGTGTCCAGGGAAGGGAACGGAGCTGGGGAAGGGGCTGGAGCAGCAGGAGCGGCTGAGGGAGCTGGGAAAGGGGCTCAGCCTGGAGAAAAGGAGGCTCAGGGGGGACCTTCTGGCTCTGCACAACTCCCTGACAGGAGGGGGCAGCCGGGGGGGGTCAGGCTCTGCTCGCAGGGAACAGGGACAGGATGAGAAAAAACAGCCTCAAGCTGTGCCAAGAGAGGTTTAATTTGGACACCAGGAGGAATTTCTTCATGGAATGGGTTGTTAAGCATTGTAAGAGGCCGCCCAGGGAGGTTTGGAGTCCCCATCCCTGGAGGTGTCCAAGGAAGGCCTGGACGTGGCACTCAGTGCTCTGGGCTGGTGACAAGGTGGGGATCGGTCACAGACTCGATGGTCTCAAGAGCTCTTTTCCATCCTCAATGATTCTGTGAACAATTTGTTCAGCAACACCAACTCTGCCTTAGCTCCCAACTCATCAAACATTTCTGCAGAATTTATTTATTTATTTATGTATTTCCATGTTTCTCGTAACTGAAACGATGGCACTCCAGAACTGCACAGAATTACATCACTCAGTTCCCGTGGGTGACAGCCCTTCCCCCTCCTGTGCCACTTGATTCTTGACTGAGCTAAAGCACTGAAAAATTAGACTTCATTTCAGTATGCTAATAGCAATCTATCCAAAACAATGTAATCAAGGCCTCATGTGCTCCTATAATTTCATTCTTGACATAAGTCTGACAGCTATTTATTGTTGGAGTGAATTGTGGGGAGGGGAAGAGAAAAATTCCTGTAATTTCCCCTCCCCCCAGCCAACACAACAGCTTTGCAGTTTGAAGCAGGATCTTTGTGAACCACACAAAAAGGGAATAATCAGGGGGTTTACATATGTCTTGTCTTAAGCAATCAAGGCCCAGAGTTAACGGAGAGGCACATTCAGATGTGCCAATTCCCAAACTGGCCACCTCTGATGAGCCAGCTGTGAGCTTCAATTGTCACATTATAATTTAGGCGAGGAGGAGGAGGAGGAGGAGGAGGGGGGAAGAGAGAGGCATCCAGCTCCACACTGGATGAACATAATTATTCACAGCAGGATGCTGCAGAATTAATTTAGCCAATCAGAATTATAGTGGGGGCTGGGCATTGGCAGCAGAGAACAGGAAAAAGGAGAAGGAAAGGAGAAAGAAAATCAGGAGAGGGATCAAAACAATGTGACTAACACCTTGCTAATGTTTTGATTGTGCATCCCTCAGTGTACTTGGGATACGGTGAAGTGGAAACAAAACTGTGACATAGATGGGCCTGGCTCTACGAGGCTGGTTGGAAATGAGAGATGCTGAGAATTCGGTTTGTTGGGAAAAAAGCGCATCAATCTGAGGGTGTTTTTGTGAAATGTCACATAAAATGCTACTTGGCTGGCTCATACTGATAATATATTGTCAGATAAAGGTTAGGCTGGACAGGACTTGGAGCAACATGGGATAGTGGAAGGTGTCCTTGCCCATGGCAGGAGGTGGAATGAGAGGAGCTTTAAGGTCCCTTCCAACTCAAATCATTCTGTGATTGTATGATGAACATAAATCTGGGAACAATGCTGGCAATTCCACATCCTTCTGGTGCAGAACTTGAGAAACTCTGCCAAAACGCCACTCAAACAACAGAGCAGGCAGGAAAACAACCCCCAGCCCAGGCTGTGCTCAAACAACGCGATCCACCCAATTTCAGCTCAAAATCCACCACGAATTTTGTGATGACAACTTGGGGTTGTGTGAGTGCAAGGAGCTTCCCCGGGGGAGTGAAGAACAGGAGCTCTTCCATCAGAGGTCAGGAGACTGGGCTCAGAGAGAAGCGTTTTGTTTAACGATTCCATTAAATTCATCTCGGACCAACGCTGAGCAGTATTGGTCATCACTTCAGCATAAAACCCCTGCTGAGAGGAACAGGGACTTTAACTCTTCTCATATGTTTTCCTGTGAGTTTTGAGTGCAGTGGTTCATCAATTTACAATTTACCAACAGCTTATGTTTTTCCTTTTTTCTGACATTAAATTATATTTTTGGTAGCAAAGGAAACAGTAGGATATATTAAAGGAATCAAGCAGAAATGTGTGTCTTGGTTGCTTTAAGCTCTCAGCGTCCAGAGAAATATTTCAACGCAGGTCACCAAGTGAGTAAATTTAGATGGAAAGAATTCTTCCCATTTCTATTCCCCCTACAGAGAACAGACCAGGACTCTGACCCTTTGGTCCTCCTTTACCTGAGGAAGGATCATAAAACCTACACCTGTTTGTCCCTATTCCTGCTGGCATCTCTTTGCAGTTGTAAAACCAGAGGGAAGATTGAAAGGGTAGGGAATATTTTAGATACCTGAACGTCACATGTTGAATCCTCCATAAACACAAATCTGTTTTCCAAATTCTTAAGCTTAGGTGATCTTATGCTTTAATTCTACCTTAAGAGATGCTCAGAGAAGGGATATGTAGACAATGGATCTCCAGAGTACTCTGTTTATTTCCACTTAAATGAAAAATAAAATTATTATACTGCTAGGCAGACTGCAAGGCTTGGGTTTGGGGTTTTTTTTTCCCTTGATTTTCCTGGAATTGTACAAGCATGACAGATGGAACGGAAGCAGAATCCTGGAGTTCCTGTAAAAGTTAACTCAAGCTTCTGCTCCTGATTCTGGTAATGCAGAGGAAAATGCCAGGAAGGTTGGTCAGGTTTTATTTCTGGCGATAATGTTTGATGAACACCACTGTCAACGAGAGCTGTGATTTAATCTGGAAGGATATAAGGCCTTGTGGTAAAAATGGTATAACTACAAATCCTGATTAACAATCACTGCAACAGTAAAATTGGTTCCCATAGCAACAAGACTGGAATGATACAACAAATGGCAAAGCCACGTCGGATAAATTACCCCATGAAATGGCCCTTTTTGGAAGTCATTTGCCTTTCTGCTACCTTCATCTTTAAGGACTTGCAAATATTACTTTCAATCTCCTGATCCTCACTGCTCATCCTCTAAATTCCATCATCATTTGTTCTTCTAATAGCCAAGGTAAAAGAATAAAATAAAAGTAATAAGAAGACAATATGGTATTTAACATCTGAAAGCTGACGGCAGATCCTGACAGTTTTGAAAAAATACACATTCCTATATATCTTATAAATTTTCCTCTTTTCATCCGCTCTATGTTTATTTTATGGCATTTCCATAACTTCAGCTTCCAAAAGCAAATAGCAATTTTAGATATTTTGCATTTGTAAAACAAATGACTGCAGCCACCTGCTTTGCAGGCATTGCTTAGGGAGCAAACATGGAACCGAGGAAGAAAATAGAACTTAGAGATGGAATTAGAGATTAGATATTGATCACTTAAAACATATAGAAGATATCTTTCAATACTAATGACCCTTTGAGTTAAGAAATGTGTGGTTCCAGCTGTGTAGCTCTTGTAGCCATGTCCAACCTGGCCTTGGACGCTCCCAGGGATCCAACAGCAGCCTCAGCTTCTCTGGGCACCCTGTGCCAGGGCCTCACCACCCTCACCGCCAGGAATTCCTTCCCAATATCCCATCTAACCCTGCCCTCTGGCAGTGGGAAGCCATTCCCTGTGTCCTGTCTCTCCAGGCCCTTTTCCAAAGTCCCTTGTTGCTCTCTGTCCAACTGCAGGGTGTAGGAAAATGAAACGAAACTCTTCTTGCAGGTGTAAACTAAATTGAGAAGAGGCAACAAAGAGCAGAAACATGGGGTATTCCAACTCAAAACAAGAAAGAATAATGAACTTACCACAAACCTGGTCAAGGAAGGGTTTGGAAAGACAGAGAGACCCCCCTGGTTCTCTGACAGTCAAAGCCCTGAGTGATCGGCTCTGCACAGGATGTGGAACTAAAGACCTCGGGAGATCCCTTCCATCCAATGTGGTCCTAAGACCTGTTTCCCCTCGGTCAGAGACAGCATTCAACTCTCAAATTTTAGGGACCCCTCACTCCAACAAAAACACGCACTAATTCTTTGAAAAGAGCTGGAGAAATGAGTCACCCCATGAAACACCGGAAAGCCTCGTGAGCTTCACACAGTCAGAAACCAAAACCCCAAAACACCAAGTCAAGAGTTGTTTTACTCTCGTGACCAGGGACAGGACCCAGGGAATGGCTGGAGCTGTGCCAGGGAGGTTTAGGTTGGATATGAGGAAAAGGTTCTTCGCCCAGAGGGTGGTCGGGCACTGGAACAGCTCCCCAGGGAATGGGCACGGCCCCAAGGCTCCCAGAGCTCCAGGAGCGTTGGGACACCGCTCTCAGGGATGCACAGGGTGCGATTGTTGGGGTGTCTGTGAAGGGCCAGGAGTCAGACTGGATGATCCTTGTGGGTCCCTTCCAGCTCAGGATATTCCATGATTCCATGATTCACTTTGTACTTACTTAAAAGAAAGGTCCTAAATGTCCTTTTATACCAGAGGCTTATAAAATCCTTTTATTCCTGATTTCTGGGAGAGCCCTGCACACTTCATCTACCTTCAGTGACATGAAAGGGTTGAAAAAACCTGTTTCCATTTGGATTTCTGTACCTTTCTATCACTGCAAACACTTTCTGTCCCCTCAATCCATCCCAAGTCCCTGGAGCACCACCCTCCAGTCCTGGCCTGACAGGAGCTCTCCACGATGGAGAGTTTACATGAGAGAATTCAAATAACAGAAGAGTGAAATCACCACTTCTCTTCCAAGAGGGAGGTGAAGAGCAGATCTGCTCCCCCAGACCAGGCAGTGCCCTCCAGAAGGGATTCCTGGCTTAGTTTAAATCACAGAATCACAAATGGTTTGGGTTGGAAGGGACCTTAAAGGCCGTCTAGGTCCAATCTCCCTGCCATGGACAGGGGCACATGATGCACATTATTTCCCTGAAAATGAGGAGGGTAAATAGAAAAAAATTTCTATAACACACTAAAATGCAATCTTTCAACATTTACAAACTAATTAAAAATACAGGTGATAAAACTGCAGTTCTGAAGTTTTCCAACCCTGTATGATCCTGTATTTCTCTCCTCAAAGCAGCAGCTACTTGGACGCACAACAGAAATACAAAATCAGTCTATTATCAACTTCCCAAATACCCTGAATGCTCAAAATCCAAGAAGCTTTAAGACCTATAAAAGGATCTCACGCAGAACCAGGCAGGTATGACAAGAATCAAAGAATTCAGCAGAAAAGAATGCCAGGAAGGAACAAAAATAGCAGTTTTAAAGAACTTTAACGATGAGCTGGCACCAAATAAATAACCCTGAACGGCAATCAAACAATTTTCAGCTTCTTAAGATTGGAAGACTTCAAAATTTACTTTGTCCAGCTATTATTAGAGCTGAATAGGCATGAAGAAAAGAAAGACAAAAGCTTGGGAAGGAGGTGTTTGTTGCATCCTGCTCTGAAAAGCAGCACCATGTGCTGAGCTGGAAATGCTCTTTATGTCTCTGCGTAGGAGAACTATTAATACAGAACAAATAAAAAAATACATACATATATATATATATCTATATATAAAAATACATATATGTACACATTCAGTGGGGCTATTTGAAGATGTAGAATATTTTACCAAGAATTTAATCAACAGAGTTTATATGGACTGAATGTAGCAGAAAAATATCTTCTATTTATTCCTCCCAATGCCATAACTGGAGTGAGCAGCGTGAACTTGGGAAGTCATTCAGATAAATATGAGCATGGAAGTGGCCAAAATAATTCCTCCTTCATTACCTTGAATCTACTTCTGAGTTGTTGATTCAGTTTTGCAAGAATAACATCAGCACATTTTCATCTGCTCTTCTTGCCTGGGAGAGAACTCCAAGTCTGTTTGCTGAAATATCCCCTCAGCATGACTTTAGAGGTGCTCGTTGTGTAAAATTAATAAAATTAATAAATCATGCATTCAGCTACTTACCTATTGCAATTAACTCAATTTCAGTCCTCAAAATCGTATATTTTTAAGCCCCCAACTGGTTTAAAATGTCAATCACCATGTTAAAAGGTCTCTAAGATATACTGGCCCAATCCTAATTAGAATTAAGATGAAATTTGTGGAATGACTTTGTTGAAGTGATATTCAATGTTAAAACATTTTCCAGAAAAATAAACATTTATATGCACAATGCAGCACTTTGGAAAAAACTTCAAATACTATGAAAGGAGACGACCATTTTTCTAAAAGGAAGTTTTACATAAATAACACAAAAATGATTTTCTAAATGGAGCAGAGTGAATATTTACCACCCATATGGAACAACAAGGTTTTTCACATGTTTAAAATGTAATCATTTTGCTCTCAGTAGTTACTTAGGCAGAGTAAACAGAATATGCCAGTGAAACAGAAAATTAATATACATCATATTTCTCCATGAAATACAGCATTTCTTCATAATTCCACTGGCTCAAATTTAGAGGCTGATGTGCTCAGTAACCCAGAGATTTACCATAAAAGCTCCCTCCATAGAAATATGTATTTTTAAGAGGCTGAACTGCAAATATCAGGGTTTTTTTAGCAGAAGGGACGAGTTAATCTTCATTCTATCAACATTAACTCTTGGAATCTGACACTGCATCTTGCTGGGACACTCAACCTCTGCGCTGAGGCTGCCAGAAATTCCCAACTGATAAAACCAAGAGTCAAATCAGATCCTTGGTCCTGGCATTTACACTCAGAATTTGTTTTTAAGTCATAACTTGAAGACAGGATTATTTATGATGTCATGTCAAAGAGACACAGACCTTTTCATGAGCTGAAGCCACATTATTTGATGTCACACTGGGCTTTGCACCTTCTAAACATTCCCATTATCTGGAAATTCCCTTTTTATGGCAGCAGTTACTGAAGTTCAGATGCTTCACTCCTCAGCATCTCAAATGTCACTCCTGATGGGGCACATTTACAGTTTTTATTACAGGAGAAAAGGAGTACTTTGTTATTTCAAAATATTGTGGCTTTTCCCTTTTCCCCTCTAATTAGGGGGGAAGGATTTCATTTTTATTGATTCTTTTTAACTGTGTTGCAAACCCTTTATTCCTTCACTCTTTTTGATATTAACTCCTTACTGATCCAACGCTTCCTTTCTCCCTCCTGTAGGAATTCTAACTACAAAGAAGCCCCTCTTTCCAAGAGAGACACTGAGGGTCTGGAGCGTGTCCAGGGAAAGGAACAGAGCTGGGGAAGGGGCTGGAGCAGCAGGAGCGGCTGAGGGAGCTGGGAAAGGGGCTCAGCCTGGAGAAAAGGAGGCTCAGGGGGCACCTTTTCACTCTCCACAACTCCCTGACAGGAAAAGTGACAGGACAAGAGGAAATGACCTCAGGGAGGTTTAGGTTGGATATTAATAAAAATTTCTTCATTGAAAATGTGGCCAGGCACTGGCACAGCTGCCCAGGGCAGTGCTGGAGTCCCCATCCCTGGAAGGATTGAAAAGACGTGTGGATGTGGCACTTGGGGACATGGGGCAGTGGTGGTGAGCAGTTGGACTTGATGATCTTAGAGGGTCTTTTCCAACCTACACAATCCTGTGATCCTACTCTAAATCATCCTTTACTGACACTGCCCTCCAGCTTGAGGGAACACACCATCCATGGAAACACAAACGTCAAAAAAGGTTCGGGGACACCTGATCAAGCCTCTACCACCATGTGGCAGAAATTATATCTACAAAAAAATGAAAATATTTTTCCACCGCTCTATCATTCCCTGGGCCAGCACAGCCACGCCAGGACACGGCAGTTTGCTCTGCACACACAACATGACTTCCACTTTCCATTCATAACAATGATATTGTCGTGATGAGACTTGGGACTCCAGGAGCTGGGAGAAGAAACCTCAGGCAGGGCTTCTGCTTATCCAGAATAAATTCTCATCTTGTTATAGAGGATCTTTGGATGGCTCTTTTGTTGCTGCAGAAAGAATCTGACAGTGTTGATAACGACACAACCCTGGATCTTGCAGTGCCTTTGAAAGCTCAGACAGAACCTGTCGGTTCAAAAAGTAACAGAGAAAATCTTCTCCTGACTTTAAATCCCGGAAAGAAATCAACGCCTCCACAAAAATAGAGGAAAATGCCTTGAAAAGCCTTTGAAGGAACAAAGAACCAGCAATAACAACAACAACAAAAAAAAGAAACTAAATCCTCACTGCTTTTTAGGTGACATACACAAAATCCAGCAGTGCAGAAGCCAAAATGTTAAAATTTGTGCTGGTGCCTGAGAGAACCCTGAGGGAGTTTGCATTAGCACAACAAAAGTTTGCATAGAGCAGCTTTGATGAAGTGAGCAGGCCCTGCTCTGAGCAGGAGATGGAGTTACAAAGGGTGTCAACCCTGCTGTGCAGACTCTTCTGATGGTGCCTTTCATGGAACTGAGAAAAAAATTATTTGCTAACATTTTATAGCCTCCTCGTGGTAGAGGAAATGCCGCAGTACAAAGAACAGGAGCGGGTCTTCCTAGGTGACAGAACAAAATATTTCCAGGTGTTTAAGCCAGGGAACAGTCACTGATGAATGGTCCTAAATTCATCATGGAAATAAAAAAAGCAAACAAAAATACTAACGAATAACTGAGATATCCCAGCGCTGTTTGCAGCACTCCCACAGCAATAATCTACAACACCTCTGCCTTACTTCCCAAGCCAAATGCCCAGGTAGTGCCCAAGATATTAACAGAGTAATTAAGACCCAGCTAAATCATTTCAACCACTTCCAGTAGAAATGAATCTTGAATTCAGGGAAAGAATTCTAAGGGGGTGGAGCTATGCTGAACTCATTTAATTGAAAGCTTCTAAAACGTTTTGAGGCAAATTAGAGCCATACAGTTGTATTTTAACACAGAAGCACAAGAACTAAGGTCTCACCACTGCTCATATTAAAAACACCAAATGCAACGTTCACCAGGTCCTCTGGGAGTCAGACACCCCTGATATTCAAATTATTCACATCACAGAATCACAGAATGGTTTGGGTTGGAAAGGACCTCAAAGCTCATCACATCCCCTGCCCCCTGCCATGGGCAGGGACACCTTCCACTAGCCCAGGTTGATCCAAGCCCTGTCCAACCTGGCCTTGGACACTTCCAGGGGTCCAGGGGCAGCCACATCTTCTCTGGGCAACCTGTGCCAGGGCCTCACCACCCTCACAGCCAGGAATTCCTTCCCAATATCCCATCTATCCCTGCCCTCTGGCAGTGGGAAGCCATTCCCTGTGTCCTGTGCCTCCATGCCTTGTCCCAAGTCCCTCTCCAGCTCTCCTGGAGCCCCTTTAGGCCCTGGAAGGGGCTCTGAGGCCTTCCTGGATCCTTCTCTTTTCCAAGTGAACACTCTCAGCTCTCCCAGAGCAGAGGTCAGAATACACAAAGGAGTTGTCCAGCCCTGGCCATGGTAGATTCCGCATCCCTGGAGGGATTTAAGAGCCATGTGGATGTGGCACTTGGGGACATGGGGCAGTGGTGGCCTTGGCAGTGCTGGGAGAACAGTTGGACTCAATGGTCTGAAAGGGCTTTTCCAAACTAAATAATTCCATGATTTTCTGATATGAATAAAAATTCTGTTGGCTGCTCTGAGTCACCGACAGCATTTCAAGAAGCCCTTTATTCACAGCATTGCTCTATGAAAATAATTAATTCCAGTCACGTTAAAATCACAAGATCGGGTGCTCAGAATTGTGGAAATGCCAGAATTATTCCTGTCCACAAGCATCCCAGCAATCCCGCTGGGTGTCCCCATCCCGATAGTGACTCAATTATGGCATTAGATTTATTTCTGGCAGGATCTCAGCCCTGTTTTGTGACCAGGAATTTATTCTGTGCTTTGTTTTAATCCAGCACCTGCCTGTATCTAATACTGTGTAAACCCTTTGCATCTACAACTGATGGCACCCAAGGAATTGCTCAGCCAGTGCTGCAGGTCCCAGTTCACCTCCCAACCCTCCAGGTTTTACAGCTCACAAGAACCACCTTTATCCACCCAGCACAATTAAACTTCCATAATTTAATGTACAAAAGGAGGAAGAGATTCCAGCTGCTTCATTAAAACCACTGTATTTGTGATAAATCAATAAATAACTGTATTCTATTTATTATTCAAGCTGGTTTATGAAAATGTTCCCACGGACTGCCAAGATCAAAGGAAGTTGCCAAAGCTTTTCAGAGCACAGGATGCAAAGCTGGGCTCCACAATCTAATTGGATCATGTGGAAAATGCTCGATAGCTGAAATTCAAGTGATACCACATTTTATCTTACTAGGACCTGGAAAAACACCCAGCAGCACAAGGACTGAGGACAACAAGGAATGGGAAAATATCCATGCCCGTCTTCCTGCACAAGCCTGAGAGCCTTGCCAGTCACAACTTCAAGAAATCGAATTGGTTTTTTCTTATTTGCTTTCTTTGTGGTGATCAATTAAATTGAAAAAAAATGCCACTCATTTTGATTTGATAGAAATTCAGGATTCTGTGAAGTGCAGGGTTCAGGGCAGTCACTCAGCACACAGAGCTTTACTCTGCCTGAGAAAGGGAGAAGGTTTTTCAAAATGTTAATAAGAGAATAAAAAAGAGATTTTTGCTCAAAACTGCCAGACAGACTCCTTAGGGAAGGTCTAAGATAGTACTGAACAACAGGAATTAGGCAGCTTCCAATCCCAGATCCAGGGAATTCATATATTGAAAGGTGTGCCATGACTCCAGCCGACCATCCCACAACTTCCTTAACGCTGTCTCCAAGGCTGGAGGGAATTAATGACAGTCGTCATGGCATCCTCATAAAATTGCACATGTTACTACTGCAAATCTCACAAATAAATTAAAAAAAAAAATCTTAAAAGGCAACATCATGGGCTCGAGTCTGATTTTCAGTGTACAATCACATTTGAAAACCACCCATTTAACAGCAAATACACAAATACACAAAGTAATCAATTTTATCAGGTAGCTTGCAAGGTATGAGTCTGCATCTTGGGCCTGGTTTTCAAATTAAGTTGTCATTTTTTTAAATTACAAACAGTAGTTTCTGCCATAATTTAGTACACCAGGAATGATGTATCCAAATAAATATTCACTTCCTGTCTAAATATGAAAATGATGCTTTTCCTATCACATAAAACTAATTATTGGAGTTTTGCATGGCCATTTTTTTCCAAATTGCATTATGAATTATTCATGATGCTGTTTAATACAGTTATTTTAATGATAATATCTCATTGAAAAGAAGTTTTTGAAGAAGAATTAAACGCATCTTTAAACAAAAGAAACAAAGAGTATCAAGTTGAAATCATTCTTTTGGTAGTCTTAGGGAGATTAAAGTCACAAGCAAGTAGAAACTTGGTCTCTTCAAAACCAGGCGTTCTTTGGCTCCAGGGTGACACTTCAAATTAAAATGTAAAAGCTGTGCTAAGAGAGAAAAAATGGGGACAGTGTTTAAGGAGAAAATATTTCCTTGGAAGTACAATATTGGATTGGTCAGGTGGAGAGGATTTGAACTTCCACCTTCAGATTCGTTGACAATTTTTTTACAGTGAGAATGAGGGTAAAATGTGAATTCTGGAGAGTCATGCTGAAGGAGGGGGCAAAGAAAGGACAGTGCCCTGAATGAGAGTTCATTGCCACTGCTGTGTGTAGCAAAACCTTCACATGGAAAGCCTGGCTTGGCTTCACACCTTAGAGAGTCACAGAAATCCAGAATGGTTTGGGTGGGAAAGGACCTTAAACCTCATCCAGTTCCACCCCTGCCATGGGCAAGGACACCTTCCACTACCCCAGGTTGCTCCAAACCCATCCAACCTGGCCTGGAACACTTCCAGGGATGGGTTTCCTATTTATTTGCAAACTTTGTTCCCTCTACTTTCTCACTGATCACAGCTCCTCTCAAAATGTCATTTGACACTTTTTTTGCTGCTGGAGAAGCAAATGGAGTTTCAGACCAAACTTAGACACCACGAGCACACCCGAATCCGTGTGACAAGAGCCCCCTGGAGCAGAGGAACTGAACTTCTCTGCCTCTCCATCACTGTGAGCCCTCACTGCTCTATTTCCCTCCGTTTTTGCCATCCTTCCTTCAAATTTCCCTGAGGCTGCTCAGCTGGATCACAAGTTCCTGGGAACAAGGACATGTGGCACAATCACACACACTTTGTGTGGTTCTAACACAGAGCTACAAGCTAGAAGTAATTTTTTTTCCCCTTGGGCAGAAGGAGATTAAGAAGAAATAAGAGGGAAATACAACCAAAATGGCCTGGATATTTAATGTCATAGAATCATGGAATGGTTTGGGTTGGAAGGGACTTTAAACATCACCTCGTTCCCACCCCCTGCCATGGGCAGGGAACATCTTCCATAGACCAGGATGCTCCAAGCCCCATCCCAACCTGGCCTTGGACACTTACAGGGAGAAATCTTCTCTCCTTTGTCTTCTCCGAAGTCTTCCCAGTTTTCAGCAGGATAAATTAAGAGTCTTGAAGACATCTCAGCAAAATGATTCCTCCATCAGGCTCCAGTGGCCAGTGAGAGAAGGTTCCCATTCCCCCACGAAGAGGAAAAGAGGGTCAGGTGGTCACACACATTCTCTCCTCCTCCTCCTCCTCAGCAGTAATTCAAGTCAGTTTTCTGCAATCAAACTGTCTTAGTGCTTTTTTCTTTTAATAAAAAGCTTTTTTCCCTCAATTTTTCCTGCAGCTGAACATATATAAAAGATCAAGATATGAGGACCATGGATTGTGTGTTATCTTCTGTGTCTTTATATCAGATCTGTCTATCAAAGCTCTCCTTCACCTCTCCCCTGCCACAGTTCATTACAAGGACCTGTTCTTTTATGACTAAATGATGGAGTAATATTAATCCTTGCCAAATGTAAAAAGGGAGATATGATTGCAGGAATTTAATAAAAATACTTTTATTCGCCAAGGTATTTTTCTGCAACTATCAAATGGAATAATAGCACATCTCAAGACTCCCAAAGAATGGAAGCGTATTTTCCTCAATGAGTTAAAATTTTATCTTCAGCCCCCAGTTGTACAATTCATAAAGGCTGAAGAGTCAAATCATTTTTTTTTAAGAAGTCAGATATGCAGATAAACACAATTCACATTGGAAATTATTTTATATTCTCAGTTACTGTTTAATTGTTATTCTATTAGGAAGGGACCAGTTGGGTCGTGGAGTCAATCCCACACTCCCAGCAATACCCTGGTCCTCTAATTTATACAACATTTACATGATTTGCCTCATTACTGCCTTGGGAAAGCCAGTCCAGAACTCGATGTTTCCAGTTTTTGGAAATGCTCTTCAAATTTTCAGGTAATCTTATTTTTGGCTGGTATTTATTTACTGCTTTAAACTGAAAGAGGAGAGATTGAAATGAGATGTGAGAAGGAAATCCTTCCCTGTGAGGGTGGTGAGGCCCTGGCACAGGGTGCCCAGAGAAGCTGTGGCTGCCCCTGGAGCCCTGGAAGTGTCCAAGGCCAGGCTGGATGGGGCTTGGAGCAACCTGGGATAGTGGAAGGTGTCCCTGCCCATGGCAGGGATGGAATGGGATGAGCTTTGAGGTCTCATCCAACCCAAACTATTCCACGATTCTCTGATAGCCCAAGGTGACACATTAAAAAGGAGAATTCCTAAAAGTCATGAAAGTTGGCAAAAGAGGAGAGCTTACAGAAAAGCCTATTTTTTTCAATGCAAACTACAGCTCTACAACATCCCTTCTAATAGCTTCTCTTGAAAATTATTTATTTCTCTCTTTGGATAATTACTGAGTAATTAATGTGGACCTACAAGGGCATCATCCCAGGGCTTCGCCTACACCCAGCAGACCAAGGTTACGACTGAGCCTGTCCCTCTTCACCCCCACAACATTTATTTCAGTCCATCACCTCTTCATGTCCTGCGTGTCAGGGAGCAGCAAGAACGGGGCTGGCCCCTGTTTTCGGGGTTAAATTTCCTTGTGTGTGCTTTTCACAGCGTTAAATCTCATGTAGAGCAACTTTGTACAAAGAACCTCCCGGAGTTGAGGATTCATTAGCATTCCAAAGGAAGTTGTTCCAGCAAAGATGATTAAGCAAATACCCATGTGAGAAGGGGAGAGTTCTTTGAAATGTCTCTCGTGGTTCAAGACAGCGTCTTGCAAAGTGCAGAACGATTTCTGAACCACCCAGATCTGCAGCAGGAACAGATTCTCGGAGAGGCTGTTCCCATTTTGACGGTGTTATCGGTCCCCTCATCTAAACCATCATTAGAAACTGGCAGTTTTACTGGGACAGAGAAAATCAGTGTGTAAAATGTAAATGAACAAAAAGCTTCCCATGAATTAAAAAAATTCTCCTCTGGATTGACAAGTGGGTTTATGTGACTTTGTTTTTACAAAAAATACGCAAAATGGGCAAAAAGGTCCCTTAAGCCAAGCATGGCATGAAATGGTACAAAGCTAAGACATCAAGAGGATGTTTCCAGCATTCGAGTTTACCAACAATAACTTTTTAACATCCCCAAAAGCTTGCAGTAACGACAGGTGTCAAATGCAAAGGTTATGCCTTCATATGTGCTGCTTCTGCTTTGTTTCAAATACAGTTTGCTTTTAAATGCAGGTTTAAACTAGAGTTAATATTAACGCTTACAAGCGTCCACTATGCAGGGATTGTGCTCTAAGACAGAGTGAAAACATGAGGCAGATTAAGCCAAACCTAAAATCCTAATAAAGTCATTAAATTAAATAAATTAATCTCAAGACCCTTTTGGACAGTGAGCAGAAATCAGGAATTCAGGGACTTAGTAACCCACTGGTATAAAATGACATATAGAAGCTTTCTTTTAATCTGGTACAAAGTGAATCACAGAAACTCCTGAGTTGGAAAGGACCCACCAGGATCATCGAGTCCAACCCCTGGCCTTGCACAGGACACCCCAACAATCCCACTTAAAAAGTATTAAAATACTTAAAAGTATTCAGCAAATAAAGAGGAGTGAAGACCTTTTAAAAAAATATGGCTGCAGTTTCCCCAATCAGTAAGAGCATGAAATGAATACATAGGTAGGCAGAAGTAGATTTCTCCATATCCGATCTTTTCTTTAAATTGATTTCATTTTCTAGGACACTACAATTCCAAATTATCAATAATTATGGACATTATATTAAATTTATCTTTATTAAAGAATGATCAAAACAACCTGTACCTTTAAAATGATGAGAAACAAAAATCTCTTAACTCAGGAAAATTCTAACACAATAACTCGATGTCTTAAAGGCTTAGTAACTACTAAAGATGTGTGATACAGAATCACAGAAAGGCTTGGGTTGGAAGGGACCTTACAGATGGGCAGGGACACCTTCCACTATCCCAGGTTCCTCCAACCCCCATCCAACCTGGCCTTGGACACTTCCAGGGATCCAGGGGCAGCCACAGGTCCTCTGGGAGACCTATGCCACGGCCTCCCCACCCTCACAGGGAAGAATTCATTCCCAATATCCCATCTAACCCTGCCCTCTATCAATTTGAAGCCATTCCCCCTTGTTCTGTCCCTCCACCCCTTGTCCAAAGTCTCTCTCCATCTTTCTTGCAGGCTGCAATGACAGAATTATCACTGACAGACACAAACCAGTGAAAATTTTTAGGTACCGCATCTCACCCTTTGCTGCCCTGGCAGGTACCACCTGACACAGACCAAGAGTCATTTTAAACAGAAAGTTACAAAAAGGGATCAAAGAACCTTTTGCACTAAGGTGCAGCTACTTAAAGACATTTTAACCTGTCACTTCCGTATCGTAATAATAATCAATATCAAGGTATTGTGTGCCCTTACAATGCAAGGAACAACGTGGGCTGCCTTGGCAACCAGGATACATCCAGATGTGTGTGGAGTTAATAAAGAAATAGATCTGTAGTTAGCAGAGCCTTCACTAAAACAAAAACCAGAGGGATGCCATTTGTGCTTGAATTTGTGAGCATGAGGAGCCCGAGTGTTCCTGGGCTGAATAATGAACCTCTTTGGTGCTTTGGGGCTGGTTTATGGTGCCTGGAAGCAGCTGCTTTGTATTCAAATGCAGGATTTTATGCAAGCTTTAAAAAAGATACTTTTCACATTTAGTGAAACCTCTTGATATTAAAAATGTGGGAACATCACATGGCCTAATTTGGGGAAGGTACTCATGAAAGAGACAAACTAACACCTTGCTGCTCATGGATACATGGACTGTTGGGGGATCAGCTCTGTTCACAGCACAGGAGGAATCTCAGGGTCCTGCTGGGGATACTGGGGGTACTGGGAACCCCACCAAGGGGAACTGTCTGCTCATGGTGTAGTCAGTGGTGATGAGGTGACAGTTGAGCTTCTTTTGGTGGCTTTCCTCAGTGTCTCATGACCTTAAAACGTGTCCCTTTAAAATTCCGTGTCTCCATCCCGTTTTTCCCAGGCGTGTCACAGCTCCCCTGAAAGCCCCACGATCTCATTCCTCACCTGAGTTCTGCAAGTCGTCCTCCTTCCTTCCCTTATCCGACTCCTCCATTCAGATTACCTGGGGATTCATTCTTATCCCATTTTCCAGCTTTCTTACTCCTTTATCACTTCACCTCAGGACATCAGGAGGAATTTCCTCATGGAAAGGGTGGTCAGGCATTGGAAGGGGCTGCCCAGGGAGGTCTGGAGTCCCCATCCCTGGAGGTGCCCAAGGAAGGCCTGGAGGTGGCACCCAGTGACAAGGTGGGGATCGATCACAGGTTGGACTCAATGGTCTTGGAGCTCTTTTCCAACCTGAATGATTGCGATTCTATAATTCTGCCTCCAATTCTTTATTCTGTCACAGTCAAATTGGCCTCCTGACTGTCAGCCAGACCTTTGGTAATATTGTTGTCTCTGTTCTTGAAACATAAATAATATTTAGAACGTCTTTTAAATTAACATTCTTAGCCATAGAGCCAGGTGAAAGCAGACCCATTTTTTCCTACACTGCAAAATATTTTTTCATCATTTTTTCATTTTGCCATTGATGTCCTGGCCACTAAAAGCTCTCTTAATAGGGACAGCTCAGGAAAAAAAAATACCTACTTTTACTTTCCACAAATAAAACATTTTTGATAGAGTGCCATCTATATTTAGATGGGTGAGCACCTTCACCTCCACTGACCTCCAGACGACTCTCCCAACCTACACTGCTCTGTGATTACCCAACACAGTGCAAACCTTCGCTTTTTAGTTTTCATTTTTAAAGAAATTATTTTTAAAAATCCTGCAAATGCTTCAGAAATATTAAAACATTTAGTTGTGTATTTTCGAAACAAAAATGTCAACAGGAAAAAAATTCCAGCTCCACAAAAGGAAAATATTCTTCACAATGGAAGGCACAAGGTACCTTCACAATTTAGGCACAAGGTGCCTAAAAATGGGAATAAAACCTTGGAGATTTTCAGAAGTCCATAAGCAAAGCCCAAATTTTGAAGGCTGCCTTGCTCAGAGCAAGGAACTGAACTAGAAAACTCCCAGAATCCCACCTAACCCATCGGTAACAGTATGAAATAATGATACTTTAGTCCATCAGTGTTTGTTTTCAAATTTAAGCAGGATAACAACACTTTTATGTGGATAAAAATACTTCTAGATTTTCAATATCTCAACTGATTTGTACTTCTTTTACCTTCTTCATGTGATTGCAGGTATTTCGAAATCCTAAAACACAGAATAGACCAGGTTGAACTAAAAGTCAGTTCAGATCCTGGCTCTCCCTCCAAGGGAAGAGGAACTTCCTAGAATATTTTCCACCTGCATTCCATATCCCCCAGTGGTTCTTCCATGAGTCTGCCCAGTCCCTTTTAGGAATGTGGACACTTATAGCTCATAACTATAGCTGAGTTTTATGTCCTGTTGTCCTTCATAGCTTTAAAGCAATTCTGTACCAGGTTGATTTTTACAAACACTAAACAATAAATAATTGAAAAATAAAAGCTTTTAAAGAATATTTTTCCTTAGTCCTAATTCAGTGGGTGGTTTAATATAAAGAGGTGCCTGATCACTTCCCCTCCAGCAGCTGTGTCATTTCCACTCTTCAAAAACCCATTCTCCAAACCCACCGCTGGAATTTCTCTCATTAATCGAGCTAAGTAAGTCCCCGAAAGCCTTTGGTAAAACAGACACTAGATTACATTAATTAATCATTTAAATTTTCTTCTGATTTTGCCTCGGCTGCCACAGGCAGCTCTGCCTCTTCAAAGGTACCTCCAGTGCCAGCACAATAACTACAGTTCAGAAGGGCAGCAGGAGAATTAAAGCCGAGGTACATTAAGGGAAAATTTGAGCCAATTTATTTGCATCATATATCCTACCAATTATTGCTCTAAGCGAAGTTAAAACCCCCTCCTGCTCTGACTTCATTTGCACAAAACAATAAGAAATTAGGGGGTGGGGGTGCAGAAATGTGTTTCATTTTTAGAGGATGCCTCTCTTGAGGCTACGTAGAGGGAAAATATTTATTAACCTGCGTGTCCCAAGCCAGGTGATGGCACGTGAGGACTCCTCTTCTCTAAATTTAAATTGGCTCTTCATTATAAACCTTTTCAGAGATTTGCTGTAATCAAAACCAGCAATTCAGCCCTTTAAGTACACAGTAACCTCCTCCTGCTGCTTCCCAAAACGCATCCTCCTACCTGTGCGTTTCCTCCTGATTTCACTCATTAGTAAATAATCTCTTTGATCGTTAAATGTTTATCCATTCTATCCCAAATTTACGCACAGTAAAAATAAAAATGCACAGTACAAATTATTAAATAACTGTAAATAATTGTAAATAATACAACACTGTCCCTAAGTGTGCACTGTTCATAAAAACCTTTTTGATATTATTAGTGTTAAATTGTTTTACATGGGTAAATGAGAAATATTTACCTTTATTCTATGCTTCAACATGGTTCAGTGGTGGCTTGGCAGTGCTGAGTTAACAGCTGATGATCTTAGAGGTCTTTTGCAACCTGAACCATTCTCTGATTCTCTAATATTCAAGAATCAAAGAGCTTTGTAAAAGAGAGAAGTCATCAGCACCGATCACTTAACCCAAAGGACAGAAAAATTCTCATTTCTTGAGCGATCACACCTGTTACCATTTCACACAGAGAATGACAGACTCTGCAAAGCATCCAGACATCACGAATTTCTAGAAGTATCACAAATTCCCTCAAAAACAAAACTGAGGATCAGGCACCCAAAATTCCTTGTCACCATCAGGTGGTGAATCGTCAATGTGCGGTCTCAAACAAAAATCAATAGCAGGGTACAGTAATCTCTCGTTTATGTGTCTATAACACACATTTTTTAGTGCCTGTATTTACAAAAGCCACAAAAAAGCAGGGCACAGAATGTCACTGTGAAACCTGTGCTCTGCCTTATTGGGTGAGAAAGAGGGGTGACCCCACTAAGAGTTAATAACCTCCTTGTAATTCAGGCAAGCACAAGAGGTTCTTGCATATGGAGTGTCAAAAAAATAGTGTGATCTCAGTGTGTGAGGTCACTGAGCTGTCAGGAACAGAAGCAGAGACAAACCAACAAGAAATCATGAAGCTGAGGAGGAAAGAATAGGGAGAAAAATTCTAATTTAAGGAAATTTAAACATTAGTTCCAAGCTGGTGTAGTGAAAGATGTCCCTGCCCATGGCAGGGCAGTTGGAGCGAGATGAGCTTTAAAGTCTCTTCCAGCTCAGGCAATTCCATGATTCTGTGATCCAAGAGAGTCTTGCAGACTGGCTGTGTATTTACCTACCCAGGCAGTGTCAGTATGGACCAGGAACTTCCCCAAAAGATCTTTTGAGTGTTCCCATAGTGTTCTGTCAGTTAAAGGAGTTTAATAGTGGTCAGTCCAGACCAGAAAACGATTTCATTTACTGCAACAATGCAGCCTATTTTAGACATAGAAATGTATTCCAGGTGTGATCCTGGGATGGGCCAACCGAGCACGGGCTGAGCTCCTTTCTGTCAAGTATTTGAAAAGCTTGTAAATATTCCCCACTCTATTCTCACCTTACTGATGATTCTCACCTTACTGGTGATGTGTGGATTGAGAGCAGCTGCCTACACAAAGCTACTCCACCAACGTCTGGTGGTGCCCCAAAAACTGAGGGAGCAGAGCACTGTGCAGGACCCAGACCCCAAGGATGAATTCCCCAACTTATCCAGAAGTTTCTCTGTCTGGCTGTGCAGTTCATGAACTACTAAAGCAGGAGGATGAGAAGATGGCTCCCACAAGCAGTGAGAACCCAAAAAAGCTGTCTGAAGCACACCGGACTCCATGGCAGCACCTCCTACTCTCAGTCACTGAAGGATGCAGCATGGAAGCACCAGTGAGGTGTGGAGCCCAAACCCCTGCTCCCAGCAGAACAAATCCAGCGTTCAATCCAACTGCTCAGGGTTGCCTCCAGTCGAGGTTTCAAATCCTCCAAGGATGGTGATTCACACTCTAACTATGAAGAATCCTTTCCTTAATGCAATCACGCCTTTCCCTGTCATGGTTTTGCTGTTCATCAGGAAAACAATTGATAATCATCGCTGATGCAGAGCTGGAGGTGTGATAAATCTTCTGTATCAAACACGACTGAGGAAGCTGCTGGTCACACACAACAGCTTCACCTTCCAAATTATTTTCAAGCATAGCGACCATTGTACGGAGGCTGATACATAAATAAATCAGGAATAGTGATGGCCACTTTGCCAAGCACAAATCATAAATGTGACATCCAAAAATACTCATTCCCTCACTGTATGCTGAGCAAACACCCCTTGAAAAAGACATCAGAACATTATTCACACTCCTCTTCAGCACACAAATTACAGGTGATGTTACAAAGCCCATAATCTTCCAATTTGGACAGGGTCTATCGATTTGGAACCCTGCTTGGCAATACTTCCAACCTGAGTGTCCTGCCAGATCACCTGGAGTTTGGAAAATGTCCTGCCAGCAACCATGTGAGCACAGCCGTGTCTGGCTTCTTGCTATTTCAGGTATTTCTGGACTGCTCCTTCCCATTCCCAGAAAAACTCAGGAAGTGGAAAAGGACTTTAAAATTTTATGGAAGAGCCCAAAAAGATCAATCAACAACACTTAAGGGTTCAATACCCATCTTATTGCTAACAATGACAGTATCTTGATGGTGGCACCATGAGGTATCAGCCCACATTCCCAGCTCTAACCTGACGCGATTCAGGAAATTCATATGGGTGGCACTACTCGAGTTCCTTGCTAACATTTATTTACTGCAGGTTTACACATCCCAGTGGCTGCAGAAAAGAAGTGGATATGCGATCTAAAGTTGAGTAAACTGTGCTTCCCCTTTCTTTGGAGAAAATAAATGTGCAACATGCTCATACAGGAACTCCCAGGACGGAGGTTAACGTTCGAGTGCCACAAATTGAGAAAAACTTGGCTTTTATTTGAGAATCCTTGGAAAGCAGGACAAAGCCATGAAGGAAAGGAACTGGAATGCTGTAAGACAGAAAGTACTCCACGAGCAGAGATTTATAATTAATCAACAAGAGGGATGCAGCACTGTTTTACAAGGCAATAATCCAGCCCCATTCCCTAAGGAAAAGCCTCAGAGAATGAAGGCCAAGTAGCTTTTTCAAACAAGGCAACTGGATTATTGCCCCATAAAGCAGCACAGCTCCGTGGTTATTACCTTGGTGCTACATGCCCTTTTTAAAATGGTTTTCCCCCATAAATGTTTAAAACCTCCCAAGAAAAAAAGATCAGGGGAAGGAGATATGGGGTAGAAGGCAACACATTTAATGTTTTCTTCTGATTTCCTGGGAAATACCAACCACACAACGTAAAAGAAATGCTTTCAATCAGGGTTATTACAAATAGCAGCAATAAATCCTATTAATAAGCAGCATACTAAGATTTTATGTCTCTCTTATTCTTCACACACGTTGTTCCCCCCTCTGCTTGTTCCCTCCCTTTTCACGTTCTCCCAAAAGCAGAAGTGTTGGGGTCACTGAGGCCAGCTGGTGGAAAAACTCAGGCATTTGAAAAATACCTTTTATCTCTGGAAAGGAAAAGCCTCTCCCACAAGTCCTTGCGGTTGGAATGGAACCTTACCCCCCTAGACTCTGTATAAGGAAAACTACTACTCCCAGCAGCCTTTGCGGCTGCTCCCTTACCTGGTCCCCTGCCCGGCCCCTCCCCCTGCTCATTGGCTCCCTTCCCCGGCCCCGCCTCGGTACCGCCCCCAGGCCCTCAGAGGGGACTCTGTAAAGAGGGACCTGGTGGTCCCTCTTTCTCTTCGCCTGCCCACTTCTTCGGATGATTAAAGCTGTTCGTGGAACACGGGCTAGCGGAGGGCCCTCCTTGGCTCCTTGTCTCTGGTAATATTTGAGCTATCCGGTTCAGGTGTGGGGTGCGTGCCATCAGCGCCTCAGCAGCGCAGCGCAGAAAGGATGGTCTGCTAGCGGCCCAGTCCGCACCTGAATTGTCCCTCTCTAGAGACAATTTGGGGTACATAGCAGCTATCTCTGACCGCCCTGTAACCCCCCACAACCTTTTAAATTTTATACAGAAGAATTTTTCTTCATTTACAATTTTTGTAACATTTCAGTTTCACGTTATATTTGATACACCAACCCCAAAAGAAGGCAGAGACTCAAATATCTTGAAGAATCTTATTAGTGATGGCTGATAAAACTTCAAGCCACCATTATCCTTTGTCCTATCCAAAAAAATAGGATATTTGGAGAACACAGAGTGTTGTTCCCTTGGCTGAACCCTGCCTTGACCTGTGTGACAACCACAGGCTGTGCCACGTGTGCTCAGGGTCAAAAATCCCTTTTATTTAGACCAGACATATCCAGAACAGCCTGTGTATGTCCCATCAGAGCAGTAATGTAACAAAAATTCAATAAACCTGCTAAAAAAAATGTTTCCTGGTAAGATATTGAATATTCCAAGGACGGACTAAATTCTTCACATGTGAATTAAAAGCAAAGCACCAGCTCCATTCACAGCACTAAATATGCACAATTCACTGAATGAGAGCAGGATCAAAATAAGAAAATTCAGCAGACTCTCAAATCCTTTGTTTCTGAGAATATTTAGACATGTCACACCTGCCTCATGAATCTGACATCTATTCAAGGTATTGAATTTGAAAGAAAATAACAGGTGGAAGTTTTACAAACATTTCCTCTCTGAAAACTCTTCTTTCTTCCATTTTAAAAACTTTGCAATTCCTCTCATAAAAATTTCTTTGTAAAGGCAAACAACCAAAACAAATATGATTTCAGCTGATGTTGTTTTGAAAACATTAAATGGAATCCCACTGGGAAATTAAATGGAAATGTCACGTCTAATAATGGGAGAGAAATGATTCATAGGCAGAATCTAACATTTTGAAATATTTTACCTAAGTAATTAGAGGAGCCTGATTTTCCAAAGGAGCAGTCTCACACACATTCCAATAAAATCAAAGCCCAAATACAGGCTGTGAAAGCCACTTTCAACATATGTGCTTCAAATATTTTGTCACAGTGCAGAAATTAAATCTGGGGAGCCCTGGAAGCCTGTTCCTGCTACCTAAGGCATGGAACTCACAGGGTTCCAACTGCTTCAGGAATGTCTTTTTGGAATAGCTGCTCTCACCAATGGCAAAATTACAGCTTGGTTTCACAATGTTTGAACTACACAAAATATCTGTAATCATCTTTATGACCAGTGAAACTTAAGCTGCCTGCTTAAAGGCACTGGGACTGTGGAATCTGGAACTGCTTAACCAAAAACATTTTCAGATAAAGGTGACACTTCCCAGGTTGGAAGGGAAGAAGGTTTTAATTCCACTTACTGTCAAACAAAACAAATTTTAAAAAGTGCAAGTTTCATGTAATTCAGACAGAAGCTGTGTGGAGATTGCAAAGGTTCAAGTCACACCATTCCAGTCCAATCTCAGTACAACCTGTGAGGTGCAAGTTTCGGCTCAGCCAAAACAGAGTTAACAACACAGAACATTTTCTCCAGGCTCTTCAATTTTATATAAAGCCAATTTTGTCTGAAACTGCTAAGCAGTATTCATAGGTTATGAATAAAACTACTTAAAGGATAATCTAAGGGAGCCTTTTCATCAATATTAAAGTCATTGCACATTACACTGAGTTACTGGGAAAGGATGTTACTCTAACTGCTCCCAAACCGTGATTCCCAAAGTAGGAATCACAGCCTGGCATAAGGAATCTGCAGGTGATCCATACAAAGCATTATTTTCAGGTGGATCTTTAGTTCTGCAACTCTGACAAGAAGTTTGTAGTCCTTTTCTGAGCACCCATAGGAGTGAGGAAAAAACCCTTTTTGTGTCATTTATTTGCTCATTGAGGAGCCAGGATCTGGAATTTTTTTAATACAGCAATTGGGGTTTATTTCCTGGACCCTGAGCTGCAGGAGAAGGTGGGAACAACTTCATTGACTGGGTTGAAAGTTTCGGTTTCCCCTTCTGTAATTGCAATATCTGTGGGGGCTCTCTTTGGGGTGGAGCATCCTGGAATCATGGAATGGTTTGGGGCGGAAGGGACCTCAAAGCCCATCCAGTCCCAACCCCTGCCATGGGCAGGGACACCTTCCACTAGCCCAGGTTGCTCCAAGCCCCATCCAACCTGGCCCTGGACACTTCCAGGGATCCAGGGGCAGCCGCAGCTTCTCTGAGCAACCTCCCCACCTTCACAAGGAAGAATTTCTCCATAATATCTAAGTTGGCTTCACAGCCAAAGCCTCACAGCTTCCCAGTAACAGGAAGGAACTTTCCATGCTGCTGCCATCTCTAGAGGATCCTTAAGGACAAGAACTTTGAGATTTGAATGCCCAATCCAGGAATACAAAAGACCCCATCTGGACAGAAAGTGGCAGGAGAAAACCCAGGTGCTTCAGCAGAAATCCCAAAGGAAGGAAATTGTGCAGGTAAAAGGCAGTAAACGACCAGTGGAGGTCCTGCCTTTCAGTCCATCAGTGGTTTTAGGATCAGAGGAAGTGCACTCCAAGTTTTCCATTGGGTATTTTGACTTTTGGGCTACACGAGGCTCCTGGTCTCATCCTGAGAGATGCAAATGACAAATTTTCTTTTCACACGTCCCTCAGAAAGGCGAGCGAAGGGTCAGCGTGTCCCTCATTGCAGCGTTAAACAAAAGCCAGCCTGAAGCTCAAAGGCACATTTTAAAACCCATAACCACATTTCCTACCCAAATCTATACATTTTTATGCATAAAAATGACTTGTAAAGGAAAAACAGTGAATTTGAGGCAACATGAGAAACTCCAGCTCCCACCACAGGCTTTTAAGGAAATGCTTCACTACAGGGTGGGCAGAAAAGGACTTTACACATTTCCTTGGTTTATTTTTAACTATTTTTAACTATTACAAATGAAATTACAATGATTTGCTAGAAAATAATTACAGAATTTTTTGGTCTAAATGTCACTCAGAAACTCAAACTGAAGCAGGCGTACAAACTGAGTTGAACACCAGAATGTCTAGAAAATTTACCAGAAAAACAAAAAATTCTTTAAACAAACTTTATGATACCTGATTATAATGAAAAAATGTAAATGGTTTTATTACCTCAAAGAAGCACATGAGCAAAACGTCTGACTTTCACCACATATACATATACATTTGTATAGATACATACACACCGCTCTCTTCTTTAAATAAAAGCTTCTATGTGAAAAATTATTAAAACACACCAGTAAGCCAATCATCAAAAAAAGGCACATAAAGATCTTGCAGTTTTTCCAAAGCAAAGGGAAAAAATATATTTTCTGGAACATAAAGAAAAATCCAAATATGCTAAAAAATATCCAAGTAAAGGGTGAAAATAACTTTAACTGACATGCAGCAGTAATATAATAGGATTAGACTCTTAATATGCTGTCCAAAATTAAATTAATTTCATTGGCTCTATTCCCTCATACCCCAGGAACACAGGACAAAGATAAAACTCTTTTCCTTGCCAGGACGGGAGGTTGATCATTTACTACAAAGCACAGAGGGCAAGGGAAATCGATGCTGCAGAGCAAAAGAACTTTGTGTAACCAACAGATTTCTGTTCCTAATAGCAAAAGAAAAGTGACCATGAAAACTTGTCTGGAGTCACTTCTTGGCAAGACTTCACCTAAAAGCATTTTTCTCATCCCCCCTTTCTTTACTTGGCTTCCTTCCTCTTATTTCTGTCATTTTTTGCATTTTCTCACTATCTGATTATGTTAAAAATATTTTTTTTTCATTTTCAAACTACCTTTGGCTGCTGAATACCAAAAGATTTGTTTCAATGAGCTCCTTATAAAGGAAGCCACAAAGCAAATCCAAGCCTGGCCACTCCGAGGCACAGGGCTGTGCCCTTTCATTACGAGACACAGTCAGGAATGTTTTCCAGTAATATCAGGCATAATTCCTGCCAGTGGGATTGTGCCTGATCCCAGAGGATGGAACAGCTGAGAGGAAATACCACAGGCAAAATTCTCCACATTTCACAGACAACTCAAAGGTGACGTCTGCAGTCAGGAGCACTGAGAGTGTCTGTGATAATGACAATTGTGAGGACATCTGTCATGCAAGGGACGGGCAAGTTTCATGTAAAAAAAAGGACAACAGAGCACAGGAAACACTTCCCCTTTTAAAAATAAAAATTAGAGTAAGAAAACACCCTGAAAGTTCACAAAGAGCACTCAGAATATTGTGAACTTCATCAGAATGTTGTGAACAAGGTCATAAAATCCAGAGATGCCGTTGGTTGTCACAGGTGTGTGCAGGATTTGAAAAAATCCTAGAATGGTTTGGGTCAGGAGAGACCTTAAAGTCCCACCCCCTGCCATGGGCAGGGACACCTTCCACTAGCCCAGGCTGCTCCAAGCCCCGTCCAGCCTGGCCTGGGACACTTCCAGGGATCCAGGGGCAGCCACAGCTTCTCTGGGCAACCTGTGCCAGGGCCTCACCCTCACAGCCAACAATTCCTTCCCAATATCCCATCTATCCCTGCCCTCTGGCAGTGGGAAGCCATTCCCTGTGTCCTGTCCCTCCATGCCTTGTCCCAAGTCCCTCTCCAGCTCTCCTGGAGCCCCTTTAAGCACTGGAAGGGGCTCTGAGGTCTCCCTGGATCCTTCTCTTCTCCAGGCTGGACATTCTCAGCTCTCCCAGCCTGGCTCCAGAGCAGAGGGGCTCCAGCCCTTGGAACATCTTTATCCCCTCTTCTCGACCCTCTCAAACGTGTCTGTGTCTTTATTATGCTGCTTTTAGGAACAAATTATTTAGAAGATACTGTGTTTTACTGGGACCTATTCCACCTGAGGCTCCAATAGCTTGGAATTAGTTAATGGCCAAATCTGCCTGAAAGTGCCCAGCTCTGGCTGCTGACTCTGAGGGAAAACAGGAGTAATGAGTCCCACACACCCACACTGCAGATCCTGATCCTGGCCCAGTTATCTCATGAGAGACTACAGAGACCATTCCAAGTTAAAATCTTATGGATTAACAGCCAAGACCACAAGAAAATGAATTTTACAAGATGTTAATTGAATGTCCGTAAAAATATTCTCCCTTTTCATCAAGACACATTGGGCAAAGTGCATCACTCTTAAAATTGTTGTCTAAAAAGTTAGAAAGGTTGGAGAGAACTGGCAATAGTTGGGGCTTTACATTAGCATAAACACATCAAATATTCATTACAGCTGAGCACTCATTATGTCAGCAGCTGAATTAAATAACAAGAATAATGTTTCCCAACTATAAAAATAAGTGCCACAACAATCTCCTGCACCAGAGCAATTTTCAAGAGGAGACAGTGAGGCAGTGTTGCAGGAGCCACATTGTTCTCTCTGCTAAAACTGCTTCATTCACTACAAATATATTGGCTTTTAACAGTTCCTTTTCAGATGAATTTCTACCAAAGAGAAGGAATTATGTTCTACAGCGTGAATCCATATGAAAGGAAAAGCATTATACTGGGACAATGGGGTTTATTGCAACAGCAGAATGTATCTTAAATGCAAAATTACACCAACACTATGAGTTTACCAGTTTAACCATAGCTTTAAAAAAATCAATACAGCAGACATTACATCAACTCATTTAGATGAAGTTTTTACACTGGGTGCACAAAAACAAAAATGTACAGCCAGAAGTGTAATGGCCGCAGAACAAAACATCTCAAGCCCTTGAAATGCATCACAACTGTGCACAGCGAATGGAAAGACTCATAAAATATAAACAGAAAGCCATAGAGATAAACAAAAGCCATATAAAAGGTAGATAATAAAGCCATTAGGACAAGGAGGAATGGCTTTAAACCAAAAGAGGGTGGATTTCGATTATATATGGGGAAGGAATTGTTCCCTGTGAGGGTGGGGAGGCCCTGGCACAGGTTGCCCAGAGAAGCCGTGGCTGCTCCATCCCTGGAAGCGTCCAAGGCCAGGTTGGAGATCGGGCTTGCAGCAACCTGGGATAGGCGAAGGTGTCCCTGCCCATGGCAAAGGGTGGAACCAGATGAGCTTTAAGGTCCCTTTTAACCCAAACCATTCCTTCATGGCATGATTCCATCCTGTCAATGAACGCAATAAGCCTTGAACAGTTTCTAGTAAAGAACAGATCCTCTTTTTTTTCCCTTGAAGTCCTTCCTGCCTTCCCACCTACGGAGGTTAGAAAGAAGACGGACAATGAACAAACAATTCACTACTAAGGACAGAGCAACGCAACTCTCTCCAACTGGGAACAGATTATAATGGAAACTCATGGGCAAGCACCAGGCTGGTCTTAGGAATGGGAAAACTGCCTAAAACAAGAGGAGGATAAAAATTTCCTGGAGAAGATTTTATCAGTGGATACCACCTACAATTCAGTGCAAAACTTCCCATCCTAAAATGTTCAACTCCAACCATTTCTTTCAGTACAGGTCAAAACAAATTGAGATTTTTCTGAGTATGCTCCTCCTGAACCTACCCACTTTCCCTCAGTCTGTCCTCTCCACAGTCTTTGCAGGTGCTTTAATCTGGGACGGCATTTTTATTACCAAAATCACTGTCTGTGGAAAACAAAAATTTGAATCATCTTAACACTGTACTGTCTGTAGAGTTCTTCATTTTTACTTGCTGTGCATTAGATGAACACGCAAACTAGACCTGATTCCTATTCCTATCTGTAGGACTGGAAAAAACACGGCTGTGGGGCTTCTAAAACAAAACCCACACAGAAATCTTTCATGGAGCAAAGCCCTTCTGCACTGTATCTACTCTTACACTGCACACTTGGTGCTGTGCTGAGGTGTAAAAGGGATGAAGGTTTGCATGGAAAAACCAATACAGTGGAAACCTCTCAGTGCTGAAATCCAAAGTTTGAAGTTGGAGAACGAGGACTAAACCCTTGTTATGTGTCAGGAAAAAAGCAGGAACTCTTAAGTGCATAATCCAACAAGATGGTCAAAGAAACATTCCACTTTGATGTAATTTAACAGAGAGAAAACAATGGTTTTTTCATGCTTCTTCTCTTACTTTTTAATATTAATTTATGTGGAAGATCTTTTCATTGCAGTTTAGTGAGCTCAAACCAAACCTTTCTTCAGACCTTCCAGTTTCCTTTGGCATTCAGTAAAAGTGTTGTGTCCATATGAGGGAGACACTTTTCTTGGGATCTGATTAATTCCTAAGATGTGGATCTGGAAGCGTCTGAAACATCAGTCATGGACCAACTGCCCAGAGAGGTGGTGGATGTCCCATCCCTGGAAGTGTCCAAGGCCAGGCTGGACAGGGCTTGGAGCAACCTGGGATAGTGGAAAGTGTCCCTGCTCAAGCTCAGGGATTGGATATTCCCTGATTTCTCTCTTGTTGATCTGTTGATTAACGAGATAAGAGCACACAGAGCAAACAACACTGCAAACATTGTGTATTTCCTGTTTTAAAGCCCCAATATTTCATAGTACAGAGGTTGCAACTTCAGACAAACCTGAATTTGACACAGGCTGAAGAGGTCAGCAGCAAACAGCAGAAATGATGACACCAAGACTCTGCTTGATCGTGGCAAACTTACAAAAAATAGGTGATTAAATAAATGTAAAGGAGAGACAAGAACGGGAATTTTTGCATGAACTATAATTTATCCCTTAAAACATTTTCAATTCCATAGCGCCCAATAAATATGGAAAAACTGCTATAGCGACTCAGAGGAGCAGAGTCACTGGGCATTACTTAATTATAGAAAAAAAATAGGAAAAACATGGATGTCCATAATTATCAAGAGTACAAGCTTCTATTATTTCGACAACAATTTCTATAAGAAAATTATCAGAATCAGTCAGATCCTAAACAACTGTGAGCTATTCCTCATCTATAAATAAATGAGAATATAGCAGACAATATAACTTTAAAATACTACAAATTAATATTTTTATATTCTTACAATTTTCTCTTCTATTTTCCATTTTTTTATGGTCAATAAAGAGAGTGACTCACAGGACTGATGGGACAGCCTCCCGAATCACCTCCTAAAGGTGTTTATTCCTCCACAATGACTACAAAAGTTACTCAACTGACTTAAATGCTATTTTAAGAGTTACCGTGGACAAAATAATACAGATTTTGCTCAAAATTTCTGTGGCAAGGATGAAGACTGTGGCCTATATGGAATAAAGGAGTGGAATTCCACCCAAGTCAATCCCACTGTGCTGAGAGAAAACACCTTGGAATGGTGGACTACAAAATAAGCAATTATTCTAGAGTTATGATAGTAAATGGAAAGAGCCTTAAAATATATATACAAAATATAACTTTTTTTAAAAAAACTTAAAAATATTGTTATAGACGCTGAGGACACCTTAGCAATGGCAGCACATGGAGTTCTACCATAAGCAGAATATCAAGATAATCTCCCATGGCTATAGGAATGCAAAATAACACCCAAAACCTCCATAAACTGCATGTTAACATTTGTATTATTCTCCTACAGCCATATTTAAGGAGAATCCACAGTCACACTGAGAATTGCTCATCTCTTCCTTGTCCAATAACCACAGGGGTTCAGAGTAAGCGTTCATTTTAAAAATGCTTTAATATACCAATATAAAAGGCACAAACTAAGCCCATTCCAGGCCCATTTTGATCTCAAACTACTTTGACACTAATTAAAACAGCAGAGTAAACCTTGGTTTATGTCCTATTAATCACCACAAGTGAAATCAGACATTGGCCCATCACAGTATCAAACATGGTGTTCTAATGTGAAATACTATCTGTGGTTCGGCAGGAAAAATCAAGTTAAACCCCAGCCACCAACCCTCACCTCCACACTGAAATATGCCACCTTAAGGAACTGTACAATCCAATCTAAAATAGGCATTAATGATTCATTAAGAATTAAACACAAATTGTTCATTTATGAAGTTATTAAACCTAACCAATAATTAAGGATCATAGATGAATGGTGGCAATGAATAATCAGATTAAAGTATCCAGAAGACTCCAGTTGGTAAAGGAAATATATAAATACAATAAACCATGTGAAACTACACCACAAATTCCATTTGCATGCAATCTAGCCAATGTTCAGGTTCCAACCATTTAAACCTTGCGATTCCAGTTTAATTTTTAACTTGCCAAGTTGAGATATTTTCCAAAAAATCAGCACTTAGATGAACTTTTAAAATCAAAGAGTTTAGCAGAAAGAAAAAGTATTTTATTATGTAGGCCAAAAGAAATGTGCAGTGGTGTGCATCTCATTTAGGAACCCAAAATGTACTGACGAGATATTTCAGAGATAAACAGCGTTTCCAACATTGTAGGAACTGCTTCAAAATAACTTCAGTGTCCACAGATGTTGAAATATTTGTACGAATATTTCTCCTTACAAATGCACTGCAAGCACCCACATGTTGATCGTGTTTAAAACCTGAATTTATGAAATTATGTAGGTACTCAGGAGAGAAATATGGTTATTTTAATGTAGCACTTAGAAATGTAATGGTCATTTTAATATTTCCCTTACAGGCAGCACAATAAATGTTTTCTGTTGTTTTCTGAATTTTAATAGGGGCACCCAGTAAAGATTTGGTTAGGAATGTTGTGATTAAAGAAAACAGCAGATGCTTTGAGACTGCACACGGTTTCTGAGAAATAAAGGGAATTCCTTCCAGAATCCCCCAAGGACAGACAAACTTAGGGCACTGTTGTGATGCAAACTCAGCCCAGCACATGCCCGTGTCCCCGAACACATCCCATGGTAATGCCTGCACAGGAACAACAGACAAGAACCACACAGAGAGCAGAACTCAACTCCTCCAAATACTCCCCTTCCACCCAGGATCCATCTGAAATCCCCCACAGGATACTTATTCCCACACAGTGCTGTTGAGGATGTTTTTTAAGGATTTAGAAAGACAGGGTTGCTGTGTGGTAATAGAAATTTTTCTTCACAACTCCCTAACGAACCCTATTAAAAGGTTTCAGTGCACCAAATACTAATCACAACAACATCTTACCCACTATTTAACTACAGCATCTTTCAAAAGGCTCACTGATGTAGTAAAAATCAGACAGATTGTGCTAAGAAACCAATTTAATGTAATATTAAGTAACCCAAGTTTTTGACATCATCAAAAAGACCAGTTAATTTTAGCAGCCTCATAATCCAAATGCCACGATGCACAGTTAACATACAAACACATTCCTACTAAAAACCCTTCCATTAATGTTGTTTGTTCCCTTCAGCAGGGAAGAATTAGGGAAATGTACTTGTGCAGCATGCCAGGAATTGCACATCTCACAGGCTGAACAATCCAGTTTTTAAGGACAGGGTAATACTTACTCCAAGCGAAGCCGATCCGTAAAAATCTACGGTTTATAGTTACTCCCTGAAATAATAATGCTGATTGTCACAGCAGCAGGAGGATAATCCCAGTACATCCAGGCCTAATAGGCAGTGTGATCATATTTGCTCCCAGGAAATCAGAAAGCAGGTACCTGTCTCCCTGAAAATCCAGGCACCTTTGGAGAAAACAATGGATTTTTAGGTCCTTAATTTTTACTGAAATCGTAAGGCATCCACGCTTCAGCCATCAGTGATTTTTTTAATCCATTTTCTTTTAATTCCTGAGAAAATAGCAGATTTTTTCACTGTTTGCAGCAAACAGGTCCTGTAACTACAAACTGAAGTTTCCATATCCAGTGCCATCAACTGTGTCATCGTCAAACATTCCTCACTTGGCAGCAGCCGATATTTTTCCATCTCTTGTTGCTTCTAAAAGTAGAAAATTCAGCGAATTCAGATGCTCTCTAGGAAGATGCACTGAAGGGAATGTTTGAGAGCAGGAGCAGAATAACCACGCTCTGATTTTGCCCTTCAGGCATAGCCTGGGTGTCTTCGGCATGTCCTGCTGGTCTTCAGGTTTGTCCCTAAAGGCTGGGACATGGAGCCAGGACAGCACCAAGCAGCAGAAACAAACATTGTGGCTTTAAGAACATACTCACTTTTCTATTGAGGTGTCACAACTTTCTCTCTACTCTTACTTCGCTGCTGGGTCAGATGAAATCTTTAAGGAGGTTCCACTAAAAGTTCGTTTCTGTAGTGAGAAACGCTGGAATTCCCGTTCCGAACGTATTCCAAAGGAGGTCAGGTTTGGTTTTAAAGCACGTTTGTGTCGATGAAAAGTTTTTGTTTTGCTGCAAAAAATGAAAATTCTCCCTTTTATTTACACATTCCCTCTGTAATCTTCCAAGTTACTCGGCTCCCTTACAGTTTAATCAGACATAGGGAAAAAAAAAAATCACCAAATATCGTATTTCCCATATGTACAAACTGACATTGTGGAGGCTTCATTAAAGGCTTTTATTTCTCTGCTCACTGCTAACTGGACGTCATTTAATGTCACCACCACTTCCCAAGTGCCCAAGAGACTTAAAAAGCGACGGAAGTTTGAAAACCAAAAAAAAAAGTTGTGAGTTTTTCTGTACCCCAGGACGGTTTTCTTTCGCGAAGCTCAAGCCGAGACAGCAGACAAAAGAAGCTGATTTGACTGAGCCGTGCCAAGTCTTGCCTTTTTTTCTTCCCTCGCCTCGCTCGCTCTCTCGCTCTCTCGCTCGCTCGCTCCCAGCATGGCAACCTTCCCGAGCAGTCTTGGCGGAGCTCCAGCCTGTGCCAGCCTGTCTGAATCCTTGTTTTCCAAAAAGATGCTCTTTGCGAATCAATTAATAGATTTCCAAACAGGAAACTGTGGGTCAGTAACCAAATCTTGGCACCAACAGCCGCTGCTCCTGCCAAATCGGCTTTATAGATTTCATGGTTCCCTACCTTTTACAATGGATGTAACGTTTGTGCTCCCGGAATCGTGGAGCACTGGAAGCCATTCCCTGTTCTCGCAGGGATAAGAAATCTGCTCGCTAAAAAATGTCCGCATGCGACACACGAACAACCTGCAGTAAATCAAGACTCTTTGGAAGGCGGGCGTATGTGTAATTTTAATAAGCACCAAATACTCCTTAAAATAATGTGTTTTCGTTCTCTCCTCCCCAGAATCATGGGAAGATGCCAGGAGCAGGAGACTTATAGATTTGAATTAAGATCACACTCAGAAGTCACGCACATTTTAACTTTATCTGAACTCCAGCTTGAAAACCACCAGTTCTTCTCAATTCCACCATTATTAAAAATCAGCTGAAAATTAATAAGGAATCAGATCCCAGCTCCTACACAAAAAATCTCCCTACATCCATAGATCCAATGATGTCATCTGTTAGTTCAGCAGCTCAAGTTCTTGGGGCACTCAGAGCAGAAATGGCTCAGCATTAACAGTCAACTCTGGTGGGAAATTGTCTGATGTGCTGCAAGACTTTAAGGATGGAAAATTATATTTGGAACCTCATTCAAGATATTCTAAATGACAAGAATTCATGTGAGGAAAATTACAGGAATAAACTTTCTTTTATCTTCAAGCTATTTGCCAAGGCAAAATGCCAACTTTTTAAAATACATGCATTACATTAATGAGCTAAACAGAATATTCCGAGGGAAAAAACCTTCTCGAAGTGTTTGATTTTACAAGTTTATTCAATAGAGAGTCTCAGAAGTTCACAGGATCACAGAATGGTTTGGGTTGGAAGGGGCCTTAAAGACCACCCTGTTCCAGCCCCTTGCCATGGGCTGGGACACCTCCCACTATCCCAGGTTGCTCCAAACCCATCCAGCCTGGCCTTGGACACTGCCAGGGATCCAGGGGCAGCCACAGCTTCTCTGGGCAACCTGTGCCAGGCCTCCCCACCCTCACAGGGAAGAACTTTTTCCCAATAGCCAAGGAAGTCCCTCTCTGTTTCTAAAGGTTACGTTCTGTCAGAGGTTGGGTGACCTTATCTGATGACCTTTTTAAAAAAACAGGTTATTTCTCTGTCCTTCAGACCTTAGACATCCACCCAAGGGTCCCCTTCTCTCATTTCCAATGACTGTAACAGACCCATCCACGTTTCTCCAGTAGCCTCCCAACTCCAGAAGAAACACCGTTAACTTTAAAATCAGATTTTTGCCTCAAAGTATTGCACACTCCCTCATCTCCATTTGCACCTCGCATCCTCAGGACAGGCTAACTTGGGGAAAAAACCACTCCTATGTATAAAATTTTTCTATTTCTTTTCTTTGTGCACTTGACAACAAACTCTGATGTGTCACTTTGCCTTTACTGAAAGACCTATCAGGCATCAACACGGGAACAAAAAGATCTCATGGAAATCATTGACACTGGAATTAACTCTGAAAGGCTACACTACTGCAGCAGTCACTATTAAATGCTCAGCTTTTAATTAGTTTTCCTTCCAAAAATGTATGTATTGACAACAGGGGACTTCAGCTGCATTAAAAATATATATATAATTCCAATAGAGATGAACTATTTTAACTATTCCCTCATTACTCTTAGTGAAAGTAAGGCAGGAAAAACAAATATATTCCTGAGCAGCCAAATGTTTTCCTGAAAAGAATTTGCTAACAGGATGAAGAGCCTTATTTTAGCCCTCAAAATGCTGCTCCAAAGGCAGTGGATCCAACGAGAGCGGATCTCATGTGCAGGAATGACTCCACTCTTCCTGCCTTAAAGCCTTTTTTCCCAAGGTGTAGTTTACTGCAGCTCTCCTAATTCCGTCTCTCTCTCCTCTTAAGGACTCCAACTGCAGGTCTGCTCCACTCCATCAGAACTGCTCCCACCTCCCTCTGTGACACCTTGCAAGATGCATCATCCTCCAGTCCAAGGTGTTGATATCTGTCAATGGAACTCACTTCTCCTCCTTCATTTCTCTTCCTTCATATAAAGAAGTTTCCAGGCCAATCAATCGAGTGTTCCATATCCTCCAGATAGGAAGAAAACACAAAACTTTCTCCACACCTTGTTTTGGGCCTTTTTTCATGTTTTCTGCCTGTTTTTCACCATGTTCCCCCTTCAGCTTCTCCAATTTGCTCTTCTTGGTGTCATCTCCCACAGTTCTGAAGTCAGGCTTTTCCCTTTCCCTTCCCTTCCCTTCCCTTCCCTTCCCTTCCCTTCCCTTCCCTTTCCTTTCCTTTCCTTTCCTTTCCTTTCCTTTCCTTTCCTTTCCTTTCCTTTCCTTTCCTTTCCTTTCCTTTCCTTTCCTTTCCTTTCCTTCCCTTCCCTTCCCTTCCCTTCCCTTCCCTTCCCTTCCCTTCCCTTCCCTTCCCTTCCCTTCCCTTTCCTCTTTCCTTTCCTCTCCTTTTTCCTTTCCTTTTTCCTTTCCTTTTTCCTTTCCTTCCTTTTTCCTTTCCTTCCCTTCTTGCTCAAAGTCTATGGATTTCCCCTTGGAAGGCTGCAATAATCCAGTGCTCAACTCCCAGATAACTCAACCTGACACTGGGTTCTGTATTAGTGAGTCCATAAAGTGCTTTTCTACCCTCACGTTTTCCTCCTGAACATTCTCCTCTCTCCAGCTGTCCTAGTGATGTTCCTTTGATGTTATTCTCTTCCAATGCACAAAATATGGAAAGAGTTGAATTCCTCATCACACCAAGTATCCTCCTATCCATCTCTAGTCCAAATTTGATCGTCTTTGTTTTCTACCAATACAGAACAACATGGAGCTCTGTCCTTCAACACTATCTATAACCCCATGCTCAGAGAAAAATCCCCAAATTTATCCTTTTGCAGTATCTTAGCTATCACTGGTCTTTCTCTAAAAATTAGAAAAAAATTAATATTGATCTGTGCCCTGGTCATCACATTTCAAATTCTTTTTTTCATCTTGGACTCGATGATCTTGGAGCTCTTTTCCAACCTTAACGAATCTGGGAACTTTTATGCATTTCACCATGATGCCCCTAGAATCTGTTCATTTAAAATTCTCCCAGTGAAAGCCTCCTGATGTCATCTTATTCCCTTTTATCCACGTATTTTTCTATCTCTCTCAAATCCCCTTGTGTCTCCCCAGTGTAGTACACCTGGATACCTGTCCCAGTGCACCTGTGAAGATTTCCCACCTCCCAAGTGGAAAACTTTGGAATAGAAGAAGTAACTCATTCATTTAAGCTGTTCTATTTGGAATACAATGCCAAAGAGTTACTTTCAAATGTCAGGTATAGCTTTTATTTCCCTTTTTTCTCTTCCTTGATGGAACACCTCAGTGTCACGGACCAATGAAAGCTGTGTAATGCTTCATCCTGACCACCTGATACAAGGTCAATGTGGGTGTGACAGTCCCTAAAACATTTTATTCTTAAGAATAAACGCACCGGCATATCTGGCATATCAGGGCTAACTCTATCAGTCTTTCTGCTATCACACTCCTGTTATAATTTCTGGGCACTCCCATTAGAGGTAAGTGAAGCCAGTTCCTCTGAGGACAAGCCAGAGGTTTTTAGGAGTCTAATTTTGGAGCCAGATGCGTTGCTGATTTATTATTGAAGGGTGAAAGTGCATCATGTGACAGGAAAAAGGCAACTTTTACCTGGGCTGTTCATAAAGAGATGATGACAAAGAATTTCCTATGGACTCTCCACTTTCCTGAGTTTTATTATTAAACAGCCAAACACTGGGGAAGCTCTAAGAACATGTAAATGAGTGACTGTAGCTATTACACAGAGACCAATAAAATGAGAAGGAATACTAAGAGAAGGAAAGAAAAAAAGGAATATTGCAGCCACCCAGAAGTGGCAAGGGGAAGACAGCGAGAGCTGAAGTCAACATTCCAAAAATCAATCAAATAAAATGGAAAAAATATTAAAAAGCACAATAATAAAGGCATGAAAAATCAGAATGTGAAGGACTAGACCTGCAAGGGCTTCAAGTCCTGCAGATTCCCAAGGTCAGTCAATACAAGGACCACTTTTGGCAGCTTGTTTTGCACAGTTTTGCACATCCCCAATTAATTCTGGTCCAGGATGGGCTGTCTCCTCCTGGCAGCTGCCCCCCTACCACCTGCATTTACCATTTGTCATTTTGACGACATCATGTATGCCTGACTGTGGTCTTTCCCGTGCCATGGAAAACATTAGCCCCAGGAATGGAGAGTTCCAGCTGAATCCAGGTGAAAATCAAAGCAGCGGATCCGCGAGCCCGGTGGGTTTGGGGCTGGCACTGTCACACTGTGGGGTGGAGTCCTCCAGCTTTGAAAGGCAAACAAATGACAAGACCAAACTCTATGGGAAGCTGTCAACAACTTCCTAAAATCACTGTGGGATTATCCTTCAACTGCTCATCATGTGCTGGCATTCTGCCCCAATTTGAAATTCCAAATCCATGGGTCAATCTCCACTAAATGTGTTCTTCTTCAGTTTCTTTAGGGCCAGATGGTCTCCAGAGTATATCCAACAGAATTTGCATTCCTGGGTTAAAATATTTTCCTATTTTCTTTGTCCAGTACCACCCAGAACACTTCCAATATAAAGTGCTACACAGATTTTTAAATACCATTGGTACCATTAATTGTTTATTATCTCCTTTTAGCTCTCAGGAGAAGAACAGATACTTTAAAAAAATCAAAATGTTGGGAGCCCAGCTCCACAGGCAGGGGTGAGTGGCATTTAAAAAGTGATTGCAGTGTGCAACACAAAAAATAAATACACAGAACTTGAGGCAGAAATAGTTACTCATAATAAAATCCACTTAGAGTTAACTTGGGTGGACTGAAAATAGATGTATGGCTAGAAATTCTCAAATATCTTCAATTAGTATGAAAATGGAGGCTCTAAAAAAATCAAATAACTAAGAGAATTTATCCATAGTTTGGTCAGGTCAGGCTCTCGCAATTCCAGGTGTGAGGATGTGCCGGTTTGGCCAAAATCTAGCAATATATCCTCTGAGAGGAAACCAGGTTACAACCACCCTTCCCCCCCACAGGGTTCGGGGAAAAAAAAGATATTTTCCTCGAAGGAAAGTGAATGAGATAAGAACTATTTTATTTAACAAACACACAGGAAAAGGATAATAATGCTAAATAATGAAATGAAATCTCTCGCTATAGAGAGAAACCTGGGAAGATTTCAGAGTCCTTCTGTAGGTGTGGTCTCTCTCCTCCTCGGAGCTGGGTCGGCGAGGGCCCACCCCCCGAGCCTCGGGGAAAAATTCTCCCGATGTGTTCTGATGTTGTTGAACAGTCCAGAAGAGAAGAAGGGAAAAAACCAAAGTCCCAGGAAACAAAGTTCAGCTTTCCGTCTCACGCCGGGAAGAGAAGGAAAAAAAAAAAACCGAAACCGCTGGCTGAAGAGAGCAAGCAGGGTGCTCCCTCCTGCTCCTGCAGCCAGAGAACGCAGAAGAGTGTAATCTCTGTGTCCTTGGGAAACTGTTTTGAAACGTTCGTTTGGTTTTTTCTTTTCTCCAGCTCAGTTTAAAGGCACAGAAAAGGCACAATATTACTTTTTGGGCATAGAGCATGATAGGGGATACACATGATAGAGTCACCTCAAGACAGAGGAATAAGAACATATTCTTTGTTTTGCACTAAGCAAGGGGTTTATTGTAGAATTCAGGAACAAAGTGCTTTGTTTTCAATAACTGAATTTTCACAAATTAAATATTTTAAATGGTTCTACAGAGATCAGTATCTCAGAATACCTCATCTTCATCCAGCCATCAGCCCAGAGAATGCTGGTTTTGCCTCATTTTCCACTTCCATTACACTTAATACTTTCACAACAGGAGTACCTGGGAATGTCTGGGCACAGGTATCCACAAAGATAAAATACACATTTGATGATTTTCTTGCCTCTCTCTCAAAAAGTTTGCTTTCAGTTGTTGTAAACTAAATAAACACTGAGTAGGTCTTAATTGGTGTGTGAATGTTTAACACAAAGATGACTCCTTAAACAATGACTTAAGGAGAAATGAGTTAATTAATGCCAGAGGGGGAGTGTGGAAGTCTGCAATTCCACCCCACCAAGGATTGGATGGAGGGACACCCAAATCCTGCTAAAGGTTCCTTTGTATCACATCCTCTGGACTCGTGTCACCAGCCCAGGCACAGCCAACCACATCCAAAAAATGATGCTGCGACCAACTCATGACTGAGAACAGTTCCAAATCTAGGAATTTCAGAGGAACGTACTGGTTGACCAGGGAAAGGACAGACCCAGGATCTCTCCAAGGATTTAAGGATGATCCAAGTCACGTCCACAACCAGTGGCACAATCACAGTCACAGAAACAATCCACAATGCCCATGCTGGATACACAGCGTTAGGCTGAATCCAGCTCTTCCTGAGTGGGATGGGATCCTCCTCCAGTAAATGACAGAGTCTTTCAGGTCGTTTGAAAAGCAGTTTGATGACTAAGAATGGCACAAGGGACCAGACTAAATCAAATAGCAAGAAGTGTAGACAACTGGTAAGAGAAAACAAATGCATTAAAGCCACTCAACAGTAAGATACAAGGTGTGATGTCCTACCCTAAATCCCTTCAGTGCTCAGAACATGGGTTTTCAGCAGGAATTGTGTTCAGCTGCCAACAACATCAGAAGACACCTTTCAGAAGCAGAACTTCAGAAGTGAACGTGGCAAACAGATGGGCTGTTGGTCCTGCTGCTTCATTCCAGAGGATGCAGCTGGACTCCAGGGCAGTTATACCCATTTATGACTGGATTTATGAGAAATGCTAACAAAGTGGAGGAGGGTCAGAACACCCTAAAATTGTTTAAAAAAAAAAAAAAGGGATCTTTTCTAAGTTCTGAAGTTCTGAAATTAATATCTATTAATATCTTAAGAACCAACTGTAAACTTATCTCTAGGTCACCTTATGAGTATTTTTCTTCTCCATATAAAGATGTATTAGAACATATTAGGACATTCTGCTTAATAATCCACCCTCTACATTTGGCTTGCCTGCTCATTTCTTCCCTCTCCTGTTCCCTTTCTGAGTAGTAACTTAGAAAATTGTCACTCAGGCTCCTACTGAAATGAAGCATTATTATTCTGTGAGAAGCTTATTTTATTAGAAGTTGTCTGAGCGCAACCTCTTCCAGATGAGATTTTATCTCTGCTCCCCCAGCACGCATCAGATCAAGCTCAGTAAGTGCAGAAGGAGGTTTGCATATCCCTGTTTAGGGAAGAAGGAGAATCCTTAGGGAAGAACATAAACAAAAGCAAGCAAGCAATATAAACAGTCCACATAGACCCAATACATCATTATGTTATCTCTGGTGCAGTTATTTTGACTCTGATAATCTTAGACAAAATCTTATTGCAGTTTGTTAAAGCGTATCAGGAAATCAGCCACTGATTCCCTGACTTGGAATTTTGCTGTTTTTAAAATGTAAGCTCAACATTTGAAAGGAGCAGATGATTACAGACATTTCCTCTCCAAGACGAGCAGATCAGCTGCCAATCTACTGATCCCATAAATCAGTGATCTCCCAAAGCCCCTTCCAACCAGGATTATCCTGTGATCCCACTCTGCCATACACACGTACCAGTCCCTATCAGTCTCACCAAGGGCTGTCTGGAGTCATCCCTCTCCTCCCTCATCCAGCCAGTTAAGTCATCAATGCCTGACCTCTCCGATTCCTGCTCCCACCTTAGGAGTCCTGGGATGAAATTTTCAGGAGTTGAATGTTTGATGAACCAAAAAGTGCATTTTTTGCACTTTTTGAATGGGGAATGTCAGGAACACAAAGACGCTTCCACTGATTATCCCTTACACAACACTTCTCATTCCTCACTGGGTTCCTAAAAGTTCTGAGCAAGAGACTCAGGAACCAAATCTCTACCTCCAAAGTCCTCAAGTCTAAACAAATGTCCTCAAGGTGAGGGATTTGTGTCTCACATTGAGGGACACCAAAAAAACTAGTTCCCGCTGGAGTTCTGCTTCTCAGCCATTCCTGAAATGTGGGCATCTCTGGAGGCTCCTAGAGAGTCAAATTCCTGAAAAATCAAGCCCAAACTATAGTAAAAATACAGGTATCATCTACCTGGCCACATTTCTCAACAGAAAATAAGATCTTATCTTCAAAACAAAGACCCAAACAATCTCCACTCATTCCAATTTTGCATTATCTGCATCAGGAATTAATGATGAGCAATACATCAGAAACTGCAGTAACCATCCCTGGATTGTGATGGGTTTTATCGCACAGGTTTTTATCTGATTTCTACTAAGGACTTATTTATGTGCATTATTTTAATTGTACTGGAAATTTAAATGCAAGTTTCATACATATCATAAAAATTTGCAACAAAGTTAAGTGCAATAATCAAACGTATCCATACCACTGAAATTTCATACAAAATAATTAAAAGATAAGCATGGAAGGATAAAGCAATGCCTATCACACAATAAATTACAAGCCAAATAATTCAATGGTTGCCAAGTAAAAATAAATTCAATAAAAATTACATAAACCTGAAGTAAAGGCAATGTACACCACTGTAATTGAAGGTATAAATTTGACAGGAAGACATTAATTAAACCAGAGAAGATTTTAAAGCTGCAAAAATTCAAAAGGAAATACTGTACATCAAAGAACAAAAGGACTAAGACACAGGAATTAGTACCTGAAATATTCAAGCAACTTTAAATCTGCCTTAAGGGCTATTCTGCACTTATCTTCTCTCAAATCAATTAAGGTGAAGAGTTTTATTATTTACTCCTCGTGTGTTCTGAAGGAACTAAAGATGCTGCACTTCTGCAGTTCCATGTGTAAACAATTTCACTCTCATTTGGATAACCTGACCTTGGAAATTCTTTCCTTCATTATTGACAATGTTGTATATGAGCATGAACCAGGAAAACCAAAGAAAGTAAAGGAAAAAACTGTGATTCTGTGAACTGGTATTTGGTGTAGAGAGTTAAAAGAAAATACAGCTTTTGACCCTGGGCAAAGAGAATAACTCAAAAAAAAATTAAAGGCTCTATATTGAATATCAACTACACAGATAGGTCATGAAGGCAGCAAAGCCAGGACTCCGTCCATACCTGGTTATCACACAGACACCTCCATGTGCGCTGGTCACTGGACCCTGCACTGGTCACTGGACCCTCCTACAGCCAGTGGAAGAAAACAGCATTTTGGGTGCTATTTCCCTGATTTAAATGTCTTTTGATGAACCAAACACACCAGTGCCCGTTTTACCTATGACAGCCTAACTCTGGTTATTGCTGCCGCACCACTCAGCCCCTTCCAGTGCTCTGTCCCACCCTGCTCCTGCTGCAAGGTAAAGTTTGCCCCACACTCTCCTGCCTGCTGTGGAAAGAGAAGCAGTGGGATGCCTGATTCCATGTCTCTGCCTGGGATATACATTCACTTAACCAATTATGGAAGAACACGTGGGATCCAGGGCACAACATTACCTAAATGTCCAGTCAATGTCATTCCTGCACTAAAGATAAATGGACACAATCAGCCAAAGGAGTCCAATGTATCCCAGGACTCACACAAAATCGGTTAAAATATTCTCTAGATAGAAAAGACAACCTGAGTAAATATAGCCTTGTGTTTAACTCTCGTAACTGATAGGTTTAACACCCCAAATTTGGCAAATTCAGACATGTACATCCCTTTTCAAAACAGCAGCAACGAGAAGCTCCTGAACCCTGTGTAACACAACCACCTTCACCAGGAATAATTATCCCCTTTTATTACACGACTTTGAATGATCTCCTCAGAGCAGCATCCACACACAACCCTCTGGATTCCTTTTTCATTTCAGAGAGGGAAATTACGGCATCAGCACGAGAAGCCTCCACCAAGCCTCATTTGCATGCAAGAGGCTGCCAGTTGGGTGAAGTTTCTCCCCATTTAGGCAATGCTGTCTCCCAGCAACCCGGGCTGTTGCCAGGAGAGGCCCCGGAGTGCTTCCTCCGCACCCTCCGGCTGTGAGCCGCATGCTAAGCAGAGCCCCAGGAACTCCAGGGACTCGAACAACAGATTTTTTTTTTTACTTTTACGTTTTTTGAGGGGTTTAGTGATGAGTGATGTCATCAGTTCTCCTGGGACGTAGTGAGAGGTGATAAGTAAGTGCAGGGTTATTCCACCAGGGTTATTCCACCTCAGGAGCAGCGTTTGGCAGCTCGATGTGCAGCTCTGTAAATATATTTCCTGTATGCTTTCCATCTCCCCAGCATCCCCTGGGCCTGTTAACTTCCTTTGGGTTGTTGTTTTCCAGCTGCCAAGAGCAAAAAAGCACATGCAAACAACAACAACAAATCTCTTTATATTGACTTAATCTTTGCTTCTCCTTGCAGCACATTCCAAAATGTAAAGTGCAATGGGGGGTTAAAAGTAATTCATGTCTTTCCAACGAGAGCACAATATTTACAGCTGTACAGTTGGCTTGAAAATGAGGTGTTCAGTGTGTAAATATAATTATTTGACAAAATGCACCAAAAAAAATAGAGAACTAGAAAAAGCCATGACAGGCACGATTTCCAAGGAAATTCATCCTGGATGTACCTGTGAGAAGTTGTAACCACAAATTTGAGAAGTTTTTTCAGATAATAAACAACCACTGGGGTGAGGTGTTTCTCTGCTGTACATTCTGCTTTCAGTCTTGGCATACACAACAAAATTGTAATGAAATTTAATAATTTATGGAAATTGATGGCTTGAGTGTGTTTGAGGCAAAGATTGTCTCCTAGAATGAAGAAACGAGTAATTAAGTCTTCTGAGTTAGAAAGGTAAATTGCAATTTGGAAAGTGCTAAACCACATATGACATTGTTCCTCAACACACTCCACTAAACTGCAATGGAACTCAAGTCTCACTTTTTCTGGCCTGGATTTCACACAAACTCAATAAAAATGGACAACTAGTTAATTCATTATGTAGAAGCCTGATTCAGGTAAAAAAAGTGGTGTAAAAATTTGAAGAAACAAATCCTCCTAAACCTTAAGACAAACTTTATTTTCTTTGAGGTTTAGTCCTGAGGTATAATTTCACTCAAGAATCTTTATTTTAGACCTAAAATACAGTGATACTAAATTCATGTCTGAAAAAATTTTGTATTTGCCCATGATTACAAATTCTTTTAACCAGTAAAGGAAATAAATGAATATTTTTCATTTTATTCCTTATTTTGAGGACATAGTTTAATGGTGAGCATGGTGGCGAGACAAGTGGAAGTACCAGACCACAGGCCACTGGTTTGACCACAATAATTTCTGCTCAGTGTCGTAAGAATGGTAAAAAAAGACTAACAGGGAGAGCATGTGGATCCTCTGTCAAATGACATTTTTAATCAATGTTTTCTTTAAAGAGTGTGATCTGATTCAAGCAAGAATTAATTCACGGCAATGCTATGCTTTTTTTTCTTTTACACAGAAGGTCAGACTAAAACTCACCATGACCTCCTTCACATTTGTAATTACTGCTCTATTAATCTTTAGATATAAAGCTAAGAGGCTTAATGGGTTTAAACAATCCTAAGGCTCTCTACCCATGAGCCGGACTTTCTCTGCCTCAAAAAAGTCAAGCCACTACAGATGTGTAAGGAGATATTCTCTGACACTGCTCATTGGGAACAGTAGGAAAAACATTCTTTTAATTTGCTACACATTGCTACCTCAGGATATCTAGCAGAAAAAAACCTCTGCATATATATATTTATATATAGATAGATAGACAGATATGTTACTCAACCTCTACATTCATATGGCTCCTTGACTACCGCTTCTACCACTGTCATAAAATAAAATAGTTCATTAAATAGTGTAAGCAATATATCCTCACATACTCAGAAAACACAGCCATGTTTCAGCAGCAATCAAACTAAAATTAATTCTGAAAAGTAGAGTTATACTAGAAAGGTAGAAGCAATAAATAAATAATGTGTGTTTTTACTATAAAGCACAACATCATATTGCACCATTATACAAGAATATGAAAAAAGTCATTTTAAAAAATGAATGCAGATGCTGTACTGCAAGGAAAGAAAACAGTACAACAAACTCTAAAACCCAGATTATGGCATTTGTACAAGATCTGATAAACTCAACTTGCTTACAAAAAGAGTAAATGAAGTTTACTAATGTTTGTATTCCTTTCAGCTAATGCAGAGTGGTTTATCCAGGTTTAACTGCATGATTTTTTTGGATCCTCAGTGAGCACTAACACCTCTGAACTTCAACCTCCCTCCAGACTGAACTCAGTGGGAAGAGCCTGGTGCTCCTCCACAGGGATCTCAGCAGCGGCAGCAGCCTCACTTTTGGGAGCTCTGCTCTGGAAGACCCGGTTGCTGCAGCACAAGGAAGGAGATCCAAGGATGTTTTATTCCATCAGGATGAGGAGCAGATCAGTGGGATCTCCAAGAGACAAGAAGCTAAATGCTCTGCAGCTCTTCACCTAGGAAAGTTAGGGGCTGTCAACATCACTGAAGGTGAATAGGATGGACACTGCAGGTCCAGAAAGCTCTGGCAGTTTTCCTTAAATGCCTGCACACTAAGGCAGAGTTTGGCTCACTTGGATGTCCAAGTGTGGTCACAGACCTCTGATGCGCCAAGAATCAGAGACCTGGCACAGCACACACAACTGGAGCAGGGATCAGCACAGGTTATGTAGGTTGCAGGAATAATCCCTCCTAGAACAGAAAAACAGGATGGGAAGCTGCACTCTACTGAAACACAACTCCTTGAGAGCATAGGGATCCAGAGTGGAACAGTCCTGTCAGTAACCACAAGACAGCGGAGATGGAGATCCAAAGGAAGGCTGGAAAGGTAAACAGATTTAGTATTTTCAGCTTTCAAAACTCAGACTCTGGCTTATATAGGGAATTATCATGGAATCACAGAATCTCCTGAGCTGGAAGGGACCCAGAAGGATTGTTGAGTCCAACTCCTGACCCTGCCCAGGACACCCCAACAATCCCACCCTGGGCCTGAGAGTGGTGTCCCAAACACTCCTGGAGCTCTGGCAGCCTTGGGAATGTGACCATTCCCTGGGAGCTGTTCCAGTGCTCAAACACCCTCTGTGGGAAGAAGCTTTTCCTGACAGCCAGCCTAAACCTCTCCTGACACAACTTCAGCTGTTCCCTGGGCCCTGTCCCTGGTCACACAGAGCAGAGATCAGAGCTGTCCCTCCCCTGTCCCTTCGGAGGAGCTGCAGGCCCCTGAGAAGCCCCTGCGAGGCTGCCAGAGGGAGAAAAAGGTCCTTCAGGGCGGTCAGAATTTTGACAAAAACTTTCTAAGAGAGTTAAGGAACAAAAAACCATGTAGAAAAAGTGGGAACTTCATCAGAAACACAGCACTGCTTCATGGACTAAAACACAGAGACCAAGAACAAGCAACAAAGGAGGCACAGAAAAACACCACCTCAGCATTTAGGCACAAAATCAGCGAGGCCAAAGCTGGAGTTCAACCTCGCTGGGGACATAAACGGCAATAAGAAATGAATCCACAAAAATTACAGGAGTAAAAAGAAGCTCAGAAAGAATCAAAGTGCATTGATGAATACAGGAGACAGCCTAGAAGTGTGTACAGGAAAGACTGAAGTACTCAAAACCTCTTTTGCACAAGTCTCCACAAACACTGCTCCAAAACCTCTCCAGGCTGGTACAGTCAGAAAGAAAAGCAGCAAAGAACGTGAGGGAAAAATGAGTTATGGCTACTTAAAGAAGCTAAATGTGTTTAAATCCAAGGAGCCATATGGAGTTTTTCCAGAGCTGGGAGGCAAGTTTGCTGGTGTGGCCATCAGAACACTGTGACAAATGAGAAATAATGAAAAACCACAGTGATTGCAGTTCTCTGATGATGACATTTGGGCTACAGTAACAGCTGCTTTTAAGAAAGGAAAAAAAAGAAGTGAGGGGGGTATAGGATGCTCAGCTTCAGCTCAGTGCCAGGAGAGATCATGGAGCATGTCCTCTTGGAAATTATTTCCACACAGAAGGAACAAGAATGTAATCAGGAATAACCAACACATTTACCAATGGCAAATCATGCTTGTCCAGCCGAGCTGCCTTTTTAGGCTGAAATGATGGCTCTGCAGAGGAAGGCAGAGCAGTGGCTGGAGCACATGTTGACTTAAGCAGGGTTCTGACACTCTCCTACAGCATTTGCTGTGGAAGCTGACTAAGTCCTGGCTGGAGGAACAGCCCGCACATCAAAAATGGGCAGGAGGAGCAACCTCCAAAGGCAGGGATCGATACCTTCATGTCTGGTGTGCAGCAGGTGACCCCAGGGGCCGCTGCTGGGGCCAGAATCGTTCAATAGCTGCAACAGCAACATGAATGATGTGACAAAAAACACGCTCAGCAAATCTGAGGGCAGCATTAAACACACAGCGAGGGCAGACACAGCAAACAGCAGAGGTTTATCCAAGCAGACCTGGAAAAATTCCAGGTCTACACCAACAGAAACCTCAGGGAGGTCAACAAGAAGAGCAAGATGATCTCAGAGCTGCTGGGAAGGAGCTGTGGTCCTGCTGGATGCCAGGTTAAATGTGCTCGCAGTGCAGAGAAAGCAAACTGTGACTCTGGACAGCAGAAAAACGAAAAATCCCTCTCTTCTATGCTGCACTGGTAAGAATTCACCTGGACTACCAGGTCCAGTTCCCAGTTCACGTGAATTATTAACACGGCAAGGGTCTGCAAGGTCAATCAGCCTTGAGTTGATCATCAGCCTAAAATTTTAATTACCATTCTTTTCTGAGCAGTTTACATCTTAACATTTTCAGTTCACTATAGGGCTACGCTGTTATCAAATAGATAGTACCACATTTAGACATGGAAAAACATTTTTAAAAATTGTATTTGGCCTTATGAGATTGTTTTTTGTACAGCAGCCCAAAATTACTCTCCCTGTGCAATTACTCAGCATAAAATGAGCCTGGTGTGTCTTCTGTCCAGTCTTTTCTCAACAAACAACAGGAAGGTACCACATTGATCCAGGGAATGTGCTACTCTCGGTATCATCTCTGGAGTTCACTGCTGTAACAGCACAAACCCTACCGCTGCACCCCTCCTTTGACTCCATTTTCTCCACACCAGACATAATATTCTCCCTGCTACCTTTAATTTCACCACTGTTCTCAACTATTAACCAAGTATCTAGACAATGCAAAATTTTGTTATCCTCTTGACCACTGGGCTTATGTCATCATCCATTTATAATTCTTCCACCAGCACTTATGTACTTAATGTGTTTCAGTTGTGCCCTAAGTTTGCACACTTTGTTAGGGTCCATAGGAGCCTGGAGCAAAAATACATACAAGTAACAGCTTGTTCAAGAAATACCTCAGATGTGAACTACCAAATACATGTGTTAGAGCACCTCAGTGCCACTAAAATTCCTACTGAACAGCACTGACAGTCATCTTAGAACTCCTTCAGTTCCTAGGAGGGCTGTCAGAAAGTAAATTCCTTAATTCTGGGTTGCTGCTTTGCTTACCTGACAGCACACATTTACTCAAAGAAGGAAAACAATAGGAAAAATTATTAAGAACTTAAAAGCACTTTCCAAAGAGAATCACAGAAAGGTTTGGGTTGGACAGGACCTTAAAGCCCATCTCATCCCACCCCCTGCCATGGGCAGGGACACCTTCCACTAGCCCAGGTTGCTCCAAGCCCTGTCCAGCCTGGCCTGGGACACTTCCAGAGATCCAGGGGCAGCCACAGCTTCTCTGGGCAACCTGTGCCAGGGCCTCCCCACCCTCACAGGGAAGAATTTCTTCCTAGAACACCCGCAGAAGATACACAGCACGTCATGATTTTATTTTGAAGTAGCATTTTAAAAAAACCAGTAACGGCTAGGGAAATCTGTTTAAAACCCTACTGCTGATTTCAGTAAGAATTAAAAGAGAAAATTCGTACATAACCAAAACAGATTATAGAAAATAATCACAGGATGGTTTGGGTGGAATCTTAAACCTCATTCCACCCTCTGCTACGAGCAGGGACATCTTCCACTATCCCAAGTTGCCCCAAGCCCTGTCCAACCTGGCCCTGAACACTTCCAGGGACGGGGCAGCAACAGCTTCTCTGGGCAAACACAGGGCCGCGCTCGCTGGCTGCTCCAACAACCCGTCAATCCCTATTCTGACGGCACACAAGAAACGTCACTGCGCGAGTGAACCACGACACAAACACCTTCCCAAGGCACATTTACCGCCCTGCCCCCGTCCACCCCTCACGGAACGCACCACCCGCCACCATGTTCCTCCCCACGCCCCCCTCCCGCCCCTCAGCGCGCACGCGCCGCAGCGGCCCGGCCCCGCCCCGCCGCGGGGGCACCGCGCATGCGCACGCGGAGTGCGGGGAAGGGGCGCGCGGGTGGGGAGGCGGCGGGGCGGCAACGGGGGCAGGGGAAGGAAAGGAAGGGAACGGAGTCAGCACTCACCTGGCACCGCCATGCGCTGGGTCCTGCCGGGCAGCGCTTCGCTCGCCTGCGGCAGGCGGGAGGCCCAGTCGCCCATGCTGAAGGCGGAGCCGTGGAGGGCGCGGAGGAAGAGCAGGAGGTGGAGGCGGTGGCGTGGCGACATCGCCCGCTGGGGAGGGAAGGGGGGGGTGAGGGAGCCCCGGGGAGGGAGGGGCGGGGAGAGCGCCCCCTGCCGAGCGGCAGCGGGAAGGCAGCTCACACCCCACCACTGCCTCGGGGGTCCCTCAAGGGCATCCCCCCAGTGTCCACCGTGACCCTTTGTCCCAAAATATCCCTTTCCATGGGCTCTGCCCACTGGGCCGTGTTCCTGGGAAGCAGCTCTGTGGGACGCTGCTTGCTCTGAGTGTGCCCACAGCGTTGTTCCCAATGTTTTGGGACCCTCATGGAGTCCATGTGGCCTCCACCTCATGTCCTCGTCCGTGTCACATCCGCCTTCTGGCTTGTCCACACTCCCGGTTTTAGACGAGGTTTTGCAGACACATTTAGGAAAACATGCTACATATACCTTTCATGCAGTAACGTGGTTTATTTGTACAATAATCACAGAAAGGTTTGGGTTGGGACATTTAAACCTAGCTCATTCCAACTCCTAATAATATATATATTTAATTTTTTTCCATGGTTTTTCTGGTTGTTAATTTACCCAGCACTCGCCTGTGTTATGTTTAGCCAATCTACTGTATCATCCCAGTTTTGCAGAGTAATTTTTCCGTGAAGATGTTCCAAGTAACAAATCTCCAGGGAGAATTTTCTGTACGTATATTTGCAATAAAAATACGTAAAATGTGATCAGAGTATGAGTGCTTGTGGAAAATACGCACTGTGTTTTTGGGGGTAATGCAGGACATATTTGTACAATCACAGAATGGTTTGGGTTGAAAGGGACCTTAAAGTTTATCTCACTCCACGCCCCTGACATGGGCAGGGACACCTTCCACTGGACTAGACGAGGGTCAGGATATTAATTGATTACAGAATTAATCTGGGAGGGTTTTGAAAAAGTTGAGTTGTTGGCTGAGTAGAGAGAAGATAATAAAAAAACCAGACTAATGCCTAGTCTGAGAGGAAGGTCAGATAATTCTCTCAAAAAAATGTCTATGACAGATGCAGTTCCATTCAGTTCCTAATCAAGTTGGGTTTTACATGGATACTATACTCCTGAGGCCTAGAATTTAATTCATATTTATAAAGGTGTTGGATATTTGCAGCAGTATTGAGAATTCCGAGGTGCTCTTTAAACAATCTAGAAGACCAGGAAAATCATGTTTTAGGAGTCAGGCTTTCTTCAAAATTAAAAACTCAGGTAGGAACAGGATAGACAAACTGTCCCACCTCAGCTTTCAGCTTTCCCTGTTCTGTGTTTGAAAGGTGAACAACATCCTCTTTGAGCACAGGTAGTCCCAAGATTGCAGTCAATTTTTCAAGTTTTTTTACATGAACAAAATTTCTAAGTAATGATAACTAGAATTACTGAGGTCAGGACTGGAGAGGACTTCAGATGACCTCAAAAAAAGTCTTGTAATAGCCTGGAGAACATCCATTGAATAATGAGTGAATATAGAGATGCTAGTGATAAATAACTGTGGTGTTTTGAGAGTACAAGTTAGTAAGAACCAGAAGTGCTCAATAACAAAGTGTGAATTTAATTTAAAACGTGTTCACCTAATTAGTTATTCTCTCATTATGGTCATGCTGTCATTTCCCAGCTCTTTCTTTGTAAGAAACCACTAAAGATGATGACGTCCACTGCTTTTACACTTCCCATCTCTTCACTTTCACTACACCTATCTGCCAACATGTTCCTAAAATATGCACTGCTCGGTGTCAAGATGGATGGCAATGGAATTTTCCCCTCAGAATTAATGTCTCCACCTGTGAGCTAGAATTTTTTCTGCCTCTTCGCGACCGGTTTTGTTCTCACTGCCATCTTCCCTGTGTGAGGGCAGTCAGAGGTAAGGGGCAGAAAAACAGGCTCACGTTTGGCTGTTCAGCCTCGTAGGTGAAGGGGCTGAGATCTTCCAGAGCCGTCATAGGCTCCGAAATTCCAGCTGCAGAAAAGCCAGCCTTGCCTCCACTCCAGTGATCCTGGCCATCCTCCATGCTGAGTGTGCTGTCCTTGGGTGTTTATACTCTGTGCATCCCTTAAATCATGGGTGCCCTTTGCAGTGCGTTAATTCCTGCAGGAAAAATTGCTTCGTCACCCATCACCCACTCGAGCTGCTTCATTCGTGAGGCTGAAAACAGCAGAGGATTGGGATCCAGAGCAGTGACAGCGGGGCTGCTGATGCTGGAAAATTACAGCTCTTGGGGGCAGGAATCAGCCTGGCATTCCCTGTTCGTGTGGCACTTCACGCACCCTGTCCCTGCCTCGTCACTGAATCCCAAGTATTAAATGGTAATAAGCCATCGTGCCGCTTAACAAATAAAAACTGATTTTCACAAGGGTTTAGGGCTTGTTGGCTCCATAGAAACAGAAGACTGTTTAATTTAAATAAATCCCGCTTACATTTCAGGAAAGCGTGGGCTATCCCCTCCTCTTGTTCCAGAGGGTGAGGTCTGGGTGAGAGACTCTGAAAATTGCACTCTAACTTTATTTAAAGTTTTCTTATTTTTTTTACCTTTCCAAACAAGCAGTAGAACGTGATTATTTTTTTATTTATGGTGTATTATGCTTTACACTTAAACATAGACTTTCTATGTACTAACACACTAAATTAAGAAATACATCAGGAAAAAAACCTGGATTATGGCACCTACACAGTGCTTGCATTCCTGTGTAATTATCACAGTATTCCCAGCACAGCAATTTTATTGCAGATGCTAAAAATTTTCCGTGAAGACGGAAAAAGAGAGGAGAGAGAGAGAGAGCAGGAAGAAAAGGGATGTGGGCTTACCTCTCTCCTTTCAGCCAGGGCTTTGCACAAATTCCTACTCGTCCAGTCCTAGGAACTTGCTCAGAATATACACAGTTTTTTTGCAGGACCTGACATTTCCTACACGTAATCCATCAGAGTTAGATTTCCTACTCTTTGTGGTTTGGGATAGATGTGTTTTTCCCGTGTAACAAAATCTGCCGTATCTCGAAACTGATAAAGCCCTTTGTGGCCATCTCCGTGGAAATACAGGGATTGGGCAGGCAGGTTTGTGCTGCAGTGTGCATCTCCTGGAAAAGCAATCTCTTTTTTATCTGAAAACATGCAGTGAAAGAAGATCCTCCACAGGCTTTAGTGGATTATTCAGTGCTTGATTACTGTTAAAAATAGGCAGCTTATTTTTAGGTTGGCTTCAGCTCCTACCCGTCACAGTTTAGCTTATCTTCCCTGGAATGAAGAGATTGCTTTTAGCCAGGTTTTGTTATCCAGACTTAGCGCTGCAGGCTGCGGTCATCCCTCAAGACAAGATAAACAGGACTCTGGGAGTTCATCACAGTCAAGGATGTTTTCTAATTCTCTTAAGTCATTGCACATCTCTGGACGCTCTCCAGCTTTTCAAGTGACGTAGTTCCTGATTTTTTTTCCCGCTTTGATGAAGATGTGAGTAAGGAATTCAGCATTCTGGTGGTGCTCAGACCAAGCAAGTGCCGGTGTAATCTGGTTTCTTGGTTCCTGGTTGGGTGTGCATTAATCTGTCCAAGAGCAGCGTTAGCCCTTCCAGCCTCACAGATGCTTTGCTGTGACTTCCCGAGGGCTCCCAAAGGAATTGATTACCAAAGTATAGAAATATAAAGGTGATTATGGTAGATACGTAGAAAATTGAGTTCTGTGCCTAGACCTTGTCACCATTTAAATCACTGATCTAGATTTGTTCAAATCCCTTGTCTTTGTCACTATTGCTCCTGCAGCTTCTCCTCAGCTGCTGACAGAAATAATTTTCCCAGTTCTTCTCCATAACTGATGAAACTGTCAAATAGTGAATCACAGAATCACAGAATATCCTGAGTTGGAAGGGATTCAACGAGGATCATCAAGTCCAACTCCTGGCCCTATGTAGACACCCCAACAATCCCACCCTGTGCACCGCTGAGAGTGCTGTCCAAATGCTCCTGGAGCTCTGGCAGCCTTGGGGCTGTGCCCATTCCCTGGGGAGCTGTTCTAGTGCCCAGCCACCCTCTGGGGGAAGACCCGGAATCCCCAAGGGGGGAGGATAGTGCCCAGGGTGTGCTCAGGGCTGCTTCGGGCAGGGACTGTGTCCATGAGTCCAGCATGGCCCCGTCTTTCCTGGCTCCCACACAAAAAGGCTGCTTCCCCTGGGGCCTTCCCCACGGGAGTCCCCCTCCAGGACTGCCTGCACTGCTGGCAGTCCCTCAGGCCTGGGGATGCCTTGGTGCCCTTTGGGGCTTGGTGGATCTGCTTTAGGCCTCAGCGATGCTTTTGCACCTCTTGGGTGCCATTTCCTGGGGCCCCCTGCACTCCTTCCCCATTCCATGCAGACACAGACAGGTTATGGAGGAAATTGTTTTAACGGAAAGGTGGAACAGTGAACAACATCTTCTATGTCTACATCTACATCTACAGCTGTAACACTAAAAAGTCTTGGCTCTATCCCAAACAGTGTGAGCCCTCAAAAGGCCTAATCCTACATTTCTGCTCCGGCTCTGCCTGCGGGAGCCTTGAGCTTTCCTGCCAGCTCTGGGCAGAGGGCTCTTCTTCCTCTTCTTCCCTCGCCTTTCCAGCCTGATGCCATGTGTGGACACGCTGCCCTGGGGTGGTGGCAGGTCTGTCCCTGCATCCTGCTGTGCCTCCTGATGTTTCCTGCCAGTGGTGCTGCCGTGCTCTGTGCTCAGGATGACTTTGGAACTCTGTCCAGTGAGGGGCACCTTCCCAGGCAGCCAGGGCCGGGTGACTTTGTGCAGGGTGCTGCTGCCACTGGTGCCTGCACAGTCCGTGGGCATGGGGACATTGTTGGGATCACCCAGGGCACACGGGGCACATGGTCCCCAGAGCCTGGCAGAGGAGCTCTCAAAGCTCTGCCCTGGGCAGATGTGGCCCAGGCAAGGCCAGGGGTGCTGGCCATGCCCTGCTGGCCCACAGGCCACAGCTGGCAGGGGCACAGGGGTGCTGGGGGGGCTTGGCTCGTCCTGAAGGAGGTCCCAGCTCAGACTGGAGGGTTGGACACTGAGGGCACTGAGGAGCAGGAGGAGGAGGAGGAGGGAGCAGGGCAGGGCAAGAAGGGCTGGGAATGTCCCCACAGTGCATCCCTGGGCCATGCTCAGGGTCAGGGTCAGGCCCTACGTGTGCTGCAGAAGGGCTTGGGGGAGTGGAAGGGCTGCAGGAGCTGGGCCGTGGGGGAGCTCCAGGGACCACACTGGTGCCACAGAGCTGACAGGGCCATGGTCACTCAGGCTCGCTGGACAGTCAGCTCTGGTGACTGGACACAGGTCTGGATGCTGCTCTTGGAGCGTCTCCAGGGCTGGAATGTTGGGGCTCCCATTGTTCTGTCACACAGCCAGGAATGCTGGGGCTCTCCTTGTGCTGCCCCACCCACAACAGCTCTGCCAGCTCTTGGTGGGGAGAGAAAGGGTGAACCAAAGAGCTGGAATTACAGAATATGCTGAGATGAAAGGGGCTCACCAGGATTATTGATCCAACCCCTGTCCCGGCACAGACACCCCAACAATCCCACTCTGTACATCCCTGAGAGTGTTGTCCAAATGCTCCTGGAGCTCTGGCAGCCTTGGGGCTGTGCCCATTCCCTGGGGAGCTGTTCCAGTGCCCAGTCACCCTTTGGGGGAAGAACCTTTTCCTGATATCCCGCCTAAAGCTCCTCTGACACAGCTGCAGCCATTTGCCTCAGTTTCTAATGGAGCTGAGGATTGATGCTGGTATAATATCACTGTAAACACACCAACCTCATGATGGGTGCCTCTTTGCAATCACATTTTGTGACTGGTCAGATAACAAGATCTTTGAAGAAGCCTGAATTTTCATCAGGACACACAAGTCGGTTTCCCAGTTTTAGCAAAAAAGCCACGAACTGGTTCTAAGTGTTTTCAGTCAAGGAAACCAGAGACTTTAAGTGCCACAGCTCTTTTTGGAAACATGAATTCCTGTATCAACAGCTGTATCTGTTACCCCAGAAGGACAGCAAAGATGATAACACAGTAAAGAATCAACGTGAGATGGTTTCTAGAGAGAGGAGGGAAGATTAATCAGTCATTCATCCGCCTTCCATTTGGGATCTAGATGAGCATTGAGATAGAGATTAAGCTACATAAATTATCCTAAAAATGGAACTGACGTAGAACAGCCATCAGCAGAGTACCTCAGGATAATGCAGTGATTTGGGATTTACAGAGGAATGTCAAAAACAATGGGCAATTTCATGGAACACAGTCTACCACATGTGCTAGGCAGAAGGTGAAAACACAGGATCCAAACTGTCTCTTCATACAGGTTCTTTGTTTTTCCATGGCACTGTAGCAATGATGAGGGAAAGAAATGCTAATGCAGCACAAGCTCTCTTCAGGGAGAGCCTTTGGTTCTCTCTTTCCTTCACTGGAGTTCAAGGTACACTTTTATCACCACAGAATCCCAGGCTGTGGCTGCCCCACCTCTGGAAGTGTCCAAGGCCGGGTTGGATGTGCTTTGGAGCAACCTGGTCTGGTGGAAGGAGTCCCTGCCCATGGCAGGGGTGGAATGGGATGAGCTTTAAGGCCCTTTCCAACCCAAGCCGTTGCATGATTCCGTGACAGGCACTTGCATTTTGGTGGCCCATCTGCCTGACATCAGAATTCACACTTTGCAGCCGGGTATCCCCAGCTTTAGCAGAGATCTCCTTCAACAGCATGGCTTCTCACAGCTCCATGGATTTCCTAGGATTAAATTCCCAGCAGCTGAGGCTCAGCCCTGCAGTTTTTAAATCGTGATTTCCCACTGTGGTACCAAATAATCCATGGGTCAGGTTCATGAGAGCACAGATTCCTGGGCACATCAAGTGGCCGGTGCTGTGCACATCAGGTTAGATGGTCATTGGCAGCATCCTTCCCTAAAATCTGACATTTTAATACAGATTTCACTAGCTTTCGTCATCATGACACAACCCTTGTTTGGTAAAACTGTAATTTTAGTAAGAATTTTCTCAATAAATGTTTTCTATTCAGTTCACTTTGGAGTTTCTGTGTTTTTGTCACCGTGAACTCTGTTTTTGCAGGACTGACTTCATGAACATTTTTTCCTTTATTTAACTAGGAAAAAGTGAAGAATTTTAAAGCAAATTTTAACCCCATAAAAATACTTCTTATATTTTACACATTGACTAATAATTCCAAAATAAATTGACTTTTTAGCACAATATCCTTCACGTTACCTATGCTAAGCAGTATTTTACATTCCCGACTCCAGATTTTCCATATTGATCTCATAGTCCTCAAGATTTCATCCCTCCCTTACTAAAACCTTTTTCCTTTCTGAACCCCAAGTTCCTGTTTGCTCAAATATTTGTTTTTAATCACTGAAAGCCCAAAGTCCATTCCCAAGCAAGTGGCTGAAGTAAATTAATGACTTTTATTTATTTAAATTACCATTAGCGGAGAAATAAGCATGATATTAAATTATCATTAGTGAAGAGATAAGCATGAAAACAGATAAGCTGTTAACATTGGGGTAACATTTCACCAAGGCAACTGCTCTGCTGGAAGTACTGGGGGGATTGAGCTGGAAAATACAAGGGGATGGGGAATAACTGGATTTCCTTTGTATCTCCCATAGTAAAGAATGATATTAAAAAAAAAGCTAATGGAATCAGTTATATTTGTTGGTGGAAAATTAAGGCTCATACCCATGCTCTGGCGGTGGTTCTAAATGCATTGCCTCGGCCTCATCAGTGGGTGCTGGTTTGTGTTCAGTGGCACTGATGACTTTATAAAAACAAATGACAGAGTTGTTTACGCTGCCCTGCTAAAGAAAATAATCTGATTTAATGGTGCTGGTTTCCCAGTTAAAAAAAAAAAAAAATAGAAAAAGAAAAAGAAACCCCAACAACTCTTGTGCTATGTGCTGTAATAAGCTTTTTATAAATGTGCTCATGTGGTGCTGAGCGGAGCCCGCTGTGCCGACACCATAAAAGCGAGAGGGAGCTTCATCAGCTCTAAGTGCCGTCGTATATTCCCTGCAGCAGCGTTCCCCGGGATTAATAAAGTTTGTAAGAAATACGCAGGCAAAAGATTAAAAATACATGCATGATACTACCCGTGGTAATAACAGCTGATGTTGTTTGGACTGCTTGTTTATTGGCTTGCCCGAGATGAGATGTTTTAAGGTGAATATGATTGAAGAGATGAGCTTTCCCTCGAGGCCCTGCTTTTCCCTGCCCAGCAGCTTCCCAGGGATGCTGGTCCAGGGCTGCTTCCCTGAGCCCTCTCGTGGGCTCCTTCCTCCACTGCAACAGCACATCCTACAAACGAAGCGTTTGCTGGTCCCCAAGAAGATGATCTTTAGGGAATGAGAGCTGTCTCCTCATCTCCTTGCATAAGAAAACATGCAAAAATAAAGAAAAATTAGTATTTCATTAAAGGCATGAGAAATTTTTAGGGTTTTGACCACAAACACCTTATTTTTGTTGTGGCGTCCAGCAATAACAGTGATTATGGAATCGCAACGCAGAAAGCTCTTCTGGGCATAGATCTGCAGCACAGCCTGTCACTGCTTGGCAAAATGCACTCAGGTGCTGATGGAAATGGAAAGGTTGTGTATTTGAGGTGATTTCATTGGAAAAATCATAATAAAGTGGATTAAGAGACACCTGAAATGCTTCCCAGCTTTAAACAAAAATATCAGGACATATCCTGACAGCATCTGGATCCTTGAGGGAAATTAAATGCCAGGTAATATTCTGTTTGGAAGAAAACAAATTAACAGCATATGTAAAATATATCTGACTGCCCATTAGATTATCTTTAATCATCCATGGGTTGTTGTGACTTTTGATTCCATTCTTTATTGGAATTGCTACACCGGATGTTGCTGTGCAGAGCTTACAGGAAGGCACAGGTCCAGATCACTGAGTCACAGAATGATTTTGTTGGGACGGGACCTTAAAGATCATCCAGTTCCGCCCCCTGCCATGGGCAGGGACACCTTCCACTATCTCAGGTTGCTCCAAGCCCTGTCCAACATAGCCTTGGACATTTCCGAGCATGAAAGATCCTTAGGTATTGAAATTCTGTTGGTATGTAGATGTTTTAGTCCCAGGGAAATCAGTGGGACTTCATCACCTCTTCTGACCCCCAGGAAGTTACATTCCAAATGAGACAGAACATCCCAAAGTGAGGCTCTGAGCAACCTGGTCTAGTGGAAGGTGTCCCTGCCCGTGGCAGGGGATTGGACTGGATGACCTTTAAAAAGCTCCTACCAACCCAAACTATTCTATGATTCTGTGAAGGCCATAACAAGCCCGGTGCAGATGTTGTTTATTGAATTTATTTTTTCATGGTGATGGAGTAGAATTATGAGGCTGGTTTGGAAACAGGGACGTGAAGAGGATTAAAGTACAGACCATCCACAGAAGAGCATTGTGACAAATGTGCAGTGTAAGGCACCAAAATGAGTCTGAGAGGGCTGGCAAGCGACACAGAGGAGTGGGCTATTATCAAACCAGATTGGAGAGAGGAGTAGGACAGGGGAGAGTGGGGTATGGAGAGGTGCAAAACTGGGCATAACTTTTAAGGTTGTCAGCAGCAATACTTTTCACGGACAAAGTGGACAGAGCATAACTTACAAGCCATGTCCACGGATTAAGCAAAGGTTGTGACTTTCAGCAGCAATTTGCTTGGATAACCAAGTGTCCCGCAGCTGCTGTGAATAAAAATTCAACATTTGTCATATCTCAGTAATTGCAGTCCCTTGGTACCTTCTATTCTGAGTGTGGGAGGTTTTAAATATTGTTCATGACTCAGCATTTGCTTTCGACTTTTTGGGCTTTACCAGTCATGTTTGCACTCCTTATTCCTGTTGTCACTGTTTGTCAGTGTGAACCTTCACCCAAGTGGAGGAGATTTACAATGAAGTCTGGGGGACATTTGTCTTTAGTTCGATTTACACCAATTTGGACCTTTCCTTCGTAAAGATTTTTAAAATTGCTTGTACTTTTCATTGAAAGATGCAAAAGAAGAACAAGATGATGCTGTTTTTACCTCTCTTTGGGAAGGGCATGTTCCTTCAAATATTTTCCAGGACGGCTGGAAGGATACAAAAATCCTGATTTGGGGATGAGCAGTTCTGGCACAAATTCCAAGAGACAACACTTCCATCCTTAAAATAAGCCCCCCGACATAAGTGATAATTTAATATACATCATGCCATCTGCTTGCAGAACTGTGCAAGCTGCTCCCAAAGAAGTCAATGGGAAATGCATTTTTCTTATTATTTTAAACATGCTGGGATCAATCTTGATGTCACAAAGGCAGGCAATAGTCACCTTTCCCCAAAGACAAATACAGCTTGTCACTAGAGAGAATAACCACTGCTGCAAACCCACCATTTCTCCTCCTCCTCCTCCTCCTCCTCCTCCTCCTCCTCCTCCTCCTCCTCCTCTTCCTCCTCCTGCCTCTGCCCTTCCCAACCCTCGGGATGAAAACGCAGAGTGCTCTGCCAGTTAAAAAAGCAGATGGGGAAAGAAGGTTTCAGAGCTACAAAGCACAGGAGTCCTGGCAGCAGCTTTTCCCTTTATCCACCGTGAGCTTCCATCTTGGAAACTTTTACTGATCTTGCCCTGACCTACAGAAATGCGTCAGCAGCATTTGAGGTTGGAGGAAGGACTCATTTCACTGTTTTCACTTTATTCCAGTTTATATAGAGGCTGGGTCAAGCCTTGCAAAGGTGTTTTTGTGCGTGGGTCTTCTGCTGCCTCCCCCCAGGCTCATTGGAACTTGGGAAGATGGCACAGTCTTGGGAAGGCTCCACTGAGGAATTTTCTCTTTCTGATGAATCCACTCACAAACAGGTGTAGAAAAAGTGGAGATTGAGGCCGATGTACCAGGGCTTTTCCCCAGAACCTGCTCCTGGCTGGTGGTGAACCTGCAGCTCAGGCATTTGCTCGGATAATGTCTGAAACTTGTCCTATGAAATTATAATTGTTCCCTGCTCACCTCCTTACGTGAGGCATGTGTTGGTCTGCAAACATCCCTTGCTCCTTCAGCTCAAGTGTCCAGTTTAGTCAAATTCCCCTCTTCTCATGTTAGTGCTGTTCCACAGCTTCCATCATCCTTATTCCTGTCATTCATACTCTCCCAGCTTTGCAGCATCCTTTTTGAGGGGAAAGAAAGGAGACCCAAGTGGCACAGATTTCTCAAGGTGCAGAGGCACCATGATCTGTAGACATGCAAAGCAATCCTGGTTGCAAGAGATGTTTTGATGTCTCCACTCAAATCATAGACTCTCCACTCAAATCATAGAATTGTGGGATCATGGTATGGTTTGGGTTGGAAGGAACCTTAAACCTCATCCAGTTCCACCCCCTGCTATGGGCAGGGACACCTTCCACTATCCCAGGTTGCTCTAAGCCCCGTCCAACCTGGCCTTGGACATTTCCAGGGATAGGGCAGCCACAACTTCTCTTATAATTCCAAGCAACTTTCTCTGCCCAGACACTTCAAGTTCCTTTGGTGTTCTTTGATCCATCTGCTATGGCCTGTGGATCAGAAGTTACTCATTTTACACCCTGCTCCTCTCTTGGCCCTCCACACTGTCTGGCAGGCTTCCTAATCCCCTCGTGTTTGGAAAAGGATTGATAATTCATTCCTTCTGTTAGAAAGTAGTTCTTCAAATCTCTTAGTCTACCTTTTAATAGAATGCCTGCTCTCTGTTTTTCCCGTGTTTGAACACGAAGTCTTCTTACTTGTAACAGCCTCCTTCGCTCTGATCTTTAATTACAGTAGCTTTCTTCTGGTCTTTTTAAAAGTCTTTTTTGATACACTCCGAGTATCTTCTCTGAGCCTCTAATATGGTGTCTTTAAACAATATCTCTGCTGCTTGCCAACATTTCACCCCATCGTGGCTCGTACTAATTTCCTTTGAACGAGTCGCCTCATTTTTCGTAGGCCTCCTTTTTAAATCCAGCACAGTGCTGGTGATATTTTTGGCTGCCTCGTTCCTATGACTATACTGGAGCTCAGCACATTATGGCTTCTCCTACAGATCATCTCTGATAACATCATAATGATCCTGGGCTGCACAATGAGTTCTTTCTCCAATGACTATATCTCCAAGGAGTATTTGTTCACAGGTATCTAAACATTTACCCTCAGTATCCATTCTGTTTATCCAATGTACATGAATGAAAAGGTTTCCCCTTTTTATTGCATCTTGTGCACCCACAGTGTCTCTGGGTTCCTCTAGGACACCTCAGGCAGTGGCACTGACCTGGCCAAGCCGTTGAGGAGTAGCTCTGTTGTTGTCCTACTCTTGGCTCTTGCCCAAAGAGATCTTCACTGCTTCCAACCACGTCTTTCTCACCTTCCATCGTACCCTTCACTCCAGAACAAACAATCCTTGGCAAGGCTTCCATTTCCAGACAAACACCATCCTTTACACTCACACTAAGCCACTTGTACAGCCAGGAGCGATGAGCTGAAGGTCAGGAGAGCAACTTCACAGCTGGTAGCTGGAGTCTGGACTCTCAGCAAGGAAAGGACATTGCCTAGAGGGTGGGAGATGCTGTTTCTCATACACTTCACGTAATGACTCTGCAAACTGGGCTCTGAGCAACCTGGTCTAGTGGAAGGTGTCCCTGCCCATGGCAGGGGGTTGGGAGGAAATGAGCTTTAATGTCCTTTCCAACCCAAACCATTCCGTGATTCCCTGTTATTATATCATACATCTTATATAATATAACTTTATATTGCTTTATATTTGTATTTGATCCTGTTTGATGTGCATTTGCTCATGTTTTAGGGAACTAAATCTTTCCTCGGTCCTGCTTTTTGGAGGGGACTGCCTCCAAACCCCAGTGGCAGTGTCGATCTGCACATTCTGGAGCTGCACAAGGCCCTGGTGGGATCTGGGTGTTGTCTTCTGCATCCCGTGAGAGTGGAGCTGCTGAGCTGGGAATGGAGTTGGAAAACATTCCGATGCCAGGAGCTGTGTGTACTTGCTGCAGAGCTCGTACAGGTGTGCTAATGAGAGACTCTGCTCATCACAAGCCTGAGACCTTGGAGAATATTAGTAAAAATGCCAATTTGCATGTCTTGGGGTTAATTGAGGAAATCTCCGATGGAAAAATCTTGCTGTCATTTCAGAAGCCAGTTCTGAATACAAATTATGTGTTTCCATTGGATATTGCAAAACCTTTTCAACTTCTTTGCAAACGTGTAGGAACAAGGGAGGTTGCTGGCTCCCAGAAGTTTTCCTCAAAATTACAGACATTTTTTATCTGTGTTGACATTAACATGGGGCTCCTACACCAAGCATGGAGAGTATGTGGGATCCTCCACCAAACAAACAAAAAACAGGAATGAATATTTTCTCAGATATTCCCCAGGCCACGTGTTTTTCATAGGAAAAGATGCATTTCTGCTTGAAAAAACCAATTCTTTTTAAGTGGGGCAACTCTCTTATTTTATGCCTTTAATCCAAGTTTCTTGCTTATAAAAAAATTACTGGATGTTTTTATCTTTGCTTGAGCTGAGCAGTTGTTTGACAAGATGCAGTTGTCTCGTTGAGAAACAGAGAAGCAGAGAACTGGCTCATTCACCTGATCCTGATTAAGAATCAGTGCAGGTTTTTATTATCCTGGGATCACAGTGTGTTTTCTCATCACCTGGTCTTCCAAGGGGGCTTCTTCCCTTTTACAACTGTTTCATTATATGCTGCTGTAAGATTACCACCAACAGTGCAAGGCACAACCAGAAATCCTGAATATTCTCCCATTTAATTGCAAATATTTTGTGATGCTCTGATCCTTCCATCAGCCATTGGGGGATTTTATAAATGTCTTGCTCCACATTATGTCTGTATAATTAACTGCTCTTGTTGAAACACCTAATTTTTGGAGGAGTTTATGGAAGAACACGAGGGAGAGGCATGGGTTTGATGCTGATTTTAAATGAATTATTCCTTGGTTTTCAAAGTTCTCTTTTAGTAGTTTTGACATTCAGTCTTTCTTTTTTTAAACTAGCATGTCCTGTGGAACAAAAAGATAAAAAATTAATTACAAAAGACAAGAAAAGAGAGCAAAAAGGCCAAATTTTCCCCTCAGCAAAAGTTTCTTAAAACTAAACTCAGTTCCTGAACCTCCAGCACAACAGGAAATTTTACCGAATTCCTCTCACTTCCCTTTCTCCAGTTTCCTCATTTGAGCATTCCGACGGGGCTGTGCGACGCTGCTGATTTCAACGTGTCGCAAGGGGTGTAATTAAAAGCAGAATTCTGCCTTGATTATGGCTCTGATACGTGCACTTCCCAGCAGTTGGAAGATGATGAGCTCTAAAGCCATGGAACCATGCAAAGCACTGCGGATAATCCTGCGTGCCGTGGTACAGATGAGTGACAGGACACGAGGACATGGCCTCAAGCTGTGCCAGCAGAGGGTCAGGTTGGACATCAGGAGGAATTTCCTCATGGAAAGGGTGGTCAGGAACTGGAAGGGGATGCCCAGGGAGGTTTGGAGTCCCCATCCCTGGAGATGTCCAAGGAAGGACTGGACGTGGCACTCAGTGCTCTGGGCTGGGTAACAAAGTGGGGATCGGTCACAGCTTGGACTCAATGGTCTTGAAGGTCTTTTCCAACCTAAATGTGCCCTCATCTGGGGTGGGTTTCTAGTTAATGCCACGGAGGCACCTGTGGGAGCAGAACATCTTGGGGTGAAACTCCAAGGGGGTGCCCTTAGCCCTGTCTCAGGTTGGTGGCATTGCGATGCCTCTCCGGTGTTCTCTTGGGTGAGTCCCAATTCTCCAGGCCCAAGAGAATGCCCAGAGAAGCTGTGGCTCCCCCATCCCTGGAAGTGTCCAAGGACACACTGAACGCAACCTGGAGCAACCTGGAGCAACCTGGAATAGTGGAAGGTGTCCCTGACCATGGCAGGGGTGGCATGAGATGATCTTTAAGCTCCCTTCCAACCCAAGCTGCTCTATAAAACACCACATCCATGAAGTGGGGACAACCACACAGTATTCTTCCCCTTGCAAAGACGAGGGGTGTTGAGAGGATAAATAAAATTAATTAGTGCCTGAAATAGTAAACATACACACTACAATGGGGAACTGCACAATGAGGACAGGTTTCAAGATCTGTCACAAGCTGCTGAAGGAGAAATAAAAATCTATTTTTTTCACCAGGTTTAACATGGGAAAAGCAACCCAGGCAGTCGCTTTTGAAGAGAAATTAGGAACAAAAGAGAACACATGTGGTAAAATGTTATAATAGTCAGAGCCAGAAGATCCTACTCATTTCCTGTAGGAGGAGAGTCACCAAGAATTGGAAAGGGGAAAGCCCACATGATTAAAGGAAGAACAAGATTGACTTCTCCCTGACTGTCTCTGCATCAATGCTGTTCTGTTCCAAGACTCCTGTTCCCAAGGTAGTACAATCCAGCCAAAGATAAAGCTGCGGGAAGGCAGAGAGAACATCAAAGATTCACTTACTGATGTAAGGAAGAGGCAGAAAATTAAATCTCAGGTGGCAAATGAGGTTTCCACCCTTGCTTAGGTTGACCAGAAAGACAACCGTAGATATGAGATATAGAACAGCAAGTGCAAGACTGGAAAAAATGGGGTGTTGTGGGTGTGTTTAATATGTGACACACGCAGTTCTGGACGGGTGTTGAGCTCCGTTTCCACCTCTAGTCACAAGGTGGGTGTGAGTTGGATGAAGCCACAGCAAAGCTGCTGCATCCTCAAGTTTTATGGTGAAATGAATCCTTTGTAAAAGACATGTTTCCCTATTTACTCTTTATTGTGAAATAACTTTTCCCTATTTACTCTTTATTGTGAAATGGCTTTAAAGTTGCAATGATTTTGTGTGTGTGTGTCAAAATCAGCTTATATAGATGTGTTTGCATACAGCCAAATAACAAGATGTGTAAATATTTGTATAAATAGATTCTTGTACTCTCACCCATCTCTACGTCTGTATACACCTTGATGTGATGGGACTCATACATGGAACTCATTTCTTTGCCAGACCATGACTTTCTTTGACCACAGACTTGGGAGTAAATTTTCTAGGACCAGGACTAAGTTTTCAAAGAAGGCTTGGCATGTCCCAGAACCATAAAGCCATGAGCAACAGCTGTCTCAGCACCTCAGTATGCTGTGCCTCCTGAGAGCTGCGGCGCCCCTGCACTGGGGCAGGGCTGGGATGGGCAGCACTAGCCTCTGCAGCTTTTCTGTGGCATCCAAAGGGCACTTGTTTTTCCACATCTTACATAGGGGCCTTCCCACTTAAAGATTTCACAGTCCAGGTACTTAAGACTTGGCTTTCATGAAAAAAAAAATGGGGTTTTCTTTTCAAACTCAGCAAATCAGCTCTGTTACAACGCATCCACTCATCAGAGAATTGGTGGGATGGAGAGGCAGGTTTGCCCTCACATTTCTTCCTCTCAGGGAGGGAACCCTTTTACCTCCTTGTGCTGGAGCTGTTGAGATGGGTCTCTAATGTGCCATATGTTCCTGGAGCTGCTGGGAGAGCCCTGTGACCCAGCCCTTGCTCCACCAATTAATCTCTCACCTTCCTTCCCACTGAAAAAATAAATGGGAATGAACAAAGGCCAGGGAATGGCTCTTTGCCCTGAGGCCAAGTGGCACAACTGAGCTCCCTGTCCCCAAAACAAGGCTGGCCATGTCCACACCATTCACTGGGAATGAGCCCTGGCCCTTTGCTGTGCCTGGGGAATTTTTGGGTCAATGTTAGTTGGCACAGACCAAAACTAGGCCAGGGAACGTGCTGACCATTTCTCTGCCCTCACAGCCTTATAGCCCAGCACCACAGGCCTCACCTGGGCCTCCCTTTCCAGGCTAAAAGGCCATGTTTCCTCTAATTTAATATTTAACTGCCAAGTAAAGCTGAAAAGCTTAGTGAAGAAAGATAATGCACCTGCACCCCATCCTGGGATCAAAGCTCTGCAGAGATGGGGGCTGAAACTCCTCAGAGAAAGCAGGGTATAAATCCCTGGTATCCAGCATCCTGCTAGAGAAACCCGTTCCCAGAATTAACGAAATAAAACCGTCCTCCAAATCTCTGGATTGTGCTGGTTCAGTGCCCAAGAGCATCCCCTGGCGCTGTTTAACACACTGGTATGGAGGAGTTGGGGATGCAAACAGGACTGACTTAAGCATCTCTAACCATCAGATAACTCTGAGGTTATACAGCTGTGGTTGGGACTCGCATAAACTGGGTTTAGGAATGGCACATCTAATTTAACCATTAGATCCATAAGATTTACCCAAATCCCTTTAAGAGTCTTCTTCACATCACCCCACTCCCTGCCCCAATAAGAGAATCACACAAATGAAGATATGGCATTGCTGGGGGCTGAGGCCTTTTAGAAGTGGCCTTCTCCAGGCCTGTCCTGTTTCCAAAATCCACAGTGTCCCTGCAGCAATGGGTCTCTTTCATCAGCCCTTTCAGATGTGTCAGGGAGGTTTAGGTTGGCTATGAGGAAAGGTTCTTCCCCCAGAGGGTGTCGGGCACTGGAACAGCTCCCCAGGGAATGGGCACGGCCCCAAGGCTGCCAGAGCTCCAGGAGCATTTGGACAACACTCTCAGGGATGTACAGAGTGGGATTGTTGGGGTGTCTGTGCAGGGACAGGGGTTGGATCAATAATCCTGGTGAGCCCCTTTCATCTCAGCATATTCTGTAATTCCAACTCTTTGGTTCACCCTTTCCCCCTCCACCAAGAGCTGGCAGAGCTGGTGTGGGTGGGGCAGCACAAGGGGAGCCCCAGCATTCCTGGCTGTGTGACAGAACAATGGGAGCCCCAACATTCCAGCCCTGGAGACGCTCCAAGAGCAGCATCCAGACCTGTGTCCAGTCACCAGAGCTGACTGTCCAGTGAGCCTGAGTGACCATGGCCCTGTCAGCTCTGTGGCACCAGTGGTCCCTGGAGCTCCCCCACGGCCCAGCTCCTGCAGCCCTTCCACTCCCCCAAGCCCTTCTGCAGCACACGTAGGGCCTGACCCTGATCCTGAGCATGGCCCAGGGATGCACTGTGGGGACACTCCCAGCCCTTCCTGCGCTGCCGTTCTCCCTCTTCCTCCTCCTCCTGCTCCTCAGTGCCCTCAGTTTTCAACCCCCAGCCTGAGCTGGGACCTCCTTCAGGACCAGCCAAGTCCCCCCAGCACCCCTGTGCCCCTGCCAGCTGTGGCCTGTGGGCCCAGCAGGGCATGGCCAGGACCCCTGGCCTTGCCTGGGCCACATCTGCCCAGGGCAGAGCTTTGAGAGCTCCTCTGCCAGGCCCTGGGGGCCATGTGCCCCGTGTGCCCTGGGTGATCCCAACAATGTCCCCATGCCCACGGACTGTGCAGGCACCAGTGGCAGCAGCACCCTGCACAAAGTCACCCGGCCCTGGCTGCCTGGGAAGGTGCCCCTCACTGAACAGAGTTCCAAAGTCATCCTGAGCACAGAGCACGGCAGCACCACTGGCAGGAAACATCAGGAGGCACAGCAGGATGCAGGGACAGACCTGCCACCACCCCAGGGCAGCGTGTCCACACATGGCATCAGGCTGGAAAGGCGAGGGAAGAAGAGGAAGAAGAGCCCTCTGCCCAGAGCTGGCAGGAAGCTCAAGGCTCCCGCAGGCAGAGCTGGAGCAAAAATGTAGGATTAGGCCTTTTGAGGGCTCACATCACTTGGGATGGAGCAAGGTTGGGTTTGATGTTGTAGCTGTAGATGTAGACGAAGATGTAGATGTAGATGCAGGTGTAGATGTAGATGTAAATGTAGATAATGTAGATGTAGATATAGATGTAGATGTAGACGGAGAGAGAGATGGAGATGGAGATGGAGATGGAGATGGAGATGGAGACGTAGAAGATGTTGTTCACTGTTCCATCTTTCCATTAAAACAATTTCATCCATAACCTGTCTGTGTCTGCATGGAAAGGGGAGGGAGTGCAGGGGACCCCAGGAAATTACACCAAAGAGGTGCAAAAGCATCGCTGACCCCCAAAGCAGATCCACCAAGCCCCGAAGGGCACCAGGACCTCCCCAGGCCTGAGGGAAGCAGCCCTTTGCCGTGGGAGCCAGGACAGATGGGAGTTTTAGTTTGAATGTGAAATGTTTTTATTCACCTCCCGGTTTTTGCAAATGCTCCATGTTTTTCAAGATTGCTAGAATCCTTGACCAGTTTGTGTTGGAAGAGACCTTTAAGATCATCTAGTTCCAACCCAGCCCTCCATGCTGACAGACCCCTGCTACATGTCTGCAAGTGCAGGAGATAAAAAGTTCCTTCAAAAATGAAAGTTGTTTTTCTCATACAGGGAAATACCTGATAGTTCTTGGGAAAAGGTCCCAGGATTATCTTTAAAATCGTGAGATTTGCAATGAAATCATGGGCAGTAGTGACCTCACATTTCTGCCTAGGTAGGGCACTGTTTGTATTTCATATCCTAAAGGTACAACAGTAAAATATTTCAAAAAGAAAATAAATGTAATGTATTCATAATTGCTAATGTGATTGAGAATGTACATTTAAGAAATGTAATGGCATAAACCTGAAGAAATCTAATTCTGAAAGGAAGCTGTCTAAATTTAGAGTGATGTAGTACTAATTAATCCATTTAGCATTCCATGCTGGTTTCAGCCCCAGGAACGACTAAACAGAGGGCTGCCCCTGACTTAGGAGGGGCAAGTAAAATGGAAGAGGTTATATATAAATATATGGGTGCTTTTTCTGTCAAGTCAAAACAGATCATCTCCAATCATCTCCAACAGAGATATTTTTCCAGGTCAATTTACACTCTCTGGGTTAGATGGAGATGCTTTCCAGCAAAGTGAGGCCTAAACTAGACCACTATCCCAGGTTGCTCCAAGCCTTGTCCAGCCTAGACTTGGACACCTCCAGAGATGGGGCAGTCACAGCTTCTCTGGGAAACCTGTGCCAGGGCCTCACCATCCTCACAGAGAAGAATTCCTTCCCAATATCCCTTCTATGGTTTAGTGGGAGGTGTCCCTGCCCATGCCAGGGGGCTGGAATGAGATGAGCTTAAAGGTCCTTCCCCACCCAAACCATTCTGGGATTCTATGGAGCATCTCATTAAGAGAAAGTGTGAGGGAGGTGGGCCTGTTCAGCCTCAAGGAGAGAGGACCGAGAGGGGATCTTATCAATGTACACAAATAACTTAAGGGCAGCTCTCAAGAGGATGGGGTCAGGCTCATTTTGTGGTGCCCAAAACCAGTGCAAGGGGCAATGGACACAAACCAAAACATTCAGAAGTTCTGTCTGAATATGGGGAAAAGCTTTCTTACTCTGAGGGTGAGGGAGCACTGGAAGAGGCTGCCCAGGGATGTTGTGGAGTCTCCTTCTCTGGAGATATTCCAAAGCCACCTGAATGAGATCTTGTACTGGGTCTTCTCCAGTGACCCTGCTCTCACAGGGGCTGGCACTGGGTGGTCTCTAGAAACTTCTGTCAACCCCAAACCTTCTGTGATGCCATGAAGAGAGGGTCTGCTCTCAGGCCTTAGTCCTGAGGAAGAAAAAGCAAAACTACGACAACAATGAAAAATAACCAAAACAAAACCAAGCAAGAAGGAAGAGTCATTGGGACCATGGGACATAAATAGAGACAGAAATAAAATCCATTATAACTCCTGGCCTTTGACTCATGGTAACCATAAAACAAGCAATAAAGCAGGAGGTTATTGCTGAAATCAGTGGATATCAATGAGTTCTTCTCAACTGATGTCAGCATCAAGTCCCAGCCCTTTTGCTTTCTGTCAAATATTCAGCTTGTCGTTTAACTATTTTTATTCTTTATTTTTCCCCACCTCCTATGAAAAACCTGATAATTGTTTTCAAAATCTACTTAAAGTCTGAACCAATAAGTTACTGAAATGTTGAAATCTCATACAGATCTCTCAGAAACACACACAGCTTCATTCTCCACAAAGCTTGCAGTGAAAAGGAAGGAATTACAATGTAGGATTGAAGACTAAAGCATCATCTGAGTGTCTTGTCACAGAGAGCAAGGAGCATGGAGACCCCAGAGACAGAACTGTCACCTGAATTGAAAGCATTTGGTGTCAAGGGACATTACCCTGAGGGATTGGGGACAAGGGAATTTTTCTCTCTGTGTTGGTCAGACATGTAAAGCAGTGGGGCCGTGGTCCAGGTGTGCAGGAGCTGGTGAATAACAATCAGGCTACGCTTGAGCTGTCACTGGGTCTGGGCAAACTCTTCCCTTGAAAATATCCACTGGGAAGTCCCAGAACTGGGACCATATCAGACACTGTGACAGGGAGGTCTCCTGGGGGACTGCCATGCTGGGATGAGCATGGTCCTGTTGGCCTCTGAAAAGAAATAGGCTTCGAAATCCAGAATATAATACATACATACATATATTTATATACATATATTTATATACATGTATTTATATACACATCCATCTCACTCTGTTTGTATAAATAAGATTTTTTTTTTCACATTAAACCCTTTCTTCGTACCCAGCCTGGCCTTCAGGTGCTATAAAATTATGTGCCAGGGTTGTCTGAGCTCTGCTGGTTGCGGACTTGAAGCCACAGGGAGAAGGGAGCAGCAACGAATGCGGCTTCGCTGGAATTACGTAATTACTTTCTTCAAGCTAAAAGTATTTCAAGTGTTTGATTGCCAGTGCTACATAACAATCTGGAGTAATTATATAATTAGCAAGAAATTGCAGCTCCCATTAGGTACTTAGAAGAAGTCAGATTTAGGTTTGATTTTTTAAAAAGGTGGGAAGTTGTGCACATGTGGGTTTTTTGCATAACGATATGACCTCGAAGAAGTGAGGGAGTCGATTTTTTTCCTTTCCATAAAGGAACATTTCAGTGTTCACTTAGAAAATAGATCAAGTAAGACTTGCTTGAGAAGATTGAGAAATCTAGTGAAATTGGTGATTAAAATGTTCGTTAGGATTAATTGCTTCCAATTGTTACCAGAAAGCTTGCCAGGATAGGTAATATTGGATTTCAATATCCCTCTGAATAGTAAAAGAATTGGATTAACCCCAGGGACAATCTTGCTGGGGAGAAGGCCAGAGAGTGGTTTGGGTTGGAAAGGACCTTGAAGATCACCTAATTCCAGCTGCCATTGGAGATTGGAGAGGAAACCAGGTCTGACACCCAGCTCATGACTGTTCCCCTCTGTTGGGAGCTGCCCTCTGACACAACGGTGTTATCTGGTACTTCATATCCAGGGCTGGAAAAAAGGGCTATCGCATCCGTGCCATATTGCTGATCCTGTTGTTCAAGTGATCAACATTGCATTCATTAAAGCCACTGGAGCCTTGCCATAAATATCAGCCAAATTTCCTCCCGGACTGAGCTCCTGACTCTTCCAACGATAAACAATTTTATACAAAAAAAAAACAACATGAGAGGGGAAAAAATGCCTGTGCATTTTCCACCCAGATGTGCAAAACGAAGATCCTGCCTAAGTAACCTCTTTTAAAGTCTTGAGCAGGGCCCAGGAGATATAATTGATTTGGATTTTTTAAAAGCCGGTGCCAATTTCATCAGAAAGACGCCTCGTGCAGCTAAAACCCACCGGGAGCCGGCATGAAATAATGGAATGGTTAAGTAACTTATTATGGACAGCAAGGAGAATTTGTAACAGAAACTGTCGGCATGTCATTCCAGTGCCAGGGCAGAGAAATCAGTTCTAGAATTTATTTCATTTGGTGGTGATGCAAAAAAACAACAGTGCCAAACAAAGGGAGATGGGGCAAGTGGAATATTCCTGTTGCAACACCGAGCTGCTGAATGGGGAAAGAGCGGTGAAACAATGGGAGAGGAGGAAAAATGGCTTAAAGAGCTGTGTATGAGAGTGAAATTATGCTGCAAACTTTGGAAGCTCCACTGTCACGTGGAAAAGTAATTTAATAGCCAGGCAGACAGAGGACTGAGCCTCGGCTAAATGCAGAGCTGAACAAACCTCATCGATTTCCATGGAAAGCAGCAGTGGATGTGGACAGATCCTGCACGGAGGCCACAAAATTAGGGAGCATCTTGGCACAGGGATGGGGTGGGGAGCAGCATCCCGTGCCATGTGTGTGGCACCAACCTTTCCCCACCACCAACCCCCGGCAGTGGGATCGTGTCCGACCCAGGATGGGAGCTGCCGTTGCTCCCTGCACCCAGATTTTACAGCTGCCTCCCAACAGTCAAAAAACGGGGGGGAAAAGAAATAAATTCTAACAAGGACAAGGAATTTGATGGCGGAGATGGTAAAGCGGGGAATGGCTTTGGGAGATAACCGGTGTCACGCCGTAGCGGATGTAAATCCCCGCAGCCGGGTCTGGCCGTTTACACCATGAGGATCCAGCCCTTTGTTCCCCCGCAGACTCCGGGATTAGGGAAAATGAAAAGGATAAAGAACAGCCCTCCTGAAGCCGCGATTCACCCGCACGTTAATGTATGCGCATAAAGGAGCGGCCACCCGGGCCAGGCTGCGCTGAGAAAAGATGCGAAGGTCATTCAGGAGCAGATGTCACCTTAGCAGAAAACAAAGCAGTAAAATGAACAAGCCTCAATGGACCAAATGCCTTTTCAGGCAGGCTCCAGAATTCGTGTTCCAGTAACAGAAATAAATGTACAGGGGGAAAATGTGTGTGTTTGTTTCTTTCTCTCGCAGCAATAGAATCACGTCCCCTCGTCTGGGCAGGAGCTACTTGAAATAAAGCTAGAACAACGCTTATCTCTTATCAGCACTCGGGATTTGCAATAATGAAAAGATTTGCATAACAAATGCTTCTTCTCCTTCTTCGGGTTGGGATGGAAGTATTAATTTCCCCTACTTTTCTACCGTTTTTTTTTTTTAAATATAACCGCCTTCGAGCCAAAACACAAATCTTTCTACTTTATAACCACTGCCTCAACCCTTGTCTATGCTGACTCTCTCCTGCTGCAGTTTGGGGATTGAAAGAAGTACATTTTTGCCCTCATTTATATCCTTACAGGCTCCTCATGGCTTCTGTGCACTTGCAGAGAAAATAAAGACAAAAGGCCTCGTTCATCCCTCGCATGGCCCCGTTTTACACCCGTGTCACTCTGCTTCTCCAGAGCCGGGGAGGTGAGAGAAGGATCCGCTCCGCGTAGTCAATTAATTATGAAGTCAATCAGGAGGTAAATATATGCATTAGCATCGGCGAGGGCTGGAGGGGATCTCTGCTGCTGTATCACAGCGTCTCTCTGCACATCAGCCTGCTCTGCCCTTTGATCATTTATGCTGCAGCCGGGCCCCCTCCTGCGAGCGCGTGTTGGAGCTCCCGAGCTTTGTGCCTCGGCGACGGGAAGCGCTCGGTGCTGCTCTGAGGGCTGGGAGCCAGAGGGATGGATGGACAGACGTCCAGAGGCTTTCCCAGGTGGTGGTCAGGCTCCTCTTGCCCCAAAGCAGAAAGAAATAGGCTCAACAGATATTTGACTCAGCCCTTCAGCCCAGCGAGGGCTCTCTGGGACCTTCCCAGGCCATGCACCAACACAGAAACATGGGAGAGTGATCAACTCAAAAACGTGGGAGAGTGATCAACTCAAAAGCATGGGAGAGTGATCAATTCAAAAACATGGGAGAGCCATCCCCTACAGCCAGGACCTGTCTGAAGCGTGATGTGGGTCATGTCAGATCTGTGAAGTTCCCCACTCAAGCCAAAACTGCTCTTCTTGAAGACGTCACAGTCATACTGATGCATTATTTTTTTTCACCAGGTTCTTGGAAAAAGTCTTCTTCCACTCATAGAGTGGAACAGCTTTCCTAATATCTACCCCTAAACCTTCATCCTCAAATAAAGCCTTTTTCTTCCAGTCCTTTTCCTGGGGAACAGCTACATATGCTTCAGAAGAGCCTTGCACAAGTGCATGCTCTTCTCATGCCACATCATTATATTTGCTGCTTGGTAGCAAAAAAAAAAACCCAAATCTGTCTTTTTTCTCCCCTTCCCTTTGTCTTCATTCCTGCATCAGCAAAAAGTACGAATCAATTGTCAGCCTAAACTGACAAAGCTGAATTACACCTGTAACCTACTGCAAAATCATCATTTTGCTGACTTTATAACCAAGGCTGGCCAAGTTGCCTGCAGGAATTTTGAGCTGTTTTCTGCTCCAGGTCACTCAGGAAGAGCCTCCATCGATGCCTTAGGTTTTAACTTTCATATTTTTCAAATCCTGTACTGGCTAGTGTGTAACTCTGAAGTTTCCTGTAGCCTGTTAACTTCTGCTCTCTCAGTAGACATAACAAAGCCTCTCCAGGCCTGCCCTCCAAGGACACTCAGACCATCCTAGGCCCAAAAAGCATAAACCAAAAGCCTTTGAGAGGGGGGCAAGCTGAGGGGAAATTACATCATTAAACTGAAGCTTTAATTGGAGAATTAACCCTGATATGCAAATGAACCAAACCTATAAAAGTGTGAAGAACTCGTGACCTGTCATCCATCTTGGGGTCCATCTTGGCAGTGGCCTCTGGCTCCCCAGGGGTACCTTTGAAGGCCTTTCAAATAAATACCTACTTTTATTCTCTTACTACTGTCTAGTCTCTGTTTCTAGGAGGCCTCTTAAGGCATCACCGTGAGTTGCCTCTGGAAGACTCATTCGAATTTGCAGCATGGATATTGTTTTCCCAAGTAATGAGACTGTATTCTGAGATCCCCACAAAATCCAAGATAAAGGCCAGAAGTCAGTGTATCACCCATGTGAACATTACTGTGGAAAAGCATCTATTTCTCCCCAAGAGAGGAAATTAAAAATATTACCATTCTTTCCCGTTCATTGTGCTGGAACAGTCCATATTAATGATATCCATAGGTCAAAAAGGAAGAGGGGGATGCTTCGTCATTCATAGACATTACGGAGAAAATTTAACAGGCCCTTTATTTATTTCTTTTTCTTTATTTAGGACATTCATGCGTACCATCTCTTATTTCAGGGCACTGGGCGTTTTAATTAGGACATAGGCTTTGAAACAAATGCATTTTGGAATTGCTGAAGAAATAAAACCTGAGGACATTAAACTAAAATGACAAGGAATTAAAAATGTATATGATTTTCCTGACCTCACCCCAAATCATTTTGAAATTGTTGGGCCATCACCATCACTTTTTTAACTTAAAAGAGAAGAAACTTTATTCTTTCCCCAATAGGGTGGTGAATCTCTGCAACATAACAAATAATTTTTGGGTTTTGAAATTCCACACGTAGTTAAAATCTAATTCAGTATCCAGCCACTGTTCTGCCATGACAACGTCCATGACTGACTTCCACATTCCTAACTACTGGGGGGAAAAAAAGTCAGGTATTCCGTCTCCGATGTGGCTGTTTGGTCATACAAGAAATGATGCCTGTCTCCGTCAATTTCTCCTCTTGACAGTGAAGTGCCGAACAAAAAGCAGGAACAAAAAGGATCAGCATTAAAAGTTAATGCTGTAGGATTCGGCTTTTGTGTCTCACTTACAGGGGAGGAATTACAATGACAGGTGAATTGATCTGGTTTTCCTGCCCAGAGATGGGTGACAAGTGCAGAGAAGTTATGGATGATCTAAGGATCTTCCTGCAGAGGTCTTCAGAGTAGAATCACAGAATCATTTTGGTTAGAAAAGCCCTCCAAGGTCATCCCAGCTGTTAACCCAGCACTGCCAAGCCCACCTAAACCATGTCCTCAAGTGCCACATCCAAATTACTTTTGAATACTTCCAGGGATGGTTGCAGTTGTGCAGTCTCAGTCCTTGGGTGTTTTTTAGACCTAACTGGATAAGCAACCTGATCTAAACCTGGGCCTGACCCTTCTTGGAAGAGGAGGTTGGACCAAAGACCTCGTAAAGGCTGTTCCAGACCAAATTCTCCTACAGTTAAATTAACCTTGTTAATTTTCCTTTTTTAGCTTGGACTTTAGCTTTCCTTTTTTAGGTCACACTCAGAACTGTCCCCACCTTTAAACAAGGGACTCTGGTACTGGTTGATGACCTGGGATATCCCACTTCAATCCCTACTTCACCTGACTTTGTTACAGGGCTCTCCATGTCTCCCATCTCCATCTGCAGAACGGAAACATTTCTCTGTCTGCAAAAGGCAGCTGCAAGATTAATTCATTGGAGATCAACGGGTCCTGAATTCAGTGGTAATAAGGGCCATAAGACAGACAAAATACAGGGTGGGAAAAATCTGACAAGATTTTGATATCTGGTCTAGTTGCCTGGATACTCTCTCCTGGCACAGAAAACTCATGCGCCACCACCACCGTCACATGGCGTGAGCTCAGAAGTTGATTCACTTCAAGGCAGGAGGAATAAACAGAAAATAAAATGTCTTCCATGATTATTTCAGGGCCAGAACATTAGCAGTTATAAATTGCTCGAGACCTTTAGCTTTCACACCTAAGAGTACCTTGGCTGATGCACAGGAGCAAAATTGTCTTTTTGCCACGAGGCTTGGGTTTGGAGCAGCCTATGGGTGCGTTGTGTCGGGAGCATGATTTTGGAAACTGGAGTGTGTTAGACAGTCAAGATCTGCAGCCTACTTCCATATGGCTACATTAATTTCACGGCAACTCTGCGGAGAGGAAGATGATGCACTTCCCACCATCCTTGTGGGGGAGAAGCAGTGCTCCTGCCAAGCAGTTTGCACAGGACAATAATTCTAAGCACTATCCCCTCTGTGAACAGCCTCAGATGGCGCTGCTGAATCCTCCCATCACTTCTCCGAACCACTGCCAGGGTAACCCCTTGTAAACCTTTTAAGAGCCCAGTGAGTTTTTTCTTCTTGGGCCACAGCGAAGTGAAACGAGAGAAATAAAGTGAAATAACTTCCCTTTGCTGAGGAAGGAGACAAAGTGTAACTGTGGTTCTTAAAAAGCTTGAGGAGCTTCCAAAATACAAGGGTTGGAAGTGTAGAGTACGCAGGGAGGTCCTTTTAAGGGCATTAAGGGCATTATGACACTGAATCACCAAGAAAAGTAAATGTAGATCCAACCTGAAGACCTGTGGTCCTCTCACGGCACGGAATGGGCCAAAATGTGTTCTGGAGCACCACCACCAATGGAGGCTCCCTGCCTGCTCTAAGTCAATGCGAGCCTGCACCGTCCAAGGAGAGACACCAGCATGCTGTATCCCATAAAAATGCCAGGCTGGGATTCATCTGAAGTTAGGGAAGTCTTTCAGGAAGTGGGTTATTGGCACAGTGGTTTTCCCTCGGCAGTCTGGTGCTGTGGGCATTTATCATGAAGAAATTGCTTCTGCAACGTATCTTTTTTTTCCCCTCACATTTTGTTCCATTGGAATTTCTCAGCAAAAGGTTTGATTACCATCAACTTGGGTCAGAATTTGAAGCTTTAGTGTGGAAGTTTCAAGTTCTGGATCCACAATGGAAAGATCCTGACCCAGTCCCTCCCTCTTTGTGGCTGGACAAGAGAGGTGAACAACAGGAATTTGTAACAAAATTGGTTTATTTATTGGATTTATTGGATGGGGCCTTCAGCAACCTGATCTAGTGAGTGACATCCCTGCCCATGGCAGGAGGGGGAGCAAGATGAGTTTTAAGGTCCCTTCCAACCCAAACCTTCTGTGATTCTGTGATTACAAAGATTCTTTCAGAAGACTTTATGAACATGGCACTTTGACTTAGAGCAAAATTTAAGATCCCACAAAGACAAGCCGTCCCAGCAGAGCACCCATAAATACCACACTATAAGAAAGATTTTAAAACTCCAAAGCCTGGTCAATTTAATAATTTAAGGGCCACACCTCAAGTGCTTGCTGCCAATCCACAGGCCTGGAACATGCCTCTGCTTGGCTGCTCCGCATTACAATTGCAAATGGCCCCTTCTGCTGCTTCCTGACATTAGCCCAGTGACAAATGAGCAGGAAAAAAACATTTACTCTGCAGAACGTCTGAAAAAGAATTTTATGTGCCTTTAACAAACTGCCCAGTGCAAAACCTACAGGCAGGAGGTGCCTGCTGTGTGGGAGCTCCTCTAAAATTGCCTGGGATTGGCTTTGGCCAAAAAATGGCAGGAGCTGGAGTGAATCCTTCTGTTTGCTCCCTGGAGTCCTCCCATCACTGGGAGACTTGTCAGTTGTAGATGGACAGGATGGATGGATAGATGGACAGAAAACTCATATCAAAACCCAAGTTTCAGCCTCTGGAGCTAAACTCACATCAATCTTCCTTAGAGCAAATTAAACCTTGTTTAAACAAAAAAAAAGCAAAAGGCAACCACTCCTCCAGGAAGTTTACTATTTAAGCCAGGAGGAGCTTCTCATGTTAAAGACTCTGGGTTATCGCTACCAGAGATAGCAATTAATTTTCTGGAAGACTGCATGACAATAAAGCCCAAATCAGTCCTGGCACTTGGTCATGCTGGACAATGTGCTGGTGTTATTAAAAGGCCAATTACCATCAGCTTGTGTTCCAGATGACAGCAGGAACAACTTGGAGAAAGCGGAGTGTTCCAGGGAATCCTGACAGTAGGACAAATACATCCTTGCACCACTCGTGGTGGTTGTCGTGCCCACCCAAGTAATAATTCAGCTGCAAAAGCAACCCTGATTAAAATGTTTACAGAAGGATTTCTGACAAGAAAGGAATTTCATACTCACCCACTGATAGATGCCTTGCTCCTTTCTCTGAAACATTCAGCAGCAGCATCACAGGGGTCATCTTCAATCAGCTAAGATAACTCAGATATTCCTAAGTTAAAATCCAGAAGAAAATAGAATATTTCCTCTTGACGTCCACCTGGCAGATCAAATGAGGACAATAAAATAAATGAAATTTTATGATTGACTTGATTTGGTCTCTCTTGTGGGGAGGGAGGGGGAAGGAAGACTCGTATCATGAGTTTTGATAGGAACTCTTACAGAGGTAGGGCTGTGAATATCGAAGATATTTTCCAGTTCAAAGATCCTTTTTGGGGAGAATACACTTCCTAAATTCCTTAACTTCTGTGAGTATGGATGGAGAATGCTATGTTGGCTCGATCCACATCCTGTCAGGACAACTTCTGAGAAGGAAGGGAGGGATCTGCCATTTTGTAGGTCTGTATTGGATGGACATTCCCTATCCCATGACAATCCCACAAGTCCTGGCTGCACAAAGCTGGGATCTGCAGCCTCTGGCTGACGTGGAATGTTGCAGGTGGCTTTTCCTCCTGTGCTTGAGTAGCCCTGGGTGGGTCAGTGCTGCTGATGCCAACAGCCTCCAGAGGAGGCCTCAAGCTTGGTTTGTGACCCCTGATGACCATTCACGGTGCCAGCACACGTGTCCTTCTGAACAGAATTAACTGCAGTGCTCTGCCAAGCTCTGACTTGAATAATTATGGTCTGTCCTGGAATTTCTCTTTGAGAAACTGAGTTTGGTGCTCTAAAGAAGGGGCTCTTCATCATGAGCATGTGAGATCCTATCTCATGGCTGTTCATGGGTACCTCCTCACCATAAGGGGCCACAGGCTTTCTTCCAAAGGAAGAGGCTGTGTGGAGAAGAGCTGTATTTTACCCCTGAGGTAGCAGTGGATCTTTGTGTCCGTGATCACGGAATTGTAGAATCGCAGAATCAGAATATTCTGTGTTGGAAGGAACCCACAAGGATCATCAAAGTCCAGCTCCTACAGAGGAGGACAGCCCCAGGAATCCCACCATGTGCCTGCCATGATGAATCGCACATCACCTTCTGAGGCACTTGCTCAGTCCATAAGTGCAGGACCAGCTCGAGGCCTGGGAATTGCGAGAGTGTAGGTGCAAGAACAACCTCAAAACCATGGATGACACCTCCCAGATATTGCTCCAGTGACTGCCCAAGGGATGGATTGCCCTGTGGCCTGGAACACCAGGGACCTCCATGCACTTTCTTTGATATTTGTGAAGGGCTTTCACTAAAGGCCCAGCAAGGGTACGAGGTTTGGGGCACTAATTACAGAATCCCAGAATGGTTTGGGTGGGAAGGGACCCTAAAGCTCATCCCCTTCCACCCCCTGTCATGGGCAGGGGGACCTTTCACTATCCCGGGCTGCTCCACGCCCTGTCCAACCTAGCCTTGATGGCACCACGGGTGGTTACTCTCCCACTTATCTGTTAATTTTGTCTTGAACTTCGATTTGTTGCCAGGTCTGAGGACACCAAGTGGGAGATGGGCCAGGTCAGACACATACAGAGATTTTATTGTCTGGTATTTCCGCTCTTCCCATAAACAGGGAGCTCTTGTTTCCTTCCCAAGGAAGGTATATCCTACAAGAGGCTGGTACACAGTGCAATGAATAACTTCTGATTGTCAGGTTTTCCCCCCTAATTGACTGGCAGAGAAAAATAAAACATCAGCAGCAACAACAGCTCCATGCTGCCTTTCACTTGAACTTGCCCAAGCACTTTGAAATCCTGAGTGAAATAAACTTCCCAGCCTCTCCTGAGGCAGGTGGGGAGGATATGAGGGAAGGTGGAAGGGAAATAATTTCCTGAGCTTACTCAACAAATCAAGACATGGTTTCATCTCTCTGGACTCACTGTCCCCATCTTGTAGCCATCAGGATGGGACCCAGCATGGAAATCCAGGTTGTGTTTGCTTGGGGCTGGGGAAGACTGAGGAACATCCCCCTGTGTGGAAAAGAATCTTGATGCTGAAAGTTTATTCCCTGCTTTTTCCCTAATGGTCAAACTGACCTAACTGGGATTCAGTGCTTTGCTTCCTTTTCAAGCCTGTGGAAAGCAATAATTAACATTCACCTCTCCTTCTTGTGTCCTCTGCAACTTTCTTAAAGCAAGGTCCTTCTCCAGAAGCAGCACTTGTTTGCAGGATGCCCTAAAAAGTCATATTTTTCCCCAAAAGCTCCTGCAGCATGCACAGCGTGGAGACTGCAGCTCCAGAATGCCAAATGGCTTTGAAAAATCCCAGCTGGGCACAACCCCACTTGAGGACCTCGCTCTGAGGGTTCTGAGTTCACTGGGAGCACGGGGGGAGCTGCCATCCCTGACACGGAGCAGGGCATCAGCTGCTCGCCGCATGCCAGGGCTCGACGTGCCGAAAGTGGAGGAGGACGAGCTGCTGCCGCCCTCTGGGAGAGCCGTCAAAACATCTGTGATATTTGGGACCGTTCCAGGGCGAGGGAATCAGAAGTGGATCCTGGAAATCTGCCTATTATCCTAATGAGGATGTTTCCGCGTCGTGGCAGACCGAGGCAGGGAGGCCGACGCTGGGGAAAGGTTGGTCCAAGTGACCTCCTGCTGTCCCAAAGGGTGGCCCGGCACAAGGGCGTCCCTGTCCTCCCCATCAGGATCAGTTACTGGTTTGTGTCGTGTGTTATTGCCTGTGTAACTTCAGTTCCCAGGAGTGTTCTCCCATTAGGAAAAGGGGGGGAAAAAAAAAAATAGAAGCTTTGCACGGGCTTTTAAGCAAACAAAATGTGGAACATGTGTGCACACAAGATTTCACACCCACGCACAATTTCCCTTCTAACGTCGCAAATGGCTCGTGCACGAGGACCTGGCATAATGCAAGGCAGGGAAAAGTGGGAAAAACAAGGGGAAAACAGGGAAAAAGATGGAAAAACATGCAGTTATTGTTTCATTTTAGGGAAAACATGTAAATTTTCAGCAATGAAAACCAACCCCAGTCCTGTTGTATCTGATGTTTGATCAAGTTGAAAACCCGTTGGCTTTCCCCTCCCATGCTCTACCATGGCGGTACTGTAAAGCAAATAAAAATTTGGATTAAAAATAACACATCTGGGGTGGCCAAGTGATTTTATTTAGCACTTATTGCCATCAGTCACTCCAGGTTTGCTAAAGCCTTTTGGACTTGCAGGTGAGAGCCATAGCCTGGCTTATAGGGCAACAGCCTGAGGAAGATTCTGGATCCTGATTAAAAGCTTCCCAAGACTTTATGAATGACAACGGGGAAGAAAAGTCCTGCTATTCCCAACATTTTTTTGGAGGAAAAAAAAAAAGATAAATGAAAACCACAGTTTCTCTGTGCACATCCAACAGTGGCACTTTGCAACCTTTTCTGAATCCTAAATATATTCCACTGGAATGATGGTTTATTCCCATTGTCTTTTTTGTCAGTGAAGATTTTCCATTGAATGATACATAGAATTTTGGGAACAAATTAGAAATTAGGAAGAGATTCTTCACTATGTGCATGGTGGAACAGGTTGCCCAGAGAAGCTGTGGCTGCCCCTGGATCCCTGGAAGTATCCAAGGCCAGGTTGGACGGGGCTTGGAGCAACGTGGGATAGTGGAAGGTGTCCCTGCCCATGGGATTAGAATGGGATGAGCTTTGAAGTCCCTTCCAACCCAAACCATTCCGGAATTTTATGAAAATTACTTTAAGGCAAAGCCATTTGCAGAAAACCATCCCAAATAAAGTCCTGGCCAGGAATCCCACATGTCCCATCCCTCTGATCTTCTCAGAGCCAATTTCTCCTGACACCCATTGAGTGTCCGAGTGTCTCCTCCCCACCACGTCGGAAACACAAATGTGAAACACGTGCTCTGCTTCATTAAAAATTATGCTAATGGGAGACATCATTTAAATTGCTAATAGGGTCGGCTGTTTCTAGTAAGACATGACAAACTGTCTGGAAGGAATTTTTGCATTTTTAAAGATCCCCTTTATTCCCAAAGGGAAGCGAGTTGTTTCAGAGGGGAAAATATATATATGTATTTATATACACACACTAGCACGCACACAAACACACACGCACAAAGGCAAACATTTTTTTTTCCTCAATAAAATGCAAGTTCTACAAATCAGCTTTTCTTTTGTGGGTGCACGAGGTTGGATCCTTTTTTAGCCACAGTGGCTTTGGGAAAGGGGTGTTTTGGTGCTGCTGCAGCAGGAGCTGCTGCAAGGGTGTCCCTTCACCACCCGACCACCTCCCCACACCCCGCACGCACCAACTCCTGCTGCAGATTAGCAGCTGCTCTTTGCAAGGAATGCTGATTAGCAGCAGGCAGGGGAGAGAAAAGCCACAGGGATGGATAAAAGATGAAGCCAGAAGAGCAACCAGGACTTCTGCTCCCTCCCGGGACCGGCTTGCCTTGGAATAAGTTATTTTTGTGACAGATTGGAGCAAACCCTACAGCAAAGGGGCAGCCTCGCTGTGTCTTCACTGGGCAGGGCACTGTCTATCCCATTCTTGGGCAGAGTTTTGAGGTGCCTGCATCCCACCAAGAGATATTTGCTCCACTCAGCAGTGATAGGAGGGAAAACCTGACCCCTGGAAGCACTCAGGGAGCCCATCCCTGCCTCTGGATTATCCTGGCGGGAGGGGGACAGATGGCAGCACGGCCACGGGGGACACCCCCCGGAACACCATCAATCTGCCAGAGGGAAAGGGCTTCCAACAGGGAGCAAAAGAGGACAGGGAAGCATTGGGAGGTGAAGCCAGGAGATAATGTCAACTGAGGACCGCTGGCCGGCGCAGGCGGCTGCCGAGGGACCGCAGCTGAGCTTCTCCAAGGGATCTGGGCATCTTCCACAAACTTCCCAGCAGCCCTCCAGCTGGGAGCATCTCCATGTGGTGTTGCGGTGCTGACGTCAGTGACCTGACAGAATGAAGCTGTTTGCATCCTCATAATAATAATAATTTTTTGGTCAAAACCTGAATCAGCTCTTCCCCCTCACCCGGGACGGGCTCCCCAGCAGCAGCTCATGAATAGTCACGGCTTAAATGCTGCTGTTGGTTGTCACTTCATCATTTCAGTGGTTATTCATAAATTTAAGCTGTGATAGGGATGTCCATGAATTAATTGTTATTTTAGATGGCTTTCTTCTCAAAGGCATTTGCGTTGAATGTGTCTGGTTCTGTGGGGGTTCCTTTTAATCCTTTAGTTTTATCTGTTTGTCCTCACAGCTCCGTATTTAAGAGCAGAAACAGCCTCGATATCTGGCTTTTCCATGTGCTTCAAGCTCTCCATGCACGTTTGGAAAACGACCTTAGTCCAGATAACTTCACTTTGTGGCTACTTGGGGTTTCTCTGGGTTTTTCAGCAGAAATGGGTGCAGAGAGAGGTGAATTCAGCACTGCCCCGAGCAGATGGGAACTGGGCAGGGAGCCCAGCAATGGAAGAGCCAGCACAGCCAGAGGAGGTGACTGTCCCCCTTCTACCCAGGCTGCCACATCCCCTGAAGGTGACCTTATCTCAGGAGTACAGGCAAAGTGCAGATCATGCACACAAAATCGCTTTGTTTCTGCTCCAGACTCAATTCCAACATCATCTCCTCTCCATCCTCTCTATCCCCTCTCTCCCTCTCCCAGTCCTGGCCAAGTATTTATTATTAACAACAAGACAACCACAAGGCTGAGCTTGTCTGTTATTTCCTCTCACCTAAACCCCCGCTTGGCCTTTCCATCTTGGCATTTTCACCGTTTCTTGTGCTGTCCTCTTTTACCATCTTAACTCAGCACTCCAAGGCCCACGGACAAGAGTCCCAATAACCAATATTTACATGTGCCGTGGAAAAAAAAAACCAAAAAACCAGCAAAACAACAAACCTGAACCCAAGGAAGGCCAATGGGCCTGTGCTGCACTCAGCAATGAAGGACACGCTGGCTGATTCTGCCTCTGATGGAATATGATTATGTCTGGCCCATGATGGGCAGAAGAACTGCCCGCCAACCAGGCAGCCACTAAATTAAATTCCAAGACTCCAGCTTTAGGAAATGCAGGCAAAGCCCATGATGCAATAAATACCCAACAGCACTGGAAGAAGGCTCTTCCAATATCAGGCTGGGATTCCAGGACATTTGTCCTGGTAAAATGAACGATGCCAGGGTCTGTCCCTAATCTGGGTTTGGGGACTGTTCCACGGAATCATCAAATCACAGAATGGTTTGGGGTGGAAGGGACTGTTAAGGTATCTAATCCAACCCCCCTGACATGGGCAGGGACATCTTCAGAGCCCCTTAGCTCAGCACTACTTATCCCAGGCCAAAACCATTCCAGAGTCATGCTGATGATGATTTCTGGGCTCCAAAACACTTTAAGGTCTCTATTTCTGACAGATTCTACTGTAAGATGAACACTGGTCCTCAAGGACGTGAAGTTTGGCTCTTCCATCCAATTTGTAAATAATGTCCTGAGGCAGAAAACAATGGAAACAGAGCTTGGAGGAGGCAGTCCTTGAATATCAGCCAGCTTTCTTGGGCCCCTCTTCCCTCCTGGGCTTTATCCCATGGGACTGAACCAAGCAGACCCCTGAAGAGGCTGAAATTTGCTCTCCTGCAGCCCGGGGTCACGCACTTGCTCTGTGCCCTCCTCGCTGCCCCGAGGGTCTCCAACTCCACCATTCCATGGTCCCAGCAGCCCAGGCTGCCCTCGAGCTTCACATTCCCCACCAGCCCTTCCTTTTTGATGGGAACAGGTCCAGCATGGCACCTCTCCTCCTTGGCTCCTCTGTCCCTTGGAGGAGGAAGTTGTCACAGCACATTCCAGGAGCGGGATGGATCCGGGTTCCGCTCATGTAAGTGATACGTTGATGTTGGTGCAGATAATATGATGCACACTTGAGTAAACAGGTGAAAGTACTTTACCTGCCATGTTTCAAGGGAATTTAGTGAAGGAATGTATTTTTTCGTATGAAGAGGCTGTTCAGGAAGATCTTGTAGCCCGTTTTTTCGTGAGAGAAGAGTGAAGTGTCAGAACCACCTTCGAGGCTCGCAACAGGAGCATCAGGAAGATGGGAAATAGTGTTCAGCCTTATCAAACAGGTCAGTAAGATCCTCTGCTTCAGCCAGAGGTGGAATAAAACAACTCAATTGTTCCAAGTGGAGATGGTACTGTGAGTTTTATAAGATTGGGATCGAAAGGATTACCTCAACTGCAGATTTATTTCAGATGTTAGATTGTATCAGCACAAGTTTATACCAAGAGAAGGTCGCAAAGGAGTGGGTCTACACCAGGAAAAAAAAATCCATTGCAGACCTTTAAGAAGGTTTTTACGGTCGTTAAGAGATGTGAACCTGGTCCACTCCTGTTCTCTTCTGATTTGCTGTATTGATACTTGGGAAGTGTCTGAAGTTTAAGGCGGGACAAGGGGGAATAATTTCCCAGTGCCAGAGGGCAGGGTTAGATGGGATATTGGGAAGGAATTGTTCCCTGGGAGGGTGGGGAGGCCCTGGCACAGGGTGCCCAGAGAAGCTGTGGCTGCCCCTGGATCCCTGGAAGTGTCCAAGGCCAGGCTGGATGGAGCCTGGAGCACCCTGGGCTAGTGGAAGGTGTCCCTGCCCGTGGCAGGGATGGGATGAGACCAGCTTTAAGGTCCCTTCCAGCCTGAACCATTCCATGATTCTGTTTTTATAACCATACAGAGCCTGCAGTAACATGGAAAGTGCATTGGAGAATCATGGAAGAGTTTGGGTTGAAAGGGACCTTTAAAGGTCCCCAACCCCCCTGCCACAGGCAGGGACACCTTCCACTATCCCACGTTGCTCCAAGCCCCGTCCAACCTGGCCTTGGACACTTCCAGGGATCCAGGGGCAGCCACAGCTTCTCTGGGCAACCTGTGCCAGGGCCTCGCCATCCTCACGGCCCAGAATTCCTTCCCAATATCCCATCTATCCCTTCCCTCTGGCACGGGGAAGTGAATCCAGGCTGCCCAGGAGAGGGTGGCTAACCCTGAGTGTGTGTGGCACGTGGCACCGCTCGTCCTTAGCGCTGAGTGCACCCTCCTGGCCTCTGTTTTTGTTGTATCTCCCGCTAATCCTTCCTCCCAATGCCTCCCCTAATCTCTCCAAACCTTTCCCCCGCTGGCTGGCACCCCTTAATCCTATTACAGAGATTTCTATTCTAAAAGTTTGGCTGAATCACCCTCTGGGCCCTGCCCAGAGCTTCACCTGGGTTGCTGAGGAAGTCGCCAGCCCCTCGGCAGCTCCGGTTCTTTTTGGAATGGTGCATTGGAATACCATTCCTGAAACAAAGCCTAAATCCCCTGGCTCTTCTTTAGCCCTTGCTCAGCACAGTCACTCACAGGGTTTGTCCTGAGAGACCTCTGCACCCCTGGGGAGATCAGGGAAGGGTTGGATTCTGCAGTCATTTTAAGGCCGGTTTAGTGATACTGAGATGGGAAAGAATTGAGGATAAACAGCAACCGGGATTGCTGGTCTCAAAACCCATCCTGGCCTATTAGTACTTCTAGGGTTAGACCCCATTTTTTGGATTATCCCAATTCCCATTGCATCACCTTTCCCCCAAAACTGGAGGGGGTCTGACTTCGGCTCAGTCACATCAGTGGTCGTGCCTGGAGGTGAAAATGGGATGAGTTCTCCTTTGAAAAGAAACCTCCAAATCTCACTTTTTCCTGCCTGCTATGGGATGAGTGATGAGACAGAAAGCCGGGAGACTTGGGCCCACATCTGGTTTAACCTCAAATTTGGGCTCACCCTCACATTCACTGTGTGAGCAGCTGGGGATATTTTATTTACATTTCAATCACAGGCAGCTGTGTGGGCACAAATCTCATCTAGGTGAGACTGGTGTGGAGATACGAAGTTTAGCTCCTCATCACCAGCCACTTCTCTTTCATGCACTTGATGATGAATAATTCTCAGGCCCCCAAAATTTCGTTTAAAAAGAAATAAATCTCTATTTGGAGACAATAGAATTCAAGTGCCATGTCCCTTTCAAATTCCCTCCCCAAAAGCCACTGATTCCTCCCAGCTCTGTGTGCAACAGAAGTGAAACATCAACTGTTTGAATTTCCCTGAGTGCTTTTCAGCCAACAACTGATTTCCAGAAATAAACCCCAAAGTACCAAATTTTCCTCCCACATTGCCTAATTTTCTGCTGACATTGCTTACTTTCTCAGATTAGTGATACTGAAAATAGTCAAACATTTAATCACATAATCCAAACAAGACAGGTTTCAGCTCCTCTTGCTATAGATTTACCTTCTGGTCTCTCACTAAGACCTGAATTTTAACAAGTTTGTGTGCATTAAAAGTTTGATTTGATGGTTATTTGGCCTCACAGTGGTGTTTTCTCGTTCCCTGAATCCTTCTTCATGTAGATTAACTGACCAGTGGCTGGGAGCTGCTTCCAGAATTTCTTCCCAAAGCACCAGCAGAAGCATTTTCCAAGATAGCATAAACCGGATCAAATTCGGGTGAACATTCCTGATGCAATTACAGCCAGCCCCACCCTGGCAGAGGTCATGCTATTCCCAGGCATCCCAATCCATAACCCAACACCAGCCCCCTCCCACTGCTGGAAAACCAAAACAAGGGTGGAAACCTTCTCCTTCAAGTGTGACCATCACCTGCAAAGCTCCTGCAGGTGTCTCCAGGAGCCAGGAACCTTCCATGTGACGGGAGCTGTCCCTCCGTGCAGAGCCAGGCAGCTTAAAAATAGGCTGAATATATTAAGTGGTCAAATCAGGTTATAAATATTAAACTGGCTCTGCTGCCTGCTGGCACATTGAGCTCAGCTGAGCCAGCCCAGCATGGCAGGGGGGGCTTCATTTGCAGGTCTGTGCTCCACAGGGCCACAGCTCAGCTGTGGGATGGCAGGATCCCAGCAGAACTCTGAGGTAATCACAGCCCTCCCAGAGCTGAGTCCTGAATTTCTGCTCCTGTTTGTGGCATTCATCAGGCTTCAGAAGAAAGGAGAGAGCAGGAGCGCTCCATCCACTAATGAGCTTCTTCCCTGTCTAATTTCCTCTCTGCTTTATTCTCCTGTCCCACCAGAATCCAGGAAAGCCAAATCTAAGAGCATTTGAACTGTAAAAAGTGATGCCTTTTGCCAGTAAATGTGGCTCCATTAGCAGGATGGAAGATGAGGACCTGGAGAGAAAAGGTCCAAATGCATCTCCCCATCCAGAGCAAGCCGGGATAGTGGAAGGTGTCCCTGCCCATGGCAGAGGGTCAGAATGAGATGATATTTAAGGTCCCTTCCAACCCAAACCATTCTGATTCTGTTTTTTGACCCAGCACTGGCACTAGAACAAACTCCTTCATGTCAACAGCAAAGCATATAATTCACAGAATTTAAATGTACATTGCAAACACCCCCCAGACGTGCTACAAGTGACCGTGCATGGATCTCGATCATGGATCGCAGATCAGGCCCAGAGCAGCCAGAATTCTGCAAGATCAAACCTAAGGAACGTTGTGCTTCTGCTCAAAAAAAAATGAAAATACGATTGAGTTAATTCTAACTCAGCTTGTCACACAAGCAGCTCTTTGCCTAGATACAGGAAGAAGAGTAAGTTAAGAGTCTCTTCTGCTTCAGGAACCGGCACTGGTGATTGAATTCTGACAGCCAAACTCAGCATATGGTCACAGAGCATGGAAGAGGAAGAAAGGGAAGATATTTTGATTTCATAGAATCATAGAATCACAGAATGGTTTGGGTGTGAAGGGACCTTAAAGCTCATCTCATCCGTGCCATGGGCAGGGACACCTTCTACTATCCCAGGGTGCTCCAAGCCCCATCCAACCTGGACTTGGACACTTCCAGGGGTGGGGCAGCCACAGCTTCTCTGGGCTCCCTGTGCCAGGGCCTCCCTACCTTCATCGTAAAAAATGTCTTCCTTCACTCAAGTCTGAATCTCCCCTCTTCTAGTTTAAGTTTGTATCATTACCCCCATTTTAGCTAACACTTTTTTTTTTCCCCAGCAGCTCCATCTTCTTCCCACTGGCAGAAGTACCTCAAGACACAGGACATGGCTGTGGGAAGAAGAAGCCATGGCTGCTCCATCCCTGGAGTGTCCAAGTCCAGGTTAGATGGGGCTTGGAGCAACCTGGGATAGTGGAAGGTGTCCCTGCCCACGGCACAAGGTGGAACAAGATAATCTTGACATCCCTTCCAACCCAAACCATTCCATCATTCCATGTCTCTAAGAGCAGCCGCAGCAAATTCATCTTCCGTATGTGCCCAAATCCTTCAGGGAAAGCAAAGCACAAGGATAAAGTTAATCACAGGCTGCCCTGAAGGAGGAGTCATTTCGTGTTTCCTAAGGGACTTTGTGGAATATTGGGGTGACATTGGAGAATGAGTCAAGAAATCTATGTTTTGAAGACTGTGAGGGATTCACAGCTTGTGCTGAGCTGTGGTGCCAAGAGAAGGGTGATCACCCTGTACAGCAAACTGGCCCAGCTGGCACCATGGCTGGGAGAAAACCTGGGTTGCCGTGGAATAAAACCTGGCTGGGGACTTGTAAGATGTTTCTTCTTTCCTCTGTAAGAGGAGGGCTGCTTAATAGTAGAATTAAGTGCTGGTATTCAAAGTTTGGCTATAAATCAGTTAAACAAAGAGATCTGCTCTGTTGGGCTGTCTGTGATGGTGAAATCACGATCAACAAACAACTGGTGGAGGAATAAACCTGTTGGGAAGAACTGATGCACTTCACACCAATGCTGAGCATTCCCAAGCTCCTTCTTGCACCACAAGAATGGATTAGCGGGGAAGAGATCATTGCCAGTCCCATGAATCTCAGATTAGACTGCTGAATCCAGCTAAATTATTTCAGTATAACCCCCTTTAGGCACTCTGGAAAAAGTCATGGCGCTGGGGTAGATCCTGACATTCATTTTCAGGTGCTTTAAGGAATCCGTGCGTTACAACTCCTCCTGATTAGCCCTGGCTATGCAAGATTTGCCTGATCCATTGGAGATGGTTGTGTGTAGATTTTCAGATTTATTCCTACATGGGCAGCAAGCCCCACGTGAAGCAAATCCCTCTGCCAAAAAGGTGAGTCTTGGGTAGTGTCCTGAGCTCTGTCCTGTGGAGGCTTCGTGCTCCATCCCCCCTGGTTTGGCAGCAGTTTTTGTGTGCTGGGTTCAGCACTGTGGCCCTGGCACAGTGCTGGAAGGAGGGGAGGGACCATTTCTGCCTCACACGGTGGCATCCTGCCCCTAAAAATTGTCCCTGGGATGATCAGGCTGAGGGGGTGAGGAGGGCAGCAGAGCACACAGGGTGATTTGGGGGTCTCCAAGCCATATCAAAATATGGTTTTGTCAAAAATGGGGAAATGCTCCCCCGCAACTTGATTTTTCTCCTCTGGTTAACTGAGCCAAGATGACATTGAAGTAGGAAGTGGAATAAATACACACAAGCAGTCTTTTCACCAAGTTATTTAATTCATCAGAAGGGACACTTAACCGTACAGCAGCACCTTATTTACATCAAACTGCTCTTTATGCATCCTGTAAACATCAGAAGCAATTTCTAATAAATTACAATCCAGGGAGCAGCAAATCAACAATATCACTGAGTTGTTTAAACGAATTCATTACAAAATATATTGCATTTTTCCCTGTGACTTCATTCAGATTGCACTTGAAAGCATTATTCTCCTGAATTTTCTGTTCGGGATAGACATGTGCAAAAATATCTCCAAGCAAGAAGAGATTGTATTTTAAACTTCATTGCCCTTGACCTCAGGTCCTTTTGAGTCTATTATGTTTCAGCCTCTCTGGCAACACCATCACCGGTGACATCTAACAACAAACAGCCCCAACAGCAGGTCCCAGCTAATTCAAATTGAGATCACAGATTCAGCCATGTAAGAGTCTGAAAAAGAAATCCCTAAAATTTCTATAACCTCTGGGCTTCTCTTTACCAGAAAGGATGTTCTATACGAAGTAATAGGAAAATGTAATATTGTTTGCCAGTTTAATTGGATGTGCTCCTGCCCTGTTATGAAAGAGATTGGCTCTTGCTGACCATGTATAAAACACAGGATGAGAGTGGATCCTGGTCGCTCAAAGTGACAAAAAAACCAGCAGTGATTTGAGGTGATGTGACAGAGATGGGGACATTTTCGTGGCCTCCGTTCCACATGCAGGAGGGGGCTTTGAAGAGGTTCTTCGGGGTGGACATCACTTGGTGGAGGACAACCCCATCGTGCCCAAATCTCTGCGTGTTTAGAATGAGGTCCAAGGCAGCCCCAACAGCACAATTCCTGATTTTTGATGTTAGTGGTGGTGGTCCCCTGCATCTCACTGCTCCTGGCAATGTAAAAATCCACTGTGGAAGCAGCATGGATTTCAGGGATACGATGGAGAGCAGGACAAGAGGCCCTGGGGGACTGTTCTTGCTCCTCCTTCACAGATCTGACCACTATTTTATTATGAAACCAAGAGCTGGAAGAGCAGAAAAGGGAACCTGGGCAGCGATGACAAAACCGCAGCAGCAGCAGGTTCATCTGTGGCAGAAAAGCCTTGTCCCCCCATTCCCACAAAGCTCTTGTACGCTACAACTCTGTGGGTGGAGTGGTTCAAGTAGCTGCTGTCTGCCTCGCTTTCTCTGCCTTCACTTACAGAAAGCCACAAGAAATATTTCATTCTCTTTGTTGAGACAGTTTCCTTGCACTTAGGGAGGCGGAACAAGTGCATTTATGCTCTCACTCCAGGACTTGCTGATGGCCGTGAGAGGCAGCTGGGGACCAGGACTGGGCTTGTTACAGCTTCAGAAATTCAGTGCTGGAGTGCCTTTGCTCCGGGTGAGAACGAGGAGAGCTCTCTGTGCTGCCTGACCTCAGCTCCCCTCCAGAGCCATCACGGCAACAGGAGAAGGTTTCCTGCCACGGGGAGGTGGTCTGCAGTTAATTCCCAGGGTCACAGAAACACAGACTGTCCTGAGTTGGAAGGGACCCACCAGGACCATCAATCCAACTCCTGGCCCTGCACAGACACCCCAACAATCCCACCCTGTGCATCCCTGAGAGCGTTGTCCAAACACTCCTGGAGCTCTGGCAGCCTTGGGGCTGTGCCCATTCTCTGGGGAGCTGTTCTAGTGCCCCAGCACCCTCTGGGGAAGAACCTGTCCCTGATATCCATCCCAAATTCCCCTGGCACAGCTCCAGCCATTCCCTGGGCCCTGTCCCTGCTCACAGGGAGCGGAGATCGGAGCTGCCGCTCAGGAGGAGCTGCAGCCCCCGGTGAGGCCTGACCTCAGTCCCCTCTTCTCCAGGCTGAACAAACCAAATGACCTCAGCTGATTCTCATCAGACTTCTCCTCAAGGCCCTTCACTATCTCTGTAGCCTCTTTTGGATGCTCTCTGACAGCTTTAGATCATTCTTATATTGCAGTGCCCAAAACTGACCCCAGGACTCGAGACGAGACCACCCCGGTGCAGAGCAGAGCGGAACAATCCCTTCCCTCTCCCTGCTGGTCATGCTGGGCCTGATGCCCCCAGGACAGAGATGTCCCTCCTGGCTGCCAGGGCACTGCTGACCCAGATCCAACTTGCCATGAATCATGGAATGGTTTGGGTGGGAAGGGACTTTAAACCTCACCCAGTTCCAACCCCTTGCCATGGGCAGGGACACCTTCCACTAGACCAGCTTGCTCAGAGCTCTGTCCAGCCTGGCCCTGAACACTTCCAGGGATTGATAAATTACAGGAATAAATAAACCAGTTCCAGAGCCTCTTTCCTTGGCCATGAGGCCTTGTCTTTGGGGTGGGGGAGCTATGACCATGTGCAGTCTCAGCCTTCCCTTGGTGCCCCCAAATTGCTGCTGGTCCAGAGACACCTTGGAGCAGATTTTGGCACTGGGCAACAACATTCCTAAAGTTTGAAGAGGTGAATCCCACCTCACCATGAGCAGGGAGACCTGGGTGATGTGTAAGCCTTGCTTTTTCACTCTATCAAAGAGCTGAAGCACATTTTGCTACTTTTTAATAAATTAGGCCAAGAAGAAAGGTCTAGGCAGGGTTTTCTGTGCTCTCTGGTGGGATGCTGTCAGCAGCAAGCCTTGCCCATCCTCCATGGAGCTGGTGTCAAACCAAATCCAGTAGAATCCTTCTTGGTTTCTTCATCCATAAAATGCCTTCCCTAACTTCCAAAAGGAGAAAATCCATGCGCTTTGGTGCATGTCTGCAGCCAGCCATCCCAAGAAGGAAGATGTTTCCTTGGATATAATTATTTCCTTGGCCATGGTAGACTGGTGCTCTACTTAGCTCTCTGTCAGTGTTGGCATGCCTCCAGAATTTTGGAAAAGGTGCCATTTTTTTTTCTGCCAATCCCAACAAATGGAGGTCCCAGCTGAAGGGCTCAGCCAGCGATACTCCATAAATGGACAATGGTTTATTCACTTTGGGAAAGGACATTTTCTCCACAGAGCTGGAATTTGCAGTTTTGGGTAGTGAGATGAAAAACGCACCTCTGGGATTTGGGCTGTAATGGGAAAAGTCTTAACAAATAAAAGCAGATTCTAATTGTGCTCCAAGTATCACCTATAAACATCTAATTTAGCTGAAGGAAAGTACCACAAGTGCCAATGCTGAGAGCAGGAATGGGGATGGAACTCCACTGGCATCTTTTGCACGTGGAAATGCGAGAACGACTGGAAATGGGAGAGATTGGGCAAACTGATTGTGTCCATTTTTGGAGACCAAACTCGTTAACCTTTGTCTTGAAACAGGGTGGGGTTGTTGGAGTGTCTGTGCAGGGCCAGGAGTTGGATCAATGATCCCCGCGGGTCCATTCCCACTCAGGATATTCCATGATTCCATGATTCTACAATAATTACTACGAATTCCTGTGTTTCATTAACGAACTGGGTATGATGAACTCAGGAGAAGACCAGATGAGGCTCAGACTGCAGCGGAGGGCTCAGACTGTGAAGACGGAGCTCAATTCTTGGTGGACTCCCTGGGCCACCCTCATCCAGGTGCTTCTCCTCACACCTTAATTCTGCATATGCAAAATAGAGCTAATTCCCTGTAATTTACTCAGCGTGCAAGCCTTAATTAACATTTTTAGGAGGAACCCCGGGCAGACCTGGGCCGGGGAAGTGGTTGTTGCCGTATCAGAGCAGGCATCATTCCAGGCCTGGGCCGGCAGCGGGAGCTGGCTGGGATCCAACCTCCCTCTGCTCCGCGCGCTCCGGGTTTGTTAACATCCCAATCAATACCGCCACGACACAAAATCCAGCTTCAACTTTTCAGCTGCAGCACGGGCCATGGGGGTTTTTTTTTTGTTTTCCTTCCCAGCTCACACCCTAAATCCTATTTTTCCAGCTCCTTTGAGCCCCGCTGGGAGATATTAAGGTGTTATTATCGTTCCCCGTTGCTGCGGGGGAACGGGGGGAATGCTAACAAGGGAGACACGTCCTCTCCTCTCCATCAGTTCATCTCACGCCACCTCTCCCACTGCTATGAGCTTTTAAAAATAACAAATTGCGGGTTATCCTTCCTTTCTTTGGGAGGGTGACCTTTAGGGTTCACAATGCACATCGCCGAGGGATAAAGAGAAATTTATTTTCCAGGGGAAAAAGGAGAGGAAAGCTGTGATTCTCGCAGGCATTAGGAATTGGACCTCAAAGTGGGGGGGAAAAAAGAGTATTTTGAGGAGCTTGATAAATTTAAGAGCTGCTGGAATGCGGATTCATCGGGAGCGGGTCGGTTCTGGCTGGCGCGGGAACCAGCGGGATGAGGGATGGGTTCTAAGCAAATATGAGCCTATTAATAATCAATAACTGCTCGCAGGGCAGCGATGATTCAGGCCAGGTTGGTGTCTAATTGCCATTATTGTTATTCTGGTTTAAACCCTGTTCCTCTCCGCTGCTGCCACCAGTGATCTGAGGCACTGTATTTTTAATTTGTTCCCAGGCACGGCACAAATCCATCACATGCCTGGATCCAAATGCCAGCGCCGGAGCAGCAGCGAAACATTTTTGTTATTTAAGTTACTGTATGCTAAGTTTATGTTGATTGCTCCGAGTATCATCTCCCAAAGTTAACTAGCGTTAAAGTGTTGATAATGTCCCACTTTCGCAATCAGATTTGCATAGTGCACAACGGAGTTTAGCAGGAGGAAAAAATTAGCTTAAGTGCTGTTTTTCATCAGCCCTGTCAGTCTCACACTGTTTGCTTCATCTGGGTGCACGGGGCGTTTGGTGACAAATGGTTATGACATTTTCCATCTCAGCATTACGTCATTACAGAATCGCCGCCGTCCTCTGGCTCACGGCTGCGTCCTGACCTGGCAGAGAGGGAGAGGGGAGGGGGTGAAAACAGGGGCAGCAAGGCAAGAATTGGGATTTTTAAGTGTTTTATAATTTACGATTTTTATTCCCTCTGAAAAAAAAAAAAATAATAATAATTTCAACCTCTCTCCCTTCCCCCCTGCTCGAGGCAGCATCCAGGAATATTCCTGTGCGCAAAAGGAAAAGCATCCTGTTCTCGTTGAAGCCAGCAGCAAATCGCTGGATGTGCAGGACCCGGATACAAACAGGGGTGATCTCTCTTTGTTCGGGGTGCAGATCCAGGACCACTCTTCCCAGAGGCCTTCCCTCCCTCCCAGCATCAGTGCAACCTGGCTGACATCCCCCCACCTTCCCATTCAGCCCTGGATGAATGATGGAAAATCAGGCTGGAGATCTTCCCTGCGACACTGTTTTATAAAATATAATTCAAACATTTCCTCGGTGTTAACAGCTCCGAAATAAAATCCCCAGAACGCAGGAATATGTGATATCCATAGCAATTTTGGTTTGGTTTTGTGTTAAACTCCCCCCCCACACACACACACCCCCATGCCTTACTTTTCAGCTTGGTTTTATACCTGAATTTAGGAGCAATTTATGCAATTTATTCCTACCCTGGATCAGGCAGAAGTTTTCACCTGCATTTTGCGGGGTGTTATGGTGGCAATTCCTCCTTTTGGGGCTTTGGTTTCTGTTTCACCCCCTTGCTTTAGGGGTAAATACAGTGCTGGTAAAGCCCAGCATTATCCTGGGATGTGTTTTTAGCCTGAGCCCCCCCCTCCATACATTAAGTAATTCATCCTTATTGCCATTAGGAATTCAGATGTTATTTTACGGAGGGGGAAGGGAGGATGGATGTGCAGAGCAGAGCACGGCTCGTATTTTACAGATATTCCTTTTTGCTGTGCGAGTTGCTGATTTACTCTTGGAAACCTGCTGGAGGAAGGTTTGAAGGAAGCTTTATGGGGGGAAAAGAGGGATTTTTGATGTGATTCAGGCTTCTCCCCGCTCCCGTGCAGCTCTCGCTGGCTGGGTGTGCAGAGCCGTATAGGGAACGGCCGCCTTTGCATTAATAATAGTCCAATAAAACCAGACGATATTCCTGCTTAAACGCACTGAGTTATGTAGATCCTAATTCTAGCACATCAGCAAGGAAAGAAAAGCAGATATTTCGTCCTCGCCACAACAAATTCCGTGATACAAATGCGAGCCGACATATGGTAAAAATTGCCTGCAGCCCTGCTGATTTACAGAACTGTTTTCACTCACAGATAATTCATTAAAAATCATTTCATACCGGCTGTATATACATAAAAAATATTTACTTGTGTAAATATCAGTCAGGAAGGTATTGCTTTTTTTTTTTCCTTTTTTTTTTTATTTTTACCCTTTCCCTTCTTTTTTATTTTTTTGACAGCTGATGGGGAAGGGAGAAAAAAAAAAATCCGGAGATATATGATGGACATAGGGGAAAGCAAAGGTATTCCTGGCATCCATCCGTTCATCCTGGATATAGGTCAGGCCTGGGGGTGGGCTGGGACAGCTTTAAATCCACTACCTGAGCCATCTGCTCTTCCATGCCAGTGGAATCTGCGTTGGGGAAACACACGCTAGGCAGACACAGATATTGTGGGATACGGCACCAAAGGGACCGGGAAAGGGCTTTTACCTGATTTGGGGCTCTCTGCTGACCTGTGGAACAATAGGGGAATGCTCACGCCGGGAGATGTCTCCGGAAAACGGGAGCAGTGGGATTTCAAGGCCGCTGCTGCTGCTGTGGCAGAGCAGCTTGGAAAATAAAGACCAAATCCCAGCAAGGCGAGGGGAGTCTTTGGGTTTAATCGGTTTTGCAAATTGTCCTAAAATGACAGAGGTGCCAAACACGAGGGGGACAAATGGCACGAGCTCCCAAACATGAACATTCCAGGTATAACGGAGACAAGCCCTGAAATCCCCCTTCCAGCCCCACATTTTACTCTCTAAAATATGTGTTACACTACTCAAAATGCTGAACAAGGCTCCAGCCCGACACTGCATCCTCCCTCTTTTCCCTCTGCTTACTCCAGTAGAATTTGCTTAAATACAATGCGTTGTTTTAAACCCGAAGCTTGGAGACCTTTAGATGATTTTTTTTCCTCCCTCGAGGAAAATTCAGAAATAACTCATGGAGTACAAGAGATTCGGGGTGTTTTGTTTGCTGGGTTTTTTTTTTTATCCCTACATCCAGTAGGTGAAACAATATTATTTAAAGTGTGGAAGGCAATAAGTCCTTGGAAGAGGGATCTGGTCCATCAGCTTTCACCCTCCATAAAACCCAGTAGTAAACAAAGCAATAATATTTGGGGGCTTGGAGAGGGCAGCTCTGGGGGGAGCTGGGATGTTGATTAAGATGGAATGGCTACGTGGGGAAAGGGGGGGATGCTGGACTCGCATCCCGCAGCTGCGCCCGGCACGGCGGCCAGGGGAGAAAGTTTGGGCCCGTTTCCTCTGGAATTCGGTGCCACATCTCACTCCGTGGAGCTGCTGCATCAATGAGAAATTTTCCTATCAAGCTGAACCCGAAAGGGAGGGTAAAATCAACTCTCACTTCCCCATCGGAGCATCTACAGCGCGAAAGCCTCTCCCGCTCTATTTATACGCTGGATAAATCAGTCTCCAGACTGTTACCATAGATAACAGAGTTTTTCTCCTGCTGTTGTCTCTAACAGCTTCTTTTTCCCCCCACTATATTTTGCACGGTTCCTACCTATCACCTCGGTGAGTAATTCCCCTGCTTTAAAGCAAATTACTTGGGGGAGAGCCGGGTTTTTCAGGCAGAGGGAGATTTTTCATCCCTGGAATTTTGCTCCCAGTTCTCTGAGTAACCCTGAGAAATCCTGCAGAAAGGGGAGCTATAGGTGACTGCATCTGATCCTGATACATATTTAACCTGCTCACAGTCTCCGGGAATTAACTATTTAGGAGATGAGCAGCCGGCACGGGCGTTGCACTGGGATAACACGGCCAGGCTGGTTCGCAGCGATGCCGAAGCTTCCCACAAAAATCTCTAATTCTCACCACAGAGCTTCTGCAGGAGACATTGCCATGGGCTGGGATCTTTATTTGAAATAAATAACTCAGTCAATGCGGCAGCTCCCTATTTCGGGGACCAGGGGATGCGGAGTTTCCCCTCTCAGGGATGGGGTGTTAATGGGATTTGTTGCTCCTGGTTGGGGAGCGAGGGGGGTTAATCCCTTCCTTCGTGTATATCCCTGCTAAGCTGGTTTAGGTCATGTTTAGAGCTAAGTTTTGTGGTACAGGCTCTGTCCACCCATCCATCCCACAGTGCCAGGCACAGGGATGAATCCAGCTGCCATATTCTCCCCCGTTGCACCTCCCAGCACTTAAAAATTCAAGTGAGCCCCAGAAAGAAATTAAAGAGAAGGTTTAAATTCCACCAAAGCAGTGAAAAAGCCTCTAAAGGCTTTTAGAAACCCTGTGTCGTCGCTCGGGGAAAGCTCCCAGCGAGGCCCAGAGCCCTTTGTTTGCTGCAAGGGGATTTATCCTGGAGTGGGTAGGGAAGGAAAGGGACTTTTCCCCCCACCTGCAGGGACCCATTCCCCCGGCATCACCTCTGCCATCGTCTCCAGCAGGCATGAAGCTGCTTGTGGGGAGGTGGCTTTGGGGGTTTGGCATCGTTTTCTAAAGCCCATTGCCTTCGAGGAGGCTGCAAAGCGTTAAATAGCCTCACCTGACCTCCTCCAGCAAAGCCAGGCTCTGCATCCTTATTTAGGGACATACATCACCTCCACAGCTTTCCCTCTGGCGCTGGGGGTGGAGCAGAGAAGTGAAATGTCGTGAGAGAAGAGAGGAAAAAAAAAAAAAAAAGAAGTATCTCTAAATCCATCCCAATTTGCCTTGAAACCCCTTTCCCACCCCAGCCTGGCCGAGCGCAGCCCGGCCATCCCGGCCGAGGGCCGGACACATATGCCGTGCCATATGGAGCGGCGCGATCCCGGTCAATCGGATCTTTGGGAGTTTTAGCGTTTAATTTCTTAATGTGCTAATAGTGCACAGGGAGGGGATGGATCACCGGTTAAGTCCGAGGATTTATGTTTTTAAGGGAGGGTAATGTATTTTTAAATATCCCTGGCCAACGTGACGGGTGCTGGGCAGGAGGGTGAGCTGGAGAAGGCCCTGGAAGAGCCCTTTGAGCTTTAATCCAGGAAAGGTTTCTAACGTGACATCCAGCTCCGTGTGAGCTGAAATTCAGGCGGAAAATCCCCGTGTCCATTTGACAAAGCCATTTTGCCCAGCCCTGAGGGCTGCGAGCCCTGTTCTGGGTCTGTATCCCACTGCTGCTCCCATAATTTCCATCCATGGGTCCATCTCCATGGCCTAGCTCAGGTATCTCACTTCCATTTGAAGCCACGAAGGATGGGTGGCAAAATCTCCCCAAGGCCCCCCGATCCTCAGTTTCCCCTCTTGGAGAGGGAATTGCGTTTCCTTCCTTCAAATTGCCGCTGGGATCGGGGCTTATGCAGACTCCCAAGGTGATTTCGGCTCCTCAAAAGGAAAGGTCTCGCAGAGAGATAAAAAAATAAATGTTCATAAGAAAACACACGGAAGTAATTTCAGGGGAGTATTGAAATGACAACCGTTCACCTCCAACCTGCCACGAAACTCATCTATTTATTTTTAAATAAACCACCTCAGCCCTCCATAAATCTCCGAGGCAGGGAACCAAGAAGGGGACGAATTAGGCTGCGCCGTGACCCCATCCCGGTCCCCGCCGGGCAGCTGCCTGCAGGGCAGGGACGGATGCTCGCATGGCCCCGTGGCTCCAGCTGCGGTTGGAAGCGCGGCGGTCTCAGAGGGATGCTCTGGCTGTTGGCTTCTGTCAGCCAGACCTTAAAATCTGCGCCGTGCAAGGCCTTATTTGAATTGCAAACCACTTAAGGGAGGTGTACGTGGAGTTGCTCTCTCAGGGTAAAATAGGGTTTGGGGTTTGTTTTTTCTTTAACTAATAATATTGTGTCATGCTTTGAGGGGGGTGATGGTACAAAGGGCAGGAGGAAAGATTTCTGTGGCTGAGCTGGTGGCTCTCCCGAACCATTTTTGACAGCTAATTTCTAACATTTCCTTGAAAACTCTGATCAGATGCGTTAAGTGAAATGTCATTAAGGCAATGGGAACACAACGGTAGGACTGTGAGACAGCACTAAGGGGAAAGGGCAGAGGCTCCCAGAGGCTCCCAGACACCTTTTTTGGACCCCCAACGTGCCCAGGGTTCTTGTGCTTACTCAGAGCTGCGCGCTCCTGCCCATCTCTGAGCACACAGCCTCACACTCGGGGTGCCAACCACCGACTCGCGCTTCCATGCGGGTTTTTCTCAGCAACTTCTAGGCCTCGACTGGGGAGGGAAAAAGGAAAGGAAAAAAACAGAAGGGATGTATTTGTGTTTGTGCAATGGGAAGGGATAGAAGGAAGAGACGTGCGCTGCGGCGCTGGAAGGATCTCAGGAGCTGCGGCTTGTGCAGAGAGATCCCAGGAGCGGGCACATGCCCTTGACACCGAATCACCCGGCGAGTAATAAAGGATTTCCTGCTTTCAGAGCCTGCTTGAGCCGAGGGTTTAGCCCGGGTTAGGCTGTGCAGCGCCCTGACAAGGTTACAGGGTCTAACAGGGTGCTCAGCCGGGACTGGTGATGCTGGGAATGTGTAGCTATCCCTGGATATAGATGTGTAGATAACCACGGCGTGTGCTCCTCACCGCCAGCACCTCGCCACAAACAAAAAGCGTGCTCTTCTCCTTGAAATTCACCTTGAACGCGGTGAGATGGGGTGGGTTCGTTGGTTGGGGTTTGGGGCTTTATTATTATTGCTATTATTATTATTATTAATATTATTATTATTATTATTATTATTATTTTTCACCCCCCGTCCTCCTTTTCCCCGACAACTGTCAGCAGAGAGGCTGCAAAAAAAGCTGAGGAGCCACTGCAGGCTGCGCAGCGCTGGGAGCTGTCAGCCCCACGCCACTGCAGTGATGTCAGCCGCAGCCACAGCCACTGCCACCCCCAGCCCCTGCACACACGCGAGTCGCAAGAAGAAGAATTCATAATTACAGTAGCGTAGCCATGAAACCAGCAGTGCTGGGGGTGAGGGAGGGGGGAGAGAGAAAGCGAAGCCTCGGCCAAAATTGGTACTTTCATTTTTTTTAATGCCTTTTTTTTTTCTTTCCCTCCCCCTGCAAAGCTGCACCCAGCTCTGCAGCATCCTTTCTCCGCAGCGGGGCTTGGGGGGGCCAGGGCAGGGGGTTCCCCCACGCGCCCCCCCAAAAGCGGGTGGAGGGTGCGGGGGGCTGCGGGGGGAGCTGGGCAGGGCTGGAGGCTCTTTCCCCGCGGGTCGCTCCTTGTTTTAAAAGGCAGCATTTCTGCGGACAACACCCGGAGCATCTCTGCGGGAGCGGGGCTGGGGGCGAGGGCTGCAGCCGCCTTGTTTGCGGCGCACGGAGTCAGCAGCTGGGATTTTTTTTTTTGGCTGAATAATCCTTTACGGGGAGGGGGTGTGCGGGAAAAGGGGGGGGGGGGGGCTGGGGGAGGAGGGAGGGAAAGTGGATCAACATCACCGAAGGAGGACAGCGAGCAAGATTAGGGCTGGCTAATGATAAATGAGAAGGCGCCGCTGACAGCTCCGCGCTCCGCGCAGCGCCCGCCCGGCTGCTCTGCGCTCCCTCCGCACCCTCCGGCCGCCCGCTCCGCTCCCGCCGCCGGCCTGGCTCCAGCCCCCCCTTCCCTTTTCTTTTCTATAGATATATTTTATATATATATATATATATACCATTTTCACCGCCCTGCGCATAGCGCGGGGGGGGGGCACATCCCACCCCCTGCCTCCCCGAGCATCCTCCGCGGGATTACGCGCCTGGCCGCGCTCCGCACCGGCTGCAGGACGGAGGGACCACGGCGGGGCTGCCGCAGGGGGTATTTCCTTCGCTCCTCTTCTTGGGGGGGCGGGTTTGGGTTGGGGTCGGGCCGGGAAAGGGGGGTTGGATAGACAGGACACCCCTCAGCACCCCACGGGGGAGGGGGGATGCAGTGGGGGCTGCGCTCCCACCCGGCCCCCCCCACGCCCTTTCTTCCCCCCTGGAGGGCTGGGGCGGGGGGGGGATGAAGGATGAAGCCAGGGCGGTTTATCCGTGGGCTCTGCCCGCCCCCCCCTCACCGTACCCGGGTGACCTTTCAAATCAAAGCCCGGCTCGTACCTACCAAGGTGCATTGGGCAGCAAGGGCTGGGGGGTGCTGGGGGGGGGGGGGGGGGTGATGCACCCGGGCTCTCCCCCTCCCTCTGCCTTTCCCCCTCCCTCCCTCCTCCCTCCTCCCTCCCTCGCTGCTCCCTCCCTCTCTCTCTCTCTGCTGCATTTTGCATGAGCTATCTAGGTCATTAGCATTTTAGCGTATGCAAGACTTGACAAAGCTGATGAGAAGCCAGATGGGCCCCTCTCCTCTTTTTTTTGCACCACTTGGGATCTGAGCGAAAGGATTGACTGCAGCAGGCGAACGGGGGAAGGTTTATTGCGCTCCTCCAGACCCCCCCGCTTATAGCAGCGCGGCGGGGCTCGGGGCAGGCGGCAGAGAGCGGGCAGCGTTGGGCAGAGACGGAGGGCAGGTAACGGGGCCCCCCCGCCGCCCCCCACCCCACAGCCCGGGGCTTCTTTGATTTGATAGAGGGGGTTTTTTCCGACGGGGGGGGGCGTGGGGGGGTGTTAGGTTGGGTTTTGTCCCCCCCTCCCCCCCGCCCATGGGGAAGGGCGCGCCGAGCCTCCGCGGGGCGCGGAGAACAAAGGCTGGGCTCCGCGGGGTCCCTCTCCCCCCTCCCCTCCTTCCCCCCTCCCTTTTTTTCCTTTTCTTTTCCCATTTCCCCTTCTTCTTTATATTTTCTTCCTCCCGAGGAAAGGCCCCTCTCTCCGTGTTCACAGCGGACCTTGATTTAAATGTCCATACAATTAAGGCACGCGGTGAATGCCAAGAACGAGGCTGACCAGCATCGAGGCCGGAGGCGGCTCCGCGGCTCTCCGCACCCGCGGAACCCCCCGCACCCCCTGACACCCCCCCCCCATCCCCCGAGCTCGGCCGCGGGGCGCGCAGGCAGCGCTGCGCACCGGCGCAGGTGGCACCGCAGCGCGGGGAGGGGGCGGAGAGGGATGCACGGGATGGGATGCGCTGGGATGCGCTGGGATGGGATTGGGGCACACGGCAGCTTTTGGGGGGCTCTCCGGGATAAAGGAGAGGGGGTCCCTGCGAGCACAGGCGCCCGGGGTGTGAAATCCGGAGCTGTCACTCGGGGGTGCCCCGCGGGTGGGCCCCGGGGGGACGCGGCTGCTGTCCCCGGGGGGGTCGTGGCTGCTGCCCCCGGGGCTGCTCCGCTGCTGCCGCTTTGTGCTTTGCCTTTTCTCTCGCCTTTTCTCCGCAGAGCGATGGGTTTTTCCCTGCTAAAAGCAAGGGCAGGTCTTGGGGTCACCGGGGCTCAGGCTGCTCCCCCGGCGGAGTGGGGTGGTGGGGGGGGATGCTGAGGCAAAGCCGCTTTTTTCTTTGTTTTTTAAAGCTTTATTACGATATATTATTTTTTTTTCCGGTGGCTGTTTGTGTGTTTTTCCCCTCCGCCCTCCCTCTCCTTTTAATCCTTATAATTTAAATCAAAAGTGCCGGGGAGAAGAAGGGGGGGAGCGCTGTGTCTGCAGGGCGAGGCCGGGCGTAAATCTCTTGCAGGGATAAACATGTCATTTGTTCCCTTTGTATGGTAATGCTGTCCCCCCCCCAGCTGCCCCCCCACCCCCCAGCAGCTGCCCCAGCCATACATCCTCCCTACAAAAGATCCCAATTACCCATCGGCTGCCTCATTATACTCCTTACACAGCCCCGGCGAGAGGCGTGTGTGTGCGAGGAGCCGAGGGGAGGGGGAAAGGATGAAGGGGGTTGTGGGGGGGGAGAGAAACAGCACCTGAATTATTCAGAAAATAAAATAAAATTCAAAAATCTGGAGGCGGCGGGAGGGAGGGATGCTGCGACCCCGCAGGGATGCTGCGACCCCGCGGCCTAACCCCAGAGCCTCCTGCAGGGCAGGGGCTGGTCCACCCCCCCTCCCCCGACACCCCATTGGTTTCTTTTTGCCCTCCTTTTTCACGCTTTTATTTTTATTTCGGTTTTTTCCCCCCTCCACCCTTGTAGCCATCACCACCGCTCTGCCCTGCTCCCCGCTGGGGCCCTTCACCTCCTTTCCCTTCTCCCATCCCTCTCCTCCCTTCCCTTCTCTTTGCAGCCGGAGGCCGCCCCGCATCCCTTCATCCCGGCCCATCCCAGTGCTCCCAGCAGGTGTCTGGCACTGGGGAAGGACAGGCCCTCCTGGAGGGGACAATCCCCCATCCCTCAGAGCGTCTGCAGAGCTGTCCCCAATTTGGGGGGCCCTTGGTGACGGCGCGGGGGGTCCCATCTCTCTTTGCAGCTCCACGCACAGACCCTCACCTCTGGAATGGTGCCCTTGGGAACACTGACAGCAGCTCGGGGTCCCTGGGACGCCTCTTTGCTCCCCACCGAGGGGTTCTGCAGGTATTTCGGTACGTGCCTCCCTGGGCTGGCATCCCGGCCGGTGCGGATGCCGCGAGGAGCCCGTCGGGTCGTGCTAATAAAGCTCTTTCCTCGCGGGTTCCCGCATCCTCTCCTTTGTTCGTGGAGGTTTCTCGCCCGTCTCTTTACGGCGGCGGAGGCAGGACCCCCCTGAAGGACCCGCACTCAGCACCGGGTGGGGGATGAATATCGAAATCCGCCCCAAAATAAAAAGCTCAGCCTTGCAATTCGGCAGCCCACGGTCGCCTGCTCAACCCTGGGTGGGCACCGCCGCATCCTGGACCTCCAGGAGAGCCTGAACTGCCAGAGGGCTCCTGTGTAGTGAATAAAAGGGGGGGAAAAGAAAGAGATTTGGGGTGCCTTCTCTTTGGGATTGCCCCCATCCCGGCAGGCAGATCCCTGCCCTGCCGCACTACGTGCCAAGCGTCCCTCTGCGGCACTGCCGGCCCCACAGCACCCGGCCCTCACAAACAGGACAGATTTTCCTTTAAAGCTGCGGCATGGGAGAGGGAAAACAGGACCTAAAGAACCCCAAATAAATACACAGCCTGCTTTCTGTCTTGTGAAATGGCCGAGATGAAGAGGCACTATCACCGCGCGTCCGGAGGCCTGGTACCCCCCGGCGGGGCCCGGCTGCCTCCCTCGGGCTCAGCCCGGAGGGATGGAGAGGAGGGGGCAGGAGGCTCTTTATTAATACTAATCCCCAGAAATATTGCTGTGCCCTGAATAAATCAGGCCGGGGGTTCCTCCAAGACCTTTGCCCCCTTGAGATGAGCTGCAGTGCAGCCCCTCCTCTTCGGGGTGGACACTTTGGGAAGGGAAATGGCGCGGGGGGGGGGGGGGTTTGGGGGGGTGGACAGATGCGTTTGATTTTTTCGCTGAGGGATGGAGGAGGAGGTGGCACGATTTTATTCCAAGCACGTCAGCTCCCCCCTCCCTCCCTGTCCCCTCCTTCCTTCCCTCCACCCGCAGTCCGATGTAAACATAACGGCAGGGACCTGCCGGGCTCCAGCCCCACTTGGATTATGGGGGGGAATTAAGCAGCTCTGATTAACACAGCGATGCCCCCGAATAACCTTCGGGCGTCTGGCCCTCAAGGTTGTGCACTGGAAGGGGCTGAGGACAGGGATCCCAGGGTACCCATCCCATGGGCAGAGGGAAGGGATGGATGGAGAGGATTCACAGGGACCACAGATCCTTCCATCTGTGATTTTATGCCGGTTTTATTTCTCCCTGCCCACGCCCACGCCTGACCGATTCGCTCGCCACTGCAGCGCTGGTTGGGCTGGAGGTGCTCCGGCTCCAGCAGGGAGGTGGAATGGAAGATGTGGGAAATTCCTCTGTTTCCCTCATTTCCTAGATCTCTGGCAGGTGCCAGCCCCACTCTTCACCCAGCCCCGTGAGGGATGATGGTCTCCATGCAGAAAGGTCTTTTGCTTCATATCCCCGCAGCATCCAGCTCCTTCTTTCCGTTTATTTTTATGCCGTGTACCTCCATGAACCACAAACCAACACATCTCCTAGCAGCAGCAGCAAAGTGGGTGTTTTATTGGGAAATCTAATCAGGTTTCGAGGGGAAAATCCTTTCTTAATGTCTCAGCTAAGCAACGAGCTCAATTAAATTGCTTAGACTATAAAAAGGGCAGAGAGTCCCATCTCCTTTTTCCTCCCTGCTCTTCCTGGACAGCGCTGTCATCTCCGCACTCCGCCGTCTTCAAAGCCCAAACGAGCCTCAATGACACAGGACTCACATGTCATTCCCCGACATCCCCCCCCGCCCCGCCTCCCCCCAGCAACAGAGTCACAAATCATCTCAAACACTCTAAATTTAGCCCGGCAGCGCGACCACGAGCAGGGATTTCAGTGACATCACTGCTGGAAATTAAGGGGTCAAACAGGGAGGCTGCACGCGGCGCCCTGAGCAGCAGGGACAACGCTTCATTGATTCTTCCACACACCGAGGCCACCCTGTCCTGAGGCATCTCAAAGCATCCCCTCAAAATATATTTCTCCCAGCACCCAAAATGCCCAGAGTGGACCAGCCATTAGCTGAATTCCCATCAGGAGCTGTGCTGAAAGGCTCCGGTGGATCAGCACTGCGGAGATGCGCGGTGCGACCCGAGAATCCAAAGCAGCAAAGCCAGGGAGCTTTGCCCGGTGCAGAGGCTGGGAGAAAAGGGATTCACATCTCACCCTGGAGCTGGAAGGTGGGTCCAGCATTCCCTGCCTGGCTGGGAATGCCAGGCCAATGCTGCCGTGGCACTTGCAGAGTTGTGCGTGCACACGGGGTGGGGATGCTGCTGCGGTATCCCAGTGCCTGTAGTGATTCCTGCCTGCTTTGCTCTGCAGAGCCAAAAAAATCACTGCACATGGGGAAAAGGGAGCCATGGCTGAGTCCCGAGGTGGGAATGGGGCTGCTCTGAAGCAAGAGAAGAGATGTCCAATATTCCAGAGGATGAGGAAAGAAGAGAGATTCCCATGGCTCCGACTGCGCTGCAGTTGGAAGGGCAGATCCTGAGCTCCTCGACAAGATCGGATGGATTCATAAACTCACACAACCACAGGATGGTTTGGCTTGGAAAAGACTCATCCAGCCCCACCCCCTGCCATGGGCAGGGACACCTTCCACTATCCCAGGTTGCTCCAAGCCCCATCCAGCCTGGCCTTGGACACTGCCAGGGATCCAGGGGCAGCCACAGCTTCTCTGGGAAACCTCTGCCAGGGCCTGCCCACCCTCACAGCCAGGAATTCCTTCCCAATATCCCATCTCTCCCTGCCCTCTGGCAGTGGGAAGCCATTCCTTGTGTCCTGTCCCTCCATCCTTTGTTCCAAGTCCCTCTCCAGCTCTCCTGGAGCCCCTTTAGGCACTGGAAGGGGCTCTGAGGTGGCCCCGGAGCCTTCTCTTCCCCAGGCTGAACAATAAATTACTGCTTGGGGGGCCATAACTTCTTTTAAAGTCAGCCAAGAGAGACTGAGACAATACTTTTAGGGACCTGTTACTCACAGCACCTACATCCTTTAGTGGTCAGTGACCCTTCACTTCTGCCGTGGTTTTTTGGCAGCACAAACAGGCTGGAAAACGCTGCCTCTGACTTTGAATTTCATGTTCCCCTTGCCCCAGTGGTGAGAAATGAAAAATAAACCAGCAAGCCAATGGCTCCTGCAGCATCAATTCCTCCTACAGGCACAAAATACAACGTGGTGGGGGAGAGGGAAGAGGTTGGGGACTAAAATCTGATGTAAATCCCTTTGGCCAAGGCAGCGCACAAGGATTTCTCCGCTGTTGATGCACACGGCGGCAATTCTATGAATGTTCGCTTATTTTTATGGAGATTTTGCCTTTCAGACCAAGTGTTTCCGCGTGGCACCAGCTGTAGGGATGAGCTAATTCGAAGCTCAGTCATTTCCCTGCTCACCCAGGCCTTCCTCAGCAGCCACAGCCGCTCGGGTATCATCTCATCCGGGGAAAGACAAAAGTGATGCGTGTGCATGTGTAATTTCCAATGTCAATGTGTTCAGCGAGGAGTTGGAATCGTAAAAGTTATTTCATTTATTACAATCGTACATAAAGCCTCTTAGAGCTGCAGACTTGGAATAGGCAATTATGCCCATAGGTTAATAACACGCAGCGATTTGACTGACAGCTGGAATTAGATTTAAACACGGCAGAGTGGCAGCTAAAGGCACTTTATTAAAACTGTGGCTGGGGATTTGTTCAAAATACCAGTTGCATACCTCTCCTGGTAAAATATTTATAGGTAGCACCATATTGTGGCCCATTATATTGCGTTTTCTTCTCCTTTCCCTCACCACTTTGAGCTCTGCTGTGCAGCAAGGGGTTTCTCTGGCCAGATTTTCCTGGAGAGAAGGGAAATGCCCCGGGTTGCTTCACATGGGGTGATGTGATGGGATGTGATTCGCAGTGGGAAAGAGCCCTAAAGCAGTGATTAACTCTAGACCTACGAGGGACCTGGATTTACCTCTCCATCCTCTCTCCTTATCACTCCCCAGTGCAGCATCCTCCAACACTGCCCTCGTTAGCCCAGAGTTAACGATCCCAACAGCCCAGACAAAACCCGGGTCAGTGACTGATGCAGTCGATAAAATAAATATTGTTTGATTCTGTTGATACTGGGAGTTTTGCCTGCTACCAGGGAAGTTCCTCCTTGTGAGATTAGTGTGGGGTGGATTGCCTGCAACCAGGATGGAGTCCCTGCTCCTGGGAGGTTTGAATACCAAGTTAGAGAAATGTGTGTCAGGAATGACAGGAGAAAACACTGGATCCTGCCTTGGGACAAGGGGATGGGTTAGAGCCCGGTATTTCCCACCATTCTTGGAAAAGAATACCGAATTGCTTTAAAATAATAGCTGAGGACCAGCTGGGGCTGGGCCAAGTGAGATGCAAAGGTCTCATTCCACCCTAACATCAGTCCCTGAGTCCAGCTAACCTGGAAATGAGGATTAAAATCCCAAAGGTTCTTTGTGTGCCACTGCCATCACTGGTAGCCAATGGAAAAGAGAGGTGACACCTGAAATGCCCTTTAAAATTAACTCCCAATTCCCATCTCTTTCTTTCTTGCCTCATTTGTGTGGTGTGAAAAATCTCTACATGGTAAGAGCTGCCTTGCAACTATCCACAGGCCAGGGGTTAAAATTCAGGAGCACTGTATGGGATTCAAGGATTTCACTTTAAATTTAGCAAGGCCAAAATCAGCAGAGAAGAAGGGGCAATGCAGTGTCTGGAGAGGGAAAAGTGGACAGTCCCTGGTTTTAATCCACTGAAGGATGGTACAAGATCTCCAAGCTGGTGGCCAAATCCAGCAAGGTACAAGGAGGATTACACATGGATTTAACAGAGGGAAAACTTCCCACCCAGCACATCACTGGCAAAACAGAGTGTACACCCCAGATCTCCAGACTCCCATTCTTTCAGAACAAAACCTCAAGGCTCAAAATCAGAGTTTAATCCAAAATATTTTCTTTAGTTGCAGGGAAGGGGAAGCTGGAGGTGCACTCAGCTGAAAAAGGAGCTCGAATCCACCATGCCATCATCATTCCCTGCCTGGCTCCAGCGTATTCCAGACCAGGAGCCATCCTCTGGCTGAAGATGTCCCAGCTCCTTGCAGGGGGCTGGACTAGGTGACCTTTAAAGGTCCCTTCCAACCCAAACCTTTTTGTGATTCTATGATCCCCGGGCCCCCCAGCGGTCCCTGGTCCTCGGGATGAGGAATAGGCTCCAACCGAGCTCTAACTCCAGATTTTGATCCTACAGACTTCTCCTACCAACCTGGGGACCCAACCCCAAATTTCAAACCCCTTATTACCCAACGATTAAAACATAATGAAGTCTGAGAGCACCAGCTATAAAAAGATCATCCCGGTGCTCCTCATGCATTAAATATGAAGGCTCAGATCCTTCCTGTGATGCCAAGGCAGGGGAGCAGCTCCCTGGGCTGGGATTACCTGGTCCTGATCCCATGACCTTTCCCCGAAGACCAGCCTGTGGAGCAGCTCCCCACAGGGCCAGCAGTGCCCATGGCAGAGGTGGCACCAGCCCCACACACACAAACAGACTTTCCCAGCAGCTTTTTCCAGCAGATTTCCCAAGTGCCAAAGGCAGCTTTGGAGGAGAAAGTGCCAGGAGATGAATTAACCAGAGGCTACTCAATGCCAGGGCAACCCCCTTTGTTAAAATGCCCAAGGGAGAAGAGATCTCCTTTTTTTTAATTTTTGTTTAATGCCCTGGAAGATTTATAACCCTTTCTGTCAGGTTCTCTCTCCTATCACTGATAAAATTCAGCCTGGCACGACGAGCCCAGGATCAGCTTTTAAAGCGTGGCAGTGAAAACCTCTGTGATTTAAAGCAAACATCCAGTCCTTGGCTGCAGCCCAGACTAAATTCAGGGAGTATCCCAGTGTTTCCAGACATGGAAATGGGGTTCATATGTGAAACCCACAAGGGATCAGCTCAACTGAGCCCAGCCACCCTTTGCCCTCTCACCTCAGTCCCTGCTGCATTTGGTGTAGGTGATTTGTCACCCTCTCAAAGAGAATCTTGTGTCACCAGCTCATGTAATTTTACCATTTTATGAAGTTATAAATATCTGTAGGAATACATACACACACATACATGTTGTTTTCCCTAAAACCCCAGGCCCTGGAGGCAAAACTCAGTTTTTAAAAACCTCAACGTCCAAAAGCTTTGAGGGATGAGCTGAGTTTACTCGAGCAGCTAAAAACAAAAAAACCAGAAGGCAAACCCAAAGTACATTAGAAAGAGCACTAAAAATACAATCAAGAGATTGGAAGCAATTTTGTGATCCGGGGGTTTCTTGCTGGGTTTTCTGGGAGTTTGGGGTTGGAGATAATGGCAGTGGGAGTGGAGGGCAGCATGGTTTTATTTCAGGATCAATATCAGGGTGGAGCAAATGGTGTATTTATCTGCAAGGCTGAGAAGATCTAATTGTGCCCTGTTTTGCACTAATGCAGCTCTGTGGCACCATCAGAGAGCCCCAGAGTACCCGAAATGTGCTTGTTTTCCAGTCTATCCCTGGTTTTTGTCATGCATCCTGTCCATCCTGGTCTCACCCCAGCAGTTTCATGGGTTATTTCGGGGATGCCCAAATCTCTGCTCCTTCCCTCCCTTATGCCTCAGGGTAAGAAAGGGACCAACATCGTCCTGTAGGAGTTCCCACAAGGAAATAAGGCTTTTATGGATGATTTTAACTGGGGGGAGACTTCAAGGACATACCCAGAGATATCCAGGAGCAGTAATTGCACAAGGAGATGAGATTCTCAGGGAGACCCGGCCCAGCCCCTCGGACATGAAACCACAATTGTCATCTGTGATGAACAACAGAGAGGGGAACATACAGGAAACAGCAATTAAACCATTAAAGTCTTGGGCAGCTTCCCAGTGACCAGCAGCCTTTAGATATATAAATATCTCACATGGCATAAAAGGAGCTGTTCTTTACCCATTATGTCCCCAGTGACCTTCAAGAGGGACAAGGGGGTTGGGATTGTCACTTGGAACTGGCATCTGCTGCTCCATCTGAGGAGTGACACATCCCTTGGGACAGGGATCTCCCGCTCCCCTATAGCAGTGCTTGGAAACCCCAGCTGAAAGTCGAAATCCAGTTGAGATCCCAGTTGAAATGATCCTAATTACTGCACAGATCTGCTTCCTGTAAATCCCTGGCTGTGATGTAGGGAAATAACTGAGCTGGAAGGTGGCAAATGTGCTGCTGTTACCACATTTCAGTGCTGAAATAGAGGTTTCCATATTTAATGTGAAGGCTTTGTGCTCATGTTTTGTATCACACCCCAAAGACCCTGAGGGATCAGGCCCAGACCCACAGGGAGTTTCTGGCTCCAAGTCCTCGTGGCTCAAGTTTACTTTAATAGTCCTGCTGAGTGAAATGCAAAATATCTCCATGAGTGCTGAAAAATTTGGCCAGTAATTACAAATAGTTGTCCTTTAATCAGCCAAAGGAACAGCCCTGAGACTGAGATTGGAACCAAGAAAACCCAGGGAAGCTCCACGATCATAAAAGACAGCGACAACCTGAGTTTTCATCAGTCAGAAATCATTCCTGGCATGTGCTGCTTGTTGGGAGAAGAGTTTTGGGGATAGATATCAAGACTGATTGCTCCATTCAGTCGGGATGGGTTTTGTTAAAACCATCAACAGCAGATTTAGCCATGTTTACATTGGAATAATCACCCTGGGCTTTCCAAGCCCTTCCTGCTTTGACAGGCCTGGGTCTGTGGCTCTCTGAGATGAGCAGCGCTGCACACACCTCTGGAAATGCACCCTGGGGAGGCTCAGAAGTGCTGTTCTCGTGGTCCCCAAGCAGGAGGAAATTCTCCCCCTGCATCCCCATTTCCCACAACATCCCCGGCTGGCCAGAAACCCCCGCTGCTGGTGCCGGGTTTGGTGGTTTAACCCCGAGAAGGGCTGCAGGGTCATTCCTGCGGGCTGAGCTCGGTGGGGATGCACAAGTGGAGGTGTTGGTGTGAGTCCTGCAGCACTTTTCCCTTCCCACCAGGCGTGGAGGCTTCCCCTGCAGTCCCTGCTGCTGCACGGAGTGATGCTGCAGCAGAGAGCGTCTGCAGGATGATGAAACGCAGAGGGGCCGTAATGAGATTTCAAATAAAGCCAGCTTCTCCCCCGGCATGTCTGGTCTGGATAAATCCAAACTGTTGGCAACGCAAAACCCTCGGGAAGGAGAAGCGCCCTTGAGCGGGCGAGTCGCAGACGGGAAGCCTGACACAGCTCTTCCCATTCCCACCCCTCCCTGCGCATCGGGACAACAAATCCTGCATCGCCAGCAGCTCATCCCGACCGAGGAGCAGCAGGGATCGCATCAGCCTGGCCAAACCCTACACGGCACAGCCAGGGCACGGCACAAGCCGGGGATGCGCTGTGGGTCCGGCTCCCCATCCCGCAGGAACCACCGGCCTCCGGCACAGGAGCTGATTCTGGCACCGCTGGCCATTCCTGAGCGCGCAGCGCATCCCTCAGCATTCCAACACTCCAGAGCAGCAGCCGCTAGAGGGGGGCTCAGCACCGAGAGAGGGACTCGGAAAATCCCTGCAGCCTTGGGGGAGGAGGAGCAACTGGAAACTCTGCGTGGAGGGAGGCTTGGGGAAGGATGGATGCGAGCGATGCACGAAGGAAACCACACCAAAATGCCTGTATGGCTTCCCAAAGTGCTGGCTCCGAGCAATTCATCCCTTTGTTACATATTCCTGCAAATCTTTGTGGAAAGCGATGCCCTTCCAACAGCATCAAGGGGCTGCAGGGCCGGAAGGAGGCAGAACAGGGAAAAAAAAAATCCCAAATGTTTTCCAGTCAGAGAAACACAGCAACAATTTGCTAGTTTTAAAGAAAAACTGCGATAAAGACCCGTAGCCTGCATCCCTGTAGCCAAAGATTTTTACTTTCTGTGGAAAAACAAAGTCTCAGTAATGCAGAGAGGCCAGGTGAGCCACGTGTTTAGGATGCTAAAGCTGCACGGATGTGGGATGGACATACCCAACACCTCGGTCACTCCTGAGGTCTCTCTGCCCCTGGAGGGTTTTTGGGGAGCCAGGCAAGGTTGTCCCCTGTCCACCTCCCGCCCTGTCCCTGCCTGACCTTTCCATCACTTCCCATGGCTTATAAAGAAGATGGGGACAAACTTTTTATTTCTACAGGACAAGGGGTGATGGTTTTAAAGTAAAAAAGGGTTGATTTAGACTAAATGTAAGGGAGAATTTTTTTATTATGAGGGTGGTGAGGCACTGATAGTGTTTCCCAGACAGGCAGGAGATCCCCATCCCTGTAAACATTCAAGGCCAGGTTGGATGGGACTTTGAACAACGTGATCTCTTTGAAGATGTCCCTGTCCACTGCAGGGGGTTGGACTAGGTGAGCTTTAAAGGCTCCTCCCAACCTAAACCATTCCATGACTCTATGATCACACACGTGGGGGCCAGGGCAGGACCTACAAAGGTCCCATTTTGCTCATGCTGACGGAATCCCACACCATCCCCAAATGCCTCCCCATGAGCCAAAGCAGAGATTCTTCCTAGAAAGGCCGGGCCTGTCCATCTCCCACCCGTTTGTTTCTGCAAAGCTGAGGTTGCTCTTGGCTGGGAGGGGAAGGATGGGGTTTTCCCAGGTGGAATCATCACTGCAGGACAAAATGGTACCCACGCCGTGGTGTCCTGGTGCTGGTGGTGCTGCTGCTTGCCACAGGGATGGATGGATGGAGGTTGCTTAGCAACTCCTCAGCACTGGAGAGGGAGCACTGGAGCAGGGAGAATGGACGGGCCACTGCTGCTGATGTTTGTGGGGCCACACGTGGAATTCCCCCAGAGCATCTGAGACCTTGCTCCCAAAAGGTTCCTGACACTGGTGATGGAATCACAGAATCAGTAAGGTTGGAAAAGCCCTCTAAGATCATTGAGTCCAACTGTTCCCCCAGCACTGCCCTGTTCACCACTAAAAAACTTCCCCAAGTGCCACATCCACACCTTTGGAGCTCTTCCAGGGATGGTGTTTCCACCACGGCAGTCCAAGCCCAACTGGTCCCAAACACACCAGCTTTGGGTGTCATGAGGGTGCAATCCAAGGTCAGCCAAGAAATTCGGTCCTGGGACACCCCAGGGCAATGCAGCTCCCGCTGGAGACTCACGGTTTGGAAGGACAGCTGGCAACTCCAGTGCAGAGCAGCACCTGGATAAATGAGCTTATTTGGAGAGGGAATCTTCAAAAATCACTCCATTCTGTTGGGCTGTTGCAGTTTTGCCAACACAAATCTGAATTTCCTAAAGTTCTCCCTGTGAAGCTCTGCTGCTGTAACCTGCGGGGCCACAGGCAGGGAGAACTTTCCATACAGCCTGAACGGTTCAAAGCAGGAATGTCTCCATGCCCAGGGAAATGCTCAGCCATGGATGCTGCCTTCTCCTCCAAGGCCTCCCCAGTCTAGGTTTTTCCAGTTTTGCCTGAGCACTGAAAATTTTCCTCCTTTTTCCCCCCATGTAGAAGGTGTCTCTCTCTTTCCCAACCCACTGACTCACATCCCCAGGCTGGGAAGCAGGATGAGATCCATGCACCTTGTTCCTCTGTCATTCCCTATCACCATTCTTGGAGCCAGGATTCTGGGCTGGATGGACTCCAGCCTCCTCCAGGATATCCATTCTTGGGATATAAAGAACTCCTTGCTGGATGAGGAGCAACTTCCCTAAGGGCACTGCCCTTTTTATGTCCATTTTAACTCCATATCCACATTCATCTGAGGCTGCAAAGGCTTTAAACCAGGCAGTCCCCTCAGAGTAAACTTCTGAATTTCATGTGAATGCCCAGAATTTGTGTTTCCAATCCAGAATGAACACACATTTTTTTAACATCAAAAGCAAATAAATTTATGCCGCTTTCATCTACAGGTTTCTTAAAATATATTTGGCTTTACACACAAACCTTTTCTCTTCTGTCTGGTATTTTTTTTCCATTACAATTTTTTAGATTTCTCCTGAAAGGAGGAAGCTCTTGAAGAGCACAGGAATTCCCTTCTCTCCCTCACTTCCCTTCCCAGTGTTTTGCAGATTCCCTGTCAGTCATTTGATACCCTGCTCTCCTGACTGCTGCCATCAGATTTTTTCTGTCCCTCACCCTCCTGCCACCAAATGATGAATGCAATTTTTTTCTGAGAGAATATTTATTTGCATTAAAATAACTATGAAGACGCAGTTGCTTGGAGTACAACTGCAAAAACTGTACAATTTTAAGTAATTCAGTATTTTATTACTTAAGTATCACACCACCACTGTCATCCTGTGCCTTTGTTCAGGGATGGGAATGATTTTAAGCTGCAGGATGATGTCCCTGTGAATTTCAATTGCTCTATTAAACATTAATTCTTATGGGAAAATTTGTTTTCCTTTCCATCAAACCACCACAGGAATACTTTTTTTCAGGACCAAAGTCTTGCTGTTTAGTGGAGCTCCTCTCTACTACAGTTTTCTGTCCTAAATTTTTATTTGGGGCATTTTTCTTTTCAAAATTCGGCCTTTCCTTTTCTATTTCTATACTTCCACGTAGGGCTGCTCTTCATTTTATTTTTTTTACTTTCCATGTCCCTAAATTCCTGCTTCCTGAACATCATCTCCATCAGTGCAACAGATTTTCATCCTTTGAACAGAAACACCATTTCCTGAGACGATTTCCAGTTAAATTTATAGGTTTATCTTTACACCAGGTGCAGAAACACCAACATAGGAAGGATTTATCCCCCATGTAGGCCGAAAGCTTCCCCTGCTCAATGGGATGTTGTTCTTGGCAAAATTTGCACTGCAGTTTCGAGTAAAAGTTAATTTAGACCTCAGCATAAGAATTCAGTTTCTGTTCTTGGGCTGATTATATTCCGTATTCTCCAAATTCTCACTTCTGGTTTTAAGGGATCTCCTACCAGCCTGCAGCTGAGATTTTCAGCTCCAAGTTCCACTACAGCCTCAGGTTCCTTTAGCCCTCCAAACCTGCACATTATTTTCCCAGTCTCAAATTTCTTTTTGGGAACCTAATTTCTGACATAGAGCCAGCACGCGGGTAGTGCCACTAATTCCTTCTTTCAGGAAGAATTTCTTGTCAGGAAGAATTTCTCTGCAGGAAGAACTTCTTCATGGAAAGGGTGCTCAGGCATTGGAACTGCCCAGGGAGGTTTGGAGTCCCCATCCTTGGAGGTGTCCAAGGAATGCCTGGACGTGGCACTCAGTGCTCTGGGCTGGGTGACAAGGTGGGGATTTGCCACAGGCTGATGGTCTTGGAGGTCTTTTCCAACCTAAATGACTCTGGAATTCTGTAAAAAAATAACAGAGATGGTGTTAAAACCATGAGTCAAAAGAACCTCCTTGCCTTCAAACTCCTCAGAAAGAGCAATCAAGCCTTTTATTGGAGAAAAGTAACAAGAAACCCATCTTGGGGGATGAACTGTGGGGGTTCTCAGAGCTCAAATGAACTCACAGGTTTCCCGGGATGCACAGGCATGGATCAAAATGTTGGTTATAGGCTGGAGAAGGATCTGTGACTAAAGACATGCCTGGGAGCTTCTGTGCTGAGAAAAGATTCGAAGGGGGTTTGGGCAGGGATGAAAAAGCCTCCCCAGTGCTTTTATTCAGCTGCTCATCCAGAGAGAAGTTCCCAACAAAAGCCCAGAGCTTGTTTAATGGTTTAACATTCCCGTGCATCCTTGGGAAGCATCTGACACACTGTTTCTGTACAAATAACCACAGCAGCACTGTACAGATGCCTTATTTGGTTTCCCAGTGGGTGTGTAAGTAAATGAGCAAAAAATAAATGTCACGCGGCAATGACTTACTCCATTTCTAAAGGCTCTGTTTTCCCTCTGTATTTTGTTTGTTTAACAAGTTCTTAATTAAATTCTGTTTTCTGGCATTCGAGCTGATGCGATGGCACGAGATAAAGTTGTTTAGAATTCAAATCTTCCTCGATTTCTCATTGTGGCAGAGGAGGAGATAAGAGCAGTCGGGCCCTGCCTTCCCCTGGTTGTGTGTGGCTGCAACTCCAGCCAAGCAGGAGCTCTCCGTGTTCCAAACTCCCTCCTGCTCTCCGGGGTTTGTCACTGCTTTGAGAGGCTCGCACACCAAAAATAATGTGTGGGCTCCCCCTTCTGCCTGAGAACATCAGTGCCTGGGAAAGAACCGGGATGATGGAATGGTTTGGGTTGGAAGGGAGGGACACTGAAGCTCATCTCGGTCCAACCCCGACACCTTCCACCATCCCAGAGTGCTCCAAGCCCTGTCCAGCCTGGTCTTGGACACGTCCAGGGATCCAGGGGCAGCCACAACTTCTCCGGGCACCACCCTCACAGCCAGGAATTCCTTCCCGATATCCCATTCTAGCCCTGCCCTCTGGCAGTGGGAAGCCATAAAGAAGGGCCAGGACAACTTTCTGAAGTGCCAAGTTCCTGTAAAATACACCAGGAAGCGCACTGAGCATCTCTGAGCAGCTGGATCAGCCTGTTCCCAGCGCCACACATCCCCCTGATAACCATCCTGGTACTGGCAGCGCAGGAGAAAAGCAGCTCCACTGCTTCCCGGGGTGATTGGAAAGGCAGCAACGAGGATCAATGCAGATCTGCAACCTAAAACATGGAAAAGCTTGTTTGGAGCGGGAGTCATTTCCCTTTACTTCAGCAAACTATAAATTAGACCCTCTAAATCTCCCTGAGAGAGATCAGCACCAGCACAAAGGTGAGTTATCCCACGTGTCTTTGATACTTATTCTAGAAAAGCAAAATTGTCTTCCAGGTTCTTTTTCCCTTCTCTTTCCCACTGCAAAGGCAGAGAAGACGACTGATGACATGGAACCACAGAATCTTCAAGGCTGAAAAATATCATCAGCCAAGCCCAGAACCCTTAAACCACACCCTCAAGTGCCACATCCACATTTTTTTAACACTTCCAGGGAAAGGTGACTCCACCACTTCCCTGGGCAGCCTGTTCCAGCTTTACAACCCTTTCCATGATTGGATTCTATATTTTTAGGAGCTGAAGTAGGAGAGAAAGGTGCCTTCCTGCTCCTCTCCAAGCCTCCAGCAAGCTTCAGAGCATCTCTGTAGAAAATATGGAGTGGGAAGTAAATGATGTCATCTATTTAAAATACAGTTTAGAACATGAAAACAAATGAGCTGGGATTAAAACCAAAACTGACTCAAACTGGAGATAGATAAAGAACCAGCAGCTGTGGTTATGGGAAGAATTGGAGATTTAGGGAAAGAATCAGTGAGCAAATTCATCATTTCTGCAGAGCAGAGGGGTCAGAGGCTTCAGTGGTCTCTCCTGGCTCTGGGATGTATCATTAAAGACAAATTCTGATTTGGGATAAATCTGGGCGTGCCGTGGCCAGTCTCAAATCCACCACTCCAGTATTTCTGGTTCTGCTGTGCACCAGCGTGCTCCCTTTGCAGGGTGATTTGTTTAGCTAATTCATGTGAATATTCTGCTTGTAGGTGCCTATTTTAATCCAGGCACTGCCCTGAGGGACGTGCACAGCATCACCCAGGAACTCAGATGAGTTATGGGTTGGAAGAGTAAGGGATGGCCCCTTCCCACACAGCAGAGGTGTCAAAAAGTGGCCAAGAAAGAGATAAAAAGCTGGAAGTAAAAGCTGGAAGTAAAAGCTGGAAGTAAAAGGCTTCCCATGGAAGTCAGTGGGAAAAGTTCCCACTAACTCTTGGTGAGCAACACGGCTTTCCCCTCATTTTTTTCGTGCTGGTAACTCATGATTTGACCACAGATTAGCAGAGGCTTAGCACTCGGAGCATGTTCAGTGAAATCTTGAATGCTACACAAGATCCCTGGGATAATTGGAGGCAGTGAAGGTTGGCTGCATCTGGCAAAGCCCTGAGCCCATCATTTCCATGGGAGTCCCCAAACACAACACCTGGATCAGCCCTTGGACTTGTCAGCTCGGTGGAATCTTCCTGATGCTTCACATTTTGATGCCTTTATTTGGCTTTTTGTTGTTTTCACTTCACGAGGGAGAGGAAGAAGCAGAGAAATGCAGAGAGCTGAGGTTCCGTATTGAGGCTGAGCAAGGATTTCTGCGTGGCCTCGGGGCTGTGGATTTCTGAGCTAAAGATTCTGGAAACTCCCATTTTGCTCCATCTTCACCAGTGCCAATGCTCCATGAAGGGAAAACAGAGATGGAGGTGGAGAACGGAATGGATAAGAAGGAAAAGCCAAAGGGCAGCCCGGCACAGAAGGACCTGGGGGACGTTTTCACTCTGGAGCCACTTTCTCCAGATGCAATTTGTTGATCTGGTATTTGCTGAATGTTGAGAGCAGTGTTGGAGCTGTGAAGGTGTTTGACAATGGAAGAAGGAGGTTTGGATGTTTGACTATGTCCAAAGAAGGGAACGGAGCTGGGGAAGGGTCTGGAGCACCAGGAGCAGCTGAGGGAGCTGGGAAAGGGGCTCAGCCTGGAGAAAAGGAGGCTCCAGGGGGACCCTGTGGCTCTGCACAACTCCCTGACAGGAGGGGGCAGCCAGGGGGGTCGGGCTCTGCTCCCAGGGAACAGGGACAGGATGAAAGGAAACGGCCTCAGTCTGTGCCAGGGGAGGTTTAGATTGGATATTTGGAACAATTTCTTCCTGGCACAGCTGCCCAGGGCAGTGGTGGAGTCCCCATCCCTGGGGGGGGGTTAAGGCCACGTGGATGTGGCACCTGGGGACATGCGATGCTCATAATCACGTGGGTCTTTGCCATTTTGAAATCAATCAAAACTTAGTGACAAAAAATGATGCTGCTTTCTACTGCATTCAGGAGAGGATTTCGTTATTTTCACTCAGATATTCCCACGTTGAGAGGAAATTTTTCTGCATTTTCTTAATTTTGCAGCCAGCCATGAGTGAGGGACCAGAGCACAAAGATCTGTCTCTCCAACAATCCTGCCCTGCTCCATGTTTGCAATTAGAAACAGCATCACCCAGCTCCTAAATCCAGCAGCACCAGGGAAGCAGAGAACTGAAAGCAGAGCCAGCAGCAAAGTCCAAATATCAGAGCTGGGCTTTATTTTCCCAGTAAACCGAGCTGGAATGCTCAAACCTCAGCCTCTCTTTGCACCTGGTACGGATGGGTGCCTTAGGCAACATGGAATATCACGGCTCTCCCACACAGAAACACCACAGGGACTCGGATTTAGGAGCCAAACATTGGTTTGTTCCATGGGCACACTTCCAGGGCAGCCGGTGACACCAACTCTGAGCAGGGCTCTGCCAACGCTTGACATTTATTAAAGCCACAGCTCAGTGAGTGATGTAATTACCTGGACGTTTCCATTTGCATGTTTAGTAATTCCAAACAAAGCCCATTTTTCACCGAAGATTACTGATTTTTCTCTTTTTTAGCACTCTCCTTGTGGTATTTAACCATTCACAGTGCACTTCAATAACCACTCAGTGAAGGTATTCAGGTTACATCCACAGCAGTAGTAAAAAAATGCTGTTTCATTCCTTTTTCCCCACAAGTTTTAGTGTATAATCAACAATATCTAGTGGGCACAAAGCAAAAAGGAGCTCCCAGGTATCCACCTCACTCTGATAACTGTGCTAATCTTGTTATTTTAGATGAAACACGGTTAAAATAAATCCCATCTCATGTCCTAATGACCACAAGCCTGGACAAAACTTGGGAAGGGTTGTGGCAGGATCAGTGGAAATCCTCTGCCCAAATTCAGAGTGCCAGGGTCCCACCTGTGCCTCCCTGCTCGGCTGCAGTGTTTGGGGAGCCACGGGAGGGGTGCCAGCATCCCTTTGCTCTCCCAGTTTCCCCCCGAAGGAGCTGCTCCCAGGGAATCCAGATCCCAGGGAATCCAGACCCCGGGGAATTCAGATCCCAGGGAATCCAGGTCCCAGGGAATCCAGACCCTGGGGAATTCAGATCCCAGGGAATTCAGATCCCAGGGAATCCAGACCCCAGGGAATTCGGATCCCAGGGAATCCAGATCCCAGGGAATCTGTGCCAGCAGGTGATGGATGTTCATTCCACAAGGGGCTGGAAGTACATCCCTGTGCCAGCTCTTCCTTTAAAATCAGCAGGAAAAAAGCAGTAATCGAGGAGAGAAAAAGGGAACATTGCAATCAGAGCTGCTTTTATGTTGCTCCACAGCCACCGGGTGTCACTCTTGCCTGTGGAGTCAGAAAGGAATTTTCGGTGGGAGATAAAATCCTATTTTCATCACTAAATCCTGTGGCTCCCACTGGTGACAGCATCATCCCCTTTTATCATAATTTGCCAGGTTTCAGCATCAAATCTCCAACTCATTAAATCGGGGAGGGGACTGGAGCTGGAAATTTGGCCTCCGGTGCTATTTGCAAAGCACATGAAATTATTTTTAAATTATTTTTATTTTTATTGGTGTAAATGCAGCTGGAAAATTTAGATCTGAGTTTAGATCTGGTGTCTGAGGGAAAGTGATGAAGAGAGAAAGTGGGGATGGGTGAAAAAGCCCAAAAATGTGGCTTTTGCAGGTGTCTCCTCTGCAGCAAGAACGTGACTCAGCAGATGAAGCTGTAACACATTCCAGCCTTTGGAGTCAAGGCAGTTGAGGTCCCACCGATCCTGTATCTCAGAATGATGAGGAGATAAAGGCTGCAAACATGACACAACTCCCCAAATATGCGTTCTTCGGAGTACCCTTGACTGCCTTGTGTTGGGGGGGGTTTCGCTTTTCCAGGATAACAAACTTATCTTGCAACAGCTAAACCTGCTCTCCTGCTAGATTTTCTATTTTTCGAGCTCTCTAGAGATTCTCCATTTTCTCCAAAGACAGAAAATCTCTTTTATTTTCATGCAGATGAAACCCAGTGTGGAATCTTTGTCTGAGGAAAGAACCACTCGAATAAAATGCAGCGTGACGGGTAGAACCAGTTGCTTCGGCACACGCTGGATCAGCAAACTGAGCAGCTGATAAGGATAACATAAATTTTTAGTCAACAAAAGGAGAAAATTCTCATTAGGGGCCTTATTCCACCAGCACATAAATTGCTGGTATTACCTGGCCCCGTGTTGCTGCCAGAGGTAGGAATTTGTGTTGAAATCCCACAATTAAAGCACAGCTATAAGGAATTTTCCTTCCATAAACGGGGCATGGATGGGATTTATGGAGACATCAGAGCCTGGGATTCCCTCTGGGTAACGTAGGAAAGAGCATCACATCCTATAATGCCGTAAAATTTATGGCCAGTACTTTGAACTTCGGAATGACTTTAAAAAAGTGGGAGATGTCTATAAAAAGTTTGGATTGGGCTTTACTCTGTTATATTTTGCTGCAAGATCTCGTCAAAGGTTCATTTATTTATCTGGGGATTCTGATCACAGTGAGGGCAGGAGGTCACACACAAATACCTTTAAAAATCCATCTCAGGATTAGTGTAATTCAGAGTTATGAATGGCCTTGGAAACAATCAATCCTTCAAATTTACAAAGTTCCTGTTAAAATAATAAAGCACAGAAAGTGCTTTGGGAAAGTTGAGGTAAATCTCCTGAACCTGCACGTTTGCACAACATGTTGCGTGAGAAATTTCAGCAATTCCTCTGAAAATAAATAAACAAATTTTTATAACAAGCAGAATTTTGACACAACCGATTTTGGAAAATTGATTTTTTTGCTTTATCCAGATTTTTTTTTACCTGTTCTTAATACTGGTTTTCCTTGGCACTTTCTTTCTCAATTAAAGTAGAAATAAATTTATAACAAACTTGTCTTCTGTTTTCGCCTGTGCCTCCAAATTTCTACCACATTTCTATGTTCATATCTTCAGGCTGGAAAGCAGGATAAACCAGAAGACAAACTTAATGCCCTAGGGATTGGGGACAAAACAAAAGTCTATGAAAAACATAAAATAGCAACAGGTTTTATTTTTCAAATGCTTCACCGCGTATTTTGTGCTGAGGATCTGATCACTGCAGGTGCTAAAGAGCTGCTGGATGCATCCCAGGACGGTTCCAGTGGTGCTGAGCTTTTTGCAGAAGTGGTGGGCGCTGAAAAGTTTCCCGAAACCCTGGTAAGATCCCCTGGTTTGGTTTCCCAACGCCTGAATGATTTATGGGCACAAAGTAGGTCTACAGCAAATCCATAATTGATGCCTCCCTTTCGACGCGCAGCCGAACAAATGGAAAAGTGGATTTAAAACGCACTTGATTTGTTGCTTGTTGCGGTTTGGATGAACAGCCATCCAAAGGACTGTCATGTTTTCTGGCTTGCCCGGAGATAAAATTCTTCCTAGATGATCTGAGGGCTGAAACATTCGTACCTCCATCAAGATAGGAGCAAAAAACTTCTTGCCTGGCAGCCTGGTGATAACGCACACCCCAGGCAGGACACACGCGATCACGTATTTCTAAACGAAAGTAATCAAATGTAGTTGATTTTTAAAATGTTTGGGGTTTTTTTTAATGAGATGAAGGATCTCTTTTTCCCTCCTCCACGTCCCCGTTCAAGCCCTGCCACAACCAGGTGGGCACAGCAATAACTGCGGCTCCTCAACCTGCTGAAAACAGCGCCGCATTCAGAAACTCGGTAAATGAATGGGAGGGACGAGTAGTGCCTCCCCCGCCGGGGATGTTTTGTTAATTAAATTAGCATTTAAATAGCCAGAGCTAATCTGGGAAGTCAGCCCCTCATTACAGTAACTAGGAAGGGGGAAAAGAGCTGGAGACAATTCCCTACAAGATGGGGTTAAGTTGGCGTTTCACAAACTATTTGCCCGGCCTGTCCCTCCCAAGTGAAAGCTGCCACCCCTCCCCTTTCCTCCCAGCATAATTAGCATGTTCCAGGGCTGTGAATGGAAACAATATCCTCCCTCCGAGCTGTGCCCCTCCGGGGAGATGCTTCCCACAGATTGGGGAACACTGAGCCAGGGAAAGGGCTCGCCGAGGAATTCACAGTGGGGTAATTACGCTGAGGCAGCGCTGGTGCCAGTGCGAGAGGAGCTGCATTGCTGTGATTCGGTGCAGGAAGCCGGGGGAGGCAGAAAGGAAAGGTCCAGAGGCAGGACTTGCAGAGAGCCATGAGAATTTATTGCTCCCGAGCATCTTCCCAGAGATGGGGCTGAGATGGGTCTTTGGGCTCCAAGGATGTCTCTGTCTTTGAAGAGCTTTGCAGAAAGCAGCAATGATTATACGTAAATCTGGTTTCTCTTTGGCTATTAGAAGTGAAGGAAGGCTAAAAGAGTGATTTTTTTTTTCAGATTTTGAAACAAATTCTTCATTCTGAGCAGAAAACTGGAGCAAAGCTTGCAAGAATCGTGTGGTTGCACCTAAAACGCGCTGGCACCTCTTTGGAACAAATAAGAAGGTGGTGTGTGATCCTTTCCCTAAAAGAGTTGCTGTTTAATTTCACCTAAACCAACAATAACTGTGACAGGGGAGGAGATGCAGGATGAAGGGCTGGCTTTGGGTGGCACCTGCTATCCCCAGCGCTGTGCACATCTGGCCACGGGTTTCATCTCATTTCTCTACATCAAATTCCAGGTGACTCAGCCTGAGGTAAAAACCATCCATCCTCCACTTGGCTGCTCATGGTGCTCAGCTGGAAAGTGGGGATTAAATTTATCTCCGTGGCCAAAGCACCCAGTTTCAGAAAACGTTGGTGCGGTTTTGTCGAGGCCCCAGCTGGAAAATACCACAAGAAGTTCAAAGCCGGGTTTCATCCTGTAATTGGATCCTCAAGTTCACAAGTGCAAGGACCAACTGTGAGGGCTCAAAGTGGGACGCCCCCTCTCCCGGGGAGCTGGGGGGATGCAGAGACGATGCTTTCCCCTGCTGCAGATAAAAACTCTGTTTTTGCCTCCAGCTTTCACCACTCTGCTTGGTCTGACCTGTCCCAACCCTCATGCTCACTTGGGATGCTCTTAGGAACATGGACATTAATCCCAGTGTGACTCAAATGCCAACTTAATATTCGTTTTCTCTCTGCTTTGACAAGATATTCTTCAGGTCAGACAGGCATGAAATGATAAATATTGAGTGCAGTTCTTCTGGGCAAAAAGTGCCACCTGCTGAAATCTTATCTCGAACCCAGTTGGAAATGTGTTATTTATTTATTTCTGTCACAAAACCTCGTTCGATGTTGGAAGGCCAAAGGATTACAATTCTGAAACTGGGTTTTTTTTCCTGTCCTTGCTGAAATCCAGCCTTTCAAAATAACATTGAGAGATTCCTTGTTTTGAACTAAAATAGCAGCTGCAAGGGTTTTCAACCACAACCATTCAAATGAGGTTTGGGGGTTTTTTTGCATCTTTGCATTATAGTTTCGTTCTCGGTCTTTGCAATCAGTGGCTGTGGTTGAGTGGTTGAGGGGTCTAGTGAGGATAAATTAGGATATTGTTCAGACTGTCTCTGATTATTCCTGCTGAGGTTTTTTAATGAGCTGCCTTCACTGAGCGAATGACACCGGAGCCATGAGGGGTTGCTCTGCGGAACCAGACCCAGACAGGACCTGAGCCCAGGCTCTGTATGTTGGGTTATGGCTCATGGGGATTCTCTGGGATCCTCAGCACAGCAAAGACATGGAGCTGTCGGAGTAAAACCAAAACCAGGAGATGCTCCAAGGGCTGGAGCCCCTCTGCTCTGGAGCCAGGCTGGGAGAGCTGGGGGTGTTCACCTGGAGAAGAGAAGGATCCAGGGAGACCTCAGAGCCCCTTCCAGTGCCTAAAGGGGCTCCAGGAGAGCTGGAGAGGAATTGGGGACAAGGGGTGGAGGGACAGGACACAGGGAATGGCTTCAAACTGGAAAAGGGGAGATTTGAATGGGATATTGGGAAGGAATTGTTGGCTGTGAGGGTGGTGAGGCCCTGGCACAGGTTGCCCAGAGAAGCTGTGGCTGCCCCATCCCTGGCAGTGTCCAAGGTCCGGTTGGACGGGGCTTGGAGGAACCTGGGACAGTGGAAGGTGTCCCTGCCCAAGGTTATTTAAGGTTTATCCTAACACCAGCCATTCTTGGGTTTTGTGATCTTTAACGTGATGTGACTTCTAAAGTGATTTCTAATGGACAGAAACCCCAGGGAACACAGAAGGAATCCCAAAGTGAGATGTGTAGTCCCAGTGATGCCGTTGTCTGCTCCACATGAAATATCTCAGTATTCCCCCAAAAGGAGGGGACTGAGGTGCAATGGACTTCTCCTGCAGCCACTCAGGGGTGGAGTGGCAGGATCTGGGGTGACCCTGAGCCCCCTCCACTCTATAAAGGCCATTTTGGCTGCACCCCCTCATGAATCCCTCTATTCTGAAGGACCACACACCCGAGCATACAACGCCTGGGTCCCTCACTTCAATATGGACATTGAGGGGCTGGAGCGTGTCCAGGGAAGGGAACGGAGCTGGGGAAGGGGCTGGAGCACCAGGAGAGGCTGAGGGAGCTGGGAAAGGGGCTCAGCCTGGAGAAGAGGCGGCTCAGGGGGGACCTTGTGGCTCTGCACAACTCCCTGACAGGAGGGGGCAGCCGGGGGGGGTCAGGCTCTGCTCCAGGGAACAAGGGATAGACAAGAGGACGTAGCCTTAAGCTGCCCCAGAGAAGATTTAGGTTGGACTTTTTATTAGGAAGAATTTCTTCACAGAAAGGCTGATGCCCAGGGAAGTTCCACCTGAACATGAAGAAGAGCTTCTTTCCTGTGCAGCGACCAAGCACAGAACAGGTTGACCAGAGAGGGTGTGGAGAGCCTCTCACTGGGGGTATTCCAGAACCATCTGGACACAATCCTGTGCCATGTGCTCTGGGATGACTGCTCTAGAGCACAGGGGTTGGACCAGATGACCCACTTTGGTCACTTCCAAATTGACCAATTCTGTGATTCTGTGCTTAGACATTGGAGGGGGCTGCCCAGGGAGGTTTGGAGTCCCCATCCTGGAGGTGTCCAAGGAACGCCTGGACGTGGCACTCAGTGCTCTGGGCTGGTGACAAGGTAGTGACGGGTCACAGGTTGGATTCGATGATCCTGGAGTTCTTTCCCAACCTAATTAATTCCGTGATTCAGCCAGCCTGCTTCGCTCCCAGGCGGGGGGCAGCGGGAAGAACTACAGCTCCCAGAGCGCACCGCGGCGGCCCGCCGGTAGTGAAGGGGCGGTGCGGGGCGCGGTGCCCGCTGGGAGTTGTAGTCCGGTCGGCATTGGCCCGGCGCGGCACCTCCCTCGCCGGCGCTCCTCCCCGCTCCGGCTCTCCCTCGGCAGACGGAAGCCGGGCAGGGACGGGGGAGCCGGGAAGGCTGGAGCGGCAGGATGGGGGACTCCAAAGTGAAGGTGGCGGTGCGTGTCCGCCCCATGAACCGGCGAGGTGAGACCCTGCCCCTTCCTCAGCATCCCCCTCCCCTGTCCTTCCCGGGAGCGGTGCGGGCTGGGGGTGCCGGTCCGTGGGGACAGGTGTCCGTCGGGACAGGTGTGCCCCAGTGCGGGTGAATCGCTACGTGTCCGTGTGTGCTTAGTTATTTATCGCGGATAAACGCACCCTGGATAGGCACAGGCGGGTGTGTGGCCGCGGCCGCGCTGTGCTCACCCCCCTCTTCCGATACCCCTTTTCCTAAACCTGCCTGGGTTTGTTTCTTCATTTTCGCCGTGCCCGCTCCCCCGTGGAACAGCTCTCTCCACACCTCTTGCACCTGCTTTACAGCCGGTTCCTGCTGGGAGAGCGCTTCCTTCTTCCTGCTTTGCGGTTTTGGGGGAAAATGCCTCTTTTCCTGCATTTTGCCCTGTGCTAATTCACCCCGCTGCTCTCCGACCCCTCGGTGCTTGAGTGGGACACTGTTAACCAGATGACAGCGACACAAGGACAAAAACAAGCAAGAAAATACAGAAGAGGAAGCGAGAATTGACAAGAGAATTTTTGTTGTTGTTGGTTTTGGGTTGTTGGTGGTTTTTTTTTTTCCCCCTCAACGAAACTTGCCTAAGGGTTATGTTAATCAGACCGTGGTCTGGGCAGCTGTTTAAATGTTTATTACTTGTCTTAATTAGAAAAACTTGCTCTGGATGATGAGGAAGTGAGTATGAAAAGGCAGCTTCAGCCAAGGAATGGGAAGGTGAAGAAGGCAGAAATCCAAGAAATGTGTAGGGTGGCTTTTTTTTTTTCATCCCACATTCTCACAGGAGTATGCCAATAATTCCTTTTGGGGAAAGGGAATCCAGTGAAGTCAGTTCAGTAGTTGAAGCAAAAAAAAAGGAGGGAGAGGGGAAGCCCTTTATCGTCTACATGATCTGACATAAAATATCTTTTTTATTCCTTTCTATAAAAAAGAAGAAGGGTTAAAGTATTGAGTACAGTGATTCTACACCTTGTAAAATGTCAGCAGGGGAATGTTCACTGAGTTCACCAAAGCTCCTGAGTCCCACTTCCAGAACAAGAGATGGAGTTGATGCCTTTACAGTCTGGTGGTTTAGGGAAATCGAGGATATTTTGACCGAAAGCTGCATTTTGTTAAACTTCAGGTGTCACCTCTCAAAACCGAGGAGGATCCATCCTTACAGAGAATCGCTTGGAGGAGATGGAGTGAGAGTGTGGAGGAGTTAGTGGGAGCTGGGAGAGGAGCTGAGAGGTGGTGCCTGGTGTCGGTGACAGACTTGGGCTTTCCTCTTGCTCATGTCCCTTTCCTGACATAGGTCATTTCCTTGGCTCTGCCCCAGACGTCTCCTGACTGCTTGGTGTTCCTCACCCCCGGGATTAGACAATAATTCAGGTTGGAAGGGACCTCTGGAGCACGTCAGAATGAGATGAGGTTGCACAGGGCCTCACTCAGTGAAGTTTGGAGTCTCCAGGGGTGACTAATGCACCTCTCCCTCCCACATATGCCCCACATCTGTTCAGCCCTGAGTTTGTCCACGTGTCCCTTTCCAGCCAGGAACTGTGGGGAAGCAGTGGGGGAAGTAAAGGAATCTGGAGGAAATCTAGATTGTATCTTGTTATTCTCTTTCACAGGTGGAAGAGACCCACAAGTTCAACTTCTCTTTGTCTTTTATTCTGTATAAACTTAAAAATGTTATGGGGAGGGTGACTCCTGTCCAGAGGCTCTTCCAGGAGTGAGGGACATTGGAGTATCAGTCCTTGATGCTCATCAGAGACATGGGGGGCCTGAACCCCCCAACTCTTGGCAGTTTACAGCTATTAAACATCCTGTTATTTGTGAGTGATACCCAAATCCATTTAAGTCTAGCCTAGAAGATCCATGTCATTTTCTCCCTCAAACAAAATGTCCTGGAAGTGGGGTTTTTTTTCCCAGCAGATTATTTGTCACAGTCCAGATGTTTTGGTCAGGTCTAAACAACTGATACCTCCGTGTGCTATTTCTGATGTACCAAGAACTTATAGAAACAAACTGTGATATCAAGGCTACTATTTTTCTTACCTATTTATTGCTAAATTTAAGAATTTGTGCCACTGATTTTCTGGAGAGTCATCCATTTGTAAGACTTCTGTGGCCTGGCTTGTTTTTTTATTAGGCTTTGAGGCAAGAGGCAGCTTTCCTGGAAGCTCTTTCATACACATTTTGTTCTGAGCAGTATTTGCATGGAGTTCTGGGGCTTTGGACCTGAAGCAAGTATTTGTTTTCTTCAGGATCACGAGTAATGTTCTTTCCTTCCCTCTGCACTGAAGGGCTTAACATTGCAAACCTGTCAGATGGCTGAGACTGTGCAAAGTTAAGCTTTGAAATATTCTCAGTGTTTACATGTGGTGGTGGTGGTTGTCTTTGGTGTTTGAGTTATGAATTTCTTAAGGCGAGGGTTTATTAGGTTAATAAAAGTGGTGTGTTGAGTTTTTATGGCTCATAAATGCATAATGGGTTCCTTGCCTGCATGTGGAAGGGGTTTGTGTATCAAATAATTGGTTATTTATAGCACTCACATTTCAAGGTATTTGGATTGAGGGTCCTGCTTCATTCTCATGCAGAGTGGTAATCCATAAACTCAGTTTATAGCACTCATTTTTAGTGAGGGGAAGCATTTCTAATTGTGCTTGGGTTTGGATTTTTTGCATCCAGGCTACTTTTATTTTTCATCTTGCTTCAAATTAGACCTCAGTTCCCACAAAGCCTGCGTGGAAGCTTTGCTTTTATAAAAATGCTGCTGCGTCCACGCGTTTGCAGTGCCACGTCTGAAGTTGGAGCCTCTGCTGGGTGGCAACAGAGGCGTCTTTTTTTACATCCCTTCTACTTTGCAAACTGGGATCTCGATTAACAGGCTTTTATGAATTAAATAATTCAGTATTGTTTTGTTAGATAAGGCTCCTGGTCTTTTATTTTCTTGGCTCTGTAATTCACTAAAGTATTTCCTAGTGTGCTGCGTTATTCAAATGGAGGTTTGATAACAATCAGGAAGTTCTTTTGCTGTTTTATTTAAGAGTTGCGGTGGATTTCCTTTTATGAGTGTCATGTTTGACTTCTCTTAGCAGATATTCATCATATTTCAGGTAAATGCAAATCTCACGCCATACCACGAAGCAAAGCAAATGACAGCTGAAGGCTTTTTAATTAAGATTTTCTGACTGAATGCTTTGTTTTCAGGTGATGTTTGGGTACAGGCAGTACATGAGCATATTCAAGTCATTGTGTTTCCTTGTGCTTTTGGATCAGTTCACTGCAGTGTTAATTAACGCTGATAAAAGTTGTTCTGTTTTAAAAGAAAACAACTTATGCTCAAGGATATGGCTGATGACACTTAAGCCAGACCAAACTGCTACATCTCACTCGGGTCAATACTTTATGAACAAGAAAGGCAGGAAAACAACTGCCTGTATTCTGGCAATGCTGCTGGACTAAACTGTTCTAGGATTGTAGCGTAACACCCTCAGCTCCAGTTTAAATACCTGGATTAAACTGCTCTAGAATTGTAGTGTAACACCTATAGCTCCAGTTTAAATACCTGGATTAAACGGCTCTAGAACTGTAGTGTAACACCTATAGCTCCAGTCTAGAATTGTAGTGTAAGACCTACAGCTCCAGTTTAAATACCTGGATTAAACTGCTCTAGGATTGTAGTTTAAGACCTACAGCTCCAGTTTAAATACCCAGATTAAACTGCTCTAGAATTATAGTGTAACACCTACAGCTCCAGTTTAAATACCTGGGTTAAACTGCTCTAGAATTGTAGTGTAACACCTACAGCTCCAGTTTAAATATCTGGATTAAATGGCTCTAGAACTGTAGTGTAACACCTACAGCTCCAGTTTAAATACCTGGATTGCTTGTAAATACCCATTCAGGTATCTGTTGATATATGTATTTATCCAGACTATCAGTGTCCAAACAGGGATCTTCTCAGGCTTTGACGGTGAAGGTTCTGTTTCCCGTGCTTGTAAGGAAGGAATTTGCTTTTGTGTCTGTACAAGCTTCTGATCACTGTGTCAGGTGGTAATTTTATGTCCTCCTACTCTTTCTGGAGGAGGTTTCACTTCCAGCCACTTGAAATGTTTTCAGGGTTTGAGGTGAGGAGGTGGAGGTTGTTCCTGTGCTCTTGTTTGTTTGTTTTCCCATGGAGATTACAACAGAGGCAATTTATCTATAAATTGGAGTTTGTGCAAGCGAGTTTATAAGATTAATTGTGGTGTTAGAGGGAGTGAAGTGGCACCTGTTGTATCCTGATGGCAATGTGCAAACCACAAGACTTTCCTTCACCATTGTCCTCGTCATGCACAAGTGCCTGGAGTTTGGAATATTTCCTGGTGATGGTTGATAAGCTATAAAACAGTGTTTGGGCTAGGAGCAGGCTTAACCTTGAGATAAGGTGCCAAATGGGTAAAGGATGCAGAGTTAATGTTTCATCTTGTGAGGCAATCGTGTTTTAAGAGCTCCTAAGGTGCTACAGCCTTACTCCCCGCAGCCAGACACTCCCAGACGTCCAACGTGGCTGCCACGAAGGAATTTCAGTGCTAATTGCACCTTCCCAGCTCCAAGGGCAGGGCGAGGTTCCCTTGCTGCTCTGGTTTCAGGTTGGCTGCTCCTCCTGGAGATCAGGTACACTTGGAGTAGCTCTGCCTGGGCTTTTGGGTGCTTGGTGGCAGAGCAAACTCTCCTGCATTTCGTGCCCATTAACTCCAGGGTGTTGGGCTTCCTCAGAGCTTGCCGGAGTCCCCCGCACTGATTTATTTACTCAGTGCCCACGAGCCAAGGGGTGTTTGCAGCAGCAGAGCTGGCTGTGAGAAAGGTCCATGTCCAGATACATGAAGTACCTTCACTAAAGCTGTCTGGGGAACTCTTTCCTTGCAGAAAATGAAGCAGCAAAGGATAGAACACTTTTTTTTTTTTTAGTGTTTGGACAACATGCAATAAATGTGAGAGGGCACCTTGCCTCTTCCATGTGCTCATGAGTTTGAGCTGAGTTCCCCCTCATGGACAAGCTCTGATATCATTGTGTGCCCTTCCAGATGCACTCGTGCATATTTAATGACCTTTAATCGCTGCAAACTGAAAATTTCATGACTTACATTTGAGCAGTTCATATAACAGAAGCTTGAAAGATGCCTTCATGTTGGTAGATGTAAAGTACAAGTCAAATTACTGTATTTTAGTCAGAATTTATCAGCACTATGTCTCATAATCGGTTCCCTAAAAGTGTTTTTACACTCTTTTTTCCATATAAGCCGTTAGCTTTATCATGTAGATGGAAGTTATTTTCACATTCACTCATCTCCTCAGTTAGTCTTGCCTTTATTTGTGTTGGCTCCTACGTAGCAAAGGGCAAAGAGAAAAGTCACTCTTGGGAAACAAATATTGGCAGGGAAACTTGAGGACGACTTGTCTTTGAACTGGCTTTCACATTTCTTTTTCAAACAAAAAAACAACAGAAAACCTCAAACAACAGCCCCTCATTTTTTTTAGTTGGCAGTTAATTGATTTGTGTGATAAACAAATATTTTTAAGTTACTGTTTAAATATTTCTCAGTGTTTTTGCCATTTGCTTTTCCAGACCAAGAAAGGTATGAGAAACCAACTGTAATTTCTTATCCAATGCAACCTGATGGCTCAGGCCACAACATTCCAAGTCTAACCTCCAAGGGAATGTTAATCTCCTGAAAATCTACTGGCAATTTAAAATATAAAATTTCTATCGTCTGTCTTTACAGGAGATTATTTGAGCTTTTGTATTTGGGGCCAATTTTGGCTTATGAGCTTAGGAGAGGCACTTTAAACCTTTCACATTTTATTTGTTATACTTCAGTTGGTTTTTCCAGCTTTTGTGAAGCTCTACAAGGCCAGTTGTTCTGGTTCCCGGTAACTCTCTAGAGCTTGAGGCCCATCTCCAAAGGGTCCTGAGGTGTCACTGAAGGTACAGCTGCCCTAAATCTGGTAGTGGGAGCAGGAGGAATCTGTGACAACTTTTATTTGAACTGTGTTGTAACACCAGGTTCATGTCTCTGTTTCAGTGGGGTTCAGGATCAAACAGTATTTGAAAAGGCTGGAAAACTGTCAGCCTTCATAAGCCTTAATTTCTTAAATTGAGATCTAATGGAAAAATTTATATGGAAATCAAAGCTCTTGATTAATTGGGAAGTGCTTTCCCTTAATTCATAGAATCATGGAATGGTTTGGGTTGCAAGGGACTTTAAAGCTCATCCCATTCCATCCCCTGCCATGGGCAGGGACACCTTCCACTAGCCCAGGGTGCTCCAACCTGGCCTTGGACACTGCCAGGGATCCAGGGGCAGCCACAGCTTCTCTGGGCACCCTGTGCCAGGGCCTCACCACCCTCACAGCCAACAATTCCTTCCCAATATCCCATCTATCCCTGCCCTCTGGCAGTGGGAAGCCATTCCCTGTGTCCTGTGCCTCCATCCCTTGTCCCAAGTCCCTCTCCAGCTCTCCTGGAGCCCCTTTAGGCACTGGAAGGCTGCTGTCATCTTATCCAACCTGAAAAAATAGGGAATGTAAGGAGGAAAATATGGAGGGTCACGTAATTTAGAACAGATCTTTCATCTACTCTGGCTGTGGTACTAAAAGGTCTCATGGTGCCATGCCCCCCCCAGCCATGAGTTTAAAACCTTGCAGACCCTCCTTATTTACTGTATCGTTGTTCATTTTAAGATTGTTCCAAGCTGCCCTGCAAAAGCCATCTCTTGGGATCACTTTGTTTGCTTCTGAAATGCAGTGACCCTGAAGTGGGATGGTTTTTAGGGTCCTGGCTGAGGAAGCTGCAGTGACCCTGAAGCAGGATGGTTTTTAGGGTTCTGGCTGAGGAAGCTGCAGTGACCCTGAAGCAGGATGGTTTTTAGGGTTCTGGCTGAGGAAGCTGCAGTGACCCTGAAGCGGGATGGTTTTTAGGGTTCTGGCTGAGGAAGCTGCAGTGACCTTGAAGCGGGATGGTTTTTAGGGTCCTGGCTGAGGAAGCTGCAGTGTCAGCACGTGGCAGCTCAGGTGTTTTTGCTGTGCCCCCCGAGGCAGCCACTAGAGTTGGGTACAACATTATCCGACCTCTGTTGTCGGTAGTCGCAGCCAATCCATGAAAACGGTTCCCTACCTGATCCATAAGCAAACATGCAAATTTCCCAGAGGTGAAAACATCCAGTGTTTCCCAAAATACCTCTCTCCTCTTCCTCCAGGAGTCACACACACTCCTTGTCTCTGCCCCAAACCTGATGAGTACATTTTCAAGTGGCACCTTTGCCGGTGTTTCCTAACTGTGTTGTGGGAAGTTTATTATTATCAGCCATGTGACTGCTGTTACAGAAGGATTGGAAATTCCTACCTGTGGTGGCAATGGACCAGTGCCTGCTGAATCCACCGTTCCTTGCAGTGCTAGGCTGCTCCTGGGTTTGCTTTTCCAGCTCCCTCTTGCTTGCTGACTTTTCCACCCTGTTTGAAACACACTGAAGTTCTCAGTGAAAAAGCCCGAAGCGTATATGGGGAGTAGGAATTATTTTTACAACACCCACAAGGCTTTTATCAAAGGCATGGTAGTAATTTGGGGTTGACACAAGTGTGGTTTCAGCTAAGATCTGCATTGAATCCCAGTTTTAGACCAGTCTTGTGAGGCGCTGAAAAATCATGGGAAAGGGGAAGAAGAGTGGCTTCCTTCAACCCCCACCTTCCAGTTTCACAAGTAAAATAAAAGCTCATCCAAGGAACTCTCAGTGAGTAGCTTGGACACAACACTTAACAATTATTCTTACACTCAGCCCAGCTTTGCTTAACACTTCTACAGCTGTGAAATGTAAATGTGGAGAAGTGACTCAGATACTTGTTACCCTTTTATTATGGATGTCACAGCTCTCTTATTCTGAAGCTGTGAAAGAGATTTTCATTCCCTGCAATAAATGGTTCTTGATGTTGAGAGTTTGAGTTTTAATTCTTCAAAGAGCAATTAGCTGATTAGTTTCTTATTTGATGAAGCAGATGAGTAGCTGATTGTGTTTTCTTGGTAATTTCCTTTCTTGGAAGGTAGAAGCAGGTTAGCAATAATAATAGGTGAGATTTTCTTTTTGTTTGAGGTGCAAAATTTGGGATCAATCTCCAAAGTTTGACAACGAGCCGCTTCTGTCATCTTTTAATTTCATCTTTAATGTCTAAATTTCATGCTGCCTGAAAAAAACCACACCTGAATAGTTGAAGAAAATAATACCAAACTTTGACAAGTGAGTCCTTACTGCAGGACAAATTAACTGGGGTGTTTGGATGTGCATCCTTTATGATCTTATCTTGGTGCATCCTGATTTTGCTTGTTGTTCAGGAGCAGCCTGTACCCAGCTCACCTGGGAGACACTGAAACTAGTAAAAGTAAGGGTGGAGTCCTGGTGTGATCATATCCAAAAGAGCAGGCAGATAATTTGACTAGAAGGCCAACCTGCTTTAATGATATTAAAAACTTAATGAGGTGGAAATGATGATGATATAAGTTTCAGTAGTGGCTAATACAAGATTCATCTCTCAGTGTACCGGAAGCATTAAAGGATTCAGAAATCTGTCAAGGAATGTAATGGAGCCAGAATTTGAAGAAGGTGAATGATGTGCTGTTCAAACAGGATTTAAAGTGTTTCTTCAGCTGCAAGGAGAGTTGCCATGTGAGCCTTTGGCCAAGGTAACTGGGATAAGCAGCCTTAAGGCTGTCTGGATCCAGACCCAGCTTAGAGGCTCAATATAACTGTTTCTCAGGGGTTTATTTCGTGTGACACCATGAGCTGGTGGAGCAGTTCATCTCTGCTGGGACAAGGTCTCTCCTCCCAGCTCCTCTTTTCCCTCTGCAGAGGTCTCCCCTCCTGCTTGCATGGCCAAGGTTTCCGTGGGGATGGAGCTTTCCAGAGGGTCTGGATACATCTGTTTTCCATGTTGGGTTTTCTGCTGTTGAAGTAACTTGAGGTGACTTACAGAGGATCTTCTAAGCATGGTAGTGGCAGAAGGTGAGCAACAGGCACAGGAGGGAAGGACTGGGACCTCTCTGCTTGGCAATAGCTGCTAGTTTGGCTCGCCACATCTTCCAAAACCAAGGTGAGGGGTTTTAATGTTATCTGTGAGAGGTGATAATCAGACAAGGTGTATTGCACAGGACAAATTGGCTTTGAATCTTTTTCCTGCGAGGACATTTGACTTTCAGGAGGTCTTTTATCCTGCCTGTGTGCTTTCTTAAGGGTATTTCACAAAGAGAGGTTTAATGAACACTGGTAGGAGTGAGTTCACTGGGCAGTCATGGATGCAAAGCCTGCCATGGGCATTTTCTCTCAAGAGCTGTGTTAAAAAACGTGACAGAGACCACGCTGCTTGCAGACCTTGTGCTTTGCATGAGGCAGGTAAAACCCTTCCTCAGGAGCTGGGAAAAGCAGGTCACTGCAGTACAGAGCGTTAATCACTAACCAGCCAGACCAAGATAAAGTGCCTTGTCGGATATGGGATGTATGAAGAACATGGTTTCATCTAAGCAAGCATGTGTTGCATATTAATGAGAGGTAAATTGGCTTTCAGGGTGCGGGGAGAAATTAAAATAAACACTGGCTTCTGGAACTCGTCTGGCTCTTCCTCCTGCAGAAGCACAGTGTAATAACAGAGGAGCAGTTTTGCTCAGGAGGATTTCAGTTTCCTGTGACTGCCTGCTTTGACCAGTGATCTCCAGCTTTGGCTTTCTTTGCTGCGTGTCAGGTAGCGAAAGCTGTAACATTTTCCAAAAATGCTCGTGGAAGAAACCGCCTCTTACTATGTCCCTTATCAGGAGCAAGAAGTCTGCAAGGTGCTGTGCAATGAAGATCTGTGGTCTCTGCCTGAGAGATTTCCAGTCTGAGTTTATAAGGTGCTGCGAGGTGAAAGAGCAAGTACAGGTGACCGAGGAGGAAAGAGCAGAGATGAAGGAGGATGAGGATTATAATTAACATGATTAGACAGGAGCGTATTTGGGTGATTCAGCTGAGGTGCTGAACCCTTTGTGGAGGTTATTCGGCGTAGCCCCTCATCATCCTGGTGTGGGAGGGCGTGAACAGTGTGTCATGGCCATTGGAATCAGCACTTGGGAGCGCTTTCCAGGGCCACTGTCACCATGTAGGGACAGGGTTGTGTCCAGGCCCTGCGGTTTGGGTGTCTATAGCTGTGACTTTGGGTGTGAGCAGTGTGTCATGGCCATCAGAATCAGCACTTGGGAGCCCTTTCCAGGGCCGCTGTCACCGTGCAGGGACATGGTTGTGTCCAGGTCTCACATCCTGGTGTCTGTAGCAGTGACTCTGGGTGTGAACAGTGTGTCATGGCCATCAGAATCAGCACTTGGGAGCCCTTTCCAGGGCCACTGTCACCGTGCAGGGACATGGTTGTGTCCAGGCCCTGTGTCCTGGTGTCTGTAGCAGTGACTCTGGGTGCAGGCTGTGTGCTTTATCCCATACCTAACTCTGTTTGTCTCTGGGTGGATACCTTGGACTGCTGTCGGTGTTATCTGAAGCTTTTTTATTTTGCTTTCTGCGCCTCTACAGCCGAGAATTCTCACACACTCCAAATATCCTCATTACTCATAGTCCACATCCCACTGCTTAGCGTCACTTGGGAGAGCTGGACTTCCCGGGAGCCTGTGGAGGAAGGACAAGCTCTTTTCTGCGTGCTTGCACCTAAATTATTTTTGATAGGACTTGAATTTCTGCGAGCAGGTGCCCCAGGACTGACAGCTGGCACCGTATCACAGCAGTGGCCGGGGAAAATGTGCTGCAGATGGCAGGGGCAGCTTTCCCTGCGAGCCTGTGAGGCATTGAGGGAGCAATAAGAAGAGCTGTCAAAGTGGTACCAAGCCTAAATGGTTCTTTTCCCCCAGAAGAAATTTCATACTGCCCTTGTATATGCTGATTGTCCTTCAGTGAAACCCAAGTGCTTTTTCTTGCTTTGAAAAGAGTGCTTGCTTTAAAGCTGGACAGGATCCATCCCGTCAGAATATCCCTAGAAGTGGAATTTGGCAAAAGTCCTGTTTCTATTCTCTAGCTGATGGGTGGCTGTCAGACTGCATGAATAAATTTGGTGTCTGGAGGAAGTAATGGTGTATATAATCCCAGTGCTTTAGGAGCAGCACTTGACACTCTCTCATTTCTTTATAGAGCTTGATCTGCATACAAAATGTGTGGTGGATGTGGATGCAAACAAGGTTATTCTTCACCCCGTAAACACCAACCTTTCAAAAGGAGATGGCAGGTAAGCTTTTTGAATTGGGTAGGTCAGGTTGCATAAATGAAATGTGAGTCTAACAACGAGGAAATGTAGGCCTTGATAGAAGGTTTTTAGTTTAAAAAATTATATATATCCTTTCCGCAGTGTAATTGCCATCATCCATAAAATAAGGCTGATTTTTACCATGCTGGGAAGTTACTTTGAAAACCTTGTGCATTTTCTTCCTGCTCTCAATAATGTGTTAGTGCTTAATGCGTCCATGAACATTCATTTTTTTTCTCATGTGCTGCTGTGGGACAGGAGAAATTTAAATCTGCAAAACAATTTGAGCGGGGCACAGTTTGTCATTTTGGAATGAAATTAATTTTCACAGTTGTTTTCTTATAATGGGTCACGGTGTGAGAAGGGGAATGGGAACATTCTGGAGAGATGTAGCTCTAGGAGTTTCTCAACAGTGGGGCATTCCATGCATCAAAAACCCATGGGGAGGTGGCTGAGGGTAGGGACCAGTTTGTGTCGGAACTGGCATTAATCTATTAAATTACTGTGAAACTGGAAAGTCATGCAATAAGTGATAGAGTTAAGCTTGTGACTGTTTAATTTATTGCTTGATGCAAGGAGAGGAAATAAAATATATGCATGAAACAAAATAATGGTGCAGGAAAAGGCAAAACCTGTTGCTGGATGTCTGCAGTCAATCCTCTGTTTTCTGGGGGGAAAAAAGGAAGAAGTCTTCAGGGTAACAGAAAGGAGAAGAATTCAGTTAAACATATTACAAAACAGAGTTTTGTTTAAATTTTCATGTGAAGCTGAATTATCTCTGATAATTTAAACTCCCAAAACCCAAGTGGTAGTAAATGGACAAGCGAAGAGATCATCAGGTACAATATTTACCTTCCATTGTCATTAGCTGAAAGATTTATTACAGACAGTGGGACTGGAGCTTTAATAAGTTACTTAAAACCAAACAGGCTGTGTGTGGGGGGGTTGTTTTTGTTTGTATCAATATCCTCCTCCTCCAGGAACATGTGCATTGTTCAGCTGCCAAAACCCTAAGTTGATTTGAGCCTCTAAAACTGCTAAAAATGGCAGGAAATTGAGGTTCTCAGAAGCTGAGTCAGCCACAGCTGGATTAAAAATGTAACTCGTAGTTTCTCTAAAACATGGCAATGAAATGCATGGTTTAGAGTCCCTAAAATGTGCTTAAAAACGTTCATGGGGCAGCCACACATCATGCAAATCGTGTCCCTTGGCAGGGGAGCACTGGCTTGGCAGTGGTTTGAGGTCCCAGCCAAGGTGGTGAGCTCAGTGTGAGAATCCAGTGCCGGAGCGAAGAATGCTTCATTTGCATCCTCACAAATACCCATTGCTAATCTAAGCAGGAAGCATAGGAAATTTATATGGGGTGATTTAATAGAAGAGGGGAAAGTGGAGGCCCATTAACTGCACTGAGGGTTTGCCTGCACAGGGTGAGACAACAGATCCCAAAAACACAAGTTGGAGTGATGAGGGTTTGGAGCAGGGTCCTTTTGGAACAGGTCACACCCTTGAGAGGCTGCTGCTGAATTGTCTTGGCTTCTGCAGCTCCATCAGAGGAGTCTTAAATATCAGCTCAAGGAGAAGGTTAGTCTTAGCTGCAGTTTTTCTAAGTCTGGGGGTTAATTTATGCTCAGGTTCTGCTTCCGTTTCCAAATCCACCATCAACTACTTCACCTTCTGTGACAAAATCAATTCCTTTGGATTTTCAGACTCTTCTGGTGTCTCAAGTGAGCTGAAGGAATTCTGGCAAACCTTTTAACTAAACAGGGAAAAGAGAAGTAAATAATACTGTAAATACAGTTTAGGTGCTCGCAAAGCAGGGCAAGTTTGAAAACCTCCAGAGCTTTGCTGCATTTCTCATTGAGATGCCAGGGTCAATTTAGGAACTGGGAAAAGAAGTTTAGAAACAGAGCTCTGTGCTGTCATATCCCCACTTGTCATGACTCAGCCGTGCTCTGGCAGGGAGTGACATTTGGAAAAACAACCCATGACTTTTGGATTTACACGTTTTTTCCCCACTTCCATCCTGTCTGGGAGAAACCAAGCCTGGGAGATTGGGAGATGTAAATAAATGCCTCAACTTGAGGTGTGTGGGACCCGACTGTTGGATGTGGCAAATTGTGTCCGTATAATTGCCACTGAAATGCTGTCAGGTGTTCAGGAAAAATGTAGCTGTTTCAAATTTGGCATTAAAAATTAAGGAGTGTTTTGAAAATCCCGGTGATAACTGATGGACCTCACTTTTTCTTGCGTCTACACACTGAATATATTATTTATACATTTCTCTAGAGACTTGAGGATTAATAACTACATGTAAAACACTTGCTCTTAAAAAAAGTCTCTTTTCACATGGCCGAAAAAAATCTGGTATTCTCCTGTTATTCCTTAACCAAGAAATGACCTTTCCTGAGCTGGAGAGCGGCAGCAGTTATTTTATTGAGCAATCCTTAATGATGTCGTGCAGGTTTCAGTAACTTGATCACGTACAAAAGATCAATTTTAAAATCCATGGGATGACCTCCAGGCTGGGCAGGCTTTGCTATTAACCTTGGGCTGTTGTGGGGGGGTGGGTTTGGTTGGGTGGCAGCTTCTTGTGTCAAAATTAAAATTATACTGTGTGGAAGTGCCCTCCCTTTTCTTCAGCTGCCTTGGCAAAATTAATTGTGACAGAGCTTTGAGTTTCTGTCACAAATTTCCCCAAATGACCTCTGCAAATCAAAATCTCCCCTCAAGGATGTGTGAAGCTCCAGGGATTCACTGTGGATGGATAATATCATTAGCATGACTTGTCCCCTCCTTTGTTTGCCTTCCTGAGCTGTCTGCTCCCTCTGCTCTCCCTGTTGCAAAGGTCAAGGCTGAAGTTTCTTTATCAACTCGGGATTTACTCTGTGCCGCAGAGATTACTCACAGCATTCTTACTCGGTGGCTGGGGCTTGGAAGAGGGTGTGAACTCGTTGTGATTAAAGTGAATAGATAAGTCCTGGGCAACAATTGGAATGTTTATGGGAATTAATTTCTTTGGAAAATCTCCAAATTAATTACTCCATGTTCCTTTATAGCCTTTTTTTTTTAACTATCTATTTGCTTGTGGTGTAATTTTGCATTTCCCAAACAAGACTTATTAAAAAGATTTAATTTTTTTTTTGACAGGTCAGACAAAGGAGGTTTATTCTGTCTTGCAGACATCCCTGTAATTGATGTGTAACTGATATGAGCTCAGAGATCAGTGGTTTATCAGTCTGGCACAGCCCTGTGAATCAGCAGTGGTATTTGTAAAGCAAAGCATTCATTAAATCTGCCCAGCAAACCACCTCCGAGCCTTTTTATTAAGAGAAAATGCTTAAAAATGAAGCAAGTGCTGACTTCACTGTACTTTTGTTGCAGTTTGTGGTTCCTAGCTGCTTTCCCTCTTGTTTTGCAGAACAGAGAGATTCCAAAGACTGGCGCAGGGTAAAAAACTCTTCCAAGGAATGAGTGCAGCTAACTGGAGCTGACAAGTGTGTTAAACCAGGCTGGGTTTTTCCTTTTCAGCTATTGTAATGTCTTTATAATTAGTGCTTTGTAGTGGATAATTCAGTAATTGAGGATCTTTATAAAGATTTGCTTTTAAGGTATCTATTTCTGGATTTAAACCAGTTTATTTCTCTGTACCCGCCCAGACACTTTTTTTGCTCATCCAGTCGTGGTGCTTAAACTCAATTTGGTTGTTTTTCAGGAGATCTGGAAATTGAGAAGGGGTGTGTTATTATCTTAGGCTTGAGGATTTTTGTAGCCTTGCAGCAGCTGAGCTTAGTGATTTCTGCTTTGATGAGGAACTGGGTGAAGCCCAAGTATATTTTACACAGGCAAGAATATTTTTAGAAGATTCTTCTGCCATTCCAATTCCCGTTTTCTTTCTGAGACGTCTCACAGTCCTAAAGAAGGTCGTGGGGAGATGGGGCTTGGAGCAACCTGGGATGGTGGAAAATGTCCCTGCCCACGGCAGGGGGTTGGAATGGGATGAGCTATAAAGTCCTTCCAACCCAAACTGTGATTCAAGTGGGTAATAAATTGCTGATTTCAGGCGGATGATGGACTTCAGGCAGTGGTTGGGTTAAAATGAACAGCCCACTGTGTTAAAACTTTCCTGAGTTTGTCTTTGGACAGAAGTTTCTTTCTTCTTACAAAGCTGAAGAAGCTTTTAATCCTTTTGAAGAAATGAAGATTAGGGCCAATTCAGACGGAATCCTGGCAAAGATTTAGGTATTGAAAAAATGCTACCAGAAAACAAGCATTAGGGTCTCAAGGACTAAGCAACATGAGTTCACTCGTTTTGAACGGTCAAGTGCGAAGTGGAGGAATGGCAACAAAACACACGTGACTTCAAATTTAAAAACAAACAGACTGGTTGCTACAAACTGGAATAGGGTGTCCTTGCAGGCCCACACAAGCTCCCTGTGCTCTGGGTTAGCCAGGAATCCTGTGCTGCGGAGGCAGGATCATGTGGGGAGGCAGGATAAGCTCCTGCCTGGAACAGCCTGAGCGGTTACACAATGTTGGGTCTGCCCAGAGCAACGTGAAGCCGCCTTTCACCTGCCTGGGGTGTGTGGGTGACTCCTTAGCGTGGCTCCAGAACTCCCCTTAAAGCTGCTGAAAGCTGAAAATAAGCCATGACTTAGCAGCTCTTGCTGTGGGGAGTGTTAGAGACCTCCAGCTCCCTCGATCACAGTGGGAAATGCTAATTTTAGTGTGGAAGTGCCTTAGCAGTGAGGTGGCAGAGCTGCACATAAGTCGATTTCTTGTGCAGAAATTATAGATAAGGGAGTGCGTTGATTGGGGTAAATTTACATTGAGTGGAAAAACATTAATTTTAAATTAAAAAATATCTGCCTGATACGATAAAGTGTATCTGTCATATTTCAGTGAGCTATACAAGGAATATATGTGGAATGATACGCAAAAATCCCAGTTAAAGAAAGGCTTGGCAAAACCCGAACACATCGTGATCCTGTTTATCTTTGTTCTGTATCTTACAGTTTTTGCAAACTGACATCCATTTGCCTCTCTCAGAGAGTCAAGGTGCCTAGCGAGGAAATGCTGACAGGATTACATAGGTGTTCTTGTATATGTAGAGATGTAGGAACTGGAAAAGCTGACTGGTAGGAGTAACCAGGAAAAATGTGACTTTTAAAAAGTAACTCGTGGCAGCCAGGAGCACATCGGGGTGCAGACTTCACTTCCACTCTAAGAAAGGACATGCTTGATGAGGAAAGGACATGCTTGATTAGAAAAGGAGGCAAATGTATGAAGGCATTGCTATTTATGGAACTAATCTGCAGAACTCCATGCTCCCAAGAAAACAGGCAATTACTAGTAGATAGTCATGGAAAAATGCCCACATTTTCTTGAAAATCACCCAGGATCCTGCCTGATGTTAGGCAAGAACCACTTGGAGAGCTGTCTCATCTCAGGCATCTGTGTCCCCAGCTGTTCCTGCATTTGACTGAGGAGTCTCAGCTGTTGGACACCACCAGAAATGGAATATTGGGCTCGCTGAACCATTTGCATGCTGTGGTACGGTTGCTATTTGACAGCAAAGCAATTTAAAGGGAGAAATATTACTGTCTTTGAAGATGGACGAAAGCTAATTGCTGTGCCTTTGCTTCTCCACATCTTTCCTGGCTTTGTATTAATTCCGCATAAACCGCTCGGGATGGGGAAAATTCAGATTCGGATGTGTGGGAGGGACACAGAGTTGCACTAAGCAGGAATGGCTCCCGTGGCTGAGTGGTCACACTGGTGCATAAAACTCTGAGAAGGAAATTTCTGGGTTAGATGTGAGTTGAGCACTGTCATCCAGGGAACAGATTTGTGCAATGTTTTCATGTGCAGCAGTGTTCCAGGAAGTTGGAGGGGGGCAGGGAGTGTGTGTGTATTGCTGAGGCTGAGAGCTGACATCCAGAAGAAAGGGAAGTCTGCCCCTCTCATCATCCAAACTGGTGTTTTGTGGGCACAGAACAACTCACAGGAAGTTCACGTTTGCAAAAAACAGCACCATGAGATTTTCCTGCACTGCCAGCTTGGCCTCTGTTGCGTCCCTGTTCAACTCTCACTTCAAGCATGAGCTTGTTCTGTAAAATTATAATTGTTTCTGCTGGGTTTTATTGGTTACTGAACAGCCTAAAGAAGTTAGAATAGAAGGGAAAAATAAGCCTAATTTAAAACTGACAGAGTAATTTAAATGAGTGAATGAAATAATGGTGAAAACATTGCTTTTTCAGTCTGTCATCAGAGCTTATTTTGTAGGAAGTGGTATTAAATCTATATTATGGAGGTGAACTTGTGCTGGGGGAGGTTTAGGTTGGATATTAGGAACAGTTTCTTCACTGGGATGGTTTCAAGCATTGGAAGGGGCTGCCCAGGGAGGTGGTGGAGTCCCCATCCCTGGAGGGACTTAGAGCTGTGTGGATGTGGCACATGGGGACATGGGACAGTGCTGGGAGAATGATTGGACTTGATGGTCTTAGAGGGCTTTTCCAGCTTTTTAATTCCATGTGTATTAAGGCTGGACTGCATCCAGCTCCCAGTCGTCTGTTTTTCTCAAAATTATCTTCTGATGTAAAAATTATATGACTAAATTACTTCTGATGAGTTTCTGCAGTACCTAGAAATCATTTTGTTCAAAGTGTCCTGGGGACAGCAGGACTGGCACACAGGGCTCTGCCACTGCACCTCCTGAGGCTTTGGCTGCACAAGGCAGAAATTAATTTGCACGAGGAGGTGAAGGCTCACCATATAAAATCTTTATCTCATGTAAAATTGAGAAGTGGGAGTTCTGCCAGGAGAGAAGGGGATTGCTGAGCTTCCAAGTTGTGGTTTTGAAAAAGTGTTTGCTCCAACTCACATGCTTTGACTGAAGTAAAAGTGAAAATCCGAGACAGAAACCTGCCATTAATTTTTGTGATGGATCAAAAGTAAACAGAAGTTTTGAACTGTGCTTGTGTCAGTGTGGTTCAAACAGACCTGTAACCTATTTTGTATTGCTTAAGAAAATAAATGCTGAGACTTTGTGTTAGTGGTTTCTTTTGTAGCTGATTCCCTTCCCACCAGCTGGGTCACACCTATTTACTTCTGCCTTTTTTTACAGCAAACATAGTCAGAGCTAATTTGGACTAGCTGTTATTTATAAGCTCTGTGCCCATGTGGCAAGTGAAAACTGCTTTAACATGAGGCACATCCTCTTGGCGTGAGAACTTTGTGGCCATGTCACTACTGGCATCATCCTTGGCCCCCTCATATTCCTTGGATGAACATCAAAGAGGCCTTTTGTGATCTTGCTGCTCATTTGACCAAGTTGGTAATAACCTGCTGCACTTGAGGGAAAGAGCAAACAGATGAAGAATTAATTTGTTTCATGTCATGTGATCTGAAGTACAACCCTCAGCTTGTGCTTTACTGATTTTTAATCTCTGGTGCTTTTTTCTCTTTAAAACCCAAAACATGTGTAAAGTACCTGCAGCCTCAATTCTTCACTAAGTTGAAGGTTTTTAATGGACTGCAATCTAGCAGCAGGTTCTGGAGTACCCTTGGCATTGTTGACCTGCTTGCAGACAGCATTTGGAGGTTGGTGGTGATAATTGCTCAGCCTCCAGTCCTTCAAGAAAACCCCTCTGGAGCTGGCAAAGGCTTTTGACTGGGATTTCTCCAAGAAGTTGACTTCTGCTGCAAACAGAAAGTTATCTGCAGTCCCTTCCCACAGTGGTACCAGCAGTAGGGGCCAGTTCCCAGAGCTGGGTTGTTTTCTGGAAAAAAAACCTCAACACAACCACGAAACAAAACCAAAACCCCTCTTGGTGCCACGTTGAAGCTATCAGAATGAGTGTGTTTAATATTTGAGTGGAATGTAGCTTTTATTGAGCCAATTATGGCAATTTTGAGGGAACTGTCTCAACAGTTTTGTTTTTCAAGCCCACCTGAATCTGAAGCTCTCGATATCAGATCGTTGAAGCTTCAAGGAGACTGTGAAGTGTTAATTGTTTTCTTGACTTCTTAAATCTACAAGCTAAACCAGACAAATTAATTTGCTTTAAGAGAAGTCCCTCTCTCCCTCTCTCCCTCTCTCCCTCTCTCCCTCTCTCCCTCTCTCCCTCTCTCCCTCTCTCCCTCTCTCCCTCTCTCCCTCTCTCCCTCTCTCCCTCTCTCCCTCTCTCCCTCTCTCCCTCTCTCCCTCTCTCCCTCTCTCCCTCTCTCCCTCTCTCCCTCTACATATATATATGTATATCACTGTTTTTATGCCAAACCAAGTTTGTTTTGGGGATGTTTGAGATTAAACTCCCAAAATCTTGATCTCAAATTACTATGAGAATGAGATCAGAAAAAGATGCAAGAGAGGATATTTCCCACCCTCCAACATGATTGATTAGTAGTAACCAGGATAACTTTGTGCTGTACAGCTCTTGCAATCAAAATGACTGGAACAGAGAGTGTATAGATGTGTCCCCCAAGCTAATTTGAAAATAAGATAATCTGAATGTTCAGGGTTGAGCTTCTTTGGCAGGACAGGGTTTGATGCTCTCCTGAGAAGGTGGATGATGCCTCTTCATATTATCAGTGATTGTATGGTCAGCTGGAATATACAGGCAGATAATATCACATACAGTCTTTTAATTTCCTTAGGTTTTGGAAAATGGAATATGAAAACTGTCAGGGTTTGTTTCCTAAATTATTTCTGAGTTTATCATGAGAAGTGAAGAAAAGGAGAAACTTCTTTGTGTCTTAGAGTCATTGTCCTGAGGAAATTTGAACAAGTTTTGAGAGTTGAGTGCATCGGTTTGAGCTAATTTGTCTTTTTTTGTTGTGGTGGTGTTAATTTTAGGATGGCACTGTTGCACTTGATCCTACCTTACACTTATGGGGTTTATTCTGATTTTGTCACCAGCTCAGTAAAGTCTGAAATAAAACTACTGAATGCAAAGGACCTTGTTTCTGTGTGTGTTTATTACAGTAAAGTGGGGAAATAGCAGTTGCTGTAGCACCTCAAGATTTGCTTCGATATTTGATATTCTTCTACCTATTTGAATGTCAGGAGATGGGGAAAAAACGTTACAGGCCTGCTTGTTCTCCTCCTGCTGTAAGGAGAAATCAACAATCAGCATCTTGTAGGTATTTCTGGTTTTTGTTTTCCATGAGCTCGGTCTGCAGGAATGCAGCATCTGCTGCTCTTGCATGGGCAGCACCCTTCCCTCTGCTGGGAATGCTTTTCCTTCCTGGAAAGAAGCTCTGGAAGTATGGCTGTTTTATGGCCTCCTCCTAAAAGGAGCACTCAATGTTGTGTTGTTGCAGTTTTAGAAGTACCAAGCTCCCTTCCCTTGGTTGTAATTTGCATTAAAATAAGTCGTGTCTTTATCCATTCATTCTGTGTGGAGCAGGACAGATTCTGGGGATATAAATCTGCCTTCCTGGGCACTGCTGTGGGATGAGTGTTGCATTCGCTGCTCTGGGAGTATGTGCGATAAAATAACATTTTAATTAGTGCTCTGAAGTTCATGGCAGCCTTGATAAGCGTAAGGTTTGATAAGCATATACTGTCTTACAAAACTAATTATCCAACTGGAGCTCGTTTGAGGAGAGAAGCAGTCAGGGTAATAGGGAATTTTTTTGGCTAAAGGGAGAGGGCTGGACATGAAGGATGTCATGCGAGGAAGGATGGATTTCTCTAAGAGCAGTGGCTGCATGAGGGGATTTAAGTTTTGCCTCAGCTCTACCATATGCTCCTTATCTGACTGTGAACTGCAGATTCCTCTCTTCCATTTCAAGCCTCTAAAATAAATCTAGCATTTTTCCCATTTTTTTGGTTGATATCTAGTCCAAGAAGCATTTTACTGTGTGGGAGGGTGGCTTTTTATTGTTTGAGTTGGGTGGGTTTTGGTTTGTTCTTCTTGTTATTGTTGTCATCTTGGGGTTTTTTGTGTTTGGGGATTTTTGGTCTTTTTTTTTTTTTTTCCCCAGCAAGAAGCTTCCTGTGCTAGTGTATAATTAATTAGGTCACATCACTCAGTGGGGCCAGAACTCTGAGCCCTCATATTGTGGTAGTGACGTAAGGAAACCCTATATCTTAATGTGCCTTGTCTGAGCTTCTTAGGCTCGTCCACTTACTTAAATTTTCAGCCTTTTGGAAAGCACAATGCCATTTTCTGCCTTTCTCCTCAGGGTTTGTAGCCTCCTGCCAGCATTTTGTTCTGTCCCTCAGCAGTTGAAGCCTTACTGTGCTGATCAGAGAAATGAAATGAAGGGACAGGATATCCACTCAGCTTTATCTGGGTAGTCCTGCAGTGACGAGCACTTCCAGCTCACTGGATTTTTTAAAGCATTACTTGCGTCCGTGTATGATCTGAATTTTATCTGTACTTGGGAGCAAATATAATCACTCTAAAAATTTTATCTAATATGAATAACTCTGATCAAAATGTAGCTCTGATCAAACTGCCAGAATGCAGGGTTAGATTGGAAATTGGGAAGAAATTCTTCACTGTGAGGGTGGTGAGGCCCTGGCACAGGGTGCCCAGAGAAGCTGTGGCTGCCCCTGGATCCCTGGAAGTGTCCAAGGCCAGGTTGGATGGAGCTTGGAACAACCTGGGCTAGTGGAAGGTGTCCCTGCCCGTGGCAGGGGTTTGGAACTGGATGATGAAACCATTCTGGAATTCTATGGCAGTGACATTATCCACTGTTTTATTCTTCTGTCAAACCTTTTCCTGGTTTGAAGGCTCTTCTCCCTACTCCTCTGAGCTCTTGGAATCCTATTTGTCATCAACCAACTTCTGTGTTGGAATGTATGTTATGTCACAGCCCATATATTTCTGATTGCTTCCCAAAAATGCACCTAAAGATAATTATCTTTGCCAAGTTTGCAGCCATGGCACCATGGAAAGGGAGAATTACAATGTGCTCAGCAGAAACTTTAGAGGTGTGAAGAAAAAAAAACGGGCAAAAAGACAAAGAAAAACCATACGCAGATTTTGTGGCAGAGAAGAGAGAAATAGGGACGCTTCTGAGAGGAAGCAATTATCTGGTTGTTGAAACCACATTTGCAGCAGCTGAGGCTTACAAGCATCTCTGCTGCCTACAAGCTTTCTTGCTTAAACACCTGCCCTAAGCAGCAAAGAGGTTGTGAAGCAACTTCAGACTGAAACCTCCCACCCATGCTCTGCTCCCGCCTGTGCAAATCCTCTCTGCAGAGTTGGCACACGTGGTTTTCTCTCTCCCTGTCACCACTGAGGTGCTAAGAGTTTAATTGAATTGCAGGAGGAGCACTGGCAAGTCTTTCACAGTGTTCCCAGTGCAGGAATTATGTGGGATTAGTAGAACCATGGCAGGTTCACGCTGCACAGGAGTGCAGGTGGTACAGAGTAAGCTCAATTCTGTGTGCTAAGGAATTACTGCAGCATGGGGACGTAGGGTTGGAATTGGGCTTAGTGCTCCATGACCCGATCTCTGGTGATAATGAAGAATCTCGTGGTTGAATGGTGAGGTGTTTTACTTGTGAAGGTGGCACAAGGTGAAACCGGTAGAGCTCTCTGAGAGTGTGTGATGCATATCCTGGTATATCCTGGTACAGCTTCGTGTGAAACGATGTCAGTCTTTGGAATCACAGAATGGTTTGAGCTGGAAGGGACCTTAAAGACCATCTCATTCCAACCCATGCCATGGGCAGGGACACCTTCCACTAGCCCAGGTTGCTCCAAGCCCTGTCCAACCTGGCCTTGGACACTTCCAGAGATGGGGCAGCCACAGCTTCTCTGGGCAACCTGTGCCAGGTCCTCCCCACCCTCACAGCCAGGAATTCCTTCCCAATATCCCACTCAAATCTCCCCTTTTCCAGTTTGAAGCCATTCCCCATTGTCCTGTCCCTCCATCCCTTGTCCCAAGTCCCTCTCCAGCTCTCCTGGAGTCCCTTTAGGCTCTGGAAGGGGCTCTGAGGTCTCCCTGGATCCTTCTCTTCTCCAGGTGAACACCCCCAGCTCTCCCAGCCTGGCTCCAGAGCAGAGGGGCTCCAGCCCTTGGAGCATCTCCTGGGCCTCCTCTGGTTTCACTCCAACAGCTTCACATCTTTCCTGTGCTGGGTCCCCAGGGATGCAGTGTCTCAGGTAGGGTTTCACCTGAACGGGGCAGAGGGAGAGTCCCCCCCTCCCCTGCTGCCCACGCTGTGGGATGAGCCCAGGGCAGTGCTGGCTTTCTGGGCTGAGATTATTGAGCACTCTGTAATCAAACATTTCCTCATACCTTTGTTTTCCTTGTCCTCTAGTCCCTGTTCAGGTTTCTCAGGTGACATTTTCCCAGGTCGGGTCATGCCAACAACCCCTTTCCAGAGGCCGTGGCTGAGATTCCGTGTACTCTGTGACAGCTCTTTTGCTGAGCAAGGAGATCACCTGGCTGCCTCCAGGTGATCTTTGGAGATCTGAGAAGCAGAGGAGTCCTGGAATAATTTGGAATTGCTGTTGGAGTGATGACAGGCTTACTCATGGCAGTCTTAAACACAGGGCTGTGCCTGTGGAGTCACAGGCTGGAAGGGGCCTCTGGAGGTATCTGCTCCATCCCTCCCTCCTCAGGCAGGGTCTCCTGGAGCTGCTTACCCAGGATTATGTCCAGATGTTTTTTTAGTATCTCCAGATACAATTTCTGTAGCTCTCTGTGCATTAATAAAACCATAAGTTGTTTGTATGCTGCTGAAGAGTGACCTGATTCCGAGTGGAATTTGGATTGCACCTGCCTTGCTGAGATGTGGGAACTAAGCTGACAGAACTCAGTATAAATACCAGCTGTCACTGGATAATTGTGTCCATAATTAATATGTTTGAAAGTGAGAGACAAGTTCGTTTTCAAGGCAGCAGTGATGTCAGCAGTTAATTGTAGCTTCATTTGTGAGGGGTTGTTGGCAAGGCACAAGTCTGTACCTTTTGGTAAATTATATTTAGCAGAACATCCATCCAGAAACTATAAAAATTAATCACAATTGTTTAATGTTCATCTTGAGTAATTATCTTCTAAATGAAAACTTAGTTTCTACCTCATGTTGAAAGGGCACCCAAAGAAATTCCAATTCAAGCAGTGCTGAGTGTTTCTTGTGTTTTAGCTGTTGACTGCTTTGGCTTGTGTGGACACAACCTCTGCAGGATGTCCTTTGTCCTAAAAAAATCAAGGATTTTAAAATTATTTTGTCTCTCCTTCAGTCATTTGTCATTTGGGGAGGATCTTGCCTGAGTTTTTGGATTACTTCTGGGAGGTTCTTCAGCACATCAATGATTATAACCTTTAGCAAAATCTGCCACACACGCTCCAGGTTACCGTGGCTTTTGAAACAGCATGTCTTCCTTACATTTTGAACATTAACTACTTGGATCCTTGAACCTTGACAATTCCAGATGTTGGTAAAGTGGTTTTTAAGTTTTCTAGAAGGAAAAACGTTGGGTAGGAGAAGGTTTAATTTGAACAGATTCATTCAGACACTGCAGGTGAGGTAGAAAGGTGAGTGTTTAGGAATTCATGAGTTCTGGTCATGCCCATGCCTTAGATTTGCTGCAAATTTTGGAAGATACAATTCCAAAGACTTCAGTGGCACTAACAAGTTCTAAAACTGTTGCCAAGTTGCATAGAAGTCATTAAGCCTTGTTTATTGTCAGGATTAATGCTTAGAAAGAGCTTGATTCCTTCGGGAAAAGTCTTGAAATCCATCCTTGCAGAAAAGTGGAGTTAATTTTTATCATAAAAGAAAGTAACTTGACAACTTAGTCTCTCCTGACATCTTTAGGCCAACAAGAAACTAATTAGAGCATAATTGTGGTTTCTCCTGCTGTTGTCCCATCTGTGTACAGTGGTTTATAAGATATTATAAACATGGATGAAATGGCCATAAGTTAAAAATCTTTGCTGTTTTGCAAATGATTGTGCTTGGAATTATGTCTGGAGTTTTGGAGCAAGTTTTTTATCTGCATTTGCAGGGGAACATAATGAAAAATAATGAGTTTATCGTCAGACTTGAAAATCTATTTATGGGAACTCAAAAAGGAGGAAAAATCTTACACTGAAATGGTTACTAAATTTTTAATTGTGATTCGAAGGATGTCATTTGAAGACCTTTTAAAACCTATTTATAAATCAGATTCTTGTAGAATACAGTACCAAAGGCAGTATGGAAAATGAGTAATAATGGCAGGAGTACAGTGTAAGACTTTTGTTCTCCCTTAAAAGGAGATATTCACTTTATTATTTGAATTCCAAGTCACTGGAGCCTGTTCTTATGTGAGTCTCTTGCCACTGATGCTTTATGGGGAATCTTTTTCATTGCTAAACCAACTGAATATACTCAAATTATGGCTTCTCCTACAAGGCTCACTTGTAGCCTTTTTCTATTATTTAATGCTAAAAAAAAAAAAAAAAAAAGAAAATATAAAAAATCATCCCAAAGGTGCATCTGAATTTGGGGGAGGGTTTGCTCTGTGTCTCAAGCCTTGTTTCAGGTTTTTGAGTGGCAGATGGGAAGGGACCCCCAAATGGCCTTGAAAACTCCCTGCAGAGTGACCTCACCCTGTTGCCGTGGTGGTGTCTCCTCCCAGGCAGGGCACAGCACCTGAGGCAAAGCAAACTTGTCCAAAGAGAGGATTATCTGTGGCTGCAGGATTTGTGCAGAAGACCTGTGGTGATCACAAAGGATGAAGAGCAACCCACTGGAAGTGATTTCTGTGCTTTCGAGCTGATGCTGGTTCGGGAGATGCCTCTTTTTCCCCTTCCCAGTCGTCTCTCTTCCCTTTCATCCGTCATGTTTGTGATGTACAAACATGGATGAGCAAACTGTTGGCTCGATCTGAGTGGAATATATTGAATTATAAAATGGTTTGGGGGGGTAGGGACCTTAAAAATCATCCCATTCCAACCCTGACACCTTCCACTATCCCAGGTTGCTCCAAGCCCCATCTAGCCTGGCCTTGGACACTTCCAGGGATCCAGGGGCAGCCACAGCTTCTCTGGGCACCCTGTGCCAGTGTTTGACCAGTTTTGAAGTATTTTGGGGAGCACAGTTCTCATTCCTGTCTGGTAGATCAGTTTGCTGCCCAGGAAGCAGAGTTAGGTGGATTGCTGAGGTTTTGGGTTACAGTCAGGTGTTAAATGCTGCGGAGTAGTTGTAACACCAAACTGGGATGGTTTTGTCCTGTGCTGGGTATGAGTAGCACTTTTCCACCCGTGAGCTGCTAATGCAGGATGTTTCACTTCAAGAAGGCCAACCCCAAACTGGAGAAATTCTGAGGAGGCATCAAAATCCAACATTTTTTTGCCCTCTTAGGTGAATCTCCCTTTTTTGGAGGGCACGCTTTTCCTGGCCTCATGTTCTTGCCTAGGTGACCACAGCTGCTCTAAATGCTTTATCAATGTTTAAGTAACACATAAACTTGGAGTATTTGATGGAATCAGTGAAGTGAGGACGTGGCAACTTTGTCCACTGGCTCACAATTCCCCCTGGAGCCATAAAATAGCTGCAAGTGCTGGAGTTTTGTTTTAACCCCCCTGCAAGGTTTACCTTGCCATTTATCAACTGAAACAATGCAGCCACGGAGAACTTCAAAGTCCCTTTGCTTCACAGCAGTGATCCAGGCAGAGCAGGTTCCTTCCTGTAAACACTCACTTTCCAGGGCTCAAAGTCTGTATTTTTAAAAGCATCTTTATTAAGAATCACTTATTAATGCTGTGTCCAGGAGTTTTTCAGTGTGTATGATCCTCCTGTGCTGTGAGAAACCAAACTAATCTTCCCATATTCTTAGAAAGTTGGACAGGGTGGATTGAATTGGGTTTTTTATTGATTTTTTTTTTTTTAATGTTTTTACATGCTATAACTTTTTATTCCTGGTAGTTAAAGGTGGACCTTGCACACAGAACCACCAATGCTTATCATGTTTATCTGATGAATCACTGCTTCAAAATAGCTTATTCCCTTTCATCAGGTTTTTAACTAGCAGTGGTTGAGGATCTGATGCAGATGGAAATATTGTTGATCATCTGAGACTGCTTATTGCAGCGAAAGATTTACTGCTGATAACTCTTGTGGTGTCAGCAACAAAAGCGATGCTGGTTCAACACCGCTCGCTTCAACTCCGACTCCTTCAAGGTAGAGAGGGGCCAATTGAGTTGTTTGAAATTACAGAGATCTTTTCTAATACTCTGAGTGATTAATTACTCCCTTTTCTACCTTCTGTCCCACTTGTTTACTGATACTGGCTGCTCATCTGCTGGCACTCGAGACTTTTGATACCGTGGAGATTCTGGCTGAGGATCTGTGCTGCTTTCATGTGGGGATCCCTCTTTAAGTGGAGTGTTACTGTAGTTTCCCTTGACAGAAACGTGAAGTGCATGTTGATAGACTTATGCTTTCTATTTAGCTAAAGCCAAAAAATAGAAAGAATTTTGATTTCTGCCCTTTGGTACTTGAAAATTAGGTGCTATGTAATTTTTTTGCAGTAGTAACTCTGTGAAAACAAGACCGTTCTCTGTGCTGTAGCCTTGTTTGCTCTTTGCCGTGGCATTTTTCATTCTGGGATTTTACTGGAATAATTCAGTGAAAAATCCATTCCCATTGTATAAGCCAGGTATTTTTTAAGCTGGGAGTATGGAATGGCTTTAGCTGCTTATCCCTTGTTTCTTAATTCTTGATAAGGAGAGCGCATGGAAAGGTTTGGAAGACACCTTAGGTTAGGACTGAGGATAAAATGTGACATTTTGTGTGTCAGATAAGTGCTGTTAAAATGTATTTGTCGCATTACTGAAATTACTTTGTTTTGCTGAAATGCACCTTCACACCACAGGTTTTAGAGGCTGGGGGATCATAAATAGTGAAGTATTTCATGTGCTGGAGTTACCAGAAGATTTCAGTGTTTGATACAAAGTGCTGCCATCGCCTTGGAAACCTGTGTTGTGACAAGGGGAAGGTGGCACCAAGACCAAGTGTATGAACACCTAGAACTAGAAAAATAGAAATTGGGAATTTATTTGTGCCACTCTCAAGGGCAAAGGTTCTGAACTGTTGGAACTGGCTGTGACAGGTAACAGTGAGTTCTTGTTTGCAGGAATGAGGATATGTTTCAAAAGGAGCAGTGGTGTTGTAATTGTCCTAGCGGTGTTTGCAAGGTCAGGTTGGCTGTGTAACACTTCCTTCCAGCTTTAATATCTCTGAATATTGGGAGGATGTGATGGCCAGACTTAGAGTGGTGCATGGTTGTGGTTTGGAAGGGACCTTAAAGCTCATCCAGTGCCACCCCCTGCCATGGGCAGGGACACGTTCCACTAGCCCAGGTTGCTCCAAGCCCTGTCCAGCCTGGCCTTGGACACTTCCAGGGATCCAGGGACAGCCACAGCTTCTCTGGGCACCCTGTGCCAGGGCCTGCCCACCCTCGCAGCCAGGAATTCCTTCCCAATATCCCATCTATCCCTGCCCTCTGGCAGTGGGAAGCCATTCCCTGTGTCCTGTCCCTCCATCCCTTGTCCCAAGTCCCTCTCCAGCTCTCCTGGAGCCCCTTTAATCCCTGGAAGGTTCTGGTTGCCTTGGCAGGAGCATGGCAGGAGCTCCGTGAACAAACCTCAGTTAATGTGGCAGAAGGGAGGTGTCATCTGGGCAAAGGCAGGGCAGTACTTTGCTTTTGGGCCTTAAGAAATACCATCTCCTTCCTCTTGCCTTCTTTCTGAAGGCCTTAAATGCTGGACAAAATGACTTGTGCTATGAAGTTCTCTTCCTCAGGTTGGCATGACTGGCAATAAAACATGGAGCAAGGAGGGAGACGAGGAACACTGAGCTCAGGCTCTGCTGCCAACGTACAGAGCCTTGGATAAGTTGCTATTCCCCTTTGTCACATCCATGCAGTGGGAACAATGTAAGAGGCATCAGCAGACTTGTGATTCTTTTATTTTGTTCAAAAAATAAATAAAAAAAAAAAGGAAAGCTTCACATTTATTCCATCTGTTCCTGAATCATCTTGTGTGTGTTGGTAGCACAGGTAGCTGAGTTCATGCCAGTGAACTTGTGGGCAGATGCATTCAAGAACCCAAACGAAGCCTGATCTAAGGATTGTAACATTTAAATGTAGATATTTTTGAAATATCATGCTGTGGTAGTTTGATAGGAGATGTTTAAGAACAGAAAGCAAATAAACTCACTGGGCTTGCAATGCTGCCTGCTTCGTTATGTACTGGTAATTGAGAGATCTCTGGGCTCATTAGTTAAACTAAGCAGCGTTATTTTTATTTTATCTTATTTCTATTAAGTACAGGGACGTTTATGTGTGTGCTTGTCCATCGTTTTCTTTCTAATGAAGGGTTGTTTCCTATGTGGGGTTGTGTCATTTGAAAGGTTTTCGTATTGAATTTTTCTTTTAAGTGCTCGTAAGTCATTGGGAAAAAATTACATTTAGCAGTTGAAGTTAAAAAAGCAGTTCCATTGGAGAAGAATAAATAGGGGAGGATACTGAGAGATCTGATTTTTTTTTTTCCTGCTCATTTCTATTGGGTTTGCTCAGTGATTTTTAGGCAGGCCAAGTCATCTGCCTGATTTCTTAAAGGAGCCTTGCACTTGACACAAGTCAGGACCCTTTGAAAGTCTCACAAAAGAGCTTGAGAGTTTAAAAATCACTCTTTTGGTATCTGAACCCACTTCAGCTTAAAAATAAAAATCATACCAGGTATTCCTGATGTTTGTAGTGTGCGTGGATTACAAAGGAGCTGTGGGGAATTGCAGCACTGGCAGCCTTTCAAGCAGCCTCTTACAATACAGCTTTATGCCTGCAACATGTTTTCTCTTCCTTTCTTTTTGCAAGTCATGTTTTAAGGACATTTCTTTCCCTTTCAACTCTTGAAGGCAAATGTAATGTTTGAAACTCTGTGTTGTGCTTGGAGAGGCTGGATTTTCCTCTTATTCTGTGAAACAATAAATGGAAACTTGCATGTTTGGAATTGCACAACCCAGCTCTTCCCCCTGGGAGCGTTCGGTCATTAAATTCCTGATGGGAAAATGGAAGTTCCAGGGTAAAAATAGAGGTATAAGGAGGGAGATGTGTGCAAGGAAGGGTTTTGTCAGGTGCTGGCTTTTAACACAAAAATTTTTTTAAGCTCTTCTATGTGGGCCAAGTCTTGTAATTTGTTCCAGCTCTGATTCCTGGGAGTTTCAAAACCCTGTGTCCTTTTTGCTATCAGTTCTACCCAAAACCAGGTGGCCCTGGGTGCTTGTGCAGTCAGGTGAGGCTGCATCCCAGCGCAGCTCCAGCCTTGCATAAATGCTGATTTATGGATTGTGTTGGGGGAGGAGAGAGAAAACTGCACAGAAGCTGCCCCTCTGCCACTCTGATTTGTAATTGTGCTGCTTGTACAAAGTGGAGATTGATTTCCTGGACACTGTGCCCAGCACAACAGCAGTGCTCTGCTGTCACCCCTCAGCCCTGAACCAGGGCCAGGACAGGTTGTCCCTGAGGATAAACCCCCTCTTCTCATCCTAAACGTGTTGGAGTAGTGATAACTCACAAGAGAAGCCCCCCTTTGTGCTGCTGTTCAGCAAAGCTTGGTAAGAAGCTGCTACTGATTAATTAATTAAGCAAAGAAATTGTGTGTGATGACTCCACGGTGACAGTCCGTCGTTCAACATCCTGTCTTCACCCCGTGCTTAGAATAGCACCTGACATTTCTGTATGGCTTTATTTTTATGGGAGCTGGTTAGGAAATCCTGGTATACATATTCCGAGAGCGTGGGCACTTCTGACAAGGGCAGTACTTGTTGCTGCAGTACCTGTAGAGAGGAATTTCCTCGCTGTGTCCTCTTTTCCTGTGGCATCAAATGACCAAATTGAATATCCAGGCTCTTTTCTGCGTTTGTTGTTATGCTTGGACAGACTCATTCAATCAGCTGCATGAATGAGCATTTAAGGGTTTTATAAGCCAGAATGGACAAATTATGGCAATTAGACATCTTGTCTATGTTGTTATCCTGGCTGCAGAACAATAATGAGGTTAAAGGAATACTGTCAAGGTGACAAAATTACCAGACTGTCTTACCTAAAACCTCTGATTTTTTGCTGTGTTATCTGAATACTTTGATTTTAGGGTGTTCTTTCTGCCTATATTTAATTTCATGACATTTAGAGGCAGAGAGAAGGGGCAGAACGGCACAAATGTGTGGTGTGAAATCCCTATCAGCTTCTTGAGTTTGTCTCTTAAATGCTGTCAGGTAACTTGATAATCTCTGAAGTTAATTTTATACAATTAGAACCTCTAATGGTTGTAGAAATTCATATCTCACTACTGAATATGGCAGACATGTATTTAATATTACAGAAAACTGAATGCAATAGAGAAATGGATAACTCTTTAGGATATTTCTGCTTAGGAATGCCAGTGACTTTTATGTGGGCATTGCTAAATAATTGTGTTTACGTGGCTGGGAATTTGATGCTCATAATCAGAGGTGATGAAACAAACAAGAAAATGCATCCAGCTTAAACCCAACTGGTTTAGTAACATCAAAAGTGGATAAATTAGCTGATCTCATATGTTAAAATCAAGCCTGTGTTCAAAAAGAACTGATGGCAGTAGCCAAGGACAGCAAGGCTGGTCCTTAAGGCTGATTTTTGAGGAATTCACTCAGCTGGAAGATGTGCACTGATCTTTACATCAATATCCCTTTGCTTTTTCCCCTCTCCTCTACTGTGTCAGCTCTTGTATTTAGTTCTTACTAAATGCAGGTTTTTATCTGAGACTGATATTCATTTCACCTGTGTTAAGTTGGGGGGGTTTTTTTGCCACCATCCTTTCTCTCTGCAGAAAAAAATGCTGAGGGAAAGGGACTTTATACCCACCACTTTCGGGGCTGTGTTTTGGGGAAAACAACTGTTAACAAACTGTGTTTTTTGCAACACAGGCATCATCCTGGAGCAGCTGACTTTGGATAGTTTCCCAACCTGCCTGCAAAATAAGGACTTTCTCTTTCTTGTTTCATGTTGGCAGCAGCAGCAGGAGGAGGAGGAGGAGGGTAGCCTGGTGTATCCACAGGAGTGGGTTCCAACCTGTGTTTTTAGGCCTGGCTGTGGGAGGGGGGCATGGATGTCCTGCACTGTCACTACAGGCTCTGCAGAGGAAAATCTGCTGTCTGTAAACGCAGGTTTGTTCATTTTGGCCTCAGAGGCCCTTTAGAAAATTGCAATGGTTTTACTAAGTGGTGGGGAAAAGGCTGAAAAACATTTGTAGATGGTGTAACAGCCAAAAAACTTCTGTCTCACCGTGGCTTCAGCCATGGGCTCTTATGAGACAATTCCCAGCAAGAGCAGGGAATGTGGAAAAGGAAAGTGTGTGTGGGACTGCTCAGGGTGATTTTACCCCGGTGTCTGCTCATCTCCCTGATCTCAGCACTGTGCTCCAGATGAACAGACCAGACTGGGGACTCTCAGAGATAATTTTGGCTGTTGACTTCCCCCCTGTCCCTGTTCAGAGAGGAAATATTGGCTACACGTCTGTGTTTTCCCTGGTGCAGCGTATTTGCAGTTTGTAGATCTCTGGTAGCTGCTGGTGTACAGCAAATGTCTTCGTGAAGTTACCAGTTTGGGGATTGTTATTTTTCCCCTCAGTCGCTGCTTTTATGACTAAATGATGGTTTATAGTGGTGGGCAAAGTGTGAGCTCTGTGGAGCAACTAATCCACAAATATTCTGTAGTTTATTTTTAATGAGACTTTTGGTCAACTTTATTGCAACAACTTTTCTTCCCCTCTGACGGAGAGTCCTCCTTCCCCTTCCCACCCCTACCCCCACCAAAACAGAGGTTGGCCATTAAAGATAATGTTTTCTTTAGCAACTTGTACGTGTGGGTGGTTTTTGTTTTGTAAGGAAGCAGCTGAGTGGATACATCCCCACGGTTTGGGGGAGTTACAGCCAGGAAAAAGTCCCCATGGAAATGAAGATGGTTGAGTTTATTTGGTGTAAGTGGGCAAGGAATTGTTGTAACAAGGAACTGTTGTTACAAAACATTTTTTATGGTATTGGTACAAACGGGAGGGAGAAGAGCTGACCTTCAAATTCCGTGTTACGTTCCAAGTGGGATTGTTGGGTTTTTGCAGTGACTGCGAAGCTGCTTTGTGCCTCTGAGCGATGCAGGGGATCCAGCAGGACAGTTTTAGGGGAATCATTTGATTAATGATTCTTGTTTTGTCGTTCCATGTGAAGAGTTGTGTGTTCAGCATTAGATGTATAATCTTTAATGGACAATTTCCAGCTTCTCAAAATGGTCTGATGTCTTTTGGATTTAGAAGAATAAAATAGGGGTGATTATAAGAGCAGTTGCTTCAGATTTGAAAGTAAGCCAGTCCTGTTCATCTGATGAAATTCCAGTATCTGCCTGTTCATCAACATAGATATTCATAGCCGCTTTTTGTAACTCAGGATGAGCAGAAGGTATCGTTGGGCACAGTTCTAATCTCCAAATTTCATTTAGCATTAGCAAAAATAATGCTTTTCTTGGTGATGTGTGTGTTGAAAATAATTAAAAGAGCTTCTAAGGATGCAAGTAGACACATCTGCTTTTATTTCTTGTTTTAGGGCACTGCTGTGCTCAGTGCTAAATCCTGATATTGTCACATAGAGTGCTTTTGCATGTGCTGTCCCATATGAAGCACAGCCAAGCAGGCAACAAGTTGCATCTAAAAGCAAGATATTTTTCAGCCAGAAGAGACGAGCAGCAGGCAGCCTGGGAGTTCAAAGTTAGAATTCAGCAGGAACCATCCTTTGGCTCTGTGCAGTGCACATGAAAGCCTCACATCCCATCCCTGTTTATGAATCCCAGCAACTTGCTGTGTAGCCCACACTTGCAGGCTAAAAATAACTTCTTTGCAATGCAAACTTGGCATCAGGAGCCGACAAGTTTATTTGGTATCACCTTTAGGTGTTTGGTTGGTTTTTTTTTCAGGGAAATTAATGGCTCTTTTACTGTATATGTGAACTATCACACTATTTAATCACTGAGACCACAAAATACTAAACTTTTTTCCACATCCACGTAGGAGAATTTGTCTCCCAAATAGATTCTTGGAGAAGGAAAAGAGAAGTTTTAAGTAAAACCAGCTGCCAGCAAGTGTCTGGTGCTGGTGGCTGCTGTGAAACAAAAGAACAGCATGAGGAGGTAAACATTAGTTCGAATTTTGGGTTGGAGTTGATTTTTTTAATCTTGTTTCAGGTTTTTACACTTCTAGAATTTCAACTTGGAGCAGAGTGTTGTGCCCAAAATGAGCAGAACTCATATGAAACACAGGCTGTATTTCCCTCATAAAGAAATGATACAAAATTTGCTGTAATTGTGTTTTTTTTTTAGTGAGGGTAGATTGTTTTTAAAGGCTGCAAAAGTTGCACAACTCCCTGACAGGAGGGTGAGGTGGGAGTCTCCTCCCAGGTAATGAGTGACAGGATGAGAGGAAATGGCTTCAAGTTGTGCCAGGGGAGGTTTAGATTAGACATTGGGAAAAATTTCTTCGTGGAAAGGATTGTCAAGCACTGGAACAGGCTGCCCAGGGTCATGGTGGAATCACCATCCCTGGAAGTGCTCAATAAAAGTGTGGATGTGGCACCTGGGGACATGGTGTAGTGGTGACCGTGGCGGTACTGCTGGTTCACAGTTGGACTTGATGCTCTTAGAGATCTTTTCTAACCTTTAGGGTTCTACAATTCCACATTTAGGTGAAGAATTTAGAAGTATGAGCAAGAAATTCCCTCAGATTCCAGCAAGGAAATGTGATTGCTTTTCTGGGCTATCAGGGGTTTTTCTCTCTTTAATTACATTGCTTTATGGCAGAATTGACTGGTGACAGTATTTTTGCAGGGCTGTAGCACATGGTCAGTGATGAGAATGGAGGTATTTCTACATTTTCCTCGGTGCCCAAGTATCCCTTTTGAATTAATCATTCCTGGCAGTGGGAACCAGCACACAGGTCCCAGTTTCTGGCTGATGGATTGCTCTGTTCACTGGGACTTCGTATAAAACCAGTTTATTATGGTGATGTTCACAGAAAAGCCAAACAACTGTGGTCCTCATCCAGGATGGACACTGTAGATGCTTTAGTCCAGAAAAATCTTTGGAGCATTGAATGCACAGCATTAGATCTGCCCTGCAGTTGGAGCAGAGTCATTTTAGATTAGATCTAAGAGGGTTTTTAAAAAGAGGTCCTGGCACAGGTTTCCCAGAGAAGCTGTGGCTGTCCCTGGATCCCTGGCAGTGTCCAAGGCCAGGTTGGACAGAGCTTGGAGCAGTCTGGGATAGTGGAAGGTGTCCCTGCAGAGTTGGATCAGATGACTTTTAAAAGGTCCCTTCCAAACCATCCTAAAATTCTGTTCACAGTGGCTACATGAGACTCATTCACACACAGCCCTGGGGCATCATTTCTTGCTATCCAGCCCTGTGATTTCCTGTTCTGTCTGCTGTTTTCCCTGTTTTCAGCCCCTTTATATTCTCTAAGTGAGGGGAAGGTACTAAATAGCCACAGAGCTGCATTTGTGCAGCACAGAACACTTGACCATACAATGAACTTTTAATTGGCCTGAACTGAATGTAACCCAGCACATGTGGAATGTCCCGAAAAAGGACTTTGTTTTTAATATCTACAGCCATAAACAGCTTTTGCTTCAGAAAGAGCGTTATGGAAGGGTTTAAGTCTCCTTTTGGGGTATTATTTTTGTTTTGAGGGAGAGGTGTTGAAAGGGATTTCAAAAGAGAAGGCGTGCTGGGGAGATAAACAGCTCTGGGAATAAGAGCAGCACAGGAAGCGAATCCATGGTGTTGCCTGTGGGAAGCTCTTAGAAGTAATTAGTGATAAGAGTGAGGCAGGAGGAAATCTGGTTGGCAGCTGTGGCACTTTCAGCAGCAACTCTGACCTTGGCTTGTAGGTGCTTTGAGGCTGCTGGGGAACAATTTGCTGCCAGAGCTCCCGGTTTTACCTGAATTCCCTTGGAAAATCTGCAGGCGACCTGCAGGGTGTAACTTCTCATCCCGTGGCTAAAGGCCGTGCCTCCCTCCTTCAGGCGCCGCAAAAATACGGGATAAAGGTTGGTGATAGAGCAGAGGGCTTGTGTTTGCACTTTTTAGGAGCCTAATCTAATCGTGGAGCACCAGGAGCAGTCTCCCAGCGGTCTGCCCGAGGGTGGGAATTGCATCCTCCTCGCAAACACTTCTCTTCCCTGCCCTGGGACAACATGAGGGTTGGCAAGAGCCAGCGAGTCTCTGGCCAGAATCCAGGGCCAGGAGATTGGCTGGCAGGAGGGTACATGGTGGGATTTAGTCTGACACAATTTACTTGGCTGAAAGGGAGAAGTGATGGTGCACGGTGCGTGTTTCACCTTGCTGAATATCTGCGTTCTGCTGCCAGAGCATGAAATGATAACTTAATCCCTGATTGCTCCTTACAGCCCTGCAGGCCATGGTCTCTGGAAGAATGTTTGTCAGCCAAAAATGATGTGTGGCTTCACCAAGCCCAGTTTCGGTGCCTTTTCCAGCTAACTCACCTCTGAATTAATTTAGGGCCAGATGGTTTTGCACTCTCAACGTTGTAGCTCCTGCACTTGGTCCCATATCCAAGAGCCACACTCCTCTGCTAATGCCTGTTCCTGATTCCTGTTTTCTTCCCCACCATGAGTAAATCAGCAGCAGTAATGAACAAACCCTTCAGCAACTGCCACGTGTGTTTTTGGGGTGAGGGGTATTGGTACAAGTGTTTAGTGAAAGAATTTTTTGTACACAAGAATAGCTATCGCTGGAACAAGAAGTTAAGGAATAAATGCGTGTTCAAAATTAACTTCCTCATTAAATTCTTCAGGATTATCTGATTGCCCAAATGAGAGCTTTCAGCTGGAACACCATGGGCGTGAAAGAACTGCAGTGCTGCTTTGAAATAGTTCTGTGGTGTGTTGCCTCAAGAACAGTTCACAAAATATTTCCTACGCTTAAAAATGACCACAGCCATTTGCTGAGGTGGGAGGGAGAGGAACAGACAAAGCAGATGGGTAGGTTCGTCATGTGGCCACAAAATGAATTTGGGAAATTTAGGGCACAGAGGAATGCTACAGTGAATCAGCAGCACCTATTTAGGACGAAATAATTGGGCTTTTTTCACGAAATAATGAAGAAATCTGTATTTCTTCAGTATTTTTTCAGAGCCTGATGTCTCTCTTTGCTTCTCACTCCAGAGATGTTACTTTTTGTCTTCAGAACAAGTTTTCGATGCAGATCTGTTCACTGTAATGCAATTCTAGGTTTAAGCAAATATTTAATTCTGCCTAGAGCACTCTGACATTTTTTTCAGTGGTCTGGAGCCATTAGCAGGGCAGATCCAGGACATGGGAGCTGAGCTGTCATGGTGAGGGCTTGCCTGTAATTTTCATAATATGCTGTATTTTCCCTTTGCTTTGCAGCAAACAGGTCAATTATAGCTTATTTCTCATCCTCATGCTGGGAAGGAAAAACAGCTGATTGGAGTGGTAACGCTGAGGATAAGGATTGCTTTTCTAGGTCAGGCAGAAGAGAGCTTGGTGCAGAAATGTTACCCTGGAAAGCAGTTCTTTCTTGGTTTCTTTGGGACAAAGTTTGTGTTTATTGCCTCATGCCAGGTACTCCTGTAGGGAGATTTCTGGAGGGTAGGGTTAGATAGGATATTGGAAAGAAATTGGAATTGTAGAATTGTTTAGGTTGGAAAAGACATTTAAAATCATTGAGCCCAACCATTAGCCCAGCACTGCCAAGCCCACGATTAAAACACCTCCCTAAGCACCACATCTCTACATCTTTTAAGTCTCTCCAGGAGTGGTGATAAGGATATTGATTGCTGCCTGCTTTCTTATCTCCACACTATCAGTCAGGGTGTCTTAAATGGGTTGGAGGAATATAGGCAGCATTGAAAGAGTTGATCAGGGAGGGTACAGAGTCTGTGCTCTTGGGAAGAGCGAAAGACAGCGTGACTTTCTTTTTTAAGAGATATAAACACTAATTTTACTCTAGCTGAGTGTTTGAGGCTTCTAATACTTGTCAGGATTTTGTTGAAGTGCTCTTTTTGAGGTGCCAGTGCCTTGACAAGCTGCTGTTCTCGTTCGCAGCGTGGTTCAGATGAGTTTTGCTGTTCTTTCACCTCCCAGGCTCCTTGGATGCTGATGGAAGGTTTGGGTTGAGATTACACAGGTCTTGTGCAACAGCCTCTGGGTTATCACTCTGATCGTGGAATGTGGATGTGTTGAAGTGAGGAGATTCACTTCATGAGGTGGTTACTGAACTGTGGAGCCAAGACAAATCACTTTTTTGTGCTAATGACCAACCCTTCTCGCCTACAGCTCTTGTCTTCTCCCTCCTCCCCATCCACCATTAGACCAATGTCATTTGTGGTTTCCAGTGTGTTTGTATTTTAAATACTGCTCGAGTCCCTTATTTGGAGCTGGAGCCAAAACAGGCCGTGAATAGACTTTACCACATGAAAATAACACTGTGCTTAGCAGGCATCTGGTTCTGGAGGCACTGAAAATGACTCTGGGGTATAAATTTTGTCACTGTGCATGTACCCTCTTCATCAGCTGGAGATCCAGTGGTGCTGAAATTGCACCGAGATTCAGGAAGTGACAGGCTACTGCACCCAGTGAAATTCCCAATCTTTTGAATGCCCTGTGCATGCACAAACTGCACCATTAAGATTGATTTCTTTACAAAATGTGGCCACAACAATGTTCCCTTTGGACCTGCTGCCACTTCAGACATTTCCTACTTGCTTCATGCCTGGTGGATGTGCTGAAGAAGCTGGAGAACTGAGTCCAAAGAGAGGAGGGTGGTACTCTCCACTGGAGGTCAAGGCAGACCTGTGGAACCAAAAAAGAAAGTGAAGGAAGCAATTTGACTTCTTATTTAGGCCTCATGGCTGGAAGGTGTCTCCCGAGTTGCATCTGTGATTATCTAACACAAATCGCCTGGACAGTTGTGAGATAAATGACTGAAAGGTCTTTGGGGAGTCAGAAAATGTGGAGTAGCAGGTGTTGGGAGCACAGAGCTGCCCCATGGTGTTGGTACTTCAGTAGGAGAGTAGATGGGGAATTAGCGAGTGCTCAGAGACACCTCTTCTATGCATTTGTGCTTGGAGGGAGTTAGTGCCAATTTAAAAGAAACAGAAAACATTACCAACGTTTTCTGAATGCTCTTGGTGAGGCATTTGTTTCCCTGATTTGAAGAGTCCTTACAGTAATTTCCTTAGCGTGCAATGATTGATTAATGTGAGGGTGAAGAGCTTGTGGGCTGCTCTGCAGCCTCCATGGCTGTGGATCCCTTTGTACTCCTGCAGACAGCTCTCTTTTTCACTCTTTCTCTCTCTTTCTCTCTCTTTCTCTCTCTTTCTTTCTCTTTCTGTCTTTTTCCCTCTTTTTCCCTCTTTTTCCCTCTTTTTCCCTCTTTTTCCCTCTTTTTCCCTCTTTTTCCCCTTTTTCCTCTTTTTCTCTCTTTTTCTCTTTTTCACTGTTTTTCACCCTTTTTCACTCTTTCACTTTCTCTTTTTCTTTTTCACTCTTTTTCACTGTTTTTCACTCTTTTTCACTCTCTTTCTCTCTCTTTCTCTCTCTCTTTCTCTCTCTTTCTCTCTCTTTCTCTCTTTCTCTCTTTTTCTCTATTTTCTCTCTTTTTTTTCTCTTCCTTGTTTGAAGCTGAAGGAGATTTTATGGGAAAATCCTTCCCTGTGAGGGTGGTGAGGCCCTGGCACAGGGTGCCCAGAGAAGCTGGGGCTGCCCCTGGAGCCCTGGAAGTGTCCAAGGCCAGGTTGGACGGGGCTTGGAGCAACCTGGGCTAGTGGAAGGTGTCCCTGCCCATGACAGGGGGTGGGACTGTATGAGCTTTAAGGTCCCATCCAACCCAAATTGTTCTGGGATTTTTCTTTCTTCAAAGGATATTGGATGCACACATTTGTATTTAGGTGCTTGTGTAGATATTGCTGAGTCCATGTGAAGATCAACTCTTTTCCAAAGTGGTTCTGGTTGTTGTATTTGTGTTTTCAAGGGAATCAGACAAACTCAAACTGGTTTAAGGTAGAGGCTCTGAGGAGTTTATGGATTGGGTGATCCACCAAAGGTGGAAAACCCAGTCTTGATGGACCTGAGAGAGTTCTTGAAATACCCTTTCATGGATTAAATTCCTTTTAGTTCCAATCTTTTGCTTTCCGTAGTGCCCAGGAGATCATTCTGGGATTAATCCTGCATGCCAGTGGCTTGGCTAAAGGTTATTCTGGATGTGAACACCGAGTTTGTTGATGCTGTAGAACAAGATTACCATGTATTGTATCTTTTCCTGTATGTGCTGCTCCACCTGCCATCGTTTTCCATTTGGGATCTCCTGGAGGAGTTATTAGGCTGCCACATCCTAAGGAGGCTCTTCCCTCCCTCCCATGGTTATAAAAAGGTAACTACAGCCCACTTGATTAAAAAATACTGTAATTCACAATAGTAATTGAAAGTCTGGGGGCTGGCTGTTCACCAGACATTCTCTAGAGCACAATAGCATCCCGACATCTGAGTATTTACAAACAAAAGGATAAAGTTGTAATCCCCTTGTCATAACACCAGCTTTATGGGATCCATGCACCGCTTGAATGTGGTCAGGACTAAGCAGATTATTGTACCAACAATACAGAAAATTTAGCTCCAAGTACAAAATACCCCAAACCCACAAAGCTGCTGCTCAGCTCGAGTTCTTGGGGTTTGGGGCCTTTTTTTTTTTTTTTGATTGTTTTGAGTGAGCTGGCAAAAATTAGTTTTGTCAGTAGAAACTAAGTAACCGCCAACTACGCCTGGAATGCCTTGGAGCACTGGAGGAATTTTCCAAGGAACAGTGATTACCTTTGTTCCTTTTAGCTACACAAGTTTAGGCTTTGACCTGTGTATGCTCTTTCATAGTTTTGGGGGGTTTTTTAATGTATTTGGGGATTTTGTTTTAAAGAGGCTGTTTCTGATTGCGGAAAATCTTTTGCTCAAATAGGGCAGTGTGGTTTTCTGCCAAAGAACTCAGTATTGCTCTGGAAGTAAAAATGAGGCTCTGTAAGAATAATATTAATTGCAGGACTTCATCAAAAATGGGAGTTTGGTGGGACTCAGCATTTTGATATCACTTGATCTACATGCAAAAATGGGGTAGAAATACTTATAAACTGTTAAATCCAAAAACCTTAAGCGCTTTACAGTCTGAAATATTCTGTTAAAATGGATTTCTAAGTATCATAGGGTAAGCTTGAAGTGGTCAGAGTTGATTTAGTTGACTTTTCCTCTCATTGTATGTACCTGGCAGCAGCAAAAGGGGTTGCAAGTTGTATTTGTCTGATATGCAGAAAGAGAGGAAACAGCTTCTCATTCTGCTTTTTCTTATCAGCTGTCATACTGCTGTCTTTCAGTTATGTCTGTGTCAGTAAAATCATTAAATCTGTTGTCAACATTTCATTTCACCATTGGCTGGCGCTTTTTTATGCCATAAAAGAAATTCCACAGCTGAAATTTAGACAATAAAACTCTGACCATTGCAGTGCTGGCTCTTCAGAATACTTCATTCTGAGTCCTTTATTCATGCAGGGAAAAAAAAATAAACCCACACAAGCTACCAATTAAAGGATCTGCTTCAGAAAGATAACTGGGCTCCCAAACTTCAAACAAATGCAAGATCTTCCTGATAGTATTTTTATTTTTGTGCCTCCCTTGTATCTGCTGCAAGGCCTTGAGACTTGCTGGTGCTGGAGCTCTTCAGTTATTGCTGCATCCCTTATCAGCTTCCCCACTCTAGGAAGGTCCTGTAGTACAGTGAAGGATAGGGAAGCTTGGAAATCATAAGCCCAGTTACTTCAGAGTGAAAGGCTCTGGAATGGTGGGTTGTTAAATCCCATCTCCTTTTCAGGCAGGTGTCTAATGCCGAGGCAATGAGAGCACTTCCTTTGGAATTCCACTTACCTACACCCAATGTTTGCCAACTGTGATACAGCTGGGGGTCATAAAATTATAGAAAATCCTGAGCTGGAAGGGACCCACCAGGATCATCCAGTCCAACTCGTGGCCCTGCACAGACATCCCAACAACCCCACCCTGTGCCTCCCTGAGAGCGGTGTCCAAACACTCCTGGAGCTCTGGCAGCCTTGGGGCCGTGACCATTCCCTGGAGAGCTGTTCCAGTGCTCAAACACCCTCAAGACTCAAAAGCCTTGTTTGAAGGATGAGTTTTCTTGAGAAACCCTTCAGTCCATTAAATCCCTTATGTTTTAACCCTCTGCTCTTCAAACAGAGCCTCGTTTGCTTAGCAAAGCTCTGTGCTGAGGTGCTGGGAACAGGATCTTTGATGCTCCTGAGGAGCTCCTGACTCTGCTGTGTTTGAGTAGAGACACTCATGGCAGGTGAGTGAGAAGGAGCAAGGGAAAACACCTTTCCAGTGGAAGGTATCACTGCCAGGGGCACAGGATGGGGACGGGATGATCTTTCAGGTCCCTTCCAACCTAAACCGTTCTGTGATTCCATGAAAACACTGTACAGGAGCCACAAAAAAAATTATAGTTCAGGGTTTTCCATACCAGTGCTATTTTGGGCCATACTTAACCAGGAAAAAAAGGAAGGAAGGGAAGATTTGTGGGGACAACTAACTCTGCCCTGTGTAGCTTCAGTTCTTATTCTATTTCACTGAGTAGCTGATACATGATGCAGTTGTGTGTGTCAGAACCTAGGATAGTTATTGTATTGCTTCCATCTGCAACAACCTGGTAATAAAATCCCAGAATTCCAGAATCACTGGATCCAAAGGGTAAATTAGTGTTACACGTGATGCCAACTTTATTTTTAGTAATATTTTTTTAACTCAACTGGGAGTGTAAAGGTGTGGCCTTACAGAGCGATCTCTGGGAGACACTGCCACCTTTCCCCTTGTAAACCCCAAGGAGTTTTTCCCCATCAGTTTGTTTTCCTAGTTGCATTTTTAGCTGCTTTCTAGAGTTTATGCTGGGCAGTTTCTGCTGAAGGGCATAAAATAGCACTAATTACACTGGAATTTGATATGGTTGTTTTTGCAATGGTTATGGAAGACTGGAAGTGGAAAGCAATAAGAATTTCTGGAGAGATTTGCTGAGACTTTCCTGATTCATAGTTGGAATTGTTGCCTCTCTTTTTTCCTTTTTTCTAACCCTCAAATTTGTATTATATTTTTTCAGTCCAGAAGCTTCTGAAAATGACAAAATGTTATGTTTCAATTCCATAAATCCAGCATAGCCTTGTGCCACTCAGCAGTATCACTCAAATGTACAGTTTGGATGTTGTTGCAGTTGCTGTTGGCACGGGAAATGTTCTTTTTCAAAAAAATACGGGGAAGAAAACCCATGCCTGGCATGTCAGCTCCAGTCCTCCAGCTTCTGGAGCTCTTTTCCCCACTCCCTGCCTTGCCACCTCCCACCTTTCTCCTCCCTTTGCCCCATCTGCCTATTTCTGATTTAGACAAGAAGCGAGATGTGCTGTGACTGATTTAGAGCATGTGCTGATTTGCCAGCTGGCTGCTGTCTCCGAGCTGTGTGGTCAGCCAGACAGAAGAGATAAGGGCTGAGCTCTCCTCGCCTCTCCCCAGCCAGGGTTCACCTCTACTCCTTTGCTGGGGTGTTTTCCCCCTCGAGATCTGCACGGTCTCAAATATACTTAAGCTCACTAAACCTTCCTTCCCCTTTTGAACATGGGAAAACTGATCTGGGTGTTACTAAAATGCCACTGATGACTATGGTTGAACAGTTTATTGTGTTTGAATATGTAATTTAATTATTCTATTAAAAAACCCAAAGCAGTAGTGGTACTGCACATACACTGATGGTCTCAGCTGGGACCTGCTCTGACTTTATCCGTATTTTTACACTGTGCCTGAGATCTGTGGAACCACCAGAATGTTTATAGGAAAACAAATGTGTCCTGATCAAGAAGCTTGATCAGGACACATTTACACTGTGTATCAGGCAGTTTAAACAGAAATTATTACCCAGGCTCCATGTCTTCATTCACTCGCAGAACAGCAGATATATTCATGGAATCATGGAATGATTGGAGTTGGAAAAGACCTTAAAGATCATCTCGTTCCAGCCCCCTGCTATGGGCTGCAACAAATGCTGTTAAATGTAGGATGTTGTTTCGGAGTAGCCTTCCTCCTTTTTTAATTTTAGAATTAAATTTGATACATTAGGTTCCCCCTACTTCTGTTTGACATTGAGCTGAGAGGAGATAAAAAGAAGGGAGTTGGTGAATTCCTGTCAGACTGGATACGAGTGAAAACAAGTAGCTGGAAGCATCTCAGTGACTTCCTTCAGTGGCTAAAAGATAAAGTTTTCCCTCCCTGCCTTGGATGCTTCTGCTGCATCCGAGATAGATGGGAATTTTTGGCTGTGAGCCGAGGAGCTGCCTGCACCTCGGAATGGCAGCATCCTTGGGGATGGAGAGGGAGTTGGGACAAGGGATGGAGGGACAGGACACAGGGAATGGCTTCCCACTGCCAGAGGGCAGGGATAGATGGGATATTGGGAAGGAATTCCTGGCTGTGAGGGTGGTGAGGCCCTGGCACAGGCTGCCCGGAGAAGCTGTGGCTGTTTCATCCCTGGAAGCTTCTCTGTGCCAGGGCCTCCCCACCCTCACAGGGAGCAGTTCCTTCCATATATCTAACCTAAATTTCCCTTCTTCCAGTTTGAACCCACTCCCCCTTGTCCTGTCACTCCAGTTCCTGATGAACTGTCCCTCTCCAGCTTCCCTGTCACCCTTCAGACACTGGAAGGTGCTGTGAGGTCTCCGCACAGCCTTCTCTTCTCCAGGCTGAACAGCCCCAAATTCCTCTGCCTGTCTCCTTAAGGGAGGTGCTCAACCTCGTGGCTCCTCTGGACTTGCTCCACCAGTTCCACGCCCTTCTTATGTTGGGGACACCAGAACTGTGTGCAGGATTCCAGGTGGGGTCTGACAAGAGCAGGGTCGAGGGAGAAAATCACCTTCCTGTTCTTCGCACGTGTTCCTGTCATCCGTGTTTTGTTGTAGGAGACCCTTCCCTGCTGTGTGGGTGATGCTGTTCTTGTTGGTATTCACCTTTTCCTCACCTCTGAGATGGACTGCAGCACTTGGGTGTGAACACCCAGCACTCCCCTCGTGTCCTTGCATTAAACCAGGCTGCTGTGGGTGCTCTATTTCCCCATCTATTCCTTTCCCAAGGGATTTTGAATCAGGCTAAAAATCTTTTCATGGGTTTCTGGGCCCAGCACGCAGCTGCAGCATTAATGGGCTCGTATGTGCTCAGCACAATGCTGTGTGATGCAGGCTGCACCCTTAATGCTTTCCTTGGGGAAACATTTGTCCCATTTATTCTCTTCATGGTCAAAAGTAAATCAAACAAGCTGCAGCTCTGCATAGCTGTGCTGTATCCCAAATGCTGCACGCTGCATTTTGTGGGGCTTCTGTTCCCTCACGTTTGGATTAAGCAAGACCCAAGACCTGGGTCTATGTGTTTGTGCAGCCCTTCAGAAAATGGGATAGTTAGTTCAGACTAAAGGTTTTAAGTTAAGCTTGGTGATACATAGCCCTGTATAATCCATCCTCTTAAAATTGTATCTGTGATAGAACTTCTCAGATTACATCCTTATGGCTGCTTTAACCCAAATACTCAGTAACACGCCTCATATTGAGGGCTGGGCAGATCAGATGGGTTGTTGGAATATAATCCTGCCTTGGAATTGGGCTGGGGAATGTGAGCAGGGCAGTGTCACATCTCTGAGTGCTAAACTCAGACTCCGAATCCAGGCTTGCTGTTCCCTTTGTTTTGCCAGGAGAATGTTCTTGTAGGAATGGGAATTAAGCTGCCCTGCAAGCAGAGCTTCCCTAAAAGCAGTTTCCAGTGAAGTCCTGCAGCAAAGTGCTCCATGAGCATTTCAGAGCATGGAAAGCTGTGAAAATGCTCCTGTACCTCTCTGAGAGGAATCCAGAGGGGCTCTCTGGAGTCTCCTGTGTCTGGATCAAAGCCCCAGTGAAGGAGATTCCCTCAATAAAATCCACCCAGGAGCAACAGCCAAGAGTCCACACCAAGCTTGCTGCCAAGGACCTTGGGAGAGCCTTTATTCCAAGCAAGCCAGATGGCAGAGGAAAAGGGGTCATGTTGTCATTGCTGGCTTGGATGACCCCATGACATGGGGTGACCTTGACTTAAATAATCATCCTGCTCTCCCAAGTCACATCATTCCTGTTCTGTCAAACAGATACACACAGCAGATCCGGGCATGAGTGAAGAGACATGATGGATTTGCATAATAAATAATTGTTTCTGAGAGACAGTGCTCAGAAATTACTATTTTTAAACTCGTTTCTCAAGCCCTGTGAGCAGCAGGACCTCTGAGGGTAATCCTGGATGGCTCCCATGTCTTTCTCCTGCTCTGTTCAAAAGAAATCAGTGTTGCTTGTCACAAGATTTTACTCGTTGCTGATGTCAAGAGTTTCCTAATGTCATTTGGAAGGCCCAGGACAAGGGGAGTATCAGTGGTTTGTTGTGTGTTTACTGCTTTTCTCCAGCCTCTGATGTGGGGAGGCTGCATAACCTGCAGTCATTGACTGGGGCCGTGCTGGTGTTTTAAAGGTCACTCCAGTAATTCTGTACTTGCTTAAAAACAAACAAACAAAAACCCCCAAACTTTTTAAATTCTGCGCATAACAGACTGGAGGAATTGCTGTTCTCTGCTCATTCTTTTAGGGAAGCAAATGTTTGTTCTGCTGTCCCAGCAACCGTGAGAGAGCTCAGTTGGGCAAGCCCAGGGGCTGGATTCTGAAATTTCCTCTTGAATAACACTCCTGAAGTTCCTGCTCAAGTGGTTTAGGAAATTTTTATGTTGCTTGGGTACTTTGTTTTCAAGAGGCAGTGACACCCAGAGAGAGAGAGAGAGAGGTGTCACAAGAAAAATAAACCTGTGAGAGAAAGAGGAAGAGATGCAGCATGAGGAAAATGAGTGGCTTTGAATTTTAAATCAACTCGGAGCAGCATCTCAAATCTTGCTCCTAAAAAGGTTTAGAAAATTACTTGGGATCTGTGAGCAAGGAGAGATCTGAGTAGAGAAATTAATCTTTTAAATACAGCATTCCAATGATTAATGATAGCATAATTAGCTAAAATCACTACAACTAACAATCCTTGTGTTTCTTTTGTCTTTATTTTCTTCCCCTGACCTTGTACCAAATCCTTTCCACTCCCGATGTGTTGGGGGACAGCAGGACTCACCCAAAGGTAAGGGCTTTTTTCAGTGTGTGAGAATTGTCCTATCACTTGCTCAGTCTTGGGTTATCCAGGTATTTAAAGCATTTTAAAGAGCTCTGTCGCTGGTCAGCTGCTGAGTAAGAAACTCAAAGCATCTCCTTGCTGCAGAAACGCTCTGTGCAGCCTGTGCCAAGAAATGAGTCAGAGGAACAAATGAGAACATCCACACTCAGCACTGCAGACTCTGAATGGGAGATACTTGTTCTTTGTGGGCTTTTTAAAAGCATTTTCTGGTTTTTGCGTTAAAGCAAACTCATTTTGTTTTTATGGTCCCGTGACTTCGCGCTTGTTCTGAACACTCTGCCCTGGCGTGTCAGGGTTCAGCTCCAGGGATGTGCTCACGCAGCCAGTGGTGTTTTACTAAATGTTCCGAAGGCTTGGGATGCTTTAATAATGTGTTTAGCTGTAAAATAAATTCAAAGGAAAAAAAAAGCACCTTAATTTTAAATACACAAGCTATTGTTTCCTCAGAGGATATAAAAGAACTACTTCATCTCTTGATGCTGGGACATCAGTGTAGTATAGGGGGTGGAAAACAATGTATTTTTGAAGATCAGTTATTTAATTTTCAAGGATTTTGCAGTGTTAAGCATTTTCATAAATGTTGGTAGTCAGCAACATAGCAATGCAGGACATCCAAAGAGGAAAGAGCAGCTTCCATTAAACTTAAGAGGGGAAATGCACAGCCAGGGAGCCCCACATTGCACTTCCCTTTTCCTACATCCTACAGAATAAATTTTGCCCATGTGAATGTAGGTCAGTCCTTACCCTAATTAGTATTTTTCCTTGCAGACACATACCCAGCAGAGCTGTTTTTGCAAACATCTGTCCCAACAATATACGTTGTATTATGTCAGGTCATCTTTCAGGATGAAAGGTGCCCGTGGACCTTTCAATGGATTTATGGCAAAAAGGAAACTTTTGTATTAAAAATATTGTAGTGCTGCTCTTTTCATGATTAAAATGATTCACTTTCTGTTGTTCTTTGCAAAAATGAGACTTTGGTGGGTGCTTTGGTTTGTCATGGTATGTAAATAAACACACACTCCTCTTGTATGGAAAGAGGTTCCTGCCCTAAGGCTTGTTTTTAATTTATGCAGACAAGAGGCACGGGGAGATGGGAGGCAGAAAGAGCTGGAGGACATCTGTCAGTTTGCAAAAGAGAAACTCTGGTGAAAAATGAATTGCAAGGATGGGTTTGGAGGGAAGTACAGAGAGGTCCTTGACATCCACTGGGTTGGCATGTGGAGAGCGGGGAGCAGGGTTGGCACAGGAAGGGACAAATAGAAACAAGGAACAAATAAAAGCACACAGGAAAATGAAGTGTTTGTTCAGGCCTCAGACTCCTAGGAAATAAGGAATTCAGTGGGAATGTGCGTTCAGTTGGGAATGTCAGAATGTGAATAACGTGTTGGATTTAGCTGCAGCTTTTCTGAGGTGTCCTGGTTGTCTCCCTGCAGGTGTTTGCATATGACCACTGCTTTTGGTCTATGGATGAATCTGTCAAAGAAAAATATGCAGGTAATAATATTTACTGTGGCTTTTGTGTCTCGAAGTGGGAATGGTCTGATGAAAATGCAGTCCTTGCTCCCGGGCACAGGCCATGTGGCACAGAGCGCTGTCCCCTCTCTGACTGGCTGCTGTCACAAGGAAAAGGGAAATCTTCAATCATCCCAGTTTCTCTTCTCTAAAGATGGCAACAGCAATGGGCACTGCCACCCCTTTGCCGTGCAGGGAGTGGAGAAACCCAGCACAACGATGCTTTGCTCCTATTGACAGCTTTATTTAAACTACTGCTCCAATTCCATCATTTTAAAAGCATCAAATCCATTTATTTCTTTATTGTTATGTGTAATTTCATGTTTTTCAGTGCTGCTGGGAGTTTGGCGTCATAGTAAAACTTAATAAAGGAATATTAATAAAAGCCTAATTTAATATAAGTGTACGTGAATTCAGCTGCTCTAGTGAGAATGTGTAAGGTATTTAATTAAAAGGGTTTTTATGTATTATTATAACACATTTTGGTAAATAATTACGGTAAATAATTATGGTAAATAATAATTTTGGTAAGTAATTATGGTGTGGACTTACCACTCCTCTAATTTATTCCTTTCATACTTGTTATCCTTTTAAAATTCGGGATCAGTTGAGCTTGTTAACATTTATTTTATAAAAATCATAAGAAAAATCAGACACATACACTTCTTAATTTTAATTTCTTTGACAAAAAACTAATGAATAGTAATCTATCAAGGCACTGAGGAAAATGTGATACTTTCAGCTATACAAATTACATAGGAATATTAAATATTTTGTTTCTCAGACTAATGGTGGTGCCTATATAAATGGTATTTTGGTCTGTTATACAGTGGAAGTGTTACCCCAGCTGAGCCTGGCACAGCTCTTGGTGATTTTGGTGGGGAATTTAGCATGGATTTGGCTGTAAAGATAGGAACTTCAGTGAGAGAAAGGAAGAGCTTAAAGGAACATTATTTGAGAGGACTTTTCAGTCCATAAAGTTCTGTCATGCCTTGTTCAGATTTTAGTTTTGCTGCTTGTAAAAGTAATTCTGAAAATAGATTTTAAGTAGTTACTACCCAAGTATTTTAAGCCTTTCTTCCTGTACTTGGAAAATGACCCAAAACCCTCAAAATTCAATTAGAGAAGAAGTGATACACCTTTTTTTTTGCCAGTGTAAAATATCCTGTAAGTACCCATATCTTCCACAAAGTTGTGATTCCTTCTCTGCAAAAATCTCCTCGTGGTATTATTCAGTATCTTGCACAGTAAAATTTTCCAGTGCTCTGCTGGTTCCCTTAGATTAAAATAAACTGACTGTCATTAAAATGTCCATCTTGAGTATACTTTGAGGAGGTGTCATTCCCCAGCAGATTAAATTCTGCAGTCGGCTATAGATTCTCTGCTGATAAAACTTCTGGGAATGAACCTTGATAGGGCGCTGCTTTGAGCACATCCAGGTATATCCATGATAATCCCAGCTCCGGGTTTTTACAGCAGCATAAATCTGGAGCACATCTCCTGCTCCTTTCCAGGGAGCAAACACTGGATGTGATTTACAGCAGCAGCAGGAAAACCCTCACAGCTTTTACCTAATTGTCGAAGAATCCAAATCAAGGAACAAAAACCTCTTGCTGAGTTACGATGTTGGCTTGTGTGCTCTGTTTTCTAGGTCAAGATGTTGTTTTCAAGTGCCTTGGAGAGAATATTCTTCAGAATGCCTTCGAAGGCTACAACGCTTGTATCTTTGCCTATGGGCAAACGGGTGAGTCCCAGAGTGAGGCAGAAGTGTTCCCTCCCTCCAAAGGTGGTGTGTTCTGGCTGGAGGCTCTTGTGACATTGCTTCAGGAGAGATGCCTTCTAACGTAGATAAGAAATGTTTTCCTCTTTTGTAACATCAGATATGAGGTGGGCAGGAAGAGAAATAAGATTTTGTTGCTGCTGGCTACCCTTACTTCTCACACTTCAGATTATAATCTCTGGCATGACCATGATCGTCCTTGAGCTCGGAGCGTCGCTCAGGTTTTCTGCCTCTGCTCAGATTTCCTGCCTCTGCAGTTAAAATAATCTTGAATTGTCATTTTACTGTAATATTTAAAGAGTAATATGAAGAGTTTTCTCATTGTGGGTGTTAGTGGCTTGTAATCTACAGTAAGGCTGTATCTACCTAAAAGTTCTTCGGCACTCTCAAACAAATTTCTTGTTTTCCTTTTAGTTAAAATAGTCTTTAGCTCAGTGGTGTTTGGGTTACTTTAAAGGAGAAAATGGAACAAATATCTTTCACTGAAATGCAAAAAAAATTTTTTTTAACCTCTTTAATTTCCTGTCAGTATTTTGCACAGCAGGAACCTTTGTTGCATGTACCCTAATCACAGCTTCCCTCACACAGGCTCTGGAAAATCCTACACGATGATGGGTACTGCTGACCAGCCCGGATTAATCCCTAGACTTTGCAGTGGACTCTTTGAAAGAGCACAGAAAGAAGAAAACGAAGAGCAGAGTTTCAAAGTGGAAGTATCCTACATGGAGATTTACAATGAGAAAGTCAGAGATCTCCTTGACCCCAAAGGGTACGGAATTTGTGTGTGAATGGCACTGTGGTATTTGTCCTACACTCTTCCTTTCCATAACCAGTTTGCCCTAATGGATCCCATCTGAAGCATTTGCCTAGGATGGCTTTTGCTGCTTCCTGATCTCAGCATCTCCTCGTTATGCATCAAAATAAAGTAGCAAGACTAAAAGCTTGGGGTAAATTTACCTTTTGTGAAGTGACAGCACTGTCTGTGTCAGCTTTTTTTGTGTTCTAAAGCTTTTTTTTGTTTGCATTCTGGCCCTTGCTCTGTGCTTCAGTGGGTATTTGTGAGACCATCCTGTTTGAGATGTGTCAGGGAGAAATGGACTTTGTGTAAATGTTGTCTTAAGTCAGTCATGTGCTTATAAATCCCTTTTTTTTCCCCCAACCAGAAGCCGTCAGTCATTAAAGGTTAGAGAACACAGTGTTTATGGCCCTTACGTAGATGGCCTATCCAAACTAGCTGTTGCTAGCTACAAGGTAAGGATCAACTTTATGAAAGGCTTGTCTTGACATCCTCAACACCAGGTGCTGTCCCTTCAGCTGGACAGAATTATTAAAATGCTCCTGATCACTCAGAGCAAGAGAGCTGTAGATTGTTGTGTTGTGATCCCTGGGGAGAACAGGGCTAAGAGCAGAAACTCCCTTCATCCTGTGCTGCTCAGTAATTCTGGAAGTAATTCAGCTGTTGAATGGAACAGATTTCCTCCCAGCCTTGGGATGAGTGCACACTGTCATGGGAAAGTGTTCTGTGATTAATGACAGGCCCAGGATTAGGCAGAGCCAGGCTCTCAGTGCCCCACTGTGTCACTTTTTGCCTGTCATGGCTCCAGTCAGTAATTTCCCTTCCCAGCAGCACACACTGGAATTACGAACTGATGGTTGTTTACAAAGCAAATACTTGAGAGCATCACATGAAACTTGCTTGCAGGGTGGTAAATGTTGATATGTGCATTCACAAAATGCCCTGTTTTACAAGGAGCATTAACTTAACTGTGGGGGACATGGATAAATATGGGATGGAATTCTGCCAGCTTAACCAAAACATGAACACAGCGCAATCCCCCTACTGCAGCTTCTCCAGGTGTTCATCCACCACTCCTTGGTGGTTCCTGCCCAGACAGGACACATTTCATGCTTTGCCTTTCCATGTTGCCCAGCAGCTTTGTGTAATCCAGAATTTGGAGTTAGTGGTCTGTGGTGGTCCTTTGTTTGACTGTTTTTCCGAGTTGTTTTAGCATCACCCAGATACAGAAATAGAAGTTTAGCCCAAGACTCCGAGGTTTTAACTATTTTACAGAATTGCTGTGAAACCCCAGAGCAGGGGAGCTGCACCTTTCTCAAGCATCACAACAGATCAAAGCACTGAATAAGCTCTTAAAATTTGGAGGAATATAATGACCTGTTCAGAGTGGTTCTGTTTTATAAACCTCTGAGCCTTCTATCAGTGTTCCAGATTCTGAGACTATGACAACTGAGGCTGAAATGTGACAGTATTCAAACATGAATTGCTGTTTCCTCACTTCTTTCTCTGCTTTTGAGTGTTGCTGTGTGCAGCCAGGTGCATTATTTTTGTTGATAATTTAATATCTAGGTTGAGGCATGGGTGAAGTCGACACTGTGGAGTTTCTAGGCTTTAAAGGGGGGGGATCACTTTTATTTTTTCCTCACATTTTTCTGAATAAACAAACAGGAAACTTAGTGAGAAAATAGCTGTCTTTGACCAAAACAGGATGATTTTTGGAGGTAATTTAAAAGGATGTTAATGCAGATATGCTCATGGCTGTGAAAATTGTATTTAGGACATCGAGTCCTTGATGTCTGAGGGCAACAAATCTCGGACAGTGGCTGCCACCAACATGAACGAGGAGAGCAGTCGGTCCCACGCAGTCTTCAAGATCATCCTCACCCACACCCTCTATGATGTGCAATCAGGGGTAAGAAAACCCAGCTGCGAGGTCCAAATGTCAGGCTGGGATGTCTCTCTTGCTTTAATGTTTTTCACAGGAAAAGGAACACTTCTTTGGAAGCAGCAGTTTGTAGTCCAAGCTAAAGATAAAATAGGTGAAAAATAAAAGAACACTTGAGTGTTCCTCTGGTGATTCCCTTCCAGTGGTTATTTAATCCAAATTTGTATAAATTATCAGCTTTCTAAACTGAAAAAAACACTAATTTCAGGTATTTTGCATTGTATGCCATTAATACTTTTATATGTCTACATTAAATATCTAAAATGCATTTAAATCTGCAAATATTTTAATTTCTGTTTCCTTATACATAAATATGCCTTGGAGGAGTGTGTGAAATACATTATGTCAATATTATTTAGTCCCTCACAGAAAATGGTGATAAACTTGAATTGAAATCAGTATCTTTAAACTTTGTTGATAGGTTCTGTGCTTGGGCAATTCTTTAATATTTTCAAAGCCTTGGAGAAATTTTGAGTGTCCACAGAGCAAATGTGAGGCTAAATATTGAATATATTGGAAAGCATAATGAGCATTTGGGCTTTTTTTCCTCCTAATTTCTCAGTTTCCACTGATCTTATCCACACAATTTTCCTCATTCTTTATTTGGATTTTTTTTTCCCCTTTGCACTTCAAATCAGCATCATACTGTGCTGAATATTTGGATTTTGCCACAGTTAGTCATTCCAGTTTTGCTGTGGCTGTTCTGCATGCTTTTCATGCCTGGTTTTTGTGTGGTCCTGCTCAGCCTGGCTGCAGAGTGGTCGTTGTGACTGCCCATCTTCTCTGCACCTTCCAGTGACCCCAGTGTGAACTCCTGCAACAGATTTCCCTGTTCTCCCATCTGCTGGTCCTTTCAGTCCTGGAAATGGCACATTTCATGATCACACCGTATTTGGAGAGGTTTAGGGTGGCATTTTTGGAAGCTTATTGATTCTAATTATCCCATTAATTTATGGGAACGCAGCGCTTTGCCCTGGGATACTGAGGTGCTGAAGTGCAGCTGCTGCAGAAGAACACGATGTGAGCAAGCTGTTCTCAAAGACAGTTGGCTCTTCAGTTTCAAATTGACATAGAAAATCCATGGAGTGTTTCAGAATGTCGTTTTGGGTCAAAAGACATAAAAAAAAAAGGATTTGTAACAAAATCTGCAGTATGGGTTTAAATACTCGCATAGCTGGGATCGTGTTCCAGGAGGCAGATAAGGATAAAGGAGACTTTGCAATTTTCATGATGTGTGCGAATTATAACATGCTTCTCATCATGTTCATTCTTAATGTCTGAAAACCTGGAGAAACGTGGTATAAAATCTGAGGATTTTAGGAGACTGTTTTCAAGACAGGATTGTGAACCCCATGTCTCTGCTTGTGGCTCCTTTGGAGTAACTCTGAATTTTTCATGGTTCAACACTTCATTAGTGTGCCCTGTGTACATCTTAGATATTTGAAGATACCAGAGCACCTGACTTCACATCATCCATGGCTTCAGTGTTGTTTCTGAAGCAGCAGGTAGTGAGTTAGCACAGGACACTGCTCAAATCCAGCCATTCTCAAAGGGGTTGGAACAAGAGTCTGCACCAAAAATGAAGTTTGATTCCTGTTGTAAAACACATCAAACAACGTAACTCGATTGAAGTGACCTAACAGTGGCTGTTCTCTGGTTCCTTCCCCAGACATCAGGTGAGAAGGTGGGCAAGCTGAGCCTGGTGGACTTGGCGGGTAGTGAAAGGGCAACTAAAACTGGTGCTGCAGGAGACAGGCTGAAAGAAGGAAGCAACATTAACAAGTAAGGCTTTGAGATTATTTCTTTTCCTTCTTTCATTGCCATTTCTTGCTAAATACAGCCTACTTGTAAAACAGGATGAAGTTCTTGTAGTCAATGTTCTCCTTTCCTTTTCTCTGTTTCTCTTTCTGACATGCAATACTCTTAGATACAGGAATGACATCTCCATCTTTTTAAAAAGCATTTGTGTTCCTGCGACTGACATGGATTTCATTGTGAAGACCTGATTATTAAGACTTGAAAACATACTGAAAAAAAAGGAGTGGAACTCTTGTGAAGGAAGAATGATCAAAATTATTCTAGTAATTTTTTCCTCAGAGCATGTTTTTGGAAAGAAAGTCACTGGCTAAATACGCATTTGACTTATGAATATTTACTCTTACTAATAAATGCTTGTGTTCTCTGGGCAGATCCCTCACAACTCTGGGGCTGGTTATTTCTGCTCTGGCAGATCAGGCTGCTGGCAAGAACAAGAACAAATTTGTTCCATACCGTGATTCTGTGCTCACTTGGTTACTTAAAGTAAGTAAGGTTTTTTTTTAATCTTCTTTTTTAAAGTGAAATGAAAGAGAGGAAAGGGGGAGAAGAGTCTCATTGAATGAAATCAAAATTCTGTGCTTCTTGCCTCATTTTCGGGGTTTGATGGTAACCATAATTGTCTTTGGAAAACGAGCTGGGTGTAAGCCATTCGTGTCTCTGCAGACTGAGTATGTTCCCTGTCTTCTGCTGACCTGCAATGGCCTAAGGATTAAGGAACTTGAAAAATAAAATTAAAAGCAGTGTGTTTTATGGGTCTGTGTAAGTACAGCTTCACACACAACCTTGGGGCTAATTTCATTTGGGTTATTTCTGCATGCAGCTGGGTTTTACATGCTGGTGTGCTTCGCTCTGAAGATGTTGATTAAGACTATTACCTTTTCCTAATTGTCTAATTTAATTGTTGAGATATTCTACTTTTGTCAGCAGAGTATAATTGCAGAGCATTATCCCAGTTACAGTCTGAGGAGCAGGTCAGGAGGCTTCAGAGAATGGTGCTCATGTGAAATGAGCAGTTCAATCATTTTCTGAACTGCACAGGACTCTTACTTGGTCTTATTTTGGGGGGAAAAAGGAGCATATCATGATGGCACTTGGATGAAGATCTGTACAGTCTAAATGAAGAAAACCAAATTGTTAAATATGTGATTTATATACCTCAAATTTCTTTTTCCCCCCTTGTGCTCTGTGTAGTTGTTAGCCAGGGGCAACTAAGGATATTTATTGCTAGAAAGAAATAATCTGGGAAGAAACTGATTTTTGGCATCACCAGCCTTTCTTTGTCATCCTACTTTTGTACATGCTCTCGCTACATTTTGTTGTCTTGGCTTCCCCACCCTTTCTTAGCAATGTTTTTAGGTGTTGTTTGAATTTCACATCCCTGGGATTTAACTGCACGTGTGGAAAGAAAAAGGCAAAGTGACTTGCAGGTTGTGCAGGAGTGTGGTGATAAAAAAAGTTTTCCTTGCAGAGATCTGAAAATGAAGTTGAATACAATGCTGAAGTAGAATAAAATCCCTACTCGTGTAACCTCTTGACACTCAAACCTTCATTTTTCTCATTTTAATGAACCTTTTAGCAGGGCTTGTGAAATGATTTATCCCTAACAGATATGGGTGTCAAATAGCCACGTAAAAATCCAAATGGCACAACCCAAACAGTGTCTGAGTAAAGCAAGGCCTCATAGCCCAGTGTTTAAATACATTTTTGCCTCTCTATATTTACACTGAGTTTTTACTCTCATTCGTAAGGAACAAGGGATTTTTTTGGCTCTCTGCAAAGATGGCAACAAAGCCACTGCGCAGCTTCACTTCGCCCCGGTGCGCTCGGGGTTCCTCATGTGGCTGCAGCAGGGTGGAAACCTCTCCCTCATGAATTTCCAGCCTTGCTGGAATTAGTTATGCTGCTCCATTTCTAAACAAGTCCAGGGAGCAGACTGCAATTCCTGTTCAGCACCTGTCTGAGGCATTGTGGCCGCGGTGCCGCCGGCCGGACGCAGCGCAGGAACGGGAGCCCACTTTTGTTCTGCCTCCTTTCAGGCAAACCCTCTTTGTGTCCAGCACGCAGCCACGTTAAGTGCCAACAAAAGGGTTGGGGGCTTTTGGGGTTTTTTTTACAAACAAGCTCTCGTTGAAGCTTTATTTGGAAAGGGGGAAAATTTAAACTTTTTTTTTTTTTTTGATTGGAGATCAAAGGAGGGCTTTATTCGTTTAAAGAGGCCTGTTTGGAGAAGCCAGGAGATGGTGGGCTGTCTTTCTCCCTGGCTTTCAACTTTTAATTATGATACCAAAGCAGTCTAAATGTGTTCTAACGGCAGGAATATCTGTCATACGGGGCCTCCCCACAAATTTGGGAAATCAGTTCAGGACACCTCAAGATCTGACACTTTTTGCTTAATTTTGTTGAAGGTCTTTAGACAAAAGTACCAGGTGTCAAATATCATTGCTTGGGCAGTGGCATGAGGTTATGTGGAGGGAGCAAAATGGCTTCGTCAGTTCTGTAACTTCTTGATTTAATCACATTTTATTGGCACAAACGTCTCGTTTTCCCGTGTTAATCAGAAGTCCAGTGGCTGCTATTAAAAACATCATTTCTGAGCTCTACATTTTCAGTTGGTTTTTTGGTGCTGGAGAAAAACAGAGCTAGTTTATTCTTAGAAATAACTTCTTTATTTCCATTCTGTCTCTCTAACACCTGCAAGCCCAGCCTTGCCAGGGTCATTTACAGACTCTCTTCACTGATGAGAGGCTGCTTTGCTATTTGTCCACCTTTCTTGCTTATCATTACAGAAACCAGTGAAATCAGCACAAGGGTTTTATACATAAAACTTTATCAGACACTTTGGCATTGGGCTTGAATTGCTACAGGAGGGACTTTGCCCAATTTCTAGTGGGGTGTCTTGTGGGTTCTGGTGTATCACTGTTACAGCATTGCAATTCAAATAATAATTAGTCCTATGTTGGAGCTAATTAGTGCAACAAAGGGCATTCCCAAAGTGCAAACTGGTAAGGTTGGATTTGGAAGGGGGAATACCTGGCCAGCTCCCTGCCAGACTTCATCGTTCTATGCAGAACAGGGACTGCAGTTGCAGGGTGTCATTCCTAATTTTTGGCCAGAAAATCCCATGGAATGATTCATGTGCTCCTATTAATCTTAAAGTTTTCAGTTAAAAACCATTTCTGTGGTACAGAGTGGACCCTCCCAAGCCATGGATTAATTGGGAGTAAACGTTGGCTAATCCTTGGATGAGAAAAGCCACGGGGAGATCAGTCAGAGAGCTGTTCTTTGCAGCTGATTTCTCTATAAATACAATTACCTGCGTGTGCTGACTGTGTTGAACACTATAAATGTATCTATATTTACATTTCATATGAGTTCCATGCCCTTTTGCATGACCAGAGACAGCCAAGTGCTGCTGACAGCCTGACTGCTGTCAAACTGGTTCAGGCATCACGCAGCCAAAAAGGGAGTCTTGGGGAAATACTTAAAGGGGCATTTTAATGATTGCTGGGGAAAGCTCCACGTGTGCTTTGGAATTGAAATGGTTTGACAAGCAGCTAATGCAGTCAGATTGTTCTAATGGCAATGCCTGACCTACATTTCATGGGTTATTGAAGATGAAAATTAAGAGCGTGGTTTGTCTCAGAAAGGGATACTGGGTAAAAAACAAACAAACAAAAAAACCCACCCCAAAATTCCAACCAAACAAAAGAAATCAAACAGCCAAACAGAAAAAAAAAATCTGCTGCAAAATTCAAACCAGAATATTTTATCTTTATATATCTATATCTGGCCAGAATTGTAAACCATGATCTTATGATCAATGAAAAGATTGGATCCTTCCTTCCTTCCTTGTTTCCTTCCTTCCTTGTTTCCTTCCTTGTTTCCTTCCTTCCTTTTTTGTTTCCTTCCTTCCTTTTTTGTTTCCTTCCTTTTTTGTTTCCGTCCTTGTTTCCTTCCTTCCTTGTTTCATGCCCTTCTTCTCTCTCAACCAAATTCCAGGAGTGTAATTTCTTACGTAACTCAATTTAGATTTGTGAGCTGTGTCAGTGAGGGGAAGGGAAGGCCCCGTTCTGAATGTTTATAGGAATAAAATCAGCTGTATTGTTTATGAGGAGTTCTTTCAGTAGTTCAAGTATTTATTGGTGACATCTCTCTTCCAGTCTTTAAAATGAGATATTCTGAATTCATCACAGTTTTCCCTGAGCTTTCTCAGAAGTGTCTGAGAAGTTCAATGCTGAAGTGTTTACATTTGTGGTTTGTAAACCTAAGCAGAAAACAGAAAGAAACCTTTGAAGCCCTTTCCAGGCCCTGCAAAACCCAAAACAGGGCCTTTTTTCATTCCTGTTGAAACTAAAAGAGCCAAGAGTGTCAAAAGCCAGGAATGACGTTTCCTAAACGCGCTTTCGAAAACGAGCATTGAAAATCACGACTTTTTCTTGACTTGCACCGCGTAAACTCTTAATGTTGAACCGCCAGCAAACCGAAATAAAAGTGTTGATTCTGAACACCCCCCAACCTTCCAGGACAGCCTCGGGGGCAACAGCAAGACGGCCATGGTGGCCACGGTGAGCCCGGCGGCCGACAACTACGACGAGACGCTGTCGACGCTGCGCTACGCGGACAGGGCCAAGAACATCGTCAACCACGCCGTGGTCAACGAGGACCCCAACGCCCGCATCATCCGCGAGCTCCGCGAGGAGGTGGAGAAGCTGCGGGAGCAGCTCACCAAGGCCGAGGTACAAACTGGGAGCCTTGCAAATCCCGCAAGCCCCCCGGTCTCAGGCGTCTCTCCAAAAGGAATTCCGTGAGGGAATGTTGCAGGGTGTTCAGGGGATGCTTCCATCTCCCTTTATATAGTTTTTTTTCCGTTTTTCTGTGCGTCCATCTTGAAACACGGGCATTCAGTGAGGTACTGAACACCTTGTTGGGCATTTTTGGTTCTGCTCTGCACAGGACATGATGTACAGGACAGGGAGACATGGATAGTTCCAGTGAAGACTGGGTAGTTTCTAGGCAGAGCTTTCCCAGTCTATTTAAGAATTCAGTGTGGCCACGTCCTGCGAGATGTGACTTCGGTTAAATAAAGTTTTCCTGTTTGTTTCCAGCTGTTGAATCTCTTACAGGCACTAGGCAATTTCTCTCTACAGCTCCCCGAAGGGAGGTTGTAGCCAGGTGGGGCTCAGCCTCTTCTCCCAGGCAACCAGTGACAGGATGAGAGGACACAGCCTTAAGCTGCACCAGGGGAGATTTAGGCTGGACATGAGGAAAAAATTCTTCACAGAAAGAGTGAGTGAGCATTAGAATGAGCTGCCCAGGGAAGTGGTGGAGTCACCGTCCCTGGAGGTGTTTAAAAAAAGACTGGAGGTGGCACTCAGTGCCGTGGTCTGGTTGCTAAGGTGGTGGTAGGTCATAGGTTGGACTCGATGATCTCCAAGGTCTTTTCCAACCTATTCTGGGATTGCTTCCACAGTGAAATTTCACGAGAAACATGGTCTAAATGTTAGATGAAGGCCAAGAATTAGTGTAATTCTAACTTCTGTTCCCAAAGGGCCGAAGCAATGGTGATGTAATCCCTCTGGTTTGCAGCTCAGAAAAATTCTGATTACAGCATTTGCATCACGAGGCATGCAGGGAATGCTGGCTGTGATACCGCAAATGACTTGTGGACTTTGGACTCTTCTCATTCAAGCTGCCTAATATTCTAAGCATCCACTGTGTGTTTATCAGTTCCTTTAAGGTATCTCAAGTTAAACATCATAATATTAAATATCTAAAAATTCCTCTAAAATATCAACCACAGACTTAACAGTACTCTGAGAGCTGCAAGTAATCCCCGTTTGTTTCATTTTTTAGCAGCACTCCCAAAATAATGGCAGCTGTCCAAAGTAATGAAGTAGTGTTTCCTAAGAATGAAATAATAAGTATTTCCTTTCCCAAGTATTAAAATCCCACCCTGGTTGTCATCCCAGTGGCATTGACAAAGAGCAGGGAAAAACCAGAGCAATTTGCTGTTAAGAGGCTGCACAGTAAAGGTCAAACCCCACATTCGCAGCCTTGTGCTCCTTTCAGTTCATTACATTTGTTGCCCATCTAATTGTTCCTACAGAAATGTGCATAAATAACTTCCTGAAGTGAGCAAAAGCACTGACTCATTATGACAGGTTACATTTTCAAAGCTCATTTCCAGATATAGAAGTTGCCAAGTTGGGGGTTGGGGTTTTTTTTTACCTTTTGGTGTCAGTGTCCTTTTCTCTCCCAAACAGCCACAACAGAACTTGACAGTTGACTTTCCCCTCTCAGAGTATGGAATTATCCTCTTTTCCCCTTTTCTTTTATAATCCTTCCGTTTTTATCTCCTTTTTCTCAAAATTAATGCCATGTTTTAATTTGTCTGTGTCAAGGCCACCAGCTTGTCCTCCCTGAGCTGGGAATTCACCTGCTTCCAGCAGAGAAGCAGCCTGTGGGTCTGGGATCAGGCTGGGCCTGTTTCTTTGGGGTTTATTTGGGCATTGCAGGGAATGAGGAGAGTTGTCCAGGTCACTGTACAGCTGAAATCTGTGAAAATGTTCACTAATTGTCCAAAGAAATGGGCAAATGAAACCTTGAGAGTATCTGGGCTTCATCGTTCTGCCCTGCTCTGTAGCGTCCACCCCTTTGCACTGACCATGTTTTTTCTGGCATTATGAATTTTTGGTTGGGAAATTGCCTTGACTTCACTTTCCTTCCTGTGTGGAATTCATAGAATCATGGAGTGGTTTTGGGTTGGATGGGACCTTAAATCTCATCCAGTGCCACCCCGTGCCATGGGCAGGGACACCTCCCGCTATCCCAGGTTGCTCCAAGCCCTGTCCAACCTGGCCTTGGACACTTCCAGGGATCCAGGGGCAGCCACAGCTTCTCTGGGCACCCTGTGCCAGGGCCTCACCACCCTCACAGCCAAGAATTCCTTCCCAGTATCCCATCTAACCCTTCCCTCTGGCACTGAGAAGCCATTCCCCCTTGTCCCTCCAGACCCTTGTCCCAAGTCCTCCCTTTTACCCCATTTTAGCTATTTAAAGCAGAAAAAGCCCACTCAGGACACATCAGCTGACAGTTCCTAGACTGCTGTGTCTTGAGGCAGAGGAAACTCCTGTCTTAAAACAGGATTTTCCAAACCTGGCGCTCGCTCCTTTTCTTGAAGGAACTGCAGTGTAATGAGGCCACTCTTTGATCTGGGTTCCTATGAGGAGTTCTGGGTTTGTGGGAAGGGAATGTCTGATGGAGAACGATGCTCCCACTGTTTAATTGGCATTGCATAAATGCCAACCAGCCAAACCCATTTTCCTCGTTAGCAGTAATGAAGTAATGATATCAGGAAGTCCCCAGGCTTTTTGAGCAAGGTTAGTAGAGGAGGAAATGCCAGTATGGAGATGGAAGTTAAAATCGTAGAATAGTTGGAGTTGGAAGGGACCTTTTAAAGCTCTTCTAGACCAACCCCCTGCCATGGGACATCTTCCACTGTCCCAGGGTGCTCCAAACCCCATCCAGCCTGGCCTTGGATACTTCCAGGGATGGGGGGATACTGATACCCTGTCGGTTTTTGGGGTGTCTGATAGGTGGCTGTGGGGGTGATCTTCTTATTCTGAAGTTAGTTTTTGTTTGGAACATGGGCCTTTGAATATTTCACAAGACAGAATTAGAGCTGTGGCCAATTAGCAAGGAAATGGAATTTCGGTGTCCAGAAGCACATTGTAAAGCTTCCTTTGATCCTCACTCTGCAAACTGCATGTAGAAATGCAAAGGTGCAAACTAGGAGACCTGCATTCTTCCTGTGGAAAAAACACTGCACGCCTCAGGCCGTATAAAAATGAGCAATAAAAATATTGTGGTGGCGTGGCAGCTTACTGAGATGTGAGATGGCATTTCGAGGGTTTGACAGCCAAGGGGACACAGAGCAGCAGGATCTTTAAAAACAAAACTGGTTTTGATACAAGTCGCTTGGGATGTAGAAGTAAGTTTAGTTTGTGTGTATCTTTGTGCAGATCTGCCAGTATCATGTGATTGGTTTGTGTTGAAGCACGTAAACTCCACGTTAACATCTGTACTTGAAACGAATTAAAAGAACTTTTTGGTGGCTTCTGCCTTCACGTGCAGTGTGTGCTTTAAAGACCCCTTTACTTACTGCTAAGTGTGCCTTGGAGAATGAGTCATGTTGCCTTTATTCCCCCATCTGTGTGGCTGCAGAGGGAAAAAACACCAAGCACAACAAGCTTTTCTTGTTTCGTTTGCTCTTATTCCTGCAGGCTATGAAATCACCGGAGTTAAAAGAACGATTGGAGGAATCGGAAAAGTTGATTCAGGAGATGACCGTGACCTGGGAAGAAAAATTACGAAAAACTGAGGAGATAGCTCAGGTTTGCTGCTTTCTTTCCTCCTCCCTGCCCCCATTTTTTATGAAAAATAGGTTTGTTTTCTTTGTCTGTCAGTTCATAGAGGTTGTCTCAGTCTCTCCCCACATTTATGGGTAAGTAGGTCAAGCTTGTTGCCCCTTTGAAAAGCTTCACTTAATTCCTGTGATTGATGGGTGCCTCCCAGATTACCACTCTAGTGACAGTAATAAATTGTCACTGTATGCAAATGGAGAAGTTATTTAAAAAAAATAATAATCCACAGATGAGAGGATTACAGGAATTTTTATATTCTTCAGGCAGTAAAATTGTTTGTGATGAGGGAGGGGAGCATTGAGAGCAGTCAGCGCAAGGTTAGGGACTGAGGGCCTCAATGCACCAGGCAAAGAGCATTCAGAGTGATAAAAAATAGAGCTGTTGAGGATCTCTGTGTGTTTTAATAGCTCCTAAACTGATATATAGGGCCTCAGACCATAACTGGAGACAAGTACATTGGAAAAATGATGCAAGTCACCACGGTTATTGCATGACACTCCTGGTTCTTCCCACACAAATGCTGATGGATCTATTTGCAGAGGGGAGCTTTGGAGGGGGAGGGCTGTTGGGAGGTGATGAATGGTGTGTAATAAATAAGGGGAGAACGGAGCCTCTGGTACAAAGCCCTCTTGTAGATGCCACGATCAGAATAGGCTGTGTTGACTTTGGTTTTAAAGATCCATTGTGGGAAGTGCTGCCTGTGACCACGAGGGCTTCCTGCCTTTCAGTGCAATTCCTCCCTGTGTATAAGGGTGAAAAAAAAATAAAATAAAAAATCATAATAGTAAAAAAATCCTGCTCTTACCCTACACAATGGTTTGTAGGCGTTGAGTGTGTGAGGAGGTTGAAAAGCTGGAGTGATGGGCTCAGCTCTCCAGACTAAATGTGCCTTGATGTTTGCACGTTGCTGCTTCAGCTCCCTTCCTCTGTGTCTCTAAATTCCCAGCCTGGTGGGATGGTTCAGGGCTGGGAGTTTCATGAGCCTTGAAAAAGGGATATTTTTTTCCAGAGGAGGGATGAAGAGTGCTGTTTGTGTAGCACAGGCTGTTTCAGGGCTGTCTGGAAGCCAGTGGAAGCCACTCTGTCACTCCCCTCCTCACCTGGACAGGGGAGAAAAGCTGTAACAGAAGGTTCCTGGGTTGAGAGGACACAGGGAGAGATCAATCACCAATTACCGTCAGGGGCAGAACTGATTTGACTTGGGAAAATGAGTTTAATTTGTTACCAATCAGATCAGAGTAGGGTAATGAGAAAGAAAAACTGAATCTTAAAGCGCCTTCCCCCCAGTTCTTCTTTCTTCCCAGGCTCAACTTCACTCCAAGTTTTCCATCTCCTACCCAAGTGGGACAGGGGGATAGGGAGAGGGGGCTGTGGTCTGTTCTCCACTCATCTTTGCTGCTTTTCCCTCCTCAGGGGAAGGACTCCTCACTCTTCCCCTGCTCCAGCTCCCCTCCCATGGCAGCCAGGCCACCACAGACTTTCTCAGCGTGGATCCCTTCCGTGGGCTGCAGTTCTTCAGGAACTGCTCCAGCGCGGGTCCTTTTCCACAGGGTCAGTCCTTCAGGCACAGGCTGATCCACGTGGATCCCCCGTGGGGTCACAAGTCCTGCCAGGACCTTGCTCCAGCATGGGCTCCTCCCTCCACAGGGACACAGGACCTGCCAGGACCCTGCTCTAGTGTGGGCTCCTCTCTCCACAGGGACACAGGACCTGCCAGGACCCTGCTCCAGTATGGGCTCCTCTCTGCGCAGGGACACAGGACCTGCCAGGACCTTGCTCCAGTGTGGGCTCCTCTCTGCGCAGGGACACAGGTCCTGCCAGGACTCTGCTCCAGTGTGGGCTCCTCCCTCCACAGGGAAACAGGTCCTGCCAGGACCTTGCTCCACTGTGGGCTCCTCCCTCCACGGGGACACAGGTCCTGCCAGGACCTTGCTCCAGTGTGGGCTCCTCTCTCCACAGAGACACAGGTCCTACCAAAACCTGGCCATGCAAACCCAGTACTGTGGATTTAGGCAGGTCCAAGGCTGAAGACTTTTCTCTCAAGTCTCATCAAGTGATTTTATTTCCGTCCAACATCCACCAACGTCTGTCTGTGAGATTGTGTCAGGGTGGGCAGGGGGATGGAGGGATAACTGTAAATCTTTGAGGAGAGGATGATTCCTGATAAAGGGCAAGGACCATCAAAGAGGCATCAATAAGAGCTCAAAGCCTCGAACACCCCACGTGAACAGGCAATTTTTCACATTTCCAGTGAGCGTTTGACATACTTCTAATGTTTTTGTTAATGTTTAAGTTAATTAGCATTAAGTCTTGAGAAAAAATTAACAGGAACTGCCTCGTTTTCTCTCAGTTAATCCTATGAGATTCACACTGTGGGCTGAGTTCTCCTTAGGGCCACATGTTCTTTATCTCTGTAGATAATAAGGATTTTTGTGGACTTCAGAGCCTGGCACTGGCGATCGGAAGGGAGATCTTTGACATCATGCTGCAGTTTCTCCTCTGTTCTTTGTTTTCTCTCTCTCTCTCACACACACATGACTTTTCCTTACAAGGACATTATGTTGGGTTTGTGAGTGTGTGGGGAGACAGGGAAGAGAAAATCAAGAGCAAGTTGTGCTATCCTTTGCAATTTTAATCTTGATTAGAGCTGGTACAACTCCAGTGCTGGGCAGAGAATGATACTGAGTATTGTGGCATACTCAGGTTTTAAATACAAAGCACACTGATAGGTAAAGATAAACATCCCAGCATTATTCCTACATGATCTAATTGGATATTTTTAAAAGCCTCAGCAGCACAGGGGAAGCACTGTAGGTCTCTTGTATGTTTTTTTACTTATTAGTTTCACCCTCTCCTGTTTCTGCTTCCCTCAGGAATCCTGTGAGAACCCTCACGTATTTATTTCTAATTTTTTTTTTTGTGCTGTTATTGAGTCTCACTTTGGTTTCTCTCTGATCCTGGGAACAATCCTCAACTTTTCTCTCCTAGTGAGATTTGGGTTTTTTTTTGTAGAAGAATCCCTTTCTGTTCCTAAGTCAGAAATGTTTAATGTTCCTCTTTCACTGCTCTGGTCTCACCCAAACACTTCCCTTTGAGAGATGGACATTTTTGCACAGTAATGCTTTGTTGGGCATTTCTATGAAGTCTTTTGACAAGAACAAAACCCCATCCAAAACGCTGCTATTCTTGTTCAGCAGGAAGTGTTCTTTGCATTACTTAAATAGCAGGTTGCCAGTTTTTTGTCATTTTGATTGCTCCGGAACAAAGGACAGACATGGAGCTTGGCTTGGCAGGGATTTAACTTAACTTGTTGCTTTTTAGCTCGAAAGGGAGAATAAAGGGCTCTAGAGATGGCTTTGTGGGAGCGTTTTGCTGTTGCAGTGAGGTCATGGAGAAGCTCTGCAGTGCTGCAGGAGGCTGCTCCCAGCTGCCTGCATTTCCCACCGGGAATATGGGGACGTGTGGGACCAAAGCACGGAGCCCTCCGAGACCAGAGGGGCGAGGACAGGAGAAACCACAGAAACCCCTGATCAGAGCTTGGTAGAACTGAGGCTTTTGTGCCTCACCTGTTGCAGAAGGAAGAGTTTCCTGTTCTAGAAGTACCAACCCATCGTTTTTGCCGGATGGGAATGGATTTCCGAAGGGTTGTGCATCAATCAGCTGAGTTTTGATGGCTGCTCTCTTACAGGAGCGTCAGAAGCAGCTGGAAAGCCTTGGCATATCCCTGCAGTCCTCTGGAATAAAAGTTGGGGATAATAAGTGCTTCCTGGTGAATTTGAATGCAGATCCAGCTCTCAATGAACTCCTGGTGTACTATTTAAAGGTAAAAATATATCTTTATATATACAATTTTTTTAATGTCTGAAGTGGGCCTCTAATTCACTTGGCAGAGGTGTACTTGGAAGGTTTTATAAAACTGTATATCTAAAAATACTAAAATTTATATGAGTACAATCTTTTTATTTCGTATGTAATTCACCACAGCAGAGGAGAAGTTGGCGGATTTGATGTTTTTGTTTGTTTTGGTTTTCTTTGGGGTTTTTTTAAAGGAAATTTAGACATGTTCTGTTTGAGAAGCTGTCTCCTGTTCTGGGAGGAGGTTTTTTTGTTGGTTGGGGTTTTTTTATGCCAACTTTCACAAGCTTTTGCCCATGAAATTGTTTTATATAAAGGTTGGGCATATCAGTAGTCAGCTTCTCCATGTGTAGTCCAAATCCTGGCTGCTGTCTTCAACTGATGAAATGCATTTTTAATCTTCTTCGTGCAACTTGCCAGGAGTGAAAAACAAGTTCTGTTCTGCCTCAGCACTTCTGATGTGCAGTCCCTGTTCCTGATATTAACCATCAAACACATGATGTGACTTTTGAAGTCCATGCTGAAATATTTGGGCAGTTTATTGTGGTTTTTACTAATTGTAGATGGAGGAGAAACGAGGTACAACCATTTTAAAGTCACATTTTGGAGTGCAAGTTCTAAAAATGTTGCAGTGAACGTCGGCGGTTCGAGCTTCACATTAAATCATTCTCTTCCCTTTGAAGTGGGGTAGTAACTCTCAAAACAGCCACAAAATCAGCAATTAGGCTGAAAGATGGTTTTGTTTTAGTCACTCTTAGGAAATACGTGATCCTCTTTTATATCAGCCATCGTGGCTCTGCGATATCTCAATAAAAACGAGGGAAAGAACTTTTGCCATGTTGTATCTGCTAAAAAAAACCATTCAAAAAGAGAAAAGAGCTGAGGTTTTGGGAGAGGTTGACTCTTTCCCAGACAACTTGCACGTAAAAGTCCAGAATGTGACTCAGCTGCTAAATCACTGACAGATACTGGGACAGATCCCACTTCTCCCAGTGGTCACTGGGAGCAAGGACAAGAGCAAGGCAAAGCCTTGGCCCGTCAGTACCAGCAGGGAAAGTCTCAGGTGGTTCTGTGCTGTTTTCCTTTTCTAGGGAAAACTCCTCGGGGTAGATTTTGTCTCCTTCAATTACTCTTCGTTATTTTTTTAATAACTCGGATTTGTCTTTCTGCTGGGCAATTTTGGTGTAAAAAATCCCCGTGCTTTGAAATTGTTTTGGTAAAATGACTTGGAGCTGTTTTTCCTCAAATTCTGAGATTTAACTCTCTTGTTTCTCAGAGTATTTGCCCACGTTCTCTCTGAGCTGTGTGTGCACCAGGTCCTTCACATGCTGAAGAACAACCTGAACTGACCTGTCTAAGCTGTTATATCTGTTCCTCAAAAATTGCTTGGAGATGCCTAAAAAAGAGATTTCTGTCCCAAAAGGGGGATCCAGCCCTGGCAGTGCTGGAGTCCCCATCCCTGGAAGGATTGAAAAGCCATGTGGATGCGGCACTTGGGGCCACGGCTCAGTGGTGGCCTTGGTGGTGCTGGGGGTTGTTTGGATGATCTTAAAGTGGTTTTTCCAACCTCAGCAATTTTATGTGTGGGGTGATCCTTCATCTGCCAAATCCCCCATGCCTTGAGTACTCCAGGGATTTCCCAAGCTGTTGCTGATCTCGGTGGAACCTCCGTGATCACCATGGATCTGCTACTGTGAACCTTCCTAAACTCCTCCTTGAAATCCTTTATTCCTTTGGCTTCTACAACATCCCAAGGCACTGAATTCCTGCATTAAATTATAAAAACCTCTTCATTTTCAGACTTAACTGTTGCCTGTAAACTTTCCTGAGTGCTCCCTGCTTGTTATTGTAGGACGAAGCGTTGCTTTGCTTCTCTTTTTCCCCTCTAAGGGAAGTATCAAACAGCTGTGAAATTTTGGGACCAGATGACACAACACATCCAGAAGGAGAATGGGTGAATTAGACCCAGTGAACCTCTGCAATCCATTGTTAACATCTGATTTAATTTTTCCCCAGGAGCACACGTTAATAGGCTCAGACAACTCTCAGGATATCCAGCTGTGTGGAATGGGAATTCTTCCTGAGCACTGCATCATAGACATCACCCCAGAAGGCCAGGTTATGCTGACCCCTCAAAAAAACACCAGGTAAAGGAATAAAATGCAGCCACAGCTGTTAAATAGTAGTCATTTTATCTAATATTTTATCATTAATGGTGCACAAAGATACTTGGGAAATAAAGTTCTCCATCGACTTCGTAGTAAGGAAAATTCTGCTTCTCCTGTGCTGCTTTTACATTTTAATTGTCACCTGCCCCTCTGTCAACTCGTGTTTCATTCCAGTGAGATTTCTCTCAGAGAGGGTGTTTGTAGCCCAATTTTTCAAAGAGAAGATGAGTAAATTGCATGTGCTTTCAGCAAGTAGATACTCACTGATTTGCAGCTGTGTAGATGTAACTCCTGTCAAAATTTGAATTAATTTTCTAGGAAATCTGTTGATATGCAAAGAGCTGCTGAAGCATTTGTTGCTTTATTCAATTAAGTAGCACTGCTTGAGAAGCAGCTGGCGTATTCAAATTGATCACAAGATGACGTGCAGTGTCAGCATCTGCAGTAATTTATTGTTAATACACAAAATTCAAACTTTTCACGTTTACCCTGATTTGTGGCTGATCCTGCTTGAAGCAGATTGGACTGGATGGCAACCTGAGATTCCCTTCAAATTTGAGATCTCCCACAATCCTATTTTCAGACTTAACCTGACTCTGAAATAAAAGTAGTTTCTGATTATTTTAATTAGTGTCTTTAAGCTATTTATGTAGCAAAGGTGTCTGTTGCCTTATTCAAATAGTTATGGTTTGTGTGTGTATTTCAAACTAGTGTGAAAGTGTTTTTTTCTAGTGACTTTTTTTTTCAGGCTGCTCATTTTTAAGCTCTAATTCTACTCCCCAGACACAGCAGTAATATCTGTCCAAATGTACTGAACTTCATGAGCTTAAGAGGTCAAAAGAAGCTGAATTTGAGGCGTGTATGGAGCAGCACTGGGTAGATCAGTGAATTTTCTGGGAATATTTTGCCTGTTTGCAAGCCATAAATCTCTTCTCCTACCTTTACTTGTTCCAGTAACGACAGTAATACTGGGAGGGGGAAAAAATAAAGCTTTCTATAAATGCATTTACTTCAGATTTTTGGCTTTTCACAGGACATTTGTAAATGGCTCTGCTGTCGTGTGTCCCATCCAGCTCCATCATGGAGACAGAATCCTGTGGGGAAACAACCACTTCTTCAGGTAACAAAAGTTATTAAAGGAGTTGTAAACTGGCACCAACTTTGTTTTAGCTTAAGGTACGAGGAAAGCTGGGGATTATAAAAGCACTGCTGATCCTGGACTGGTTTTTAATGCTAAATGTTATAACAAGGTCACTGTGCTCCCTTAGTCCCAGCCATGTCTGTCCCCTTCCTGTATCAGACAGGATCACTGGTAGATGTTTTCTGTGCAAGGCTGTGCTTTGAAACCCTCTGAAACACCTCAAAGATCAGTGGATTTGAATGATAGTGTAAAATTTCATTGCTTTCTTTTATGCTTAAAAGGAGAACTCACATAAAAAAGCAAGATATAATTTCATTATTGCCCCTAAATTATTTGGATGTGGAATGACTAAAAAATGTCATGGTTATCTAAACTGTGCTATTGGGAGTATCAGGTACTTAATTATGAGAATGTAGAATGGATTAGTTAGTTTACCTTCTGCTCCTGTTTTTGCCCTAAGGAAAATTACACCCACAGGAGATCAATAAAATTTGAAAGGGAAAAAAAAAATCTGATTTGGAGGCTCTGCTGAATTTTAACAATATTGGAAAGCAACCCCACGTTTCAGAGCTGAGCAATTAACAGCTCTCTAAAAATTTTTCCTCTTAATTAAAGGCTGAATTTGCCAAAGAAGAAAAAGAAGGCAGATCATGAGGATGAAGAGCGGGACAACTCCATGAAGTGCAGCAGCAGCGTGGAGCAGCTGGATGTGGATGGAGACAACTCCAGTGAAGTGTCCAGTGAGATTAACTTCAGCTACGAATACGCCCAGATGGAAGTCACCATGAAGGCTCTTGGTAGCAATGGTGAGGAGCCACAAAAATTGTTGGGAGTATGTGCAAAACATGAGGATAACCACGGGCTTTTCCCCTTATAACTTCCTTTTGGAGAATTTTTCTTGTGAATGACTCAACACGGCCATCTTTGTGCTTGAGGAGGGAAAAAATCACCGTGGCAGACTGTTTGCTTTGGCAGTTCTTGCTGAGAGAAAAGCCAGAACTGGAATGCTGGGGGAACTGCAGTCTCAAATCAAAGTGTTTTCACTCGGCTATTTATTTTTCTTGTGTTATGTCTCACTCAGGCATTAACTGCAGTGACTTCTGTCTCTGAAACCATGTTTTTGAGTTTTTGTGGTCTCATGTAGCTGTCCCAGAATGACATTACTTTGGGAAACAGGAGGGGTTGTTTTTTTTTTTTCAGCTTGGGCTTTCCCCTTTCTTAATTCTCTTAAGTCATCTGCCCTGTAAATGTTTGTTTTGCTCCAGAATTCAGCAGCACTTTTTAAATGCACATTGCAACAAAAATAGAGTCTTTCTCCTTTTACCTGATACCTGTGCTCACACCACGCGTCCAGGCCGCTCCTCAGCATGGATTTCACTGTGGTACTTCCTTTATTTTCCAATTCTGCCTAGACCCAATGCAGTCAATCCTGCAAAGCCTGGAGCAGCAGCACGAGGAGGAGAAGAGATCAGCTCTGGAGAGGCAGAGGCTGATGTACGAGCACGAGCTGGAGCAGCTGCGGCGGCGGCTCTCGCCCGAGAAGCAGCATTTCCGCAGCATGGACAGGTTCTCCTTCCACTCCCCCAGTGCCCAGCAGCGCCTCAGGCAGTGGGCAGAGGAGAGGTGGGTAACCCACGGTGGCCATCAGGGGGGTTCCGTCGAATTTCTGCGGTGGATTTGGCAGGATTTTGGCTGCGTTGCAATTGCGGTGAATTTCTGTGAGGACTCATGGTGGGGCACGGGGAGGACACGGCCAAAATGTTTATCTGAGGGTCACAGGATGATAGAACAGGTTGGGCTGGAAGGGACCTCAAAGACCATCCAGTTCCACCCCTGCCATGGGGAGGACACTTTCCACTATCCCAGGTTGCTCCAAGCCCTGTCCAACCTGGCCTTGAGCACCTCCAGAATAACCAGACCTAAAATGGTAAAAAATATGAGAAATAACGAGTTCCTGCTTTGTTATTAAGGAGAAGCTCTATCCTGCTCAGCAGCAAATTTAACTAAAGATGAGGTGATTGGATGAAATTTTGAGGCTTCCATATGAATTTGTTCTTTCATGGGTCATGCATGACTCAGCTGCTGGAAGGTTGTTTTTCCTCTTGACTCAGATCCATCTGTCTGACCTGGGCAGGTCCTGGCAACCAGAAGAGTGCAAATAAAAAAAGGGAGTAAGAGGATGGTACAAAGAATTTTAATCCAGAGCGTTGCAAAAACCATTTAATAACCAGAGGGGTCAGTGTCCACTCTGCCTCTTCCTCGGTGATGGCATTGAGGTTATTTACTTCAGCCCCTAAATGATCTTTTCTATTGCTGCCCAAAAGAGCAGCTGCAGGAGGAAGATGAAACCCTAAATAAATGAGTGTGGTGAAGACATTGTCATGAAAAATACAAATCTGATATATATGGCTAGAGAAGCAGCTTTGGAAGTAAAAAAATATTTCAGACAGTCTGACAAGGTGTTAGCTGTGTGCCTGGGATATTCTGTGGCACCAGATTCCTGGGCTGCACAGTTGACACTCTCTCTCACACTTGCCAGGAAGGCCAGTGAGCAAGTGGGTGATGTCTGAATAAACCTTTCTCTGTAACATGGAACATCCACATCTGTGGTGGGAAAGCTCTGGAGTGAGCCACACAATAGCTGCCTGTTCAGCAGATGCGTGGAGAAGTCTCCAAAGCCAGCAGCATCCTGATTTTCATACTGCTAAATTCATGCAGAGAGCTTTTCTTTCCCAGTTGAAATGCAATTTCATTCACCTGGTTTTTGTGTTAAAAATGATAAAATTATTTTGGTGGGAAGGGACCTGAAAGCCCTTCCAGTGCCACCCCCTGCCATGGGCAGGGACACCTTCCACTATCCCAGGGTGATCACTGGACACTGCCAGGGATCCAGGGGCAGCCACAGTTTCTCTGGGCACCCTGTGCCAGGGCCTCACCACCCTCACAGCCAACAATTCCTTTCCAATATCCCATCTACCCCTGCCCTCTGGCAGTGGGAAGCCATTCCCTGTGTCCTGTCCCTCCATTCCTTGTCCCAAGTCCCTCTCCAGCTCTCCTGGAGCCCCTTTAGGCACTGGAAGGGGCTCTGAGGTCTCCCTGGATCCTTCTCTTCCCCAGGTGAGCACCCCCAGCTCTCCCAGCCTGGCTCCAGAGCAGAGGGGCTCCAGCCCTTGGAGCATCTCTGTGACCTCCTCTGGACTCTCTCCATGTCCTCCTTTTGCTAGGAGCCCCAGGCCTGGACCCAAGGATGTTGTGCAGGGCAGTGTCCAAACCTTTGCCCAAGTTCTGGTGAAGGTGGTTGAATTCCCCCATGAGATCCAGGGCTTGTGAACGTGAGGTTGCTCCTGGTGTCTCTGGAGGGGCTCATCTGTCCAGGATTTGTCGCAGCCCCCATTATGTCGCCTGTCCCTTCCCTCCCTTTCATCCTCCCCCACAAGCTCTCAGTTGCCTCCTCATCCATTTGTTTTGCCTTCAGTACATAAACCTCGCTGTTTTTCCTGTCTTCCCTTCCCAATCCCCTTCTTTCAGGGAAGAAATGCTGACCCACAGCCTGAGGAAGCTGCGGGAGCAGATTGTTAAAGCCAATTTGTACGTGAGGGAAGCCAATTTTATCGGAGAGGAACTGGACAAGAGGACAGAGTACAAAGTGACCCTCCAGATCCCAGCTTCAAGCCTTAATGCCAACAGCAAGGTACAGTCACCCTGACTGAGTTAAATGGTTGTTCAGTAAGGTTTTCCCTCAGTGTTCAGATTTGTTTTGCTCTGACTGTAATGGTTAAGATAGTTTTCCACTAATGTGCATTAAATAATGTGTCTGCTACATCCTTACCTTATTTTATCCCATGACAATCCTATAATGTGCCATAAAAGATAAATGTTTTGGTGCAAGACCTTTCCCCTGGTGTTGAAGTTCACAGTTGCTGCTGTTGCAGAGTGCCAAAGTCTCTGCAGGTTGGGTAACAACATCTGTTTCATCTGTATTTACCATCCCTTTGTGGGCATTTGACTTTGCATCATCCCAGCGAGCTGTGAAACTTCTGCCATCCCCATTGCAGAGGGAGGAACTGGAGCAGAGAGGATTGGGATTATTTGTTCCCAGGCATCTCAGGAATTTTGGAAGGAGGGAGCTGAACCTAGACTTCCATGTCTCAGGCTGGCTGCCTTAGCTGGTGTTATTTCTGTCCTTGGAGCCAGCTCAGTATTTTGGTGATACTCAGACTGTCCTTAGTACAGTAGATGGATTTTATTCCAGGATTATAATTTTTATCAGTTGTTTTAGAAGTTTGTCTCACAGTCTTTTGGGGCAGACACATCCAGAAACAGGATGATAAAGGGGGTTAAGTTGAAAGTTGCAGGCAGTAGTCATGTTAGCTGGAACTCCAGGCCTGCTGCAACTTGAGGATATTTGTGAAATGCTTAAATGTTCCCATTTCTAACACTTATGCGAGGTGAAAATCCACGGAATCCAGTGCCTGTAGCTGTGATTAGACTTCCCAGTTAAACTGAACACCAACACACTGTGACAGCTGAACTCAGAGCCTGTCACACTTGGGTTTGGCTGCTCAAGCCAGAATAAAAAAAAGAACAGGCTTTTCCCAGAGATATTCTCAAGTTTGTGTTAGTTTTAAACTCGTTTTTTCACTGTTGTGACACGAGTTCCTTCTTGGTATCCCGTGAATTGTTTCGCAGAGAGGTGCAATTCTCAGCGAGCCTGCTATCCAGGTGAGGAGGAAAGGGAAAGGCAAACAGATCTGGTCACTGGAAAAACTGGAGAATCGACTGGTGGATATGAGGGACCTTTACCAGGAGTGGAAAGACTGTGAGGAAGATAATCCAGTGAGTAAAAAATACTCCTGTAATTACATTCCTGTTACATTTTCAGGAGGTTTGTTGGGTGGAGGTGGGGAGGGAATATGCAAAGAGCTGAGTTTTCCTGAGGTTTTGCTTTTCCTAGTACTGAATCGATCCTCAGCATTTCATTAACCCTTATCTTGTCCCTCTGATCCCTGCTTGCATGCATAGTTTGGTGAGGGAATGGAGCACACAATAGGAAGCAGCAGGAAACACAAGAGCAGTTAATGTTCAGGAACCTGGCAAAGTTAAGGAGAACTTGCTCAGGACAGGCCTTATCCGAAACAAAATTCATTTCTGTTCTTTTTGTGATCTAATCTGGCCTCTTGCCTGAGTCCCTTTTTCTTCCACTGGGCTGGTTGTGCAACACTTCAAAAAGCCTTTCCTGGGAGGTTTGGTTTCCTGACGTGACTCTGGGTTTGCTTGCAGGTGATGAGAGCTTATTTCAGGAGAGCTGATCCCTTCTACGACGAGCAGGAAAACCACAGCCTTATTGGAGTCGCCAATGTTTTCCTTGAGTGCCTGTTCTATGATGTGAAGCTTCAATATGCTGTTCCAATCATCAATCAGAAGGGAGAGGTTTGTCTTTCTGCCATAATCTGTCCTCACTCAACTGTTTAATTGCAGCTTGTGGGTCTTACCAGGACAGAGTAGATAATTTCCAGTTTCATGTGCACAAGTTCTTTGCTGGCAGTGTGGAATTGTGCAAATCCCGTAACACTTTACTGGAGTTTTCAGGCAGCTCTGAATCCCAGCACGGTGATTGTGGAAGAAGAAAGCTTCCTGAGCACCTTTCTGAGGGAAATAGCCCAAAATAAGTACTTTTAGGATGAGCTGTAGCTGCACTGCTTTCACTGCCTGCCATCAAGAATAGGTTCTTAAATCTATTCTGTAAGAACAACTCCAAAGGCAGCAGAGCACACCAGGCAACATTCTCCATGCTCTGCATCAAGTGTGCACTTTGCAGACGCTCCAGAGACTGGTTTGAAGGTGAGATTGTTCCCCAGGTCACCCCAGTGGCTGATTCTTTATGGTTTTTGCAACAAATTCTCTTTGATTCTTGCTCCGAAGTGTTCTTCATATGGTGCAATAAACGCAGAGTGCAAGAGCAGAGCAAAAGTGAATAAAGTGTTGGCTGCTTACAGACTGGGAGGGGATGGACCTGTCACTGGTTTCTGACACACAAATCATTCTGACTCCTGTCCTGCCAGGTTTCAGGTCGTCTCCACGTCGAAGTTGTTCGAGTGAGCGGGGAAATCGACGACAGGCTGGTGGGAGGTGAGGACAGTCCTGACTATTCAAATGAAAATGACATCCAGGAGAGAAAACTTGTCTGCAGGGTGAGTTCCAGATGTATCCCAGCCTCTGAGCAGCCTTTTCTCTTCCCATCCTGAGTCGAATCCTTGGCTTCTGGACGTTGGATGTCTCTTTGTAACCTCATTTCATTTCTGGAATGGCTGAAATAACACGAGATAATTAGTTGGGGGTTTGTTCCTTTCATTAATTGCATTTATGTGCCAAAGGCTCACCCCAGGAAGTTTATTGGACTCCGGGAAGCCAGGGAAGATCTGCGTGTCAGGATTGGCCCTGCAATATCTAATCCAAAAAGAGTCACAGAATCTGATAAACTCCCGTCGTTCTAGGAGTCATTATCTCTTAATATTTCTTTTTTTTCTCAATATACCTTCCTCTAAATATTAAACATCCTGCAAAATATGTAGAGTGTGCTTATTACTGTTAGTAATAAAATTAGTAGGAAATACTTACTAACAGTTCTGTGTTGCAGTAAAACCACAAGCTACAAGTAAGAAAAGAGAGAGGCAAAAAGCATTAGAGGGAGTGGTCCCCAGCCCTGCTGACTTCTGGAAAATATGAACAATTGGGGAGAAATTGTGCTTTTTTCCCCCACTTTTTATCCTGTCCCACAGAGCTCCATTGCTTACAAGCAGGATGGGGCATTTTGGCAAAAAAAATTCCTGCCAATCTTGAGGGTGATGCTGCAGAAGTCTGACTTGTTTGGTCTTAATTTGACAAAAGGAGAAGAGAAGTTTATTAAATATAAGGTGAATATGATGGCTTTGTTTAGATCAGAATGAGAATTGACAACATTTTGCTTCTATTTGGCCTTGATTTGATGAGGGGACAGGCTGTTTTTGCATTCTTTGGGTTGATTTTGGGTTATTTCCAGCATCACAGAGTAAGGACAAGTAGTGTCTTAAACCAGGGATTTTTGAAGAATAAAGGAGCCCCTGGAAGGATGAGATTTTTATTGGATTCCTCCTCAGTTGCAATGGGTTTGGTGCATTTCACTGTTGAAAATGAGCAAAATGTTAACTCCCAGGGAGTATGAGCCTGGTGACATCTAGTGACTGTGCTCAGCTGCTGCACTCCAAATATTGTCTCCAATGAGTATCAGTGCAGAAATTTTATTTTCTAAATCATTTCTGGTTTGCTGCTCTTTACTTTTTTGTCATCCTTTGCAGTGGAACATCGTCCTACCAGGAGATGTTTTTAATTCCATGCCTGATGAATAAATGCTTTTCTTTTGTTTCTCACCTCTTTTCTAGATTAAAATACTTCAAGCTACAGGTCTGCCACAGCACCTGTCCAACTTTGTGTTCTGCAAATACACCTTCTGGGATCAAGTGGAGCCAGTTATTGTTGCACCTGAGGTGGATCCTTCCCAGTCTTCCATCAGCAAGGAGCCACGGTGCATGGTTGTGTTTGACCACTGCAATGTAATTTGTTTTTCTGTTTTATTAGTTAAACTGTAAGGCAGACCAAAAGAAAAAGCAGGTTTAGGCTTGTATACCAGTTTTATTAGGCTTGTATAGCAGTTTTAATTGCCTTTTTGCTCACATTATGATGTTTCATGGTGCCCTGATACCATTTTTAATTTCATAATGCTGCTACACTAATATATTTTTAATAAGAACTCGAACGTCTTCAGAGTCCATTTAAATTTGATTCTTCTCACTGTTCGTTTGTACAAAAATCACTGGAAGTGAAGGGGGTTGATAAAGGAAAACATCAGTCCTTTAGAGGAGCTTACATTAGAATTTATCCACAGTAAAACTCACTGTGGATGGGGGATATTTATCTAAGGATATTTGATGTCAGTGACTGAGCTGACCACTCTAAACTCTGCTGAAATGGAGAGAAATGTCCCAATTCTGGGACATGGGGCTGCTGTAGATGTTGAAGTTGGGTTGTTAGAAGTCAGATTATTTAGGACAGACTCTTTTTTCCACTGGCTTTGGAGCAGCTGTGCAGAGGCATCTTTAATAGGGACATCTAAAGTCAGCTGGGATGAATCCCAGCCAAATCACCCCAGTTCTCATCATGTTCTATGCCTTCACATCACACTGAGCAATTTATCCCTCTTACCATTTGAGAAATAGATGCAGCACCTTCTGATGAGTTTTGATTTCCTGATTCTGAACATTACAACCTGTGCTTTGATTTTTTTCCCTGAGCCATTGGCTCAGGGCTTGCAGCAGCCTGTGGCCATTTCTCAGCTCCTTATAGACTTTAATCTTTAGAAAATCACACACCTTTGACCTGCCTCCTGATTTTACAAGCTGAGGCACCACTTCCTTTCCCCTGGATTGTGTCTTGGGAACCAGGAGGACTTTACTAAATCCTTTTATTAAAGTCAAGGCAGTAAAATCTCCCAGCCTGAGCCTTGCAGTCACAGTTATCAACTGATTTGTCCCTTCCAGGAGGTTTCTGTGAATATTTCTGAAGACTTCATGGAGCATCTGTATGATGGTGCTTTGGCCATTGAAGTTTATGGGCACAAGCAGAGCGGTGACCGCAAAAACCCAGCCCTGTGGGATTTGGGAATAATTCAAGCCAAAACACGCAGCCTTCGTGACAGGTAAATATGGAAAATACATCCTTGGGTTTAGGAATTTGGGACAAATCACTGTCTGAGGTGCCCAGTTTTGAAGCAGGTTTGGGGTAAGGAGTCAGATTTTGAACTGAAGGCCTCTGGATGACTCCAGTTAATTTGTGGCCATGAAATGCCATCCCTGTAATGCTTCCATGGAAAAGTTGTATTGCTTATTAACCTCAATTTGGAATAAATATACAGCAGTGTGGTAATTCAGACTGGAGGGGGTTGTTGTTTGCTTGCTGGTAGCATTTGTTGTCCCCAAAGTGATCTTACAGCAGCATTTTCTTAAATGTGAGTTGTTTTGCCTCTTCAATTAGAAGGCAGCTCTGCATCTTAATTTATTGGCAGCTCCTTCTCTTTTTACTTGCAGCTTAAGCTTCTGTTGAGCATTAAGCTGCAGATAGGGAAATTCAAAATAAAAGTCGGGGAAATATGGCAAAGAGGAAAAGGATGCTCTGAAATAGTGAGTTATGTTTGATAGGCGAGTAGTGAGCACCTCTGTCCTTTTTAATTTTGAAATTCTACAAAAATGGCTGTTTCTTATTAAGCTCTGGGAAGAATTGGAGAGAAGGCAGTGAGATGATGAAGGTCAGGAGAGTGCTCTGAATCTCGAGAGCTTGTGAGACAATGTCATATTTCATTCTTCTGTCTCCCATATCAATCTGATTGCCCTGAAAACGCTGGGCTTCTGTGGCAGGAGTTGAGACCAGAGCTTAAAAGTGGAATTGGGGTTTGTATTGGAATCAGGAAAAGGCTTATTTCTGATGTTTGACTGAAGTAGCTGTCAGGAAAATTTAGGAGCACTGCACAGCTGGTACCTGTGTGCTCACAAAGGGTGCATTTACTGCAGCAGTTGTTGTTTCTTCAATCTGCAGCCTGAGCTCAGTGTTTCGATGTTTTAATTCCTTTTTTTTCTGTGGGGAAAAAAACAACCAAACAAAAGAAACAACCCAGCATTTGACTCATTGTGCAGGTGGAGTGAGGTGACCCGCAAAGTGGAGCTGTGGGTTCAGATCCTGGAGCTGAATGAGAACGGGGAGTACTGCCCAGTCGAGGTGACCCCTGCCAAGGATGTCAGCACAGGAGGCATCTTCCAGCTCAGACAGGTGAGGTGGCACGGGCAGGGTTCCAGCTGTGCAAGAAAAGCACATGGGAAGCTTCTCTTTGGATGGCCGAGGTGTCCGAGGAGGTGTCAAGCTCAGGTGCAAAAGTGATGTTGAGGAAAACAGATGGAAAGTGGGAGACAGAGCAAAACTCAGCTTAAAGGTGATCAAAGCCTTCCCTGTAAGCTCTGTCCTGTGCCAGCACCTGGCAGAAGGGACATCAGTCTCCACTGAACTTCGTTATTTTTTTAAAGAGGTCCAGAGTTCCCCTTTATTTGATCCTTCCAGCCAAGCACTCCTTTGTTCTTTGAGTTCTACCTGCTTTAAATTGTTAATGCTTCACTGAGCAGCTCACGTTTTTAAATGATGAGCTATTGATGAGCTGCTGCCCAAAGAACACGAGGAATCAGTAGGAGTTGGATACAGGCTGCTCCTCTGACCTCACCAACTCCTTTGAATTGTATTTTAATTTTCTTTTTTTTATTTCCTTCTTTTTTCCCCTTACAGTTTTACTAAAGAGCAGTTGCTTTGCTGCACTGATACCATCAGTGGGTCAGAATTTTCAGCCAAGGAGAGCAGAGTCAGGAAAAGTTCACTGAAATTCCAGCAGCTCTTTGCTCTCCTCTTTTGTAGGTGGGGAGGAGAGCCTATTTTCCTCCTCCAGAAACATTAAAATGAAAACCCCTTCAGTGTATGTTTGGAAAACCCTCCAGAAAAATAACCTGGGCACTTGCTGAATGCTGAGCTTTTATTTTTCTGTGTAAATAGAAATCCTTGCAACAGGAGGGGAATCTCTTGAGCACTGGGTCATTGGGATTGCACCACTTTGTTCTTCCCAAAATAAAAATACGATATTCCTTGCCAGTGGCTGCCAGTAGAGGTCTCTCTGGAATTAAACTTCCAGCACTTTATATTCCCTTTTTTTTAAAAAGCGTTTCAATTTGCTCTTTTGGACAGGGGCAATCTCGACGAATCCAGGTTGAAGTGAAATCTGTGCAGGAATCTGGGACCTTGCCCCTGATGGAGGAATCCATATTATCTGTTGGCATTGGCTGTGTTCAAATAAAACATGCCAGGTCACAAAATTATCAGGTAAAACTCAGAATATTTGCTGGCAGCTGTTTCCAAGAGCTGTAAAACATAAAGGGAATCATTTTCTGTGGCAGAAGTAACAGTTTTTAGATGTTCTGTGTCGCTTCAGGTTTTGGTTGGGTTTTTTTTTCCTATCAAGCAGCAAAGCCTTAACACACCACCCGAAGAAGAGAAGAAAATACAAACATTCCTAAAATTCATTAGGAGTTTTTCCTGTAGATTTTAACTTCAAATATTAGGCATGGAAAGCGATTTTAAGTAAGTATTCAAAGTAAAAATAAACTAGAAGTACTCAAATTAAAAATTCAAACTAAAATAAACCAGTGGAACAATTATTAAAATAGTGTCCAGTTAAAAATGTTAGAATTCCGTGAACCAGTTGTGACCCACAGTAGATGTTGGGCAGTTGCTTGACAACCTCACACGCACTGCACCTCATGTGTATCCATCTCTTTTTGGGGATTATCTTCTTGCAGTGCTCCTGTGAGTTTCTGGTACACTTTGACTTCTCCCCCAACAGATTAATGACAATTCAGTCACTCCCTGGAGCTGGCAAAGCCAAAATCTGGTGCAGCAGAACAAGTCTCTGAACTTGTTTGATTTGCTGCCCTGCTTGAGACAAGGCCAGCTAAATGGAAAAGCAGGAGATGTCCCAAAATGTCCCTCTCGACAGAGTAGGATTCAATCCATGTCTGCTCCCCTTTTTTTGCTTCATCAGGATGGTTTTCCTTTCAGCTCTGAAGTATTTGGGGTTTTTATCGTCTCCTAACCTGAGCAGTCCTTTCCCACTGGGTGTCAGGGGTACAAAAAGGGGGATTTTTTCCACCTTTCCAGCAGCATCCTGCCAGATTATTCCTGTTATTCCCCGTTATGCTCCTGCTGGCTCTGCCTGCGGCCCCTGATGCCCACATTTCCTTCCTGTAAAGCCAGGAAAGTCCTGAATGGAGCAAGTTTCTCCCCTAGGACAGAATGATTGATTCTTGCAGTTTTTCCTTGACCCACAACCCACAAGTGCCCCTTTTTAGCCTGTTCTGTAGGGACAAGTCCCAGGGGAGCATCCTGTCTGCCTCATTCCTGTTTCTTCCCCCCATGAGTTCCTGATCCACTGACCAGTTCCAGCCTTATCCTACAGAGCTGGCAATCCCCAAAATGGAACATTCTGTCAAGAAAAAAGGTTTAAAATCTACTTGAGAGAGACCAGTGGGTTGTGCCTGACACTGATAACCCCGCTGGGAAAGGGCCATTGAAAACCAGGTTTTATGGGACCTGTTGCTTACAATAGGCTTTGCACATGAGCACCTGGATTTTTAGTCCCCTTATTATCATTTCTCTTATCTCAGGTAAATCAAGTATGTCTGGAATGTGAAAGATTAGTTTCTAAAGACCTTGAACTGAGGAAATGCCTCTTCTCTACGGCTTTTTAATTTTAGCTTAGCTAAGTTTTTGCTTTCATGATTAAGGTACAGAAGTAGGCTCTGGTGGCTCGTTATTGCTTAACTAAGTAAGTAATAACTCCTCGAGGATTGGAGCCCTCATTCCTTTTCCATTCCCTGTGAGGAGGGGCAGTTGTGCTCATTGCAAGTGGCTCTGCTTGGGATGAAGGTCGAGAACTAAAGGTGCTGTCTGCCATCAGAAAATAATGGGGATAAAAGGTTGAGGGTCTCCATTGTCACTCCTGGTGTGGCTGCTGTTCTAATTCCCCATTAATTACAGTCGATTTTTACAGTTCTTCTCCTTTGCAGCAAAGTTACCTCCAATCCTTTGTACACACCTCAGTTTTGGGGGCAGCTGTGGGCCCTCATGATAAGAGAGACCTGGAGGGGCTGGAGCATGTCCAGGGAAGGGAACAGAGCTGGGGAAGGGTCTGGAGCACCAGGAGAGGCTGAGGGAACTGGGAAAGGGGCTCAGCCTGGAGAAAAGGAGGCTCAGGGGGGACCTTCTGGCTCTGCACAACTCCCTGACAGGAGGGGGCAGCCAGGTGGGATCAGGCTCTGCTCCCAGGGAACAGGGACAGGATGAGAGGGAACGGCCTCAAGCTGCTCCAGGGGAGGTTCAGGTTGGATATTGGGAACAATTCCTTCATGGAAAGGGCTGTGCAGCCCTGGCACAGCTGCCCAGGGCAGTGCTGGAGTCCCCATCCCTGGAAGTGTTCAAAAAACATCTCTGAGGTTCAGTGCTGACCACGGTGGTGGCGCTGGTTGATGGTTTGACTTGATGATCTTAAAAGTCTTTTCCAACCTTAACCATTCTGGGATTCTGTACCAGACTTTGATTTTTCAGCACTTGCTGGAACATTCACGCTGAAGTCTTTGAGCTAAAACAGAGCATTTTTATTTGCTGTCCAGGATCAAAAGGTTTTAAGCTGTTTCTCCTGTTTCTTTCTTGTATTCCACTTCCTTTCCATTATTAAGACTTCTCATAGTTACATTGCTGTGAGTTTTTCCATTATAATGATTGGATTGTTCTGGTTGGTGTTTAGCTGAGACGATAGCAGCAAACCTTTGGGTTGTCAGTGTGTTTTAGTTCTGTGACCATGCCATTGCTAAGCTCAGACTTCTGTGTAACACTGTTAATATTGCTTCAATTAGTTGCACCTTCTGCATTCAGTGTGTTTCCTGCTGTCAAAGAAAAAAAATATTAATGGCATGGTTTTGTGTGTTTTGGCCTAGGAAGAAGAGGATGAAATGGACAGTTATCAGGTAAAAATGTTAAATTCTCTCTTACAAATGCAGAAGTTTTCAGATTAAAGCATGTTAGAGGAGGAACTGAATGTTCTTAAGGGTAATGAGGTGTTTTGGGAGGATTTTCTAAAGGACAGGAGCACTTGAGAAAAATTCTTTTAAAAGGTTCATTTTCAAATGCCATAACTGGGGACAGTGGGATGGTGTGGGGCAGGGATGGATTCCTGACATGGGGAGTGATGAGAACTGGGCTTTCCAGCTCTGGTGGTTAGTGAGTTTTGCAGTAGTTTGGGGGCAAAGAACTGTGTAAAGTGAAGCTTTTTTCAGCTGGGTAGTACAGAAAAACAGCTGAAGAGGTGGCAATCAAAAATACTTCACATAAGATGCAGAAAGGTGAAGGGTTTGGATGTGTCTGCTCTGTCTTCCTTTTCTTCTTGAGTGAAGGATGAGCAGAAGAGTTGAGGAAATGTGCCAGCCACAATAAGGAAACCTTGGCCTTGCTGGGGCAATATTTAATGTGATTTTTTCCCCCTTTTCAGGACAGGGACTTGGAGAGGCTCCGTCGGAAGTGGCTCTGTGCCTTAACAAAGCGCCAGGAGTACCTTGACCAGCAGCTGCAGAAACTCGTGGGGAAGCCTGGTAAGGAAAATGCTGGTAAAAGTAATAAGAGTAAAAGGTTGAGAGATGTGCACACACTTTTAGTCTTAGTATATTGTCAGATTTAGAGAAGAAGTTAATGGAGAGTTGAATCTCTGAACTTGGCAGTAATTTTTTGGGGCGAAATTAAAGCTGGAGAAGCCTTTATGAACTTGTTTGTCGTTTTGGGGTGTTTCTTCGTGTGCTGAATTGTGAGCAGAGCGGGGTTTATTCTGTAATGGGAGGTGCAAAATCACTGCCACGTGCCAGAGGCACTCAGAACTGCTCTGCTGTGACTGACATCCTGCTTCCAGATAAAACAGAAGACGATGCCGATCGGGAAGCTCAGCTTTTGGAGATGAGGCTGACCCTGACGGAAGAAAGGAATGCTGTGATGGTTCCTTCTGCTGGCAGTGGGATCCCTGGAGCTCCAGCAGAGTGGTAGGAACATCCATTCCCATAGGAGGGATGTAAAAATGATGCACAGTCCATTCCTGGCTTTGGATTGTGGCCATTTTTTTCCTCTCCTCACCCTGGCCTCTGTACCCTGCATGAGCAAAGTTGTTAAAATTAGGCCTCTTGCTTAAATTATTTTATCAGGTTGTGTCTCTGAAATCCAGAAATGCTGTTTAGTAAACGATACTGTTATTGATCAGAGTGTAATTATAACCTTCTGAAAAAAGGAATCAATATTTATTACCGCTGCACTGGCCATTTAAAAAAATTAGCTAATATGTTAACTACCTAGTTCATTCACTTAAAAGCTGCCCCCTCGTCATAAAACTGCATCTCCAGGAGCATTTTGTGGTGCTCCTGGTTTGAGAACAAACTCTGTTTAGTCAGCAAGCATTCCATGTGATTTTCTGAACATTAAAAATAGTAGAGAGCACTAGAGTGAGGCTGCTGTGCTGCATCAGCTGCGAGCAACAACTGCAGATAAGGAGCCAGGGTTGTTTCACCTCAAACCTCATCTTCAGTTGCTTGCAACTTCCTGAATATCTTCTCTGGGCAAACCTCTAACAGGATTTATTGGTGGAATTTGGTGTCACTGAGTTTTAAGTTGAAGTTTGTCAGAGCTTCTAAAGCATAAAAAAGATGAAGTTCTTGCTGGAAGCACAACAACTTTCACATCCATGTATTTCATTAGGTTTGAAAACAGTGGAGCTGCAGGAAACTTGCTCCAGGAAGGATCTGGCTTGCACACATTTGCACCAGAGGAAATGTTCAGTATGATTCAAACACTTTATGTATTACATAAGACGCCAGCCTGCTCTTACTCGCTATAAATTCATCAGTTTTGGCTCTTGAGCATGTGTTTTGTGAGAAGGAGTAATAACTGTGTGGAGAGGCAGCATCAGTGTTAGTTTAAAAACCTTGAGACTGACTTTTCTGATTCTCTCTTCCCCATTTTCCCTGCCATCTATTGAAGTAGAGGGGTTTGCATTTCATTAGTGTGTGTGTCAGAGTAAATAAACTTAATTTTGCTGCTAGCATTTAAGAGGGAGAAAACATTTCGGAAAGCAGAGGTCAAAGAAGATAATAATTCTAAGAGAGCTGGTATAAAAGAAATACTAATTTATTTGAGTCTCTTGGAATCTGCAGCAGTAAATTAAAATAAAGAGGTTTGCCAAGGTTATCAATGGTCTGGCTAAAAATTGCAGACTGAATGCAATGTCCTGGGGGTTTGGATCATCAGGGACGTGTGCTGGGTAAATCTCTGTTACTTTAAATGCCACCGTTGTCCCTGTCTTGCATTTTAGGACTCCTGTGGCTGGTATGGAAACTCACATTCCTGTTATATTCCTTGACTTGAATGGTAAGTGGTTCTTAAGATGACAGAGTACTTTGAAAACAAACTTTGTCCAGCTGATGAATGTTACAGAATTGAAGCAGGCTCATAAAATTAACAAAAGCCTGAAATGGCAGGTGGATTAATTGGAAAAGTGCCCATTTTTCCTGAAACATATTGCTTAATGTTTGAAAATCCACAGTGTTATGGATGGAAGGAACTGCAGGTTTGAATAATCCCTTGTTTCAGTACACCCCAACACAAGATCCAGCTTGAGCAGTGGATTTGTCCCACGCTCCTACCAAAGATGGGAAATTGGAACCAAGCAGGTGGCAGCCCCAAAGCAGTCCAGGGAGCAATCAGCTGAATAAATCCTTGTTAGGATGTTTAAAGGAGGGTTAACTTTTGGATGAGCAGTGTCAGGTGAGAAGGGGAGCTGACACTCAGCCTGTTGTGAGGAGAGCTGGGCTGCAATCTCCTCCCACTGGTGGTTTGTGCACCTGGGACAGCACATCCATGGATCCAATGGCTTCAGAGAGGAGCTGGTTAATAATTCATAACTCCAGCCAGGACAGGCTGAGCTTCTCAAAACCCAGATTAAGGGTTTGTTTCACCATGATCTGAAAGTAGTGTGTTTTCTCCTGTTCAGCCAGCAGCTTGTTTTAACACCACCACACACTTAATGCCAAGGGAGCTCAGTGCTGCAAATCCCCCCGTGGGCAAGGAGGGGGCATTTGTTAATTTGTTAACTTTGTTAGGCACCTTTGAGTCTGTGCCCCCCAAATCCTTGTGCACACTTTCTGTATAGAAATGGGAAATTGTTTTTTTGAAGTGGAACAGTGCAGGAGCTTTAATTTTGTAGGGGAAGTCAAAGTAGCCAAGCTGGGGAGTCGGGGATGAAAATGTCAATTCATGACTTGCTCGATGTTTTTTAAAAGGGATGATTACTCTGTGTTTCCTCACCTTCCACGTCCCCTCCTGTTTGTAGCTGATGACTTCAGCTCCCAGGATAACCTGGATGACCCAGAGGCAGGAGGCTGGGATGCTACTCTGGTGGCAGAGGAGGAGGAGGAATTCTTTGAGCTGCAGATTGTGAAGCATCACGACAGTGAGGTAAGAGAAGCTGCAGACCAGGGAATTTTTAGCCTTTAAATTGTTCTTTTTATATATCCACACGTGAAAATAATGCATCAAATATGTCACAGGAATGATACAGCACTTGTTTCTTCTGTGAGCAACTCTGTTTTCAGGGATATTCACTAGGAGTAAAACCATGATTTGGAAAATAGTAAAACTCAAGGATCTTCCTTCATCCAAATCCAGGCATTCCGAAACCTTGGGATTCAGTGTGTGTTTAACAAAGTAAAACCCCTGAGCAAATTAGAGTAGAAAAGCCCCAGCTGAAAAACCAAACAATCTGAATTGTTAACATTTTTACCTCTGCATCGTTACATTCATTATCCTCCATTTTGCCACGTAACTCAGAGTTCTACAACTTCACAACTGTTGGTTTGTAATTTTTGCTGTTAGGTGTAAAATCTCTGACTTACTCCTTAGAATTTTGCTCCTTTCTCTGAAATTTATTTCTTCTTCTATTTTTAGAGGAGCTTTATTCCTGGTAGTTCTGTTAAGGTTTTTTTTTTTGGTCCTGATTTGTTTTTAAAGCCTGGAAATTTGGCTACCAGGCGAGTTTATGACTTGAAGATAAAGCATTTAAATCTTCAGTAATACTTGTATTTTAACATACGAAAAGAAAAATTCCAGCTTTTGCTGTATTGCTAGAAATGCTTCAGCAAAGTTATTTCTGAAATACAAGCAGGAGAATTTTTGTGGTGTGATGGAAGATTTCCACTGCAACCTCTGTTGCTCTCTGGTTTATCTTAATAAATTAGGCCAAATGGTCCTGCACTTCTGCATATTTTATAATTTATTTGCAATGATCCTGGGTATTCAAAGCTCTTTTTTCAAGAGGAAATGTTCCAGAGTTTGAGCAAGTTGGCATTTTTAATCCCAACGTCTTCATTTGGCAAACTGATCTTGATTTTTAAATGGCCTCTTCTAAAGTGCGGGGATTTTTTTCTTCACGGGGAGCGAAATGGAGAAGCTGACTCTCAAAATTTATGTATTATGTATTTTTGCTAATTATGCTTAATTAATTACAGTTAATTATACACCTAATTATGCTTATTAGAGGATACATTTATTTTTATTTTTTTTTCCCCCCTTTTGCAGGTGAAAGCAGAAGCCTCGTGGGACTCCACGGTCCACGACTGCATCCAGCTCAGCAAGGGGACGGCGGCAGAGGAGAGGGTTTATCTGATCGTCAGAGCCACTGTCCAGCTCAGCCACCCTGCAGAGATGCAGCTGGTGCTGCGCAAGCGCATCTGTGTCAACGTCTATGGCAGACAGGTACAGCTCCTGCAGCCCTTCCCACCTCCCAGGACTCAGATTCCCTTGTCTCTCCCCTCATCTCAGCCCAAATGGAAGCGCCGTATCAGCGGCGTCCAGCGAGGCTTTGAGCTTCCAAGTGGTTTTCCTGGTACCCCTTGTGTTGTGGGTGATGGCACAGCTTGTTTTTTAAGGCTCTGTGGCATCTAAATGTAAAAAGTTTAGTTGTTTCTCTCTTAACCCCTAAGTGTTTTATCACTGGGAAAAGTGGGAAGAGTTAATTTCTTGTGAGCTCGGAGTTCGTATTTTGCATAAAGGAACTTCTGTGTTTCTCTAGTCCTGTATTAAGTTCACACATTGCTGCTGACCCTTTCTGTTTACACCTCCAGGTATTTAGAAATCAGCTAGGAATAGTTGGAGGAGAGATCCCTTGTGTTAATTCACCAGAGTTAATCACTCTTGGTCCTTTATGTTTTCCAGTTGGTGCTCTGACAGTAACGTGTAGGTGGGAGCAGGGTGTTTGGTAAATGGCAAGCAGTGAAGTTGTCATTCCATTTGCAGCACCATGCCCTGAAAATAATATAAATCCTGAGGACGATGGGGGAGGAAGGAATTTGTTCAGCATTGTCTCAGAACCCAGTCTCCCCTGGCAGTGATAATGACAAAGCAGAAAGCCTGGATTGTTATTCTGGTTGCACATCTGTAGTTAAAATCTGAAGCAAGAGCAGAGAGAAGAGGTGTGGTCACACCCAGAAACCCTGGGGGGTAGAACCCCAGTTCTTGGTGCTTCCATCAGGCAGAAGCTTTTCCTTAGCAAGGGAAGAACAGTGAATTTTTTGTCATATGGAATGGGAGACTGTATTGAACACATAAATGAAACGTGCCAATAATCACAATCGTGTGAAGTCTCCATCAATTCTGTTTTCTACAGATTTGGTCAATGCCCGTTTTTATTTTCATTCGACACAGAATCTTTGGCTTTCTTGCTGTTTTTTTTACAAACCCCCGTCAATAACCTTTCCTGGGAGTTTGTCTCAGCAGCATCTTTGAATGACTCATCTCTGCATTAATTCAACAGTCCAGTTCTTAACCCTGCAAGGCGCCAAGTCAGCATAAACAATGACCATGCCCCTTAAATCATTCTTCATAACGATCTCTTTGGTCAAGAATTTAATGTCTGTACTTGTCAATATTCAAGACAAGTCACCTAGGGCTCTGTCAGGGAAAAAAAAACACCTCTAAAAGCAGCTGATGCTTGGTGAAACAGTCACCTTGCAAGGAAGGAAGTGAATCCTTCTCTGTATCTACAATACAGGCAAGCAAATTATTTTCTCCAAGTTAAAATATTTGGCTCTTACATATTTATTGGCTAGACTTTGGAGTTTGGACTTCTTTCATTGTGAACTGTGTTTATTTCAGCTGGAATCTGTTAATCCACGTTTTCCTTGTGTTTATTTCAGCTGGAATCTGTTAATCCACGTTTTCCCTGTGTTTATTTCGGCTGGAATCTGTTAATCCACGTTTTCCGTGTGTTTATTTCAGCTGGAATCTGTTAATCCACGTTTTCCCTGTGTTTATTTCAGCTGGAACCTGTTAATCCAGGTTTTCCCTGTGTTTCCTCCCCACAGGGTTTTGCACAGAGTTTCCTCCGAAGAATGTCCCCTCGAAGTTCCATCCCTGGCTGTGGCATCACTTTTGAGATAGTCTCGAACATTCCAGAGGTGAATAAGAAATCAGGAGTGTCTCAAATTGGCCAAGAGCCTCTAACTTTGTGCTTTTCCCCCTCATTCTGAGCATTCTGGCTCTTGCTGCTCTCAGGATAAGCTGTGGTTTGTAAAAGATGGAGCCCTTTCCTTTACACGCTGTGACTTAGCAGCAACCTCTGTCTTATCAGTGTCACTGGGTATTTTGTTGAGTGAGCATCTATTTGCTCAGGTCCTTGAAGAGGCAGTTTGAAGGGAGGGGAGGGGGAGAAAGAGGGAGGAGAAACAGGCAGGCGAAGCGCCTGCTGTGGAGAGCACGAGAATCTGTGGAAAAAAAATAACAAAGTGGCTTTTTCTCAGTAATGTCTTTATGCAGCTCTTGATTCCTGAGCATTTCCCAGTTAGATGCTAATCCTGTCCTTCCAAAGAGATGCTCTATCCGAGCACTTGTGAAAACATTAACACTTGAAGAGCCAAAACTCTGACTGCTGCCTGGCTCTTTCGTGTTCTGCTGCCTTCTGCTCTCTGTGTTGAAATGCTTCTCAAGCAATGTTCTGGGTTTTTTTCTTCCTGCAGCTCACTTGAAATTATGTTTTCCTCTCAGGTTAGATAACGCCCCAAATGTGCTTGAGCACTTTTTAATTATGAAATAGCTGAATGCAGCCCTTTTGCTAATTAATGGCAACATCTCACTGTGAGACTCTCAGAGAGAACCCAAAAAGCCTCGAAACAATAACCACGTACGGCTTGAGAAGTCTGTGACAGTGGTAGGAGCACCCGTGCAGGTTGCATGGCACAGGGTGTTTCTTTGGATCAAAATCTTAGACTGGGTATTAGGAAGAAATTTTGAATAGATATTAGGAAGAAATCCTTTCCTCTAAGGGTGATGGGGCAGTGATTGCCCAGAGATGTTCTGGACTATGCATCCCTGGATGTGTCCAAGACCAGCTTGGACGGGGCTTGGAGCAACCTGGGATGGTGGGAAGTGTTCCTGCCTGTGGCAGGGGGTGGAATGGGATTTAAGGTCCCTTCTAACCCAAACCATTCCATGATTCCATGGTTCTCATCTGCCCCTGAGCTTAAGGACAAACAGCGCTGAACTGGTGCCCCGTGGTTCAAAAATGCATTTCCTGCGGGAGTGATGTGGGAGACTTGGGTTTATTTTAACAGGCTGCCATCTCTTTTCGTCTCCCCAGGATGCTCAAGGGGCTGAGGAGAGGGAGGCACTGGCCAGGATGGCAGCAAACGTGGAAGATGCAGCTTCAGCTGACTCTGAAGCCTACATTGAGAAGTACCTGCGGAGCGTCCTGGCCGTGGAGAACATCCTCACCCTGGACCGGCTGCGCCAGGTCTGGCTCAGGGCTGCAGCAGGGAGTGCCCTGAGAACAGTGGGTGCAGTCCAAACATCCTCCTGAGTGCACACAAACTGCCAAACCACCCCAAAAACCACCTCAGTGCACACCTCAGCCTCCCAAAACCTGTGGCAAAGATCCAGGGAAGCGGGGATGTCCTTGCTCAGCTCCAGCGTGGATGGGGCTGGGAGTTCTTTGTTCAGGGCACAGTTCTGGGATGCTTGGTTTGGACTTAAGGCTGTTCATTTCTGATTCTGGTTCAGAAAAAGGAGTTGTGTGGCCTTAACTTTTGCTTTCTGAAGCTGCAGCAATAGTTTCTGAAATTGCCAGTAGAATTTTTGTCATTTTGCCCACATTCTACCTCGAATTCACCAAAGCCATCCTGCCAATAAACAAAAAGACATTGATTGGGTTAATTTTAAGTGCTATAACTTGATCTGTTTACCAGGAAAAATACAGGAGAGAAAAGCATTTATTGAAAATTGTTCTCCTGGATATAAATTATGCAAGCACAAAGAGAAAAGTTATGCAAAACAAGCTGGAGCTTGTGCCTGCCCACTGTAAATTCACGGGGAAGTGTGATGCACTTTAAATATTGAAAGCAAGTTCCCTGTCATTTATAATTAGTTTAAAGGATTAAAATAGGAGCTCAGCTAGGAAAGAGAGTCTTAGTCTTTGCATCTCTGTCATCTCCTAGAATCAGGACTAGCTGCAAAATCCTCCATGTGCCAATCAGCAAAAATACCAGATGTTAAAATTTATCCATTCATAATTTTAGCCATGTGAACTTTACAGACAGCAGCCTGTGCCACAAGGCAGCTTAAAAACATTTTATTTGTGTAGACAGAGCTATCCTGGGATGATCAGAGCTTTAATTCTTGCCAGATACACTTATTTTCTTTGTTTTGCTCTCTGTGACTGGCAGGAAGTTGCTGTAAAGGAGCAGCTGATGGGAAAAGGAAAACTCTACCGCAGGAGCCTGAGCTCCCCCAACGTGAATCGGGTGAGTTTTCCGTGCTGGCATCTCCAGCAGCTCCACTCTTTATTCACAGGTGCTAGAGTCATGGAATAGAGCAATGAATTTCCTTCTTTTTGACCCCCTGTGCTCGTTTTTGAGTGTGGAAGTTGCAAAGTGCAGACAAAATCTGCCCATATTCCAGCTTTAGTCATACAGGCAAGTCCCTAAATCCAGATTATCTGAAAAAGCAACACAAAAAGAACTTGCTTTTTTTCTTTTTTTTTGTTTTTCCTGAACACTGGAGATTTTTCATTTGCTTTCCAAGTTGAAGAATTTCTTTTCTCTTTTTCTTCAGAAGATTTGAAAGCAACTTACAACTATTTGCTGAACTTGAGCTTTGTACCCGTGTTGTGCAAAAGAAAAATGAGACTTCTGCTGCCCCAAATTCAGAAAGAAATCATTTGACAGAACTGGTAATCAAACTAGTGTCGAATTTTGGCTCCTCCCAGGTCAAGAATTAAAATTTCACTTTGTATTTCTTGGATTTGGATGCTGCTTTAACCACAGAACTGTTTCTTTTCAGTCTTATGAGTCCAGAGGCATAGTTAGGAATTTTTTTAAGTTCCTGTTAAGAAATAATTCTGCTTCTTTGAACTCTTCCAGCTTTCTGCAAGCCGCCAGGATTTAGCCCCCCCTTATAACCTGAGCAGTAACAGGGTGAGTATCTGCAGATCTCCTGGGAAAACTTCAGTAGGGAAAAAAGGAAGTGACTCCACTCTGCCAGGGATTAGGAGCATAAATGGGAAATATCTGTGAAAAATGGGGCACCCCGTGTGCTCCTGGGTCCTTGGGAGTGCCGCTGGCACAGAAATAGGTTTGGATGTGCTGCTCTGGACCTCTCTGGGGAAGTTCCCAGGTCTTCCTTGTCCGAGCCCCTGTGGGATGCTCAGGAGCATTGTCCAGCTTTACAGCTCTTCCAAAGCTTTCACCTGGGTGGAGGGAAAAATTCTGTCCACGTCTAGACAGAATAAAAGCCTGTGGAGAAAGTCCCTGACCATCCAGTGGTCCTAAACTTGTGGTGGGTGATAATTCAGCCCATTCCACTCCTTAAAAACACCAAGATAGACCCAAAGCATTTCTTTAAGAGGTGAAAAATTAAATTTAAGCTTATTTTCCAAATCCTAGATCAGCTGAAGGATCTCCTCCTGATAGATATTCTGCCCAACAAGCATGGAGTCATTTTGAGGGGGAGAATCTCGTGGTGACAAGGCATTTTCATGCATAATGCAGTTGCACAGAATAATAGAATTTTGATGTAGTGCTCCAGCTCTGGTTGCTAAATCTGCTACATCTGATCCATGGAGAGAATGCTAAAATCCGTGCAGGTGATAAACTGTTTGTAGCAACTTCTGATTGGAGAGAACTGTGGGGTGTTTCAGTGTTGTAAGGGGTTTTTAAAGCAAGAATTAAAGATTAGGATTCTTAATGATTTCTGTTTTTCTCCTCCCTTCCCCTCAATGATTTCTCTCGTTGCACATTTCAGAGCCCAAAGGTCCCAGCAGAGGTAATGCATTAGGTCCACCTAATGAGTGGGATAATAATTTTATCTCACTATAAAGTTGATTTTGCTCACTCACACGCTTTTATTTCCTGCTTTGAAGATGCTGCTGGTGGTGCCTCATTTGCATAGCACAGAGCAAACGAGTTTTTCCATTGAAATGCTGTCATTAATGCAGCGTGAACTGGTACAAAGCAGGGAACTTTCTCCTTGGGTGCATCTGATGGCTTCTTACAGAGCTGGAGCTGTTTAGTGCCATTTCTCACAGATTTTTGGACAGGGTGAAGTCATTTCAGAATAAACAACCCCCTCTCAGCTGAAAAAACGGACATGAAAGCAAGCAAATATCTAAATGTCTGCCAGGGAGTATTAGCCTGGAGATGAGATAAACTTTGAGACTTTCCCCCAAATCTCACTCAGGCTTTATGGCTTTTACAGTTGAGCGTGGGCAACTCCTGATTTCTCTGAACAAACGACTTTAAAATAATACTGGGCCAATGGAAAACACGCTTATCCTTAGTTTTGTGTTGGTGCTCTCAGAGGAATGACCCCCTTTTCCCAAGCTTTGGTTAACTGGAATTACTGGCAGTGGTTTGCATGAGGTTATGCAGCTCTTGGCCGTGGTCGTAGTTGCTGGCAGAGACTCTGTGCTGCAGGAATGTGGAGCTGAGGTGGTGGAGCTGCTCCCCTTGCTTGCAGTGAGCTTCAATCCAAGGCACTTGTTCCTCAGGACGTGGAGGTGCAGCCTCCCCAGCCAGGAATTTCTGGTTTTAAATGGATCTCTGGTTCCAAGGCCGGGCTGGACAGGGCTGGCACAGCCTGGCTTAGTGGAAGTGTCCCTGCCCTGTGGAATTGGGTGATCTTCAAACCCTTCCATCCCAAGCTATTCTGTCATTCAGTGATCCAGTTTCCATAGGAAGGTGAGCAAAAGCTTTTGTAATCCCAATGAAATATTTAATGAATCCTTAAACGTCCCTGTAGCACACGGACATCACAAAGCTCACTGCTGAGATCAGTCCTGTCCATTTTTTAGCATAAAGGACTCGAGTGGCTTGATAGGCAGAGTTTTGGCTAAGCTGGATGTCTTTGTCCCTTGATGAGAAATTTGGTGGCAAAGAAATCTTCTCCAGCGGCCATGGGTTGTTATTTCATTGTTATTTTACCAGGAATTGGGTGGTGGTTATTGCAATAAGCCAATCCCAAACAAGTTTTTTGTTGTATCACAGGGAACAGCAGTCACAGGACAGTAACAGCACCTGGACTGGGTGCAAAATATTGATGGAAGCCCTTGGCACATTCCAGAACATTCCTGTCCTTAACTTTTACTCCATTACTTTATTTCTCTCTCTGATTCTCTCTCTCTGGTATTCCTTGCATTCCTGCTGCCTTTACCATGGATTTTTTTAGCTTTGTGGAAAGGGCTCCTGAGTCTCATCCCTCTGTGTCAAGCTCCACCCGTGCTGGTAAAGTTTGGAATGTGGGTGCTGCTCCATTCTCCAGCACTCAGAAGGGCCAGGGCTCATTCTCCTGTTAAAATAATAATAAAAAAGGAATATTAAACAAGCAAACAAGAATATTGTATGAGCTGGAGTAAGAATTAAAGATGGTGCCAGTGCAGCCACAACAGGCAGCTTGAAAGTTTCCAGAATTAGAGGATGGATTCGTCCTGCAGACTTTGTTAGTGAAAACATGGATGGGTGGTCACATCCTCCTGAGGAGCTGGAAAAGTCCTTCTCCAGGACTGGAGCAGAGGTGTGGGATTGGCACATTTTGGGGGAAAAAAAACACCTTGAAAGAATATCCCCGGGTGCTGACAGCACGGAGAGATCCCAGGGAGCAGGATGACTCCCACACTGAGCCGTGCATTCCCGGGAAACATTTCAGCCAGCACTGGGAATTTTTAGTAATAACTCCTCAGATGAAGCCTCCCTGCTGGCTGAGAAGGCAAGGAACTGTTTTCTGAATTTACCTCAGGAGAGTTTTATGGCCTTTCGTATTGTCAGCAGGACTGCACGTGGGCTCACCTCTGGGTTCTGGCTGCTTGCTTAAATGAGAAAAAGGCAATTTTTACTGCTGTTATCACTGCAGATGTGGTTAGGGGAGAGTGAGATGAGTTTGATTTCTCCTTGCACATCAGCACTTGTCAGGTGATGCAGGGGTATTGAGTGTCTTAGTGCTGGTATCAGATACAGGGGATGAATTTTCATGTTCAAGGGGGCTTTTGTTGGAAATTTAATTTAATTTAATTCAATTGGACCCTGGATTTAAAAACTGAGTTGACTAAACTGGATGAATCAGAGGCACAATGAATGGAAGGCATCTCTGAGGTGTTTTACTGATCAGACTAAATCACAAATTGATGAAAAATGTCACAAGTTGCTCTTAAAACACCTCTGACAAGAACCATTTTGTCTTGGGCTGTTGTCCTTCCTTTCCCAAAGCTCCAGTATTTGTAGCTCAAAATCCAAATAAGACAAGATGGCGCCATCCAACCTTCAGTTTTTTTCTGGGAACCAGAGTTTTGTTCAGCAAATTGATAACTGTGTAGATTGAACTTGAATAATCCTGCTGTTCATGAGAACAAGTGCCTTTTGTCCCAGCTGTGTGTCCCAGCCGTTTGCTTGTATCCCAGTGCTACGTGGTCACCTTTTCCTAAGCCTTTTCTGGACTGCTGAAATAATAAAACACAAGAACTATTCATTTCTCTTACCCAGTGGCTGCATTTTAATGGTCTGTCAACTTCAAGGAAAGATTTGTCAGGTAAAAGCCTCCAGATGAGTTAGGCAGTGATCATCCCTACCTGCCCTGAAGGTTTTGTGCATGAAATAAATCCCCTGGGGTTTCTCATGGAGGATGTGTGAAAGAAGGGGAGGCAGAGGAGAAGAAGGAGAAGGTGTTATAAAAATAAACCACTTTCTAAACAGCTCTGCTTTAAAACACATCAAGGGACTTGCGTTCTTCTGGTGGCTACTTTTGATTTGTTAAATTAAATCACTTGACCTCTGTTGGGTCACTTGGCAGAGACCAAATATATTCGTGAAATGATGACTCCTCTGGGCAAATGATTTACAAGCTTCCTCTCTTCCTCTCACCACCCTTCTTGAGAGAGAAAAGATTCTCAGCACTTCAATAATAAGAAGAATAGACTTAAAATGTGTTGAGTTGCAGTTGGTGAATGCACAAAGCAACACGGGAGAGTGCTGGATGACATCCAGATGGGAAACTTGGGAACTTAGTCAAGTTAATACAGTTAATAATTCTTTTTATTTTATTGAGATTGAGATGGGTTATCTTTCAATCCAGCTTAGGAAAATAATTCATGAATTCCCTCTGCACAATAGTTGACACTTCCAGTTGTCTATTTTCCATGTGTTTCTCCACCTGTTGCCCTGATTAACCTGATTTTGATGGTTTGTTGTCAGATATCTCAGAGCTGAGGGTCACAAATCTGACCTTCAGGCTAAAATGATGATCTTTGCACTCTCCCCAGAGCAGGTGTCATTAAAAAACCCAACATGCCTTACGTAAACAACCACACAAATCTTCTTCTCATTCCTGTTCTCAGGACCTTCATTTTATTTAGCCTGGCAAAATCCTTAAAATTATTTAGAAGATGTAGTCATCCATAGAATCAAGGCTGAAACAAAACTTCCTAAAGGTCCTAAAAAAAAAAAAAGGCTTTTCCTATGGGAAAAGTCACCAAATGTTGCCATTCTTTCTGTGCAGGATGAATATTCTGGAAGTGTTCTGCTGGTTCTTACCTACTGCATTTTTTCAGCATTCCCCAAACAGGGCTAGAAAGTCAAGGTATTTGCCTGAAATCATTTTTTTTCTTGGAACAGTCAGTGAAGGGCACTTGTGACTCAACGGATCATGACTCAGAGAATGATTTAGTTGCTCTTCACCTGCATTCAGTCCCTCTTCTGCTACGCTGCAATACTCTTTAAATTTGTAATACTCGTTCTGTTTCTTCTGTCTCTGTGCTCTCCAGAAGCACTTAGGCTTGGCTCAAGATGTGTCACCTTAATCCCTTTGTCTTTAAGTGGATCACCCTCCCAAGATCCAAAAGGATCACTAATCAAGCTTTAAGTTCTCCAAAAATGAAGCGTTCAGATGCTTCCCACCCTTCCGAAGCTCTTTTTCCTCATCCAGTGCCAACATCTACCAGGCTGATGGCAGACCAGGCCAGAAGGCAACAAAACCAATATTTCAAGATGGTTTTGAGTCTTGTGCTGTTTGCTTGGAGTCCTCTGTTTTTTATTAATCTCTGCACATGGTAAGGCCACCTGAGAGAGAGAAACCTGCACTGATGGAAACATAAAAGCCAAAAAAGAAAAGGAGTTTGGGGATGAGGAATAGGAGAGATGGTTTCATGGAAGCATTTTGTGGAGCTTTCCAGCCTCGGACGTGACTCTCAGACGTCTGTAAGACATAAATGAGTTGCAGGTCAAAGATAATGCTGGAATTGGAGGCCTAAGGCATGGGCAGAGCAGGAAGCTTTCAAGAAGGGCTTAAACACCAAAGTCCTCACAAATAGCAGACTAAACAAACCCCTGCTGCTCCCAGCCTGGGCTCCAGCAGCTTGAGATTCAGGATGGCTGCCTCAGTGACCTCAGGCATCCATCAGTTATCCCAAATTTGACTTCCCAGCTGCAGCACTTGTGTGTACCTGGAGCAGGAGGGCTGAGGACAGGTCCTGCTCTGCCCAAGTGCAGGTTGCTTGCTATTCAAAGCAGGAGAGCTTCCCTGGGACTGACTTATAGATCCAAATGGAAATGATTCCTGCCCTGGGCTGCTCACTGTGACCTTCAACTCATTGGAGAAATCTATTCCTCCTATCCTGGCTTATTTATTATTTGTGAAACATTCATGACTTCAAGTCCAGTTAAGATTAGTTTGGCTGCCTGTCATTTTTATGTTCAAGGTCGGATTAATTCCTTGCATCCAACAGTGGGAAGCTTCTTGAAAAGGCACATTTTCCCCCTCTTCCTCCAGGAAAAAATACAGGAAGCTTACAGTCTGGGATGCAGCAGGTCCCTCCATCCCGTGTAACTCCTTTTTAGTACGTTCACTGCACCATTTTACCGTGAAAGTATTTCTCTTCCTGTTCTTTTAAAACGCCAGGAAAATTCAGGTGTGCGATAAAATCCAGATGTTGCACCAGCCACAGCAAAACTCTTTACATTAAAAAAAAATGGGATCAAACTTCAGTTTGTATCAGTTTGGCTGCACCATCCTGTCCTGGATCGTGGAAAGGTGAAGCTTTGCAAGCTCGTCCCGAGAACATTTTGCCACCTGAACAGGACAACACCTTCCCACAAGACCCTGAGACTCCCTGAAGAGTCTGAGGCTGGACTTTTTTGACCCATGGACTCATAAATGGGTATTGAATTGCCTTCAGGTCTCCTGTAAATTAAGTAAATGAGAAGGAGCTGCTTTGGCAGGCATTGCATGCGTGCCTCCCTCAGAAGTTTTCAGGATGACCCCGTGGGATTTTGGTTTCCCTTCCAGCTCTGCACACCCAGTTTGGTGAAGCAAAACCAAACCCTGCCCTGCATCCACATGAAACTTCCAGCAGAGACACACCCTGGCCAGTCACTGGGAGTAATCAGCCAAACCTGTGAATGATTTTACCTATCAAGATGAGAGAATTAGTAAAAAATGGCTTTTGCCAGGTAGATTCTTGACACTCACGTGCTGATGGGAAATAGTGGCCTGGGGATTCTGATCTCTGTTAGCCAGGAGGCTTTGGCACCAGTTTCTGGCTGTGAGTTTGAGAGGAAAGTTCCAAAACCAGAGTTCTGGACCTTTGTAAAAGCAAGAGAAATCACCCTCATGTGCAGAATGGAGTGTGGGATCCATGGAAAACCCAACCAGAGAACCCTGGGATCTGGGGAAAGCAAAGGAGCTGCTCTTTTCTCTGTCACTGGTTCTTCCTCATCTGCATCAGGCTCTTGTAGGGCTGAAAATATTCTTTTTTCATCTTCCCTAACCATGTCCAAACCCTAACCTGTCCTAATCTTTTTTGTGGCTCCTGCTGTCCACAGCTTGGATATTCCAGCTTTCTCTTTTCCAGGCTGTTGGAAAACTTGGCAGTGCCACAGCTGCTTCCTTTTGATCTGATCAACTCCTCCTTTCTCTGACTCCAGGCACAAACATCCAGCCTTTAGGTCTTGTATTTCTTGTCTTGTTCAGAGCTCTGTCCTCACCCTTTTCCCTGCCACTGCTTCCACTACTGCTGAGCAGATACACAAAATATTCAGGAATTTTGGGCAAACAGCACCATATTATTTTCACCTGGTTGTAACATTCCTTCCAAAGCAGAGCAGCACAACTGAGTGATGAAATATTGCAGCTGTGAGGTCTAGAAATAAACTTTATCTGTGCCTTTGTGCTGAGGGTGCTCATCTCTGCAGGGCTGGGTCTGCCAACTAAAAACACCTCTGGGGAAGGGGCTTTCCTCAGCTCTGGCACTCTGAGCTTGGCAGAGGGGCTGTGTCAGGGTTGCTGTGCTCCTGCTGTTGTGCTAACTTGGAAAAATACAACTTTTTTTCCCCTCTAGGGTCGATGGGAGAGTCAGCAAGATGTGTCCCAAGGTGCCACAAACTCCAGTAGAGGCATTAGTCCATCTCGTACCTCCCTGCCGGGCTCTGGGCAGCAGAACCACTCTCCTGATCCAGGTAAGGGCTCTCCTACAGCTCAGAGAATTCCCTAAAAGTGGAATGAAGTCACTGCAGCTCCTGAGTGTCGCAAAAAGCTGAGCTGCTCTCAGAGAGTGCTTTCCCTTGGCTAATTGTTCGACTGTAGAAGCCATCTCAGACTAAAATGAACAGTTTTTTACATTTTTTATAGAGGGTTTTGGGTCAGCTTTGGGTTGATTTTTTTTCCCTTTCCCCAAAGAATAACTGTTTTCATATTTTAGTATTTTTTTTTTCTAACAGGTATTGGTAGCCTGGCTGCTTCCTACCTGAATCCTGTCAAGTCCTTCGTGCCTCAGATGCCAAAGCTGCTGAAGTCCCTCTTCCCTGTCAGAGACGAGAAAAAGGGCAGGCAGAGCTCTCCCCTTGCACAGCAGGTAAAGCATTAAATCACCCACGAGATTCAATATTGGTGAGTGCTGCTGGACTTGCTGGCAAAGAGCTGTTTTATAAAAGTTGTTGCAGAGCAAACCAAGCTTTTGGGCACAGCAAAGCCTCGTGATCCACTTCCCCTCCATCCTGCCCAGGGATAGCGGAGCTGCTGGAACTTATTGATACACACTCAGCCCACTTGGCTTTTTGCAGGTGCCAGCTCCACTCCCAGTGTGATTTATGGGCCTCCCCCTCGCAGCAACAATGGTGAAATTTATGAAGGGCACTTAGTGTTGTTTGTGGATTGCCAGGAGGAAAATGTAATTCTATTTTTAATTCCTTATTTCATATCCCATCCCCTCCCACCCCTCGCCTTTTACCATCTTTTCCTGTCCACTTGGGGCAGTTGCTTTTGTTCATTTTTATCTTTCCAAGTGTCAGGGAAGCATTTGATTTCCTTTTTTTTCTTTTGGGTGTTGTGCTGCAGAGCTCCCACCTGCTCCAGATGGGGCTTCTGTGCTCTGAGCAGAAGTGAACACATGGTCAAGCTGACTGAAAAAAACACTTCTGTCTTTCAAAAAGACACGAGATAAAATAGAGAATCCCATTATAAATAATAGAATCTCCTTTATTTGTGAGGCTGTGGTTTATTTATAAAGGAGTATTTCCCTCTAAAGTAAATTCTGAAGGTTTAACAAACTGCTGTGAAGATGAATCTGGAGCCAGATCTCCTGTGAAAGTTTTTGGGAGTCCATTCTGTCCATGCTGGCTCTGCTCTCATCCTCTTCCCTTGCCTGGAGTTCTGGAAGCTCATCACTTGTTAACTCAGACTTTTCCTCACCTCTTGCCATGCAGACAAACATTTTAAAGAATATCTTCCTCAAAACACAACAAAACAAACCCTAAAATCCCTGAACAACTCTTCTTTTGTGGTTGGATCCAGGTATTTTGTACTGTGGTTTGCTAAAACTAAATTTGCTGTTCCAAGAACATCCCAGGAGTACAGGAAGTTGTTTTGGCATAGGAGAAATACAGTAAAATATTAAATAAATAGAGCAAAAATAAATCCACTAACACTTAAATATTTTCAAAAGTAACTTATGACACATCTAGCACAAATAAGAATGAGGCAGATTTGAAATATTTTTAGCTCGACTGGGGATTCGGTTTACATTTTCGTGTTGCCTTTTGCCTGCTGTTGAGGCTGGAATTGTGCAAACCCCCTCATCTGTGACCTGTAGAGAATTAAAATGAAGGTGGTGGCTTTCTCTCAAGGTATTTGGGTATGGAAAGATGCAAATAGGTGCTCTTACAATTGCACTGAGAGCCTTTCACACCTTCTTGAATCCTCAGTGAATCAGTGAGAGCTGAGAGGAGAAGCGAGGCCTAATTTCCTGCCTCTAGTCTAACCACCTGTTCCCACTCCTTTCCTGTTCAAGATCAGTCGTGGATGATTTGTCTAGAAATCAAGTTTTCAACTACAGAGACATCTCTTTAATGAGAATTTCGTGTATGTTATGGATTGCTATGGAAAGTCAAGTGGGTCGTGGTCTCAGTGATTTTTAATAGGAGGGGAAATGCTATTAATGCTTTGTTTTTTAAATAATAGGAGGACTATGGGATGCTTTAATGTTTGGTTGCACTGGAGAGCAACCCAGGCTTGCCATGACCACTGGATCTGTGTAATAAAATGGAATTTTAGAATCATTCTCTACTGTCAGGTTTTGCAATGGAACCAAGCAGTTGTATTGCAAAGGCACCTCCCTGGCTTGAGAGGTTTTACAAATTCCTTGCAGCTCTATCCGTAGGGAAACAGGGCTTCTTCACTGCTGTCAGCAATCCCAGGGAATCATGGAATATCCTGAGGTGGAGGGACCCACAGGGATCATCAATCCAACTCCTGGCCCTGCACAGACACCCCAACAATCCCACCCTGTGCATCCCTGAGAGCGCTTTCCAAACACTCCTGGAGCTCTGGCAGCTTTGGGAATGTCACCATCCCCTGGGGAGCTGTTCCAGTTTCCCACCACCCTCGGAGGGGAAAAACCTTTTCCTAATCCCAACCTAAGGAAAGGTGCACAGAAGAGAGAGAAAAAGCCTGAAGGAACTGCCCCAGAATCAGCTCCAGCTCCTTCCGTGCAGCACAAAAACAAAGAGGTGCCTTTGCAGCAAGGCTGGCTTGAAGATCATAAATATCCCATCCCATAATCTCCCGTGCTGCTTCTTTCTAATGGCCTGAGGATGCAAATGTGGGCAGAGGAATTGAGCTGGAGGTGGTGATGGATGGCTGAGGGGCACGGGGGGCTCGGGGGGTCGCTGCCAGGCCGTCAGCTTTAGCACCTCATCCCTCACCTGCCAGAGGCAGGCAGGCAGCCAGGAATTCCTGTGGAACTGGAGGAGCTGTGCCACGGAGGGGACACAAAAAAGATCTTCCTGAGCCTCAGAGAATGCAAAACAGCACCTCTAGGTCTGTGGGAGAACGAAATTGCAGTGCACAGGGGGCATGGTGGGTGCAAGGTGGCAGAAGTGGGTGGTAAACTGCAAAAGGGGGAGGCAAAGCCAAAAAGGACTTTTTGTCTTTAATTGCAAAGGAATCTGAGCCTTAACTGGGAACTGCTGGAGTTTTGTTGCTCTAAACAACAATTTGGGAGAGCGAGGTTCAGGAATAGAAATTACGAAGAGGGTGGAAGGATCTAAATCCTCCTCCTTTCCTGGCTGGAAGCTGAGATATGGGGAGGTCCAGGTTGGATTTTGGGAAAAGGTTCTTGCCCCAGAGGGTGCTGGGGCACTCTGGAGCAGCTCCCCAGGGAATGGTCACGGCCCCAGGGCTGCCAGAGCTCCAGGAGTGCTTGGGCAGTGCTCTCAGGGATGCACAGGGTGGGATTGTTGGGGTGTCTGTGCAGGGACAGGGGTTGGACTGGATGATCCTTGTGGGTCCCTTCCAGCTCAGGATATTCCATGATTCCACGATTCCATGGAAAGCAAATTTCCAAAGGAGCAGGACTGAACCTTTTTCCAAGTCTGGAGTTGAAGTTAATTTCACCATGACTATTCCAAATGGGTGTGGTACCAAATCTCTGATCCTGTGCCAGTAAAAAAGGAGATCAGTTCTGATCAGTCATTACAAAAATACACTTTTAAAATTCTTTCAGCAGCTTTCTATTTCAGTCCTCCCCTTTGCTTAGAGCGGCACCAACCTTAAAGCGAGTGAGCCCACACAAAATTATCTTCCCAAAGTGATCTTCCCTTGTTTAGAGTGGTTGCTGGAGCTTCCAAAAAACCAAACAAAAAAGCAGAGACATCCCAGTCAAGGTGGTGGCAGCGAGCAAAATTGCTGTCTTTGACCTTCTGCTGCAAGTTTAGTAACTAATCTGGAGAATAATGAACCGCAATTAATGAAATCTGCTCTCGTATTCAAGTGTGTTCCTCAGACAGCACATAAAATAATTGAAAGAACTTCCTGCTCTCTAATTAGTTAGATTGAATTAATTTGGCATAATAGGATTCTTTATGTAACTCGCAGAACGGCTTCCGATGAAGCTGTTTATGTACCTAAAAGATTGGGTTCTGATGAAGCTGTTTATATACTTTCAAGTTAGAAAATGCCTCTTTTCTCCTTTATCTGGTGCCTTTAAATTAATTGCCAGTAGTCTGTAAATACAAAAATTTAAAAGAAAGCCAACAGTTGAAACCTTTCTCGATGGCTGGAATTGCTTTTTGTTCTCCCAGCCTGTTCTGGAAAAAGCTGAGAACCACAGAGTGCAAGATTTGGAGCCTTCTGCCCCTCGCTGCTTGTGGGGAAAAGCTGAAAATCCTTGTGTGAAAGATGCAGGTGGATGGAGAAGCAGTTTCATCTCTCTGTGCTTAATTATATTATGTAGGAATTGGAACTCCTCTCTTTTATCCATGTGCTGAGGCTTTCCCAGGGTGCACCAAGCAGAATTCCTGTTCTTTTCCCTTGTGACCCCGTGGCTCTCCAGGAGCTGCCTGTGGAATTGCATTTCAGGGCATCACTGGGTGCTGACATTAGAAATGGACGTATTAAATATCAGTTTCTGGGTTTTTGGCGTTGTTGTGGCAGAAGGAAATTCCTGTGGCCGATTTGGTGAGTGGATGTTGGTCACCTTCCTCTCCAAGAATCTTTTTGGGTGCTCAGATGTCTTTTGTTAGCACGTGGCTTAAGAGAGAGCTCTTGAGTCAGAGATTTATTTTTAAAAAATGATAATAAACTCTTTGAATTTCCATGTTATTCATTTTTGCTTTGTGGTGTAGCCACATGGAGAGGGCAGCTGTCACTTCTTTCCCTTCCACCTTCTGACGCAGACAAAGAAATTATCTTAAAAACGAATGAAATGCAGTTCATGAAAGGCTTTCTCAGTAGACAAACCCCCTTTTCTGACAGTCCATTAAAAAATAACAGTTTCATGGATGGGCCTGGTGCACAGTGTAATTGCTAGAACTGACATTCCTTAATCAAATGTAAATAATGTGGCCTCAGAGAACCTTCTTTAACATCTTGAGGGCTTTTTTTCCTTTCCAAGTTTCAAGTAAAAAATCATTTGGATGCTACAATCAGCAGAGCTCCACAGCAGAGCTCGGGTGTCTCCTTGTGACTCAGTTGTTGGTGTTTTGATTTCTTTCTGAGCTCAGTTTTCGCTCTCATCTTCAAATACAAATCGTTTTTTATGAGAATGAGTGTGGGAAACTGGCTTTGGGAGTTTCAAACCACTCAAATTTCTTTATAAACTAACTTAAAAATGGGTATGAATTACTCTTTTAATCTGCCAGGACCTAGAAATGAAGTCATTTAGCTGCATAGAAAATGGTGTGGTAAATTTTGTATAAATTATAGTGGAAATGGGGAATTCTGGAGTCTTATTACAGGCTGAAATCTTCCACATAGGGAAGGTGGAATTAGGAGGGGGTTGTTTGGGTTAATATTTAAATGCAGAGTGTATTTAGAGAAGAAAATTAACAAACACCAAAAAACCTCAACAAAGGAACTTGCTCTGGATTTCAGATCTCCTTGTGGAAGGCAGGAGGTTTTATATTTGAGTGATTAATGCCTTTGCCCTCGATTTTAAAATAATTTTGAAGAGGAATATTGTTGGGGAGGGGGTACCTTGTAAAAGAAGAGCAGTGGAAGTTTGGGATAATGTCCCTTTAGGATTGTATCAGCCTTGGCTAAAGCATTCCTGGCACTCACAGAGCAATTCTTGGCTGCCCTGGCCCTATCTGTTCTCTTAAATGCCACTGAACTTTGTGCATATTGGGTGTTAATACTGAGGGATTTTCATCCAAGTGACACGAAATCAAAGGCTTTGCACTCAAGTCATCGGTCACCGCCGCCAGAGGCGTTGTACAAAGTGTTTAATGACACAGAAATACCAAATGTGTTCTGCTGAGCTCTTCCCAGAGGTGGTCCTTACATATCTGTGGAATCTGTGGGATGAAAAAATGTTCATTCAGGATTGATGTTGGTGCCTCTGTGACTGGGGACAGACACACAATTGCTTTTCCTCTTCAAGCTCGCCAGCATGGCAGCTTGGGCTCTCTTTTGGTCACCTCAGAGAATGTGCAAAGTGACCTCCCTGTGAGCAGAAAATGGGCACTTTTGGAGATCAAAGGTTCATAGAATCACCATGGAATCATGGAATGGTTTGGGTGGGAAGGGACCTTAAAGCTCATCTTGTCCCACCAGGGACAGCTCCCACTATCCCAGGCTGCTCTGAGCCCTGTCCAGCCTGGCCTTGGACACTTCCAGGGATCCAGGGGCAGCCAAAGCTTCTCTGGGCACCCTGTGCCAGGGCCTCACCACCCTCATAGCCAACAATTCCTTCCCAATATCCCATCTATCCCTGCCCTCTGGCAGTGGGAAGCCATTCCCTGCGTCCTGTCCCTCCATCCCTTGTCCCAAGTCCTCTCCAGCTCTCCTGGAGCCCCTTTAGGCTCTGGAAGGGGCTCTGAGGTTTCCCTGGATCCTTCTCTTCTCCAGCTGAACACCCCCAGCTCTCCCAGCCTGGCTCCAGAGCAGAGGGGCTCCAGCCCTTGGAGCGTCTCCATGGCCTCCTCTGGGCTCTCTCCAGCAGCTCCACGTCCTCCTGCTGTTGGTCCCAGGGCTGGAGCAGCTCTGCAGGTGGGGTCTCAGAGGGGCAGAATCCCCCCTGCCCTGCTGCCCATGCTGTGGGATCATCCCAGCACACGAGGGGTTTCTGGGATGTGAGTGCACTCACCTGGGGCACGTCCAGCTGCTTCATGTCCTCACAACCACCCTGCACAGAGCAGCAGCTCTTAGGAGAAGACAATCCAAGATGCTTTAAAGTGAATTTGCTTTCCTGTTCTCCCTCACTCCGTGTTTTGTCAGCTTGGTTGAAGAAGTTCTGCCAGAAACCATCGCTGTGAAAGGGCCGTGTTTTGCCAGTTGGATAAACAGCTACGTCGAGTTTAGCAGTCACCATCTACAAACATTTAATGATAGAATTTGGCTCTGCATCCAGAAATAGTTTTCATCCACCAATGTCTTCCCACACGGTCCCAACACATTTTTGTGTTCAGTGCCCCCCTCCACAAGGAATTTGCCTGCATTTCATCCCACAGAGCTGGGGTGGTGCCCTCGCTGCCCCAGTGAGGCTGTTCCTGCCCATCTGCTTCTTGTCAGCACCAAAGCTGGGCAAGTGCCACCTCTCATAATCGCTTTTTTCTCCGTGTTTTTCTAAACTTTGCTTGGCAAAGTTGCTGTAGTTTGGAGATCTGTCATCCTTTTAGGAGGAGAACTTGATGAGGAGTGATTAAAGCCTAATGGTTTTCTTTCTTTTGCTGTGTGATACCAAGTGGATTTCTAGATTTTTGTGGATTTGCAGGCTGTGAGACTGGAGGTTTTGGAGAGATAAAAAACCCAAACAAACATTTTCCTCTGTTTATTTATTTTAAAGGGAGAAAAGGAAATCAAAGGAACTGAGAATTAGCTTTAAACACTTTTTCTTATTCCAATTCTGAGTGCTTATTTCTGGATAATAAGCAAAATTTTATAAAATCTAAGATTTGCAGGGTTTCTTCATTGCTTTATTCTGATCCGTCTGCTTCCTGGAGCCCCAAGCGCTGTCCCAGTGAGGATCTCAAAATGCTCAAACTCGTGCACCCAAAACAGAGCCAGTTAGCCCTGAACCCCATTCCAGTGGTGAATTTTCATTTAGCAGGTTTAGGAACAAGCAAAAGCCCCTCCTCTCCTGCTTCCTTTCATTGAATGGAGCTTTAACATCTTCAAAAAATTTATTTGGGTCCACTGTGACCCTGTTGGGGTTTTGTGCATCTTTTGTCTTTATTTTCTACTTTGAACCACTTTGGTTTCTTTAATGCCCGGCAATCTCTGTAGAAATAACAACTGTTCTTTTCTCCCATGTTTATTCCTCTTGAGGGTCAGTTTAGTCCTATTCCTGCTTTGCTGGGCTGAGAAGGGAGGCGAGAGAAGATTCCTTCCTCTTCAGCTGGAAGGTTTCAGTGCTTTAAACAGATTGTTGAGTTCTGGGAATCACTTGTCTGGGAGCTGAGCATTGCCTGGGTGTTTGTACAGAAGGAATTCTCGAGTCCCTTGGAGAAAAAAAAAAGAATAAAAGCAGACAGCTCCCAAACTGTGTAATGTGTCTCCCTGAAGGAGCTCTTCCCCTCAAAGCCTGAAGCTGCACTTGCAGTAAATTATTTAACAGAGCTAAAGAGATGTTCCTGCCTTTTCCTCCCCTCTCCTTCTCTTTGTGCTTCCCTTTCCTGAGGTTCTCCGCTGAGCTGGTGCTTCCTTTCCCTCCTGTGTGACAGCCCAAGCCTCAGATTTGTATCAGCTGTCACAATGTGCTGCTCTGCTCTCAGGAGAGGGATTATTTCTAATCTGCGACATAAAAACCTGAGTATGGAGCAAGGGAGGGCCATTTCTTGTCAGTGCCTGCGTGTCCAGCACCCTGCAGCAGCAGTGGGAATGCCCTCCTGGCAAAGACCATGCACAGACCTGGATTCTGCCTTGCTTTTTGAGTTAAGGCCAATAATGCTCAGATCCAAACTGATTTAGGGGCTGGAGATGGAGAAAAAGTTCTGGAGATCAAATCATGGGATCCTCAAGGTTGGAAAAGGCCTTTAAGATCATCAAGTCCATGAATAACTCAGCACCACGCCCATGGTCAGGACCAGTCCATGTTCTCAGGTGCCACATCCACATGGGTTTTGAACACTTCAAGGATGGGGCAGCCACAGCTTCTCTGGGCAACCTGTGCCAGGGCCTCCCCACCCTCACAGGGAAGGATTTTATCCCCATATCTAACCTAAATCTTTTTTAGCTTAAAACTGTTCCCTCTGCCTGTGTGAAAAGTCTCTCTCCTCTTTTTTTCTGACAAACTCCGTTTCAGGTACTGAAAGCCCAGTTCAGTTTTCCATCCTTTTGTGACAAAGGTTTGCTTAGGATCCCAAAATTTCAAATACAAGCTTTAACATTTACCAGTTTGACAATATTTAATCCTTTCGTTGAATGATTCTCTTCATTTCCCTCCCCCCAGGCTGTCCCACGAATTATGGTTCAGTCAGCCAGTCTGGATGCCAGTGCTGCAAGGATAAAACAGGTGAGCACATCCCAGGATGTGAGGATACAATTTTTATATTCATATTCACCTGCCAGAGGTGGCTGAAGCATCAGCTGCTTAAAACCTGTTGCACTTGTGCTGTTGCCTCGCTTTGAGACAGCGAAAGTCAGCCTGTGCTGCTGGGTGTTTTAGGTCCTGGTAAAATCTCTTCTCCTATTCCTGGTTATACTTTTATATTTGAAAGCATTAGCAGATAATTAGCTGAAATTTAGCTGGTTTGCTGCTTTAAGAGGAAAATTTCTAGGCTCTGACAGTGTCTATAAGCAGGACGTGGCTGTTAGTCCAAATGTGGAGCTTAATTCCCCATTTTGCCATGATATCATGGAAAAACTCTTGCTAAGCCGGAGAGAAAATAGACCCTGTGATCTCCCACTTCTCAGCAGAACTTCAGTCCCTGAGCAGCACATCAGCTTCCTCCCACAGTGCTTTTATTGTCTTAGAAAACCGTGTGTTATCCAAAGGGAGAATCCAGAGAAAGAGCAAAGCTCCTGAGTCCACACGGGCACCATCCTTGCCATGGGAAAGTGAACACTGGGGCTTTAATCTGCTGGAATGTTTAATGAAAACCCACTTTTTTTTATTATTATTATTACATTTCACTTAGCAATAGCAAACCTTTGGTGCTGAGATTCCTGTAATCCAGTCAAATCCCTCTTTCTTCACATGCTGCTTATGATTCCAGTGGAAAAGGCATTTTGGGAATAAGCTGAAAATCCTGTCGTTTGGGACACTCAACCACTAGATGGGAGAAATCACAAGATTGTGAATAATAAACAAAAATGTTCACCTGAGACAGGATTTGTTCAAATCTGCCCTTCTCCAACCTCTTTTTTTCCCCCCTTTCCTATGAGCACTCCCCTCCCTCCCTCCTTCCCAAAGAGATTTAGAGACATCCTAATCTTTTAGAGTACATGTGCTGGCAAAAGATATTGATCTATCAGATTTAGTAAACTTTACAGCCAAGAAATACATCACTGAAATGGGCTGTTAATCTCATGAGGTGCAGTTAATTTCATCCTCTGGAAGTGCGAGGTGCTGGCGGCGCTGAGGTGGGAATGGCATTTGGAAACGGGGACAGAAATGACACTTTAGGTGCAGGGGGATGATTTATCCACCCAGAGAGTTAAGCCAAATAACTGTGAGAGACTTATGGATCACGGCTGGTTCCCATTCCCTATAAATCCTGCTGTTCAAACAGCAAATGACCATTCCTGTAATATAAATAATTTTTCAGTAAATATTGGGGAGCGTATTTCTCGGGGTTGACACTTCCCTCATTAATGCAAGGAGGGAGCTGACAATCCTCCCAGGCTGGCGGGGCTGACTTGGGATCAGCTTCCATCTTCTGGAGAGATTGCAGCTGCACGGGGATTTAGCTAGAGCTCAAAGCCTTGGTGCTTCCCAGAGGTCTTGTATGTGTGCTTTTAGCCCAGATATTTTGGGTAACAGAGCCCCACGTTCCCTCTCCCCCCATGTTTCAGATGAACCAAGAGGAAGCGGGGAAGCAGCCACTGGAAACTGCGGCGCAGACGCCCGAGGCAGACAAGAGCCTGGAGAAGACACCCAAAGTGCCTTTGCAGCAGCCCACGGGGGACACCCAGGCCCAGGACTGCCAGGAGGGGCCTCCAAGCCCCCTGAGCGAAGCCTCCAGCGGGTACTTCTCCCACAGTGTCTCCACAGCCACCCTGTCTGAGGCCCTGGCAGCGGGAGGCGACGCTGTGGCTCAGCCAGGAGGTCCAGCACCTGCAGGGAGTGACTCCCCAGCTCCTGCAGTGGCTCAGGTCCCTTCTGACGTGCAGGGACACTCGGACAGGGCTTCTGAGAGCTCTCTGGGCACAAAGAGGGAGAATCCCCCCACCTTCAGCCTTCCAAGTGCTCCCCCCAGACCGAGGGACGGCCCCGAAGTGAACGGGAAGTCTTGCACTTCTTATCCCAGCGAGCAGGGAAACGATGCCTCTGCAGCCACTGATGCAAAACCCTTTCTCTCTACCTCCGCTCCGAAGGAGTCGATATCCAAACCATCAGCGGAGTCAGCAGGACAAGCCAGGAAAAAGGAAACGGCTTCTGGGGCTTTGGAACTGGCGTTTCCCAAAGCTCATCCCGAGCAGCCCAGCGCTGCAGCCTCCCCCTTCAAAATCCAGAAGGTGAAGACATCGGAGCTGAGATCCTTCACCAGCATGCTGGGATCAGATCCCACGAGTTCCCTGGGCACCGAAGAGCAGCGGGAAGGAGAAGAGAGCGCGTCCAGTGCCCGTGGACTGAACCACAACGGGGCGGAGACGGCAGAGGAAAAACTGGAGGTGATTTCCGACTCTGAAGATGCCAACGAAATTCCTGAGTGGCTGAAGGAGGGAGAATATGTCACAGTTGGCACGAACAAGACGGGCACCGTGAGATACATCGGGCCCACAGACTTCCAGGAGGGAACGTGGGTTGGTGTCGAGCTGGATTTGCCTTCAGGTAAAAAAACATCCCCTGGATCAGGTGGGAAGCAGCTGGTGTGTCCCAGCTGGCAGAGCTCATCCTAAAGCTGCTTTTTTGGGGGTTTATCACCCACTGGGGGGTTTATTGCCCATTGCTGGAGGCCTTTTGAAAAGGGAGATGTAAAAGGTCTTCCCTGCTGTCGTCTTTTTCCAAACCTGCTCTCACTTCCAACCCCTTCAAGAGCCCAAGCCGTTCTATGACCCCTGACTGTCCCTTTTCAGTCATTTCTTTGGCTTCTGACGCTGGAAGCAGGAATCAGGATTCCTTTTCCGTGCAGTTTGGTGAGCAGTAGCTGCAGGAGAGAGGCCTTGTGTCCATAGGATTCTCTTCTGGGCTTCTACTATGAGGATGAGGGTGTTCAAAGCACAACAGGAGTTGTGGGATTTAGCTCAAAGGGACATTTAGGCTGAACGAGCTGCAAAGGCTCTTAATAGGTATTAAGAGGTAATAGGATTTTGTTTGAGAGTAAGCTTTAAAATTGCAAAAAAACGATTTCTGTGTGTATATAGTGTATTTATATATATACATACACATACACGCCCCTATATGTGTAAAAAGCAGTGGGAAATAATCATCCACTGACCACCAGCTCGTACAGATAATTTGAGGTTTCTTTCACCATCTCATTTGTCATCCCTGCCTGACTCTTACCTGCACAGCTGTGGAATTCCCAGAATTCAGGGTTTCCATGATTTTTAGGAATCCAGGGTGCAGTTCCTGGGGAGGTTGTTGCCGTTCCTGTGCTGTTGCTGTGGGAATAGGGTGTCTCCAGCACACGAGGAAAGGAAGATGATGGCTGGGATTTGATCCCTGCTGGAGTCCAGGCTTCCCAACCCCTTTCTTCTCCAGGAGCAGGCGGGACTGGGGGAAGGCAGGGCGTGCCAGTGGAAAATCCAGGAGAGGCACAGTGGCAGTGAGAGGATTTGGGTTACCCAGGGTACGTAAAGTTCCTGATTCCAATCCTTTTGGCCAAGTGCAGCATTCCCAGGCTGGGCCGTGAATCAGCACATCCCAGGGAGCCCACGCTCCTCCCTGCTACACATTCCCTGGATTGGAGCAGTTCATCCAGCAGAACTGTCCAGGATCCAGAGCTCCTCTGTCTTCCCTGTGCGTGGTGTGGTCATCAGAGCTGAACTGGGCAGTGGCTTCCCAGCAGGTTTCAGAAAACTCTCTGGAGTTTTCCATCCTGGAAAGCAAACTGGAGCTCTCGATCCTTTTGCAAGCTGCAGTAGTTCCTCAGTCCTGAATTTGTGCCTCATTTTAAAACAATAAATACGTATTTACAGATTGATTTCAGTTTTGGAAGGTCACCTTCCCTCTGTCAGGCTGCTCCAGTGCTGATTCTGTTTGCCCAGTAAGCAGCAGCTTCCATGGAAAAGTCAGGAGATTTTTGGCCTGCTGAGGACTCAGCTGCTGATGTTGCTGGAATTTTTTTCCTCCCTTCCGTTTCCACAAGGATTAAGACCCTGGTTTGTTGGAGCATATCTGGCTTCTGGCACGTCTGGAGCTTCACTTGGGGAATGTGGGCACAAAGTGGTGTCTGTGCCATGCTGCAAACAGGGACAGAACTCCCAGGACAAGGAAATCCAAGTCCTGGCTGCGTCAGGGTACTTTGGACCCAACATGGTGATGGTGGAAGGGAAAAGGAAATGCCCCAAAAGCCAAAGGGGTGACTTATGTCATTTAAAGAGCTGTTGGATCTTTCCACATTCCATTTACAGATGGGAGCAATCCCTGAACAGTGATCCTGAGAGTTTTAAATTATCTGAAAGGAGAAATAGAAAGATCTCAACAGCACGAGCACAGAGAAATTATCCTTCCTGTTCTGTGGAGGGTTTACGACATGGAAACAGTGACAATCTTCCACTTCAAACATCAGCTCAGAAAGCCAAAAGCTCTTTTAAATGTCTGTTTTTCCTTCCTTCTTGATACCTTGCTGATGGAACAGATCATTTACCACTTTGGGAGAAATTACAGAGCAAGTGGGGAGGAAGGACAAGGTGGAGTGTCCCGTTCAGAGTCACTCTCCATGCAGTGGCCTTGCTGGGGTTCAGCAGGGAAGTTTTACCTCCATGGTGCATTTTTAGGGAACAGTCGTGCTCCCTCTCAGCACTTTTTCCTTGCCTCCTTCTCTGGGTGCAGTAACACCGATTTGCACAGAATAAAACCCATTTTGTAGGAAAAAATCCTTCCCTTGTGAGGGTGGGGAGGCCCTGGCACAGGCGACCCACAGAAGCTGTGGCTGCCCCTGGATCCCTGGATGTGTCCAAGTCCGGGTCGTCAGGGTTGGAACGGGATGGGATTTAATGCCCTTCCCATCCCAAACCGCTCCGTAATTCCCTGATTCTCTTGTCCCAGGTAAGAACGACGGCTCCATCGGAGGGAAGCAGTATTTCAGGTGTAACCCAGGCTATGGATTGCTGGTGAAGCCGGGCAGGGTCAGGAAGGCCTCGGGCCCGGCACGGCGCCGGAGCACCGGCCTGAGGCTGCAGGGAGCGGCCGGCGCGGAGAACAGGAGGAGCGGGAACTTCTCCGGGTCAGCCTCCAACCTGGCCTCCCTCACAGCCCTGGCCAAGTCGGAAGGAGGATCCTCGCTACGACTGGAGAAGAGCCAGAAAAACGCGGAGAACAGGAAATCCTGGGCAAACTGAGAGATCCCAGCCCAGCAAACGCCCTGGGACGCGGCCGGGGAAACCGGCGGCTTCGGGAAGCGAAACCAACCATCCCAACTTCCAGCTGGTGGCAAACACTAATGAAGGGTTTGTTCTCTCTGCTCTGGGTGATTGACACGATAATTCTTTGCCTCGTCATGGTGCTGGATCCTTCGTTTCCTGTCCCAAGTCCTGACGTTTCCGGGGGTGACCGACGGCAGCCGGGGCCGGCGCGCGGCGGTGGGTGGGTGAAATGAGCTCCTTCTCTTCCTCCTTCCGGAGGAAAATTGGTCAAACCATGGCCCAGCTTCCCAACAGCCACAAAATCCTCCCCAGGCACCGGCGCTTCCCTTGGAGCACAGGGCAGTTCCTGAAGAACCTCCCCAGCATAACAGCTCTGCTGGAATTCCATAAGAGCTGTGTCAGTATCACATAATCCACCATGAAAAGGCGAGGTGGGAATGATTCCAGACAGGCAGAGAAGTGAAAGGAGAACTTTCTTTGGAGATAAAGCACCCTCAAAGTCCCTTGATTTAACAAAGCAGCAGCCCCTGGGTTATGTGGCTGGGCCGGTGCCTGTTGGGATCATTACCCCGTTATCCCACTCTCCTGTGGAAATCAGCGTGGTCTTCCCAGCTGGTTTGTTGGGAATGGGAGAAAGCCTGTGGCCAACTCTGTCCTATTTTTGATCCATTTAACATTTGCTCTGCCCATGACAGGATCCCCTCTCTCACTTGCCCCAGAGTGGCAGGACCTTCTCCTTGCTTCCTCCGTGTGGGCCGAGAGGATTTTTGCAGAGGTGTCAGCACTGAAGTGCTTCCCTGTTCCCACCCAGCCTTTGGAGACACTCGGAATTTTGCCAAGCCAGGGGGTCGTTGCCCTCGTAACAGGATCAATCCAGTCTATTTATTTTTATTTATTCTTTTAAAACATGAAACAGTTGCGCTTTACAATCATCCCTGCCCGGCGCTGCACAGAGGAGCTCTCCCAGCACCATCCCGAGCGCCAATCCAAAGAGGAGGTGCCTCTGTCGTCCCCAAAACCAGCCTCTCTCTTGGAAATGGGGAGCTTTGGTCTGGCTTTTATAAAACTTGATTTTATTTGTGGCTGGTTTTTAGCTGCCTGTGGCCCAGGGGACAGATCCCTGTCCGTGTGTCCGTGCACGGGTCGGCCAACGCTCGTTTTCCTATCAAATCCTGAAAAGCCACAGATTTTTCTATCCTGAGCTGTTCATATCTTGTTTAGTCATCACAGGGGGATTGGACAGCCTGAGCTGTAGATGTTTTAGCTACGTGGGGACTATTTAGGATGCTAAATTAATGATTAAACTTCAATATCTCTCCCGTCGCTGCCCGTGGGTATCCAAGTGCCTTAAACCATCTGGTTCCGAGGTCCAAGGGAAAGTTCCGTTGGCATCAAAGGAGATAGGGATGCTTAGCGAAGGAGATAATTATGCTGATTTACTGTAATTAATATCATTTATGCAGAAGGAATAAAATTAAAATAGAAACTAATCTGTAGCAGAAATAAGTGGGCTGGGTTCCGATGCAGCCCGCGTAGAACTGCCAGGGATTCGTGTATCCTTCCAGCTTGGTGTAAGTAGTTTCAGTGTTCCCTAAATTTTCCTCAAGAAATCTTAATATAAAATGTACAGAGCAGCTTTTTAAAGATATTTTTAGTGTACAGTTTTCCCTCTTTTCCCTTTGCACGAAGCTCCTGTCCATCCGAGCCACGATGGGGGAGGAATTTGGTAGTAACGAGTTTGGATGCTGAAATCCCAGGTTTTAAAATTAAAACTGGTTTTATAGACACAACCCATGCAATGAAACGCTTCGTTCTGGGGGTCCGAGGAGTTTTGCTGATGAAAGAGCACCCACCAATTAATTTGATGCCTCTTACACTGCCTTGTTGGGTCCCTTAACTCTACCCTGACCGTGTTTTTAATTGCACTTTGTTCCCGTGTGCTGCTGGAAGAAGCTGATGTGAAACAGCCCCTCCCCGGAGCTGTGTGGTTTTTGTCTCAGCATTTCAGATACTTGGATTTAGGGGTGTCTTTAAAACTCCTCCGTGTTTGCTCGGTGGCCCCTGTGGGGGAGATGTGAGGGGAGGAACCTCCAAGTCCTTTTGATGCCTCTTTTCTTGCACCGCTCTCTGGGAATCCAGGATTCCCACGGGGCCCATGGAAAGGTGTCCAGGCTGCAGGAGAGAGGGGGAGGGGCAGAAGGAGCTGGGTTGATGGTTCCCTGTTTCTGCTGCTGATTATAAACTCCTCTGGCTGTTTGTGCTCCAGCCCTGACCGTGGTTTGGTGTTTGCACACCTGGGACGCATGGCTGATCCGACTGCTCCGGGCTGGATTCCCTCTCCTCCCGCCCTCAGCTGTGTTGCAGAACCACGGAGAGGGGTGTGAAGGGTGGTTGGAGCAGCCCACACCTGCTGCCTCCTCTGGGATAACGTGTCCTGGAAGGAGGAAATCTCTCCAGTAGGGCTGGGATGATTCCAGGAATCCGGTGGGAATGATGAGCACGAGGAGCCCGCGGTGCCTTTGTGGAGGGAGGACCTTGCTCAGAGCTCTCCTGGTTTTCACCATCTCCTTTGACTTCTGAAGCAAAACCTCTCCTCAAATTCCACCCTAAAATCACCCTGATGCAGCACAAGCTCCAGAAAGCCAAACAAATTTTGGCCGTGAGGGTGTTCCCAGAGGATTCCCTGACTCTCTCCTGCCTCCTCCCAGCCTTCCTGGGCGCGTGAGGTCTTTTCTAAAGGTGTTTCCCAAATTTTTGGCACAGCCAGTGGCACGTTCTGTTACTCAAAGCCATCTGTTACTTCGCCCCAGCTAAGCCAGCTAACCAGAAAAGAGGTAAAAACCATCACAGAGGTAATAATAGATATTTTTTATTGATAATATTAGAAAAACTCCACTCTCAGCCTAAAGGAGGAGGTGCTCTTAACTGGAACCACCCAGTGCTGAGGCTGCTGTGTGAATAGCTATGCATATTTTTCCAAGGTTTTCATGCACTTTATACAGGGAAGGAGAAGATTTAATGCAGGAAAGTGAAATTTGCAGCGAGTGTCTCATCTCTGGTGTCTCTGGGGGGTTCAGTCCTGCTGGCTGCCTCCCTGAGTTGTGGATGGGTCTTGGGTTCTTGGAAGATGGTGTTGGTGGGTTGGAAAGGCTCCATCCACCCCTGGTGCCGCAGGGCTGGGGGTCCCTCCTCCCCACGGGGTGTCCCTGACGCCGAGCCAGCCAAGGGGAGGCTTCTCAGAGGGACTTTTTGGGGTTTTCTCAAGCCAAGCCAAGGCTTTTTCCTGTGTTAGGTTCAGCTCTTGAGGTGTTTTGATCTCCATGTCCAAAATGAAGCCCGTTCACCCTGAGGTTTTGGCTCCTTGCTGTTCTCTGACGTTGTTTGGTTGAGGAAAGTGAACAAGCAAATTCTGAGTGGTGACACCGCCCGGGTCCTTAAGCAGAGGGTTTTGTCCGTGGCTGGGGTGGAACGTTCAACACCCCTGTGCTCTCCTACAAAGGAAGAACTCCCTCATTCCTCCCCACGGTGGTGGAATCCCACCCGAGCAGGGCCTGGGTGTTGTCCAGCCCTGTCCGTGCCCTGTGGAGCCGCGGGAGCCGTGTCTGTGGTGATGCTTCTGCTGTCCCCCCGCCGGTTCCTCCGGTTCTTTGCACAAGATTTCGTTTTCCCAGTGCCTTATCCCGGGGCCAGCAGCCGGGGTGGCCCCAGGGTGCCTGGATTTTAGGGAATGAGGCGGTGAGGAACGGCATGGGCTGGTCACACTACCCAACACCCCGAGTGGGGTCATGATCAAGTGTCTTGTTCCTCCATCTCCTGTCTCCATCTTTGGTTTCTGCCCTCTCCACCGTTCCCAAACCCTGATCCTGTTGGGTTCCCTGGGAGCCGGTCCCAGCTCGTGTGTCCCTGCCAGGGTCAGACCCTGCAGGGGCTCCGTGTACTTTAAATGAGCTGAAATCCAAAGAGACTTTGTAATGAGCTGTAAAGTTTTTAATTATTTCTGTACCATACTAAATGACTGTAATATTGTATCATATGTGCGATGCCGCCTGCAGGACCTGAATAAACGTCTTCTGTAGAGCCGGGACATCTGGGCTTTGTTGTTCCAGGTAGTGGCACCAAAATGTTTAGAATCGGAATAATTCAGGTTGGAAAAGCTTCCAAACTTGAGTCCAGCAGTTCCCCAGCGCTGCCAAGGCCGCCACTGACCAATGTCCCCAAGTGCCACATCCACGTGACTTTTCAGTCCCTCCAGGGATGGGGATTCCAGCATTGCCCTGGGCAGCTGTGCCAGTGCCTTTTTGGGGAAGAATTTTTCCCTAATATCCACAGTGGGATGAGGATCCCAAGGACTTCCCTGCCTTGCTCCAGGTTGGTCTGTAGGGAGGTTGGTGCCTCAGGGAACTGCCAGAACCAACCCTGCCAGCCAAAAAGGCCTCGGGGTGATGAGACCCCCCCCCTCAACATTCCATGATGTCCTTGAAACCCCTGCCTGGGCCACACAATTTCCTTTTCTTTGGCACCATTTCTCTCCCAAACACAGCTTCGTGTTGGAAACAACAGGCAGGGTTGGACTGGGATTATTTTGTGTTTTTTAGTTTATCTTGGCTTTTTTTTAAAGCAACAAACGCTGCGTTGATCCCCCCATTCCCACTGAAACTCAGCAAGCAAAGGATATTTTTATCAGCACTGTCTTGCAATCAGCACACGAAAACAGCTTTTTTTTCCTTTAAAGCCACTTTCCTTTTATGTTTTACCTTCTGAAAGAAGAAAACCCTCTTTGGCTGAAACATAGGAGCTGTTTGAAGCGGCGTCACTTTGTTCAAACCTCGCTCTTCCCGGAAGGCAGCTGTGGCACCTTCCCCGCGCTGCCACGTTCTGTTCTCCAGCCAAAGCTGGCTTGAAAAGGCTCCCATCAAAAAGAGCAGGAAAATCATTTTTAAAATCCCCCAAAACTAACAAAGAACACCTTTCCCCGTTTTCCTTCAAATTAATGCCGCTTCCGTTGGCCCCGCTTGGCTTCAAACACTTTGCCATGGGAGGCAGCAGCCCCTGGGCTTCACCTGAGTGGAGAGAGGAGCTGCCCTCCCATGAGCTGGGCACATTTCCGAGGGGGTTGTGCTCACCTTTGGACACCAACCTGTGATAAATTATTGTTTTTCCCCTGATCAGTCTGGTTTCCCACCAAAACAGGCACAAGGGGCTGGAAGTGCAGCTTCTGTGCAAAGCACAGGCCTCCAGTGTGGGTTTGTTCCTCTCGTTTTGTTTAAACATCTCCCAGTGAAGCTTTTCCTGGTTTTCAGCTGTGAAGAAGGGAGTGGGCTTCATCCAGCATCCCAGGGTAGCTACAGACACCCCTGGAAGTGTTTGCCCCATCCCTGGAAGTGTCCAAGGCCAGGCTGGATGGAACTTGGAGCAGCCTGGGACAGTGGAAGGTGTCCCTGCCCGTGGCAGGGGTGGAACCAGGTGAGCTTTGAGGTCCCTTCCATCCCAAACCATTCTGGGATTCCATGATCCCCAGCCTCCTCCCTCCAGGAAATTCCCTCTGCAAACACAGCAGCTCTGGCAGCTGATGATGGGGAGGGTTAAGATAAATTTTATCCCCCTCAGAGAGGCACAAGGAGTAGTTTGAAAGGTGTTTCCACCCCTAAAGTCCAATATTCATCACCTGCAGCCCTCCTTCCCCCTTGTTTCGGGGTGTCCATCCTGAGCAAACCCCCCACCCACAGCTGCAAATCTTGATTTTAACCAGGATGGCAGGACCTGGACACCATTTCACTGAATAAATCAATTCCTGTGACTTTGCGTCTTCTCTGCCACCTGGCTCATCCTTCCACACCACCTGCAGCAATTTCTTCCCATTCTGAGCAAGCTTCGCCTCTCTCACCCCATAAACCCTCCTTGAGAGCCCCCCAAGCTGCTCAGCCCCACCAGGCCAGGACCAAGGGGCAGCCTCAGCCCCTTCCTGCCTTGGGCGCCTCAAAATTACCCCTGTACTCAGTAATTCAACATCTTCTGGTTTTATCACCAGGTGGTCCCAAAGTCTGCTCCTCCCAGACCTTCAACTCGAGCAAGAGATTTTTATTGCTGGGAGGGGACTCAGAGGGCCCTTCCTGAGGCTCCAGGAGCTCTTGGGGTTTCCAGAGGGAAGGGCACCATCTCCAAGGACACAACATCTCTGTATGACCAATACCTCTACCTGTGACAAACACAACCCCAGTCAAGGGAGGGAAAACTCTACTCTCACCATCTCCTTTTAATGGAAAGAGCCCCAAAAGGTCTCTGGAATCAGCCCATGGCTCAAATTCCAAGTGGTTGCACTGCTCCAAATCCACCATCGTGTCCATCACCGTCATCCCTTCCAGAGACCGTCCTTACAAAAAGGGAGTGCACAGAGAATTCCATTTTCCCCAAACAAATCAACATTTTCTACATTCACTTTGTTCTCAGGACACATTTTAGGTCTCGCACCCAAGCCCTGCACAAAAAGGACGATGGAAGAAAAGGGTCGGTGTTGAGTTATACATTTTTATTTTCTAATAGGTACAATACTAAAATAAACACAAATTAAAAAAAAGTTTTATTAAAACAAAACTGTACAAAAAAGCAGTTATACTACATTTTAATTACAGAACAGTCTACTGTCCAAAAGGCACTAATCCAGAATAGGAGATACAATGATACAGGACTCATTTGAACTATTTTAATCAATACAATAGAGCACTTGTTTCTCTGTCCATTCACATACAGAAACAAGGACTTTTGCTACAGTCATTACACACTGTTATAAATATGAGCCCTACATGGAAAGGTGCAGTATCGCTCTCCCTGGGCCGCAGGTCGGCTCTAACAAAGACAGGGATTAAATTAAAAAAGGAACAAAAAAGGGGCACAAGGGGAGAGGTTGATGGTTCGTTTTCACAGAAGCTGCCACCAGGGGAAGGTGTGATGGACATTGACCTGCACCTCAATTTCAGATGGAGGCTGGACCAGTTTCCTCAAGGGTCTGTGGTGCGACTGAAGGGGAACTTCCATCACCTCCTGCCCTAAGGTTTGCATCACTTACTCCACTACATCCTGCTCTATCCAGGTTCCTTTGGCCCTTTCTTTTCCTGGAGAGTTCTCTGTGATGGATAAATGACGATTCCCAAGCACACCAAGGGTTCTCCGGTTTCCTACACAATTCCTTTTCTGCTTGCAGGGAGCCATCAGCACCTTGCAGATAAAGGCAGTGACTGGGAGAAGAGTTTGGAATGTTCTTCTCAACACTCAGTGCCTTCAGTGCAAGGGCACCTGGCGTACGATGGAGCCCTCTCAAGGCTGCTCCAGCTTTCCCAAAGCAATGAGCCAAAGTGCCCCAAAGCCACCAGGAGTGCAGTGGTGGATGTTCCTGAGAGGGCACAGGGAGTTACAACCCATCACCTCCCAACCCTCCTTCCTGACTCCAAGCTCCCCAAATGCACCAGCATGGGGAACACGAGGAGCTTCCTCCATCCCCTGTGGGGGTGTGACTGAGCTTCACCCCCTGGGACTGCCCCGGCACTTTCTTCTCCACAAGCACCTTCCCACCACAGGAATCTGCTCATCCTCCCAACCTATCCAATCCATTTTTTTTCCCCAAAAATGTCAGGCTGAGGAGCAGCAGCAGACCATGGACACATGTTTAGAGAATCCCTATGTGCAGAGGAGTCAACCAGCACATGAATATTCAACTTCATGACGAGGTGACGAGGAGCAGCGGCACAAGGCGCCCAGGAAATGAAACCTCTCGTCTTTCAGCTGAACGAGCAGCCCTTAAGATCAAGACCAGGGTGGATGATGATGTTGATGAAGATGATGATAATGATGATGATGATGATGATGATGACAGGCATCACCTGACTCGTTCCCTGTGGAGGAAGGAGGTCGGACGCGCGGGCAGGAGAGGGATACTGCACCTTTGGAACAGTGTCATACACATAAGACAAAGACAGGCATCTGGATGTTAACAAAAATAAGTAACAAAGAAATATGATTAAACAAAATCTCTTCTCACATCATCCTATACTACATCCTCCTTCTGCTTAGCAGAAAATTGTACGTACACAAAAATACAAATACACAATTTTGTAGAACAGTCTGATTTTAATATATTTATATATATTTATATTTATATGAGTGGCAGGTTAGTTCATTATATAGAGCTTTTTGCACTTTTGGCTCATATGCAACAAGGCTTTATAAATTCAGCTTTAGCTTTCATTCAGGTTTTATAGCTTCTTGAACATTTGTTTTCACATTTAAAGCAGCATCCAATTTGCAAGAGGAGTTGGTGGTGGCTACAGCAAGGATCAGGTCAGGAGGTTATTTGGGGGCTGGGGGGGAGGAGAATATACATTCCAGTGTGTGTGTGTGTGTGTGTGTGTGTGTGCGCACTAGTGCTCATGGAAAACAGACCAGAGGGTGACCACACCACTCCAGGATCCCATGGTTACCTCTTGAGGTAGGCAGGACACCTACAGCAGATGAGACACAGGGCCCAGCTGGGGCGAACCAGCAGCTGGGTGGGAGATGCCGATGGAGGAACGGACAGGGCAGGGATGGGACACGGCTCGTCTTGGGTGTCACTGATACATCTGGTGACAGTGAAGTGACAGGAGGCAGCTGGAGCCACCCCAGCACAGCCCAAAGAGGAGATGCACGGCTGGCACCCACCCCCAAGTCGAGGTCACGGTGGGACAAAGTCGAGACACACAAAATTTGGATGCGAGGAACCTCCCCGGCCTTTGCTGGGATTTCGCTCCGTTTTTGTGTGGCTCCGAGGCTGTTCCACCGTCCCCTCACCTGTGGGTTTGCAACACTCAACTACAGCATCCATCTGCTGTCACCAACATCCACTGCCAGTGACAATCACTCTTCAGGGAAAATATCACTTCCAAAAGGCATCTCGGAGCAGGGCCAAGGGTCCGTGTGTGCCACGGGCTCCACCAACAGCGGATTTCCATCAGGGAATGTCCTGATTTCCATCAGGACCCCAGCAATGGATTCCCACAGGATCACTGCTTCTATCAACACCCATCCACTCCCCAGAGGCTGAGCTTCTGCTCTCTGCAGAGATGTCCTCACAGCTTTGCTTGCCAACAGTCCTCTCCCAGGCTTTCCCACCTCGGATGTCAAAACATTTTGTTGCTAATGAAAAATAAAACATCTACACACGGATTGCTTTCATTTGCTGAACCCTTAAGTGGTACTAAAACACCTCCATAGTGTTCTGTTACCTCCTTTCACTCTGAAAGTCAGAAGAAATCCTCCCTTAATGCAATTTTTTGAACTATCACTGATACCTTCTTTCTTCAAACCCACATAAAATTCTCACCTTTACAAAATTATAACCACCTGCCAATAGTTAGGATTATTTTGACAAAATGTTGAGCAGGTGCCACTATGATAAACCTAGAAATAAATAAGAATATAGGAAGAAACTGCCTTTGGGATTCCAGAGAGGTTTTGGCTGCCCCATCCCTGGAAATGTTCCAGGCTGGGTTGGACGGGGCTTGGAGTAACCTGGGATCGTGGGAGGTGTCCCTGCCCACGGCAGGGGGTGGAACTGGATGATTTTTAAGGTTCTTTCCAACCCAAACCGTTCTGTGATTCCAAAGGAGGTGATTAAAGAAGCACATCAGCTTTTTCCACCCAGACCTGGTTTTCCAGAGGTGGATGTTTATCACACAGAGCTCTTTGTATCTGCAATCCGAAAGGCAGTTTCCTACAGAATTCTATCCAAGCTTCCCCCCTCTTCGCCATCCACCCCAAATCAGAGATTGCAAACGTTTGGCTGAGAAATGAGATCCCCCCCAAAAGACTGAGAACCAAGGGGGGCAGCACGAGGAAAGAACAGGGAGTTTTTTCCAGCCGGATTCTGCCGGGCTCTGGACTCGTTGGAGGGATGTGAGGAGGGATGCAGGGAGGGCTCTTTTCTTAAGAGGGAAATGAGGTCTAATCCTATTCCTCCAGCTCGCTCTGGAGTCCTGTTCCTCACTTAGGCACTTTTTAAATTGACACTAAGAAAAAAAACTAAAACAAAAGAAGTACTGCACGTATCTCCCACTTCCCCGGCTCTCGGCAGCCTTGGGAAGATCATAAAGACCAAGAGGAAGACAGCCAAGGCAATTTGTCAGGAAAACAGTGCTCCCCACGGCCACAACCGACTCTGACTCATCACCCTCCAACAGAACTGCTGTGGAACTGAACCCAGTTTAAATCTGGTAGTCCTGGGTTATCTTTGAGGGCACAGCCTGTCCCTCGGTGGCACAATGACATCACGTCATCCCACAGGACCTGACTTCCAAAGGGACACGGGGCTCTCCCAGCCCAAACCAGCAGTGCTGGTGGCAGAAGCGCTGCCCAGAACCGTCCAGAACTCTGGCAGCAAGATCAGGGAGGCTTTGATGAGATTCAGAAAGACATTCCTGGAGCCAAAAGCGAGGAAGAAAGGAGGTTTGCTTTTGGGTTTGTATTGGGTGATGGAATGGGAAATCTGTCCCTCCCGAAAGACCAAACACGGCTCTGACCCCACAGCAACCAGAAACCAGTGACCAGCTTCAGGTCAGCAAAAGGCTCAGGATGACACCCAAATTCACACAGAAGCCAATAAAACAGAAGAGAAAATTCAGTGGAAAACACTGAAAGATGGGAAGCTCAAATTCCAAACTCTGCTTCCACTGTAATTCTTCATTTGGAAAAGTGACTTCAAGATTTTCCAATGATTTTCAAACCTAAACCAACTCAGGAATAAAACCAAAAAGCTACTCTGGCTGCAATGAGTGATCCCCAGCCCTGGATAAATGAAGTGTCCAAGGGAAGCAGCAGACTCCTGGGAAAGCTGTGCAAATCCAGGGATCCTCTCCCAAACACCCACATTAAAAGCAGGTACCCAAACCAGGAAAATCCACTGCTCCAATTAAGGTTCCGACACAAAGGCAAAATAAACTGGAGCAAAGAAGGCCAGGATGAGCTTTAAGGTCCCTTCCAACCCAAACCATTCCATGATTCCATGAAAAAAATGCTTCCACCTGGTCCCTCTCCTGTGGTCCAACCACCTCATTTCATTCAGGATGGTGCAAGTGAAGAACCTGCTGTAAACTGGCTGAATTTATGAGCTGATTCTTCTTTTAAGTGGCCAAAGTGGATAAAATTGTTCTTATTTGTTCCATATATTCTTAGACTTCAAGTAAGTAATGGATACAGCACCATCTAAAAGGCCAAAGGAAAGGGGAATGTCTCCCAGTAAACAAATCTTCCCAGTAAAAAAAAGACAGTCCAAGTAATGATAAAAAAATTATACCTAAAAACTACAATTTCTGTGATTTTCTAATCATCCAAACTGCAAGGAGGGAAGGGAGAAGGGTCTGAGGGCTGGGAAACCCCAGAGCAGAAAGTCTGGAAGCTTCTGCCCTCCACTGGATTGCTTTTTCTAAGGTGGAAACAAAATAAATCCCTTCCTTGGAGGCTGCAAGGACAACAGGATCAGGTCAGAGCACTTCAGGACAGGCAAACAAGGTAAAAAAAAGATTATCAGGGTGTGAAGGAGCTTGCATGGAAGATAAATTATTTCTGTGAGAAGCACTGAAATCTGGGGAAATAATGTGACAAATTCAGTACCAAGAATCAACTTCAGAGGGAAGTGAATGGCTCAGAGCAGTTGAGGAGGGACAGCTCAGACTCTCCACAGGAATTCCTTCAAGGAATACAGGCTCCATGGAGGAAACAAGGAGACATCAGTTTAGCCAGAGGGCTTGTCCTGGCTGTGGGATTTTTTTGAAGCCATCTGACAATGGTATTGTGAAAATCAGCACTGCAGCCCAAAGAAATGGTTGTGACTGATCAAATTCTGTTTATGTTGAATTTTTGGGGTAATGGTGAAAGATTTTTATCGTATGGAACTGGAACTGGGGTTAGAGACATAAGGCACGACGTGTTCTCTGATGGAAAGTTCTTGCTGCAGAGAACCCCTCCAGAACTCAAATCCCTATAAATTATTCAATATTCTGAACAAGTTCTAAAGGTAAAAGACACGTTTCATCTCTTTGGAGTCACAGATTTACAATTAAGGCCAGAAGGGACCAGTCTGTCACCTACAAGGAGACCCTGAATGTCGGGTGGCCTCCCACAATCCTGATGCAAACTCCCCATTCCATCTACTTCATTAAAAAAAAAATCAAAAATTAAAAGAAAACCCCAAACCAAACCCTAATGGAAAGCGTCTCTCTATTCTGCATCACTCTTTACAAATTTTATCACATATATCCAATGGATTTATAAACATTCCCTCATCTCCACAGCGTTTATTTTCTCCAAGGACCTGGAGAAAGAGGACTGAGACTTAAAAAGCTCTACAGGAAGAAAGAGTTGGGCAAATGAAGAGCTCTGAAGGAAGGAAGTGGTGAATTAAAGTGTTAGAATCGAACTGTTCCTGCCCATGAGCAGCCGTGTGCCAAGGTGGGAATGTTTGGTTAAACTGAAAGGCAACTCTGCAGGGAGAGCTTCCAGCACATTCCAACGCCTAAAGGGGCTCCAGGAGAGCTGGAGAGGGACTCTGGATAAGGGATGGAGGGACAGGACAGGAATGGCTTCCCACTGCCAGAGGGCAGGGATAGATGGGATATTGGGAAGGAATTCCTGGTTGTGAGGGCGTGGCTGGGACAGAATTCCCAGAGAAGCTGTGGCTGTCCCTGGATCCCTGGCAGTGTCCAAGGCCAGGTTGGACAGGGCTTGGAGACACCCGGGATAGTGGAAGGTGTCCCTGCCCATGGCAGCGGGTGGGATGGGACAGGATTTAATGTCCCTTCCCACCCAAACCATTCTGGGATTCTCTGAGCCACCTCTGTGAGAAACTGAACAAAAGCAGGGCTCAGCTTCCAGTAACAGCTCCTAAACCACTTCACTTCTCTCCTCCACAAAGATCCCAAGGTGTTTCTCCTTTTCAGGGAGCAGTTCCAGATGTTGTGCAATACCCCTGGGACATTCCCAGCAACATCTGGAATTCCTTCACCATTCCAAACCCAAATTCATCCCATTCCATCCCACTGGAAGCAGAGATGCTCTTGCTGCTGTTTCCATTCCACAATTGTATCAATTTTTTTCAAGGTAAGAACAGCTTGGATGTGTCAGGGATAGTCTGTGGCATTTGGGGCTTGAAAAGATCTGCTCATAATGCATAAATGCAATGGAAAACCTGGTCAGTGGGTTGATATTTGGAATTCCTGGCTCTGGTTAGCTCCTGGAGGATATTTTCCATCCTGTCCCTACAGCCCTGTCAAAGAGAGAGAGCAGCAACTTCATCAGCAGGCAAACTTCAAAAAAAAATTATATCCAAAGTCAAACGTGCTTTGAGGAATGGAATGAATACTTAATATTCTTAATGGAATATACTGGGTGAGAAATATTAATTAATAATTTACTTTCATTATCTCTTTGCCCTCCTTGAGCGATCTGACGGATAAACTCTGTAAGTAAAATGTATTTTTAAATCTCAAATGATGCCAAATATATCTCAGAAGGCTGAATCCAACCTCTTAATTAAAGAGGTGGGTTATTTAAGCTACATATGCCATCTTACCATAACATGGAAGACTTTAATTAGTTAAGGAGAAGGGAGAGGAGGACGGGAAGCTGAATTGAGGCCAGTGACAGCAGCAAGTGAATATCTAAAAATGTATTTTCTAAAAAAGAAGGTGTTCCCATTGCTACTGTGAGTGTAGTGGTGGGAACTGTGCTGGAAGAACTGAAGCACCCACGGACACAGGTCTGCTCTGAACTGGGATTCACAAAGATTTCAGTGCAAAGAAGCTACAAAGTAACTGGAAGATTTAAATAAGAGCCTAAGGAAGTCCCTAAATTCTTTAGTGAGTTAGGAACCTGTTAACTTTTACTGAATTTGACTCAGAGTTCCTCTAAGCATCCTTACATGCCAAAAAAATGTGGGAACCTGCTTGATAAGTGGAGAACAGCACTGTGGAAAAATCTGGTCAAGAAACTTAAGGGCAAAAAGGGAGCACAGGCTCTGCAATGCTTAGTGGGCAACAGATACAAAAACAGATTTCAAAGGCACAGAACTCCCTCAGGCAGAAGCTTTTGGAGAATCTAGCAACAGATCAGGGGAAAACGATGCTATTTTGGGTCACCACCAGATATCCTGGGTGAATGGCAAGGATGGTGTTGAGCCAACTCTGCTGTGGGGGGATATTTTGAGACTTCTTTAAGGAAAAAGGGGAGTTAGCTCCTATCACTACACAGTGCTAACTGAGAGAGCAGAGAGCTGGAGGAGAACATGGCAACAAGTGCTGATAAGGCTTCCAAACAGACACGGGGAATGGGAATTTGGAGTGGCAGCCAAGAGCCAGGGACATTCCTTGCTCCAAGGAACTGGAACTTGGAGTGGCACCCAAGAGCCGGGGACATTCCCTGCTCCAAGGAACTGGAATTTGGAGTGGCACCCAAGAGCCAGGGACATTCCCTGCTCCAAGGAACCCTCCACCTGCAGACGGGTGAAAATTCGGGATGAGTCCAGTGGAGTTCATGGCTCATCCTCCTCAACTCCACAATGAGCCAGAAGAGCTAAACCAGGCCCTGGGCAATCTGTCCCCAGGCTGTCACACAACCAAATGTCCTCTTTGTCTCCCAAACTCACTGGGAGTGACACACACGTGGAGCGGGGAACAGAAAATCAGGAGGAGCAGCTTTGCATAGAAAACTGAACTGGGTTCAGTCCCTGCTGTTGTAAGTCACCATTCATTGAGGTCATTATTTAAGTTTACAGAGGAGCTGTGTTCCAAGTGTCACTAATAACACTGGTATTAAAGAGAATTAGGGGGCGGGAGATCTCCCGTTTTCAATCACAGAAAAGACAGAAATCCTTTTAATCACGGCCATGCCAATCCCCGGCGTTCTAAAGCCGCTAATTACCCGTCAGGGACACCCAGCCATTCAAAAGAGCTGCCATCACCGTGACTGCCACACTCCCAAGCATTTATCCTGCCCATCCCAATTACCCTGGCTGCAGCCTGAAAGGATTGAGCACAAGTGTGCTGGATGTTTTGATCAGCAGAACACACCCGCTGCCATTGAGCAGAGAGGGAATAAATGGCAGAGGGAGGCTTCTGCCAAGGCAGCTGAGGGGGAGATGCTCTGCACATACAGAAGCATCAAAGCCCATCACCAGCCCGCTCCAGCTCAATGGCTTCAGCTCGCTCCTGCTTGAGCTGTTGGCTGGAGCACTCCAGACCTTCCTGAAAGAATGGGAAAGAGCTCCATGCTGCAGCCATCAAACCCATTGGTTCCTTTTCTGCATCAGCCTGATTAAAAGTGGCATTTAAAAGGTTTTGTGAGTTTTCCCCTGTGTTTCAAATGGCAAATCCTCTTCAAGCTCCGTGGCAGTCGGGGCTGCACCATCCCTGGAAGTGTCCAAGGCCAGCTTGGACGGGGCTTGGAGCAACCTGGGATAGTGGAAGGTATCCATGGCAGGGGATTGGAACTGGATGCTCTTTAAAATCCCTTCCCACTCAACCCATTCCATGATTCTCTGATATAAATGACAAAACAATTCCAGGCTATTTTTAAGTGACAAAACCTAAGGCCAAGGACAGCGACAAATCCTTTAGCAAAGAGTTTGAATTTTTCTCCCTCTGCCTCACTGCTGCCACTGAGATAAACTTCCATTGGTTTGATTTGCTTTACATTTGTTGGACAAAAACCAACATCAAATCGCTGTCACCTCACTGACAGCCCTCAAAACACCCAACCACGCTCTTCTAGTTGTAACACATTTCTCACAAAGGAAAAAAAGATAATTTCAGTGTATTTTAAATTTGGATTTTAGCTGCCATCTCTAGAATGCCTCTGGTTTTCATGAATGTGCAACATCTTTAGTCAAACAGTTTAAACCCCATAAATGTGACAGCAGAAAGAGAGGCTGAAATGAAGGGTTTAGGGCTGTACCTAACCCCTTTTGGCCAAAAACTGATCCAATATCCTGAGTAAATATCCCAGCTGCTCAAATGCCTAAGGGGGAATGTTTTAGGCTGAAATCTCCCTGTAACTCTTCTTGGGAACTGCAAGGTATTTTTTTGGTCAGACCATCAATCTTTCCTTCCAAGGAATCACAGTGAAAACTCCACAAAACTCCATTAAAGTAGCTGGGATCAGGATCCAACCCCTGACTGCTGCTACAAACACACAAAATCCAGGTAATGAACATATATTAAGGTCACTGACACGTAACACAACTTCAAGACCAATCCTGCCAACAAAGATTCCTGCCAAATGCCAAAAGCTGCACCAAAACAAAGATTATTGCCTACAAGCTTAAGACTTTGATCAAAATAATATCATCAAATAACTTCAAAGAGTGCAAGAGCTACTTGAGTGGGAAAACTGAGATAAAATAAGAGCAAAGTTTTGACAAAAGCCCCTAAAGTTTGCTGGTAATTATACAATGAGTTTGAAAGAAGCTGATGAGCACTGGGAAGTGGGGGCTGCACCATGATGGAGCTGGAGTGGGAGGAGGAACATTATTAAAAATGATCATTAAAATGAGTAGGGATAAAGCAGGGGAGGGGCTGGAAATCATCTCCAGCTGAACACGCACAGCTCAGGATTACGGGCAGAGTCTCACACTGAATTTAGTCATTTCCAAAGTAAAGTGTGACTCCAGCTTTGGATTCCAGTTAGGATCACACACAGGGAACCAACATCCCGCATCAAGGCAGCAATTTTGAGTTTGGAAAATTCTTACACCAATCTTAGTGGGTTTATCGATATGAAAAATAAAACCTATTTCGACCACCACACTGTTTTTCCTAGAAGTGGCCAACAACAAACACTTAAGGAAAGGAGGATCCAAGTGAGCACAATCAGACTTTTTCCCAGTCAAACCCTTTCAGTTTCTAATAATCACCAATTTGTGATTTACTGACCCAAAATTTCTGGCTTATCACAGTAGTCACCAGTGGGCTTGAGTTAACCCCAATTTTTCCTGAAATAGGTTCAGCTATGTGGAATTTTTCACGTGCACTCACAGCAGCAAGACAAAGATAAATCTTCACAAACGAAGGCAAAAAGTGATCTACAAATCACAAATGTTACAAAAACATGAAAAACTTACCAGTCTGATGTTAGGCAATGAAACAAACAGAGTAAGTCAAATATCCCTGAAGAACTGTGTAAACAGAGCAAATAATTAATGAAATCTCTAACTTATGGCTTGATTGGAGCCTGGAGCCAGACCCTGCAAATAAAGCTCCTCTCTATTAGTAAACTAGAAAAGATCATTTTTATGAACAGCAAAACAGAAAAAAACCCTCAACAAATTAAGAGAACTTCTTTAAACGAGTCAACATGTACAAATCAGAACTAGGGAACAGCTCAACCTGAGCAGGTGTGCACGGAATCAGAGAATAATTTAGGTCAGAAGAGACCTCTGGAGGTCTCTAATCCAACCCTGTCCAGTTGAGTTTTGAATATCCCCAAGGATGGGAATTTCACTGCCTTTCTGGGCCACTGTTCTACCACTGAGCATGAAAATTCTATTTATACCAATGTGGGATTTTCCTTAATGCAACTATAGCCCTCTGCCCCTCAGGTTTTTGCTGTGCACCTCTGAGAAGAGCCTGGCTCTGTCTTCTCTGGAATCATAGAATATCCTGAGTTGGAAGGGACCCACAAGGATCATCAAAGTCCAACTCCTGACCCTGCACTGGAGCCCCAAGTTAAAACTAATTTATTAAGACAGTTAAACCCCAAAACCTGGGATGTCCCCAGAGCCAGCCTGGACAAACCCAGCTCCTGCAATCTCCCACCACGTGCCATGTGCTCCAACCCTCCCATCTCCCTGCTCCTGCCCACACAATGGTCCCACAAATGATGGACAGAGGGGACTAAACCCTTTCCATGACCTCCTGAAGGCTCTCACTGAGATTCCTTAATTGCTGCAAGGGTGCACTGCAGACTCACACCAAGCACAGATTTCACTATAACCACACGTGTGTCTGCAGAGTGTTTAGAAGATCAACAGAAAACAAATCTGCTGATTTTGATCAACTCATAAGGCTTTTGCAAACATTTGGGATCTCGTACTTCAGGAAAAAGGTGGGGAAACTAAAAAAAGCCCAACATCAAAACAATCCAGAAAAGAAGTGGAGGTAGAAATTGTTGTTTTAAGAAGATGGTCAGAGACAACAACTCAAGTAAAAGGACTTTATGAGGGACAAAATATCAGCCACAACTCACTCTACGAAGGTAAAAGCAATCTGTGACCATCACAGATGAGGAGCTTCTTAAATTAACTTCTTCTCTGTTCACAGAACAAAAAGGTAGCTCGGATCTGCCACCAGAGCCACTTGAAGGGAACCCACAGAGAACAAACCGCAGTGACTCCCGACTGGCTACAACAAACTGCCACTCCACTGCAGTGCTACAAAAATGAGGCTTCATTTCCAAGGAAAGCCACAGACAGAAAGACAAAGAGGACTCCCACATGGTGGAAAACCCCCCAGAAGAAAGGCTGAATTCCAGGACACACCCTCCACCAATTGTTTCACTTCCTCCAGATCACATTCGCTTGTCTCGGTACCATCACACCAGCACCTGTCCCATGGCAGAAAATTCACCTCAAACCAAAAAGGGACTGACCAGCTGCAAATGGCTCACTCTGAACTTCCAAATGTCCAAATGGAGGGAACAGCCTGCCAGGAGCACCCTGGGGACAGCTGAGGTCCCACTCATTCCTCTGAGGTCCCACTCATTCCTCGTACCTCTCCATGCTCAAAGAGAAGCCAGAACAGACACACCCCAAACACAGACCCCATGGAACCAAGGGGCTGATTCCCCAGGTATTTGATATTTTCCCTGGTAAAATGATGATGTGGGAAGGCAGAAAACTGGTATTTACCAGGAAGCTACAGCCCAGCAGGATCTGCCCATCTCCAGTTGCTCACAAGGGGTTTTTTACCTGTCTAACCTTCAGAGAAGATACTGGTGTGGGATGTCAGCAGTTTCCTGACAGTGACAAACAGAATTAAGACCAGATTATTCTACATTAGATGGTACAGACACACAATTTCAGTGGTGTTACTTTGATCCTGCATCACATGAACCTATAATCAGGATACAGATGTTCTAATACTATTTTTATTCTTCCCTATTGCTTTAAAAAGGCAAAGCCTCAAACAATGCCTTTTTTTTTTACAGATACCATAGTAAGCAATATTTCTTTTAAAATTGCAGCTGTCCAACAGTTTGAGTCTGTTCTTTTTAAAATGAAACAGCCAGAACAAATGGTGGTGGCAAGCCCAACGTAAAGAGGTCATCGATTATTAAAATCTCCTTACTATAAATCGTGGATGTTGCTTGTCAGCTCAGTGTGTGACTGTGGAATGAATAAGTAGGTAAAATTCCACTAAGGCTCGAGTTTGCTCGATCATTCTGCTGTGCAAAAAATAGAAATAAAAGCTCTCCCCATCCTTTCACTCCTTAGTACCAAAACATTCATACAGGCAGTAAGAAAATAACTGCAGTGGTGCAATGGTCACTGACCCAAGTCCTGCCTTTCCTGAGTCCGCCCTGACTCTACTCATGAATTTGCCTACTCAAGAAATGCAGTAAAACAGAAAAAAAAAGACAGCTTCATTCTGCTCCAGTGAGCTATATCTAAGGAAAGCACATAAATTTTCCAATGAAATCCGTAAGTGGAAGCCGAGGCCGAGCCCTACCTACAGATCTTCAAAGGGACAAAGAGGTGGCACCGCGGTGCCCTCTGAGAGCACAGCATCTCCTCCGCACTTGGGGGAGCAGCTTGCTCCGGATGGACAGAGGGGAAGCTGATCTGGAGGGCTCAGCCTGGCCAAAAACCTGCTGAGGAGCCACACTGGAGGGGTCACGATGCTCTCTGAGAGTTCAGGGGGAGGAAGGGACGAGAACAAGGTAACAGCAGCTTCCCTTCGCTCCACCTCGAAAGTGGAGGGGAGCGAAGGGAAACCCATCCTTCAGACCGAGCTGTTTTCCTCTCTTTAAGCTATTCCCACACGAACTGGGAAGATAAAGTGGAATGTGGAGGAATCCCTATGCAAACTTTTATATATGGACCTCTATACAAAAATTTCCATAGGTTTTTAATTTGTTCTCTGTTAATGTAACACAGCCCTGCCCGTCTCTAACACTTCCCGTGCTGTTTCCATCAAAATGTTTCCTCTTACCGGCAGCAACATATCATTTTATCAGGATGCCAGGAGATCATTTCCACACAATGCTAGCAGATGTAATTTTCTTAGATGCACACACAGTTCATCATTTAGATACTAGATGACAAGGTGATCGCAGGGTGACTCTGTAATGCAAGTTTGCTGTTTGGTATTTGGAATTCTCAAATGATAAAAAAAAGACTTATCAAATATAAATATCTTTAAGAAAAAAGTAACAAAAGTGCTACATATGATCAAGGAAAACAATTCCATTAGTTCCTGCTACTTAGAGTAGGTTTGTTTTACAAATATTACCACATCCATTATCAGTATGGCTTCCAATTATTAATTAAATTGCTCGTAGCAGTAGAGCTTTCTCACACCTTAACAAAGACAGAGTAAAGAGAACACAAAACATTCACACCCCATTTCTCAGGTAAGAGATCCTCCTGCCTTTAAACAAACAAAAAAAGTTCATATTTAGGAGAATATTTATGCTCTGATGGTTATCTAGCAAAGGTCAGATGTCGGATTCTCCAGTAACCTTTCAGGCTAGTCAGGACGTAGGCATTACTTACACAGACGTGTAAAAATCCACTCACCCATTTTAGGACCTTAACAACCTTCCTGGAAAACATTGCTTTCGAAAGTGGCAAAGTGGAGAGGGGAGTAGGGTGGGGACAGGAAAGGTGAGAGAGAAGGAATTAAAGGTGAAATTGTTAATGACAGATGGGTAAGAGTCTAGACCTCTTCTGAGCAGGCACTGCCAGCCATGCCAAGAACGAGCAGTGGTTCTGAGAAGTGGACTGTTGTCCATTAGACATTCAGCTCATTTTTCATTTGATCCCAGGCTGGGCTTCAACCATGGTCCCAGAGGCAGAAGGCAGCACTTCTCCACTAAGCCACGCAGCTCATGAGAGTAGAGGATGTCTGTGTTGAATATGTGAGCATCAACCGAAATGTGGGAATGTGTTTCCAATGGACATTCTCAGCACAGCACCCGAAAGTAAACGGAGTCACTGTATGACCAGTGAGGCACGGCTTATTGCAGCTGGAAATCATTTATTCCCATGCTGGAGTGGGGTTTCTAAGTGTTCTTTTTACTCTCTGTTGATACTCCCAATCTGGTGTCCATCGACCCTGTGCCACTACCTCAGCTTGCATCCTTTCAGTCTCAGGGAAGGGAAAGCGTACGGACTATCGGTTTCAACACCATCTCTAAGGTTATCCAAGATTTTAAGTGTAGCCTAAGACTTGTAATTGAGGGCTGTCTAAAATACCTGGAAGCACTTTGAATGCTAAGACAGAGCAGCAAGATTTTTTTTTTTGTGTTTTTGTTTTTATCTTTCTAGCCACTGGGGGCCGGGAGAGGGAGGTTGGTTGGTTGATTGATTATTTATTGGGAATTAATACTGAGAGAGTATATGCAAAGGCTGAGGGCACCATGCCATCTTCACAGAACAAGACCCTAACAGCTAACTGACGTACAAGAAACTGCAAAGTTATACTGTAAGAACACATATTAAGGACCGAGGAAAGTCTGCTAAGGTGCTACGTCTAAAACTAAGTTACTTCTTGCTTTGACCCTCCCCTTTCTTGGCATCAGTCGTCGTCGAGAGCCTCTGTCTTGATCTCGTTGGCTCCTTGCCGGGCCAGCGCCAGGATGGTGTGGTTGACTGCTGCCATCTCCACGGCTAAGGAAATGGGGTCTTGGTGGTCACTATGGCTAGTGCTGTCATCCTAGGAACCATGTGGGAAGGAGCAGAGAGAAGCAGGGTTATTCCAGAAGTCCAAAACCGCAGCGGAGAAAACAAATGCGCCGAGTGATTGTGGGGGGACAGAGCAGGTTCACGAAGTGGGTTTAGGAATGACTTCCCTCACTGTGCAGACAAAGGTAGGCAAGGCAGGGAGGGGGGGACTCAGCTGTGAAGGAAAATATTGAATTATAAAGATAGAAGTGATACACGAGGTAAGTCAGGAAAGCAAATTAAGACAGGAATCACTGGACATGGCACAGGTCCATGCTTATAGCTGGAAATACAGTTCTGGTCACCCTATTTAGGTCATCCCATGGGAATCCCTGGCCATGGCAGGGGGTGGAAAGAGATGAACTTTAAGGTCCCTTCCAACCCACACCATTCTGTGGTTCTCTGATTCTACGTGATGCCACAACAGAAGTCGAAAAAGGCAGAGAAAACAACATCCCAAGGGAAGAGGTTTCCTCACGAGGAGAAGCTCAACAGAGTCAAGTCCTCCAGTTTGGGAAAGAAAAATGGCTGATGGTTGATATGATAAATGTTTATTACAAATAATTGGAAAATAAGACAACAATTGTCCATGGTTTTTTATGATCTAATAAGCGAAGGCACTCGCTGGGATGATAACGTGTTCCACGGCAGCAGCGGGAAGCACTGCTTCACTTAGCACAGTTCAGTGCAGGATTCACTGATTCTTACATCAGACAAAAGCAAAAACGGCTTTATAAGGCAGGGGTTTGACAAATACAGGGAAAATTAATCTGCTAGAAATTACGGAAACTCAGGAAGCCTCTCAAAACTACTGAATTCCAGAAGCTGGAAGCTACTAGAATGAAATAATTCTATATATATTAGAGAAGTATTTTATTGTACTTTTTTTGTAACTGCTACTATTGACCAAAACAAGGACACAATCTGAGCCTAACCCTTGGTCCAAGCCAGTATCCTGTGAAGACCTTGAATTCACAAAGGTATAGGGAAAAAGATGCTGGAAAACTCTGAGAATGCTAGAAAACCAATGACTGAAGGGGACTGGAACCACCATAAATCAAATATGGAACTCTGGGAAAAATCATGGTGTTCTCCCCTCTTTAAAACAGGGCACTAATAGTTATCCCCCTGTGATCTTGCAGGATTTTAAAATTATTATTATTTACAGAAAGGAAATTATAAACATTTATCAGTCTCCCAATAGCCCTTAAGAGAGGAACTTGTGTGATTTGAAATTTAAAATGTGCATAGAGCATTTTTAAATTAAGATGATGGGTGGCAAATGTTGAGGAGGACAAAAAAAAAGCCAGGTTGTGGTAAAATCCTGAGGTTATTTAAAAGGATTCATTCATTTATAACAAGGGTCTGGTAAATACTTTGATATCGAACACTTTTAGGGCCTCTCAGAAATCTTTACCATGGTACAAATACAGAGCCCTAAAATCTGGGGGTTTAGGCACTTTGTCAGTATTTAGATGAACTCTGTGTTTTGAAGTTTATTAGAGTTTAAGTGTTGCTGTGGAAAACAGAATTTCTGGGTTTAACAGCCAAGGGAGGTTAAATGGTCATCAGGAGAACTTGCCATTTAATCTGCTTTGCTGCTAATGACTAATTACACCTCGTGGAGGAGCCCAGCCAGATTACTGAGAAATGTCATTTCTAAGGCCTCTAAACAAAGATCTTTAAACTTTAATAACCAATTTATTTCTCTTTTCAAACTATGCTGGTTCCTGCACAGAAGAAAAACATAGTTTGGGAGTCTGCATCACGCTCCGTCTCAGTATTCCGGCCCTGTACCTGTCTGACAGGGAATTTTCTGGGCTTGGCAGTGGTTCCTAAATATTTTATGGCAGCCACAGAGCGGCTTCTCATCACTGAGAGCCACAAAAGTTGGTCCCACCAAATCTGCTGGTGCTGACCTATAAAAAGGGTCTCAGCAGCCACCAGGAGCAGAGCAGCTGGGGATGCCTCTGCCAGGGATCCGCTGTACTGGGCCAGAGCCAAGTGTGCCAGGGACTCATTCCAGGACACTCAGCTGCTCTTCCCACTCCACCAGCAGCCTTTGGAGAGGGAGAACTCCCTGCTTCTCCCAAAAGAGGCAGGGAAAAGTGATGCAGCCCAGCTGCTGGGGTGGCACAGAAACATCTCCTCTCAAAACCAGGTGAGTGAACTGGTGGAGTCACTGGTGCCAAGCACACGCAGCCCTGGGGGGTTTGGCCAACAATGGGAAAATTGGGAAGGGGATGCAATACCTGTCAGGAAGGTGTGTGAAGGAAGGGTCACCAACTTTAGGGTAGGTGAGGGCTCAGAGTGCGGGAAGGGGTATTCTTTTGCTAGAGAATTTAAAAAAGAAGTTGCTGTCAAGGGTTAAAAATAACCAAGAAAAAGAGAGAACAGGCAAGAATTAAAATGCAAAAACAACAACAGCAAAAAAAAGAGACAGACAATATGTAAACAATCCAAATAGTGGCACATTGTTGCAGAACAATATGGAATAGGCCAAATAAAGGTCAGAGTTTAGTTAATGAAATCCTTTCCCCCCACCCTTCACCCTTTGTCTGTCAGTGTCTGAGGGATGATCCTGAGAAGCTCCTGAAAGGTTCTCCCACAGAACAGACAGAGAGAGCTCAGGACCTTCCAGGAGGGTGCTCAGAGCTCAGAATCTTGCTGGGAAGGGCTGGCACAAGGAATTCTCAAGTGTCCTGGGCAGGGCTCTGTCCTGCTCGTGTCTGGGGCTGGGTCAGCAGCTCACAGCAGGTGTGGCCCTGGCTAGAACGGGGCCTTTCTTGCAGAAAGAAATCAGAGGTGCAAGAGGTGCCCAGCTTTTCAGAAACAATTGCTGGTGCCTGACACACAGGACTGTGGAAGACCTGTCCATCCTTCCTGAGGGAGGGTAACTCAGAGTGCCAGGGAAGGAGAGCGAGGGTGTGGCGGGGCCCTGGCTGAGGTGAGGCTCTCCTGCCGTGTCTCAGACATTGTGTGTGGTGTGAAGGGTGTAACTTGCTTGTTTGGAGCAGATCCTCCTGTCTTCTTCTACCTTCTCTGCTTCTCTGCCTCCCTCGGAACATCGTCCCTCCTCCTCCCCGTTGCGTACTTGCCAAGTGTCCTGTTGTGAGGCAACAAATCCATGTGGGTCAGTGCTGGATGCTCACCCTTTCCCCATCAAAATGTCACAAAAGCCAAACAAAACAGGATTTTCAAGAGGCAAAAGAGCGTTTTTTTATGTGTTTGAGTTCTCCCTTTTTGGGCCATGAGGTTCCAGTGCTCACCTGCTCCGAGTAGTCGTTGCCATCCACGTCGTCGCTGTTGGAATGACCTCCCGGACTCTGTACATCTATTCCATGGCTCTCCAGGATTGCTGCTTCTTCGAAAAAAGCAAATGGATCCCTCATTTATCTGATGCATTGGAGTAGTTAAAGTAACTATGTTTTTTCTCCCTTTTTCAGGAAGTTAGAATAACAAGGAACAGAGTTAGTTCTCAGCCCCTTCCTCTTCACTCTCCACTTTCTGGGAAGGCAGCACAGGTACAAACACTGGTTTGCCTGAAACACTTCCCTGCCAACTACCAGACTTGTCTGTGAGTAAAGATCCCTGTTTTCCAGCCAGTCCTGATAGAAATCAGTGTAATTCCTGAGGTACTGGAGTGGCAAAGGCATTCCCTGTAAATCCTCCCCCGTAGTTTGGACTGGCAGGACTTGAGGGGGTGGGGAAGTGTCTGAAAATAGATGGGAGAAATGTCTGAAAGCACTTCAGGGATTTGAAAACACGTGGATCCATCTTCCAGTAGGATCCATGTATCTAAAGCTCCCTTTGGTTCTTTTCAATCTCTTTCCAAACCTCCTCCCCCCAAACACTGAACTCCACCCACCTTGGACTGAGTTTGCTTTATTCCCCCAACCCCTTTGAGAAGCAATTTTTACTTGCAGAAAAATAAATTTAGTTAAACTTCAGTAATGTGTTAAATGACGTAAAAAGAGGGTTTTTTCTTATTCAGAAATAAGGCAAAATAGTGGAACATTTGAAATAATTAAGAATACTGGAAATGAGCAGGCATGGATGTCTGCTCACCTATGTGCTGCAAAAGGAATTCTGCAGAATATCTAAGTAAGGGCATCAAACGTTTTATGAATGGCAGGAGTTTGTTGAATCCTGGCCACTGAGGTGATTTATTCTCCTTAGAATGTCTTATCCATATTAGAGGGTCTCCTTCCTACAAGTTCAGAGTCACTTTGGATTTCCTTACAATCAGCTAAGAACCCACAGGGTTAACACTGAAGTGATTTCTGTTTTATCCTGACCATCAGCAAAAATGTGGCTTTTTTCCAGCCACTTGTCCCTGGGCAAATCCTTGGAAAGCTGTCAGGGGCAGAGATATAACCAGGATAAACACCACGCTAAGTTTGTGAACCTGCCAACATCTCTATCTCCCTTATTTACAGTTTTGAGGTTTCATTTCAGATTTGAGTTTGGATACTCAAAAGAAGGAAATACAACTCTCCTTCCACCAACAAAATTCTCACTTTGCTTTTTAAAGCTGATCTTCCAGTAGAACTTTGTAACTGCATCACTTTTCCTGCACTGATGACAGAATTCTACAAATTACACGTATTTTACCAAAAATCTGGAGCAGCAAGAGACTCATTTTCATAATTCCTCCACAATTCTCCTGAGGCTGTCAGCACCTCTGGTGTTTTCACTAATTTATTCTTACGTAATCGCCACCTCTCCTGAGCAAGTCCCAAGCCTTGCAGGCAGGCTCTGTGATACATTACCGATATTGGCTCTTCTCTTGATCTCCTTCCTCCTGTTGGCAAACCAGTTGTACACTTTGAGGGAGGTAACTCGCTCCAAATCTGATAACTTTTTTCCTAGGAAAGCAACAGAGGGAAAAAGAATAGCACAGTGTTGTTACTCACTGAGTTCCAGAGAAGCTGTGGCTGCCACATCCTTGGAAGTGCCCAAGGCCAGGTTGGATGGGGCTTGGAGCAACGTGGGACAGTGGAAGTGTCCCTGTCCCTGTCCCTGTCCTGGGACTGGAACTAGATGAGCTGTGAGGTCCCTGCTCACGCAAACAATTCTGGGATTCTATGGGATAAACCCCTGAAGCACAGACAGCACTGGCAGGTTATTATAACTGAGAGAGAAGTGAATCTCGTGTGGGTCTAAGTCCTGTGTCCAGGTGCTGTGGCACTAACTGCCAAATAATCTCCTTTCTTCTGTTTTTTAAAACCCTGAAATACAGGAATTTCTTTGCAGCTTCAACCAACTCAATCCAGAGCCACGGGAGAATGAAGGGCTGCGCTTTTCCAGTTTGAGCACAAAACTGAAATTCCAAAAACTGAAATTCCAGCCACAGCCCTGCCACAAACCCCATCCCTGGGGCTCCTTCTCTCACCATGTGTCATGAGGGTACAGTTCCACAATTTCCTTCAGCAGGAAAATGAATGAAGAGGTTTTGTGGCATCCTCTGCAAGCTGCTTTTCTTTCTCTCAGCCCCCAGCACCCATCACACCCTCCCAACTGTGCCAGGACACTCAGGATCTTTTGGGAGAAGAGGGGTGGATGCTGGAAACCAGATCACTGGATTTTTACACTTAAACCAGCAAAAAAATTCCCCAAAACCAGAAGGCAGCTATAGAAAATTATGCCTTTTCCTGGTCATCAGTAAAAAGAGGGAAGACTGGAGGGATTCAATTTCACAAGGACATCCTGGAAACCTCTTCAGTTGCCCTTGGCCCTATATAAAACATTGCCCGTATCTGCATCCTCAGAGCTCTGCAGGCTACACAGGGATGAGCCCCCTCCCTGCTTCTGACTCCTTCTCAGAGTTTATTTATCCAGCATACGAAACACCCATGTAATTGCAGCAATCTGCACGCTTAACTAAGTTAGGAGAGATGAGACAAGTGAAAGAAAGCAAACTCTGGAAATTGGTAGCTTGGCTGCTGCCTAATGCTTTGCATCAGCACCACTGGCAGGATTTTACTGCTCCCTGATACAGCCTTGCAGCACTTTGTTCCAAGTTGCTCCACAAACCAGCAGCACAATCAGGAATCAAATCCTCAGCTCTCTGGTCCCCTACCTGATAGATTTTCCAGGGACATTTTCAGCAGGTATTAGGGAAAAAGTACTTTGCCATGAGAGTGCTCAACATCGTGCAACGGGGGCCTGGAGGTGGGAAACCTCCAGTTTTGGAGATACTGGAAACTGAACAATCTTATCTAAGCTGGTCTTGCCTCACCAGACGATCTCCAGAGGTCACTTCCATTCTAAACTGGTCTGATCCTGCATTAACCTGTGGCAGTCCCAGCTCTCCACAACTCCCTGAAAGGATAACAAGTGGGGATCCATCTTTTCTCCCTTGGAACACGGGACAGGATGAGAGGAAAACAGCCTCAGGCTGTGCCAGGGGAGGTTCAGGTTGGATATTGGGAACAATTTCTTCATGGAAAGGGTTTTCCAGCCCTGGCACAGCTGCCCAGGGCAGTGCTGGAGTCCCCATCCCTGGAGGGATTAAAAATCCCTGTGGACGTGGGACCTGGGGACATGGCTCAGTGGTGGCCTTGGCAGTGCTGGGGGAGTGATTGGACTCAATGATCCCAGAGGCTTTTCCATCCACAATAATTTTGTGATTCCATGTGCATGACTCACGCCTTAGTTGCCTTCTCATTAATTTTTATTCTGGTTGTACGAAATCTAAATATATCCAAACCACAAGTTCTGAAATCTGTGTAAATGTTTGGTTAGCAAAACTAAGCAAAGGCAGGTGCATCCACTAACACTGAATATTCATGCTCCTCTCCCAAGTGTAACTTCTCCAGAAACAGGGAAAATGCAACTTGTTGACTCAAAGACAAGGTCCTCCATGAACACTCAGGTTCTAATATGAAATCCCTGTCTGGAAGCTGTAAAATATCGAAAAACACAAGAGCTGAGCTCCTTCCTCCTCCACGAAGCTGCTTTATCAGTCAAAGAGTGATGACCTTGGAAGTCTTTTCCAACCCAAATGATTCTGTGATTCTGCAAACAGCAGTCTGAGAACCCAAGATGCTGAAATCTTTGGTTTTGGGAAGGACCCCCCAGCAGCTCCTCACCTGGTTTTTGTATAACTGCATTACAGGCATTGGCAATTTCTTCTCTCTTTGCCTCGTCGGGATATTGATTCTCATTGAAGTAACTGCAAAAGGGGAGAAAAAACAAAGTTTTTAAGAAATCAGAGCATGAAGGCTCCAAAGCAGCTCCACTAAAAGGTGTCAGCTGCTGATTTATGCGTCACTCTTCCAGAGGTACCATGGACACAGTGAATTTTATGGATAAAGCAACATCAGCCTGCACTTAGGTCCACATGGAATGAAGGGAACTTCCCAAATCCCTCAGATAAATGAATATTACCTCAGCATTCAGAATATTGTACTAGGACACCCAAAAAAGCAGGCAATTCCATGGATATCAGAGTGAAGACTGTCAAGTGAGACACCACAGGCCTTTGACTTTGTTTATTATCCTTTATTTTTTGTTTTTCCCCTGCCACACCCCCAGCTGAGGTAGAAGGAGCTGTTTAACATTTATTTTGATCCCTGTTCATAAATATTTGTTAACATTTACACATCCATACATACTTCTAATATCTACATTAGGCAAAACCCCACGAATACTGCAGAGGCAGATATGGTGTGGAGATGTTATGAAATTACACAGGACAATTTCTAGAGTCAGATTTTTTTTTTTAAAACCACAATTTAGAGTTTTTCAGTCTTCCCCAGAACGACACATTGAGTACAGCACGTTTCTAACAGTATTTTTTCTGCAATAATTGTGATTTTATTGTACTTTATATGCAGTAAACATCCCATAAAAGTTAAAACTGTCTCCTCTTTTACTTCATGGAACCGCTTTGCAAATTTTAATGAACTGATTTACATTCCACAGAGCTTATCAGATCTGCATTAAAACCAACAAAAAGTCCTGTTTACTTCAATGGACTCTGATAATCACACCACAAGCAGGGACTACCGCTGTTTTTTCTGTAGATTATCCATCATATATAATCCTAGGATTTCTTTTATCAATTTTGATCAGCAGCAGGTCCGGCTGTTGGACAGCTGCTCTGGATTCGAAAATCACCTCTTTCCTTAACTGTGGATCATTTGGTAGTAGGAGATTCGGGCATATTGAGGCAATTATTGTTTTCCATGCTTTATTTCTCATCCAGTGGATTGGCCCCAGTTACTTTCTACGGAAATCTGGATTCTGTTCCATACAGGAACTGTTTCTGTCCAAACTCTGAACACTCAGGTTGAATTTTAGGTGCCACTACTTCATCCCACTGTTCACAGAGTCATTTCCAGTCACTGCTATGCCCACAAACAGGGTCCTATTTCAAAGCTGCTACTCAGTGAGTAAGAGAAATCACACATCAGCTCAGAGAGTTGCACCATTCATGTACTTCCAGGTGATCTGCTGGCTTAGAGAGCAAATGGAACCACAGGAACAGCTCAATCTTCTCTAAATGAAGGGCAGCCTCTGCCTTAAACTTTAGTTAAAGTGTTGGAAAAGCTGGGAGTTTGTCAGCCAACACCTCCACTATTAGAGCGAACTAATTGCTGGAATTAAGGGGATGGTGCAATGAAAGGAGGAGTTCCCTGACACAGGACTGGTGTCTCTGCTCAGCCTGATGAGAATTTAGAATGAACATCATGCCCTCTGGACATGGTATTTGTGAAGTATATTCTCCCCTCTGCCATCTCTGTCCCCCTTCTGTGATTCCAGCCTTTGAAGTGATGCCTGTGTCTATCTCAGCTTGCAAATTTCTGTTCAAAGGGGTCATGTTCTGTACAAAGGTGCATTTTGGGCAATGGAGAGCTTGGAAAACAGAGCAGAAAACGCTTTTTGCAGCAGTTAGTGATGGAAGCAGAAGCTCAGGATCCCAGTTCAACAGCCCCATGACAATCTCTGAGCTCTCCCACCTACAGAGCGCTGCCCTCTGCCCAGAGCCAAGAATCATTTCCTCTTTTAAGCACCCTGAGATGAAGGAACATCAAGAGATCACAGCTGAAAACTGCTGCTCTGTTATTTACACAAACACATTGCCTGCCCTGCAGTCCTAACCAGCAATCCAGGCCATCAGCACGTGTACAAAAATGAACATTTACAGAAGAAATTACAAAATACATAAAATTATCAGGCAGGGTGTCCTTGAACTGCCCATTCTTGTTGATGCAAGAAACTGAGACGCCAATTAATGCAACAAAGACAACACAAGAGCCACGAGTGACCCTTCTCGTGTCACCTAACTCAACACTGTCCCTTTACCAAGCCCCAGCCAGGCTTTTGCTGGCACAAACAAACAGCAAAAAAATTTTCTACCAACAACAAAACTTCAGCTCACGCTTACAATTCTCAGGAAATCTCCCTGCGATGGAGCAAACTTCCAGAACTGGACCATGAATGAGACACCTCTTCTAGCAAATGAGGAAGTTTTGTGTATTCCAATCATTTTTGTGATTCAGAAAGTGCTGGACCAGTAATTCTTATCTCTAAACATTTCACAACTAAGTTACAAACAATTCATTTGCCTGACATATTTTTCATAATTCTGAAACATCTTCTTTAAATTCAAACACGAATTTCTGATCATTTCATGTATAATGTCTAAAAATTTCTACAGGAAAAGCGATTCTCACTTGAAAACCTGAAATTCTTCTCATCCTAAATCTGTGATTTATGAAAATGCATCAAAAATCTCAGTGAGCTGTCAGGCAGCTGTCTTGGTCACGGTGACATTTTAGTGGGGCTCACAAAGCCAAGTGGGTACCAGCTGGAAGGGGAACTACTGGAGCTGTTAAAACTCTGTTTCTGCAGGTGACAGTAATTTCAGAACCTGCCTCTCCTTCCCCCTCCTGGATTATTCCTTATCCTCATTAATGATGTGGCTTCTCCTTCTCCCACACATTCAACCTCCCCATAAACTCGGCCAACCCTCAACCTGTGCTCCCCAAAACTGAATCTTCTCCTCATAACTGAATCACAGGACGGTTTGGGTTGGAAGGGACCCTAAAGGTCATTCAGTTCCAACATCCTGCCATGGGCAGGGACACCTTCCACTATCCCAGGTTGCTCCAACCTGGCCTTGGACACTTCCAGGGATACAGGGGCAGCCACAGCTTCTCTGGGCAACCTGTGCCAGGGCCTCACCACCCTCACAGGGAAGAATTTTTCCCCAAAATCCAACCTAAATCTACCTCCCTTCAGCTTAAGGCCATTACTGAGGCCATACTGCTCCTCTCCATCACCACATCGTGCTTTTAGTGTTTGAAGGAGTGCAAGATGCTTTATCAAGAGCTCACACCCTGAAAGGAAAACGTCTCACAGCTCCAGGTAACACAAAATATCCAACCCTAATTGCTGATTTTCCTCCTCAGCCTCCAAATTCCCTGTACATAAACTCTACCAAAACACCACATTTCATCCCCATCCCATCAAGGTCTTGTGGGTGACATACCCTGACACAAAGCACAGCATTTAAAACCTCCCACCACGTGGCACTTGGGGCCATGGTTTAGTGGGGAACACGATGCTGGCTGATGGTTGGACTCGATGATCTGAAAGGTCTTTTTCACCCCTAATGATTTCAGGATCATATGAATCTGTGATTTCTGGAAAGTAGGTGAGAATAATTGAGTATTCTAGATAGGGAAGCCATGGAAAAAAAATTCAAGACTTCATCCCTGACTATTTTGTTTGCTCATGCAAAAGTTGTGAAAACACTGTGGGTTTTTTGGACTACAGTTCTTCTTGCAGTAAATTAATTATTCTGCCTCTAGTTCTGTTCCTTATCAGCCAGGTACATAGGGAAAGAATGCAGGATGTCTGAAATTCCCTTCACAGCCACAAACCTCAGCCTGTTCAGAGTCTGAAAAGTTCCTGAAAGCTACAGATGAAAAATATGAAGCAATATGAACTTAAAAGGAAAGAAAAAAAAGCAAAGGAGCAGGCACAAGTAACTCCTGCAAAGGCATACTGCTTTCTAGACAAAGGGCAGCTGTCAGCTGAATACCTTCCATGAAGAAACCAAATGATCTCTTTTGTAGGAAATGACAGTGGAGGATTAAAATGAAAAGTGGCCAAATAATTTACATGAGATGAGAATCCATCTGATGGTAAAGAATGTAGATATCCTTGAAGCCGTTTCATTTCAATAACACTGAAGCCTAGAAAAATTGCAGATTCAGAGAAACCCTCTTTCTTTCAGGGATAATGTGCTTAGGACAATGATGGAGAGGGAATCCATCTCAGCCCAGGGCTCTGTAATGGAAGGAGAAGCCTCCCCCCGACTCTTTACCAAGGTGCCCCTCTCTGAACTCCTGCAATAGCTGCCAATCTTTCTTTTTTTTTAAACTTCTGTTCTCAGGGCTGAGCTATCAGATGCATTAAGCAATGCCTCAGTAGTGTTCCTGATAATCCACAGTGGAAGTTTGGTTGCTTCCTATCAGCTTTGCAGCTGCCAGGGAAGTGTCTGAAACGACAACCGCGGAGCGGCGGAAGGACGGGCAGGGTCAGTGCTTTTCCAGAGGGCTGGATAAGCAACGAGATAAAGCCCCCCACAACTGATCAAAAAACCCCAAGTTGGGGAAATTCTTAGTTTACAGCATGACCTAACGGTTAAAAGTTCCAAATGTGGCAGGGGTTCAAAGTGGAGAGGCTCAAATGTGCTGCGGGGTAACAATTCATGGTGCAGCTGCAGCAGAATCACTCTCAGGTGAGGTCACTCAGGTGTGGGCACACAGGGAACAAACTCCTCACTGGAGGAGGGATAACTGACCTTGCAACTGATAAGAGATAAGAATACACGGATGGGTGTTTACTGAAGAACAGCAGACGTGCTGCAAGTCCACTCCCTCACTTCTCTTTGTGTTTGCATCCCCAGGTTCCCACCTCCATCCCTGCGAGTGAAACATCCTGGTGCTCTTGTTGGGGCTCTAACTCCTCTGCTGGAGACCAAAGAGCCACACAACGGTTTGGGGTGCAAGGACCTTGAGGATCATCTCATTCCAACCCCCACCATGAGCAGGGACACCTTCCACTGTCCCAGGCTGCTCCAACCCCTGCTCAGCCTGGCCTTGGACACTTCCAGGAATGGGAGATTCATCTTCCCCGAAACTCAGGCTGCAGTCCAGCTTAACACAATTTAATCACAGACCAAAGGGAATGATCCCATCCTCTCCTTCATTCCCTTTTTGCAGGCATGTTTTGTGCCCGGCTGCCTCCCTGGTCCAGCTCCCCACACATGCCAAGAGCAGCGGTTGTGCAGCCAAGGGAGGTGGGAGGACACGGCTGAAAAGGCAGCTGGGCCCAGCTCCTTCCACAGCAGCTCACAAAGATCCTCTCCAAGGGATGCTGAAAGCAAAGCCAGAGCCACGGGCTCAGCCACCAGCCCAGGGATGGATGGAAAAGGAGAACTGCCCGGCTCCCATCCCTGTGGATGAACAGAGGCTTGTGCTGTCCCCAGGGATGCAGCTCCCTGCCAAACCCTCTGGTGTCTCAAAATACACGAGGTGAAAGCTGCTCCTTTGGCTCTGATAAGATGCCTGTAATTTCAGCTCCCTATCTGGTTTCCCTCCCACGAGCTCCTCTGCTTTCCACTGACAAGGTACAGAAAACACTCGAATGTAGTTACCTGTTTATCTCTCATTAGTACATTTATCACCCCAGTATCACCCAGCAGCCAGAGGTCACTGTCCCAGTCTTTGTGGCTTTTAGCAGCACTATTATTCAGGCTGTCAAATCAATGGAAATATTTCTGAAGTTAGCCTGTCATCTGTGCCTGAGATCTTATCTCGGCGTGGCATGAGACAGACTGTCAGAGAAGTGACATTCAGAGCATAATCTCATCAGAAAGTGTAATGACTGGTTTATTTCCCAGTAAATACTGGCCAAGAAGATCATTAATGCCATTCTCAGCGAGGTCAGCAGATGACACCACCAATTTTATCTACTGATCTTTCTACAGATTCTCTAGTAACGACATGGGTGTCAACTAAACCCACAATATAAAGTCATTTTTATTTCTGACAGCAAAATTAAAGCTCAAAGATATCCCCTCCACAGATAAACTCTGATGGAGCTGAGAACTCCTTCCCCCAGGACTGCAAAACATAACCAGGCAAGGATGGGAAGCGCAGCTCTCTGGATGCCAGGAGATGAACTTCAACTGAGCATCAGCTCAACCAGATCTTCTAAGCAGCAAAACAAATCTAAGAAAAAACCCCTAACCCAGAGAAACGACTGATAAACAGATGGCAACAGCTCCTGATGTCTTCCCCACAACACCATCATTTAGCCAATGGATTCCACAGGTCCATGGATTGAAGAAACCACTGCAGGACTGCAGCTTGACCTCTTCTACAGCACTGACAAGAGGTCTCTCAGCAATTCTGGAACTAAGCCCAGATCTTCTGCCTGACCTGGTGAAATATCCAGTCCCAACATAAAAAATTGGGGGTTTAGCCAATGCAGAACCTACCCTAACTTTAAATCACCTCTGGAAACAATCTGCAAAAATCCTCATTTTAAAAAAAACCTCTCTCATTCCCAACTCGAGCTTTCAGACCCAGGGTACTGCCACACTCTGTCCAGGGACAGCACAGCTCTTAAGCCTCTGACTCTAAGAAATGTTTCATTCTTGGATTTCTTTTCATTGCAAGTGCAAATCTGGACAAGAGATCTCACCAGCACTAGACCACTCGGAGCACCAGACACAGAGAAACCGAAATTATTTCACACCTCAGGATGTGTTTGTGTACATAAATTCCAGAGCCATGTCAGTACACATTAAAAACCCTCACACAATAGAGCTGACTCTCAATTCTGGTTCTACAAATCGCTGTCTAAACTCCGAGAGAATCGTTTTACTGATGGTTTCTTAGCAGGAATCTCCTCTGCCACTTAGATTAAAATGCCAAAAATACACCTGGCACTGGAGTGGGTAAAGCTGGGTGACCTTCAAAGCTAATAGAACAATGAGGTTTTCATTCTTTAAACATCACTTTCTCAGGATTTTGACAGCGGTCTCCAGGACCACAATCCTATCAAGCTATGAATATTATCCTAAAATTTGTTTAGAAACAGAATTAATTGATAATAGCTCCAAAAGCCTCGTGCTTGCAAAAGATAATCTGTGCCTCCTAATCTCTAGCAACCCTACTGTCGAGATAATTAACAATTATAAAAAGAATAGTTAAGACATCCGAGGTGGCGATTTACTCTTCCCCGTAATTGGATTTGGTGATAAGAGCATTTTTGAAATTACACAACAGGCCTCTTCTGAATGGCAAGATTTGGAGTTTGCAGCAGTGTGAAATACACAGGTACTTTCTGCTTAAGGCACCTTGAAGACACTGACAGCTTAAATTCTGAATATCCTTAAACTTATCTTTAAATTTACTGGCACCACCAGACTCCCAAAGTCAACAGAGTTCACTAAACTGTTCATAAAATAAAAGTGGACATTTTTGGAAGCCAGCAAGTGACCAACACATCAAGACATGATGAAGTGAGAATTGTCCTGCGATGTTTCAACAAGCGGTTGGTGTGAGCAAGCAGCACCTCCAAAGCTCCTCCTAACAAGGCATCTAAGCACAAATAACAGGATCTCTTGTTCTCTTTTATTTACTTGAAATATTTCACTTGAGACCTCCACACTGCAGGGATATCTCTGTGCATTAAATCCGCTGGACTTCGTGAGTGACAAACAAAACCTTTCTGCAAACAACTGCGAAACAAACCTCTCATCCCCATTTCCTAATGTGGTACAGGGCAAGAGTTATTTCAGTTGTGTTTTGGATTATCTGGTCCTCACAAGCAAAGCCAAGGCAGGGCCAGCCCCTGGGTGAAACATCTCCCAGGAGGGATGAGGCCCTGCAGGAACCAGCCCTGGCCCACCCACTGGGAAGGGCTGTTCTGCTGGTGGTGACCCACAATTCCAACCACACCAACTCCAACCAACACTGAGGGTATTAAAGGCACCGCTCACAAGACAACAGAGGATTCCAAGGCTTTATCTGGCAACATAAATAAACAGCAAAACTTGGATTTTACATTTCTCGACGCAGAACATCTTTCTCTGCTCTCTGGAAGAAAATACTCCACTCAGCAGAGCCAGAGCTCGGTTTTCAGCTCATCTGGTTGGGTATTCCCAGAACAGCCTATCCCTGCCTCAAAACTGTGCTTTAGTGGGAAGTTCAGCCCCGGATGTGTGGAAAAAAGTCAGTGTGAGCACCAAGGCCCTCAGGCTGTCCTCACTTTAGCCCCAGGAAGGTTTTAGTTCTTCTGGCTGGGAATATTGGAGCCTTCCTTTGTCCCAAGCCTCCAGGAGAGGAAAAATACCAGTCAGGAGATTTGGGATTAACGTCAGTATAAACTGACAGCTCCCAACATCACCAGCATTTTCCCTCAAAAATCCACAAGTTTTTGTTTTCGGTTTCCAGTCTTGGAAACCAGACTCAGTTCAGCTCAGCAGAGCCTCCACTGCTGCTGCATTTTCAGAAGATACAAATTGATTCAACTAAATGAAAGGATCCTACAGGATTCCACAGACAAGGCCAATTCCTGCAGGATATCCAGCACCCGAGGTCAAGATGAAATCTGACTTTGGGTTCAATACATGTATTTTTCCTAACGCCTGGTACCTCCAAGATCTGGGCCAGAACTGTTATCCCACCACGTGCTGTACAGCCAGGTAGCAGAAAAAGATACTTTTTTTTTAAATCAATCTATTCTGCGCCTTGCAACCTAAATACACCACAAGAGATGCACAGAGGCAAAGGAAAATGAGAAATAATGAATGAACCCAGGCCAGCAGTGCCAGTGGATTTAACTATTACAGTGCCAAGACCAACTTCAGGAGGTTCTTCATAGACAACACAGCAAAGAAGGAGATTTAAGGGAAGTTTTAAGTCATCGGGAAACTTTGGGATTCTTGAAGAATATTTCTCAAACATGGCAGCAGCAACGTCTTTTTCTTTATTTGCTAAGGATTGTTCAGTGACCGTTCACCACCCACAGGGAGAGGAAATAGCTGAGTTTATTATCCAACTTTTTACAGTATCTTTTTGCCTACAGGATTGTGAACAGTTATCTTGGAAATAATAAGCTCCAGAGACTCCAAAGATTATTTCATTTACCAACACCCATCACGTTTCATATTTCAAGAGCGCTTTTTATACCCAAATCACCAACTGCTTTAAAAGTATTCTGAAATATTCCTTTTTCATTTTACTCTTTAATATTATTACAAGAATTTACAGGAAGAAGAAGAGCAAAGTTAAAAGTTATAGAGCCAAGAAACCAGATTAAATCAATCCACAGCTCCTTACTCCAAGAGTTGTGCTCCCTACCCTGAGCCATGGTTTTGCCATGTGCTTCCTCTTAAACGTCATTGTCACCCTCGCTCAGATCAGCCGAGTTTCCTGAGGACAATCCTTTCAGGAGGCATGACTTCAACAGTGAGTAGTAAAGCTCCAAAAACAACTGAGGAGGTGTTGACCAGAAAAACTAATTATTCGTATCATTTTTGGACTTTAGTAAAGTATTTGATAAAGCGACAAATGGGAAATTATTCATGATTTTGGAAAAGACGAGTATAAGTATGAGATAGGGCAGAAAGGAAACACATAACTAAGAAGGGGCTGAAAAATTCTACTAATGGCCTGGAAGACAACAATCAGGGATAATCCTCAAGTATCATCTTTGGAGCATCTTAAAAATAAAACCAATTAATGATCCTGACAGAAAGTCTGCACACGGTGATGAATCTGCTGAGGCCGAAGGCAGAAGCCACGTCACTACAGTGAACTGAAGCACCATAAAAAGTAACAGAGAATCCTAAGGGCAAGAACTGAAAAAGAAATTTAACAATGCAGCATCCAAGGTCACCCACTTTGGGAACAACAACTTCCAGGCACAAAGAGATCATCAGCTGCGAAGATTAGGTTTTGTGAAGTCACTGTGACCAGAAGACACAATGCAATAAAAGCACCAAAAAGGCCAAGCCTGACCCAGCTGAGGATGCTGCTATTCCCAATCCAGAGAGAAAAGCATTACAAAAGGCACATCTTCTCTTCTGTTGACAGAGCTCCTCACACACAGCAAAGTATTCAAAACAAATTAAAACTTACGTGCGTTCCAAAGGAAAATCAAACAAATAAGAAAGGTCAGCTGTGCTATGCTGGATCACCAAAAAAAAAAACCCCAAAAAGAATAAAAAAGGAATCTAGGATGTGGTAGTGACTTCTGTGGCTAAAGCCCATATGGTTCTTTGACAGAACATTCTTTTAGGCTGTTTAAAGTGCTCCACAGTCTGACCAAGAGCCCATAAATACATGATGCAACAACTTAAGAGTCTGACTTCGGAATTTTCCTCCCTCACTTCTCCTCGTAATGACTCTGTTTATGACTTGTGTAAAGACCTCACATCTGTTACTCGATGGCAGAGAATTTCCTCTGGCTGAGGTAGGGCTGGACTCTGTTCAGAGCTGAGCTGCAGTGAGGGTCAGCAGGAACGCCCTGCACAGCTCTGGAAAGCAGGAAAGGGAAAATCCAAGCGCACTCTGGGCTGGGTGGTGCTCCCAGATCCTCCTTGTTGACAGCAGCAGCAAAGCCAAAGGTGACAAGGTGCCAGCCTGGTTCTGAATTCCTCCTGAATGCTTTCCAGATCACTCAGGAAGTTAATTCTGTAACTCCCTTCAGTGGGTTTGTTCCAGGGGTAACGTCACACACAGGCTGGGTGAATCCTGCTGTGAGGGGTAACTCTTCCCTCAGCTTGGATCTGCCCTGGACAGCCCAGTCATAAAATCCAGCCTGAACGTGCCAGGGGCCACTTCACGTTTTGTGTGACAAGTTTGTCATGGCTCTCCCTGCCTCCTGAATCCATGTTAAAATAGCTGAGAAAATAACAATTTAGCTGATTAATACCAGCTTTTTGTTCCTAATTCCTTCAGTGTCCTTTGAACACGACAGTCACAGGAAGAACACCACCATGAGGGACTGAGGCAAGTCAAGAAAGCTCGAAGGGAGAGAAATCACAGCACCAGACCTGTATTTTTACACTGTCCTTACAGCAGGCAGCATCTAGAGGTCTCAACATGATTGTAAACAGCAGGAGGTTCTGTGCATGAACTCAGCACAAGCCCTTGACTCACAAAAGTTGTGCCCTAAAACAACCGGCACTAACAGTTACATTAAATAAAGTTCTGCAAGGTGAATTCTTTATACTGGATACAAATAAAGCTGATGTTTTTGAAATTCACAGCAATTAACGCTCCCACAGTTGAACTTCATCTGTTATCTCTGCATTAAGCAAAGCACTGCACGTGGAAAAGAACAAATTCCAACTCCTCACGTACGTGAGCGGGTCTAAATCAGTTGTAATTCCTCAGGAAAGACTATTCCAAGAAGAGATAATCAATACACAAAAGTCATCAGCAAAAAAACAGATGTTAGGCTGGAGGTCAGAGAACAACAGGACTCGGATTCAGCTGCTTGTGTACGGGAATATTCACCCTGGAAATATGGAAATCAGCTCTGCTTGGGTCCCCACTCACCTGCCCCAGGTCACTAAAAATTGAATGCAAGAACAGAAAAGGTCCAGAGAAGAGTGACAATTAATATCATTAGAGGCAAGGGAAGCCTTGGTGTCTGAGAAGAGATAACAGAGTGACTGTTAAGTTCAGAGAGGAGATAAACGAGCAGCACATTGATAGCAGCACACACAGAGAATGATCCTGGATAAATGCAACGTTCTGCCTTATTCTTTCTCATGATACTCATGCCAAAGGGACCTCTGACTTTTTAAACACATTTTAGCATCTAAAATGAAACTAGGTATAATTAGCTCTCCGGAAGTACCCTGAAGACCTTAGCAGGATTTAGAAGGAATTACATATTTATGTGAATAATAAGAATGCCCAGAGCTGCAAGAGCAGGATTAAAAATACAGGATAGGAGATAAGAGCTTTTGCCCACAGCCACACGGCTGCTGGCCAGGTGTGAACCAGGATGGAGAGGATAGGCAGAAAGAATGATGAACACCACCACTCTCATCACCTGGGATGAGATTCTGCGTCTCACCTTCATGAGACGGGGGACAGAACACTGAGGATCTCAGCTGGGGCTGGAGAAATGCAGCAGAGTATCTGGAATAGAGAAAAATTCCCATTCCTAAAATGTGGGTTTCCTGCACCAGCCAGAGCTGTTACAGATCAGACTGACAAAGCTGCTTTTTCTAAATGTTGATTTCAGTTATTCTGACCTTGGCAGATACAAGAATTTTATCTGAAGTCTGCTGCAAGGAGCTGTCCCTCCCACAGATCATCTTTTTATTATTTCTAAAAAAAAGAGAGAGAGAACACAAGGATACAAAAGGCACCTGAGCTCTCTAGAAAGCAAAATAACTCATGAGGTGCTGGATCCTTGAAGAAACCAGAGTCTGGCGAGGCTTTGGACAGACATCCTCGCATTCTATTTTACTGCCTGCAATCTGCCAAACAACTGGGATTTGCTTACAGCTGATTAGAATAGGAAGCTTGTGTATTATGCATGTCTGAGAGGGAACAGAGCTTGATCTAATGCAAAATAAGGCAGATCCTGTGTGCCAAGCAGAAAATGGCTGCTCTTGCATTTTATGAAGACACAGAGCAATGACCCTGAGCCAAACCTCTTGAACCTTCACACAACCAGATGATCCTGCCTGTATCTGAATGGGTAAAGTGAACTTTGCTGGGTGCCTTTGCAAAGTGCCTTCGCTCAGATCTCGAAGCATTTCAGGAGCACAAACAGCAAAGATCCTAAAAAAAACCCGCTCCCTGCATCTCAAAGGACTTAATGAAGTTGAACCTCCCCCTGGAAGTTGCTGACTAACAAACACCTTATGACAGGATTGAAAGAGCTGGAAAAAATATAAAGAAATCACCTGATGTTTCCCTCTGCATTAAGATCAAGTATCTCAGAACCATCCTGACAGATTTCAGCTAATTTGCTCCTGAGAAATGTTCTGTAGCTCCTGTAGATAACCTGCTTAGTGCTGTGCCATTCCTGAAGTCAGGAAGTTTTTCCTAATGCCAATATTCCGTGGTAACCCAAGAATTAAGAGGCTTCTGGCACTCTTCCCTTGGCTTGACTCATCTCCCAGGCTGGTAGTGGTTATTTTACAGCTGAGAACAGCAAAGTCACCAAAAGGTTCAAGGACACCTGAGGGTCACAGGGACAGCAGAGACCATTCCCAGCCCTCCTCACCTCCCAGCAGACCCAGGGAAGACGAGCAGCGTTCCCGAGCCAACCCGTGGCCATCGTTACGTTGATGAGAAGCTGCTGTTCTGTTTCTAACAACGTAGCAGCCTAATGGAAGAGGCCAAAGGACATTATTTCCTGCTCTGTTGTCAGCTTGGAAAGGGAGAAACGCAATGAATCCCAAACTTAAATCTCCTCCAAAGCCTTGCACAGGAAACTTAGATCCCCTATGGGGCCAGTATTAAGGTTCTGCTGGAAGACATAACTAAGAGTAATGGGATGAAATTAACTAAGAAAATTTCCTAACTGAATTTCAGGAGCTAATAGAGCTCTCGTTTTCCCCAGGGAAGCCGTGGAAGCCCCGGCGTTCGGGAGAGCTGCAGTAAAAGCGCTTTCACAGTCGGAAGGGTTTCTAATAAGGCACGTCAGGCCTCATCTCACTCGGGGCCAGGACCATGCCCAGGGCACCGCCTCGGGATCAGGGTGGGATGAGCCTCTTCCAGGAGGGGAAACAAGGCTGAACCTCCCAGCACTGCCTCGGGAATGCAGCAGTGACTGGTCTCGGCATGGAGATGACTTTCCTCAGCTTGGGTCCACTTTGAAGGCAGAACAAAACCAAAACTGGTCAAATCAGAGTTTGGCAGTGATGGCACAGAAATAATGGAATTATGGAATGGTTTGAGTTGGAAGGGACCTTAAAGATCGTCTTGTTACAATTCCGACACCTTCACTATCCCAGGTTGCTCCAAACCCATCCAACCTGGCCTTGGACACTGCCAGGGATCCAGGGGAAGCCACAGCTTCTCTGGGAATTCCATCCCAACACCTCACCACCCTCACAGCCAGGAATTCCTTCCCAGCATTCCATCTATCCCTGCCCCCTGGCAGTGGAAAGCCATTCCCTGTGTCCTGTTGCTCCATCCCTTGTCCCAAGTCCCTCTCCAGCTCTTCTGGAGCCACTTGAGGCACTGGAAGGGGCTCTGAGGTTTCCCTGGATCCTTCTACAGGTGAACACCCCCAATTCTCTCAGTCTTTCCCCACAGGAGAGGTGCTCCATCCCTCTAACTCTCATGGACCTAATGCATTCCTGTTCCTTGCAAAAATCAGGGGATCCCTCTTCCACGATGCCACCACACCTGTCAGTACAACCACGCCTGTAAAGAAACCAGGAACTCATCCAACTCAAACCAAACAAAATCAGAACAAAACCAAGCAGATCAAAAAACTCCACGGAAAATCGTCATCTTGTTGTTAAATTTCCCTTCCTGGTGCTCCCAGCTGAGCATTCCTGTCCTTTGCCCCACGACAGCCGTGGCACAGCCTCAGTGCACAGCAAGCTGAAGCAATTCAGGAAAACGCAGGGGGAAATAAAAAGGATTTACTTTTCCTGAAGCAGGCGGAGCTGGCTGCTATTTCCATCAGACACGAAACATCTCTGGCACAGTGCAGGGCAGCAGGAGCAGGGAAACTGAGGAGGAGGAATTGAGAAGGGTGGCGAGGCAGGATAACACCTAAGGATGAGCTGGTGACAAACTTAATTCAGCTCAGCTATAGCACGAAACTGTACCCCCCTATCTTGGGAAATCTAAACCCATTTCTCTCTGAATAAAGCCAAGTGAAACACCTGACACTGTTTTGCCACCTATGAAATGGGGATGGTGGGGATCTGTATGATCTCAGTCTTATTTAATTTAAATGCACCTTTACGAAAGGAGCTTCAGAAGCACAGACAAGTGTTAAAATAAAAACCCAGAGCCATAAAATCAAACCAAATAACCCTCAACCAGAAAGCAAAGTCCCTGCTCCCTAGACAAACTGAAATTCGTTCAACTGCTGAATTATTCATTTTTGTTTAGGGCAGAATTTACAGTTATTTTAATTTAATCTTTGGATAAAGCACATACTTAAAGAACAACACTCAACTCCCCCCTCAGTCTTTAATGGCACTCATGAAAAGTGCCTTAAAACGGGTATAAAGTCACTGATTCTGCTGCCAATCTTAGAATTTTTTTTTGCCTGAAAAAGAAGATAAACCTTTACTTCAACATATGATTAGAGGAGAAGCATAAATCACTGGGGGGGAAAAAATAATACTAAAAAAATAGACTGAGAAGACAACACAGCTTCATTAAAAAAAAGAGAAATCCCTAAGGGAATTTTCAATTTCATACTTCTAATGAGAGAGGTTGAAAAGAAGCAGCAAAGCAGAAGAAAGAAAAAAAAAATCCCAACCAGATCTGTGGGACAAGACGTAACAAAAAAAGAACACGAAAGTGAACCAGAGAGAGGCTTTCAAGTTTAACCTCGGGTTTGCACAGAAAGGACTCTTGCAGCCTTAGCTCTGCTCCCAAAGGAGGGCAGAGCCACACAACAACATCGACACACTCAAAACTCAGCATATTCCATGAGCAGGAGGCTCCAGAAGAGAACAGGTCAAGGTTGGCATCAGTAGCACTGCAGTTGTCTGAACCACACCTAGTCTGCAGTTAAATATAGAACTTTACTTTCTGGAACTACTGCTCCTCTTAACCTTCAGAGCATAAATATGCAGGGAGATATCTACAAAAAAAAAATAATTTAAAAAAAGGGATAAAGAGACCTGAATCTATTGTCCAAAAAATCTAAGACCAGGGATTAATAAACTACCCTGGGAAGATTCCAAAAAAGCAGTAAAGGCTGGAGAATTGAATTAGAGAAACCACAAGCAGCATCCTGGAAATCCAGTATAAACCAATTAGTTCCTTTAATACACATACCCTGTACTCAAACCCTTAGGTACATCAGACATTTCAGGATACGGCCCTAACTCTAATCTTCATTGCATCAGGTTGGCACCAATATAATAATTAATTGAACTGCAATTTTTTGTTGATTTAAATCTCTTAAAAAAAAGAGAAACTACCCCTTCAATCCTCACCCTTCTCATTCAGTTCATGGATCAAATCCTGACCAGTGCTGTGCATTTTCAATTGGAGAGCCTGGTCCTAAGAACCAAATCCCTCTGATTTGTGCAATCACATTCAGATTCTTCCCTTGAAGTGCTCTCAGCTGGTTTGATGCATGGCCTTTCAGCAACTTCAATTTTTACCCGCTGAATCCAAGACAAAAGCAGCAGGCACAGTTCAGTGATGGAGCAGCTCAACACCCTCTTCCTCACCCAAAAAATGTTTCTGTTTCAGAGGGAAGGAGGAGTTTTGCAGAGATTCCACTAAGGTCTGGACTCCACCCTCTTATCTTCAGGCATCAAACTAAACCACCAAAGTCAGTTCTAATTGCAGGAGGCAGCCACAGAGGAAGGTGCACAGAGCCCTCCTCTGAGTGCATTAGCGGGATGGAATTGTCTCCTGGATCTGTTTCTCCTTCCTGGACAGGTATCAGCCCACATCAACGAGTATGGATGCTGAAAAAGCTCTAGCAGAGAATTTCTTCAGCTCTCTGCAGCATTTTTGTGAGAGCTCTGTCTTTCCCATGCAAGTAACTCAAAACAATGTTACAGTTTTGTAAACTTCTTGCAGCTGTGGGTTGTTTTGGCAGAATTGTTACGGTTCTAACTAGAAAAACATTCAGAGATGTGTCTTAGAACTTGACCAATCCCCTTAGGGGGTGGATGGCAAAAACCAATGACCTTATGACACTTAATACATTTTGCGAACTAATGTATAAAAGCCTTCTGAGAATTCATTAAAGCGCGTCCATTCAGCCCTGAGCCTGGACTTGGTGTCGTTTCTCTACTCATCGGTGGAGAAAACAGCGACAAACGAGCACTCTCCGGAGGTTCCCAGAGCAGCAGCTCAAAACCAGGTGCCTAAATCCTTGTGTGCACCAACATCAGAGCCAGAAGCTGCAGGACACACACACACAGAGTGCTCTGAAAGTTGCATTTCATTAGGGAAAGCAGTCCATTAAACGGAGATGCCTCCACTCAGGGTCAAAACTTAATCCTGCAGAGGAAAATGCAAATTACCAGACAAACAGCACCAGCCCACAGGCAATGCCAAACACCATTTTAGTGGCCAAATGCTTATTCCTGACCCTGTGGCACCAGGGGAACCTGATCTGCTTGGGCCAAAGGGTCTGGTTGCCTTCATCCTGCTGCTGTTATGAGCCATGGCATGAAGAAGCCTGGAAAACTCCAGTGACCTGGAAGTGAAATTAGTGACTTTTTTTTCCAAGGGCTCCCAGAGGAGCATTTTCCTCCCACTCTTTCAAAACTTGTCACATAAAACAGCTCATCCTTACAGCTCAACTAGGCCTATTAAAGCACAACAGTTAAACAACCATATTCCCAGCCTGCTTTATGGTGTCATTTTATTCTCACACAACACTTTTACTGTGTTCTTGCCTTGAGCAAAACTCCTCAGCTTCGTTTCCCAGTACCCCACACAAGGCCGTGAAACCCAGCACCCACAGTGACCTAGCCAAGGGCTTGGTAAATTCATATTAAAAGCCAGGATTAAGGGAATGTGGCAGCAGCAGAATAAGGGAAAACCCCGGCAGCAAAGCCCTTACAGAGCAGAAGACACAGAGAACAAAACCAAGAACAACAAAGAAGAAGAATTTAATGAAAAATTAGATCGAGTGATTATGCATCTGCATTCACAACTGGATGATTTCCAGTGTCAACACCAACTTGATTCTTTCAATACCCAAACCAAAATCTCACACCTTTCTAACAGATGTACCAAACTGCCACAGGTTTTGCAATTTTTCAAATGTACCAGCAGAGACCGGTTTGAGGAGAGAGGTGGATGAGGAAAGGGTGGCTTGCTCAGCTCTCTCTCTGCTGTTTCCCCAGCAAAGGAGTCTGAGGCACAATCAGGGTTCAAACAGCAAATAACAGCAGTTGTTGCACTTTGAGCCAGACAGAAACCAAGAAGAAAACCAGCCATGCCCAAAGAGCTCTAATTCTACTCCAAATAAGCATTTCACACACAGAGGGTTGGTCAGGAGATGGTGCTGCCCTGAAGGCACACAGAGCTTCGGTGGTTCTGTCCTTCTGCACACACAATCAGGGCAGTCAGATGAGCATTTCAAAGTGCTAAAGATCCTGTCCTGCCCCTTGTTCTGCCTCTGTGGAGGGAGACACCAGAAAAACACAGGCCCCAGCACTATAAGATTACAGGACTTTGCATTAGTTGGGTCTAACAAAGCAGAACAGATTTCAAACATTTACATTATTTCCTTTGGGGAAACATCCAGGCAAAGCCAAAAATATCAATGCAGTGCCAGGCCAGAATAGGGAAACAAACACTCAAGTTACTGGTTCCAGTCTTGCAAAGACACAGAAGTGCGTCCAGCTTGTACTCCTGAGGGAGCTCAGGATTTCAGTCTTAGCTCAGGCAAAAGATGCTCTCCTGCTCCTAATCAGTTCCCAAGACCCCTGTGCAAGCAAGAGGAAAGGGAAGCATTAAAGAAATGGTAAAAGCACACTCAACAGATCTGCTGGCCGAGGTCTCACTGGGGTTGCAGACCAGGGAGGAGTGCAGCACACGCAGCCATCCAGTCCTTCCACGGACAGGAGGCTCCTCACGCTCTCAGAGGGGACAAAACTTCTCCCAGCCATTTAGCCCTGGACAGAAACAAGCATTCATCCCTCAACTACATCCAGGTTCTCCAGCCCTTTTCTCTTGTACAACATTATCCACAAAAGAGACATTCCTGTAAGCAGAGCAAAAGGCAAAGCCTCCCCGAGCTCAGAGAGGAGAGCTGGGAGCTCTAATGATCACCTGCCACTCTGCATCTGGATTTGAAAGATCCACTTTGCTCTGTGCTGCTCCCAGCTCCTGTAAAAGGGTTCTAAGAGCCTTTTTGGACCAGGAATCTACTGCTTGTCAGGCAAAGTTCAGCATCCCGAACCATTACAGCGCTGCTGAAATGGCAGTATCCACTTTAAAACACCACAAGGCATCAGGAGGACAAGGCAAGAAAGTGGGAAAGGAGAAATGCAGAATGTACAGAGCTTGCAGGACCCCCCAAGAGAGCCTGGATCAGGATAAGTGGAGAAGTTTCTGCAAAAGCAAAGGAAGAGCTGAACACCAACATGCTCAGACTGAGCTAGGGACACCATGTCCTGGGGGATACAAAAATAAAGAGATACAGTCCAGAGCATTGTTACAACTTTTCAAACAACACAAGAGGCAAAACAGCTCCTCCTACTCCATCACCACGAATTAAACTCTCACAGGCTTGCAGGAGGCTGCAACACATCCATGAAAACGACGCTGGGGTTCACCAGAGCAGGGAAAAGAACCCTTGTCCTGGCTTTAGAACTCCCATCTCCAAACCCCCTCAAGGAGCCACCACGTACCTTTCCATAACAGCCAGGCACTCCTTTCTCCACGTGAACCGACTGCCTCGCCGTAGTCTGAAGGTCCCAGAGGTAGCTGTGACTGGGGGAGGCGTCTGTCTCCATTCTGGCTCTTCTATTGGGATGGGAGCGGGTCTCATGCTTAGTGTAGCCCCTAAGGACAATAAACACTGTGTTTCCCAGGGGGTTAAAAGTCAGGCCCATCCTCTCACTCCTGCTCGTGAAAAAAAAGACAAGACAGGTGATGAAACCATTCAAACTGGAAAAAAAAAGAAAGCATTATCAAAGATACCTTGAAGATACACAAAGGCAGCTAAATTCCCAGTTCCCAACCTCCACGGCAGAAGGGGACGACCATGGAAATCTAAGGAGCTGATGGGCACTTAGGAAAATCTGTCCTGTCTTCATCAAGAGGAAAAGGACCACACAGAAAGGGTGAGCTGTGCCCCAGCTGGGATTTATTTGGGTTGTGCTGCCATCTCAGCTGACACAAAATAGGAAATAGCAGCTTCTATTTAATTACACAGCAGTCTCAGGAAGCAAAATGGGAATTTATACCAAAGGTATTTCAATGTGTCTGAAGAGCCAAGGAAATATCTGAAGCAACTTCACCAATAGAAACACCCTGTGGCCTGGGCAAACATGGGCTCACGAGTGCCAGGGTGCCTGAAAAAGTCACTGAAAGCAGATTAACATCACAACCTTCCTCTCCTGCTCCCCTTCTATAGATATATTTCTCCTTTCTGTGAGTCTGAGCTGGAAAGCATCAGGCACGAGACAGGATTTGGCAAAATGCCCTCAGGAAAGGCCCCTTTGAAACTTACCCCTGATCCTTTCCACAAGAGCCTCTCAGTTAATAAATCAAGATAAATCAAGACACTCAGGGAGATCGATCTTTCCTACATCCCTTGGTGAGGATGGGAACTTGGGATAGGACACAAGGACAGAAACCAGGGTATGTTCTGAAGGACAGCTTTGTGCTCAGTGACTTCCCCCGCAGGGAAGAAAAAGTCATTCTTGTGTGCAAAAAAAAAAAAGAAAAAAAGAAGTTGTATGAAAAGATAAATCACCACCTATATCCCACAAGCATCCTGAGCTCCAGTGGAATTCCTGCGCTGAGGCAGCCTGGGCAGATCCAGGAGAAGCAGCAGCCCTGCTCTGCTGTTGGGAACACTCAAGAGCAGGGCTGTGACAGAAAACCCCTTTGGGTGCTCAGGCCTGATCAGAATGGTTGGGATTTCATCATCAAAACACACAGTGTTAGTGAAACAACACTGCTGCTCCACAACGGAGTGAAAGGGTCAAGGGAACCTGAGAGTTTAACCAATAAACAAATTCCTCCAGCTAAAAAGCAAGAAATGAGCTATTCAGGCACTTGGCCGTGTTCCTTCCCAGAAATGCACACGGAGTCTTTTCCTTCCTGCCAGGGGCTTGCATCTGTGTGAGGTAGTGGAGCCCAAAATAATTTACAAATGTTACCCAGGAGGAGTCAGTAGGAAGTGAAGCCCACAATCTCTGCCTTGCACACACAAGGCCCGGTGCCTCTTCCTAATTCCCAGCTAACGAGCCTACACAGATTACTCGGTTCCATTGAAACATGAAAGTATTTCCTATAGTGCCAATTTACTGTGAGGCTATTTCAAGGAAAGCTCCTTATCTGGTCTTTCTGCTACTTGCACAGTTTAGGGGGCTGGGTGGTTATCAAATTGCCAGGCTTTAAATACACTTCAAAAACTTAAAAAAAAATTATAATTTTAAAAAGAGGCAGGGGAGAATAGGAAAAAAAAATTAGCTTTCCCAGCATTGTGTTAGCAATATACTCTCCCTATCTAAGATTTGATTTCACAGGGGGAGTACAGGAGTATCAGTGATGCCTCACATCAAGGTAAGAGATGCAGAGTCCCTCCATTAAATTTGCCCGAGATTTTTCAGACAAAGCTTGAAAAAAAATCTGCACTGAAAGCATAAATTTTCTGCTGCTGCTACAGGTATGTTCACGTACTGAATATAATACACTTTTTTTTTTGTTTTAGTAGCCTTCCTAGATCAATTTACCGATTTCTCTTCTCTATGGGGTAACATCAATATCAGCAACAGATAAGAGAGGAAGATGCTGAGAATTACAAGCAAGTACCCCTGCACAGCAAGAGAGGAGCATCTGAATGCATAAAGAGGCCCAAAATGGGCTTGGATGAATGTGTGGAAAAAGGGCACAGGGGATGCTCCGAGGGCCCTTTCAGTGCCTAAAGGGGCACCAGGAGAGCTGGAGAGGCACTTGGGACAAGGGATGGAGGGACAGGACACAGGGAATGGCTTCCCACTGCCAGAGGGCAGGGATAGATGGGATATTGGGAAGGAATTCTTCCCTGGGAGGGTGAGGAGGCCCTGGCACAGGGTGCCCAGAGAAGCTGTGGCTGCCCCTGGATCCCTGGGAGTGTCCAAGGGGAGGCTGGACAGGGCTTGGAGCAACCTGGGATAGTGGAAGGTGTCCCTGCCCATGGCTGGGGGGTGGAATGAGACGACTTTGACCCCAAATTTACCATTTATGATACGCACATTTGATAAGGAACCTATGGAGCTTTTCCCCATCCCCTCTCTTCAGCGAGCACCTGGGGATCCCATTTATCCTGCTGTTCCAACGCTCCATCACAATCTTCTCACCACCCAGCTCCACTTCCTTACAACTTAGCAAGTTACATCCTAGTCACCAGTTCAGATTCTTTTTATAAACCCCTCAAACAGCTTCTGAGGAGAAGTGAAACTTCTCTCCTGAGCAGGCAGAGTGGAGAAAACGCAGTACGAGGTTTTCAGTGTCTGCATCAAACAGCAAGACACCTCTGAGGGGTGTGGAGGTGAACCGCCTGGGAAGAACTCCTTTCACTCACAGAAATGAAAGGAGACATCTCTCACTCCCTGCCAGTGCTCAGCACCTTTCCCTACAGCACTGGGTTTTCTCTGTGAATTTTTTGTGTGACTGAGGATGCTGTGGGCAGGTTTGGGGGTGAGGAGGCAGGAGCGCTGCTCTCCAGCTGGAATGCAGTTTTCTCTACGTTCAAAATTCCTCCTGGTCAAGGCCTGCACATCCCAGGCACCATCCTGAAGGAAGAGAGTTGCTCTAAGAGCATCCCATGCACTTGCTGCTCCTCATCCCAGGGCTCAGGCAGGCCCTGCCATGGAATGGTCACAGAAAGCCTCAGGCCATCTCCCAGCTCCAAGAAACCATTTCCTGGCAAGTTTTCATTTGCAGCAAGTACCTATTGTACATCCTCCTGATAAGAACAGATGCCTCACTGTATTTTTAGCCAGGCTGACCCCAGATCACACAATAAACACCTCTCGGTCAGAGCGAGCCGGGCTGGATTGAAATCAGCAGCAGCACAAGGTTCCCTACAGAGCCCACGGCTTGAAAAGGAGCAGAGCAGGGACTGTTTGCTCTGCAGCTCTGTGGAACAGCACATCACATCACCACAGCACATCACCAACCATCCCTTCCCAGTGCAAACCTCGTGGGACAGCCAGCCCCTGATTTTTGGTTGGCTTTTCTTTCACAGCTAAACAAGAACCGCTATGAAAATAACAAAAGAGATGCTACATCTTGATAATAGCTCCCTTTCATTCTCCCTTTTGTTCAAGGAGGAAGAGCCCATGGCTCTCTCCAAGGTGACCACAGCTGCCTTCCTATTAGAGAAGCGTGGCAGAAATAAATACCCAGCCTAAATGGAAGCAGTCTGTATCCATCTGTAACTTTAACACATCATTTCGAGGTGCCAGCTTCAGTTTGCACTACACAGAGGCAAGAGACAAGCTGAAGCTATTCCATAACAAACTTCCCACATTGCCCAAGACCCAGTGCCAGGGAAACTAATCAGGCTAACAACTACCAATCTAAAAAAAAAAAATTTACTATTTATTTAAAACGTATGGGCTCTGGAAAAAATACTCAGAACATTGCAGGATTTAGCTATTGCCAAAATGCTCTCAGTCCTCCACAAAACACAGGACAGACAAGTGGTGCCTGTGTGGAAAAAGCTCCATCTAAATGAAAAGCATCCCTATTAATTGGATTAAAGACCTTTTAAACATCAGCATTTAGCATTGACTTCTTCCCTCCAACAAAAAAACTGCCTTTCACCCTAACTGGCAACTCTGTCCAGAAAAATTTACCAATCAGTAGTACAGTGGAATTCACAGCATTGCTATTAACTCTGACATCTCTCCTACCAAGAAAACGTTGATTAAGACATTTTTTTGAGCAAGATTATTGCACACAGTAGGACAAGTGGGTGTTTTTTTCCTGTTCCATGAGACTTCAAGTCTCCTTTGCAACGTTCCAGGCTGGTGCTGTCTGAACACCCACCACCGAGGACAGGAGAAATGCAGAAACTGCCCATGCAAACCAGCAATCAAAGCCAGGCAAATAACAAACAGCATATTCAGGAGCTCAAATCCAGCTGGGAAAGAATGGAAGGGATGGAATTGCTGAGTCTCTTTCACATAAGACCAGCATCTGAACACCAGCAATGCCCTAAAACTGCCCTAAGGCTCCCCAGCACCAAGTCTTTCAGTTGGCAGATGCAGGACTGCTTGTGGATGATTTAAAGCTTTACATAGCACATTTAAAAAAAAGAAAAAGAAAATCCTTTTTGACATATTTGTAAGTCATCATTTGCTTGTATAAGCACAGTAAAAGACAGGCCCTGCTGTGAGGACATGAAGGCAAGGTAGGGATGGCACCCATAGGGAAGGGTCTCACCTGTATCCCGGAGATGGGAGAGGGAGGTAAGAGGTGAATTCTACAAAGTGGCAGAGCCAAGGGAAGGTCTGCCAGGAGACCTCCAGTCCTTTCCACACAAACTATTCCCCCTTCACAGTTTATAAACTGATTATATCTGCTGTCCTAGTTCTTCAAAACCGTTTCAATTTTAAGTTTTCTTTCCATTACTACACAAATTCAGACAAAAAATGGATTTGTTCTGAAGATCCACTTTTTCAAGATAAGGAATTATAGAAATTGGGGAACTAATAGTTCCCAAAAGCCTCACTTTGCCCACTGAAAACTCAAACCTGCAGGTCCTTCTGCACAGAGAGCTGACTCTACCACTCAAAAGGATTGAAACTTCCCTCCCAGCAGCTGGAATTGGAAAAATGGGATGTATGAGAACAGAAAGCCAAATGCCACCTCTCAGTAAGTGAGCAACTAGAAAAAAACCCACAGCAGTCATTTCATCTCTCAAGTTTCTTCCAAGGAGGACAATCTTTCCCACCCTACAGAGAGTACAGAGGTGGCATTAATTCTCTGGGAACAAGGGACAAAGCTCCACTGATTTCCTCATTTTCTGGCTCTAAGGAGGACAGCAGAACAGCTGCTCTGTCTCCTAATCACAGGATACTGTCAGTAGTACCCAAAACTTCAGCTCCAGATTGGTTTTGTAACAGGGATTTAAATCCAGGATTCTCTGGACAAGGCTGGTACCTCCCTTTACACACTTGTTCATAGCCACGTTAATTATTCTTGGCTACCTGGTCTGACCTGCAATAGAAGAGATGGCAATAATTCAAAGCAGTGGATTATCCTACAATGAATAAATAAATACAGCCCCATTTTCCTCAGGTAGATTTTCCCGACAGCAACAGGAAAACTGACGGTTCCTCCCTCTCCCTCAGCCTCTAAAAAGAAATCAAATGCTATCTGGTTCTAAAAGGAATTTAAGTGCATCCAAATAGTCCCTTGGCTTAGGCAGAGGAAACAATTTGCCTTTTACACTCCTTGAAAATGCTGTTTAAGATCTCTTATTGGGAAAAAGGTTACACTCAGATAACCACTCTTCAAGGAGTTTTGCCATGTCTAAAGCAAAGCGGAGTTAACGTTGACACTTCAATTTCAGCCACAACCTTCAATGTGGAAAGTCTTCCTGCCTTAGACACCTCTCAAGAGCAAAAGGACAAACAAGATGTCATGGATATGGGGAAAGAGCTCATGGATATGGGGAAAAAAAGAAGGTAAAGAGGAAGAAGTAAAGATTTTAGAGCTAAGTTGAACAAGGGTTCTGTTATTAGCACAAAATTCTATTTCCTAAACAGCTTCATGTGAGACTGGAAATAAACAATGCAAGGCTGGGAAAAATCCACACTACAGGTTTTATCTGGAGAAGGTTTTGGTGGTTTTTACACCTTTCAAAAACCCTCTACATTCTTCAGTACTTTGGAGGCAACACCTTCCATCAAAGGGAAATGTCTGGGAGTTGCTCTGTAGGATAAAACCTGAGCCTTTCCAAGAGCTGATACTGGATGGTTGTACCCAGGAATTCTGCTGATCCTCAGTACCACAATTCCAGCCAGTAAAAAAATCAAGGCTTCCTGGCACTTTTGTTCTTTAAAACAACTTTCAGAAAAAGAAGTACCAACACCTTAAGATGCTTAACAGAAAAAACAGGCTCAGCTCTCCCTCTGAACCCGTCCAACTTAAATCTGAATTATTCTCAGGCCAACTGTCAGCTGGAGCCTCTTGATTTTCAGCTTCCACACACAGCAGAAGTTTTGAGGCTCTGTTTCCACCGGAATTTTTCTTAATAGAATTCTGGATATTGAAGCCAAGTTCACATTAGAGAGCCTGAGTTTTGAATTCCTTAAAACAATTACACAGTTAATTTAATCAAGCCATTGTTTAAAGGAAATTAAACGTAAATATTTTGATCTTTACAATAAAACTGTTAAAAGGGAAAAATAAGAACTGTGGTCAAACAAAATCTATGGAGAAGAACAATGCAAGGAAATTAATTCAACTGTGATTTTGAAGATTGCTGGTTAGTTAAAGATAATGAGGAGCTTTACTTCTCTGTTTGTATTCAAGATCTATTTTGAGATTTGGAGAAGCAGGTGGGATTTGAAAGACACATCTCCAGCTTATCACTGGAACTATCAACATCCCATCCATGAGCTTGAGATCCAACCCAAGCCCCTCCGAAGATCCTCCCTGACAAACTGTGTGGGGTTTTTGCTGCAACTTTATATCATACAGCCATTAATGGCTTCTATTTGTTCATTCCAGAGAGCCTCAGCTTATATTTCACATTAACTGACTACAGCTTCACTGGCTGCTTCTGAGCCCAGATTCAGTGAGTGGTGGGAGGGCAGGGCAGGGATCTGTGGCTGAGGAGCTGGACAGACAGCCATGGGTGAGGCAGCTCTGGATGAGTCAGTTCTGCATCATTTGCTGCAAAGCAAAAAGCAGATTTGTTCCTACCCTCCTAAAAATGAACCTGGTCAGAGGGAGAACTTCTGGAGTACCCCAGACCTAGAAGTGAATTATCAGTGCTAATAAACAACAGTGACAAAAGGCTTCCATTCCATAAATAAACAGCAGGAGATGTTTGGGCTGCATTTGTTTACCAGGATTTGTCTTCTCAAGCTGGTACCATCTGTAAAATGCCCTTTTCTTTTGTTCACTCAGGTCCGACCCCTGCTGCAACAGCCAATGGGAGATCCGGCTCTGACTGATACCTGTGAAAAACCAGAACAGAACAAAAACAAAGAGAAAAGTTCTTCTTTACCAAACATTTTTAAGTGGTTTATCTACTGATAAAAGGTGGTGTCTTACAAAGCCCAGGAACTCGTGATGCTTCAATCCCAGAAAAAGGAGAGTTGAAGCTTCCCTGCCCCATCCCAAACTGCCTGAACTTCTCCCTGGGGTTATGCTCACTCAAGGCACACCCTGGAATCTGCACAATCAACTCCCAGGCAAAGAGGGTAAAAACTGGGAAGCCAAAGCTCTCACTGACTTGAATTGTCCACAACTTCCCTGATCCCTAAACTTCTTCATCTGTGAAACGGGAACAAGTCCTGTCCCCACTATTATATATAAATAATGATTGTTAGGAAATCCTTATCATTCAATGCTTGAATAAAAAGGGAGATAAACACAGAAAACAGTTTATGTGATATGGATCAAATCAGCCCAGAAATGGAGCAAACCAACTATCAGCAGCTGTAACAACGGCCAGAAAACAAACCAGAAGGGGCAGCTGTCTGTCAGTAAAGCAGGAGCCAAGCTCGAGGTACTCAGGCATGATTAGGGACAAAACATTCTTTAAATGTTTTCAAAGCAAGACTTCTAAGAAAACAGTAAAAGGGGCAAAAAAAATCCTAGAAGTTAATACAGTTATTTCCAAAGCGTGACAGGGAATGAAGGATCAATGCAGGAAGGGGAAAAAGTGACCAGCAGAGGAACCGAATAAAACAAGAGGTTTAGAAGCACACCAAGAGGTGAGCAGTAGGTTCATCGGAAAACATAAAAAAGGCAGAGCTGGCTGAGTAACTGAAGCAGTACTTCAGAACTCCCTGTGCCTTCCACAAGGCCCTTCAGCCATCAGAACAGGTTAACAACATCCCAACTCCCCTGAGAAGTGAAGTTTTAGGAGGTGCTCCAAGTACCAATATACTGCCAACACCACCTGTGCCACCACCTGCTTGGTGATATCACCCGGGCAAGTAGAGGCTGGCTTGCACACAGAACCCAAACTGCCTCCCCCTCTAGAGATGCATCAAGGTTTTATAAGCTCTCATCATCATATTTAACTCATGAAAAACAGCCCCCTGTAGTTCTACCACTTCTAATGTGGGGGTTTATTATGCTTTTTGTTGTGTGTTGAAGGCAGTTAAGTTCAGAATGTCTCAACTTGGCTCTCAAGTACCATATTCAGATGGGTTTACTCCAACCAGATTTTTAAAATCACGGGGTTTATACTCCTAATTGTTCTTCCTCAAACAGAATTCTGGAGGCTATGAAGTTTTAATTGTCCTGGGGGAAAGGGATGGGAGTGTTTTGTTTCAGATACAGCAGCTCACTGCTGTTCAGCAGAGCTGTGCCCACAAAACAGACCCTGATTTTCCCAAAACCCATTCCCAGAGATTGCCTTGCCCTCAACTGCCGGAGTTCAGGAACAGCTGGGGCAGCCAAGAGCTGCCTACCCCCAGGGCCCACAGTGGGATCTAAAACTGAGTTTATACTACCAGGGAAGTGGAATTATTCAACCAAACACAGCCCTGAGACCTTGCCAAGTTTACATCGAGGAGCTGTGGAAGCACACAAGTTAGCACCAAAAGAAGGCAGTGTGAGTTGGTAACATTCTCTGGCCCAAACCAAGGCTCCAGCCTAGCTGAAATCCTGCCATCTGCACGCCTGATCACCAGCGAAACATCAAGTTTTGAAAATTTGTAGCTCTTCACCTATTATTATGATTTATAAAAGCCAATCCTTGTCCTGTGCTGTGGGACACAAAGGTTTGTGTCTCACTGCTTCTGGCTGCCCTGCTCCCATTAATTCATCACGGGTAACAGCTCCAGTCATTTACTTGTTTACTACAGTCCACTTACACTTATTGCAGTGAATGAGTGTGTGTTGAGTGTTTGGATAACAACCTAAGATACAAACACAAAGCGCTGGTAGATAAAAATTAGAAATAGAGATTAAATGTCTGCCACGAGTGGAAAATCCGAGTTCTGCTCAAGAGGCTGCCTGACACTGTCACACATGGCACAGATGTGAGCACTCCAGACAATGTGCTCAAGGAGCCAAAAGACTCAAGCTGGGTCTTGCCGTGCCCACTTTCATGGAATCATAGAAAAATTTGAGTCGGAAAACACTTTTAAAGGTCATCTAGTCCAACCCCCCCTGCAATGAGCTGGGACATCTTCAACTGGATCATGTTGTTTAGAGCCCTGTCCAACCTGACCTTGAATGTTTCCAGGGATGGGGCAGCCACCACCTTCCTGACCAACCTGTGCCAGTGTTTTATCATCTGCATTATAAAAAGCTTCTTTCCACAAATTATGCACTGCCCCAACATCCTGAACTGCATCAAGGTTCTCCCAAACAGAGCTGGATCTGTGCTGGGATCCTTTTGGGATCATTTAACCACAGTAGCTGTGCCTCTGACTTACTGTGACTCCTCACAGCTCATAAAGCTGCTTCTGCAAGATGCTTTTAAGGCATAACATTTATCTGCACCTCAGCACGGTTTAGAGGCCCCAAAACTATATCCCAACAGCTTGACCAACCCAAGGTCACGTGCAAAGACTTTCAGAAGAACTCATCCAGGATCTCCCAGATCCCAGTGCAGTGGGATCCAAACCCATCCTTCACTCCTTTCAGTACAAAAAGCAAACTCCCCAAATTGTCATGTCAGTTTCTTGCATCTCAAGTGGGTTTCACACAGCAAGAGTGGCCACCAGGACCCTCCTGTCACGTTGTCTCTAATCACACAGCCTTAGGGAATTGCACTGGCAGGAAAAAAGAAATCACCCTGCTGCCAGAAGCAGATTAATGAAATAACTTCTCTGGAGTAGTGAAAATCCAGCTGTGCTGAGGAAATTCACTCTCCAGCTGAAGCAGGGACCTCACGGAGGGCTGTGGTGCTCTGGGCTCAGCATCAGCAGGGCCAGGAACACACCCGGTTATGGACACCACCAATTTTCTCACAGAAAAAAATGAAGAAAAGTGGTACCCACAAAGGATTGTTGCAGTTCAGCTGTTGACTCCTTGTGTCACCCACCACTCCTTCCCACAGCAGGTTACACTTCCCAGAGAGAAACAAAACAGAGCAGACAGTCTGTGCTCACTGCCCTGGCCGGCCCTGCTGTCTCCTACACAACTGATCTGGGGAGAGTTTCCCTTCCAAATACATAAAATAAATGGCAAAATACATCATCAAGAGAAGGCCACTGCTACGTGCAGCTCGAATCTGCTCATAACCCTCAACTCTGCTATTCATCAAGTCTTTGGGAACTGGTTTTCACCTTCACAGATAGATTTGTTCAGCAGCTCTGCTTTGCATGTCTTTAATGTTCCTTTCAGGAGAGGTTTTCAGAAGCACCTGGAATACGTCAGACCTGGAGAAGAAAGTAACTGACTGTGTTTTAATTCTTCACTTTGTAAGCAAAGTCCCAGATTCAGAGAACAAGTGCTTGCAAAGGACATCTATCAATTTAGGAGATTAGCAAAGCTTGTTTACAGAAAACCTGAAAAGATCAAAATCACAGAAAAACAAATCTTCCTCTGTGTTGTCATGAGTATAACAAAAAAAAAAAACCCAAACAGGAAGGAAAATGTTTCTCAGAATGCAGTTTCATGCCATTCCAGATGATCAGTAATTCAGGAATTTTCTGAATTCTCTTCGCAATGGAACTAGTTAAGTTTCACTGTGTATTGGCGTTTGCTCAGCATCCCTGTGTGTGGGTTCCAAACCTTTGGGGATTTTCTTTGTTCCAGCAGCGCTCCAAGGCTGCCCTCCACTGCACGTGTGTTTAGCACAATCTAAAGCCAAGTCCTGGAGATCTCCTATCAAGTAAGGCAGAGACAGCAGGACAGGGCTGGGTTGTACCAGTGGAATAATTGGGAAGGTTACTAGAACTGCACCCAGGAAAGCTCTATGTGCATTTAAAAACAACCAGAAAAATGACTTCTGCATTTTATTGTTGATGGCTTTGGGGTTTTTTAAAATAGTGGTTTGGGTTTTATGTTATTGAGAACTCAGAAAACTGAATTCAAACTTCTGCTCTGTAACCTCAGGAGAATAAAGGTTGGGTTTTTTTATTCCTTCACTCCCTATGTGTAAAAAACAGCAAAGGTAATATTTCCAAACCTCGCAGAGGCATCATCCGTCAAACCACTTTAGCCCATCTGCAGAGGGCTCATCCCTGTGCTCTCCTCCTTCTCTCCTTTACTGTGGAACAGAAAGACATCAGTCCCTGAAAACATTTCCCCCACCCTCCATCGAACTTTGGAAGCTCAGACAGCATCTCTGAGAAAAGTTTACATTTCTCTCTTCATCCTTTGCCTTCTGACCATAACCTGGTGCCCAGGTACGATTCTCGTGGCAATTCAAGCCAACTGCAGCACACGACTTCAAATTATGTTTGATAAAAATTTGGCAGCTCACCTGCCCCACGTGGGGCTGAACCCCCACCCCTGAGCAGGCTGCAGTGATGTTAAAAGGAGCTCCGAACACCAAGACAGGAAATTCCGCAGGAACTATTATTAGCTCCTGTTTATACTGTCATTTTTCTTATCAGTAGGAGATTATTTATACAGAGCCCAACCCAAGTGCTTCTTGTTTATCTTATTACAGACACCATTAAAAAAGTTTCTATAAAAAGCAGCTCCTGTTTTTAGGACCAGCACTAGTAAGTCTTATGCTAAGTTTTTGCTTCTTATCAAGCATTCCCTTATTTTCAAGTCACTATTTAATACCCCTGTTACTATTTTCCAACCTGCCCTGTCCTCTCCATAGAGCAGGCAGCCCTGCAGAATATCTTCCTGTCAGAAATTTTTCCTGTCAGATTCATTACCTAAATGACTTTTAAAGTTTCTGGTAATTTTACAAGGATTAAGAGAGCCTCAACATTTTTCTACTGCAACAGCTGACTTTAACCTTCAGCTCTGTGCTCCTCTCTCCTGCATCCTCCCTCTCCATCGCTCCCCTTGTGCTACAGCAGGAAAAACAAGGGGAAAAGCTGTTTACTGATGCAGAGCTGCTCTGTAGGACTGTGGCTGGTGTAGGAATCTGGATTCTGTGAGTGCTTTGCAATGTTAGAATTAAGATGGGAAAAAGGAGAAATGTTTCTGAATGAAAGTGTAGTTTGAAGAATTAGCAAAATAAGGTAAAAAGGAAGTTTCAAGGGGTCACAGTTGCAGTAGAGGTTTCTGCACCAAGGACAGATCATAACAAGTTACAGAATGAGGATAAATGAGGTCATAAGGACTGGGGAAACACAGAATTTTTTAGAATACTAAAGACAATTGGTAGAGGGTGAAAGGAAAAGTTGCCAGCAGAGGTAGCCAAGCCAAGCCACCCTCCTGGACAGAGCTAGCCATTAATTTTTCATTTCTTTCTTGCCTCTTCCCAGGGCAGAAGGGATGAAGACTAATAGCTAATTTTTCTATTTTTCTCTTGTATAAGTAACTTTTTACAGAAAATCTTTATCAGTAAGACTAAGCCTGCAAATCCTGAGCTGATGCCATTTGGGATCGTATACTCTGCAAAGCCTCAGCCTATACAAATCGGTTTTTTACTCAACCAGAAGTGGTTCCCAGGCATTCCTTGGGAGTCTCTTCCCCAGCTGAAAGGGACGTTGGAGACATCTGAAGAATACTGAAGTCAGCCAGCACTCATCAGGCCTGAGACAGCTCTGGAAGGGAGAGCCCTGGGACACTCTGCTCCAGATCTCTGTCCCAAGCTATTTCAGTCACTCCTCACCACTCCCTGCTTTTGAGAGGAAGCTGATGGGTCTCCCTGCTAGAGCTGAGCACAATCTTTAGTCTGGTCCTTCCAAACATCTCTTTGACATTTACTATTTCTCTCAGATAAGCCATAACTACGGACTTAGGAGTGGCACGTGCTACACACCTGCTCACACAAGGCCGGGGGTTTATTTAAAATGAATCAGCCCCCACCAAGCACAGGGAGGACGACAAAGATGCAAAGGTCTACTGGTTTCCCATGGATTTGGCTTGGGAACAAGATAATACTACAGTGCCTTCAGCTCAGCCCTCGTTCTGTCCCACTGACTGCCTCAAGTGACACCTTGCAGTATTTCCCTGGTGCCTCTGTGAGCACACCGCGGATCCCCCTCGCGTTACGCAGGAGGGCTGAGTGGGAAGGGTGTGAAATTCACTCAGCCATGTCTGAAGTGGATGGTTGGTGTCATTTACTCACAGGAGGAAACACTGAGAGCTCCCAAAGGCTAAATGCCAACTTAATGCCAACTGAAATCCAAGAGAACAGGCTCAGGATGGAAGGAGTGAAAGGATCAGGTGTGAAGAGACTGGTCTTGCCCTAGCAGGGTTATCAAACACACGCACCAAGACACCCAGTTAATTATAATTAGATCCATTCCTTTCACTGATGCACACTTGGATGTAGTGTGGTGATTCTGATTCAATGACCCCACATGTGGCAGTCCCATGGACCAAAAAATAAAACCATTGGCTCCTTTTGGGAAGACTCTTTTTGTGCAATTTTCCCCTCTGTGCATTACTGCTCTTGCAGGGGAAGCCAGCCTGACTTGCTGGGTGCTACAGAGAGGTTAATTCAGAGATGGGTTCTTCCAGGGCTATATTCAGGCAAGAAATGAACAAAAGTAGGAGAGTGACCCACCAACTACCAAAATTTTAGGGTTCAGGTACAATTTAAGTGACTAGACTTACACTTTCATTTTTAAAGTAGCAGTGCTATCATCTGATGAGGCCAATAACATCCCTTACATTTACACAAATTGTTAATCTCTGTGATTTTCCAGATGAAACTGAAACCAGGGAAGGACAAGTCATTTTGCCCAGGATCACAGAAGAGCTGGAGACATAGAAGGAATTCCTGCCTCCGTGGCTGAAACACCAGTTTGTGCTTGTCCACCTCAACTGCTGCCATGTCTGCAAACCCAGAGCACCCAGACAGGTGGGTTCCTGTGACATTTCAAATCCTGGAAATATCATTGAAGAACAACTTCCCTCCTACTGATTTGGCATTCCCAGACATCAAGGAACCTTAAAACTACCTTTATCCAAGCTTGAGTTAAAAAATTAACAAACTTTAAATGTGTAACGTGGGCTTGAGCTTTCTGGGATTTATCATCAAGTCTTCATCCTACAAGAAGGGCTGGAGTGAATCCAGGGAAGGGAACGGAGCTGGGGAAGGGGCTGGAGCAGCAGGAGCGGCTGAAGGAGCTGGGAAAGGAGTTCAGCCTGGAGAAAAGGAGGCTCAGGGGGGACCTTCTGGCTCTGCACAACTCCCTGACAGGGAACATGGGACAGGATGAGAGGAAACGGCCTCAGGCTGCGCAGGTTCAGGTTGGATATTTGGAACAATTTCTTCATGGAAAAGGTTATCCAACCCTGGCACAGCTGCCCAGAGCAGCGGTGCAATCCCCATCCCTGGAGGGATTTAAAAGCCATGTGGATGTGGCACTTGGGGACATGTGTCAGTGGCAGCCTTGGGGGAATGGTCTTAGAGGGCTTCTCCAGCCAAGATGATTCTGAGGACACCATGAGCTCTGCTGCTCCAGGCAAGGCCTGTGTGCCTGGAAGGGAGAAATAACAACACCCCATCCCATGGAGGAGCAGCAGGACTTTGTTACCCTCTGTGTAAAGCTCTGGGAACACACCCAGGGAAGAAGTGGCACCACTGCAGTGAGTTCACCTGTCTGGATGTGAGAGAGAAGGCTCAGAGCAGAGGGCACCCAGAACCACTGCTCCTTCCAGGTAAAACCCCAGCTGGTCTGCTCATCCCTCAACCTCCCTTCGGATTTTCATTGATTATGGCTCAAAGGAGGGACAAAACTTCCAACTCTCATAGTCCAGCTCCTGGCTGCAGTGGTACCAACTATAGCTGTGTCTCCTGACTACTCATATACTTTTTAATACATAAATACACATTATCTCTCTCTCTCTCCACATCAAGAGATGCAGATACGCATCTATTTGCCACACTCAACAAACAATTTAAGAATTAAGGAAAACTGTTCTCATTTTAAGATAAGAACTTCAGGCTTTATTATAATGCTGTAAAATAAAATCTGCCAGCACAAGCCACAGGAAGGAAAAAAAAAGGAAATAAAAAAAAGAAGAAGTGATTCACTGGGGAAGTTCCATGATGTGCAGGACAATGGGTCTTAAATCAAAGGCATACATTATCATGACTAAGCTGACAGATCTGCACTGCAATGCAGAAAGCCAAGTGATAGTCCAACATCTGCACCGTGCTCAGACAGGCAGTTTAGACACAGAGATTCCCAAAATGAGGAAAGGACTCCTCGAGCTCTTACCTGTTACCTGTGCAACAACTGCTTGGGAAATTCTCCGGTTGGCGAGGAAGGCTTTGATTTCCTCCTTTATCACACTGCTGTCCCTCCTACCAAAACAAAGAAACAACAGGACACACAAAAAGAGGGACGGACCAAAGTGCACCTGGAAGATGCAAAATGCCTTCATTTCCTCTATTTAGGGGACAAGGAGTGGGGAAGGCTGGCATTAAAACAGGCCAAGTGCCTCAGCGCTGGACACTTCTTTTACCAAGTGTCACGTTTGATCAAAGCACCGTAGCAGGAGAATGGATGACTCATGTCCCATATAATTCATATTAGGTGCAGCACTGCCATATGGAATGTACAAAGTTTCATTACACAGGGATGAATAAATCTCTCATACCAGCATAAAAACCTCACTCATAAAAATGAGGCAGAAAAATAAAAAATAAAGGATAGCTGGGGCTGCATGGTTAGTTACCCAAAAGAATATGCATACACCAACCTCCTCCAGCATTCCAAGGAAAACATCCGAAATTTTGCAGCCTCTGTCCCCACACCCCTACTTGAGTCCCCTACTTAGTCCAGAACTTGCACTGAATGAATGAACTGAGATCTTTCTATGATTTTTACAAGGTCTGTACAGATAGTTCAGAAAGGGCCAAAACTGTGCTAAAAAGCAAATAAACTGGAGGTTGTACAGGTACTGTGATAGGCAGCAAATTTCAATTGCAATAAACACATACTTTTCCCTCCTCTTCCTCTCTCCCTTCCTGAGAAGGGCAGGCAATTAAAACCAGCCTTTATCAGGCTTTATGGGATATTTCCCTTTCCCTTCTCTCCTCCTGCTCCAGCTGCATTGAAGGCAGACTCAAGTTTGCCAATGTAAATGCAAAATGAATGCTGTGATGTGGCTTCATTTTTATTTCTGTACCCAACACTCATCTTCCATATGCCTGCAAATAAAAGTAATTTCAGCTTAAATAAGCCCTAAAAGCATTACCTGAGACTCACTGCCCAGGAACCCAAACCTCAGCCACGGGAACTTGGCACTCTGCTGTACTCACCCCCTTCCTGCACGATTCCATCATCTGCAGCCGACAGCAAATGAAGTTGATCGGCTTTTCTCACTGCTCATCTCTAATCCTCTCCCCACCCCAAAGCCACATCTTTCCCTGAAATCTCCAAACTACTTCCAACACATTTCCATCCTGGAGCTTATGGACCCCAGTTCTCTCATAGGTACATCAGGAAAGTTGCAATGTTGGGGGGCAAAAAGAATAAATTCCAACATCATGACCAAAACTGTTTTGAGACATTTGGCCTTTCCTCTTATTTCTTTCTGCTCTCAAAGCCCACTGACTCCGACTTTCATCCTCAGGAGTATAATCCCCTCCTTTCATCTTTGCCATAATGCTGAAAATGAAGCTGCTAAAAGTAAAGGAAGGTCAGTCCTGAAAAAAAACCCCACCCAACTGGCTCTCACTGAAAACTTCTGCTTCTTCTTTACTATTTGTATTTTCCTGCTCCACTCTGCAAATCCCTGCCACAAACTATAAACAGACAACATGGATCCTCTGCAGATCCCACTGGAAAGCACTGACCAATCCAAGCTGGATTCTCTACTCTCCCTCTATATGGAAGGAATTACAGCAAGTGTGAAATAGTGGAGGAGGAGTCATGTGAATTGATACTTGATCAGAATCCTGAATAAAAGCAGGGTGGAAAATGAGTGCTCTGACATCAATCCCAATGTTTGGTACAGCATGGGAAAAACTGTTTCAACAGTCAGACTGTGGGACACTCACAGACGGCCACAGGCTGCCTCCACAAGGCAGGTGAGAGGCTCTGGGATGGTGACCCTTGGGGAACTGGCAGAACAACTGCCTGAAGCAGCTCCTGCTCTCCTGATAATCATCAAATCCTCATGGAATGGTGTGGGTTGGAAGGGACCTTTCAGGTCAATTAGTCCAAACCTACTGCAATAAGCAGGGATATCTTCAACTAGATCAGGTTGCTCAGAGCCCTGTTCCACCAGACCTTCAATACTTCCAGGGATGGGGCATCCACCACCTCCCTGGACAACCTGTGCCAGCATTTTACCACCCTACAATCCCTATTTGGGCAGTCTTCCAACACACCCATTACTGCTGAGGCCCTTCTCAACCTCCAAACTTTTGACAGAGACTTTCACTCACCTCATCAGCTCCTCCACTTTGTCATCGATGTCCAAGTCCTCCTCGGAAGCCTCGAAGCTGTAGGACCTCTGGGCCAGGCTGTTGGCCAGGGGGTAGCGGGTGGGCGACATCTTCCCGTTGAAGGCAGACAACCTCTCGTTACTCTCCCTCCCGTTCTGATTCGTAGTGCAAGGCTGTGGGGAGGTGTCGTAACTGTTGCTCGGGGACGGGGACATCCCGGAGTGCTGGGTCTGTGTGGAAGCCGTGGCCGTCGAGGAAGACGCCGGGACGTTGTTGGTGCTGTTGCTGTAGGAGCCACCTCCGTAGCCAGACCTTCTCCCGAATTTGTCGCTATGCTCTTGGTCGAGACGGTCCAAGGTCTCCAGGGCGTGCAGGATCTCATGCCTGGTCATTCCCGTGCGTCTCAGGCGCTGCAGGAGGTCGATCTGCTCTATGGTGAATCTTGGCTCGTCCGTGTAGTGAGACATGGTTTCCAGCAGGCTGGAAACGAGGGAAAACACAAAATACTTCGGTTCAATTGTTCTATGTGGCACATGGAAAGTACTTTATACGCCTGAAAGATCAATTTTGGTGCAAAACTTTAAGACACACATGTGACAGATCCAAAATCCACCTCCAAACAACCTCAGCCGGACACCTGCCATGAATGCCAGTCTCACTATGCAGCAGAAGGGTTTATTTTCCAACAGCATTTTGGCCCTCTCCTGACATTCCCTACACCTGCACCAACCCTGCAGTTTGTGCCCTTTTGCTTTTGATGAACCGCTGCTACAGAGACTGTGGCTGCTCAGTCATTAAGGCTGCAACTTGATTCCAGACAAAATTTTGCCCAGTGTTAAGTACCCACCAGACAGAAATCTCAGATTTCTGTGGTGGCCACAGATCTGAGTTTTTCTGGACAACTTTTAACCAGTTATGACGTGACATTTATCAATCTCAACTCTTTCAAATTTTAACTACAAAGAGTTTGAGTTGCCCTAACTTTTGTTGCTACCTTGAAAAAAAAGGAGATAAAAACACACCCAGCGGAAATTCTAGTGGCCTGTAGGACCCAAGCTGATTTGACTGAAGTTGGATTTCTGAAGTTAGGAACTTTTGAACCTGGAATGTTGTCACAGATTGCCTGCCCTGACAAGGAAAGTGCAGCACATCCAATTACTCCCAAGCTTTCATTTAAAGAAATAAGTCTTCAGCCTTTTCCCCTCCAAGAACTGGCTCTTCAGGTAACTCGATCACCGTGGTGGCTCAGCAAAAGCATTTTTAACTCCTAAACTTCCCAAGGTGCCACAACAACGAACACTATCTGCTGCAAAGCCCAGAAATGGCACTGAAAACAATCACAGTATGCTCCCTTAATCGCTCTTCTTTCCTAAATCTCCTGGCTACAGATCCAAATGTCACACAAACAACAAGATCTCCTCCTTCAGAACTCTCGATCTTGAGAAGAAAGAATGGCAGATGGAGGGCAGGCAGAACTTGGCAAGCAGAACATGGCATTTTCCATCCTTCTCGGGAATCTTCTCATGAGTCAAGGGTTTATTACCATTCCTGTAGGAGAGCAGGGTGAAGAGATCACTCAAACTCCAGGAGACATGACAGAGCTGATGTACAATCCCTACGAGCCAGAGCAAATCACAGCTGAGGGAAAGTCAAGGAAGAATTCCAAGGACCCTGTGAAAGCCAGGAGAGGGATGATGGCTGTCAGGCTGAGAGACCTTCCAGGGACAGGGCTGCCTATTCCTCCCCACAAACTTTGAGGATGATTCCTCATGTCCATTTTTGCCCTGGCACAGAGAAGCTCCCAACAGGAGTCATGGGATGACTCGAGATCCATAGCTGGGGCTGAAGAACAACACCGAGAACTGGCTTGTTGGAGTAGAGCTGGAGCAGAGCTGTAAAGACAAAGCCAGGATGCACAAATCCACAAAAATGGCATTTGCAGCCTGGGAAATACAGAAACGAGAAGAAAAGTCCCATCTTTGCCCTCATCAAGCAACTACTGAGCCCCCTCCATTGTTTTGCAGGAGAAGGAAGCAGGAGGCCAACACAAGGGGATGACTCCCATCCAAGAAAATGCCTGTGTGAGAAGACAGACGTTCTACATCCACATCAGAGCTTCAGCAAAACAGGAATGCACTGTCCTCTGGACAACTGATTACTGGAAACGTCCAGGCCATTTTACATTTTCCAAGACAAGCACCCAGACTGTTGAACCACAGGAGGGCACGGCAGGCAATGCAGCAGTCAACCTGCAACTGACTGGAATTGTAAAAACCACGATTTGGAAGCGGCATCCCAGCCTGAGACCTTCGGAGCTTGACAGGGAGCATTTGGAAACAGACGCTGTGTTCTAGGTTTGGCCTCTGGGGGAGGCAGGGCTGCTCCATCCTTCTCTCCCAGCTTCAGGAGAAGTGTCACCCAGACTTACTGACTCATCACAGACAGCTCCGAGCAGCACAGTTTTCAAATAGAAAACCTCTTTAAACATCTGGCCTTGAAGTGGTTTTCACCGGATATGCCAGCTCACCTTTCCTCAGGGAAACACCTGGTTGGGGCATTTCTTACCTTGTATTTCTAATGTCACCATTTCCTGGATCTATCTGTCAATACCAACTTTCATGTGCTCAAGTTCTTTGTTTGAACTGGAGAATTTAATAAGCCAGAACCTTCAAACAGAATTACTTCCACTCGAAATTCCTACTTTACAGATTCTTCAAGATTTAATACTAAAACATATTTTAAATTATTTAATCTTCCATTTATCACAGACACAGAAACCCAGAACTTTTGTCCTTGTAGCCCCGTGAACTAAAAAACTCCCATCTGACAAAAACAAGACTTTCCAGACGGCTTCAAAAATGTCCAGCAACACAGAACTCAGTTCACAAAAACATGGAATTACAGAATGGTTTGGATTGGAAGGGGCTGTAAAATCATTTAGTTCCACCCCCTGACATGGGCAGGGACATCTTCTATATCCCAGGCTGCTCCAAATCCCATCCAGCCTGGCCTTGGACACTCCCAGGGAGCCAGGGGCACCCACAGCTGCTCTGGGCACCCTGTGCCAGGGTCTCCACACCTCCTGCAGCAGCTGGTGGCCATGGCCAGCGATTCCCTCTAAAATTTGGGTGTCATTCCTAATTTGCTTGAAGTGCCAGGGCTCAGCTCCTGGATCTGGGTGCCCAGGCCAAATCAATCTCCTTTAGTGAATGACACGTAATGATCTGGTGAATCCAAAGTGTCCTTTGGTGAATTACAGCTAATGAAGTGCAGAGTTCTCAGATGCAGGGGCAGGGGTTGACCTCCGGTCACTTGTGGCCGTATGATGCAAAGAGCTCCAGCCTCAATTTGTCCCACTTTGATAGAGCTGAGCTTGTGCAGGAATTTCAATTCACAGGGATGCAAAGGCTGCTGGGCAAGGCCACCCTCTGCCCCAGGAATAAGATATTCAGTGATTTCCAACTTGTATTCTAGGGTCCTGTTCATCACTGGACTTAAAAGCCTTGCAGAAAGTAATGGAAGAGTAGCAAACCTACTGCCAAATTAACTCCATGATACTGTGTTTGACACAACCACTGGAAAAATGTGGGCAATTTGAAAAAAAAAAACAAACTAAAATCAATGATCTGCCTGTCTGTCCATGCAAAGTATTCTTCCAGGCCTCCAACCCTTTTAAGGCAACTTCTGGGTAATTTTTTCAACACTTAAGAGGTAAGAACACCAAAATTAGAGCATCTCCCTGCTGGTCTCACTAATGTCATACAGAGATGTCCAAACTGCCTCGTTTATATTTACATATCAGCTTATATTGCACTGACACAACTCATCGGTCTTCTTGACCTGGAACTCCTGTTCCCATCTTCAGGGGCTTTTCTGCACAACCATGAGATCTAGAAATAAAGCTCCTGAGGGACTTTTATGTATTGAAAACAACTGCAGGAACTCGGAATTTTCCATTAAAACCCCAAAACAAATATTGCAAAACGTGGTATTATTGAACGTGTTCCAACATTGCCAACTGTCTACAACTTTTTAATGAGTAACTACAGCAAGCATCATTTCGAACTGTTACTCGAGCAGGGCTTCAGTTATTTTTCCTTCTTAAAATATTTTAATAAACTTACCCTGTTTAAAGATCAATTTACAAAGCAGTTAAGTAAATCAGCCATTTTAGAATCACCCTAATTTCATTCACCTCATTAATGAGTGGATATTCTCCACCACTTCATCCCCCCCTACACTGCAGTAAGAGCCTCTTATCCTCCTGCACTCCTCTGGCTACCTGTAATTCAATTTGCTTCCCCCTCTTTTTCCTTGTGAAATACAATCAACTGCAGAAGTAGCAAGAAGTAAAATAAGATAGAGACGAGCAGAATGATTGCGGGGGCACAGGAGAAAATCAAGATGGAAAATACTTTTCCTGAGAACACGGACCGTGGACTGACTTTGCTGTAGGCAAACTTTGCTGCCTGTGCAGCAAAATATCCTCTACATCCCATGCTTTATCTGCTATCAGTTAGCAAAACTCTCACCAGTGCCAATGGGCTGTCAAATTTCCTTGGGGAGACACCCAAAAAAAGAGAGGTAACCAAGGGAGAAGAGCTGTGCATTTTTCTCCCTGAAATTTTGCAAGCGAAACCTCTGCAAAGTTCTAATTAAGCTCAAAAACTAAAAGTCACCAATTTTTTAACAACTGAATCTTGCCCTTAAAACAAAGTTTCTTTAGGTCCTGACAGGAAAAAAATAAGTAGCCTAAAATATCAAACTTATTTACATTCCTTACACTAAATTGGCAATCATTGCCCCAAAAAAGATGATCCAATTCTACCCTTCTAAAGCATTAAACCTTCATGTTCATCTTTCATGGCTCATCCAAAAGCAACCTGAGGTACTTGAATATCAGACTGAAAGGAGAATTCTAAGGAGGTAAATAAAAAGGAATTTATTTTCCCTTCCAAACCCACAGATATAAAATATCCTGCAGGTCTCAGCCAGCCCGATGTAGCACCACTCCTCCCCTTCTAAAGGGACTTTGTGGAGTGGAGGCTGTTCAGGGGCAGAACTGCCCTCATCAGCACTGCCTTTCCTGCTCATACCACCAAGATTTATTTAACCTCTTTTTTTAATGAATTTCACCCTTTGGATGTGGGGTTCCCTCCCCAGTTTGACAGTCCTGATCTCCAGTGGGGATATGTGGCCAGTGTTCTCTTCCCTTATTTTCCTGCATTGCATAGAGAAAAGTAAGGAAAAACACATCAAGGGTTTCTCACCTACTCTCACAGCCCAACCCCACGCTGATACCAGAATCATTTACCCAGCACTTAACTTTCTAGGTGATGGAACACAGCAGAATAATCCCATAAAAACAGCTACGAGCTAAGTCCATGTCCAATTGAACTCACAGAAGTTCAAAGCAATTCAATTACCCGTTTGGGAATAAGGCCAGACACCAGCCTTAACACCTCTAACACTTGAGAAAATGGCTCTGGACTCTTTAATGATCACAAGAAATCATTTTTTTCCACTCTTCTACTCACTGTAGACAAGTAGGAAGCATTCTAGCATCACTGAAGAGATGCTCTTCTGCAGAGGTCCTTCTCCAATTCCCATTAAAATTCACTGCTTTATCTAATAAGCAAAGCTCAGTACTTACAAACCAGTTGTGCTTTTTGATATAAGACCTATACTTGATATAATCTGCATAATATGGATGTGGGCAAGAGCCAAAGTGTTCAGAACAGGATCCTAAGTCTGGTAATTGGTTTAAGAACGATTCTGATCAAGTCCCATCAACTGAGGCGAACAGGATGGGGAGAGATGCCAACATTTACCCTTCTCTGACACATGGCACGGGGTAGGACCCCCCTGCACTGCACTGTCCTGCTCACAGGGACATCCAGGATTTGTCATCTCATTTATTACAGCACCAGCAATTTTTGCAACATCACAGGCACTTCCTTGGTGTCACTCAATGCCATCTCACCATTTAAATGGAAGAGCAAAATCACAACGCAAATTGGGGCTTTCCAGCTGAAATAGGTTCTTCTAAAATACACAGCTAAAAAATCACTTTCTACAACTCGTTAACTAAACCAGAGTTTTAACTATCACAGTCTAACAGCTTGAACTCCTTAACCTGCCAGATTTTTCCTGTGTGTCTGTGCAGACAATACTGGTGAGAACTGCAGCCCGAACAGCTGTGGAGGTGGATGTCCTCCCGATATTAAAAACGGGCATTAAGGATGGCATTGCTATTTCCAAAGCAATGTAATTTGCTTATCACCCAGTCTGATACTCAGCCACCTAATTCACATGAAGTACTGCTCCGGATGCTTCCTACGAGAGAGGACCAGTGACTACAAAGAAACTCCACTTCCAGCTGCCCACTCTGAATTTTTTAACCCTGTTTTAGGTTATGCAAGCTTGTTTCTCTCTCCATACATACTTATGAGATCCAAGGACCAAGCATAGTTTCATTCAGCCCCTCCTTTTCTACACAGAATCTCAGGCTGGTTTGGGTTGGAAGGGACCTTAAAGCTCATCTGCCATGGGCAGGGATGGCACTGAGAGATGAGGTTGATCAGGGCCCCATCCAATCCCTTACCCACCCCAAAGGATGCAGCTTACATCTTGGTTTTTACAAGATGCTCAAAAGAAGGGCTTTCATCCAGCTACAGCTGTTCCATGAACAGAGCACTGACATATCACAAAATAAACCCCAAAATCACAGATTATTCTGAGTTGGAAGGGACCCACAAGGATCATCAAGCCCAGAGGCAAAGACTGTGACCCTTCCAGGGCAGCTCTAAGGCACTGCTGGAAGAGAATTGGGGCATTTAGGGTGTAAAAGTACCCAGTCTTCTGAAATTCAAGCTTCAGCCTTTTCTTTTCTCACTGAACAAGTGAATCTCCTTTAATTCAGAGGGTGGTGAGGCCCTGGCACAGGTTTCCCAGAGAAGCTGTGGCTGCCCCATCCCTGGAAGCGTCCAAGGCCAGGTTGGACAGGGCTTGGAGCAACATGGGATAGTGAGTGGCGTTCCTGCCATTGGAATGAGATGACCTTTAAGGTTCCTTGCAACCCAAACCATTGTGTGATTCGATGATTCACAGCAATATAAATATTTCAGAACCCCCTAAAACTTTGCACCATATTAAGCAAAGCTGCCTTCAAACCAGGAGCTGATGCTGTGAATTCTGGGGCGTAACAGGGGATTAAGGATCTGACTCATCACTTATGCTCATCAGTTGCAACTCCAGTATTTTCAGAGGAGTTGCACCAGTTTTCAAGAGAGAGAGAGAAAAAACCTCAGGCCTGAAGTGCTCATCATGTCAACGAACACAGAGCCATCCTCATCCATACGTTTGCATAATTATCTCCTGCAGTTGCATCTCTGGGTTCTGATTTTCAAAAGAAGGCCTCTACTCCCATTCATCCTGATTCACAAACAAAATGTAATTCTTGTAATGACTGCTCTCATCGCGGGGAAATGAGAGCCTCGCGCTGCAGCAAGGAGGGAAATCAGGCTCCGAGCTGAGCCACGGAGGCTCAGCGTCACCGGCTCTGCTTAGGGATGCAAAACAGCGGCTCCGGAATGCAGAGCTCTGCCACACGCCTTCGATCAAAATGGGGACAATTAATAAGAGCAGCCTGAAACTTCTGAAAATAAATCCGGCGTAATCAAATACTCACCGCTACACAAATTAGAGGAGGCAAGCTGAGAGCAGAATATCAACACATCGTTTCTTCAGGAGGCTTCAAGTTTCTCAGCTGGTTAAAGAGCCCCAAACCCCGACTCACTATTCTACACAAGCTGTTCTTCCACTTATTCTCTGAAATTCTCTGCTGATAAAATGATTTTACTGGATGCTGGCAGTGAGCAAACCCAGCAGTTTTGCCACTCGGGTGAGTAACTTAACTCTGCTTTACATCTCTGGGAAAGAGAGAGAGAACTCGAGATTGATCTTACAAGGCAAAAATATAATATAAATGGCAATTATTGTCATAATCCAAGTCTTACAAAAGGGACTGACCTCTGACTAAGCACAGGGCTGGCAGCCAGATACTTCTGAATTCTACTCAAGGCACACACTGATTCACACTGACACCTTATCTGTCTAACCCTAACCCTCCCTACTTCCAAAATCTGGGTTTCCTGCTATTGTTGCAATTCTACAGCAACAAGGCAGGAATTCAAACTCTGAGCCTGGATTCAAGGGCAGAATGAGGGACCAGAAGGACTAACAAACAGAGAGAAAAGCTGTAGTGGCAGCTGAGCGCTGAACCAGGGCCCAAAGCCCAAACCTGTGCCAAGAGCAAGGAGGAGCTCTTGGATTTGAGAGCCAAAGACTAAACTTTGGATATCTAAGCTCTGTAACAGCTCCCAAAGCAGGACTTGTGTGCTTTACTTCCAGTAAATCTTATGAACACACTGAAATAGTGTAATCCATGTGAAGAGACAGAGTCATTAAAAAAGTCATCAATAAAACTGAGACATGGGCCTGCCCTAGACACCAAACTGGCTCATCTCTGGAAGTGTTCCAGGCCAGGCTGGATGGGGCTCAGAGAAACCTGGGATAGGGGAACGTGTCCCTGCCCCTGCCAGGGGGTGGGACTGGATGAGCTTTAAGGTCCCTTCCAACCCAAACCCAAAACACTCTGGGATTCTATGATAATTCATAATTTTTAGCTGTCAAGACTACAGGGTATAGTGCTGTCTTCTGCCTCCTCTACTTAATAACAAAATTTGACCAATCCTTTATTAAAATCCAAGCAGAATCTCAGAACTCTTCTCCATTCATTCTGCCACCTGGGGTATCAAAATACTGAAATCACAAGACCCCTGTGAGGCAGGGAAGTAACACTACACTAATTTTTGTGACCAGGAGCTCCCAGAGAGGGGCTGGACTTTGGACAAGTCCAAATGACTTGTTCAAAGTCACACAGGAATTTTGCAAGGTGGCAGAACAAGAGCCTGGCCAAACTCTGAGCATTTTCTCACCACACACACAAGGTCCATCTATAGCATCAGACATGAGAAGGTGTAGGACAACTCTCAAGAGAAGCCATCACCAGGATTTCCACCACCTCTTCCACACATGAAGAAAAGGAGACATTCTGAAGTATTTCAGGCACCTTCGTTCTCCTTCAGGATCTATCACCAGCACTAACAACCAAAACACTTCCTCAAAATAGAAATTTGTTACTTCAGAAAACTAAAATTCAAACCTTGTTTGTTCAGCAAACAGCTGAACCTCACCTACCCCTGTTTTTGTGCTTAACTACAAAGCAAATTATTTTCCACTAGACAAACAGTTTGCAAGTGCAGTTTTACTGGCACAGCCTTAGTGAAGAGAGAGATTACACTTGGAGAACTCAGGAACAGATAACAGTGTCTCCTTGAAGAAAATAAATCATAATAGCAAAAACCATGGGCTTCTGGCCACTGCTGCTTCCATACTGGAGTTTTATTTTAGTTAAAAGCATTTCAGAAAGAAATGAATATCTTAATTAATGCTCTTAAAGCAACAAACATCTCTTTGTGCAACCCACACCCAAACTAGGGAAATTTCCTGCACAACAGACAAGACCCAGTCTACATTCCACACTACCAAGGCCACCACTAACCCATGTCCCCAAGAGTCACATCCACACAGCTTTTAAATCCCTCCAGGGATGGGAATCCACCCCTGCGCAGCTGTGCCAAACCCTTTTGAGGAAAAAAACTCTTTCATTCAACAAGATTTTTCTTTAGGTCACTTTAGCTGTGAAATCATGAATTAACTCCTCATCTGGTTTATCTTGAAGTAAAACCAAGGGCTCAGGCAGGACATTGTTTCAGTTAAAGAAGCTAAAAAAGCCAACTGAATAATCCCAGTCACCCACTGTTTACAGGATGCCTTGTCACCGAAGACAAAAAGAGAAAATCAGCTGAGTTTTCTGTTACCTGAGTTTAATTCACCTGGTTTGTGTCACATTTCAAGGACACTGGACAGGTACAGCTCAGCCTGTGGTGATTTTCTAAGCCCCTGTAACTCCAGTGCCTGCTCTTCAATCTGTGCTGACTTGGTAGACTTCACACTCTTGTTCTTTTCTTCCTGTTGTTTTCCCCAAATGATGACAAGGCTTCAATCCAGTTTTTTTCCATCTGCATTACTCTCCCTGATTTTCTTTTACTCGCTCCCCAGACAGCCCTGTCACTGCTGGCAGTTAAATTCATAAGCACTGGCCTGAGAATTCAGGTAAACTTGAAGTCACGACAGTGAAACTGCCTGTTTCTATCAGAAATCATATTTTGAGGGATGTAAAACATACTGATGGTCATAGCTCACTATTAACACGTATTAATTAATCAACATGGACTGTGAAGCACAAGTAATTGCTTCCATATTTATGGGGAGCCCAACAGAGAAAAACCTGTGTCGGCTACAGGACTTCGTTTTACATAAATTCTTAATTCCTGTGAGGCTAAGGCCAAGAGTTCTGTGTTCACATTGTGCCTCAAACTCCTCTCCAGCACTGACTCTCATCCTACTAAGGGTAAAAATGAGGCAGTGAAATGATGACTGCACCCAGGTGACTCCTACTCTTAGGAGTAACCCAACTACTCTCTTACCATGGCAATTTTGCAACTGTTTAATCTTAATCACTATTTACACTCAAAAATGTATTCAAAAATGTACATTCAAACTTTAAAAAGAATTTTAAGGCTTCTTTCCCTTTCACAATCCCATTCACCCTTTTTAAAAGATATCTGTGGTTTAACCTGGAAACTTTCTATCTAAATGGGTCATCTTGGCCCATTTCCTCTAATTTAATACTCTCTAATCCCCTCCAAATAGGTTCCCCCCACTTTTCCCTCAGTCAAAAATTATTCACCTCCACTTCTACTGCATCTTCCATGACCATATTAACTGCACAAACACTGGAATGAATCAAGGAAGCTGCTACTGCTCTGCTGGCATGCGGCAGCAGAAAACTGCACAGGGGCAGAACATGACTGAAATCGAGCTAAAAACCAGGAAATTCAAGCTATGCAATTCCCAGTTTGGAAATTTCTGGCAAAAGTCTGACACAAAGCTGTGAGACATCCTTGTGCTCACTCAAAGCACAGAGGAGATCTGAGGTCACCCAGCAAACTCCAAATTACCGGGATAACAAAGATGCTCAGGGGGACGTGGCCTTACCTCCAGACCTCTCCTGCTGTGAATTAGATCTTTCAAATTTCAAGTGGTGGTTTTAATACTGAAATCCAACAAACTTCCAGCTAAAAGGAAGAAGAGGAGGTGGCTCAAGGGACTGCCAGCAAGTAGGAAACCACTAGTTTTGAACGGAACACTAAGCCACCGGCAATAGAAAATAACTAATTAATAGCTTTTTGAAATCCATTGGAGTTTGGTTTCCAACACTAAATCCCTGGCAGTCATTATTTTTTGCTGTGACTCCCTCTACAGAAGGCTGTGACTGCACTGCCACTTGCACTATGAATGTCCAAGGATAAATCTTCATCCTTGAAATAATCCATCTGGGAAAATGTGATGCACTCAGAGCAGCCCAGTTCCTTGCTACGTATTCTGCAGCAAAGGTTCCTCTTTCTAGCTCAGTCTGAGAGGAGGAATAATCTGAAGTCAAGAGGTCAAAGTATCCCAGGAATGTGACTGCCAGGGGATGAACATTTGGTTGTGCCTTTAACAGGGATACTGGGAACAGCGATATAGGACTGGCCAGTGGGAGATGAGTGACAGCACAGTGCAGGCCAAGCCCTTCCTTTCAGCCTGACAAGCTCCAAAATTTGAATTCATTTGCTTATTTATTGAAGAAACAGCATGGAAACCAATTAAATTGAAGGTATATGACAGAAGTCATTTAAAGGAACAAACTCATTTCAAATTCCAGGATGAGATTTGGACAACCTCAATTGGCACTGGCATTCAAGATACTTGAGTTGCTTGGACCAACACACCCAGTACCAGGGTTAGGTGAGGTGCCCCAGGTTTTGTGCCTTTGCCAGAGGACACTGAATTGAAGGTGGCTCATCCTTTCAGCAAATCTAGAGTGGTGCTAAACTCTCTATCCCTCTCATATGTTCAGTGGTTGTACGGAGATCTCTCCTTTAACACTGACTTTTCTCTGATCAAGGCTGAGTTTCTAAGAACTGCATCATTTTCCTTCTGTTTCAGTGACAGAAATGTAGAAGCACAAACAATACATCAGCCAGACCAAGTGAGGAATTCAATGTTACTATTCCCTGATTTAAATGCACAGTTATTTTATTATTCCTGGTTTAAATGTCTTCCCTGGTTTAAATATTCCACCAGTGGAACTCTCCAACTCAGCCAACTGCTCATAATCATTGTAACCACTTCTTTTAGACAATTTAACAGAAAAATACCACAAAATTATTCTTAATTGTTATGAGTTTCTTCAGCTTGTACTTACACTACTGGAAAAGTTCTGAGCATACTTTACATGAGGATGGGACGTTACAAAGCCTCTTGAGGGTCTTCAGTGTTATTCACCATTCTGTAAGACACAAGGAAAAGATCCAACAATATTAGAGATGTCTGTGAGAGGCAAAGAGATCCAATCACATCATTCTGGATAATCTGTCACTAACCCAGACCCACAGACTTCAATGCACACGGCAGATTCTTACGGAGAAAGTTGATGTCTGGTGTTGTAATCAGTCCAGAGACAAAAATTTAAATTACAATTGATTTCTTTCGGCCACAAGTAAATTAATCTATGCAATCATTTAGCCTTATGACAGTTACCTACCCTTTTAACTCACAAAAGCTATTAAAAGGATTATTTGGCCAACATCCGCAAAGAGCTCAGGAGACAGGTACTGTGTTCTGAGGAGGAATGACCTAATAGAATTTTCCTCAGCTATCACTGCTGATGTCTTTCTCCACAAACTAACGTGGACTGAAAGTGCTCCAAAAGTCAAACTATTAACCAAGAGGAAAGGGAAAAGGCAGGATGTTGTATCCAGGCAGAGCTGGGATAGAAAATGAGTGGACACAGTAGCACAGGAACTTGCATGGGATAATTTCCTCTGCTCCATCTGTAACATCAGCAATCATGGATTGCTAACCATGGACAGCAATCAGGGATGGACACATCTTGGCTCTTCTCAGTGGTTAAAAGTGGTCCAGATATTAGAGAAAGGCTCTTCCTCCATCAACACCTGCTGAAGATGTTGGGGAAGAGCTGCACCTCTCCCAGATGGAGCCCACTGGGCACACAGAGACGGAAGAATCCCAAAGCTGGTTAGGCTGGAAAAGCCCTCTAAGATCACGGAATCCCAGAATGGTTTGGTTTGGAAGGGACCTTAAAGATCATCCTGTCCCATCCCCTGCCATGGGCAGGGACACCTTACACTATCCCAGGGTGCTCCAAGCCCTGTCCAACCTGGCCTTGGACACTTCCAGGGATCCAGGGGCAGCCACAGCTTCTCTGGGCACCCTGTGCTAGGGCCTGCCCATCCTCCCAGCCAAGAATTCCTTCCCAATATCCCATCTATCCCTGCCCTCTGGCAGTGGGAAGCCATTCCCTGTGTCCTGTCCCTCCATCCCTTGTCCCAAGTCCCTCTCCAGCTCTCCTGGAGCCCCTTTAGGCACTGGAAGGGGTTCTGAGCTCTCCCTGGATCCTTCTCTTCTCCAGGTGAACACCCCCAGCTCTCTCAGCCTGGCTCCAGAGCAGAGGGGCTCCAGCCCTGGGAGCAGCTCCGTGGCCTCCTCTGGACTCTCTGCTGCAGCACCATGTCTTCCCTGTGCTGAGAACCCCAGAGCTGGATGCAGAACACGAGAGGTCTCACAAAGGAGAATACAGGAGGAAAATCACCTCCATCAAGACCACTGAGTCAAACTGTTACCCCAGCACTGCCAAGGCCACCATTGGCCCATTCCCAAAGTGCCACATCCACACAGCTCTTAAATCCCTCCAGGGACGGTGATACCATCTTTATGTGTTTTTTTTTTTTCTTTTTTCCTCCATGAAAAAACTCATGAACTTTCAGGACCAAAGGCTGGGCTGAATGAGTTTTCCCAGAAGTGGCAGCACTCTGGTTTTGGCCACCTGCTTTCCTGGGAGGTTTAAGCCTGTCCACAAGAGCTTTCTCCCACCCAGCTGTGGCCAGGGAAAGCTCTGGGTGTTTTCAGGGAGGAGAGGTGCTGAATGCTGGCTGTTTCTCTTCCACAACACCTCATTTGGCCCACACTGAGGTCCTGAGCTGCCTCTTTCTCTCCAGGAAGAGGTCACCAAGACAAGTGATCCCAGCAGACCCTCACAGGTCACGTTCTGTGGGCTGGGAGAGAATCAGTGACACCAAACCACTGATGGATGGAAGAGTCAAACATCCAGGTCCCTCCCTGTCGGCCACCCCAAACCTTTTAGAGAGACTCCCCCACCAAACCCCTCCTCTGTCAAATCTCTTTAACTGCATTTTAAACATATTCCCCAAAGCAGTCACAAAAAATATGAGATCATGCTGCTGACTTCTTGCCAAATTTTAATACAGAGCACTGTTTTGTTTTCCAAAGAGGAACAAATTAGACTTAAATATATACAAACTTTCTGAAGGTCAGAGGGGCTAATGATAGAGAACTGGATTCCTCAGAGAAAGATCTGCTTCCAGGGTGAGGAGCGTGGATGAAGAAAAGAAGAAAATCCAGCAAAGGAAAGAAAAAATCACCTTCCATCATCATGAAATGCAGGATTAAAAGTAGAACACGAGGAGATGAGATGAGATAAGAGAAGCAAAGAAAAGGCTGCAGTAACTCAGGTTTTGAGATGACAAAGGCAGGAGGATGATATTAGTGATAGCAATGAAAGAGGAAAAAACTGGTATGGACCTCAGATGTTTTAAGTGAAGAGCCATTAGGATCTAGACCAAATTTGGGACGTGATTAGAGGAGGAAGATGAGCTTTTCCAAGAGACTCCAGATCTGTGAGTGCAGACAGAGGACGAAGCGATTTCAGCAGGAATAAACAGCAGCAAATTCATGAGAAAATAGGGATAATTCTCCATTTTTGCTATGTTAAAGTGTCAGGCAGATTTATTACACTCAGAATGCAACCACAAACTGTCCCAGCCTGAGTAAGGAAGGACAGGGAATGCTCAGGTCTGCCTTGGGAGCAGGAGTGGTGAAAGGAAACGCAGTTCCAGAGAAAGGAGAGGAAGCTGGTGCTTCCTCTGGCCGCTGCCAGCCCCGAGCTATTGAAAAGGGGCACAAACAGTCTTTGACTCCACGTTGGTCTAAAGTTCAGTGGCACAGAAATACCTTCCCCACCCCCAGACACATGTGAGAAGTTGCTTCAATGCTTTTGTCACTTAAGGGCACATCAGGCAGGGAACAAGCAAACCCTTCACCTAAAATCTGAGTCAAAAAAATTCAGTCCTGACCAACATAAATTCCATCAGCAACAAATCCTGACTCTGAATCATGACTCAATATCCCTCTTTCCCTCAGTCTCCTCTCAGCACGAACCAAAGCACCAAAGCAGTCTGAGCACAGCAGCCAAGGCAGGTGTCACCACTCTCTGTGGTGATACGGGAGTAAGAACTCACAAACCTTTGCCCTTTTCGCATTATTCATTAAATAAATTATCTGCTAACCCAGGGAAAACACAACCAGCTCCCCTTCCTATTGCTGGTACAGACAATAAAAAAAAAGAAGCCACTATTAATATGGAAATCATGGCTGCAGTTGTAGAATCAGATGTAATGAACAATCTTGTCCCCAGCTTAAGTTGCTATAAAGGCAGCTTAAATTTACAATGGATGAGTCTTCATGGCAATCTGTTTTTCAGATATTAAAAATCTCATTTTCTCGGTGCCAAGGACAAGTGGAAGTGTGAAGCACTGGAGTATCAACTCTGCATTTGTCTCACTTGACATGAAATCATTCTCATTTTAGTTCTGATTTTTAATACATTCTTGGGATCCACTTCAGTTTTCTTCATTTCTCACTGTGTGCAATTAAACGTTTTGAAGTAGAGTTCACCCTGATCCACAACACCCTGCAGAAGCAAGGAGAAAGTCACTTGGTAAAGATGAGGCTGATATCACTTATTTGGAAGAGAAACTAATTTTCTCTTTTAATTTCTGAGTGACTCACATAGTATAAAAAAAACAAAAAGCCATCACTTTGTATTTCACTAATACCTTCCTTGGTGAGTTTTTAAAATGGGCTTTACAAATAACAAACTAAAAGCTTTTGTCCTTGGGGAAGACAAACATCACCATTTTGATATAAGTAAAACATGAACAGAGGAGCTGAATTCTTGGCTTAAAGCCACCCTGGGCAGTATCAGTGGCTGAACACAGCAGAGGCCCCACCACTACAATTGTCACAGCACTCCTGAAATGCAGAACCACCAAGGTCCAGTCTGGTGAAGAAATTCAGCCCTAAGAACAAAGTTCTACCACTGCTGAACTCGCAGTGATGCTTTAAGAGGCCTCCTAGAAACAGAGACTAGACAGGAGTAAGGGAATAAAAGTAGTTATTTATTTGAAAGGCCTTCAAAGGTACACCCTGGGGAGCCAGAGGCCACTGCCAAGATGGACCCCAAGGTGGACAACAGGTCACGAGTTCTTCACACTTTTATAGGTTTGGTTCATTTGCATATCAGGGTTAATTCTCCAATTAAAGCTTCAGTTTAATGATGCAATTTGCCCTCAGCTTGCCCCCCTACCAAAGGCTCTTTGGTTTATACTTTTTGGGCCTAGGACAGTCTGGGTGTCCTTGAAGAGCAGGCCCGGAGAGGCTTTGTTATGTCTACTGAGAGAGCAGAAATTAACAGGCTACAAGAAACCTCAGAGTTACACACTGGGCAGTACAGGATTTGAAAAATATAAAAGTTGAAACCTAAGGCATCAGCAGTAAAGGCAGATCCCCAACTCCATGCATAATTACAAACAAACACTCTCCTAGAAACAGCAAAAAATTCAAAATGTACGTCTTTTACTCAATGTACAGCTTAAGGTCTGTAGGAATTGTCAGGTTTTCTGGGTGGATTCTGTACATGTGTGCATACACATGTCCATAAACATGTCAGGGGAGGTTCAGGTTGGACATCAGGAGGAATTTCTTCATGGAAAGGGTTGTTAAACATTGGAATGGGCCGCCCAGGGGGGTGGTGGAGTCCCCATCCCTGGAGGGGCCCAAGGCACAACTGGATGTGTCACTCGATGCTCTGGTCTGGGTGACAAGGTGGTGACCTGTTGAAGGTGGGACTCATTCCGACGGGATGATTTTGGAGGTCTTTTCCAACCTAAATGATCCTGGACTCAATGGACTTCTCTACACTGAGGCTGGTGTGAAGTAAAGCTGGTTTAACTTCTGTCCCAGGACATCTTGCCTCAAAACCAGCAAGAGACCAAGGATCCATCCACTCCAGTTCATTCTGGTGATTAATCACCCTCTCCATAACAAATTTGTACCTGATTTCTACTTTGAATGTGTCTGGCTTCACATTCCAGAGCAGCCTTCCTTTGCCAGCTCCAAGTCCTTTATTCCTGGGAGATGTTCAGACAGGCTCTTATTTATCCAGTGCTTTTAAAACTCCAGGTACCACGTTCGTATCAAAACTTAAATTCATCTGGGTACACACACAAAAGTAGGACTAGTGTCCAAAATACTGGAGCTAATCTAGGACTCTCTAGCCCATTTTCCCAAAATAGGCATATTAGGAAAAAAAAAATTTAAAAAAGCTCTGCCATATGACTTGAGGATGTGTTTTATTTGTGCCCTGGGAAGCAAGGCTAGGAACCTTCTCCAGGCACTGCCACCTCCTGAGCACACCCCACGGCTTGGTGACGTGCAGCACCCAGTTCCATGTGGAAATCCTTTTATCCAAGCTCCCTGCTCAAGCAGGGCCACCAAAGCCAGTTGTCCAGGACCATGTCCAGAGTATCTTCAAATTTAAGACTTCACCTCCTCTGAGCAATCTGCACCAGTGAGTGGAAAGCAGCAAGAGATCACACTTTTTACAAACACAAAAATCCTTGGAAAAAAATGCTCAGAAGTCACCTCCAGCCAATGCTGTTTTCATTCTTACTGTGACTGTTGTTTACCAAACCCTTCACAGCACAACCCTGGAGCAGGACATATTTTGGGATTATGGTGAGGGAATGCAGCAGCTCCTTGTCAAGTTAACAAGTTTACAATTTTTTTATGGGATCCTGTTTTTTCCCCAAACTCTCTGAGGGGAAAAAATCAACAGAAGCCTCTCCCCTTTAGAAAACAAATACCTCAATCTTATGATAAAGCCACAGCTTATCATTTATTACAGGTAAAAGGAAAAAATCGAGTAAGTAATTTCTCCTACAACATGCCCTGCAGCACATTTGCACAGGACATTTAGCCAAGAATCACAGTCAAAAATAATTCTCCCTTCTTTTCCCTCCCACATCCCATGCAAAAGAAACCTCCTTGCCCAAATTTACTGGAATGTCCTAGAGCACGAGGCAGAGGCCAGGAACCATTTTGAAGCAGACTGGCAACAGATCCCACTACAGAAAAATTGAGGCCACAAAACCATGAAGTTTCCCAAACTCCAAGGCTTCCAGAAAGGCAGAAATGACCATCTGTATTTCACTGGAAAGGACCCTGAGTCACTCCAGAAGTCCCAGAGATCCAAAGGCAACGCAATCCCAGTAAAAGGATGTAATTTAGTGTTGCTTTGTCCTTAATGCAGCTGGAAATGAAATGCTGTCACCAAGCCACCTCTGCAGACACATTTGAGCAGAGCACACGGGTTGTATTTTGGTTATTTCTCACAAATGAGCTTCCAGCCTTAACATCCCAAGTACCTACACTACTCTATCTCCTGAACTGCTGCATGTTATCCCCTCCAATCATGGCTAAAAATTCGCCTGGAATCAAAGACCAGACTTGAATTGGCTTTTCCAGCTAAAATGACACATGAATGTCACCAGCAGAAGAATGACAGCGAGGCACAAACTCCTGACTTGTAGGGACAGCCAGTGGCTGCTACAGCCCCATTTCCTTAGGGATCAAACAGGATTTCAGCCCACTCGGATCAGCTGGAGCACTGAAATGGGGGAGGAAGAGTGAGTTAGGAGCCACCTGACTCCTACAGAGCTACAAGAGACAAGACAGCCCCTGGAGTGGAACTCAGATTTAAAGCCCTATGTGACACCAGCAGGGATTGCACCTTAAACTCCAGGTACACCCTAAGGAACACACCTTCATCCCGACAAAACTGATGGATGGGAGACTGCCAAGTCCTTGAGTCCAAGCCTGGGCCAAACACAATAAATGAGAGGCTCGTTCAAAAACTATCCCAATTAACACCAATTACCTTGAGAGTTTTCTCTGAGGGATACAGGGACACAGGAGCCCTGGACATGCCAAGCGAAATGAGGTGCTCAATTGCCAAGCACAACGTCTGCATGCCATGAATCCACCTCCACTGCAGACTGCTTGTCCCACAGAGGATTCAGGAGTCCATCACGAAGAGGAACTCATGGATTCTGTGGAGGTCATGGCTGGGAAAAGGCAGGGTCAGCAAGGGACACTGCAAAACATACAACAGCTCCAAGAAATCAGAGTGTTCATTCAGCTGGACAGGAAGGGACCTTCCTTCATCCATGACTCCCCAGGGAACACCTCAGTAGATGCCCCAAACCCTCTTTAGTGGAATTCCAGAAACTGCACTTGGCATCGGGTCACTTGACAGAGGGAGATTAATTGCGAGACAAGGGCTTTGAAATGTGTTGACTGAATCAAGCTTGATTTCCTTTTTATTCGACTTGATTTTAACTTTTCCTGTGCCAAATCAGGGAACACTTCCAAGAACCGCATTTTTTGACGGAGTGGTCCATCATGCTTGGAATTTGCATCTGCATGGATGCAAAACCCTTGGCAGGCACAGAGAACTGCAACTACACGATCCTATGACGGTATGAAGACGCTCAGTACAAGATGCACATTCAGGTGAATTGAGTTGAAAGAACCTGCACCCAGTTGCTGACCCAAAAAAAGAAACCAGAACTGTATCTGCCATCGTTTGTACCAGGAACAAGCAAGAGAAACAAGTCATGCCTCACAATCCTGTATTTTTGCACTGCTGTATGGCACAAAAAAAGTATTAAGAGGAAAGTGGTATCACTTGACAATAGCAAATTCACTGCATAAAATTTAAGTATTATCTGTTTTAAAACAGGTTTTGGATTTAAGATCATCATTCCTTTTTCCCAAAGAGGAACGTGATAAAATGCTGTACAAACAATAAACTTGGTAGGAACTTTACAAAATATAAAATGCTGTTCTGAAAAGTGCTGCAAGCTCTCAGTTACTCGTAATAAAATAAGAATGCAGCCCTTTTTCATCTCCCAAAAAAGTCTACATAAAAATTGTGCCATAAAAGGAGGCTGAGAGCAGCGTGGTGTCACCAGGGTCTGCCCTCTGCTCACAACTGCTGGAGGTCACAGGGCACCCAGGGCACCCATCTGTTGTTCACTTCAGAACACGAGGAGTTATCAGAGCATCCTGAGTCTGCCAGGGATGCTGGAACAGGGCTGGGATGTGGCAGACATGTCCCCACCACAGCAGCACAGATCAAACACGTCCCCTTGCCCCGCTCCACCCCGTGCCCTTGTCAACCTGTTGTGCTCAAAATATCGATCTGTGGCTGCACCGTCCTTTTCTGCTTCCCCTCTTCTTCCTCCCGGCTGACCTGGACTTTGATCAGCTTCCCCTCTAAAGGAATTATCCATGGCAAGCAAAGAGGCCGATCAAAGTTTCCTTTTTCACAGCTTTGCCAGAAAGCCTGGGGGGCTCTCTCACCCCTGCAGAGGAACGCGGAGCAGCAGAGGCAAGGGAGAGGTGGAGCTTTTAGTCCAAGGTAAAGCTGTACTCTGGTGAGTCTGTACCAGAGACTTCATCTTGTTTCTACCCAGTGACTCGTGCAGAACAGACGGAGATGACTTGTCCCTGCCCAGGGCAGGGGGTTGGAACTCAGTGATCTGTGACTGGGCTGAGACTCAGCAACTCACTCCATGTGTGACCCCCAACCTGCTGAGCTGCAGGAGGGGAGCTGCTGATACCCTGAGCACCGAGTACTCTCAAAGCTACATGAGACAAAATACTAATTCCAAAGTCAAGAGTTAGAAAATCACGGAATCACAGGATTGTTTGTTCTGGAAGGGACCTTAAAGCTCATCCAGTCCCACCCCTTGCCATGGGCAGAGTCACCTCCCACTATCCCAGGTTGTTCCAAGCCCCATCCAGCCTGGCCCTGGACACTTCCAGGGATCCAGGGGCAGCCACAGCTTCTCTGGGCACCCTGTGCCAGGGCCTCGCCTCCCTCACAACCAAGAATCCCTTCCCCATATCCCATCCAACCCTGCCCTCTGCCAGTGGAAAGCCATTCCCCCATTTCCTGTCCCTCCATCCCTTGTCCACAGTCCCTCTCCTGTTTTAAGACCCTTCGTACACCCTATTGAACACTTTTATCCCAACAAATAAATAAAATATTCCTAAGTACCTACTAGAAACCAAGTAACATTCAAACAAATATCAACTGGGTGCTCCAGCAGAACATTCCAAGAGCAAGCACAGTCACTTCCCCTACCTTAGCCCAGACCACACACCCAAATGGAGATCACTCACCAGCTAAATACTATTCTTTCAAAGGCCTTCTCCTGCTTAACATATTAACAGGATTTATAGGACTGACTGTCTGGAACACTGCTTAACAATGCTAATAGCAGAGTTCCAAGAAATCAGTAGTTTGGCAATTACAAATCCAGCAATACACGCTGAAGTATGTGCTCATGCTTGCTAAACCTGTAATCCGAGTTCTCTCTCTTTTTTTTTTCCCTCCCCATAATAAGTGGTTTAAATTTAGTAGGAATGATTCACTTGCTGCAGGTTCACTTGCTTTATTTCTTTTCCTTTTTTTTTTTTTTTTTTGCACTTGGAATCCATCTTGGATGACATCTAACAGGAAGATTGGAGGAGGGAGGCAGAACCTGGCTTTTTAAAGAAAAGCCAATCTATTACACTGAGCACCTTCCGTAACTTTAAGTTAAGTATCTCCATAACTCCAATTTTCTCCTTCAGTAACCAGGAGATGCAGGGCACACACAGACCCAAGCAGGGTTCTAGTGATGCTTGTGCTCTAAGCTGGGTGCAGGCCAAAGAATAGACTATTCCCTGTGGTCTTAATACTTATTCCATCTCCAGATGTTCTGCTCTGGCATTGGGATCCCAGAATTCCAGAACCACTGAGGTTGGAAAAGACCTCCAAGATCATCGAGTTCCACCTGTGACTGATCCCCACCTTGTCACCCAGCCCAGAGCACTGAGTGCCACGTCCAGGCATTCCTTGGACATCTCCAGGAATGGGGACTCCAAACCTCCCTGGGCAGCCCCTTCCAATGCCCAACAGCTCTTTTGTTTAAGAAAATGTTCCTAATAGCCAATCTAAACCTTCCTTGGTGCAATCTGAAGCCATTTCCTCTTGTCCTGTCTGTTTTTACCTGCGAGAAGAGGCCAATCCCCACCTGGCTGCACTCTCCTGCCAAGGAGTTGTAGATCCAACTGGGACCCTCCTGTGTCACACTAACCAGGCTGAGCAGCACCTTTGCTTTGCATGAGCCAGGCTTGGGGACAAGGAGTCATGGAATCCAAGGATGGTTTGGGTTGGAAGGGAATTTAAGGCTCATCCTGTTCCACCCCCTGCCATGGGCAAGGTCCTTCCACTATCCCAGGTTGCTCCAAGCCCTGTCCAGTCTGGCCTTGGACACTTCCAGGGACCCAGGGACAGCCACAGCTTCTCCAGGAAAACTTTGCCAGGGCCTCATCATCCTCACAAGGAAGAATTTCTCCCCACTACTGAACCTAAACCTACTCTCAGTTTAAAGCCATTCCCCTTGTCCTACGCAGAACTCTGGCAGGTGGCTTTTGACGCATGGAAGGGGCCTGGGAAGGAGGGAGGCAGCAGAGCAGGTGACAGCTTTGGGACAGCACCGGAGGACTATTACGGCAAAACTCTGCTAAATATATCAGCAGTGCAAAGTAGGTGGGTCAGAACATCCCTCCAAGAGAAATCCAGATTTGGAAGCATAGCCCAAGTGACAAGGTATACGTTCAAAGGAGGTATAAGCACAAACATAAGGACTTTAAGCAAGAGCACTCGGAGGATTTGAGGTTTCCCTTCCCCCCACACATATATATTCAGCCAAAAGCACAACACAAGCCTGCAATGGAAAATACTCTTTAGGAAACAGGCAAGGAAAACAACTGGATGCCCAGAGAGGTAAACTGACCTCCAGTCTCAACTGAAATTATTTAGGAAGCTCAGGACCAAATATAGACTGAGCTACTGGCCTACACCCCCTCACCTGTGTGGGCTGAGACTCAGCTACTCATTCCACGTGTGACACCAAGCCTGTGTACTTCCTGAGCACACAGGACCGTCAGAGCTCTGTAAACCAAAATACTGATTCCAATGTCAAGATCTGTAGAATCACAGAATCCCAGAATAGTTTGGGGTAGAAAGATGCTTTAAAGTTCACCTCGTTCCAACCCTGACACCTTCCACTATCCCAGGCTGCTCCAAGCCCTGTCCAACCTGGCCTGGGACACTTCCAGGGATCCAGGGGCAGCCACAGCTTCTCTGGGCACCCTGTGCCAGGGCCTCCCCACTCTCACAGCCAACAATTTCTCCCTAATATCCAATCTAAACCCACTCTCTCTCAGAAAGAACCATTCAGTAAGACGAGGACAAGAAGCTGAAGTTGTATTATGGAGACTTCTGAAAAACTGATGAATTTCATTGGGCTGTGACAGAGTTCTGCTGAATCTTCGAACAGGAAATCCAGCTTCAGCTGTGGGTATGTATTGGAAGTGTTGATAAAAGCCAAAATTGCAGAACATTTGGAAATGCATAATTTAGTAGAGGACATTCAGTACAGATTCATAAAAGGAAGGTCATGCCTGACAAATCTGCTGAAATCCTTTTTATTATACGACCAAATCGTTAGGTTAGACAAGAGTGAAACAGTGGACATAAGTTATCAGGATCTCAGGAAAGCATTTGATTTTGTACCACTCAGGCTGATTTACAAAGTCATAAAGTATTGTGCAGGGAGAAGGAATTGAAATGGATTAAAGAACATTTTAGGGATAGGCACAAAGGCAACAGAGTGAGTGGAAGGAATCTGAAACAGAGAGGTGTACAGGTCAGGCTGCTGCTAAAGGCATAAAAACGGGCTCTGAGAATAGTAAAACTTGAGCTCAGCTACCATTTGAGAGGCAAGAACACCTGAATTTGGTGGTAGAACTGCAGAAGGGTATTACTAGTGGTAGTAAATTTGGAGGAAATCAGGTGTAGAAAGGTGGCGCTTGCAAAGGTGCTGCACCAGCCTGTGGGATTCACCTGTACTAGAGCTGAGGTGTGAAGGGACCTTCTGGCTGGGAATCCACACTCCTTTTAAAGAGGATTCAGTAATTTTATGGTCATTAATAAAATCTGCAGCTATGCACGCTGTGGTAATGATTTGGGTAATTAAATCTGAAACTTCTGGGAATTAAGCTGATGGCCTGAGAGGGTCAAGAAGAAAACTCCTCTGGTACTTAATCAGAGAAACAGCTTTGCAAGCTGGATGGGTGCATTAATTGTCCGATACTGACCACGATGTGACACACAAAGCCACATCCAGTGGATCTCCGGGCTGATCCAGCTCAACTCTCCATGGAAATCACCATGACTTCATTCATGTAGGACACACCAAAAGAAACCAGTGTGGCTTTGTTAGCCCCTCTCAATTTTGCACAGACAAAAAGAACTCCCACTCATCCCAAGGTTTTCCACGGGCTGCTGGTAATATCTCCTCCTGAAAACTGCCAATTATTCTCATGGCTGGTAGACTGGACACGAGCTCTGTTGCTTGATGATGATGCAAGGAGTTTTTATCCTTTGTCTTTTCTTTCCTAAGCGAGCAGCAAATCTTTACAACAATGTCCTCGTGAGCCGGGGTAAAATTCCCCACAGAAAACCGAGCCTCAGCTACTGCTACTTGGCTCAAGGTCAGCTGGGATAAAGATGAGAACAGAACGTGGATCTTCTGATTCCCACTCCTGTGCCCTGAATTCCAGGCCACAGTGCTGCTGCCGCCACCTGTGGGGACAGCCTTTCAATCTTGAAGGCTGTCAAAAGCCAGCAGCTTTTCTAAGCACTAAAAATCACTTTAAATAAACTTCAGTTTGAAAAAAAAAAAAAGTTAGGGGAGAACAGGTGGACTCCTGTGACACCAGAATTCTTCAATGCACAAAGAATCTTTCATCTCGCTGTTCTACACGGCACCTTTAAATATTCTTCTACATAAAGGCATGATATGCAAGAGCAAAAGAATAACTGAGAAACAGTAATCCCTAACAGATCAACTGTGCTTTATCTACACAGATTCTGCTTTCATAAAAGCACAGAGGAAAGAGGGGAAAAAAAAAAAAGAAAGTACATTCTTATTGTTTTCTGAAGCTTAAAATAACCACAAAGTGAGAAAAATCAAAGCTGTTCCACAGAACAACTACGAAAAAAAAGTCTCACTGAGCATTTGAGAAAGACAGTAAATGGCAGAAGATGGAATCAGAGATTTAGTGAGTGCCATGGTCACCATGCTCATTTCCTAAATTTGGTCTGTGCTTAAACCAGGGTGGTTAAATGGAAGGATCTGCTAGAATTTATGTGCCCCATATATAATTATAGCCGTCACTGGCAGCAAAGGCTACAGTTCTGGCTGCCATTACATTCTCCATTTCACTTGCTAACTTCTCTGAAAACTTTCTTTTTTCCATATATAATGCAAGTGGATGCAGGCAATATCTGCAGGAAACCTGCTAACTGCGAGCCAGTCAGAAGGCAAAGGGATGGGAAGAATTAGGAACAAATCATCTGTACTGAACACAGGCAGAGTTGCCATCAATTTATTCTAGAAGCTGATTGATTATGGAGTTTTTGCACTTACAGAAACAAGCAGAAAATGCATCATCTACTATAGCTGGTTTTGAACCAAACATTTGTGCTCAGCTTTAACACAAGGTTCAGGCTGGTGCTGGGGGAAGCAGCAGGAAAGTGGCCAAAATAATAGCTAAAAACCATTAATTTATTCCCCACATTCAGATATTCTGTGTATTTCGAAGCACTGAGAGGTTCTGTAACATGAATGGGCTGCTGAGCTGGTTTTGCTCCCAAAATCAACCAGTGCCACATCAGGGTTTGTCCAAACCCTTTTTAACTCAACCTCTGTTATCTGCTGGAATGACAGTCCACAGAAAAAGACTCTGTAACTCCCCCAAACTTCTCCCTAAGCCAAAAGCTTCCTAGCCACGATGAAGCTTATTCCCTAAACCCCCTCCGCAGCAGCATTTTCTTGGAGCTGTTCTCCTGAGCGGGGCTCTCCACCTTTTCCTACAGCCAAGGAACTGTAAGGTATCCACTTGTTCCTGTCCAAAGAGGTCAGGTGCCAGCTCAGAGGTTCAAAGGGATCCTCTCAGAGCAAGGCTGACCTGGCCTTCAAAGCTGCAGCCCAGTGTTGTAAGGAGATAACCAGAAACCATCTGAGGAATTATTCCAGCTCTGCCTTTCATCATTTCCAAACACGTCTTTCTGTCTCCACGCCTCACCCTGTGTTTCAAAGATCTGGGAAGATTCTTTATATTTTGCCATTCAGACTCCTGGAAGGAGGTTTGTACTTACAGGTTTATATATTTTTATGTACACATTTTATTTTAAACCCAAATTAATGGTAGAGTCCATTAATCTCATCCCATTCAGTCGCACTCAAAAATAAGAGAAGTAGCAGTTGGAGACAAACTCAGGACCCTGGTAGATTTACACACATGTCATTCAGGTATTAATTAAAGTTACAATAACTGTCAATTAAAAATAGGTGTACGATCTTTTTGTGGTGTGGATGCTTCCATCCCTCGATTTCCAGATTTCCAGATGAGCCAGCAGCATCCTCCCAAAATATACTTCAAGAGTCGTGATTGTACCATCAAGGAACTGCATTTTCACCCTGCAACACTGGCTGCTAACAAGTAAAATTCAAAAATTTCTGTGCAGTATCTCCTGTATATCAGTGACAAAACAATGAGCTGCTGTTAACAAGCTTCCAATTTTAAGGGCAAAGAAAGAAAAAACCAAGTATTTTTAATTCACACGCGACTTACACTTTGATCCTGGACTTTTAGGTAAGATTCCAGGCTTTCTCCAAGTGCACAGATATTGATCGAAAGGACAGCCAAGCCATTCAAAGGTCTACACCCCAAAATCCAGGTGGGAATGAGTGTAAAGCGTTTCCTATGCAAGCTTTCAGACGCATCCCAATCATCATCTTGCAGTTTTTCTTTGAGCTGGACAGGGACTGACTTGGAATGTTACTCTTCCTGTCTGAAAGCTAAAAATTTTGACTCCAGTTACTCAAGAGAGGTATCCAAGTTTGGAAATTGGATGTCCACCAGAGGACTGGAGGATATATAAATCAACACATCGGTCCTAAAATGTAAAAGCCACTGTTTAATGCAATATGCCAAAAATAAAATGTGAGTTCCTCTAGACAGTCTGCAACAGGCAATTATCTAAAAAACAATTTTTCACAAAGTTCTGCAGATTCCTGCTGACCAACAATTCTGCTGCCAAGCACAGGAGATGGGAGGATGAATTTTTATCTTTTTAGTTAGTTCTAAGAATATTATCCAAAACACTGACTTATAGAAAGGGGTACTTTCAACTTCATTTATTACTTAGTTCTTTATGATTCTTTACACCCATTTGATAATGCACTGGCACACTTATCTCTTATACAAATCTCTGTCACCATCCACCCAAGGATACAATTTGTTAAGCCAGTTTAACCCCTGTTGAAACACGACTTCCCACTGAAAGCACAGCCAAATTCCCATGCCTGGCATCGGTCACAGAATTTAAACAACTCCTGCAAGACATTCCAAAGTTCCAGCATCAAGATTGCTGCAAGATCCTCTAGAGAACAGAACAGTACAAAAGTCACTGGCTGTGCGTTCTCTCTCATCTCATAGCCAAAACAGATGGATCTTCCTAGACTGACTCTGTATTAAAAAAAAAATAATCTGATTGTCACCGAATCCTGAGATGGTTTGGGTTGGAAAGGACCTTAAAGCTCATCTCATTCCACCCCCTGCCATGGGCAGGGACACATTCCACTATCCCAGGCTGCTCCAAGCCCTGTCCAGCCTGGTCTTGGACACTTCCAGGGATGGAGCAATCTGTTCTATCTTTTCCCCTCTTGCTGGCACTGGATTACAAATAATAAGCTCTACAGGAGAGGGGTGATGGAAACAGTGAAATACCTGGATCACTGGAAAGGGTTAATAATTACACAGTGCTGGTTGGTGCCCAGCAGCTCTCACCAAGGATTTGCACCAACAGAACTATTTCAGGATTTGAAAAATAAAAGGAGAAGTGGGGTAACTCTGACAGTCTCTATTTTTAGGACCTCCTTTAGAAGCCAAATCAGAAAGTGAAACATCTTAGCCATTCTCTCACTGTCCTCACACAGTTCACATTTGCTCTTACTTCAGCTCCAGCTCTTGGAGTCAAATGATTGGAAGTGAAAAAATAAAAGCTGTGAGACGTAAAGTAAATAAATATATCACATACCTTCCTATGCCCTTCACTTTGCCAAACCCTGACTTCATAATAATTTATTTGGTATATCTGATGCTGTAAATAACTAACAGCAGTTAGTATCAAAAGACGACTCAGCCTTAATACTTCAGAATATAAAGGTCTTGGCAAAAAACCAAACAGGATTGGTCTAAAAAACTCTCTTAACCTGTAAAAAATTAGTTTAGAGCCATTTTCACCTGTGACTGAGACTGATCAGGCAAGAACCAGCAAGTGCCTTTGTTGAAAAGAGCTCACAGCAGAAGAGCTCCACAATAAGGGCCAAGGATCATCAGGAAAAATTGTAATGGAGAGATTTGGGCAGGGGCAGAGAAACGACGCCTGATGGCCCAAATTTTGCCAGTCAGTCTATAAATCACAGATTCATTTACATTGGAAAAGACCTCCAAGATCAGCAAGTACAATCTGTGACCCATCATGACCTTGTCACCAGCCCAGAGCACTGAGTGCCACGTCCAGGTGTTCCTTGGACACCTCCAGAGATGGGGACTCCAAACCTCCCTGGGCAATTCCAATGCCTGACGATCCTTTCCATGGAGAACCTCCTCCTCATGTCCAACCTGAACCTGCCCTGGCACAACTTCAGGCTGTTCCCTCTCCTCCTGTCCCTGTTCCCTGGGAGCAGAGCTCGACCCCCCCCCGGCTGTCCCCTCCTGTCAGGGAGCTGTGCAGAGCCACAAGGTCCCCCCTGAGCCTCCTTTTCTCCAGGCTGAACAATCCCAAAAGCTGAAGCCCTGGGTGTGGTTTCTGCCACCTCCCCAGCTGCCAGATGAAGGCTGACTTTCTGCAAGGAGTCTTTTTACTGCCATCACAGACTGGTTCCTGGGCTCGTCTGCCAGTCTGACCCTGCAGGATCCAATGTTCTTAAATGGCCTGGGCACAATTTATGTGCAGCCGTTCCGGAGCGCGTGGATGCACTGTAAAACATGGAACGGCAGGAAAGGCTCGCTCCACATCCACAAGGAGAAAACTGACACCATAAGTCAACATCCAGTTGGCTGGGGGAGAAAGGGGGATGACACACACATGCATATAAATGGATGAGATCACAGCCTCAGCGCCCGCTCTAAAGCAATCGAGTAAGACTTGCCCTTAATATTCTTAAAACGTTTTTATTTTTGAAATATAAGACGTGAAAGTGCCCCATTTTTCACTGGCTGAAGCCAAACTTGAAATAACAAAACAGTCCTAAGTAGTTAACAGGCTACAAAACTGCCCCTGATTTCCAGGCAGCGCTGCAGACTTGCAGAGTAACACTGTGTACCCATTAACTCCAAGTCCACAATTTGGCCAGAATTTGTTTTGCTGCATTACAGCCAAATCACTTTTTGTGTCTGTCTTCCTCCTACGTGGGATTGCCTGAGCAGAACAGGATGCCAATGCTGAAAGCACTGACTGTCTCAGACGTTACTATCTCTGATTAAGAAGGCCCTTTTATTGCAGGATCACTTAGACTTTACAGATAACTGTTGCTGCATTGAGATGAAGTTACTGGCAGGAAAAGCTTACGGCAACTCAGGGAACAGCAACCAGAATATTAAGACTCCCCAAGTGAGCTATTTCAGAAGTCCAGCACGGAAATTATTTTCCTAATATCCATTTTTTGCTGAAAATCAGGTTGACTCTTTCTTGTACTCCCCACAGAAGATGAGAAAACATCATATTCCACATTTCCCTACAAGAAACTTCCACATTGGGTTTGCACAACTCTTGGCAAGTGAGGTGGGTTATTGAAAGGCTCACTTTAAAGGTCCCTGCCCTTTCCTCCCACTGTAGGAATCATCTCAGAACTCATCTCTCCATCCTTTTACTGCCACATTCTCAGCTTCTGCATGAACTTCACATCTTGTTTCCAGCCCTGTTCCTACCCTACATTCCCATCCCGTTTCGGTTTGCTTGTCCAGCTGAGCAAGAGGAAGTGTGTGCTCCAGCTGGTCAGGAGCGGGATCTATAAGGGCTGACGAACAGGGATCAAAGACTGCAGATCCCACATCCACATCTTTGAGGGACCAGACACAAAACACCACCAAGAATCAAGTGTTTCACAGCAGTGCGCAAGAAATGCTCATTTTTTTCTCAAGGCTGGCACATATCCTGAAGGACATCCTTTCCACTCCATTTTACATCTACCACTCCCTGTGTTACAAGTATGGGGAAACAGCTCTTACGACTTAATTTCCCTTTACCATTTGACATTTCTATTCCATCTCAACTTGTTTTTATTCCAAATGGATATCCCAATACACAAACCACCTCAGTAAGTTGCGTCAGCCACCAACATATGATTTACACTCAGATATGGGTGGGAATTTTTTGATTCAGAATTAAAAGTCTAATCTAGGATGTGGGACAGAAGCACCCAAAGGTGTAAGGTCATATGGACCATTAACTTCCTCCTTCCAGTTTCACAGATCTGAGCAGCAACAGTGTTTTGCATTCATATAAAGGCTTTTTTACCTCATCAGAAAAAAATTGTTTTCTAACTTATTAAGCAGAGCTTAACATCTGCAAGAACCTGGTTTGTGCATCGCTTTGCCACTTCCAGCAGCAGCCACTTGAGTGATGGCAGGGACAGCTATTTATCACCTCATCACCAAGGAAGGAACACAAACAGCAGCAAATGAATGACCTGACAATACAGAACTCAAGTGAAACTGAGAGTGACAAAACGTTGGGACCTCACTTTTGCCCTGATTTACAGTGCAGCACATTCAGTCCAAGTGCTGGTTCATCAGCATGGGGAGAGCGTTTGTTTTAAAGTGGTACAAAAGTCAAAAAGTACATTTTAAAGAATTAATTATATTTTTATGGCGGGGGGGGGAGGGAGGCCCTGCAGCATCTTTTACCCAAATACTGACAACTTTCAGCAGAGGCACTGCACTCTAAGCAGCACCACAGGTTTGGTATTGTTGAAGATGGGAATTATCAGCTTCACCTCAAACTATTGCCTTTTTTCCTAAACATAAATATTTACACAGTGCTGAGAATGCAGAGTAATAAGCAAAGAGTTAATTACCAAAGGATTTAAGGTGCTCTTTTAGAGTTGAGACAAAGCTATCATCATCCCATCAATGTTAACAAAGTGTAATAGAAAATCTAAACAGACCACAATCTCTTGTCTGTGCTTATTCAATCTCCATTGTAGCTGCTCTTAGGCTGCAGTAAAACTTGTGGCCCAGGAACAAAAAAATGCAAGTGTGAAAGAGTTTTGGTTTTAATCACAAGAACACAGAGCAGCGTCTGCCTGCCTCGTTAGCTTGGGGAATTTAAACAGTGACCAAACCACTTGAACTAGTCTGCAAGACACACTCCACGCTCAAATTAAAAAAATCTGCCACTGAAGTCCTTCGGAGAGGAAATAAGAAATTCAGTATGTATTCCATAGCTTAGTGCATTTTTCACCTTGACTACCGAACCAGGATTGCATTCACCATCAAAAAAATACTAGGAAACTGCCTGAATTCATATTAGAATTCATAAGGGAAGACGTTAAGAAAAGGGTTTGAATTTTATTTTTATTAACTTTTTAAAAGTTACATTAAAATTTTGATCAACTACTCCCAAACATAAACTTAGTACAATGTTACTTAAAATTACATGGAAAATATTTAGCCGCATTAGCTATTGCTGTGTTTTGGGAGGCAAGGAAGGAAGGGAAATAAATCCCAGTCCTGGCTGGTGAAAACTACAGCAGAAGCACTGGGAAGGAAAGTCAAGTGCTGAAGCACTTTTGCCCTCTTTGGCAGATATAAGGAATAATTTGTTCATTTATAAATGTAAACATTACAGAATGTAAATGAGGATTTGTTGAATTATGTGCCTGCTTCAGGACATATTCCTACCCCACCTCCCCTACCAGCTAAGCATTCCTGCTCCTGCCCAAAGAAAGAAATTAAGGAATTAACTTAAGAGCTGTACCTGTTCGCAAATAAACACACTTCAAATAGTTACCAGCCAATGAAAATCAACCTGTCTTTAGGAAAATAATGGAAGTACAATCCTAAAATGAGATTAAAATCAATGATTTAAATCAAAGCTTCCCTCTTGCTGATGTAAATCAAAGTGATTTAAATCACCAGTTTTGATCAATTCACTCATTTGCATAACATTGATCGTTTATCCCTTAAAATGTCATCTAGGGGCCAAAGTTAGCTGGGTATTTCTCTAAATCTCAATCCAGCCAGCATAAATAAAGCTTTTGTGCTCTTATTTAAAAATTTATAAAATTCCCTATCAGGTCTAACATTTCCATTCCCGATGTCTAATGATCTTTGGGCAGCCGAAGTGGTTTAAAAGATAAACGGCTGCAATTCCGCAGTAATCCCAAGTACAAGCGGAGCCACATCCCACTGACAGGGCTCTGGAGACGTCCTGCCCATCACCAAACACGCAAACATGCTGATGGGACAAACAAGTGTTTACAAGATCCCTCAGCCCATCAATTCCCTTTAATACAGTTGGGTAGCCGGGGGTTATTGATCTATGGTGGTAAATTTTCACAGCAGGCTGTTTTCCTGCATTGATCACGGGAGCAAGGCAGGGATTAACGTAGTGCAGGAGCTCCTTCATTCCAGGAAAACTGCCTTTGCTGAAGGCAATGCAAAGGTTACCCAGACCCTATCGGCTGCCCCATCCCTGGAAGTGTCCAAGGCCAGGTTGGACAGGGCTTGGAGCAACCTGGGATAGTGGAAGGTGTCCCTGCCCGTGGCAGGGAGTGGAACTGGATGAGCTTTAAGGTCCCTCTAAAACCATTCCATATGATTCCATTTGTCTCATGAAAACTGGATTTTCCTCCCAGTTCTCCCTGGCTTGCTTTGGTCTTTCCTACAAAAACTATTTTTGATTTGTACAATCCTTCACAGTTACCATCATTTTTGTCTCATTTCCTTCACCCTCAGACTCTTCACCTGAATTTTCCAGTGATTCTGATACTGTCCAAACTCTTTAAAATATGAACTCTTCTCCATGGTTCTACCTTCTCTCCTGCAGCTTCTGCTTCAAGGTACAACAAGGAAAGGAAATGCTGGAGAAACTGGAAGAGTACAAATGATGGCAGGATGATACAGACTGAAGTCAAACAGTTCTGTGAGGGTGGTGAGGGGCTGGAATGGATTTCCCAGAGAAGCTGTGGCTGCCTCTGGATCCCTGGAAGTGTCCAAGGCCAGGTTGGATGGGGCTTGGAGCAACCTGGGATAGTGGAAGGCGCCCCTGCCCATGGCAGGGAGGTTGGAATGGGATGAGTTTTAAGGTCCCTTCCAACCCAAACCTTCTGGGATTCTATGAATTTTCACGCACATGAATCTACTAAGAATTCAAACAATGCTCTGCTAGCACAACATTTTATGCAAATAACAGCTCTCAAAAATAAAGAATAACCACTGAGTGCTTTCACCTATTTTATTGGCACACACAAAAACACGACTGTCTCGAGTACCAAGCAGGTTTTTTTAAAAGCAAACATTTTAAGGCAACAGCACAAAGGCAATAACTGTATCCTGGTCACTTTGATCCAATTACAATACATTTTAAAGTATTACAGTACTTTAAAGATTAAATAGTGCTGCAGCTTCTCCATCTAAAGTTACCATGCTGGAAAGTTCCTGGTTAGAGAACGTCCGGCTTCGACCGCGTGAGCTTTTCCACTTGGGAGATTCAAAGTGGATTTAGCAGGATTACCAGCACACTTCAGCATTTTCAGGATCAGAGCTTAAATGGTATCTCCGACACACATGTGGGACAAAAAATCAGTGGAGGAAAAAGAAATCTGTTCCTAAGAAAACCAGGAAGCTATCGATCCTAAGTAGCTTTATGCTTTTGACTTCAAACTAAGAAGGAAGGAATGAAAACAAATACTCTGTGCTTCAGTAGAAGAGTTTTATCAAAATCTATGTATTTATAATCTACTCAGTTATCACTAATTGGCAAATAAAACAAAAGATGTAAGAGGAAATTGCAACATTTTTAGATGACGAAACTCAGATCATACTAAAGGCACTTACTTGTTCAAGACTGAACAAAAACCCCAAACTTCATCAATATTAAATTATTATGCTGATCTAAAATATCCTTGCTGGACAAACCACCAAAAAAACCCTACTTCAAATCCCTGTGTGTAGCAAACACCATTTTTCCTATTTTTAAAAAGCAGATGGAGTTCAGCTCCCTTCAGGAGAGCAAACAGTCCAGACCTAAGGAACAGGAAAAGTTAATATCCCAAAAAGAGAGCAGAAGCTCTCATAAGCTCTGTACAGACATTTCCTGCCTCCAGATCTTAAAAATTCACTCCCCAATGCACTCAGAAAACTGGAGTTGTCATAAACTGATGCCCAGATTTGTTTCCCAACCTTTTTTTGCTTGTTAAACTGCTCACAGTTTATTTTTAACTACTGCACAGAAGCTGCATCTGTCGAGGATGCTCTTTTTGCAAGCAGAGCTCCTGCTCAAGAGACTGCAGGGAGACTTGCCTGCCTTGCCTTCAGCAGAGTTAAACCATTTCTGAATAAGAAATGGTTCTTCTACACAGTAATTCCGATTTTAACCTTTACAGCTCTGCCACCTACCCAAGTCCCACTGCTTTGTCAGGAAAAGGACAAAGCAGAGAAGCTGCCTCATCCCTGGAAGCGTCCAAGGCCAGGCTGGACAGGGCTTGGAGCAACCTGGGATAGTGGAAGGTGTCCCTGCCCATGGCAAAGGGTGGGACAAGGTGGACTTTAAGGTCCCTTCCCACCCAAACCATCCCGTGATTCCATGATTCCATACTGCTGCCGTCTCTAATGTCTTACGTGAGCTCAAAAGAAGGATTTAGAAGTAGATGGTCTATGTTTAACTTGCATTTAGTGCCTTTAAAAGTTAAAGTAGTGCAACGAATGATGCCAGGACAAGCATTATCTACAAAGATAAATGAGCTCAAAATAGCCGGCAGAGCCCTGTCAGCCAGTGAGCACCGGCTGTGGATGTGGATCCTGCAGCAGGAGCAATTTACAAAGTTCCTTCCCAGCAATCTTCCAGAGACTCATCTTAAAAACTTCGGAGCAGGAACAACAAAGAAGTCAAACCAAATTCTACCACTGAAACAGCTGAAGGCCTTCACACAGACATTACACTAAGAGCTCACTCCCAGCATGTTACTTCAGTTATTTTTGAAGTCCAGCCATGCCTTGAATACACGTTCTCACTTACAGGGTCTTTGCCCCCAAGGAAAAATCCCTGGAATAGACTCAAAGCTGGGCAATACCCAGAGTGTGAGTGTCCAGCAGGGGACACTTCCTCTCTGCAGCTCCAGGACAGCATCACCTGTCTCTGTGAGGGTGGTGAGGCCCTGAATCAGGATGCCCAGGGAGGTTATGGACTCCCCATCCCTGAAAGTGTTCCAGGCCAGGTTGGACAGGGCTGGAGCCCCTCTGCTCTGGAGCCAGGCTGGGAGAGCTGGAGGTGTTCACCTGGAGAAGAGAAGGACCCAGGGAGAGCTCAGAGCCCCTTCCAGTGCCTAAAGGGGCTCCAGGAGAGCTGGAGAGGGACTGGGGACAAGGGATGGAGGGACAGGACACAGGGAATGGCTTCCCACTGCCAGAGGGCAGGGTTAGATGGGATATTGGGAAGGAATTCCTGGCTCTGAGGGTGGGGAGGCCCTGGCACAGGGTGCCCAGAGAAGCTGTGGCTTCCCCTGGATCCCTGGAAGTGTCCAAGGCCAGGCTGGACAGGGCTTGGAGCAACCTGGGGCAGTGGAAAGTGTCCCTGCCCATGGCAGGGGATGGGACAGGATGAGCTTTAAGGTCTCATCCACCCCAAACCACTCTGTGATTCCATAATTCTATGATTTCCTTGTCCTTGGTTCCTCATCCCACTGAAAGGCTGATCTCAGAGGAGCACCCAAATTTGGGACATGAGGTCCTAGAGCAGACACAGCAGTGCTGGGCTGTGTGTACACCAATCCCCAGCCAGCAGCACGATGCCAACCCCACATCCAGCTAAAGGACATCCATGGAGCAGGGCTGGGGCTGCCGCCACACGTGCCCTTGACTTCACAAACACAGCTGCAATACTCACAAGCAAAGGTGCATCTGCATCACTGCAGAGTCATGAAGTTTAAAAATAAAAGCTTGAAAATTACTTTCTAATTTGAAATAATTTAAATTAGAAAAACGATTTAAGATGCGTATTTTGCAAAAATTTTCCAAGGGAGAAGACTCTCAAGCCAGCGAAGCAGTGGAAGTCACTCGGTAAAAGCACTGGGAACCAGTGTCTGATGAAGTGCCAACCCATCTTTCAAGCAGAATCCTTGTCTGCAAGTACAAAAGAACAAACATTTTCTTTTTACTTTGCTTATTTAGCTCAGTTCAATGACTGCTGCTTTCAAAGTTGAGAAATCAGCTGGGAATTCAGAAAGCAGGAAAAACAGTTTCTCGCTTTTAAATGAGGAATAAAAATAAGGTAAGTTGATGAGCTCTGCCAGCTCTATGGTTTTGAAGGACAAGGTAACCAGAAATTAGGTGAAATTTAGCTTAGCAAGACTCACTGTATTTAATAAATGTATTTTGGAAGAAAAGCTGTATTTTGACAGAAGTGTAACACAGCCTTAACATCAAGTAAAACTGCACTTTCAATTGAATTAGTTTCCATCCAAATGGAGCTTGACATGATTTTAAATAGGAATCAGCTGGGAAATATGCAGGATTAACCATGTTCTAATTCAGCATGTAATAAATGTATAGGAAGCGATGTAATTGCTCAGGTTACATCCTGACACCTGCTACAAAACCCTGAATTTCTCAGCAGAGCCCAAGAAATCCAAGTGCAAAACAAAAGTAAGGATCAATTATTCAAACCAAAGTTTCCTGCCTGCTCTTTAAACCACTTTGATTTGCATCGATCCACGTGCTGCAGTGTTAACTTTGTACAGTCACCCACCCTCTGAAGCCACACTCAGGTCCACGCAGCATCCATGGGATGCATTCACTGGAGGAAGAGAACTTCTGGGATGGATTTCATGGATCTTATCTACCTGGGAGACAGACCTACTTCTGCCCTGAGCAGCAGGGAAGGGGAGCAAAGGAAATTCTGGGAGAAAAAAACAGGACAATCAGAGGAATTTGGGCCTCACTGTTCAAAATGAGAAATTCAAGTAACAAATGCATCAGTCCTTTTTAGGAAGAAACACGCAAATTAAAATCAAACCACCTTTTACTGCCACCTTCTAAAAATATGAACTAGAAGGGGTTAGGCATGAGTTTTGTGTCACATGGAATATAAAGGAAATGTTCGAACAGGTGTAGTAAGTTGTTTAGAAATTATTAAACCGCTTTGAGCAAGCAGAGTTGGTCACTCCTGAGCTGGGAAGCTGCAAAAGCAATGTCAAGAAATTTAGGGGGGCAATTTACTCGCTGTCAAGAAGTAGAGAAGGTTTTAGTCTAAATGAGGAATAAGGCAATTGATGAAATTTCATATCAGATCTATATCATATCTTCATATCAGATCTTCGAGACACCAAGATAAGACATCAACACTATCACAAGCCAAGGCCAGAGCTTTCCAAGAGCCACACTGGCAAACTCAAAGAAGATGAAAAACTCGAGTTTTTTGGACAGCTGTTTAAGAGAGTTTTATTTTAGAACAAAGGACTGGTAATGTGCAACCTTTCCATGAATATCTGACTAAATATGAAGCAGCCTTGAGGAGAAGGACCTGGGGGTGCTGGTGGATGAGAGGCTGGACACGCCCCATCCATGTGCACTCACATCCCAGAACCCCCCCATGCCCTGGGACGATCCCCCAGCATGGGCAGCAGAGGAGGGGGGATTCTGCCCTTCTGCCCATCTCAGGTGGGACCCCACCTGCAGAGCTGCCTCCAGCCCTGGGGTCCAACAGCAGAAGGATGTGGAGCTGCTGGAGAGAGTCCAGAGGAGGCCACAGAGATGCTCCAAAGGCTGGAGCCCCTCTGCTCTGGAGCCAGGCTGGGAGAGCTGAGGGTGTTCACCTGGAGAAGAGAAGGATCCAGGGAGACCTCAGAGCCCCTTCCAGAGCCTAAAGGGGCTCCAGGAGAGCTGGAGAGGGACTTGGGACAAGGGATGGAGGGACAGGACACAGGGAATGGCTTCCCACTGCCAGAGGGCAGGGATAGATGGGATACTGGGAAGGAATTCCTGGCTGTGAGGGTGGGGAGGCCCTGGCACAGGTGAAGCTGTGGCTGCCCCTGGATCCCTGGCAGTGTCCAAGGCCAGGCTGGACAGAGCAGCCTGGGATAGAGGAAGCTGTCCCTGCCCACGGCAGGAGGCAGAGTGGAACAGAATGATCTTTAAGGTCCCTTGCCACCCATTCCGTGATTCCACAACCTTGCACAGGTGAACACTGCAGCACTGCATTCCAAGAGCCACATTTGCTGGGACACAGAGCAGGCAATGGGGTTTGAGCACATCCCGCAGCATCCCAGGACTGGAGTGGCCTGGGAGAACTGGAGCACCGTGTTTGCTGTGCAAAGCATTTGCAGGGTATTTTCAGGGATGTTCTCCAGTGGCCTTGTCTACACAAACTGGAAGGATTAAACGAGACCTCAGAGCAATTTAAATAAATCTGCACAACCCGAGTGTCACTGAGTGCCTCACAACGCTTCATCTGAAATTGGTTCCCTATCAGCTTAAATTTGTGTCTCCACATGTAGGAGCCCTGCTGAGCACAGAAGGCAACACCCACAAATTGACCTCTAACCACTGCCATGCACAGAAGTAAAAGCGATTTATACCTGGTTGTAATTTCACCCAGTGTAAGGTGTGTGTATATGTATAAATAAACATAAATTTTACGTACATACAAACGCATTTGCGTGTATATAAAATATACCCAAATACAGGAAAAGAAGCCACCCACTTGTGCTCCAAATCTCTAAGCTTCTCCCAGCCATTCCATAAACTTCACAACCAAAGCCAGACCTACTTTATGTTTTTATAAAGTCTGCAACTAAACCTTAAAATAAATAAATAATAAAAGGTCATAATTCATCATCCTGACATCAAATCAGCAGATTGGGACTCCAGTATATCAGAGTGATGGATATAGACTTGTTTTAAGGATGATTTAGTCTGCATTATGCCAGAACATTTATTGTTGCCTTTAAGACTGTTTCCTTTCCACGATGTTTCAAATAAAAGCAACAGTCTTCTTTTCCCTTAACTGCCTGTCTGAGAATCCACTGTTCAGCAAAAAGAATTTTCCCCCAAAAAATCATGACCAGGGAAGCAACAGGACAGTGAGTGCTAGAAAACACAATTTCTTGTTTTTCCTTATTTTCTCTTGCTTGCCAGGTGATCTAATAACCACTCGTTGATGGATATCATGATTTCAGCCTCTCTAAGGCAAAAATCCTTCCCAATAAATGTCCAACCACCATGAAATCTCTCCATCCATCGCTTATCATCGCTGACGTTTCACTTTGCCACAGTGGCAGGATGCTGGAGCACCACTGTCGTGGGCCCCACTGTCCCACAAAGGACCACAAGCAGTCCTCCCAGTTAATCCAGTCCAGCTTCCACTTGCTCCCTGCGACCCACACCTCCCCTCTTGCCCTTCTTGCTCTGCTTTTCATGGGGTGAGATAAAAAAAGCTGTTTTATCTCTCTAAACGTAAACTCTGATCTCGTATCAAATGCTGTTCAATAAATGAATACACATTTCCAGTTAATAAGCCATATATATACATATATACACATATTTCCATCAGCAGAGCACACTGGAAACTATTAACTCTCATCTCAACCTCTGCTGGGGGTAAAACACATCAACTTTACAGGCAGCCCAGTGCACAAAGATGCACACAAGGAGGTCTGACAACAACCTCAGATGTCCTGTCCACCTTGGCTGCTGTGTACAACTTCCTCCCTTTGCCCTGGGCCAAGATCACATTTCTTAACCTTAAAAAAAAGTCCAACTTTTTGGAAATAGCTCCATGGGCCACCCTGTATCCCACCAACATTACAAGACACAGCAGATTCATAAAACCACTGACATTTTCACCAGAACATTTTCTTAATTACAAATACTGATAAAAACCTGCATTGCTTCTGCTTCTCAGACAATCCCAGCAATACTGACAGTGCTTGAGAACATGCCCAGGAGACAGAACATTTACATTTGCTGCAATTATTGCAGGGACCTTCTTCTAATGCCTTACAGTCCACCAAGAGACAGCAAGTCAGTACCACCACTATGGAAACTTGCTGTTTGCTCCAGATCTGAACAAGACCTCCTCAGGTTTGATCAGTGTTGTAAATGGTGCTTCGTAAGCACAACTGGTAATCAATTTGGAAAAGAGGAGAAAATGTAAAGGAATAAATTATCATTTCTACCTGCCTCTCTTGCTCCCCCCTACCCCCATCATAGTTTTACAACCCTTCTTTGAGGCTGCTTAGGTAACCAAACAATCCAGGAGAGAGAGGAGTTGAAAAGCCCCAGCAAAGAGAGCAGAAGTGGCTGCCAGTTCTGCCAATACAGTGTTGGGGGATGATGTGTTCTAGGAACTGCCCCCATCTGCCAGATTGCTCCTATCACTTCTTTCCTTGCAGCAGAACTGAATCAAATCTTCGTGAGTTAAAAGGGTGCAGGAAGCTGTTCATAGACATGGGGGGATTTACTCTTCAGATCAAAAAAAAAAAAAGACAAAAAACCCCACAAACCACCCACATTACAGCAACCCTAGGTCTGCCTGCACCCCTCTCGTGAGAGCACTGTTGCATATTCTCCATTGTATTTATAAATAGGGCTGGTTTTATCATGTCACAGGCTGTCGTTTACACTGACTTCTCTTTCTCTCAGCTCATGCACAGGAGCTCCCTGGCCTCAGTTTGTAAATACAGATCTGTACGAACAGGAACAGACACACTATCGTGCCATATATGAGGCCATAATTCCACCAGGGAGAAAGCGTGAAAGGAACCCCAGGTAATGGAATTGTTTGTACATATTCACACAAATAATCCTAGCCCTTGTCCTGACATTAATACAAGAACACAAGTCTTATGGAGCTTGAAATCTTCCCCTGGAGAAACAACTTTGCAAAAGCAATGGAAGAAAGCACGCTGTGTAGAAAAAGCTGTTTGTAGCTTTGCTCGCTATTTAAACCAGGCTGATTAATCTTTAAGATCCAGCAGCTTTTCAGATTTTTGCCTTCCCTCCCTTATTCTACAGCCTTTCTATCAGTGCTTTAAAGTAACAGCACACCAAGGGCTGAGCTACACCCAGGACTGTGCACACAAACCCCACCAAGTGCAAAAGCAGCAGCTCATGTGAGAGCTCAGAGACCACCAGGCAGCTGGGGACACGGGACAGAAGTGGGATACAAGGAACACAAACCAAAAAAGAACCGGAATGTGAGAATCTGTAAGAGATCACTGAGTACAGCAACCACAGCCCTTCAGAAATCATGGCAGGACAACAGGATACAGCCTCAAGCTGTGCCAGAGGAGGTTCGGGTTGGACATCAGGAGGAATTTCCTCATGGGAAGGGTGGTCAGGCATTGGAAGGGGCTGCCCAGGGAGGTTTGGAGTCCCCAGCCCTGGAGGTGTTCAAGGAATGACTGGACGTGGCACTCAGTGCTCTGGGTGACAAGGTGGGGATCGGTCACAGCTTGGACTCGATCTCTTTGGTCTTTTCCAACCTTAATGATTCTGTGTTTTTAGGTTTTCCAGTTGTCTTCTCCAACTGGAACCATCAGGGTTCACATCTAAGCTTTCACTTTGAAAATGAGATCGTAGGTCCTGGTAAAATTTGAGACTGACAACAAATACATTCTCAAAGCTGACATATTAAAAAAACCACACACTACAAATTTGATAAAAGATGCTACTATTGACAGCTTGCTTTCATATGCAGCAAGGTGGGAATGGAGGGCAAGAAGAAGATATTCAAAGAAGAAATATAAATGAACAGAAGGAATTTATAAGGAGCCTGGTACCTGGAGTGTGGCATGAAAGCCAGGCCACCCCCTTCCCGAAAACCTCTTGTAGCCTAAAGCCCTGACTGTGAGGCCGTGCTCCACCCCGTAAGGTTAAAAACCTCTACAAAAGTTTTCAGGTCTGGCCTTTAAGAATTGAAAGGTAGTCCAAGGAAGTCCTTCAGCACACCAGTGGGAAACCTGGGTTATGTGGAACACAAAAAAAAGCTGTAACAAAACCTCAGTATGAAGCACAGTACAGAAGATTGCAACTAGGAAACAAGGCAAGTACAGCACCTCCGGAGAAATCTTCCTCTTCCTAAGTTACTTGAGAGATACAGAATGAGGAGAGAGAATCAGACCACCATTAGTCTGTGAGTTTTCCACCTTCAGGTCTAACTGCACCATGCAAAGGCTGTTTGCCTTTGCTAGAACAAAAAATCCTGCATCAACTATATAGATGCAATGCATATGTTGCACAAAACCAAGTTTACATAATAAAGAGAATATATATTTGCTTTGATCTCGAGCTGCCCCATAAATTTTTAATAACAGCTGTAAAACAGAAATCTTTGGCTAGAAATCCTCAGCAGCAATGAAATTTAAGGTCCCTACTCATTATAGGTTAAGAAAACCCATTTCCAATCCATTCCTTGTAGAACTGTTACCAACTTCTCACAAGGAGAAATGCAAATGTCATTCACAGCCATTTATTTGTAGATTATTCTCTTCAGCCTGGCTCTCTCCAAAACAGAAGGATAAGGGACTATTCAATCTGGTTTGTCATCTTTGGTCCTATTAGCAGAGGCATTGCTAAATTCAGATATCACAATCCTCTCATTTTATATTTCACTGGAAGGATGCCTCAATCTGTTTTTTTTTTCTCTACAGAGAAACTGTTAAACCAAAAGTACTAAAAAAATAACTTCTCTACGATGCACCACAAATAGATTACAGTTTCTAGTTCAAGTGCAAAGGGACAAAGAAACCAAAATCTTTTTATATGCAGACATTAAAGTAAAAGCAGGAAATAGACTTAACATCTGGCAAAAAAACATTAACCCTTGTGCGTTCAGCGATGCAACTCACTGAACTTCCTTTGCTGTCAGCTCCTTCCCCCTAAATCACTAAAGAATCACCACTATAGTACAGCACTTAAAACTGTGTTCACACACCCCCTATAAAAAATAATCTTTTAGGTAAATTAGGAGGCTCCAAAAGGTGCACTTATCAAATACATTATCTAGAAAAAAAATTACAATAAAATAAATATGAAATTCCTTGTTCAAGCCTTACATATATCACTGCATGCAAGGAAAGTATCACACAGAGGCATTTTTTAGGAGGAAGATTTTTAGAAAACAGTATTTAAAGCCAGTTTTTGGGGGTAGAAAGAGGACAGATGATTACATGCTGTATGATAACATGAGAAAGAGCGAGCTAATGGGATATAAAACTGCATACACTGGAGACAGCTTTACAAGTTAGAGAAATTACAGGCAAATAGCAATCACACCACACCAAAAAGGCACTGACAAGTCAGAAAAAAACCTTCATTTTCTAAATGACAGCAGACTTAGTCTCTCTGTATGAAGAGCACACAGAGCTGGAGTTAAACAGTAACTGAGAGTCCCAGAGATGTTTGGAGAGAACCCAAAATGGAGAGAAACCATTCCCTGTCCTCCTTCCACAGGATTTGTGCCACTCTGGATGCAGCCAGGTGTGTTTTTCTGGATGCAGATCCATCAGAAATCCAAGCTGTGTCTCTCCCTCCCTCCCTGCCAGGGGTGAGTGCTTGCAAGGTCCTGCCGGCTCAGAACTTTGAACACTCCCCAAATCACTTCCAGCAAAACTATCCCAGTTGGATCAAACATGAAATTACAGAGGTCCATGTTCTCCCAACTGATTCCATCTGAACCATGTGAGAGAGTTACTGAACAGCCCTGTCAACACATTGGTGAGGATGGGAATAAGAAGGACTCAATATCCAGCTCACAGAGTTTAAATACTGCATTTGTTCATGCTTAAAGTGGCACAGGATGGAACAGGGGTTTAAAAAAAGGCAACAAAAAGAATGAAACAAGCCAAATTTAAAAAAAAAAAAGTGACTTAAATTAGAAATTAAGGCCATTTGCTCGCTAGGAACTGAACAGCACCTCCCTTCTCAAGGGCTAACCTGGGCTCCAGGTCTGGAACATCCAACAGGGGAAAACACTGCAATGGAACAAGCCTGGACCTCCCTTTGGGTGGGAAAGGGGGGATACAGAGGATATCCACAACACCTGCAGCCCACAGTGAGGATGTCTGCAAGGATATGCTGGGGAGGGGTCAAACGTTCTAGGCTCTCCTCAGCATCCACCACAGCACTATCCAGCCTTGTGCCAGAGATAAAGCAAACTTCTGATCTGACCACAACAGCTCATTTCTTACACCTAATTTTAACTGAACTCAGACTCTATGCTGAGTTTTGCAAGTCTCACATAAACATTACTTTACAGGTGCCCAAAAGTAGAGGCACAAACCTGCATAGCTCTGTGGTGGTGCAGATCAGAGCCAGCTGCAGGCAACGCTTTCAGGACATACCCCCTTATTTTTGCACCATTGCTGCCCTGCAGAAAAAGAGCAGCAAAGCAGGAGCCTCACTGAATCCCCAATTTCAAAGTCTACCATGTAAAATGCCAATTAAACAATTGCCTTCTAACTCTCCCTTATGCCAGCCACAGCGTTCAATCCAGTAACAGTTGCATGACTTTAAGAACCACAGTAAAACACTTTAAAAGCTTCACTTTTCAAAACTAAGGTGAGAGAGAGAACCGGGGACAGAATGAAAAGCACAAGGATGCATCTCCACGAAAATTATCAGTTTAATTTCCCTTTGCACATACCACAGAACTGCAGAGGTTGGACAGCACCTCCCAAGCTTGCCCAGTCTAACCTCCCCTAAAGTGCAATTTTCCAGTCCAATTGCTCCAAAAATAACTGTTCAAGAACATGATGATCCACCTGGATTTAGGTTGGTGCTGGGGTAATGACTGGACTACAAAAATACATCTTCCTACGAAGCCCAGCAGTCTCAGAGCCGTGGGGTAGGGATGGCCCAGCAGGGTGGTTTCTGAAACCTCAGAGAACATTGCTAAATCACTTTTGCTTGGTGGCTAAGGCCAAAGCTGAAAAGTTAGTCAAAACTGGGTTTAAGCAAAGTTTAGAACTGGGAACTGTGACTGCAAATGGCATGGGAACAGATACAAAAGAAAGACCATCAACAGTAGCACAGAAAACAAGCAAGAGAAACTTGAGGTGAAGCATCAAAACACATAATTTGCAATTTCTGTGCTTTCTGCAAACACCAGTCACGGTCCAAGACTCTCCTCAGTGGCTGTAAGAGCACAGAGCTCATATCCAGCACATCCAAATTAATGCAGGAGAGTTTAGGAGGTCCGCCCAAGTAATGTCTCCACACAATTACAGCTCAGAAGTCATAACCCCTCCCTTTAATATTAAAGAAAAAAGAAATCACATTTGCAGCCAAAATGTACTGATAATACTGCAATGGCAGCATGGCCCTGAGCCTGCAGCCTTCTCAGAAGTCATTCTCATTAGAAGAAAACTGAAGGATCATCCTCTTTGTCCAGTGATTCACAGGACATTTAACACACGCTGCTCACTGGAAGGCCAGCACTGTGGAATTTTTCAGGAGTGGGCAAGGGAAGTTTAAGTGTTTCAATCCCATCCCTGTGCAGGTTTTACCTGGAAGAGATGCATAAAGCAGAGCTGGGAAGCAGCACCCAGGGGGATATCAGAGGCAAATTTCTGCCATGAGGGGTGGGGGAAAGGCTGCTCACAGTAAATTGTTTTGTCAAATAACTGGAGGGAGGGCCAATGTCTCCTCTGGAAGGCTGACAGTAAAAGTCTGTCAGAAGCAAAAACAATGGAGAATTAATTATTCTTAAATATGAAAGGACCTAGAACTCAGTGATCTGCTAATTAAAAACAAAATATCCACAATATAGTTCCAGTTCAGTTCTTGTGAGAGCCAACAGAGAGCAATCCCATCGCTTCTAACGTCAGTAAGAGCTTGTTTTAAGGACTCATCCCTTAAAGACATCGAAATTTAATGGAAATTGCAGATATGTAGTACTCGTCTATTCCATATTCAAATATCTGAGCTCACACATAATACACCAGAGAGTCTTCACCAACTCACTGTGTTTCAGCAGTTCTGGAAATCACTGAAAAGTAACTGGCAAACCAAGTAAACTTCATTAGTGTAAAGCTGCTCCTTGAAGGCAGCTCTGGAGGGGCTCAAAGGAGTGAAGTTTTATTTTTGTTTTAGCTGGTCATGCAGTGGGTAAGAAGCAGAAAGCAGCTCTGATGTGTGAGAAGTAGCACAGACAAGCTCTGTGACAGGGAGAAGGAAAGATAAATTGTGACTTTCTGTGAAGATGACAACATTTAAAATTAAATGTCCTTGTCTTAAATTTCTGCTCCCACGTAGCCACAGTGGGTTGTGAGGGACAGAAGAAAACTAAGGTTTCTCCAGCCTATGTTTCCCACAGCATTTTGCAAAATAGGGAGGGAGTAGAGAGGTTTTCCAGACAAATCAAGATCTGGCACCCAGCTGCAGGATCCCCAGCCTTTTGTGAGAAGTTCTCTCCTCACGACGTGTACAAACCATTCATGAAAGGATCCACAAAAACCAAAAAAATCCCAGAATCATTTGGGTTGGAAAAGACCTCTGACATCAGAGTCCAACCTGTGACCGATCCCCACCTTGTCCCCAGCCCAGAGCTCTGAGTGCCACATCCAGGTGCTCCTTGGACACCTCCAAGGATGGGGACTCCAAACCTCCCTGGGCAGCCCCCTCCAATGTCTGACAGCCCTTTCCATGAGGAAATTCTTCCTGATACCAGAAATGCTGGACAAGTAACAGTGTTGAAACACAAAGCAGAATGACAGGTTTTAAATCCACCCTCCTGAAGTGTGGTGCTTCAGTGGTGGCTGAAGGGAGGCAGCTCCCACAGTTTTAAGACTTGCAATATCCCCGTTCGGAAAAGGTGCCAACATCCTTTGCTCCAAGCACGGGACAGCAGCAATTCCTTTAAGGACAAGCAGAGGAGATGGCCACGACAACTCCATGGTCACTGTCTCCCTTTTACTTGCCAGCTCATGAGTCAGACACCTCTACATTAGGAGGGACATTTATTGAGGGACATTCATTGAGCCTTTCCCTGAGCCACGGACACCTCAGAGTGACCACCCTGAACATCACTGGATATCCCGTGGTTACGGCTTAAATCTTCCCTTAAAGCTTTCATTTTCCATTAAATTAAAAAAAACAAACTCTGGAGCTTCATCCTCTAGCTAGGCAAGGGCCTGAAGAGCAGCATACCTGCATCCTGGTTTCCACCCTGGGTTATTAGCCAGACTGTTTATAAAACAATTTTAAAATGCCAGCTTTTATGTATTACAGTTTTATTAATCTTGAATGATGCATCATAGGTGCAGGACGCATAAAAGGGTTACAGAAACATGGTTTGCATTTTAAAATGCTTTAGTGAAAACAAATGAATTCTCTTTATTAAATGAATTGAACCTTGCTGTGTCCTCCACGGAAAGATTTCAGTATTAGTGAATCTCCTCCCTCATTGTTCTTTTTTCCACCTTATGTTAGGGGAGGAAAACAAGTATTTCGGCATTTACAGCTCCCAAATGGTTTCTCAGTTTTGAATTAAATAGGCTGTGATAGGAACTATCTGAATACACAGAAATAAAGGAAATATTCTCTATGCACATGCAGAAGAGGCTACTTCTGTCAAAAAACAGGTTTACTACTTCATCAGACTCTGGTTCCATGTGCTCAGCCAAGAGTGACAACCTCCACTCCACTGGTTTGACTTGATTTGAGATATTGGCAGTAGAAATACAATATTTATATTGTACACCCCAGGTTCTGTTGGGGTCCATTACAAGAAACAGAGGCATTACAGCAAAAGGCTTAGACTTTAGAAAAAGGCATGAATATATTTTAACCTATTTAAATAGAAAACTTTTTTTTTAACAAGAAACTAAATTTTGAATTCAGGTTATAAACTCAAGTTTAGGTGTAATTACAAAGAGAAGATAGAGATGCTTCATGGCTGGTTTTATCAGCCAACTTAGCCAACAATCAGCTTTTATTCTTATCAAAGATACAGATGCATCCATTTGCCATTAAACAGATCTGCTTCCCACAAACTGGACACAGCCTCCAGGCTCCAGATAAGCTGGGAATCTGGCCTTCCAGCATCCAGAGTACAGGAATTTTAACACCTTGCTGGAGCAGCATTTAAACTGATCATTAGTGTCAACAAATACAATCCAAATGGACTATCACAAACCTCTTTGGAAGCAGAGACTCTTTCCTGCTTGTTCAGTGTTTAACACCCTGGAAGCCCAGCTCCAGCAATGCTCTCAAACTGCAGCCACTTTAATCTCCATTTTAACTATTTTATGAGTCATTTATACGCCAAGGTAACCCACCTAAGCAATCAAATACAACAACCCAAAAAAGATCTGGATCCCAGTTTTACAAGCCTCAGAGAGGAAAGAAGATAATACCTGAACAAGTTCCATGTTCCAAGCCCAAGGTTTTATGGAGGAAGGGGAGGTTGGAAGAGGACAGAGAGAGGGATGATCTTTCCATAGCTCTGCAATGCCACAGGAAAGCACCACGTTTAATGTAATCAAGCTCTACATTGCAGCCATATGGAAACAATTTCAGTCAATAAACAACTCCTGCAAGAAGACAGCAGAGGAACACGAAAATCAGATCCTAATTTAACCAGGAGGCAGGAGAGCTGCTGGCTGAGCTCAGAGGCTGCCATGACACGAAATACCCATGTCCACCAAAACTCCACAGCTTTGGGTCCCTATCACTTGCCTTTGACTTCCACACCTCAGACAGCAGGAGTACAAATGGCACAGCTGCTTCCACAGTGGTTCCCAGCCTCCAAGATCCTGCACCTCAGTGCTCTCTCCTTTCCTCCCCCTTCCCAAGCTCTCCTCAAAGCCTATCGCTGTGGCCAGCTTCCCACTCGATAGCCAGAAAGGAAGCAGACATCCCAAACTTTAGATACTCGCCCGACCTCTCTGCCATTTATCTGCCTGGAATTTGCAGGTTTCAAAATAGGGACTTTCTCAAGGGAGCAAATCCGTAAAAACAGCCACCTTGGAAAAAAAAAACCAACCCAAAGCACCACACATTTCACTTTTTCCCATTAGTAGTATTTAAATGAGGTTTGGTTTCAAGATCCTGTATTATCCAGGATCCTAAAAACCAATGGCAAAAATACTGCCTCTCCTGCAGAGGACAACATTCGTGTGCACTGCTGATCACAGCTGCAACACCGAGGGAGTAAAAGCTAAATCAGTTTGGGATAGGAAAAGTGAAATTCAAGGGAACAGCCAGAAAGCGAAGGCAGCTGCGTTTTTAACAAAAAGCAAGAAGGCACAGTGCTATGAATAAATCAGAATTTACTTGAGTGTGACAGAGGAGTGACACCAGTATTTATGAGAATAATGCCCATGAACCGAAGGGTAATTCACGAGTGTCTTCAGAAGTAGCTGCTTGTAAAGGTTGGAAGTTCAGCACTTCCACAATGCCATGGGATCTGGCAGCATATGTGCCACAACCACCCCAAAAGCACTGCCATTCTACACTTGAGAACATCCAGAAACGGAAGGCCTTGGGATGCTTCTCTTAACAACAAAAGTGCAAGACTCAAGTATAAAAAACAAACACTGTACCATTAATAAAATTTAAACCCCAGTAGCTTTCTGGTAGAAGGGAAAACCACTGAGAGTGCTGGGAACAGTCTTCTGTAGACTGGGGCAACATGCCTTTGTCGCACGAAGCACCTTCTAATTCACCAGCAATAAAAGATGATTCTCAGCAAACCCATTAGCAGAAAAACATTTAAATCAGCCTAAAACCCATGCACCAAAGAGGCCTTTCACCCCAGGCCAGGTGGGTGTTCTATTTTGCCAATGCTCAGCAAGGGGATGGAGCAAATCTGCAAGTCTGTAAGCTGGGTATCCATCTAGGCAAAGAACAGGAAAAGAAAAATCTGTGATTTCCCAGTAAAGAATTACGAGAACAAGGACACCGGTAGTGCCGGTCAGCACGTTTTAATGGCAAAAGTCTTGATAACTTTATCCTTTTGAGATTACAAATGGAGCTGAGCAGAGTCAAGCACACGCACGGAGCGTACTCTGGTTCTGGTGGAAACCCAAATCGGCTGCTCCGTATCCGAGAGCTGTCAGTCAGCCAGTTCTTAATCTACTTCCTGGGATTGCATCATGCTAATTTTTTTTTTTGTCACTAAATTTAAGGTCTGATGCAGTTCAACATTTTTATCACTGCAGATAAAAATCTGTGAGTGACACCAGGGCTGTAGCACAACAGGACATTATTAGGAGGAAAGGACAGCAGCAGAAAAGAGCCTGAAAACCTGCTCTAAGTTAGCTCAGGAAAGCCAAACCCATCAGAATACAAAGGCTAATTTATAATCTAAAAAATGCAGACTGTAACTACTAAATGGCAGACTTTACTTGAGTAAAGAATGTCAGTGCTGGGGCAGCGACGCTCATGAACAGGATTTCCCTATGAAAAAGGGTTCCTGGGAACCTTTTCAATGGCTGTGCAGCAAAAAGGGCTAAAGGCACCTCGGAATTTGGTATGGATCAGACACAGGCTGCAACAGGCACCGGTTTTGGTCTCCACAATGTTAAAAATAAACTGAGACCATGAAGAAGCACCGGATGCTCTGAGTGCTGGAGAAAATGCCTCAGAGTGAGACTTAAAAGCTCAACTCTGTTTCCTTATCTATCAAGTAACTTGATTACAGAGTGTAAGTACTTTCATGGCAAGAAAGTCCTGGATACTAAAGGGCTCTAATCTTGTCAGGAAAATCCTAACAAGAACCAGCGGCAGAACTTAGACTAATTCAAATTAGAAATCAGCCACTTACAACTACCAAGAGAAGTGATGAGCCTGAAATTACCAGTGATGGACACTCAAGGCTGGAAAGCTTTCAAATTGTTTTTAGCCAAACATCATTTACTGGTCTCAGTTTCAGAGTAAATGATTAAAATTTAAAGGCCTGTGATACAAAGCATATAAAACATATCAGGGAAGGCAATTTAATTATCTGTTCTCGCCTTAAATTTTATGAATCTCCAATATGTTAACATCACTCAACTTCTGTGGACCAGGAAATTAAAGAAGGAGGAATAAGTTTCAAGTTCAGCAAGTTCCCTCTCTTTCAGACTTTTCGCTAAACAGCTGGAACTCCCATGAAATACAAACAGGCAACAACTGACTAAGATGTCTGGAAACCACGTGTGATACAATTTAGTGGGGAAAACCCCGATCAGTTACTTACCCCTCCCACCTGGGGCATGAAAAATCAGTATTAGCTTAAATACCTAGTCCTCATTCTGGATAACTATACCTCTGACACCCAGGTTTATACTCCCAAGAGCAGCAGTGGCACTCACTACCAGCCAGCCAAGAATCTCCACATACTTCTTAAGCATAAAAGCATCTCAACAGCCCTGAAAGGATTATTTCCATATTCCACACTGGAACACAGGCAAGTCAAAAAGTTTGCCCTGGGTCATAAAATAAAACCTATGGCAGAGCCTAGAAAGGAAGTTTCATTGCCAGGAAGAACTTTCCAACACTCAAGCACCACTTCCATGTCCGAGCTGCTGCAGACCCAGTTGCTCAAACCCCCAAACGCTGCCAGTTAAATCACAAAGAGATTTGTGGTGAAAGCTGACATTGTAATCAGAGAATCCGATCATGGCAGAGAAACTGTCCAAAGTAAAGGTCAGAATAAATATCCAAGCAGGAACAGCGCTTGTATTTGATGAACTAACTAACTGCTTTCTGCTGCCATCAGTATTACAGTGCCACGGCAAGAACAAAAAGCAGATTCAGTGCTTGCCTCAGAGCTCAGAAGAAACGGGCAGCTCGAAATACAGGAAATGACTACATGCTGCACTTCCCAATTGATAGGGCAAGGGCTTATCAGAAGAACAAAACTGGCTGTTCACAAGGCCCTGAAAGAGTAGCCTACACTATTGTTTCAGTGGTAGTTATCCTGCTGCTGAACTTAAAAATTCTAAGGAAGTGAAAAGAAAAAAAAGACTTCTTAAATATTAAGTTCAGAAGTGGGGAGAAGACTGATACCAGGAACTCAGGACAAGCAGGATTCAGCTAGGGACAGAGCCAAACATAATTAATATAATTTTTATGCCTGGCTTGTAAATTCCTTCCTTAACCCAACGTTAAGACCTCATCTACCACCACAGCAGTGAATGGGATTCATGTAAATTTAATACAGCTTAAAAATACATCTTGTACATATGGAGAACAAAAAAAATGCCACCTCTATGCATGAGGCAGGTGTCAAAATTTGTTTCCTCAGGCTGGAAGAAACTCTTCCCTGGAAGCAACACTCCACCCATTGGGCAAATAGAGACTGGAAGCACTACCTGCCAGCATTCCATGGACACACACAAGAAGTGGGATCTTTGTCAAGCCGTATTACAGAAGTGACTTAGGTGTACTCATGTACAACCTGACGGAAGGGCTCTGCTTGGTACTAAGTTTCAGTCTGGTAATTGCACTGAAACCAAGATGAAACGATGAAGTGAACGTTCAGAGTGGAATTCTGTAGGAAAAAGTGAACTGACCTTCCACAGCTCCTGGTTGGCTGCACAGGAAAGATAAAGCAGAGCACACTCTGTCAGGAGCACTACGGCAGTTCCCAGTTTTAAGGGCAGACTTTAACTTCAGACTCTGCCTGCAGCTTTGATTTACAACTGGGAAAGGGAAATCTCCACACAGACAGGGAGAATAACCAGTTATAGATTATTTCTTTTCATTCTTAACAAAGCACATCAAAACAGTAATTGTTCAACCTGCTGGTGTCTGCATTAACATGGGGCTGAAGCAAAACAAATGACAAACACGCCTGTGCATTCCTGAGATAGATCTGAAGTCCAACACCAAAAAAATTCTATTAAATGAAGCAGAAGAAAAGCAGTGCAAGAAAGGAGGGCATCTCTCACAGTCTTGGGAGAAAGTTTGCTTTTGGCCTGATGGGGGGGTGTAATATAACGGATTTAAAAGCAAGAAAATTAACTGAATAAATAAGGATGAGAAGTGTCGAACCACAGAAGTCAGTGGGAAATCCTCCCATCACCATAAAAAAAAAATATCTGGACTTAGGTATTCTTAATGTGCACATTAGATGACCAGCCAATAAATTCCTTATAGGGTTACTGTATACCAATATATCACAGATGGGAAGTGCAACAGATGAGGAAGAGACACCTGTGTTGAAGTGCCACTGCCTCAGACCTTACGTGAGTCACTCGGCCCTTGTGCCTCGGTTTCTCCATTTGTAAAACACCAACACCTCTGTCAAGCAGCTCTGGAGATTTACAGAGGTAAAAAGTATTGTTGTGTCATGGAACAGCGAAGGAGGGCAGTGGCTCGGCCAGAACGATCGAGTGGGAGCCTTTGGAGCCGCGCTGCAGCGGTCACCACACGAGCTATGGCCATAAATCCATCAGCCCTGATTAGGTTGGGCTTTACGACGCCGTAATTGTCACAGCAGCAGCTCCGGGACTGTGACACGAGCCCTGCGCTCAGCAGTGTCACACAGAGAGCCTGCACCAACCCCAAGCCTCTGCTAAACCCAGCTGCAACAGGAAAGAACAGGAGCTTCCCAAACCCAACAGATATTGTAAGGTTATCAAGGATAAAAGCTTCTCCATGTGCTCATATGACCCAGGCTAACGCTGTGTGAGCGCCCAGTCCAGAGAGGAAGAATATAACCAAGCATGTTTGAATAAAGAGATACATTCACTTGAAATCTGCGGGCATAACACAGAAATAAACATGTTTCTCACAGTGACAAGACGAAATTTTCAGTTGGTCAGCGACTACAAAGCTGATTCTCTACTTCTGGCTGTGGACCACATGACAGCCTCAAATACGTAAGAGCATTTTATCTGCCAACTTGCAATGAAGACCACATAGTTAATAGTTTGCAACCTCCTTTCCCCCAGAAGATCTTCAGAGTTGAGTAATAAAATTCCTCACATGATTTCAATGAGAGGGTTCACTTGTCAGGGGCTGTTTCAAGATAGTATCATATGTCAGGGAGGTGCTGCTCAGATCAAGTTTTCCAACCTTGTGTTTTCAAGGCTTGACTGAAAATGAGAAAAAAAAAAAAAACTTCAGGTGATAAAGTTTGAAACTGGAGAAAAGAGAAATAATCTCTAGATGTTATTTTCAAAATGTCAAAGTTAGCCAATTAATGAGGGGAGGAAGAAAAACTGATTAAAGCCCTGACAAACCCTTGAGATCATAGACTGATTGCGAGTTCTGCCGCAGACTCCCTGTAGGAACCTGGGGAAGTTGATCCCTCTACACCTTGGTTTGCCACCTGCGAGATGAAAAATAGCACTTTCTTTCCATATCCTGTCATTCTTGCTCGTATTGTTCCCCAAATTAAAAGCATTTGTCAAAACACTTATCTTTAGCATTAACCCTGGGAATTGCATTCACAGCTACCACACAACCCGTCTGCCTGACTGAGTGTTCAAATACAAACTCTTAAGACACTTTGCTACCCAGCCATCCTAACTTAACATGAGTCAGAAGGGAGCTGTAGTCAATACAGGAATATCAGAATGCTAAAATACAGTTTATTACTGATCTTACAAATAAAACCAGTTTTAGGGTTGTGAGTTAGACCCCCCTCCAAAAAAAGAATCAAATTCTCCTCATTGCGTCCTAAAAACCCTGCTGTAATCACAGTATTGGTCTCACTGCATTGATAATCCACAAGATCATATTATCAGCATAGGTATAATTAAAGCCCAATCCCACGAGGACATGTATGCAGAATCCAATCCCCGTTCTGTTAAAATCAGTATAACGTGAAATCAACTTCGGGGACTTTCGAATCAAAGCTGCATGAAGTTATCAACAGGAGGAACAAAGGCTTCTTTTTTTTTTCTGCAGTAAGATTCTTAAGCTGACAGTATTTTGATTTCAAATTCTAAACTTTGAAGATAAAAAAGATTTGCTACAGATGCCAATACTGTAGCCTGTCATTTTGTAATGTCCTTAAAAGCTCTGCACAGAAATCACTGTGAAGCACAAGTTCCTTTCTTTAGATTAAAATGTGCTGATGTTTTCTGAAAATTCATTTGTTTTCTAACATATACAACCAAACATCTTCCCAGATCCCCTGGTATAAGGAACAGCTTCCTCCTTTCTCATGGTTCAGTTTCATTAATTCTCCCAATTCCCCACCCAAAGACCCAAATTTCACCCCTGCCCCACTGACACACAACACAAAAAGAGCAGTCCCAAAAGTTAACGACAGAACAATTCCTGACAGTCATGCTTAATAAAAATGCATTTTATTAAAAAGTAAATTAGTTTTAAAAATGAATGTCAGAGCGCCACTGTTTTCCCAAATCCAGACAGCAATGAAAAAACATACCGAACACTCCCATGAACCTACGGATTATCACTGTAAAGTAAGTACTTCGTAAAAATTTCGTTTTCAAAACACTGCACAGCCATGAACTTTTAATATCCCTTTGTTAGAGACCAGTAAGACCCACACAGAAACTGCCTTAAAAATAAGCTTCCTGCAGCTGACAGCGGCTACTAACTCTGTGGAATTATCAGAATCACAATGCTAGAGAGATGCACGTTGTCCAGAAAGGTCAACAAACCCAGGGGATTGCTCGAGACCGCTCAGTAATGCAGTTCTAGAGATAACCAGGCCTCATCCACACAGGATTTTCTCCTAGATTTCCCTACCCCTCCTTAAAAATCCTGCCGTTTCACCTAGGGTAGCATTCCTGTAACCCAGCTGGCAGCCGGCATACCACAATGTCGTCTAGACCTGCTCTGCTCGGAACAGAGGGATGACACAGGAGTAAAAATGCTGATGCCTGTTCTGGTGCTTGCACTGGTGCTAAGGGAACGAGGGGAGGAAGAACAGGCAGCGCAGAGCGAAACACAAGTTCCTTGTTCCCAGCCTCCTGCCCAGGCTCGTCTGATAATTCTGTCAGCCAGACAGAAAAAGTTGTGGCTGTCGCGAGGCTAAAGAATAATCTTCACGTAAGGGAAAAGAACATTCCCAAACCCCAGTTTTCACATGCAGAAACAAACCCTGCCCTTCCCGAGACCAGTGCTCCCCAGACATGCAGGTAACAAATGCATCCCTGCACAAACATTTCCCATCCCTTTCTTCCTTCTCCCCTCTCTCCATCTCAGAGATGTTTTCTTAGCAATTTGGAAAAGAAATGCTAAAAAGGGAGATGCAAAACACAGACATAAATTAAGTTTGTTCCCTGCTGTTGACAGATTTGGTCCTAGCATGACGGGAGGAAAAAAAATGTTAGGAGTGATAAATCCATATATACCTACTCCGAACTACACCCCACTTCCCAAGGGACACAGTATAATGGTAAATAAATATAGATGCAGTTCCTACTAATGAGGCAGGGTACAGCAAGGCCAAAGAAAATGCAATCATCTCAGGGAAAAAAACTGCACAGGACTCCTCCTCTCCCATCCATGGAGGAAATCAAATGCCAGCTGCACCATCCCAGGAAGGAAGCAGAGCCTGTACCTGATGAGCCCTGCAGAAACGAGCGAGTCATATCACGGGACCCGAGCAGGCACTTCGGGCTTTCGCCAGCCCACAAACCGTCTGCAGAGCACAATTCCTCGCTCCGGTATTTTACGTGGCATCATTCATGCAAACCGTAGGGGTATTTTTCCCCAGTGTTTTCTTTTTTCCTTCCCTCCATCCCCACTAGTTTGAAGCAGGGGGACGTAGGAAGCGTCTCCCAGACCCGCGTTCCCCGGCCATCAGTTTAACACTTTCCTCTCTACAAAGTTTAAATCTCCCCGGTTTTTGATCATAAACGTTTTGTACTTAAAAGCCACCGAATCACACTCCCAGTGTTACTTGAACAAATTGAGACAAGACCCGACTCCACAAACATGCCTAAACCTTCACTTCCTCTTCCTTCTTCCTTCCCCACCCCCAAAAAGAGCTTTTTGTTTTTTTTTGTCCCTAACACGAAGGAACTGGGGAAAAAACAGCACGTCCAACCAAGGCTTTTCCAGTCCTATCGCAAAGAACAAAATGCTTCCCAAGAAGTGCTCTGCAAACATACCAAGAGACACTCCAACTAGGGGGAAAAAAAAAAGAAAGAAAAGAACCCATCAGACAAAACTAAGGTCGAAGAACTCGGCGGGGTCTGGCTCGGGTGTGTATTCTGCACCTAAATACACTCGCCTCTTGTTTTGTTTTAACCCCGAAGCTGAGGCAAACACTCCAGCAGAATTCCCTGCCGCTTCCCCCGACCGCTCCTGCGGTCGAACACACCGTTCTGCCCCAAAAACATCCCGGGCACGGGATACAAAAGCATTTACCCCCCACCCCCGTTCCCCACCTCTTCCCAAGAAGTACAAAATAAACAAGCGTCTGACACCCCACCCAAGCTCTCCTCGCACATTTTGGGAATGACTTCCCTCCGGGTCCTCCTCCTCCCCCACCCGTTCCCATGTTAAACTCTCCAGCAACCAGACACCCTTCGGGTTTCACGCCTTTGCCCTCCCCAAAAACCTCCCAAAGCCCCGGGAGCTGCCACGGATCTCGCCGCCCTGGGAGCCAGCGGGGTTTGGGGCACCCCTGACCCCCGTTTCCCGACCTCCACCGGCACAAAGCTCCCGAAAAGGAGCCCCCGAAGCCCTCGCACAGCCCCAGCCAGGGCACAGCTCCCCGGCAGAGCGAGAGGGCTCCGTGCCCGGCTCCATCCTCGCAGGTCGGAGCCTCCCTCCTTCCCCTGCCGTCCCCGGGGGTCCCCGGGACAGGGAGCGCCGGGGGTCGCACCAGCCCGCCCCAAAACTCCGCGGCGAACAACATCCGAACACCCCCAAACCGCAGCACCCACCCAGGCTGAGGGGGCTCCGCGGCCGCCACTCCGTGCCCCCACACCCGGGAGATGGGAGGAATCAGAATAAATACACAAATGGCAGGGACAGCGAACCCCAAAGGTGCCCTGCCCTCCCGCTGCAGCCTCCCGGGGACACCTTCCTCCTTCTCCTCCCCCGCTCCGGGGGCACCCGCGGAGCCCCCCAAAGCCGCGGCTCCAACTCTGCCGCCCGTGCTGAGGGGCTGCCCCTGCCCACCCCTGCCCGCCCCCGGCAGCCCCCCTCACGCACATCCCGCTCTCCGGTTCGGCGCGACTCCCGGCGGTGCCGGCGGAGGGGGGACCCCTTCCCGCTGCCCTCCCTCCCTCCAGCCCACCCACCCGCCCGCCCCCTCCCCTCGCCACCGCCGCTCCCCCCCCGTATCCCCCCTCGACACTCACCTCTGGGTGCTGCCGGCGCCTCCGCCTCACCATGGACCGGCGGGACTGGGGGGGTCCCCCCGCCCGCCCCCGCCCCAGATTGAGGGGGGATTAACGGGGGGCGCGGAGGGACGAGAACAATAGGAGGGAGGAAATCCCTCAGCCCCCCCACGCCCCCCGAGGACACGGCCCCCTCCCCGCCCGGCGCTCCTCCTGCCGCTCCCTCCTCCTCGCCCGTTCCCTCTCTTTTTTTTTTGGGGTTTTTTTTTTTTTGGCTCAATCACACCAGACCGACTGTCTTTGTCTGTCTGACAAGCGCCATGTTGATATCAACATCCGAGCCCCCACCTGCTGCAGCTGTGAGACCCTGGGACTTGTAGTTCCCCCCTCCCCAGGGTGACGGGGAGACACGCGGCGTAGGGACTACAACTCCCAGCGTACCGCGGGCGCGTGGCGCGCCAATAGGGCGGCGGGGCTGAGCTCGGGGCGGACTACAACTCCCGGCATGCCTCGGGCGGCCATGACGTTATCTAGGGCGGAGGGGCGGCGGGACTACAATGCCCATGATGCCCCGGAGCGTGGCGGGGCGGGCAGGAAGGGGGGCAGGATTGTCCCGGTAAATAGAACTGGGGGACGCGATGAAGCTGGTGAGTGCCCGGGGCGGGGGGCCATGAGGGCGGGGAGGGGGCTCGGTCTTGCCCCGGCGGCGGTGGGGCTCCCGAGGTCGCCTCCGGGCTGCGCAGTCTCAGCTTCACCAGGCGTGAGGGGAAACTGAGGCGCCGGGAGCGGGGCCTGAGGGAAAAGGCGGGGGCGTGATCCTGAGGGAGTTGAGGGGGGACTGAGGGATAAGGGGGTGATACCGAGGCGGGGAGGGGCTGAGGGAGTGGCGGGGGTCGGCCTTGAGGTGTGGGGGAAGGCGGGGGTCGGCCCTGAGTGGGGGGATAAGGGAGGGGGAGGCGTTGCCCAGATTTGAGGCGTTGAATGGGATCAAACCTCAGTAGGATTCGGGAGGAGGAGGAGGAGAAAATGTTTCTCAGCCATCCTAGTCTTAAACATGAGTCTGGCGTGGAGCTTGCCCACTGCACGTGTGACTTCTGCGGGGCTCCGCTAGGAACGTGAATAAATCCCCGTGGTTTGTAATAAAGACGTTTTCCATCCGCAGTGTAATAATACAGGGAGACACTAATTAAAAAATTCAGCCTGGAACAGCTTTGCCAAGGGTGCACCTTACTTCTGGCAGGGATTTTGGTTCTGATATTACAGTCTTCTGTCAGGAAGCACATGACCCATGATATTGGTCTCCTCTCTAGATCTCCCTCTTGAACTGTTTAACTTACCTGGAGACCTTGGATTCAGGCTCCACTTTGTTTTCCAGGAAGAATTTCTGTTTCATATAATATGCTGCAGTTCTCGGTCTGGAGGTGAAAACCTAAGCAGTTTTCAACATACCTGAGTATAACATTTGATTTATTTATTCTGAAGTGACACCATTATTCAATTTAAGATTGTCTCTTGGTATTTAGACTGAGCAGTGTGTTATAACAAAGTATATCTTCTACTTCGTAGAAGTAAATGTGGATTCTGGGCTGTTTTAGGACTTTTAGGAAATCACTCTCCGTGGAAGTGTGTACAATTAATTCCAGAGGCAGGTGTTCAAGGAGCTTGATCCTGCTTAATCTTACCTGTGTGAAAAGGATCTGTGTGGGGATGAATATTACCAGTGGGACAAGCACTGCAAAGTCAAGCACTTCTGGGTGTGATTGTAGAGGCTGATAGAATTCAGTGAGGAAAAGCTAACTGGGAAATATTTAAATAAAGACCCCAGTGGAAATGCAGAGCTCTTATAATGTTTGGAGTCTTGCATAGGGACAGAGAGAGGGAAGGGGTAGGGAGGGGAAATGCAAACTGTCTGGAGTCTGTATCACAGCATTTTTAGACCTGTGTATAAATTTAGGGACTGAGAATTATAAGATCAGATTCTTCACCTTATATTTTTCTGGAAATGTGTCTGAATCTCGGGGTTACGGAGAGAGGAGTCAGATGCTTTTCATCCTCTTTTCTCATAGATTTGGGTTGAATTTGGAAGAACAGGGTAGAGGTGAGGGACTAGAGAAATGTTCCCTGTCCGTGGCAGAGGGGTTGGGATGAGATGAACTTTAAGGTCCCTTCCAGCCCAAACCATTCTGGGATTCGGAGTGCAGACCTGATTCAGAATCTGGTGAAAACATCAGACTCCCACAAATTCAAATCATGCTTTGACTCAGGCAAATCTCGGTGCTAATTTCCCCCCAGATTTTAAGCTGGCATGTGATACTAATACCGGAGGAATGCACTGCAGGATTTGTTGCCTTCACTTGGAATTCCAAGCTCTGCCTTTAACCTGCACAACTCTGAATATTTTGGAGCTGCAAGTTTGAGCCACCGTCTCTCTCCTCTGTCACTGTGCCATCTATGAGATGCTCCATGGGAATGGGATGTCTGTGGAGAACCTGCCTCTCCCAGGCTGAGTGCATCTGGAATCAGCCCCTGACCTTGGGCCCTTTGTGCCCCACTGTCAAACTTTCATCCAATTTGCAAATCCTGCCAGGAAAGCTGTGAGCTGGGCTGGGCATATTTATGCCTTTTGTGTGTTTTGTGTCTTTTTTGCATGACTTTTGGAGTTAGGAGATGAGGCACCTTTGTGTGTTGGCTGCACCAGCCTTTAGCCATAAGGGAATAAAGTTGGAAGCAAGCAAATCCTGCAGCAAAAAACTTGCATTTTAGTCCAGTCAGGAATATGACTGGAATCTCTGGATCTGTTTCAAACAGTAATAAGTATAAACTACGTGGAAATGATCACATGTATAATGTTTAGAGACACACATAGTACAAACACTCCCATTCCTGGATTCCTAATGTAAAATTCTAGCGGAGGTGCAGGCCCAGCAATGTCACCTGTGCAAACAGCTGTATAGAAATGCAGAATTGCTTTTTTTATTTTTCTGTCACTTTGTTTGAATCTGGTAGAAAGAATCCATTGACTCCCAGGAATGCATTTACCACAGCCACAGAGAGAGATGATTTTCGCTGCTTTTAAAGAAGGAAAAAAGGAAGATTTTCCAGTTGGCTCATAGATGTCAGGGTCGTGATCCTACTCATGATTATAAAAAAAGGCAAGAAAATGTTTTGCTGATAAAAGTGGTGATATTTCATTGCCTTTTTTAATTACCAATAGTTTAAAAGCTACAAAAATAGAACTTATTTTTCCCTTCATTTCTTTCTATTTACTTCAATTTATAGCTTCATTTGTCAAAGTTCTGGTCTGGTGAGAACTTAATTTCACATGAGTGTGTTACATTTGTGAATAAACCAACTGAATTCCTCACTCCTTCACCAGCTTGGCTTTACATATTTTTTTTAACTTTACTGAAAGAAAGGCAAAATGTGATGTAACTCCTTAATAATTAAGGCTTTGTGAATTTAAAACAAAACTCTCCGTGATATTTTAAATTTAATATTTGGGGCTTAGTAGATTTTACTGTTTAAATATAGTTTAAAGCAGGTTTTTGAGGATTGTATGTAAATAGACTCCTTGAGGGCTGTTAATGCAGACAGTTGTAGTCCTGTGTTCACATATTGTGAGCAGAGGTAGAAAATTAAATGATTAATCTCCTTTTTTTCCTCTTGGTAGAGGGAAGTACACAACACAAGCTTAAGGGATAAATGACTTAGAAAAAGACTGAGTCTGTTTTTAGTGCAGTGCACTGCCAAACAAGTGGGATTTTTCATCTTAATTGACCGAAACTTGAATTTAAAAGCTCAAATTTGACCACCTGAGCGTGGCTGTGCTGCCAGATGCCCGGACTTGGGAGACTGGAGATGCAAAATCCCTCCTCGGAGCCGAGGAACCCTCCTGCGGAGGTGGCCACGCTCTACTCAGACCTTTGTCTCTAATCCCGCATTTTAAAGCCGACCTTTCTGTTCTCTTCTTACTCAAAGCTCCCGTGCCTTGTTAAATGTTTGTCACTCCAGACAGGAGGTGGCTGCATCTCAATGATGCTCAAGTGCCCCCTACGTCACCTGCTCACCGGCTCATTAAGCTTGCAAAGCCTTTGGGATTTGGATACACAAACCCTTCCATTCAGGTGGGGTTGCCCAGTCCCTTCTGCTTCCTGTTTGTGTTTAGCAAGACAAAAAGCAGGTGAGAACTTGCCCCAGAGCTGCTGCACCTGTGCAGGAGTTGCTTGGGCAGGTTTCTTACCAAAATAAAACTTGTCTTCCTGCAGGGCTTGTCTGCCTCCCTGTCCACCCCAAGTTGTTTTCAGATTTTCTAGCCAAGTTTTGCCAGTATGACTGAGTTTGGAAGAAGCTGATTTCCTGGGTTTTTGGGAGAAAGAGGTGATTGCAAGAAAAAAAGAGATCCCACATGTCCTAAATCAGAGAAAAAGAACTTTGCCTTCACTGAACCCTTGGGATCAGAAAAACTGTATGAAGAAAATCTGCCCCTTAATACTCTGGCATGGGGAAATCTCAATGAGCACACATGGCTGTGGGACACAGATTCATGGGAAATCATGTTTTATTTTGTGTTTAAAAACGAGGGGGAAAAGGCAATTTGTGGTGGCAGGGTTGCTTTCACTCTGTTCACAGAGTCGTAGAACCATTTAGGTTGCAAAAGACCTCCAAGATCATCATGTACAATCTGTGAGCCATCATGACCTTGTCACCAGCCCAGAGCACTGAGTGCCACATCCAGGCGTTCCTTGGACACCTCCAGGGATGGGAGCTCCAAATGTCCCTGGGCAGCCCCTTCCAATGCCTGACCACCCTTTCTTTTAAGAAATTGTTCCTAATATCCAACCTGTCCTCCCCTGGTACGACTTGTGGCCATTTCATCTCATCCTGTCCCTTGTCCCCTGGGAGCAGAGCCCAACCCCCCCTGGCTGCCCCCTTCTGTCAGGGAGTTGTGCAGAGCCACAGGGTCCCCCCTGAGCCTCCTTTTCTCCAGGCTGAGCCCCTTTCCCAGCTCTCTCAGCCGCTCCTGGTGCTCCAGCCCCTTCCCCAGCTCCATTCCCTTCCCTGGACATGCTCCAGCCCCTCCAGGTCTCTCTTGCAGTGAGGGGCCCAGAACTGGACAGAGGATTCGAGGTGCAGCTTCACCCGCACACAGGGAAAGGTCATGCTGGTAAAGGTCCTGAGTAACTCCTCCTCATTCTTTTTCCAGTACTGCCTGTCAGGACATCCAACCTTGCCATGCAACGTGCTCAAGTTCAAATCCACCACCATCATGCTGGACTGTGGGCTGGATATGACGTCTACCCTCAATTTCCTCCCACTGCCTCTGGTCCAGAGGTGAGTTCTGTGGCCTGTCAGCACTTAGTCTGCATCTTCTTGGGTTGCAGTTGGAGTGCTCTGCCTGAAATGGTGTATTGGAAGGAGGGAGGGGATGGGTACAAATGAACAGCATCATCTGATATCATAAATAGACTTTGTTCACTTAAAAATTCTCTTTATCAAAATAACGTCCTTTGGCTCAGTAGACGGAAGACATTTTATGGATTTATTGATTGGTTTTTCTAGATAATTTATTCTAAGCTTCAGTAAAGTATTGCTGCAACTGCTCAGCACAAGTGAGGTCACATATCTGTCATCTTTCTGGCTTCTTCATGCAAGATGAGATAAATGGGTAACTGAGATGGAGTGCGTGGAGCCCAGCAGGTCCTGTTTAACCACTATCTTCTCAGGATGTTCTTCAGAGCATGGACTAATGCAAAGAAAAATGGCACTTAGCAGCCCTTCTTAGTTGCCTGCGTGGCATAATTGTTCCCTTTTAAAAGTTAAATAAATAAAAGGGCAGTGCAGCTGGGCACGGGATTGGAACAGCAAAGAAATCAAAGCAGAGTCTAGAACAGAATCCGGAGATCAAGACTCTCCTTTCTATACCCTACTACAAAGGTGTATTTCCCCAGGTTTTTAGACTAATTTGGATATTCAGTTAGGGTGGCATGACTTGTGTAAATGGAATAAATGACAAAAATTAGCAGTTGGAAAGGTGGGAATGAGTTACTCTTAGTGATAGGAAGCAGTAGGAGTTTTCTCAAAAGCCATTTAGTAGCTTTGATCCACAAGGAAACAAGTGAGGAACATTCTGGGTTCAGGGAAGGCTTCATTGAGAGGGGGAAAATGCGATTGGAAAAGGGAGTTTCCTAATTGACCTAGTGAGGTTAAAGCAGTTTGTCCAGCACTTCCTATGATTTGTTATTTTTTGGAGAGGAGAGGAAAGGAATAGACAATGTGTGCATTGTTCTGCAAGAATGTGGAGTTCAGGATCTGCTGTAGCGAGGCAACAGATGCCCTCAGAGGGATCAGTGTGAAAGTCAATTTCTGTCCCATTCCATAGTGCAGTTGCTGACTGCAACAATTGGTGCAGTAATAGATTTTGAACAGATCCAGCAAATTTTGGAAATCCAGGTACTGACAGAATTGCCTTGCATTTGCTTTCTCCCAGGTCCCACCCCCCCTCCCCCCCCCCAAAGAAAAGGAAATTGAGAGAGTTGAGAGAGGAACAAGTAGCAAAATGAGGTGATTGAACAAAGGCTTAAGAGGTTCTTTAGAGCGGCAGGAATCAGCCTTCCCCTGGGATATGGCAGCCTTGTCTGCTGATAGCGGACCCTGGGAATGTACAGCCAAATTGCAGGTCACAACCTGGAACTCCCCAAGCACCTCCAGAATGTCGGCACTAAAATGACTCAAACTCAATAAGAAAGGATGTCAGATTTGACCCCTGATGGCCCAGTGGAATCGGAGCAAACACTTGGATTTAAATCCAATCAATCTTGTCAGTGAGGTGACTGAACACCCCTTAGAGCAAGGATTGGCCTGAGCACATGGACTTGGGCAAGTAATTGATCTCCTCTACAAACCAGGTGTCCTGCAGAGAGTTGTGGAAATAAGTCAGAAATGTGAGGAGGAATGTGGCTGCCACTGGAAAGTCCTTGTCTCTGTAGTACTCATAGTTGTGCCATTAGAGATTGGGAGTCCATTACCATGATGTCCAAACACCTCTGAAATTCAGATGTGTGTTATCAACATAACAGGGGGTGACAGAGAACTGACATTGTCATCAGTTGCCAGGTAAGGTGACAGGAAGGACTGACTGCTTGAGGAATCTGAACACAGCTCTGTCAGACCTGAGGTTCTCCCCAGCTATGTCCTCTCAGAACCAGATGTGCTAACTGGAGATGGACCTGAGTGAGACCTTAACCTGAGAGGAGCCATTCTTCTCTCTGCTGTCTTTAATCCAGAGATCCCAGCAGGATCCATGAACCCCTTGGATTCTGCAAATCTCGCTATGTGATCTGCAAAGTTGCCCAAAGGTGTGATATTAGAGAGGATCTTTGCCACACAGCTCAGTCCTGTGTCGTACCTGGCATGGGACCCTCCTTGAGCAAACATTTTGAGAGCCTGTGCTTTAATCTATAAGAGAGGAAAGTGCTGCGCTGTTTGTGGCATTAAAGGGACTGGACATTTTTTAGAGTTCTTTGCTCTTCAAAAAAATGCCGGTGCAAAGGTATTTAGATTCCCCCTTGCCCTGGAAATGGCAGTCCCTGTTCTCACCAGCCCACAGAGCATGTGCAGAGCACCTGCAGCTGCCCAACTCTTTATGCTCCTGTACTTTAAAGGAGGTTTGTCAACTGGAGTTTTCTCCCCTGTACCAAAGTCAAATGCAAAACGGTAAAATGAACATGTGGGAAGCTCTTAACCTTTCCTGTCTAGCCATGACACACTTGCTCACATTATTTATGGGACAGTTCCAGCTATTTTGGATTAATCAATCACTCTATTACAATGTCAAAACTGTGTCAGGAGGAACTGTGTTCCTTCTTGGCTTCAAGGTAGAGAGTCCTTTCTGTCCTATGTTGTTGTTCTGCTTTCAGCCACACACAAGACACACCTGCTCATTTTGCCTCCCCTGACTCTTCACTCCTCAGTGGATGCCAGTTTAGTACAAGTTCGGTACTCTTTCATCGTGAATAAAGCAAAACCTTTACTAGGTTATATTATGGGAGCAGAACAAGTAAAGTTTATTCTGCTCTGCCTCGTGCTGCTAAAACCACAGATGGATCCAGGTATTTGCAAGGCACGAGCCAGACTGACCTGATCTTGTGCAGGCTTTGAGACACTGGACTGCAGCCCTCCAGGTGTCCCTTCCAGCCAAGGTTCCTGTCCTCTCCTCCTGTATCTGTCAGAGTTGTTGCGTATCAGAGTGGTTTGTTCTTGCTTTTTCCGTAACACTTGTAGTCTCACTGCACCAATTCTACTCAGCCCCCCTCAGTCTCCAAATTACTGCTCCTAAATTGTGCTTTTGAACATGTCACTGGGGAGCACATTTAGCCACTTCATCTTTTCTATCATCAGACTTCTTCAGACTTGCTCTTTATCCTCAAAAGGGAATTGCACTTCTCTGGCACAGCTTCTCCATGACAGATCCTTCTGCTCTCACCTCTTACCTTCTGTCTTCATTGCTTGAGTCTTGGATTTCCCCTTTTTCCTTCCTTGTGACTTACTGGGATGTCAGAATTTGTTCTTCTATGCTGCTGTGAGTCTGAACACAGCATTCCTCTGAGCCCTTCAATCACTTCCTATTTTCAAGATGTTGAATTTGAAAGCCCTTTAAGGATATAAACTGTAGAGCTTAGTGCACAGCACTTGTAAAATGCATTGCAGCCAGGTTCTGTGTCCAAATCTGAGGTTGTTGCAGGGTTTGGTTCCAGGTAGGTTCAATTCTCTTGTTTACTAATTTTTTTTTTTGATTTGTGTAGATAGGCTTGAGTGTGGGCAGGCAGTGGTATTAGAGCTAAGCTGTAGGCTCACACAAAAATCAGATGTCACTGTGAAATATAAATAAGTCTCTCAGTTATGGTAGTAACAAATGCTGCAGCCGTTACTGCTCTAAACTCAGGATTGCATTGTCCGCCTTTAAATTCCTTTATTAGCATTTGAAACAGTGAAAAGAGGGGCTCTGCTGTTGCTTAGAACATGCGGTTCACAGCAAAGCCTCCTTGCCCCTGTGCCCTATACAGCTGTTGGTGTGGGTCTTCAGGGTGACACCCAGGCACGAAAACATGGTTTATGTGGATATAAAATCCCAACCTGTGTCTATAAATGACTTAGTCCAGAGCATCAGTCTTTCCCTGCCACTGCTAATGGGAATATTTGTCTGTTGTCCTGTGTCCCAGAACAGTTTTATGGTGCTTTTGTGTTGTTTCGAGCATAGAGTTCGTTGCTGCCCTAACTTCTGTTTATTCATCCAGTTTCACCACAGGGAACACAGCAGCACTGAGCCTTTTTGAAATCCTCACCATAAATGACTAAAAATTCCCTGCATGCCTCATCCTCTTATTTCTTTTTACTTATAAGTGTCATAATCATGATTTGTAAAAGTCATTTTGGTGAACACTTAACCACAGTGAAACTGTCTGTCTGTTTTATTGGGACTGTTACTTCCCTGAGACAGAAATGGTGTTCTCTGCCTGTATGACACCAAGTAGGTCTGTGCTTAGCCACTGGTAATAATTCAGTTCATATTGCAATAATTTTTCTTCTTTCTTTCCGCAGCCCCAGGCTGTCCAAACTTCCCGGTTGGGTTTTGAAAGATGGAAGCACGTTTCTGGACAAGGTACTGTGGTGATGGTTGGAATTTTCTTGCCATGCAAAAAGCTACCTGCCAGGTTGGGAGCTTGTGCTGCAGGAGCAGTGTTCCACGCTGACTCATCCCAAAGGCTCCTCCGTGTACCTTTACCAGCCAGGATGTCCTTGCAGAGCAGAACATTTTGAAATGAAATGCTAATAGCAACTCTCAGGCTTCAGAGGTAGCCTAGATTATAAAAAAAACCTCTTAAAATGCACAAGTCATCAGTGTGAATATTTTTGTATTTCATGGAGCTCCATAAATAATAGTGCTTTGCCTTCTTAGAGTGCCTTTTATTCCACAGTCTCACTTTTCTGACACTAAGGCTTCAGAGCATGCCTGTAAATGAGGTTGATATCGTACCCTTTTTCAGGCAGAGCTATGGGAAAGGCAATGCTTTGCCTATGGGAGGTCTCTCAGAGAGGAAAAGCGTGGCTTTGGCCTCTTAAAGCAACATGTGTTCTGCTGCTAGACATAGCAGGGAGGATATTATCTCCAGCCTCCTAATTCTAAGACACAGAACTTCCTCAGAGACATGAGAGACACAGAATTGCTCTTTTTTCCCCCTTTTCATTACATCAGTTTTGGAGGCAGAATTTATCTGAGGCTTCAACCAAAACTTGGCACTGCAGCGTCCAGCTTGATCTGCCATAGGGGAACAATGAACACAAAAATATGTCAGATGTTAGTAAAATAGGCAGATACATTTCAAATGTGGGCAGCACTAGGTACCAGTGGAGCAAATGCTTAATAGACTGTTCTCTGACTATGTGAACATTAAAGGAAACAGTGATAATAGTTGCTATTGTACGGGACTTTGAGGTGGACAAAATGGATTGATCTGATTTTTACAGACAAGGGAGCAGAAGATCACAGATTAAAGACCCGATTTTTCTTCTCATTGGAGACGAAAGAAACTGTGCAGGCAGCATTTCTGTTGGTAAAATGGTAACAGCTCTATTCAGAGCACTTGCTAACTGGCAGTCGCAGGGCTGCAGAGGCTCAGGGGCAGCAATGGAGTTGCTCAGTTTGAATTCCCTGAAATTTGTGTCTCCTGAACCCCAGCTTTGGTGTCAGAGCTTTGGGCTCCAAAGAATGGACAGACTGTTACCATAGTTTTACTCGGAATGTATTGAAATTTCTGGGATGCTGCTGCTGCAGTGTGTGCTCAGGAGAAACCTCCAAACTCTCACAGTGGCAATGGAAATCATGTTAAAAATTCAAAGGCAGCGTCTCTTAACTTCACCTTGACCACTGTAAGTGCTTGGAATGGTAAATTCTTTGACCCATGCTGGAAAAAGGCATGGGAAGGAGTCAAAGGCGGGTGTTTTATCATATGGGGTGGACATTCCTGTTACAGCACTCAGTTGTAAAACTTCAGTCCTGGAGAGGCATTGAAATGTGCTGCAATCTACTTTTAATCATTTTGAACTCCCTTGAGATGAGGTTAGGAGACTTCTGCCACTAGATGTAATTGCTCATTCGTTATTAGTTGGCAGGTGCACTGTAATTATTAAGAATTGGATTCAATCTTTAATTCTGTCAGTCTGAAGCTGGCTGAGACCACTCGCTTTGTGACAGGAGAGAAGGCAGGGTGGGTGGTAGGGAGCCTGTGAGTTGTGCTAGGAGTAGAGGTGGGAGTATTTTTGTTCCACATAAAACCCTGAAGAATGTGACTTTTCATGTGACAAAAGTTTTTGATGTCAGCCTTGAAAAAGAGGAAGAAAATAGGGGATAGAGATTAACAAAAAGTGCCATGTGGAGATGAGATCCCCAAAATCTGTTTCATCAAATGCTCTGAGATGGGCTAAAAATTGTATTTTGGTCCTAATAAGACAGAAAAGGTTGGATGTTATTTGGAACCAAAACTAAATTCCAGACTTGCCTTCCTGGTGGTTACCAGCGCTCTTTCCTTACCTACCAGAGGCTGCTTCTCTGTCCTTCCCAAGGAGGGTCTCATTTCTTCAAGTACCAAGCATCTGGCATGAAAGCAATTTCAGCAGATCTGCTTGCACCAAATTGTGTCTAGAAGGGGGATAAATGTCATGTAGTAACGGGCTGGAAATTACCTGTGATAAAGAAAATGTCTGGAAAATCCAAAATGTGCTGCCTTGGAGTAACACCGTGTTGTATTTCTGTGTCTCCTCTGTTGGTGGGGTGTTTTACAGGAGCTAAAGGAGTGCTCTGGCCATGTGTTTGTAGACTCTGTGCCTGAGTTCTGCTTACCAGAGGTGAGTTTGTTCAAAGCCTTACTGAAAAATCTGACTCCATTCCATCACATGGAAGAAACTTGATAAACTATTATTATTGTTGTTGTTGTTGTTGTTATTATTATTATTACTATTATTATTGTTATTATTACTATTGTTATTATTATCAGCTTCCTGCTAATTTATTAATACTCAGTAATACTGCTAAAACTCTGTGTGGTTAAGGTGCCTCCAGGATCTATGACACTGGAAAAAGGATGGAAACAACCCTTCTCAACAGTGGTTTTGGGAGACATGGAAGGTCTCCTTGAGCAAATCAATGTCTCACACAAGAATAAGACTTAACTTTCCTTTTTTATGGGCTTTCCAAAGACAACCTGACTGAGCTGGGCTGACTCTGGCAGGATCCATGTGCTGATCTAGATAAGGGCAGGGAATGAAGGCAAGGAAAGCTGCTTGTCTCTAACCACAGATGCAGGACATGCCCAGTGGAGCTCCCTGGGGAGCCAACTGTGGTCAGGCCAGGTTGGATTCTGCTGGGCTGCACTTCTGCCAGCAGCACTTTCAGGTTAAAAACTTTTACTGCCTCTTTGAGGGAAGAACTGTGCCTTCATATCCATGGGCATGGCCTCAAGTGGCTGCTCAAGCTGGTTTTTACTGGAATTTCTGGATTTAAAAAAAGCAAGCAAGGCTGTTGAAGATGTTTGGATTACCTGGGGTTACCTGACTGATCGGGGGAGTGCTGTAGGAGAACTGAAGATGTAAAAAGCTGAGCAGAGAGAGGTGGGCATGAATGATGGAGAGTAGTATGGGAATAATATCCCCTTTCCTCAGTGTGTTCAGAGTGTGATAACATCAGTTCTTTCATTTCATGGTGGGATGTTTTCTCTGGCTTTCAAAGACAGACACAGTTGCTTTTGGGCAGCAATTTTTTTTTCCCCTTCTGCCTGACCTTGTAGACAGGAAGCACACAACACTCCTGGAAGGTTCTTTTCAGCTTGCTGAGATTCTGGAAATACTGTTCCTGTGTGTGGATCCCATGGAACTCACCTCTGGCATCACTCTTGTCATCTTGATTCTTCCAAACAAGTTGTCAGCTCTGGTACTGGTTTTGGCAGGTGATTCCCACAGATTATAACCATTCCAGCCCAACTGGCATGGTCATAATCCAATCACAGCAAAAAAGACCAACCCAAAAGCCTAATAATTCTGGGTTCTTGTGAGCCTTTTGGTTACTGTCCTGTGAAACTGAGGGGTGTGGGAAGTATCTTTGTGTGTAGAAAGTGCCATTATGGCCCAGATCTTGAGGAGGACAGGGCTGATGTGCTGGATTCCCTTTGGAATGATAATCTGCTGGGGTTTAGGGTGCTTCAGCCAGGCTTTCTGGTTACTTTGGGCTGGAAAACATGCACATGTGTAGCTCTAAATATGACAGAGAGGGAGTCGCTGCTTCGTTTTACCCATTATCATTGCATGAAGCTGCTTCCAGCAGCCCATCCTACAACCAGATGGCAACCAACTGCACGTCACCATTGCAAGGACTTTAAAAACGGCCTCTCAGATGTTTCCCAAAGTTCCCAACAGATGCCACATCTCCTCTGTGAGCGCTAGAAGAGATCTGCTGCGTTAGCCAGCTCACACCTCGAGCTCACCTGTCTGCAGGAGATTCAGGAGTCATGGCCAGCTGAAAACAGAGTGGAAATGTTGCTGCTGTTTGGCAGTGTGGGATAAAAGGGAGCTTGTGTAAAAGAGGGTTTTACTTTGTCTCCTTCCATGGCACTTCTTTTGAAGAAACTTGTCTGCAGAAGCAGTTAGCCAGAGAATCTCGGTATCGCTTCCAGGAACACCGTTGCCAAAGCAAGCCAAGATTTGGATCTAGTCCAGCAGCCACAAGGTGATAAGAGGCTGTCTCGGCAGCAGAGTACACTCACACATGTCAGAGTGCAGGGTGCAGCCCTCTCTTTGCTTGGCAACCTTCTGCTCTCTCACTTCACATTCAAGAAACATTTTGAAGCCTCTTCAGCTCAAAGGCACTTTAGTGAGATCGCCGCAAGCCCCAGGGAAGATTTTACTTTGTTTTTGACACCCTTTTCATCCTATTAGTAAATGCTTCTAGGGTGCTGAGATGTGGCATGCTTAAGGTTGGAAAGTGGTGGTGCGTATCCTCCTGATGGCTCTCCTGGGCTGGGGTTGAGCTTAGGGTTCGAGCTCCTCTGCTCTGGAGCCAGGCTGGGAGAGCTGGGGATGTTCACCTGGAGAAGAGAAGGATCCAGGGAGACCTGAAAGCCCCTGCCAGTGCCTAAAGGGGCTCCAGGAGAGCTGGAGAGGGACTGGGGACAAGAGACGTGGAGGGACAGGACACAGGGAATGGCTTCCCACTGCCAGAGGGCAGGGATGGATGGGATATTGGGAAGGAATTCTTGGCTGTGAGGGTGGGGAGGCCCTGGCACAGGGTGCCCAGAGAAGCTGTGGCTGCCCCTGGATCCCTGGAAGTGTCCAAGGCCAGGCTGGACAGGGCTTGCAGCACCCTGGGCTAGTGGAAGGTGTCCCTGCCCATGGCAGGTGGGGCAGAACAAGTTGGTCTTTAAGGGCCTTCCCACCCAAACCATTCCAGAATTTGATCCGGTGCGGTCTGGACACAGCTGGAAACCAAGGCATGGACCAACCAAGCCCTGGCAGGAGCAGGCATCAGTGGATCCTTTGATACCTCGCAGGGAGTGTGTTCCTGCCTGGAAGCTCAGGGAGATAAAAGGTGCCCTGTCATGGATCTGAGGATGGTGTTTCACCTGCTGTTCTCAGCTCGGAGATCATGGCTCCGACATCAGCTGTGATCATGGATTGAAACCATGAGTGCTTAGTGAGGAGTTAAACTGCTTGTCACCAGAGCACTGTGTCAGCCCTCTGCAAAGCAGAGTGACCTACTTTCTTGCCTTTTTTATTCAAATTGCTGGACCAAGCCTTGTAATCAGATAATATGTGCTTGATGAGTGTTGAATTCCATTAGCTGCTCTATAATAACTGAGTTAGAGGTCAGTAGTCTTGTAAATTTCTGACTTGACACCATTTGTGCTACGGCATTACCAGTAAATATTTCTAATTAAAATTCTTCTAACAATGTGTGAAGTCTTCTTTCACTCTCAGAACTCTTGTCTAAACTGTCACATCAAAACAAATGGGGCCCACCCATCTGTTTTGTTGTGTCCTGTGAATGGGCTTCATCTCCTGCTGCAGAAAATGTGAATGATAAAGATGCCAAGCATTTACGTTGGGAAAAGATGAGGATTATTTTAAGCATATGAATAAATACAATCTTCATTCATCTCTCTCTTGGGGTACAGTATGATGTGCTGCATAAAAAAATATGAGACACCCTAAATCACTGCTGCAGAAGTTTTGGTGTCTCTTCCTCCCTAAGGAGTCGCACACATCAATTCTTAGATAAAAGTAAAATAATCGTGGGTCTCATAACCGCAGCCATTTCATCACCTGAAAGACAGACAAGCCCAGGACGTGGTTTCCTTTCCAGGTTGGAGAAGGGAATCATTTCAGGGGGCTTTTAAAATAAATCTTGTTAATTTAAAGGCAACATTAATCTTTGCCACAGCTGAGACATGCTTTTATAAACCAGTTACATGCCTGCAATACAAAGTTAAAAAAATAGAAGAAGTTTTTCTGCCATTGCTTAAACTGCATGAAAGGGTTACAAGTTGCTTATCTCTTCCCTCTGTTTTCAGACTGAACTGCTTGACCTCTCCACGGTGGATGTAATCTTGATCTCCAACTATCACTGCATGATGGCACTGCCCTACATCACAGAGTACACAGGATTCACTGGAACAGTTTATGCCACTGAGCCCACTGTTCAAATTGGCAGGTAAAAAGCCCCTTCATATTCTCTGCTCCTCTTTCATCACTGCTGAGGAGAAGGTGTAAAGGACAATGTGGGGAGAGGAGCGGTGTCTAATGTTCCGAAGAGGCTTTTAGGCAGGAGCTGAACGCCAGCCAAGTCCTTAGTGCTGCAAATGTGTTAACTCCATGTTTCCCAGCCCCTGGAACCATCAACATTTCCAGCAGGTGCTTCGTGTTAGGTCCAGGCCGTAGATGTGGGACAGTGGAACTTGAGTGGGTTGAGACACCTGGAGCAGTAATTGCCATATAGGCAACTTCAGACCTTCAAAAACCACGGATCAAAGAGCGCTCCTGCTCCCCTCTGCTCCCCCTGATCAAAAGGAGCCTTTCCAATCAGAAAAAAAAAACAAACCTGGGCTTGTTGCCTAGAGAAGCTGTGGCTGCCCCATCCCTGGAAGTGTTCAAGGCCAGGTTGGACAGGACTTAAAGCAACCAGGTCTAGTGGAAGGTGTCCGTACCTATGTCAGAGGATGGAACTAAATGGTCTTCCAGGTCCCTTCCAGCCCAAACCATTCCAGGATTCTATGATTCCCTATAATCACACTTCCCTTCACTCCATGGAAAGGAATCCAAGCTGGCTTCATCTCAAATGACAGTTGAGCTACGTGAGCTCTGAACTCCAGAGAGAAGCGCTATGAAAACCAGCAGAAATAGGAGACTGAGGTAGAAAATCTAAGAAAGACCTGACAGTGCAGTCAAAACCAGAATAGTCATCAAACTTGCCAGTCTGTTTTTTACAAAATTGTCTTGTAGATTGGATAGGTCAGCACTGAACACTGCAGGTTTGTCCCTTGATGAGGCCTAACTGGACTTGTGCTCTGTTCCTCTCTCCTGCAGAGCTGCCACATTCAGTAATTAGGAGCCAGATTAGGCCCTGCTATCTGAACTACTCTGTAAGCACTTTAGGGCAGGAATCTTTGTCCACTGAAGGTCCTGTGCAAACTTCCCCTGCCATAGTAATTCCCCCATTGTGTGAAAGCAAACAGAAACTGAAGGCCCTTGTAGGTGAAAGGAATCGTGTAAATATCAATGAGTAGTGGACCTCTGGGCTTTGCTGGTCCAGAGCTGGAGATAACAAGCACAGTCTTGTAGAAGAGTGCACTGGCATGGTTCTCCCCATCCCAAGTCATTCCAGATGCTGTCCTTCTGCTCCTACCTTCAAGGGAAAGCCTGCACACAATCACAAATGCTGGTTAGTTTTGGGCAGAGAAATCTGCAGTGACAATTTCTAACTCTTGACACCTTTTCCTGTCTCAAATATGCGTTGGTAGATGAGGAGAGTTCACTCTGACAACGAGCTTGGCTTCCCTAAGTGATAAACAGGCATCAGCTGAGGAGTTTTTGTTGTGTATTTTGTCTCATTCCATATCACAAGCAGTCAGTAATGAAGAAATTATCTTGCACTTTCCAAATAGCCCATAACCCAGTGGGCCAGCTCCTCCTCTGTTGCAAGCAGATGGAATTGGAAACACTCCGTGGAGAAACAGGGGTAGTGCTGGAAATGGCCTCTGTGGGAAGAACCCCTCCTTCAAACTGCCTGAGAGTGTTACAATTTCTGTGGTATTTTGGAAAGATTTGGGCCAAAGTTCTCTCCTGTGTGAGAGGAGGCAGTGCTAATTTAGGTTTATGTTTTCAGGCTCCTCATGGAAGAACTGGTGAATTCCATTGAACGCGTGCCAAAGGCTCAGTCTGCCTCCATGTGGAAGAACAAGGAGGTACAAAGGTAAGGAACAAGTCCCAGGAAAGGTGACTGTCCTAAAGCACCAAAGTTTGGGATTCACTGTAAGGATGGCTCAGCTCCCACCGTTTGAGATTTGCTGCTGTGGCTCCTTGGCTCGATTATTTCTTTAATCATTTGCACACTATTGGTTTTCCAACCTCACAAATTCGTTTCTTGGAGAAACACTTGGGAACAGCAAAGCCTCCCCTGATCTCCCCTCACACAGTTCAGCTCCACAATAGTAGATAAAACCAGCAGATTTTGGCCTTAACATCATAAAAAGCTGTTGAAATTATTAGGCTATTTAATGATATTGCATTGGAATAATTTAAATTTAAATTGTATTTCCATTCATGTTTGCTGACATACTAAGAAAGTCAAGCCACAGCTGTTGGAGGTCACTGGCGTTACCTTTCTTCCCATCTTCCTTTACACCTGCACAGCAGAGGTGAGGTTTCTGGCTTTCCAAAGCTTAAAAACAAATTAAAATCTGAATTTAAAAGGTTATTTGGAAGCACCGTGTCCATTATTCCAGCTATACATCGAAACAAGATGCTCAGAATTTTGAAAGCCTATGGAATCTAAAAATTATCCATACAGTTTATTAATGGCAGCTGATGCTTTCCTTGGGAATAAAAACAATTTTAGGTGCACAACATGTTCCTTGGAGGAGACAGTTTCGTTTTTAGCACATTTTAAAGATAGAGTTGGTTGATTAAAAAGTTATTTTTAAAAGCTGCTTTGTGCATTTTTAATTGATCTCCCATTTTATACTCCTAAGATGGCTTGATTTAGAAGTTTCCTAAAAGTGAATTATTTCTTACATTAGAAGAGCAGCCTTGATATTTTCTAATATCACAAAGCAAAGAAATTAAAAATCCAAATTGCCATGGTTTTAGCTGTACATTGAATTTCCCTGCTGAATTTAGGAGCAGTCTTTACACTGTAACTCTCACTCTTCTGAAGAAGGCAGGTAGAACTCGGATGTAAAGCAAAACTAAATACAATAAAGTTTAGCAGGATTTTCAGAATAGTTGGGGTTTTAAATGTTGGGGTCCACTGGCCTGCCCAGAGCCACTGCTGAAGCTCCCAGTGGGTGAAGAGAGAGGGCTGGAGCCATTATTCCTGTCACACCAGGCGTGTTTTGTATGCATGGTTTAAAGGAGGATCATATATCTTGCAGCTCATATAATGTCACTTTCCTGGTGGTCGTATTTTAGGAAAAGTGCTGCCTGGCACTTTGCATGCTGCTGATTATTCCAGAGGAGAACACAGAGAGGGAATCTTTGTTCTGATTCAGCTGCTGTAGAAGGCTGGAGCCTTTTTTTCCTTGAAGTGGCATTTAAAATACATGTTCCTCTCTCCTGTTGCTGGACATGTCCCCCAGAATTCATAATTCCATCGTGTAGCTGTTGTAAAGGGGTAGCAGGGAGGTAGGAGGTACTAAACAGCTGTTTAATAAAACAAATTTGTGTATTATAAACTCTGCTGGTATGAACCAGTGTTGTCTTTGAGCTGGAACGAGGGGACAAATGTGAACTCCCCCTCCACCTCTGCCCCACCTGTGCTCTGAGTTTCCCCATTCACCTCCCTGTGCATCTGTAGAACAGAGCTCCCATCCAGCACAGAGGGCACACGGGGACTTTAATTAATGTTTGCAAAGTGTTTTGAGATGCCTGGTGACAAGTGTCACGCAGGAGTGAATGGAACTGATTATTAGAGCATGTGAGCAAACATCCACTGATCCACAAATTAGCACCTGGCTAATGGCACATGCAGGATTGGACTGACATCCGTTAGTTAAGAAAATGTGATCTTGATGAATTGGGGGTTTTTTTCCTACTTGGCTGTTGCTAGAACAGAATACTTATTACTTCTGAGTCTAACTTTAATTTTTCAGGCTGATCAATCCCCATTACTGCTTTACAGTTCAGCTAGTTCTACTCCAAACAGTTAGTATAAAACACAGAGTATTATCATCTTCATTAGATAAAGCACTGGAGCATTTTAAATGCAAATACTGTATAAAATATAATAAGTTCATTATAGTGGTTTACATTTTTCCATTATCAGATTCAGTCTGAACTAATTGCTTAGCCAGTTTTATTGCCACTGGGTTTTATTTCAAATGAGCAGTCTCAAGGATGCTCTGTAGATGTCAGCCAGGATATCTTTCACACTGATTGGGATTCAGGGGGTAAGGAGGAAGTTTGCCTTATGAAAGGCACTCTGTTGACTTCTTGTTTGATGGTTTCCTATATGTTTTAAAGTGTTTGAAACAGGCTGTTTCCTGAGGCTGAGCAGGGCACGAGAGAGGCCGGGGTCTGATGTAGTTTGGTGCTGCCATCCTCCTCTCCCTTCAAACAGTTCTGGGATTTTATGTCATATATGAAATGTCACCCTTTGCATTGACCAGGAGGAACTGTCTCTGTGCAGATCCCAGGGAAGAATACAAATCCCTCAGTTTTTTAAGCATAAATTTTGCATCCTGAACCATGTGGATTCGTGGTACCTCCCTGTCTGTGGCTGTCCCAGCAGCTGCCCTCATATATCTGGTTGTTGTGAGGTAATCCATAACAGGATGTTACCATGGTGTTGGTAGATTTATTCCAGACCACAAAATATCCTCTGGTAACTCTGTAGAGATTTTAGAAGTGCTATGACAGACTGAATGCTGACAGGGGCACATCTGAGGGACCAGCACCTTGTTGTCTCTGTGCCACTCAGCCACAGGAAACCACTGGAGACTGGTGCCACTGGAGACTGGTGCCACTGGTCTCTGCCAGGGATCGGAGTATTTTCACGGCATAGCCAGTCAAGGCTAAGAGAAACTTCCTTCAATCACCAAGGACAATTCCCCACTTTCTCCATTACCTGGAGAAACATTTTCTTCTTCCCAGAAGAGCAGCTCCTGAAAGCATCCAACACTAAATGCTTCTTATGGTAGGTTAAAGGCTTTTACAGGCAATTTGCTTCAGTGCAGTGGTGGACAACTCTCCACATTGTGTGGCCTTTTGTTGCTTACGACTTCCCAACAAAGACCTTGAAGGCTTTGTTTGTTTCCTGAAGCACGGGGTGCTTTCAGCCAGTGTGTGCTGGAATTACAGTTATCGCTCTGGACCTGTGCTGTGGTCTTGGCAAGAGCTGCCCTTAATCCTTTCTTCAGTATCTTAAATTATGGAGGAGTTCACTGACCTAGTAGATATAACAATAAATTAAATTCCTTTAAACAAATTGATCAAAGAAACTTGACCAATTTCCATAAATCTTTGGAAATTGGTTTGAATTAGCCTTTGATTTAGCATTGGTTTAATATACAAAAAAAAAAAATCCTATTCTTCTTACGCATTTGGCAGCTGTGCTGCTTCCTGCCTCGGTTCATGTTGCTAAGGAAGATTTATTTCCCAGAAGTTAGCCATCCCTCTTCCAGCCTGTGACATTATAGTTCCCTTCTTCCCTTGACAACGCTGGCCAGCTGACTTGCAGTGTCTGTGAGGAGCAGAATGGATGGATCTTACTTTGGTGTAAAACATCTTAAATACTTCCGTGGAGGGGATTTCAAAGAGCTCTGCAATGTCAGCGCGTGTATCCTTGCCAGGGCACTTGGGAGGGAAGTGGGATTGAAGGCAGGGAAGCTGAGCTGCAGGGACACGTGCTCTTGGAAGAGACCAGTGGCAAAAATCAGGGCAGAGCCATCCCTGCTCGTGTTCTGATACCTGCATTTTAATCACCAGATTGTTTCAGGTTATTAGGATATTATTCAGATTATTATGATATGAAAAATAGACACCGATCCAAGATCCCAGTCTTCTGTACCAATGCTGGAGGTACATTTCATGTTGACATCTCAGATCAGCCAGCATCTTTCATCAGTGGTGAAAATACCTCAAGAGTTGTGATAACACTTTGATCACAGCTACTTCTTTGATGCAAGGGCTGGACAGAACAGCAACAGAGAGCTGGAGGAGAGCAGTCCTTGGGGTGAGGCAGAGTGGGAAGCATGTCTCTGCTCCTCAGCAGGCAGAAAGTCTTGCTCCTCACTTTGAAGCACCAGGCACATTGAAAATAAAAATTTAAAAGGGTAAAATCTAAGATCTGGAGAATGCAAATGGTTGCAGAAGCTGGTCCAGCACCAGCTGTTGTTCTGGATCCCCACAGAACATCCCGCTGGTGTTCGCAGGTTGCTGCCGGCCCCGCTGAAGGACGCGGTGGAGGTGTCCATGTGGAGGAAGTGCTACACCATGCCAGAGGTGAACGCTGCCCTCAGCAAGATCCAGCTGGTGGGCTACTCCCAGAAAATCGTGAGTACCTGGACAGCTGCCCTCAGGGCAACACCAGCAACTGTTGCCCAGCTCTTTTTCCCCGTCTAGATCCCGTGCAGGATTTAGTTACCCTAACCTAAGCAAGCAAGACAGGATTATACAGACTGTCCCTAAGTCTGCCTCCCAGGGAGGGCTCTTGTTTGGTGAAATCAGGGAATATCCATTTGTTTCTCCTCTTCCTTGGGGAGGCCAATTTTAAGGCGGCGTGCCCTCAAATTTGGAGCTGATGGCTGGCCCACTGAGAGCTGGGAGGATGCAGGGAGTGAATGTATCCTCTCTGTCTCTAAGCCACATCCCCTTCCCAGCTCCCCTGTCTCACTTCTGGGAATCTTTTGAGTGCTTTAGCCTCCACTTTGTTTCATACTGTAAATTAGGGATTGTAAACAAAACCTAATGGTTCAATGGGAACTTCAGATACTCCTTTCCCAGGGCTCCCAGCTAACAGTTATTGTCTGTAATGCTGTTGACTATAATCCAGTGTAGTTTCCAGAACGAACTGAACCAACAATTCCATAGTCTGCAGATCCCGTATGGATTGTAGGCAGCGAGTGGGCCATGATCCCTGCTCTTGTGTGAGCCATGATACCTGGTTCTGTTGCTCAGAGGCCATAAAAAACAAAAATATGGGTTAAAGTAAGTTGTGGCTTCTCATTATCCATGGGTTATTACTGTTCATTTTTGACTGTCCTCACAGCGTGGATGCATCTCCCCTAATTTTAGATCTGTGCATCTGAGCCAATCATTCTTTTATAGTTACTGGGGGGGAAAAAAAAACGTATTTTTTCTCTTCCCAAGCTAACTTTTCAAATAATCATACTTTAGAGCCTTGGCTTACACACTCTGAGGGATGAAGGCCCCTGCCTTGTTTTTCAAGGCATCCAAATATGTATTGAAATACTAGAAAAATCATTAGTATTGCATGAATCAGATGCTTGTTCTATTATTCAGTAACCAGAAGGTGGATCACATTAGGGAGGTCTGTACATGAAGTCTGATTTTCCTTTCTCCAAACAAGTGTACCACATTCTTGGGTACAGATAAAGCAATACACTTCCTAATGACACCTGGAAAGGAGGCAACTGTCAGGTTGCTTACACTGAAACTAAAATGTGGATTGAGTTTGCAGGGTGTGGTTTCTAAATCACCAGCAGGTAGCATTTAAAAAGAAATAAAGTTAGAAAGCAAGTGAGTTTGAGGTTAAGTTTGTTTCTCACAGTAAAATTTGCAACTCAAGCAGAGTTTTATGTCAGTGGAGAAATACTTGTCCTTCCTTCTGTCCTGCTGGCCAACACCAATTTAATTTGGCTAAAGGAGAATAGAGTCTTCAAAAATGTAAAGCTCCCACAAACTTCTGCAGAGGCAGGCAGAGCATCAAGACCCTGGCCGATTCCTTCATTTTGAGGCATTGTTCAGTGTGAACTCAGATGCCATAAAATCCACACGGAAGAGAGACTTTATGGAGGCCCTGCCTCAGGAAAAGCTTTTCTCAGAGCATGTGTCCTGTTAGACATGGGGAGGTAAAACCAGCAGATGTAATTCTCAGCAGAACAGCTTCACAAAGGCTTTGAGCAGCAGAACTGCTTTTAAATTCATCTCACTGATGATAAAATGACCTGTCCTGACTCCTTTTGGGGCTCTCTCAAGTTAATGTCTCTCTGTGTGTTTCAGGAGCTGTTTGGTGCTGTGCAGGTCACCCCTCTGAGCTCGGGCTACGCTCTTGGGAGTTCCAATTGGATTATCCAGTCACACTATGAGAAGGTTTCTTATGTTTCAGGATCTTCTCTGCTTACAACACACCCTCAGGTACAGCCCCTGACTTTTCTTAGTCTTTGGGAAGAACGGTCTCTGCTCAAAAAAAAGGGGTTATTCCAGCTGGGATCAGGTTTAGGATAGAGGCCATACTAAGGTAACTGTGTTATCAGTGCCTGGACTTAATAGTCATTGATAAGACATACCCTGACAAGTGACAGGTATCAATAGTTGCTAAGGAAAGATAACTAAAATTCTTTGTTATTGGTGATTTGATGTTAACTTAAAACTGTGAAATTGTCTTTCACTCTAAAGGGGAAATTTTCAACAGAGTTAAACAAAAGAGCATTAGTGACTTTTTTTAAAAATCCATATTTGACTGAAGAGTCTTCACAGACAGCTCACAGACTGCTTTATATCACTTCTGAAACATCCTTCCTTGGGAGAAATGATAGCTCACTGGCTGCCAACTTTTCCACCCTGCTCTGCTAAGGGCAAAGTCTTTATAGTGCTGTAGATGTAATTTCCAGTAAATTAATTCTCTCTAGATCCATAAATTCTTAGTGCAAAGAATGGCTTGAAGTTCGCAGTGCCGTGTGCTTCAGAAGTTGTCAAAATAGTTAAAAGCATTATTGCAGGAGGTATTTAAAAATAATTTAGAAGATGTGTCAGGTTTTTGATCAGTAAGTGATTTCCCCCAAGGTAGGTGTCTGCTGGAGAGCTTTGCTTCTGAGCATCCCTCACTTAAAAGCTTGTTCTCAGCTGAGAAACTACAGTAGGTAAATGATCCTTAATAGTAGGGCCATCCTTAGGTGTACAAAATGTATCAGAGCCTCTAAATCTCTGTTTTTCATCAGCCTCATTCCATCCTGGGCTGTGTTCTCTCATCCCCTCCTGGAGAGGGAGCAGCAAGATTTGACAGTGTGTGAATGGAATATTCCTGTGAGGAGAAACTTTGCCCTGTACGGAGTAATTTGGTAACTGAGAATGTTTTCTCCTCATTGACATGAAATGGTGATTCAGTTTATCAGGTCAGACCAGCCAGGCTTCATAACTTCCCAAAGGTGAACGTTTCTCTGGAAGCTTCTGGTAAAATCCCTGTTTTTAAGGAAATTAACTCCCAGCGGCAGGGAATGGGGTGTGAGTGAACTCTTCATGGGCTGTGGGCTGCACTCTCTGCGGAGGTGGGAGCAGTCAGACAGGGCAGTCTGAGCTTTAAAAGTGCAGGAAAAGGTACTGTGAACCTCCCTGAAACCTGAGGGACCTGCTCCATTTGCCAGCAGGAGATGGAACCTGGATTATCCACTCTGCTGATGGCATTGCTTGTCCCACGTGCTTTCCAGAGCCTCATTTTTTACCATCCAGTCCCTTGCACTTTGATAATTTTATCCTAACACATCTTTAGAAGGAATAGCTTAGCAGATAGTTAAAATCACATTCAGTTTGTACTTTTCTTGTTATTTACCACATCACAGATGTTGCCCTGTACCATCATTGTCTTGCATTTGCTTCCAGATGCTTTTTGAAGACAATGGATAGTTTTTGTCCTGGGGTTGATCCCTGTGAGCACCAGCACAGGCTGCTGCAATCTGGTGTTTCTGTGTATGGGTTTTGAGAGCTTCCAAGCAGCTCTTCATCATCTCTTTGATGTTTGACAGACAATATGTAATGATAACAATATCTTGAGTGGCACAGCATCAGAATTGGGAGCAACAAATCATTTTTTCCTCAGGGAGTGAAAAGTTGCTTGTCCATCCTGTTTCTCCGTAGGATCATGGTGAGAAGTTCATCGTGAAATTCCCGTTTTTTTAGCAGCCTGTGAAAACAGTCACTGGTTTTTGTTTTAAAAAGGATATCCTTTGAACATATCCAGAGCTTCTTTCCCAATGAATTGGGAGTTAGGTCTGGCACCATTCACTGTTCCCTGTTCTTCTGACAGATGGTTCCTATTGAAATTTTGCCTCCCCCTCTCCTGAGGCTGGAATTGACACCGTTGCCACTGAAGTGGAGAACAGGAGTTGACAGCACAGGTTCAGACATGTCACTAAAAGCCTTTTAAGACATATTCTTTACATTAACCCACGAAAATCAATGCAGGCCCTCTCAGTGCAATGGCACCTGAAATTATGTGGATCTAATATGCCATAATCATTATGTACATTATCACAGGCAGATTCCATATTATTTTTTATTGCATTATTGGCATTTCATTTTCATGGACACACTACAGAGAGTCAAAGATTGTGATAAATCTCACGTGTCAGGTCTGATCCTACAAGGAGTGCACAGTTCAAACTTCTGTCAGCGTTGATATGAAATTCCCCTACATGTTTAACAGAGCAGGGTCCTTCTCAACTGCTTCAGAATGGCTCTGGAGAGCTGTGAGCAGGGGAATTGACTTTACAGTGGTCTTGGAGGTTCAGCAGAGGAAATCTCTTCATCTGTCTCTTCTGGCAGAAATCTCTCCTGGTTGGTGAGACTGCAGAGAGTTGTTTATTGAGAGTAAATAACCATAAAATACCACACAGCTGCCAGCAGTTGCCCACTTTTGCTTGATCAGTAGCTGTGGGAAGGGCATCCCAACCCAGAGTGAGGCTCAAAGTTACCTTTTCACCATCTGCAGAGAGAGAGAAGTGGGTTTTACCCTGTCAAGATTGGATCAGGCTAAATTTTCAGTATCAAGAATATGTATTTAGTATCACACTAAAGTATAATTTCTGAATATCTACTTTCTGTTTGCTGATGCAGAGAGATGGGTTTGCATTTTCATTCTGCTTTAATAAAATACCAGTATAAAACAAGTTAGCTTTCCACAGGTGGAGGAATGTGAAGTGTAAAGTGTTTGGTGACTGTATCTATCATGTCCTGCCTGGAGAAACTGTCCTATTCCTGATTTTATTTCCCTGTGCTCTGTTCCAGCCCATGGACCAGGCTTCTCTTAAAAACAGCGACGTTCTCATCCTGACAGGGCTGACCCAAATCCCCACTGCCAACCCCGATGGAATGGTGGGAGAGTTCTGCAGCAACCTGGGTAGGTCACTGAGAGAAATCTCCTGCCTGTTTTATCATCTTATTCATGGCTTTGGGTGGGAAATAATTCTGAGATTCCTGGAACTGAATAAGTTGTCCAGCTATAGCTCCTGGCATAAAACTACCTGTTTAGATTTTACGATGTGCTCCTGATGTCATTAATACTGTAAGTGCTTGGAGAGACACAACTTGTACCTAAAATGTTTTGGAATGGAACGGGTATAATGAGATTTAATCATCTGCTGCTCCTGGTTTGCTAAGTATGTCACTTGGCTGCCAACAGGCTACGTGTTGCCTGGGCTTTGAATATTGTTCCCAGCTGAAATATTACTATTTCCTTCCTGTGTATCAGCCAGAGTGAAATCTTTACATGCTTTTTTATGACTTTCAGTTTTGAAAACAAGCACATCTGCTTCCCTTCTTACACCTGACTTTTAAATATATCAAAAGCAAACAGCACAATCTCTGTTAAAAAAAAAAAGTCAAGATATATTTATAGACCCCCAGAAATATAAAACCTAATCAGACGCTTTCACAGCTGGAAAAGCTGATAATTGCAAAGCTGTGATATCAGTGTGAATGGCAGCATTTTCCAGCCTGTTTGGAATGTCACATCCAGTGCTGTTCTCTCCTTTTCTCCCCTTCCCCCTGCTCAGTTCCTCTGTGCTCTCATCCTTCTTTCATCAAACCACTTTCCCATGTTTCTCGTCCTCTGTGTTGCTGTTCTTTTATCAGAGATCTTCCTTTTATTTTAAATTCACTACTTCTTACAAATAAAAATAAAAAGCTTATGATAGGAGGATCCTGACAAAGGTTACCAAAAGACATGACAAGACTAAATCAGACTGAATTCCTGGTTGGGTGGAATGGGTCCCTGCTCATGGCACGAGGTAGGAACTGGATGATCCCTAAGGTCCCTTCCAACCCAACCCATTCAATGGTCCTAAATATCTGTTAGTAAAGCACGTTTTGGCATTTGATAAGAATGATAATCATGGGTTTTACTAAAGATCCTCTCTGCCAGCATCCTGGCTCCAACAGGGACTGTGTGCAGATGCCTGGAGAAGAGTAGGAGAGCAGGGTGAGATTATAGGATACTTTCCTCTCATAATCTTTGAGTATTTTTATTTCAGGAATTTCCTGAATTAGACATGACTGTGTAGTTAATGATGTCCAGTGGTTTTGTTCAGCCTCTCCTTGAAGCTGTGTTAACACCTGTGACTTCCCTTCCTAATTTTTACGTGTGTGTGTGTATTTCATCTGTGTTTTCATTGTTTTTAAACACTGTGGATTTTATTACCCTGTGAGCTGCCACAGATCAGCTCTGGTGACCTTGTTTTGGTCAATCCAGATGTGCTGCCCTCCTCTGTCCCTCCTGGACCTTCACTGGGGTCACTGTCCCCCTAACAGACGGTGGCACAATCCCCTCCTATCACGCTGAGTAAACAAGAGTGAGACTGTTAATTAAAATGCTTTTAAAAATTCAAGTCTTAGAGCTGTAGTTGGGCCAAAGCAGAATCCAGAAGTTGACTGTGTATAAATAAACGTGTTACATATGTCAGGGCAGGTGGCTGTTTGTCTGCACAGCTTGTCCTGGGTTACGGAAACATTCTGAACTATTTTCAGGTCCTGCAGCCAGTTTCTGTCTTGAATGAGACAAACTCAAAGTAATGACAAAATCATTAAAGACCAAAGGAAGATACATGCTTAAAATAATGCCATTGTAAGGATCTGGAATTTGAGTGGTACTTGCCAAAAACCAGCAATCTGAGTAAATTAAATAATTCTATATTAATGCAGGTCTATGCAGTTCTAGGGCTGTCTTTTACACGGCACCAGCCATATTTATGTACTCAACATCAGCAAAAGAAAATAGAGAATCAGTTTTCTTTCAAATAGGTAAAAAAGTCCAAAAGCAATGTGTTACTGGGAAAATCAACTGAGTAGGCAAGCTGAGCACATCAGTTTTCATCTGTTTTTTCCCGTTTCCAAAATGTTCAGGGGAGTGCACAAGCAGCTCAGAATACTCAAGGTAAAAACTGTAAAGCAGACCAAAATTTACCAAAAATGTGTATGAGGAGGTAGCAGCACGTTTGTGAAGGAGCGATGTGAAGCACAGAAATGGAAGTGTGAAAACTTCACCTCAATCTCTGTTTTCATCCCAGCATGTGGAGCTGCAGCCCTGATTCCCAGGATCCCCAAGTCACACACGATTTCCTCCCCACTCTGTGTGTGCAGCACTGAATCCACACCCTGTCTCGCCTCCAGCTTCCTCTCAGTTTACCCCAAACCCCTTTTTTTCCCTGCTCAGCACTGCAGCACCAGCACTCTGCAGCTCAAGGAGAGCAGTTTTATTTCCACATTGCCTTGGGCACCAGCAGCAAAGCTGCCAGTCTGTCTGTGGGGACAGTTGGTGATATTTTGTGTGAGCGTGAGGCTGTGTGTGTTTATAGAGAGCAGAAAAGAGCACAGTTTGCTTTTTAGGTGCCAACTTGACCTTGTGGCGGCAGCTGTTGGGAAAGCAAGGATCTCTTTGTGAGTTGTAAATTGAACAACTTGTTATGGAGCTACTGAAGGAGACTAAATTTGAAATGCCAAGATTATTATACAACTTTTATCAAGAGAGAGCATCCATCAGTCACTGAGATAAATTGGGCTTTAAACAGCTTTCAGATAGATGTGTCCTCTTACTGACAACTCTAAAAAGTTGTTGTCGTGCTGCAGAGAGCCAGACTGGACCTGCTGCTTGTGTGCAAAGCAATATGCTTGGAAAGGTTTTCACCCCTGTTTTGCAGAAGCTGGGAGGAAACTCTTATCCCTTTGTGGAATCCTGGATCCCTGGCCTGGTGGGCACCTGGCTGGAATCATTCTCCACTCCCTACATTGTGATTTTATATCCGTTACTGCTCACCAGCTCTGTAGTTTTGCTGGGGACAGAAACTCAAGCTGACACCTCCTCCAAGACTTTGCCCTCCGATGTTTCCTCTGTGGCCCCAGGAATCTTGAACTTGTGCTTGTTTTCAGCAGAAAAGGCTTGAGGTTTCCAGAGAACCAGTGGCTGTGGGGGAGGGAGAGCTGGGAATTCAGGCTGTATTGGGTTTGGCATGGCTGAGTTTTGGTAGTGTTGGTCTACAGGGGTGGTTTCTGTGAGGGGTTTCCAGAAGTTTCCCCCATCCCAGCTGGCTCCAGGATGGACCCACTGCTGGCCAAGGCCAAGCCCATCAGAGGTGGCAGCACTCTGGGATAACAGTGAAGAAGGATAAAGACTGTGCAGGAGCAACGGCAGCCAGGGAAGAGGAGAGTGAGGATATGTGAGGAACTGCCCTCAGACCCCCAGGGCAGTGCAGGAGGGGCAGGAACTGCTCCAGGTGCTGGAGCTGAGATTCCCAGCCCAGGATGCAGCCCAGGGAGAAGCAGCTGTGCCCCTGCAGCCCATGGAGGTCCAGGGGGAGCAGAGAACCACCTGCAGCCCCTGGAGACCCTACACTGGAGCAGGGGGATGCCTGAAGGAGGCTGTGACCCCATGGGAAACCCACACTGGAGCAGGGTCCTGGCAGGACCTGTGCCCTGTGGAGAGAGGAATAATAAATTAAACTAATTTCCGCAAGTTAAGTCCATTTTGTCCATGATGGTAATTAGTCATTGATCCCTCCCTGGTTTTAACTCTCCCCACAAGCTTTTTGTTACATTTTCTACCCTGCCCAGCTGAGTGATAGAGCAGCTTTGGTGGGCACACAGCCTTCCAGTCAAGGGCAAAGCACCACCAAGGAATGGAACTCACATTTTTTGTGGCCTGGACACGTTCTTTAGCTTCTATTCTGCATCCCATCCCTGGCCTGTGCACCGTTCTGCTGCAGTGGGTGTAGGTGCTTTCCTTTCCTCTGCAGCATTTTTGGGTGCATAATGACTCGATGCAAATTCAGGTCCTGGAGCCAAAGCCTCAACTTCCACCTCCAGATGGTTTTGAAAATGTTGTTCTTAACCTCCTCAACACTCTCTTCACGTCCTGTTTACAGCTGGGACAGTTTTGATTTGCCCATGTGAGGGGGATAATGTCACACATCGCTGGGATGTTTGGGAACATCTCGAGTTCTAGACAAATGTGAACTATTGCAATTCATACCCACAAATATTTTGATGGTATAGTCTGTGTATGGCCTGGAGAAATAAATCCACTACCCTGCAGTTGTATTACAAGTGATCAAAGGCCCCTTGTTTATCACCAGTTGTTGATAGCACCATGTCATAGGCACCGACTGCTACAAGGAGTAAAACAACTACAAATGCATGTGAAAACTCCTACCAGGCTGTGCCTCTCCCTGAACTCCGTAAAACTGAAACATTCAGCCAGAAAAATCTTCCTTGAGGAAGATTTTGCCCCATCGGGGGCAAAAAGACCCTTAAAGTGCTAAATCCATACCCCAACAAAGCTCAGCAAGAAATAGAAGTGAAGGAAGTGATTTGGGGGGATGCAATATTTGTATTTTCAGGCTCTTCCACAGCTTTTTGTGGAATGCTTGGTGCATGATGTTACTGCTGCTGCACTGCAATTAGCAATAGATGGTTTTACCCCACGACCACAGGTGAAATTGCTCACTGAGCTGAACAAATATTTCTCCTTTCCCAGAAGGTGCAGCATTTTTGTAATTCATTCTGCCAGAAAATCAGAATGTTTGCTCTCTGCTTGCTTTTGCTGTTGTGCTCAGATCTGTCTCAATTACAGAGTAAACCTATTTTTCCTTTTTCTTCTCCTCATTTTTATCTAGTCCTATGCTGTCTGCAAGTTTTAAATTGTTCTTGTTATACGGAAAGGACAGAAATATTTAGAGTTTTTAAAAAGGACAAACATTCCATCGCCCATTTCTAGCTCTGAGGGCTGTTTGAAATAACCACACCGTCAGCCTTTCATCTGAAATCCATGCACAGAACAGCTCACCATGTGCAGTGCTTTTGGCTGAGACCTGGGAGCTGTTGTCCTTCCCCTCTGGGAGACAGCTGAGAGATGGAGCAGGGTTTATTTTGATGTTGAGGTGGTTTGTGTCACTCTTTTATCCTCCTGTGCCAGTGCACAGCCGCCCTCTCCTGTCAGGAGCTTTCCATGTGCTCGGGCTGTCATGTAAAGGAGTAGAATCGCTCCACTGAGCTTGGAGAAGGCAGAAAATAAATGTATTTAATGATCAGAGGTTTTCTTCCCAATTCATGTGCGTAGTTTGTTGTGCTAATTCATGCAAAAGCTGCTTTTTATATAATATTTGGATGAAAGGAATTGATTGAAAGTTTAAATACAAACCCAGTGAATTGATTTCTCTCATTGTCTCTCCCTTAGCCATGACTGTCCGGAATGGGGGAAACGTGCTGGTTCCCTGTTACCCCTCTGGAGTGATCTACGACCTGCTGGAGTGCCTCTATCAGTACATTGACTCTGCAGGACTCTCCAACGTCCCCTTTTATTTCATCTCACCTGTTGCCAACAGCTCCCTGGAGTTCTCCCAGATCTTTGCCGAGTGGTAGGTGTGCCAGGGCAGCCTCAAGTGCACCCTCAGCCCTGGGAAGAGGCAGGTGCAGGTTATCTCCACGTGACAGATTCTAAAATACACCTGACTGGGATTGTGAGCACGTTCCTCGAGTCACCGGGGTGGGTGTGTGTGTAAGAATGTGTTCTATGATTAAGGAAGGATTATTTCCTGTAGAATGTGCAGACCCAATCTCTGCTTTTTGGTGCTTACACTAATGAGTAAATTATGTTCCTGACTTGAGTGAGTTTTAGCTGTGCCTCTTTGCAAGTCTTAGCCCCCCAAACTCTACCAATGGTGTCCCTGGCTAAGCAAAATAGAGTTTTAGAGCTTTATTTTGCTGAGCCATGGCAAGAAAAGGCCAGGAGTGTCATGGGCTGCATGAGGCAGAGCAGAGCCAGCAGGTCAGGAGAGGAGATCCTGCTCTGCTCAGCACTGCTGAGGGCACATGGACAGTGTTCTGTCCAGTTCTGGGCTCCCCAGTACCAGAACGATGTGGGATTTCTGGAACAGCCAGCATGGGGCCAGGGAGATGAGGGGAGGCTGAGGGAGCTGGGACTCTCCAGCCTGGAGAGCAGAAGGCTCGGGGATCTTATCATCGTATAGAAACACCTGATGGGAAGTAATGAGGATGGGGGATCAGTCTCTTCAGTGAAGCCCACTGGCAGAACTAATTCAAACACATGAAATTCCATCAGGGTAGGGGATTTAAACTGCCAGAGGGCAGGTTTAGATGGGATATTGGGAAGAAATGCTTCCCTGTGAGGGTGCTGTGGCTCTGGCACAGATTGCCCAGAGAAGCTGTGGCTGCTCCACCTCTGGAAATGTTCCAGGCCAGGTTGGACAGGGCTTGGAGCACCCTGGGATGGTGGAAGGTGTCCCTGCCCATGGCAGGGGGTTGGAACAGGATGATCTTTAAGGTCCCCTCCAACCCAAACCATTCTATGAAACACTGCAGCCTCTGTGCAGAGAGGTTGTGGAGACTTTGCTGGGGAGGCATCAAAATCCAACTGGACACAGTCCTGGATGATCTGTTCTGCTGAGAGTGCTTGAGCAGGGCTTGGATTTGATGATCTCAGGAGGTCCCTCCCAACCTCAACCATTCTGTGATTCTGAGCCCTGGAAAGGAGAACCCAACCACTTGGAACTCTTCCCAAATTTTTACAAATGGAGACATGCTCTAGAATATTAAATACAGTAAGGTAGCTTTTCTCTTCTTCCTCTCCAGAATTTGGAGGTCAGGAAAGAAGAGACAGGTCCTGGAAACCTTGTGTGAATTGATCCCTCAGGAGAATTGTAAAGAGGATTGAAATCCGGTGAATTTACATGGAAATGGAGGCAAAGGTTGAACATCTGTAAATTAGAGGTTTGGGGTCAGAACTGTGGTTGCTATTCAGGAATTCCAGCCTTTAATTCTACTCTTACCCAGCTAAAGGAAATGTCCTGCTCTTAGTGTCCCTTAGACTTTATCAAAATTAGTTTGACCCCGGCTCATTTCTTTTTAATAAGTGCAAGTATGAGCCAGGCAGTGTTTCCCAGAAAAGGCACCAGGACAGTGTCACTGCAGATCATTGTCACGTCACCCAGACCTCTGACAAACAGCTTTTTTTAGCTGCTGTAATAGGATGAATCAGGAGCCTGGGTAGAGCTCATCAACAGCTCTCAGTATCTCTGTTTTAAAGATAAGTGATTGATGGAAAATGCCAGGTCACAGTGAGCCTTGGGCCGTGGGGAGAGGCAGTTTACCAACACTGTAAATGCAACGATAAAATGCACAGGGGAATTGGATTAGAGTGAGCAAAAGGGCCAAGTCACTGCCGAGGATGAGGCAGTGGAATTTTTCTGTTGACAGATGATTTGGCTTTGCAAAAACTGCTGAGGTCTGGCCTAGGAAATGCTGTGGATGTTGAGTTACAGATTTGTCTTGAGCAGCAGAGGAGCTCTGTTCCAGTGTGTACAGAATTACCTTCAGCTGCCTTGCACCTTCTCTGTGCCATCCTGCTGTGATTGAGGTGTTGTGTCCTGTAGGTGTTGGTCCTCTAACCAGAAACTGTCAGCAGCAGGACAGATTGGTGATTTTGCACCTTCTGCCTCGGGTCCAAAGCGTTTTTTCCAGGAGTGTAACAGTAGATGGCAGCAGATGCTGCAGGATGTGCTGCACCTCTAACCCGGCTGATTTCCTTTTCTTTTAAAGGTTGTGTCATAACAAACAAACAAAGGTGTATCTTCCAGAACCTCCTTTTCCCCACGCTGAGGTGAGTTAACCATAATCTTGTTTACTTTCTGGATCACAGTCCACACAGTGTAGCTGTTGTTTTTCTGATGAACCCTTCTACAGCTATTTAAGTTTTGTTTAATTTGTCATAAAAGTGTTTTTTTCCCTTTGCTTTCTGTGATGAATTTGGGAGCGTGGGGGAGGAATGAGTGATGGTGTTCCCTCAACTCCAAAATTACCCTGTTTATTCCATCCTATCACTTGCACAGGCTGGCCTGGTTCACTCCTTCCCCCGCAGAAGGAGATCTGGTGTGGGATGTTTGCTCTTATCAACTGCAACCACGAGCATTCCCTTTGTCCAAGCAGTTTATTTCCAAGTCTGTGAAACTAAGAGCTCGTTATCAGAGCCAGCTTAGTCATGCCAGCTCCTTCCTCCCTCACTGAAGCAGGCACCATGTCTGCTGCAGGAGGAATGGTGTCTCGAAAGAGAGATTTTATATCAAAATCTAAAGTTTGCAGCACTGAGTGCTGTCAGTGGCAATTTCAAATGAAATTACTTGAGCATTGTAATAAAGAGGAGTGAGGCTCCTGAATTTGGAGGATTTCCCTGCAATGTGGTGAGGGGACTTCAATCTTCCCTGCGACAAAATAATAATTTGAGGGGAAGTTTTAGCCAACCAGAAGTTAAATGAACGTGGTATAACTGATGCCTTCAGAGTTATCTCACATATCAGGACAGGAAATTCTCCCCTGGGAACAGGTAGTTTTCCCACTGAAGTAAACAAGAGGCAGAAACAGGACTGAGAACTTTAGCTAAATCCTACTCCTGTTGATGCCTTTTCCTGGTCTTAAAATCAAGAGTCAAACACGGTTAGAAGGGAAAAAGGGATTTTACCTTGGTATTTATTTTAAGGGTCCTTAGGTGCACCACGTCCAGGTCGAATGCCCCTCCATGCACACCGCAATGCACCCCCACACAAGATCTGGTATAACATTATAGGTGTTATTAATTAGCATATCTATCATAAATTCCCCAATGAGAGGCTTGAGTGAGCCCCCCTCCCCAAGGAACTTTCCCCTGGATGGTTCTGTCTTAGTTTACAAAATGTGTTCTGGAGAAGACCTTGGGGTCTGGGGCTTCTAAAATGTTGAGTCTCCTAGTTTGACAAACAAGTCCAAGAATGTGGGCTAAAGCGCTAAGAATACAGAAGCTGTATAACAGGGGTATAAAAGAAAAGACAAAAATCATTATGGCATCACTGTAAGACATTGACCCAGAAAACTGCTTCCTTTAGTTGCTGTGGTCCAAACTGTTTGATGAGATGTGCAGAGTGGCCATGGCAGGTTTAAGAGCCCAGAAATTCAGTGCTTTCACAGACATTGGGTGTTTTTTTCCTCTGACATATCTCATCCAAGGACTTCTTCTGGAAATTGCCATTACCCATCATATCTATCATCTGTAGGTGCTTCCAAGGCGTTGATGGGACTAGGATCTGACCAGGAGCCCTCACTCTTTCCAGATGCTTGAATGTGTTTCAAGCAAGATGTGCAGTGAATTATGTATAATCTGTTACCAAGAATTATGTGGACTGCAGGGCAAGCCACCTGTTCACCATTTATTTTATAACCAAAAAATTCATTCCCACTGATAAATCAATTCCAAATTCTCTGAGCGCAAGGCTCTGCAGCCTTGCTGCTGGCTCTGCTTTCTGTCTTGCCCTCCATCCCTGCTTTCTGGGGTGTCCTTGTTGATCCACAGTGTTATTGGCTTCACTGACAGCCCATATTCTGGTTCACAATATGCACTGGGACTGGCAGATTTAAGTGAAAACCCATCCAAAAATGAGAAGCCAAACATGCAGCTGTCAAAGACTGGATTAATTAACCCATCTTACATGATGGCTCTTTGTGTTTATAGAGTGATAACTCTGTCCTCTAATTCCTAGGACGTTTTATGTTCTCTTGGGGCCTGTTGATAGTGAGATTTTGCCAAATTACTGAAGCAGCTTTGCAAGAACTGCTCTGTGCTTCATGTGTAGATCAGGGTAATTATGTAGGAAGGGCCTCCCAGCAGTGGATCCCAGATCAGCTTCCCTGCACAGAGGGAGGAACGTGCCTGTTGCAGGTACAGGATGGAACATCCCACAGGATGTCCATGCCAGGACCCCAGTGCTCAGCACCTGCGTTGGGTTCCTTGCTATATCTCCAGAATCTCACACCTGACACTGTATTTCATTCACAGAGTGTGAAACATCCAGAAAACCTCTTCCCAGCACAATCCTGGGCCTCCACAACCCCCCCCACCCGAGGCAGGAGCTTCGCTTACTGGCACTTCAGGAGATTTTTAATGAGTATCAGAAACAGACAGTGAATAATGGTTTCTGTTGGAGATGTTGTTAGTGGAGAATTGCTTGGCTTTTTTCAAAGTAATGCTAGGCTTGTGCAGTGTAACCTGTGCTGAAATTGCCCATCATGAAAAGATGTGCTTAACTGCTCAGTTGTTGGAGGAAAATAGGGAATTACTCAGACATGCCTCTTGCTTCTTAGGAAGCATTAATAACATGCCTGGCATGATACATCAGAGAGGGACAGGCCAGGAAATAAGCTTCTAATTATCCACAGAACAAGCCCAGCCCAGCATGCTGCTGGTCCTGAAATTTGATGTTCCTGTTAGTTGTATAAACAGCAAGATTTAAAAACAAAGAAGGCAAAAAATCCCCCAAATCCTCGATGTTGTCCCTTGCAGCAATGAGTTCCAGCAGTGCCTGATGTGGAGTAGAACAGAATAACTCCTTCCTTTAATCAGCTGTGATTGTATTGGGCATTTCACTTAACTATGCCTTTGTTATTGTCACAAGAGGATAAATAAAAGCATCTTCATTGTCTCTACAATTACTATTTTTATTTCTCCTTACTCTCTACACTCAGTTGTTTGAAGCATTTGCATTCTCTCTGCATGGAAATTTTCCACTTTTATGATTTATGTTGCGTGTTTTGAACTCATTCCTTGTTCTGCTCTGCTGAATAAAACCAGACACATGTTCAGCTCTGCAGAGAACCAAAAACATTTCTCCCTTCTTGTTTAATTCCACTTCAAAGGAGCAGTAGACGTTCATCTTATCTCCATCTACACAGTCCTGGTACAGTTCTTGTGGTGGCAGTTTGCTTCCTAACATCCAGTCTGAGTGAGCAGGGAATACTTTCCCTCTGTTAGGAGCAAGGAGTGTGGGCTGAAGTGCTTCAGGTTTGTAGGGATGGATTTGGACATCAGTTCCTGCAAAAGTTAATAAAAATGAAGTGTCCAGGTTCTTGTTGAAGTCTCTCCTGCAGCCTTTTCGTGGTGCACAAACTAAAAGAGCTTCTTTTTAAAGGCGTTTTCTGAGGGAAGAGCTGCTGTGACCGCAAAGCCAAAAACTGGAGATCCCAAATATTTGTCAATACAGGCTGGCAAGGCAGGGGGTGGTTTTCACTTCCAAGGCCCTGTATCCATTATATCCAAGGGTCAGCTGTCTAAAGAGGCTCAGATTGAAGCTCCCCAGTGCCCTGCTGAAATGCTGTGGAGCATAAACCAGTAATTTGTTTAGTTCAGATTTGTTATTCTGGTATCCCAGAACCAATGTGGGGTGTCTTACCAAATTCCATATGGGAATATCCCATCCCAGCACAGCCCCAGATGAGGAATTAGGGGTCTCCTCAATCATTTTTACAGGATCCATGGATTGTACACTCTGCACCATCCCTTCTGTGGAGGTGGAGGCTTTGTATTTATAAATGAATGGGTCAATTGTTGTAGCTGAATTGTTCCTCTCTGTTCGATCTTTACATGGACAATTTCAGGCTCCACAATAAGTGAATCCAGACTCCTCTAAATGTCTGCAACAATAAAATTTGAGAGGTAATTTGTATTGATCAGTATTTGCCAGTGGAGGGAGAATTTGGATTTACTGTGCTCTTATTAAGGATGCTGTTAGCAACATCTAAGAGAAATGGCTGCAAAAACCCTTTTTTTCTGACTCAAAAAAGCACCAGGGTGGGAGTAATATTGATTCTGTGGTCTTAAATACCAGAATTTGTCTTCTTCATCTTTGATTCCCTCCTCCATTTACCAGTTCCTGCGTAACACATTTAAATAAATACCTGGAACCAGGTGATTGTGTAATATTATGGTTTGTTTTATAGCATTGTATAGAATTTTACTGTAAATGTTATCATATAGGAGTTGGACTCAGTGATCCATGGGGGTCCCTTCCAGCTCTGGATATTCTGTGATAGAATTAGGCCCCTGTTAGTGTTGATCTGATGAAGGGAGGGAGAGAGGTGAAGTAATAAATGCATCTCTCATTCCCTGATAGGAACCACATCTGTTCCAGATTCTGGATACAGAGCACACACACACACACACACACACACACACACACACACAGTAAATATCAGCATGTTTTGGCTCACTTCACCAAAGGGTACACAAAGGCTCTGGAGATTTATCCTGTTTATAGCAGCAGTTGCTGACCCTGTAAATCAAGTGTACAGCTTTAAAGGGAAGCAGAACCATTTGGGATTTCAGAAAAACACAGCTCTCACTCTTGATTCAGTACTTTACCAGCCCCCATCTCTTAAGCTTTCAGTCAATAGTGGTTCTTTCTGTAAAAAGATGCCCTGAGTGTTGCTTGTGCTTTCCAGAAACGAAATTTTCAACCTAAATATTGGCTGGCTCAATGCCAGGCATTGGTTTTGGCCCAGGCTGGAGGTATGACCATGGCACAGCAAAAGCTGTCATGTTTACACACCCCATCTCATCTGGAAACATAAAAAACCTGCACAAATCATTACAAACTCAGTCCCCTTAATGATTTGGGAAATTTTGTTGGACCTGTTTTGCAAGTTCAGCTCCGTATATTTTTGATGGGGTGATTAAAAGAGACTTTACTGTAGACACTAAAATCCACCAGCTGCTTTCTCACTGGAGTGAGCAGAACGTTTTTAAACTTGTTTTTGTAGCCTTTCACCCCTGCTCTGTCCACCTGTGAGAGTCAGGGATTGTGAGCAGAGCTCTGGAGCCTCACCAGACTTATCAGAAAAGATCTGGCAAGATAAAAAGAAAAGATGGAAAAAGAATCATCACCAACGAGCTCCTGGAAACTGGATTAGAGATCCTGTGTCTCTTTACAAAGCAATAGGAGAGGATTTGAAGCTTCCATAATGCTTTGAAGAAAATACAGCTTTTATGTTGCTGAGCACACATTTGTGGAGGTATGGCAGGGAAATGAGCTGTTCCCTGCTTTCCACATCCAGTGCTGCTCTCACATCTTCCCAAAGATCTGAATGCTGCATACAAATATAAATCATTTGAAGGAGAAGATGCTGGAAGAACAGTTTGTGATTTTTCAGGAGTGTCTTAGATAGATGCTGGCTGTAGCAATGTCTTTCCATGACCTATCTGCCTGTCCCTGGAGGAGTTTTCCCCTGGAATGTCACATATCCCATTTAATACTTGAAATAGAAATCATCCTCCTCTTCCAGTTTACCCAGTTGAAACTGCTTCTGCAGCTTCAATTTTGAGACTTTTGGCTTCACTCAAAAGGAGAAAGAAAACAGGGAAAAGCTTTTTGAGGCCATTTCCTACAAGTTCATTTAGATGTCAGTATTTTATGGATTCAAATTTGTTTTACCCATTGTCTGCTAAACTGCAGTTTTTATTACTGAAGCTAAGTTTAGATTCTAAACCCTGCACTCCAGATGTGTTAATCAGAAATCTTTACCAGTATAATTGCAGGAATGTTTTTGACATTCAGTGCCTATCAACTGCCAGAGCAGTTATTGGATGGTTTTTTTCCAATTTCCCTCTTGAAGATTAAATAGGAATTAGCTATTACTTGTAAACTGCAGAAAGTGTAGTCCAGTTTCTGCTTCCTCCATGATTCAAGGATCCACATGGAAATGATCCACGTGCATCTACAGCCCTGTGTAATAACCTGAATTCTGAGCTGCTTTGTGGTGCACAAGTTGCTGAGAATTCTCAGTTCCTCTTCATTTCCATGCAGGCACCTTAATCTGCCATGGTAAAAAGTAACACAGGACAAGGGAAAATGGCCTTAAACTGAAGTGGGGAAGGTTTAGATGAGATATTAGGGCAGAAATCTTCTCTGTGAGGGAAAGCCCTGGCACACGTTCCCAGAGAAGCTGTGGCTGCCCCTGGATCCCTGGAAGTGTCCAAGGCCAGATTGGACAGGGCTTGGAGCAACCTGAGATAGTGGAAGGTGTCCCTGCCCATGGCAGGGATGGCACTGGATGAGCTTTAAGATTCTTTTCCACCCCAAACCATTCCACGATTCTGTGATTTGTTGAACAGCCCAACCTCCTTTAAAAACTGGCTGACAAAGGAAGCACCATTCCCTCCCTCACACTCTCTATCTCCCTGGTTTTTATCTCAGCTGTTCAGTCTGTGATTCCATGTGTTAAATTCCTTGCTTTTTAGACTGTATTTACAGTTATTTTCAGGCTGGAGATGGAAGCATATACCTGCCAAGCAAAAACTTGCAAAATATTGCATAAAAGTGCTTCACAGCCTGGTTATTAAATTGCTTTTTAAGTTGCACCTTGTTTTGCAGATTAGAAAACAGTGGCAGGAGAAATAAAGCAAAACTCTTTGAAAAGTGCCTTGATAAATAAACTTCTCCATCTTAGCAAAGAAATCTGTTCCACCTGCAGAGCTGATTGCACTGTGTCTGCAAAACATCTTACTGCTCTTAGTGCATGTTTATTGCTGGTTTCAGAGATAGTTAAGAAAGGGAAAGTCTGTTCTTTTTCAGCAGGTTTGACTTTGTGTGAACCCTTTAGACTGAGGAAGCTCTGCAACATTCTGCTGAAGGCAAAAGTGCCTGGTACTGCTGTGATGCTAGAAAAGCAGGTTAAACGTGAGCCCAGAGCTCTTTGCAGACATGGCAAATAGGAAAAAGGAGCTTGTTGTGAGTTTGGCAGCTGAGCACTCCGCTCACTCCAGGGAACTCGAAGCAGGGAGTGTTTGCAGAGTTTCCTCCCAGTCACCATCCTGCTGGTACCGAGAAATGAGAGCAAGGAGTTGGAGGCACCTGGCCCCATGCTCTGACTTCATAACATTTATGACAGTCATGACTAAATTTGTTGGAAAAATCTAAGGGGTGTACAGGAAGGGACTCTGTGATGAGTGAGGAATAAATTGTAGAACATTTATAATCTCATGTAAACAAACACACCGAAGCACAGAGGCATGAAAAGTCGGTAATGTCTGGATTTTTGTTTTTCTTTCAGCTCATTCAGACAAACAAATTGAAACATTATCCCAGCATCCATGGAGACTTCAGCAATGACTTCAAGCAGCCCTGTGTTGTGTTCACTGGGCATCCCTCTCTCAGATTTGGGGATGTGGTGCATTTCATGGAGCTGTGGGGAAAATCCAACTTGAACACTGTTATATTCACAGGTAAGTCAAATGCTGATATCATTATCAAATTAACAGCTTGTGCACTCTGGTTAAGTGTGGCCACATCCCTGGGGCTCTACTAATTTGTTCTGGGACAGAAGTTTTTGACTTCAGTAGGAGCTTATCTAAATTAAAGCCCCAGGACTGGCTACAGGGACAAATGTAATTATTGTGCCATTTAATTCAGTGTAGCCCTGCAGAGTCAACCTTTGCCATGCAGAGTCCATTCCTGCCACGACTGAGCAAAGTCTTTGTTACTCACAGCAGTGAAAAGCCTACAGGAAATTAATTTTTGAATTAAAAGCAGCTGGCTGCAGGTTAAACCCAGGCAAGACCTAATGGATGCTGGTCAGAAAGGAGAAACGCTTCTTCTCCATGTTGCACTGGAACCACAAACCTTTCCTCATCCCTTCTCCTGCCCTTTCATCAGGCAGTGTTTCTAAAGAGGTTTCTGTCCTCTCTGCTGTCCCAGAAGTGTGCACCCCACGCAGCCCTGGCACAGGGATCTGAGCTGTTCCTGCCTTTGGGCTGAGCTTTGTTCAGATGTTTTTTGGGCTGACAGACACATTTGTAGCTGAAGGTACAGCTCTGGCTCATTCCCCAGAGGAGCTGTTTCATTTCTCAGTGCTCAACAGGTCTTTTAAGTTCCTCCACTTCTTTCCATCTGCTTCTAGTGCTGACCCTGATTAAAAATCCTTCAAGGCCTTCCCTCGAGCTGGGGTTCTGTGCAGATGTATTTATACCTGATGTGTCACCCAGACAGAGCCCTGCAGTGGCCATTGTCCTGATGTGAGAAGGCAAAGAGTAATCCTTTAGGTCCTTACTCCTGATTTGGTGTATAAGGAGCTCTGGGCTAATGGGAGGTGTGTTCTGTATGATTTAGCCAGGTAAAAAATGTGTGAATTTTCAGACAAAGTAATTAGAAATGAGGAGGAGAGCCCTGAGGAACAGATCAAACCTACTCCCACAGCAAGGGCAGGATGGAATCCCCCTGTTAAACTTATTTTCCTCCAGTTTTTGGTGAATAGGAAAGCTGCTGGAAAGCACAAAACCTCCTGAAGAAAAGAGGGCTGGGAAAGGGTTATTTCCTTCTTTCCTTCTTTCTTTTCTGAACTGTAGGCTCGAGGCTAGTGACAAGCAACTCCCTTTGACTCTTTCACAATATTGGCACCAAAAACTGTGACGGTATCATGGTACTGTTAAGCCAATTTGGGGAGGTTTGAAGTGTGTAATTAACCCTATTCAATGAGAGGGGAGATACGAGGGGGTTCCTGCAGGGAACTTAAAGGCAGACTGGTTCTGTGCTGGGAAATGGTGCAAGGTACCCCAGCACTTAGGTCACAGCTGCTGCAGTGCCCATCCCTCCTGACCTTTGAGGCAGTTCAGGAGACATGCCCTAATTACAGTAATTGGGTAAAATTGCAATGTGGATGTCTTGGAAATAGTGAATTCTGCTCCAGTCAGGACTTCAATTAAGCCAGAGTGTGCAGAGCCTTTGCTGGGCTGTGTATTCCATGAATCCCCAGGGAACCAGTGGCATTAATCACATTGTGAATGTGCTGCCCAGGGTGTCAGGAACTGGCCTTTAATGGCAAGAACTCTTACTCTGTGTCTTGTGTAAGGAGAGGCAATTGACCTTTCTGTGTGAGATCCTAATCCTTCAATGAACCGAGGCAATCGAGCACTTCTGTCAGAGGCTGGCCCTGGCAGGTTGTTAAGGCATCTAAATGTCACTCCTAACAACCTGGGGGTGCAGCAGGTCGTGGTCTTGGAGATTCATTCCCAGTTTGTACTTAGTGAAACTCCAGTTGAGAGCTGCTTTAGGTGGGGTGACCTTGGAGTGCACAGTGATTCCAGATGCTTGTGGTGTTTTTTTCCTAAATCCTATCTCTCCATGGCTTTTGTCTCTGTCTGTGGGCACATCCTCTGGACAGGATAGTCCTACTGCCTTATGGCTGTCTAGTCCTAGGCCTATTTCTTTATGGTTGTCTCAGCTGGAACAAAACCACATGGTTTAGTGCTGGGTTTGGCAGTTGGACTTGATGACCTTCAAGATTTTTTTCCAACCTAAATGATTCTATGATCCATGTCTATAGAAATTCCTAGCAGATTAAATTCTTCTGCTCTTAGTACCAGTGAAAATCTGAAGCGCCTCCATTGATTCACCTTCATCTGATTTCCATTGTTAAATTGCTTTTCTGTTTTAAGCTAAAATCTCCTGTGGTTCTGAAAGAACCCCAGTCCGTTGGAACAGTGTGTGAGAGCAGATGATGTTGTAGCTTTTCCTGTGAAAAACTCCTGGTTTCTGGTAAAAGGAACCTTTAAACTACAGACCATCCTGCATTGTTAATGAGCACTGCTTGTTCAGTCCTCAGGAACCAGTCAGTCTCCACCTTTCCAATCTGCAATGTAAAAAACAATGACAAGAACATAAATTAAAGCAGCCAGGAGCCAGGACCTGGCTGTGAGGGAATTGTGGTGCTGCTCTGCTGGCTGGTGTCACCTGCAGACATTACTGCTGGAGCAGTATTGAGGAGATTATTGATTAAAAACATCGAACACCACTGAGCCACAAAGAAATTCTAGGAGAAGACATGGTACAAAGAAGTCTTCTTTAAAAACCAGCTCCCTGGGAGATGTTAAAACCAGCTCATGCACGTCAGTGCTGTACAGTGGAAGGTTTTATAACTCAGTGTCACGCAGCAGTAAATCAGGAGTCTTGGGGGAAAAGCTAAAGACCTGTGATTCTGTCAGGAAAAGTCAATATGTGTCCTTGACAAGCACTTTCTGCCTCCAGACAGGTGACTTTGGGATTTTGGGCGGTTTCAAAACAGCAGTTCCTGTGTGTCACATGAGTTCCCTGTGAGCCCAGCTCAAGTTGTGTTTTTAACATTCTAAATCTTCCAAGTCCCGCGTTAGGATTCCTTCATTAGAATTTCTCCCTTTTCCAAGGCTCTCCTGTCCTCATGAGTAGTTCAGAGAGGCTTTGGACTGGATTTTATATGGGATTCCTAGACCAAAAATCCGTATCTGTACATTATCTGAACCTGCTGATTCAGAAATGCTGAACAGGTGCTGCCTTAAATCTCAGTGTCCTCCACAACCCCAGATGGATGGAAAATCTCCCTTCTGGTAACTTCTTAAACTTTTTACAATTTCGTGGCACATCTCCAGCAGAGAACTTCTGCCTGACTTAAGCTTTCTGTTTTTCCCTAATGACTTTTTCTGATTTAACCCTAATTGATCACTGATCATTCTTCAGCTACCAACTTTCTCAGTATTCCTATTTTTAGACTTCTCTTCATTGCTGTTAAACTTAACTGACATAAAATGCCATTTTTACATGGATATTTTTAGGCTTTGTTTCATTGCCACCACCACATCTGCTTTTAACTAACATGGCTTTTTGCCCAATGTAATTTTTATTTCATCTTTGTGGATTCATGGCTTCATGTACATGTCCTTGTACAACTCTCATTTTTTGTTGATATTTCTCACTTTCATGTTCCCAGGCAGCTACTCTGACAATTGCTTTAAACTTGGGAAAATCATCCCTTTGACAGTTCCAAACATTTCTATCATTGCTTGGTGCCATGTTCTGTTCTCTCAGGGTAAACATCCCCACGTTGTGCTCAGTGGTGCTTAGCCAGCAGCAGATTTTGAGTTTTTGAGATTTTTAGGTGAGCAATTAACTTGTCTTTCTGTTGGATGTCACACTGGTGCTGAACTTCCTCTGGTAAGGTTTGAAGGAGATTTTTTCTTGCTGTCTGCATGAGGAATCCAGCCAGTGCTCTCCTCTGCTGCCATGTCAGAACATCCTAGATGGCTCTTTAAATCTAGATTGGAGGCTTTGAATTTCAGTTTCCTTTAAGTTCATCCTTTCACAGCCTCAGCAGGTCCCAGAGGATTCCTCCTGCTGTGTTCCAGCCAGGCTTGAACTGCACTTCAGTCTGCCTGGTGTCCTGTGAGGCCCTGTGGTTCAGGATAATCCAGCAGATGAGGCTTTCATGCATCCCTTTCTCTTTTCCACATTCTGTACTCATCCAACTAATACCAGTTGTTTTTCTTCCAGCATTCTCTTTATGCCATCCATCCTACAATTATCAAGTAGATAGGATTGGCATTATCTTTTCCATACCATTAGTTGGTGACCCCCAGAATCAAGAGGTTAGCTGGATCCTACACTGTGTCACCTGCGATCTACAATTGGCATTCACCAAAAACAAAGTCTTTTTCTGTAGTGTTCTCAGTGTTTTATTACTCTCTGTGGGAGTAAAAGCCCATTCAGTGCCTGACTTTTTCCTGGCAAACCTCTAATCCAGTAATAAAAGGACCCTTGGTTTCTCACCAGTCTAAACGTGGCTCTTAGATTCAAAAGAATAAATATATATTTATATATCAAGATAGGACCTTCATGCTGCATTTTTGTCACAGTGAAAACCAACTTGCCATTTGGATTACCTTACAAGACCCAAAATGTCTACATTTTGCCTTCCTTTACAGGAGCTGATTAAAAATAAGAGATGATGTTTTTGTCTTGATTAAATTTGTTCTAAAAAGCATGCAATAATGTGTTCAAATGAAACAGTATTGCTCTGTTGCTTGATTAAGGTAAGACTAATTGTGGGCGTAATTTTCATCAAATTAATTGAAAATAATGGGTGGGGGAAGGAGGAAGGGAAGAGAAATCTGGAACAGAATTAACACTGAACAACAGCTCTGGCTAGGCTGGAACCAGAGAGGAATTGGGCCATCTTTGTTGTTAATGGGCTTTGAGTGTTTGCAACATTTCTCTTTCCAGAACCCGATTTCTCTTACCTGGACGCCCTGGCTCCCTATCAGCCCTTGGCAATGAAATGTGTTTACTGTCCCATTGACACGAGACTCAATTTTATTCAGGTGTCTAAATTACTCAAAGAAGTCCAGGTAATGAATTTTCTGCTGCCTTTTCTTACCTTTCTTCACACGGCTGAAATAAATAAATGAACTGTGAGCAAATGTTGCATTAAACAAAAATCAAGACAACACCCAGATCCTTTTTTATCATGAACAGGACACAGCATTGAGCTCTGCTTTAGAAAAGGTCTAAGAAAAAGAGCGTTCTTGTAGTATCTGCTGTCCCTCTCGACTCTTTGGGGCTTTAGTGGCCTATCCCATTTGTTTCTACTAAAATTTGCTTTCTGACTGATGACATAATTAAAATAATAACCAGATTTTTTTCTGGCTGAGTTCTTCCCTGTGTTCCATCTTGCCAAACTCTGAAATGCACATTCTTCCAAACCTCCTAACAATGCCTGGATCACTTTATCTCATTGTTCTGCGACCTGGCTTGTCACTGCAAACTGATAGCACTGCCACTGCCTGGGTTTGGATAAACATCTCCTTCCACGTCACTGCTGATGCATTGTGCTGTCTCCAGAGCAGCTTGCAGAAGCCACTGGCTTCTCCTTTGGCTTCCTTAAATCCTGCAGTGGCCACCAGCCTGTTTATGCTCTGTTAACATATTGCTGGAAAACTCCAGGAGTTGTTTTTGCAGCCTTGATTATTGACGGCCGAGGTTTCTGCAGCCTCGCATGTTGACTCCTGGCATGCTCTCCACCACTGTTGCCATTTGCTTCCAGTTTATCTGGCAAGGATTTGGGAGAAAAAACTATTTAATATTTTTATTTTTTCTCTCCTTGTGGCAACTGTGATATCAAAGCGATGATTAAAGACACAAATTTCGGGCGGGTCGCCTCTGCACACAACTCCTGCCCCTGGAGCAGTTTATTCCAGTGCTGATGGGAATTCCACGGTGCTGTTTTCCAGCCCCTGCACGTGGTGTGCCCGGAGCAGTACACGCAGCCCCCTCCCACGCAGTCCCACCGCACGGACCTGATGATCGACTGCCAGCCCCCGGCCATGTCCTACCGCCGCGCCGAGGTGCTCACGCTGCCCTACAAGCGCCGCTACGAGAAGATCGAGATCATGCCCGACGTGAGTCCCTGCAGGGCACAGGGGGTTCCTGCTCACACAGCCAAATTCCAGCTCAGCAGCCTCTGTAAAGTCGTGGAATCACAGAGTTGTTGGGGTTGGAAAAGGTTTTAAGGCCACTGAGTCCAGTGATGGTGCTGACCAGCGCCACCACTGTGGTCGGCACAAAAAGGGTGGCCTCAAGTGCTACTTCCAGGGAGGGGGACTCCTCCACCTCCCAATGGTTGAGCACCCTTTCCATGAAGGAATTTTCCCTAATATGCAACGTAAACCTCCCCTAGTACAACTTGAGGCCATTTCCTTTTGTCCTGTCCCTTGTTCCCACCTGGCTGCCCCCTCCTGTCAGGGAGTTGTGCAGAGCCACAAGGTCCCCCCTGAGCCTCCTTTTCTCCAGGCTGAGCCCCTCCAGCTCCCTCACCCACTCCTGGTGCTCCAGCCCCTTCCCCAGCTCTGTTCCCTTCCCTGGACATGCTCCAGCCCCTCAATGTTTCTCTTATCAGGAGGGGCCCATAACTGTCCCCAGGACTGGAGGTACAGCCTCAGAACTAAAGATATTTGTCCTAAAGATGTCTTGTGGCTGGGATTTACAGTTGACTCTCATCATGAAAGCACATTCTGTCAAATGGGGAGCTAGGAAAGAAGCATTTTTGAGAGGTAATTTCACTCTATAAACTAATGAGAATTGAAAACAAAAATGACTGGCAGAGAGAGCTTGGGGTTCTTCAGCCTGAGGAAGAGACCTCAGAGCCCCTTCCAGCACCTGAAGGGGCTGCTGGAGAGGGACTTGGGACAAGGGATGGCAGGACAGGACACAGGGAATGGCTTCCCTCTGGGAAAGGAGAGCTTGGGGTGGGAAACTGGGGAGGAATTCCTGGCTGGGAGGGTGGGGAGGGGCTGGGCTGGAATTCCCAGAAAAGCTGTGGCTGCCCCTGCATCCCTGAGAGTGTCCAAGGCCAGGCTGGAGCACCCTGGGATAGTGGGAGGTGTCTGGGTTGGAATGGGATGAGCTTTAAGGTCCCTTCCCACCCAAAGCATTCCATGATTCCATGATTGTGAGCAAGCAAAAACTGTTCAGGCAAGTTGTCCTTTACAAGAAAATCCCATCCCACAATATAAAAAGTGATCTCTGCCATGAGTGAGGCAACCAGTCACCTCCAGCTTACATATGAGGAAGTTGAGACAGAGCAGTTTGAATCAGTGCCCCAGGACCATGGAAAGGATCCAAAGAATCTGGGAGTTAGGAGCCAGGAGTTCTCTTTCTCCTTCCCCAACTGTACCTGCTGTTAGAAGCACCCTTCCCGTTAAGGATCAGTTTTCAGTGATGGTAAAGAAGCAGTGGAAAGGCTCATTTGTATTCCAACAATTTCCATAAATGGTTAATTCCTACAGGCAGCAGGAGCCCAGCAGGTTAATGGATTGCTTGTAGCCATCTAAAATGTGGATTACTTATCCCCACAACATCTATTAATGATTTATTAACCCCATAAATCAAACCCAAATGTACCCATATTACAAAGGGTGACCCATATTCTGACAGACACGAGCTAAAAATATTTTTTTGACAATCCAATCAGCACAAATGTGTCCTTGGAGCAAAGGTGACAGTGGCTTTTTGCAAGCAGGCATTACTGCCCTTTGGAAACTGGAATATTGAGTGACTTTTCATTGGAGTGTAGAAGGAGGAAACATCCTTTAGTTGAGCCAAATATGAAGTGTAGAACTGGGACCCACGTAACAAATCCCTCATCCAGCCCACAGCACCCACTGCCACCACTTCACACCAGTTCTGTGAGGAGCCTGCCCAGCCCACTGCTTGGAGACAAGGAGAGGGCTTTAATTAGAAAATATGCTTGGCTGCAGCTCCATCTTGGCATGTATATTTAATTGTTTGGGAAATTTGCATCTTTATTGGATCCCATTAAACCTAAGACTGGTAAAACGTGGCTTCCATTCACCAGCATAAAACCAATCCTGAGTTCAGAGTGCAGGGAGCCAGCCTGGGGCTCACCGACTGTTCAAATTCCACTGAAGCTTTGGGTTTCCCCCTAAACTCTGAGGGTGGAACTGAGCCTTGTATGAGAGCCTGTCCCTTGTGGCAGCCTCTGAAGGAACTGGATTCCAGCTCTCCCGGCACTTCCCAAAACTCCTGGGAGGGAGGATGCTCTGTAGGGAATGTGGCATTCACCAACCTGGGAAAAGAGAGCTGGTTTCCAATGCATTCCCTTTGACTTGGAGAGTTCCAGCAGAAACCTGGAACAGTGACAGAAATGGCCTTTTTTTCACCTCCCCTAACAAATAACAACCAGTTATATTCACACAGGAGTCCTAATTTCAGAGCTATCCATGCTCAGGGAGGAGAAACATCTCGTGATTTTCCATATCCAGGGATTCTTCAGGCTGCTTGTTCAGCCTGAGAAGAGAAGGCTCTGGAATGACCTTTCAGTACTTGAAGGGGGAATACAGGAGAGCTGAAGAGGGACTTTGGACAAGAGATGGAGGGACAGGACACAGGGAATGGCTTCCCACTGCCAGAGGGCAGGGATGGATGGGATATTAGGGAGAAATTCTTCCCTCTGAGGGTGGGGAGGCCCTGGCACAGGGTGCCCAGAGAAGCTGTGGCTTCCCCTGGATCCCTGGAAGTGTCCAAGGCCAGGCTGGATGGGGCTTGGAGCAGCCTAAGATAGTGTGAGGTGTCCCTGCCCATGGCAGGGGGTGGAATGAGATGAGATTTAAGGTTCCTCCCAATCCAATCCATTCTGGGATTTCCCTGGTTCCAAACCTGCATTTCACAACTCGTTGCAAAAGCTGCTTGGTCTGTAGCTCCTGAAAAGACTCCTGAGAGCAAGGCTGTGCTTCAGGGCTGTTAATGGGATGCCATTCCCCGGCTCCAAGATATGCCAATCATCTTCCAAAAAGGATCTTGCTCCTTTTTAAGGGAACTACATGGTCCTGGTAAAAACTGGATGCAGTTTCCCCTTCTGCTGAGTGGGTTGTGCAAGACAGATTTCAGACGTGATGGATGGGGCTCCCTGGTGTGGGAGTATTTGCTGCTTAATGTTCCCTTTTCAGTAGTTCAGGGCTCCTGAATATATAGGAATTTCTATGCTGCAAGGAAAGGGCATTTGTTTCATATGGGCTCCCACCAGCCCTGGGGTTCTGTGAAGGCTCAAGTGGCAATTGAAAAGGGTGTTTTATAGCTCCTGGAAACCCTGCAGTGGCTTGTTATTTGTCAAAACCGTGTTAGACCAAAATGGAATGATGAAATCCACTCTGGAAAAACCAGTAATTGCTGGATCTGCTGCAGGGCTGGGATTTGTGTGTGAAGTACAGCTGAAAGTCTCATGAAAGAATGGCTGTTGCAGTGAAGTCCTGAGCAGGGCCCTCTCCTGACATCCCCAGCCCCTTTCCCAGCTCAAAGTTCTGCCTGGATTCTTCCAGCTTTTGAGGACCAAAGAGTTGGCTCTGCGTGGCTCCAGTCAGTGCAGACTGATGCTGTGGTAGAGTGAAATTTCCTTCCCAAAACTTGCAGTGATTCAGATCCTGGCCTGTCAGACTAATGGAAATTTACTTTTACTGCTGGACCTTGTCTATATTTCAAACACTTCACCGAGGAGCAAAGGCAGGGCAGGCAGGCCTGTTGTATGATAATGAGATTTACACTCACAGCAGCCTTTGTTTGGAGAGAGGTTTTAACAGTCCCGAGGCATCAGGCTGGAATGGCTCTCCCAGGGATTGTGCAAAAACCTTTACACTTTCAATAATTTGTTCTTCTCAGCATCTGCCTTTCACTTAAAAAAAAAGTAAAAAAATTATAATAATAAAAAAGACTGCTTCCTGGAACTTGGTTAGGCATTGTCTGCTCACAGGAGAAAGGTGGGAAAATGGAAAACACCTTCTGGAGCAAACAGATAAAATTAAACAGCAGTGTCTGAGCAAATAAAGTGCCTCTAGTTTAATTACAGCTGAACAATGGTGCAGATCACTCAGTGCCGGCAGCAGACACTTCACTGAGGGCTCTGTGCTTTTAAAACACTCAAATTGTCAGTTCTTCAGGACACAGCCCAGTCAGGAGAGTGTCAGTGTGCAAGGCACAGCCTGACACAAAGTGAAATTATCAGAAACTACTGCAGAGAAGAATTAGAACAACAGCCATTATAATTATGGAGCTTTCATCTTGACTTCTTTCCCTTGCTTTTTCCTCACCTTTCCAACTTCCTTCTGTGTTTCAGGGACTAAAGAGTTTTGAATTGTCCTTCTTCCAACCCTCAGCTCGTTTTGGTGACCCCACATGTTCCAGTCTCTGACCTCTGTGTTCCTTTGTCCCTGACTCTTCCTTCCCCCTTGGCTCAATGTGCCGTAGCCTCACAAAAAGTCAATGAAATAAAACCTGTTTGCTTCTGCTGCTCAGCCCTGCCCCAGCTCCCAGCTCACTGCAGGATTGCCTGGAGTCTCTCTCCGAGTTGGACCTCACCTTTTGACATTCCACCAAAACTGCTCTTTCCCAGCTTTTACCAACCTTTCCTTACACAAAGCCAGAACCCGTGCTGATAAATCCTCCTGATTTCCATCAGCAGAGTTCAGTGCAGCCTTTATTTTCTCCTTAAAACTCTCTCCCACCTCACTCTGTTGTCACTTCTCTCCAGGCCATTCAGCCTGAGAGAGTTCTCCTCCCTCCTCCCCTCTTCTGTGGGCTTGGAATGTGTTATCCTTCATTCCCTTTGCCTTTTTTTGTTGCTGTACCTTTTCTGTGGTTGGTTTTACCCACAGGTTGTCCTATTTAGTTAGATGGAACTCAGATCTGCTTTTCTGCTCCCAGCCTGCCTTCGCCTGCCTACATTAATGTCTAGGTTTGTTTTCCCTTTCATTTTTGATGGCTGGCTGTAAGATAACACTTTTCTAGCCAGGCACTGAGCTCTCTCTTCCCAGTCAGCTTCAACAACAACATCCCATCCTGACTTGACATTCTGACCCATAAAATGGTTACTATATTTTGAATATTTTGATTTATGCCATTTTTATATCTTTCAAATGACTCATCTCTTGCATCTGCAAGCTTTACTGCCTTTACTTTGAAGATATTTCATGTCCTTGCTTCCCCTACCTGTCATTTTTCATTCAAATCCAAGCCTAATTTCTGCTTCTGCTGGTTCTGTTTTCCACCATCCTTTTGTAAATCCCTCAAACAACTGTTCCCTGCCTGCTCCCAGGCTCCTGGGGAAGAGCTTCATTAAACAGCCATAAATCTACTTCATTACACTCCTTAAATACTCCTTAAACTGCTTTTTTGGCTCAGGATTGGCAAAAAGACGGTGGTTAGAGTTAGTACTGAGTGGTTAGAGTTAGTTCTGTTGCTTGGAATCCCACCCAGGGTTATTCCCTGGTGGTTGGTTGGTGTCTTTCTGGTTTGGTTTCCAGGTTTTGGGGACAAGGTTCCTCCTGCTGATCTGGAGCCCTGGTCCAGCAGTTGCACATGGAACATGCACATGGACAGGAAGAGCTTTAATTCATTGCTCAACACTGCAGACTTTACCTCGTGCTTCTTTTACTTGTTCACTGGCTGTTGGCTCTGTGGAAGCCCAAAGCCAAGATCTGGGCATTTGCAAGTGATAATAGCAAAAACTTTAATATTTATGGCACGATTCTTTATCCACTGAAGTTAATGAGACTTTAAAATCCATTCCAGAGAGAGCTATGGGAGAGCCCCAGCGAGTGACAGCTCTGTTAAGTTGGGGTTAATTCAGCAACTGAATTAAAACCCTTGGATTGTGTCAAATGTGAGGCCGAAAGCCCAACAAGACATGACTCAGATCACCCACTAATGATTCTACAGATGCCCTTCATTCCGGGATGTTCTCTGGTGGAAAAGCCTTTGTTCCTTTAGGTCTCATTAGCAAAATTCCCCAATTTCCATCCTGCCTGCTGCATGCCTGTGCCTTGTTCCCTGTGCCTGCTGGTCATGAATCCACAGGCACATTTCAATCTCCCCTTCACCCCGTGTGTCTGAGCCCTCATTTTTTGGTCCCTCTAAAGGATCTGACAGTTGCAGAATTCCTGCACTTGGCCCCTGGCTTAGCAGGGGCTGTAAAACCAAGGCTGGGTCTGTTGGAGACTCCTCCTGTGTGTGGTTACAAGGGCCTGGCCATCAGAGCTCCTGCTGCTTAACTAATTCATTAATAACTAAATTACTTTAAAAATTAAGGGATAAGAGGAGGTAGAGATGTAGGAGGGGAGGGAAATAGTCCTTCTCTCCTGACACCACCATCCAAATTTAAGTGACATGGCAAAGACCACGTTTTTAGTTCTGTTTACAAAACTGACCCTACAGATCCTCCTTGCTTGTGAAAAGGCGACTGCACAGCCTTGAAGCAATTTTTGTCCTGTTAAAGGTGCACTGGGAAGATGCTTTTCTGCACCCAGAAACTGGATTTGGGGTGTGTGAGGAGCAGGAGGGATGGAGGATGAGGCAGGTTCTCCATTCAGGTTTTGCTGAGGAGTAGTTACTGTAAAAACCTCTGCAGGTGTGACCTCCAGGGCTTTCTCTGAAGTCAGGCAGATCTTAAAATCTTTGGGCTTCTCTCATAATTGGCAGGGGACATTTTTCTGTCGCATACAAATTCCATCCTGTTTAGGGGCTGGGATCTGGGTGGGAATTGCTTCATGCCCAGCAAGCTCCAAGGCTGTATTGTATCATTTCCACCTAGAAATGGAAGTGCCCTCAGGGCTTACATGGCCAGAACCCAGCTGCAGTTACCAACAGTGTTCATAATGTGCCTCAAAAAAATGTGAGACTTCAAATTGCAGAGACTTCTGCCCCTGCTGTTCCCAGTAGATGCTGTTCAAACCCCCACTGTCCCTGATGGCCAGAAACATCCTAATTTCCAGCCTACACATATTCACTGCTGGCCTGCACACATTTATTCTTAACATCATGTTTTAGCATAAATACATTTTCCCTTTTGTTGGTGTTTTCCCTGTGGTTTCCCTGTGGTGTTTATGTAGAATAATCAAATTCTCCCTTTGGCTTTCTTCTTTTGCCAGGCTAAACAAGCCAAGATATTTAGTTTCCTCTTGCAAGACAGCTCCTCCTGCCCTAATCTACCCTTCAGAATCTCTTACTTGAACTGAAATTACCCACAATTTACAAGTAGTTCAGAGGAAATCTTGCCAGGCCCAATGTAAGAGCGATAGCTCATCTCAGAGAGAATTACCTGATATTTTCTGGGTTTGCATTTAGCTTTTTTAGTGGCCATGTCACATTTGTGACTCTCCTGGGATGGACTAATAAACCTGAACCCTTCACCTCTGTCCTTTGCAGCAGCTGCCAGCCCTCAGCAGAAATTCTCTGTATTAGTCCCATCCCTGGCCTTCGTTTTGTGCTATTGAATTTCATCTTGGTTTTCTCACTCCAATTCTTGAGGTCTTTGAGTTTTTCCTCTCTCATAGCCTGGTCCTTCTTTCTGTTAGAGGTGCCCTACAAACTTCAGTGGGACCTTCTGAACACTCCTCCTCCTTCTGTCCTGAGGTCATTAATAAAAACTGGGAGTAGACTCAAGGCTGACCCTTCAGGAATTGCAGCAGCAGCCCAGGAGCTGCCTGGGAATCTCTTTCCTTTAACCAGTGCTTTCCCCACCTCAGGACTGCCAGAGAAATCCACAGTTCAGGGTTTCCCATGTGTTTCTCTGGTCTGATCCCACCTCTAATGCAGAGATCCCACATTTATGCAGTTTGAAAATCTGGAAAACACATTTAATGATGTGTTTAATGATGTGATGACCCAGCTGGGTCCCTTTCTAAATACACATGCTGTAATCTAGTGTACACATCAGTGGTTTCAGATCCTAAAAGTTCAGGGGATTTTAATTGCTGGTCAGTTTGCTGTGCTCCTGCTTGTTCTCCATATCCAGCTCACCTGACTCAGCCCAAACTTTGCCTCTCCCTGCTGGGTCAGCCTTCCTGCACCTTCTCCAGTGTAAGCCAGAGGTAAAGAGGGAAAAGGGAGGAGCTTGAGGAGGTGTCCCAAAAATCTAAGAAGAAATTACTGCAACTGGGACATTAAAATCCTGTTGTACATCCAGCAGGTCTGGTCCCTGGGAGAATCCTCCATAGGACCAAGACCACGTGTGCTGAAAGTCTGGTCCCACCCTGATTTTGTTCACTAATGATTCAGCCTCATTTTATTTTTACTGTGGAGTTTCAGGTCCCATCTTCAGTGGTTTTTCAGCCCCTCAGTGCCAACAAGAGGATTTTTGGCTGGTGACTGAAGACAAACCTAGGAGGAGTTGTCCCCATTGAAGTCTTTAGTAGAGACTTCAGAGTGGCTTAACCCTCGTTCTTCTTTGTCAACAGCTGTAGTCTGGCCAACAGCAGTGTTTGTGCTCACAGGGTGTGTGTCAAATCCCCTTTTGGGGTGGAAAATGCAATCCTGCAGGAAAGACTTAATGATAAAAATGTCTTTGCTCTGGTTTAGCGTGGGCGGACAGCTCTGATCACAGGAGAACATCCCAAGCTAAAAACTGAAACACACAGTGCACACATCCTCCCCACATTTATCCTAAGTGCTCATCCATGGGCAAGGGGCTGATTAATGTGGTGTTAGATCTCAGTGTCCCTGCCTTGGTGGCTTTCCTGGTGCCAGCGTGTGACATGGGGCTCGGGATAATGACTGGAAGGAAGACTCATTTATTCCTGCATGGTGGGGGGCTTTTCAATCTCACACACAAAGGCACAACAAGAGCCAGCCACTGCAAGTTGGACAAATCCAACCTTGAAATGAGACACGGCTTCCTGCCTGCCAGGAGAATTAAAGTTTGAAACCACTCGTGAGGAGAAATGGTGGAGTTGCCATAGTTTGGAGTTCAGACAAGACTTGCTGCCTCTGTGAAAAGGGTTTCTTTAATCCAGCGTTTTGGAGGAGTTCTGTGATTTGTGTGTGCAGGAGGTCAGTTGAAAGGAGTGGAGCAGTGCAGCCTGGCCTTGGTGGGTGAATTACTGGATGTGATTAAATGACCTTTTTGGTTTGGGTCACTGAGTTTCTATAATAAAAGGATTGGCTGCCACATGGAGAGGGCTGTGAGCTGGGGAGGAAATAAAAATGAATGTCTGTCCTACTGTCTTTCTGACTGTAAATAATCCGAGTGTTGCTATTTAGCCTGTTTAAAACCTGCAGAAATGTTAATAGCAAAACACTTCAGTGGCAGGAGAAGACTTTGGTTCCAAGCAACTCCCTGTTCCTTAAGGATCTTCCTCTTTACAAGATTTGTCATTTTGCTCTTCATCAGAGCCCATTTTTATCGATCCTCCTCGGGCAGGTGGTGGGAATGGAAAGTGCCTTCGACCACTGGGAAGGCAGCAGGACTCACTGCTGCAAGTGCTGCTGTTTTTAGGTCCCAGGAGAAATCTGAAGCAATGATTGTCATTATATTTTCATTCTCTTTGCCTTCAACAACAAACCATAAAGGCTGTGTTCAAATTGCCTGCTTTAAAGATTATGAACGGAGTCCCAGAGTAACAGCGAGCTGAATTGCTCCAGCAAATTTGGATTTCTAGGATTCACCAAGTCTGAATACAGACAAAATCTAGGGATTTTTAATGCAGCCTGTGTTTTTCCAACACAGCAACTGCTTTATTCCAAGGAGCTGCTCTCAAAATGTTCCTGCAGCTTTAACAGTGGCAGGTGAGGTTTTCAGAAGTTACTAAAAGGAGCTGAACTTTGCCACCATCGAAGCCAACAGAAAATCCCTCTCAGTGCTTCGATGGCAAAAAGACTGGGCATCCTGGCACCTTGAATTCCCTTGGAGGGAAAAAGGGAATCATTTTCTCCATTCGTGAGCACTGTTTTCATCAGGATTCCTTTGGAAAAGTGGCTGGAGGAGTTGCTTCCCAGCTGGCCAACTTCCACTGGTCCCAGCAGGTGCCGTGCTGCCCACTCCAGGCACTGCCAGCAGTGTTGGATCCAAACTCCAAGCCAAGACTAAATTTTATGTCTTTCAGGGAAGAATTACATAAAAGGCAGTGGAAAGGGTTTTGTGCAGCATTGTTGGAATAATTTCAAACTAAACAACAGTAGGTTGATTGAAAACATTGGGGTTTTAAGGACAAACCCTTTTTATTCCAGATGTTCTGCAGTCAGGAACTGAAAGGAAACTCACTTTGATTTTTCATTGTCCATCAGCATAACAAACATAATAATGCTGGATTAGACCAGGAGTTTTACTAACTAAAATTATTAATGAAGCAGTTGTCCTTTCACACAAGGGTTCTCTCTGCTTATTACGGTTTTTGAGCCCATCCCTGATTCCTGCAAACCTCGTGCTGCTCTGCTCACGGTGTGAAATCCGTAATTTTGGGAGCTGGAAGGAGGCTGGGCAGGTCCGAGGAGCTCTCAGTCTATCAGTGGCTTTGTGTTTACAGTTCATTACCCCATGTTTAAAAATACCACGCTGCCGATTTATCTCACAGCTGGGTTCATGCACGTTTCGAGCTGATCACTTGCTGAACAAAATCTCCTTTTGCTTCAGCTTGCAGATTCCCTCGTGCCCTTGGAGATCAAGCCTGGTATTTCCTTGGCAACAGTGTCTGCTGTGCTGCATACTAAGGACAACAAGCACGTGCTGCAGGTACAGTCTAATGGGAAAGGGAGAAAAATATCCTTACTCTGGCTTTTCCTGCCATCCAGGACCCCAGGAGCCTCTCCTACAGCCCCTTCCCACCGGAGCAGAGCCCTTGGCAGAGGCTCTGCCCTGGCGTGTGCGAGTGAGGAATGACACCCAGAGCAGGGAGTGGGATGCAAATAAATCTCTCTGCTCTCTTTTCCTTGGCCGTGTGCCTGGCTGAGATAAAAGGGGAAGTGAGATAATTCCTGAAGAGAGGCTACAAATCATCCTGCTGTCTGCCGTAGTCAGGAACAGCATCAGTCAACCTCTCAGGACCAAGGGTTGGAGGAGAGAGATGACCTGGGACATCAGACTTGGGAAGGGACCATCTGCCTTCAGTTTCCCTGGAGGTTGTGCATCCCTGTACATCTCTGTACACTCCCTTCCTGCCACCCCCTTCAGGCTGGCACTGGAATTCCTGCATGAATGCTCTGCAGGAGGAGCTGATGTCCAGGGCCCTGCTCAGCAGTGGCTGCCCTGGTCCCCTCTCTCTCAGATCCGTGAGCCTGCAGGGCCTCACTGAACAGCCCTTCCCACACTGGGCAGCAGAGCTGGCTGGGCCCAGGACACTTGGGCAGAGAGCCCAGTGTGGAAATGGCAGGGGCATGAAGCTGGTGAGGATTTCTGTCAGAGCACAGCAGACAGGCTGCCCTCCTCTTCCCAAGCTGCTTCCCTGGAAACCCTCAGCAGTGCTGGAAACATCAAAGTGCTGCAGTGGAATTGGTCTGAGGCTGCTCTTGTCCATTTACTCTCTTCTCCACTCATTCCTGCTGCCAAATAAACTTAGACCTGGGCTTAAAATGCCAGAGTCCTCATAAATGGCTGAAGCTAAGCCACGTTCTCATTCCCTGAGTAGTTGCTTGCTCTGAATTTGCCCGTTTCCCAACCTGCTGCATCCTTTAGAGTGGGATTTTTTTCCTTCTCATCCATCAGCTCCCTCCAAAACCTCCCCAACCTCCTGCCAGCAAGAAGAGGAAGCGGGTGAGTGATGATGTGCCCGAGTGCAAATCTTTGAAGCCGTTGCTGAGTGGCTCCATCCCCGTGGACCAGTTTGTGCAGACTCTGGAAAAGGTGAGGAGTCCTCGGTGGCAGGTGGGATTCCAGCAGAGTCCTGCTCATCTCAGATGTGCTGCTTTGGTAGCAGAGAGAGGGGAGATGATTTTAGTGTAACTTGAAATGGAGAAAAGGCCAGTGAGTTCCCAAAGTGCTCCAGGGTGTCCCTGCACTTCAGAATAGAGGGAATTGTCCCCTGTGGAGCCGTGTCCTGATACGGGGGCTTCATGTCAGTGATCTCCTCCTGTCTCCCATGGAAGCAGAGCTTTTGGGTGCATGATTTGCCTCACAGAACTTTTGGATTCAGCAGCTGAGGGAGTCTCAAAAGCATTTAAATTTCCACATGATTTGCGAGAAGGTGACGGAGGGAAGAACAGATCCTGGAAATGCCTCCACTGGTGGAGGAGCCTCCTGGGGAAGCTGCAGAAATTTGGTTGCTGCTCTGTAGAGTCTTGTTCTCACCTGCAGGACTTCTTGGAGAAAATTAGCAGGGAAAAGGACAGGATTGCAGCATTTCCAGTGCCTAAAGGGGCTCCAGGAGAGCTGGAGAGGGACTTGGGACAAGAAATGGAGGGACAGGGCACAGGGAATGGCTTCCCACTGCCGGAGGGCAGGGATGGATGGGATATTGGGAAGGAATTGTTCTCTGTGAGGGTGGGGAGGCCCTGGCACAGGGTGCCCAGAGAAGCTGTGGCTGCCCCTGGATCCCTGGAAGTGTCCAAGGCCAGGCTGGACACGGCTTGGAGCAACCTGGGATAGTGGAAGGTGTCCCTGCCCGTGGCAGGGGGTGGCACTGGATGAGATTTAAGGTCCCTTCCCACCCAAACCATTCTGGGATTCCATGAAATTCCCCCTCATCCCTGTGCCCTGGTCTCTCCTCTCTCTCAGTTTTCCTGAGCTGTGCTGACTTCCCTCTCTCCCTCCTTCCCACCCCAAATCCAGCACGGCTTCAGCGACGTGAAGGTGGAGGACACAGCCAAGGGCCACATTGTGCTGCTGCAGGAGGCAGAGACCCTGATCCAGCTGGAGGAGGACTCCACCCACATCATCTGTGACAATGACGAGCCCCTGAGGGTCAAACTGCGGGACCTGGTGCTCAAATTCCTGCAGAAGTTTTAGTTCATGGACATCAGGAGGCTCTGCAAGGAGAGAGCCTGGAGCAGCAGAACTTGGAGCTGCCCAAGGAGAGAGCGAGAGAGAGAGAGAATTCTGTGATTCAGAGAGACCAGAAATCACCTTCCCCTTCGTGGAGGAGCAAGGGAGTATTTTTAATATCTATCTATTTTTTAAATCTTATTTTTAACCTGTTTTGGAATACTTTGGAGGAGATTCCTGTTGTGTAAAATTGGGAGTTGGGAATCTTCCAGGAGACAGGAGCTGCAGAGTAAATAACTGGAGTGTTTATTTACAACATCAGGGTGAACTGCTGCTCCTCTGTGTCCCTCAGCAGTGTCTGCCCAAGTCCTTCACCTGACAGAACTCTGTAGGAATATTGAAACAACGGCCTTTCCCCTCCCACTGCTTCTTCCCAGTCCCCAGATCCCATTCCCTGCATGTTGCTCACATGTCCTTCGCTGCCACGCGAGGAGCAGAGAGCTGGTGAGGCAGAGATTGTACAAATAAAAATGGAAAAAGGGGGTCTGGTGGACATGGAGAACCGTGGGAAGAGCCTGGCCATTCCCTGCACAAGCAGAGGCACTTTGGAAAAGCTTTATCCTGTAGGAATTCAAGTGTTTATTGATGCTGCAGCCTCACCTGTGACATCCAGATCTGTCCATGGAGCTCCAGGCTCCTCACTCAAGCTGCTTCCTGCTGGGTTCCTCCATCAGCAGTGGAGGAAACACCTCAGGAAGACACTTGGGGAAGTCCATAAAGTAGGAAGATTCCTAGAGCTCATAAAAAACCTTTTGAGATTTAAGTGCCTCTTGTTCCTACCTTCCAAAAACTTGTCCTTGCAGCCCCCCCATCCCAAATCCTCGATGGAATTCTGAGTCATATATCCAAAGCCATCTGTGCTGCAGACCTGGGGAGGCCTTTCCCTCCCCAAATCACATATTTGGGGCCTGACCTTAGTCAATAGCATTGCTTTTAAAGGCGACCCATTTCTCAGATTTACTGCTGTTCGTTTTTTATTGGATTGTTTTGTATTTATTTGGTGTTAAAAAATAAAAAGCAGAGTGACACTGCCGAGGAGGGAGCACATCCCATGGTTTATAAAAGCCTCTCCGTGCCCATTCCACATCCTTGTCCCAACACCTTTGGGAAATAAAGCTGCTCCTCCAGTTCCTCCCTGTGGGGAGATGGAGGCCGTGGAAGCAGCTCTGTAATAAAATCTCTTTGCAGTGTCCAAACCCCATTTCGTTCCCATGAAGGATTTCTGTTGGATTGGGTGACGGATCCCAGCATCCACACCTTTATTCCGTGTGTGCCACGAGCGTGTGAGGAATGGTGTCAAAACTTGGGGCAGAGGAATTCAGTCCTCATCAGGGTTTGCAGGTTTGCTGCTTTAGCATCACTTAAAAACAGAGTAAGAGAACTGGGATCATTTCACTTTATTTAACTCCAAAGGGATTATTCCCAACCCACAGAGGCTGTGGGATAAACTCATCTTTCTGCTGGTTACCTCAGCTCCAGCACTGATCCCACTGCTCCAGCACCTTCCTTTTCACATTCACAAGGCTTTCCCACCCTCCTCAGGGGGAAAAAGTAAAAATTAAAAGCTTTTACATTTTTCTTCCTGTCATTTTGAGCAGGAAAATTTCTTGTTCCATCAGTCCAGCAGCTGAGAGTGGATTGTTTTGTTCTATTCAGGTTGTGCTTGCTGGAGAAACAAACATGCTGGGAGGGGAATTCTTTAATGAGAAATCCTAATTAAACTGGAAAAAGAAGTGCTTGTTCCTTCTGCACAGAGAGAGAAAAACAAACAGCATTTCTTCCGGCTGGGTCAGTCCTGTAGAGGGAACAGTGGCAGCCCAGGGAGCTGGAATACCATGGATGCAATCCAGGCTTTATCCAGAAATTCCCCATTTAGTGGGCAAAGAACAGCCAAGGTTCCTGGTTTCACTCTCTTCCAGAAAGGAGAAGAAATCCCCTTGGCCCTCATGTGGTTCCTCATGTCTCAGCCATCCCCATTCCCTGGATCCCACATCCCACCCTGGGCTGCTCTGGCTTCTCTCCACTGCTCCCCTCATTAAACACAATTAGTGGGGTGTGTGGCAAGAGATTCATTCCCAGTGACTTCCCAGCCCTGTGCTCCCACTGGAATAATGGGGAGGAAAGGTTAAAATCAGCTTTCTGCTCTGGGATGGCTCCTGTGGAACAGCTGTTCCTGGGGGAGAAGAGTTGGTTGTGTTTTCTCCCCATTAGTGTGAGGCCCAAGAGAAACAACTGGACCAGGTCAGATAATGCCAGGGCCCTGCCCAGGCTCGGTCACTGTCACTGGATCTGTCACCTCCGTGGGCACCTGGACGTGAGAAGCAGAGGGAAGCTGGAGCAAGGTGCTGGATCTGTGCCTCACCAGCAGCTCAGCCTTTGGGAGGAGAGGGAATGAGAGCAGAGGGATTTGGGATTGGCTGCAGATCACGGCCTGGGCAGGCTCGTGGTGGGAAAGGTGGGATCTGACAGGTCCCATTCACCTGCCACAGGTGAGCTGTCACCTGGGAGCCATGAACTGGGACCCCATCCCTTGAGGATCCATGGACCATGACCCCATCCCTTGAGGATCCATGGATTGTGACCCAGTTCCTGGAGGATCCATGGACTGTGAACTCATCCCTGGAAGACCATGAAGGGAGTAGATCCTCCCTTAAGGACCAATCACCTGGGAAAGGGCGTCAGGTCCTTCCCTGGGCTCCAGCAGGAGCTGGTGGCTTTTATGGCACTGCTGGGCAGAACGGGAGCAATTCCAGTGAAACTGCTTTTTATCAAGGAGTGCATCATCCAAAAGGGAAAGTCGAGGGCACTTTGTAGGGCAGAGGAGTGGAGTGTAAAGCACTTCACCCTGCCCTCCTCCTGGGAGCAGGGAATGAATTATTAATAGGATTTATTGCTTCTGTTTCCTCATCCCAAGGTACTCACATGGGGAAACGGGGAAATGGAACTGGAGCTATGGCTGCTCTCACCAAACACAGCAGTTACAGCAGGAAAAATTATTGATCAGGAGATTTTTATCTCAGGAAAAGCCTCAGGAGAAAATCGGCTCCAGCTGAATCCGTGCCCAAGATGCCGCTGGGTTTGTTTGGGAGCTGGATCCCAAACCAGAATCCCACTGCTATAGCCAGGCCGGGATCCTGCAGTGAGGAATTCTGTGCCCTTCCCTGCCAGTGATGGCCCTGCCTCCCTGCAGTATTTTGGGGAGAGATGCCAGGCATTTGGGAGGCTGAGCATCCACCTCCTCCCTCCAGGACTAAAATCCTTTGGGTTTTCCTGAAACCTCTCCTGGAAACAAACCCAAGCACAAACCAAGCCTTGCTCAAGGCAGAAGGGAAAGGAAAGGACACAATTCCCAGTAGGAAAGGGCAGGTAACACAGAGGTAACAAGTGACAGCAGAGGTAAAAAGTGACCACGGAGGAAGCAGCTCAGGAGGGAGGACAAAAAACCAAAGGCAACAGGAAGGAAGAGAGGAAATCCAGCCACATGCAGGAAATCCTGGGGGATTCCCAGCCCAGTGTGGAGGGGAGCCCGTGGCTCCTGGCCCAGCTGGCTCCATTCCTCCCCTCTGCTCCTTCCTGCACGTTTGAAGCTGGAAATCTGCTCACAAACCACGTGGATCCGTTTGGTTTTTCCACCTCAGCCTCCTGCACAGGAGAGGGACCAGGAGCATCCCGAGCCAGCAATGCCACAGGAATTGTCCCCTAAAGGTCCTTGGCTCTGGGTCCCTGGGCAGGGATGGGCAGGTTTGCAATCCCACTGCTGCCTCAGCTGCTGTTTTCATTCCTACCAACACCCACACAAGCAGCAGCCCTGGCACTGGCACTGGGATGTCCCTGGAGCCACTCGGGGTCCATCCCCTCCCGGGACCTCTCCTGGCCCAGCCACGAGCTCCCTGGGGACACAATGGGGTTTGGCTCCAGGCACTGCCATCCATGAGGAGCTTCCACCATTCCAGACCAGCTCACCTGCCCCATGGGAATAGAAGCCCTGGAGATGCCCCATTTTGGGGTGCCCCAGGGCCAGGAGCAGCAACAACCCTGTCCTGGTCCAGCCCCTCTCCCAGCCCCAGCAAAGAGGCACCGAGACGCTCCCAAGTTAAACTCTCCTTTTATTGGAACCTTTTACAAAAAACTCAACATTGTGCTCGTGTCCAAGGAGTGTTCCTTGTCTCTCAGTTCCTGTTGGATTTGAAATCCTGGTGCTCACGGCACGGTCGGCACAAGGGGAGGGCAGGGGCCGTGTGAGCTCAGTCGTTGCTATTTACAGCGGGAATGGCCTCGCTCCGCGCCCGGGGGAAGCAGCAGAAACTGTGGAACAGGGAGAAGGTGCAGCTGCCAAGAGCCCTTCCCGTCTCCTCAGGGCTGGGGTGGTGGAGGCCACGTGCCCCAGGAGCTGGGATGGATCGTACAACCAAACCTGAGCTTCAGAGTGACCCTGGGATGCCCTGAAAATCCCGGGAGAATGAGGGGTGGTAGCAAGGAAGGATGTTTAGGGTGGTGGCACGGGCGGGAGCGCTCTCTGGAAAAGCCCCTCTCCTCCCTGGTGGTGGAGGAAAGCCTCAGGACAGCTCAGGTCCTGGGATGTCTCAGGAGCAGGAAGCTGGGCTGTGAATCCCAATCCTGTACTCCAGGGGTTTCAGTGGCTGTTTGGGATGATTTGGGAAAAAGCCACAGCAGCAGGACTGGGAGGGACAGCACCAGCCCTGCGCGTGGGGAAAGAGATGTTCCTGCTGGCATTTCATTTCCTCACAGAATTCCATCCCTCCCAACCCTGCTGCTGCTTGGATGCCCCCCTGGAGCAGCCTCTTTCCCCCTTCACCCCCAAATCCTTCCCTTCGGGGGCGCTCAGCAAGGAGGAATCCATCCTGCAACACGCACGGAGATCCCACGGCACATCCCTGCTCTGCCACGATGCACAGGGGGATCCTCCCAACAAAAAAGCACCTTGGGAAAAAGGCCAAAGAGCCTGGGAGGAAGAACAGTTGGATTTGCTCTGCTGATCTCTGATCTCAACTGGCCTCGAATCAAAACACAGCAAGGGAAAGCGGAATTCCCAGCCTGGGGCTCTGACACCCCGAGCATCCCGAGCCCCACGACACACTCAGCAATGCCAACACTTCCCATCCCACCCGTGCTCCCCCAGGCTCTCACTGGAACGACCCTTCGGATTTCGGAAAGCCCGAAGGCTGCAGAGCAGTGCCTGTGTTCGGATGAAGTGCAGTCCGTGCCCATGGGAGGGCTGGGAAGGCAGAGCTGGCCCCGGGTCTGGGCTGTACCGGAGCCACGGCATCGCCGCTAACGAATCCCCACTAACGAGGGCGGAATTAAAGCCGTGGCAGAGGAGCTCAGGCCCCTCGGGAACGCTGGAGCTGGTGCAGCTCCTGACCAGTGCCACATCTCCACTCTGGGCAGGGGCAGGGAATCCTTCCAGGTGTTCCAGGGCCTCGCGGGAGTCTCCGATTTCTAAGGAGACTGTGAGACTTCACACGCTGTTTTGAGCATCTGATGTTAAAACAAAAAAGGAATGAAAAGAGGAAAAAAAACATAGGAAAAGATTCCTTGATCCGTGTTTTGCTGTGGTCGGTAGTGCTGGCGAAGGCACGAGCCACGAGCTGCGAACAGGCTGCTCCTTCCCTCCCCTTCCCAAGGAGGAAGTGTCAGTGCTGATAGGAAAACCTGGTGAGAGGAGTTTGGAGAAGCCCCAGAACGTGGTGCAGGAGGAGCATGGACAGGGCTGAGCTTGGGAATGAGCCCAGGAGCTGCTGCTGGACCATCCCTGCTCCCACACACCAGAGGTGACACCCTGCTGTGGGGCACTGGGCCAGGACAGCCAGGGACATCGAGGTGACCACACAAGTGTCACCTTCCTGCCCACCCAGCAAGAGCTTCTCCAGGCTGCTCACAAACACCTGGGACGTGCTGAGGGAGAACTTCCCAAGCTGTGCCCTTCCCTCCTGTGCTGCCCTCCTGTCCAGCTCAGATTGCAGCAGGATGGAGCAGCAGCTGAGCTCAGAGGTGGGCTGGTCACAGGTGGGACAGCGTTTTGCTCTGGGGGAGAGGAAGCAGCTCCAAGCCCACGCTGTGAACGCGATCCCAGCAGCATCACACGATGGAAAGCTCCTGCTGGGATTAACCCTCAGCCCGAAGCCAGGGTGTGAGGACGGGGTGGGGGTTAAGGCAGTTGTGCTGAGGCCCATGGCAAACCCGACACGGGCACGTTTCGCTCTGGGATGGGGATGAGGCAGACCGGGAATTGCGGCTCCAGCACAGCCAGGCTGGGCTGAGCATGGAGAAGGATCAGAGCCTCCAGGAGCCTGGAGCACCCCCAGCCCTGGCTGTGCTGCAGGTGGATCTTCCCCAAGCCCCAAACACAATCCCTGTCTCTAGAGGATCAGCAGGACAAGGTGGGAAAAGACACTGAAACAGCAGCAACTGAACCCCCCGGGCTGCAGCACGGGAACGGTGCCAGAGCTGGAGCCGGGAAGGACCAACCTCGCCCCTGTCCAAGGGTTCAGGGTGGGGAGCAGAGCAGAGCAGAGCAAAGGGCTCCTCACCAGGTGACACCTGAGAGGCCTCAGTAGCAGCCACAGGGCCAGAGAAGCCAGGATCTGGTGTGTGGGAAGGGCTGTGCCACGGGAGGAAGGATGGGCACAGCAGTGGTGACAGGAGCTGCCCTGATGCTGCACCCAAACACCTCCAACCTGGCCTTGCCACGGTGCCCTCGGATGGGCTGAAGGGTCCAGAGGGGGAAATGGGTGGGGAGAGGGGAGGGAAGAGAAAAGAAAACAAAAAAGCGCCTCACGTGGCAAATCTAAAACACTTTCATTTAAATAACAATAATTATAATTAAAAAGAACGGCTGCCCTTGGCTAGCGGAGGGGCAGAGCCAGTGGCCAGCGAGCCATTCCTCAGTGTACGATCCATGGGAGTGTCCTCACAGGAGCCGTGGGATCCCGTTCCCTGTCCTGGTGAGCCGCTGGGGGAGCGCAGGGAAGGAGGGAAGTGCCCGTCCCAATCCAGGCCGCCCCACTTGCCGGCGGGAGCGAGGCCGGAGTCCACAGCCAACGGCTCCAACAAACCAGCCCCGTGCTGGCCTCTCCCGCCCCCGGCCGGAGCTGGGAGCTGGGAATGTCCAGCTGCTCCCGTTTCTAGATGAACTTGAAGCATTTGGTCTTGTCGTGGGGCAGGCGGGTCTTGAAGAGGACCGAGTCGACGCGGAACTGGGTGTAGAGCAGGGGCATGTACCCGTACACCTTCACGAAGAAGTTGATGCACTTGTGCCGCTCGTGGAAGTGGGAATCGTCGTGGGAGAGTGCCTGGGGGCAGCCGGGGCAGCGGAACGTCCAGCGGGAGGTCACCTGCCAGGGAGGGACAGAGGTGTCAGTGCCACGCTGCCCACGGGGCCCGGCCCAGGGCACTGCGAGGGGGGCTCAGGTACGGATGGGATCTCAGGATGGACTGAGCTGGAAGGGACCTCAGCTCATCCAGTGCCACGCCCTGCCATGGGCAGGGACACCTCCCACTATCCCAGGTTGCTCCAAGCCCCGTCCAACCTGGCCTTGGACACTTCCAGGAATCCAGGGGCAGCCACAGCTTCTCTGGGAATTCCAGCCCAGCCCCTCCCCACCCTCACAGCCAAGAATTCCTTCCCAATATCCCATCTAACCCTGCCCTCTGGTAGTGGGAAGCCATTCCCTGTGTCCTGTCCCTCCATTCCTTGTCCCCAGTCCCTCTCCAGCTCTCCTGGAGCCCCTTTAGGCACTGGAAGGGGCTCTGAGCTCTCCCTGGAACCTTCTCTTCTCCAGGTGAACACCCCCAGCTCTCCCAGCCTGGCTCCAGAGCAGAGATCATCTCTGCTGTGGGCAGGGAACCTTTCACCAGACACAGAATTCAGTCTGATTTAATCTTCCAATATCAAACCTCAGTTCACCTGCTCTGTGGCTGATTCCAAAGGCTGAGCTTTCCCGCTGGAGCTGCATTTCCCCGGAGCAGAGCAGCCCCTGACACACCACTCACTCCCCAGGCACAGCTTCTCCAGCAATGCCAACCCCGGGACAACCCCTGGCTCCGGTGCTTTACCTTTATGGGAGGTTTCCTGGTCAGGTGGGACACCAGGAAGTTCATGGCGATGTCCTCGCAGTTGATGTACTCGTCCACCATGTCCCGGATGGCCTGGGGCATCACGTAGGAGTACAGGTACGCGTAGTACTGGGGACGGGGAAAGGCACAGCGTTCTCCAGGTGATACCAACACGTGGGACATTTGGGACGTGTCTGACTCACAACTCAAGGATCCCAGTGGAGATTCCCCGTAATGGAGTTAATCCCGCACCAAGATCTGCTGTAGCCACAGCAGCAGCAAACCTCCCACAGCCACCATCCTCTCCCTGAATCCCCAGCTCCTGTAACCTCAGAAATCGAGGAATGGGGGTCCCAGCCCCCTCAGATCCTGCTCTCTGCTGCTGTGGGGTCAGTAGGGCAGGAAGAGCCACTGGATACCCTTCCCAGTGCTCTCAGGACCAGGTTCTGGCCGTGTTCCAGTTTGGAGAAAGTGAGGGAAAAGGAGCAGAGAGCTCCCACATTTGTCCTTAAAAACCCACAACCCCCCAGAGCTGCAGCCTCGGGTGGCTGCGAGCAGGAAGGGGCAGCTCCGGGGATGTCTCACCTTGTGGAAGAAGGCAGCACCAGTGAGCACCATGGAGAGCTCGCAGGAGTAGTTGGAATTGTAGAGCCAGGACTGGTGGGGGATGTCCCAGGCGTGGTAGCGCCCCGGGAAGCCCACGATGCGATCCCGGGCCTCTCTCCACACCCTGCGAACACAGAACTGTCCGTGAGACGCAGAGCTGGGAGCCCGGCCCGAGGGGCTGCAAGGAGTGGAGGTGTCTGTGCGTGAAGGGGTCCGGCCACTGCTTATCCAAGGAATGCCCAAAAGGAAAAAGGGAAAAATGCTAAAATGTACTCCTCTCCTGGAGCATGGCCGAGTGCACAGGGAAAGCTCCTAATCCATAAATCAGGGATTTTGTAGCTCATCAGGGCTGTTCTGGGGATTTAAAAGAAAACTAAGGCCAGAGCAGCCCAGGCTCAGCCTGGCAGGAGCCCAACATCTCCTGGCCTCTTCCCCAAATCCCTGGGACTTTCCGTCTCCCAGCAGCTCCGTAAAGCCAGGATAACATCAATCTCCCTTAAGGAAAGCTTCAAAACCAGGCTGGATGGGGCTTGGAGAACCTGGGATAGGGGAGGGTGTCCCTGCCCGTGGCAGGGGTGGCACTGGCTGAGCTTTAAGGTCCCTTCCAACCCAAACCATTCCAGGACTCTGTGACTCCATAATTCTGTGAAAAGCTGCTGAGCTGCTGAAGGCCCCAGCGTCTCCCGAGAGAAGACCTGGATTGCCAAACTGCCAGCTCCTCATCCCAAACCGCACCTTCCCGGGCTCTGGCCACACAGGAGAAGCCTCCAGGGCCCTGAGTGCCTCCCTGACCCCAACACGTGCTCACAGTCCAGCTTTGGGAATGAAATCCTGAGGTATGCACGTGGGAGCGTGGGATTGCTTAATATTCTGCTCTCCTCTGCAGCTCACGCTCCTCCAGAGAAATCCCCCAGGAGAGCTGCAGCACTGGCAGGAATAATTAAGGAAAAAGTCAGTGCCTAATGCCTGACCTGGGAAACAAATCCAGCTTCCACAGGCAGGGGTGCTGCCTTCCTTTGGATCGTTCAGTCCCACCTCCCTGCTGCTCAGAGCCCAAGCTGTGACTCCACACTGCATGAGAGAACTCCCTGTGCACACAGAAGGGTTTTCCCTTCTTCTCAGGCACGGAACTGGGCAGAAAGTGGCCTTTTTGGGGGTTTTTTTCCTCATGTGGATGGAAATTCCTCCCACAAGCCCTGTTCCTGGAGAGCTACAGGAGGAGAGCAGCTGAGGAGACCGAGATTCCCTGAGCTTTCCTCACACTGGTGGAGCACAGACGTGTTTGTTGTTCAATCCTCCGCTCCAATTAATGAAATTCCAAGATAACCTGGTAATGAATCCTGAGGAATCAGCACCACCAGCAGCTTCCCTGGCTCCCTGCTCGCCCCAGCACTTGTTTGCTGCAGTTCCTGTCAATCCAGGGTGATTGTTTGGAAAAGCTGGAAGTCGAAACCACTTTTCCCTTTCACTTCTCCCACATCTTTGCTTTCCTACAAACGTGACACTTCTTCCTTCCCAGCTCAGCCACAAAAATCAGGATTTCTCTGGAGAATCGTTCTGGGGGTGCTCAGGGAGTTGCCTCCAGCTCCCTTCTGAGTGGCAAACAGGGAAAAACGAGGCTTTTGGCCCCGAGCATCAAAGCCTGGAGCAAAGTTTCACAAAGCACAGTTGTTGTGGGCAAAGGTTCTCTCCAGTGCCAAGACTCCAGCAATTCCTGGGAATGTGTTAACACAGGGAGGCTTTGTGGGAACAGGGTGTCTGTAAGCAGGGATCTGAGTGAGAATAACACAGGGCACGTCCAACCCTCATTTGATGCTCTCCAGGGCTAATCAACAAAACCTTGGCCAGGTGAAGGAAAAGCGAGACCAAAAAAAGGGAGAAAACAGCCCAGTTCAGATAAAGAGCCTGGAACGGGGCAGGGAAGGGAAGCCAGGAATCCTGACGCCTCCTCCTGCACTTTAATCCCTCTCACACCTCGTTTCTCATCTCTCTGAGGGAGCCTGGTGGGTTTCCAGGCATTTTGTGCCTTTTAATCCTCCTCCCAAGCAGGTTTTGGTCCCTGCCTCCCACCCCCAGGCAGCTGCCGGGTGTTCTCTGGCTGGGAATCGCAGTCCCTGCTCCTGGTGCCACCCTCACTCCCAGCTCCTGGCAGTCAGGGAGGTTTGGCTGCAGGAGCTGCAGGAGCAGCTGGCACAAACCTCCCCCGGCAGGAGCCCCCTCATTGCCGTGAAGGAAGCTTTTGCCAGGGAAAAGTCAGGGGAAAGCTGCAAGCTGGAGCAGAACAGGGGTGGGAGTGAGAGCACCCCACACCTGCCTTTGCTGGGTGACAGCTGCCTTCGCCTGCTCTGCAGGAGGAAAGAACTGTCACACCCCAGAGTCACAGGGAGCAGAGGGCGGCAGCCACCACCAGCACGTGAGCACCAGGTGCTGGGGCAGCCAAGAACATCCCAGCCTTGCCTGCGGCACACGGATGGAGCACAACGGTCTCTGGGATTTGTTTTCCAGTCTCTGTCCACCCCAGGAAGCCACAAAACCATTCAGGGAGTGTTACCAGCACGGCAAGAGCTGAAGAGTTGGGTTAAGCAGTGTGGGAAATGGGGTTTCCTGGACAACCCGGGATCAGCTTCCCCACACCATCAGCGCGCGTTTGTCCAGGACACGGAGTTGGGAAGCCACGGGAAGGGAGGTGCCAGCCCTAACTGTGCCCCTGAGCAGCTCCTGGCTGTGGGGAGGAGCAGTTTGTGGCCGGGGGCCGGGCGGGGAGGGCAGGGCACTCACCGGAAGCCGAACATGATCTCGTCGTGGCGCAGGTGGGCGTCGTCGTCGATGGACAGGATGGCCTCAGTGTCGATCTCGTCCCAGGGCAGGAAGCGGTTGTTCAGGCTGTTCTTCTCCGTGCGGACGACCTGCGGGATGCGAGAGACATTTATGGGGCTGCAGGGCCCAGGGGTGGGGTTTGGGGGTTGGGGCTGTGCCAGCTGTGGTGGCCCTGGGATGGGGAAGGCTTGCCAGGCACAAAGCATTGGCTGAGCCCAGCGCCAGCGATTCCCCTCATCCCCAGCCACACACGTGTAAAATCTACTGAATTTCTCCCTCTTTCAAAAATCATGGAATAGATTCACGGAGTTGGAAGGAACACACCAGGGTCATCGAGGCCAACTGCTGGCCCTGCACAGATCCCCCAACAATCCCACCCTGTGTATCCCTGAGAGTGTTGTCCAAACACTCCTGGAGCTCTGGCAGCCTTGGGAATGTCACCATTCCTTGAGGAGCTGTTCCAGCACCCAAACACCCTCTGGGGAAAAACTTTTTCCTAAAATCCAGCCTAAGCCTCCCTTGACAGAGTTCCACACCATTCCTGACAGCCCCATCCACCCTGGATCCTTTCCCCTGCTCTCACACTTTCAGCCTCCCTTGGCTGATCCAAAGTCACTCCGTCCATCCCACATTTCCCATCCCATTCAATCCCTCCAGTCATTTCCCTGGCTCTGCTCTGAACAATCTCCATTTAAAAATTAAGCCCGGCCTGGTGAAAAGACCGAAGCGTCACGGCAGTAGAACTCCATTAAATGAGATTCCATTTGATCCCACAGAAAAGCCCACGCTGAAACCATTAACAGTGGAAACATTTGTATCGGGATCTGCGTGACAGCTGGGATGATTCAATTCCCATGGAAAGCCAGTCCTGGAGCTTTCATCTGTCGATAGCTCCGGGGCGGGGGGATGGAATATTCGCCAGGAACACGTGGAATGTTTCACTGAGGAGCCATCCAAAGCACCAACAATTTACTGCAGGTGAGCAAACTGGGCAGCTCTGGGCTATGGAAAAGCAGGGCCAGAGGTGAGCCGGCAGCATTCCCACTCCGAGAGCTCTGTGGTGCCATCAGGACATGGAAAAAGCAAGGAAAATGTCGGCACGGGAATTTCTGATCCTTCCCAAGGTGGAGAAGCATCACAAAACTCGGCTCAGTGTTTGGCTTGGCTGAGGGGTTATCCAGAGCCAGCAGATGCTCCCAGGGGTTTCTTCTCTGCCTGGGAACTGCTGGAAAAGAGAGGATGCAGGAACCACGGTGGGAATGGGGGTGAGAAGGGAAGTAGGAGGAGGCAACTCTGCACTCTGTGTTCAGCTTTGGGGTCCTCAGCACAGGAAGGACGTGGATCTGCTGGAGTGAGTCCAGCCTGGGGAGAGAAGGATCCAGGGAGACCTCAGAGTCCCTTCCAGAGCCTAAAGGGGCTCCAGGAGAGCTGGAGAGGGACTTGGGACAAGGAATGGAGGGACAGGACACAGGGAATGGCTTCCCACTGCCAGAGGGCAGGGTTAGATGGGATATTGGGAAGGAATTGTTCCCTGTGAGGGTGATGAGGCCCTGGCACAGGTTGCCCATAGGAGCTGTGGCTGCCCCTGGATCCCTGGAAGTGTCCAAGGCCAGGTTGGATGGGGCTTGGAGCAGCCTGGGGTAGTGGAAGGTGTCCCTGCCCATGGCACTGGATGAGCTTTAAGCCCCCTTCCAACCCAACCCATCCTGGGATTCCATGGTCTTGACAATGGGGACATTTCTGGGGGACTCCCTCAACTCGGAAGCTTTGCAGGTCTGGAAGTGCCAGTATCCAGCATTTCCCAGGAAACAGGGCCCTCCTGCCTTCACCTGGGAGCAGCGAAGATTTCAGCAGCCTGGAAACCGATACATCCCCGGGAAAAACCCAGCAAACTTTACTGATTGACTTGTTTTCCCAAAATCTGCTGAATGAGGCAACTGCTGTCCATTGAGGAAGGGACTGCCTGAAACCTCTGGAATTTGGGAACTCCAGAGCACAGGGGGATCTGGCATTAATCCCTTCCCTAAGGAGAAGGATGCTACAAGGAGCCGGATGCCTCCAAGCCTGGCTAAGCACATTCCTCACACCAGATCCAGCCAAAGTTAGAAGCAACTGCTGCGTTTGATGCCCTGTTTCCAAAGGAACTATCTCAAATTCCAGCATTTGGGATGCAGTTAATTGCCAGCAGACACTGTTCAGTGGCTTTTGTAATGCCCAGGGGTGACTACTCCGAGGAAAAGCATGGGGATGTCCAGGCAGCCATCTGGGATGGGAAGGATGAGGCTGAGATCAGACCCTTCCTCCCATCTCTCCATCCCTCTGAGATGGTTCAAGGCCAGGCTTTGATCCTGACCATGTCCAGCACATCCCGGGCTGCAGAAACGAGGGAATCGTGTTCTGGACAGAAGAGAAAACTCTTGAGAAAGCTAAAAGTGAATTTTTGGAGACTTCCCTGCTTTAAGACAAGCAACTCATCTTGTAAAAACAGGTATGAGGCAGTGGAGGGAGAGTTTGATTCAGGGACTTGAAGTATTTTTCTCTCCTCTGAAGTGCTCACATTTCCATGGGTCTCTAAACCCACCGGATTTCTCAGGCATGAAATGGGCATTGTGGGCACAAGTGGACTCAGAAGCTGATTAGGGCAGGTGAGAAAAGACCTTCCATCCCTGGAAGTGTCCCAGGCCTGGTTGGACAGGGTTTGGAGCAACCTGAGATAGTGGGATGTGTCCCTGCCCATGGCAGGGGATGGAACGGGATGAGCTTTAAGGTCCTTTCCCACCCAAACCATTCTGGGATTCTCCAAGTCACCTCCATTAACCTCCCGTGTGCTCCAGGTCAGTGGAGCTGCCCCTGGGAGCAGCATCTCCCCCAGGGAGGTGTCCTGTCCCCACCTGGGGACACTGAGAGTGGGAGAATCCCCCTTTTCCTCTGCCACGTTCCCTCTCAAATGTCAGCACTGCTCCTTGGGAATTATCTGCCTTCAGCTCCCACCCGCTGCCCTGGGTGGGCCTCACCCCCCAGAAGAGCCCAGAGGTGCCATAACCAACCTCTCTCTGTCCTTTTTCAGGCACTGAGGTCTCCATCTCTCCCCCAGAGCTGCTTCTCCTGCCCTTCCATCATATGAACAACCGATTTTGCCACAACTTTGTTCCTTACTGGTCTCGAGCCAAGAGCTCTGTCAAAACCCAAGGAAAGATGTTCCCTCAGCAAAGCTGAAAGGCTCTGGCAGAACGGGGAGTCAGCACTTCTCCTTTCCAAGGAGATTCAAACAGTGAGGAGGACACGAAATCAGCCAGAGGACAACAAGAGAGACCCCAGCCCATCACCAAAACACCACCTTCCCTCACAGCAAGGGCTCCAAACACCGAGCAGAGCACCAGTGGTGGGACCTGCACCAAAGTCCAACCCCTCCAGTCTCAAAGCCACCCCAGACTGTGCCCTGCTCGCCTTATTGTGGTTATTTTTGACTTTTGTTTGGGAATAATCCTCTTTAAAACACTTTGCCATCAGCTAAGTGGCCCAGAGCTCGAAACCACGAACCTCCTGAGCAGTTTGCAAAGTTTGGAGGCAAGATGCAAGATCTAAAATGGCTCCCAGCACCGAACAGACCACACCAGAAGCTTCTTCTTTTTTTAGCAAATGAATTCAAGGTGATTCAGTCCCACGACGTGGGATTTGCTTGACTCAAGGAGCACAAAACCCCGCAGCTCCATGAAGTCCGTTTGCTCCCAGTGTTCGCTGTTCGCAGACATGTTGGACAAATGGATCTTAAAAAACCTGAGAGGAAACTAAAGCAGAGCATAAACCCAGAGTCTGCCCAGCAATAATGTCCTTTTACCAATACTTTAAAAGAGGTTTTTATACACAAACACCAAAAAAAAGCAGCAAAATCAATATCTTCCAGCAATCTCCTCGCTAGTGAGGCTTCACGCTTGAGCTTTAAATGAAGTGTCACATGTAATTTGATGGTGAAAACATGAGGAACGTCCGTGCCCTTGGAGAGGTTTTGACAGCTCAGCTTAGAGAACGGGGGTGATTCCTGGGCAAAGAGCAACCTCTGCAAGAAACTGGGCGCCTCACTGCTCACGCTGGGTCTCTGTGAGGGGAAAAAAGCCTGAAGGATGCCCTGAGGAGAGCTGCATAATTTGGGGAGACGGTGAATGAGCTCTCAGGAAAAGGATCCGTTTCCATCTTTCCCAAAGATGAGCAATTCTACCCAAATGGGAAGAGAGCAGAGTGGGGTGGGGACACCATGCGCTCCCTTTGCTTCACTGAGGAACGGGCGGGATTCAGATCCTCTCTGTGAAGGAAAGGGATAACGCATCTCCCCGGATCATGGGTGACCAGAGTGACCAGCCCAGACCTGGGACTTGGCTCCAGAGGTGCCACCACTGTCCCCACCCATCAAGGACAGCCCCATGTGGGAGGTGATGATCTTCATCCCGCCCACACCCCACATCATCGTTCCCAGCTGAGCAGGTTGCTTCCCATCCTCCTTTCTCTCTGCAGAAAGCACACGGGAAGCCAAGGCTTCTCCAGCTCTCCCAAGTGCACGTGTGGGACACAAATCAATTAAAAATCAGCCAATCTAGGCTTAATAGAGGTCAGGGAGGGCTCTGTTGGAGGACTTTGGGAGATGGCAAACTCTAGGAAAAGGGAACAACGAGTTCCAAGTATCCCTGAAGCCGCTCTGTCACATACATTTATTTTCAACTCCTAGTTTGGCCAAAGTCAGGCATCTTTTGATTAAGAAAGTTGCCTGGATCAGCACTTGAGACCCACAGACTGAGATACACCAGGGTCCCTTCCCTCTACACCTCAGGCACAAGTGCTGGGATTATTTACAAGGCTCCCTGGAAGGAGGGAAGGGTGTGCAGATCCATAAATAGGATAAATCACATCCTTCATTACCACGGCCGACTCCATTCCCGCTCTCTCTGCAGCCAAGGCGTGAGATCAGACTGGCACTTGCTGCTCTGCAAATGCAGCCAGGGATGGGGATGAGGAAGAGAAGAACTCTGCCTTGTCCCACCAAACAGCATCCTCCCTGAAGCTGTGGAATTTTTTGGAAGTGAAGCTGTCAGAACGAGTTTGCACCGAGCCAAGCAACAAATGTGGGATGTGAGGCAGGGACAAAGCACATGGCCTCAGGCTGGGTAACAGGAGGAATTTCTTCATGGGAAGGGTGGCCAGGTATTGGAAGGGGCTGCCCAGGGAGGTTTGGAGTCCCCATCCCTGGAGGTGTCCAAGGAAGGCCTGGAGGTGGCACTCAGTGCTCTGGGCTGGGGACAAGGTGGGGATCGGGCACAGCTTGGATTCGATGGCCCTGGAAGACTTTTCCAACCTGAATGATTCTGTGACTCTCCCAACATTCCGGCTACAGCAGGAATTCTGGCATTGGATAAGGCTCCATATGGGAACTACACACCTGAGGTTCCCTCTGCTAAAGATGACTTTGATCCTGATGTCTCTGAGCTCTGTGTTACCTCCTCTCATTTCATAGGAGAGACGAGGCCGATCCCGGGCATGTTGGCTCCAAGACAAGCAGCCAGGCTCTCTGCCAGCACAGGTGCCAAGGAGAAGCCAAAGCAGCTGCTGCCATCACCGCAGACACCACCCAAAATCTCTGCAGCCCATTCCCAGTGAGATGCCATTGGAGTAAATCCCGCGAGTCTGACCAAGGCTGCATTTTTAACTTGATTTTCTCAGTGTTTTATCACCACCTGTTCCTGGGCAAGCTGAGCTGCTCCACAAAAGCTGGCAGGATCACCGTGGCTCTCAGCCCAGACCTCAAATCTGCTTGGCTGCCCCTACCAAGGACAACCACCGTGGTGCTTACTGAAGACTTCCAAGGGCAGCATCACACCCAGCGGCGCCAGTGTCCTGCGCTGCCCACGCAGAACCTTTTCCCTCCTGCCAACCTCAACTCCCACCACGAGAAAACCCTCGGAGGACAGAAATTCCTCCAGCTCCTACTGGCCAGCATCCTGCTTTCCAAAGCCAAAAGCACAGATCCAGGCCTTTGGCTCAGCCAGGAGTTCTTGATTTCACGAGAAATGAAATAACCTGGCCTCACTCGGTACAGCACGAGGCTCCTCCCGGCACACTGCCAGCAGCTGCGGGGGCAGGGAGGAGATGGGATGCCAGCACGGCATTTCCACCAGAGCCAAGCCCCTGGGACGATGCCTTTCCTCCCCACAGCCAAGCCCCTTCTCCCAGCACAGACCCAAAAACTCGAGGAAATGACTCCAGCACAGCACGGGACTTCAGGGCGTTTGTGACAGCTCCCGATGAGCTGCAAATCCAGCGGGAATTGCTGCCCTGCATTTGGACACTGTGTGAGCGGGGTGTCAAAGCTCCTTCCAGACACACTGTCAGATCTGAGCAGGCTGGCATTTTGTAAAAAAAATGGATGTTCTTTTGGCCGTGTTTGGGATAATTAATGTTTAAAAAGCTGGGGACGCAGAGGCGAAATCCCAGACGCACAAAAAGCAGCGCTGAAGTGTTTGTTCAGATGACGATATTTGGGTGTTATCCTGGGGTTAACACACTCAGATCCTGACGGATTGATAAATGCAGATGGCTGTGACCTGAGCTCCTAAAGGAACCCCGGTACCACATCCAGAGCCATCCTGAGGGAGAGCCAGGATGCCGGAATCCTCCTGCATCCCAGGCACAGCCGGGAGAGAATGTGCTCCTCTCATGACTGGTCTCTCCCCACCAACCACCCTCACCATTCCCAGATGGCTCCCAGATTTGGTCCAGGACTGGATGAGTCCCAGGACATGCTTGGTGTGGATGGAACAGTGAGTGGGCAAGGGGTACATCAGTCCTCACCTGCCCCACAGAAATCCTCTGGAATCAGCTCTGTTGCTGGATTTGATGGCACCAAAAACATCCATTTATCTGAGCACCCACCCCAAACCTGAGACACTCGTAGCAGGATGTTTCCTCCGTCACGCATCGCCTGAGGAGCTGTCCCTGGTTTTTACAGTGGTTTCCCCTGGCAATTCTTCACCTTCTTGTTGTTCCTTTAATCTCCCCTTGTAAAGATGGATCGGGAAGTTACCGTTATCCCCTTTCTCATGTATTAATTATTCCCTGCTCCCTCCTCTTCACCTTGAAACAACTACAGCCCCTCCTTTATGCCCTGAACCTCCGGCTTTGCTGCCTCCGACTTAAAGCCTTTTCAAAAACTGAATTAAAAGGATTTATAGACTATTTTAAGACTCATCTCCAGAGGTATGAGAAGGGTATTTAGCTCCAGAGCCATCCAAAGGCAGCGCACGCTGAATATAAATTGGCAAAACAGATGCATTTTTAAAATACGCGTAATTAAATAATGCAACATAAAACCCGGCATAAATTATCCCCCGTGGAGAACAAAACCACACAGGAAGATACCACGGAAAGGCTTTTCTTAAACTGATGCTGTGTCCACGCAAGGAAAATGTGCAAACACTTGGTCTCCGTTTAAACTCCTCAGCTGAGATCAGTGGGTCGCTCATCTCCAAGAGGAGAAAACAGCTTGAGATACAAATAAAACCGATTATTTATTCATTTTCATACAGGAGCAGCTGTCGCATCTTCCCAGAGAAGCGAAAGGAGAAGGATGCTCGTTTTAACATTAAAGGGACCCAGACACTTATTTTTATTCTCTGTGTGTTGCAGTTAGTGGCTGTGCAATTAGAGATGCACATGGAGTTGGTTGTCCAATTAGATTTATTTTACAATTAAGTGTAATTATTTGGCTCAAAGAAGGTCCCTGGGATAACACGCTGTCATGTTCCAATACATCCACTGCTGCAGCTCATTCCCTTCTCAACTTCCCGAAATTCCTCTGTGTGCTTTCCATGGAAGCTCACAGGGAAAAACTGCGGAGTGCAAAGCTCATGATCCAACTTCCACTGGCAGGTCTGGGATCACGAGCCACATTTACGAGCTGCTGTTTGCTGTGAAGCCAGGGAAAGTCATTTGAAGAAGAAAGAGCTCACTCTTTGGAGGGTTTTGATACTGATAACCCAAATTTTTAGTTTGGTAGGGGGGGTTTTGCAGTAGAATAGGCAATTCCCAAAGGTGTGATCATGGAATCACGGAATCACTAAGGCTGGAGAGATCTAAAGTGATCAAATCTAACCATTAACCCATGATCCACACCCAGCACATCCACACGTTTTAAAAACACCTCCAGGGATGGGGACTCCACTTCCCTGGGCAGTTCCAATGCCTTTCCATGGAGAAATCCCTCCTGATGTCCACCCTGACCCTCCCCTGGCACAGCTTGAGGCCGTTCCCTCTCATCCTGTCCCTGTTCCCTGGGAGCAGAGCCCAACACCCCCGGCTGTCCCCTCCTGTCAGGGAGTTGTGCAGAGCCAGAAGGGCCCCCCTGAACCTCCTTTTCTCCAGGCTGAGACCCTTTCCCAGCTCCCTCAGCCCCTCCTGGTGCTCCAGCTCCGTTCCCTTCCCTGGACACGCTCCCAGAGCTGAAACACCCCAGGGAGACGATGGATGGCGGCAGGAGTGTCCCTAGCATGGATTCAGCACAAGCAGGGCATGCGTACACTGTTATTTGTCAACTCTGAACTTCATCTTCTGTGCCTCTTCTCCCTCTCCAAATACCCCTTGGCTGCTTTTGGGTAATTTTAACAGCAAAGAGGTTGCTGGATAAATCAGCTTTCCTTCTAAAGCTCTGGATAATGATGGCCCTGGCATGTCCCAAGCCGATGTGGCGGCATTTTAACAAACCAGCACCATCCACCCTTCCCTCACCTCACAGGGCAGCTGTTCCGTTGAGGAATGCCTCCAAACAACTCAGAGATCTTGGGATGGAAAAAGCCTGCAGGAAGATTTTCAAAGGTTGGCCCTACACAGTAGGAATGTTGCCCTTTTAGATTCAAAGTCACAAAACCTGATGAATTTCACCCAACACCAGTGAGGTGGTGAAACAGAAATGCTGGATGGATAAGGCTGAGAGCCAGGAATTCCAGGCTGGGAGAAGCCCAGCTCTGTATCACTGAATACAGGAAAAAACAACAGGCTGGTGTCAGCTCGCCCATTTCCATCCCTGATGAATTTTATTTGCGCTGTAAAACTCAACCCAAGGGGAAGGTGCTTCCCACTATGACCTCGCCATCTCTCCAGCATCCTGTGTCTGGCTCTGTGTCTCCATCCAACCCTGGTGGCTGAGCTCTCCCCGGACAAGGTCCAGGAGCGTGTTCTGATGAAATGGGGACACCTTCCTCACACTGCCTGCACTAAACCCACTTTGCTAATATTAGGTAAAACACAGAGATGCCATTTGGGACCACTGTTGAGCAAGAGAACACACAAAGAGACAGAAGGAGGGCAGGCAGCAACTTTTAACTCCATCCAAAAGGTGGAGTGTTACTGCCTGGAGCTCAGGGATGAGGGATTCAAACCACTTGTGGGTAGCAAATCTTCCCAGGCTGGTAAATACCAACAGCTCAGGAATGGATGTGGGCACCGTCAGCGAGCCCGGGAACAGATCCCACCCTTCTGCTCCAGATCAGACCCAACTCAGACCCTGGGATTCAGCAGGAGTTTGGCTCAGCCAGCTGCAGATCCTTGCAGCACCCTGACCCATGCCTGGAGCAGAGAGAGCCTGCAGTAATCACGCAAGGGCAAGGACTTCACACACAAGACGGAAAGTGCAAAGCCTTTATTGCGCACTCAGAATTCCCTAAATACCAGCACCTAACAGGATATCACATCATATAAACAGGAAAGATGTTCACCTCAGTGTCCTACAATCACTTGGGGTATTGCATAGATATTACCTATTATGGTAACAGGTAAACAATACCCTATAAGGTCACAAACTACAATTATCACTTCCATAGGTCCAACACTGTCCACAAACCCACAATCCTCTCTCAGCCCATCCTCAGTGACCTGGATGCACTCCCAGGGTCACCTCCGGGTCCAAGAAAGAGGCTCTCTCTCCGGCCCTCAGGGCCTATCTCTCTACCAGCATGTAGCGCACCCCAACAAGAGCCTGAGGAGAAGTCAGGTTGGAGTGACCACTGCTCTGAACTGGCTCTCATCTCCTGGATCTGTTGTGGGACTCGCAGGGAAGCTGGCACTGCACCAGGCAGGGCAGAGCTGCACAAGGAACTGACTGGGAAAGCCTGGCCTTGTTTTGGCAAAAATACTCAGTTTCCCTGCCTGCCTGACTTCCCCAGCTGTGCTCCCAGTGGAGCACTCAGAGATGTGTCAGGCCAGGCACAAGCTCCTTCTTATCCTTGGAAGAGCCAAATGAGAGCCCGGAACAGCCACACAAGAGCCCAAGAACCACTCACAGACTGCAACTCCCTGACCTGATTTCCATAAACAAGCAAAACCCCAAAACCTCTGAAGTATGAAAGCCCAGATCTCCCTCAGCCCATCACCAGCTAATTCCTGCACTTCCGATTTCCCTGGAAAAGGCACAGCACCAGTCCCCTGCTCTGTGCCAAGAAGTCTGGCAGCAAAGGGACCGGGAGCTGAGCGGTGGATCTGAGAAGGGCTGTCACACCTCAGCTGTGAGACAGGAGATGGAAGAGTCAGGAGGCGGCTCCGGAGCATCCCTGAGGTCTCTTCCCCTTGCCAAGGCACCAGAGCCGTGCAGCACCAGGCCATGGCATGGGAGGAAACACAGCAACATCCTGGAGACACAGAAATGCACAACGGAGAGGCAGAGAAGAGGAAAGTGCTGGAAATCCACGGGCTGTGATCCCAGGGGATTATTTGAAATACCTCCTTTCTGCTCACTAAGTGAGGCAGAGCTTATCTTTCCACACTTTGCTCTTTGGCTGATAGCCCGGCTGCTTTAATTACCAGAGGCTTTCGCCAGTGCAAATCCTCTGTATTGCTGTGCAATTACTTCTCCAGCAGGTTCCTCCTCGGGCTCTGTCAGACAGGATTTCCACTACAGCAGGAAAACAAAACACCTGGCGGAGCAGGTGCCATTATTTGTAAATTTGTTCACACGGGTGCGTCTCACTCTTTCGGAATACATTACACCCAAGGATGCTCGGAGATGTTTTCAGCATTTAAAAGCCGCTCTGGCCCATCCTACAAGAGCTTCAGTGCAAACATTTGTATCCGAGGGCATCCAAATGAACATCCCAGCCCAACAAAGGGAGGAAGGAGGGAATTGGAGTCAGACTGTAACTCACTGAGCAGCTACTAAAAAACCCGGAATATAAACTCGGATACAGCAGAGCCAAGAAGCCATCAAGTTTGCAGGCAGGTTATTGTTTTGATGGGAAGAGGACAGTGGATTTATTAATGTTTATGTGGCTGGGAGCAGCAACCATAAAGCACTCAGGCACATAAACTCACTTTTGGCTTCCAGGTTTATTCCAGACCGGAAGCCTTCCGGGGACTTGTGAGATGAGAAGGCTGAGATCTCACTGGGGAAGTTCTGGGTGAAGTGATGACAGCTTGCTGCCAGCATGCCTGCCCTCAAACCCATTATGGAGGGATGAGAGCTCCTTTATGGAATGCTGGAAGAAGAGAACTGTCTCAGTACCCACACCACGATCCCCAAACTGGCATTTTATCCCTCGTTGTTCCAGGAGCACTGGGAACTGGGAACTGCAATTCCCATCAGCTCAAAGAGCAGAGGACAGGGCTGGGATGTCCTCCTGAATGTGGACAAACAAAGGGAGAGGCATCTTCCCCAAACACACAATTTTCCCTCCAGGTGGCAGAGCCAGCCAGTGACAAATCTAGATAGCAGCCCCAGATGGGTTTCTAAGGAATTTGTAGATTTCAGTTTTTGGATCCTAACTCCTGGAATCCTTGGCTAAATCCTACTTCACACCAGCCCACCGTTCTTCCACCCAGAGGAGCAGGGAACCATCCCCACGCCCAAGCCACGGGCAATATCATGTCCTTCAAAGCTTCATTTATCCCAAGGCTTTTAATACTTGCTTCAACAAAATCCAGGAGGAAAAAATGCTTCCATCAAGAGGCAGTCAATGCATTACTGCCAAACACACGGTTGGGATGAATCCAGACTCCCAGAACCACCTCCCACAAGCCACAGGATGGGTTGGGAATTAAGGACCAGCATGTGTTAGAAATTATGGAGTTCACATAAATGAGTCACAATTCAAAACAATTCCTTTTATAAATTCCAATAAAATCAGCCTAATTCCCATCAGTGTTTTGAAACCAATTTGCTTTGTCACCTGCGTTCAGAGCAAGAGGAAAATGAGCCCTGTTGGAAAGAATTCTCCAGTTTATGGCTGTTCTGAAGCTTTTCTTATTCCCTCTTAGCTCTCTTCTGTCACAGGCCAAGATGAGGCTGTCCCTTATCAAAAAGATAAGCCAGGCTCCCACCAGCCGGGCTCTGGGCAGCTCAGAGATCGAAGCCACGATTGGCCCTTCCACATCCAGGTTGGAAATGGAACTTCCCTGCCCCAAATGCTTTCAATGTCGAGAACAAAGCCCATTTCTCTTCCCTCCAGGAAGCTCAAACCCCTCAGAGCTCAGTTCAAATGAGCATTCAGAAACCTGAAGACTTTGCTGAACTGTTTGGATCTGAAAGTGTTACCTGGGAAGACAGAACCTTCACCACATTTCCCATTTTTCTGCTGTTAGAAAACCTGGGAATAGGTAAAAACAGCATTTCTGTGAACTTATATGGAGACACACAAGTGGATGTTTCAGTGACCAGGTGTGGCTATCTCTGTGCCTCAGTTTCCCTCTAGTGCCCCCAGCTCCTTGCTGATGGTCCTTTGGCCAAATTTGGGAGAAGGGAAAAAATCCTCACCTCTCTTAACAGGGCTAACACAGATTTTCATTAATTAACTAAAAGCTTTAAATAAATGGAAGTGTCTGAAAACTACTGATTTTCTCACAGTCTCTGAAGTGACATCCCCTCGCTGTCATCAGGAGAAAAAGCTCCATCCTTTCTGGGTGCTTGTAGTGAAACAACTGATTCCAGGGATTCTGCAGACAGGACATGGGGAAAACAAACTGCAGCCCTTTGGCTCTGAATCCAGCTACTCCATCACCTGTTGTCACTGGCTTTTCACAGGAGATGAACCTTTTCCAGAAGTGCAGGAAGGAGCCAAGTGCTGCTTTTTGGAGAGAGGAGCACTCTGTATGCCCAGCAGGGCAGGGAGGCCCGTCAGGCTTTATCGCTAACCACAGCTTGATTTTAAGAAAATGGGAAAAAAGCATCCATGAATTAGATAAGGGAGAGCAGCACCTGCTTCCTCACCAGACACAGGCGAAGAAAGGGGAAGGGACTGTGGGGAAAAGGGGTAGGAGACTGTCCAGGGGGTAGCTGCTACTGCCAGCCCAACCCAAAAGTTGGGAGTAAATCATCACCTTCTCCTTGAGAGCTGCAATGTCTCTGCTGATCAATCCACAGAGCTTGGGGAGGCATCTGGGAGCTACATCAGACACGCAGCAACAAGCAGTGATTAAAACCCCTCTCTTGCTTCTCATCTCTTTCTCTAACCTCATATCCAAGAGGTGCCTTCCTCTTTGTAACCTTCTCATGTCCCTCACAGCTGCCTCTTTGATGTCCCAATGCCCCACGAGGTCCCTCCTGTTCCAGCAGACGCAGATTTTCTTTTGTCCCATCTCTTTCATACCCAAATTCCCGACCTCGGCGAGTACAGCTCGCTCCTTCCCTCCTGTGCCAGGGGATCCATCCGTGTCTTGTGGCACAGCACCAAGTTACGGCCACTCTGGGAGGCAGGGCTGTCTTCACAAATAAGGCAGCCTGTGCAGAATGCACAATCAAATGGCTTTGCACAGCAGAACTACTCCACCAGGACAGATAAAAGCCTGGGAAGAAATGAAATGCAGATATCCAGGCTCTGGGACTTTATGGGAAGAAGGGCATAGCTTGCAGTGAAGTGGATGTCAACACTCAGTTCCATCACAACAAAGTCCCAGAGGACAGAAAGTAGGTGAAAACAAAATGAAACAAGAGAGGAAATGCATCCACACATTCCATTCCCCCCATGCTTGTTCCAGTGTATGGAATAACCTGGGGATATTTGGTACTCTGTTGGTATTTAAACAGGTCACAATAAAACCCTAAAAGCAGCAGGAATCCAGCCCTGGAAAAACAATGTGGGTTTTGCTGCTGCACTGCCTGCAGTGCCAAGTCCTGTCGCGCTGCTTTTGTCCCCCAGCAGTTGTGACAGAGCCTGCTCCAAACGGGGAGCGTTCGAGATGCACAGGCAGCTTTCGTGGTGATGTTTAATGCTTCAGCACAGGGGACTGGCCCCTGGGACATCTGCAGGCTTTCACATGTGACAAAACCCACCCAATTATGTCCCCAGCAGCATGCAAGGACGCTTCCCTCCCTTGCTTTTCCTTTCCAGTGCCCCAAATACGCTTCCTTCTGGTCATCGACCCCATTAGCTGCATCCCGAGTCACGGGAATTCCAAGAACTGGGGGTACAGTAAGGTTTTATCTGTGGAAAAGCCATCACAAACCAGCATATGGCACAGGGGAGAATGAAGGGCTGGGTCTAGCGAGGATTGTGAGGGTGTTGGAGTTAACATTCCGAGTGCAAATTCCGAGGAGCTGGCACTGCTTGTTCCATTATCATCCCACGTTCACGCCTCGTTGCACCTTTGCTCAGGCCCTGCAGTGACAAGCATCTGGATTTTAGGATTTGCAGGTAAACTAAGCAGCAAATTTGTTCCTTCCTCTGCTGCTACACAACAGAAAAAATACATATGGAGATGGCAAACCTTGCAGGGATTTCAGAACTCAGCTGCTTCCCCGGCAGCACCGGCTCCGCCGGCAGCAGGTGGTGCTGCAAACCTGGCAGCAGCGCCCAGGCACTTCTGAGGAACATCTCCCTGCCCAGGCACTTCTGTGGAACATCTCCCTGCCTTCTAAAACTGCTCTCGTGGAGAAACTGAGCTCACAAACCTGGGATACACTGCTGGTAACGCTGGTGCACTGAATATGGCCTGTTCAAGCCAGGGATGGGGCCAATCTCCTTTGTGAAGTGACTCAGTGCTAAGAAACACGGGGACTTTCTCAGCTGATTTTGTGTGAATTGTCCCTTCTGGAAGTAAACCTGGAGCCCCCCACTCCCATATGCAATCCAGGAGCTCAAAGCAAAGTTGGGTTTCTTCTGATTTGGAACACAAGAGCTGCGAGTCAAAGTAAGGCAGGGGAAAGCAGGATAAAGCTGGGACTCACCAAAGAGTTTCTGCAGGTGAGTTGGCCCAGAAAAGCACAAGTCACATCACCAAGGAAGGGTTTGGTAAATGCTGAATTACCAAACTGAACCAGACCCTGAGCTGGTATTTAGGCAAAGCTCCCAGGAAGGAGAAGGACTGATTGAAGCGGTGGCGTTGATCAGCATAGAGGTTTTATTCTCTCTTTTAACTCCTGCTCAGTGTGATGATCTCACTCTGGATCACACACACCACTGCAGCTTATCTCAAGATGCTGGTTAGTTTGGAAGGTTGATGCTGCTCTTATCAGAAAACCAAGCTTGAGGATCCAGCTGCTTGCTGAAGGACAAGCAGAGAAGCTTATGGTGCCACCATGGCCACCACCCTGACGACGTTCCGTCCTCCTCCTCTTGGCCAGAAGCATCACCTACAGATCCTGCTGTGCTCCTTAAAATGGAGATATCGAAGACCCTTGGAGTCCTGCTGGAAAGGACGTGCAAACCTCAGGCACGTGAGCTTCAGAGCCAGCTCAGCACAGCATATTTACACAGCCAGAGCCCAAACAGCAGGGAAAGTCAGGACAGCATTCCCTGCCCAGCCTGCTCCTGATTAATAAATGCCATGTCAAGGGACCCACATGCAGACCCGCAGCGCTTCCGGATTAGCCATTTTCCACAGATTATTCCTTTTTAAACAAGCAGCAAAATTGAATGAGCCCTCTCAGCCAGCCACCAGGCCAGCAGCAAAGGACGTTATGCCACTGGAAGTGGCTGCAGGGATCAAAGGCAGCGACTTACTCTGGAACAAAGCTGGAGGAAGGGATTAGTCACTGCCGGCAGCCACAGGAGCTGGCACTGAACCCAGCCTAAGTGCTCAGAGACGCCTCCAGCACTCACAGCCCACCTCGCCCCGAGCAGGAGGAGAAACCAAGCTGCTGCAGGGCTTTTCCAGCCACGGCTCTGCCACTGGAGGCCCTCACAGAGCCAGCAGAGGGAGAGGGGCTGGAAGTCCTGGCTGTCACTGCTCAGCATGGGAGCAGAGGTTGTGAAAATACTGGTTTGGGCTGGATAAGGTTTACCTCCAAATCACAGAATCACAGAATGGTTTGGGCTGGAAGGGACCTTAAATCTCACCCAGTCCCACCCCCTACCATGGGCAGGGACACCTTCCACCATCCCAGGCTGCTCCAAGCCCCGTCCAACCTGGCCTGGAACATTTCCAGGGAAGGGGCAGCCACAGCTTCCCTGAAGAAGGGAGAAGTTCAGCAGTGGCTGTGATGTGGCTGTTGGAGCTGGAACAGTCCCACTCCTTCTGTCCTGGGAAGTTCTCCTAAGGCAGTGCTAGAGAGAAAAACACTTGGGGAAAGTGAGGCTTTGAGCTTGCACAAACAAGATTTCTCACTCGCGGTCGCTGGGTTTTGCTGCGATACTGATTAACGTGGGATGGGAAGAGTTTTTACAGCTTTAAATGTGAGGGTAAAGTACCTACATCTGTTCCAGGGGCAGCCCTGAGTGACTACAAACCACTTCACATTATGTTGGATTTCCACCTACTCACTTCAGGGTGGGGACAGGGACAGAATATTTGATCAGACTCCTGTGCAGCTTAGCAATCTCACTGATGTTTTAGTAAATTATGCCATCTATATTTAAGTCAGAGTTTTTTAAAAATCAAATATATTCTGTCTCCCTGTTTATCTCGTTATCCATGAAAGATTCAAAGATCCAATGCAGCTTTGAGCTTGGCTCTTGATTAATTCCCAGCCCACCAGGGAAAAGAAATTTGCTTGGGAGGACAACCCCCAAATCACAGCCAAGCAGCGCAGTTTGCAAACGGCGTTTCAAGGAACTCATAAATAAATAAGGTCAACACACGGAAGCCCAACTCTCCTTTGGGGAATTCTGCCAGCACAGAGCCACGCATCTCTTGCCACCAGCAGGCCCTGGTGGGGTTTAGGACTCTTATTTTGCTTCCAAAGGCTCTTTAAGCCTCAGACATGCTACACACGTTGCTTTGTCTCATCAGCCTGTGATTTACATAAAATGATAAAATGGTTTGGGTTGGAAGGGACCTTAAAGCTCATCCAGTGCCACCCCCTGCCATGGGCAGGGACACCTTCCACTGTCCCAGGGTGCTCCAAGCCCTGTCCAACCTGGCCTTGGACACTTCCAGGGATCCAGGGGCAGCCACAGCTTCTCTGGGCACCCTGTGCCAGGGCCTCACCACCCTCACAGCCAAGAATTCCTTCCCAATATCCCATCTAACCCTGCCCTCTGGCAGTGGGAAGCCATTCCCTGTGTCCTGTCACTCCATTCCTTGTCCCAAGTCCCTCTCCAGCTCTCCTGGAGCCCCTTTAGGCTCTGGAAGGGGCTCTGAGGTCTCCCTGGATCCTTCTCTTCTCCAGGTGAACATCCCCAGCTCTCCCAGCCTGGCTCCAGAGGGGCTCCAGCCCCTGGAGCATCTCCGTGGCTTCTTCTGGACTCACTGCAACAGATCCATGTCCTTCTGATCATGGATTTTCTTCAGTAACCTTCTGGCTTCAGGTGCTTTGATCCTGGATCATGCTGGCACACATGTGCTGCTGCTGTGCTGCTCCTCAGAGCCAGGCGGTGCCTGGACCCACTTCAATCACAACCCAAATCCACCCTCATCCCCTTCTCTTCTCCCATCAAGTTTCCCCACAAAGCTCTGTGCTCCGGGACCTGAACACAGAACAGTTCCTTGCATCCCAAAGTTACTGGGAACGTATTTGTTACACAGAGATACAGTACCACTTCCAGATCTGAGAGAATTGGATATTCCCCATCAAAAGACCTTTTTTCCCCATAAAGAAATCAGATCACAGCTCCTCAGTTCCTTCTGACACCAGCAAGTACTGACTTGTGCCTCCTGCCAATCCCACATCCCCACCTGCCTCTCCCCCTGGCCAGAACATCCCAAATCTCAGCCAACAAGGCTCAAACAGAGCCTCACCTCTGCTCCCAACATTCCTGTCACCCTTTACCAGAGCACACCTTAGGATTTGTCACTGTCTGATGAAGCCCAGGGAAATTTTCTATCATTGCCACACCAAACCATCCATGTAGATGAATGGTACAAACTCCCAGTGGGATTAAACACCCAGTCTGGAGATGAGCTTAGCAACAGGGACGCTGGTGGGATGGATGCCTGGAGGCTGCTCAGGGTTAACCCTCCTGCAAGAGATCCCAGGAGATTTGGGCTATTTTAAAAACTGGGATTTAGAAAAATGGGAAGAAAGCGGAGCTATTATCAGACCAACGCGCCTCTTCAGAAAGGACCTGGCAGAAGCTCTCCGTGATCCAGCCACTCCCTGGCACTTGGCCATGAGCACAGTGTCACCATCCACCATCCCAAAGCAGGCACACGACAATTCCCTCCTCTGGAACCGCACAGTTCCCAACATTCCCTCCAGCACATCCCCCCCAGCACGTGGCTCGAAGGTGACACGAAGAAACTCGAGTGTGTCAAATCCCCGAAAAACCAGAGGGGCTCCAACACAACAGATGTGCAGATGAGAGCCAGGTACAAAAAGCCATTATCTTCCATCAACAGAAACGTATTTTTCTTTCACAAATAACACCCATTAGCAACTCCAAGGAGAACAATCCCCACTCCGAAGGAGGACGCGGTTTTTCGGCAGACACAATGCAAAGATTTTGTAGAATTCGGAGGTTCAAAAGGACTAATGTGAAAGATTATTTCGCAATTATCCAAGCAATTTTCTCTCCTCATTGTTCCCAGACCATAAGGGTTTTTAAATGTGAGCAGAAGGATTTATTCATCACAATAATAATAAAACGAAATATTAAATCAATGAATCTCTTTGCATGCAGCATAAAGCTTGCATTGCTATTAAGCTCAGGAGCGTCCTGTCACATAAACCACATGCAGTTTGTGTACTTAAGCACCATCTCCCTCTTTTATTTTCCCCTTCCCTAATTTGTAAGGCATTATCCTTCCATTTGTCCTCTAAGCACAACCAGATTCAGACCACACAGTGTTAGTTCTTGTTAGTGGCTCTGTGCCCTTGCTCTGTTTATGAGGGGAGATTTATATTTAATATTCATTGTTAACAATGGCCAGCAAAGAAGGTTATGCTGGGATGACAGGGAAGTCCTAAAATAAATAAAAATGTAGGGAGAATTCACTCCTTACAAGTCAATATCCGAGTGAGTACATTTTCACAGGTCTGAAAATGAAGGTTGGCTTTTGAAGGTGTCACTTCTTCAGTTTGGCCGGGGAAAAAAAATCAACCCAAATATACGCAAAACTCAGCTACAGCCTTGGGAGGATGGAAACTCTCACAGCCACGTCAGCCTTGGCTTGCAACTCCTTCTCTGCCACCCCTTGTGATATAAAGTGAGAGATTGGTTTTGAGGTCTTTGCAGTCGACATGAATTCAGTGGGTCCCTCTTTTGTTTTAATAAAAAATTCATCTGGCAGAGTGCAGAAGCAGTTACTACCTAGATATTTATAAGGTGTCAGCTGTAAAGCAAAGATTCCCAACGAGAAACAATCTTTAGCTTTAAGCATCAAAATTCACATTAGGCTCCACAAAAGCCATTCATACTCCATGAGTGCTAAATACTGGCACCTCTTGTTTTTCTCTACTGATAAAAGTACCCAGATGAGGTACAGAGACCTCCAGCCATCCCCCAGAACTGAAGCTGAGCTGACACAGCCAACTCCAACACACAAATCCCACCACGAACAAGCCCATTGTAGCAACATCTGTCTTACCATGATTGGGACACCAATGTCTGGCCACAAGAGATCCTCGGAGGGAAGCTTGGGAGAGTTCCACACCACCACAACTTTATTTAAGTAGGGGAGACCATTGAGCCTTTCTAGGGAGTTCATCAACACTTCCTCCCGCTCATAAGTTAACATCACCACCGTGAACTGCTCCCGCGGGACGTTGCCACCCAAAGCAGCCTGGAACTCCTTCCCAGAGCCACCTGCTCCTCCGCCAATTGGTCGAAATCCAGTCCCAGACCCTAAAAATTTTGCTTCTGATGGTAAAACGGGGTCAAAGGGAGTGTAGGGGAACAGGTGGAAAGGCCCCGGAGCAGAATTCCAATTCCTGTAGATATCCATTGCGGTGAGGGTGAAATTGCGGAGATATTTGGGAGATGCGTAGGGTGGTTCTGTTTCCACAGGCCCCAAGTCCAGGTCACCATTGTCTGCCATATTGGGGTCTGTACCAGCAGCTTTGCCAGACCGGTGGGGGATCTCCACGGCGGGTTCTTCTCGGATAGGAGCAGCCGGGATTTGGATTCGAGTCCTTATGACAGCTAAGACTGTGCTGAAGACGTTGTCGGAGGTGGAGAAGTAGGTCTCCCACAGGAAGCGGCCCTGCCTCCTCATGGCAAGGAGATCATTGTCAGAAATGCTTCTCAGAAGGAAGTGCACTTCTGTGATACGTGGCTTTGGTATAATTAAGGCTGCCTCGTTCCACCGGATCACATCGTTGTAGGGTAGCTGAACTTGCTCTCCGAGAACCACCGGGATGGCCCCAACTTCCAGGGCCTCAAACAGTCTCATGGTACACCCGGCGGAGATCACTAAATGGGTGTCCCCGGGGGTGATGATCAGTGCAAAAGTAGAAAGCTTCAGTAGCTCTAGTCTGTCGTCCCTTTCTCCACACAGAGCCCACTCAGTGGGCAGACTCGCCTTAGGCTGGTTCTTACACGTGAACTCCACCAGAACAAAGTCCAGCTTGCTGTCCTGAACAGCCTTCAAGGTGGTGATGATCCGGTCGTCGTAGTCGGCCGGGGCGTTGCCTTCGATCTCCTCTTCGAAAGAGCGAACCTCCTGCAAGCTGGATCGGAGAGACTCGATCTTCTCCCCCTGGAAACTGAACAGGTACTTACGCTTGACCGGCACCTGGGGCGGGATTTCTAGGAAGTTGGGCTCGGACATGGCATGGACCAGAGGCGATACCACGATGTCAAACCCTGGTCGATACTGGGCGTCGTAAAAGGTGGACTGGGCGATCATGGCGCGCCCCGTGCTGATGTTGTAAATGAAGTTCTGAGTTTCCGACTTCCTCGATAGATTGATGATGAGATGGTTGTGTCCATCAGTTCTCCAATATGGCAGAGAGTGCAACTGTTGCTCTAGTTCAGTAGGTTTTGGCATTACGGGCTCTTGCATTTCCCCCACTAAAATTATATACACACAAGCAATATTTGCATTTTCAGTAACATAAACATTAGTTCTGACAGTCGCCTCAAAGGCCTGTTTAATTAAAGGGTCTAAGGAACTACCAAAAGGGTAATTGTCACTGTTGTAGACGTAGACTGGAAAGCCAGACGTCAGCGGGCAGCGTGAGTAGTCAAAGCAGTTGTGCAGCCTGCAGTTCCTGTTGGATTTTGGCAGGGGGAAGGTCGCATCATCCTTGTCTGGCAGCAGCCGGATGGGCAAGGAGAGCTTGGGCTGGTTCTGAGCCATCAGCTCTTTGTAGGAATGCTCAGTCTGACTGATGACGTTCTTCAGCTGCAGCAGGTCCTGCTTGGCATTTTCAATGCTCTTCTTGCAGGCCTCGATCTTCAAGTTGAGCTTGGCGATCTCGCTGTTGAGCTCCTGCCGCTTGGCCTCGAGCTGGAGCAGCTCCTCGCTGACCGACTCGCGGATGCGGCACAGGTCCTGCACGTGCTTCACCTCGCACAGCTCGTTGCCGGTGCGGGGGCCGAAGATGCGCTTGCCGGCATCGTCCGCGTCGTCGATGGTGGTCAGGTAGTAGTGGGCAATGAGGGGGAAGAAAACGAGGATGATGAAGAGGGTGAAGCTAAGCCAGGTGAGCCGGATCCGACTGGACCACCTCAACACCCACGGCTGGCCTCCGTTCCCCACTCCCCCATTGCGCAACATCGTATAGCCAGTCATGAGTTCCAAAGTCGCCGTGCGCACAATCACGTTGGATCAGTAGCCATAACCAAAAGAGTTTTTATAGCGAGTCTCTCGAAAGGAAATGTTATTGTGCCTGCTTAACGAGAAGCCAATGGAAGGGGAATTTCATCTTCTTGCCGTGCCGGCGGCTCTTCCACGCTCGTTTTGCTGCAGGCGCAACTTCTGATCCCGTTAGACTTGATCATTGACCTTCTCACCCACCCCCAGCCCACCCTTGGCCCGCGGGCAACCTTTGCTGGAAGTGTCACAGCGTTGTCATGGTGATTCAAAGTCGCAACCAGCAGAAGAAAAACACAGTGGGGACTGAGCCAAACTCTACCGCTGCCCCCGACATCCTGCATTACCATCCAATGAATATGCAGAGGCAGCAGCCATTGTGCAGAAGGAGCCAGAAGGGACTTGGAGCACTGTCAGTCTCTCTCATCGCTGCTGTGAGGGTGAAGCTCTGCCATTCCTACAAGAGAACAATCAAAGAGTCAGGCAACACAACTGAAACGACCCATTACTCACCCAGGACATCGTTAGATTTAAAAGCACTTGTCCTCTTTCAAAAGAACAACTTCTGGGCTGTCACCTGAGAAGGTGATGGGACCCATTAGATGTGGACACGCAGCTTTCTCCAGGCACTCTGCTCTTCATTCGGGTTGTGTAGGGTTGCTCCAGACCACACAACCTCCTCAGCCCTGGACCTGGATCCCTGGTTTTCCCACCTGCAAGGCCCCCTCTCCTCACATCCAAACCAGAGGTGTTGACGTACACCTGCTCTCCCTGTCCGCCTCGCTGTGATCCCGGGACACAGCAGTGCTGGGAGTTTGTACTGCATAACCAAGTGTAATCGCCATTGTTCTGCTCTAGTGACTAGAGCTGATGAGGAATTTTTAGATGAAGTGTTTTGCTTTCATTTCCTGCTGGAAAATTTTGATTCATTGCATGAGAAAGTTTAACGGGGACGCACTTGTGTTGGTTACGATTAACTGGCTGGCTGCATACGAGGGAATTTCTGGTCAACATTGGAAAAGGCTACACTGCACATCAAAGCAAAGACGCTGAAGTTAGGATCTGTTGGGAACCTGCTGGGAGAAATTCTTCCCTGTGAGGGTGGGGAGGCCCTGGCACAGGGTGCCCAGAGAAGCTGTGGCTGCCCCCAGATCCCTGGAAGTGTCCAAGGCCAGGCTGGACGGGGCTTGGAGCAGCCTGGGACAGTGGAAGGTGTCCCTGCCCATGGAAGGCGGAACTGGATGAGTTTTAAGGTCCCTTCCCACCCAAACCATTCTGTGATTCTATGAAATTCGGCTCTGACTCTTAGCTCTAGGCCAGCAGATTTAAATCTAGGCCATATCAATATGCTGCCACTAGAAAATCTCTCTTCCCTTTTATTGGCATCCTCCAAGGTATTAAAGTTTCTGGGATATTCTTTCATACACTGGACTTCCCACATCACTGATGAATATAGAGCTGGGCTTAGCACCAGCTCCTGCATGGCCTCAAGAGAAGCTCATTCATTTCCGTTTCAATTTTTAATTAGAGGAAAGTCATCCACGCTGGTGACGGTCATTTTTCACTAAATCTATTTAATGCCTCTCTCATCTACTCATCAAGAATTCCCAGAAAGAAGATGAGGAAGCAAATCTCAACTGAAAGAAAGATCTGGAAATGGGCCAAAGCAAAAAAGTTCACCTTAAAGCAGCAGAGAGAAGTCAGGAGGAATTTTCAGTGTTGTACTCAAGTGCACGTCAGAGAAAATTAAGGGGAAATTTGATTTTAACCAGGAAAAGTCATCACGAAGAGGGGAAACGTGGGGTAATAAAGCACAATCCCTAGGCCTATTGTTACACAGCCATTTGTTGTCACTAACTTAACACCCCACGATTAAATGGGATTTCCATCCCCCCCACCAATGCGACCCACAACCCAGTTGCACAGCAGAACAGGCACTTAAAACTAAGGCAGTTTTTAAATTCATGACATTGGCAAAGAGCAGCGGTGTAAATCTTGGAAAGCCAGGAGGATAAAGGGGCTAAAAAGTCAGCAAAAGGCTAAATCAGCTTTCTTAGATCTTGGCAGCACATGGCTGTGGGCAGATGGGAGGCTCCAGCCTCTGGGACTGCTCTGCCCAGCAGCAGGATTTTAGCAGGCACCAACATGCAACTGAAGGCAAAAATAATAATAATAATAATTATAAAATATTTTATTTTATTTTATTTTATTTTATTTTATTTTATTTTTCTTTCTTTCCCTCCGCCTTTTCAAGCTCTCTGCAGGAAGTGAAGCTCATGCTGTGTGTGTGTGCCAGTCCCAGCTATTCCATCCTGGTCTCACAGGGGCTGCAAAGATCCTCCAGTTGTCACCAGTTTTCTGCAAACAGCTGGCCAGGAGATGAGCTGCCCTAATAATGCTTTTCCTGAGGGAAATGCCAAAGCACACACTCACTTGAACATCACAGAATCTAAAAATCAGCTGAACTTCAAGGCACACGTGGGGGAAACAAGCTTTGCTGGGGTTTTTTGTTCGGGGGTGCCACGGGATAAGTGGGGTCAAACCCTGCAGGGTGTCAAGACAACACAGAAACGAGGGATCATAAATGTGGACACACAGACACATTGCTTTGGGCTGGTCAGAAAAAACTGCAGCCCCAAAGGCGAGACTGCATCAAAGTCTTATTCCTTTGTGGTTACTTTGCCCATTAATAAGCTATAAATGGTAATGAAATGGCAAACTGGACTCCCTAAAATGGCACCTGGGGTCCTCAAAAGCCAAATCCATCACCCCACGCCTGATCCTCTGCAGCTGTTCTGCCACCTAATCCTTCCAGTGGCTCCTCTGGTCCTTCCCTTCCTCGACACAGAACAAAATTCATCCTCCTCACTCAAAGTATGAGTTGTGAATTAAAAATATCCATACACTCAGAAACCTGAGGTTGCCAACGTGACTCCGTCGCTCTCCTGGAAAACACCACATGGGAAAGACCAGGGCAGGCTGAGGAGGGATTTAAAATGCACCACACGTGGCTTGGGATTAGTTAAAAGTATGGAGTGTCAGTATGAAATATGTGCTGGTGATAAAATGAGCACTTTAGACACACTCCTGGACTCTTCTTCACTATTAAGACTTTATTCCTCATCAGCTCAATAGAGCCTGAGGTTGTCACACGTTGCCATTAGGACTTTTAAAAAAAAGACAAAGTAAAAACCCAATCCGTGGTTTTAGTAAGAGAGATTTCAGGGCTGCATTTATCAGCCCTGGGGAAAAAGGCTGCTGATTCCCATCATTCCCAAAAAGAAATCTGGGAGGAGGACAAGCAGGAGAGTTGCTGGGCTTTCCAGCCAACTCATCCTTCTCACTCGCAAGCACTATTTAGTTCTTTAAACTTATCAAGTGTCATAAAAACTCTTGTTGATGTTATAGCACAATGCTGCTGCCTGATGGAGCTAATTACGCACACACAGAAATAGGCAGGAAGAGCTCTTAGGAGATCAGAAGATCAATAATTACCAGAGCCTCTTCCCAAATGCCAACCTGACTGAATTCTCAGGCACACTCAGCTGCACACTGCAGCTCCTTCTGCCATGAAACTCAGCTGCTCAGAAAACACTGTCAAAGCTCAGGCTGCATTCCCTGAGCTTTCTCCAGCTCCACAGCAGGTGCTCCTCGTGCCAGTGAAGTTATGGGAATACCTGAGGCTCTCCCTCATTTTGCATTTCTAGAAACAACCCGGCTGGTCTGATCTGTGAGTGTTTGTGGAGTCATTACTCTGCAAGTATTCAAAAACCTGAGCGTACCTGCTCTTCCCTGCTGACACCTCTGTTATCCATCTCCCTATAAAATTAGGGAAATACTGCTCCTTTCTCAGCATATTTGTGAACAGAGCCTGGAAAATTTAAACTTAGGGTCCTTCAGAGCTCAGCAGAGCAATGCACAACCATGAGGCAGAACATGGTGGCACAGACTGCATTGGGAGGGAGGAAAACCCACAGGGATCCTGCACCTGCTAAATCAGAGTTCCCAAATTCTATCTGTGTGCATCCATACTCTCTTTCCTTATGGAATCAGGGGTCTGCAGTGCTGTTATCCACAAAGTAATGGTGTGCTCCTCTCCATGGAGAACAAACCCACCTCTGCCACGCCAGCTCCCTCCTGGCAAATGGGAAGGGACCTCAGGAAGTGTGGAAGTGGCTCCTGTGCTTTATCTGTCCAGGCTTGGAGAGACAGCTTCAATTGCCAAGTCTCTCTTTCACCAGCACTAGAAATGAAGTCAAAGAGAGAAAATACAAATACAGCGTATTCCCCCCTTCAGAACAGGGTGGAGTGGAAGAAAACAAACTTCAAACAAACCTTCAGCAATGATAACTTTCTACTTCCTAATGCTCTCAAAGAGAAGGATTACATCCCAAATCTCCTATCGCTTTGGGAACAGGAGCAGTTGAACAAGGAGAATAAAATTACCAGGTGTGTGCTTTAAGGTACAGTTGGTTGGGAGCAGATCCTTCAAAGCAGCAGATGGAAAATTCACTCTGAAATGCTTTGCATGCAGCAGCCTTTGGGATCATCCTGAGGGATTTGTACCACCTCCAGAGCTCGCAGGTACAGAGCAATTCTCCCAGGCTGAGATCAATGCTGTTACAGGCACAAGTAAAAGGTCCTGTAACCTGGAAATTCCAGGGATAAACTGCATCCCTGGCTTTAGGGAGTTTCATCTCAACCAAGGAACATTCAGCACGTTTGCAGCTCCATGCAAAGCCCAACCTGCTTCCAGCTCTGTTCCTCATCCACATGGGCATGTGTGCGGTAAAGGGATCCTGGAAAAACGCTCCAAGAGCCCCTCCATGTGCTCACTCTGGAAAAGTAGGAAACCACATGTGCTGAAGAAGGCAGTGGCTTTACAAGGGGCACTCTGAGTCCTCAAAGGGCCTCCAGCATCTTTTGAGAGCTCTTTTCCACCCCAAGTTCCTGGGGAAGAAGGGCACTCGCTCCTGTCACCATGGCACACAAGTGATGCTCTCCTCTGTCCTTCCAGCTGCAGGGAGTGATGAGGGAAGAAGCAGGAAGAGCCAACAGATCAATACTGGCTCCGAGCCCAGTGTCACCAGCAGAATTCTGGGGCTTTGGATCATGGACTGGTTTACACCACACCAGGTCTGGTGGCAACAGACGGGGTTCAGCTGTTTCAAAGAGGGAAAAGGATCATCCTGCAGGAGTTAGGAGGGCTCAGAGAAAGAGCTTTAAACTGGATTTGAAGGAGAACAGAAGAGGCCAAAAGATATCCAAAACTCGCTGGACAATGCCCAGGCTCAGAGACCTCCTGAGGTCCCTTCTCACCAAAATGACTGTATGACTCTGTGTCCAGGCTCCCAGGTGGCAGCAATTCAGAAATGTGAGGAGAAACCTGCAGTCAGGATGTCCTGGGCCTGCCCCCAGCTCCGACACTGCCTCCCTCCAGCACCCAGGGGAAACCAGGCACCCCTCAGACCTCCATCTCTCTCTCTCTCTCCACAAAGCAAAGGTGACCTCAAACGCTTCAAAGCAGATGAGTGAAGAACTGAGTGTGGCTCTCAGCTTTGTGTTCCCATCTGGGCATGGGGACAAGCTCAGGCTCCAGGAGATGCTCCGTATGGAGAAAATACAGAAACCTCTTCCCCAGAAAATACAGAAACCTGATCTCTGCCCTCTGCCAAAGGCTCACAGGCTGTCCCTGCTCCTCAGCCAAGCTCAGCCGAGTGCTTCACAAACACTCATTTATTCTCATGAAATCCTGGAGACAGGAAAACCACATCCCGTTCTCAGAGAGCAGGTAATGGAGGTGTGGAGAAACAACTTGCCCAAGGTCACTTGAGAAGCCGTGCCAGCTTGGGATTCACTCCACATCTCCTCGTCCTGTCCACAAGATCATCCATCTTCCCAGCCTGCCTTCTTCCAGTGGTTTCCTCCAGCAGTGCCTTTCTGCATTTTGCATAATGCATTGTGAAATCTACTTTACATATAGAGCTTTTAGTTCTTAAATTTATTATTTAGTGTTGTTTTCTGGTAATAAACCAGTCACAGTGGTTTATTTATTCTTCCAGGCTGTACACAAGCACTTCTCCGCTCAAAGGAACATCCAGCTTAGGAGCAAATCCTTCTGTGTCCTGTGGGATGGAGTGGCAGAGCATCCTGGATGCAAAGTTCACCCCTCTCCTCTCCAAAGCTCTGAGCAAGGGACCACAGGGCAGAGTTTTCCAAACTGGAAAATCCCTACAATCACAGTGGCTGATGTTGCAGTGCTCACCACATTCCTGGTTGCAAAGTGCTAAAGATATTTTGGGACGTGGGAAGCAAACCAAGGATGCTCCAGGACGCAGTGGCACAAGCTTTTACTCGCTTCTAAAAGGGATAAATTAGGTGTGGGAGGAAGCAAAGCCTCTCTTTGCTTTTACCTTGAAGTAATTAATGAACAAGAACTCTCTTGAGGTAAAACCACAGCCAAGAGCCGGGCGCTCCACATCACACGAGAGAAGCATGAAGAGGTCACCTCCAGGCAGGAAGAGAGGGTTGGTTTCCCAAACACTGAGACAGCTCAAATCCTTGGTATTCTTTGTGGTTTCCAGCCCCATATAGCTCAGGCATGTTATTTTCCCCAAGGCAAAACCACAAGCCTCTCTCACCTCCCTAAAACACCCTCGTTGCTGCTTCCACAGCAGGAAATAACCACGTGGCAGGTTCAGGCTCCTGCTCCCTGACGGAAGCTTCAGGTCATAATTAAGCACAAATTTAAAAGTTTCGTTGTCCTGGGTGAGTTATAAGGAAAAGGAAATACTGCCTGGAAAGCACAGATACACACAGAGTGTTTAACAGCATCACTCTCAGCAGGGTGGGTCTCTGGGGAAAATAATCCATCTAAGTGTGTTTTATGGAAAATTTGCTCCTTTCCTGCATGCAGAGAATAAACCAATTCTGGAGACCGAGCACCTCCATTGAGAGGCCTCTAACAAACATGAAATCACACAGATGGTTTCTTGTGCACCTCAGAGGGCAAAGAGGCAGCTCAGCACTGAGTCCTCACAACCCAGTGAAGTTCACATCCAGGGAAAGCCAACAGAAACCTGGGAACCCTGGCTGCTACACCTGAGCAAGGTTCAGTGACACTCACCAGTGCCACGTGGCCAAATTAACCAACTCCAAATGTACCTTCCCTCCTGCAACAGCTCCTTCACCTGCTCCCGTGTTATCCCATCCCTGCTGCTGTGTCCAGCTCCAGCTCCTCCCTCCTCTCAGATGCACAGGGTGGGCACCCACCCACAGCCTTGGTAGCAAGCTGAGGGCCTTCTGCACTTTTTGGAGACGCTTCACCACCACCTAAATGGGAGCTGTCCTGTTGCAGACACCCTGCTCAATCACACCAAAAAATTAAATCACCTGATGTGTTGGATCACCCATGTTTACACAGCAGGTGGGTTCTTATCCCACACAGTTCATTGCAAAGCAAGCTGGGAATTCAAATCACAGAATGGTCTGGGTTGGAAGGAACCTTAGAGATCATCCCATGCCAGGGACACCTTCCACTATCCCAGGTTGCTCCAGTCCCTGTCCATCCTGGCCTTGGACACTTCCAGGGATCCAGGGGCAGCCACAGCTTCTCTGGGCAACCTGTGCCAGGGCCTCAACACCCTCACAGGGAATAATTCCTTCCCAATATCCCATCTCTCCCTGTCCTCTGGCAGTGGGAAGCCATTCCCTGTGTCCTGTCCCTCCATTCCTTGTCCCAAGTCCCTCTCCAGCTCTCCTGGAGCCCCTTTAGGCCCTGGAAGGGGCTCTGAGGTCTCCCTGGAGCCTTCTCTTCTCCAGGTGAACACCCCCAGCTCTCCCAGCCTGGCTCCAGAGCTGAGGAGCTCCAGCCCTTGGAGTATCTCTGTGTATCTACATTTCTCCCTCCTGAGCAAAGCTGAGACAGGGCTTGGAGCAACCTGGGGTAGTGGAAGGTGTCCCTGTCCATGGCAGGGGGTGGAACGAGATGGTCTTTAAGGTCCTTTCAACCCAAACTATTCCGGGATTCTATAAAACCTAACGAAGGTCCCTGCAGGACACTCCACCACACAGGACGTGCAGACGTGGACGTGGCCAAATACTTCAGAACGCACCGAGAAGACAGAACACGGCACACGAGGGTTGTGTGTGTGCTTAATGAAGTCATTAACCAGCAGCAGAGTGGCTGATAGGAGATAAGCAGCAGCACAATCCACGCTAATTAAATTCCTGCAAAGCGCCGCCGCCGCTTGGGTTTGGGATGCTGGCTCATCTGACACACGCTGTGCTCTGTCTTGTCACCGGTGCCCAGTGCTTCCCTTGCAAGATATCACAAAGAAACACAACAAGCAAAGCTCTTCTCAAGCTGCCTCTGCCTGGAGAAGACCGACACAGCCAGTCCTTGGAAAAGGCAGGATGGGAGATGGCAAACTCCGCTCAGCACGGGCATCCAGCGTGGAGACTGCTCCCACCCAAATGGGGAGGTAGAAAATATCCAGAAAATGCTGCGGGGCAGATGTAGCAATAACAGACCAGTTAGGAAGGGCAAAGTGACACTGTTCTGTTTATTGGAGGGCTAAAAGAGAGGGCAGGGCAAAAAGGGATCCAAGGAACTTGACCAGAGCTGGAGGTGAAGGAAGGAATTAACTTTTCAGCTGCACAAGGCAGATTCAATCACTGAGCGAGATGAGATGGGTTCTGGAAAGCCACGGGTTATAAAGTTAAGCGGAGGGTTAGATTGAGCCTGCCTAGAAGTAAATAGCTCAATTTAAGACCTACTCACCAAATATTTAATAATGCAGCATTGACCAAAGGAGGTCTCTGCTCTGGAGCAGCACCCTCCTGCCCCAGCCCTGTGCTTGTGCTTCACACCTCTGTGATGGCCACTTCTGGGACATGCTCAAGGATCCTTCCAAGTCAGAGGTGATTCTGCCTGCTCTCAGGGCTGGGAACTCAGGGATATTAAGAATACAGCAGGACTCTCAGTTTAAGGGCTGCAAACTTAATGAGCAAACACAGCACTTCTTTTGACCTCAAAAATTACTTTTTAGGATAAAAGTGAGGCCTTAAAATAAAAAAAGCACGATGAAATGCTTCAACCAACAGCACTACTGCATGGAGCCTCTTCCTGAGCATCCCAGAGCAGATGTGCTGCACTCAAAATGTCTTTGTCTATTAAAACTGTGTCAGCTTCAGAGACTCCAAAACTCCCTGTGGCATAAACAGAATTTCTAATGAACAGCTGCAGGATACAGGAGTGGCCGCACAAAATGCAGCTGCTGAGATCGTTTTCTTTGCCCCCCTCTCTCACCAGCTTTTCCCTGCTGTCCAAATCCCACTTTCACCCATTTGGGTCTCTCCTGTCCTCCCTCTCCCACAGCTCTGCTGCCTCACTGTTCCTTGTGCACCCTCCACACATCTCCTGGTCCCACAGAGCCCTCGACCTTTCTCCTGCTGGAGTTTTGCTGCTGCTTTCCCTTCTCGCTCCAAGGAAGTGCAAAAGGGACAAATTAAGGAGAAAAACGTTCTCGTGCCAAAGCCTGAAATTCCACAGAACAAGAGCAATCCTCAGGGAAGGATTTATCCTGAGAAAATTGAAACTCACTAATAGATTTTTCGCTTCCACACTGCCTTCCAAGCCAAGGCACCAAAGCATGACTCCTTGTGTGAGCTGGGGGAGTGTTTTTTAAATGCCTTCGCAACCCGAAACCTGACAAGCTTAAAGCCTGGTCCGAACGCACTTCCCAGCTGCTCTCCCGAACCTAATGGTGTCCTCTTAGCTGGAGAAAGAGCTGGAATGATTATTAATTTAGTCAGGGGCTTGTAATGGCCCTGCAATGCTCAGCACTGTATTTTGAGAAAAATATCTGTGGTGTCAACGTGCCCCCACAAGTTCTGGGAACAGCAGCACAAATGAAGCTGAATTCTCACTGTTTGACGCCTTCGGTTTTCCATGGGGTTCTCCAGGACCCCATGAAGAGCCTCACTTCCCTATTTTCAGACCATTTATACAGAGTTAATGCTTCGGTGAGCTCCATCCCTCAAATTTCAGTGCGAACAGCTGATGGATTCAACAATTACTGGAAGACTAACGGGTAAGAGCAGATGCCAAAGCCCTGTTTTATTAGAACCCTCTGACAACATTAAAGAGCATCTAATGCTAAGCAATGTGTCTTTTTAAGGAAATTTCTATTAACTGGTATCGAACATGAAAGCCAGTTTAATACCTTGTGGCTTTGAGACAATCTGTCTGCTGCAATCACACCAAGCCCAAATGCTTCAGCCACGAGTGGTGAGACTGGTGCTGTCACCGAGCCCCTCAAATCAGCCAAGTTTTTGCAGAGTTAATGGTTTAACAGCTTCCCTGGACTGGCAGCAGGATGAGCAGGACAGAGCTGGTTCACAGGGCTTTGAGGAGTTCACATCACCAATGCGTTTCCATGGCCAGGAGGGAGAATTCCCAGAGAATCCACGGACATTGTGGATACACTCTGCACTCCAGACATCACCCAAACAACCCTCACCACATAATCCCACCTGCCTGCCCGCAACACAGTGTGGAGGGAATCCAGATGTCAGCAGAGAGGGCACGCTCGGGAAGGCTGGAGCTCCTTTGGCTCCCAAAGACTCCAGGCAGGAATCTCCAACACGCAGCAGTTATTTTTGTAGGGAAGAGGGGCCAAATGTCCTCGGAGCAGCTCAAAAAGTGGGCAGTGGGCCACAGCGCCAGCACAAGGCTCATGCAGATGAAGGAGCAGTTTCCAGCACAAGCTGCTGTCTCTCAGCCATCATCCCGAAGATCAGACTGGTTCCAGCTCATGGAACCGGTTCCAACTCATGGAACTGGTTCCAACTCACTTCAGGGACCGTTTGGAAAATAGACACTGAGAGGTGCTAATGGACGAGGAAGCCACAAACGCCTCTTCTGGCCATTCACATCAGTCATTATGGACAGAAAGCCAGCCCCAGCATCTCAAGCTGTGCCATCTCATTCCCATCTCAGTGGCTGGAGCCATGAATGGTTCCGACCGCACAAAATTTCCCTGAGGGACAGCAGAGCTCTCTCCCTTTCAGCCTCACACCATCCCAGGCTGCACAGAGCTTGAGTTTGCTGTTGCCACCCACTGCACAAAGGCTGCTTGTGGCCAGAGTAAACACCTGATGGCCAGCCAGGAAAAGGGGAGCCATTCCCAGAGGCTGGGAAAGCTGCTGGCAAACACAGCCTTCAACACAGCTACCAGCTCCACTGTGAACATGCCACATGGACAGACACAGAGGTATCGGCCTGGAACAAAGTCATTGAGATGGGCACAAAATTCACAACTCAATTTGGCCTCTGTAGAGAATCCAAAAAATATATTAAGGAAGCACTAGGACGGCTGTATTAGATCAAGCCAATGATCCGTTCACTTCAGCCCCTCACTCCTCAGTGCTCATTTCCAGCTGCTTTGGTATAAAATAACCATAAATCACAGCCACAGAACAGTTTATTCGGGACAATTTCGCCCGAACCACTAACAAATAGGAGTTGTAGGAGCCCCTGAAGAACAGCAGCTGTCCACCAAAATACCTTTTTTTGAAGCAATCGATCACAAACATTCTCAACAGTACAGAGTCTGAACTGTTAAAAAAAAATAAGGGGGGGGAAAGGAAAGGAAAAACACACCAAGCACTCGGTTTCACAGCTTCCTGCAGCAGCAACTTCCACAGATGAGCTCTGCAAGTTGCCCGGAGAAGCTGTGGCTGCCCCTGCACCCCTGGAAGTGTCCAAGGCCAGGCTGGACAGGGCTTGGATCAACCTGGGATAGTGGAAGGTGTCCCTGCCCATGGCAGGGGGTGGAATGGGATGAGCTTTAAGTTCCCTTCCCACAAAAACCATTCTGTGATTTTAAGGGGTTTCCTTTCACCATCTTCAAACCCAACCCCTCCTGATTCGACCCTGCCTCCTTTTCCAGCATTACACACACCCATGGGGATGGGAATGACAGGATTCACACGCAGCTCACAGCAGATCCAAAGGAACAAGTCCCAAAGCCACCACCGGAACAAGAAGTGCCACCTTACCTTCTCCAAGCTGCCTGACATCCCACCACATGCTCCTCTCTGCGCTAGGCAGGATAAATCTTTTCAATCCTGGCAGCCAGCAGAGTTGGCAGGGAAGCAGAAATACAAGGATCCTACTGCCAAGGGATAATTTCAGCACAAATCTGCACTTCTGCTATTGTCTCCCCCTCCCTGATGGACATTCTGCTTCTCCAGCACACTCCTTTTGTGGAGCAGCCCTCCCTCTCTTTTATCCAACGTCCTCTCTAACATCTTTGTTCTGTTCCCATTCCACTCATTTCCCAAATTTGTGCCTAGTTTCCTTTTTTTTTTTTAATTGCTCTCAATATGTCACTCTATATTAGTCAACAGCAGATTTATTTAAACGTGTCAATGCTGTTGCTTAGCAGATCTGACTGTGCTTTACCATTTCAGCCTCCTTCAGAATCACATGTTCCCCTTCCCAGAGCTCCCCAGCACGTTTGGATCACCAGGAAGTTTGAGGAAAACAAAAATAAGTCTGATTCTAAAGGCAGGCCACTGGCCTGCCTGGGAAAGCTTCAGGAAAACAAAAAAACACCTCCAAAAACAACCAAGAAGAGGAATTCTGCCAAAAAACCCACATGGTTTTATTTCTCAGTTAGGAAGTAGCATCAGGTGCTGGTTTTCTTCCATTTTCTACCTTTTACTCACGAGTTTTAATAGGAGCCCATCAAGTAAATGATCATCCAGAGCTTTGGAAAGGGTCTGATACTGAGCCAGTATCAGCTTTCCCCTGCAGCAGCTAATTTTAGGAAATGGCCTTCAACCACTCTATAAAAGGCTGGGAACACCCAGGTGAGAGCATGTTCTGACCTTTGAAATTAGATTTGGGTCTTTGCTGAGGCAGAGAGAGAAGATAATGTGCAGCTAAATCTCCCACAGGAGGTTTTCTGCTCGGGCTTTCCAGCAGCGATGGTGTTGATTTGGTCATTGCCCCCCAGGTTCCAACTTGCACGTTCACAGCCAAGTGACCGGAGAGTCCAGTGGCTCCAAGCAGCATCGGCTCCACACACAAACTGTGGCACAGCTGTCCCAAAACGCTTATGGAATCATGGAATCACAGAACCGTTAAGGTTGGAAAAGCCCTCTGAGATCACTGAGTCCAACTATCAACCCAGTGCTGCCAAGCCCACCCTAAACCGTGTCCCCAAAGGACAAAATTGTTCATGAAAAGGACTAAGCAACACCAAGAAAACATCATCCTTCTGCAATCCTCTGAAGCACAATAATCCCAAGCCAACTCCCAAGAGCACCCCAAACCTGCTGTGTGGCCACTGACAGATGCCAAGTCTCCTGCACGTCCATCCAGGGCTCCACCTGTGGGATCATCTCCACGGCTTGGCTCCACTCCAGGTGCACTTCCCATGTCGCTCGTAAGCCAACCTCATCTTCTGCCCCAAAATCTCCAGCTCAACCATCACCCTGAATCCCAGAATCCCAGACTGGTTTGGGTCGGACAAGACTTTAAGGCTCGTCTCACTCCAGCCCCTGCCACGGGCACGGATGCCACTCACTAGATCAGGTTGCTCAGGGCCCAATCCAACCTGGCCTAGGGGGAATTAAATCCCAGAAACTGATGCCACCAATACAATCTCCATCAGCTGCTGATTCCACATTCAGAGTGCAGATCACATCCAGGAAACCAGGTTCACAACCTTGGGAACCAATACCACAACCTGAGACAGCCCAGCCGAAGACAAATCCCACAGCAGGACCTGCCAGAACGGCTGCTGATGGCTTTCCAAAAATAACCCAGTCCCCTTTCCACGGTGCCTGATGTCCATTTACTTACAGCCACCTAAAAATAGCCCTTCCCATTCGGATCGATGACGGGAGCTGACAGAAGTGAAAGGAGCTCATCACTCCACACACACAGGACTAAAGGAGATAAAATACTTTGGAAATGCATCGTAGGGAACAATCCCGCTCTGGCCCCGAGACAGCCAGCTGGATGGGACTAATGATTCTTCTCCAGCACCAGCTGTGATTGAATTTATTTCCATTTGGTGTGATTAAAAAGAAAGAGACAGATAAAAGGGAGAACAAAAAGTCCAAGATTTCAAAAGACACTAAAAATAAAATGGTTTGTGTGAGCTTGGCACCCTACCTTGACAATTTTTATACGTGTCAGCCAAGCTCAATAACCCAAAAGGAAGACACAAGTAATTTATAGGTGGGGAAACCAAGGCATGGAAATGTTAAAATACCAATTCAATCATCAATAAAATCAACAGCAGGAACAGGTTGGAAGGGCAGGCGTTCCTGAGGCACCTGCCTGTATCCATGCCCTAAGATCCCTCTGTATTTACTCTTCATGGAGCCATTGTAATTGTTTCCATTGCCTGGCAAGTGCAAATCGATGCTGAGGAGTTCAGTGGCTCCTCACGACGAGTTCCAGTCCGTTTAGCTGATCAAAGGGAGCCACTTTGCCGAGCCCGTTCGCACCTCGCAGGGAAAAGGCACTTCCTCAAAATTCAAACGTACAACTTTAGCAGCGGGAGGCCTGAAATTAATCTCTTTATTTAAACATTAACAACTTTAAGTGTCTCTAAGCAATTGTAAAGGCTTTATTAGAGAAGGCAGTGAAAGCCTGTGAGCAGCCAAGTCAAGAGGAAGCCAAGGTTATCTGCACTCACCTTCCAGGTATTAATTTTGACAACAAACTCACTCTGCAGTGTCTGTACCCGAATAAAGAACAGCAGCACCTTGCTGCCAGCTGAAGCCTGTGGGCAGGGATGGATGGAGCAAATCCTCCTGGAATCCATTCCCATGGCCATGAAGGGTAGGAAGATGTGCTGTGGGCAAAGTGAACCTCATCAATTTGTCTTCTGAAACCCAGTGACCTCCTTGGCAGATGCTGATTACCTTGACAGCAGCAAGATTTCTGATGTAGTCTCCTGTGTGGATATTCAGTAGGAAAGCAAATAACTGGAACAGGAGCCTGGAGAGCTGATGGACCCTCCAGCTCAGCACAGTCAAACCTCAACTGGACAAAGCCTTGAGCAATCTCATCTACCTTTGCCATAAGCAGGACATTGAATTAGAGACTTCCAAAGATCCCTTCCAACCTTATTTGGTAAATGCCAGAGAGAAGGTGGAAGCCTTTCCTGGAGACATCTGAACTAGATAAAGTTGTAATGTATAATAAAAACAACTCTTTGTAAGCTTTTCATTGAACGTATGAGCTGGTGGCAGTGAGGAGCACAGCACACTGTGCTTCCTTCTCTCCAGCATTTACCTCTGGACACAGGAACACATCTCTTCAGTTAAGACACAAATACCACTTTCACACTAAAATTCAAGGTGTTTTAGTGGCATTGTAGGACTTAATACTTGTAGGAGGTGATAAAACATTCATGAGAGCAAGACCGTGAGATTAAATGGGTTGGGCTGACATTAAAAGACATTTTAAGGGACAGCCTTTTAAGGACCAGCTCTCTGCTCAAAACACTACACAGTCGTTTCCCCAAATCCTTTCATGCATCCAACATGCAGAGAAATACACAAGCTGTGCACATCCCACCCTGGATCCTGTCTGGTTGCTGTAGTGGGAGAAAAAAAGCTGTCTGAATTGCAGGTGTCACCACGTTTGGCATTGGTTTTTAATGCCTCCCTGTTACTGGAAAGTAACTATTGAGTTTCACCAAAGTCAAAAGCTCCTCTCAGGTTCACTTCCCTTTCAGCTGCTCCAACAGGTGTCTTGCCAAAATCCATAGAAGACAAAAATCTGTAGTTCCTAGGATTCACATTTTGGAACAGTTCCAAATGCAGAGCAAAGGTTTCACCTTTAATACACTCTCGCAAGGCACACAGCAATCTCCCTGACTTGGCTGGTCCTGATCCAGATGGAAAAAAAAAAACCCCAAAGCACAAGCCAGTGTTTTTGCTGACCAGGATTACCTGACTTAGTATCAGCAGCCTTCAAGGACATGGTCTAACACACCCGAGTGGAAATCACCAGTGCTGGATGCAGTTCCCTTAAATCCTCTAAGCCTCTGCTTCTCTGCTGGAACAGCTAACTGCTGATAAACTCACTTTCAGACTATTTTCATAAAACTGAAGGTCAGCAAATGATCTGCTAATTAAATCTGTCACATAATTCTCAGCCTGATGCATAACTCAAGCCAACTCCACTGAGCAGAGCGGCAGGCAGGGGTCAGCTGCCTGTTCTGCGGTGTGACAGGGCCGTGGGGTCACCAGGCCTCGGTGACAGATTCCTCAGAGCCACATCTTGCAGAAAGCTGTTTTGCAGCCTCTCCAAGCCCTGCCTACCCCACACCCACTTCTGCAGAGTTTGTCCATGTTTAGTGACACGTTCTTGCTTTGGTGGCTCCCTTGGCTCTGGACACCTCATCCTCCAGCAGCTCAGAAGTCGCCCCTTGCCCAGGGTGGCTTTGCAGATGAAGGGTGAGAAGCTGCACCGATCAATTCCCAGCATCTAAAATGCTCCTGACTCTTTTCAAAGCCACTCTGAAGAAACACGACAATCCTGCCCCCAAAAAAGTCTCTGAACCGGGGAGGTTGTTCTGTTTTCAGCCAGAGGAGGGCAACCACACACGTTCACAACAGGCAGCATCCTACTGCCTTGAAACAGACAAATGCACTTTATTCCCATTCCCAACCACCAGAAGAGTTGTTTTATCTTTCCCATTCTGCCTGATTTATGTCTATTCCCTTCCTTGAGATATTTAAAGAGCATCTCCCAGTAGAATCATAGAACCATGGAATGGTTTGGGTGGGAAAGGACCTTAAAGCTCATCCAGTCCCACCCCCTACCATGGGCAGGGACACCTTCCACTGTCCCAGGCTGCTCCAAGCCCTGTCCAACCTGGCCTTGGACACTTCCAGGGATCCAGGGACAGCCACAGCTTCTCTGGGCAACCTGTGCCAGGGCCTCACCACATTCTGAGTAAAAAATTTCTTCCTAAAATCCAACCTAACTCTGCCCTCTGTCAGTTCAAAGTAGCAGAGTATATTCCCCTGCTAAAGAGAACCTGAATTCCTCATTCCCCCTGCTCAGCAGCAATTCCAGCAGCCAGACAGAACCCATCGAGCTTGTCCAAACTGTGTGTGCCACTGACCTACGGAGAATTCATCAGTCCCAGCTGGAAAGTTGGGCACTGGGAGCAAGGAAACTGCTTGTGACATGGCTAAAAATAGCAAAGGGACTGGGGATATTTTCTCCCTCTTGTACTCCCGCCTGCCCTGCTCACACAAACCCTTCGGAGCCTGGATCAGGCTGCTCTGATGCTCTCCTGCCAAGTTTGAATCATGAGATGGAGGTGAAAGGGTTTGTCCAGGAGAGCACAACCACCCTAACTTTTATATCTTGAGGCAGAATATCCTGCAAGTAACGCCATTCCTCAGCATTTAGCTGGAAAACCCAGGGAGAGGCAGGAGTTTGTTGGAGAGGCACCAGGTGACTCAGCTCTTCACCCTCTCCTCTCTCCCTGTGGACATTTCAACAGCACAAGGCACTGGAGTTACAGGATGAGACACAGGGATTCACTCAGTACACAAAATGGAAACTCAACAACCCCATCAGCTCTGATTTTTAAGGATACTCATTTCTCCATCATCATTAAGCTCTGTGGTAAAAGCCACTTTACGAGCTCAGCTAATCTGGGATGCTGCTGTTGCATCATCACTTGACATTGATAAACAATTATTAAAGAAAGAAAAAAAAAGAAAGAAAAAAAAGAAAGAAAGAAAAGAAACCACCCTCTGGCCTGGGGTGGTTTTCAGTACCATTATCAGTGAAAAAGGTGCTTTTTTCAGCACCATTATCACTGTGGTTTTGGTATGGGCTGCCATGGTCCCAAGGCCTGTTCTCTGGCCCAAATCCAGAGGTAGAACCCAGCCACCCTCATGCTCTTGGGCTTTCTCACCTTCCCAAACACCCAGGTCACACCTGACTTGCCTTGGAGGTTTGACTCCTGGCTGCGCCAACTTCTGGATCCCATGGACCAATGGCAGCCGGCTGAGAACACCACTGGGTGGTTCCAGCCTGGGCGAGCGAGTGAACAGGAGCAGCCCCCCATGTCCCAAACCTGAGCTGTGCATCCACCTGGGAGCAGAGCCCGGCCCCTGGCTGGGGAAGGACTGGGAATCCCAGCTTTCCACTACTCCATGGCATTAAGTAACAAATAAATCCCATGGACCACACGAGGAGGGTGATTACTCCAGCAGCACGTATAAAGGAGACGTTGAAGTGACAGGAACTTCCCTTCCCACCTTTTGTGGGGATAATACAAACCAGCAGAGCAGAAACACATCCAAAACATCGCTTTTCAAAGCAGCAACAGATTTTTCTGTCAAAGGAGAGATTTCACAAGGATGTCTCGGGCATGGGTGGATTCATGGCAAAACAGTGAAGCGATGCGAGAGACACACGACCATTTCCCTTCTTCGAGTGTCGAAAAGCTTTCAGGAGATTTATAAAATTAGAGCTGCTTACGATGAACATCTCAAAGGGAAAGGGGAGAGAGGAAGTGCTTCCCCCACGCAGCTCTCCAGCAGCAGCTCCTGATTGTACTCAGTGGGAAACACGGAGCACTCTCAGCACCTTCCCTCCCACCGAGCTCCAGGCACAGGGGAAGCTCAGCAATTTGCAGGATTTGGGTCCTTTTTTTTGCTCCCCTTCCCTCTCTCCCTCCCCATCCTCCCTTTGACAACCACGGAAGGAAAGACTGAGGAGAACAGAGCAATTAAGGAATTTGAAGCCTCGCTACCAGCTACTCTAAATGCAGGCACATGAAGCAGCAGGATTCTGCTGGTGACATTTGGACCACAAATGAAGTCCCCAAGAGTAATAAACAATCAGGTAAAGAAATCTGGAAAGAAATTACCCAGCACACCTCATCTTCCTGGCCCCCATGAGATCCATATAAAATGTGTTAATGCATCTGATTATGATCTAAATTATGTACAGAGGCTCCTGCCAAGCACTCTGTGAAGTTTCTTTATTGTTAAGTTGGAAGCTGTTTAAGAACGGTCCAGTCATCATGTTTCAAATTAGATTTGGGAAGAAAACGTTTTCCTACTTTACTGCTGGCTCGGAACACGGGAGAAAGTTGGGATGTGGGTTTTCTATGCTGAAAAAAGAGCAGGAAGAGTGGGGACAGAACAGCAGAAGAGGCAGTGTTACCTGTCCTTTACTGTCACCTGAGCTGTGTGGCTTTACTGTCCCCAAGCATGCCAGAGAATTACTGCAGCTTCAGACAGTTTTCCACACATTTTTTCCTGAAAGGGGGGTAAAACACCAAAGTGTTCCCATTCACACTCTCCACAGGCCCAAAAACTTTGAAATAAGGGATTTCTGGAAGAGTTCTGCTGAGAAGGCCTGGCAAAACACCATGTGAGATTCTCCCCACATCCGTGAGGGCTACCTGAGCTGTCACTTACACTGCCAGTCCTTTGTGCTGCCTGGAGGCAGGTAAAAAAGCTGGGTTTCCCCCCAGCATGCCATACCAGGACTGGAGCTTTTTAAAAAACCAGAGATACGCCCCTCCTAGGTGTATATTCAAATTTGGGAGAGCACCCATAGTTTCATCTGCAAGCCTGACAACCTCACATGTGCTGAAACCTCCCCCAGCCCAACCTGTGCTTTCTCTCCTGCTGGTGTCTGGCCAGTCCTTTGCTCCATGGATCAGCATCTCCTTCCCCGTGCAGGGCTGGATTCCCAAGTCAGAAGCAGAGCCAAGATTACCTTGCTCAGAGGAGTTGGATTTTAAAAGGAGGGTCCCTATAACTATTAAAAGTCTCCCATCCATTACCTGTGCCCTTCCAAGCTCACAGCTGCAGCCACAACTGCATAAATCTGGACTAAGCAGGGCCCTGTGGAAGTGAAATAGGATATAAATAGTTCTTACAGGTTCATTTTGCTCTATACATGGATATAAATCATACCCACACACACACACACATATCTATATATGCCAGATATCTGTCTGTACCTCATTGAATCATGCAATGATCTGGGCTGGAAGGGACTTTAAAGATCATCCCATCCCACCCCTGCCATGGGCAGGGACACCTCCCACTATCCCAGGTTGCTCCAAGCCCCATCCAACCTGGCCTTGGACAATTCCAGGGATTCAGGGGCAGCCACAGCTTCTCTGGGAATTCTGTTCCAGGTCCTCACCACCACTCTTACAGTAAAGAATTTCTTCCTAATGTCTCATCCAACCCTGCAGATCGGCAGGAAGTCAGGGATGAGGACTACCATTTCTAGCCACCGTGGTAATGCAGTGGTTTAAACACCCAAAAAATGCTTTAATGTAGGATCACAGGCTGGATCCCAGCCAGGCAACAGCACTGCTTCTCAAGGAGTATTTATCTCCATAAAACACTTCCTAAACAACGTGCTCAGTGCTTGAAAATAAAGTCTTGCTGAACAACCAGATTTTAACCTGGAATTCTGCATGTTGGCATTCTCTGCTGCTCCAGGTGAGTCTGATTCCCTTACACAGCATGGTGATTTTCTCTCTTTTTAAGAAGAAAAGGAATTTTCTCTTTCAGTTTAACTTTGAGGCAAGATGGAAGACCACAGCCTGGCCTCAAAGACGTGAGATCTTTTGAACTCCAAGTCAGCAGGCTCTCACAGGAGCTGAGCTCGAGGGCTGCTCTGGAATAAATCAAAAAGGATTTACTCTTTCACTTGAACAAGGCAGGAAAAAAAACTCCATAGATGCACAGATATGGGGTTGGGGGTGGGGAGAGAGCTAAAATATTTTTAAAAAAATAAAAAAGGCAACTTAAGAATGCCGGGATGGTTTGATAGTCACAGTCCCCTAAGCTAAACACCACCCTGCACAGTTGGATTTCCTGGAGGAAAGCACAGGCACAGTTGCTAAGCCTGCTGGAAGCAGTTCAGCCCAAGAATATAGGGAGCAGATGCTCCAAACACGACTCCCAAAGACACGGTGCTCCTGGAGAAATCCTCTGACAGAGAGTCAGAACAGGGGCTTGAACTGGCCGTGTGTCATTAGAGATGCAGCTGTGATTTCTACCCAGAGTAGCAGAGTCCAAGGCCAAAAGGGGCCTTGAGAGCACCTAATGTGCTTCATCACAGCCCATCACACTTCATCCAAGTTTTCCTAAGAACAGGAGTCAGATTTAGCAGCCAGATTCCAACCGGAGTAACTCTGGTGGCTCCCAGACACAACCCACATGCTGCTTCCACTCCAAAACTTGGGCTGAGAGAGCAGCTTTGTGCAGGATGCTGCTGCCTCTTGGTGTCCTTGTGTCCCTGTGCCAGAAAATGCCATTCCCTGGAACAGGCAGGAGTGAAGTGACTCCGTGCTCCAGCCCCTTTGCTTCACTCCTGACACCTCTGCTGGAGCCCAAACTCATCAGCGGTTTCGACAATACTCCAGAGCTGGAGTTTGCCTGAAGGAGCTCAGCACAGGGCACAAAATCTCATCCTCTGGCTTCCTTACAGGAGTGAGAAGAAAACTGGAGAAGGAGAAATGTGCTGCTGGCAGCAATTCCAGCCTCTGCAGTGAGATTGGAAGGCTCCCAGTCAGCCACACACCCCCGCAAGAGCTGTGCACCCATGGACTAATCCTCACACCTCGATTACAAAGAGTTTGGGGACAAGAATGTGCCCAGAGAATGATGCTAAAGAAGAAAAATGTTCAGAGCCCAACTTCCCCCTGAGCTGTGTGCAGGGATTTGGATCCCGAGGCACCCAGAGCCTGAGCTCAGACCATTAGTGACATTCAACACTGCTTTTAAAATCAGAATTTAAAACTGCTGAAACCAGAATATTGTGAAATGCTGCTTCTTCGCCTACAGTTCTGCCAAATGAGTTTGGCTAAAACTTTCAGCAATTAATGGATGATCAAATGAAAGAGCTGATGGCCAAAAAATATGTAAGGGGCTTGATTAAAGCTCTGGGGGTGACACTGTGCCCTATTTTCACAAGCTTTCCTCATCTCACCATTATTTCAACTGGACTATGGGGAGGAGGAGAGTGTTGTTAGAAGGGTGTGAGAAGTTTTGGCAAATTATGTCAAAATCCAGCAAGGGAAGAAGCAACTTAACCCCAGGCATGGGGCAGCCTGACACAGCAGAGCTCCTTTGTGCTGTACCTGTTGTCCCTCGGCTCCTTGGCTCAGACCTGTTCCACATCCCACATCGACTCCTTCACCACCTCCCTTCTGCCTCCCAGCGCTGATCTCAAGGGTTTCCCTCCTGTTCAACAGAAAAATCCAGACAAAACCACAGGGACTTAAGAAATCAGTCATGCATGGCCTCGAGGCATCGTGCAAGAGAGGCACTCTGACACAAACATTCCTTCTGGGCCTCTCCAAACAGGGATTGAGCAACCTGGGAGAGTGGAAGGTGGCCCTGTCCATGGCAGGGTGTGGAATGAGATGAGCTTTAACGTCCCTTCCCTCCCAAACCATTCTGGGATTCTGTGATTTATGACATGGTCTTAAGCCTGGAAGCTCCCACAGGTTTGACAATTTGGGCTGCTGGGGAGTAAGGGAGGCTGGAGGACACTAAAGGGGGAATGAGGCACAAATGAGACCACCTGGAGAAGGGACATTGCAAATCTAAAAGGGATCAGATGTGGGTCACCAGCTCCCAGCTCCATCAGCTCCGAGCCAGCTTCCAGGTGTTCTGAGCTCCCTTCACACAAAATTCTCCCTCTACGACACCTGATAATTGACAGCTCCCAGGTTACATCCATGTGATCATTTCCCACAAAAATATTAAATAAAAGCATCAACTCCACTGTTCTGTAAGTGCCAAGGTCCAAGAGGATCACTACAAGCCACGCAGCCCGACCTGTTCTGTGACACACCACGAGTTCCACCCACCAAGTCCAGCCTCAAGCTCAGCAATTCCCACCAATTCTTCATCCAGCTTTTTCTCTAGCTCAAGTCCTCTCTCAGTCACGCTTCTGCTGCAAACAACTGTCTGATCTCAGCAGACAAACATATAAAAAATTAAAAGAAAATAAAATACCTTTAGTTAAGAAAAGCCCGAGGCTCCAGGATTATCCTTCGGTGGCGGGCGACGCCTTGGCTTGGCCCGTCAGTGGCATTTCCCTTTGTTTTAGAACAAAAAGGACCATCCACATCCTGCCTTCATCCTCCCACACAGCCTCTGGGACAGCAGAGCATCCCAAGCTCCCTCTCCCCACCCTGACTCTCACTAATGTGTTCCATACTCGCAGCCTCTCCGCAGTCCCAGCTCTGCCGCAGCTCCCGGCAGGGAGTCAGGGCTGGTCCTCGGAGGCTGGTGCTGCTTATAAAGGCTGCTTCCATCCCTTTCACTTCAGCTGGCAAAACACTTCCTGAGTGCCCACATCTTTGGGATACAAAAAGGAAACACGTCGTGATCAGAGCTCGTCTCTCCTGGCAGGCTGCGGGTCCTGGCACGGTTCCATCCGCACGCAGCTACAAAATGTTTGCAGAAACAAGAACAGCCACGACCCTTCTACTCCTCCTTCCTTCCCTGAACGCAAAGTTTTTCCCAGAGTTCTCCAGAAATCACGAGTGAAGATGTTACTCAACAGCCACAGCTGAGGATTTCATGTATTTCAACATGACCTGTGAAATATCCACTTCAAACCTCACCCACGCTGCACGAGCCCAGCATCTGCACAGCGCTCACCGCCTCTCCCAGGTCTGGAGATGTTTTATGGTCAGCTTGGAATGCTGACAGTTTACTAAATAAAAATCTGCTGGGTTTTTTTTTTTTTCCAAAGCCACCAATTATTTTGAGTCCCTGAAACTCCGGCCACTTGGGGCAAAGGAGCCAAGGGATCAGAGCATGTGGCAATGGGATGCCCAAATCTATCAGGCAAACAAAGCACTATCTTGAGAATCACAGAATGGTTTGGGTTGGAAGGAACCTCAAGGATCATCTCATTTCAACCCCCTGCCATGGGCAGGGACACCTTCCGCTAGAAGAGAGCTTAGAGGTTTTTTTAATGTTAATGTAAGCTCTGGAAAACCTCAGGCTCTTCATAGAATAAATGCCACTTTATGATTAAAGTGAAGCCCCCTCTCTAATAAACTCTATATAATTGATATGATGTAAAAATTCCAGCATATACGAATATTTTATTCTGATCACTGTCATTAACAGCAATAACAGCACCCCGGCATAGGCTCACCCCCAAAAAAAGGGTGGTTTCTCCTTACTCTCCACCAGAGAAGAGGCGGCAAGTAGCTGTCATAACTTCATTTTATATTTTATTAGTTTTTACAAGCCAGCTATGCTAAAAGGTTGCACCAGTAATTTAAACCGCAGTTGTCAGCAGAAGTGAAGGACATTGTGGGATACATTTTATTCCAGCTCTTTTATTGCCTGGCTCCTTGGAGTGATTCAAGCAGCTTAAGGATTTTAGAGGCACTGTCACAACAGTATCTGGCCCGTCACAAGTTGCTATTTTAACAAAAAAAAAAGTACCCAAAAACTCCAACTTTCAAAGAACTGGCTGGACCCAGCAGAAGCTGTTCAAGACTCAGCAACTCCTGAATGCCACCAAACTGTTCCCTCACGGGGACAGGTGCTTTCTGCAATGTTATTCCCACTCGGCAGAAAGGGAGGGGGATCCATAAAACAGGAAAATGCTGATTTTTGCAGCTCTGCCAAACCACAGGAACACACAGAAACACGTCGTGGCTCTCCCCACCATCGGGAGCCAGCAGTGCTCTGTCACATCTGCTGGGACACAGACAGCAGGTGACAAGCTGGGGACAGGAGCACAATGAGGCTGGCACAAAGCCAGTCCAGGAAAGCCTCCAACCGTGCTGGTCAGAGGAGAAATGCTTTGAAGATTCCTGAGACAGCAGGCGTCTGCTTTCTGTCCCAGCAGCACCCCGGCGTTCTGCTGGACTCTTCCCGGTGGATGATCAAAAAGCAAATTAATTCCTTGACCTCAAGGACCAACCCCTTCTCCTCACAACCCCAAGCTGGTGGGAGATGCTGGTTTTCATCCCCATGCAGCTGCCCCGGACACCACGGGGCCGGAGGGGAAGAACATCCCACTGCTGAGATGTCTGCTGGCTGCTTGCCTGGCAGAGAACTCGATTCCAGACCCCATTAGGGAAACTATCCCGGAAAAACAGGGAAATGTTCCTTTGTGGGAGGGTAGAACGAACAGGGCCATTCCTGATCAAAGCACTGCAGTACTTTGGGCATCAGATAAATCTGGGACTGACCTCAAGCCCAGCGTCCCCATTGCTCCCCAGGGTGCTGAGCTCTCCTGAGGTCCCCATCTCCTACCCACACACAGCAAGCCATGAAACACACGTGGGTCACCTTATCCCACCTCCTGGGCTGCTTGCAGAGAGGGAGGTGAGAGGCTGACAAACCTGGAAGGGCTCACAGGACCATGGGGTCACCTGCCCTGATCCTGACTCAGCATGGAGGGGACACTGCTGGACCCAGGTCACTCCGTGTGTTGGGCACAGGAGAGAAATCCTCATCCTCACCCCATCCAACCTGGCCTTGGACACTTCCAGGGGTGGAGCAGCCCCAGCTTCTCTGGGCAACCTGTGCCAGGGCCTCCCCACCCTCACAGCCAAGGATTTCTTCCCAATATCCCATCTAGCCCTGCCCCCTGGCAGTGGGAAGCCAGCAGATACTCAGATGATGCCACACCAGTACTGGAGAATGGGTCATTCTCGACTGTCCCCTTGTTGTGTGTCCCTTCATGTCCCCCTTCAGCACATGCAGACACTGTGCCAGGAGAGCTCCGTGTTCCCCAGAGCTTAAAATCCGTGAGGACAAGCAAAAGTTACTTTGCAAAGAAAGATCTTTCAAGCAGAGGGAAAGTTCTTATACCCGGACTTCGGCGTTTTTAAGTTTGGGACATGTTTTAATGTATTAAAAAAAGTTTTTCAGGTCATCTTTGATGCAGAGTTGTCTGGAAGGGGAGGCTGTCAGATGGGGTCTTAGCAAGGGAATATCTGTTCCCTGGGCACGGACTCAGAGCCTTGTGAACTCCCCGTGGCACCTGCATATTCCGTGTTTGTACTCCAAGCCCCATGGACACTCCTTTGATGTGGTGCCACGTGGTGAGCTGGAGCTCCCAAAGGTCTCTGGAGACCACAGGAATCTATGTGATGGGATGTATTTAGTGGATAAGGAGCCTTCCATCCTTTGAAACAGAACTTTGCTGTTGTTATCTTGTATAAAGAACATTTAAATTGCTTTTTTTTTTTTCATGCCTGGTGCAGAGAGCAGCTGTGGAGAGATGCCCAGGAAGGCTCCTCTGCTCCATGGGGAATCCAGCCCTGCTCTTACACACATGGTCTCCTCCTGGCCTCTCCAGCTCACTGCTCCAACATAAACAAGTGAGACCTACATCCTCCTGGAAATTAAACCCAGCCTCTCAGACGTGTACACAGATCTCCTCCTGCCCCACAGGAAACGGGGATGGAGAATTTGCAGCCCCAGGTGGCCCAGAGCAATCCCTGTTCGTGGGGGCTGGGGAAGGCCAGGAGGGGAACACACAGCACTAAATGGCATCTTGGGATATTTAACGCTCTCAGTTTTCTTTTCTGACCTCATCTCTTCATCAGCCAGAGAAATTTGTCCATTTTCCTCTGCTCGTCCTCACAGTGTTCACCAAAAAGCTTTTTCCTTTACCCCTGGTCACAAAAGCATCCCAATCTGCTTCTATCTCACTCTTCCCTGACAATTATTCCCACTTGCTTCCCTATTTTCTCTTCTTTCAAGGCTCTTATCCAGGCCGGTTTTTTCTTTCCCTCATCTGCCTGCACCACCATTATTTTTCCCACTGTCAGAGGTGCCAATCTAAAATTCATTTGAGTTATTTAAGCTCATTCTCCTGCACTAAGGCAGACAAATATTGCAGCCTAGTACAGAAATACGTCCCTGGAAATCATTCCTGGGATGCAACGTTCCAATCTGAGCTGAAGGCCAACGTGATGGAGACAGAGCAACACAAGCCCAGACCCACAGCTCTGGAAAGCATTCCTGGCATTCCCATTCCAAGTGCCATTAAGGAGATGCCAAAGTCCAGCAGACTCTGGACAACACAAAACACTAAGCTGAGCTCTGATATTTAAGAGCAGAAAAGTTTCCCAGGCTAATTCAGGCAACGTGTCCCATAAAACGGGCAAAAAAACCATCAGGGTCCATTAAGTGCATTTGCTCTCCAGCATTTGCTCCTGAATTGTTTATGCACAGAGGTTTCCCAGCATATTAATCCTCCAGAAAAGAACGTGTAAAACAGAGCTGGAAATGAAGGAGTGCTTGGGGATCCTGTTCTTATGAGTGGGACAAAGCAGGAGGGGCCTGTGGGGGGAGAAATCCCCACAAGAAAACTCCAGAGAGCCCCTATTTACCTTCCCCTTCAGCAAACAAAATCCCACAAACAGGGAAATTAAAACCTGTTGTTGCAAGCAGAGAGAAAGTCAAAGATTTCACAATCCCGCTGTGAGAAAGGAATTTTAACAGGCTGGTGAAGGATAAACTGTTAGTTTTTTCCATAAACCTGAACAAAACCAATGGACTTCCCAGAAACAAATTGGGAAATGATCCCCTCGGCCCCAAGAGTCAAGTCCAAACCTGCCACCACAGCTTCTCCTTGTACCTTCACAGACTTTGCCAGGCTGGGGTTCAGGCTCACGATCCAAATTCAGGCAGGTTGGAGATGCCCTAAAAGCTGCTGAGTCACCGGAAGGGAAAGGGATTTAAGCTAATAATTTACCTTACAGCTGACCAGGAGCTGCCAGCACACAAAGCAGGGTGTAACTCACACTGGAAATGCTCCGCTGAGAGCTCCGTGTGTCCCCAGTCACCCACCCCAGATGCCACAATTCCCCTTTCATGCCTTTGTGCAGGAGACACAACTCTCGACCTGGACCTTTGGATGGCCAAGTGATCACTGAAATCCCAAAGGGACAAAGTTCCCCTTTAAAAATCCCTAAATTCCTTAGGCAAGCTCAAGTCTGCCAATGGAGCTGACAGAGAGGGCTTTGCATAAGAAAAGGAGGAATGCAGGGATTTCCAGTGGAAATGAGGGTGGATAAGGAAAACAGGACATTTACTCTGGAACTGCTACCCCTAACATTTATCAACAAGGAGTAACAAGAAAAAAAACAATATTTAAACTGGATATTAGGAATAATTTCTTCTCCAAAAGGGCTGTCCAGCCCTGGCACAGCTGCCCAGGGCAGTGGTGGAGTCTCCATCCCTGGAGGGATTTAGAAGCTGTGTGGATGTGACACTTGGGGATGTGGGTCAGTGGTGGCTTTGGAAGTGCTGGGGGAATGGTTGGACTCAATAATCTTAGAGAAGTCTTCCAGCCTAAATGATTCCATGATTAGGACTTACTTTTGAGGTGAAAGAAGGATTTTTTTCTTCCTTATCTAACTCAGAAAAAACTTCATTAAAGAAACCACTTTGCACACACTCCAGAGGCTCAAGACATTCAGCGATAAAACTGGACCTTCAAATTAAGGTTCTTCGTGTCCCTCTCCACCTGAACCCACAGCTGGGGATATTACAAATCCTTTTCACCCTAAACCAGTTGAGTGGCACAAAGAATTAGCATGGAAGTGAGGGATGTTCAAATGAACTGCTGCAAAGAAGAACTCGAGGCACGTTAGAATCTGTCTTGGCACAGTTATTCCTTCTCCAGCAGGAAGAACATTTAGAAGTAGCAACAATCCCCTTCCAGAAAATTGTCCTAAGCTTCCAGCCCACTGACAAAATTCTTTCAAAAGGAACTGGTCCAAGAAAGAATTTCCACCATTTTATGGTGCAAAGCCACCCTCTGTTCCACGATGGCATTTTGCTTTCACAGCAGAAAAGGAGCCTGGAGATTTTTGTCTTCAAGAAAGGCAACAGAAACTTCCCTTGCTCACTGCCACCAAACTGGTGTCACCCTCTCTGGATCTCAGCATTCCCACAGGTAAAGAAAAAGCAAGTTCAACCTCCAAAGATACCTTCAAAGAGGCAGCAAATCCATCCCTTCCTGGAAATTTGCTCCAGTAATTAATCCCAGCCCATGTCTACCTTTCAACGTCACCTTCCAAGCAGCTTCTCCCCATCCTCTCCAGGACTCAGCAGCACCCAGTACCTTCTCCCCAAAGATGGGACTCAAGTTTTGATCTCTCTCCTGACCCATAAACACAGTGGGAGAGTTTAAACGTTCAACTCTAGAGCTTTTCACCCTGATCCAAAAGCTGCCCTGCTGCTCCTTCTGCAGGATCTCAGCTTTTCCCACGTCTATTTTAACATACAGATATCAGAGCTAAATACACTACTTGAACAGTATTTTCAGAAATGCAGTTTTTGGAGTAAAAACATCCTTTGTTCCTATTTCCCAGCTCACATGTCCATAGATGGCATTAAACACTTCTTATTCTGGGAACTGAAGCAGATTTGGCTGCTCAGACCAAGCACAAGTACCTTTGCGCAGCGACTGCTCCTGGACGGCTGAGCCCTCTGCCCCAGGCACAGCCCATGATGCTCCCTCCATCCTCCAGCTGAAAAATCATCTGGATTGCTCCAAGTCATTAATCATATTCTGGGAACGATTTATTACTCCACTGGTGTTGTGAACTCCAAAGATTTCCTTGTTCTCTGCACTTGATGAAAATCACAAGAGCCAGGATGCAACTACTCCTAAGAATCCCCATGATCACATTTACAGCACTACAGCTTTATCACAGCCTTTCCATGACTTTTATTTCCTATCCTGATGAAAAAAGAGCAGAGACAGGGGCTCACACGATCTTCATGACAGCTCTGATGCTGCCTGGTCACACAAAGATGAATTCGTTCAGTGCAGCTCACGGAGAACCCACTCCTCCCTATAAGCACAAATTTTACACTCAATTTCTTTTCACTACGGACAAGAGAAAATTGTTTAAGCAGGAGAAGAGGTCCTTAAAAAATGAATCTGCTTATGTGCTCTCTATGAAACAAAAATAACCTGAAAAACTGGCAAATCTAAGTGTTTGCCCAGCAGATAAGACAAATCACCCTTCAGTGACTCTCACATTTCCCTCCCGCTACCTGGAACTCCCGAAGGCCTTTGTCACCGCAGGAACGATGGGTCGTGCCACCAGCAGTGATGTTTAGTTCTGTAACTTCAACACGTGCAAAAGCTTTATTGGAAGGTTGTTGAAGCCCAGAGCCCTGCTGCATTTTGTCACAGGCTCCATCTCTAAGTCAAGCACACTGCTTGCCGGTTTGGTTTGTTACAGAGGAACATCTCCTGCATTAATTCCTGCTGGGCAAACTGAGCTTGGGGCAGATGTGTGTTCATCTCAGCCATTCCGTAAGGAAAAATTTCCTGAATCAGGAAGGCAGGTCCAGAACATTCTGTAATGCCTCACCATATCTACTTTTCTTGCAGGTCACCACCACCTCCACCGAAAGAAAAAGAAGGGTGTTATCCCCACTGTCCCCCACGAGGCTCTGAGCCAAGAGCCCGATGCCCCATCCCACCTCCAGCCTGGATTCTTACAGAAATACAATTTGTACAACTGTGTTCTCTGACACCTCTTTTAAAACCTTCTGAAAAGGTTTCAACCCAAATCTGGCCCAGGATGAAGCTCTTGAGACACAAAGGTTGTGCTTCCACAAGGACAGGAGCCCCAGAGGATGGGCAAGGACCAGCAGCTGCTGCTCATGAGGGGATGCCTCAGATTTTAATACATCACAGAATGGTTTGGGTTGGAAGGGACCCTAAAGCTCACCCAGTTCCACCTCCTGCCATGGGCAGGGACAACTTCCACCATCCCAGGTTGCCCCAAAACTTATCCAGCCTGGCCCTGAACATTTTCACATCTATATACAGATACATTTTCTCATCTTTACCACCATGCAGCTATATACACATACGTATTTTCACATACACAGAGAGGGCAGGTCCCACTAAATTCCATCATCCCTGCAAAATTAAATCCAGGGTGTCCAAAACTAGTGCTCTGGGAAGAATATTTCTGAAGAGATTGTTTCCAGCAGCTTCCCCAAAATGACACAGTCCATGGGAACAGCAAGGACAGGATCCAACCCGAGGGTGGTATTCAGTGATGATTAAGAAACACAGATTTTCTCCCCCCTCTCCCTCTTAATTCCCTGCCCCAGTTCCCTCAGTGTTTCCAAATTGGCCCAGCTTTGGTGGATTTTTATGGGAACTGCAAAAGAGGTATTTGCCAGCCAATCATTGCTCCCAAGTGCAGAGGCACCGTGACTTGAATTGGTCATCCTGCCTTTATTTGTATTTATTTTTAATTGTAAGAGAATGTATTTTCTCAGTCTCATCCTCCAAAACAGCTGAACAGTTTTCATTACGGTCTTCCCAAAATGCACCAGCAAGCAATTAGCTGGAATGTTCTACCTGAAGTTTGCCATAATATGAACAACTGAAAACAGGATTTTCAAACATCGAAAAAGCTTAGGAATGCCACCATTCCCCTCTCCCAGATTAAGAACCTCCATCAATCCCCTCTCAGGGCTCTTTACCCACCCTTCTCTGCTGGTTTGCTTTGCTGCAATACCCAATTTAGGCTGCCTGCTCCTCTGGAAAAGACCTCAACAGTGTATCTGTCCATAAAATACACATCAGTGCTGCTTTGCACCCAAACCCACACATTTTAGCCATGGTTTCACACAGCCACCCCAACAAGTTTTTAAAAATTCCCTTTCGGTGCCCATGCACAGGCCACCAGCAGGATTTCTGAGCAGGCAGAACATGAATGTGCGTTGTGACACACGATGAACATTTCCATAATCGGGATTTCACGTTACTCAAAAGCAATTTGATGTTTGGTTTGGGATTTTTTTTAAGTCTCCAGCAAACTCTGAAGCTGGGGATGAAGCAGAAGGGCAGGTCAAACATGGCCAGACACCGTTTTTACATGATCCTCACCCAACTCTGCTTCTCCATCGCCAAGCTACAAAATATTCCCTCTCACAAAAATCAGATGGCACCGTAACCGAGCCCACCATGAAAAATAAGGAATCAGGAGGGAAAGGGATGGGCAGGATGCTGATACAATCCGATGCTGCCAGTCTCGTCAGCTCATTACTTGAGGCAGCCTGGGCTCCCCATGAGGTCCCACGAAGCACGAATGACTTAATCAAGGGACCTCCCTGGGGCTGAGGGAGATGCTCATGAATAACAGCATCAAATCAAAGCCTGGGAAATCAGCGGCACCCTATGGAAAATTGATGGGATCAGCTGGTAAATCCTTAAGCTGTTAAGTGGTGCCTTGCTCCTGCCTCATACCAAAAAATTGCCCTGAGCAGAGCTGGAGGCGCGAGGAATGCTAAAAAGCCAAAAGTGGGGAGCTGGATTCCAGAAGTCCGCAGAAAACTGATCCACACCTTTGGAGAGTGCCACGAGGGACAGGACACAGGGACTGCCTTCCCACAGACACAGAGCAGGTGGGATATTGGGAAGGAATTGTTCCCTGGGAGGCTGGGGAGGCCCTGGAATAGAATTCCCAGTGAAGCTGTGGCTGCCCCTGGATCCCTGGAAGTGTCCAAGGCCAGGCTGGACAGGGCTTGGATCAACCTGGGATAGTGGAAGGTGTCCCTGCCCATGGCAGGGGTGAAATGGGATGAGCTTCCAGGTCCTTCCAACCCAAACCATTCCAGGATTCCATGGTTCTAAGGCAGGAGCATTTGTGCACCTCTATGGGAACACAGTTTCCGAAGTTATAAGCACATTTTTTGAGTAATCTCATTTTCAAGCCAACCTGGACGGCAGCTTTACAGTCACCAAGCTCCTTGGGCACACCCAGCGCTGCAAAATCTGCAATGACTTCAAATTCTTTACTATTAACATATTCTCCATATTAATCTTCCCCAAATGATCCATACTGGGAATTTATGTATGACCCAGTATTAAAATCCACTGTAACTGTGTCTCTGAGCATGTCATGGAGCTTAAATACAGGCGAGCAGAGGGCATTAAGAGGCTGCTGAGAATCATTTTCTAGTACATTGGAAAGGACAAACTGTTTTTACGAGTGTGTGTTTTACAGTCTGTTTTTTCAAATTAAATCTAAAATAGTTCCCAGATGGAAGCTGTATCATTCCAACTTCAATCTAAGGAATATTTTATTTTAAAAAATAAAACAAAAATAAGAGGTGAAACTTCAGAAAATCTGATTCCACAGGAAGGCCAACAGTGTCTTGTGCTGCTCAGAGAGGACTCAGAGACATGGTGACAAAAACCTTGAGACTTTTTTCTGAGCAAAGATTCAAATAATAAGGAAACAGTCCTAAAACAGTGGCATCAAAGTTTGTCCTTAATTCCACAATGAGTGCATCAGACTGTGGCAAATGTCTTTACAAAGCTCCAGGCATCCATGAGGCAGCTGGAGAGGGAAAAGGATTCCCTTGCCCACAGTGTTCTTATCCACTGCCTCCAAGTAGCTCTCCTTCTGCAAATCAATATTTTCCATTATTTTTAAGTATCCCACATAGCTCTAACACAGCTCTAATGCTCTTCCCAACTCACAGCACCTCCAAAGCTGGAACTCAGCTTTTAATCAGCATCAGCAACGATGGTCCAGCTCATCTCTGATTCCAGAGCTGGAGAGGTGATGCAGATCCCTCTGGTTTTGTCAAGCAAACTAATACTTGGAAGAGCAGAGAGCAGGACATGAAACCAGGATCCTTGGAGTTGTACATGGGGGCACAAGTGCAATCAGCACCTGGCTTGATTTGCATCTCCCACAAATTGCACGTATTTATCATTTGGTCAGGACAAACGTAGGAGTGGTTTGATTACAGGACCCCAGAGATGGAAAAAGCAGCTCCCTTGGCAACTTCCACCCTGGCTGCTGCAGGGGAGGAAGGAATAGGAGGGGAATCACTACAAACACCTGCTCTTCCACAGTTCAGAGGGAACAATGCCCATGCCCTACACACTGAGTATGGTTTGGTCTTACTCCCCCTCCAGTCAGGGTGGCCACACGCCTCTCCCAAACACCTCCTGGGTGTCCTGGCTATATCCCGGGCAAGAAACCATGGCCATCCATGGATCAACAGCAGCCCAGCACTCCTCAGCATGTCACCCTCCAGCCCTCTGCCAGAGCCAGATCCCTCGGGATCACCAGGGAGCAGAGTGGAAACAAGCAGGTGTGCTTAGAAAGAAATGCTTGGGAGGAACTGAAAGCAGATTCACATTTCCTGCCCTTTACTCTCATTTCCTCTCCTTGGACCTGATCTCCTGCCTGCTCATGCTGTCCTTACTCCAGCTTCTGGCTCCTACCCAACCCTCTTAAATTCCTCACCCATCATAAAATCACAGAGTATCCAGAGCTGGACCCACCAGGATCTCGATCCAGCTCCTGTCCCTGCACAGAAACCCTAACAATCCCACCCTGTGCATCCCTGAGAGCGCTGTCCAAACGCTCCCGGAGCTCTGGCAGCTTTGGGGTTGTGACCATTCCCTGGGGAGCTGCTCCAGGGTCCAACATCCCTCTGAAGGAAGAACCTTTCCCTAATACCCAGGCTAACCTGCCCCTGGCACAGCTCCAGCTGCTCCCTACGTTCTGTCCCTGGCCACAGAAAGCAGAGATCAGAGCTGCCCCACTGCTGCCCCTCAGGAGGAATTATCCAGCCACCCTCCCTTCTTTTCGATGTCCTCCCATCCACACCAAATTCCAACCCACATTACAAATTCTGCTGGGCACAGAAATCCCATTCCAGCCAATTACCAACGTGCTGCCTGTGCTTTGCAGCTGAGAGAGGATCGAGTTATGCCCCAGCTCTCCATCAGAAAAGCTCCACTCTGCCTCAGGAGGGACAAAACCATCCTGGACAAACTGGGGAGCTGGGAGAGAGGAGTTTTGATTGAAAAACAATCTCATAACTGGGTAGAAACAGTGCTGTCAGCAGCAGCAAGACACACCACGCTGGAAGGAGTTATCCCTTCTCCAAACAATTTTAGGCAGCGCAGTCAGGAGTGGCAACACCAGCTTATTCCACGCTTGCTCCCTCCTAAAATCAATTTTGCAGCCGCACATCCATAGTTCATCTGCCAAGTGGCCCTGTCTTTGCTGTATTCACAGTTCTGACTCCCCTCAGCCAGAGCAGGGAGCTCTCCCTGGAGCTGGGATTAAACACAGACATCTCCGAGCAGGGATCTTTCCCCTCTCCATGTCACCAGCCCCTCTCTTTGCTACCAGAATCACTGAACAGCCTCTTGAAACCCCGACCTCACGTGAGGTTCTGCTGGCAACCGCAGCACAAAGCGCAGGTTTCCATATTAATTTCTGCTCCCTGAAAACCCTAGGACACAACGACAGCAGAATAATAACACCAATTACTGCTATTTGATGCAGTAATTCCAGAGCCAATTAACATAATGAACCTCTGTCTCTTTCAGATGGGCAATCTCAGAACACGCCAGTTAAAGGTGAGGGGCTGAAGCGCAGAACAGGAATGTTAAACACTGATTACAGGAAGGGAACTGGGAAAGATTTCCACACAGTCCTTCCTCCAAAAATCCACCTCCCAACCCCTCTCCGCCTCCACACACACACAAAGGAGGACCTGTGGTATTTTTTATCTGTATTTTGATGGCACACTGAGGGATTAGAGTTGGAAGCTTTTTATAACAAAGCTCCAAGCCCAGCAGCTGAAGATTTGGAGGAAAACGAGGAAAGGGAAAAACAGCAAGTTCTGGGTGAGAAGCAGCACATTCCAGCTGCTGCATGAGAGAGAATCCCCTGCACCAGAGAAACAGATCCATCCCTCTCACAGGGAACATACCTGCAGCCACCTGTGCTGTTTTCTCCATGCTGTGCCCTCTGCAAAATGCGGCCACGGAGGCTACACAGGACCCACACTTGAAACACATTTGTGACACTTCAAATCATCGCAGAATGGTCTGGGTTGGAAGGGACCTTAAACATCATGTCATGAAAGACTTAAAAAATCAATCCTCCTGCCATAGGGGCAGGGACACCTCCCACTAGCCCAGGGTGCTCCAAGCCATCTCCAGCCTGGCCTTGGACACTTCCAGGAATCCAGGGGCAGCCACAGCTTCTCTGGGCACCCTGTGCCAGGGCCTCAACACCCTCACAGGGAATAATTCCTTCCCAATATCCCATCTCTCCCTGTCCTCTGGCAGTGGGAAGCCATTCCCTGTGTCCTGTCCCTCCATCCCTTGTCCCAAGTCCCCCTCCAGCTCTCCTGGAGCCCCTTTAGGCACTGGAAGGGGCTCTGAGGTCTCCCTGGATCCTTCTCTTCTCCAGGTGAACACCCCCAGCTCCCCCAGCCTGGCTCCAGAGCAGAGGGGCTCCATCCTTGGAGCAGCTCCGTGGCCTCCTCTGGACCCACTCTAACAGATCCACATCTCTCTTGTGCCAAGCACCTCTGTTTTGGAGGAAGAAGAACATCACACTAACATTTAGCACATTAAGTGCCAGGGAAAGAACTTATTTATGACTCGTGCCATGGGTAGGGGACTTGAGGGTGGCAAAGCTCAGGCCACCAGCATGAGAAGGGGCTGATAAAGCCACACCACAGTGATGTGGATTTCCTGCTTTTGAAGCCACAAAACGGTTTCAGTCATTTTTTTTCTCTTCTTAGAAATGAACTAAAAGCGTGGGTACGGTGAGGGCAAACGGCACAAGAAGGGAGTAAAAAACCACAGTAGAAAAAAAAGAATGAAATCAGGGTCATAGGGCCTCTGCCTACAAAGTGAATCTGTCTCCTCATCCCCCATTCCTCATCCAGGACACTTCCCTCCCTTGCTTCCCACTCCACCACAATCCTCATTCCATTCTCAGACAGATCTTACACATTTGTCCTTCTCTGTCTCATCACACAAGTGCTCCAGGAGGCTACAGTAAATGCATCAGGAATTCTCCCTAAACTTTGTGTAGAGTCACCCCAAAATGCTGATCCTTGCTGGAGCACTACACGAGAGACCCACGATACCCACAAAAACTAGGTAGCTCAAAGAGCCATAAATACAAAACATAAAAGCTCAAAAAGCCAGAAATATAAAAGATCCAAAACACTGGCTGGGCTTTACCAAGACGCTTGAAGGGCACAACCTGCCCACAGGAGGGGGTTGGAACTACATCTTTAGGGTCCCTGAAAACCCAAATCCTATGTTTCTATGATTTCTTCTCTTGGGCAGAAAGGTTCCATCACATTTAATAACCACAAATCTCACAGTTCCTCAAATAATACAAACTGTAGACACATCAAATATGAGTCTAAGCTTGTGAAATGAACAGAGTTTAATGCACTAAAGCTTGTGCTCTGTCGCATGGAACCAAAAAATCCACCCCATGATTCAGAAGAGGACAAGGACCAAGGATGGGTTTCAATGAACCTCAAATAAACAAACTGATGAAAATAACATGAAGTTTGATTTTCAGACAACGAGGTCACACCAGTACAATCTGACTGCTGGAATGGCCACAGCTATGCTTTGGGGTAAGCTGTGGCTGCCCCTGGATCCCTGGAAGTGTCCAAGGCCAGGGTGGAGCAACCTGGGATAGTGGAAGATGTCCCTGCCCATGGCAGGGGTGGAATGGGATGAGCTTTAAGGTCCTTCCAACCCAAACCATCTGTGATTCTAAGCTCAGTCATCCCTTCCAAGCTGTCACATCAAACACAGCAAGCAGGAGTTTTGATGTTTATTTGGCTACAGACTAACAAGGAACTTGGCTGAACATGCCCAGGGCTCTTGGTCACTGCCTTGGTGTACAACCAGAAGCACCAATTACCAGAACTTTGAGATACCTGAAGGCACTAATTAGGCCAATTAAGGCAAGAAAGAGCTAAATGACTTGCCCAGGGCCACAGAAGGCAGTGTCCAAGTGGTGTTTAGGAGTCTTGTTCACAGCCCTGTTCCCCAAGCCTTGAGAGAACCCCCACAGACCAATTCACGGGGAGACTGCGGGGTGAGAAAGCTGTGCTGCAGCCAAAACCGACTTCCTCCCCTCTCCCTCCCTCTCTGCCCACAAAGACAAGAGTTTCTCATGAGTGACTTCATGCAAGATGTACAACTTGATTTAAAACAGAAAGAAAACCAACAGAAGTCCGTCACCCGCAGTGCTCAGGGCACCCAAATGCTGCTGAAGGTCCACACTCCTTTGTGAGTGAGCAAAGCTACAAAAAGGAGGAAAAAATCCATCTTCCCATGTGCTTCAGCAGCAGGAAGCACTGCCAGGGATCTCCCAGCCAGGGATCTCCCATCCCAGCCTCAGGAACCCCACTGCTGTGCCACGTGAGGCTCTCCTGACCACACAGCTTCTGTGGAAAAGCACCTCCGGGAACAAAACAGGATGAAGCTTACAGGGCTCCACTGCCTGTGACTCAGGTATCCTGATACTCCAATTACCCTGGAGATGGGAACAACTAATTAATAAAGAGTCATGGGATCGAAGGGAGCAGCTAGATATTTTGGGTTAATTTAATTACTTCACCTCAAAAGCATCCCGAAGTTCCAGCAACAAAAGATTCCCTTTACAGCATTCCCCCAGCACAGCAATTCTCACACTACCTGTATTCCAACCTCTCCTGCAGCTCCTGACATCTCCACCGGTTACAGATTTCCCTGGGAGAGGTTTCTGGCAGCCTCGCTGGTTTTCAGTGTTAGGATGTAATAAAAAAGGAAATTCATGAATTGTCTGCAGCAATTTGAGGGAGATTTGTGGCCATAGCAACATTACTATAATCTGTGCTGCAGGGAACAAAAGCCACTTTGATCACGTTGTTCCCACCCTCCCCACCCCACCCATAAGGCTGGAAAACGCTGTCCAGACACTCCCCAGTCCCCAAATGCGCTCTCCCACTGGCTGCCCCTGACGTGAAATCACTGAAAAGGGGATTCAGAGTGACTCTGGAAGGTTGTGCAGCACATTCACCATCCAGACAGACCATCCCAAGAAACCACCCTCGACAGACCACGCTCCTGTGCTGCTTTAGGAAGGGGACAGTGCCTGGTTTTCCCAGTTATCCACCAAGCACCAGCCATCCCACAGCTCCCAGCGAGGAGCCTGTGACAGCGCTGACTGGGCTGGGGATGAGCTGAGGACACTGATTGTGCTGGGAACAGAAAATAAACAACTCACCACAGGTTTATTGCTGTCGGTGCCACGTGGCTGCAGGTTCTGTCCCCTCCCTGTCACTCACTACGGTTTCCTTACTCTGAAATTCATCCAGAGCATCTTTAGGCTCAGACAGCCTCTTGCAATGCTCCTGTGACATGCCTAGCTGGGGGTCTAAGCTGCACTCGGGCCTGCAGGCACTTCTGTAATGCAAATAAAACAACGAACCAAACCACTGAGGAATTAATCTAACGAGCTGCCTGCCTGCTCCCTGTGCCGTATGGCTCCCACAAGGAAGATGCCTCCGGACAGGCCGAGCTGCCCAGCGAGCTGAAGGCAAAGATTCGTATTAATGCTCTCACTATTTTTAGCTTCACAAATCAGGGAGAGCTGACTTGTGCTTCCTGCCCCCAGCCACAACATCTGGGCTCTTTATGGTCATTCAGGCTCTTTTTCCCACAGGGCAGAGGCCGGAATGTGGCAAGGTGGAGCACTGGGAAGGGAGAAGAGGCAGCAAACTTTCCAAATTAGTAGGGAAAAGCAGAGGGCTGCAGTAATTCCACAGCTGGGATAACTCAGCAGCAGCGATTACAATCTGCCCACTTAATTTGGCCCTGCAGTTTCTATTAGAGGCGCAGTAGGAGGAAATTCTTGTTCAGTAGTTAAGGCAAGGGCCGGGTGTTGGGTGACTGGGGTTTGATTCCCAGCTGTGCCTCAGCCCTTCCGCGCAACCTCAGGGAATTCGCTCCGTCTGCTCCGGTTCCCTGGCTCGCAGCATTCCTTGGGAATTCACCAGGGAGCTCGTGGGTCACAAATAGCAACTGAGAGGAGAAATATAATCAAAAGCTACTTCCTGTTCCGCGGGATGTAAAGCATCTTACAAATTTGTTTGTAAGGCGACCAAAAGATGGAACTACTACACAAAACTGGTTGATTGGCATCTTCCAACCATCCCAGTTTTATGGCAAGGAAAGGGCACAGCCTTGCTGAGCCATTCCCATAACTCCCACGCTACCAGGGAATCTATTTGAGAACACTTGTCTTGATAGTCTCAAAATATGATCCTGGGAGACGGGAAAAATTAATCATCTTGTGCTGGTCTGACTTCAACCACTTCATAGCTCTGACTCTGGAATAAAATCTGAGCATGGGAGCAAGAAATGCCAGGAAGATACAATGACTCAAATTTGAAGCTTAAAATAAAAAAAAAATTTTAAAAAGTGCATTGAACCCCCACAAGTTAAACACAATAAAAGAATGAAAGGAAGGAGGAAAGGGTGCTTATTGCTGACCCCTCAGTCACGTAGCTCTGAAGTTTGGGGTTTTTTTGGAAGACAACATATTCCAGTACCCAGGACCTTCTGCTGGTTTTCCAGAGCGGGGCTAGAGTTCTTTGTAAAATGCTTTGAGGTCCTCAAAAAGAAGGCCAAAAAAAATTAATAACAGAACTTCCAGACCAAAACTTTCACTCCACATCAACTCTGAATTGTCAAGACAATGTATTAGCCCCTCGCAGGGGCTTCAACACCAGGGAAGCAATGTGGGGTAATCCGGAATAAAAAGTAGCGCTAGAAATGGGAACCCCCCTGACGGCATCTTCTCCCATCACCTTTCCATATCCAGACCCACCAGCAGCACAGGGATCCCATCAGTCCCTCAGCACGTTTGTGTTATGGGATGAGTGGCTCAGAGCCTTGGAAGAAAGGCAGTGCCACAGCAGCAGACTGAAGTCACCCTGTGCCGGTTTGAAGGCGAAACACGTAACCCTGAACAAAGCGAGAGGCCAGGAAACAGCCCCAGAGCTCTGCTCTGCTTTCAGGGGACGTGTCACGAGCAGCACTGGTGCCACTGACCTACTTATCCCCACAAAAGGGCCACAGAAACAGGCAACAGCCCCAGCTCCTTGGCTGCTGCTGTGCCCGGCTCCCATGGCGCCGAAATCTCTCTGGAAAATGCGCTCTAAGGAACAGAGAACAGGTGGGACCTTCCAAGACTGCTCCAGTTTTCCCAGAAATAACTGCTATTTTTGCCACTGTGTTACACAAGGGCTGAGCTGGAGCAAGGCTGTGTTTAGGAAATCCCATTTGCACCTCTGCCTTCCAACAGCAACTTCTGTCCAATAATCTCCCTAAGGCTAAAACCCCTCTGTAATCGTTCCAGGAGGAAAGGGCAGACAGGCTTCATTTTTTCAGGATGAAAGCTTGCAAAGCTGCAGGAGTGTTTCAAAAAATGATCAATCCCACTCGCCAATCCAAACACAAACCCACGGACAAGGACGTGGGAATGCTGAGGAGGAAGAGCCTGCACAGCGAGCGGCATCCCACAGCTCCAAACTGCTGCTTCAGCCAGAGCCATCACCTCAGGGATCCAGGGTAAAAACATCGTTACTGAGAGCACAAGAGCCTAAGCTCATCCATTTGGCAACTCAGGAACACGTCGGATACAAACAGGATACCAGGATGAGCCAAAATCATCGCAGAGCCCAACACCCCCTTCGTGGCACCTGGGGAGGTCTGAATCAAATCTGGAGCTGTGGCTTTGTTTTGAGTCATGTTCAGAAGTTCAGTCCTAAAGGAGACCATGCAAACAGCAAAAAGGCAAATGATCACTCCATAGAAACAAAGAGACAAGGCGACACCGACTAATTTAATTAATTAACTTAATGGTGCAGCCAGCAGGACCGAGGGCAGTGATTACCCCTCTGTGCTGGCGCTGCTGAGACACCTCCAGGCCTGGGAACAGCTCTGGGACCCTCACACGAAGGACACTGAGGGGCTGGAGCATGTCCAGAGAAAGGAATGGAGCTGGGGAAAGGGTTGGAGCCACAGGAGCAGCTGAGGGAGCTGGGAAAGGGGCTCAGCCTGGAGAAAAGGAGGCTCAGGGGGGACCTTGTGGCTTTGCACAACTCCCTGACAGGAGGGGGCAGCCGGGGGGGTCAGGCTCTGCTCCCAGGGAACAAGGGACTTACAAGCACAAGAGTGGGAGGCCAGCAGGTCTCTCGTTTCACTTTAAAGGAAAGAACTTCAGAAAACTCTTCCAATAAAAGTTTCCTGAACAGCAGCCACGACTTCTGAATCAACACTCCGGCAGCAGATTCCTCCTCTCTCCCAGCTGATGGTGTGATGGCTCTTTCCTTGCCAAACACCTGCTCGTCAGAAAGTGAAGCTGAGCACTTTATAGCCCGAAACAGACTCTGCAAAGATGTGAACCCACCATGCAAATGAGCCATTTGTTCAGGCTTCACACACAGCAGCCCTGGTTCCTTGATCCTCCATGGATCTGCCACTCGGCAGTGAGGCACAGCCTTGGTGGCTCGTGGGGGTCACTCCGAGCTAGGGAGGCACGGCCTTGGTGGCTCGTGGGGGTCACTCTGAGCTAGGGAAGCACGGCCTTGGTGCTCGTGGGGGTCACTCCGAGCCAGGGAGGCACGGCCTTGGTGGCTCATGGGGGTCACTACAAGTTAGGGAGACACAGTCTTGGTGACTCATGGAGATCACTCCAAGCCAGGCCTTGATGGCTCATGGAGATCACTCCAAGCCAGGCCTCGGTGGCTCGTGGGGGTCACTCCAAGCCAGGTCTTGATGGCTCATGGGGGTCACTCTGAGCCAGGCCTTGGTGGCCCATGGGGGTCACTCCGAGCTAGGGAAGCATGGCCTTGGTGGCCCGTGGGGATCTCTCCGAGCCAGGGAGGCACAACTGGAGCCCTGAGAGCTTCACTCAGTCCTGGATTCTTCTAAATCCTGGCCTCCGGTTGTGCCTCATCCCAGACCCAAAGGCAGAGTCATGATGAGGAACAAGCACTACAGCTCATGGAGTAAACACCCTGGAGCTGCCAGAGCCTCCATCCCCCTCAATCTCCTGAAGATCTGACACTTTGATGATGTTTGGCATGGAACCGCTCCGAGGTGCCACCACGCCGGGCAGGGACAGGCGGCTGCCTGCCATTAACGCCGCGCCCCGCTGCCTTCAATTAAAACGCTCCATTTCCGACGACACGGGGGGAGCTCCCTGTCTGCTTTAATTTTGTACCACACACTTTACACAGCACAGACTTCTCCAAAGACTCTGCTGGATTTCACACAATCCCAGAATCATTAAGGCTGGAAAAGTTTTCCAAGATCATCAAGTCCAACCATCAACCAGCACCACCACAGTCACAACTAAACCGCGTCCTCAAGTGCCACATCCACACATTTTTAGTGACTCCAGCACTGCCCTGAGCAGCTGTTCCAATGCTTGACAACCCTTTCCATGAATGTTTTTTCCCCAATATTAAACCTTAACATCCCCTGGTGCAACTTGAGGCCATTTCCCTTGCACTGAAAAACGTAACCTGGGAAACTTCACATAACAGAGGCAATTGTGTTGAGGATGGTGGGAATTAGATCAGCTGGGGGTGTTCACCTGGAGAAGAGAAGGCTCCAGGGAGACCTCAGAGCCCCTTTCAGAGTCTAAAGGGGCCCCAGGAGAGCTGGAGAGAGACTTGGGACAAGGAATGGAGGGACAGGACACAGGGAATGGCTTCCCACTGCCAGAGGACAGGGATAGATGGGATATTGGGAAGGAATTATTGCCTGTGAGGGTGTTGAGGCCCTGGCACAGGTTGCCCAGAGAAGCTGTGGCTGCCCCTGGATCCCTGGAAGTGTCCAAGGCCAGGTTGGATGGGGCTTGGAGCAGCCTGGGATAGTGGAAGGTGTCCCTGCCCATGGCAGGGGGTTGAAATGAGATCTTTTAGGTCCCTTCCCACCCAAACCAGTCCATGATTCTGTCCCAAACACAGCAGTTTGCTCCTTCAGCCGCATTTTTTTTCTGAAGTACGGCTGCAACAAGAAACAGGTACACACAAAAGGCAACTCGAAGGCACTAAGCTAACCTAAATAATGGTAATTCCCTGGAAATTTCACTTAACTACTTGGGAATTTGCAATACTTCAAGCAATCAACACACAGTGCTCCACAGATAAAAGCTGGGGCTTTCGCTTCCCTATCTGAGACATCTCGGAGAACCACCAGTTGTGCAAAGAAGAACCACAAGACTGAAAATCTCAGACCTCCTTTTGATTTTATGTAGCTTCTAGAAGGAGGCACTTCCAGCCTGCAGAAACTGTGAAGAAGCACTAAAGGGAATGAAGCCAGTCCCTTGCTTCCACTGTTGCAGCCCACAGAGTCCCACATCCTTAGAATGAGACATCCGAGCCAGGAAAGGTGCACGTGAACTTGAAAGCTCAGCATCTCTTACACTTCTGGATTCATAAAAAAGGTAACATTTTGTTCAGAAAAGGAAACTGAAATGGGAATTTCATAGTAACAGCAGACAGGAGCAAAATATCTATGTCATTACACTTTTATGTATTAGCCTCAGCTGTGTCTGGTTCTGCCAACACGAGATGTTTGACATGCCTCAAATAGGAATACCTAAGAGGTTTCAATATTTGTCTTGGATTCCTCCTAAAAAAAAAAAACCTCAAAAAACAAACAAAACAGACAAACCAGTTTTTGTAAAGTCTAAAGTCATAGCCGTGGGATGAAGAAATACAGTTGGTATCACCTAAGGCAACCTATTGCTTCTGAACTTCTTTGCTCACCAAAAGAAAGCAGCCTCGTTCTCTCTTCCATAAAATATCAAACCATGTGGGACTGCATTTTTTAAATGATTTAACGGATTCAAAACACATGAATTGAGAAAAATACAGCCAATTTATCTCTCTTTTGGTGCTGATTTTAGCATCTTGTTCTGGGGGAACCCAGTCCCTTGGATGATGCAGATTTCCACCAGCGCTGCTTCCCCAGCCACCCTGAGCCACCTCATGACCAGAAGCTGGAGTTAAAGCCTTTTGCTGAAATAGTTTGGATTTCCCATGTTTTCATTTCATATTAAGGCCTGGACACACTGGCAGAGGAGGGAATTTGGCATGATGATGGCAATGTTTGAGGATGAAGACCAATCAGAGAAAGAGCCTGTGTTGTGACAGGCAAAAACTGCAAAAACAAGAGTTTTGAGGTTCCAGACAGGACTACAGAGAAAGCCTCTCACAGAGAAAGACAAAGCAACACTTTTATAGTCAAGTCAGACAAGAAAAATTAGAAAAGGGACAATCCTGCCATGGGAAGACCAATTATTATCAGCAAATTTAATGCCAGTATTAGTGTGAACAGAGATGGCCCCAAGAACACAGTCCATGGGCACCATCCTGGAAAAGTGTCCCTCACCTGGAAGGGCTCAGTTCCCACACAGAGAGGCGACAGAAGGAAAAACAAGAGGTTAAATGACAGGGACAAGGACTAAACCCAGGGGCTGTGCCTGTAATAGTGAGTTGAACCAAGCCAGAGTGGAGCCAAACAGTCCAAGATATGGATCAGGAAATGGCATGGGCTGGGGAATGTCCTAAAAGGGAGCTGGGACCAAGCTGTCCTGATTTTGGAGGTGGAAGTTTAACAGTGGGATTGTGTCCAGGCTGTGCCAGGTGGGCTGAGGCCAGGGGACAGGGCAGGAATGCCACAGCCTGACTGACAGTGACATCCCAGAGCCAGAGCTGCTCCCTGACAGACTCCAGGGAAGTGCCACGGAGGAGACAATGAGCAGGTAAATATTTCCATGTGGGAAAATCCTCCAAATACACACTGGTTGTTTTGAGCCCCTGGTCATGGAACACTGAACAGGAATACAAATGAAGTCTCCAAAAGGCAGAATATGAAGTTGCTTCACATCTTCCCCTGAGGGCAGCAACTGCTCTCCACGGGATCAGACAGACTCCATGGACTGCCCGTCACACTCTGGTCCCACCACAAGAAAAAAGAGCCCTCACTGCAAAGGTCCTGCCAACAGGCCACCATCAGTGACTAAAGCACTTTGTACTATAAAAGATCTGAGAAAACTCTTTCTTTGAGCAGTTCTGGAGACACTTCAAGCTCTCTCTACACTGCATATTCCAGCATCACCCTGAGACACCTCAGCTCCAAGGGAAGAAGCTTTGGGCTTCTAGTGAGGCCAAAAAACTCCTGGCTTAAAGAAAGAAATTAAATAAATAAATGAAGCCAATGCTTTGCTTCTTCCCCAAACCACTCTAAAACCAGCACAAGCCTGAAGAAGTGCTAAGAACCAGCACAGTGTCCATCCCTTATCAGTACAGGAGACCAGGGGGGCCTTACAGCAGTGCTGGACAAGGACTTTCTGCAAGGGCATGGAGTGACAGGACAAGGGGGAAAGGCTTTGGGCTGAGAGAGGGTAGATTTCTATGGGATATTGGGAAGGAATTCTTCCCTGTGAGGGTGGTGAGGCCCTGGCACAGGGTGCCCAGAGAAGCTGTGGCTGCCCCTGGATCCCTGGAAGTGTCCAAGGCCAGGTTGGACAGGGCTTGGAAAACCTGTGATAGTGGAAGGTGGAATGGGATGAACTTTAATGTCCCTTCCACCCCACACCAGTTTGGGATTTTATGATTATCCACTGTGCTGAATTCAATGCCAAGACAGTAATTCCTGATGCCAATCAGAGCCATCCATATCCAAATATCAGGCAGGTCAGATCCAAGCTTTTGAAACAGTCACCACATTTAAACTTGGCAATTTATTCCAATTAAAATGCAGTACTGTAATTCAAGTGGAAAGGATGATACTCAAGGTAAAACAGACAAGGTCTAATGTTAAGAGGGGCTTTTACAGAGAGAAATTGTATTTAATCTGTGCTTGAGAGCAGTGGCAGGTCCCTCTCTCCTGCTCACACTTTTCCAACACCATCTGCTTGAGTTCAGCTCAGTGCAAGTGTTCCTCTCCTTGCAGGAACCGGAGAAGGAACAAGATTTAAAAGTCAATACCTACAAAAAGAACAGCATCTTGAGATGAGGAAATTGCCTTAAATTTCATTTCTCCCAAGTACCTGCAAAAGCAGCAGCTCTCCCCTTCGCTCAAAGATCTCAGCACTTGTTTTTCTTCTTTATCTCTGTTTTTTATTGATTTTACAAGGAAAATCAGCACCAGAGCTTTTGCCAGGAAGGATGAATTACGTGTGTGGATTCAAGAGGCTTAAAGCAGACTTGCCCTGAAATCTGAGAATCAAACTCTATGCAAGATTTTTCAGCCTTTACTACATCCACAAGGAAGAAGCATTTTCCATAGGAAAACAGATCCATGAGCTGCCCAAGCTTTCATTTGAACTCTCTTTAAAATCTTTACATTCATAGAAATGTTGTTTCCCTTGTAGATTTCAGAAAGAATAAAAACAAAAACTGAAATTTCCTACAAGCATCCAGGGAGCTTTTCTTCTTTAGTACTTTACTGTGCTAGAAAAAAAAACACTGCTTGCTTTAAAATAGATTTCAAATTAAAACTGCTCAGCCAGACTCAAGGCATTTTATTTCACAGGGAAGGCAGATTTTCCTTGCTGATGGGGTAGATTTGCTGTGCACAACACACATGAGCCCACGGTCACTGACACAAACACGGGGCCCAGCCACAACAGAAATGGGGAATAAATCAAAGTAAATCAGAATCCCTTTGAAAACAGCAAGAATTCCTGGGTCCTACCCCAGCTCTGACTTCACTCAGTGAAAATGACTCTATTTTAACTAAAAGGGTATTAATCCAAGTCAATTAGTCCAACCATACTCAACCTCTATTTGCAGAAGTGACCTTCTTTCCAATTACCTTAATTTTAACTCTGGAAGTAAATTAAGACAAACCTTCAGGCAAATTTCATTCAGAGCAAGAACTAAACTTCATAAACTTCAAGCAATTGAACCTGAGAAGCTGAATTCCGATTAATTTGCTTGTGTATCCATATGCAGATGGAGCCATGAATCTCCCAGCAATTCCTCCCAGCACCCTCAGCCCAACTTTCTGCTCCCAGTGTGACACTGCTCTTCCTGTTAATAATCATTTTTCCACCTCCCAGATGGATGAATTTCCAGAGCTGTGAATGTAGAGCTGTCTGGAGCTTCCAGATCCTGGAAATGGGAAGCATTGCATGATGTTCAAGGCCATTAAATGAGTGTTGAGTGCTGGAGACCGGAGCCAGCCGTCAAGCGTCGAGATAAAAACCTCTAACAAAAGATTTCCAGAGGAGGCTTCTGTTAAAATAAAGTAAAAATGGGAGGCTGGGGAGTTTGAAAATATTAAGGAATAACAAATCTGTTTTCCAAGTTCGTTTTACTGTGTTGACTCTGCTAAGTGAAAAGGGCTGCTTAAAGGGAGTGAATGGAATCAATCACAGCAGCTCAGGGAAAACACGGCCCAGAGGTGGGGGGGAATAACTCACCCGGCTTCAGAAATGCCAGTTTGTTCAAAAATAGAAAAGGCCACTGGGGCAGGCAGACAGTAAAGAGGTCTGACACTAGGAATGGATTTCCACCCGATTTTTAAAGTGAGGGATGGCTAAACATCAGCAGAATTTCCTGAGCCACGGCTCGCCAGTTAAACCCAGCCCCAAGAAAGGCTTACGATGAGACAAACTGAACAAGAGGGAGAGACAGGAAAAATCCCTCCTCTGAAGTGCTGTAATTAAGGAATACATAAGGAAACAAATAATGACAAACTTGCTTTGTTGATCTCCTCTGCTCCAGGAACAGAAGAGCCCCAGAGTGAAGAGCAGCTAAAAAAGGAACACACGCTGATGGCTCCCGGTATTCGGAGAGAGAGGAAATATCTGCCAGTGGTACACAAGGCTGTGCTTCAAATGACAGCAGTACAATTTCACAGACGTAATTTTGAGCTTTCTTCAGGTGATGAAGCACTACTGGAACATCAAGAAGTCCCTTAAGAGAGGGAGTAGGAGCCCCATTTTTCAGCAATAAAACCACAGGATGACACACGCCGGAGAAGCAGTTTGGTTCCCGGTCCAGGGACACAGCTCAGCAACTTCCCTGGATGCTCATCCCACTCCAGTCATCCGTAGCCATGAGGGTCGTTACGGCTCAGAGCTGCACATAACCAGAGCTCAGGGTCACAGAAACAAGCTCTGCTCACACAGTTGCTGTATTTGCCTTCTTTTCCAGGTCTCCCTCACAGCCACTTGTCTTCAGAGAAGCTGTGGCTGCCCCTGGATCCCTGGAAGTGACCAAGGCCAGGTTTGGTGGGACTTGGAGCAACCTGGGATAGTGGAAGGTGTCCCTGCCCATGGCAGGGGTGGCACTGGATGGGCTTTAAGGTCCCTTCCCACCCAAACCATTCCATGTTTCTCTGATTCCCCCACCCAGGGTTGCTGGGCATGAACAACCAAGTTGCCCCAGGAGACACCTGCGCTGCCACAGGCATCACATGGGAAAGAGGAAGGGGAAACCCAACCCTTCCAAAACAGGCAGGGAAGCAAAACTGATTTCCAACTACCAGGCAACATTTCCTGACATTTCTCAGGAGCTCTTTAGCCAGAAAGGTAACTAGAAAACCTCCCCCAGCTGAGAGCAGCACTGGGAATGCCTCTCTTGGACACCATTCCCACAGGACACAGCAGGAAAGGTGCTGCCATAAGCTCAGATCTCAGCATCTGTGAAAACAGCAAATGATGATCAAGGTGCTCAGATAGGCTCATCTCAGTTTTTAATCACAGCTGTTGGTTACGTCATCACTCACTCAAAGATTTTCCATTCCCCCTCAAGCCCAAAGCACAGGGAGGCAGTGGTGGATCTCATGCCAGCTCCTGCTGTACTCACCCACCACATCCCAGTCTCTGGTAAGGAGGGAAGTGCATGCACCATGGTCAGATTTAGTGTTTTTAAAACCACCACTGACACACTTGGCAGAATTCAGAACTCTCATCTGGGAAGATGAAACTTGCTACGTTTGACGTGGGAGTCAGACATCCCTTCTCCCATAATGGAGTTCACACTGACAAACACAGACACAAATCTTCAGGATGTCACAACTCCCCCCACCCTCAGTGGGAACCAGGGCTATTAATTTCAATTTGGAGCATCAAACCCCTCAAGCCAAAAGCACCAGGCAGAGAACCACATTTTGCTGTGTGCTCTGCGATTTATGACCTGGAATTTCAAGAGGGGAAGAGGAGTTCTCGTGCTGCGTTTCATTTTTCTGGCTTTAAAACCCCGGCCAATAACAACAGAACGTCACTAAGAGCCAGCTCCCTTCCCAAAGGAGCAGCACGCGGTGGGACAGACCCCAGCTCCTTCTCCCACAGCATTATTCCATGTGAAGGGCAAACAGGAGCAAGGGTTTAAGTGCTAAAGCAAACAGAGCCAGCTTTAACACACAGGTTGATGAAAGAGGCCCTACACAGCTGCTCTTGAAGTAATTTCTTTGTAGTCTTCATTCCCACAGATAATTATGAGCTTAGAGGCTTCCAAGACTTCAAATGATAGTTTGTGCTTTCTTCAAGTAAAAAAATTAAATAAATAAATTTAAATCTCATATGCTTTTTAAGTCAAGATCAATGAATCCTCACAAAAATAACAGAAATGGCCACAGTTACCTGAGGGATAGACTTGCGGGAGCTCAGATGTGCTTCTGGTTTTGCAGAAAGGCTGAACCTCAACATGGCTAGGACCTGTAACTAATTTATAAATTGTTGGGGTAATATTATTGCCTTGGAGACTACAAACATACGAGCCTTCCTTTAAAACTAAATTTGAGAAATATTGATTTTTAAGAGGCTTTCACAGAGCACTGTTAGCAATAAAAGTAGCATTTGGATGAACAGAGCTGGAAGTTTTAACTCCCCAAATGCTGTGAGTGGGAACTTGGGGGAACCCAAGACCAGGGAATGAAGGAATTCACCTGATACTTCATATCCACCTTGAAATAAGAAATGACAGTGCATGGGCCAGCAGGCCTTTCTGGAGTGACTGGCATTTAATAAATTATGGCAGCGTTTTAAAAAGAGATACAAAAAAAACAAGGCCAAAAGTATTTTAAGAAGAGAGAGACAAAAAAAAAAAAAAAGAAAAGAAAAAAAAAGACACTTCCTTCTAGTCCAAGGGCATCGACCAAAAAAAGAGGCACAAGCAAGAACATAACACAAGCCACAAATAAGCTTGTGGAGGAAAGGAACAGGTTTATTTTCTGGAGAATACATTGTATTTTACAGAGCAATTGTATGGGGAGAAGGAGTAGGGGGAAGAGAGTATCAAAATCAAAACAAGTCACAAGGCATCAACAATCCCTTGATGACAGCAGAGTAGTTTTTGTTGGCACAGCTCACGACAGCTGGAGGAATAATTGCGATGCTGAGCGAGGATGCCGAGAATATTTCGCTTCAGAGTCTCAGATGAAAGATGTTATCCACAAGCACTTTGCAAATGTTAATTAAACCCACACAGCCCCTTTTGGCAGATCAAGAAGTATTTATCCGTATTTTGCAGAGAGGGGAATGAATATCTCAGGCACTTTTAACGTAAAGTTAAAGCTGCTCTTTGTACTTAGGAAGTGCCCCACAGATACACCATTAAAAACACAAATTAACCTTCCCAGTTCAGCAGCCTTCTGGAGGGCACAGCCAGGATGGAGCTGATCCCTCTCACCTCTCTCTGACTGCTGCCCCAACAGAAGCCTTAACTCTGCAAAGAACCAAACTCTGAGGTGGATTTGGGCACTACAAATGAGCTTTAAAACAACACCAACCCTTGGCGAGTTGGAAAAGAAAAACAAAACCCAAACCAGTTGAACTGTGCTTCCTTTGGTTTTCCTCTTCCAAGGTGACAGCCTTTCCTGGGCTTAAAATCAAGGAATACCCTGAGTTGCAAGGGATTCATAAGGATCATGAGTCCAACTCCTGGCCCTGCACAGACACCCCAACAACCCCACCCTGTGCATCCCTGAGAGCGTTGTCCAAACACTCCTGGAGCTCTGGCAGCTTTGGGAATGTCACCATTCCCTGGGGAGCCTGTTCAGTGGCCCACTACCCTCTGGGGAAAAAGCCTTCTCTGACACCCAACCTAAACCTGACACAGCTCCAGCCTTTCCCTGGGTCCTGTCTCTGCTCACAGGGAGCAGAGATCGGAGCTGTCCCTCAGGAAGAAGCTGCAGCCCCTCATGAGTCTCCCCTCAGCCTCCTCTTCTCCAGGCTGGACAAACACAGTGACCTCAGCCACTCCTTGCAGCTACTCTTACCATTCCAAACAAGCTTCCTGTTCCTGATATTCACATAAAACACCAGTCTCCAATGGGATAAAACAGTAATCACATCAATTTAACCCAAAGCACTGAGTTAAAGCAGCAGGACCAGTGGAAATAAAAAGGAGCAGTGAAATCATGACCAAAAAAGACAAAAGAGACATGAGGTATTTGGGGCACCTACACTGGCAGGGCAGGAGTACCACTGTGTCCTGGAAAAAAGAGCTTTTCCTCAAAAGAAAACCACTCCATTATTTGCTAAATTGACATGGAACATTTGGTATTTAAGAGGGGAAGGGTCAGTCTGTTGGATCTATAAAAGAGTAGCTGAGAACATCTGCAAGGTCAGGAAGAAAATGCATAAACACATATGTGAACTAAAACAGCAAAATACACAGTGGTGGCCGATGCCTGTGATCTTACCATGAAAATAAGCATATTTGGAGCTCCTTCCTGTTAAAAAAAAAACCCCAAACCCCTGAAGCAGCTGATTTAGTATATATTTCAGTTGGAAATACATTTAATGATGCAGTTGGAAAGGAAACCTAAGAGTAAGTGGAGCACGTTCAAAGACTGTTGCAGATCCCTATCCAGCAGAAACGCTGTGGGACAGAGTCCCTCCTGCAGAGCTCACACACCCAAAGGCAGACTGTGATTACTCACACAGTTTAACAATGTTTTTACAGATCTATAGTTTATATTCCATTTACGTTTATAATGTTTTTACAGATCTACAGTTTATATTCCATTTATGTTCACAGTGTAACCCACAGGGCACAGCACAGGCTTCACCACCATGTGCCCATCAAGCCAGGAGGTTGTCCAGGGCTGCAAGCTGCATTCAGAGCAAGCACAGGAGCTGAAAGCTTTCCGTGGGCTAATCCAATGCCTCAAATGGCTTTCTTGGGAGCTTGCATGGCCACAGGAACTTTCCATAGGAGCTGGAAGGTATGGCTTGTAAAACCAGGCTGACACATGCCACAGCACAAGGAGCCACCACTGCTAACTCAGCTCTGTCACACAGGTGCCACCATCTTCTCTTTGCTAATCCAAGGTACAGGAAGCTCCAAAGACCCAGGAAAACCTGAAACTTCCCCAGGGAAGCAGGTAGCTGGTTGTGCAATTCCAGCATTACCTGTGCTGTTGCAATCTGGTACAGCCAGGAGACAAACCTGGGGTAGAGGCAGCAGATGTTTGCTGCTGCATTTAGTTACCCACCAGCCAGATCCAGCTCCTGCTCTTCCCAGGCAGAGATATCAGGGAAAGGTTTTTTCCCCCAGAGGGTACTGGGGCACTGGAACAGCTCCCCAGGGAATGGTAACATTCCCAAAGCTGCCAGAGCTCCAGGAGCGTTTGGACAACACTCCCAGGGATGCACAGGGTGGGATTGTTGGGGTGCCTGTGCAGGGCCAGGAGTTGAACTCGATGATCCTTACAAACCCCTTCCAAGCCAGGAGATTCTGTTTCTGTGATTCTTTGCCACCCAGCTCAGAGCTGCTTCTCCAATGTGCTCACTCAGGACCGTGGTACTACAGGCATTAAAATGTTTTAGTGTCGTTTTCAGTGATCAAGTCAAAGTATTTTGGCTCATAATTCCATTTTTGCTCTTGGCTTCTGGTTCTATTAAAACTGCACACAGTGAGGTAGATACTGAGACATTATTAAAGGTGCTCTGCATCCGGAGCAATTCCCACAGAAATGTATTTGCAGTCCACTTCATCTTGATGACAAGCTTGGAATTAGGGCAATTCCAGCTGGGAACCGTTCCTGTGTTTTAACACACGCTGCAACGCAAGGCAGCTGCACTGACCTTTCCTGGCTGTTGGTCTGGGCTTTTTCCCACAAACATTTGCAGGGTTTGGGCTGGTTCTGGATCTGCTGCCCCTCTGCCATGTGAGCAGCCCTGCTCCAAACTCCAAGGAGAGGTGCGAGGCTCAGCACTCAGGGCTGCAGGAGGAGCAGAGCTAGCACGGGTCTCCAGGCAAGGGGCAGGCCCAGGCCTTGTTATTCTATGCTTTCCGATAAGAGACCCAGCACATTTTTGGCCTTCCCACACAAATCCATATTTGTATGGCTGCCAGCTCTTTATCACTTCCTTTTTTGCTTTTTTGGTTGTTTGTTTTCAACTTCGCCCAAGGTTACATTCAGCAAAGGCTGCTCCCTCAAAATACAGCATTAAACCCACTATCACATTAACATCTGGAAATCGCATTTAAATCCTTCTTGAAAGTGCATGTTTTGCAAAAGAAAGCCCCAGCTGAGCAGAAAGCAGCAAATTTTTGCCCCACGTCCCTCTGCAGGTGAAGCATTTTGCAAAGGCCACCTTGCAGCTGTTGTCGTGACCTTCTAGAGATCAATACCCCCACCTGTGCTCGCCCTCTCCCGGGGGAGCACACACCACACAGAACAAGCACTACTCCGTAGCCTGGAATTTGACACTGGGTATAAACAAGCTCAAAACCTCCTGCATCAAGTACAACCTGCTGCAGTCACCAACTCAAAGCCCCCTCTGAAATGGTTCAGAAAGAACCCAACAGCTGTTGAACTAATTCCCTTTTTTTCCCACCCAAACTATTGTTTGGAATCTGCACATCTCTGCCTAAAAGCCACTTTGTAACTCTCAGTCACTGCTTGTGGCCTTTTATAATTTTCCTTTTGGGGATCAACACTGTCCTTAAAGTCAAAGGTTGGGGTTTTTTCACCACCACGCCATCATCTGTATTTCTTATTTACAGACTCAGACATCATCTGTAATTAATACTTTCAGTAACCCCTCTGCTGGCCCTTCACCTCTGTTATCACCCTGCAGCTGCTCAAGGATGCCTGACAGGGCCCCTTTCTGCAGCTCTCATGTCCAGCAAATGTTCCAGCCAAACAGCAGACTATTCCAGATTATCCCTCACCAGACTTAATGACTCTGGAAGGATCCCCAGGGAAGGAGTGTTTATTGCCAACGAGCTCCATTAAGTATCCAACAACATCCAGCAAAAAACAGCAAAACGTCAGGGTTTTAATTATTTTTCAAGTTGGCTGCAGCACTCAGAACATCACAGAGCATGTGCCACACGAACGGCCTGCCCACAAGTCTCTGCATTCTTTTGGGGCTGTCAGCAAAGGCAGCTACTTCCAGGAGGAGTAACTTTACTCAGGATAACCAAGCAGTAGGAAAACACTGCTTTTTGCCCCACACATCACTTTTTGCCCCACACATCACACAACACACAGGCAGAGAGCAGAATGACTGGAAACACCTTTCAGACAGTGACACGCTACTGGAACGAGAGGCTTCATTTAGGATGTGGTTTTTCACTGTTGTTCAGCTGATCTCATGGCCTGGTGCTGCTGAAAAGAGGGATCTCTTCCCCAGCTTCCAAGCCTGAATCAGGGAGTTAGGCTGGAAGAAACCTGTCTGGACTGAGAGGGAAGGAACTGGATCTCTATCAGAGCAAAAAGATCAGTGGGAGCACCAGGCTGGGAGCAAAACCTTTCCTTGCAGCAGCAGCTTGACATGAGATCAGTTCAGCTACAATGCACAGCCACACTCTAAATTTAGAGAGCTTTCTAACTCTAAAGCTGTATCCCACGTCCATTATTCCTCTCCAGCACAAGAATGAGCCATGCTATTATAAATGCTTTCATACCAGCGTTGTGCTCTCCACCCTACAGGAGCACACATCAATTGTGGATAAAGTGGTTCAACTTTGGAATGTAGACAAAAACTGAGACAACGCTAATGGTGGTGAAAGACAGGTTGCCTGGGGAGGGAAATGATCAGAGATTTATGAGGAAAAGGGGGGAAAAAACCCCTACAGATAATTTACCTGTGCTTGGGTCACTGCTCATTAGTGCTCTGAAGAGAATCACTTCACAAGTTATAAATTAGGCTGCCCTTGGCTTACTCCCTTATTATCCAGCTCAGGCAGTGGCCAGGAGCCTTTCACACGCACCGGATAATGGGAACACTTACTCTGAATAAAATGAACAGAGGCAAAGAAAAAAACAGGGGCCTTCATTTGAGCAGGAAAAACCATCAGGCGACCCAGCAGTGGCACTGGGTTTCACCAGTCACTTCTCTGTCACTCTGCATTTCCTCCTTCTCCAGAGAAGGGAAAACCTCTCAGAAGACAAACCTGGGCTGTGCAGATGTGGTTGTTCTCTCCCGTTGATATTTCCATCTACCCCCTGTTGATTTGGGATTTCCAACAGACTTTTTAAAAGCTTTCCCATTCAGGCTGAGCTCCACTCTAAGAAGTTTCTGGAGAGACTGTTCAATGCAGACATGTAAAAACTTTCAATTTTGGCTATTAGGCAAAGCTCACTGTTCAACAGCAAGCAGTCAATTTCTGTCTCAATTTTTTTTTCCTTTTGTAATTGTGGCTTGAAAAAAATGCAGCTGTAACACACTTCTTTAAATATTCATGATTTTTTTACTGTATAGAAATAAAATCCAGCAGACAGTTATATACCAGTGATACCTATCAGAGCTGACAAGGGCAAGATAACTCATTTCCCACACACCTTCTGATCTCCTGCTTATATCGCTGATAAAATAAACTCATAATTAAAAAGTGCTTTAGCCTAAAGGTTAAAGGTTGACAAAATCCACAACTTTGGAACAACAAAACCCAACTTTGACCAGAAAGGCTGAAACAGCCAATTCAGCCCAAATATTTTGGCAATTTTCCCTCCTTTTCGTGCTAAAGCTCCGAAAGGATGAGCTGTGCAGCTGTAGCCCCGCCACCAGCAGCAGCCTGACACTTGGCCTTGCTCTTAGGATTCCATCTCAGAGGCAAAAGCACATGGAAACAAAGACACACTTGGCCGGTGAACCCAAGAGGATCTGTATAAATTAGCTCCCTGGAGACCTGACAAAGGCTCCCTTCCCTCCTCAAAGCCATCGGCTCTGCAATGCCTCACGGTGAGCACTCCAGACAGAATTAAAAGGACTCTAAATCTGTCCACAGGGAAAGGCAGCAGCAGGATCAGCAGGATGAAGCAGAGAATCCAGGCAGCCCCACAGAGGAGACGGGAAGGAGGAGGGAAGAAGTGCATCCTCCTTTCCTTAGGGGCAGCTTCAGTGCAGCACTGCAATCCCCTTCTAACCCTCTGAACCTAAATCTCTCTAAAAATGCTGTCACACCCTAGAGCTCATGTCTGGTAAGGTCCATTCTGTCCAGAGAGCAGCCACCATTGGTTACTCATAGAAAGGGCTGAGGCACCATGCCGCAACTCCAATCTCATTCCTGATCCAGCCTCACTTCCAAAATCTTCCCCCTCTCTTTTCAACAGTGTAAATACTAATATGCAAAACAATAATCTGACTCTTCATGAATTACTAACAAATATTCAAGTCCTACTTCCCTAGGGCAGGCCCAAGGTTGCCAGAGTTCAAGGAGAGTTAGGACAATGCTCTCAGGCACAGGGTGGGATTGTTGGGATGTCTGTGCAGGGGCAGGAGTTGGACTGGACGATTCTTGTGAATCCCTTCCAACTCAGGAGATTCTTTAAGTCTCTGGTAGGATTTTCTGCAGCACTACCTAATGCAGGTCCAGGCTGAAGCTTGCTCTCAGGGGCAGAAGTGAAACCTGTCCCACTCAGAAGCCTCCCCAGCGAGGTAAAGCTGCCCCCCTTGCTCACTACTCTACCAAGAAGAATTCCTCTTCTAAAATTTTAAGCATCATCTTCACAGCAAGATGCCCATGACTTCCACATCAGCCTTTCTGCTGCCTGTGGGAGGCACAGATCTTGGCTTGCTTTTAGCTCCTGAGTCACTTGGGAGCTGGGAACAGAAGGAATAAGTATCCTTCAGTCATCAGCATCACCAGCTAAAAACACCCAGAGAGCAGCAGGTCTGAGAGCCACCGAGTGCAGGAAGCATGTGACAAAAACATCTCCAGCAGTGAAAAATTTAATCACCTTGTTATTAATTCTGAACAAATAACAACACTGATTCCCACTCTTCCTTTGATTTGCAACAGGAGGAGGAAGAAATAAAGTTGTTTAAACAGGAACAGCTGTTGCATCAATGCCGGTAGAATGGAGTCTCCAGCATCCTGTTCTCAGGAGTGCCATTGCTGTTTGAGGAAGAGCTCTGCCTTTTCAAGAGGACTTCAGAACCTCAAACATCAACCTTCAGCTATATTTTCTTCCTAATCAGAAGTCAATTATCCTGCTGAGTGATGACAGAACAATTCACAAAGTAAATTCTTTTCATATCGGGGCCCTCTGTGATGGAGTTGCACTGGGAACTTCCTTACCCACAAAAAAGCAAGAAGGATTTCACTTGTGCTTCCCACGATTATTCCCAAGGGCCTCCTTCTGAACTGCCAGGTGAACCTCCAGTGTAGCAAAAGCTTCATCTGACAATGGGAGCTAATGCACTTTTATCCACAGCAAAGTTCTCAAGTTGTTATCAAGTCTGAGGAGATCTAGAAAGCATTTACACCCCACTGTCTCCAGAATTCACTCACAGAATCAAACTTGTGCTACTGCCATTGTTTCCCACTTCCCAATCATTGCTACAGTAATGCAAACCTCCTGGAGAGCCATTTTTTAACCACTTTGAAATAGTTTTATTATAGTAAATAATTACTGCAACATTTTTGTATCACAAAGAAGTTTTCACCCGTTCTCAGGCTTTGTACCTTGCAGGGTTCTCGTCCCAGCACCATTCCCTTCCCAGGTGTCCAGGGTCAGATACACTGAAATTGGTTCCAGAGAGGGCTCTCAGTATCTGCTGTTGGATGAACGAAACCACAAGTTCACAGAATGGGTTGGGTTGGAAAGGACCTTAAAGCTCATCCCATTCCACAGGGTGAGCTTTGTTATTTAATTTTTCATTATTTAATAATGAAAGAAACAACAAGATCAAGACAAGAATCAGGGAATGGTTAAGGTTGGAAATGACCTCTAAAATCACGAAATCCAACCATAAACCCAGCACTATCACCAGGTTCACCACTACACCAGGTCCTCAAGTGCCACATCCGCACATTTTTTAACATTTCCAGAGATGGTGATTCCACCACTGTCCTGGGCAGCCTGTTCCAATGTTTGACAACCCTTTCCATGAAGAATTTTTTCCTAATATCCAACCTTAACCTCCCCTGGCACAACTTGAGGCCATTTCCTCTCATCCTGTCACTTGTTTCCTTGGAGAAGGACTGACTCCACCTCCCTACAACCTCCTGTCAGGGAGTTCTATGGAGCAAGAAGAGAGCTGGAGAGTTTCAGCCTTGCACTAACACACCACGGAGGATCTCACAGCAACCTGATGGTTTTCACCTCACTTGAGCTCTTTCCCTCTAATCTCCCATGTGATCCAAGAAGAACTGTGAGCAGGAAAGAAATAAACACACAAACAGTGACTTATTCTCCCCAAATCCAAAGCAGTTCCTGGCGGGAAGGGAGGAGAACAGACCCCAAGATGACATTCCAGGCTCAGCAAGTAGGAGCAGTCCAGCACATACTGCTGGCTTTGTAATGTGCCACAAAGGCAGCCTGTTCCAGCTCCCCCATTACACATTGTCCCACACACCCTCTGCTCCCAGTTTCAATGCCTGCATTAAATGGAAAAGTTCTCTGGATGATGGCACAGAGCTGGATTCTCTGAGTTCCATTTCCCCAGCATGGCTGGATCACAGCAGGGATCCCGAGGAGGTCTCCAAACCTTCCCTTGTCCCAAGCTAATCCAGGAGGTTCCCCCTGGATGGAGTCTCTCATCACAAGAGATTTACTTGGGCAGAGCAAAATTCCACCACACAACTCAGCATTTTACAGGCCCTTTGCACACTGGCTGTATTATTCAGGCAATGTATTAAAAAAAAGGTAAAATATAAATAAATAGATGCAGCGTTCCAGTGCTGTCCAGGAAGAGCTGACCCCTCATTCAGGGAGATCAATGTCTGCTGCATTTACACCCTCTCAGGCCAAAAATAACGCTGGAACCACCAGGAGAAACAGCCAATTACGCTGTTTTTCTCCCAAGCAGATTAAAAATTACTCTCAATTTACTATCTCACTAAAGTACAGCTGAAATTATTACAGTAGGCTGGCTGTGGGCTGGCAGGCTGGCTGTGTGCAACTTCACATGTGCAAGAGTAAAAAGAAGAATGAGAAAGAACCATAAATATAAATTTATGTATTTATAAAATATATATATATGAAGGCAAGGAAATACTAAAAAACCTCCATCCTTCACCAACAAGCAGGGGCTGGGACACCCTGAGGAGTGATAGACTCAAAATCAGCTTATAGTTTCTGGATGTATTTCTCTCCCTCTCTCCTCCTCCTCATGCCACAGGTGTCCCCTGTCCAGGGGGACTCCCCAGCTGGGTTCAGGACTGGGTGAGGCATGGGTGACACGTCTTGGCAGGCCAGGTGAGGCTTTGGGGAGCTGGTGTTTTATTGACAAATCTGTGCAATGAACTGATTGTGCTGCACAAACCAGCTGCTTCGGGAGAGAACTGCTACAAGGACTCGGTCCTTTGGCTTCTCTGTGCAGAACAGAAGCCACCAGTGGAGCACAGACAGACCTTGGGAGCTCTCTGGGTTTAAAGGCAGGAAGGAAGCACTGGGGAAGGCAGCAGAGAGGAAAGAAGAAAAGCACGGTGGTGGAAATAGCAGCGGAGGCGTGGAAGATAAACCTCAACACAGGGGAAAAACTGCTCTGGATGGGCCATGGAGCTGTGATTCAGCGCCGAGGAAAACATCCAAGTGTTCCTTAGCTGAACAGAGGCCCAAGCTTCCCAGGCTGCCCACAGGGCAGGGCTTTAATCACTCCTGGGGAGCCCTGACTCACCTTAGGGCAGCACAAAAGCCACAGATCTGAGTCAGGGCAGATAGACAAAACCACAGACTTGTCACAGCCCCAGGCATGTCAGTCTGCAGCCCTTCACTGCAGCCCTGGTGTTAACACTTTAATCACATCATATTCCAGTTCTACTTTTTGGAAGCCACTAATAAAATAAGTATCATTTATGCAAAGCAGAGGGGATGCAGAGCCAGGCCTCACCCTTGCAGAACCAGAACCTGTTTGATGGCAGAGATTTCTGTTTATGTAAATAAAGCCAATTCTCTATTTTGACATCATTTCTTAACCAACAGAAAGGGGGAGAAGGTTTAACATCCAGAATGTTTCTTGCCATTTAGAAGATGCAGCAGACACCAGCAGCCATTTAGTTTCACAAAACTGCTGCAGGATACAAAGATACATCCCATATCCTGGCTGACAGCTTTAGCACAAAGCCACACAACCCTGCCAGGGCTCCTTGTTAACAATGTATTGTTCTAGTGACTCAGTGCACTGGAATGCTATCAGGTTTATTCATAGCTTTTCTGATGGAGTTTTTAGATTAGACACATAAACCTGTGGCTTATTATTACAAGGAGCATCAAAATTCCTGGTTTCTTTTCTATGGCTAAACATACAGAGAGCTGCAGCAAAAGGACAGGACCTCAGAAACCCAAAGGTTCTTTCAATCTTCTAGTAAGAACATTCAAGAGGAGAAAAAATGACCAAAAATTGGAATATAGTGAATATAGTGAAGATGGTCAAAACCATGAAGCACCTCTGTAAGAACCATTGAATCAATTAGGACATTTTAGTCTGGAAAAGAGGCCTCTGACAGGGGACACAGAAGGGATTTACAGAATTTTACCAGTGTGGAATTGGCAAATGGCAATTCCCCAAACAGGAGCTTATGACAGTAAACGAGCTGGCAGTAGGTGCAGTTACCAAAAGGAAGTGGTTCATCACACAGTTAAACTTTGAAATGCCAGGACGGAGGCTGAAAGCACACAGAGGTTCAACCAAGAGTTAAATAAGCTGATGGGTGATGAAGGACATTCCTACTGGTCACAGCTGGACACAGGACAGACCTGTGGCCTCCCACAGCTCAGGTGTTTGCCATGTTCTGAGTTTTTAAGAAGTAGACAAAAGTCTACAGCATCTCCTGAGGAGAACAGCAGCAAGAAGCAGGAAATCTACCCCCTCACTTCCCAGAGCTGCTCGGGGGGACTGCAGCAGGTACAGGCAGCACAAATCCTCCTGGCCATACCAAAATGCTCTCCCCCAGCTCTTCCTCATTGCAGCTGTGAGCAAAGAGCACACGAGCCTGTGTGGAGCACAGAAAGCATCAGACCCATGCTCGTGTTCACGTGGATGGTGCCACATCCTCACAGGAAGGGACCTGCAACACAAACTCCTGCAGAACTTGGCTTTGCTGCCAAGCCAGGAAGCCTCAGGACGTGTTTGAAAATGAGTGTCCTGAAAATATTTTTAGATTCCAGGCCCAACCCAGTTATTTAGATATTTAGTGTCATGGAGAGAGTCCTGCATAAGAATGACTTGTTAAGGAGTCCCTTGAAACAGGTTATTTTCCTATTCTGCTCCATGGCAATCACAGACTGCATCTTCTCTATTGCAGCTCCCTGCCAAGAACAGCCCTTCCCTCAGCTATCTCCTACTGACCTAAATTCATACTTCTTGCTTTAATCACAGTCTTCCGCCCTAAAAAGGACTCCAAAGCTGAAATCCTTGTCTCCTACATTCATTCCTCCAGCCACTAGGCCCACTAACCCAGAAGAGCTTCTGAAGGTCAATGCTGAACCTGCTGCACACCACAGCAGTGTAATAGATGTTGCACAGGCCAAATGATGTCCTGGGGGAAGCCTGTGCAGCCCGTGGCCTTGTGCAGACTGCACAGCTGTCAGCCTGAGACTTCCTACATATTCTTAAGATATGCAAAGAGAAGGAGAATTCAATGGTATTGACCGATTCCAGCTCCTGAAGTCAGCAGATCTGGCTCAGAGCACACACTGGGATTAGAGCTGTCGATGAGGACCTTGGCACGATGGCACCGTCGGTCAATAATGGCATGGTTTGTCCTTCATGTGACCTTGCTGCTACTCCCACTTTTGTTATTCACTGTTGAATTTTTCACAGGAGCTGTGTTCCAGCTGAGGAGAGTCCCTGCTGTGTTTGGCAGGGCACAAAAGCAGGGTAGAAAGATTTCCTGGATCCAGAAGTACAACGAGAAATGCTGTAATACACAGCAACAAACACCTGAGCCCAGGACATCCTGCATATACTGGCTGGATATAAGAGAAATGAGGAAGCCACAAATAAGTTTGCCTCTCCTTCCCTTCTTTCCCAGAAGCACAGGAATTCTCTGCCCTGCTCCCTGGATATATCCACACTAACCTGATGACACGACCCAGTCTCTAAATGTATTATTTCAACCTTAACTATTGTTAAAGAACACTTTCAAGATTCATCATCCCACGTTATCCTCAGAGAATCACCTGCTAGGGATGTCACAATAAACTCAATTGCTGCAGCTCCCACACTCACCTGCATTTTACACCCAGTGCTAGAGCATCCTCCTGCCCTTCAGACACCTGTATCAGGCAATTCCCAATTTCAGTCTGGCTGCACCACGTGGGCCAAGACATTCCAATTAATCAGTATTTACTAGCTCGAGTATTTACTCCCTCACAGTAGCGAGTTCTAAGATGTTTGCAGACACCTCATAAAGCACAGGCTCGTTATTACAGCCCATTAACATGCATGCAAGATATTTTAATGTGTAAAAATTCCCCATGAAATAAGGATTTTCTCCTCCACTTTCAGGGCAAAACTGCCATCCTTACCATGAACTGGATAACACTTTCCAGTGCTTTTTTCCTGCTCTTTTCCACCCACCAGTCAAGCCAAGCCTCATTTGGTTGATTTCACAGCACTCCTTTATGAGTAACCCCAGCATGTGCCACGGCAGCTCCCTCATCCACCCTCCTCACTCAGTTCCAATACCTCCAACAAGGCTGGAATAGAGTTGGGGAGCATTTCCACTCCTGACCCTGCAGCCTCCTCTGCTCTGCAGCACAGGAAGCCTCAGGTGACACCTTCAGTGTTGATTGCCAACAGCCCTGAGCAGGCACCAGATGTAACTGCAGCAGTTCTCTGCTCTGCCACTACTGGCAGTGGGATGAGGACACAATTTATCACTTCAGGTAAAAGGAGCGGGAGCACACTTCTCCCAAAACAAGAGTTAAGCCAAGGAAGCTTGTCCTTTTGGGAAAACACTGTCCAAGCATGCAGACTTAATGCTGTGCCCCAAGGGAGGCCATTTGAGGCCGACATCAAGAACTACAGAAAGTTTTATTCCTGAAATATGAAGGTACTCACTGTACACGGTGATCAGCTGGCAAACTGCAATCTGTCCCTCTTCTGCAGCCAGCTCTCTACTCATCTGTCTGGAGCCTGTTAGAGAGGAAAAAGAGCTGTAAATATAGATAAAGTGACCAAAACTTTTTTACAAAAATTTTGAAAAATCAAGAAGTAGGCCAGGTAATCAATGCAAAACAGACACGCTCACGTCCCCAGCTCTGAGGTCAAGAACTCAAAGCACCTGCAAAACTCTCAGCAAGGTCTCTCAAGCAAATGCTGTGATGCTTGAAAACAGCTACAGCACCAGCTGCCTCTGGAGGCTCTCGAGGTCAGACCTGATCCAGCCCAGGAGAAAAGCAAGGTATTTATACATGAGAGCAGCAGCAACAGCTTCCCAAAGCCAGTTACCCCAGAGACAGTGAATCACAGCTCTTTGTGACACGTCCTGATCCCCAAAGTGCCATTACACAAGCAGGGGAACAAATATTTATGCAGACACGGCGCTGAAGGGTTACATGGGCTCTGATCCGGAGTGCACCAAAGAAGTTCCCTTTAATACATTTGTTGTTTCAACACACTTTATCCCCTTAATGAGGCGCCGCTGAAGTTCTGCTTAAACCCATTTTGATTAAGGAAAAGATTATCCATAGAATTGCCAGCCATACGTGTTAGTATACATCACACACAGACCAACTGTGCTTCAGGGAGACATTAAATCCCCGTTCAATTAATAGAGACACCTCTTCAAATGAGCATTAAATAATTCCCCACAATGTATCAAGACAACTGGCTACTCCAGTAAATTGGAATAGAAATAACTTCCCATCTCTCCACCAACAAAATCCCAATCAAAACTTGCCCTTAAAACAAGAGGTCAGTACGGAGGGATGGGGGGCAGGAATGTTTCTACCTCAGTGCTATTGTATGCTTATATTAAAAGTTCCTCATCAAAAAATTAAATGAAATGGATGCCTTTCATGTTTATCAATAACAGAGCTAATGGTTTTTATGTAAATGCCATCACTTTCAGCCAGATCTGCAAGAGACTGGAGCCACATAGCCCCATCTCCCCTTGCAAGAGACTCCCTTCAGGCAGCCAATCTAAATGCAAATTACAATCAAACGGCAAAACCAAGAGTTTTCTGGATGATACTGAACACATAAAACTAGGGACAAAGCAGAGATATTTAAGAACAACGCTCCTCTTCTGGAAAGACCTCCTGATCTCACATTGCTTTTCTATCCTGAACATATATAAAAATTAAAGTATAATTTGGTTCTCATTTACAGTCATATTATTTACCAGCTTCTTCCCTTCAGTGTTAAAAAAAAGGAGGGGAATGTTCTTCTGTAGAGAGAATCACCTCTCAGAGATGTTTCCCCCACAACGGGAGCATTCCATCAGCAAGGATATTAAATCAGAGCGATAATAAAGCCCCAGTTGGATTTGCCAAGAACAAACTGCACTTCCACATTTTCAGGAAGAAATTTCTTCTTGGAATGGAGTTGTTTTGCAAATCACGGAAGAAGGTGTTACTACAGGATGGTTATTAGGAGGCAGAGGTACAAAACTGTTGTCAGCACAAGGAGCACCATGTTCTTGTAGCATAAAATTTGCTTTTTGAAGAACACTTAAATCCAACCCCTACCTGGAGCACAGATCCAGCCAGGACTTTGTCAGCACTGATTAAAACAAGGTTCTAATGGCAAACCTGCAAAGAACTAATATTAACAACCATGCTGCTTAGCAAGGAGAATGCACAGAGGAGAAGCTAAGACTAAAACAAAGGGCAAAAAGCTGACAACCCAACTATGGCAGAGTCTGCATGTGAGTCTCAGTGGGGACTTGCTCTAACTACCACAGGTAGCTCCACACCAAACTTCCATTCCCAAGAGGAGCACAAGTCCTTGGAGGGATGCTGCTAATTAACAATGGGGCTGTGTACACGCTTGTTACACGGGTGAGGAGCTGAGCACTTGGTGTGCGCTACAGGAATACTCATAGAGCAGAACCTCGCTAATTAACATTAATAACTGAGAGACCACTTCTGCAAACGGCTGGATTTTGGGAATTAGCCAGCAAGAAACTATGCAAAGTGCGAAACCAGAGGGACAACACAGCCCAGCAGGCGCCTGGTTCGCTTCTTTGGGTATCTATAATTAAATAATTTATCATTGTGCTCCTGTGTCTACGAGTGAATGTGCAGCCTATAAACAAAGCACCTCCTGTTATGCAAGGCCTTGCTAAATCTGAAAGTTTGACTGCCTGTGGAAAGAGGTCATCAAATTAAAAACCACAGCCCTGACTACCTTCTCTCAGAAACTTTTCACCTGGGCCAGCATTTCATAAAACTCATCAACTTCTTCTTCATCTGTTCTGTCTCACAGATCTATTGTTCTGTGCACAAAACCTCTGGCTTTCAGTCCTGGATCACAACTTGGAGCTGCTAAGTCTTCCTTCTCCTCCTTCTCTTCCTCCACAAACCTGGTGAGGCAAGTCTTGGGTCCTCTGTAGCAAAAGGAGACTGGGACCCCAGCCTGGGGCTTGTCACCACACCGACCATGCAGGATCAACCTGTGAGCAGTGAGAAGAGGCCCTTCCAAAACAAGCACATCTCCTTTTTCTTCCCCACTCTGGACCAGCTGAGCGAAGCCCGGTGCTGTCACTGCCGGAACCACTCAGGATTTCACACCCAGCCACCACCATGTGTGAGCAGAGTCTGATTTCACAGCCGTGCTCTGGCTTCAGCTGTCAAACCACAGCCACAGGACCTTCGCTGCACAGCGTGCGCAGCAACGCGCCTGCAAAGCTGAGCTGTTCCTGCAGAAAAGCCATTTCCTCCCAAAATGGCCAAAATCAGTGACAGCCACACATCCCCAGCCTCCACCCCAATGCTGCTGCTCACAGCCTCGACCACTGGCTTAGCCAGCAAGTTGGGTGCCAGCAAAATGAAGATTTTTCCTTTGGGTAGCAAAAAACTTCCAACTATCACTTGAATTTTGCGATTTTGCAAAGGGAAGGAACACAACTGAAAATATTTCCCTTCCTAACAGCTCCTGTTCTTTGCTGTACAATTCACGACACTAAATTTACTCAGCACTGTAATTTTATTTTTCCTTTCTGCCATCACACACAGCCCATGACTTCACTTGCTGCAGCCCAGAGTTTTCACTTTCCAGAGGTTCAGGTTTATGCAGAGCAAAACAGTCTCCTAAACAGTCTTTTCTTATTTCCTTTTGTCAGAGGCTTCATGCTATGATGAATGTGTAGAAATGCAAAGCAGAAGTCCATACAAAAAGAAGCCAGTGTGTGAGGTGGTTTTGTCTTATAAAAAAGAGAGCCAGGAATGACTTACGCCTCATTAAAGAGCTCCAGTCTGCATTTTTATTAGATATATTTAGACACCAACGGCTTTAAAAAAAAATAAATTAAAAGCAGTTATATTCTTAACATATGGCCCTGGATCAGTCACATGGGTATAAACGAAAGTGGGCACAGCAGAGTCTCCAAACATAGGCACGGAAATCATTTTAATGGTGCACATGACCTATAAAATTCAAACATCACCAAACCACACAATGGTGTGACAGAATTCAGCTACTGCAGGGCTGTGTCTTGTCCGCAGTCTTTGCATCACCACATATCCCTGTGCACATCACAGCTGCTCCAGCAGCCAGTAAGAGGGAGCAGAGTAATTCCTGCTAATGAACACACTATGGAATCATGCAGCATTTGTTTTTTTGGTGGAGAAACTGAGGCATGGAAGAGGCATTTGCTGCTATAATTCATTTCCTATCACAAATAAAACACAGACAACATCCTAACCATCACCCGCTTCACTACCAAGTGTCTTTGGCAACATTGCTGTAGCCCAGTGTCATCCCCTCCACACACCGTGGTCTCTATCCTGACACACAGCTCCAAGAAAACTTATTTCCAAATCAAGAGCCAATGTAGCTAATTCTGGCCTGCACAAAGCACTAATTGCTAATGTAAATGATATCTCCCCAGCTTGATGGCAAAGATAAATGATGGCCAATCACATAGGCAGAGACTGGCACGGAACAAAACAAGGAGGCACACCCAGAGCAAGCATGTCTTGCAACCACTAAACACACATTTCTGTGCTCTACGTGGGCAGCAACTGCTGTCCAGAATATTTTAACAGCAGAAACTGTACTGGAAAAAAAAAAAAAACCACCACCACAACATAAAAAAACCTGAGTACATTCCTCCTCTTAGTCGGAGCCAGAACATAAGAAACAAGCAATATAATTATTTCCACACCAGAAGGAAAATAAACCCAAGAACACACATAAGGAAAGAAACAAGCCTCCAAAGCAGATCTGCAAAATAGTTCAGGGCTTCTGTGCTGGGCTATAACTTCACAGCAGAAATCGGGAAGAGTAAAAACTACAGGTAAGCCAACTTCGGGGTGATGAACACCTCAGAGCCCACAGCACCCCCTCCTCTGCCCCCTTCCCCACAGAGCCTGCAGAGTGGGTACCCTAAATCCTGCACATCCTTCAGCATGTGACCACGTTTCCTTTTGCCTGAAGTGACCCTTTCTGGTGTGGCCTCAGGTACAAGCAGAAAGAAAAACATTTTCTTGCCTTTTTTGCATCAAGCACAAAGAGCATCAACCCCACCAGTGACTGCTGGTCCCACCTGTCCCGTGGTGCTCATCCACAAGAAGTACATCAAGAGGATGCATCCAGCGTGTGCAGCCCAGGTTCCCCAGCCGGGATAGCACTGGATAACCCAAAATCCTGGAAGGCTGGAAGCAAACAGGAGCAGGAGCAGAGCCTCTGTGCTCCCTCCAGATAGCGGAAGCACGGCTGGGACACGCTCGCTCTCTTCATGGATAAGTAAAAGCACTTTAAGGAGAGCTTTTTTTCCCTCCCTTCACTTTGTTTTAAATGGCTGAAGAATTTCCTCTGTGAATGCTCCCAACTGTGGCTCACGCTGAGTTATTTTTAAAAGCACAGAACCAGATTTTCAAGGCCCTGAATGAGGAAATGCAAAGCTTTTATTAAGCAATAATAGCCCAGACAATGGTCACAATTTCCCAAGGGTCTGAACACGGCAGCTGACAATGAGCTTTACTCCTCCACAAAACCCCCTTCACAGGCTCGGAGGGTCTGCTTTGTATGATCCAGCCTCAAGTTAGGGAGTTAAAACAGAAAGCTCTGTGGTCGTTTTCAGTGTGTTTTCCTCCACCAATCCACGTCTGATCAGAGATACAAAAATCACTGGGAAAAGATGCCGTGCACTGTCTCATTCCTTCCTTTGCTACCAGCACATCATCCCATCCAGCTGGACCTTTCCCTTGTGGATGGATCCCAGCTGACAAACTGGCCAATATTCCCAGGGTCAGGAGAGTGAAACAAAGCCTTTCAGCTTTCTTCATTGATATCTGAACCACTTCAAAATGCCTCTCACTAAAATGGCCAGAGACACTCTTCAAACCTCAGACCCGCTACCACGGGGTATAATCAGATCCAGTGGCCACATGAGCTCTTGTTTCCTCCAAGCAGGAGGAAGTTGCAACTATGAGGAGCTTGTGCAGTCTCCAAACCCACCCAGCAGCCAAGGTTTGGCCTTGCAAAGGCCCAGTTTCACTCAGTAATGTTGGCCACAAGTGATTCCCAGCACACCTGAACCAGCTGGACTGGCTCTCTCTGCAGCCAGCATGAGCAGTAGGCACTGCTGGAGCACAGAAAATCAGATGGTTCAAGATGTCTGCTTAGGACAAGATGAACTGTGCTACAAAAAGGGGTGTTTTTCTCTTCTGGTTATAAAGCAGACCTCGAGAAAGGGGGGGCAAAAAAAGTGAAACAACTTGGTAAACAACCAGATCTGTAGAAAAAAAGTCCCAACCTAAATGTCTCCCACACGAATGCTGTCCTCACCTTCAACAGAAAAGCAGCTAACACCATAAATTCAGGAGTTCTTCCAACCAAAACAAGTGTATTTCTATCCTCCCACCATTTCTCCTCTTCCCTGTCCTACTGAAAGCACAGTGTGGCTGCACAGCAAACCAAGATTACAACTAAACCTCACAAACAAGAACCGAGCTTCGATTCAATCTGAGCGCTTCCCAAAGTGCTCTGCCACACAGCCAGGAGAGAGAGAGACCACAGGAACTCTTTCTTCCAGCTTACCACAGCCTCCAGGGGTTGTGAAAACACTTCCTGATCGTCTGCGTATCTGTCAGTCAGTCCATAACCAAGAGAGCTCACATGCCCAAAAGGAGAAAATACTTCAACCCCCTTCAGAAACACCTGCAAAGCTCCTGCTGCTGGTGCAGCTCCACCACAGCTGCACACCTCAGTCAGCAGAGGTGAGATCTCTGTGCCTGCTGCATCTCCTCCCCGTTCCTGCTCAGAACGGTACAAACACTAGAAAATGCTTTCAAGTTTGTCTACAACTTCCTGGAGGAAAGGAAAAGGTGTTTTGAGGATTAATGAAAAATACACTTCATCCCCTTGCTGTTTTCAACCTGGCTGTAGTCGGCCATAAGGCAACGGCCTCTGTCATCCTTTGTCTTTTTTATTCCTTTGTAAACTTCAAGGCCCTCTTGACCCAATGTAATCCCTGAACTTGGCTTAAAATGCTACTGAAAAATAATTCATCATCTGCCTGTGTGTAAAACAGCTGTCCATGTCTGTGTCCGGACGAGTGTGCAGGAATTCAGGGTATGTTCAGAAAATGGATGCACTCAGAAATTGAGGATGCCAAAGGTACCCAGATATTGCCATTCAGAGAATTCACAGAAGCACTTTTTGTGCAGCAACATCTGTAAATCAAAGCACATTATTTTCCACCCTCATAATCAAGAGATTTGCTAGATTATCTAGAGCTCTGTCTGATCATGACAGACAATGCTGTTGAACCTCATGCAGCTGCCTGGAACAAACACTCAGGCAAAGAGCTTGCTCGTGACACTAAACAATGAACGCAGCCCCTGCAGTGCTCACTTCCAATTAGGAAAACTCTCGGTGTGATGAGGAGAGAGCATCTCACAGCCAGAGGAGTGGCCACAGGTGACAAATGTGCAGGCCAGCAGCCACTGCTTGGCACAGGAGCTGCAGACAGAGTGAGGATCAGGCAGGCTGCAGTCACTGAGAAGCCAGAGAGGCTGGAATATCGTGGGGAGGACAGAGAGCAGAACTTTAAAAGGCAGCTTTGCCAGCGAGCACAGCTTCAATTAACAAGCTGTATTTGCAAGGCCAGACTCCAAAATGCTCCTCAGTATCCAATCATCTAACCCCTGCTTAAAGACATACCATTATAGCATGGAATTGGGTATCAGATGGCTGAACTAATCCCAGCCAGATGCTAAAACTACCAGCAAATAGGTCAGTAATGCATCCCACACCATCCAGGGCCCTGCAGTGGGGAACAGTCACGCACCACCACTCCTGCACCTGTGGAAAGGGTTTGAGAGGTTCCTTGCAGCCCTGAATCCATTTGCTAAATGATATTTCATTTTGTTGTTCAGGGAAAGGGAAGTCACAGCCCACCTCATTGCTGGGAAGCCTTTTCATTGCTACCTTTCCAGATGATGTTAAGCAACAAGCAATTCACTCCTACATAGGTAGGAGCAAAAATGCCCTTGGGCATTACTGCCAATTCCAGATTACTACAACTGGAATAGAAATGAGATCGTGGAGATTTTATTATACAACTCTGCAAATTACTTAAATCAAGCAAAAAGGGACAAGGTTAAATTAAGGCTCCTTTCTTGCTCTGCCCTCCACGTCTGCCTGTGAGAGTACACACGACAAAATTAAATACAGCTGTTCACTTTCAGATGCAGCACAAGTCATTTATTAACCTACACAATATCCAAACACTTACCTCCAAAAGCATGGGCTGAGGAAAAGTTATTCCAGGTACTTTATAAGACACTGCTCTCAAAAGAGAGTGGTGACAGATACCATCTCTGGAAAGATTCAGGACTGTATCTTACTGAGCCTCCACTGCCATCAGTGACCTTTACAGTAACACAATAAATATTTTAGCATATAATGAATTTGCTGCATTACATTTGCTCTCTGGGCTATTGAAGATCAGCCAGGAACCAATCGATTGGAGGCACAAAGCTCCCACAAAACTGAAAGCCACAATGGAGGTCTTACTACCTGCAGCAAAGAGTTAAGGGGTGAAGAGAAATAAGGTGTTTCAAAAAAAACCCAAACCAACCCATGAGCTCCCCGTTTACATAAACTTCCATCAGATTCACTGTACCAGTCCTGAGATCCCTGCAGTCACTCAAGCAGGACTAGCCCTGAAGCTGCATCTTTATTGTTCTGAATCCCAAGACTCATTTACGCCAGCAACAAACCTCTCAAAAATAACCTCAAAAACCCACAAGCTTCCCAGGAGTCTGAAGGACAGGCTCTGAGACACGAGGGAAGCTGCGTGGTTTAGCTCCAGTTCTGCCATCAGCTCGTTTGGATCACTTGGATCCCTTCAGACACCTCCTTGCATCTCCATTTCTTTGCCTGCTTGGAGGCGTCAGGGCTTTGGCATTTTGCAGCAGCACCTCAGGAACATGTGGAGTTGTTCACCTGCAGAGGTGAACACACAAAGCCAGCAAGTACCACCACTGAGGCTGTTGATCTGTGCCAAAACCTCAACCAGCCAGATCGTCTCTTTTTTTTTTTTGGATCTCATTTTCAATAGATTTAGAAAAATTATCCCAGGGGTATGGCAAGGGACCAGAATGTAGAAGATCATTTCATGACATCTGTAATAGCACACAGCTAACAACAACTCCTCAATTTTTGTCTTATGACCTCACTCACTGGGAAGAGTTTTTATCGCCCTCAATATCTTTACAAACACTCCCCCTCTGTGTCTCCATCAAATCTTTCCTGGCTGCCATATAAGCCCAAGGCTTCTCTTTCCTCCCCTTGAGCTGCAGTCAAGGTAAGATCTTAATTTCCTCTACCATCTGCAATGAAACTGCCTCCACACCCGTGCCAAACAAGCTGGAATTACACCATTAATTTCAGCTTAGTCAGCTCACCCTACAGACTAAGTCAATATTTGACAGATATTTAGCAAAGACTACAATTTATTTAAATTCAGCACATCGTGCCCACCAGAACAGATACAGCAAAGGATGAGAGTCAGCAGGACACACTGCTTGGGGGAAAAACACCAGATAACCAGACTTCTTTTGGCTGGAGATCTCCTGTCATCAAAAAAAAGAGTTTAGGGATAGAAGGCCGAGTTTGCTGAGATCGGCTCTCCAAAGCAGCCCTGCTTCCTGACGAACAACCAGCATTCCCGGGAACAGCACCACGGGAGTGAGAACGTCTCAGCTTTCAGAGAGGCAGGGTTGCTAAGGCAAGCAAACAAAAGGCTCCTTGTGTGCAGCCCACAGCTCCTCAACACATCCCCACTGCTGCTGGAGATGGGTTGGTGCAGCCCATCCAAGGAGCTCCAGCTAAATCCATGCTCCACGGCCGAGCCGTGCTCCTCTGAGCAGTCCTTCAGAGCAGTTCGTGTTTTCTGGTATCTTCCCAGCTGCTCCACAGCTGGCAGGGACCAGGGAAATTCTGAGGAAAAGGATTTATGTGAAAACAATGCCAAAGAGGAAGGAGTCAAACCAGCAAGCAGAGTGTGGGGAATAAAATCATAATAAACAGGACAGATCAAACACAACTCCACCATAAACAGCAAGCAGCCCACTACTCTTCATTTTCAACCATGGAAAAAATAAACCACTGGCTGCAGGACAGCCCCTCAGCTTCCCACCCCTCACACAATTATTGTGAGTTTCTGAAATCCAGCTGTTTGAAAGGAGCACATCCCAGCAGATCTCGATGCTGTGAGTCAGCGCCAGCTCTCACAGATGTGATCTCTCCCCAAGTGCTGTTTTCCAGAGCAACAGCTCCGGCCCCAGCGCAGCGTCAGCACAAGGCACCCTCAGAGCTTTCTGCCAGCGCTGCTCAGAGGAAGAAAAACTGCTGAAGCCACCCCACATGCCAAGCTGGTTAATGACATCCCCAAGAAACAGGTTCACTCCAGATTGTGGCAGCTTTTAAGATGAAGCTGCTCCAAGTTCGAAGATGGGCATTTTTTGCTTTTCAATAGAAAAAGCCAAAGAAGATGGAAGCCAATTCCTTGAACTGTCACTTCAATTTCTCATGTCACATCTTCCCTACCCCATCAGCACAGGCAGACACTGCAGCTCCTCGATCTCTCTAACCCTGTTGTGTGCCCTGGTTCATCCTGCTGGCTGGCAGAGTCTTGTGCTTACATGAGCCCTGGGAAATGGTGCCAAAACTGAGGATTAAAGGAATAGGTCAGTGAAAAATTCCAATAAACAGACTATCCCAGGGAGGAGGAGGGGAGTGTTGATCCAAACCTCCCTCTTCCACAACCAGCCAAAGTCCCCTCCTGTCAGCAGACACGAAGCACTACACAGATCAGAGCTGCCACCAGCAGAGAAAGCCGCTCATGTAAGTTTGGGTTTTTTTAATGTGTGAAAACTAAGTGTTCCTTGTTTTGTACAAAACTGGCTGGGAGAGGAGAGTCCAAACACCAAGTAAACAATCCACAGGCAGCCCAAACCAGCTGCAGAACAAGGAGTCTCCCACCCAGCAGTGCGCCGGGGACCTTGCAGGGAGTGAATCTTGCTTGGCCAAAGGAACGTGCCTGCAAAGAGACAAGATCCAAATTCAGAATAAACCCTGTGCTGCAGCTCATCAAAGGGATGGCTCAGGATTTTAATTCAGTCACAAAGTAAAACTTAAAAATATGCATATCAAGGTTTATAGCAACAAAAGGTTTACAGCAACATTTTCTCTTGCCCCTGGACAAACTCTTTGGCTGCAGAAGCTGAAGGAAACCACACAGTGTGGACACACAAACGTACCCTGCATTTGAAAGCAAAAAGAACAAAGCTCTGGTGAATGTGGAAAATTAGAAAGCCTGACAGATTTCACCCTGGTTTATCCCCTGGCAAATTAGCTACTGTTTAAACATGAAGCTTGGGCATTACATCATCTGTTTTTTAATTTATTTTTTTTAAAGCTAAACCATTCTTGTATTCACAGCTTGAGGAACATTGTTCATTCCAAACAGACTCAACTAAATGAAGGGGTGGATCAAGCTTTTTGCAGGAACCCTTCGAGCAGGGAAGCACACACCTAAACTGCTTTGCAAGTTCAAACAGTAAAAGATCTTATCTGGAGTTTAGCAGGAAATATGGAGCCCCTCAGGTTTGTCTATTCAGATCCAAGGATGAAAAGCCTACTTTTTCAAGTTGGGATGTGCAAAACCAGCCTGATGAAGAGGCTGAAAACACACAGGCTGCTGCTCACTCAGCTCCAGATCACTGTGGCTGGGTCCCCTTTGACTCTTCCAGTCATCTCTGTCCCCTATGTAAACAACTCCACGCTGTCTTGAGGGATCAGCCTGAGAGGAAGGGGAACTGCCTCAGCTGCAAACTGAGCTACTGGACATATTTTTGGCATCTGTTGGCTTGTTCCAGCTTGGACACTCATTTTGGAGCCTTATTTTCCCTTGAGAGACGCAGATCTCCATCAGTGCAATTTTCTCCAGACTTGGCAGAACCCGAATTTCGCAGCACCTGCTCCTTGGCACGGCTCTCACAGAGTTTTCTTTGGTGTGTTTGAAGGACCAGGCTCTCACAGCCTCTCCAAGTGCAGCTTCAGAAAACACACGGAGCAATGGGCTCTCATGTGAAAACTCTTGCTTGAGCGCTGAGAGATTTCACACAATGTGTTTTTCTGACCCTGCGCTCTCAAGAGCTGTCAGATTTTAAAGTGGAAGAATGCCAGAATTTTCAAAAGGGAAAAAGGAGGAACCATTGGTCTCATCCCTGAGAAGAGCAGGTTTCACACAGACAAGATGGTGTGGAGCAAGGCCTTCAGATATTGGACATTTTCCTACAAACCAAACCCACAGTGGGCTCTGACCACAACCCAGTGACATCGAGGAACCAGATTTCACAAGAGCTCTGCTAAAACTTTGCAAAAAAAAAAAAAAATTATTTTTTCTTTCCCTAAACCTGACAAGGTTCTAAGATCTAATCACATTACAGCCTCTAAAGCTGAAAAACAAAAAACCCAAAATCAAAATAACACAAAACCAAAGCAAACCCACAAATAAACCAACAAAAAACCCACAGACCTTTCATCATCATGCCTGTAGACATTCAAAAATACAGCGAGAATCTTATCCTTAAATGAAGAAATAAATAAATAAAGATTTATTTTGTAATAATACCCAGGATAAGCAATTCTGGTTTAAAAAAATCCAAGCAAACAACTAAACCAAAAAGTTTCAAAAACTTCATCTGTAGAAGTCCTGTCAAATAGAGCTTAACCTTTAAAAAAGCCACAACTGTAACGCACATAGAAAAACAGGCTTTGCTGTAAGAATGTAATTAAAAAACCCAAAACAACTCAATTTTGCTCTATATTGAGATTGCCAGGAGCTGATCTGGGAGAAAGTCAAGCAAATAAATTTTCTCTCCCAGATTCCAAAAGGTCATTGCAAACAATTACTAAAACGCAGTCCTGCAAACAACATATGCCAATTCTTTTTTTTTTTTTTCCAATTTACAAGATAACTTTACCGCTCCATTTATTACCTGCAAAGAATAATAATCCCAGGGATCACACAGCCGATTACATAATTGCACGAATTACCAAGGAACCATTAAAACTGCATTTCAAAGAGAAGAGAAAACTGTTTGTTTCCTCTTCCTCTGCTTTTGCATAACACAGTTCCCAAAACAGGTCTCATCTGCAGCTCAGCTTGGGCCAGGATGATGATATTCCTTCTCATTGGACAGGAAGTAAGGGGGATTATTAATTTCACTTCTCAAAACAGAAAAGCAGAAGTCATAGCAAGAAGACATCAGAGTAAAAAGTCAGGCTATAAAAAGAAGCCCCAAAGTCTGAAAAATTTGTACCCAATACACATTTTTCCAGTTGTCTCACTACCAAGAGCCTTCAACACATGGCATTTTCTTCTCTCAGTGCCACTCCAGCCCCACTGAGAGGAACTGCCTGTGTCAGCACAAAGCTCTGCTGCACCCAGCAGCAATGAGGAGCTGAAAAATGAGCATCTGATTCTGGTGACCTTCATAGCCATATACAACAGCCAGCTATTCTTGTCCATTCAGCGTGTTCATTTAGAACGAGTCCCTGCGCTCCATTAAATCACCCTCCTTGGTCCTGAGCACACTCTGGGGCTGCAGGGAAGATAAAAGGGTGCTGGGGCTGCTCCCTGACACAGCACAGTGGCTGTGTCACTGTCCCACTTCTCACCTGCCCAAGCTCTGCCATCTCAGCCACTCCTGTGACTGCCAGGGGAAGGGGCTGGAAAGCTGCTGGGTGGAAAAGAACCTGGGGGAGGTGGCCCACAGGCAGCTGGCCATAAGCCCAGGTGTGCCAGAGGCCAGTGGCCCCTGGGCTGTCCCAGTTCTGGAGTGCCAGCAGGGCCAGGGCAGTGCCCGTTCCCTGTGCTGGCTCTGCTGAGGCACCTCCAGTCCTGGGGACACTTCTGGGACAAGAAGGACATTGAGCATGTCCAGGGAAGGGAATGGAGCTGGGGAAGGGGCTGGAGCAGCAGGAGCAGCTGAGGGAGCTGGGAAAGAGGCTCAGCCTGGAGAAAAGGAGGCTCAGGGGGGACCTTGTGGCTCTGCACAACTCCCTGACAGGAGGGGGCAGCTGAGGCGGGGTCAGGCTCTGCTCCCAGAGCACAAGGGACAGTGTTGGGGTGCACTATGTGCTGGAAGAGAGATAGGCCCTGAGGGCCGGAGAGAGAGCCTCTTTCTTGGACCTGGAGGTGACCCTGGGAGTGCATCCAGGTCACTGAGGATGGGCTGAGAGAGGATTGTGGGTTTCTGGACAGTGTTGGACCTATGACACGTGATAATTGTAGTTTGTGACCTTATAGGGTATTGTTTACCTGTTACCATAATAGGCAATGTCTGTGCAATACCCCAGGTGATTGGGGGACACTGTGGTGAACATCTTTCCTGTTTATATGATGTGATATCCTGGTAGGTGCTGGTATTTAGGGAATTCTGAGTGCGCAATAAAGGCTTTGCACTTTTCCATCTTGTGTGCGGAGTCCATGCCCTCGCGTGATTACTGCAGGACAGGACAAGAGGAACGGCCTCAAATTGTGCCAGGGGAGGTTTAGGTTGGATATTAAGAGAAACTTCTTCACTTAAAGGGCTGTCCAGCCCTGGCACAGCTGCCCAAGGCAGTGCTGGAGTCTCCATCCCTGGAGGGATTGAAAAGCCATGTGGATGTGGCACTTGCGGACACAGGTCAGCGGTGGCCTTAGCAGGACTGGGGAATGGTTGGACTCTGTGATCTCCAAGTGTTTTTCCAATCTAAACTATTCTCTGATCCCCCTCCAAGGACACTCCAGCATGAAACCTCCCAGGGCACCAGCGCTTGCCTTGTGCACCTTACCACTAAGGGGATTCCCCACCTCCTACCAAAAATCCCTCAAGCAGTTTGCTGTTGGATTTTCAAACTGAATCACTTCACTGAGGCACCATATGAAACACAAGGACTGCAGAGCTGAGAGAGGGAGAGGGACCAAGGCAACCCCTTCTAGCAGCAGGCTGTGAAATCAGTTCAACCATGTCACAAAGCTCAAATTCAAAGGTCAGTGTCAACAAGTACCAGGCAGTAGTTCCCTGCATCACAGACACTCTGTGATACACTCAGACACTATGGAAATGTTAACCTGTATTTCCTGAGCAGTTATAAAGCACAGAAGCAGGAGGAGGTGACACAAAAGCTTGGATGTAATCCCCTCTCTCCTCAAAAGGCTCCACATAAACACACAAACAGCCTGAACACGGAGGTCTCTCGATGCACACATAACAGCTTTTGGTAAACAGGCTAAGAATAGGCACAGGGGCAGCAAAGTATCCAAGCGAGACTCCCCTGCACAGGAACACCAAGCTCACAAGAAGCATTCCCGATACTGCTCCTGCTTTAATCAGTTTTGAGGAGAGGAAATTCGCTTTGGTTCTTTTTATAACACTCGCTCCATTGCATTTGTCAAACAGCTGCCACTTTCTGTCCCAGGGAGAGCTGCTGTAACCCAAGGCTCGCGTGTCGGCGCACGCAGCAGAGATCAGAGATGCACATGGAAACAGACGCCAGATCTGTCTGCAGATTCCAGGTCACTTCTTCCAAGGCAATGGAATTATACAGACACAAGTCGGAGCAAAGCCTGGACCATGCTGGTATAAACTACCCCAGAAGATGCTCCTGACATTGCCACCTGAGCAATGTCACCTCAAACACAAGCTCAGTGAAACATTCAGTGCATGCAAAAACATCTTCCCCAACACCTCGTTCGACGAGGGAGAAATAATTCTGTAGTTTGGCCTTTCTAATCAAAATCATCATTGTCCCAACAACGTAAAAGTCATTTCCAGAGAAAGAGCAGGCCTGATCCCTGAGGGGTGGGGGGAGATCAGCTTCTGTACAAAAACCTTGAGATACCTGCCAGCTCCACCTCAATCGTTACTCCTAACTAACTACACCCTTGAGACACTTGCAAAAGGCTTGGTGCTATTCATCATTGCTACAAAGTAAAAACAGAGTCAGAAGAACCTGGAGGCAAATGTGAGAAACCAACTGCAAGATTTCTTTGAATCTTTTTTTATTACATCTAGATTTTTGCTAAAAATTCTCAGATTAACACCAACAATGACACTTTGCAGATGTTACTGCTTTACAGCTTTCCCCGTGAAGAATGGCAGCCTCAAACCTGTTTTAAAGGTAAGAAGTGTAAGAAGTTTGCAGACTACGACAGAGCCCAGCAGCAAAAAAACCCAAAATGCTTCTGTGTCCATCAAATCTGACCTGCTCTGCTGGAAGGGAACCACAGTCAGAAGCAACTCCACCTCCTGCTTTTAACAAGCACCCTACAAGATCACTACAAGGACAGCCCTCCCCCTTCTCCAGGTCCTTGTTTTTGTTTCGGGATGCACCGTTGAGAACTTCGCAAGGAAAGGCTTAACAGCTAATTGTCAGACGCCACAGTAATTAGTGGCACCTTTCCAAGACATCCATCTCTGGCTGCTTTTCCAATAGCTGGCTCCTCCTCAATCCCCACATTAAAATGAAGGTACACAAGGTAGGCGGCAGATTCATTTCCAAGCACCAAGATCTTCCCAGGAGAGATGCCTAAGGAAAGAAATATCTTAGCTAAACAATGCATGGGTTGTTTTTTTTCCTTCCTATTTGCTATGGAAGTGCTATCTTTATTAATTATCTGAGAACGGTGTTAACCTATTCCCTGACACATATTATTAGGTGTACAATGCATTTCTGGGAGTCAATGGGCTCCTGTATCACATGGCAAGCAAATTACCTCTAAATGAGGAAGACAGGATCATACTGTCCTGACTTCTGCCCACCTGCTGGTCACACATCACAGCTTTGATGTCACTACTGCACTTACATCAAAGGTTTCCGACCTATTTTACTTGCAGACCCTCACAAGTTTTCCTGCAGACAGAAAGGCTCTGGTAGGGAATTCAGGACTGCTCTGCTTAGACTTTCCAGACCCATTGGAAAGAGGCTCACAGCATTGCTCTATATATTTAGGCTCTGCTCTCAACTCTGAGGCTCCCCACTTGTTTGGCAGCTTTTTCTTGTCACAAGCTCCAACGCTTCCATGCCAACCTTTTCCAGGCATCATCTGCGTGTCAGCAGTACTCCACAGCATATCCTCCACTCCACACCAACACAATCCAGAACACATCACTTCCCACTAAGTGCCTACACAGAGCAGACCTGCAGCATAATGACTTCCTCGTGCCCGTAATAGAAACACTAAAAGACGTGTACAAATCCCAGCCCGATGTGCTCCTGTGTTACATACGATGCGGAGGCACTGGATCACGGGTGGAAAAGATAAAGAAGCCTTTCCCACGTTCAGTGACGTGCTCAATTCCATCAAATCCGGGCCCAGAAGGTGGAGTACATATGGGGTGGGGAAAAGGAAATGGAAATGTGTTGATGGGACAACGTAATGGAGGATGTTAGATGGTTTTAATTGTATTGCTTTTATAAGCAGAGAAGCCAATTTCCACATTAAGTGTCCAAACTTGAATCCATCACGTCTTTGACAGGATTTACAAACCTGTCAAGAAGTGATCCTTGAGGAAGGCAACACATGCTCAGAGCAACCCATTTCCTGCTCTGTGGCACTGTGGCCTTTAAACAAATAGAACTCACTTCCAGATGAATCCAGCGATGCCCAATATTCTGGCACAGATTTGAGATGACTTTGTTACACTGAAGGGTAGCACTGAATGGGAAGAAAGCTCATGCAGAGGCAGATGTTGGAATCCATACTTCAGGCAACACTGGTACCAAAACACAACAGGAAGGAAAACAAACCTCAGGCTGTCACTGTCCCTAAGATTAAAGGCAGATGAGAAGATACCTGGAAGTATTTTGAACCATAAAAGAAAGCGTTTTATGAGACAAGACAGGTAAAAGACCAAGCAGCTGGGCACTGGGCAAAGTAGGGAATAAAAATGTTACTTGTGCACTGGGAAATGTTATTAACATTTTCTGTTAGAAGTTGTTCTTGAAAGTGTTTCTTGGAGGCCATGGGTTAATCTCATGTTCTGATACCACTCTCAGGCAGGCATGTGCATTAGAAAAGTGGCACATTTTCTTAATGCACCAAAATTCACGGGGAAAGGGGGGGGGCAGAGGATAGCAGAGAAAACACAAATGCAGGCAACAAGATTCCAACCATTTAAGAAACTGAGTGCAAGAGCAGAAATCCTGAGATTCATTAAAAATATGTGCTTTAAAATACTCCTTATGTCCATTAGTGGCTACAGATTAACTGCTGGTTTGGAGGTTTAGGGTTCTGTCCCACCCAAAAAAACCCATAAAGGATTGATTTGATTGATTTATAAGTCTCAATTTTCTGTATTTCACTCGATTTTACCCGTGAGGGACAGGTCACTTTGTGGTGTTATTGGTTATGTCAACATAGCCCTGAGAAACCATTATCCATTTACTACCAATTAGCAGGGACAGATCATCAAATCCCAGAATGGTTTGGGCTGGAAAGGACCTTAAAGCTCATCCAATTCCACCCCCCTGCCATGGGCAGGGACACCTTCCACTAGCCCAGGCTGCTCCAAGCCCCGTCCAACCTGGCCTTGGACACTTCCAGGCATGGGGCAGCCACAGCTTCTCTGGGCAACCTGTGCCAGGGCCTCACCACCCTCAGAGGGAAGAATTCCTTCCTAAAATCTAACCTAAACCTGCCCTCTTTCATCCGAGATGGATTAGTCAGACCTCTAAACTGCTCTTGCCGGTAACAGGCATCAATTAACAAAGAGCAATGACTTCACAGAAACGGGATTTCAATTTGCACTTCAAAACTGGCCCTGCAAGTGCTGTAATAACATCAATTTACCTGGTGGGCCAGCGCTCGAGGCTTCCTACGCCCAGGCAGCCCAGGGATCGATGAGCTGCAAGCCACGGAGCTGCACATGCTTCTGTCTTTATCCTTCCTAAACAAACCCCAAAACCTCAAACTGGCTTTGCACCTCTTCTCAGGCAGCATCCACCACCACGATTTGCATGTGATGAGCAGCCAGCTGCGCTGCAGGAGCCAAACTCAACCACGACAAGCCCCAGTAAGCAGCACTTTCCAGTGTTCTCCGAGAAGAAAACTCTGCTTTTGAGGATATGTCTAAATTGCAGCCCCATGACTGCAGCTCATTCCCGTGCTAGCTTCAGCCCAGCAAGCACAGCCTGTGTCAGCACGGGTTGTAGGAGACAACTGGCGGTCCCAGCTGCATCCCCCAAATCCCATGGGAATGCTTTCCCCACTGCCAAGCCACACAGCAGCAGAGATACTTTTCTGTCTTTTCAGTACACAGTGGCGTATCTAAACATGCCTACGAGTTACACTTGCCTTTTTCACATGAAAACAAACAAAAACCCCAATATTTTGCTTGTTGGGTGGTTAAGACATAGGAATCCTGCTCTGGGTTTTGCTCGTTAGGAGTAACACCAAATATTCCACCCCGAGTTAAAATCCCAGTGTTAGGAGCTGCTTCAAAATGTTCATAGTCTGCTCCTTCTAAAAAAATAAAGGTATTTAGCACAGATCACAGGAAAAATCTCTGGTGATGAGACAGAAGCTAATGACCACAAGGTCCCTTCCACTTCACTGTTTCTCTGGGGTTTCCGAAGCAGAAAAATTGTCTCTGGACCAGGAAGCAATTCACAAAGGGCTGCCGTGATCTTGGCATCAAACAGGTAACATCTGTGATTAGCTGCAATTCCCAGCCTGGTGAAAACATTACTGTGGGCAGCAGGAGGAATGCCCTGGGAAAACAGGCAAGGCAACTGGGAGAGGCAATAGGAGTCAAAGAGCAAGGAGGAAAAAAAGATCAGGCAACAGAGACTGGAAGGAAAAAAGAACAAATACACACAAAATATACACAGCCAGAAGGAGAGGGACAAACTCTAAAAACTTAAGTTGAAGGTGTCATGACGTTTCAAGTACTAATAGCCATGGGAAGCAAGCTCAGGAAGGGCTCTGGCTCCCCATAAACAAACAAAACTTGGGAATGTGTCAACAAGATCCAACTCATCAGCTAAACAGTCCCAGAGATCCACAAATATTCACAGGAAGATGATGATGATGATTTTTCCCAGCCCACCTGAACAGCACACAAACAACCCTCCACTTTTGCCGTGTATCGCTGAGACGCAGCCTAAGTGAAGGCAATTCAACAATCATGTTTTACTTGTTCCCTGCATTTGCTGCTTTTGTTCTGACTTGACAACTGCCAAAATCCATCGTCACGTGTAAACAAACTTGAGAGCTAACAGTCCCCACTTGAAAAAATCAGAGAATTCCAGAAAACTGCTTTGGACTTCCCTTCTGCAACACGACATCGAGAAGTTCAAGAACTGTCTGTACCACAGCTGAGCTGCCGGAAAAATTTGCTCAATCAAGGCAGTCAATTACCCCTGCTCCAGAATCCCTGAACACTGAGCTGAACCCATGCAAACTCCCATTTTTGGAACGAGAAATGGAAAAGCAGAGGCATCCCAAAGCCCTGAGTGGGTACAGATAACACTGCATGTAACAACTAGGCTCTCAGATGGTACATGAAGTTAAGGGGAAGGAGAAGCTCTCTCCCCATCATCACATAATCAGACTGTGGTTCATTTCTGATGCTATTTCTGCATAGAAACGAGTTTAAGATTACTCAGTACTTGATAAAACCCGACAACCCCCGTTCCAAGATGTTACTATCTTGGATATCATAGATTTCTCCATGAGAACAGAAATATCTAAGATAATCACCTGCATGTGACACTCCTCTCAGGAAACAAAGTTACTTAATCTCCTTCACACACGTGAGACTTGCAGCACAAGAATCCAGGCACTTTAAAGGCAAGTTATCATATCATGATATCAACACACAATCTGTCAGACTCATGCAAAAACAACAAGAGGTCAGAAACTGGTCAGTGTTTGGATTTTAACACACACACAGCAACAGAACAACGTATCTAAAGTGCTTCTCAGCATCTCTGTGAATCCTTAATACCACTTGAACCATTTCCAGGCCCTTCAGACTCCAAATTGTTTGGGTTTGGAGCAGGGTAACAGGGCATTAGCCTGTCGGCAGTAAGTTATTATTGCCACACTGGTAAATTTTTTGGTAAAGACTCCAGTGTTTTTTGACCGAGAAGAGACCTCATGTGGGGAAAACAGCTAGGAAATGAGAATAACACAAACCTCAGCTTTAGCAAATAACTCACAGGAGTGCAATACCAGCCACGCTAAGAAGCCCAGAGCAAGGGCAGCCTCATCCTTGCTGTCCTCACCACCTCGCAAGGCAGAACCCCATCAAGAACTCCAGGGACCACGACTCAGGCACTGCCTCAGAGTGGGACAAATGGGGTTGCACTGGCCAGGGGGGCCGTGACAGCCCCCAAAACGCTGGGGATCCACAGGCGGGACAAGGGGGGTCTCAGGATGCTTGCTGGATGCAGGAGGGAGGACAGGCGGGAAGGCTGGAGCCTGTCAGCAGTACCTGGGCACCACCTGCCATCACAGCCTTCCTGCCATGAGGGTCCCCATCCTCGTGGGGACCCCTCCCCAGTGACACTCACTCTGTGAGACCCCCACAACCCCTCTCATGCTGTGAGGGACTCTCTCATAGCCCCCCAGCCCTGAGGGACTCCCCCCTTGCAGTGTGACATCCCCACATTGCCTCTCACGCTGTGAGGTGAGGGACCCCCTTCACAGCCTCACTAGCCCTGAAGGAACCCCCATCCCTGAGGGACCCCCCTCACAGACCCCCAGCTCTCAGGAACCTCTGCCCACCGTGCGCCCAGCCCTGAGGGACCCCCGCTCACAGCTCTCCCCAGCCCTGAGGGATCCCCCTCAGATCCCCCCACAGCCCCGAGGGATCCCTTCCACCGCTCCCCCAGCCTTCAGGGAACCCCGCTCATAGCTCCCCCAGCCCCGAGGGACCCCTCTCGCAGCCCCCCCAGCCTTGAGAGACGCCCGCTCACAGCTCCCCCGGCTCTGAGGGACCCCGCGCCCCCCTCCTGCCCCTCAGGGACGCCCCAGCCAAGCCCCCCCCCCCCCGACGCTGCCGCTCCAGGGGGCTTCCCCCGGACTGTACCATTCCCGCCTTACCCGGCCGCACGGGCTGCCGCAGGGGGGTTCCGGAGGGGGGGTGTTACCGCTCTCCCACCTACCTCCCCCTCTCCCCGTGCGTGGTACGGTCCGCTCCTACCGCTCGGCGCCCTCACTTCGCCCTCCCGGCGGAGACGCGAGTGGCTGGGGGGGGAGCCATAGCCGCTGCCTCGTCTTCCCGCTCCGTCCGCCCTCCTCTGCTCCCCCCCCCCCCCCACGGGCCGGATACAGTTGGTTTATTCCGAGAAGCCGGCCGGTCTTCTCCCCTTAAACCGCTGGGTCTCGCACGTCTTCGGCCATTTCCGACCGAACCGGCGGAAGTTACCGAAGTGGTGGCGGAACTTAACGAAGGGGGGCGGAGATAGCCGAAGCGGGGGCGGAGATAGGCGAAGCGGAGGCGGAGATACCCGAAGGGTTGAGGGCGGGGAGCAGAGAGACTCGCCTCCGGAACCTGCCGGGAACAGCCGAAGGTCCCTCAGCTGGGCTCCCGCCACTGCGTATGCGCGCCGCGCCCGGGCGCCTTTTCCCGCCTAAAAGGCAGGCGCGCGCCCCTCATACCCTCCGCTCCCCTCATGGAGGGGCCGCCATGTTGTCAGTGCCCGATGCTGCCTCGAAGGGGCAGCCACAGGCCGGCCCTGTGGGCACGCAGCCCTATGTTACCCCCTAAAATCCCATCAGAGTGTCCCCATGGAGCTCAGTCAGTCCATGCAGTGCTGTGTATCCCCCAAGAACCCCGTGAGGATGCCCCCATGGAGCTCTGTCATTCTGCAGCCCTATAGTGATGTGGATGCAATGGTTGCCGCTGACCCCCTGAGAGCCGTCCAGGTGCCTCCTGGCAAAAGGGGTTAGAAAAGTAACTGTATTGTGGGAAGCTGATCAACAGATACTAAAATACCACTATGGTTTGGAGTTTGTTACAAAATAACATCCAGATCCAAGCTGGAGGGTTGGCGTGAACAGCATCAGTGGTTAAATGTTGTTAAGTCAGAGGAGCTATGTAGAAATCAGTGACAAGTACCAAACATAGTATGCAACAGATGGTAACTGAAGCAAAAGAGGAGGAAAAAAGCAATGAAGAACTAAAGCTGGGGGGGAAAGGCAAGTAACAGTGCCAGCATCTTCTCCCAAGAAAGCCACGTCACACAGGTCCAGTCCTCTGTTTATGCATTCTAATTTTATATATTAGGAGCTCCATGAAAGGCATTCGTATTTATGGCAATCAAATCCCACCCCAAAACACACAATCTGACAACTTTGGGGGAATTAGAGTTGTTCACAGGAAGAAATGGGGGTTTATCTCCAGGAGTAGAGGGTGATGTGTTTCTGGCCACAAAGCTCCAGGAATCTCAGCTTTAATAAATCATGAGCACTTCAAAACAGCGAAAAACCATTTTTCCATCGCTCTGCACTTTTTAGCAGTCATTTACACATGTGTAAAGAATGCAAGGAGAAACTAACTTTTATTCTGAGATGAAAAACCAGCAAGGGTTGAGGCGGGGGCGCAGGTCTGCCCTTTGATAAGCAATACAAAATCCAATCTCACCACAGGGAACGTGCTGTACGGAAGGGCAGGAATAGGCACTGCAGGTTCAAAGGCTCGGAGAAACAATACTTTTTGTATTTTATCAGGACAAAAATTTAAAAAAGACTATGACTATCACACAGTATAAAGACTAAATTAACATTCGAATCATTGAACACACCCACGTTGTCCTACCACACACATCTGTTCCCACTGTGCCACGGCTCGGGGTTTTGCATTCCACCCTGATCTACCTGGAGCTCTGCATGAGGAAACAGGGAGACAATCAGTCCCTTCAGGTCCTCACTGAGGAGGAGACACCAGTGGAGAATGTGCACTTCAGGACACAACTCAAGGAACAATTCTTCTCCCAGCTACCAGAAGAAAACAAGCTGTCAGGATCAGCAGCCGGTCTGACAAGTCTCCCTTTCAGGAAGCATTATCAAGGCTATTACAGATTATATTGACAGAGACACCTTCAGATTTAATCCCCTTCTCTGTGTGTTTCCCCTTCTTACTCTTACAGGAATTGGTATTAAAGAGGAGTTTTCAGCTTCCCTTCTACCAACTGAAAAATTCACTACTCCACTGCTTTCTGTTTATCCCAAAAGAAAAATTACTGAAATTCAAATACCCTCATTTCCAAACTTTTCTGCTATCCGGGCTTTTATTTTCTCATATACATGTAAAATTTCCACATCAGAAATGGATCCTAAAGGGCAGAGTCTACAACCTATGATTAATAATAGTTCAAACAAGAAAATAAGTTGCAGATAAAGTTGCCTGACACTTTCCTGGCAAGGAGAAGTCTTTTACTCCTATCAGCTTCCAAACCTGTTTTCCCAAAGGAACAGACTCAATTTGCAGTGCCAGTCCTATTAAAGACTTGGAAACTCCATGGTGACCTTGAGCTGAAGCTGACAGGGTGGAGGACTAAAAACGCTAATCCTGCTGTAGGGAAACGTGCAGATGTAAAGCAAAGCCACTTAAAAAGCAGCCACAGTTTAGATCTTGGCCTTCCGTTCAACCTTTTGGAAGAAATTATTCCCTGTGAGGGTGGGGCGGCCCTGGAATAGAACTCCCAGAGAAGCTGTGGCTGCCCCTGAATCCCTGGAAGTGTCCAAGGCCAGGCTGGACAGGGCTTGGAGCAACCTGGGATAGTGGAAGGTGTCCCTGCCCATGGCACCGGGTGGCACTGGATGAGCTTTAAGGTCCCTTCCAACCCAAACCATTCTGGGATTCTGCTCACAGAATCATTTCTTTAGACACCTTTGTATCATTTCAGGCTGGGAACCTCCCTTATATTTATTACCTTTCAAGTTTCTCTACACTTGGCAGCTGCAGCTGAACAGAGTCAGTGCCATCACACCTTTGTGTCCTCTCCACGTAAATGGTCCCCACTTTCCCTCTTTTCCTTACCTGTACCACATTCCCTCCTCCTCATCCCCCTTCCTCCTAAGCATGTCTTGCATCCCGGTGTCTCCAACCTGCTCTAAATTACATTGAGTCATTGCAAGCATTAAGGAGTTTCAGAGCCAGCTAATGCACATTTCCATGGCACACTTCCATGGCCTGATATAAACCTCAGAAAACCACGGAACAACGATGGCGGGGAGGACCCTGAGCTTCCATCTTTTCCCTGCTGCAATCCTTTTGGTACATCTTTTTTAATCTCTTTGTCCTCCCTTCCACAGGAGGCGGTACCAAGGTCGGACCATCCGCGGATTTTACAAGTTTCATGGAATGTTTTCAGACTGCACTCTTAACCTCAGACACTCCTATCGGATTTCATAGGATTCAGCCACTTTTTAGCCCCAGGGTGCTGTAGGCGCTAAATAGATTATCTACATCTCTCAGCCACTATGGAACAACTACACAGCAAAGCTCAGTTTTTAATCCTGCTGAGACTCCGACTGCTTTTGGCCATCAGGTATCCCACGGCTTCACGAGACGAAATGTTAATCTGGAATGCTGGCCAAACTCCAGCTTAGGTAATTATATTCTGACAATTTACATTTTCCCTGCAGTTTTTTAATGGATGTGGAATTTTTTTTCTTCCCTTACTTTATGACATAAAAGCAGTGGCCTGGTCGTGCTCCTGCTGTTGGAGCAGCTGCCAGGCTTCACAGCTTAAGTAACTGCATTTCAAGGGTAAGTAAAGGCATCTCAGTACAGTTAAATAAAACCCTTTGAAGACCCCATGGGCATGAGGAGTATTGTAACAATACACCCCACTGCTGGCCATAAAGCATGGAAAGGGCTGGAACATGAAATGAAACACCCAGGGGCAATATCTGGCCTAGGAAAGGAAAAGTCAGCACAGGAAGGGACACACAGACATAAAGGCTTTTTCCTCCTAAATCCTAATTCTGCTTTGGACCCGGTGCAGCCCCAGCTGGGATCCAAAGAGCAAACACAATGAACTGTCAGCATCCTGCACAGAGGAACAAGTTCCTGGTGGCAAAAGAAAATAAGCTTATAAAAGTAGTGGAAGCTTTTGGCAAGATGCTGGAGGACACTGCCTGGTGCTTAAATGGGATGAGGAAAAGAAACGCCTGTTCCCTTGCTAATGAGGGCACAGGTAGTGTTTTTATTTTACCTGGCTTTGTAAAAGAAAAATCATTGGGCAAGAAATGGAGTAGAAGGTTTTGTTTGAGGTGGAATATTATGGATTACACTCTGAGTACGTCAAATTGCACTGCCACATGTTTGATTAGGGACAAACATTCTAGATAAATTAATTAAATGACTGTATTATCATAGAATCACGGAGTGGTTTGGGTTGGAAGGGACGTTAAAGATCATCTCGTTCCAAGCCCAAAACCACAATGCTTTGTTTATAAAACCATTCATAACCACTCTATGTTCTTTTCTTCACAAGAACCTTTCTAAAAGGCTAATTTTCCTATTTCAGCAACAACTATGTAAGTTCTGAGAGATGAGGACAGTGGTGACAAACAGACCATGAGATACTGGATGGATAGAGACACATGTAGCTTTTCCTCCTCCCCAGTATGTCCCAGATCACTATCAACCAAAAGCTGTTACCAGCACTAGGTGAGTATTTTTCACAAGTAGTTTGTTTACCAAAATATGGTTTTCCCTATCCCCAAAATGACCAAAAATTAATTTCAGTGTGATGGGTCACTCCTGGCTTTAGTGGAGCTGGACATGGCAGGAGTGGGTGAAGGTAGAGGGAGTTTCCTTCCCCTTGTTCTGTAACAGCTCACAGTAATTCTACACCAATCCAGCATCAAAAGAAATCATCTAAGACATATCTAAGTAGAATTTATCTACAGATATAATAATTTTAAAAATCCCATTAAGAGACCTCCATATTGCAATACCCCTGGAAATTTCATGGACTCCTAAGAAAGATGGAATCCAAAGCAGGAAGCAGCAGCCCAGCCTGGGGACAGCCAAGCAAAACTCTGGCTGGGTCTTGGCAATGGCTGAGTAACGGCACAAAATACCAGCACTGCCTCTTTCCTCAAGGCTCCTTCTCCTTCCAAGCCCTGCTGCACTAAGGAATCAGCTGCATTTCTGGAAAATTCCCTTGAATTCCTGGAGTGTTACAGCTAACCATGCCTCCCCCTCATCTCAACATAGATGCTTTGAAGTTTTCCAGAGATACCCAAGGAAGAAGACACATCCAAATACCTAGACTAGCCCCAAACTCCACCCTGGAACAGATGGCGGGGTTCTAAATACAGACACATCTGGTAACCACTGGTATGAAAAAGCTGGCAGGCATCAACTTATTCTGCTCTACTAAATATTCCATAATTTGAACTTTATTTAAACAGAAGTTGAAAAGAAACAATCATTTTGCTTGTCTATAACATAATCTTCAAACACCTACATATTGTAACTGTGGCACAGCTCGGGCATTACACTCTCGTCTACCAAAAGAACTTTTTTTTTTTTTAATTAGCACTCAGCACTGTCTAAACTTAAATTAAAAGTGACTGCAAACCAAGCAGTTGGGTAAAGTACAAAAGCATCGTTTTCGGCGTGTGCTTTGTTGCACCAGGCTACCAGATTCAAGGCTGCGATGCTCCAGCTCTTCAGCTCACCCTCGAGTCCACACAATTTGAGGGACCTTGACAAGCTGCCAGATTGCTGAGAGTGCTTGAAAAGACTGGGGGAGCGCAGACTCTGTTCACACAGACCTGTGTGTTTAAGCCAGCTGTTCCATTTGTCCCCAGGTTCAGCTCCCACCATGTAAAGCAGGGATAATTCTTCCTTGTCAGGAAAACAATCTGTTAGAAATTATCATCATCATGTACTAAAGGCAGCTGGGAAACACGTTTTTCCCAGGTAGCTGGGAAAAACACCCACCCTCAAAGCCCCCCACCAAAGTCAGACCTTGAGCCTGCATGCCCATGGTCACCCCAAATCCACTCCCAAAAGTCCATTTAAGTAACCTTTTGGGACCTTGTTCCATGGTTCTTTCTGTAAGCTGAGTGAATTATCTGTGCTTGCTAAAAATCTAAAGTGATAGCAGGCATAAAACAATCGTTCTGGATTAGAGTCACTTTGGGAAAAGGCTGTAAAAGGCTGTCTGCTGGGATTGTGCTGGAGGTCCACTGGAGACCCCACCATTGGGTTTGGATGTGTGCAGAGAGCTTTTAAAAAGGACTAGAGAGAAAAAGAAATACTCCGAGGAGCTGGCTGATAATGGAGTCTTAAATTCCGGATCTAGAAGGAAGAACAAATACCAACAGTGGAGCCCTCTAAATCCAGGATGTAAGCGCCAACAGACCTCTGAAGAAAACAGGCACTGAGCAAACGAGAGGTGATTCTGCAGGAGACTTTTGGCAAATAGTGAGGATGCTGTAATAAAAGCTGCTTGTGATCACTCAGTTCAAGCCTATATGCCACAAATTGACTCAGTTTAAGCAAAATAAAAGCAGGTCTGCAAGGTTTTCAGTTTCAAAAACTGAAACTGAATTAAGCAAACTAGTTTGAGAGCTGAATGGCTGAAAGGCTCCAACGAGAAGACCTTGAAACCAAAAAAGAAAAACCATCTGCCATTTGCATCCTGAATAGAGAAAGTGAATAAGAAGCACACGTTGGAAGCAGGAGAACACACTGGGGATTGGAGATAGTCAGGGTCAAGCCCGCAGGCTGAACAGAGATGCTGCTGTTCAGTGAAGAGAGTGCAGGGGTGAAGGGAGGGTGAGCTCTGACATCCCACAGCCACGTTTGAAAGTGCACCTGAAGTTCTCCTGTAACCACAGCCATCCCCTTCTTCCAGTGTCCCTCTGGAATCACAGAGACCTCCAGGCAGAATATCCCTGCTTAAGCATGGAGGATGGGGAAGACTCAGCTATCAATGACAGACAAGGCTGGAGAACTGAGGCTGTATCAAAACATAAAAAGCGTGGAAATACTGAGCACAAAGTGCCCGTGAAATCAAAGTTACACCGTGCTAAAATAGCCTGGCACTCGTCTTTGATAAAATAACCACGGCCTTCTGACAAAAAGGCACTCGGTCTTATTTATTGGGATTTTACCAAAGCAACCAGAAATCTGGGGACTATTTGTAAATGGGGAAAACGGGGATCGATAATGAGAATGCCAGGATCAATAATAAACACTCGCATGCCTTAAGTGCTGCAGGTTTTTTAAAAAGTGTCTTACAATGATAAATAACAATAAATAATTGTCAGCATTTTGAGCACAATCTATTTCAAGGCCTAACTTTACTGTACAAAAGGCTTTAAATTTTAAAAAATAGATATCTAAGTAGCACAGCCCTGCTGCCAAAGCCGACCACTAAAATAAGGAAGCAGGTGGCAGCTGCTGCTTTTTCCCAGCTCAGAAGGTACTTCCTCCTTTCCACAGCTCACCCAATTCAGTTATTAGTACATTACAAACAGAGAAACCCACTCCAAGCTGAATCATAATGAAAATATTTCTGAAAATGTAAACCTTCCATGGTTTTTTTCATACCTGCAGGATTCTTGAGTGTATTTGCAAAAGCGCAGGACCGGAAATCCAGAGTCTGATCCCTTAACACTGAAGCCAACCACATTGCATAATCCCATTAATACATTTATCAGGCTCCATCTTCACAGTAATCAGGTTTTTAGCCCTTTACACAACTCCCATTAGAAGGCTTTTCAAGCACCTCCCTTGGTTTGAAGCTGTTCTGCTCTTTTCCAGACTAAACTTTTTCAGAGCCTTTTGTTCTTGTGCCAGAATTGTCATTTAACTTAAATAACTCTTCTCCCTCTCTGGTATTTACACCAGTGTATTTATAGAGAAGGAATCTAATTTTTCTCTGCTTATTTTTGTCACCACCTCACCATCCAGGTTCCTTTAATCATTTTGGGAACCAGATCCCTGTTCTCCAGATAATTTCTAGCAAATGCCCTCCCCTGCACCTTTTCCAGCTGGAATCAATCTTTCGCCTGTGGACAAGGAATGCAGAATGCATTTCAAGCAGTGCCTCACTAAAACCTGTTGCAGTGGCATTCGCATTTCCTTGTCACCAGTAGGAATAATTCAGTTGACAAATGTGATCCCAGAATGTATCTTTATCATCAGGACATCAGAATTATCCTGTGGTTGATTAATACATTCCAATTCCCACACAGAACCTCCAGCTTTCTATCAGAGTTTGCATTACAAGAACTCACATTTGCTTACAGACAAATAGTCCTAAAGTCAGTCATTCTTCTCCTGGGATCTCCTGTTTTTCCTCTTTTGATGACACCTCCAAATCCCATTAATTTCTGCTCTATCATTAGTCAATACCTTGATTAAGACCAGGCTTGAGACCAGTACACGAGGAACGCTTGCTAACTTGCGTGCCAATCCTTCTTCAACCATCCTGCCTTTTCTGCCTTTAATACAGGATTTATTGATGCAAAACAGAAGCAAAAGACTTCAATTCTGATTGATTTAAACTCTCTTGCTTTGCATATTTTGGTTTGGTTGGGGTTTTTTTCTCCTTAATGAAAGGCTGATTTTTGCTGGTGGAGAACAACAAAGGCATATTTCTCCATAAATCAGGCCTCTGCCTGAACTGCAAAGCTGTCCTATTTTTACAGTTGGGCATCTGTAAAAATTAATAAACTATGCAAGTCAACACATTTGATGTTAAAAATGGTAAAGGAAGTTTCTTAATGATTAGTCTTTTTAGACTTTTTCATTGTACTTAGGGTTTATGTCACAAATTTAAAAAACAATGAAAAAGACATGTCAAACCCATAGTTAAATAAAATTAAGCTAAATGTGCTGAATGCATAGTTTAAATTAAAACAAACTGGTTTATTGTACAAAGAAATTCTGCAACCTATAAATAGAACAAATTTCTATCTATTCAGCATGGCTTCAGGTTTGCAGAACTTGAAACAAAATTAATTTCTATTCTCATGCAAAGGAAGGGCTGATGCACAAGGAAAATGAAAAGTGGCAAAAACAACTTCATTAAACATTTTCTTTAACCCGCCTGTGAAAGAGAGGACACTCACACAACCCAAGCACAGCCACTGTCCTCCTCCCAGCCCTTCTCTCCCTCCCCATAAATCCATGCCCACACAGGAACTGCAGAAACAGGCTGACACCACCACAGAAGTCTGAAATCCCACCAGCCACAGGCAATGAAGCTTTTCCTGGTGCAAGTGCAGCCAGAGCTCAGTGAGAGGGGCAAACTGGAGAATAAACATGGGAATCACTCCAGCTGGTGTGGGCAGGCTTTAACCCAGCTCTGCACATCCACTGCTGCAGATCAGCAATTGTCCCCAGCAAACATTACCTCAGTACCAGCCTTACAAAATTGCTTCAGCTTCCTCATCAGAGAAGAAAGGAGAGAAAGTAATGACATTGTCCAAGCCTTCTTCATTCACCAGTCCTGAAGCACTCTGAGATCCTCCAACATATGGCAATGCTTGTGTTTAATCAATACCAGTATTGGCTCCCAAGAGTGCAAGAGCAAACAACCATTTGCCCTTCCAATTACAGCAAAGTTCCACTAAAACCACTATGTATGTCGAGATTTAACTTCAATAAAATTTAAAGATGAAGAAAAATCCTCCTTTTCTCCCACCAGTGACAGAACAATACTATGCTCTGCCTTTTTTTTTTTTTTTGGTAATTAAAAATAGGCTGAACTTTAGGAGTGTTATTGCACTAGAAGCAGTAGAATAAAGTGCATCATAAAAAGATGCCACTGGGATCAGTTGAAGCCAAGAAAATTGAAAACATTTTGAAGGAACGAAGCCAAAAACACAGAACCAGATTTAAACTTGGCATGTGCTGTGGCAGGAGGCCAGTGGAAGCAGAACCCACTGGGGGTGTGTGGAGAGGGAAAGCTCCCTGCTGCAGCCCACGGATCAGGTATGATGGGCCAGGTAATGGGGGTGGCACAGCTGGCACAGCTGGGGGAGATCAGTGAAGCAAAGCCCACTGCAACCTCCTGGGCTCTGTCCCGGCTGAGCTCAGCTGTGAAACATTCTCATCATATTAAGCCATGGCGTTAATAAACACTGAGCTGTTATGCACCACTTGCCATCTTCAAAGAGCTCTAAACCCAATGACTAATTCTCACAACCACCTCCTTAGGTGCAGGAACTGTTTATAAAGATGAGAACAAAGGCAAAATGGTGAAGTCATTGGCCACAGCTCCTAAAAAGCAATTTTTTAAACCAGAGGAGCACAAGGCTGAAATTCAAGGCTCCCAGTGACACAGCCCCTTCAGTAGTAGGAATTTCCTTCGTGTTTCTTCGACAGCAGGACACATCTACCACCTAAAACACTTGTCCCCAAACCTGAAACTTCACATATAAAGTTACTTCTCTAATGTGTGTGAAACTGATTTTATACCTTCTCTTTGCAGGCAGGGAGCAGTAGAGGAAATAGAATGGGTGAAGTGATGGTACAATGGAGATCAACAGGAAGTTTTGGCCACTAAACTTGCATTTCAGCTGATGTGGTTTAACCAAGAAAAAAAAAAAAAACCACCTAGCTAAGCCTCCTCACTAGAAGGCTGGTAAATCACAATTCCTAGATTCTCTTCTTCATCTCAGTTTTTCCTCCAGCAAATAAAATTACCTTAAAATTTACAAGAAAGCTTTGAAACAGATTCAGCTTTATGGCAAACTCTTGGAGAAAAGATGCACAGAGCATCTCCGTTACCAATGCTCAGCTCAGTGGAGATCTCCAGGGGAGACTAGAACTAAAAAATATCTTAACAAAATGCCAGAAACAAGAATAAGTTACTAAAGGGAAAATAAACCCAACACACTTGTGTTTCTAAGCACCTCAACAACGTTATCAATAAACCCAGATGCAGCCTTTCCACAAAAGCTGCAGCAACAATCAATTCAAATGGATGGCACTTCTGTAATGCCCCTATTTGACTCTAGAGCTGAAGCAGATAAAAATTCAAAGATTGGACTTCCTTGGTATTTTTATGTTAATCTGCACAGCTTTAGGAAATTGTTGCGACTCAACTCCAATTCACTCTGTGCAGTCAGAGCCATTCAAGTACCTACCAGCAATTTTCATAGCCCTCGAAGTCTATCTCATAAACTGTCATCAACCCAAAGCATTATCTTTCCTGAAAAAACCTGTCAGGAGCACCAGGCAGGCTCCTCCTCGGTTCAGATAAGCAGAGCAGACCTGACTCACGCTCTTTTTTTTCCCCTTTCATCTTGACTTGTATTGTCTCATTTACAATTTATTATCCTGTATAGCACAAGATCAGGCTACGTACATGTATAATGTGTGTGCAAGGGACAACGAGAGAAAGAAAGTGTTTTTAATCTCCACCTATCCCTCTTTCTAATACTTCCTTTTGCTTCATCTTCTTGGAGGTATTTTAGCATTAAATTCAAATGAATTCTCCCTTTCTCTTGCTTTTATTGAAAGAAAACAACAGGACATGTGAGAAACCCAGGCAGGAGGAAATGCTTTCCTGATCTGGAGCGCTTGGACTTGCTCAAGCCTTTTGCTGTGTTTCTGCAGAAAGCAGCCAAGCAGTTACACCTCACTCCAGGCTACGTTTGCCCAAACTGCCACTGCATTTAAACAGAAAACCAGTTTTATTGCAAATAGAGATGGGCATCTATGAGCCTGAGGTCTGCCAGGGCAGCAAAGGGCCCCCCCCCCTCTGGCTCCAGTTGATAGATCCCATGGAACAGCTGGAAGATCTCCCTCCCTCCTGGGGACTGTCTGGTATTCACTCAACGCAAGCTGCAGCTCCACCCCTCCCTGAGGCTCGGTGAGTACCTGGGCTATCCCTCGTGCCTCACTGCATGTTTTTCATAAACTTATGCAACCTTCATTACCCTTCAGCCCTGTGTCTCTGTCAGGCTTGCCTGAAACAGGCTGGCAGGTTCAGAAGTTGTTGGGGTGGCACAAACATACAGGGGTGATTGGGTGAGATTGAGGCTCATTTTGTGAGAAAACAACACGGATGTTGGTTATTGTGTCACAGATCCAAGCAGAGATCCCAAGCAGTGAAACAACCTAAAGATTTAGGTGTAAGCACGCAGAAAAATCAGTATTGGGATGAACTTGGGAACAGCCAAATGTCTAAAATACCACACTGATAAAGAAACCCCCCAGCCCAGCTCCTTGGCATCAGCCAGCACTAGAATGACACTGCCACGGTCCCAGGGCAGCTGATGCCAGACAGGACCACTCAGAGCAGAGTCAGAGGCTGCACCGCACTCCCAAACTGCTTCACCAACGAGCCTGGGGTTGCACCACAGACACAGGAAGAACAGAACTGAGATGGACCTAAAAGTCCATCCCTTTACTCCAGGCTGCACAAAGTTTTACTTCAGTCATTTTCTTCTATAAGTCCACCTGAAATTCTCCAGGATTTCTTTAGATCGTGGTTGTCAGGCCCAGGTCAGTGACAACCCAGGTAGAGCAAAATCTCTCTCTCATCAATCCTTTTAATTCTTTAAGCCTCTCTTTTCACCACCATTGTGATGTTTTCCTTTTAACAAGGCCTTCAAGGCAACATGAAACACAAAAGAGCAAGGAGCAAGAAAAGTCCTCGGGTGGTTGAAGATTCATTACAACAGACAGAATCATTCTCTTTATCCTCTCTCCAGCCCCCACTTAATTGAGCAGCCTGATAAATTGATGAATTACAGTTAAATGATCTTGCTGTGATGCCTCTTGCTGATGAATAAAAAATATCCTGCCAGAGTCTCCTGGTTTCAGGTGATGGATTTGAGCCCAGGCTGCAACACAATTCCTTGTAACTGACAAGCTCAGCTATTTTCACTCTTAATCTTGATAATATTTGATTGAATAAATCCAAGGTCATCATTTCCTAGGTGGATAAATTGTTCAAAATATCACCAGCCCTCCAATTACTTCAAACTGCATGAAGAAAAAAGGTGAAGAATATTCACATAAGGGCTGCTGAGATTTCAGCCTCGTGGCTGGGAAAGATCTACACCCAAAACAAAGCTTTGCTGGAGCATGAACGAGCAACTGTGGAGTTCCATTTGTCATCTCACGGCCCACAGCCCTTTTCCTGCAGTCCTCAAACCTCAGGGACATGGACCCCTGGGGAGTGACATTGCTCATGTTCAGTCACAGCCCAGCAGATTCTTTCTTTTTTGTGTGAAAGTTTGATAGGAAGCAGCTTGGCTGAACTGGAGTGATTTCAAGACGTGGGAAGCAGGGAAAGGATAACTATTAATTGGCATCATTTTCTTTCAGCACATACAAACACTTTCTAATAGGGGGGAGCCTTCAAACTCCTGTGCTTGAGCTTTAGTGAACACTTTGGGGATGCAACCTGATTTTTCCTTCCTATTTTCCTCTTCTTCAAGAGGCAAAAATGGGAGCAAAAACTTCCGCACCTTGGCTGCACAGAACTTTCACACAGATCTCTGCACAGCATCAGCTGGATCGAAAGATGGTGTGTCATTTGTGAAATATTCCAGCCCTTTATTGTGCAAGCTCCTAATTATTAATGTCTAGGCTCCGTGTTTTTTGCAGTGAGATTTACGATGTAGCTCAAGGTGGTGGATTTGAACTAATTTTCCCTCAAATCTACAGATGGGAAACCACAGAAATGCTTTTTATCCCCTCAGCTTCTGTAGTCTCTGGTGCAGAAAAACCCCAAGGAGCAAACAAGCCCCTCAAAAGAGGAATCTGAGGTGAAAATTGTCCTTCTCTGCCTCCACCACCACCACCAGTGGCATAAATGTCTTTTAAACAGCTCCACACGTCCCTTGGGGGCAATATAGACAGATTTTAGCAAAATGTCGCTGTTGTATCTGTTTTTAGGGGATATAAACTGCACTACTGCAAGCCTCCTTCCGTCCCACCGAGGCTTTTCAGACCAGGTGCAGAATGGGGACTGCAGCAGGAACAGGACACAGCTGGTGCCCTGGAATCGGGAGAAAAGAGGCAACTGATGCAAAAGCCAGTGGCCACACGTAACCCTTGCAGAGGGAGCCAGAAGCTGTCCCTGTGGAACAATAGCAGGAAACTGTCACTGAGCTGGTTGTGGCCTGTCACAGAGCTGGGCATGGAAAAGTCCTGCAAGGGAGAAGCAGAGAACTTCTGGAGAGAAAGAGTTTCACTTCTGCATGTGATTCCCACAGCAAACTGAAAGGGAAAGAGTTTAAGCCTGGAAATTAAGATGGTTTTGGAGTTAAAAGCATGGTTGGAGAGTCAAATGAAGTTAATCTCTTTTTTTCCAAGAATAGGATACATTGGAAAAACACGTAGAGTGAACAACGAGCACCTGGACTGATGACACACGCTGCTCTTACTGGTCTAACAGGGCTTAACACGAACAGCATGTGCTCCAGAAAACACTGGTATTTATATATTCATATGTGTATACATGTGCATATAGACATGCTGGTCACATGTAATGCAAATAGAAAATAAACCCGCAACATCTTCTGGCTCCAGGATGTGGGATTTAAAAAAAAATAACAGTCTGCACGTGCTACAGCAAAAGTTGCATTAGAATAAGCACTGCTGGTACCAGTGAGTTATAGATGCTTGCAAGAGGTGGGATAATGGGATTTCACTGTGTTTCGTTCCCTCGGAGGTAACTGCGCTCTTATCAGGAGATGCAGGATATGAGGCTCTGACACTGCTCTGATTCATGCTCTGGAATAAAGCAGACGTTTGATGGCATCTGCATTGCTGACTCAATTGCGTATCTTCGGTGCTGATCTTGTTGGTGCTGGGAAAAGAGATGGGGAGGGAAAAGTGCTCTCGTTGCCTGCACGCAGGCGGCAACACAGCCACGGCTTTGCTGTTTGCCTCAGGGCCTCACTGGTAAAAATAGGTAAATAAAGAAAATAAATGTGTTCCTGCCTCCTTCCCACATCCACCAAGGCAAGGCTTTCAGTTGGTGTTTTCTCCACCCAAACTTGGCAAAGCAACTTCAAGGGAAAAAAAAAGAAAATCCAACTGCTCCGCTTTTGGAATATATTTGAAATTAAAAGAAAGTAAACCTTGCCCTGTCTTCTCTCCGCACTTTACTCCCAGCCAGTCTCAGAAAAAGGTGGTAGACAAACATTTTCTTGTTGAGGCTCATTCTAACTCCACGTGGCTGTTTCCAAGGTCTGGATTTATTTATTTTTCAAAGTTTCAGCTCTGACACATCTAATTTTCTTCCTTCTGGGGAATAAACAAGAAGAGCAGCAACCCAGCAGGTAATGAAACAGATTCTCCTCCAACTCTACAAGTAGAAAGTTGAAACCAAGAAGGTGACAAAGAAGATAAATGAACACCTTAGAGGATGCTTAGAGGATGGGAGTGGTGATTTCCAGCAACTTCTGCCTCATCTGGTGCTCTGGCAGCCCTTGGTGAACATTCACAGCCCCACGTGCCAGACCCAGCATGGGATTGCTGCTCTTTTTCTCTTCCTGCCTTGCCTTCCTGCCCACAGCTGTGATGGATATGCTGCTCAGCCTCTTCTTCTCACAAAGCAAGAGGGGCTGTGACACCTTCTGCGCTTAAAAGTGGGTGATTTAGCAAGAAAAAAATCGGCAGCTGTGTGTTATAGAATCATACAATCATATAACGGCCTGTGTTGGAAGGGAACTTAAAGTTCATCGTGTTTTAACCCCCTGCTGTGGGCAAGGACATCTTTCACTAGACCAGGTTGCTCCAAGCCCCTCCAACGTGGCCTTGTGTGGGTCTTCATCCCCATGGAAAGACCCAGGTTGCGTTATCCATGTTGGACAAGGATAATGTGGGAGAGAATTCTCTATGCCTTGTGTCCTTCTTGGTATTTCATTCCTCAAGGGTGTAAACAGGACCTCAGGAGGGTGAGGCTGAAGGTGCCCTGCTGGAGGCACTGTCCAAGAGCAAGAGCTTTCCCCTTGCACCTCCTCCCGGTCTGGCTCACTGGAGCCCACGCACTTGGCATACACAGCGTCCACGCTAGCCCTGGAGACCTTTGGGATGAGCCAGGAGGAGAGATGCCCCACAGGCTGCTGAGGCAGCCAAGACCACGCCAATCCCAACTCCCACCCTCCCACCTGGCCTGTGGCAATGGCCCCACCAAACCCAAAAGCCGAAAGACCCAGAGGATTTATAACAAACAAGAACAGGCCTGGGGTTGACAACCCCAATGCCCAGTGCCAGGGCTAAGCCTCCTTTCCAGGGAAGTCGTGTCTCATCAGGCCTTGGCTGAGCGCTGGCCCAGGCTGTGGCTTGCCCAGCTTCCCGGGGCGCCCTGGCTGGTGACTAATTACCCATGACTAATAATCACCTCTTCCCTCCATCACGGCACTTCTGCTGGCACCCACTCATTTGGCACAAAGCCCCTCGGGTTCCCTTCCCTCAGTGACCCCCACTGCTCCACCAAACATGGACAGAACTAGTCCAGAGTCGTCGGGGATGGACAACAAGGAGCCTCTCATTCAGCCTCCTGGTTTTTGGGAGCTACCTCCAACTACAACCACCACCAGGTGTGCCTGTCTCCAGGTGTGCCAAGCAGCCAACCTGTGCCCCCCTCCATTCCCGCTGGGAGCTCCCACTGAATTTTCCCCATCCCAGTTCATTTCCACTGTTTAATTAATCACAAACAGAAATTCAAGGGAGGGTGGCTGTTCTAGGACAGCACACAGCCATTAAATAAAAGATAAACACCTCATCCATACTTAACATCAGGTTTGATCTACACTGTTTTCCTCTCCTTTTTCAAGGTGATTTGCAACTTCTTTGGTTGCATTTTGGGAAGGGGAGGGCTGACTTACTGCATAATCTTGTTTTTGATCTATTATTAAATGCCTGCTTTCTTTTTCTTTTCTTTACCCTTTCTCTAGGAAGCCAGAAGCCCCAGCAGGAATTACAGCCAGAAAGAAAGGTGAACTGTGAAATGAAAGCTGCGAGAGAAAGAATTGCCTGGGCTTTTGTTTGAAATTTTCAGAGTTTTCTGATTTTTGGTTGGAAAAAATCTCAGATTGGCAAACCAAGGCCAGAGGCAGGACTCAATGGAAGTCTGGGACAGGACCACAGCACATGAGGACAGTGGCACTCAAGGCAGCCAGGAACATCTGATTTTTTACCATTCTGATACCATCTGAAGGTGGATCCATTCCTAAGGCCACGCTGGAGATGCATCAGAGTTGATGAGTGATTTTCATCACCCTTTTTGCCTCCTTCCAGCCCGTCTACATCGCTGGGAGCAATTCCTCCTTCTGCTGCATTTCAGAACTAAGGAGTTTCTCCTCATTTGGCACCAGGACACGCTCCCACCTCCCAGCCAGATGAGTCGAAAGTGAGTGTGGCTTTGCTGCCAGCTCCTGCTGAGAGCTGGACGCTCCCCTGGCCACGCCGGCCACTTGGCTGGCCAGCAAATGGTCCCCTCGTGGAGCCACATGTCCAAACTGGGTCCCCCAGCTCCCCAGTGAAGCCTCTGCTCTGATATCTGGAGCTGACACAGGCTCGTACAGAGATCATCCACTGGCAGCCACAGAGAAGGGCAAATGCTTGTTAGCATTTCCTATTAATTGAATTAATTAGTTTAACAATTTCCTGTTAATTTCCTATCATAATCATTGCCTTATTAACTAATAGGAACAAAGCCATCATTTAACCACCAGGAATGCAACTCAGTGACAGTCCCAGCCACCAAAGCTATTTTTTGGGGAAAGAATAGTTTTTTAAGTGCCTTTTTGTTTTCAAAGAGTGGCCCACGCAAGCAGCTGAAGGTTTTGCAGCTGAACTGGACAAGTTCAGACCCATTCTGAAGGAAAAAGCATCCCTGGGCCACATTCCATAGAAAACTCTCTGGTTTTTCCAAGGGAGTACAGAAAGGGCAGGGAGGTGACACACAGGCCAGAGAGCAGCTCCTTCTCCTTCTGCAACTGGACATCCCAGTACCTCCTCTCTGGAAAATCCAGTGGATGTTTGGGGAAGAAATCCAAAAAATGGAAAGAGCCATCCCTGGCTGGGAGCAATCAGCAGATGTGAACATCCATCTGACAGCTACCAGTGCCCAGCACTCCTCAAGCATTTGAAGGGCCACCAGGACCTTTCCTGGTCCTGCTACAAGGATCATAAAAGCTTCTGCTTGACCATTTCCAGGCAGCTGCTTCCAGGACCCATCAGAGACCAACTAGAGATATAATAAAGACAAATACTGGTGTGGGACTGGAAACCCTTTCCTCATTCCCAAGCGAGACAGAGAAATAAAAGAAATTAAGGAAGCAGTTATGAACCTTCAATTCCAACTCACCCAACAATCACAAAATCCTTTTTGGGATCCCCATAGACCAAATGACATGGGAGCAGATGTTCCCTCACCTTCGTATTTTTGCTGGATACGACTGATTCAGGTTTCTGGGCACAAAACCAGTTGGAAAGAGCCTGTTCCGAGAGATGTATGTCTGCTGAAAACACCAGAGCTGGGTGTCACTGTGACATGAGGGGTGTATGCGCCACCTCCTTTCTCCACCTCCAGCCTGAATCCCATCCTGCCTTCCCTTAAACTCAGCAAAAAGGAGCCAGATCAAAGCAACTGTCTGCATTTGGCTTTATCTGCTACAAAATGTCAAACTCTTCAAGAGGAATTGCAACATTTCCATCCTCCCTCCTTCCAAAGCACCAGGACTGGTACAAAGAAGCCAAAAATGTATCAGAGAAATAAAAGCATCACCTACACCAGCCACAAATGGACTGAAGCTGGAGGTCCCTCTTGGAGACTAAAGGGTCCTGCAGGGGAAAAACCCACCTGAATTTCTCCACATTCCCTTGCGCCACCTCTGAGTTTGCTTCCCATGCATCCATTTATATGAAAATGTGAGTGTACGTGTGGCATGCTGGAAATATTATGACTAATGGATGGAACCCGTTCAGCGTGCCAAAATCTTCCCTCTCTCCCGACGTAGCAGCATTTCACATGCACTTGATACATTGGCACCTACATTTCATCTGTTTTCTTATAAGGGGATGGAATACATTTAATGAATTAGAGTGATTTTATGTTTCACCAGCAGATTCTGCGCTGGCATCGCTGCAGAGAAGCCACAGGTTCCCCCAGGCCCGCTGCTATGGGATCAACAGGCTCGCATCCCCCCTTACTTATTTTGGAAGAGCACATCAGGGCACAACACATCATTTGATTTTTATTTTTTCTCCTGCTAATACACCATTTTTCCCATCTCTGGTCTTTGATGGCGCTGGGCTGCATCTCCTCCTCACTCCTGCACCCATCCTGCATCCCTGGGGCTGCACAGGCTCTTCCAGCAGGAAGAAAGCTCTTGCTCAAGGTTTCTCTGGGACCATTTAGAGTCTCATATCAATGACATGTACCAGCACCTCCACCCCTGAAATCCCCTGAGCCCTCAGCTCCTGCTTTGGACAGGCACATTCCCATGATCACTGGGACACAGCTGGGCTCCAGCTCCCAGACCTGGCCAGGTCTGCAGCAGTGGGGACGGGCAGAGAAACATCTCAGCACCTTTAGCTTTCACCAGGGATAAAAATAACGGTGTTTTCCCTCCTTTGCAGCATCCTTTCCCTCCCGAGCTGAGCAGCGCTGGCCGCGGAGCCGGCACGCATCCCCGGGCAGAGTGCACGGCTCCGGCTGGCGCACAGCCCTGCCAGGTCAGCCATGCTCACACTTTCCACGTCTGCAGCATCTCAGCCTGGTGCTGAGCTGGAGCAGAAACCCTGCAAAGCCCCTTCCCGCAGCAGCCGAGGGGAGAAACACCCAGAGAAAAGCCCGAGGGAGGCAGAGCACAGAGCAGCCTCCGCAGGGAGCGAGGTTTGCACGAAGGAGCAGAAGTTTCTTTGCTCGGCTACTGAGACACGTTTGAAGGTGAAGGTTGGACGGGGAAACATCTGTGGCTGTAGGGAGCCCAGACTGCCCAGAGCAGAGCGGAACACAAAGAAACCCTGCCCCAGCATGATGAAATACAAGTTTATTTGCTTTAGCCCGGGTCCAACTTCCCTCCCTGGCTCAGGAAAAATTTCTTTAATGCTGCTCTGGCTGGGGGCTTTTGAGCAAACCAGGTTTTTAACCAACTCAAAACACAATTCGAGAGAGATGGTGAGTCCTGAGCACCCAGATCCAGGACACCAAGGGGGACCTGAAAAAGGAACCGAGAACAGAGCATCCTGACTTCTCCAAGTCCTTTTGCTCTGCCCACACTCTCTTGGTTCACATCCCAGACACGGAGTTAACGCAGCCATAGCTGAACGATGAGAGGTACCACTACACCGGGGCTGCCGAGATGCCTCTTTAAGGCAAGCCAAAACCATTCCTGTGCTCTCGGGGGCCGCTCGCCTCCTCTCTGACCATTCCCGGCTCTCTCTCCCTGCAGGGATTTCTCCTTGTGGCACAAAAGCCCTTCCAAAGCCTCCAATTTTCCTTGCATTCCCCACGGCCCCAATTGCCAAACTCGAACACAACTTTCACCGGGGGCAGAGCAGCCCTCGCCCGCTGTTTCAACGCAGCCGTCACATTAAACCTAATTTATGTTGCACCATCCCGGCGCAGCGGGAGAGGAGCCGGTGCCACCCCAGGGCCACCGGCAAGAGTTTCCCCCAACTTCGGGGACCTGGATGAAAACCCAGCCACCTCCCCACGCCCTCAAGAAAGCAGCTGCCAGCTCAGCCAGGGTTCATCCAGCTGGAAAAACCCCAGCCCCGGGGACATGCCCAGCCCCAGGGGCATCTCCAGCCCGGGATAGGGAGGGGAAAGGAGGAGGAGGAGGATGGGTCCCCTCCAAGCGGGAACCATCCCGGGAGGGGCTGGTGCTGCTCCCGAGCTGAGTCCGGGGTGCCCCTCCTGTGCGGCGGGGAGTGATTATGAAGTAGAATAAAATAAAGAAATAAAATATTAAAATAAATGGGGAAAAATAGTGAGAATAAAAGCTAAACCACTAAACTAAACATTAAAAAATGACAGAAAATAAATCTGATAAAATAACATAAAATGAAATGAAATTCAATAATATCCTGCCGCCCGAAGTGTCCCGGGGAGCGCAGCGCTTACCTGGCGGAGGGGCTGCGCTGCCCCGCGGAGCTCCGCGCTGTCCCTGCGGCCGCAGCCCGGCGTGCGGAGCCCGCGGAGCCCCCGGCCCCACTCGCTGCATTCTGGGAAGCGGCGCCCAAAAATGGGGGCGCGGTGCCCTCTGGTGGCACCTCCTGCGTGTGGGGTCCCCTCGGGTGGGAAGGGGCGGGGGGGACGCCGGGACCCGCAGGGTGGTTTGGGGTTCTAATGGGAGGTGTGTGTATAAATGTGTATCTCTGTATGTCTATGTATGCATATGTGGTTTATATATATATATATATATATGTATGCATTTATATATATATGTATGTAATTTTATGTATGTCTGGTATGCATGTATTTATGTGTGAGTGTATGTATGTATGTGTATATATATATATATATATGTGTGTGTGTATATATATATATTTGTGTATGTGTAACAACAGAATTCCAGAATGTTTACTTTGGAAGAGATCTTAAATATCACATTGTCCCACCCCCTGCCATGGGCAGGCACACCTTCCACTAGCCCAGGTTGCTCCAAGCCCTGTCCAGCCTGGCCTTGGACACTTCCAGGGATCCAGGGGCAGCCACAGCTTCTCTGGGCAACCTGTGCCAGGGCCTTCACACCCTCACAGCCAGGAATTCCTTCCCAGTATCCCATCTCTCCCTGCCCTCTGGCAGTGGGAAGCCATTCCCTGTGTCCTGTCCCTCCATGCCTTGTCCCAAGTCCCTCTCCAGCTCTCCTGGAGCCCCTTTAGGCACTGGAAGAGGCTCTAAGATCTCTCCAGAGCCTTCTCCTCTCTGTGCCCATTCCCAGGCAGAACCCAAAAAAGGTGTCCTAAAATACCTCTAGAAAATAAGTGGGAAGCACTGGTTTGAAGAGGAAGGGGCAGATGTTGGGGCACATCAGCTCTTGGGGTGAAATTCATGGCTGGCGGTGCGAGGTTCAGAGTATTCCCCTTGTTATGAGACCTTGTTAGACACACATATAGAATGGTCTAGAGTTATAGAAATGTATAGATTGATGGATTGGAAATGTATTGATTGATGGATTATATGGACCTGTGGGTGTTGCAGGAGGATGTGGGGTCAGGGTGGGGCTGGGGACTCTGGGTCACAGCCCCAGACCCAGCCCTGACACTTTCTGCCCTGCTTTTCCCCACAGACCTCTCCTCTCCCCTGAGCCCAGGCTGCTTGGACAGGTAATTAATGCATCTCAGGTGGGTAATTAATTCATCTCAGGCGGGTAATTAACGCAGCTCTGCAGCAGAATCACCTAAATATTAACAAGACTTTGTGGCTTGACCTCCCTGGGTCACCTCCCTGGGTCAGCTTTGCTCTGCTGAGCTCAGCACTGGGATCCTGCTCGAAGGCCAACAAACAGCTCAGCAAAACTCTGACTAAAGTGGTCCCAATGGGATGATCCTACACCCAGCCACGGTGGGATCACCCCAAAAATGGGATTAAAGCCCAAATACTGCTCTGAAAGCGAGACCTCACAAGCCTTGATCCACATTCCCAGTTTGCATCATCCTCCACTAATGTGATTCCTGGGGATTTTTCTGACAGGAGAAGCAACTGCAGGTCATGGACAAGACCTGGAAAAGAGCCACCCGTGTCAAGAGAGGAGAATTGCTGAAGGACTCTGAGGAAAAGCAGAGGCACAGCAATCAGGTGCGTGCACAGCTGGAGCTCCAACTTGTCTCTCTCCTTTTCCATGGCAAGAGCAGCCTCACAGGAAGGACTCGGCTTTCTGGTGCCACCTTGTGTCTGCTGCAGACGTGAAGTGACGTTCCAGACCCTGCCAGTAGCTCATTCTGACTCAAAAAGCCTCTTTTTCAACCAAAGTGCCCATTCTGTTCCCATGACGTCTTTCTACATGCTCCTGTTGCTTCCCAGGAGCAGGGATGTGACTCTGTGGAGATCAGAGGCCCTGTCCCAATCAACAGTTGGCCAAATTCTGGGGAGGGCTGCAGATACTTCTCAAATCCCAGGAAATCCGGTGTTTTCCTGGTGTGTTCTGTCAAGTCTCACGTCCAGAGCAGCAACGTCTATTTAGAACAACAACTTAAATAAAGTAAAACATTGTGGATGTCCCCAGGGCGTGACCAAGGATGGGGACAGGGGGTCCCTTATGGGAAATTTTGTCTCTGAGTTTCCTGGCACCATTTCCTCCAGCTCCAGGTGGCAGCTTGGACACAGATAATCCAACATCTTCAAAGGTGCTGCCGGGACCTCCTGGTGGAGCACAGGGATTTGTGGAGATTACAAAGGCTGGAAACATTTCTATGGAGCATCCAGGTCTGGTCAGACGGACAGAGAAGAGCAAAGCCAGCAAGGAGCATCTCCCCTCCATCTCCTGCAGCCGGGGCAGCTCCTGGGGTACCTGGAGGGGGCAAATTTAATTTTTTCCATTTGTTTTCAATCAGCTCATCAGCGACGGGCACTGACAGCACGCTGACTAAGAGGTTTATGTCTGTTATTCCCTAAGGATTAGCCTTTGGGATCCAAGAGAGGGAAGTGGCTGCACTTCCAGCTCACTGCAGGCATGCACATCACACCAGAGATTCCCTGCAAAACTGTCTCCCCAATGCCCTGCTGCCTCCGTTATTTATTTGCACAGCCCAGGGACTGACTCCTTCCTTCCTTCCTTCCTTCTGAATTCTTTCCTTCCGAATTCCTTCCGAATTCCTTCCTTCTGAATTCCTTCCTTCCAAATTCCTTCTGAATTCCTTCTTTCCTTCCTTGACCCTATAGGATGGGGGATGTCTTCCCAGCAGCCTTGGTGGGGCCATACAGGGTGTGTGGATTTGCGTGTGTGCCCTTAAGTGTGTGCACACCTTCAGGGGAACTAAAATAGCAAAGCCTGATTCTAAAAATGTCCCAAAAGCTTCTTGTCCCCATTTGACACCCTGAAACAGTCTGGGGTACGTGGGCATGGAGGAAGTTTGGACATGATGGGGGTTTGAAATCTCCTGTGGCCAGAAATTCTGGGAGCTGAAACCAGGGACAGGGCTCTGCTCCGTCCTCCTGGGTGCTCGTTTCACAGGAGCTGAGCTGCACCTGGAGGCACCCTCGGGTCCCTGGGGTGTCAGGGTGACACCCACTGGGGTGTTTCTGGTCTCTGGGGTGGTGAGGACACACCCAGCACCCATGCACAAAATAGTTGCTTGCCCCCAGCCCTCCTAGAGGCCACAAGTTGTGACAACTAAATTATCCCAGATATCCCACGTGAGGTTTCTCCCAGGTGGTGGGACTCCTCTTGCAGGGTCACTGATGGGATATTGCCGTGTCTGTCCCCCGACATCTCCCTCCAGGGCAGAACATGGAGCAGAGGAGGGGACTGCGTTGTCCAGGCACTGCAGGGCACCAGAAAAGATGGGGAAAAGCAAAAACCAGCACAAAGCTCCCGTTTGCAGCTCCAGAAAGCACCGAGTTTGATGTGATTTCTACACATTCCACGATTCTCCAGCTCTTGTGGTGTCCCTACAAACCACAGATATTTCTGGCCTCTGCAGGATCCCGACTGCAATGGGAGCGAGCGATTCCCATGGGAACGCCACCCTTTCCCTGCCGCGGCCGTATCCATGGGCGTACCCCCACCCCTGGGTGTTGATCCCCAGTGCCACCACCCCCAGCTTGCTGCCTGTCATCCATCCGTGTGGCTCGGGCCACTGGTGTCACTGGGAGCCCAGGGCTCGCGCGGTGCACAGGGTGGCACTCTTGCCTTAGAAATCCCGGCTGGCCCCTGGGGACGCCGCTTTCCGGGGCTGATTCTCCGCAGCCGTCCTGGCCCCAAGGAGGGAGCCCCCGTGGGCTCCCCAAATCCAGCGGCGAGGCCGGGCAGCGTCCCAGCCTCGTGCTCAGACAGGCGGGGATGAACCCTCCCATTTCCCTGGGGATTTTCCTCTTCCAGAGTGACGGAGAGGTTTCTGCCCCGCGGTTTGGGTGGAAAAGCTGTGGGTCCCAGCAGCTCCCGAGGGCAGATGTGGGGCGTTGCCGGCGCTCAGGACCTTGCACAGGATAAACATCGTGGCTTCTCCCATAACATCCTCCCAAACCTTCCAGCTCGAACCATACGAGGATTCTGTGAGCACCCCAAGCATCAACTCCTCCCCACAAGCATCAACTCCTCCCCACAAGCATCTCTCCTCAAGAGCATCCTTCCATCTCTGCACAGCAAAACATCCTCCCAGCACCCAGTGCCGCTCCAAGAGCTCTTTTAAAAGGACCCCAATTCACCGCTGTCCCAGGAGGGAGGAAATGCGTTTAAGGATGGCTTATCCTTGGGAAAACAGGATACGGGGGAAACAAATGTACAACGAGCTCTCATTACAGTGGGAGCTGAGGAGGAGGAGAAGGGGCTCCCCAGGAGCCGGGTTGAGCCCAGTATTGGGCATATGAGCTCGTGGGATGGTGCAGCTTTTTCTGCTCCTGCACCACCCCGATCCGACTAATCTGGCTGATGCAAAGCCCCGGAGGGTCTGGGGCAGGAGCAGCATCGGGAATTTGTTTTACTGCTGCTCCAGGGAGGAACGGAGATGTCCCTGTGACATCCACTGTCACCGCCGGGCCCGCAGGGCTCCTCCCTCCTGCGCTTCCAGCGAAAAACAAAAGTTTCAGTCCCGCCAGTCACAGCTTTTCCAATAGCAGCTGCTCCGGACGGGATGAAAATCCCTCCCCAGCAGCTGGAGGGAGCAGTGCCCCGGGGCCAGGTCGGGAGGGTCACGGGCAGCGAGTGACAGGGGTCAGGGGTCTGGGGCGGCCGGGGGCGAGCCGGCACCTGTCAACGGCCGCGAAGCTCGGCACCTCCTCATTGTGCCGCCGCTGATTTCTCACAGCTCCGCAGGCCGCCGCTCCAATTAGCGCTGTGTCCCTTCACCCCGCTCACGGACTAACGAGCTCTGGCAGGATTCGGGGATTTTGCTCACAGTTAAAGGCACCCACAGACCAGGGTTAACCCTTCGCCTGCCCAAGCAGCGCTGCGGGCTCACGTTTCCCTGGGCGGCTGCCAAGGTTGGGTCACCCAGGGGAGCGCCAGGAGCTTTTGTGGAACAAGCAGGTTCTTCGGGATTGCTTTTAGGGAGAAACATTTCCAGTGGAGAAAAGGAGTTGAAAACTAAAGATGGTTTCTGGTTTTCACAGAATCATTTAGGTTGGAAAAGACCTCTGAGACCATCGAGTCCAGGCTTTGACTGATCACCACCTTGCACTGGGCGCCATCCCCAGTCATTCCTTGGACACCTCCAGGGATGGGGAGTCCAAACATTCCTGGGCAGCCCCTTTCAATGTTTTCTGTGAGGAAATTCCTCCTGATGTCCAACCTGAACCTCCCCTGGCGCAGCCTGAGGCCGTTTCCTCTCATCTTGTCACTAGAAATCGGAATTCTTTCAATGGGGTCCAAACTCTTGGTTAGCCGCAGATTTTATTGCTCTTCCACAAGCCAGGACATCGATGGCCCTGCTCCCTCTGTGCATTGGTGCCATCATCCCCAAGGGCACCTCATCCTCAGAGTTTGGGGACCACCATGAAAGCCCCAGCCCCCCCCCCCCCCCCCTCCGCAAAGGAGAACTTGGGAGCTGGTTGCTTCCCAAAAATTAAAACTGAAGAACAAGGTGAACTTTTACCTAATCCCACTTTCTGCAGCCGAGCAGATGTTCTGTGTCTTTTGGCAGGGGCCGAGCCTTATCTGATGGTGTCGTTTCCACGGCGGAGATCAGAGGGCTTTGAAGGCATCGGCGGGGGAATGTCAGGGCTCGTCCCTTCTGACGGATTCCAGGTGGGATTTGTAGCTGGATTATGTTGCAACTCAGGGCCTTAAGGGATTTTTTCAGCACGTTCTCCCAAAGGCAGGAACCCTCTGCACCAGCACTGAACGGGAAGCAGCGGAGGATATGTCTACACCAAACAGGAATATTCTTATATTTATATTTAAAATACTGAATTACAGCAGCTTGGGAAGAGGCTAGCAACCATTTGGCACTGCAGATCCATCCTTCTGCAGCTTTCCCACCATTTCAGGTACAGGATACCTCCAATTTGTTGAGCACTCATGCAGCACTCCCTTGGGAGAGTCTGGAAATTTTTCAAGCCAGCTCCTGGGATGCAGAGGCTTTGAAATGCATCAAAGTGCTGCAGGGGGGGTGTGTGGAGGCAATAAATGGGGGCAGGAAGCAAAGGGGAAGGTGGGATCTCAAAAAACCCAAAATCAGAGATGGGTGAGGAGAAAGCAGCTTTCCCCTCTTGGGATGTCCTCGTGGGATGGAGGGGGAGCAGGGGATGCCAGTGGGGTAACAGCAGCAGGATGTGGGTGCTGGGAAGAGGTGGCAAACAGGTGCAGGCACTGAAACTGGAGACTGGATATCAATCAAAGGTGCCTGGAGTGTTATCATAAAAACCAGTCGGACCGGTAGCCAAGGGCGTTGGAAACGTGGATCCCCGACGGTCACACTCCAGGGCCGGCGGTTTTATCCCACTGGGCCAGAGCTCTGAGCTGGAGATAACTCCTAAAGGAAATGACTTTTTTTGAAAAGATCCTTCTATTTCCACCTGTTTTGTTTCAGCCTTTTGTTACCAAGGATTTCTTGGAGTAGGTTCAGATTGGATTTTAGGAAAAAATCCTTCCCTGTGAGGGTGGGGCCGTGGCACAGGGTGCCCAGAGAAGCTGTGGCTGCCCCTGGATCCCTGGCAGTGTCCAAGGCCAGGCTGGATGGGGCTTGGAGCAACGTGGGACAGTGGAAGGTGTCCCTGCCCATGGCAGGGGGTGGGACTGGATGAGATTTAAGGTCCCTTCCTACCCAAAACCATTCCACGATTCTATGATTTTATTGCCTTTAGGATTAGTGCATGGCCAGATGCACTTCTCCCTTCAAACTGGAGGAGAAATCACAACAAGGGCACAAGCTGGCAGGGCTGAGAGACAAAGCCAGCCCCAGAACAGCAACCAGGGTGTTCAGGTGCATGAGGAATGTGATGGTGACTAAAAGACTCCCACCCCTAATCCCAGCCTGGGGGGTCTGAACTGACCTCAGCATCTGCTCCGACCACATCCCCCTCCTCCAGCTCCTCTTTCTCCATGCTCCTCCCACCTTCTTCAGCTGCAGGTCATTGAAACACCTTGGAGAGGGCTAAACAAGCTCCAGGTGACTCCATCTCCTCCCCAGCCCTGCATTAACCCCTCTGGGACCTGGCAATGCAGCACAGAGAGGAGATAAATGCTGTGAGCTCTCATCCCTCATCCCTGACAGGTTCAGCTGCAGTGGGAATCCTCCTCGGCTGCAAGAGACCACATTTTTGGCTGCTTGACTTCAGAGCTGCTCACTCACAACCCACAACAGTTTAAATTCAGGATGATAGAGGAGACCAGCAGCTCCTGAAGTTTCATCTCTGAACTATTTATCTAACGAGACCTAAACCAGCACCAGTAATTAGTGAAAGGAGTTATTTTATCACCAGCCATGCGAGACTCAGCGCACAACCATGTATCCGCCCAAATGCCAGACAGCTCCTTCAAATAAATCAGTCATCCCGTCCTCAGGTTGGATTTGGCAATGAAAAACCCCAAACATCCCTGGCATTCCTGCTCCCAAACCTGTCTGCTCTTCGCTCCTCTCTGCCTGTGAAATGCTGGTGGTTTGAGTGGTCTGTTCTCGTAAAAGGGCGGAACAACCCAGAGCCCGAAATCTGCCGAGGGCTTTGTTTGCTGGAAGGGTGCCCGGCGTCCACGAGTGCAGATGTTGGGGGGAGATTAAGTCTAGAAAGTCTTTCTTCAAATTCAGAGAGCTTCTGGCCAGAGTCAAATCTGATAATTAATTATTTAACCGTTAAATCTGAACTGGATTTTTAAGGGTGGGTGTGATTATGCCCCTCAGAGAGGAACTGAAAACCGGTTGACAGAGAGACAAGGGGTTTTTCCATCGTTTTATTAAAAACTTCCAAAGGTCTAAAATGAAAATGTACACCTACTACAAGGGAACCAGTTTGTACACTCACAGTTAAAGTGCTAAAAATTAAACGTTACAAAACCCACACTGGACTACTGTAAACAAAGTCTACCAAGAGCCGAGTGCAAGTGGGGTCAGCCACGGGCAGGGACTGCCCCACACATTCCGCTGTGTGGAGGTCTCACGGCCATGGGGGCTCCTTCCCCTCTCCTGAGGAGTGGGATGTTGTCACAGCGCGGACACCGGAGTGCCGAGGGAAGGGCTGGAAGCGGCGGCAGCGCGTTACATGCACCGAGTTCCCCATGCACGGACCCGACAGGCAAAAACTGGGAGAACACCCCGCCTCCGGGGAAAATCAATCCCGACCCCGTTAGAAAAGAAGCACAAGGGGATGGGGGGAAAGTTTCACATTCAACTGGACATTCTGCTGCTCAAGGTGGACCTCAGGACGTCTCCTGTGCAGGGGCTGCTCTGCTGTGCCCTGGTTTCACCACACACCTGGAGCTGCCGGCTCCCCACTGGTATTTTGGGCTCCTCAGTGCCCCGGAGCTGGGCTGGAGAATCAGCTCCCCTGGAAGGATGGGCACTGCTCTGCAGCTGGCCTGGCTCTTCTCCTTGTGCCCTTTCTGAGGGATTTTCCCTTCCCTCCTTGCTGGAACAATGTGGGAGCAGTGCTGGATTTGGCCGTGACCGGATTTCAGCCGGAGCCTCCCAGTGCCACCCCCTGCTCACCACTGACCCCCCTGGAGCTGGTGTCTCAACGCTTCCAGCCCAAAACTTGGGTCTAAGCTGGAGGAAAAGGGAGAACACAAACACATCTACACCAAAGTGTGGCTTTTTGCTGCTGTTGGACTGTTTATGCTTTAAAAAAGAGGAGCGGCCTCTTCCATGCAACGCGACCGCAGCTCCGATCCGGGATATTTCAGTGAACCACAGGAGCTACGAAGGGATTAAGAAGGAAGGAACAGCACAAACTCGGGAGGATCTGGGATCTGTTGTCAGCGCAGTCGGGCTGGTAAAACAGGAGCTGGAGATCCCTGGGAATACTGGGAATGAGAAGCCGTGCGTTTTTTCGGGAAGCTCTGACGGAGCAATTTCACAGAGCAGAGTTTTGGGGCTGCGGCCATCGCGTGCGCAGGAGGGGGAGGCAGGAAGCTTGGGATGAGCTGGAGAAGACAGGCATTGTCCAGCTTCCCTGCCTGCTCCCTGGGAGAGAGGATCCGGCTTTTGGTGGCTGCTGGGGAGGGACAAAGCGCTGCAGGGGCTCCAGGAGGAACGTGGGCTCAGCTGCAGGGACATCCAGGGAGCCCGGAGCCCACAGAGCACTGCAGTGACTGCAGAAATGCCCTCCTGGCTGGGGGCTTCAGCTCGGGGGGAATTTAAAGCTTGGCACCAATCCCACAAAGCAGGCACCCGGGCTGGAGCTCTCACCAGGTAGGAAAGCACCCCAAAAACACTCCTGGTGCCTCTGCCAGAGATGGTGGCAGGGCCACATTCAAACTGGGATGCACTCCAGAGCCCTTGGGCACGATGATTTGGGAGCTGAAGCCCTGTGAGCCCCATTTGGGGAACTGCACCAGAGCTGGGGCATTCTTCCATGGGTGAGGAATGCTCCTCCCGGGAGGAATGCTCTGCCAGGAGAGCACAGCGTGCTGGCTCAGGTGTTGAAGGTAGAAGGGAGGGGGCAGGGAGGCAAAAAACCCAGCCAGAACTCCAGCCTGAGGTTTAATCACCTCTCTGGGGTGACAGGAGTCTGTACCTTTAGGATCCACGAGCAAGGAATGACTTAGATATTCCCATCTGGAAGCAGTATGGGGACTGAGCCTCACAAATTAACAACATTTCCAGCAGGATCTTTCTCCAAGCTCCATCGTCGTTCCTCTCCCTGTCTCTAAACAAGTCAAAGCACTGCTACAACTTATTAAAAAAAAAAAAAAGTACTGAAAATTGAGCCAAGAAGATCAATGTGAACCCTTGAGCTTATTTAGTTTGGTTCCAGTGTTTAGGAAAACTCAGCTTCCCGGCTCCTTCCGCAGATCCAGACTTCTCCCAGATCACCCCTTTAAAGGAACACATTAGTTAGGAGGAGCTGAATTTGAAAACAACAAAGGTTTCACCCTTGGGGCTTCCGGGGAGTCGAAGCCTCTCCAGTTTAAGTCACTCAAAAGGATTTTCCATAGCCATGTGCTTTGGATCTGGGCAGTTATTCCCCGGACACGGCTATCCCTGGGATCCTGTGGATGGCCCCTGGAGCTGTTTGCTGAGCAAACAGGCAAAGCAGAGCCTGCTCTGCCCCAGGGCCCTGGGTGCAGCACCTCCCTCCCCGGGCAGACAGCAAAGGGCTTTGTTATTCCACGCTGGGCTCCATTTGTCTTCTTGGGAGCAAGAAACCCGGTGGAAGCAAGAAAGACAATTTGGGATAAATCTGTCTTGGAGCCGCGGTGACTCCCGGGGCAGCCTTTGATTCCACAGCACACAGGTTATGAGCTTTGCTGTTGTGTCATCAGCTGCAATTAAAATGAGTTAATTGTGGAGCAGCTCCGTCCCCACTGCCGGGGATGGCCCAGTGAGCTCCTGCCCTCGAGGTTGGTGCGCAAAGGCTTCTCCACATGCCTCCAGCAGGTCAGCAAGGGAATTATGTAAGGACAATGCAAAAGTAAGGATTCATTTCCCAGCAGTGATCTGCAGTAATTACTGAGGTAGGTTTGCATGCCAGCAGTGTTTCCTCATGCTGAATGAATCTCGGCAGCAGGTGCTCCACAAGATCTACAGCACCGGCCTCGACTTCTGCCTCCAGTGTATCCTAACAGATCCTTTCCACACAAAAAAAGCCCAAACTGAGAATTCTCTACCATGAGTAGCAGGGAATGAGAACAACCTGCAGCAGAGCTGGATCCATAACCAAGATCCTCGACTGGGAAGGAGCCACCACTTTACTGCGGATCCTGTCTCCTCCTCGAGGAACGCCGTGGGCTTCCAGCTGCCACATCCTGCTTTTTCCTCATCTGGGGGCAACTCCTGCCTCGATTTCTCCCTCCCATCTCTTAAATTCCTGCTCAGCACAGAGAATCCTCCCCGAACCAGCCATGACATCGCCAGGAAGGTGGGGCATCCTTGAACAAACTCCTCTGGTGCTTCTGGCCTCAGCCTTCTTCACCCAGCTGCTGGGGCTTGTGAACGAACAGGCTCTGCTCTGGCTGTGAGGAATGGGCTGGGCTGTACATTCCTGCTTGGGTGACAAATTCAGCTTTTCTGTTATATTTTTTTTTTTAAATAGATCAGGAACAGGCAATCTCAGCTTTTTTTGTACATGACTCGAAAAAATAAATGGCTGAATATTATCTAGATAACTGGTTTTAAAACCCATCTCTTCCTACAGAAATTGTAAACCAGTAGAAAATTTAAATAGTCTTTTGTAAAAAAGCAAGGACAATACAAGTTATAAAAAATCGCTCTTCCCTGCCCCTCTCTTCCCCCTCACCCTCCCGACAACTGAGCCTGGACCGCTCTGGGAAGAGCTGGTGATCCTCAGAAGAGTTCCCTTCTCCAAAATGCTCATTCCTGTGGCGTTTCCAGTGTGACCAAACGCTGCCAGCTTGCACAGACGTCCCTCGGGCAGCGCTGGGTGCGTCCCCTCGGCGGGTGCCTCGAGGGAGGTGCACGGAAGGATTCCTTCAACCATCAAGAGTTCCCTTAAGCCTCATCAGAACAACTCCCAGCACGACCCGACACCGAGTTTTGGGGGGTGGCACCTCCCGACACGCGGAGCCCACGGAAGGAGGGACAGAGGGAGGAGAGAGAGAGAAGGGGGAGATTGTTTTCCACAGAGAATAAGAAATTCAGCAGTTGTGTCTGATGAGGACCAGTTATCAAATAAATAATTACCTACAGAGAGGTTCAGAGGAGACAACCAGCTTTTTACTCAGTAACTCAGCACAGCTGAACCCTCCAGCTCCGAGGCAAGTCCCACAGCGTGGCTTCCACACGGAGAAGCCAACCCCGGCTTCCTGATGCCCAAATTCAGCACCTGACGAGAGGATGAGGATAATACTGAGGCGTCACCTCGCTGAGGAAGGCACCACGAGCCCTGCGAGCACTCCAAGCTCTCCCTCTCCCCGTCAGGCACTGGTGCCATCCTCCTCGATGACGCGGTTCATGCTGGTGCCGTGCGTGATGTGTGTCATTGGGTTGCTGCTGAGGTCCCTGATGCTGCTGTGTCGCGACTGCTCGTTCAGCCGGTGGGAGCTGCTGTGCCTGGAGTGATCAGTCAGTCGCGACATGCTGCCGTGAGGTAGTCGTTCCTCCACGCCTCTGTAGCTGCAGGGAGTGTACCTAATTTAGGAAAACACAGGGCAATTATTGCCGTCGTTACCGCCGCGCTGCCGAAAGAATGTAAATAGATCCTGGCGCTCTATTCCCTGCTCAGCTCAGTCACTCAGCTCGCAGAGCCCCAGGCAAAGCCTTTCAGCTCCTCACACAATGGGTCCCGCTCGGTTCTCACTCCAGCGCTACGCCTGGAATTGGCAATCAGGGGAGTGAAACGCTCGGTGATAAATTACGCTGCAAACCTTAGCTCCACCTCGAGTCAGAGCGGGAGCTTGTGCCCCTGTTTACTTCGGCAGGGCCAGGAGTATTTACAGACACAAAATCAACTGACACACGGACAAAAGCAGCCACCAAAGCCCTGAGCTGACACTGGGGCAGGTCTGTTTTCCCACACGGTGTAACACAGATCGCTGCCGTGCAGGAAAACCGGCGCTGAACACAGGCCTGCTGTGTAATTGAGTCACAAAAAGCAGCTCAGACTCTGCAAGTATCATGGTATTTTTTCTCTTTCCAGTCCAGACACTTAGAGGGAAAGGAGATGCCGTAGAACATCCAGTTTTAGCATAATTATGGCCACACATCCGTCTGGAAGGGGCCTGTCCAACCTACTGCACAAGATTGGCCCATAGAGGCTGTGGACTCCCCACATCCGGCATCTGGAATTGTTTGAGGACAGGTTGGACGGGGCTTGGAGCAACCTGGCATAGCGGAGGGTGTCCCAGGGAGGTGGAATGAGATGATCTTTAAGGTCCCTTCCCACCCAAACCATCCATGATGCCACGATTTTTTGGAGGACACTCGTACCGTCCGTCCCGCGAGCGGTGCAGGCTGCCGTGGTAGCTGCTCACTTTGCTGTGGACACTGCCGGCCTTGCTCCTCTGGTCATCCATCATGGCCAGCTGGGTCGACGAGGCGTGGGTGGAGGTGCCCTGGGTGGAAGTGCCCCTGGACTTTCGGATGATGGGGGTGTTGGGGTCCCTCAGGAGGGACTGAGCGAAGTCCGGCTCCTGCAGCACTTGGCGGCTCTCATTGACAACCCTGAGCAAGAGAAGCGGTTGGAGCAATTAACGTTAATTACTGCGCCAGAAAAGCGATCACAGCACTGTGACTGCTTTACAAACAGAACAAGCAGCACGGCTTGGCAAATAAGACCATTATTTACATTATAATGTCCCTATTTGCCTGATTTTGAGGCATCTCTTGGCTATTTTAGCTGAGTTGAATCCTTGAAGGACGGACCAAAAGTCATGGAGGAGTCACCGAAAGGCTTCTGTCTTTGTGGATCTGTTTTAAAACATCTTAAGACAATATTTATTATGAAAGTATCTACCCATGGCTACCACAAAATCACGCAAATGGTCTCTAAATTGATGCCAACCTTAATCTAAATTAATTCCAGCCCCACAGAAGCTCCAAGAAATTCTTACTGTCACTTTATCAAACTGCTCTGCAGCACTAATGCATAAGGAAGATTAAAAGCAGAGACAAAGGCTTTCAACTGCAGCCACGGTGAGAAGAACCTGTGTTTAATTTCAATTCAAAGGTCTGGTTCTGTTGGCTAGATGCACATTTATAAATAAAAGTTTCAATTCCACCTCTCAGTAAGAGGCAGAGTAGTTGCAGTGGTCACTTGACAATTCTTGCTAAAAATATTCCGAAGACAGACAAATGTAGATTTGATTCTGGGACAAAAGAATAATAAGGGAGAAATGAACAATTTTTGAGCTGTTGCCTGCCGTGTCCTTCCTTGCTCCATTCTGGTGACTTTTCCATCCATTCCTGCCTTTGCCTCCATGAAAAACCAACCCAAACACCCTTCCAGGACTGCAAGGGAAGTTTATCTGTAACGTATCCGTACGCACTCCTTTTTCCTGCGCCCGTGGAAGAAGCTGGCCCACTCAAAACAGGTCTTCTTGCTTCCAACCCAGAACACCGAGGGGATCCCAACGACCAAAGCCATGAGATACTTCATGAGGAACAGAATCAGATCTGGACGGCTCATCTGAGTGACCTGGGGAGAGAGAAAAGGAGAAAAGGAAGATTCCACGACCCACCGTGGCTCAGCGCTCCTTTATGGACACATTTAAACCATTCCTCCCTGCCTGAGCCAATGCAAACATCGTCAGGACTCCTTTGTTCCCCGGCTCCACGGAGCATGACCGAGAGCGCTGCACAGCCCAGTGCTGCCTCAGACAAAAGGCTCAACTGCTGTGAGGTCCTGGCCTTTATTTGTATTTCTGCTCTTTTCTCCGTGCCCTGAATAATTGTGAGATATTTTCTAGTCTGCAAATCATAAAGAGTCGTTTCTTTGATGGGATTAACCTAGATAGGACCAGGTGCTGTGGCTGCTCCTGGGAAAAATGCCAGTGAAACGCTTCATGGATGGTCAACACTGATCCTGTATTCCTTGGAGGGTTTCCCTGTCTCCCTCCCTTGGGAATTCAAGGCACTGGCCAGGTACAACTGCCTGGTTCTTATCAATCCAGCAAAACTTTCTCTCTTCAGGGAGATCAGCTGAACTTGAAAATGCTCACAAGGTCTATTTTCCCAAACACTTTTATACACAAAGGGTTTGTTTGGAAAAGAAGACACAAAGATGTTCTTTCCAGGAAGGTCTGTAGGGTAGCTGCAAAACAAACAGACATCCAGGGGCTTTCTGGAATTGATAACCCGGCTCCAAACCCGACCCTTCAAGGACAGAGACCTTCCAGAGCAAGCCTGAAAGGTGCCACCAAGCTGTGGAGGGAAGGAACAAACTCATGGTGGCGTGAAGCCCTCTGTAAGCATTTGGGTGACCGTGGAATTCCAACAATTCCAGCAACTGAGAGAACTGGGATAAAGGCTGAGAGAACTGGGAGTGTTCAGTCTGGAAAAGAGACGGTTTGGGGTGACCTAACTGTGGCCTTCCAGGACCTGAAGGGAGCCCACAAGAAAGATGGAGAGAGATGGTTTACAAGGGCCTGGAATGACGGGACAAGGGGGAATGGCTTCCCACTGCCAGAGGGCAGGGAGAGATGGGATACTGGGGAGGAATTCCTGCCTGGGAGGGTGGGGAGGGACTGGGCTGGAATTCCCAGAGCAGCTGTGGCTGCCCCTGGATCCCTGGGAGTGTCCAAGGCCAGGCTGGACAGGGCTTGGAGCAGCCTGGGACAGTGGGAGGTGTCGGGGTTGGAACTGGATTATCTTTAAGGTCCCTTCCCAAACCATTCTGCGATTCCATGATCTCAAACACCCACTGGCCACTAAATTACCTCGCCTACAGCAAGAGGTTCCCTGCTCTTCGTCACAGCTGAGGGAGATTTCCAAACCCCTTGAAATTTTCTAACACCTTGAAAATTTTTATTATCCTAGGGGACGAGGGCTGTGAACAAGAGGGAACACGGATGACAAGCAGCAGATTTATCCTGATCCCAACAGAAATAAAGCCGGTGCACAACGGGATAAGAAAGACCCGCAGATGGCTCAAGGATCGGCGTGGCAGGAAGGTCTGGGGCTGTTTAATCGTGGGGAGATGCCCACGAAATCTTCCCAACAGGGAGCCACCTGCAGCAGCAGCTTTGGGACAGGTGGTGACACAGCTGGAAAAACCACCACACCTAAGGAAGTGACTGACCAGCCTGCTTCAAGCACGAGGAAACGTCCAAGAAGCCGCTTGAGACAGGGCCTGGTGCTCTGTGAAGTGAGGGTGAGACTGGAATCCTCTGGGAATTCACAGGGATGTGGAGCAGGGCCGGCAGGAGGACAGGGAACAACCAGCCCCCCTTGCAGGAAGCTCCTCTGGCCTAGAGGGACTCGAAGGTGTGAGAATAAAGAATAAACACTGAAAGTGGGGAAAAAAACCACTTTGAGGTGTTTGATCTGCGCAATAGGACAGAAATATGGCTGCATCAGCCATGAAGGAAATTCCACCCTTAGGAGAGCAGGATTTTGGAGTAGCTTCAGACATGAGTTGTGCAGCTGGGCATGTTCCGAGTGTCACCAGTCTGCAACAGAGGTTGACAGTGACAGTCACAGCTCCCCTCTGCTCCTACGAGCCTGTAATAATGTAGAAACACAGATACAACCTCCTAAAACAACACCAAGAACCAGTTTTCCCCCCCCAAATTGAAAATTCCAAGTCAAAACATGCCCTGTGTCAGGAGGGTTTGCCAGAAATAGGTTTCCCACCCTGGGATATTCCAGCCATATTCCAATTAATGCTGAGGGGCAGCACAGCTTCCACCGGAGCAGTGCAAATCCAGCAATCAATCCCTGGTTTAATACTTTGTGTTATTGCACATCTTTCAGTACTGTCACCGTTGGAGATGGAAAATAAAAGTGCAGAAATGTAATGAGCACAACCAGGAGAACATAATTACTTTCCTTAAGAGTTCCCCAACCATGTCTGCCCCAGGAAATGCTGAAGGGTCTTGGACACCACTGTGGACCTTCCCAGACCATTTAACAGAACAGGTCTGAGGTGGTTTTGTAGCCAGCCTGGGAGATTTCCACCCAGGAACCAAAAATGGGAACAATTACCCGATAAAAAATTACCCAACAAAACGAAGCTCTCAAAAATCCACCGTAATTATTTCATTGTGAGCTCGTTTGGCGTTAAGTGGAGTAAGTGGTGAAATTCATCATTTCTTAATGAAGGTGACATTCAGGTGCATTTTTATGTATTTAATTATTTATATTTACATTTAATGTCTGTCCACGGGGCCAAGCCTCCCCTGGCAGAACTTCTGGCCTGAAGGGAATTTAATTTTGAATTTTTCATCAAGAAAAAAACCACCAGTTCTAGTGCTACAGCTCTCAGTTGCTCACTTGCACCAAGATATTACAGTAAATCACTCAACAGCAAAACTTCTGACTCAACACATTCATGCTGAGTGCTATGAATAATTGCAGGCCAAAAAATTGAAATAAATACATTCAACAAATCTTTCAGGTGAAAGGAAGCACATCCTGCTCTTTGGCAAGGCGAGTTATTAAACATCATTAGACACTTTTCTCCAAATTAAGCCTCTTTGCACCAAGCAGCCAATTCAGGGAGCAACACCCATTAAACTCACATTAAAACTGAGTGACTGCACCTGCTTGAAACAATATTAATCTGCAGATACGAGATATTTATAATAATTAACAACATTTATAATAATTAACAGCGGAAAAATGAAACTGGAAATTACTTCTCAATGTTTATTGAACTAAAAACCAGGTGTTTGAGCCCGAAGGTTCCTGCCCCTTCCCCAGAGCCCTGGGGCACCTGAAACCCCAAAACACTGGGACAGAGACCAGGTTGGACAGTTTTAAAAACAGCAAAATTAGGCAAAAACTCACTCATGTTCACCATCAAAACTTAGACTTTTCTACTGCCCAGCTATTTAGGAAGAGTCAAAAATACAACTTAAACCAGCGAAGTAGTGCAGACTTGGATGGGGTTAGATTTAACCACAACACACGAAATTCTGAATTCACCGGGAATATCCAAACTCCACACATCACCTCAACCAAAATGCAAAATATTTTCCAGAAGCACCTGTGAACACGATCTGCTCTGGGTCCTTATTTATAGTAACCCCCCCTCCCCGACAGGGAATGTAACATTGAACGGTTCCAGCAGCACTTTTGCTGTTTTAATCCTATTTTTATACCCCCTCAGCTTTTAAAGCTCAGCTTTCCCATCCCTCTTTGTGTCTCCTAGGAAAATCCAGGTACCCAGGGCTGCTGAGGGAAGCGTGGAGCAGCTGAAACAACGATGGCAGCAATTCCATCACCTGCTCCCCCTTCTCCCAATAAATTCATTGTGCACAATCCAATCTTTTCCAGAAGGATCCAATTTCAACAGGAGACCTCAACAATTTTCTGGGGGAGTACTCAGACAAAACTCTGCTGCTGTGACATTGACCACGCTATAAATAATCAGCTTCTTAACGTCTTCAACTTGTTGCAGTTGAAGGACTAAAAGAAGAGACACAAAAGCTTCATGAAATCCCAGATTCCTGTGGGAACCACTTTTGAGAACGACAGTGAAAACTGGACAGGATCCCTGGTTTCAATTTATCTTCTTGGAGAGAGGAGATGAGGCAGGGAATAATCAATACATGAGACACTCTGAGATGTCCAAGTTTATGGAACAAAGTCACTTGATGCACTTTCCATCTGTGCTTTTAAAAATTCAGGTTATAAGGAAAATATCTTTGGGCTTAAATGAAAATTTCTTTGAGCACTACCTGGCTCTGTTTCCCTCCAGGATACCTGAATAAACTACTGAAGTTTATTGAAGAAACCTCCCTGAAAGCTGAGCTACTGCAAGGAGGGAAAGGGACTGAAATGCAGTTCAGGGGGATTTAAAATGTATTTTCATCTCTCACTTTTCTACAAAACCCTTCAGAGCTGCTGACTCGCGCTGAGCTCCACACAATGCCATGTAACAGACACTGTAATAACAAGGAGCAGAAATCGTAGAATTTACAGCACTCACAGAATGGTTTGGGTTGGAAAGGCCCTTAAAGCTCATCTCATTTCAATCCCCTGCCACGAGAGGGAAAAATCACTGATTTTCCTCTTCTTTTCTAGAAACACAATGCAGGCAAAGCACTGCTGGCAGTTTTCATGTCGGAATTCACTCAGGAGAAATGACTCCAATACAAAAAGCACCTTCTCAGCAGCACAGGCAGTCTAAGGTATCCCTGGAAAGAGATGATCCTTCAGGTCCCTCTGATGCCTTAAGAGGCCTCCTAGGAACAGAGACTGGACAGGAGTAAGGGAATAAAAGTCGGTATTTATTTGAAAGGCCTTCAAAGGTACCCCTGGGGAGCCAGAGGCCACTGCCAAGATGGACCCCGAGATGGACAACAAGTCATGAGTTCTTCACATTTTATAGGTTTGGTTCATTTGCATATCAAGGTTAATTCTCCAATTAAAGCTTCAGTTTAATGATGTAATTCCCCTCCGCTTGCCCCCCTCTCAAAGGCTTTTGGTTTATCCTTTTTGGGCCTAGGACGGTCTGGGTGTCCTTGGAGAGCAGGCCCGGAGAGGCTTTGTTACGTCTACCTGGCATGAGAGAGCAGAAATTAACAGGCTACAAGAAAACTCAGAATTACACTCTAAGCAGTACAGGATTTGAAAAATATAAAAATTAAAACCTAAGGCATCACCTTCTAACCCAAACCATTTTATTAAGAAATTCAATCTGTTCTTGCTTGTGCTGATAAATACATGGTACTGAAGCTGCAATTAAAGATTTAAGGGTATTTTAGCAAGGTGTGCTGCAGGCATTGCTGCATTTTTGGGTTGCAGCGCTTTATTGGAGCACTACAATTAATTTTTATTAGGGAAAATGCCACATCCCTCTGTTATCCTTAGAAACGTGGGATTTCCTCATCCCCCCTCCAACGATTTACTCAGCAACAGAGTTCTAGATATTCTGCTTTCGGAGGAGGGGTCTTGACCCTAAGTCAAGTCCCAGAAGAGGGACTTGACCCTAAAACACCCTCCAGCAAGCTCAGCAGCCCAGTTTGGGACTGCAGCATTAACCACAGATCCCACACGACAGCAATTCCCCTGAAATCAGCCCTGCAGGAGCACTGACTTCACCTTTCAGTTCTGTTCTGCGAGAACTCCCAGTTGTGAAACGCCAATAAAATTCCCAACGTGCATCTAAAAATAGAGGCTGAGCAGCGTTTCAGCTACGAAATAACAATTAGCACATTTTTTTTGTCAGAGATGGAGATGTGGCAATGCCATCAGAAGGGTGCTCCCTCAGTATCAGAGAGTGAATTCCACTGCTGATGCAGCCAGTGAGGGGAAAAACCCCTCCTAAACCCAATTCCAGAGTCTACATTCCTGTTACCAGCTGAAACAATAACTGAGAACAGCTACTAAGGAATTTAATTCTGTCATTTCTTCTGTTTCCCACTTGCCACCGTGGCCGGACCCTTCTTAAATCTGTGAACCTCAACGCTCCCCTCATCATTCTGTACCAAAGGCTTTCAAAATTCCCCCTTCACACTGGAGAGCTCAAATCCAGAGACAGATCTCCTCTGGGCCTTAAAAACCAGGATAATGTCCTTCCTTCCAGATAAAAACCTGCTTGTTCTGAACACCAGGAGCTGCTTTTCCATGAGGGCAGAGTGTCAGGGACACAGGGAGTGGAAGGCCCTGGGGCCGTGTCCTCAGAGAGGAGAACCTTTCCCAGAGGGAAGAGAATTCTGGTGGTGATTCTCCGTTTTCCTTCAGACCTGATGGCTTTCCTGAGGATGCAAGAGGGGTTTGTGCACTCCAGGAACACGAGAGCTTGGCAATTTCATGGAGTCTCTGAATGGTTTGGGTTGAAAAGGACCTGAAAGCTCGTCCAGTTCCAACCCTGACACGTCCCACCATCCCAGGTTACTCCAACCTGACCTTGGACACTTCCAGGGATGGGGCAGCCACAGCTTCTCTGGGAATTCCATCCCAGCCCCTCCCCACCCTCACAGGGAAGGATTTCCCTGTGGATCCGGGCTCTCAGAGGCACCCAGCTGACAAGGAAAAGAGGCAAGGAGATGCAGGATTTGGGCTGTGGGCTCCGCGCCACACTCAGAGCTGCTCAGACACATCCCACGAGCACCGAGGCCTCACCCAGCAAGTTCTGTCAGATGCAAAGATCGCGGCTGTAACAGAGGCATTTCTGCAGCCCCATTTTTCCCCTCCCATCTGCTGGGCTGCTGCAGAGCATCCAACAGAAAAGTTTTTCCCTCAGTGAATCCAAGAATCCTCAGGGAACGCACTGGTTCGGAGGCATCGCTTCCCTCCCGCAACACGCGGTGGGCAGGTGTTCGGAAAGGAGGTTAAAAACATCCAATTTCCACATTCCTCCAGGGAAAACCAACGCTGCTCTGTAGGCACACTGCTCATTTAAATGCTTATATAACTAATTCCTGAATATTTTCCCCTCCTGCCCCCAAATGATCAATCACAGCTGCTTTTTCCTGACACAGACCAGTGGCCTCTTCCCACTAAAATGTGTGAAACCACAAATTAATGAGCTTGCCGTGTGTGTGTGGGGAGGGGGGGGGAAAGCCCAAACACAACACCTGTCCCCCTCCTCTGGGGCAAGAACGCCGATCATTTGATATTTCCCTGAGGATAAAAAGCAATGAAATTCAAATTAACCCATCCTTTTGTTGAAAATGGGAAAAGTGGGGGGAAAGACCAAAGGGAATCTGATCTAAGAGCCTCGCTGCCATAAGCATTTCCATCACTGTCGTTGCTCTGAGACTCGGGATTACACTCCCAATTTGTTTTCCAGTCAAATGTAGTAGGATTTGTCACTGTAAAGTAAATTATTATTAAAACCTTGCTTGTTTTGCTTTTATCAAACCATGACACCATTCTGGCTACTCTGCAAGACTTGGGCCAGTAACAAAGCTAAAAATAAATAATGAAGACACTGCAATAAAAGCTTATAAAACCACCACGGGGATCAGCTGTTCTGGGGGAAACTTACCCACCTCAGAAGGGAAGTGATAGCCCAGATCCACCTCACCACACCAAACTCATCTAAAATACACTTTTTTCCCAAGAATTTTAACTAAGTGCCTAGAAACCACATCCCTAAACAAAGTGCCTCTACAGAACAATGCAAAGGCAATGAATTCTGGTTTAGAAGAATTTCTCTCAAGTTCCTCCGGCCTGTTAAAGGAAACGAACTTATGGGGGTGAAATTAATTCAGGGAAGACCTGCACTGGTTTCACCAGGGGTTATCCCAGGTCCACGCTCAAGGGAACACAAAAAATCTAAAAATCTAAAGGAATCTAAAGGAAAGTAAATCTAAAAATCCAAGGAATCTAAAAAATCTAAAAATCTAAAGGAATCTAAAGGAAAGTAAATCTAAAAATCCAAGGAATCTAAAAAATCTAAAAATCTAAAGGAATCTAAAGGAATCTTAAACTCCTCTGGAAAAACAGCCTGGATAACCAACACGGCAGAGTGGCCTCTCACAAGGCAAATCTGATTTCTGTCCACCCTGCTGCTAGAAGAATACTTGGATTAGAATCTCTGCAGCTCAAGACCTGTTTGGCAGCAGATCTTCTTCCCTGAATCGATTCAATTCTCACAGGACAGAATTTAGGGGACTCGTTGTGAATGTATCCCCAAAAAGGAACTCCCACTCCTCGGATGAAGACATTTGGCAATAAAAAACTGTGAAATCCCTGGAGACAAAGCCCTGAGAAAATCAACAGTGTGGTTTGGTAAAGATGCAAATAATGGCCAAGCCACTGCTCAAAGCAAAGTGCAGAATTTAGGGGTGAAACAAAAGGTGTTTTAGCCAACATAATATTTATAATATAGTTTTATACTCCACAGACAGAAATTCTGTGTTCATTAGGCTACAGCCCTTCGTTTTCAAGTTACAGTGTGAGTGGAGTAATTACTAATAACAATCATAATTTGTATTATTTGATTTTTGAAAAAATCAGTTCAACTGAGTCTTTGAAAAATAATTTGGTGTCAGGGCTATTCCATCAACTGAGAAAATTTCACAGTGTAATACTACTCTGATATATATTCAAATATAATAACCAGAGTCATTAATGACTTAAAACTCCTCTCAGCTCCCTCTGAAGAACTGCTTCAGGAGGAGAGATTGAAGTATTTTCCTACATGAAAGTCGGGTGGTTAAACCTAGAAAATAATGCAAAATAAGACAATTCCCAAAATTCAAACACAAAGGGGAACAGAAGTTGGCCAAAGTATAACCCTGATTTGGACACAGCTCATCAGTTTTGATATTTCTTATCAGTTTTGATATTTCTTATCAGCATTTGATATTTATCAGTTTTGTTCCATACTGGTGAAAATGAGAAATAGACCCCAGTCTCGTTTGTTTTGGAGCGTAACAGATACTTTAAATTCATTCATATTATACATAATGACTTCAGAAGCACTATTAAAAAGGCAAAAATAAATAAACAAACCACAAGCTAAAAATACATTTCCAAATGCAAACCCCAAGCAATTTCCTTTCACTTATTAAAATGAAAAGATAAATCTGGTTTTGGTGATGGATTTCCTGTCACAGGTTCGGTTCTGAGGGCAAAGAGCGACTTCCCTCAGCTTTTGTTGCTGCTTAAATCACAATTAAAGAGTCAGTGAGAAAAGATCTTCTTTAATAAAAAGAATTATTATTGCTGTTCCTTAAATACATTCTTTTTCCTAAGTATCCAAACCAGGAGAAATTAACTCTATCATTGCCAGGAAACGCTGCAGTACTGTGATCAATAATGTTCTGAGCTAAGTTACATCTGTTTTTGAAGGAAACCCAGTTCCTAATTCAGATTTTCTCTGTCTCTCCTGATTGATATGGAAAATCTGGGTTTATCTCCACCTTTGTTTTGGTTTTTTTTTCCTTTAGGATGGAATAATTACATCCAACAAGAAGCAACTCCTTCAGGGCAGATTTAAGCAAATCCATTACCTCTCCTAAGAGGAATTCTATACAACAACTGATGAAAACAGAACGGGGGAGGAGAAATCCGGATTTACAGACGTCCCTAAATACATTTATTCCCTCCCTGCCCCTGCCACACGCGAGCGGTGCCATTTCCTGACAGAGCCTCTTTCCTCCAGCCAGCCCCGAGCACTCCCCGCACGTTCCTGCAGCCCCACAGATGGCAAAACAGCTGAGACACGCTGGGCTAAAAACCACAGTGGCAACACCCCTGAGGAGTGCAGAAAATGGGGGGGAAAAGTGGAAAAAACGGAGAAAAAAACGGAATTTTCTCCATAAAAACTGAGAAATTCCATCCCGACTTGACGCTTGGAAACGTCGCCCCTGCCCCTGCTGCGTGGGCAGCTTTTAAAAGAGCAGCAAAACAAAGCAATTTAGAGATGTTTGTGAGGCAGAAGAGCCTGGAACGAAGAGATTTTTGTCACGCAGCGTTAATTTTGGGACACAGTCACAGAATGATTTGGGCTGGAAAGGATTTAAAGCTCATCCCATTCCACCCCCTGCCATGGGCAGGGACACCTCTCACCATCCCAGGTTGCTCCGAGCCACGGGCAGGGATGCCACATCTAAAAGGATCTTGAAAATTTACAGTAAAATAAAACAATTAACCATTATTAGCTCCAAAAAGTTAATTTGTGAAAATGGGAGACGAGAAAAGTGCTGAATTCTTGAGCCAAAATCCCCAGCAGCTGACAGGATTTGAATCCTATTAGGATTTTAATCCTAATATTAAAACCCGTTTGTCCAATGTTGTCAGATAATGCATTAAAATAATCTCAATTGTGTTAAAATTTCAGTATTAGCAGGAATAAATTGGCAAGTGTCTGTTTTTATTTCCTTTGTGCCCCACCAGCCAAGGATGGGAGTGGCTGGGTGAAACCCCACTAAAATCCCATTTAACTTCATCCCACAGCAAGGCTGGGGGCTCCACTTGGAATGAAACAGAGTGGAGAGGAAAAAAAATGGGGAAAAAGATGGGAAAAAAAAGGGATTGTCTGGTTTTGCTGCTGATAAAGATAATATTCACCATTACATCATCTTACAGCTCAGAATAATTAAGTTCTTCAAACCATCAAGGCAGTTAGAATGTTTTTAAAGTGAAGATCAGAAGGAAAATAGAAAAGATTTAGAGATAAGCACAGGAACTGCTTCAAAGAACTCGGTGAAAATGACTTTTGGAAGAGTTCTGTTGTGCTGCAGAAAAGCTCCTCTCTATCAGCAGCAAAGCAGAACGAGCTCTCCATGGGATTCCCAAATTCCAGGAAATGCCATCTTAGGTGCTTATTTATGTCAATTCTCAAAAAATGAGCAAAAAACCCTCTTCCCTCATTTTCTGTCTGGAATGATTATAAAGATTCAACCAAGGCGGGATGAACATTCAGGATGCAGAAAATGAGTTTAAAAGGTGTTGAGGCACTTATTCTGATTTTTGAAGGGGACTGACTGCAAAAAAAACCACCCCCACTTTTCCCCAGAAATGTCCCCAGAATTTTGCAGCAAAAATCCTAAAATAAAAATACCCAGGAAGAGCAAATGTGACCTCTTGAAAGAGACCACGAATTAAGTCAGGCACGACCCATGCCCCACCCATGGAAGTGTTTCCCAGGCCAGGCAGGGATGGAATGGGATGGGATTTAAGCTCCCTTCCCTAAAAACCATGGAAAAGAGAAAACAGGAGCAGCACCTTTGCTCTGAGCAAGGCAGCACTGAGGCCTTTGAATCCCTGTGCAGGGAAATGCTGAATATCAGATCACAAACAAAGATAATTAATTCCTACTGCTCAGTTCCTCTTCTCAAGGACTCCCACTGCAGCAGCAAATGTCTTTGAAATGGTTTATTTTCCTTTTTTTTTCCTCTTTAGTACCTAAATTTGAAGACTCTCCCAGCAGCCCCGTGCTGAGTCTGGCCCTGAAGCCTTCGTGGGAACTGTGGAGTCTGTTCAGGTTTGGATTTGAGATAAATTAATCTTAAAACTTTCTTTGCTTTGCAGGAAATCACATTTTTCTTGACTTTTGAACTCCTGCTTTTCATAAGAGAAATGCACATTACAACCAGCTTTGGGCACAGACTTTACTGAGTGTCTGTTTCACTTCTTAGCCAAACTCATCCCAGTTTTGAGACCTATTTTCCCGGACTGGGGCAGGTCCCTGTGGCCCAGTTTTGATTCTCTTTGTAATTCCAAGAGGAATAAAACTCCGACACTCTCCTTGTAAGGAAGAAACCACCGTGCAGGACAAGGATGTGGAACAGCAGCTAAATGAACTTTAAAAGGGTTTTTTTCCCCTTTCCCCCTGCTTCTCCTTTTACTTCTGAGGTCGGATGGAAAGGAAATCACAGCTTTTATGGCAACAGGAACTCAAAACCTGACTGGACACGGACCTGGGCTGGCCCTGCTTGAGCAGGGGTTGGAGTAGATGTGTCCAGAGGTCATAAAATCATGGAAAATCCAGAGCTGGACCCACCAGGATCATGGAGTACAACCCCTGACCCTGCACAGACACCCCAAAATTCCCACCCTGTGCATCCCTGGGAGCCTTGTCCAAATGCTCCTGGAGCTCTGGCAGCCTTGGGAATGTCACCATTCCCTGGGGAGCTGTTCCAGTGCCCCAAAACCCTCTGGAGGAAGAACCTTTCCCTAAAATCCAACCTGACCCTCCCCTTCAACCTGAGCCATTCTGTGCTTCTGCAGTGACTGCCCAAAACTTTATCCCAGTGCACCTGCACTTGATCCGATTTAATTCCCACAGGATGACCCATTCCATCAAAATCTGGGAAGAAACTGCAAATAAAAGAGGAAAAAGATGAATTTTGATGGCTGAACATCGGGGCAGGATTAACAAACCAAGGCAACACCAAGAATTTATCCGGAATGGTGAAATTGTTGGCCTGTCCCGAGGCTCTGCCCTGTGAACGATGAGGTGACATTGGGTTAACTCCTTTTTAAGGCAATGAGTGAAAAATAGGATTCCAACACAAAATTCAGCTCCTTGTTTGAATATTCCCATGCTGAAAGCAGATTCCAAAGGCACCGTTTCGCCCTCCAGAAAAAGAAAAATACTCCGAGCTCGGTAAAAAGAGAGGTGGATGGGGCAGGACAGTTTTAGGCCACTGTGAGCAGAGATTTCACAGAGAAGTTGCACTGACTGGAAAGATCAGATCAGCGCAGTCACTGCAGAGCCCTGGCAGCAGGAGCAATAATTATCTGTGGTGACACTTTAACCAATTTGTCCTTATTCCCACTGAAAGGCCAGGCTGGACGGGGCACGGAACAACCTGGGATAGGGGAAGGTGTCCCTGCCCATGGCAGGGGGTGGCACAGGAGGAGCTTTAAGGTCCCTTCCCACCCAAATCATTCCTTGATTTTATGATTAAAGTAACTTCCTGACTTCCAGAATACTGAGGGGCGGGATGTGCCACGGGGAGAAAGCTGCTCCCAGCTCCTACAAACCCTTTCCCTCTTTCCTATTCTCTCCCAAACCTCAGAGCAGGGAGGACACCGAGGGCAGGACAGAACACCCCGAGCTCCTTCTGGCCCTGCACTTACTCCTCGAGCAGAGGGAATATTGGGACATTGATTCTCTGTCCCTGTGGCAAAGGTTTTATTTCACAAGGAAAGCAACGGATACCTCCCAGATTTGCCAAACAACCATGAGAATCCATATCCAGGTCAAGCCAGGAAACATCCAGAAATCACAGCGGGAGCATAAAAACATCTTGTGGCCTCCTCCACTCGGGAATATTTCTAATTTTGGGAATATCTCTCATTTCAGGCAGCCAAATAAACACAGTTGCTGGTTTTTATCTGAGCCCCAGTCTGGTTCTGGGGCAGGCAGGAGAATCCACGGCTCAGCGCTGACCCCGCGGTCCCTCCCGCAGGAGCAGCTGCATATTCCCACCCCCCTCACCAGGAATTTTCCAGAAGGAGTTTCTGTGGCACCATCTCCGATGGGAAGGATGATGTCACGCTCCGATGGACTCATGGATTTTTAACCTCGGATTTGCTGGTGTTGGGAAAAAGCTTCCAAAAGCCACAACCCTGGGGAAGCTTCGCACGAAAACCTTTTATCCACTGTGGGATCGACTCCAGCTCTCCATTTAGAGCTCTCAGAAACATTGGAAGTTAATTAAATAACATTAAAGTTCGTAAAAATATGCTCTTATTTCGCCACTGAGGGATATTCTCTACAAAATTCCACATTTCCCCCTAATTTAAGGATATATTTCACCAGCATGAGCAAAGGATAAAATCATTTTCCCCACAGCTCTGGGAATCTGTTTCAATTATAAATCCGGATTGTTTAATAAGGGAAGCATGTTTAGTTTGAGGGGAAAAAAAATATAAATGGATGGGTTAAAAGAGAAAAAAAAAACCCCTTCTAATACTCCCTGGGGTCTGCAGGTCCTTCAACCCAATTTGATGTGAATGAAACCATTATTGTTCTTTTGACTCCCGCTGGGCCATTATGGCAACGGTTTGCCAGGGATTTCAGGAGCATTTCCCGGCATGTTTTCATTCTTCCAGCTCTCAGTTTCGAGGTTTAAAACAAGTTTTTGCTCAAAATTTTTGGGAGGCAAAACCCTCTTGATTTTCTAGATCCTTACCAAACAAAATTCAGATTGGCACACGGTGGGTGTTGGAAATTAATCAAGAGAAAGTCACGCATCCCTGGTTTTTGTTTTTTTTTTCTTTGTTTTTAAGCATCAGCCACTTTGAACAGATTAAAACCTGCAGCAGTGAAGACTCAATCAAGCCAATGGAACTGCACACACCCACTGCCAGAGATTTCCTGCCATAAAAATGCTCCCGCACTGGACGGGAGGGAAGAGCCCCGCCCTAATAAAATCTAACAGAGAAAAACACCAGAAAGGGTTAAAAGGTAATAAAAGGATTATTATCAAGCCTAAGCCAAACCTTTAAGTGGTATTTTATTGCATTAAAATGTGAGCTTTGATGATTCAGCTGGTGTTTTAACTGCTTCAGAGCCAAAATGCTAATTTTTAAATATCCCTCTGCGTGTGGCTGTATAATAAAGGTTTGCTGTAAAATGTTCTGGAAATAAAGTTCCTTTAAAATAAGTTGCAGAAAATATCTAAGGCATGTCATTCCAAAAACAATCTGCCCTTTTGGCTCAAAAGTAGGCAATTAATCCCTGAAATACTTTCTTTTCAACTGCATCTGAATAAACCAGTGGAGAGTTTGATCTTAGGGCTCTTAGAGGCTTCTGTTCCTGTGATAACTCAATTAAACTGAGCAGATAAGTCTTGATTTCTTCAAAAAAACCCCAAAGCTGATGAGCTGCAAGCTCTGGTTTTCTTCAGAAGACACTTCAAGAAGGATTTTATACAGATGTTCCTGGCACAAAATGAGCACAAAACCTCTGGGCCATCAAAGCCCCAAAACTGCCACAGACGAACGACGAGAACTAGAAAAAGCAGCCTGATGACAACTCAGCTTAAATGCCAAAATTCCTCACCAGCAAAACTTCCAATGGCCAAAAACAAACCTGTCAAGACCCGGTCTTGAGGCTGGTTTAAAATAACATCTTTATGTCCCGTGGAGGTGCCACACAGCCCAGAAACTCCACGAAAAAACACCAAGCAGCCAATGGGAGCCTCTGATTTCCCAACAACACCCGGCCTAGGGCATTGTCCCAATAATTTGAGTATGGCAAGAACATTTTTTATAGGAATAAAAAAATTCTTATAAAAGCACTTTGGGTTAGGGACGACGAGTAACTCTTCCCACACACCCTCCCACGAGGTTCCTCACCTGGTAGGGACAGGGGATGTGATACTCCCGGCAGCGCTCCTGGATCCACGTGGTCTCCCACACGCCCCGATACGCCTGCTCGTAGAAATAGCAGCCGATCACCACCAGCAGGGGCACGAGGTACAGCACGCTGAACACGCCGATCCGGATCATGAACTTCACCAGCTTGTCCTGGTTCTCCTTCTCCAGCGGGATCTCGATGCGAACGCGGTTGAGGGAGATAATCCCGGCCAGGAGGAGGGAGACTCCCACCACCACGTAGAGGCAGAGAGGGGCCAGCACGAAGTATCTCAGCGCGTCCACGTCGTAGAGGCCGACGAAGCACACGCCGCTGATGTTGTCGCCTTCGATTTTGTTCATGGCCAAGAGGATGATGGTGAGGGTGCCCGGGATGCCCCAGGCGCTGGCGTGGAACAGCAGGGCCTTCTTCTCGATGGCCTCGCTGCCCCACTTGGGCACGGCCGCCAGGAACCAGGTGATGGTGAGGATGACCCACCAGACGCTGCCGGCCATGGTGAAGAAGTAGAGCACCATGAAGAGCATGGTGCAGGCCTTGTTGTGGGAGCCCTGCGTCACTGTGGAGGCCTTGTACTGGGAGGGGCTGGAGGCGTTGCAGGCCACCCGGTCCTCCAGCAGGAAGCCGATGAAGAAGATCAGGGACACCATCATGTAGCACACGGCGTAGAAGATGATCGGCCTCTCCGGGTAGCGGAACCTGGTGACGTCGATGAGGAAGGTCAGGAAGGTGAACAAGGTGGCCGAGAGGCAGACGATGGAGATGACGCCGATGAAGTAGCGGGCGAAGGACAGCTCCTCCCGACGGAAGTACATGTTGGGGCAGGGAGGGGAGCAGTCCCGGACCCTCAGGAAGGAGTAACCCAGGTCCGGGTCGATTTTCAGCTCCCGAGGACACCAAAAGCCGTAATCCCTCTGCACAGCCATCGGGGCCTCCTCCGTGGGCTCGCCGGCCAAGTTGAGGTCAACCAGGCGAGGATAGGGCTCGTCACAATCTGGGAACCTAAAAAGAGGCATTTACAAGAAATATACTCGTACTTTACAAGGGCTGGTAACTTCATCTCCAGGTGTGACTTCAGGCAAACCAATGGGAGCAAAACCAGACAATCCAAAAAATGGGGAATCCATGAAATTCTGCACTGTTTAGACACAAACTCATCCCACAGTGCAACTTTGAACTATAAAATAAGTTAAAAAATAAAACAGACAAGGAGCCCATTGGGGCTTTAGGAATGAAGGTGAGGATGCAAAATCCTTCCCAGGAAGTCTGTGAACTTAAGCCCGTGGCAGCAGGATTTTATAGAACATTTTAAAGCCTTTCCTAATCAACTGCACTCGCTGCCATCAGACAGGGCAGTGAGGTGGTGACACTAAAATTCCAACTAGCACTGCCACCAGCGTTAATAAATGGAATTATGATGGAGATATTTGCGTAGTAAAAGCTCTGACTCGAGGCAAGGACTGCTGGAGTTTTGAAGGAGACACTGGAGGAATCCCAGTAACCTAGAAACGCCCTCTTATTTTATCCTCTTATGACTTACTTAACTAAAATAATTTTAATTGTTTTCCATTCTCTCCAATCCAACTGTAAACTATTTCTTCCTGTTTGTGCTCCTCAATTTCATTAGCTGCTGAAGTCACTTATAAAAAACAACAAAGCACGAAGATATTGTTTTTAATTTCATGCGTATTCTGCCTCAAACAGCTTGGAACACCATCGGGTCGTTTTTCTGTAAAGTTATTGGTGCAATGTAAAGCTGAACACAGCTGTTTGCAGCTCAGCAAGGGGTAGATGCTCTGCAAACAGCTTTGAGGTTTCATCCTCATCCAACCCAGCCAATTTTCAGCTGATCTCTTGGGCAGAAATAGGAACTGACTTCCCACCTCAGGAAACAGGCTGCTGGAAAATGGGAAGGAAAACAACAGCCACTTGTGACGGAAAACATTTAAAACACCTGGTTTTTTATAAACCATAAAACATCCCGGATCGGAATAAAATTTTACCCTGAAAAAAAAAAAAACAAAAGGGGTTTTCTCACCTGGTGCACTCCATATCCTCTGGCCAGGAGACCCCGAACATCTCCATGAGCTTGGAGCACTCGCTGTGGGCTCGCTGGCACAGGCGGCGGCAGGGCAGCGTCACCCGCCCGTACTCCATGCACACCGGCGCGTACAGGGCACACAGGAAGGGCCGGAAATCCCGGGAGCATTCCAGGTTCACCATGGGGTGGAAGGGCTGGCAAAGAGAAAGGAGAGAATTCAGCAGCTACAAGCAGCAATTTGCGGGGTATTTCACTTTGTCTCTTCGCAGCCGTGACCACGACCTTCTTTTCCTGGCTGTTGGGAGAAATGATGGTCAGGACAGAACTGAGGTGTTTCAGGAACACGGGTGACCATAGGGACAATGAAAAGATTCCCAAGGGATATTTATGTACTCCATCTGCATTAAGATCAGTGGGAATTTGACAGCTAAATGCTGGTGGGGATTTCAGTTCTCTCATGAAGGTGTATCCATGGAAGGAAAACATTCCCAGCCCTCACGTTATCCCGGTTATATAAATTCCCACGTGGCCACAGAACCTCCCAGCTCCTGGAATAGGGCTGTAACCACAGCAAAAGCACAGCCAAGACATCATTTCTTGCCCAACCATCAGAAAGCACCACGAAATCAAAGCCTGAAAAAAAACCAAATCAAAATAAGTAAGTGGTGTCTTGTGCTCCTGTGGTGCCTCATAACAGGTTTGGATGTCGGTGAGAACAACACTCCTTGGAAGCTCCGAGAGAAAATCCATCAGAGTCAGGCAAATACAGCTGGTCTGGAGTATTCCTGAAGGATAAAGAAGGAAAAATAAAGAGGACAGGGATTTATGTCTCAGTGAAAGCTGGTGCATGTTGATAACCCACATTCTATTCCTACTGTCCAGCGTGGGTTCGTTCTGCTCTTGCTTTCTGTGGTTTGTCCTCAAAACTCTCCAGGAACTAATCAATGTCTCATTCCAAGTTTCTCTGGCACCTACCACCATCCAAAGCCTCGCCATCTCTTTGGATATCAATGTAAGATCAATGATATTCCCGTGAGAGTGGAATTAGAGAATACTGGAACACATTAGGGCTTCCAGCTCCGGAATGAAACAACCCCCAGACTGCAAAAACACCTCCACCAGCCACTTCTTGTCCTGATTTATATCTCAAATCACAGCTCAAAGGGAAAAGGTGACAGTGGCTTCATCAATGGCACTGCTCTGCTCTACACAGATTTTTCAGAAAAAGTCCATTATTTGGATACCAGAGTTTTCTCCACAGCCCAGCAGGATTAAGGAGCAGAATCCTCATCTTTGGAATTTGCAGTGCAATAGCTGAAGCACAAATGAACCTGCTAAATATAAATACATCTAAACCCTAACTCTTATTAGAAGTGCAGCTGAAGAGGAGCTGCAGAACAATTACACTCTCAAGCAGCAATTTCCTGAGAAGTGTTTTAAACCAATTCAGCATTTTCTTTTTCCAAATGATAGAGCAGAACTGATCTAACAGGGAAAAAATTGGGCATCTTGTGGTAACAGAAGTGGCAAATCCTGGGAATTATAAGGAAAAGTTCCACTTCTCCCTTATCACCTCTTTACTCTTCCAATCCTTCCCAGGAGTCTCCTTCCCTCTGCAAAAGGTGAATTTTTGGAATACAAGGTACAACCATGCTACAATTTCAATGTGGGGTTTTTTTAAACATCACTATTATTTACCAAGCTGAATAAATCCCCTTCATTTCTCAAACATCCCATGAACAGGAGAGCCATGAAATTCAGCAATAACTTGCAGGAAGAGCCCCCAGAGTTATCAACCAGGAAAAAGGCAGCAGCAGTTGGGAAATATTTACATTTACAAGCTCACGTTACTCAAGGAACTCCTTCTGTTTGGCTGGACATGTACTTCAGAATTATTTTTATTTACATATTTATTTGTATTTATTGTCTACAGCAGAGTGAAAGCCACTGTTTGACCACGTGGATCCAAGAAATCGATTCCAGGGAGTTACAACACCTTCCTGGAAAAGCTGAAGGTAAAAGTCTTCCTTTGTTTGATGGAAAGGGGAAACAAAACAAGAACTCCACTTTTATTCTGGTAAGAGTTTAACTTCCCTTCTTTTCAAAAAAACCCTGAAAATGAGAAAATTAAGTTATAACTTTATGAAAAAGAGCTCCTGTTTCCATGCCTGCCCCAATCCCTGAGCTTTGCCTCCCATCGCTGCGGGTTTGCACAAAGCCACATCTGAATTTCAAGTTCTCCTGACAATTCCTCCCCTACTTTCCTCTGATACACCTCCCACTAAGAAAAGATGTTCCCAAAATTCCTCTTTTCCTGCTATTTTGCTTTTGTTAAAAGATCTGTTTGGATTTGGTGGAGCTACAGAGGCTGAACCGTTTAGGAAGAGACACGGGAGTAACTCAAGGTGTGCAAACCCAGCTCCAGGTGAAGGGAAGGACAGGAGGAGACGGCCCCAAGCTGTGCCAGGAGAGCTTCAGGTTGGACATCAGAGGGAATTTCTTCATGGAAAAGCTGTTAAACATTGGAAGGGGCTGCCCAGGGAGGTTTAGAGTCCCCATCCCCGGAGGTGTCCAAGGAAGGCCTGGATGTGCCACTCGGAGCTCTGGGCTGGTGACAAGGTGGGGATCACTCACAGGCTGGACTCGATGATCCCAAAGATCTTTTCCAGCCTCAATGATCCTGGGATCCTGCGAACTTTAAAATCATGAAGAGGCTGAGCTGGAGAACAGGAGAAGAAAAATCCCTGCAACAACTCCTGATAACACAGAAAAAGAGCCTCACTTGCTCTGAGCCAGCAACAGCAGCATTTGTGCCTCTGGGCAGCTCCCTCTGAAAGCACCCCAAAAATTATCTCCTAATTGTCTTCCCCCCTCGCAGCTCCGAAGATGAAAAGTCACCTCCACCTACTGATTACGTTGTTCCTTATTAAAAAAAAACCCAGGGAGATTAAAAGATTCTTTTTATGCTCTTGCCCAAGGACGCGGTGCAAGTTATGACTCCGCCGGTGCCGAACAAAAGGCTCTCTGTTAAATGGGATGCGCTTTTGAAAAACGCCTCGTGAACAACTCCAGGAGGAAAGAGGAAGAGGACGAGGGCAAGAGGAGGAGTGGCAGCCAAACTGATTTCAGTAATTCAGGCCAAGTCCTGGGAAATCCAAGACAGGAGGAGATAAATGTTTAGGAAGAGATAAACTCTTCCTGTCCTTCACTTTGCCACCCAGGTGTTGTGTCCCAGCCCTGTGTCCCTGCTTCCCTCAGAGAAGCACAACCTCACCCAGCTCTTTTTGCCCCTCTTCCCCAGCTCCTTCCTTCCCCACCATTCCCATCCTCTGGAAAAGAGTTTTGATGGCCATGCTTTAGCAGAGATTAGAAATTTCCTGCTGGCCTCGGGTTTGTTTCCAGGAGGGGGTCGTGGAATCACAGAATGGTTTGGGTTGGAAGGGACCTTAAAGATCATCTCCTTCCAACCCCCAACGTTCATTCCCCAAGGGATGAAAGCCAAAGGAGAGATGGAATGTGTAGACTTTCCCCCACTCCCAAGTAATTTTTTTAACAAATCCTCACTTTAGGTTAAAAACAAAGAGAAGCATCTCAAATTATAAATACACCATGGAACAGAGTTCCAATTTCAGACCTTATAATACTGAGAGATAATAAACCCAATTATTTTCTTATCAGGTAAATAAAATAATTATTTAAATTAAAAAATATTTACACAGACATTTAACTGGCTGGTTTTGGGAAGCGACTTTGCACGATTTAAACCAAATTACTTCACTGATCTTTCCCTACTCTGTTTGTTTTTATATTCCATTCTTCGAACAGAGAACTAAACAGGAAGCGTCCTCATAAACCCAGAGAGAGAAGGAGGGAACTTTTCTCCCCTCAGGCTCCTGGGAAGAGAGTGATGCTATGACTCTCAATTGCTGCTGCAATTCCCGGGTGGAAGCAGCTGCCTCGGGGCACATCCTGGCTCAGAGCAGCCACATGAGCTGCTCTTTGTCCTGCATCTCCCGCTCTTTGATGGAAAAAACCGGGAATTGTGTCTCAAAGGGCATGGGCACTGATGCCTTCCAGGCTGCCCTCCCTGGAGAACTGGAGCTGCTTTGGATTTAGCTCTGCAGACAGCTCCTGCTTCCACTGAGCACGTTCAGCCCCCTGCTTTTGATGGCTGTCACAAGCAGAATTGATTTCCTTGAGACTGAAAATCTCATTTTCCATTGCCCCTGACTCCTGTGAACCCCTCTGGATTCTCTGGATGCTGCAGCCCGCGCTCCTGGCGCTCACGCTCCACCTGGAGATGTTTGCTCCAGGTTCACACTGGAGCTGAAGAGCTGCTGGGATCAAACAGGGTCCTGCCTCAATCTGGCTGCTGCTTCCTAAAGAAAATCAGGGAATGTTCACCCAGGCACAGCAGAGCAAAAAGCAGGGATTTGGGGCACGAAGTAGGCACAAAACCAGGGCCATTTCTACCTTTCCCACCCAATTTGGCTCCAGCTGGATCATGCCATGAAATCAAAGGTGGCAGAGAGAGCCGTGAGCACAGCCAGGTGTGCAGGAGTGAGTTTGTTTCTTCTGGAATCAACCCAATTTACCCAACTTCGTGTGACTCTGCTTGCTGCAGACCCTTTATTCTGTTTTCTAAAGGCAAAAGGTGACTTTGCCCCAGCCTGCTCTGAGTGCACGGTGCCAAGACACGCTCAGTGAGAATTCCTGGCACAAAGCACCTCCCAGCTCACCTCACCGACAACTTCCCTGTTGAGAAACTGAGGTGTACTTTTATTTTTGGAATTATTTCTGGTTTTTTGCAGTGCCACACACGTATGAAAAGCCAAGCGGGGCACGGCTCTGGCTGCCTGTTGAGCTTTTCCCCTCCAGCATGGAATAAAGCTATTCCCAATTATCCCTAGGAACCCCGTGACCCACAGCCTTTCAATATCCCACACCTCATAATTTGATGGCAGCTGGAAAAATCCTGGTTGCAGCGAGGATTAGACTGACACTGCACTGCTTTAGGGGCTGGGAAGGAGAAAAAAAAGAATCAGATTGTTTTTACCTTAGCACTAAAAATAAATGCCTGCATTTAAATAGTTATTGAAGTAACTCCAACAATAAAAAAAGACAAGTAATTACTGTGGGTTTAAATGATATTTTTCTCATGCTATAGGTTGGACGAGGCACTCACCCTGTTATTCTCTTCAAACCCAAGGCCAATTATTTTACCTGCCTTACTCTGGGAGGGCAGCAATCATGAATAACCATCCCAAGCTTTCTGTCTGCAAACAGACAGCCGGGGTTAATTTCTGCAGGAAAAAAACAAGGAGGATAAAGATGGAAGTAGTTAAAAGACAGGGAATGACATTAATCTCTGCCTATAGGACTAAAAAGCAAAGCCATCTGCTCGTGTTCTTTAAAGAGGTCTCCTGCTGCATTTTAAATTCCAAAGTTCCTCTGGAAGACGGCATCCATCTGCCAACTTTTCCTGGATGTGGGATTCGTGTTTTGGGAACGCGGGAATGAAGATGGGTGGTCCTGGTAACCATTTCCATTTGCAGGGAGCGTTGGGTTGGTGGCAGCTGAGAGGGTTTGGGCTTCCTCCTTCCTCTCCATTTGCCTGCTGTGATGGGCTTGGGAGAATTCCAGAGGGATATTATCAGGGAAATAAATCCATCATCCTCTGGATTGTATTTTTGGTACTGTTAAATAAAGACACTTTGCCTGGGCAAGGAGGAGACTCCGGAGCAGGAGCTGTAAATCTCGTCAAAATCCTATTTTTCATGGAAATGACACATTTCCATCTCCTGCAAAGATGACATTCCAAGTGGGAGTGTGATCACTGCTTCCAGGCTTGCTGGGAAATGCTCCGGTGCTGCTGTCACCGTGGGAAGGGGAAGGAGACCCGTGGTGAGAAGTGGAGCAACAACATCCTCCTCCTCCTCCTCCTCCTCCTCCTCCTCCTCCTCCTTCTTCTTCTCCTTCTCCTTCTCCTTCTCCTTCTCCTTCTCCTTCTCCTTCTCCTTCTCCTTCCCTGACCCACATGGCAGGATCACACAATTCCTGCCAGCTCCAGGGAGGTCTCCTTGGAAAAAACCAGGAGAGAGGAGCGTGACAATCCACTGCTCAAAAATTTCTCTTGCTGAGCAAAGGAAGAAGAGAGATTGGTGGGGTTTGTTAGGGGATCTGACACTGGCCAGAGAGCACACAATGGAATTAGCAGCCAGATCAGATTCTTCAGTGCTCAAAAAAAAAGGGGATTTCTATAAATCACAAATAGGATGGAAAATATAGATAAGGACACAGCCAAAATTCGAAGTCACCATTTGGATTTGCCTCCCCTTTTGATTTTTCAGAGCTGTAAATATACAGGATGGCAGCATCTGCCACATAATACACGACATTAAAACCCTGCAGAACAAAACCAGACAAGCTGGATTTCCAAACATAACCTAAGAAATGCTGAACTCTCCCACTGGAGAGAATTTACTCTTTTTTCCCCAAGGCCTGATGACTTCTACTACTTCATGTGTGACTTGGCTGTGGTTTTTCACCCAGCTGATGGAGCAGGACATCTAAAATGTTTAATATTACAAGCCAGTGCAGACTATGGAAGCTCCATGTTTTCCACTGAGATGAGGATGGCAGAAGGCTTCTATTTCCTGAATTTTGGCATTCGAGCCCAAGTGATTCTTGGCAGACCAACCAGGGGGACCTGCAGTGTTCTGACCGCCTTAAATGTCAGCTTTGTTGTCATCAAATGATCACAAAATGAGGACAAATCCCAGCTGTCGCCTAAGGCACTTCAGGGGCACTTTCACAAGGGGCAGAAGTTTATTTATCCTCTTCCTCTGCCACCCTGACTCGGGATTAAGATAAATTAAAGTGAGTTTTAGAGCACCAGCCCCACAGCACAGCAGACAAACCCTTCTTGCCACGGCAGAGAAGAGGCACGAGGCTGTTAGAGCAGAACTTTTGGCAGCCAGGAGAGGCAGGAGGCTGGGAAACCCAGGAGCAGAACTTCTGGCAGCCAGAAAGGCTGCAGGAGACAATCCATCCACGCTGAGTGAATTCAGGAAGCTTTGTCTGCTGCTCCCCTGGCAGCCAGTCTGCTGTTGGAATTCTCTCCCAGGATTCTCCCACCAGCCAGAACACCTGGTTCCATCCACGGGAAAACAACAGCGGAGTCAGTCGGGATAAATCCCCTCGTGCCTGAGCTGGGAATGCTGGAGATGTTCTCCAAGAAGGAATCACCATCCAACAGCTCTTGTGTCTTCCCTGGCTACAATCGGGACCAGCACCTCCTTGGGAAGAGGTTAAACGATTGAATTTTGCTCCTGTGAAAACAAATCTCACCTAAATCCTTCAAGGAATGATCCTGTGGCATCCACAAAGTCTCTGCCCCACAGTTACTGCCCAAATTAAACCCCAAAAGTACTCAGGGGATACAGTGATGCATCTCCGTGGAAAAGTCAGGGGTTTTGGTCTTGGGAAGGAGCAGAGCTCAACACTGATCCACCACAACCACATTCATAAATTACAGGATGCAAACTGAAGTAAGAACATGATCTGCTGGATTAACGTTATAAAAATTACTCTGGGTAGCAAACAGAACGTGTCTGACACACGAATGCTGATATTTTAACAGCTGTGTCTCAATCTAACATTGCAGACCATCTGTTAAATCTACAGCCCAGCAAAACCACGCACACATGTTGTCTGCAGTTGGATGGGAGAGAAGATTTACATCTTTGGGCCTCAAAACTTCACGGAGCAATCATCAAAATGTAACGTTTAGAATAATTCTAATAAAGATATTATATTCTTTTTCCCTCATGTTTGCTTTCCAGGCAGGCTGCACTGTCAGTTCAGGACACTGAGCTGTCTTTTGGTGGCAGTAATTCAAAAATCAGCAGGTTGTGTTCCACGGGCATAAATAATGCAGGATGGTTCTCCTGGTCTGTTCTCTGCAAACTCCACAGCTCTGCTGTCCCCTAAGATACGGAATCACAGAATCATGGAATGGTTTGGGTGGGAAGGGACCTCAAAGCTCATCCAGCTCCAACCCCGACACCTTCCACTATCCCAGGCTGCTCCAAGCCCCGTCCAGCCTGGCCTTGGACACTCCCAGGGATGGGGCAGCCACAAATTCTCTGGGAATTCCATCCCAGGCCCTCACCACCCTCAGAGGGAGGAATTCTTTCCAAATATCTCTGCATTTACTGGAGTAGGATGCACCCAAACCAAGCTGCACCACCTCCAAATCTCAGCTCAGCAGCACCTCCCGTTTAATTCCGTATTTACTCCACCACAGCTGTTACTGTTTCTCTGCTCTCTCACTCCCCAAGAAGAGGCATTTTACAATTTATAACTCCAGACTATTTTGTTCGTAGGGATTCTCAGGGTCTGGAGATATTTCAGCCAATTTCCAACAGAAGAAAAGTAAAGCTGCAGCACTTAACACTCTTCACACGCATGAATTGGGAAGATGTCGCCAGATTATGACACAATCCAGATTTTCCTCAGGAAAACCTGTAAATTTACCTGAAAGTTTGGGTGAAAAACCAAGAGTGCTTCCCTCAGTGTTCCCTGGGGCTCCACACAAAATCACCCTGTGCTGTGAACAAGGCAACAGAGCCACTACTAAAATACACGGCGAGCTTTAGCTGAATCTCAGGAACAACTTCCCATATTTAGGAATTAGCCATGGAATTCTCCCCACGTGCCACCTGCACGGCTGGACACAAACAGTGAGGAAATGAGGTGGGTTTGGGGGAAAACTTCAGTCTTTGGAAAGAGATTCTCCTTTCTTTGATCTCCAGTGAGTCTGTAGGTTCTGAACAAACAGTGACTGAATTTATTGGGATTTTTTTTTTTTAATTTTTCAAAGAAATTGTCCATCCCAATATAAATTTCTTTCACCCAATTAAGGAATTACAAGAGGCCAACCCAACAGGCCTCTCTATTCATCAGACAATAATACAGAACAGGAAAGTTAAGACTGAGAATACCTCAATTTACTCCAGCGGATTAAAGTAAAATTAATTTATGCTTCTAAATAGAGGAATTAAGATAATTAGCTGGCGACTTCAATTTTTAACCATTTTTAAACCACTAACCATTTCTAAAAAAAACCATGTGCGAACGCAGCAGCTGTAAATTAAAATTTAAGATTCATCAGGCAATACTCTCCCTTCCATTCAGTGCCAAGTTAATGAGGTCACAGCTGAACGCTACAGGGGGAAAAGAATTAAAAATAATTGCAATTGTATCCCACTTTTCCACTGGCCAGACAGCTGTTATCCACCTCTGAACGACCAGTCCTGAAATCCTCACCCAAACCACCAAACTGAGGACAAACCCGAGCCCCTGAATTGATTTTTCCAGTTAATAATTCACCAGATAAATATTTGACAGGAATTCCCACAGTGCCTCCACTTATTTGTTTCTGCGGCACCCTAAAAGGGTTTTTGCTGCTCTCAAAGGAGATTAAAGAACATTTTGCCCTCAAAAGTCCGGGATTTTCTCCCTGTTGAGGCCGGGAGTTTGTTCCCAGCTCTCTTCTGTACCACAGAGAGAGTTTTTGGGGAAAATTGCTCCCACACGTCTGGAACGCTCACAAGTAGGACAAGGCCAAATGACAATGGGATTAATAAGAGAGAAGGGACACGGGTGAGGGAAACAGGGGAAGACAAAAAGATGATGCAACTGCTCCACACGAGGCCCCTGCCCAGGATGATAATTCCAAACTCTTTCCCAGTTAAACGGAATAAAGAGACGCAAATATCTGCGGATGCCGCAGAAGAACGCCCTTTCAAAACCTTCTTGAACAGTAAATGACACTCCCAGAAACGTCAGGATGGGGATGGAACGTCCTGCAGGTGGGAATTGACACAAAATGGCATCAGTGGGATCAGACCATGAAAGGAGGAAAGACTGCACTGAATTCCTCAAGGGGGCTGTGAGAGGCAAGAGGGGTGAGAGTGTTTTCCCACTGAATAATTGCCCAATGCTGCAAAAATCCCCTTTTATGTGTCTATAAAAGTGTCCAAAAGGCTGGAAAATGCAGCTGAGGGAAGAGCAGGAGTGGGGCTGTGGGGTAGGGAAGGCAAAAAGGGCTGGAAGCAGCGGGATGGGGCCGGCAGAGTGGGAAGGAGGGTCCGTGCGTTCGTTAACGAGCTCAGCTCTTCCCTCAGTCCCGGCTCCCGCTGCTTCCCAACTCAGGGATGAGCACTGACAGCCAGAGATCAAAAAAGTGTCCTTTAATCCATCCCACCGTCTCCTTTCTGATGGATACAGCGGGATCAGGACATCCATAGGCCACAGATCCCTCCCAGCCCCGGCTCCCACTCTGCCGAGTCCTCTCCGTGACCCTGGAATCTTCAAGGCAGCCACGACAAAGTGGGAGGGGAAGCAAAGGCTAAATTTTAAAAGCCTGGAAGTTTGCAATTCCCAGACAAAAGCGACCGCCTCCCGTGGTGCCAGGGGGAAAAAAGCGGCCGATGGATGTGGAGAATTACACTGCCTTTTTTTGTGATACCACTTAATGAAGGTTATTGTGAGCAACAGGGATGATCTGCAAAGGGAGGGGAAAGAAAATGACTGAGGGCTCAGCGGGGTCGGTGTTTTAGCCACGAGATCTGGAGGACAGAGTTCCAAACAACTCCTTTTAAATGGTATTTCTCGGGCATGAGGTAAAGACCTTTTCTGGAAGAATTGGATAATCTGACATTCGAAAAGCCACAGAGGAAAACCTGGAGGCAAAGCAACTTCCCTGTCCTTTAACAAATTCACATCAAACTTTACCATTTAACACATTTGTAAAACGTGCAGGTAAAATGCTGCCATCCCACGATATTTTTGTTTCCTTGCCTTTGTTTTTTGGTTTTTTTTCTTTATTATTGACAGCAAGCAGCAAAGCTGAAATCCAAGGTCAAACTTTACAACCACATTATTCTCTGCAGTTACATTTCCGCGTTGCACCTACACCATGAGGATTAAAATGCACAATAAGGAGGGAAAAGGAATTCTCAGGAGCAAGGATTCAGGCTCTGCTGATTCTCAAGGACACATCATTCACCCACTCCCCCACAAAGACAAGGATGCAGGGATGTCGGATAATTGACAATATGATTGACTCCTTATGAAGGGGGAAATATGTAATACATGTGAGTTTTCAGGGAGAAATGTTAAAAACATGATCGATGCTTCCGGAGCTGTGAGGGGGGAGAAGAAAACGAGTGGCTGCCCAGAGTTGTCTCCCTGAATTTATAAAGAAAGATGTTTCTCCTCGCTCGGCGCCACGGACATGACAACTTTTGTCCTATAAACCAAGAAACAGGGAATATGAACGAGTTTACAAATTGAAAGCAACTTTCGGAAGATAAATTTCGGGTTTCCACGCCACACAAAGATGAACTACAAGGAGCCTTCCTCCCTTGTTCAAATTCAAATTAAGCAGCCCTTTGTGCTTCTCTTTTCAAATTTCCTTCCCTGTTTCCATGGGAACCCCCCGGCTGACAAGCCTCGGATGGAGCAAGAGGCCAAGCTTGGCGAGGGGTGTGAAAAGGGGGGAGTCAAAGGGCAGAATTTGGCTCGGGAGGACCAAGATGCCAACCTTTGTCCCCCCACAAAGGGGGGGTAACCATAGGAACAACTCCGCGGGACACGGGAGGAGCCGGGTGGGGGGTGGATCCCAGCCAAAATCGCGAGACGGGAGGAAAATGGGAAAGGTGGTGTTAAAAATGCAACACCAGGACCTCCAGTGGGTCCTGAAAGTGGGTCCTGAAAGTCTTAAAAATGAGACAAAATGAAATAAACCTTGAAGGACTGAGCATCCAACTTCCTGCGGGTTCTGCATCCACCTAATTCCATTGAATTGATTTATAGGAGATCGGAGAGAAACTGGGAAGAAGCGATTCCCAAATCCAACAGGAGAATTTAACATTCTCCTGAAAAATCCCCTCGACTGAAGGGCTCCAGACGGGTTTTATCAAGGCCTTATGGAGAAATGGAAGCAGCAGAGGGTTGGGAGGACGGAGCTGCAGCTCCCAATAATGCCTTAGGTTTTAACTTTTATATTTTTCAAATCCTGTACTGCCCAGTGTGTAACTCTGAGGTTTCTTGTAGCCTGTTAATTTCTGCTCTCTCAGTAGACATAACAAAGCCTCTCGGGGCCTGCTCTCCAAGGACACCCAGACCGTCCTAGGCCCAAAAAGTGTAAACCAAAGAGCCTTTGAGAGGGGGGCAAGCTGAGGGGAAATTGCATCATTAAACTGAAGCTTTAATTGGAGAATTAACCCTGATATGCAAATGAACCAAACCTATAAAAGTGTGAAGAACTTGTGACCTGTTGTCCACCTTGGGGTCCATCTCGGGGTCCATTTTGAGAACAGCCTCTGGCTCCCCAGGGTGTACCTTTGAAGGCCTTCCAAATAAATACCCAATTTCATTCCCTTATTCTGTCCAGTCTCTGTTTCTAGGAGGCCTCTCAAGGCATCACCAACACCCAGGGCCAGCTGAGCCGGACGGTTCCGCAGGATACGGAAAGGTCACAGAATCACAGAATCACAGAATCACCACAGGAGTGATGTGACAGAGCAGAGCCACTGCGTCCATCTACTCCATAAAAACAGAAACAGCTACTCCATAAAAATATAAACACGGCACGTTCCGATGATTGCAGCTCGTAAAAGAGACAGCAGGAGGACGAGCCCTATAAAATCACTAATGATACAGAGAGGAGAACTTGCTCGCTGTGTCTTCAGCACAAAAAGCAGGGAATGTAAAACCAGCAGGTGGCTTATTGAAGATAAAAAACCAAAAAAATCCAAAACAGACCCAAGAAACAACAGCGAATTCTTCACACCGCGCTTAGCTCATGTAACTGCCAGTGATTTGTGTGGATGTGCTTTTGAACGTGAGGAGTTCAGGGAGAAAATGGATAAATTTGAAGAATATCACACCCTGTACTGAGCACGGTGCTGGTGCTCCCAGCATAAGGAGGACATGGAATTGCTGGAGCAAATCCAGAGGAGGCCACAGAGCTGCTCCGAGGGCTGGAGCCAGGCTGGGAGAGCTGGGGGTGTTCACCTGGAGAAGGAAAGGCTCCAGGGAGAGCTCAGAGCCCCTTCCAGGGCCTAAAGGGGCTCCAGGAGAGCTGGAGAGGGACTTGGGACAAGGGATGGAGGGACAGGACACAAGGAATGGCTTCCCACTGCCAGAGGGCAGGGATGGATGGGATATTGGGAAGGAATTCCTGGCTGGGCTGGAACTCCCAGAGAAGCTGTGGCTGCCCCTGGATCCCTGGAAGTGTCCAAGGCCAGGCTGGATGAGGCTTGGAACAACCTGGGACAGTGGAAGGTGTCTCAAACCCATAAAAGCCACCTGAACCTCCTCTAAACTCACCAATGCCTCCCAAAACGAAGAAGGAAACTGCAGCCATGCCAACGAGACAAATATTTGTGACAACTGCTCCTCAGTGCTGAAGTTATTCCAGATTTATTCCTCGTCTTCTCACTCTGGGGTGGTTTTCTCTCTGGATCCATCCACCCCGTAACTGGAACCACCATGCCACACCACAAAAAGCAGGGAAAAGCCAATTTCCAAGCACAAGCAAAACAAAAAGCACATCCCAGCCAAGCCACCCCGCTTTTAAGCAGCCAAACATTATTTACATCACTGCCTGCTTTTTACACAAAACCCACACAAAGATGGGAAGGACCCATCTTTGGGGTTTTTGAGTAAAAAAAACAAATAATCTGTGACCTCGTGGTGGGTGAGGGAGTGGTAAAACAAATATTCCCAAAATGCTCCAGCAGCACAGCATTCCCTGGCATCTAAGTTGACATTTGCAGAGCGACAACTGGCTGCGCGGTGCTTTGTATTCAACTATTCCAAATAAATCCGTGTGCGTTCCACCTTTCCTGATAATTCCTCCTTAAGGCTGCACCAGCTGCTGCAGAATGAAGCACTCTGCAGAGCCATCTGCCTCCCTGACCCCGAAAACATCCCCCTGTGAATACGTCTTGATTAAGACGTGCAGCATTTACTTTCAACTGATTCTTTACATAAAAAGTAATTTTTTTTCCTCCCCCCACCATGTTTGCACTAAGCCATTAAGGCTAAACTTCACCTTCCTATTTCCTCTTGAGTCGTCGTCCAGAATTAATCTCTGATCCAAGCAAATATGAACGTGGTGGCAGAGTTCATCCCCAGTGTGCAAGCACTGGTTTATCAATTTAACAAAACCCCCAAACCTTTTATTCTCCTCGTTTTCCCTCTCACTGCCATAGTCAGCGTTTTAAAAATACTCACGTGGCACCTTGTTCTCATTAACAAACATCAAAGACTAAAAATCAATATTTCTTAAATTATTCTCTGGCGAAGACGTGTTAGGCAGAGAAAAAAATTCAGGGTTTCTCACGCCTGTGATTTTGCTTTAATAGTTGGGCGCTGGTGATCTCCAGGCACGAGTTTGAACCCTCATGTGCTTTGTGCTCATTTTAGAAGGAAAATCTCTTTTTAGCGCTCGTTCTTTCTGTAAAGCTCAGCCCTGGGGTGCCTTTCTCTGGTTTCTTGGAGTGCAGGGATAGGAAGGAACAACTCAGAGACTGCTCCATGTGATTTGGAACAATTAAGGAAGGATCCATCCCACCTGGAATGCCATGGGCAGGGACATCTCCCACCATCTCAGGGCGCTCCAAGCCCCGTCCAGCCTGGCCTTGGACACTCTCAGGGATGGGGCAGCCACAAATTCTCTGGGAATTCCATCCCGGCCCCTCCCCACCCTCACAGGGAGGAATTCCTTCCCAATATCCCACCCAACTCTGCCCTCTGGCAGTGGGAAGACATTTCCTGTGTCCTGCCAACTTTGAGAATGACCACATCCCCCAAACACAAATCACTGCACACAGAAGCAGCTGAAAATTCCATCTTTTCTGCAGCTATTCCTGGGCGTTGTTTTGTCTGGATTAACTGCTTCCCAAGATTCCCAGCCTCCCTCCCTTTCTTCCTTAGGCCTCCACCAACCTCAGAGCAGGTCCATGGAACACAGAGCTCCGTGTTTTATCGGAGTGCAAGTCATCACCTCCCATGGCTGCCTTTCCTGTCCGAACCACCGAAATCATTCGCTATCCATGGAATTTGCAACATTCCCTCAGATTATCTCGGAGTCCACGGGATCTTCCCGTGAAAAGGAGCCAATGGATGGCTCCAGCACGAGCCCAGCCAAGGCTGAACTGCTCCCCCAGAAACCTCATTTGACAGAATTGTCAGACCACGCTCGTTTTTGTACGAGACCTGCTCGGGGATGTAGCAGCCCTGGTTCTTCCCTGATTGCTCTTTCCCACTAAGGATTTCACCTTTGCAGATCAAGCCTGAACCAGAGGCTGCTGCATTTCAAACAGACAAGCCCCAGGTATTCCTCGAGCAGGAATTCCCAAGGACATGGTGAGGAATTCCTTGGCTCTGCCCCGCATGCCGCGGAATCATCTCCGCGAGCCCAGCTTTGCTTTAACAACAAAACAAATTTAAAAGCTTTACGTGGCTGTTTCTAAGGTAAAAACTCCAGCTGGGGATAAGAGAATATAAAATTAATGAAAGAGAAGGCTTTAATCAGCTGGAGCACCGCTCGCTTCCCTGTGATCCTGCCCGGCTCCATTGTTCTGCAGGGATCATAATCGCACACACTAACGAGAAAATTAATCCTTGCTGCAAATTAGTGCCTAAGATCAGGCTGCTTACACAACAGCAGCTGATTAAAACCCACTTTTCCATTAGCTTTATGTGCCTGTGCTTCCAGGAGGCTGGGAGGCAGAACTGAGGAATGCAGAAAGCCAAGGAGAAGTGTGAAATTTGGGATGTAGTGCACAGGGAAGGCAGAAGGAGAAAAGGAATAAAGGTGGAATTAAGGGGGCAAGAAGTTAAGGATTTTCCCCTCCACATTCTGCCCATCCTTGGTGATTATTAGGAAAGAAACACCACTAAATGAGCCACTTCATACCTGACCTACCTCCGCTGGAAAAATTCCTCTTATCCCAGATGCTGGCACTGGGCTGGGAATAAATACAGCTATGCCTTCTGTTGGTGCCATTTTAAGCATACTCTGGTTCCTTTCCACTTCAAAAAAAAAGATGAAAAAAATGAACTAAGACTCCAAAGGTGACAAAAACGGGGCTGGCAAGGACACACAGACCTTGCAGCATGTCAGGTCCGTGGAACTCTCCTCTGTGAGCACCAAAAAAGGCAAGAAACCACTAAATTTGAAACACGGCATGAAAAATCAGATGTCCTCACATCTGTGGTTGGATATTCTGTGGCGAATTAACTGCCTCTGCTTTTAAATATTCCCAAAAATCTGTGATTGGGGGGTTTGTTTATATTAGAGCCCTGATTCCCTGGTGACCCCTGGGATGCTGAGGGAGCAGGAGCACACAAGGGGACATCGCTCCTCTGCCCTTCCAGCTTCTTCCCTCACGCTGCAAACCCCAAATCAACTGCAGGACGACACAATTTCTCCACTTCCCCCTTTTCCATCTCCTGGCCAACCCAGCTGCATCCCTCAGTCCCCACTGCTGCTCTCTTTGGGTCGGGAAAATGGGAACGGAGTGCAAAGGAAGAGCACGTTATCTCCCTGGCCATATGGTGATGGCATCATCTCCTTTTTAGGGTCTTTGACCTCCAGTATAATCCCAAAAGACAACTCAGAGGGACCCATTCAGCCCTCAGCCATGTCTGGCTCCCGTCCTTTAAAGCCTCTTTGATCCTCACCATCATTTGTGGGGTCTCATAAAAATCAGGGTGAGGAGAAAGAAGTGCTGGCAGCTCATTTAATCCCAAAATCTTGGCAATCATCAAATTAAACTGCTTCTCTTCAGCAGTGACAAAAGCTGTCAGTGAGTGGCCACGGGCTCCAACAGAGCCCAAACTTCCACGTTTTCTGATCAAAATATTTGCCTACAAAATTATCTGAATTAAGGCAGATAAACCTCACCGCTTGCTATGCTCACGCGTCAGCAAATCCTTCAAGGCCGGGGGAATATTAAGTGGAAAAGGGACAGAAGATAATTCTTCGGAGCAATAATAACCCAAAGAGATGCGTAAACAAGGTCAGGTCCCCGGGGAGGGAGAGGGGTAATTTGACTTCTCCATCAGCCCAGGATTTATGGATTTATGTAACACACGGAGCCGTGGGAGCAGCGCCATCCCGAAGCCGCAGCACCCTCGGGAATGTTTGGGAGGGAAGTTTTACCAGCGCTGCTGAAACCAGCGATTCCTGACGGGTATTGCCAAAAACCAGCCCGGCAGCAGGTTACAGAAAACCTCACCAACGCCTCACAGCACGCTGGATGTGACAGCTCCGCAGGGAAGGAGTCGGGAAGCGAGAAGCCCTGGACAGCTCCCGGCTCTGCTCCGGCCTGGACAGCTCATCCCGGCCACAGGAGCTGGGAAATTCCTGCCCTGGACACCGGCAGCTCGTGGCTCCGTGCTCTGCCACCACTGGGGTGTCAGCACCCCTTTATTGCTGCTTTTAGAACAGCAGAGGCAAAATAATTCTCATTTCGGTCTCCGCCAGAGCCAGGCTGGACTGGTGTTTGTCCTCTGCCAAAAGGACTAAGATCCTTTAGGGATATTTGGGAATAAAATAATGCTCCTGGATGCAGCAGCCTTCCCTCCAGTGTTCCCGGATTACAGCAGCTTCATGGCTGCTTTTGCACAGCGCAAAGCTTAAGGAATTATCTCTCCCAGGAGTGAACCACGGACTGGGAGCTGATTCCAGCAGGGACCCCGATGGAATATTCTATTTGCCTTTGTTTAGTCAAGGCCGAAAGAAGGGAGATTTGGATGGGATGTTGGGGAAAAATAATTCCCTGTGAAGGTGGTGAGGCCCTGGAAGAGAATTCCCAGAGAAGCTGTGGCTGCCTCTGGATCCCTGGAAGTGCCCAAGACCAGGCTGGACAGGGCTTGGAGCAACCTGGGATAACGGGAGGTGTCCAGGTTGGGACTGGATGAGTTTTAAGGTCCCTTCCCACCCAAACCATTCTGGGATTCCCTGATTTTACTGATTCTCTAACCTGATGATGTGACTTTATTACAATTATGAAGGAATTACACCAGCCTGAAGTCTCAAAAAGGAAACTTAACTGATTTTTTCCCAAGCTTTCAAGAAATAATAAATGAGTTTTTAAGCAACCAGCAGTATGGGAAGAGAAGTACACTGAATTTATTGATGGCAAGACAACAGCTACAATAATTCTCATTTTTGCTTCACCTCTACTCCTTGGTGTACTGTGCCCTTCCAGTACAAATAAGATGAATTTCTCTTGTTTTGTTTATTTTTAATCACGAACTGCTGTGAAAAAGTGGAAAACTGTGAGAACGACAAGGCCTTCCCTGCAGCACACAAAATGAATCACCCCGATTCTGCTGCTACATCATTTTACGTTCCCAGCAAGCAGGGAGGGGGCTCGGAGACCAGAGATGTTCCCAGAAAATGCCACAACGCAACATTCAACAGACTTCGATCAGCCCAGCATCTGAGTGCTCCGGAACGGAGCCACTAAATAACGCCTAAAAAGCCAAACAACAAAAACTTCCCTCTTCCTAAGTGTACATTAAAGAGCAATCTAAGTTAATGCAAGGAATGGGAACATATTGATGAAAAGCTGTGGATTTTCAGCCTTTTTTTTTTTTTTTTTTTTTTGCTGCTCCAAACCCTGCAGCGGGAGAATTTTAAGCTTGACAAAGCCTCGTTTCCCTCACAGCGTTCACCCTTCCTCAGGAGCGGCCCACAATCCATCCCCAGGCTGAAACTGCCGCCTTAAATGCTGATTTTATTGGCAAAAGGGAGTGTTAAACACACCCACGCCGCCAACACGCCCCGTGCTAAGGCTAAGAATGGCTTTGGTGCGAATTGCAGCGTTTCAAGCCAGGTAATTCCTGCTTTTAACTCGCGTTTCGAACCTCAGAGGGCAGAGAAGCAGCGCTCAGCCCCTCCTCAGTTCCCCCCTCTAAGGCAGAAAGCTGCCTCACAAAAACCGGGATAATTGCCCCGGTTGTTCTGGTGCACGGAATTATTGCTCCGCTTCCAGCAGCGGCCAGAAATGGGTTTGAAGTAGAAATTATGTTCCTGACAGTTCTCTGAGAGCACGGGCTGAACGTGCACCAAAGTCTGGAAAACGAGCAGAGTGCTGGCCATGATCAGTGAAAAGTGGGGTTTTAATCATAAATGGTGTCCATGGACAAGGACAAGGCTAGGGAAAAAAAAAAGGGACAGTGGAAGGGAATTCAAATTATCCCAGGAATGAAGCAGCAAAAAAAAAAATGCAGGAGGGAAGGAAGGCCAAGACTTACAGAAGGACACTGCAGGGAGAGAGCTGGAACGCTTCCACCCGGAGAGGAAAAGCCTGAGGGATAAAAATGAGGCTTCCAAGATCTCCAGAGGGTTCAACTGCAGCACAAACCAAAACGGGATTGAAGGAAACCAGCAGGAAACTGGTTTAAAATAGGTTAGAGAATGAATGAATGAATGAATAAATAAAGTCATTAAATCCCAGGATGGTTTGGGTGGGAAGGGATCCTAAAGCTCATCCCATTCCAACCCTGACACCTCCCACTATCCCAGCCTGGCCTTGGACACTCCCAGGGATCCAAGGGCAGCCACAGCTTCTCTGGGAATTCTGTGCCAGGGCCTCAGAACTTGCCAGAACCAATTCTACAACAAAATTCACCCCTTTTGCTCCGTGTTCAGGATAATGGGAATCTCCAGAGCCATCCAAAGGAGCCACTGCAATCCCAGCCCACAGCTCCTTCAAACAGCAGATTTAAGGGAAAGAAGCTCAATTTTTAAAAAATCCACCACATCCAATTCCAAACTCTTCCATGGAAAGGCCACGCAAAGCCAAGGCTTTACATCATTTAACAAGAACAATGGAATTCAGTTCCTGTACTGTCAGGAAGAGCATTCCAAGAAGGAAACACAGGATTATTCTTTCATTTCTCAGTCTACAGCACCACAGATCTACCCACAAAGGGTTCCCAAGTACTTTAAAAAATACAAATAAACCAAATCTGCACAAATCCCTCACGGAATTTTGAACAGGTCGAGAGCAAGACTTGATTAATATTCTGAATTTCCACTCATTTTAGTCATATCACAGAACTCCAAGTTAAGGAAACTCCTTGGGTAGGACGGAAAACACACTGAAAAAGTCTTGTATAAACCAGACTTCAGGTATTTAAATTAACAAGCACATCCAGAGTATTTCCCACTCGGTGATATTCAATTAGGCAGAATCTGCAGTCATGGAATATTTTGACTATTTAGAATATGGCATTTGGGGTTATATTTGAATTATTCATTACCTTGTTTTTGTTTTTTTTTTTAACTTGGATTCTCTTATCAATTATTGGTGAACTAAAGACCAAAATTTTATATATTTTTTTTAAATTTTATTTTTATTTGTATTTATCTATGAAAGAAATAGGTTTACCTCCATTGCCAGAGCTGCTGTTTGCTGGTCGTAGTGGTTCAGGAGGTTGGGCATGAAGGTGGTGTTGTAAGGCAGGTCCTGGCACATCCTCAGGATGATGGGCTCGCAGGAGAACAGGCTGTGCCCTCCCGTGGGGGCCACCCAGACATCCAAAATCCACAGGGAGCACAGCATCCAGCCAAAAGCCATCCTTCCACACCGGGAATGGGGCCAGGGCTGCAGCCCAGGCAGGAAGATCTTCCAGCTCCTCATGGATCCGCAGTTTTCACTTGGATATTTCCAGGCCTTGCTTGAGGTTCCTCCCAGCTGGAAGAGTTTTTGTATTCAACATCCTCAGCTCAGTCCAGGAGATGTATTTGAGTCAGATGTCCAAGAAGTTTTCCCTTTTTTTTTTTCTCCCTCTCAGCCCTCTGTGGCACGAATTAAACATTAAAATTTCAACCACATTCCCACACCACGGACCCCATGGTGACACAGCAGCGCTCCAGGGGCTTCCTTCTTTTCCTGGATGACCTGGAACACAAAACAGACAGAACTCACTAAAACCCCTTTAAATCCATGAAAATATTTCACCTCTCAATTCCTAAGGATTGCTGCTGGCAGACAAACTACTTCAAGTTCTCCTGAGCAAGAACAGAAGGTCCTTCTGCAAGTTTTAATCCTGTTTGGTTTTTTAAATTCCTGAAGGAAATGAATGGAAGAACTGAATGGAAGAATTTGATGGAAGAACTGAATGGAAGAAAAGCAGAGAGACTCCACCTCAAAATGGTGAAAATAAGGGGATCACGTTGATTACGACAGAATATTTTTAGAGAACCCCACACTTTCAACTCGGCCACACTGAAACCAGGCTGTTTGTGACTCAGCAGCTCCACTCACAGCGATAGCATCTCGTTCCCTGCTCGGCCTCGGAACTCCTGAGGAATAATTATAAAACAAAAACAAAACCAGTCACCAGCACCAACCCCACAAGTCCCAGCTCGCCACTGGCCTGCCCAAGGAGGTTTGGCTACCTGGGCTCAAATGTGGCATTTTAATCTGCTTTTTTTGTTGTTGTTGTCCCAAACCCATTTTAATTGCACTCATCCATCCTCCCCGCCAGAAACCACCCCAGCAGCTGAGGATCAGCCAGAAGATGTTCTCTGACCACCCCTCTTCTCCTCACACTCCCAGAGAGGGACATTTTAGGGTTGCTCTGCCAGTTGCACTCTCCCCGTGGAGCCAATTTAAACAGGAATCACTCCCTGGGGCTGGATCTGGGTTTTCTCAGCAGAACGGGGACTCAGCAGATTGGGCTCGTCCACGGGAGAAGCTCTGAAATTGGAGGTGGGAGAAGTTCACAGAGCCCTCAGAGCACAAAGAAGCTTCTATTTAATAACAATTTCGTCTTACAAAGGTAAAATTTCCAAAATCCAGTCTCTAACCACCTGCTTTAAAGTGAATTATCGTTTAAAAAGCAACAGAAATATTCAGAAAACCCCAAATACTCCATCAGTATCCCCAAAAGCAAGCAACCACAACTCTGAACACATCCCCAGTCTTGAGAGAATGGAGTTTTCCCTTGGAAAAAGTTTCTCCTTTCTGCCTAATTGCAAACACAGCGAGAGATAGGAAGGATTTAATTACCAGACATGTGCTGTGATGCACATTTTTATTTACACAGGCCTGTCTTTCGGCCAGAAAAATGAAGGTTTTAAACCCTCGGTGCAGTTTGTGGGTTGGACTGGATAATCTGGAGAGGTTCCTTCCAACCCAAACAATTCTGGGCTTCTCTGCAGCATCACGAGAGAGGAGAGGGTTTGGCTGGAGCTTTTTGAAGACAGGCTGGTTAAAAACAAACATGCAAAGAGGAAGAAGGGAAAAAAACCAAGTTGCTAAAGATAAGCACATTAAATTCAGCTCATTGACAACTCGCTTTCACAGGCTGCTTCTCTCTCTCACTCTCAGAGACTGGCAGGGAAGCCGTGGCTGAGGCAGCACTGAAATAGGGGAAAAAATAGAAATAGGAAAAGCTCCAAACCCAGGACAAACAAAAGATGAGCAAAAAAAAAAAGGCAGAGAAGAGAACTCCCTACACACCTTGAGTGGTAGAACCAACACAGCTCAAATCTCAGCTCGTGTTCTGAAGCAAATGTTGCTGTGAAGAGTCAACACACTGAGTTTGAGAAGATCCAAATCAGCCACAATATTTAACACATGTCCCGTGTAGCCACACCTGATTCAAGGCCAATTTCAAGTTGATATGAGCTTGAAAAGCTGTGTCCTCCTGATGTAAGAAATGCAATTTCTCAGACTGACTTTGGGACGATTTGGCAGCTCTGGAAAGGAACAAGGAGCTGAACTGTCCCATCTGCCAGGCAGCATCGGCCAACCCTGGAGCCTTTCTGCACCTTCCCAGCTCCTGACCAGGAGATCCCAAGTTACAGACAGATAAAACCAATTCCTGCTCAGTTCTGTACAGTTCCCTGGCAGAAAGATTGGAAGCAAACGGTCCCTTCCAACCCAAACCAGCCTGTGATCCCATGTCAGACAAGGTGCTTCATCCCATTGGAATCCATTCCTTTGGGTTTAACATTTTAATAACAGAAAATTCAAACTCCTCAAATTTAAAAAAACCCCACCTTTTGAGTTTTTTGTCGTCTCCAGAACTCTGGATTCACAATTTTTTTGTTTGTTTGTTTGTTTCTCCTAAACCAACTCCAGAGGGTTTTATTGCCCAGTTTGAGTGAGGCCACCTTGCAGTGTGGATGAGCAAGGGACTTTTTCTGCTCACTGTAATTGAGGTGTAACTGCAGTGATCTGCAGAAAACCCTTCACAAAAAAGGTCCAGAAGCAACCTAAGACGAACTGTGCTCACACCAGTTAAAAGTCAGCACCACAAAAATCAAACAAATCCAGGTCAGGATCTGGAGCCCTGGGAAAAACTCCAAGAATGCTCCATAGAAATCACATTAATGACACACAAAGCAGCAGGATCCAAACACATCCACCCATCCTCTGCCTTCCCCCACAACCTCAAGCTGAAGAAAACATGCAAAAACAAAGACTCAAGAAGCCACAAAATTAAAAAAACCCCAAGTTTTAACTATGCAACAAGCAGGAAAAATTTCATCGTGTCCTTTCAGGACTTTCCCATTTTACGTTCAAGACATGAATTACAGGACCATAAATAAAATGAAGAATTTATTTACAAGAGACAGGAAAGGACATCAAAATGTACAGCCTGGCCCATCCAGCGCCCCTCCATGGGAAAAGTAAAACGATTCCAGGTGAAATGAAGCAAAAAGAGAAGGATTCCATTGCGAAAGGAGCCCCAGGTTTTGCAAACGAGCCTATGGATGAGCTATTAATTGGTGCAGACAGACGGGTGCTGTAACAAGCAATCCTCAGTGTCAGGAGAGCTCCTCACCACAGATCCAGTTCGTACACTCCTTGTTAGGCCTCTGCATACGAGATTTTGTGGTTATTTTTATATGTACATAAAAACAATAGACTTTCGATGACACCAGGGATAAAAGAGGAGGGGAGGCCTCCCCTTCCACCGCAAGCACTGCAAATAAAACGCAGGCAGAAGGAGCAGTTTGTTAGCGTGGTTATGGATTTTTACATTATTTATCAGCAGAAGAAGCCCATCCAACTCTTGCTGGAAAGGATTAATTAAGACATGCACAGGCAATTATTGTAAAACAGTGAAAATCACGAGGAGAAAGGGTTGATTCCCACATGGAATTATTTTTCAAAGAATAAATTTCAAAGTTCCTAAGGGAGCAATGAGGAAAAAAAAACTCATCAGGCTTTAGAAAGAAAGGATGGAGGGGGATTAATTCACACGTATCTGTCCCAGAGAAATAGGGAGACAAAACAACAAACCAGACTTCTCCTGGAGGAGAGGAAAATGTCACCTCAGCCATTCCCCACCCGATCCTGACCCTGGAGAAAGGAGAGGAGCTCGTTCGCTGCGTTTCCCCGGCCCACTGCCACCCACACGAAGGCACAAAAGGAGAATACATTAATCTCCCAACTCCATTTTAATTACTCAGTGGGAAAGAAACTCCAGCGCTGCGCTCCCTTGTTCCACTTCTGCTGCGTCTTGAGGGACAGCCACGCCGTAATCCCCCACATCCTCTATTTCAATTAGGAGCAAAGAGGGAGGATGGAAAGGCAGAAACAATCCTGGCGAGATTTTCCATGATTATCACGGAATCGTGGAATGGTTTGGCTCGGAGGAGACTTTAAAGCACATTCTAATTCCAAGCCCCCCACCATGGGCAGGGATGCCCACTCATTAGACACGGAGGGACGGGTCTCGCAGCTCTCTCCGCGAGTTCGTACTCCACGGGAAGGGACTGGGGAGGGAAATCCTCCGGTTCCCCGGAATGGGAAGCAGGCAGGCTGCCGGCTGAACCAGCATCCCTTTTGGATCCTCGCCGCGGCGGAAAAGCAGAAGGAACAAGTGCACAGGCGGGACCAGCATCCTCTCGGATGGCTGCCGCAGGGATCCGAGGCGCAGGGAGCAGATCCATGCCTGGAACACCCGCACCGCGTTCCCGGAGGGATCCGGGGAGCGCAGGGACGGCGCCGGCACCCCCCGATCCCGCTGCGAACGGAGAGCGAGGCACCAGCATCCCTTCCCCGGGGCCGCCGCCACCGCACTACGGCACGGGGAGCCCGGGGCCACCATCCCCGGCCCCGCGGGGAGCCACGGGGCGCGGATCCGGCGCCTTCCCGGCGCTCAGCACCGGCATCCCCCGTCATCCCTCCGCCCGCCCGCCCGCCCGCCAAGCGCCGCAGCAGCATCCCCCGTCCCCGGGCTGCGCTCCGCCGCTCCCCCGGCCGCAGGGCGCCGCATGGCCGCGCCGCTGCACGGCCGCCGAGCCCCGCCACCGCCTGTCCCCGCGGCGGGCAGGACGAGCCCCTGAGGGCAGAGCCGCGCCCCCGCCGTGCCCCCGTTACCTGCGCGGCTCCCGCCGCCCTCACGGCCCCGCGCGCTCCCCTCGGGTGGCGGCAGCGGCGGCGGCGGCGGCGGCAGCGCCCGGCCACGCCCCCCGCGCGGCCACGCCCCCGCCGCGCGCCATCGCGCCCCGCCCACTCCCCGCCGCCCAGCCAATCAGAAGGCGCCGGGCTGGTTGCTAGGTAGATCGGAACCCCCGGCCGCTGTAACCCCGCTGGGGGGCTCTGATTGGCTGGCGCCCCCCGGGGTTGCCATGGAGACGGGATGCGGACGGGCGGGAGGAGGAGGCGGGAGCTGATTGGCTGGCGCCGTCCCCCCCCCCGGGGTTGCCACGGAGACGGGATGCGGACAGGGGGAGGAGGAAGAGGAGGAAGAGGAGGAAGAGGAGGAAGAGGAGGAGGCGGTGTCCGCAGGCGGGAGGAGGAAGGTGAGAGGACACGGGGGGACACGGGGGAACACGGGACCCCTGGGAGAGCGCGGCGAGGGGGTGTCGCTGCGGTGGGCCACGGGGGGACACCTCCCATGGGACACTGGGGGTGCAGAGCGTCGTCACAGGGCGACAAGCGCAGTGTGGCACGGCGGGGCGGGGATACAAACGCCTTGGGACACAGCGGGGAGGTGGCACAAACTCCGCAGGGAATGCGGAGGGGATAACGGGTTCGGGATGCAGGGAGGAAGGCGGAAAATCCCGGTGTCGGTGGGAGCTCCGCACAACGGCACTGCACGGGTGTTCCCAATGTTTACATCCCGGCACCGCGGGATGGATCCCTACGGACAGCGATGCCCAGGTGGGCAGGAGGCCGATGGCACCTGGGCTGTGCCGGCTCTGGGGTGGCAGCAGGGCCAGGGCAGTGCCCGTCCCCTGTGCTGGGGCACCTCAAGTGCTGGGGGCAGCTCTGGGACAAGAGAGACCTGGAGGGGCTGGAGCGTGTCCAGGGAAGGGAACGGAGCTGGGGAAGGGTTTGGAGCACCAGGAGAGGCTGAGGGAGCTGGGAAAGGGGCTCAGCCTGGAGAAAAGGCGGCTCCAGAGGGAATTTTCCTCTCTGGAATGCCCTGACAGGAGGGGGCAGCCAGGTGGGATGGGGATTTCTCCCAGGGAACAAGGGACAGGATGAGAGGGAACAGCCTCAAGCTGTGCCAGGGGAGGCTCAGGTTGGACGTTCAGGTGGTCAGGCACTGGAACAGGCTGCCCAGGGAAGTGGTGGAATCCCCATCACTGGAAATGTTCAAAACCCACGAGGAGGTGGCACGCGGGGACCTGGATCAGTGCTGGGTTTATGTCTGGACTTGCTGATCTCAGAGCTCTTTCACCAACCCAAAAAATTCTGTGATTCCATGAAAGGCGTCTCCCATAATGGAGGTGGAAGGGGACACCAATGTAAGCTCAGGAAATGCTTGGAAAACCCGCTGGAATCCATGGACAAGTGCCAGCCTCACTGGGTTGTTGATTTCAGCCCCACGTCCTTCTCCCTCCATCCTCTGTACCTGTGCTCGGTGCTGCTGCTTAAAGCCTGTCTTCCATCACTGTTCATTTTGATACAATAATTTACTATCAAAATTACTCCCCTGCCTTAGCTTGAGGTTGATTCAGTTAAGTTCTGAAATTTCTAAACTCATTCCCGTCTGAACTCCTCTGCTGCACTGTTGTTGCCACAGGGATTGATGGGATTAGGGAAATACATCCCTGAACCTCTGCTCTGTGCACCACAAAGGCTTTATTTCCGTAGAGATGTGGTCAAAAATCATAAATAAAGTGGTCAAAAATCATTCCTGAAGTGGTTCTGCTTCTGCAGGAGTTGTTTTGAGTACAGTGAAGCAGAGATTAGCCCAGGTAAAGGGAATTATTCCAGTGCCCCTGGTTAATGGGATGTGATCGTTATGGATTCTTGAGCTTCCTTCAGCAGAATCACTTATTTTTTAAACCATTTTAAAATTCCAACTTCCTCTGGAATGAGTGGAAGCATTTCCAGGGGTTTCCAAGAGAAATCTTCCTGCTGCCTCCTGCCCTGTGAAACTTTGTGTCATCCAAATCCTCCCATCCCAACTGTGACCCATTCCTAGGGACTCTGCCTGCAGCAACCAAGGCAATTTTGCTCTTTTTAACCCTGTACAAACTCACAAAACTCGGGGTTTTTTTCCCAAATCTCTTTTGGACTGATGTTTACCATGCCTCCCACCTGCTCCTACATTTCCATTTTAATTTTTTTAGAATGACAATAGATAATTTTTTCCCATCATGTGTCAAGAGCTTTTCCTCTTTGGGCACTGAACTGACATTTTCCTGATGTCCATTTAAGGCTGGATCCTCCTTAACCTCCTCTGCTGTCTCTTGAATGTTTTGGGATCACCTGAGCCTGAGGAATTTCATCCCGGGAAATGGGAGGGACGAGCTGGAGCAATCTCTGGAGTGTTATTTTGGGCAGCCGGTCCAGAGATAACGACTCCTACGGAGGAGAAGCGGGGCCTGGGCTGAGCAGCTCGGCATTCCCAGCTCCACACAGCATTCCAGCTGCTTTTCCACGGGGCTGCTGCTGCTGCTGCTGCTGCTGCAGCCACCTCGGTGTCACCTCAGGGAGTCACTGCGCTCAGGGTCACCGCAGGGATTCAGAGTGTCCTGGCGTGGCTCTGCCACGGAGGGGTTTGAGTGGGAAGGGACCTTAAAACCCATCCAGTGCCACCCCTGCCATGGACAGGGACACCTCCGGACTGTCCCAGGGTGCTCCAAGCCCTGTCCAGCCTGGCCCCTCTGCTCTGGAGCCAGGCTGGGAGAGCTGGGGGTGTTCACCTGGAGAAGAGAAGGCTCCAGGGAGACCTCAGAACCCCTTCCAGAGCCTAAAGGGGCTCCAGGAGAGCTGGAGAGGCACTTGGGACAAGGAATGGAGCGACAGGACACAGGGAATGGCTTCCCACTGCCAGAGGGCAGGGATGGATGGGATATTGGGAAGGAATTCCTGGCTGTGAGGGTGGGGAGGCCCTGGCACAGGGTGCCCAGAGAAGCTGTGGCTGCCCCTGGATCCCTGGAAGTGTCCAAGGCCAGGCTGGACTGAGTTTGGAGCACCCTGGGCTAGTGGAAGGTGTCCCTGCCCATGGCAGGGGGTGGGATGAGATGATTTTTAAGGTCCCTTCCCACCCAAGCCATTCCATGAACGAACTCCTAAGCACTGGGTCCCAGCAGGTGCAGCCTGTGAAGAATGTCAGCAAATACCGGAATATCAAAGCCAATCCAGGCAGTTTTAGGGCTTCTGCAGTTTTACGGAATGTGACTCCTCCCTGTGACCCACCAGGATCATCAATCCAACCCCGGCCCTGCATAGACACCCCGAAATTCCCACCCTGTGCATCCCCGGGAGCATTGTCCAAACGCTCCTGGAGCTCTGGCAGCCTTGGGAATGTCACTATTCCCTAGGGAGCTGTTCCAGTGCCCCAAAACCCTCTGGGGGAAGAACCTTTTCCTAAAATCGACCCTGACCCTCCTTTGACACATCTCCAGCCTTCCCCTCGCATCCTACAGCCGGAGAGAGAAGAGATCAGCACCTGCCCCTCCACTTCTCCTCGTGAGGAAATTATGGACAGACTTTTTGCAGATCCTGAGCCCCATTTTTTGGCACGGAAGGCTCACGGGGAGGTCCAGAAGTTTGACTCTCCCCGGTAACACCCCCAATCCTCGGAGGTGCTTTGGGAATGCGGCCGCTCCAGCCCCAAAACCCACATCTGTGAGGGAAACTGGGACGGGAACCCAGGGCTGGGAGGTGGCAGCCGGTGGGGTTTGTGACTAATGGCCAAGGTTGTCCCTGAAAAACAGGACACGGGTGCCCGGACCTGTTTTTTTGGCAGCTGAGCTGTTTCTCTACCCGGCGTTTCTGGGCATTGAAGGGAAACAAAACAAAAACGAGGCAGGGAACGATCCCAAACCCACCCAAATCCACCTACTCGGTTGCACAAGAAGGGTTTGACGCTGTCCAGCTGCAGAACGTGAGGATGTGAAACCTCGGCGAGTCTTTCAGCGGGGCAGATAATGCGGCATTAAGGATCTTCAGCCAATAAAAAAAGGAGGAGAGAACTCGGATTCTTGTAATGGATTTATTTCCTGAGCACGGAGAGGAAAACGCAACCGATTTCTCATTGGGTTTTTTTTTCTTTATTTCTTTGACTCCATAATGACTTAGGAAAGGAAGGAAGGAAAAATTAAGCAGGAAAGTGATGTGCCCAGACAGATCCCGCAGCGAGTTTTGAAGATTAATCCACTGAGATAGAGAGAGATTTTGTCTGGGTAAGGAACAGGGGTCTGAGAGTAGCTACAAAGGTGCTTTTTCTGGGTGGGTTTTGATGTGTTTGGGCTCAGGACAGGCTGGTAACACAATCCGGGAGTTAATTCATGGATTTGCCTTTCTTTTGTCCCAAAAATCCCATTATCCATCCTGCCACCGTAAAGCTTTAAAGCCATCTGAGGTATTTACAGACATAATTACACGCAAGAGATATTTTTTAATGTGGTAAAGAAATTATTTGGTTTTCAGGCTGCTGCAGCTGAAGGCTCCAGCCTGGAAATTGGATAGCTGAGGTGAGGAAGGGCATTATCCTGCTGAGTCCAACTGAAGGAGAGAAGATGAAGGGAAAAAAATCCCTTTTTCTGTGTTTGGGCAAGAATTCGTGAAGAAATTGCTTTGTCTGAACAAAGTTCAGACATTTGGTGTCCCAAAAGGGGAAGTTTTGGTAAATGTCTGATTTGTTTCATGTGGAAATTCCCGCTGCAAAAATCATGGCATTGGCTGGAAAAAAGATCATCAAGTCCAACCATCAGCCACCACCACGGTCACCACCAAAGCACGTCCTCGAGGGCCACATCCACATTTTTTGGGGGGAAATCTTCCAGGGATGGTGATTCCACCACTGCCCTGGGCAGCCTGTTCAAAGGAATATTCGTTAACACTTGTGATGAAGGAGATCTGCCTAATAATTAATTATTTACTGTTTATTAGCGCACAGAGGTTCCAGTGGGAAATCACGGGATCCCAGGGTGGTTTGGGTTGGAAAAGAACTTAAAGCTCATCCCATCCATGGGCAGGGACACTTTCCCCTATCCCAGGTTGCTCCAAGCCCCGTCCAGCCTGGCCTTGGACACTTCTAGGACTTTAATCTCACCCATACTGTGGGTACACAAAATAAAAAGCTTCACCCAGTGATTTTCACCCAAATTCCAAATGATTTTTCCTTGTGTCGTTGCCGTGCTACGAAACCATTGGATTCCTTCTTAATTTTTTTTTTTTCCCCCACAAAAACAAAGGAATGGCACAGGGATAATGTCCATCTTCGTTCTGTTCTGCAGCCGCTGGTGGTGACAGGAGGACCCAGCCTCTCCCGGACCCATGGCGTTTGCACCTCCCAAAAACACGGATGGCTCCAAGCTCCAGTTCAAGCTGAGCACGTGGACTCCCCTGAACCACCAGCTCATGAATGACAAGGCCAGTGCCGAGCTTTAAACGGGTGAAATTCGGGGAATCCGGGAATTGTTGAGCTTGGAAGGGACTCGTGGAGATCATCCACTCCAACCCCTCAAGGCAAAGCCAATCTGAGCCTTTATTTCCCCAGGATGGTGTCCTGAGGAAATTCCAGTCGGTTCGGAATAGTCTCAAATCCCAAGACAAACGTTCATAAGTTGATAAATTCCCAAATCTTAGAAAAATTTAATCCCTGTTTTTCCCTGTGGAGGTCATGGGAAATGGAATAAGAACTCGGAGGTTTTGTTCCCTGTTAGAAGTACGGAGATACCTTTATGATATAGAAAGTTATATAAAATCAAACAGGAAAAGATGGAAAATTCCAATTTACTTATTTTAAGCAAACAACTATTTGATTTAAACACTGCTATTTTGCCAAATCAATCACTTAAAAAAAAGGTGGTTTTTTTCTTGCTGAAAGTCACAAAACCGTGGAGTTTTTTTATGCAGCAGAATCCTCCAGTCCCACCCCAGAGCAAACTGAGCGTGAGTCAAAGGTTCTGAGCGCTCACAGCAGAGCCCTCAGCCCCCAGGGATGACGCTGGGCGGATATTTTGGAAGCTGGAGTGATGCACCGGTTTATAAATAATGGGATGCATTTCCAAACCCTCCCACTCGGATTCCATATCTGGGAGCTGCCAGCACGACTTTGGGCTCCCGTGGCACCGGGAGCTTTCTCCTCCCTCCCGATCCCGTTCCCATTTCTGTCGATGATTCCCGGGATTCAATCCAGTCCAGCTTCCCAGATTTCTTGGCGCCACTTGTTCTGCACAGTTCTCCCGGTCTTGAGCTCAGAATTTGGCTAAAATGGGTAAAATTTGGTTAAAATGTGTCTTCCATGGAGGCACCCAGGCTCCCCCTGGGGTTGAGGGCTGCCATTCCTCACAAAATGAAAATTTCACTGCTTCCCTAATAATTTTCTCGTGATTAATCCCTTATCCCGTAAAAAGATGAAGCCTTGTCTCCTGTCTGAGTACCTCAAGCATTAAAATTAATTTGATTCTTCCCTTCTCCCTTATTAAACTCCTCTGCATCCAGCATCTTTGCCCCGTGGAAGGACTTTTACCCCGCTTCAAGCCAACACTTGAATTCATTTTATTTTTGATAAACTGAAGAGATTGAGCTCTTTGAAGTCCTTTCAATCTGGCAAATTCTCCAGCCTTTGAATCATTTTAATGTTTCCTACACCCTTTCAACATTATTTTTACAGATACGCATCGCTGTGCGATAAAGCATGACCTCAGCAGAAATAAAAACCCACATTTTCCCACCTTTTCCCACCTTTTTTCACTCCTCTGCTCCTTAGGCAGTTGGATGTCGCAGTGAGCTGCAGCAAAACTTTTAAGGATTAATTTTGGATCGTTGAATTACCCAAAGTTTGGTGATGTTCCAGGTAGGGAAGAACGTCCAAGAAGATCCCAGAAAATACCAGAAATGAAGATTCAAAAATGCAAAAATACCAGGGATGAACTGGAAGTGTTGGGAAGGCACACAAGGAATGTGGTGGTGTTGGATTCATGGTTGGACTTGACGACCTTGGACGTCTTTTCAACCTCGAGGATTCTTTGAAATTCATAATAAAAAGTTTTTACTTGTTTCTGATCCAGGTTTCACAGCACTGACCTCCCCCAAAATTCCTTTTTTTTTTACACCCCTACACTGCTCTGCAGTGGAAAAAAAACAAGGAATAGCTGCAACAAAATTAGTTCTGACGTTGGAAATCAGGAGATGTTCCACGAGGTATTTTTAGGGAGCTGGAGAGGGAGAAGGGGCCGTTTTTGTACAGTCATGAGTCTGCTCATCTCTGCACTCCTGGGAGGCAGCACGACAGGAGACGGGAATTTATAGATGGAAGGGATGGGAATTTAGAGATGGAAGGGATGGGAATTTAGAGATGGAAGGGATGGGAGTTTAGAGATGGAAGGGATGGGAATTTAGAGATGGAAGGGATGGGAATTCATAGATGGAAGGGATGGGAATTTAGAGATGGAAGGGATGGGAATTCATAGATGGAAGGGATAGGAATTTATAGATGGAAGGTGCAGGAAAAGCAGGGAGGGAAGAGCCGTGTGAGAAGTGAACCTGTTGGAACAGGGAATGAGGGGCAGGAGCAGTGGGAATTCAGAGCTGGTCCAAGGCAGAAGGGTCAAAATTCCAAGGTTAGGAGCAGACCCAGGAATATCTGGTGTCGTCAATTCGCTACCTGTCAAAATCTGGATATTTCTGGAGGTACTCCATGGGTAGATCCTGTAGATTTCCCCGGATTTTCGAACATGGTAAGAGTACACTTACAGAATTCCAGGATGGTTTGAGTTGGGAGAAACCTTAAATCCCATCCCATTCCACCCCTGTCATGGGCAGGGACACCTTCCACTGTCCCAGGTTGCACCAGCCTGGCCTTGGACACTTCCAGGGATCCAGGGACAGCCACAGCTTCTCTGGGAATTCTATTCCAGGGTCTCCCCACCCTCACAGGGAAGGATTCCTTCCTAACATTTGACATCTCTTCTTAGGGGGTTGGAAAGAGATGATCCTTAAAGTCTATTCCATCCCAAACCATTCTGTGATTCCAGCAATCCTGAAACCTCCTGGATTCGATGCCCCTGGATCCCTGGAAGTGTCCAAGGATGGGTTGGACAGGGCTTGGAGCAACCTGGGATAGTGGAAGGTGTCCCTCTGCCCATGGCAGGGAGTGGAATAAGACGAGTTTTAAGGCACCTTCCAACCCAAACCACTCCATGATTCCATGGTTGCTTTGAAGACAGGATCACCATCAGGGACAGACCAAAGCCAAGGAAGCAGAATTAGGAAATCTCAAATTGTTCACGGTCACAAAACCAGGGATGAAACCTCCGACACGCCAGGGTCGTGCTGCAGTTAAGGATGAAGCGAAGGCAGGAGATGGAGCATCCCGCAGACTCCGTCCTGGGAGTGCAGGGAAGGACTGGAATTTGGGAGAGGATTTGCCTTCTGCTGGGCAGGAATTCAGGGGTGAGGCAGGAGAGCCTCCAGTGGCATTTGCAGCAAAGGAAGGAGGGGTCTTCCAGCCACTGGAGCCTCTTCAAACCCCCTGAAGCCATGGATGGGAGACAGCAAATCCCAGGATCACCCCGGGCCTCCGGCTGCATTCGAGGCTCTCCACAGGTGTAGTAGCTCCAAGGCCTTAGAGGAAAGGGCATGGGCTTGATTATTTTACCAAATTTGGGCCATTCTGTTGCTAATTAACGCTCCGCAGTGCCTGGAGAGGCAGAACTTTGTGGCGGCCTCAGCTCAGATGTGTCTCCAAGAACGCTGGAAGCAAACGCGAGTCTGTCTTTGATCAAAGACCATTAACATCGCTCTCGGTTACACAAACAGCTCCCTCCTCCCTCCAGTTCTCCAACCCAAAACTCAGATCTTTGACTATTCATCGCTTCCTTGGGGCAAATCCTTTTCCAAGTTCATCTTGTTAGGTTTGTCGGGTTGTTTTATTTTTCTTCCCCTCCGCTTTACCAGTGTCCCCCATGCAAATAAGGCGAATAAAAGAAATGTCATTTCCCAGCCCTCACCAGCGACGCTCCTGCTGGGAGAGACAGAGCTAAAGCTGTCAAGTGCTGCAGCAGACATCAGCACTGATAATGTCCTTCTCTGCAGGAACCATCTCTGCAGGCTGTCAGAGCAGGAACACGTCTGGAGTTTATAATGATCAAGCGTGTTTTCCTGCTCGCGGTTTAATCGCTGTTTTATGTGCGGTTATGAGCCGGGCTTTTTTCCCCCCTCTTTGATCTGTCTGCTGGAAAAATCACTTCCAGCATTCCCTCACTTCCCAGGTCACCATCCTGAGGATTGAAGGCGGTTTTGTGGTAGTGGGGAAGCCACGTGTTGGTGCTTTGGGGTCCAGCTCCCTACGGATAAAGGTCAGCATCCGAAATCCTCGGCTGGATTTTGATACTGATCGTCCTCGGTGGGAGCTGTCGCTGTAAAGCGGCCGGGGAACAAAGGCTGCTCTCGTTATCTCGTTCCTGAAGGCTTTGCTGAGCTGGGATTGGATCCGTGCAGGATTTCAGGGCACGCGGTGCCTCCAAGTCAGGATTAATGGGATTTCTAAAATAAAGAGGTGGAAAGTTCGGCTTCTGGTTACCCCAAAGCACGCGAGGCACCTCCCATCGCTGCGTGTCCAGGAGAGCAGAATTCCTGTGGAGCCAGGCTGGGAGAGCTGGGGGTGTTCATCCGGAGAAGAGAAGGATCCAGGGAGAGCTCAGAGCCCCTAAAGGGGCTCCAGGAGAGCTGGAGAGGGACTTGGGACAAGGGATGGAGGGACAGGACACAGGGAATGGCTTCCCACTGGGAAAGGGGAGATTTAGATGGGATATTGGGAAGGACTTCCTGGCTGTGAGAGTGGAGAGGCCCTGGCAGAGGTTTCCCAGAGAAGCTGTGGACTCCTCATCCCTGGATATTTTGGGTTGGAAGGAACCTTAAAGCTCATCCAGCTCCAACCCCGACACCTCCCACTATCCCAGGGTGCTCCAAGCCCCGTCCAGCCTGGCCTTGGACACTTCCAGGGATCCAGGGGCATCGAATCCAGGAGGTTTCAGGAGTGCGGGGATGATAAATCCCCGACAGGATCACCGAGGAACAATCAACAAGGGAAGAGTGTAGGTGGCAGGATGAGAGATGTGGATTCTTTCCCTCTCCACAGGAAAGCTCTGGAATGCTGGGCCCATTTCTGGGCTCCTCAGTACAAGAAATACATGGATTTACTGGGATAAATCCAGCACAGGGCCTCGGGGATGATTAAGGAATTGGAGAACCTGATGTTTTGGAAGGTTCTGGAGTCTTCATCCAGTAAAATACTCAAAACTCTTGGACATGCCTGAGCTACTCCTTTAGCTGATCCTATCAGGGAATTTGGATTAAAGCATCTCCATAATTTTTTTCCAAAACCATCCATTCAGTGATTCCGTCGATACTTCGTGGATTGTTTTTTCAAGCTGGATTTTTCTCAGCACGTATCGAACCCTCCTGAAATATTCAATTTTCTTTTTGTGTGTGTGTTTTATAGGTATTCGAAGAAAGAAGAGCCCTGCTTGGAAAATGGGTAAATTTTTCTCTTTAAATCTCTATTTGCTACAGACACATTTTGGGAGTGATCAGGAGTTTATCTCACGGGAATGCAAAACTTCTCCTCTTTGGAAAAAGGGATTCACTTCCCTGATGCGAAAGCGAGCTGTGACTGCTCTGCTTTTGAGGAGAGTAAAGGTGTAAATTCCCTCAGTGCCCACATTCCCTAAGTTTTGAAGCCGGGGAAATCATATTCCATGGTTGGAATGAGCTGAAATGAGATGAAAAACCCCGGGAAATGTCTGTGGAGTCTTCAAAGGACATGTTGGATGTTCAGATGTTGCCCTGGCCTGCTGGAGGGTCTTTGAAATCTGTAATAAATGACATTTTATCTACCAAGTGCACACATAGATTGGGTTGGGTTGGAACTGGTGCTTATTCTTTATGCTTCATAAGTCACTCATGAAATTATTTTTCCATATGAACCGGCCTTTACAGGCAAATATTTTGATTTTAAGGATTATTTGTCCTCATAGGAAACAGGCTTTCCATAATTTGCTGTGTTTTGATGATCAGGAATTTCAGGGACACCAAGGAAATGAAATAATTGAGTGATTGTTGTTCAAAAAAACCAGCTTTTAATGGGTCAGGCAGCAAGCGGAAAACATAAAACCCATCTCTTGGAAACTGCTGGATGTATAAAAATGCCAAAATCTGGGAAAAACGTTCCTCCAAACACTCTCAAAAGTGCTGAATCACCTCCGAAAGGTCACATTTCCGACCCTTCCCAAGACTCTGGATCGGCAGCTCTCAGAAGGCTCCTTCAGAGCTAATTCTCCTTGTGCTCCTGCCATCCAGCATTCCAAGGAAAGAAAGCACAAAAGCTGCTCTTAACTCCCTTCCAAGCCCGGGGTTGTGGAGACCCTGGAGCGCTCCGAGTGTGAGAGGAACCACGTGGAGAAATCCCAGTGCTCCGGGCAGGATTTTCCACATTGGTTCCCGTGACCTTCTCCAAGCGCTCTCGGGAAATACGGACTAAATGGAGCTGCTGGAAGATGGATTTCATGGCTGGGATCACGTTCAGGGCGGCTGTAAAGGATTGAAATGTGGACTAAATGGAGCTGCTGGAGGATGGATCTCATGGCTGGGATCACGTTCAGGGTGGCTGCAAAGGATTTATTCCCAACCTGGAAAGCTGAAGCCTGTCCTAACTCCTGTTAAGCATTTTCAGTAATGTCCAGATGATGGAACGGAAAACGAATCCTCATTTAATGGTTGGACTCGATGATCTGAGAGCTTGTCCCAACCTTAGTGATTCCATGATTCCATCTGCAGATGATGCCGGGAATGGAGGGATTCCCTGAGCTTTGGGGGTTAGAAATCAGGGTGGAAAGGTCTGCAGTCGGATAAGGACGAGGGAAAAGTGCTGCAGCAAAGAGTGACACACAAAAACTTCATATCTGAGAGAACCCAAGGATGGAGCAGCTCTGCAGGAAAAATTCCTGGGAATGAGGGGGAATCACAAACTGCACAGAAGCTGACAGTGACTGACAATAAAGGGAAATATCCCAAAGGCAGAGTCGTTCCCGGTTCTGCTCCCTGCCTTTCGGGAAAGCTGGGAACGAGTCAGACGTGAGAGCAGACTCAGGTCCAGAAAACATGGAAACATGGAAACCCATGAGAGGATGGAGAAGACGGAGAAGAGGTGTAAAAACCTTCTTCTAACAAAGCACAAAAGGTGTTGGAAAGAGGAAGGGAATGATCTGATCCCTGTGGAGAGGGCAGGAAATCCTGGGCTTGAGTTGCAATTATGGAGACACGATTTAGGCACAAGCAAAATCCAGTGCTGGAGACAATTCCCTGCTGGAATAGCTTGCCTGGGGATTAGGGGTGGAATCTGGAGCCTTTTGAGGTTAGACAAACACTGCCAGGAATGGTTTAGGGAGAGCAGATCCTGCCTTGTGGCAGGAGATGAACCAGATCAGTGCCCCTCAGCTTTTTCCACGGGAGGAACATCCTGGAAAAGCAGACCAGGAAATGCCTCGTGCGGCCTTCCCACAGCGGTTTTCCTTTATCTGGTCTTCCAAATAAAGATTAGATTAAATTTGGAATGCTCGTCGTTTACTTAATTCTTCCTGATTTTATTTGAGTGCATCCACGGCCTGTGGTTTTACATTTTCATTTCGTTATTTTTTTCCCACTGGTGCCACAGGACATCTTTGATGTCTCCCAGGGTGCTGAGAAACGAGGAATGAGGTGACCTGAAGGGATTTAATTTCGGTTTCTGTGCACCTGATGGGAGGGGCAGCCAGGTGGGATTTGGGCTTTGCCTCCAGGCAATAAAGGACAGGACAAGAGGAAACGGCCTCAAGCTGAGCCAGGGAAGGTTCAGGTTGGACATCAGAGGGAATTTCTTCATGGAAAGGGTGCTCAGGCATTGGAAGGGGCTGCCCAGGGAGGTTGAGAATTCCCATCCCTGGAGGTGTCCAAGGATTGTCTGGATGTAGCACTCAGAGCTCTGGGCTGGGGACAAGGTGGGCATCGCTCACAGATTGGACTCGATGACCTTGGAGGTCTTTCCCAACCTCAGTGATTCTGGGATTCTGTGATTTAACCTCTCATTTTTCCTTCTGTCACCTCTCTGTGTGGGAACTGAGCCCTCCCAGGTGAGGGACACTCTTCCAGGATGGTGCCCACGGGCCACATTTGTGGGGCGCAATAACACCGCCCCGAAATCTGCGGACAATAATTGCTCTTCCCGTGGCAGGACTGTCCCTGGCCTAGTTTTCACTTTTACCACCGTATTAAACAAGCAAACCCGACATTTTACAGGGGAATCACAGAAAAACTTGGGCTGGGAGGGACCTTAAAGCTCATCTCATTCCAATCCCCTGCCATGGGCTGCGACACCTTCCGCTATCCCAGGTTGCCCCAAGCCTTGTCCAGCCTGGCCTTCACCCAGGAGCTGACCCCATGGCAGGTGACAGGGCAATGGCTCCTTCTTGTCACCAGGCCACCTTCCCTCCCTCACAGTCATCCCAGGAACCTCCTCTTGGAATGCGATGAGCTTTAAGGCCCTCCCAACCCAATCTTTCCATGATTCTCCTGAAAAATGCCCGGTTTCCTTGTGTGACTACAGAGGGAAAAGTGAAACCAAACAGATCCTGGGGGAGAGTTCCCTAATCACTGACAAGGAGCTGCTTGGCAGGAGAGATGTTTGGGATTTGGTTGGGTGGATTAAGGTGTTATGGATTAAGGTATAGGTCAGATATTAGGAAAAAGTTTTTCACGGAAAGAGTGGTGAAGTACTGGAATTGTCTGCCCAGGGAGGTGGTGGAATCACCATCCCTGGATGCGTTTAAACAAAGATTGGATGTGGCACTCGGTGCCATGGTTTAGTTGAGGTGTTGGGGCATGGGTTGGACTCGATGGTTTTAGAGGTCTCTTCCAACCTGGTGATTCTGTGTGATTTTTTGGATATCGGGTGCGATGCCCAAAAGACAAGCTGGAAATTAATCCCCATAGACCGATGTCCGTAGAGCAGGTATTTGTTTATTGCAGCGCTGGTGGGGAGGGGGATTTTTCCTCCTAACTCACCCCCCTTTGTCAAGTGCTGCAGTTTATTTATACAGTAAATTTTGCTTAATGTTGCTGTGTCATTACAGCATCATCACATACACACCAGAACTAATTTACACAGCACGATCTCATGGTTATTAGATAATTCTTTGCACTGCGTGTGCAATTCCCCAATTTGGGGGTCTTTGATGAAGGCTTCTAACGACTTCTTCGCACTTGAACTTTTCAACTTTGTCTTTGGGGCATGCACAGTTACGATGCTCTTCGGTCCATCTGGTCTTAACCAGCCTAAATTCTTTGTTTTGTGGATAGTTGGCTTTGGCCTGCCAATTTCTTATTAGCACTACACTTATTTATCTCTAAAGCTATACACCTGGTAAGTTTTTTATCTCTTTTCTTTTTCTCTATTCTGCATATAAACAACGAGTTAACTATATATACTAGCATGCTGGTTTGGTGACATTCGGAGGAAAATAACAACTAGCCATTACATTGTATAAAAAGTTATTCATATCAGATTATATGGGTATCAAAAGTTATGATTCAGGTTATGTAAGCATCAGGTTATAGATATAGAAGTTATGATTCAGGCTACATAAGTAAAAGCTATGATTCAGGCTATGTAAGTATAGAATGCTTCAGGTTATATTGATATTCTTCAGGTTACATTGATAAAAAGTCACCATTTGGGTTATACTGATATTAAGGTTACATAGATATCTTATAACCCAAGCTATACAAGCACTTTGTTGTTGTGACCTGAGTTATACAGACATCAGGTGCCTCGTCTGCTTCTCACCTTCTCACCCAGCTCCTGGGCCTCCAACAAATCCTTTCAGCAGGACTGGGAGAGGATGGCTGGGGAAGGGAGGGGAAAATCGTTTCTCGACTGGAGAATCCATTCCTACTTTTGCCGAGCACAGGGATCCATCCCAGCCTGGGAGCTCAGAGCCACGTGCTGGGCTGGAGATGAGGGTTGAGTCCCCCACCAGTCGGAACCAGTAAAACCAGCAGTGCGCTGCAGCAGAGGGGCCTCTCTGGGCCCTCCCGAGTTATTTGTGTGTGTGCACTCATGGATTAATTGCAAACTGATCCGGAGGCAGGCCCCGAGCGCTGCCAGCACGGCCTGGTGTCGCACAATCCCTGCGGAGACTTTGTTTGCCAGGGCTCCGGGGAAGGCCCGGACAGAGGGGAAAAGCTGCGGGGAGAGAGGAGGCGAAGCGAGGGGAATCCAGTCCGACTGGTTGGGCTGCTGTAATCGCATCCAAGGGGAGGATCTGTGGAGGAAGCCGCCAAATGTGGGATGGGGACACGCTTGTTAATGCTGGAAAAGAGACAAATTGTGCCAGCTTAACTCCTTGGCTGCTGCTGGGCGCCGTGGAGAAGGGGCCGGGTGTTCCCAGTGCTCCTGATGCTGTGGCGCTGGTTTAAATGGTTTAAATGAAGTTTAAACACAGGTTGAGGGTGCTGGGAGGAATTCTCTCCTTGGAAAACCCATGGCGGGGTCGAGAGGGTTAAAAAGGAGCAACTCTTGTGTCTGCTGGAAAGTGAAGCTGGATTTGTTTTGACTAGTTCACTTAATCTCCTGATGTGGAAGAGACTAAGCCAGTTACTCCCTTGTCTCCGGAGCTCACACGACGGGAGAAATTTATCTGGGCAAGTTGGTGATTGGGGATTGTTTTAACGAGCAGAGGACGTGGCCGGGATCATGAACAGGGAGAGCATGCAGCAGAAGTTCTCCCACTTCGTGTGACAGGGAAAACCTTTTATTTCAAGCCAAGGGTGAGAAGGGGACAGGCAGAACCTCCTCTGTCCCCCTCCGGTCCATCTTTGTCTGACTTTATTCTCAGGGAACGTTTCTAAGCCCTAAATCCCCAAGTCCTACTTCAGTTTTCCCTTAATACCCTGCTAAGCATCATTAGAAGTGAAAGTTATATGAAAAACAGGGATTAAAAAAAGGGGAATATTCCTTAATTCACTGTGTCTGAAAAGACAGGGACATCTGGGAGCTTTTTCTGTTTGGCTTTTCGCCTCCCCAGGATCTCAGGAATGCCAGTTCCACACTTTCTTCATTCTGACCTTCTTGAAGGTCTTGCAGAGGTGTTTGTGAGAAGGAGAAGAGCTATTTGCTTCCTGGAGTTTATTCTCCAGCACTGGAATCCATCCAAGGGAAAATAAATCAATAGAGTTCTTCAAAATGATCGGGAAAGAAAATGCTTCTCAATTACCTTCATCTGCACAGTGAATTTTAAACTATTATTCTGTCAGTCCTCCATTTGAGCATGGATGTGGGGTGTGGAGGAGAGAAGAGGAAAAAAAAATCCTGAATTTTTAGTCTGCTTCATTCTGAAAGGGAAAAGAAGGGACACTGGACATTAAACTATTTATTTAATAGTTAACCCATAATAATGAAAAAATCACTGGAAGAACATTTTTTTCTTACTATTTTTATATTAATTATTTACATATTTTTATTTTTAATTTTATTCCTTTTATTTTTTATTTTGATTTTTATTATTTTTAATTTTTAAATTTTTTTAGATTTTTATTTAATTTTTGGAGGCCACATTTAACGAAGGACTGAAATGTCCCTGAGGTTAAATGTAGACAACAACACGCACAGATCTGACCTGCAGAGAGCAAGCTGGGAGCCGTGGAAAGGTGGCTCCAGGGAACAGTGTGTGCAAACAGAGCGCGTGGTTGGGGATGGCCAACCCTGAGAAGGAAACAAACTGGGAAAAGCAGCATTCCCCAAGGAGGGGAAATTCCCCAAAGCGTTCAGTTTTCCCTTTGAAAAGAAGGTGAGTTTGGGTCAAGGCTGCTCTTGCTGTGCTGAGGAGGAGTTTCATGGAATTCCAGAGGTTGGGTTGGAAGGGATCTTAAAGCTCATCTTGTTCCACCCCCGACACCTTCCACCATCCCAGCTTGCTCCAAGCCCCATCTCCAACCTGGCCTTGGACATTCCAGGGATGGGGCAGCCACGGCTTCTCTGGGAATTCTATTCCAGGGCCTCTCCGCCCTCACAGGGAAGGATTTCTCCCCAATATCCTATTTAAATCTTTCCTCTTTAGTTTAAAACCCTTCCCCTTGCCCTGTCACTGCACACTCTTGTAGACAAGACGAAGCAAAACCCACATTCCCCCTCAGGAAATCCCTCTCCAACCATCCCACCCCGCTGCCTGCCGTTCCCACTGGGAATTCCTGCTGCTCCTGCCTGCAGCCACCGCGATCCCGGGGCTTTTCCTCCCTCCTGGCACCTGGGCTGCAGGTTTGGAGCCAGATGGCAGCGACTGTGGGATGAGGGCAGTCTCCTCCCAGGAGATGGCTGCTGACAGGGCCCTTCCCATCCCCTGCTGTCACCACCACGAGCGGCCCAGCCAGCGCCGCCGTCGCTCCCGCCCTGTTTACCCAGCTCTGCCCCATCTTACCCGGGCGCTCAGTTCCTCCCGCACGGATTCAATCCTCCTCTTTAGGTGATGCCTTGAGAGGCCTCCTAGAAACAGAGACTAGACAGAATAAGGGAATAAAATTAGGTATTTTATTTGAAAGGCCTTCAAAGGTACACCCTGGGGAGCCAGAGGCTGTTCTCAAAATGGACCCCAAGATGGACCCCAAGATGGACGACAGGTCACAAGTTCTTCACACTTTTATAGGTTTGGTTCATTTGCATATCAGGGTTAATTCTCCAATTAAAGCTTCAGTTTAATGATGTAATTTCCCCTCAGCTTGCCCCCCCCCTTAGAGGCTCTTTGGTTTATACTTTTTGGGCCTAGGATGGTCTGGGTGTCCTTGAAGAGCAGGCCCGGAGAGGCTTTGTTACGTCTACCTGGCATGAGAGAGCAGAAATGAACAGGCTACAAGAATCTTCAGAGTTACACACTGGGCAGTAAAGGATTTGAAAAATATAAAAGTTAAAACCAAAGGCATCAAGGTACCTGCCAGAAGCACGGAAAAGCTGTGGAAAACCTTTGTGACTCTGCTGCCGCAGATTTTTTCCCTCGTGAGACGCGGGCAGCTCGTTTGGTTTCCCTCTGCTCCGCTTCTCAAAGTGGGGATTTCTCCCCTGCGCAGCGGGATTGTGAGGAAAAATACTTTACAATTTGTGAGGCACTCCGAGATGGCAGTGCTGGGGAAAGTGTCAGGAGGGAGAAGGAACCAGCCATGAGCTCATCTTTGGGGCCTGCTCCTGCAAACACCCAGCTGGGCCTCCTCCTTCCCGTGAGGGAAGCCACGTCTCGGAGCTGCTCCCAGGAGCAAAGAGCCTTCCCTGTGAGCACGAGTGAGTCCTGGCCTAGGCCATCCTGGATGCTTTGAGGATTAGAAATCATTATGTGGCTCCAGAGTTTCTTTTCATGTAGCCTCTCCATTTGTTCCCCGGCGCTCTGCTCCCTCTGGATGAGTCACCAGAAGCTGCTGCTTGTGCACTTTCCCTTGCCGCGTTTTATTTTAAGAAGCTGAATCTCCAGTTTCTCTGCACCTGAAACTCTCTCCTTTTTTTTTCTTTTTTCTTTTTTTTCAGTTTGACAAGTGGACAGATGGCCAGAGGAGGAGGATCCTGGTGGACCTGCTGGAACGCTGCTCCCTGTCCCAGCAGAAATTCTGTGCCAAGCAGCTCCAGGCCCGAGTCCCCACCGAGGCCATCGATTTTACCACGAGGCTCCCCCGAGTCCTGTCCTTGTACATATTTTCCTTCCTGGACCCACGCAGCCTCTGTCGATGTGCACAGGTAAAAAAAGCCAACACCTGCCTGGGGTTCAGAAAACCAGGTTAAAGTCGTTTTAAAAAAAAAAAAAGGAAAACACTGATTTTTGGTGAAGACAAAAGGTCTTCTGTGCCAAATGCTCATTCCTCAGATCCTAAGTTAAGCCAGATTGGCCAAGATTCACGGAAGGGAAGAGTAATTTTAGATGCTCAGTGCTAAAGCATTTTAAATGTGGCATTTTCAAGAGTGATTATTCCCAGAAAGGAAGCCTGGTACTTCCTGAAAATCACATTCCTCTAAAACACCTTTCATTGTGTGCAGAGCCCTTAATTCTTTGAGAAATATTGGCTCGTGCTTTTGCAAAGAACAACACTTGATCCTTCAAGGAAAACAGATCCTTTAAAATGCCTGAGGGTCAAGTGTTGGATGTGGAGAAGCAGAAAATTACAGCTGTGATTAGGAGCACAGCGGTTAAGACCCCAAAAATCTGTTTGCATGCCGTAAAATGCTGTGAGATGCTGCCCAAAGCAGTTTTAAATTAATAAGTTCAGCTACCAGCGACATTATTGCTGCACTAACGTAATATTCCACGTAATTTAAGAATATATCATAATCTCAGCTTGGCTAAGCCTTGCTTTAGTAACTTTCTCCATCGTTTCATGTGGATGCAACTCAAACTATACATGCTCAGGCAGGGAGAAAATAGGTAAGAAAATTACTTAGAATCACAGAATATCCCGAGCTGGAGTCATGAAGGCCTTGAAAGGTTTAAATGGTTTAATCAAAGGTTTAAGAGGAGCATTAACAGCACAGAAGAATTGGTTTAAGGATATGTGGGAATTACCTCCCCAGCACAGAAATCCGTAGCCGAAATCTTGGCTGCTTTAAACCCCAAGGTTTTCAGCTGGCTGGAAATTCACAGGTGAGCTGGCACTGGAAGTACCTGTCAGAGCTGGACCAGCTGTGGATGCTCAAGTGCCTGCGTTTCGGGTGGTTCATCAACTTCTGCCCGACCCCCTTCGAGCAGGGCGTCTGGAAAAAGCACTACATCGAGATGGTGAGGGAGCTGCGCGTCACCAGACCCAAGGTACGGACCCACCGCCTCCACGGGGGTTTGTGCCCAGTGGCAAATCTGCCTCTTTATCTTTTTGGGATCCTCCTGCCCTGAGGTCAAAGCTCAGCCCTTTAATTTAAAGCAAAGTCCCCCACAGACTCTCTGTAGCCGACAGAGAGAAGCTGATGCATCTCAGCAGCAGCTCAGCTCATTTTAGCACGGATTATAGGACCTGGGTGATGAAAAGCACTGCCAAGGTGTCTCTTTCTGTCCTCTCACCATAATAGAGCCTGCAGAGACCAATTTTGAGTTAATTCCCAATTATTATAACCCTAAATTTAGTTCAACCTAATTTTCATCATACGCTAAAACTTGTTTTCTTGCTTTAACCTCTTCTTAGACTCCTTCCAAGGATGAGTTCATCATTATAGATGTGCAACCTGTCAAAAGCAACGGCCCAGAGAGGAAACTTTCTGTGGCAGGACGGGGGACAAGCAGGGGGAAAAAAGAGCTCCCTCCTTGGCGTTCATCCGACAGGAATCCCACGGACACCATCCGGTACAACTACCTGGACAACTACGACCCCATCGAGCAGGCCAGGCAGGCGTAAGAGCTTCACCTCTTTTCCTTTCCCTGTGGCACAAGGTTTTCCATGTCCTCTGCAGGCTCGCTCTGCCCGTTCAGCTGCCCGGCTGCAAAGCCACTTTCCCGCTCTTTTGGCCTTTTTTGGATTGGTTTTGGTCCAGTTGCAGCTGCAGCTGCCGCTGCTTTGTGTCCTTTCAGCGCCGCTCGTCAGGCCGGAACTCCTGGGGGACGTTACAGAGCTGGTATGGGAGGAATTAGGACAAGGGGTTGTTGGAGAGTTTTTAAATAAAGCTGCCAGGCTGGGAGGAATGTGTGGGTTTTGCACGGCACAGGAAGAATGAATTAATTGTGATGAAATATAATTCTATCACTCGGAGGATCTCCTGGCTGAGAGGAGGCTGGGATGATTGAATTGCAGGGCAGGTGTAAGAGGATGTCGGAGCATGGAAGTGATGAATGGGATTTGTGTCTGCACCGCCCGGATCCATCACTTCCTGGGCTCCCAGGATTATCCACTGGCTAAAGAAAGGCATTTCCCTCTCCAAGGCAGAGTTTTGCACATGGATCTGTGTTAGAACTGCCCCACGTTTTCTTTCGTCACCTCTGGCACTGGAGATTTTCCCAACCTTAGATCCAGGGTGAATTTTCTGTGCACTGACAAGCACAGGGAGGGTGTGGGAGTGACCTGTGGGAAGAGTTCCCCCTTTGCTTGTGTGAATGCCTGGAAATGCCCCCTCTGACGCTTCCCAGGGGTCACCTCAGCCCAACTGATGTGAAAAGGGTGATGCTGTCATTAATCCAAGCCTGGCAAACAGCTCATGGATCCTCTTGACCATTCCCTGGTTCCTGTGGGAATCCAGGGACTCACCACGCCGAACGTGCCGGGAGCAGGAGATTCCTCTCCGCTGTGCCAACAAAATCCTTGGGAACCAACGGAGCCACAACGAAAGCACCCGGGCTGTGTTTAAGTCAATATCCAGCAGAGCCAAGATCATCCCTGTGCCCGGGAACAATCAGCTCAGGAATTACCCCAGCCAGGGATTGTTTGGCCAAGCGCTCTCGGAGCTCTTTCCCAACGGGATTAACCCTGCCGGACCCAGCGCTCCTCCGGGCTGTTCCACACAGCTCCCAAGTGCCTGAGCAAAAAGCCTTTTATGAATCACGTTTTAATCCGCGTCCCCTGGTCCTTGGATGTTGCCCTACTTCAAAGAGCTTCCCAGTTTCCACCTCGCCCTCTTTCTGTGGGATGTTTTTCCCAACTCTAACGCCACTTTTGGGTCGAGTTCTTTGAGGCTTTTCCCTGAATATTTTCACCGAATGCCTCCTGTTGCAAACGAACGTCCTGATATTATTTTCCAGCTGTGCTCAATGGTTTTGTGCGGCAGCTCACGGAGGTTTCTGTGAGGTTTAGGATTCTCTTGTGCCGTTTCTGTGACGTTTAGGATCCTCCCGTGCCATGAAAAAGTGGGACAATCCTCGTTTGAAGAGTCTGGAAGTCGCTTGTCCCAGCACTGAGCTGTGGATGCGGCCAAGAACCAGGTGAAAACAATTCCCCCGAAATAACGAAACAGTAAATAATAAATACACTCCCCGCTTGCCCCTCCTGAGTGAGAGCCCAGCCTCTCTCCATTTGTGGAGGCCGTTTTAATGCCGAGCGTTCCTGCAAATCTGCCATTTATCCGCAATTACAGAGGATTATTGCGGGGAGGGAGACGAATTCCCTGAGATTTGCTTGTTTATCGAGGATCTGCCTTTAATATCACTTAAGCTGGAGGTAATTGCTGGTGCTCAGGCTCATCTGCGGTGATTATTCAGCAGCGCAGGTGCCACGCTTCAGGTGCTGACCCAGCCTCCCACTCCCACAATGATGTTCTGGTGCTTCTTTTCCACGGACACTCTGCTGTCCCTTCCCAAAAATCCTCCCACTGAGGCTCTGTGTTGTGTTCTCCACCCTTTACTTCCAGGCAGCTGCCAAGGGATCAGGAATTCAGCTGGATCCCTGGAGCAGGGAGACACCACCTCGAGCGTCCCTCAGGTTTTGGTGGGGGTGGCAGGAAAATGTCACCGTGGTCCCGGTGTCCCTCCGGGATGCCAAGCCATGGTTTGGATTCTCCCAGGAATGCTGTGCAGGATCCACCTCCGTGCAGGCAGACCCTGCCTGACCAGGGCTCAGCTTGGAAGGCAGAACAGAATCCCAAGATAAAAATCTGCGACCCCGCCGGCGCTGTCAGGTGCGGTTCTCCTTTGGATGAGCCGGATTCCTGGAGCTCAAGGGCAAAACAACCGCCCCTCATGTAAAATGGATGTCAGGAGGAGTGAAACCGGTGTAAAACGAGATCCTGAAACAACAGAAGTGATTTCCCGGGTTTTGCCAAAGGGAATCTGGGAGAGGAAATGGGTTTTGCTGCAGCCGGAGCGCACGTGGGAAGGAACAGCGATGAGGGTTTCCTCGAGGACGTGGCAGAACTCGCGGAAACTCAAAGGGATGGTGGAGAGAAAAGGACTGGGGAGAGATTCTTCAAGCCCAGCACCTCAGCTGGAAATCCCTGACCCAACAAACCATTTTTTTCCCGCTTGAGTGCTGAGGAAAAGCGGAGCTGTGGAGAGTTCCTCGTGGATAAACAGGATCACATCAAAGGAATACCTGACGCCACCATCAAAGCAACGCGTGAGACGAGTCGCTGGCTGCTGCCTTGAATCCAAGTTAATCTGCCTAATTCCAGGCTGAATTTTGCAGAATTTAAGAAGTAATCCACAAAAAATAAGTTTTTCCTAACTCCTGGACCTGGTTAAAATCTCCTCGGAGCTTGACCTCGCTCTGCAGTTGTTTTCTGGTCCGAAGGGAGGGGAGGACTTTGCTGCTCATCATATCAGGGTGAAATACTGACATTTAAATGGCAGAGTTCATGGAATTCCAGAACAGTTTGCGTGGAAAGAGACATTAAAGATCATCCAGTTTCAACCTTGACCCCTTCCACTATCCCAGGCTGCTCCAAGCCTCATCCAACCTAACCTTGGACACTTCCAGGGATCCAGGGGCAGCCACAAATTCTCTGGCCAGCCTGTGCCAGGGCCTCCCCACCCTCACAGGAAATTATTTCTTCCAAATCTCTGATCTAAATCTCTCCTCTTTTAGATAAAACTGCTGTGTGAAAAGTCACTTCTCGTCATCTGTGATGACGAAGAGTCTTCGTCTGTTTCTTGGTCAGCCTTTTGAGTCATCAGCTGCCTTCTCCCTTCCACAGCAGCACCGAAACAACCCTGCTGAGAATTCCTAGCAGAGAACTCACCCTTGTTTAGCCAAAAAAAGGGGAAGCATGGGAAGCAGAAGGAGCTGCAGTCAATTCTCAATTAAGCAGTGCAGTGGAGACAAAGAGAGTCCTGTAAGTGGAAATACAAAATATATTCAGCAGGCTGTGAGGCCATAATTGGCTCTTCAGCTTTGAAAAACAGATCAATACATTTCCAGACAGCAGCTGGGTGAGGGTTTGGCCTGGCCAGCACTCACTGGGGAGAACAATAACACTGGGCCACAGCTGAGGAGTGCCCAACAAATGGGGTTCGTTTGCAATCTGGTTGGTAATTGAAACCTATTTTTTGCTTCTGCTGGATTCCTTTGCCATTTGCTCAGAAAGGCAGGAGCTTGTACCCTAAATCTGTGCCCAGGAGCTCAGTGAAAACCCCCCTGCAGCACGAGGGAGGTGGGACAGAGATCCCCCAGTAAGTTCACTGGGAGGTTTTGGGTTTAGTTGGGACAGTGTGGGAAAAGCTCGGCAGTCACTGAGCAGTGAAATTAAGAATAGCAACGATCAGATGCGCAGCCAAGGGAGTGGTGATGTGATAGAGAAGAGACACAGACAGGGTTGAATTACAAATTGCCTGGAAGGGGTTATCAAAATCCCTCAATAGAATTATAGCTGTGACTATCGGTGTTGTAATTTATCACGGCAATGATTTCTGGCAGGTCTGGTTTGTTTTCTGCCTGAATTGTCCAAGCAGCTTTTTGTTATAGACAAAAAAAAAAAATTCCCAGAGATCAGCAAGGAGGGATTTGCCTCTCTGGGCACAAAGAAATATTGCAAAGGGGAAGTGAAAGATTTTTATCTAAAGCGTGGAGTCGAGTTAGGAAATTTTCCTGTGGGGCTCTGATCTGCCTACAAAGGCCCAGGAGGGCGTTTCTGTCAGGCCCTGCATGCACGGTTCTGCTGGAAGGCATCTGCTGTTTGTGCAGCTCGTTGCCAATAAATCAAAAGATTTGCCTCCCTCTTGATCATGAATAATGAATTCCGATTCTATCCGAGCGCTGGAGCCCCGCCAAGGCCGCGGCCTTGTGCCTCAAGACAGGGCCCTGCTACTTCTCACGACAACAGCTCGGCCAAAATGCAAGTTCTGTCCCCCCCTCCCCAGCCTTGGGTAATTTATGGCCATAGGCTGGCTCTAAAAAACAGTTGCATATTGTCCTGGAGTGTTTACCCAACGAGAAAATAATTACTCGCGGTAATTGTTCTGCCGGCGGCCCAGGCCCCGCTCCTGACAAAGAGGGGCTCGCTGGCGTGAGAAGGACTCGCAGCGTCCCCGTCCTCCTGGATCCCGACGCTCGTCTCTCCCTTTTCATGCTGCTGAACAGCCAGCCCAGCACTCTGTGCCCGGTGGGCGTGTGGGAATTAAAAAAAATTCCTTAAGGGAGGAAAACGGGGTGAGAAACACCGAGTTCAGCTCTGGGAGTGAGAGATCTGCTGTCCTCACCCGGGCTCTGACGCCTTTTTCCTCATCCTCACTCCTTCCATTTTCCTGACCTGGAGCTGGGGTTGTGGGGGTGAGCTGACACCACGATTTGGACACCAGAACACAGCAACAGACACCTCAATTCACAAGAATATCTTTATTTACAGCCACAAGGCCAGGGCTGCCTTCCACCCAAAGGTCACGGCACCATTTAGGATGGAAAACACCTTTGAGATCGCTGAGTCCAACCACGACCTGGACACTGCCAGGTCCACCAAAACGACCAATTCATTCCCAATTGGAATAGTCTGGATTGGATTTTCTCCCCTGACTGTTTGTGTTTATAAACAGCTGGCAGTTTTCCTCAGTTTCCCACTTGAAATAATGCTGGATTTGACTTTATGGGCCTGGACTGGGATGAGGGAATACCAGCCACGTGCTGGTGTTGTGTGTGTGTGTCTTATGTGCTGTGATCCTGGTTTTCCACAGGATAAAAGTTGCTTTTAGAGTCTATTTCCACCCTTTCTATCCATGGTTTTTGTATTCCTACTGTGCCTTTTTTAGCATGGAGCCCAGAGACACCGGGAGAACCACTCAGAGCTGCTGCTTTGAATTCCCAGATTCCATATCACGGAATTTGAGTGTGGAATGAACACCTTCGGATCATGAACCTGCCTGAGTGCTTAAAAATACTGCCTCAGAGTCTGGATTTCACTGCTGATATCAGAAAAAATGTGGCAACTGGCCATATTCCAGTGCAAGCCACTTAATTTTCACACTCTGGAATATTCCTGTTCTGCCAGTTAATTGTGTTGAATTTAATAATAGCTGAATATAATATCAAAAATCATGCATTTATATACTTATACATATAGAAATACATATATAGAATTATTTGGCTATAAAAACATGGAATAAACACCTTGTTGGAGGCAGCCCCCAGCCTTTTTTACACTTCAGGTTACACAGACGTCACTGAAAACTCAAATCGATTTAGCTCAGCTTCTTTTCTGTGAATTTCCCTAAGGTGCTATAACACCTTAGGTGGACTTAGCTTAAACCACCGAGTCCTGAGCTTGTGTTTGAGTGCCAGAATTTGTCACAACTTAAAAAAATACCCAGTTCCCACCTTCCCCTGAGCCCTGGTAGCTGATTGTGCCCTTTGGGGCTGCCCCAGGTGCGAGATAAAAATGCGTTCTCTTAACCCATGTCTTTTTGGGTGCCAATATCCCAAAGGATTTGGTTTTTATCAGCCCCAGGGAAGGAACTGCACAGCATTTATTGATATTTTTGTGTTCTACTCTGCAGGAGGAGGAAGGGAGGAGGGCACACCCCAGACCTGAGCAGGCAGGCGGCTGAGAGGAAGAAGAGAGGGGGTCGTGGATCCAACCAGCTCCGGAAGGTGAAATCCCTGGCAAGTGTCACCAGTTTGCGATTCCATCACCTGGGGCGGTGTCAGGCACCCCCAGGAATGTTGGAGCTCGGAGTTTTTCCCTCGGGGAAGAGCTGCTGAGAGGACACCTGGGCAGGAGGAGGACACAAAGCCCTCCCATGGCTGGCTGCTCCGAGGGAATCTCGCTGCATCCCAGACACTGCTGGCGGTGGGAAAGGGACGGCAGTGTCTGTGCAGAGACAGTGACCCTGTTCTCCGCTCCTCCCTCTCCTCGCTATCCCAAAAAATCCCCTTCCATGCTTGTTACAAAGTGCTGGCACAGTTCCCTTAGAACACAAAATTTCACGACTTCAGATCGCCGCAGTTCGATGTCGTTCATCCTCCGTGCCCTGAGCCCGAGCAAAGCAGCCCCAAATTTTCACACTGAGGGCTCACTGTGCTCGAGGCTGCTGAAACAGGGCATCCTCCCACGAAAGAGGAGCCCAGGGAAGTCATTCCAGAGAGCTCCACGGGTTCTGTGGATGTGGCAACAAAGAACTGCCAGGAGAAGGCCGTGCTCACGAGCGTGTCAGTGGTTCTGGGAGCAGACCTGGGGTTCCCGGAGCCGTGGAAGCCAGGGAATGCCGGGGAGTGGGGCTAAAGGAGGGTTACATAAAAGAGAGGCATTGTCTCCCCGCTGGGGAGGCATCCTCCTGACCCAAATACAGCCTGCGGGCAAGGAAATTGATTCTGGCACTGCTGAAGAACAGAAAATGTCATTATTCAGCCTCTGCCTCACAGTTTGCGCTCTCCTCCTCCGGAGATCGGAGCGTCCTCACAGGGCTTCATCCCACCACAACTTCCCCTTCCCAATTCCAACTGGTTTTATTGCCAGGCCAGAAGTGAAAGAATCTCAGCTCACAGTAAAAATACGGGAATTTGATTTTCTCTCCCCGGATTTTAGGAAAGTTATGTGTTCTTCAAAGTTAATTAACCTGCAACCCCAATCAGGAAGCATTTGACTGATATAAAATGGGAGAATCATGGAATTGTTTCGGTTGGAAAAAATCCTTAAGATCATCCAGTCCAACCATTCCCAGCACTGCCAAGGCCACCACTGAGCCATGTCCCCAAGTGCCACATCCACAGGGATTTTTAATCCCTCCAGGGATGGGGGCTCCAGCATTGCCCGGGGCTGCACAGCCCTTTCCAGGCAGGAATTGTTTCCAATATCCAACCTGAACCTCCCCTGGAATAATTTAAGGCTGTTCCCTCTCATCCTGTCCCTTGTTCCCTGGGAGAAATCTCGATCCCACCTGGCTGCCCCCTCCTGTCAGGGCATCCCAGAGAGGAAAATTCCCTCTGGAGCCTCCTTTTCTCCAGGCTGAGCCCCTTTCCCAGCTCCCTCAGCCTCTCCTGGTGCTCCAAACCCTTCCCCAGCTCTGTTCCCTTCCCTGGACACGCTCCAGCTCCTCAGGGTCTTTCCTAAACTTTTTATGTTGAAAACAGTCCTGGATCCCTCCCGATTTTGGAGTTGTCCCCGTGTCAGTAGAAGAGCTGAGTTTTTTATTCTCGTGTACAAACCTGTTGCTGCTGCAGCCACAAATGAGCGCAGCACTAAAGACAATAAAGCTGAGGTTAAACCAGGCTGATGCATAGGAAAATAAATAAACAAATATAATTCTCTAGGAATAATCCAGAATTAATTTCCATTTCTTATTAAAGGCAGCATTGGGAAACCTGGTTGAAATGAAGACCTTTGAAAAGACTCCTATTTAATCAAGCCTAAATAAAGAGGCTTAATGTGCAAATCTTCCAGCAAATCCTTAGAAGAAGAATGGCCCAGGATGAAAGAATAAACGCCCAAAGCGAGCAAACACCGAGTCAGATTAAAATGAAACCCTGAAATAGATCAGTGATCCCAGTGCAGACTGTAGGTGAGAATAAAGAATATTCCAGCCAGCAACGAAGATGTAAAAAGGGGTTTTCAGATGGAGCTCCCAGCTCAGGAGGCTCAACCAGAGCACACCAAAATGAGAATAAACACCTCATTACGGGGACATCCACTGGCTCCACGTTTGTGTGGCGTGAATGAGTAAAGCTGGGAGGGTTTGGAGTTTATTACTAACCATGGAAAGCAGAAAATGTGACCAGGCTCACTCTTCATTTGGAATAAACGAAAGCCAATTGGCCCAATTACAAGAAAGAGTAAATTACAGTGAATTAAGTTAATGAGGGCTCTGAACGAAGGGCCACATTCTGCATGTGGAACCACCAGGTCTGTGCAGGGAGGGAGGGAATTCCTGCCCTCTCTTTATCCAGGGAAATGCTCTAAGGACACTCCAAGGGTGCCACTCCAGCTGAGAGCTGTGATTTCGGAGCCCAAGGCGGCACTGCTGCCACACCAGCGCCCTCCCCACCAGTCCTTCCCGGCAAATTCCCAGATATTTTATGGGGAAGGTGAAACTGGACTGATGGATGTCAGCAGTGAGGGGCTGGGTCTGCCTTTGTCTGCTCCAGACACTGCCCCACCCTCACAGCTGCTCCCAAATTAGTTTTAGTCCTCACTAAATAACATCTTTTTGACAGGATCAGTCGTTCCTGCCTCCCTGGCTGTGTCCTAAGGTAATGAGATTGCAGGAGCTGAAGGCAGGAATGCCTTTTTTCCGTGACATATTGATGGGGAATTGATGTTCTTAGTAAAAAATCCCATTTCCAGGAGGTGGGAATAGCCCACAGGGAGATCCAGGATTCCCAGCACCTGGTCCTGTGCGATGTAGATTTATATTCTGTAAAGCTTATTTTGAATTGTCTTGATTCGACATAATAATGTTTGTTCTCTATTCTTACCAAATAATTTGGATCGGTCCAAAAAAAACTCTGACCTGGGTTTTTTCCAGAACCTGGGTTTTTTTTGAACTTTTGGGATCTTTCTCAAGGAATAAACTGCGTTGTTGAGAGATTTTTTTTGGGCTTAATTTTTATCCTGGCTATGTTAAAATAAACTTAATCCTTTATACTTTTGAGTCTTCAAACATTGAGCGAGACTGGGATCAGTCCCAGCCACGTGCACAGGGGAGAATTCGGGCATCAACATATTAATTGACGTGGAGAATTAATTAATGTGGGTTTAGCTTTGCTGGCATCAATTTCTAATTGGGTCCTTTTGTCCTTAGATCACAGCACAGCTCAAAAAAAGCAGATAATGGTTGTGATTTTTTGGGATATCATTTGGGGATAAAATTTATAGAATGTATAGAATTTCTCAGTGAATTCCAATGTTTTCAGTCACTCTGAAGCTGTTGGGATGACTTCTCTTCTCTCTTCTCTTCTCTTCTCTTCTCTTCTCTTCTCTTCTCTTCTCTTCTCTTCTCTTCTCTTCTCTTATTTCTCTCTTCCCAGTTGTCACTTTCTGCCGATCTCGAGTCCCTCCCAAAGCCACCAGTTCGTCCCAGCTGGGCCACACCTCAGCAAACTGGGAACCTGCCCTCCAAGGCAGCAGCCAAGGCCCTGGCCCAGAGCTCCCGCTGGAACGCCGGGATCCGGCCGGGACCCGTCCGAGCTCCAAAACCACGGGAGAGAGGAACTGGAGATGTCACCAGGATGGACACTGGGTCCCCATGTGAGTGTGATGTCCTGTCCCTGGGGAGGCTGTTCTGGAGACAACATCCAAAGCATGGAATCATAAAATCTTGGAATGGTTTAGGTAGGAGGGGACCTTAAAGCTCATCCAGTCCCACCCCCTCCCATGGGCAGGGACACCTTCCACTAGCCCAGGGTGCTCCAAACCCTGTCCAACATGGCCTTGGACACTCCAGAGATCCAGGGATTCTCTGGGAATTCTAGCCCAGCCCCTCCCCACCCTCACAGCCAAGAATTCCTTCCCAACATCCCACCCCAATCTCCCCTTTCCCAGTGAGAAACCATTCCCTGTGTCCGGTCCCTCCATCCTTTGTCCCAAGTCCCTCTCCAGCTCTCCTGGATCCCCTCTCAGGGGGCGGAGGGCAAGGCTCTGGATGTTGGGAATCCAGAGGACGGGGATTTGCTGCACCAACAGAGAACACGTGGCCGGAGATGTCGCGTCCGGCACTTCCCAATCCACCTGTTTGTCACCACGGGATGGAACACGTGGGCGGGACTCACCAGCACTCCCTGGCACAGCAAGAGATCCTAGAGCAGATGTGGGCTCTGTCCAAAATCCAAGTCCTGGAGAGGATCCAGGAGGAGCTGGAGTGGTTGGGTTGGAAACCAGAGCACCCAGCAAATTCCAGGGCCAAGCAATGAACTCCAGGGAAACAAACAACAGCTGGGAAATCCAGGAATGCCTCCCAAAAATAAGGAGCTGGAATGACACAATCCCAAACAATCTGACGCCATTTCAGGCTGGGGTTGGCTTTGGAGACCCTTCATGGCACATCCTGAAGCTCCTCGGTGTCAGGAGCCTGCTGGGAAAGCCTTTTTGGGATCTTTGGGAAGTCCTGGTGGTTCACACCGGGGTCGTCACCGTGAGGGTTCCAATCTGTGACCCCTGGTGGTTTCCTGTGCAAAAATGGTGAAGAACCTGGAGTGAGCAAATGAAAAGAGGATTTTGATGGAATACTGTTGGGATTTTAGGAAAGACACGGGGTAGAGTGATGGGAGCTCCTTCAGGCCAATGATTATCCGGTAATTATTGATGATCCCATCTAGATGGGAGATGATGGAGCACGTGGAGACCTCCAGCATTCCTTTGGATCTCCCAAACCTTGCATTTTTAGCAGATCCATGGGTTAATCTCCACGAGGAGGATCCACAGGGCAAACCAGGGATCCCAAATCCTTGTGAGGAAAGAAAGGAGGGATGATACATCAGGAAAGCACCAGAATGCTTAGATTGGGTGGGATTAGGGATTGGATTTAGATTTGATATTAGGAAAAATTTCTTCACTGGAAGGGTTGTCCAGCCCTGGCACAGCTGCCCAGGGCACTGGCAGAGCCCCCATTCCTGGAGGGATTTAAAATCCATGTGGATGTGGCACTTGGGGACATGGATCAGCAGTGGCCTTGGCAGTGCTGGGAGATGGTTGGACTGGACGGTCTTGGAATGTTTCTCCAACCTCAACAATTCCATGATTCCACGAAAGAGGCCGAAGGAAAACACAAGTAGGAAGCAGAACACAAATGCATCCTGGCCATAAAAACACCGGGATCAGGCTGGAGAGTCCCATTCCCTCCCGGTGCTGAAGGTTTCCATAAAACAGGACCCTGATCCTGGAATCCCACGGCCCGGATAAAGCCGTGGGAATGTTGTAGGCTGGGCCGGGGCCAGGTCATGCAGAGTTTAGTGCAGGATCTGGGCCTTGGCTGTGGCTTTGGTCATCCCAGGGAATCCAGGGAATTCTGCTGTGGTGGCCTCCCAGGAATTCGTCCCTCGGCTCCGGAGGCGCTGGGAACGGGGAGAAGGTGTTTAAGTCTCTGAACTTCTCCACGAGGAGAATTCCAGTGCTGTCAGAGAGGATGTGGGTGACCAGGGAATTCCGGCAGGGATGTGACCTCCCAGGGACTGTTAACGGGGCCGTACTGGTGGGGGATACCGGGACACGTCGGGATGTGCCAAATCCAACCCCGGCTGCATCCAGGGAAACAAAAAACTGTGGAAGAGGAAGGGCTTAGTGGGGAAAGAACTCACCCACACCACTGCTGCGTACAGCACTCCGAGGAAAATCATCCCTGAGGGATTGCACCTGGATCAGGGGCAATTTCGCAAGGCAAAACTGAGTTTTGGGGTTTGCTGTATCAGAGAGAGACAAATCCTGTCGTGATTCCTTCAGTGACCTCTCCCGGGCCTTTGTGAACGCTGCCAGGCTTTTCCCAAGGTGAACATCCCACCTCTGGATCCTGCTCCAGCTGGGCTTTGCCAGGCCGTGTTTGCAGATGGTCAGGAAGGGACAGGAGAAGGGAAAATGTTCTCATTGATGATTGTTTGCCCTATGATGAGATCACGAGCGGGAATAATCTTCCCACTCAATCCAGATTTGGGAAGGTGTCTGAGGCATTAAATGCCACAAAAATCCCGAGGATTGGCCGAGCACTTGAATACGTTTAGAATCAGAATTCTCTAAGTTAATCGGAATTCTCTAAATTAATCTGAATTCTCTAAATTAATCTGATTCTTCTTATTTCTCTCTCATGCAGCATCTCCTCAGTTTGAGGCTCAGCCCTGGCACATTCCTTCATCCACCCAAGGATCCGACACGGAATAAGGGAGGATCCAGAGTATCCTTCATTCCAGCAGAACAGGAGTTCATCCACCTGGCACTGGGGAAACAACAGGGATGTTCCTGCTGGGCTTTGGGATCTGAACCCATTTTCCTGTCACTGGTGCTACGCTCCCTTCTCCTTAGGGATTCTGGAAAACGAGGCAGGACTTCCAACCAGGAAGCACCAGGGAGTGCAAGGGAAAAGCATGGGAGAAAGGAGAGTCAGGGAAAATGCTCCAAGGAAAACCTGTTTAGGGATGTGCTGGAGACAGAATTCCTTTCTCGCGTTAAACAGAGGAATTCCATCTTTTCCATTGAGGTAGCGAGAAGGAAATCAAATCCCACGCCCTTGCACACGGATCCATGGGGAGCTGGAATCCATCACTGAAGAGATTGGGAATCCCGCGCTCTCTCTCTCTCTGTCATTGGTCTTTTCTGCAGTTTGGGGAATTCCCAGAAAAGGGAACAAAGAGCAGCTTTTAAGGATACGGGGGACTGAAAGCACAGCAGCTGTAATTCATCCCAGAGATCTGGGACAAAAAGGAACCTTTCCATTCATTGGGAAAAATCATGGCACGCACACGAATCCTCAGCACTGATGGACAAAAATCACATTTCCGAGGAAATTCCAACCCCCAGCCACGGAATCACAGAGTTAAGGTTGGAAAAGACTTTTTAGATCATCAAATCCAGCACCACACCCATATTCCTCAAACCACGTCCACAGGGGCCACATCCACAGGTTTTTTTGGGCACTCCCAGGAATGGCGACTCCATTCAGTGCTTTCCAACCCCTTCCATGAAGAAATTGTTCCAAATATCCAACCTAATCCTCCCCTGGGGCAACTCGAGGCCGTCTCAACGTGGATTAGGAGCAAACTTCTGCTCTGAGAGCAGATTATTCTGTGTCACTGGAGGGTTTCAGGGATTTTGGCAACACCAGGCTCCGGGCACGGCATCCCATGGATGGAGAGCATCCGGGGGAGACTCTTCCCACTGGGACACGTGAATTGCAGCTCCAAACCACTGGTTTGACAACTCAGTGCATCTCCCTCTCCCAGACTTTGGGGTTTTTCCTTTTTCTGGTTTTCCTGGGTGCTTGGAAGGACGAGTCCATCCCAACCAACACCGAGGCCTAAGAGCTGACGAGTCTGAGCTGCCGCCTCCCAAAAAAATCAGCCAGGAACTTGCAGTTGGGAATTATCTTAGGATCTGCTGATTATGCAGGAGACCAGACTGATGAATTTTGGTTAAGAAAGCGAAATTTTGAGCATTTAAAGTGAGGTGGAGCAAACCCCATCCAAAACTTTCATCAGCATCGTTCCCTGGAATTGCAAATCTCTCCTCACCAGCCTTTGTTTTCCTAGGAAACCGAGTTAAACCGATTGCTCCATGGGTGCTTCCCTGGCTTCCTAAATCCAAGCTTTTTTTTTGGCTTCCATTAGGCAGCAGTTGGGGTTAGATCCATGTTACAAACATGGAAATGATGTAACCCTGCAGCAATGGTTTCTCTTTTCCCATCAGTATTCCCTGGAATTGTACAATTCCCAGGATCTGAGTGGTCTTGGAGGTCAACTTTGGAGAGGCACTGTGCCTTTGCTGCATTTAAGTGCTCACTGCACATTTTAGAGCTTAAACCTTCTCTGATTTATAATTTTTTTTGTATTTATGATGCCGTAAAATAATAAATACAAATGCCAGGAATGTGTTGAGCCAACTCAATTACCCCTGGAATAGCAGCAGACCTACAGAATGCAACCCCTGTTAACCAGAATAAAATCCTGTGTACTTATGCTGTACGTAAACACATTTTGCATCATTCCTGAGGTCAAGAAATGGGTCGGAATTTGAAAGGGAGAGGAAAAAAACCTGTGCCACCCCCTGGGGCAAAACACATCGCCCTGAGTGCCTGGGGCTGCTTTATCTGCAGGGGCAGAGGGTCCTCGCCCCGCCTCAGAGCGAGTTCCCAGATAACGCTGATAAGAAATCGCCAAACTACAGCGCGAGGACGCTGCGCCTTCGGAGATGCGCATTTCCCTGCCCCGCTCGGCGTTTCCAGGTCCTGCACGACTGGAATCAGCCCCGGCCTCTGATTAAAGGCACCTCCGAAAGCCCGGGGGCCAATGAATCAGCAGCATCTGAACTGCAGCAGCAGCGAGATGAGAACGCGAGCCCTGGGCTACAGCCCCGCTCAGATGTGGGGAACAAACCCAAACACGCCAGACTCCCTCCGACTCGAGCTCTGCCATCCCAAAACTCCACCTGCACTTCCCTGGTGTGCCTCGCCCCGCAGGAATGGCAAGAGTTTGGTACCGGAGTTCGGCTTCGGGGCCAAAATGAAGTTTTCCTAATTATTCTGAGCTAAAGAAGTAGGAGCTTGGGAAAAGGAAAATGTGTAACTTACGAGGATGGGAGCTGCGGGTGGGAGCACAGCTGGAGGAGTTTTGGAAATGGCCAACTCCTGTGGAGAGGTGGAAGACGAGGGAACGTGAGCTGCTGGCAGGGAAGCGGGAGCAGGAGGAGAGCAAAGTCTCAGCAGTGGCGTTGGAGGGATAAAGGGTTAATGGATGGTGCTGGAAGAGCGTGGAGACCTTGTGGGAAAGGGAGAGCAGCCAGTGAGAGGAAATAAATGCAAGATAAAAAGTTGCTGTAATCAGTGGATGAAGCTGATAACGAGCAGAGAGCACAGCTCAGCTCCAAGGCTGAGATGAGGGTGTGAGGAATTGTTTCTGGGGAGCGATAGGGATACGGGAATGGGTTTGAAATCCACCTCCTCATCCCTGCTGGAATGTTCAGACCCAACAGGGATACGGGAATGGGTTTGAAATCCACCACCTCATCCCTGCTCCAATGTTCAGTCCCATCAGGGATATGGGAATGGGTTTGAAATCCACCATCTCATCCCTGCTGCAATGTTCAGACCCATCAGGGATACGGGAATGGGTTTGAAATCCAGCACCTCATCCCTGCTGACCCTTCAGCCCCCAGGCACACCCCAGTCATGAGAGTGGTGCCAGAAATCCTCAGAACAGCCCCTGGATCTGAAGGTTTTCCAAGAAAAAACATCTTTTTTGTGAGATTCTTTCTCTGTGAGATTTTTTTTCCATCCCACAAATGCCCAGAGCAGGTCACGTGGCCATTGCCAGCATCTCCCTTCAGATTCATCTGTGATTTGGTGGTTTTTTACTTGCTGCCTGTTCTCTCCCCCTCCACAATCCTGTTTTCCCATCCAGGCAGCATCTCCTCTCTGCTCACAGGTAGGTTCATGATCCACCAAAATCCAGGGATTGACCAGGATGCCACCAGCAAGGAGATTTGGGAGCAAGGCCTGGCAAACAGCAGGGCAGTTCCCGGTGTAATCCAGCCGTGGAAATCCCTGTCTCCAGAAGTTGAAGCTCATCTGAGTTTTAGAAGTCACTGGATATTCATGGGAGAATCCTGAGCTGATTTTAAAGGATCGTTGCAGAATTTGGGCTGGAAGGGACCCCAGGAGACCTCTGGTCCAACCTCCTGCTTTAAACAGGGTCAGATTTGGGTTTATTCCAGGTTGCTGAGGGCTTTAGGGTCTGCAAATCCCCCGAGGAGGAGAGCACACAACAGTGGGGAGGACACTGTGACACTTAGGGAATCATGGAAAACCCTGAGTTGGAAGGGAGCCACCAGGATCATCAAATCCAGCTCCTGACCCCAAAATTCTCACCCTGTGCATCCCTGAGAGCGTCGTCCAAACACTCCTGGAGAGCTCTGGCAGCTTTGGGAACGTCACCATTCCCTGGGGATCCCATTCAGTGCCCGACCCTTCGGGGGAAGAACCTTTTCCCAATATCCAGCCTCACACTTGGCTGTGCTGGCTTTGCTTTCATGACAGAGTTTGCTCTTTCCCCTCAGCCTCTTCCCCCCGCGCCCCTCGAACACCCCTCCCACCATCCCCATCTCCCCCCTCCCTGCACTCCCCGGGAACCCGCGGGTCTCCGGGAGGGATTTTCCGCCTTTTGTCAGGAAAACCCAGCCCGTTTTTCCCTCCTGAAGTCGATGTTTTGCTACCATCTAGCGCTGAGGCGGCGCGGCGTCCCCGGGCCCGTGTGGGGATCCCTCAGGGCGGATCACAGCACGGGGGGGAAGCGGGAAGTGTCTTGGGGTGACTTTATGTATCCCCTGTCGCTGCTCTATTGCCCAGAAATTAACTTTGTGCCCTTTTCTGTGCCTTTAAACTGAGTCTGAGAGGGGAGAGAGAGGGAAAAAACCCACCAAGCGAACTTTTCAAAGCAATTGTTCAAGGACACAGATATACACTCCGCTGCTTCTGCTCTGGAGGCAACGGGAGAGGAAAACATCCTTGGTGCTTTTCAGGCAGCTTTTCGGCTTTTTTTCCGGCGGGAGACGAAGAGTTGAACTTTGTTTTCCTGGGACTTTGTTTTCCTGGGACTTTGTTTTTTTCCTTTCTCTTCTGGACTGTTTCAACAACATCAGAACACAGCGGGAGAATTTTCCCCCGAGGCCCCGGGGGTGGGCCCTCGCCGACCCAGCTCCGAGGAGGAGAGAGACCACACCTACGGAAAGACTCTGAAATCTTCCCAGGTTTCTCTCCACAGCGAGAGGTTTTATTATTTAGCATTATTATCCTTTTCCTGTGTGTTTGTTAAATAAATAGGTTTTTTATCTCTTTCACTTTCCTTCGAGGAAAATTTCTTTTTTCCCTGAACCTGGTGGGGGAGGGGTGGTTATAACCTGCCTTCTATCAGAGGATAATTTTCCTCCAAATTTAGCCAAACCAGCACAGAAGAAAACCCCAGGGAAAAACTGGATTTTAACGGGGAAACAGGATGATTCCAGTACTGGGAATATCAATCAGAAGTTGTCCTGTAAGAACAGCCATAAGGATGTTCTTAAACCCCGGGAATGCTGTGTCCAGGCCTGGGGCTCTGGGGACAGCAGGGACACGGAGCTCCTGGAGCAGGCCCAGCAACGAAGGTGGTGAAGAGCCTGGAGCTCTCCGTGCCCAGGAAAGGCTGAGGGAGCTGGGGCTGCTCTGCCTTGGGAAGAGACCCCAGCCCTGGGTGTCCCTGGCTGCAGGGAGGGCTCAGGGCAGGGTCCAGGCTCTGCTCCGGGGGCCCAGCAATGGCACCAGAGGAATGGGCAGGGGCTGATCCCAGGAAATTCCATCTGGACATGAGGAGGAACTTCCCTGTGCAGTGACCGAGCACTGAACAGAGACCAGAGAGGGTGAGGAGTCTCCTCCCTGGGATATTCCAGAGCTTTCAGGATGTAATCCTGTGCCCTGTGCTCTGGGATGGCCCTGCTGGAGCAGGGAGGTGGCACCAGTGGCCCACTGAGGGATTCTGAGAATCTGTAAATCTGGGATTGTGGGGGTCTGTGAGTCCGAGATTCTGGGACTGTGAGTCTGTGCTTTGTGATTTCGTGAGTCTTGTGATCCTTGATTCTGTGATTCCGTGATTCCATGATTCTCTAGTTCTGTGAGTCTGTGAGTCTGTAATTCTGTCATTCCATGATTTTGTGAGTCTGGAATTCCGTAACTCTGTGATCCCATCACTTTTTAATTTGGGGGTTCCGTGACTCTGTGATTCTGTGATGTATTCTGAGACTGCGATTCCTGATTCCATCGTTCCATCATTCTACAGTTCTGGGATTCTGTGAGTCTGTGATTCCACGATTTTGTGATTCTGACTCTCCGTGACTCCGAGATTCTGTGACACTGTGATTCCGTGATTCCATCATTCTACAGTTCTGGGATTCTGTGACTCTCTGACACCGCAATTTAGTGATTCTGTGATTCCCTGATTCCCTAATTCCATGATTCCTTGATTGATTCCTTGATTGATTCCTTGATCCAGCTGGCTCTGGGTTCACCTGACACCGCAGCCTCCACAAACACCGTCGAACCGAGCATCTCAACGGGGGACACTGCACACCGGGCACGGCACGGGCAGGGGGGCCCGGGGACCCCAAACCCCCTCCCCAAGACCCCGGGGAGACCCCCAGGACCCCCCAAAACTCGGGGGGTCCCGGTGCGGTCCCGACGCCCCCGGTGGTTGATGGCGGAACTGCACCCCCCCATTGTGCGGCCTTCCCGGCGCTTTACGGCGCTTTCGCGACGGCGCGGGGCGGCGTCGCTTTACGGCAGAACTGTGGGCTCGGCCGCGGGATCCGCCGGGATGAAGCAGAAAAGGAAAAATGGGAAAGGTAAAAGAGAGTCCTGAGGGGCTGGAGCGTGTCCGGGGAAGGGCATGGAGCTGGAGGAGGCTCGGCCTGGAGAAAAGGAGGCTCGGGGGGACCTTGTGGCTCTGCACGACTCCCTGACAGAAGGGGACAGCCGGGGGGGGTCGGGCTCTGCTCCCAGGGAACAGGGACAGGAGGAGAGGGAACGGCCTCAAATTGTGCCAGGAAAGGTTTAAGTTGTATATTAAGAGGAATTTCTTCACTTAAAGGGCTGTCCAGTCCTGGCACAGCTGCCCAGGGCAGGGGTGGAGCCCCCGTCCCTGGAGGGATTGAAAAGCCGTGCGGATGTGGCCCCTGGGGAGACGGGTCAGTGGTGGCCTGGGCAGTGCTGGGGATGGTTGGACTCTGTGGTTTTGGAGCACTTTTCCGACCTAAACGATTCCCTGATTCTCTGTGTGTGTGCAGTGGGAACACGAGGTCAGCCTTGCCCCTTTCTGTTGTTTTGGAGGGGGTGAAGAGCCAGCCCCGACTCTCCTGAGGCTTTGGGGTGCTTTTCCCAACTGTTTTTCCCGGGAAGGCAGAGCCCTGGGCACCCAACTGCTGCTCAGGAGTTTGCCTTGTCCTGACTCCCGGGGGCACAATGGGGAGCCCCGGTGTTATTGGGCTTTTCCCTTAAATCCGAGTGGGGAAAAAAAACCCTGGGAATGGGATACTGGTGCAGCAGAGATGGTGCAGCAGCCTGGTCTGTCCTGCCAGACCCCGCAGAGAGAGAGAACAGATGGGAATATCTAAGGAAGCTGTGCCAGGGAGGGTTAGGTTGGATTTTAGGAAAAGGTTCTTCCCCCAGAGGGTTTTGGGGCACTGGAGCAGCTCCCCAGGGAATGGTGACATTCCCAAGGCTGCCAGAGCTCCAGGAGTGTTTGGACATCCCAGAGATGCACAGGGTGGGAATTTTGGGATGTCTGTGCAGGGTCAGGAGCTGGATTTGATGATCATGGTGTGTCCCTTCCAAGCCAGAATATTCCATGGTTCTGTGATTTTAGGAAATGTGGGTTGGTGGTGACAGGAAATGTTCCTGCCACATTCTGTGTGAGGCTGGGGAGGCCCCGGGATGGAATTCCCAGAGAAGCTGTGGCTGCCCCTGAATCCCTGGAAGTGTCCAAGGCCAGGCTGGACAGGGTTTGGAGCAACCTGGGATAGAGGAAGGTGTCAGGTGTGGCTTGAGATGAGCTTTAAATTCCCTTCCCACCCAAACCATTCCACGGTTCTGTGGCAGGAATCGAGGGCAGGTGCCCCTGGGTTGTCACAGGCAGGGAAATCTCTGACTCTTCCCTGTTTTCGCTCTGTTCCCCTTCCAGGGGAGCTCAGCCAGGCCGAGCTGATGGTGATGACCATTGCTGACATCATAAAGCAGCTCCTCGAGGCCCACGAGCAAGGAAAAGATGTGGATCTCAACAAGTGAGTGCCTCAGGGACGGCTCCGGAGCTGATCCGGCGGGGATGGGCACGTCCTGGGCTTTCTGTTACACCCAGGTTTCATTTTCACACCATTTCTCTCACCTTTTCTGATCATAAAATCAGGAAATTCTGGGCTGGTTTGCTGCTGAGTCCCAAAATGGGTGGGATTGCTGAAAAACTCCAAGAAAATCTCACTGCCTTGGTTTTTTTCCCACCTGTGTCCGTCCTTCAGTAGTCCCAAATCCATCACGAAAAGGAAATATTAATATAGGAATAATATTAAATCAATTTTTTTTAGGATTGAACAACACATGAAGTTGTTGTTTACAGAAATTTCTTCCTCCTTTATTTATGTGGAGTAAAAAAACCCCAATTTGCCTCACTTTTTCCACTTTATTGTAACCTTTTTGTTGGAAATACCTGCCAGGAATTGCCTTGGAGATGAGCTCAGCTACAGGCTGGGTGCGTAGGGGTTCAACACATGAGTTGAACCCCTGGAAATGGACAAGGCAGAGCCTTGGCAGCCTGCACAAAGTTAGGATGAAACCACATGTAGGAGGAAAATGTGCAGAAAATAGAAAGAACTAAAAATCGCTGGCGGTTGTGAGTTTATTTCTGGTGTCTTAATACTTTGTCTGGAGAGCAAAACCGGGAGGACCTACCTGGATCTCCATGGAGCTGCTGGAAACGAGGGCTTCTTTTGGTCATTTGGGGTATTTCTGCTTGCAGGCTGAAGACCAAAACCTCGGCCAAGTACGGGCTGCCGGCGCAGCCCCGGCTCGTCGACATCATCGCGGCCGTCCCGCCCCAGTTCCGGAAGGTTCTGCTCCCAAAGCTCAAGGCCAAGCCCATCAGGACGGCCAGCGGGGTGAGCAGAGCCACCATCCCTCCTTCCCCCGCCGTCCTCCCTGCTCCCAGCCCCAAACTGGGTTGGGTTCCCGCCCAAAACCACGATGGGGAATGCCCGGTTGCCTTTTCCGTGCCCTTGTGCCCGCAGGGGTGTGGCTTTGAAGGGATTTGGGGGAAGGTTCCTTCTTTGGAGGTTTCCCTGTGGCTGCTCCATCCTTGGAAGTGTCCAAGGAAAGGAAGGAAAGGTTGGACAGGGCTTGGAGCAGCCTGGGGTAGTGGAAGGTGTTGGGATTGGAACGGGATGGGATCTAAGGTCCTTCCAACCCAAACCATCCTGGGATTCTCTGAGGAAAAAGGGGAAGTGTGTCCGTGTCACTGCGGATCTTTCAGCAGAGCAGTTAATCCAGTTCAGGGTAAAACACCTCATTCTCCACATTACGCCCCAATTTACACTGAAACATGAAAACATTAAATCATAAAGATTCCTGTTTCTTGCTGGTTCTGTTCTCCCCTTCGAGGGTTCACCCACAGCTATTTTAGGTGGCAGCCCAAGCACGGAACATCTTGAAAATCCCACAGATGCCCCAGCACCCCCAGCCCTGCAAGGAGCTCTTTATTTTGGTCACTTGAGGGACAATGACTGTTAATTTCTCCGCTTCTGCTCCCTGCAGATCGCCGTGGTGGCTGTGATGTGCAAACCCCACCGGTGTCCCCACATCAACTTCACGGGCAACATCTGTGTGTGAGTATGGCCGGCCCAGACGTGCCCTGCTGGGACAGCTCCGGGCCTGGGGACACTTCTGTCCGCCAGGAGGGACGTGGAGGGGCTGGAGCGTGTCCTGGGAAGGGTTTGGAGCACCAGGAGCGGCTGAGGGAGCTGGGAAAGGGGCTCAGCCTGGAGAAAAGGAGGCTCAGGGGGAATTTTCCTCTCTGGGATTCCCTGGGAGGAGCCCGGTGGGATCTGCTCCCAAGGAACAGAGACAGGATGAGAGGGAACGGTCTCAAGCAGTACCAGGGGAGGTTCAGGTTGGATATTGGGAACAATTCCTCCGTGGAAAGGGTTGTGAAGCCCTGACAGCTGCCCAGGGCAGTGGTGGAGCCCCCATCCCTGGGGGGATTGAAAATCCCTGTGGATGTGGCACCTGGGGACATGGATCAGTGCTGGGAACGGTTGGACTGGATGCTCTTGGATGCGTTTTCCAGCCTTGCTGTGATTCCATGCCCCTAAAGGATGTTTTCCCAGCATTCCTGGATAAATCCAGTGTTGCAGGAGCAATGTTTTGGGGCCAGGCTCCCTTTCTGCACAGCTGCCAGCTTGTTGATACCTCACACATCACCCCAAAATCCGCTTTTTTTCACCTTTTCCTCAAGGAGAAAAATCTCCTTCCATGACCCAAACCCACCATTCCATAGCAGATCCCACCTTCGTGATTATTAATTTATTACCAATTTCTTAACGATCAGGTGGGATTTGTGTCCCTGATTTGGGCTGTTGCATCCCTGGGCAGAGGAGCAGGCGGGAGATTCCAGATCCTGCAGGAAAGCAGCAGGGTCCGGGAATTCTGAAGGTGGCTGAGCTGAGCCCCTCCTGAGGAGGAGCAGGTGTTGCCTGCAGAAAATTCCTTGCTGTGCCATTCCAGTGGCTCTGGAATGACAGAGCACAGATGGAAGGGAGGCCTCCAGCTGCCAAAGCCTCCTGGAGCAGCCAAAAATAGTTTTACTTGAATTAAAGAACACAAGCTTGGCTTAACCTCGAAGTCTCTTCCTCAGTTTGACTCCGTGCGCCTGAAATCTCCTCTTGGCTGCGTTTTTCCCATCATTTATTTCCAAACATTCCCTGTCATTCCTGACACATCCATGAGTTTCACTCTGGGTTTGTTTCAGCTCCTCTGTTTGAGCTGCTCCAGGTAATTCCGTGTCTGAAATGGCTTCGACTGCTCAGCTCCGTGCCAGCAAATGAATGTGGGCACGGTGATTTGCTAATTAATTGTGTGATGGCGACAGATGAGTCGGGGTGAGCTGGCAGTGAGGAAACAAATCAATTATCCTGCGGAGCTGACGGGGCTGGTTTGGCGGAGGTGGCGTCGTCCTGGGAGCTGATCCATGAGGAAAATTCCCGGGATGCTCCCTCACCTTTGCTGGAGGAGAAGGGGTTGTCCAGCCTCCTGTCTGAATTAATCTCTGAGCACCTGGAATGTTTTGTTCATTAAATAACACATCCCTGAGCTCGGGAAACCAATGCAGATGAGCTTTCTCGCCATCCAAATATTGAAATTCCCGAAATTTCTGGAAAAGTAGGTGGTGGGAAAGGATGAGATCCCTGTTTTACGTCTTTCCACGCCGAAGAGGAATCATATTCTTCGTGGAATAAAGTGATGCTCTTGAGAGAATCGTGGAAAATACTCAAATTGTAAAATTATTTTTTAAAATCAATTAATCTGTAACTGTTGCTCCAGAACTCTACAGCTGCTCCCTAAAATAATGCCATATCCCAGGAATATTGTCACGGATTTTGCTTCCAGAAAGTTTCTTTAGGTGGATGTAGGAATTTGACAGGTCTGAAGTGGTTTTGGACAATCCCATTCTCGTTAGAATTAATTAAAATTCCTGGTTTGCACTCTGCATTCAGTGTTTGCAAACAGAGGCAGGCTCGGCTCCCCCCAGCATTCCTGGATTTCATGGAATCACAGAAATGGTTGGAATTGTGAGAGTTTAATTCCTGTTTTTTCTGCTTTTTTGCCCTGCAGGTACTGCCCAGGGGGCCCTGACTCTGACTTCGAATATTCCACCCAGTCCTACACAGGATACGAGGTACTGATTCCCTCTTCTGGGGAATTCCAGCATTCCCTAAGCCCGGCTTTGCGTTAGGCTGGGCTTTATCCCTACAGCTCACTCGTGTGCAAGAAAAAAACCAAAACCAATCTTCAGAAACCTCAGGTTCTAAAGCACCTCAAAGCCCAGGAGTGAAATTCTTCATTAGAGTAAATAATGATGAGTTAAAATGTAAAAAATTGTGCCCTCGTGTAAGAAAGGTCTTCAAACACTGGAATAGGATTTGGGGAAGTTCCTGCAAGATTAAAATGTATAAATTTGGGGAAAAAAAATCCCATTTTAAAGCTGTTAATGCCTCTGAAAAGGCATTCATTCCCTTTTATCTGCAGTGATATCTCCCGAAATTTTTATATTTCCCAATCATTCTCTTCCTGCTGTCTGGAGAAAGTTTAGCAGAAGTTTGTGACTGAATTGTTGCAACTGCTTTTAACCAAAAAACTCAAAGCAGTGGTAGGGATGTAAAGCAGGAAAATGAGGTAAAACCCAACTGGATTAATTTGGGGAGCATTCATGCAGCATCTTTTAAACAGGAATTTTGTCTGTTGTTGCCTCAGTGGTTTAAAACTTGTCCCATTAAGGAAACAGGAAAAATGGGAAATGCCAAGTGAATCCAGGATACAAAAGGTGCTTGAAAATCTTGAAATATTATTAATAGGCTTCCATCAGCTGGTGATAGGAAAAAATGAGGTTTTAGGGATTTCAGTTGAAGGAATAAGTTTAGTTTAGATAATATTTGAGGCTTAGACGGAGTCTAGAGGCTGCTGCCTGGGTGATTTGTGCGAGTGGAAAGGTTCTGAAATGAACAGGACAAAAAAAAAAAAAAGTGCTCTGAGAAACACTTTGTGGTTTTTGTAATGCTTTTGTGACTCACTGCAGAGATTTTTTAGCTGTTGGAGAGCACTGAAAGTTGAATAATTTTGGTGTTCCTTTTAGGTCATGTTGCCATCTCGGGACAAAAACGTGTTTGGTTGTATCTTTTGAAGGATTTAAGGGCCAAATTCATATTTACAATTGTACAGAGTCTTTGTTTGTGGGTTTGGAGGCTTTGGGGCAGTCAGGATTTGAAGTTTTCAGCGTTTCTTTCAATGCTGAAAGTTCTTTTGTCCTTTTTCGCTGTTCTTTGGGGGGAAAAAGTTTCTAAAATGAATCTTTTTGTGTTTTGCAGCCAACATCCATGAGGGCCATCCGGGCTCGGTACGATCCCTACCTCCAGACAAGGCACAGAGTGGAGCAGGTACATTTTTACAGGGAATTTCCTTGGGATTGGGATGCAAAAAAATGAAGATTATTTGAATTTCTGGACTGGTGGGCTGCAAAAAAAAAAAATTAATTTATGCATTTTAATTGTCCAGCTCTGATTTCCATTAAATAAATGGTGAGATTTGAAGCTCTTTAAGATCTCTTCTGTAATCCATGATGGTTAATAGTAATTCCAACAAAATGGAACTGAACTCCTCTGAAATTCCTAGTTCTTGGTAATTCCATGGAGAATTTAATACTCAAACAGTGACTTTCCTACCAAAATTAATTTATTTGGGGGTTTCTTGGAGAGTTAGATGTGAAAAGTGTCTCGATCCTGTTCTGCTTTGATTAGTTTCCTGTTTATCTCCAAATCCATTGGAAAATTCTCCATGAATTCAGTGTTTTCTCCCACAAGTTTTTAGGGAGAGTTTGTTCTACATGAATTCAAGGGGATGCCAGGAATTTTTTTGCCTTTTGGACGAATTTAGGTAGTTTCAGTGACCAGTAACTCAAATAATTCTGATGTTTCAGGAAAATCCTCTGCTCTGGGCTGTGTTCTTACAGTAAAAAAAAAGACTTTTGAGGGGTTTTTTTGCAGGGGGGAGCGGTTATAAAAAACCTGTACAAAAATATCAAAGATTTCTCATTCATGGAACAGCGAGAGAAGGAAACGCAGCATTAAGAAAATCAGGGATTGCACCTGGAGAAATCCCTGACTGATCACTTTTTTTCCCTGTGATATTTTTAATTTTCCAGCTGAAGCAGCTGGGCCACAGCGTGGATAAGGTGGAATTCATCGTGATGGGTGGAACATTCATGGCTCTGCCTGAGGATTACAGAGATTATTTCATCAGGAACCTGCACGATGCCCTGTCAGGCCACACGTCCAACAACGTGGCAGAGGCCGTCAGGTGAGAGCCCGGATTCTCCCTCACGCAATTCTTTGGAGTTTAAATCGTTTCTTCTTTGAAAACACTGAAGAGAGTTAGATTTTTTTTTTTAAAAAGGGAATGTTTATCTAAGTATGTTTTGAGGCACAGAGTGTTTGCAGCCCAACTCGGCAGCGCAGAGCAGGAAACGCCGAACTGGAAATGGCAGGAAACGCCAAAGTTTTCCCCGTTTCTTGGCGTTCCAGCCAGCCCTGTCCCTGTCACGCCTCATCACCTTGGTCTGGAGTTGTGACGAATCCCATTGCCACGGGATTTATTCCCTGCAGCCGGGCAGGGGAGCTGCTCCTGCCTGGGAGGGCGGCCGGACGTCAGCTCCCGCAAGGAATGACTCAGCCCGGAGAGCGTCAGCGCTCGCGGCCCCTTCCAGCCCCAAATGCAGCTCCCCCTGCAGCAGTTCGGTGTGACAGGAGCTGCTCTGCTCATTTTACAGCTCAGAAAGCACGGCCTGATTGATTCACACGTGCGTTGGGGCAGGAAATGCTGCATTTTCAGTGCTTTTCGGGCAAAAAAAATAGAGGTTTGATGTTTTGGGAGTTGTTAAATGAGGCGGGCGTCCCTTTGGTGGTTTCAGTTTGCTGCCTTGTCGTTGTGGATTTTTATTTGTGACATTATCATCTCTAAGAGGAGTGATTTTAGAGCTGTCTTCTCCAGGAAAAGTGATTTTAGAGCTGTCTTCTCCAAGAGGAGTGATTTTAGAGCTGTCTTCTCCAGGATAAGTGATTTTAGAGCTGTCTTCTCCGGGAGAAATGATTTTAGAGCTGTCTTCTCCAGAAGTGGTTTTGTTTTAGAGCTGTCTTCTCCGGGAGAAATGATTTTAGAGCTGTCTTCTCCAGGAGAAGTGATTTTTAGGACCAGTCCTTTGTATGTGAAAGCTGCAACACTTAATTTGGTTTTCCTCTGGAGGGCACCAAACACTTCCTGCTGCTTTTCTTTGCTCTTCCCCCCCCCTTGTCACTCAAAGACCAAACAAAAAGTGCTCTGCTGCTCTTTCCCAGTGGATTTTATCAAGATGAAATAGCAAACAAGTTGAGCAAAGAGCTTCTGAAGGACACAGCTCCTCAGGGGAGAGGAGGGTGATGGCTGCAGGTTGTCCATTCAAATTACTGCTGTGATTCAGGATGTGGGTAGTCCGTAATTTTTTTTCCCTGCTGCAGGTGTCTTAGCTAGTTTTATTGGGCCTGGAATAATTTTTCAAGTAGCCTGGCCTTTGCTCTGCAGATAATAAGGAAACTATTTCTGCCACAGCCCGTGTGAGCAAGCAGTTTTAAACCCAAAGTGACTCCGTGGAGTCAGAGCAACCACGGATCGAGCAGTGTGACAAAAACCTGCCCTGACAACGTGCGGGTTCTTCGGCAGATAAATAAAGGTTGATATTTTTAACATAAAACTCACGTTAAGTGCTTGGTAAATGGAGTTCTGTGGGAGTTACTCGAGTCGCATTTCCTAAATATTCAAGAGGCGAGAAAATGGGGTTGGAGATGAATCAGAGCTTTTACTTTTTTGTGCTTCTGGAGCTTGGTCGTTGTTCTGTGTCACTGCAGCATTGGTTGAGATGGTCAATGACACTTGAAATAGACAGTCAATGTTGAATTTATTTCTCTTGGTAGTGAGGATTCATCTCCTTCACCGCTTCTTCCATCAGCAGAGGCCGTGAGGAGTGAGGAATTCTGAGAGCGTTTTCCTTGTTTCATATTGGGCTCTGCCTCTCTCAGCCCTGGCTCTGAATGGGATTCTGGAAGCTTTATTTCTTGGGCAAATCTTTCTTTAACTTCAGGTTTTGTACAGAGATCCCTTCACGTGGTAAAGGACCTTGAGCCAGGAGGGAATCACAGAATCCCGGGGTGGTTTGGGTTGGAAAGGACCTTAAAGCTCATCCCATCCCACCCCTGCCACAGGCAGGGACACCTTCCACTATCCCAGCTTGCTCCAAACCCCAGTTTTCCCCCCTTTTATCCAGTAATTCCTCGTCTTTGTCCCAAACTCGTGCTCTGCTCTGTGCCCAGTGCTGACCTGAGCTGAGCAGCGCTGAGGGATCATCAATCTGGCATCCTCCTCCTGACGTGATTTTCAATTTTCTTCTTGTAATGCTTCATCTCGATCAGCCCACTGAGGCTTCTGGCCCCGGCTAATCTGATAAAAAGGATGTGATTCTGAGCAGTTCCAGGCACAACGGCACGACCAGAGCCTGCCCGTGGAGGCCGATCCTGTTCCTCACCGGGGATGGGCACTGCGAGCCCGGATAAAGAAATTATCCCTCAAACCGAGGGTTGGCCCTCCGATCTCAGCTGATGTTCTGAGTTGCAGATAAATGCATCAACTCATCGACCAAAAGTGTGGTTTTTGCAAAGATAAACAGGGAAAGTTGGAGACTTTCATAGCGACTCTGTTGTGAGTGGAGGAGGGAAATGAATTCCCTGAGAAAGCGCTGCTGGTTTTTAATATTTCTGCAGCACCTCCCTTTTGGGGTAATAAACGCTGTTTTAGACTGTTCAGACAGAACTCTTTGCTCGAGGTGCTTCGGTTTGCTTGAGAAATAGCTCGGCTGAGGAGCGGGTAAAGAATTGCAGAGCCAGAGGGGATCTTTGTTTTGCAGAGGGTGTGCGAAGAGAAAACCGAGAAGTTGCAATTTTTCTCCCTGAGAGCACCACTTAGGAATTTCTGGGCGCTTCTGGGTGCTTATCGAGCCGGGTTGTGGACTTGGCGATAAGCTTCCCTTCTTTAGCAGCAGGTTTGCAATTATGAGGAACTTTGCGATGGCCAAAGCATCGCTGCGGGATGGGTTTTTCTCCCACCGGAGAAACTCATCTCTTTCCCCGGGAGCTGCTCCCATCAAGCCCCGAGTGTTGACTTGATTGCGGCTGCTTTTGCTCTTTCCTGAGGACAATCAGCCTCCGAGAAGGTGTAAAATGCACATGCAAATGAGAATTGCTGCTCCTCTCACCTGACCCGTGAGTCATGAGAGGTGTTGGGTTTATTTAGCTGCCACCGTGAGTCACTGGTGCCGGGAGCTGACTTCTAATGAGGCAAGGAGGCCCGAGGAGAGCTCGCCTGCTTTGGGAAAAGCAGGAAAATCGGGAAGGGCTCTGCACCCCTGCAGCTCCTGGGACTGCCGCAGCAACTCTGGCTTCTCTTCCTGAGCCGGACTGGGAGAGCTGGGGGTGTTCAGCTGGAGAAGGGAAAGATCCATGGAGACCTCAGAGCCCCTTCCAGTGCCTAAAGGGGCTCCAGGAGAGCTGGAGAGGGACTTGGGACAAGGGATGGAGGGACAGGACACAGGGAATGGCTTCCCACTGCCAGAGGGCAGGGATGGATGGGATACTGGGAAGGAATTCTTGGCTGTGGCCCTGGCACAAAATTCCCAGAGAAGCTGTGGCTGCCCCTGGATCCCTGGAAGCGTCCAAGGTTGCTGGAGCAGCCTGGGATAGTGGAAGGTGCCTGCAAGTGGTTGGAACTGGATCATCTTTAAGGTCCCTTCCCACCCAAACCATTCCATGATTTCCATGATTTCAGTGTTTTAAGAGGCACAGAAACGATTTTCAGTTTGTTGTTTTAGCAGTCTGGTGGGTTGCCCGATGTTTGATAAGGCTGCCTGGGGCAAAGGAAGGAGATAACACTGTTGGGACCTCGAGTTCTGCAGTTCAAGTCTCTCCTGTACCTGAAATTCACGTGGCAACATCCAGGTGCAGAGCAGACATCGCCATTCCCTGGTCCAAAACCGGGGCAGCTTCCCCTCCCCTCATCAGTCCCTTAAAAAGCTCCTTTTTAACTCATTGTGAATCCCAGAGCTCTGAGGAGCGATCAAAGCTCCCGACTCCGCCTTTTCCTTGGATTCGCCATCGATTGCCTGTGCCAGGAGTCCTTTTGTGTTGCCGCATTAGCTGTGGCCTCCCTGGAGCTGGGGGACGGGCAGCAGTGCCTCCTGCTGCCACAGGCATTATCCTGGTGGGAACTTTCCTTTGGGGATCCCAAAAGCCAGATTGATTTTTTGGGAAGAGGAGAGATCCAGCCACTCCTGAGCTCTGTACATAATCAGAGTTTAGGGCCCACTTTGGGACCTCTTAATGCATTGAGGGAGGGAAAACAAACGCCGAGCCCTGGCGGTTCATGCAGTGCTTGGTTTGGGATGTGGAGCTCCCGATTGCCTTTTGAATCCCAGCTGGAAACCTCCCCTGAACAGGCCAGATCGGAGCAAGCTGTGACAAATGTGCTTTGTGTGATTATCCGAGGATGGGGTTTGTGGGAGGATCGTTGTGTATGAAAGGAAAAACTTTGAGGATGGTGGAACAGAGAGGTTGTGGAGTCTCCTTCTCCAATCCCACCTGGATGTGATCCCGTGCGGTCTGCTCTGGTGAGCCTGCTCCGGGGCTGGGTGGTCTCCAGAGGCCTCTTCCAACCCCAACCATTCCGTGATTCGTCTCTCAAATTCCCACATTAATTTCAGGTACCAGCAATTCTTCCGATAGAAGCTGCAGTTGTTCCAAGAAATCGTGGTAGCTGGAGGCAGAGGGGAAAGTGAGGTGGGATATTGGGAACGAATTCTTGGCTGTGAGGCCCTGGCACGGAATTCCCAGGGAAGCTGTGGCTGCCCTTGGATCCCTGGAAGTGTCCAAGGCCAGGTTGGGGCAATCTGGGATAGTGGAAGGTGTTGGGGTTAGAACTGGATGGACTTTAAGGTCCCTTCCCACCCAAACCAGTCTGGAATTCTGTGGTTGTGAAGGTTCCTAACTCAGCAACGCCTGAATTTGCTTTTCAATAGTGAGGAACAGACCTGTTCTTAAAAGATAACCCTAATCCTGACCCAAACCCAGCTTTATAAAGTGGAAGTCTGTTCCACATTTCCCAAATAAGACTTTAGGAGGTTGCTGGAAGACAGAGCTTCCTGCAGTGAACTCTGGGCTTGCCGGTGCTGTATTTTTACCAAAATTTAGCCTTTTTTGCTTGGCTTTTAGGACACTGTGAAGTTCTGTGAGGTAACAAGCGAGCACCTCGTGCCTGTGCCCGTATTCCACAGACCCCACAGTGAGAAAAAATCCAGGGAAGAGCTCAGAGCAAACCCATTTCAGTGCTTCCTACAGGCAGGGAAGATGCCGTGCTACAATTCCGGGGCTCCATTGACATACGGCGCTCGTTCCACTAATGTCTCTTAATTGAGCTTCCCGAGTGCTAATTGTGACTCCAGCGAAAACAAGGCAGGCTTTGACTCACTCGCCGCAGTGATTCATGCTGGGGCCATTGAAGAGGTTGCTGTTCTCCTTTCATCTACCTTGACCCTCAGCTCGAGGTTACCCCTTCCAGAGCAGGCAGCTCAACCCCCTGCTCCAGCTGCCACAGCTCGCCCCGGGGCGAATTCATGGAATTTGGGAAGGAGAGCTTTATTTGAGAAGCTCCTGCTCTGCTTGGGGGGAGTGGGAAATTGTCCTGTTGCAAATTGCCGGGGTTTGACAGTCGGATCCCACCCCTCGCCCTGCCGTAATGAGTGGGTGCAGTGACAGGGAGGCTCTTGAATTTTCCACCGGTTCCAGCCCAAATTGCCGGGTTAAGCTCCAATTGCAGCTCCAATTCCAGCGGCAATTTGGGCAGCAGGGGGATGTGGGGACTCACCGGCTCCGTGTCCCCTCCTGTGCCTGCTCCTGGCAGGAGGAAGGGAATAGCAGGAGGCAGCAGCACTGGAAATTGCCGTGGCTGGATCCATCAGAGCTTGTCTGTCAAATCCCTCCAGACATCCGGGCGGGCCAGGCGGGAGATAAGTGGCTGCTGCTTCAGTGCCAGATCGTTTACAGCAGAGAATCTGCCTGGATTTTCCTTTTGTTCCCACAGATTTGGAGCTCCTAATGTTCGGGAAAAACAGGCAGATTTTCTTTGTTTGCAGCTTTGGATGGGACTCATCCGTAATGAGGCACTGGCACAGCTTGCCCAGAGGTGTTGTGGTCTCCTCATCCCTGGAAGTGTCCAAGGCCAGGTTGGACGGGGCTTGGAGCAACCTGGGATAGTGGAAGGTGTCCGGGTTGGAATGGGATGAGCTTTAAGGTCCCTTCTCACCCAAACCATTTTATATTTTTCATTAAAACCTGTTTGGCAGTGTGTGTTCATCCCTAAATGCCTTCAGCACAGATAAGTCTTGCAGAATTTAAGGAATTTCACCCCAAAGCTGTCTGGCCTTTGTTGCCACCCTGTTACTTTGACACTGCTCATTTCCTGCTGCGTTTTCCAACTTTCAGCTGCTGGAGTTGATGTTGTTTGGAGGATCTCTAAGCGAAAGTCATTCCATCCGATCCTAATCTCGTGAAGTCCATCTCCTTTCCTCCCGCAGCCGTGGAATGGGATGGCTGATCCCGTTATCTGCCCTGTAGCTATTTGCCCTGCCCGTGAAATACTCAGGTTTGGGATGAAACATGTGAGGAAGCCAAACCCACGCCTTTCCACGGGTGATACTGTGTGATTTGGGCTTTCCAAGGCTGGAACCAAACCTATCTCCCTCCAAGCGTTCCGAGGTGGTTTATTCAGGAATTGGAGCCACGCCAAAATTAGCAATATTTGTAAATCCACATTTTATCCCGTGCTGGTGGAAAGAGCAGCAGCCTTGGCGGTCATGACATTGTCAGAGCTAAATAATGAATTTCCCCGCTCTTTCCTGTACATTTTCAGCAAATTACTGCTGAACACCTGCCAAAGGGAATACTTTGCTCGTTTTTGCTGCTCCACTGCTGTGCCTGTGTAATTTGGCAAAGCACAACAAGTTCTCCGGTGACCTGCACTAAAATGTTAATGCTAGGATGGGATCCGAGCGGCCAGCTGGGATCGGCGACTGGAGATGGAGCTTTATTCGGGGCTTGGCCACCTGTATGAATTTGAACCCGGCCTGATGATGATACAGTTTTAATTCCAGTTGTGCTGGTGATCCAGAAGAGAGAGCAGGGTGGTGTGCATGAATAAGATTCCTGGGTTAATCCCTTCCGAATTTACACCATCCTGCGGATTGCAGCAGCAGTTGCTGTTGCATCCCGATTTTTCCAAGCAGGCAGGAACTCAAATATTACCCATTTCTTTGAGCTGCAGAAGGCTGCAAGCGATCCGAACCGATCATCCCATGCCCTGCAGCGCTGACAGGGGACCCACGCTCCCCTTTTCCGCCTGCTTTCAGCAGAGATTGCTTTGCAGCCCAGATGAAAATGAGCTGGTGAAATAGGGAGATGTGGTTTATGGTTCCCTCAGCTGTGCTCTGCTCGCCTCATTGATGCTGTAAACCCAGAGCCGCCGCCTTTCAACAGCGCTAAATTAATTTGAAAGAAAACTCATTTTCTGGTGGCGTGGTGGGTGCAATAGGCATGGAACAACAGAAAAAGGCAGGTTTAATCTTCACACTTTTACAGGAGGATGTCGAGGAGGGGTTTTGCTGCGGCTTTGGGGAGCGCTGTGCCAGGCAGAGCAGGGGCTGTTTGGTTTGAAATACGTGCGGCAGCAGAGGCGCCCCGGGAGCTTGCGCTGCTCACGGCTCACAAGTTCGGGAAGTTGGATGCTGAAAGAGCATTGGGGGTGTTTGTGCATTGGGGGTTTGCTCTCCCTCTGTCTGGGCCTTGGGTTGTGCAATGACCTCGTTTTTTAACTCTCTCTGCACGACCTTTGCCTGCTTTGTCTCTGGAGACAGTTTGTGTGCTGCTCTGAAAACTCCAACGTTGGCGGGAAGGACCTTTGTTCCTTGGGTAAAAATAACCTCCCCCTTTCCCCTGGCAGCTCTGGGGTGAGGCGTGGGTTCAGCTGGTGGGTCCAGAGCTCAGCTCAGATGCTCCTGGGTGCCTGATGTGCCCCTGCGGGAGGTGAAATCAGCGGGGAGGGATCCAGCTCCTGCTGGGGCTGTGGCTCTCTGGGCTCTGACTGCCATGGAAATGAGAACCCAGCTCCGTGTGGGTGTTTGCATCAGGAGCTGGATCCCACCCCACGAGCCTTGGCCTCCACTGAGGGGTGGGACAGGAGGAGTTTCCACCTCCACCTCCCATTGCTGACTCCTTGAGCTCCTGCCAATCCTTGCTTTATGGAGGATGCTCCTGTGTCTTCCAGTGCAGGGGTAATTAAATTTAGAAAGGACCTTTAAGGTCGTCGAGTCCAGCCATCAACCAGCACCACTAAACCACGTCCCCACGTGCTACATCCATGTTTTTGAGCACTTCCAGGGATGCTGACTCCACCACTGCCCCGGGCAGCCCGTTCCAGTGCTTTACAGCCCTTCTAGGGATGAAATTATCCCTGATATCCGATCCAAACCACCGCTGGCGCAACTTGAGGCCATTCCCTCTCGTCCTGTCTCTTGTTCTTTGGGAGGAGAGGCCAACACCCACAATCTCTGCTTTTCCCCACCTCCGGGAAGGCACAGGGGTGGTCACTCCCCTTTGGCTGCCTCCTCTCTGTATTCGTCTCATTAAAATCCGGATTCTGCCATTTGAGGGGCTTTTAGCCGTGGCAGGAAACGTTTGACCTCCTCCTATCCCAGGAAGCTGCTCCTTGGGACAGCACATCCACCCCGGAGTTGTGAAGGATATCTGTGCCCGAGGATGATGCGGTTTTTAAGCGACCGTAGCAGCGAAAAGCTGAAATCATTTTCCAAACAATGACTCAACCGCCATTAAAAGTTGAGTGAAATCATAAAATCGGGTTGGCCGGGGCCTTAAGGCTCATCTCATCCCAAGCCCGTGCCGTGGAGGAGGAGCCGTGGGCGCCTTGGAGCTACAGAAGGGAGCAAAAGGAGTTGGGGAAGAGGCACCAGGAGTTCCTGGAGCTGCTGCAGCGAGCCCAGGAGTGTTTTTATGGGGAAAACGAGGATTTTCACAGCCCCTTTTCTGAGCGCGATCCCATCGCAGCTTTATAGGTGAGGGACTTGCTTTGGCAGGAGAACAAGATGAGCTAAAGCACAGCTCTCCACCGGCAGTTTTGGCTGATGGCTGCTTTTTATTAGCTCTCTTTATAATTTTATGGATACAATTTCTTTGTTTCCTCAAAGCAGCAATCAAGCTGTTTTCCTTCCTCGAGCTAAATGTTTTCTCTGTCGGAGTCAGACGGGGACGAGCTCCATCCCATTTAAGAGGTGGATAAAGAAGCTGAAAATCAAAGGGCCGGGCTGGACACTTTCTTTATGCAGCAACACTTTCAGGACGTTGGGTTTGTGGTTATTTTCCTCAGGAGCAGCTGAGGAGGGGTTGTTCATAGGAGTACGAAACTTTCCTTGGGCCTCAGTGAGTCAATATCAGAGCTGAAATTGGAGCTGGGTTTTTTTGCAAGTCCGTGTCAGTCTCACCCAGCGCAGCGAGAAAAACTCGAATTTCAGGGTGGGTTTAATAAAAGAGGCTGTCGTGTCGTTTCTTCCGTAATTCAAGGTGTAAGGGTTTGGGTTTTTTTTTTTCCTCTCCCTGCATCCTTTGTTAGCCCACGCCTGCAACTCCGTATTGACAATTCCCTGGGAAACTGTCTTTATAATTATGACCTAATGGTTCATTGTATTGATTTGGCAACGGGCAGCGGAATGGTTTTTCTTTCAAGTTCTTCCTGAAGTAATTGCACGGCAAAGCTGTGAGGAATCAAGGACGAGTCTTGGGCACGTCCTCGTGGAAGTTTTCCACCAGGCTTTTGTTTCCCTGGCTGTGCAGGCTGCCAGGGCTCCGGTGCCACTGTGGGGACGGGGATTGCTGTTCCTGGGATGTGTTACCTGCTTGGATAAAGGGAGGAAGGGATGAGAGGAAAACCTCTGGGAACAGCTGGGATCGATTGCCTGGCAGAGGTGGAACTGAAGGAAAGGTTGAAGGAAGAGGTGCTGGAATCCACGGGAGGGACTGAAATGGGGCTGAGAGCTGCTGCATTTGAGGGTTTGGATTGCTCGGTGAGGAGCTGGCAAAGCTGAGCAATATGAAATATTGACTAAAAGCTGCCCAAGCCTCCTGCTTTTCTCTCCCTGATGGGAGCACAGGCTGATGCTCGAAGCAAAGAGACACTTGTGAGTGTTTATCCTGGATTTCTGCACTGAAATTGCTCCTTGGATTGCTCTTCTCTCACAGCGGGGAGGCCCTGGCACAGTTTTCCCAGAGAAGCTGTGGCTGCCTCATCCCTAAAAGTGTTCCTGGCCAGGTTGGACGGGGCTTGGAGCAACCTGGGATAGTGAAAGGTGTCCCTGCCCATGGCAGGGAGTGGGGACAAGATGATCTTTAAGGTCCCTTCCCACCCAAACCGCTCTGTGATTGTGTAATTCTGTGAAATTCCCAAATCGTTCCTGAGAAACGCATTTGGTTCTTTCTGAAACACCAGGCCTCCAAGCGTCTCCAATTTTCTCCCTTTGTGCAGAGCATCTCTTTGTTCCAGGCCTTCCTTCTGCACCACGAGCCACAAAATGGTTTGGAAGATCATCCTGGCTGGGGTTATTATCCCTGACAAATGGGATTTTTCCCAGTTCAGCGTGGGTTTGGTAGCCTGGCAGGGCTTGTCGTTACTTTGAAAAATAAATTAGTTTAGAAGTGCTTGGGGCAGAGGTGGGTGCTGGGCTTGGGGGAGTGGTTGGGCTTAAAGGGCTTTTCCAAGCTCAATAAATTCCTGATTCTGTGATTCTGGGCTGGGGAGGAGCTGCAGGTTGCCACAGGAAGCCTCGCCCTCGCCTGTAGCAAGCCCAGAGCTTCCCAGGGCTCTCAAACTTCTGCTCCTCTGAACCATTCCTTCCTTTTTTGTAGCTTTGTCACAGCTTCCAGGACGACTTTCACGGCTTCTTTTCTTTGGGTGTCATTTTAGTGGGAATTGGAGGAGATGGGAAGTCTGTCCTTGGGAGCAAGGACAGGAGCTTTGGGACGGCTGCCTGACACCACCCCATGGTTCCATCCATGATCTCTTTGTCTTGGCTGCAGGAAAGCCGAGCTGGGATGATCAGTGGTGTGCTGGATTTCCCATATATAAGATGAATTGTTGGGGTTTTTTTACTGACATTCACATATTAATCCGAGATTTAAACTCTCTGGCTCGTGCTGAAGGGAAGCGTGAGCCCTCCTCACGTGATAAATTGAATATGGGACATTTTACAAGCACTTTGTGTCTTTTCCTCTCCCAGACATATTGCAAAATGTGTTTTGCTGATGTGTTGGGCCTCAGTCGTATTTATTAGGACAAGAATTCATTTTCTTTAGCTGCTGAAAGCCCAAAGCACCTCCCTCTTTACGTAGATTGAGTACAGAGAGGTTCTTGTTTCCACAGAACTCGTTCCCATCGTGTGGCAGATGAATTCCTGCCCTCTGGCTACGAGAAATGCTTTCAACAACACATCCAGGTTGTAGCTTTCTCTGAAGGGTTCGACAAAGCTCTCTAACTTTGCCTGGGTTTCTGAAAACCCTTCAGCGGATGGTGGGAATGAGAGCCTTTTCTTTTTGCGTGCAGAAATTATTGAAGGATATTAAGAGATGGATTAAATGATCAATTAACACGACAGAGGGAGGTCATTAGTGGTGTCCCAGAGGAATCCATGCTGGAGCAGGTTGTTTTGACCTGTTGTGAAGGGGCAGGAGAAAATTTCGTGTCGATGTGAAGCATTGCTTATAAAAAAGGATTTTTCCTGTTTTTCACAGCGGTCTCCCAAGTTGGCTGATGCCACTCAATAATAAGATTTTAAAGTTTTGGTTGATAACTGTGAGAAACACAGCCCTGGTGCTCGGTATTGGTTATAAAACCAACTCAGTGTGAGGAATTACGGTGATGGGAATAGAGAGAAAACTGGGAAATGGTGCCGTGGAGCCGCCTCGTTCACAGCTTGAACCGTGCTCAGTTCTTCCCTTTAAAAATCAGGGAGGAGGAAAGTGATGCTGTGGAAGCAGGGAAAAGATATCTGAGAGAGATATAATAGAGATTTATGAAGTCCTGAGTGGCACAGAGGAGAGAAAAGAAGGATAAATGTTGATTTTTCTCTGACACAACAAGGACTGGGGGTATCAGATGAAATGGGAATTAAATCCAAATAAATAATTTCTTTGTGCAGACCGTGGTTGGGCTGAGAGTGACCAAGCACATCCTTGGGAAAAATATCCAGTGAGAACTGCCAAATCCTGAGGACACCACGAGCACTAAAAACATCGGGGAGTCCAATTCCAGACTCAGGTCTCCCTAAATTTCAGTGTGAGGAATCTGGGACCTCGTGTTGCTGCTTCTCTGTGGGAGAAACGCGAAGCCATCATTTCCAAACTGCAATTTGGCTCTGCTCGCTGGGACAGGTTTGGGAAAGGCAGAGAGCTCACATAAGGGAGGAGGAGATAAGCACTGCCTTGCCTAAATTAGCCTTGTTTTGGCTTTTTTTTTTCCCCTCTAAACCGTTATTTTTCATGGGGGGTGGGGAAAAAAAAGAGGTTGCAACTCGGCTCCTGTTCCAGCCATGCGTTTTCCTTGTTGGAAATAATTCACTCCAGCATATGTTAATTCATCCTGGTGTTTGCAGTTACAGCTGGCTAATAATTTGTTGCTGAAAAAAAAAAAAATCCTCTGAATTGCTGTTGCCGTGAACTTGATGGATGGGAGCTCAGAAAACACCGCGGGCTCGAAAAACCCAGCAGTGTTAGAAGGTCTTGTCAGGGTTTTTCTGTTCAATGTCCTTTTTTTTTTCCTCTCCTCGCTTCCTGAGCTAAGACAGACCTTTCAGGACCTGCTTGGATGTCTCTGAGAGCAGGCAGTGATTATGGCTTTTGGGATAATTACGCATTTATCAGCCCAGCATGGCAGGAGTGGAGCACGGCTCCGTCCTGGTTGTCAGGAGTGGCAGGATCCCTCCAGACCTTGCCCAGAGGTCCTTGATCGAAGCTGTGAGGGAAATAAAAATAAACCAAACCTCACCCTTTCCCTCTCCAGCCGTCGCCATTCCCTGCTCCTCGTTACAGCCAGGCGGTTAATTAGTCCATGCAAACAGCCCTGCTCGGAGGAGGCCTGAAGTGTCTCTTAACTGAGCCTCTTCTGCTCGTGCTGTGCCTTTTCTTGGGAGGGATTTCAGGTGGCAGAGCCATTCCTTGGGGCTAAAACGTGGTAAAAACACTAAGAAAGGGAAGAAAAGGGGTGTGTTTTAGGGTTTTTACCTCAGAATGGATGAGGCCAGAAGTTTCTCTTAACTGAGCCACTTCTGCTCGTGCTGTGCCTTTTTTTGGGACGGATTTCGGGTGGCAGAGCCATTCCTTGGGGCTAAAACGTGGTAAAAATATTGAGAATGAGAAGAAAACGGGTGTGTTGTAGAGTTTTTACCTCAGAATGGATGAGGCCAGAAGTTTCTCTTAACTGAGCCACTTCTGCTCGTGCTGTGCCTTTTTTTGGGAGGCAAAGCCACTCCTTGGGGTTCAAACGGGGTAAAGACATTGAGAAAGAGAAGAAAACGAGTGCGTTTCAGGGTTTTTACCTCATTATGGAGTAGGCCTGAAGTGTCTTTGAACTGAGCCACTTCTGCTCATGCTGTGCCTTTTCTTGGGAGGGATTTCAGGTGGCAGAGCCACTCCTTGGGGGTAAAATGGGGTAAAGACATTAAGAGAGAGAAGAAAACTGTTGTATTTTAGGGGTTTTACCCCAGAATGGGATTAAAACATTGAGAAAGAGAAGAAAACAGATGTGTTGTATGGTTTTTACCTCAGTATGGATGAGGCCTGAAGTGTCTTTGAACTGAGCCGCTTCTGCCTGTGCTGTGCCTTTTCTTGGGCGGGTGGCAGAGCCATTCCTTGGGGTTAAAAGGGGGTGAAGACATTGAGAAAGCGGAGAAAACAGGTGTGTTGTAGAGTTTTTACCTCAGAATGGATGAGGCCTGAAGTTTCTTGTAACTGAGCCATTTCTGCTCGTGCTGTGCCTTTTCTTGGGTGGGTGGCAGAGCCGTTCCTTGGGGCTAAAACGTGGTAAAAACATTGAAAAAGAGAAGAAAACGAGTGTGTTTTAGGGTTTTTACCTCGGAATGGATGAGGCCTGAAGTGTCTTTGAACTGAGCCACTTCTGCCTGTGCTGTGCCCTTTTCTTGAGAGGGATTTTGGGTGGCAGAGCCATCCTTGGGGTTAAAATGGGGTAAAGACACTAAGATAGAGAAGAAAAGGTGTATTTTAGGGGTTTTATCCCAGAATGGGATTAAAACATTGAGAAAGAGAAGAAAATGGGTGTGTTGTATGGTTTTTACCTCAGAATGGATGAGGCCTGAAGTGTCTTTGAACTGAGCCACTTCTGCTCGTGCTGTGCCTTTTTTTGGGAGGCAAAGCCACTCCTTGGGGTTCAAACGGGGTAAAGACATTGAGAAAGAGAAGAAAACGAGTGTGTTTCAGGGTTTTTACCTCATTATGGAGTAGGCCTGAAGTGTCTTTGAACTGAGCCACTTCTGCTCATGCTGTGCCTTTTCTTGGGAGGGATTTCAGGTGGCAGAGCCATTCCTTGAGGTTAAAATGGGGTAAAGACATTAAGAGAGAGAAGAAAACTGTTGTATTTTAGGGGTTTTACCCCAGAATGGGATTAAAACATTGAGAAAGAGAAGAAAACAGGTGTGTTGTAGAGTTTTTACCTCAGAATGGATGAGGCCTGAAGTGTCTTTGAACTGATCCGCTTCTGCCTGTGCTGTGCCTTTTCTTGGGAGGGATTTCGGGTGGCAGAGCCATTCCTTGGGGGTAAAATGGGGTAAAGACATTAAGAGAGAGAAGAAAATGGGTGTGTTTTAGGGTTTTTACCTCATTATGGAGTAGTCCTGAAGTGTCTTTGAACTGAGCCATTTCTGCTCGTGCTGTGCCTTTTCTTGAGAGGGATTTCGGGTGGCAGAGCCATTCCTTGGGGTTCAAACGTGATAAAAACATTAAGAGAGAGAAGAAAATGGGTGTGTTTTAGGGTTTTTACCTCATTATGGAGTAGGCCTGAAGTGTCTTTGAACTGAGCCATTTCTGCTCGTGCTGTGCCTTTTCTTGAGAGAGATTTCGGGTGGCAGAGCCATTCCTTGGGGTTAAAATGGGGTAAAGGCATTAAGAGAGAGAAGAAAACTGTTGTATTTTAGGGGTTTTACCTCAGAATGGGATTAAAACATTGAGAAAGAGAAGAAAACAGGTGTGTTGTAGAGTTTTTACCTCAGTATGGATGAGGCCTGAAGTGTCTTTGAACTGAGCCACTTCTGCTCATGCTGTGCCTTTTTTTGGGAGGGATTTCGGGTGGCAGAGCCATTCCTTGGGGTTAAAAGGGGGTGAAGACATTGAGAAAGCGGAGAAAACAGGTGTGTTGTAGAGTTTTTACCTCAGAATGGATGAGGCCTGAAGTTTCTCGTAACTGAGCCATTTCTGCTCGTGCTGTGCCTTTTCTTGGGAGGGATTTTGGGTGGCAGAGCCATTCCTTGGGGTTCAAACGTGGTAAAAACATTGAAAAAGAGAAGAAAACGAGTGTGTTTTAGGGTTTTTACCTCGGAATGGATGAGGCCTGAAGTGTCTTTGAACTGAGCCACTTCTGCCTGTGCTGTGCCTTTTCTTGAGAGGGATTTTGGGTGGCAGAGCCATTCCTTGGGGTTAAAATGGGGTAAAGACACTAAGATAGAGAAGAAAAGCGGTGTATTTTAGGGGTTTTATCCCAGAATGGGATTAAAACATTGAGAAAGAGAAGAAAATGGGTGTGTTGTATGGTTTTTACCTCAGAATGGATGAGGCCTGAAGTGTCTTTGAACTGAGCCACTTCTGCTCATGCGGCGCCTTTATTTCAGAGGGATTTTGGGTGGCAGAGCCATTCCTTGGGGTTAAAACATGGTAAAAACACTAAGAAAGAGAACAAAATGGGTGTGTTTTAGGGTTTTTGCCTCAGAAAGGATCCCATTGTTGATTTTGAACCGAGTGACAGCAGGAGAGTGCAGAATTATCTCTTGGTGGCATCTCATGGGAAAAAAAACCTGTTCTCCCTTATCTTTTAGCAGGCACAGATACCGTTAGCTTATCAAAATTGGAAAACTGTATTTTAGTCAATAAATGGGTGTATTTTAACTAACTTAATTCAGGATTTGAAAGCTTGAACCTTGGGAAGCTGATGCTGCTAAGAAACCAAACTGCTCCGTCGTGCTCCTGGTGCTGGTGATAAAGAAAGCACTGAAATGTTGTAATAAAAATGTTGTAATGAAAAGGGAGCAGCATAAAGTCAAATAATTGGCATCTGAGCTTTCAGAAATGCCTGCTCTGGGCAATCATCAGACCTGCAGCTTTTGAAACACGTCAGCTGAGTAAGATGCCACCTGCTTTGTCAGAATATTCCCTGATTCGGGGTTTATTCACAGGGAGTTGTGGATGCTGAATGAGTCCTTGCCGGCTGTGTTTCAGAGACTGCCCTGTGATAGAGCAGAGCGTTAAAGATCGAGATCAAGGAGGTGATTTAAGGAATAGGTGAGGATGTGGTGCGTGAGATCCTCGTGGGTTAAACTGACTGTTTCCTCCTCAGAAACCTGTGGGGTCATTTCTGAACTTAATTCTGCAATTATCGGTGTCACCGAGCAGTGTCACCGTGTGACACCCAGGCCTGTGCTGCTGGTGGTCAGGGGCACCAGGAGAGGTTTATTTACAACACTTTGGACCTGTTTGAGGTGCTGGATGTTCCCAGTCTTTGCTCTTCCCGAAGTTAAGACCAGGAACTTTTCTGGCCTGGGACTCCTTTGGTCGCTGATTAAAATTCTTGATTTTTCTCGCCCAAACCTCCAAACATTCCAATCTTTCCACAAGAATCTGAGGGCCTTTTCTAAGGACACTTCTGTCCTCCAAGAAGGACATGGAGGGGCTGGAGCGTGTCCAAGGAAGGGTTTGGAGCACCAGGAGGAGCTGAGGGAGCTGGGAAAGGGGCTCAGCCTGGAGATAAGGAGGCTCCAGAGAGAATTTTCCTCTCTGGGATTCCCTGGGAGGAGCCAGGTGGGATCTGCTCCCAAGGAACAGGGACAGGATGAGAGGGAACAGCCTCAAGCAGCACCAGGAGTTCAGGTTGGATACTGGGAACAATTCCTCCGTGGAAAGGGTTGTCCAGCCCTGGCACAGCTGCCCAGAGCAGTGCTGGAGCCCCCATCCCTGGAGGGATTCAGAATCCGTGTGGATGTGGCACTTGGGGACATGGCTCAGTGGTGGCCTTGGCAGTGCTGGGAATGGTTGGACTGGATGATCTTAGAGGTCTTTTCCAGCAGAAATAATTCTGTGATTCTAAGTTTGCAAATGTTTCTTGGGTTGTTTTTGTTTGAGGTTTTTCTGGGATAGGCCAAGGGTGGAGGAGCAGCAGGGCCTTCGCCTGCCGAGCCGTGACCTCTCACCAAGATGGGTTTGGAGCACCACATTCCATGGAAATCGGGCTTCAATCCTTTACCAACAACCAAGTGATCGAGTAATACAAACACCTGGATAATTTATTCCATCTTTGCCTTCAGGAGTCATAAAATGATGGAATGGTTTGGGCGGGAAGGGACCTTAAAGCCCACCCCGTTCCACCCCCTGCCATGGGCAGGGACCTTCCGCTGGACCAGGTGGAAGCCCAGGCAGGCCTTGGACACTTCCAGGGTTGGAGTAGTGCTGGAATGTCCTGCAGGCAAGTTTTTGGGGGGATGAGTTGGTTTAGATCTTTCCCTTCTTTCCTAAACATTTCCCGGCGATCGCTTCTCTTTGCTTCAGCCTTTGAGCCGCTTCTTCTTGCAGCTTCTGCTGCTTCCTGTGCCTCTTCCTGCTCTTTTTTTGGCTTCTTTATGTTCTCTGCTTCTCCGAAACCCATGAACCCAAGCACAGGTTTAAAGGTGTGAGATATTCTCAGGGTGAGCCCACCTGCTCTGAGCCGGAGTCGGTGTTCTCTGCGCCGGCCGGGCTGAGCGCGCTCGTCCTGCTCCACCTGGCTCCCGGCCATCCTGATCCCAAACAGGGATTTGGGAAGCTGCCCTGGTGCTGGCTGTAAATAATTGAGTCTTTGATCTCCAGGTCTCCCAGCTGACGAGGCTTTTGTCTGGAGAGCAGAGTTTAATGGAGAGGCTTTGTTAGCAGAGCTGTTTTGTGCCAGAGCTGCGTTGTTTTTTCCTCAGAGTGAGAAAGTGGCTGAGACCCCGAGTCTGGTGGAGGAGTAGCTGCCTTTTAGAGCTCAAAAAATGAGTTTATTTAAGAGGCAGCTTCTGATCTGAAGGTCTGTTTAATGTAGCAGCTTTCTCTGCAAATTCACTCTGAAGATTGGAATTAATTATCTCACCTCTGCTTCGGCCTCTTTCAGACCGTTCTGTAATCACTGACTTCACAAAATCCGCCTGCACGAATCTTTTAAGGCTTCTGTGGATCTTCATTTGCATGACTTAGCAGCTGCTTCATTTGCATAATGAACCTCTGTGGTCAGCCTATTATTAAAATTGCCCCTCTCTCATCTCGTGCTGTTCTCTTGTCTTGATTCCTGATTATTCCTCCGATGATGTGGGGGATCTTCATCGGTGCAAATACCAAATAATTCTGTGCCAGGCAAGGAGGAGAAATATTCCGAGGGGTTTGTTGGTGCTTGAGAAGGTAAAATTCAACTCCTGTGGAGCCAGGCTGGGAGGCCTGGGAATGTCAGCTGGAGAAGGATCCAGGGAATCCTTGGAGCCCCTTCCCGAGCCTGAAGGGGCTCCAGGAGAGCTGGAATTTGGGAAAGGGCTGGAGGGGCAGGAGGCAGGGAATGGCTTCCCAGTGGGAAAGGGGAGCTCGGGGTGGGATCTTGGGAAGGAATTCCTGGCTGGGAGGGTGGGGAGGGGCTGGGCTGGAATTCCCAGAGAATCCCTGGATCCCTGGCAGTGTCCAAGGAAAGGTTGGAGCAGCCTGGGATTGTAGGAGGTGTCAAGGTTGGAATGGGATGGGATTTGAGATCCCTTCCCACCCAGACCATTCCATGATTCCATCATTCCATGGTCATGGGCGGAAGTTCTCAGCTCGGGTTCACCGAATTTCTCAGGGTTTTCTCTATTCAATTAGTAAAGATCAATTAGTAATTCTTCATCAAGTCTTGACCTTTCATGTGTGGGTATCCTGAAATCCCTCCCTTCAGAGCTCTCCATGTCTGCTTCCCAGCTTTTCCTGCTTGGAAGGAGACAATTCCCTCTTCCCATAAACACGGGGTTCCTGCAGGATCTGGGGCTGGAGCTCTGCTGGTTTTAAAGATCCAGTGCTGGCAATTCCATCGTGTCCCTTAAACCCCTGGATCCTGTTCCTGAGCTTACAGGGATGGGCAGAAATGTGGAAAAGCCATAAAATTCTGCAAGGATTTGACCCAGAGCAGGTGTTTGACATCAAAAAAGAGCCCAGGACAACGTTTCACCCGCTCCCTGGATTTCCGAAGCAGCCACGGCGGAAAAGGATTGTCACTGACCCCGCTGGTTTCTAATGGGATTCTGCTGGTTTTGCCTCTGGGCTCCTGTTTAATATTGTGTTCAAGTGCTCATTTCTCAGGGCTGGCAGCACCTATCCATCCTGGAGCTGGGAAATCAGGGATAAATCCATGTTCCGTGCTAAGCTGTCCGCAAGCAAGCTGCCTGCGAGGGGAAAAGCATCCGGCAGTTTTTCTAGGAATGGCGCAGGATTCTATTCTGAGCGGCACCGAAAGGTCTGGAAAAATGTTTGGGATTGAAGTCACAGAATCATGAGCTTTCTGTATGATTCAGCAGCCAAATTACCCCTGAGTGCATAAATAGTGGGAAATTGGATGGGAATAGGCAAATCATTCCCAGCTGGATGCAGTTACGGTGTGGCTGCAAAGTTGGGTGGCTTTTTTTGGTAGCAAAGGCCACAAAAAGCTGGAGGAAAGCTAAGAATAGGTTGTGGGAATGATGCAAGAATTCCAGCTCGGGAGCGGGGATACGGGCTTGGAATGAGATGAGCTTTAAGGGCCCTTCCAACCCGAGCCATCCTGGGGCTTTGGGAATAATTAATGGGCAGGATACAGAACTCCTTGGATCTGATTCCGTGATTCCTCAATGGCAGCACAACATAAAATTTGGGAGATTCCTGGAGGGAATTTTGCTGAGTTCTTGGTTCATCCGGAGAGCTGGAGAGGGACAAGGAGGGAATGGTTTCCTGCTGCCAGGGGGCAGGGTTAGGTGGGATATTGGGAAGGAATTCCTCCCTGTGACCGTGGGGAGGCCCTGGCATGGAATTCTCAGGGAAATCTGTGGCCGGCCCATCCCTGGAAGTGTCCAAGGCCAGGATGGAGTAACCTGGGACAGTGGGAGGTGTCTGAGATGATCTTTAAGGTCCTTTCCAACCCGAACCATTTTGGAATTCTGAGATTCCAACGCTTTTTCCCACTGATGAAGGTGTTATTCCTAAGCACACATCAGTTTTCCTGTTTTTTCTGGAAAATACCTGTCTGAGCTCTGACCATGCTTTAAAGCAAGAGATCCTCCCAATTGGGTTAAAAACCCCCAGAAATGCCTGCCTGCCCTGATGTGAATCCGTATTTAGGATATCCCCTCATCCAGGATTTCCTGCCCTTCCCGGCTCCCCGAGCTCTGCTCTACAGCTCTCCCCTGGCTCAGTCAATGCTCGTGCCCTGGAAAATGTGGAAACCAAATGTAAAACAGCATCAGATTGATTTTTTTTTTTTTTTTTAAATAAAATATCAAATGTAATTTAGTTGTACAATGCAGCTTTGTGCTGGGTGATAATAGCCAGTTCAGCTTTTATGGGCACTCTTTGATAATTCCCTCCAGGTTATGTAAATCCACATTTAAAGCTTTTAATTCACGTCCGCTTCTGATACTTCTTGTGTTTGCCTTCTAAACTCATAAAATCCCTGCCTTCAGCAGCGGCTTTCGAATGAAATAGACTTTTCCTTTTGCAAACAGGAGAGAACGTTGAATATCCAAGTGAACCTTTCGAGCTTGCGAATGAGAAAAGACACCCAAAAAAAAAAAAAAATAAGATTTCTCTTCCTTTCTTCTGCAAATGACGGCGATTGAATTATTTTTATCTCCCCTCTATTTCTACCTTGATTTTAGGTGTTAATAGGAGCAGGTACCTTTTGTCCCGAGTTATCTGCAGACGTTTTTTTTTCCCCCCTCTTAACTCCAATTTCCCCTCTTAATTCTTGCAAATCACGTCTCTCAAAGTGGGTGTTTGGGAGTCTGCTGTTAATGAATCACACTTTGGCAGTGTTTTCCCTGACGTGATAAACAATTGTGCTGTTGGGCTGTCAGATTAGTGAGCCACAAACTTGGAAATGTTTTACGTCGGTTTTTATTGTTTGGTTTTTTTTTTTTTTCCCCAAAATTCTTCTTTTGACAGCCTGTCCCCCGAATATCTCAGTCTTTTTATAGATTTGAACAGTTTGAAGGGAATTAATATTTTTTTAATGAGTCTGAGCCCACTTGGGGATTTTGTTTTGTTGGTTTTTTTGAGGTTTGAAAGGTTTTGATTGGGGTTTTTTGGGGGGGGGGGGGGGGGAGGGGGAAATTGTGTTCCGTGCTGCTCTGAGGTAGCTTCATTTCGATTCAGAAATTTCCAGGTGCTGGCAATGGGATGATGAATCTTTCCAGGCTCCTAATAAAGAGCTGAACTTAGTCATCCTTTGGATTTGGGTGTGCAACACCCCTGCAGGAACGGGAATTACATCCCTCTCTTCCTCAAGGTGTCCCCTATTAACACCCAAATCATCATTTGGGGCCATTAAAGAGACTGATATTCCCTGAAAGCGCCGCTGCTCATCCCGGTTTGGGATCTATCCAGGTTCCCTCTGCCGTTCCAGAAGAAGTTTTCCCCTCTTCCTGCTGTAAATCTTCGCTCCTGGGCTGCGGTTCTGTTACACAACCACCTCCAAGTGCAGGGAAAATGCTCCAGGGAGTTGGTTCCTCTCTGGAAAGGAATTTTCTCCTCGCTGCTGGTGGTGGAGATGCCGGGGATCGATGGTTTCCTTGTGGGAGCTTCGCTTTGGGTTCCTTTTTTTCCCCTTTTATTTTCCTCTCTCACGGGTCAGTAACTTCCCATTTGTCATCGGGAGTGGGGTTTTTTAGTAATTAAAAAAAAAATGAAATTACTGGCTGGAGTAATTAGTCTTTGTTAGACCTCCAGTGATGGAGGGCAGAGAAGGAGAAAAAAGGGTAACAGTGAATTTCAGGTTTGTTTGGTTCCTTCAGTGAGGTTGGGAACTGCTGGCTCCCAAAGGGATTTTGTGGGGTTTTTCATGGATATCCCACAGTTCTGTGATCCAGAACAAGCCCCAGGTTGCATTAATTTGTATTTTTGTGCCTCGTTCCATCCACGGATTGCCAAAACATGACAGGAATTTTCCCCTGGAATCCATCCCGGTGAAGCGACATCAAAACTTCCCCCTGGAAGATGCCGGAAGCTCTCGCTGAGTTCCCTGTGGCACCGTAGAACTCAAATTTACGAGTGAAACTCGGGGATTTGAGCCAGGATGGGATTTTTCTGTGCAGGTACTCGGAGAGGAGCCTGACCAAGTGCGTGGGGATCACCATCGAGACGAGGCCGGATTACTGCCTGAAGCAGCACCTCAGCTCCATGTTGTCCTACGGCTGCACCCGCCTCGAGATCGGCGTCCAGAGCGTCTACGAGGACGTGGCCAGGGACACCAACAGGTGAGGGGGCGATTCCGGGCAATCCCGGCGGGGTTGGGTGGGATGGACCTCCAATCCCATCTCGTTCCGCCCCCGACGCCTCCCGCCATCCCAGGTTGCTCCAAATCACATCCAGCCTTTCCTTGGATGCTCTCAGGGATCCAGAGGCAGCCACGGCTTCTCTGGGAATTCCAGCCCAGCCGGGAATTCCTTCCCAAGATCCCACCCGAGCTCCCCTTTCCCACTGGGAAGCCATTCCCTGGCTCCTGCCCCTCCAGCCCTTTCCCAAATTCCAGCTCTCCTGGAGCCCCTTTGGGCTTGGGAAGGGGCTCCAAGTTTTCCTGGGATCTCGGTTTTTTCCTTGAATTCCTTGGAGCTGCATCCCACGGGATTTGTCCACTGGGAACCAGAATCCCAGCCTGGAGACATCCCAGCAGCTCCAGAGGATCCCGGAATGGTTTGGGTGGCAAGGGACCTTCAATCCCATCCCATTCCAACCCCGGCACTTCCCCTATCCCAGGTTGCTCCAACCTTTCCTTGGACACTGCCAGGGATCCAGAGGCAGCCACGGCTTCTCTGGGAATTCCAGCCCAGCCGGGAATTCCTTCCCAAGATCCCACCCCAAGCTCCCCTTTCCCACTGGGAAGCCATTCCCTGGCTCCTGCCCCTCCAGCCCTTTCCCAAATTCCAGCTCTCCTGGAGCCCCTTCAAGCTCGGAAAGGGGCTCCAAGGATTCCCTGGAGCTCAGGGTTTTCCTTGGAGCTGCATCCCACGGGATTTGCCGACTGGGAACCAGAACCCCAGCCTGGAGCAGCTCTAGAGGATCCCGGAATGCTTTGGGTGGGAAGGGACCTCCAATCCCATCCCATTCCAACCCCGGCACCTCCCACGATGATCCCAGGCTGCTCCAACCTTTCCTTGGACACTGCCAGGGATCCAGGGATTCTCTGGGAATTCCAGCCCAGCCCCTCCCCGCCCTCCCAGCCAGGAATTCCTTCCCAAGATCCCACCCCAAGCTCCCCTTTTCCACTGGGAAGCCATTCCCTGCCTCCTGCCCCTCCAGCCCTTTCCCAAATTCCAGCTCTCCTGGAGCCCCTTTAGACTCAGGAAGCGGCTCCGAGGATTCCCTGGCTCCTTCTGGAATCCTTCAGCAGCTCTTTCCTTGGCTAATTCCCACTTAACAGAGAATATTGAAGCATTTCATTGATTTCCTGGCTTTTGTGGCCAGAGATCTGTCAAGAAAAGTGAGCAAACAACAGCGGCTTCGTGGCTTTGTTTGGGACGTTTTGTAGGGAAAATGGAATTTTGTAGATTCCGTTTCCCAGCAGGAGAAAAATGGAATTGTGATGTTTTAGATTCATTTCAGATCCTTTTCTTGTATTGTACTCTTCTTTTTTTTAAATGTATTTATTATTTTCCTGTCTTTTCCACATTTTTTCCCATTATTTTTTTAATGGATCCATTCTTTTCCCTGTATTTTCCTCCTGTTTTTTTTTTTTTTTAATGGATCCATTCTTTCCCTGTATTTTCCTCCTGGGTTTTTTTAATGGATCCATTCTTTCCCTGTATTTTCCTCCTGTTTTTTTTAATGGATCCATTCTTTCCCTGTATTTTCCTCCTGTTTTTTTTTTTAATGGATCCATTCTTTCCCTATATTTTCCTCCTGTTTTTTTTTTAATGGATCCATTCTTTCCCTGTTTTTTCCACCTCGATTTTTAATGGATCCATTCTTTCCCTGTATTTTCCACCTCTTTTTTAGTGGATCCACTGTATCCCTGTATTTTCCACCTTTTTTTTTTAATGTATTCATGTTTTCCACCTGTTTTTTAATGGATCCATTCTTTCCTTGTGTTTTCCACCTCTTTTTTTAATGGATCCATTCTATCCCTGTATTTTCCACCTCTTTTTTAGTGGATCCATTCTATCCCTGTATTTTCCACCTCGATTTTTAATGGATCCGTTCTTTCCCTGTGTTTTCCACCTTATTTTTTAATGGATCCATTCTTTCCCCTGTGTTTCCCAACTTTTTTTTTTAATGGATCCATTCTTCCCCTGTCTTTTCCACCTGTTTTTTTTAGTGGATCCATTCTTTTCCCTTGTGTTTTCCACCTCTTTTTTTAATGGATCCATTCTTCCCCTGTCTTTTCCAGTTGCTTTTTTTAATGGATCCATTCTTTCTCTGTATTTTCCTCTTGTTTTTTTTTTTAATGGATCCCTTCTTTCCCTGTATTTTCCACCTTTTTTTTTAATGGATCCATTCTTCCCCTGTCTTTTCCAGTTGTTTTTTTTAATGGATCCCTTCTTTCCCTGTATTTTCCACCTCTTTTTTTAATGAATCCATTCTTCCCCTGTATTTTCCAGTTGTTTTTTTTAATGGATCCCTTCTTTCCCTGTATTTTCCACCTCTTTTTTTAATGAATCCATTCTTCCCCTGTATTTTCCAGTTGTTTTTTTTAGTGGATCCATTCTTTCCCTGTATTTTCCACCTCTTTTTTTAATGGATCCATTCTTTCCCTGTATTTTCCACCTCTTTTTTAGTGGATCCACTGTATCCCTGTATTTTCCACCTCTTTTTTTAATGGATCCATTCTTTCCCTGTATTTTCCACCTCTTTTTTAGTGGATCCACTGTATCCCTGTATTTTCCACCTCTTTTTTTAATGGATCCACTCTTTTCCCTGTATTTTCCACCTCCTTTTCCCATTGACCTCATAAACAAACGCAGTTTTGGGAGGTTGAACGTTGCCCAGTTCCTGTCCCACGTAAATCACAGTTCACAGCCTCGGGTAGCTCCAACTCCGTGTAATTCCTTGGGGCTTTTCCCCCTTTTTCCCTACTCCAGGTGCCTTTTTGGGACAGGAGAGGTGGCACTGGCCAGGAATGCCCGTTGAGAGAGGTACCAGAGTCATTCCAGGCAATCCTTAGGGATTGGAAACTACATTTCCAGGAGCAAATCTGATTTATTCCTTGTCTTTTTGGCCCAAAGAACTGTTGTCCTCCGTAGGAAAACGTGGAATATTCTGTTCACCCCACCCCTCCAACAAACCAATCTCTCTTTATTTATTTCTTCATTGCAAGTCGGATCATTCTGAGTTGTTTTTTTTTTTTTAAAAAGCGATTTTCCCTCGTTTTTTCACTCCTGGCACTGGCTCGAGCTGCTCCTTCCAATTCCACGTTGCAGTCGGCTCCCAGGGATGTTTAATAACTGTAATCACAGGGAATGACAGGGCGATCATGGTTCGATAGGCAAAGCATGTTCGTGTTAATTCCCACCTCCGAGGCACTGGAGCGAAGCTGAAAACCTCGGGCGTTTTCCACTTAGAGACCTCAGGGAAGAATCCCGAAGGATTTGGGATCTGGAGGTGGCGTTGCTGGTGCAGGGGAGTGGCCGGGTCCCAAAAGGCAGGAAAATCCATTTATTGAGGGTTTGAAGCTCCCGTTTTGGGGTGGTTTCCTCTTGTGGGTGTCAGAGCATTCCGGAGGGAAAGATCCAGGCTTAGGAATGTGGCAGGATCTCACCCTTAGTCCGAGTGATTCGCGGGATAATTCAGAAGGGAGATGTTGAGAAGCCTCTCAGGAATTCTGCAAGGAGCTCTGGGAAGAGCCTGGAAAAATCTGATTCCAGGCTTAGCTGGGAGTGGGATCCTGCTGAGGGGGATGGAAGCATCCAGGACACCTTCCCTGGGAGCTTTCCCGGCTCCCAAAGCCAAGAAATTTCTCTGGATGGCTTTTGTTGCTCTGCTTTTTTTTCCTTCTGTTCCTTTTTTATCCTCAACTTCTTTCCCAGTTTTTTTTTAAATTCCTCCTCTCCCCATTCCAGCCTCATTCTTGTCTCCCAGTTCCGAAAACTTTGCCTCCTGCCTCTCCAATTTCTGGGAAAACTGTCATTAATGCATGGCTGGAACCCAGCAATCAGCCTTCCCCTCACAATCCAGAAATGCTTTCAGATTCCCAGATTTTCTGCAGTGAATCGGGAGCAATTCCGGCAGTGGGAATTTTTTAACCACTCCTCACCAAGAAGCAGCAAATTCATCACCAAATTAATGACAAAAACTTGAAGTGATTCCTCCCTCCTCGGTTTTTCACCTCGGATTTTTGTCTCCTCTCCCTCTGAACCTGCCCAGGCTTGGCTCTTTCCCACTTTTTTTGGTCATTATTCCTATTTTTCCGCCACAAATTCCAGCCTGATCCCACTCACAACACACGGAACTACAGCTGCAATTCCACGAGACATCCAGGGAAGGATTCCAGGTTTGGCTGGGTTCTGCACCACCACAAACTCCAGGAAAATTCCATGAAAATTCCGTGTCACGTCCACACTCGACTTCCTACAGCGTGCACAGAAAACATTCCAGGAGCAGAATCTGGAGCAGGAATCGGGAATTTTGTGCTCGTCACTTCCAGTCTCTCACCCTGGCACATGGTCCAGGAATGTCCAGGAATGTGGCAGAGAGCCAAAGCCGGGGTTTGTGGGAATGATCTCCCGTGGTGGGAATCTCCTCACTGGAGCCACGGAGGTGGAAGGAGAGAGGGATTTTCTCCAGAGCCACGGGATGTCCATGAAAATTCCATGAAAATTCTGTGTCACGTCCACACTTAACTTCCTACAGCGTGCACAGAAAACATTCCAGGAGCACAATTCCGGAGCAGGAATCGGGAATTTTGTGCTCGTCACTTCCAGTCTCTCACCCTGGCACATGGGCCAGGAATGTCCAGGAGTGTGGCAGAGAGCCAAAGCCGGGGTTTGTGGGAATGATCTCCCGTGGAGGGAATCTCCTCACTGGAGCCACAGAGGTGGAAGGAGAGAGGGATTTTCTCCGGAGCCACAAGATGTCCATTGAACAATTAACTCCTCATCGCCTTCTAAAATCCATTTATTTTTCCCACCTCAAATCCTTAAAAGGTGGAGCTTCCTCACCTCCCTTTCACTCCCAGACATTCCCACCGGTTTCGTCTCCATCCATGAATCCCTTGGAGCTCTTCCATCGCTCCTGGCCGCTCCCTCTGCTAACGAACCCTTTGCTAACGAACCCTTTGCTGCTGGCTCAGAACAAGGGGGAAGCGCTGCATCCCTGCCTTGATCCCACTCCCAGCTAAGCCTGGAATTCGAAAGGTTTTTCAAGGTCTTTCCAGGCTCTTCCCAGAGCTCCTTGCAGAATTCCTAAAATTCCTCGACTTCTCCCACTTTTCGGAGCAGCGGCTTGAAATCCGCTTTGAGAAGAAGGTGGTTCAAGTTTTTCCCTGTCTCTCTCTCTCTTTCAAAACCACCTCATTTTGCTTCTCTTCTGCTTTGTGGGGGATGTGTTTTGGGCTTGAAACTTTTTAATATCTTGCTGGTAGCGAAATGTCAGATTACAACCAATTAGGGGAAACTGGTTTGGAAATGACTTTCTATTATGTTCCATAAGTCATTAGCGAGGTTTTTTGAGTGCTTTTGGTGGCTGTGAGGCAGAAAAATATTCAAGAGCAGAGCCAGGCATCAAATAATCGAGTTATTGATGCAGCTCAAATTCCACTTCTAATAAGAAAATAATTTTTATTTATGAAGCGAGGCTCCCGTTTGCTCCCCTCAGGCTACTCGAGGTCTTGAGTAATGCTGTCCTTGAACAGTCTCAGACAAACGCTGCGATACTCCAGAAAAAAACCATAAATAAAACTGGGTTTAGAGCTGCGTGGAGGGGTTGAATCCTCTGGCAGAGAGGGAGGAAAAGATCCTTAAAACAAAAAAAAAAGGGGAAGCGGCTGGTCTGGTTTCCGTGGTGGGGAAGGTGTTGGAATTAAGGGAATTAAAGGATGAAATTAACACTGGGATGGCCCGGAGGGAGTTGGATTTTTTCATTCAAAGGGCTCTGGAGGAGGGGAAAAAATCACCTGCAGAGCTCATCTTGGTGCCAGGAATTCCAGGAGCTGGGGTGAGCTGGGTGCTGGGAGGAAAACAGGGAATCGGAGAGGGAAGGTGGGAAGTGCTGAGGGGATGGAAGTGTCCGGGAATGTCCAGGAATGTGGCAGAGAGCCAAAGCCAGGGTTTTGTGGGAAGGTTGATCTCCTGTGGTGGGAATCTCCTCACTGGAGCCGTGGAGGTGGAAGGAGAGAGGGATTTTCTCCGGAGCCACAGGAGATTCGGCCTCGTTGGGGCTCCAAATCCCTCCAGGAATTCAGGATTCCTCCAGATCGAGTCAGAGCTTGGATCGGTGTCAGCGTGGAAAACTGTGGGATCCTCCTGGAATCCCAGTGCAGCCCGTGCTGGGGAGGTTTGGCACCTCCCAGAAGCTGGGAAAATCCATGTTTCTCCAGAAGGAATTCTGGGGAGCGTGGAGCAGGGCGATTTTCAGGCCGGCTGCTTTCCCTTGTTCCCCATCCCTCTCCTTTCCCGTTGTTTTTATTCCCGATTTGTTCTGAGTGCCACCCCTGCAGCGCATCCTCGTGCTGGGACACCAACCCTGCTGCCCAAACCTCATTCCAGCAGCTCTCCCAATTTCCTCTGGGCCCGGAAAACCTCGGAGCGGCTCCTTTTCTGTGGAAATCCCAACTTTTAATACGGAACAAACACCTTTTAGCGCAGTTTCCCTCCGGCCGCGCTCCGAACTCAGCCTCCCGGAGGATCATCGCAATGAAACACAGATTTTCCTGCTTTTCCTGCTTTTCCTGACCCTTTTCCTGCCTTTTCCTGACCCTTTTCCCTCTCTTCCCAGGGGTCACACCGTGAAGGCCGTGTGCGAGTCCTTCCACCTGGCCAAGGACGCCGGCTTTAAGGTGGTGGCCCACATGATGCCAGACCTGCCGAACATGGGGCTGGAGAGGGACATGGACCAGTTTTTTGTGAGTATTCCTTCAAATAATCGTGAAATTCCAGTCTTTTCCATGGAAAACTTCCCTTTTTTTTTGCTCAGTTCCCACGCAGGCTGGATTTGTTTCTTAAGGACAAATAATTTAAAACTCTTTTTTTTGGGGGGGAGGGAAAGGTGAAAAAAAAAGCTTTGTCGAACTACTTCATCCAGAAAATGATATCCCTGTCTCATGAAAGCCTGAGTCACTCGGGTCCCTGTGGAAAACAGCTCTTCCCACATTTCCTGGGGCTCCTGCTTTTTGTTTTCCAAGGTTCCCTTCGATTTAGGGCAGGACCCCATTCCAGGGTAAAAGGATCCTCTCTGGAAGGTGATTAATTGCAAAAGCAGGGCGTGTTTGTGTCGGGAAGTGTTTTGGCTCAGTGCTGTTGCATTTCTTTGTCAGCGATGAAGAAGGAAATTTCAAATTATTCCTGGAGAAAATCGGAGCGAGAGGAATAAAGAGCAGGGAATTCACTGCTTTAGTAGATTTTCAGTCTTCTTTTTTTTTGCTGTTTTCTGAGTTAAAATTGGTTGGTTTTTTTCCGAGTAGTGCAGAAATTGGAGTCGTGGCAGAGAAATCCCAGAGGGATTCCTGGGAAAGGTTGGGCTGGGTGCTGTCTGGCACTAAAAAATATCAATGTAATGAAATATATCGATTAAAAACGCGGGCAGGAAGCAAAAAGGCACATCTGGGAAAAAAAAAACAGTGGAAAATGCAGCTGGACAGGGCAGGAAGGGAATCCTGAAACCTGGGATGGGAACCTTTTCTGCGGGATTTTGTGCAGAATTCCTCGAGTTTTTCCTAAATAAAATGTCTTGGGACCTGGCAAGTGTTTTGTTCTTGTGCCAGGGTGAGAGACTGGAAGTGATGAGCACAAAATTCCAGATTCCTGCTCCGGAATTGTGCTCCTGGAATGTTTTCTGTGCACGCTGTAGGAAGTTGAGTGTGGACGTGACACGGAATTTTCCTGGAGTTTGTGGTGGTGCAGAACCCAGCCAAACCTGGAATCCTTCCCTGGATGTCTCGTGGAATTGCAGCTGTAGTTCCGTGTGCTGTGAGTGGGATCAGGCTGGAATTTGTGGCGGAAAAATAGGAATAATGACCAAAAAAAGTGGGAAAGAGCCAAGCCTGGGCAGGTTCAGAGGGAGAGGAGACAAAAATCCGAGGTGAAAAACCGAGGAGGGAGGAATCACTTCAAGTTTTTGTCATTAATTTGGTGATGAATTTGCTGCTTCTTGGTGCGGAGTGGTTAAAAAATTCCCACTGCTGGGTCTGGAATTGCTCCCGATTCACTGCAGAAAATTTGGGAATCTGTTTGAAAGCATTTCTGGATTGTGAGGGGAAGGCTGATTGCTGGGTTCCAGCCATGCATTAATGACAGTTTTCCCAGAAATTGGAGAGGCAGGAGGCAAAGTTTTCGGAATTGGGAGACAAGAATGAGGCTGGAGTGGGGAGAGGAGGAATTTAAAAAAAAACTGGGAAAGAAGTTGAGGATAAAAAAGAAACAGAAGGAAAAAAAGCAGAGCAACAAAAGCCATCCAGAGAAATTTCTTGGCTTTGGGAGCCGGGAAAGCTCCCAGGGAAGGTGTCCCTGCCCAAGGTCCCTTCCCACCCAAAGCATTCCAGGATTCCAGTGTTGATGGTGGGACAGCTCCGGGCACGGCCGGGAAGGATGGGAAAAGTGGGAATGGGCGAGAATGAGGCCCAGAGAGAAAGAAGGAATTTGTTGATTTAGAACTTAAAGAGTGAAGAGGAAATGAGAATTTTTTTTGCTGGAGGACTGGGATTGGGAAAAAACGATTGGAGGCTCAGGGAAGAGAAGTGAGGAGGAATAAAAAATCCAGGTGCTGGTTTAGGAAGGGAATTCAGAGGGTGGTGGCCTGAGGGGTTTGGGAACGCAGAGCTGGACTCGGGGATCAGTGAAGGTTTGGTGCCAGGGAACAGCCACAGGAGGAGTTGGAGGATGAGGAATCCGTGAGGAGGCTGGAGCCCTCGGGAAGGAACGGGAATGCTGCGGGGCGAGGAGGAAAAGCGGGATTCAGGCAGGCAAAGAGGGGATAGATCAGCCCGGAGAGGAATTGTGGTGCTGTGGAGGGGAGGAAGTGTGGGAAGGGAGAGGGGGATCCCGAATCCTCCCCCGGGAGCAGGCAGCTCCCAAGGGGAGGCTGAGTGAGGGGCACGGAGCTCAGGGATCCCGGGAAACGGAGCTGCAGAGGTGCTGGATCGTGGAATGGTAAAGGAGGGATTGGCCTCTTCCTTTTAGCCCTTTCTCAGCCTCACTTAAATCCTTTGTAATTCATTTTCTAAACGTCCTTTTAAATAGCAGAGGAGAAAATACCAAACCAGCCCCTCATTTATGGATTTATTCCCCAGAGCCCCGGTGACATAACAGAAACATCCAGACAAAATTCCTTCATTCCCAAGGATTCAGCTGGAGAGTTCGGTCTCTGTTTCCTGCCTTAGAATTGTTTATCCTCGTTTTTGGGTTGATGGAACAGCTCGTGTGTGTGTTGGGCTGTGTCTGGGTAGGGCAGGCTGGAAATCCTGAAACATTTCTGCTGCACAAAATCAGTTCATGAGGATCCAAGTGGAGGCATCTTCTTAAAATCATGGAATCCTGGAATGGTTTGGGTGGGAAGGGAGCTTCAATCCCATCCCATCCCATTCCAACCTCGACACCTCCCATGATTCCAGGCTGCTCCAGCCTTTCCCTGGACACTCCCAGGGTTCCAGGGATTCTCTGGGAATTCCAGCCCAGCCGGGAATTCCTTCCCAAGATCCCAGCCCGAGCTCCCCTTTCCCAGGGAAATCCCTCCATTCCCGGCTCTCCCAGCCTGCCATTGGATCCAGCCCCATCCCGACTCCTCTCCGGGAAGGAATTTCGACATCCAGGGCCTTCCCTGGCAATCTCGGCACTCCAGGAAGGGTCTCCCTTCCCTTTTCCATCCCCGACTTCCAGGAAAATCCCTCGGGATGGATCCGGAGCGTCCTGGATCCCAGAATCCCGGAATGCTTTGGGTGGGATCCATGGAGCTCCAATCCCATCCCATTCCAGCCCCGACACCTCCCACGATGATCCCAGGCTGCTCCAGCCTTTCCTTGGACACTGCCGGGGATCCAGGGATTCTCTGGGAATTCCAGCCCAGCCCCTCCCCACCCTCCCAGCCGGGAATTCCTTCCCAAGATCCCAAGAAATCTCCCCTTTCCCATGGGAAGCCATTCCCTGCCTCCTGCCCCTCCATCCTTTATCCCAAATTCCAGCTCTCCTGGAGCCCCTTTAGGCTTGGGAAGGGGCTCCAAGATTTCCCTGGATCCTTCCCTTCTCCAGCCTGAACACCCCCAGCTCTCCCATTCTTTGTCTTTTGGGGACAACAAACCCGTGGCTTATCAGGAATCTTTATAAATTTCTGATTTTGAGGTAGTTCTAAGTAAGTTTGGACAGAACAACTTCATTTTTGTGACGCTGCCTCCTCTCCAGCCACTTCCCAGCTCAGGGAAAGGTCGGACAAAAGGAACCCGGTTGACTTTGGAAGGTGTGAGCGCCTTCAGCACCAGTTGAAATATTAAATCCAGGGCTTCCTCCTGGGAAGGGAAGAATTTGCTGATTGTGCTGACCTTGGCCTAAAAACGCTGGGTGCTTCTTCAGCTCGGGCAGGTAATTACAGCTCCGGGAAGAGCGTGGCTCTGTCCCGTCTGACCTATTGATTTCCCGGTGATTCCTGCTGCTCTCACATCCCAGCAGTGACTCCTTTGCTCTGTGTGATCGGTTTGGCCGATTTTATTCATAATAATTCCAAACGTTGTGTTGTTGATAGGAGTAAATACATTGCCTGTAGTTTTTATTTTGTTATTTTTGCCTGGAGATGTTGTGGATTCCATCCCCGCAAGTGTCCAAGGCCAGGCTGGACAGGGCTTGGAGCAACTTGGGGTAGTGGAAGGAGTCCCTGGCCATGGCAGGGGGTGGAATAGGACGAGCTTTAAGTTCCTTCCAACCCAAATAATTCTGGGATTCTACAATTCCATGGTTTTTCACAGTAAGTGGCTTTTTCCCTGTCTCCATCGTGAAATTTCAGTTCCCTTTTTCGCAGTGGATGCTCTGATCCCGTGTCCCAGTTCCGCCGTGCTTTTTTTTTTTCCTCTTCCCTCACCTCCTCCCCCTGCTTATTGATTCTTTTTATAGCCTCAGAGGATTTCCTTCCTACTCCAGGTCTTTTCCACCCCGTTCCACACATGGGAAAACGCCGCAGGGCAGCGGGGAACGCGCTCCGCTTCCTCCCAGGGAGCATCAGTGGACACGAACACGCACCAAAAACTCCTCCCAAAGCCGGGCAGAGCCCAGCAGAGCCTCACGTAGCAGGTGGTCGGAGAAAATAATTAGAATAATGGGCAGGATAAATCAAGGACTCAGCGGGAATAATGGAATTGTTACCGGAGCAGACACCTCATCCTGCGGAACGCGATGAACGCTCGGCTCCGCCGCTGCCCCGCGAGAGGGATGAGGTGGCTCTGGGGGGAAATGCTTGGGAGGATTCGTGAATCACATTTGCCAAAGCAGAACTTTGGATTGGAGCGAAAAAACAAAAACAAAACAAGACAAAAAAACTTGGAGTGTTTGAAGAATTCCTGGGTGTTAATTCCTCGCTCCGTGGAAATGGGAGAATCGCAGCTTTGTCTGCTCTGGGATGAATATTCCTAAGCATTATATATATAATTATATTATATAATATAATAATCTGTTATTTATAATATATATTCATACATCATAAATAACAGATTAATTAATGGAGAGGATCTTGCTGTGTTTATTTTATTTTTATGGGTTTTGCCCAAGTGGGGCTTACTGGTGCTCCTCCGGAGGGATGGCTCTGAGCCCACCTCAAACAGACCCCTCAGAGGTGAAATAAAACTGGGTAAAAGGGAAGGAAAATCAGGGAAGAGAGGCAGGAGATTGGGAATTTGAGGTGTGAGGAGTGTCACAGGAGCCGCTGTGGCTCTGCAGGCTCGTGGGATCCGGTGCCCAGAACCACCAGATGAACCCTCAGCTGTTGAAAAGTTCTTTTTTCCCTTGAGGGAATCCGTGAGGAGATCCTGTGTGTCCATCTAAAGTCTCGCATAAATGAAATTAAGAGGGTGAAAACGTAGGCAGAGCCATTTCGTGGGGACAAGTGTTGAGCTAAGGAGATTTTTGATTCCCTTCTGCAGAGCCACTCCTGTGTTCTTTAAATAAAACACAATCACTGAATGAGTTCAGCCTGAAAATTCCTTCTCTTAGTCATGTGTCAAGATGGGATTTTTTTGCAAAATAAGCAATTTCCCAGAAATGAGCTAATTTTAGTGCCGTGCCTGATGCATCTGTGATCCGAGTGATGCAGAGGCCTCCAGCCTGCTTGGGTGTGCTGAACGCGAGAGGGAAAAATTTATCCCCAGAGAAATATCTGAGGGGAAAAATGAGGGTGGAATGATCTGAGGGGAAAAATGAGGGGAAAATATCTGAGGGGAAAATAAGGGTGAAAGAAATCTGACAGGAGAACGAGGGTGAAAGAATCTGAGGGGAAAATGAGGGTGAAATATCTGAGGGGAAAATAAGGGTGAAATAATCTGAGGGGAAAATGAGGGTGAAAGAATCCGAGGGGAAAATGAGGGTGTAGTATTTGAGGGGGAAATGAAGGTGAAGTAATCTGAGGGGAAAATGAGGGTGAAATGATCTGAGGAGAAGAATGATGGTAAAATATCTGAGAGGAAAATGAGGGTGAAATAATCTGAAGAGAAAAATGATGGTGAAAAAATCTGAGGGGAAAACGAGGGAGAAATATCTGAGGGGAAAGCGAGGGTGAAATATTTGAGGGGAAAATGAGAGTGAAATAATCTGAGGAGAAAAATGAGGGTGAAATAATCTGAGGGGAAAGTGAGGGTGAAAAAATCTGAGGGATAAACAAGGGTGAAATGATCTGAGGGGAAAATGAGGGTGAAATAATCTGAGGAGAAAAATGATGGTGAGATAATCCAAGGGGGAAATGAGGGTGAAATAAACTGAGGGGGAAATGAAGGTGAAATAATCTGAGGGGAAAATGAGGGTGAAATATCTTGGGGGGGAAATGATGGTAAAATATCTGAGAGGAAAATGAGGGTGAAGTAATCTGAAGAGAAAAATGATGGTGAAAAAATCTGAGGGGAAAATGATGGTGAAATAATCCAAGGGGAAAATGAGGGTGAAATGATCTGAGGGAAAACGAGGGTGAAATGATCTGAGGGGAAAAATGATGGTGAAATAATCTGAGCGGAAAACAAGGGCGAAATGATCTGAGGGGAAAATGAGGGTGAAATATTTGAGGGGAAAATGAAGGTGGAATAATCTGAGGGGAAAATGATGGTGAAATAATCTGAGGGGGAAATGAAGGTGAAATGATCCGAGTGGCCTTTCTTTTTAGAGAATGAGTGACGTCGCCTCCAAACTTCAAATATTTCCAGCTGTAAATAAGGCCTCGCTTTTCCTGAGGGCTCTGGTTTTTCTCAAGGAGATGAAATTCATAATGAAACTAAAATATTGCACCTCTATCAGGAGCTTTTAATAACTGTAATAAAAGACAGTTAAAGTGCTGATCTGCATTGATTTTTGCTCCTCTGGGAAGACAGTTCCCTGTGTTTTTAAATATAGCTCTGAAGTGTTTAGTGGCGTAAACGATTTTCCTTTCACTTCCTTCTAAACATCTCACTGAAAAGCTGTGATTTGCAGGTGGTTTCACCTCTGAAAATGTGGCTTTTTTCCTTTTTTTGTGGTGGGCACATCGATGAGAGGGTGTTTAATGCTCGGCCCTGCAGTTCTTCGAGCTTCTGGAATCTTAGGAAATGTTCCTGCTCAAAAGCTGCCTCACGTCAGAAACAATTATGGTTCCATGAACTGTGACCGAAGCCAGGGTAATTTTTATGTTAATGAGGGTGGTGGTAGTAAGGACCCGGCTATTTCTGGAAACTCTTTTCACACATAATTGCTCTCATATTTCTGTGGATAAAATCCCCACAGAAAGCCCCGTTCTGCGCCCACTTCTGCAGAATTGTGAGCTCAGAAACTTTTAGGGTCGAGTTTAAATCAGGAAAGGCCCAGGATGGGTTTTTGGTAGCAGAGAGATCTTTTTACATTGCACAGAAGCAGAACGATTTGGGATATTGAGGGTAGAACAGGCTGGGAGAGCTGGGAATGTCCAGCTGGAGAAGGGAAGGATCCAGGGAATCCTTGGAGCCCTTTCCCAAGCCTAAAGGGGCTCCAGGAGAGCTGGAATTTGGGATAAAGGATGGAGGGGCAGGAGGCAGGGAAAGGCTTCCCAGTGGGAAAGGGGAGCTTGGGGTGGGATCTTGGGAAGGAATTCCCGGCTGGGAGGGTGGGGAGGGGTCGGTCTGGAATTCCCAGAGAAGCTGTGGCTGCCCCTGGATCCCTGGCAGTGTCCAAGGAAAGGTTGGAGCAGCCTGGGATCATGGGAGGTGTCGGGGTTGGAATGGGATGGGATTTGAGCTCCTTCCCACCCAAACCATTCCATGATTCCATGACAGGAAAAATTGCAGGGCTGTGTGGAAAAGCTGCCTTTATTCCGCTCTCGGATTGCTGCCTTTGTGCCTGAAAATCAGGATTTTTTCCCTCACACCCATTTTCCTGCGGCGCACGAACCGTCAGAGTTATGATAATGACAATCACTGCCTGCCAGCAGCCTCCCATTCACAAAAAGCTCCTGCTCTGTAAAAACCCTTTTTCCACCTGACCTGAGGGATGATTTCTGTACTTTGCAGCCCCCAGACCCCGTGGGTTGCTCAGGCTCATTCAGCCACTCTCTGTTCTGGGGCTTTTTACACCAGAAAAAGCCAGGATTCTTTAATTTTTTTTTTTTTTTGCCATTCAGAAGTTGTTTTCTGTTGGGTTTTTTTTGTTTTCTTTTTTCACTGAGGCCCCTTGCTGCTGAAGTCAATAATGAACATATGGCTGGGAACAGGCAGCCAAAAATAAAGGAATAAAGGGATATGTCTTGGATGGAGAGTGCAAATTTCCCAGGCACTTAGGCAAAGAGAGCATCACTCAGTAAAATACATATTTTAGTGCAGATCATCATCAGCTACTGAGCGGAGAAGCCACGAGGGCCAAATTACGTTTTTGAGGACTTAATTGTTGGTTTTGTGCGGGTTTGTATTTTTTTTTTAATTAGAAAAGCAGAATGGTTTTGCTGTGAGCATCTGGGGGGGCTGAGTGAGGTGGGGGGGGGCACCACGTGGTTGTTTTGATGCTCCTGATGGAAAGGAGAGGTCTGATAAGGGAGGATTGGGTTATCAAAACCAGGACAGAGTTGCTGGGCTCGGTGGTTTTTTTGGGATAGGAGACTTTTGAGGGATCCACGCTGCAGAAATTGTGGATTTCAAGACAATGAAAAATGCTTTATTTCCTGTGCTGAGCCCGAGGGGAACGCTGACCCTCCCAGAAATCGGAGTCGCGCGCTCGGGAAAAGCGAAGGTGAAACTTCAGAGCAGATTGATGGAGGAATTCTCCCGGGTTTTTCCCGAATGGAGGGAGGCTGGCTCGGAGCACCTGCACCGCCGGGCAGATGGGGCTGCTCGGGGCGCTGAGCACAATCTGGAGAGATCTGTCTGGGGCTCGGCGGCCAAACCCACGCTCCAAGGTCAGCCTGATCCTGCCCCGGGCCTTTTCCAAGCGTTCCGTGTCTCTCCTGGTTATTGGGTCGTGTCCCAGCAGTGCCGGGGCTGGGGCGGGCCAGGATCTCCTGGTTTTGGAGACAACAACTCCCCAGCAGCGTTGGCCGCTGTGGATCCTGATATTCCAGGGGAAAACAGGCCATGGAAGGGCTGGGATGGGAGGCAGGAGCTTCCCTCCTCGCAGTTTCGTGCTCCATGCAGAGAGATCAGGTTTAATGTGGAAAATGTTCCTGCTGGAGCTGAAGCTGGTGAGGATTCACCTGGAAAAGCTCCCTTTGACCTGTGGATTTGAGAGTTTTGAGGCTGCTGGGGTAGGGAGGAGATGGAGAAGCTTCCTGCAGCTCCAAGGTCCTTTACGCAGCAGGGAATCCGCTTTTCCTACCTGGCACTCAAAATATGGGGAATTCCAGAACAATCTGAGGTGTTTCAGACGTTGGTGACCCTCAGAGAACTGAGCCTCTCGTGGCAGAAGTGTTGGGATTTTGTCGCTCTTTCCTTGGCTTGGCGGGTTCCGTAATGGGAAATTTGAACGTGCCAGGAACTGAAAGGGTTTTGTTGTGTAGCTGTGGAGGGTCAGGAAAGCGACAGCAATTCCCTGGAATATTGTCCCTCCTCCCTTGGTCACGGAATGTTTTACAGGAGAGCTGGAAATGTTGGGATCATCTGCTTTAGGAATTTCTCCCCTTGGCCACATCTGTGGGGGGTTTTGCCATGAGGGCAGACATGAAGAGGAAGCGATTTGGGATCGTTTAGGTTGGAAAAACCTTTGGAGATCAAATCCAGCCATTCCCAGCACTGCCAGAGCCACCACGGATCCGTATCCCCCCAAATCCACATGGATTTAAATCCCTCCAGGAATGGGGACTCCACCACTGATCTGTGTCCCCCCCAATCCACATGGATTTGAAATCCTTTCAGGGATGGGGACTCCACCACTGATCCCTGTCCCCCTAAGTCCACGTGGATTTTCAATCCCTCCAGGAATGGGGACTCCACCCCTGATCTGTGTCCACCCAAATCCACAGGGATTTTTAATCCCTCCAGGGATGGGGACTCCACCACTGCCCAGGGCTGGAAAACCCTTTCCATGAAGGAATTATTCCCAATATCCAACCTGAACCTCTCCAGGTGCAGCTTGAGGCTTTTCCCTCTGGTTTTATTGCACTCCTTGAGGGAATATTGGAAGAAACATTGGAATGTGTTGCTCTTTGAGGATGGAAATAAAGATAAATATGTCACAAAATCAACTTCCCGCCTTCGTATAAATCCGTCGGATAAATTCCCGGCGTTGTGTTCTGAAAACAGCAAATCCGAGGTCACACCCTTCAAGGATCCTGGCGCTGAGTGACTTTAAAATGCCCATTTTCATCCTGCCAGGTGCCGAGCGCCGCTCCAGGCCGTGGGTGTTCCCAGGCTGCTCCAAAGGCACGGCAAAGGCACCCTGGAATCGGCGTTTCTCGGTCACTGGGCCATTGTCTGCGCCCGCGGATGCAGATCCTATCATCGGGGTTTTAATTAGCCCGGCATTGACGGGGGGAAGAGGGGGAAATGCAAATTGGGGAGGGAAAATGGAGCCGCGGTTTTCGGAGGCTGTTAATGCATATAATTAAAGCACTAAGTGATTGTTCCTTCCCCGTGGAGTTGGAAGTGTCACTCAAGGCAGGAGCTTTCAAGTGCCACCAGCATTCAGGGCTATAAATAATCCGGCTGATGGAGATAAGGGATGGAGTATGGAGAGTTCAGATAATGCTCGTCTTATTCAGAATATGAATTTAATCATCTCTTCCGTGGCGGGGAGAGGAGTGAGGGAACCAATCCAAGGATCGGGTTGAGGGGCACAGTCCGTCTCCGATGGCGGTGGCCGTTCCGGTCGTTCGACAATACATTTTGGTGACCTTTACTCCAAACAAACCCCGACGATTTAGTAAATTGCTTCCAAAAATTGCTGCTTTTATCCCATGACCGGTATCTCCTGCTGCAGTTGGACACCTGGAGAGCGAGGAGATTAAAGGTGGCGAGTGAATCTTTGGGCTGTGACACGTTCAAGTGGAATCCCGTGAAACCGGATTATTTTTCTCCTTTCGGAGAGCTGCAGCTTTTGGGGTGTTTTTTGGAGCAGGTTTCTCATTCATTCCGTGCTGAGCGTGGTCAGGAAAATCCGATTAAAACCTCCGGGTGGGATCTTTGAATATTGGCTGAGTCGTGCTGGTGCTGAACCTGGGGATGGGACCATGGGGATCCCAAATCCTCGGAACTTTCCTGTGGGTCACTCTGGGGTTTTCTGATTTAAAAGGTTTTTGCAAGAGCACGGGAAGGGGAAATACTGAAATTCAGGGCGTCGTCTCCTGATTCCATCTCCTGTTACCTCCTTGGAATGAGGTGATCTTTCCCAAACCAAACCATTCCGTGATTCCGGGATTACATTCTGATCTCACAGAGGTTGACTTTTGGTTTCCTGTAATCCCAATTTCCTTGGACAGCAATTGTGAAGTCACCGAAAGCTTTCAATGGGAGTTGGAAAAAGGATTCCATGCTTATTATTTACTGGGAAAAAATCCTCAGGTTTTCTCTAATATCCCATAAATTGAGCAGTTTTAGGGGAAATGTTATTTTGAGGTATGAAAAAGTCCATATGAACCTCCAGGTTTGAGTTTCTGCTGATCAGAAGTGACTTTTTTTTGTACTTTAATTATGATTAAATTGCTGCAATAACCTCTCCCATCCTGCCTGTTGGCCACACCCCCACATTGAAATTTTCCTTCAGCGTCCATCTTAATTATCTAAAACTTCAAGGAGGGTTGGTTTAGCACCTTTGGGGTTGGTCGTGCTTCCGTTTGGAATGTTCTACGTCCTCCGGGGATTCCGAAATTTGGGAATACGTCAGGATCTGCTCTCCCTGGGTCATCTTTAACCTCTCCCTCCGGAGCAGACGTGGATTAGCCCTGACTCAGCCTGGAGCTGATGGAAAACCTCCAGAGCCGCTGTGGATGGTGGCCTCTGGAACAAATATTTTAGGGATTCAATTTGTCTTGGCAGCAAACGGCTCGGAAGGGTTTTATCAGCCCCAGACACCTTTTAAGGTGTCTAATTAAAATAAAACCCACAAGAAAAGGCTCCAATTCCTCCTGAAGCTGGGCGTGTGTTGGCATTTTCTACTTCCTTTGTTTCACGAGAGACTTAATCAGAGACTGTTTGTGAATGGGGAAAGGTTAAACCTTTAAACGTTGGGATTTACAGGGACTGTCGGAAAAAGGGGCTGGGGAAGAAAGGCGCCGCCGCCGCTCCGTTATCTCGTTTGAAATTAATTACTTGGGCAATCAGCTCAGGAGGATTTTGAGGAAGAGCCTGAGGAATTAGCAGGGAAATCTGCAGGTTTCGAAAGGCCGGTGGGAAGCAGAATTATCAGCTGGGTTCGTGCTCTGACGTCAGAGGTGCGGAGGGGGCGAAGGGACAGAATTTGGGGTGGGGTCAGCACCCTCCCCTCGTGACCTTGGCTTTGCTGCTGCATTTAACCTCAGCCTCGGGGCTGCCCTTGCCTTCCATCCACAGCGGGGAAAAAACGGGAACGTTGGTGAATCATTCCCGCGTCTGCCCTCGGGATCGTGGGGAATGTTCATCCGGAGCCTTTTCTCCTGGCTGGAGTGGTTTATTCACCACATTCCTCACCCGAGTGCCTCGGTGCCGCTCGGCCGGGACGCTCGCCCCGCGCGCATCTCCTCCTTCCTTCTCCGCATTTTCCATTAACTGCCCACAAAAGGTGGAATTCAGCCCATTTTGGGTGGGCTGAGGACAGCAGGATCGTTTTCCCGGCCCGGCTCTACCTCGTGTGGCTTTGGGTCAGCCCTGACAGGAGTGCAGGGAGCTGGGTTTTCCTCTCCCTTCGCATCCGGAGCATCGGGTGCTCCCTCAGAAGAAATGGATTGATCCATAAATCCAACAAAACCCTTGGAGCTGCCCCTGGATCCCTGGGAATGTCCAAGGGAAGGTTGGACGAGGCTTGGAGCAACCTGGGATAGTGGGAGGTGTCAGGGTTGGAGTGGGATGGGCTTTGAGGTCCCTTCCCACCCAAACCAGTCCGATTCCACGTCTGTGTCCTTACTCCAGACCTTGTTTCATCTCCTAAACTGACTCCAGGCTGGGTGTGAGCGGCTCTGGAGGCTGAGCTGCCTGGAAAACCGCTTCCCTTTCCCACCTCTGTTTCCCTGGAGCGTGGATGCGCCAGGCTGGATCCGGCCCTGGTTTAGACAGGGAATCAGCCGTAAAAAACCTGGATCGTTGCGATCCCTGACCTTCTTCCCACCCTGGTGCCGGATCCTGATGCCTTGGAGCTGAGCTGATCCGTGTTGGGGGTTTTATCCTGGAGAAATTTGAGTTTGGGAAGCACATGGAGATGCTGGGAGAGCTGGGAATCTCCAGCTGGAGAAGGGAAGGATCCAGGGAATCCTTGGAGCCCCTTCCCGAGCCTAAAGGGGCTCCAGGAGAGCTGGAATTTGGGAAAAGGCTGGAGGGGCAGGAGGCAGGGAATGGCTTCCCAGTGGGAAAGGGGAGCTTGGGGTGGGATCTTGGGAAGGAATTCCTGGCTGGGAGGGGCTGGGCTGGAATTCCCAGAGAATTCCTGGATCCCGGGCAGTGTCCAAGGAAAGGCTGGAGCAGCCTGGGATCATCGTGGGAGGTGTCAGGGTTGGAATGGGATGGGATTTGAGGTCCATGAATCCCATCCAAACCATTCCATGATTCCATCATTCCGTCATTCCATGACAATGTGTCATGGCCCCTCAGCAAAGCCCTGGGCCAGCAACTGGTGGGGCCACAGCAGCCAGGAACTCACCTCATCCAACTGGGAATTTTTATTCCCATGGGAATATTCTGCTTGAGAGGGATCAGGCCCTCAATATCAAGTGAACAATCCAGGACTAAATCCAGGCTCTAAGCCAGGATCAGATCTGGTATCACTTAAACCAGTTTAATGCTTGCTCAGTGCAGGGTGCCTTGCCTGGCTTCCGATTTTATTTCCCCTTCATTGGAATGATTTAATTTTAATTCTCATTCCCGACATTTAATCTGGGAGAAAACCAACCCGGCTGCTCCGTGCGGGATTCAGGCAGGGAAATCAGAGCCACGGCTCCGTCGTCCCGTTCCGTGGGCTCGCTCAAATCTGCTTTTCTGCATTGCTGTTCAAATGCCGTGTCCCAGACGCGTCGATTAATCTCCGACTGCGGCTGCCGAGATGGAAGATAAGCGCGCTCATCCCTATTGTTCTAATTCCGAGCGGAGTCTGGGACAAGAAACGCCGCGATATCCATCGAATTCTCGCTGAAAAATAGAAATAAAGCACAGATTTGTCTTTTTTCCCCTCCTCTTCAAACCCAGAACAGACTCTTTCCATGTCTGAAATGAAAGAAACGGATAAATCCTCCCGGCTCCAGTAACTCCTACACCGTATTCCCAACTGCCTGCTACAAAAACGAGGAGATTTTGGGAAACGACTTCTGCCGGGACACCCAGTCCCAGGAAATGTTTCGTTTGCCCTTTTTTTTTGGACTCTTTGTGGTCTGACTCATTCTTTTCCCCCTTTGTTTTTTTTCCCAGGAATTTTTCGAGAACCCCGCGTTCCGCCCCGACGGGATGAAGCTCTACCCCACGCTGGTGATCCGCGGCACCGGGCTCTACGAGCTCTGGAAAACCGGGAGATACAAGAGTTACCCCCCCAGCACCCTGGTGGATCTGGTGGCCAGGATCCTGGCCCTGGTCCCGCCGTGGACGCGCGTGTACCGCGTCCAGAGGTAACTTTCCCGCCTGGAATTCTCCCTTCCCTGCGCCGGGAGGGATTCGTGCTTTAAATACAGCCCAGGCTGACTCGGGCCTTTCTTATCTCCCGTCCTTAATTATTAATTAGCCAAAGATTGGATGGATGCCGTGATGGGTAATTAATTGGGTGGGTCCTGTGATGAATAATGGGATGGATCCCATAATGGATAATTGGATGGATGCCAAGAGGGATAATGGGATGGATACCACGATGGATATTAATTCGGTGGATCCCATGATGGATAATGGGATGGATTCCGTGATGGATAATGGGATAGATGCCATGATGGATAATGGGATAGATGCTGTGATGGATAATGGGTTGGATCCCATGATGGGTGATTAATTGGATGGATCCCATGATGGATAATTGGATGGATCCCGTGATGGATAATGGGATGGATCCCATAATGGATAATGGGATGGATCCCGTGATGGATAATGGGATGGATCCCGTGATGGATAATGGGATAGATGCCGTGATGGATAATGGGATGGATCCCATAATGGATAATGGGATGGATCCCATGATGGATAATGGGATGGATCCCATGGTGGATGATGGGTTGGATCCTGTGATGGATAATGGGATGGATCCCGTGATGGATAATGGGATGGATGCCGTGATGGATAATGGGATAGATGCCGTGATGGATAATGGGATGGATCCCATAATGGATAATGGGATGGATCCCATGATGGATAATGGGATGGATCCCATGGTGGATGATGGGTTGGATCCCGTGATAGATAATGGGATGGATCCCATGATGGATAATGGGATGGATCCCATGATAGATAATGGGTTGGATCACTATGATGGATAATGGGATGGATCCCAAGAAGGATAATGGGATGGATCCCATGGTGGATAATGGGATGGATCCCATGATGGATAATGGGATGGATTACCACGATGGATAATGGGATGGATCCCATGGTGGATAATGGGATGGATCCCATGAAGGATAATAGGATGGATCCCGTGATGGATAATTTGGTGGAACCCATGATCTTGATGGATAATGGGATGGATCCCTTAATGGATATGAATTGGATGGATCCCTTGATGGATAATGGGATGGATCCCTTAATGGATATTAATTGGATGGATCCCGTGATGGATAATGGGAAGGATCCCACAAGGCATAATGGGATGGATCCTGTGATGGATAATGGGCTGGATCCCATGATGGATATTAATTGGGTGGATCCCATGATTCATAATGGGGGAGATCCCGTGATGGATAATGGCATGGATCCCGTGATGGATAATGGCATGGATCCCGTGATGGATAATGGGATGGATCCAGTGATGGATAATTAATTGGGTGGATCCCACGATGGATAATTAATTGGGTGGATCCCATTGTGGATAATTATATGGGTGGATCCCATGAGGGATAATTAATTGGGTGGATCCAATGATGGATAATTAATTGGGTGGATCCCCATGGATAATTAATTCCCTCTTGGCTCTGGGGAAGTTCCCTGGATTTGTTGCTGGAGCTCTGTGTGATTTTTCGGTTTCCTTCCTTTCCCCGCGGGCGTTGTGGGGTTTTCATGGATGTGTTGGTGATTCCATGATTTCCAGGAGAAGGAAGAAAATCAGGATTCAGGGCTAAAAGCAGGGTTCTTAAATCAGTTTAAAAACTCATCTTGCTCAAAATTTCGTGGATTTAGAAGGACACGGAAAGGAAAAGGGCATTGCCAACCCTGCAGGGCTGGGAAGCAGCACTGGAAAAGAGGATTCACCAGCAGGAAGCGGCAATGAGAGATGGGATGAGAGGGAATCCAGGGGAGTTTGGAATCTGGAATGAGAGAGAATCCTGGGAAGTTTGACACCTGGAATGAGAGATGGGATGAGAGGGAATCCAGGGAAGTTTGACACCTGGAATGAGAGGGAATCCAGGGAAGTTTGGAATCTGGAATGAGAGATGGGATGAGAGGGAATCCAGGGAAGTTTGGCATCCGGAATTACAGGGAATTCCGGGAAATTTGAAATCTGGAATGAGAGGGAATTCAGGGAAGTTTGGCATCTGGAATGAGAGATGGGATGAGAGGGAATCCAGGGAAGTTTGACACCTGGAATGAGACATGAGATGAGAGGGAATCCAGGGAATTTTGGCATCCAGAATGACAGGGAATTCAGGGAAGTTTGGCATCCGGAATGAGAGATGGGATGAGAGGGAATCCAGGGAAGTTTGGAATCTAGAATGAGAGGGAATTCCGGGAAGTTTGGCATCCAGAATGAGAGATGGGATGAGAGAGAATCAGGGAAGTTTGAAATCAGGAATGAGAGATGGGGTGAGAGGGAATCCAGGGAATTTTGGCATCCAAAATGACAGGGAATTCAGGGAAGTTTGGCATCCGGAATGAGAGGGAATTCCGGGAAGTTTGACCAAACTCAGAGGGATTTTGCTGTAAATCAGGAGATGGGAAAAAGTCCTCAATGTCTTGGTCCGGAATACGAACGCATCCATGAAAAGCATTTTTTTCAGGATAATTCCTTTTAGAGCTGGAAGTGTCGATGCTACAGCCTGGTAAATCCTGGAATAATCCCCCTCTTCAGGAAAATAACTTGGAATTGCGAACAGAGCAGCATCAGTCTCTGTCTGGAAGGACAGGTGTGGACATAGATGGAAATCGGGGAGGGAAGGAAAATCCCAGGATCGTGGAATCACGGAATGGTTCGGGTTGGAAAGGACCCTGAAGCTTTTTAAGGAATAACCTTTCAAGGAACAGGAGCGTTGGTTGGAAAACAGGAAAACCGATAAGAAAACAAGGAAATCAGGAGGAGCCTTGTGTGGAATGGGGCAGGAAATTTGGGAATTCTTAGTCGGGACTGGGATTCCGGAGTAGCTTCCCGCTGTCCTCGCCGTGTCCCATTTTTTCGGGATCTAAGTCCAGCAGGTTTGTTCTTCAGGATGGCAGGAATTTCCAGCCCAGCAGGTCTTTTCCCAAGGAATTCAGGCCTGGAAAAGGCTTTGCTGGTGCTGATTTGCCTCCGTCCAGTTGGGACGTTCCCGTTTTCCCGCCTCCTGGAACTTTTCCATGGAAATTTCGGATTTTTACCCCTCCAGTGCAAAGTCCTGAAGTTCTTACTCAGCTCTGAATCGCCTTTGTGTGAGTTGGGAACAGAAGAACGGACAAAGCCAAGATTCCCAAATCATGGAATCGTGGATATCCCAATATCCCATCCTAAACCATCCACGGGCTGTTCCCGGCACGGATTCGAGGAGCGGCTTTGAACTGAGAGCGGGTTTAGAGTAAAAATTCGGATTAAATATCGGGAAGGAATTCCCAGCTGGGCTGGAATTCCCAGAGAATCCCTGGATCCCCGGCAGTGTCCAAGGAAAGGCTGGAGCAGCCTGGGATCATCGTGGGAGGTGTCGGGGCTGGAATGGGATGGGATTGGAGCTCCATGGATCCCACCCAAAGCATTCCGGGATTCTGGGATCCAGGACGCTCCGGATCCATCCCGAGGGATTTTCCTGGAAGTCGGGGATGGAAAAGGGAAGGGAGACCCTTCCTGGAGTGCCGAGATTGCCAGGGAAGGCCCCGGATGCCGAAATTCCTTCCCGGAGAGGAGTCGGGATGGGGCTGGATCCAATGGCAGGCTGGGAGAGCCGGGAATGGAGGGATTTCCCTGGGAAAGGGGAGCTCGGGCTGGGATCTTGGGAAGGAATTCCCGGCTGGGCTGGAATTCCCAGGGAATCCCTGGATCCCTGGCAGTGTCCAAGGAAAGGTTGGAGCAGCCTGGGATTGTGGGAGGCGTCAGGGTTGGAATGGGATGGGATCGAAGCTCCATAAAGTCCCACCCAAACCATTCCATGATCCCAAGCTCTGAGAGCCACTCTTTGGGATCCTTGTTCCCTGGGACCAGATTTTGAGGAAAATCCAGGAACTCCCTGTGTTTGTGTCCATCCCAAGCCCAAGATAATCAGGATAACGAGCGGGGTGAGCGTGGGAGAGGCGCCGCCCCATGAAGAACCTTCCTGCTCCAGGAAATCCCATGGAATGCTGTGGAAAAGGTGGAATCGCCATCCCCGGAATCCTTTCAAATCCTGTGGATTTTAATCCTAAAATCCCTGAGGATTTTAGGCCACGATTTCACGCCCCTGCTGCTGCTGCTGCTCGATCTTAAAGATCTTTTCCAACCTTAAGAATTCCAGGATTCTGTGGAATTTGGGGTTTTTTTTAACGAACGAGCTGCTAATGAGTGATTGGAGGAGGTTTCTCCAAGGGTGATCCTTAATCCTGCATTTCTCCCGGATATTTGGGATCCTCCTCATCCCCACAGGAGAACGGCAGGAGGAGCGTCACGCACCTGCAGGGCTTGGTTTTTCCTTGGATTTTGGTGGTTTAGTTGGATTTTCCCGGCACTCTGCCAATGGGAAGGTGGAGGGTGAGGACATAAAATCTCTCCTGAGCTGAGAGCCAGATCCAGACTTTTCCCTGGGAGCTTCCATCAGCTGCTCCAGCGGGGATCCAAGGAATGCAAATACTGGGAAAAGAGGAGGGGGAACAAACCTTAATCCTGAATTTATTTCGCGTTTTAACAACTCCTAAATCGCCGGGACAGCGTTGTCTGGTGGCTGGAGTCGGTCTGGATGCTCCCGACAATCCAAAGTGGGCCTGGAAAACCCATTCCCGGCTTTTTCTTTCCTTCAAAACCTCCTTTTCCCCGTTTTATTGTCATTTCCTTCGCTCCCCGGCCGGTGGATGAGAGGCTCGGCGTTGTAATCCGCCTTTTATTTGCGGGATTTCAGTCGCTTTTCCCTGGATTTAGCTAAAAAACCTGGGATTGGCGCGTGGCGGGGCTTTTTTATCTGTGTTCCTGGAGGGAAAATCCACCCAGCCTGGCCCGTTCGGAGCCGTTCCGTGGTTGTTATTCCCTGGATTATCCCTGCGGATCCGAGTGTCCTCCAGGCTCGTTCTTCCCCCCTAATTGCAGCTCTTTGGAGGGAATTCTGTTGCCTCTGCAGGGTCTCATTTATCCAGAGAAATCCCTGGATAAAGCATCCGGTGAAGGAGTTGGGTTTTCCTTGGGTGTTCTGGGCAAGCCACGAGGAATTATCCACAGATCCTGTGGATTTCTTGGGAAAAAAAAACCACAGGGAATGGCTTCCCCAGGGGTAGATGGGATATTGGGAAGGAATTCCTAGCTGGGAGGGTGGGGAGGCCCTGGCATGGGTTCCCCATCCCTGGAATTGTCCGAGGCAAGGTTGGACAGGGCTTGGAGCAGCCTGGGATGGTGGGAAGGTGTCGGGGTTGGAATGGGATGGGATTGAAAGGTCCTTTCCGAGGAAAATCCTTTATTTCCGCCTTTCCCAGAGTCCCTGCGAGGCTGGAGCAGCACCAGGATCAGGTTTGGGATCCTTTAATTCCTTGATTTTTATCCAGCTCCTGCCAATCCCAGGAATTGTTGATGGGGAGAAGGAAAATCCGCCAGGAGCTGGGCGGATCCATGAATTCATTCCATGGCAAATCAACGTGGATGAATTAATTAATGAATGAATTAATTACAACCCTAATTCCCTGAGCATCCCAAGCTCTGGATGGGATTTTGGGATATTCAGGCCTCGGCGCAGCTGAGGAAAAGGAGGAAAACTCATCCAAGGAATGTTTGGGACCGAGCCGAGCGTCTTCCCTGTCTCTCGTTTCCCTGGAGCCCGGAGGGATTTTGGATGAACAGGTGGAGTTTTATCGGGATGGAGCGGGATGAGCCGACATTCCCGGCTGGATCCCGATGCAGAAATCCTCCTTTCCCTAAAAAGAGGGATCCTCATTCCCTGTGGGATAAACTGGAAGCCACCGGAGAGGCCAAATTTGCTTCCAAATTTCCTTTGAGCTCCATCCTCGGGGATCTTCAGATTCCTGCCATCCTCAGGCTGGGATTCACATTCCCGTGGGAATGGCCTGGAATTCCCAGCAGGACTTTGCTGCGCAGAACTTTCCCGCTTTTAGGGGAAATATCAAAATCCCAGCATGGAAAAGTTGTAATTCTGGTGGATTTTCCCTGAATCGAGAGTGATTCCCGATTTCTGGGCTCCACCAGCAGATGCCAGGAAGAACATCTGGATGATCCCAGTTTTTTTTTTCCCGGATTCTCAAGTGAAGAACCAAGAAAAAAATTATAACTCATTTTTTAGGATTCTTAAAGGTTGAATTCCGTTTTTTTACCAAAATCTGCGGCTCCTCCCTTTCATTTCTCTGCTTTTCCCTTCATTTTTTCCCTGGTTTCAGTTGTGTTTCATTCCTCATCCAACCAAATCCTTGAAACCAAAGGAATTTGGGAATTTGGGAATTTGGCTCTTTGGGATTTCGGCTGAGGGGACCCTCACGGTGCTTTTTGGGGAATTCCCTGTGAGTTCAGGTGTTTAATGTTTGGAATTTCGTCTCCTGGGCAGGGATATTCCGATGCCTCTGGTGAGCTCCGGAGTGGAGCACGGGAACCTGCGGGAGCTCGCCCTGGCCCGGATGAAGGACCTCGGGACCCAGGTAAGGAACCAAATAATTAATGAGCATTAATTAATTTTTAATTAATTTAAAATATTGAATCAAATATTTTAGACATCATTGCTATTCTATTTATTCAGAATTAAATTTTCAATAATAATTTTTAAAAATTAAGAATTAATAAAAATAATTCAATAAAGTATTTTTGAAATCATTTCTATTCTATTTATTCAGAATTATATTTTTAATAATAATTTTTTAAAATTAAGAATTAATAAAAATTATCAAATAAAATATTTTTGAAATAATTTCTATTCTATTTATTCAGAATTAAATTTTTAATAATTATTTTTTTTAAATTAAGAATTAAGAAAAATTATCCAATATGATATTTTAGAAATCATTTCTATTCTATCCATTCATAATAAAATATAAGAAAATTTTTAATAATGATTTAAAAAATTAATACTTAAAAAAGATTATAGAATAAAATATTTTAGAAATCATTTTCTATTCTACTTATTCAGAATTAAATTTTCAATAATAATTTTTAAAAATTAAGGATTAATAAAAATTATTGAATAAAATATTTTAGAAAGAATTTTCTATTTATTCAGAATAAAAATGTTAGTAATAGTTTTTAAAAATTAAGAATTAAGAGAAATGATCCAATAAAATATTTAAGAAATAATTTCTATTTATTTAGAATAAAATATAACAAATTTTTAATCATATTTTTTAAAATAGATAATTAAGAAAAATTATCAAATAAAATGTTTTAGAAATCATTTCTATTCTATTTATTCATAAGGAAATTTTTCATAATAATTTTAAAAATAAATAATTAAGAAAAATTATCGAATAAAATATTTTAGAAATCATTTCTATACTATTTATTCAGAATAAAATACAATAACATATATATAGAATAACATATTTTATTCAGAATAAAATATAATAAAATTTTAAGAATAATTTTTTTAAAAAAAATTAAGAAAAATTATCGAATAAAATATTTTAGAAGTAATTTCTATTCTATTTATTCAGAATAAAAATTTTAATAATAATTTTTAAAATTAATAATTAAGAAAAAATATCTAATAAAATATTTTAGTAGTAATTTCTATTCTATTTATTCATAATAAAATGTTTTATAATAATTTTTTAAATTAAGAATTAAGAAAAATTATTGAATAAAATATTTTAGAAATAATTTGTATTCTATTAATTTAGAATAAATTTTTAATAATAATTTTAAAAAATTAATAATTAAGAAAAATGGATAGACTAAAATATTTTAGAAAGAATTTCTATTTATTTAGAATTAAATATTATAAATTTTTAATAATAATTTTTGAAAATTAATAATTCAGAAAAATTATTGAATAAAATATTTTAGAAATCATTTTTTTCTATTTATTCATAATAAAATTTTTAATAATAATTTTTAAAAATTAAGGATTGAGAAAAATTATTTAATAAAATATTTTAGAAAGAATTTCTATTTATTTAGAATAAAATATAATAACTTTTTAAATATTTTTTTAAAATTGGTAATTAAAAAAAATTATCAAATAAAATATTTTAGAAATAATTTCTATTCTATTTATTCATAATAAAATCTTTAATAATTTTAAAAATTAATAATTAAGAAAAATTATCTAATAAAATATTTTAGAAATAATTTCTATTCATTTACAATAAAATATAAAAATTTTAATATTTTTTTAATTAATAATTAAGAAAAATTATCAAATAAAATACTTTCGAAATCATTTCTCTTCTATTTAATAATAATAAAATATAATAACATTTTTAATAATAATTTTAAAAAATTAATAATTAAGAACAATCCCCCAAATGAGGAGAAACGAAGCCACGACAAGAACAAAAATTGCTGCTGAACGAAATCTGCAAAAGACTTCAAAAAACCAAAAAACCCCCAAATTCGTGACTAAAAATCCCTTTAACGATCCTTAGAGAATGTGGGGGGAGAAATCCCATTTTTTCTGCAGGATTGGAGCCCCGAAATCACAGGGAAAAGGGGGAAAAAATTCCTTGGGAAATGCTCCCGCTTTTCTCTTTCCCACTCGTTTTCCCGGCGCAACAATCGGAGGAAAACTCTCAAATCCGAGCCCAAAAAATGGGACAAAAAACACCCCGGGGGAGAAATTCCAGCACAACCGAAGGAGCTTTGGGCCTCGGGATAATTCCAGAGGGGAAACGAATCCCGAGCGGGGCTGGAGGGAAGGAGAGGAGGGAGGGATGGCTCTGGATGTGGAGCCAGAGGCAGGGAATGTGCCCGGCTTTTCCTTGGAATGTTGTGGCATTCCCGGTGTCCGTGGATCTCCCTGACCCTGCTCGCTCCTGGATTCTCCCTCCCAAACCTCGCCGGCCGCCATTTGCAGCTTTTCCGAGGAAAATTGTGCCCAAGTTCTTCATTTTTGGGGATGTCCAACTTCCCGGGAAAAGCCCGGCGCAAATTACTGGGATTCTTGAGAGTGTTGGATTTGTTGGGGTTGTCCAGGGAGGCAGCTTTGAACTGAGAGCGAGTTTAGAGTAAAAATTAGGATTAAATATCGGGAAGGAATTCCCGGCCGGGCTGGAATTCCCAGAGAATCCCTGGATCCCCGGCAGTGTCCGAGGAAAGGCTGGAGCAGCCTGGGATCATCGTGGGAGGTGTCGGGGCTGGAATGGGATGGGATTGGAGCTCCGTGGATCCCACCCAAAGCATTCCGGGATTCTGGGATCCAGGACGCTCTGGATCCATCCCGAGGGATTTTCCTGGAAGTCGGGGATGGAAAAGGGAAGGGAGACCCTTCCTGGAGTGCCGAGATTGCCAGGGAATTCCTTCCCGGAGAGGAGTCGGGATGGGGCTGGATCCAATGGCAGGCTGGGAGAGCCGGGAATGTCCAACTGGAGAAGGGAAGGATCCAGGGAATCCTCGGAGCCGCTTCCCGAGCCTAAAGGGGCTCCAGGAGAGCTGGAATTTGGGAGAGGGCTGGAGGGGCAGGAGGCAGGAAATGGCTTCCCAGTGGGAAAGGGGAGCTCGGGGTGGGATCTTGGGAAGGAATTCCTGGCTGGGCTGGAATTCCCAGAGAATCTCTGGATCCCTGGGAGTGTCCAAGGAAAGTTTGGAGCAGCCTGGGATCATGGGGTTGGAATGGGATGGGATTGAAGCTCCATGGATGTTGGATCAGCATTGGCTTCGCTTTGGGATATTTGGGATTTCTGGAATGGTTTTCCTAGAAAAGCAAGAGAAGGGTGGCCGAGATCCCAAACCTTTTTATTCAAGGATTTTCCCAGAGTTCCACCTTCCCAGTGCCAAAATTCTTTTTCCCTGGATGTTGCCTTTCCCTCCAGGCCCTGCAGGTTGGGAATTTTTCCTCCGGAGCCGCTCAGGGATTGATTTTTCCCAACTTCCCACTCAGCATTCCGACCTCTCTCCGAGGCGGATCGGGGATGGCCCAATGAGCAATTTTACCTTTGAAGCCTCCCCATTGGGAATTCATCCCTGCGGCTCTTCCACGGAATTTCCAGGAATTTCCTGGAATTTCTCGTGCTCGGAGCTTCACCTTCTCCCCCCGCCCCTTCCCTTTTCCCAGTGCCGCGACGTGAGGACGAGGGAGGTCGGAATTCAGGAAATCCACCACAAAGTGAGGCCGTATCAGGTGAGAAATTCCCTGGTTTTTCATTCCCTGGAGCTTTTCCTGAGGAAATTCATGGATCAATGTTCAGTGAAACGGCCCCGCTGGGTTTGGGGTGTTCGCACTTCCATAAAATATCCGCCTTCCAATTTTTTTTTTTCCCTATTAAAATCCGGATTTGGGAATTCCGGTAACGCCCTGTGTCCATTGGGAATGCAAATGGTGAATTTAGAGCTTTTTTGGGATGAATTTCCACGGTTTTTGGGCAAACAAAGTATGTTTAAATATGTATTTTTATGGGAATGTGTTCATTTAGCACACACGTGGTGGTTTCCATTCCCAAAATCCTGAAATATTCCATTAAAAGATGGGTGGGCTCATGGGAGAGAAAGGGAAACGTTCACTGCTGGACTTGGAAGCATCCAGTTCAGGAAATTCCCAGAATCCTGGAATGCTTTGGGTTGGAAGGGATCATCCTGGGAATATCCATCTCCTGGGAATACCCATCTCCTGGGACTATCCATTTCCTGGGAATATCCATTTCCTGGGAATATCCATCTCCTGGGAATATCCTCTACCTGCTCCTTTGTTGACGTTAAGGAAGGGCTGAAACGATTCTGGATTTTGCCCTTCCAAGCAGGAATTGTTTGGGGAAAAAGCGGGATCGGGGAGCCACTTCCAAACCCCTCTCCTGATCCCGCTTCCCAAACTGAGCCACAAATCCGGGATCGAGAAGTGGCAGCACCCAGAAATTCCTGAAGTTCCTCTCCTGCTTTGGAATTCCACTGATTCCTCAGGCTTCCAGGAGTTTGGTCCCAGAGTTTCGTGGAGTGAATATTCCCGGAGTTCAGCACCTGGAAAATTTTTCCCTTTGCCAAGCAGAGATTCCAGGGAATTTTATTCTCCTTTTCTCCTCCATTGTGAGAAGCCAGATGAGTGAAATACCCCCCATTTGTCTAGAAATGCACAAGAATCCCAAAAAATCCTGTTCTTCCCAGATTTCTGCAGGAACTGAGGCTGCCCAGACTCCCGGGCCGGTCACATCTCGGAATCTCATCCCGAATTTCTGTTGGAGGCAGCTGTAATCTGATTTAAATTGTAAATTTGGGGAGGGGAGCCATCAGCAAATCGCTCATCCCGGGCTTTTCCAAGCGGAAAATTCCCTTTGTTCGGCTCCCGCGGGTGAGTGGCAGCGGAGTGGAGTCGGAGCAGCAGAAATCCCGGGAAAACGGGAGCGTTTTCCATGTGCTGGAGGCCGATGACGACGAGATCCCCCTGATCAGGGACAGGATCCGCCACAGCTCAGCCCAATTAATCAGCGGCGCTAATTAACAACTCCACGCGGTTCCCATCCGGGCTGGGTTTTTCTACCAAAAATCGGATTTTTCGGGATAAAAAATCCCTAATCCCTAATTTTTTTGGGATGGGAATTTCCGGAGCCATCTCCGAGCTGTCGGGAGCGGAGGGAGGTGTTGGAATGGCTCGAAAATGGAATTGTTGCTGCGAGGAGACGTCGGAGTGACGGAATCCGAGGGGTGACAGGGACAGCTCTGGGAAGGGGAAAACGGGAAGTGGGAAGCTGTTCCTGAAAAACAGAGGGATCCCGTCGGGATAACCAGGAATAAAGCACATTTGGGGGCTGGGGGGGCTGGGTCGGGGTAAAGGTTTTGTCGGCAGCGGGGTTTGCCAGTGGTTTGTCCAAAAAATTTCACTGGGATTTCACAGGGAAAAGGGGAAACGCTCTGGGGTGATTTAGGGACAAGGGATTGTCCCTGAAGTGTCCATGTTCCGCTTGGATGGGGTTTGGAACAATCCGGGATAGTGGGAGTGTCCCTGCTGGAATAGGATGGGATTTAGGATCTCTTCCCACCAGCCCAGTCTGGCATTCCGTGGTGATCCCATGAGTGGCCCCGGGGCTGGAATGAGGCCAGGAGGGGATTTCTGAGGGGTGACAGGGACAGCTCTGATCCTGCAGTGGTGCGGAAGCGGGAAGTGGGAAGCTGTTCCTGAAAAACAGAGGGATCCTGTCGGGATAACGAGGAGTAAAGCACATTTTGGGGCTGGCAGGGGCTGGGTCGGGGTAAAGGTTTGCCAGTGGTTTGTCCAAAAAGTGCCACACATTTAATGGGATTTCACCCCCGGAGGGTTTAGGGACAAGGGATTGTCCCTAAAATGTTCAGGGACAGCTCGGATGGGGTTTGGAGCAATCTGGGATAGTGGGAGGTGTCAGGGTTGGAATGGGATGGGATTTAGGATCTCTTCCCAACCAAACCATTCCAGGATTCTGTGCCAGAGGGAACCTGGGAGATCCCAGCAGTGGCATTCCCAGCTGGAATTCAAGTGGCTTTAGGGAAGCTCTTCCCGTTTGCTCTGAGGAATATTTACGGATCCATGGAATTGGCTTTGATCTCCTCCACACATTTTCCCTTTTTCCCCTCGTTTTCCTCATGATCCGTCCCCGTCTTGGATTCCAGGTGGAGTCAATCCGCAGGGATTACGTGGCCAATTCCAGATTCCCACCTGGAATTAAAGTGCCTTTAGGGAAGCTCTTCCTGTTTGCTCTGAGGAATATTTACGGATCCATGGAATTGGTTTTGATCTCCTCCGCACATTTTCCCTCCTTTTCCTCATGATCCATTCCCATCTTGGATTCCAGGTGGAGTTAATCCACAGGGATTACATGGCCAATTCCAGATTCCCATCCGGAATTAACTTGGCTTTAGGGAAGTTCTTCCCGTTTCCTCTGAATGATATTTACGGATCCATGGAATTGGCTTTGATCTCCTCCGCACATTTCCCTTTTTTCCCCTCCTTTTCCTCCTCATCCATCCCCTTCTCCGATTCCACATGGAGTCAATCCAGAGGGATTACGTGGCCAATTCCAGATTCCCAGCTGGAATTAACTTGGCTTTAGGGAAGCTCTTCCTGTTTGCTCTGAGGAATATTTACAGATCCATGGAATTGGCTTTGATCTCCTCCGTACATTTCCCTTTTTTTCCCCTCCTTTTCCTCATGATCGATTCCCCTCTCAGATTCCAGGTGGAGTCAATCCGCAGGGATTATGTGGCCAATTCCAGATTCCCATCTGGAATTAAAGTGCCTTTATGGAAGCTCTTCCCGTTTCCTCTGAATGATATTTATGGATCCATGGAATCAGCTTCAATCTCCTTCACACATTTCCCTTCTTTTCCCTCCTTTTCCTCATGATCCATTCCCATCTCGGATTCCAGGTGGAGTCAATCCGGAGGGATTACGTGGCCAATTCCAGATTCCCACCTGGAATCAAACTGCCTTTAGGGAAGCTCTTCCCATTTCCTCTGAGCCATTTTATGGATCCATGGAATTGGTTTTGATCTCCTCTGCACATTTTCCCTCCTTTTCCTCATGATCCATTCCCATCTCAGATTCCAGGTGGAGTTAATCCACAGGGATTACATGGCCAATTCCAGATTCCCATCCGGAATTAACTTGCCTTTAGGGAAGCTCTTCCCGCTTCCTCTGAGCCCTTTTATGGATACATGGGATCATCTTCGATCTCCTCCACCCTCCCTTCCTTTTTTCCCTCCTTTTCCTCATGATCCGTGCCCCTCTCGGATTCCAGGTGGAGTTAATCCGCAGGGATTACGTGGCCAACGGGGGCTGGGAGACCTTCCTGTCCTACGAGGATCCCGAGCAGGACATCCTGGTGGGGCTCCTGCGCCTCCGGAAGTGCTCCCCGGAATCGTTCCGGCCGGAGCTCAAGGGCGGCGTCTCCATCGTCCGGGAATTGCACGTCTACGGCAGTGTGGTGCCGGTCAGCAGCCGGGATCCCTCCAAATTCCAGCACCAGGTATTCCAGACATTCCCGAATTTCCCTCTGGTTTTGCCCCTTCATTCCCTCTCTCCCCAGAAATCCAGGATTTTATTTCATGGCTGATTCCGCTCTGTTGCTCGGAGTTATGGCAGATCCAGGATGGAATTTGAGCTCCTTCTGCCTGGAATTGTGTTGCTTCCAAGATTTTTTTCTAATGGGATCACAATCCAGCGATTCCAGCAGCTCTGAGATCTTTAAAAACTCCTTGTCTGGATGCTCTCGGTGCTGCTTCATTCCAACGGGAGCCGCTGTCCAATTTGCCTTTGGATTTCCTTCCTTAATTAATTCCTGCTCGATGGAGGAATTCCGCTTCTGGAATCTGCAGCAATTCCCTCTGGGAAGGGGACATTGGATTTGGTGCCGCCCAGGTTTCTTCTGAAGGGAAATTTGTGGGATGGGCTCTTCCTACTGAAACAGAATTCCCAGGGAAGCTGTGGCTGCCCCCGGATCCCTGGGAGTGTCCAAGGAAAGGCTGGAGCATCCCGGGATCGTGGGAGGTGTCGGGGCTGGAATGGGATGGGATTGAAGCTTCATGGATCCCACCCAAAGCATTCCGGGATCCTCTGGAGCTTTCCAGCCTTTCCTTGGACACTCCCAGGGATCCAGGGATTCTCTGGGAATTCCAGCCCGGCTGGGAATTCCTTCCCAAGATCCCAGCCCGAGCTCCCCTTTCCCAGGGAAATCCCTCCATTCCCGGCTCTCCCAGCCTGCCATTGGATCCAGCCCCATCCCGACTCCTCTCCAGGAAGGAATTTCGGCATCCAGGCCCTTCCCTGGCAATCTCGGCACTCCAGGAAGGGTCTCCCTTCCCTTTTCCATCCCCGACTTCCAGGAAAATCCCTCGGGATGGATCCTGAGCGTCCTCAATCCCAGAATCCCGGAATGCTTTGGGTGGGATCCATGGAGCTCCAATCCCATCCCATTCCAGCCCCGGCACCTCCCACGATGATCCCAGGCTGCTCCAGCCTTTCCTTGGACACTGCCGGGGATCCAGGGATTCTCTGGGAATTCCAGCCCAGCCAGGAATTCCTTCCCCATATCCCATCCATCCCTGCCCTCCGGCACTGGGAATTTCCAGTTTGAAATTCCAGGGGGATTTGCCATCAGTGGATTTAACCCCATCCCTGCCATGGAGAACCAGTCAGACACTGGAAGTGCCGGTGAATAATTCCGTGGTGTGGAAAAAAATTCCCTGAGGAATTCATTGTTGATCTCAGCCCTTCCCAAGCCTGCAATATCCAACAATATTCCTGATCCCAGGATCATTCCCATGCCAAAAATCCGGATCTTTCGGAATCCACATCCACATTCTGACCTTGCTCGTGCCTTCTTATTTTGACAGAACTTCCCTTTTTTTCCCCCGTTATTTCTGCCATTCCAGGGATTTGGAATGTTGCTGATGGAGGAGGCGGAAAGAATCGCCCGGGAGGAGCACGGGGCACGGAAAATCGCCGTAATTTCAGGTATTTTTCCTTTATCCGTGGGGTTTTTTTAGGATATTTTTATCTTAATCTGAAAATAACCCCAGCGCAGCCACTGCTGGGAGCACTCCCAGGTCACGGAGGATGCATCCGGAATTATCCCAGAGAACGGAGCTGGGAGAAGGAGCTGCAGCCTTCCCTCCTTTCCCGTTTTTCCGGGCGTTGTGGCCGAGGGCGTCACCAGCTCCGGACATTTGGGACAACTTCGGGTGGGAATTTCTGGGATTTTGGGAGCTGTGGTAGCTGAAGGAAGCTTTTCCAGGTGGATGGAGCCATGGAATATCCGGGATCCAGCAATCCCTCTGGGAGCCTTGGGAATGTGGCCATTCCCTGGGGAGCTGTTCCAGTGCCCCGGCACCCTCTGGAATGTAATAATTCAATATCAATTCTATTTTTGGGGGAATGATGGGAAGAGAAACTCTCGTTGCCGTAAGAATTTTAGGGAATTTAACAGCAGAGCTCTATTCCAGAGCTTTTTTTGGGGAAAAAAAAAAAACAACATCGTTTTCTGCTGCCCCGCCAAAAAAACCCCAAAAAGCAGAAATCCACAGCTTGGATCCAAGCTGCCGAACTGCTTCCGTGTGTGTTTCCAGCTCTAAAATCCCGGGATATCCGTGGATCCTTGGCAAGGGTCAGAGCGGGAGTGGGGACAACGTCCAGGAGGAGCCGGATGCTCCAAGGGAATTTTCTGGATTCCCCATTCCTTGTTGTTCCCAGGGAAGCTGTGGCTGCTCCTGGATCCCTGGAAGTGTCCAAGGAAAGCTTGGAACAACCTGGGATGGCGGGAGGTGTCGGGGTCGGAATGGGATGGGATTGAAGCTCCGTGGATCCCATCCAAAGCATTCCAGAATTCCATGGTTCTGTCTCCCACTTGTTTCCCTGTTCCTGCTGCCGTTCGGTGTCAGTCTGAACTGGGAATTCCACCCGGATTCCGCTTCTGTCCCTGGAGTGCAAAGCACAATATCCTGCAATGTCTCCAAGATCCACAGGTTTTCCAGCTGTTTCCTTGGAGATGCTGAATTCCAGTCCTCCCGGGGGTTTTATCCGGAATAAAAACACAGCCAGTTTTTTTTCTCCGTTGGAGGGAGGGCAGAATTTTGGGGTCTGAGATGGATTTTTGAATTCGGGAGCCTTTTCCAAAGTTACATTTCCAACAGAAAGTGATTTTTCCAAAAGGAAAAATCTGGAATTTTAGGATAAGTTTGGGGTTTGAGTGAAGTTTCAGGCTCATCTCTCTTAAAAATCAGCCGAAATCCCCATTCCAAAGGGTTGGACAAGAGGATCTTGGAATGTTTCTTCCAGCTCCAGGTCCTGCAGCTGGCGGGGTCCTGCTCACCTTTAGGGGATGGATTTGGGAAGCCAGAAATTCCAGAGAAATCCGGGATTTCCTGGCTGATTGTTCAGCACGGCCTCGGATTGAAGCCGGTTTGGAAACGCGTTTTCCTCGATCCAGAGGGAGGGAAATTCGGGAGGAATTCTGTTTGTGCCTCCGGAACGGGCAACGCGGGGACAAAGGGTGATGGAAAACGGGAAGGAAAGGGAAATCCTGACATTCCCTGGAATCTCCAGCTGTTCCCATTGGAATCTCTTCCCTCCATCGGCTGCCAGAGCCAGTTTTCCTTTTGGCTCCGGAGGATTTCAGGCTCAGTCTTTTCCGTCCCCTCGGCGCTGGGATTCCGGCGTTTTCATCTTCCTGCCGTAAAATCCCTGGATCCGAACCTGGAAATGGGAATGGAGTAATCCCCGATTGCCTCCGGGTGCAGATCAGGAGCTGAGTGCTCAGGTTGGGGTGACCGATCCCGTTTTCCTCCTCGGCATTCCCACGGGAATGCGCGATCCCGAGGAGAAATTTAACTAATTCCGTGTTTTTTCTGGGATCTGGAATGGCTCCTTCCAGTGGCTGACTCCTCTGGTGCTGCTGGGACACCCCGGTTCCTGTGCTGGAGGAAACTGGGATCCTCTTCCCACCCCTTTTCCCATCAGGGGAGAAAAGGGAAGCTCGGAATTTCAGCTGCATCCCACGGCGTTCAGTCCCCCTGAAACCCAGAATTCCCATGGAGAGAAGCTGGAAGCTCCTCAGAAATCCCAGGAAGAGCTCCAGGGCAGCCCGAAGTGGCCTCGTTTCCTCTGTGAACAACCCTTAGGGCGCCCCGGAAGGAATCAAATCGGCGGAGAAATCAGGATGTGGATTCCTGGGCGAGGAGATTCCAAGGATGGATGGGGTCCGGGAAGGCTCCCTGGAGTTTTCCTTCCATCCCTGGGTTATTCCTGAAAGAAGTGGCCCAGGATGAGTGGGAATGGATGGACTCCCTGATGTTCATCCATCCGCTCCAGCACCGATGGCCTTTGGAAAAGGAATTAATCAGAGGGATTTGGGAGAAGCCGAGGATAAACCTGGAGCAAGGGATTGGGATTGGGATGCTGTTATCCCTGGATGCTGATATCCATGGATGCTGATAACCCTAATGCTGATATTCCTGCATGCTGATGTCCCTCAATACTGTTATCCCTAGATGCTGTTATCCTGGATACTTTTTCCCTGGATGCTGTTATCCTGGATGCTGTTATCCTGGATGCAGTTTTCCCTGGATTCCGTTATCTTGGATGCTGATATCCTGGATGCTGTTATCCCTGGATGCTGATATCCATGGATGCTGATATCCATGGATGCTGATATCCTGGATGCTGATATCCCTGGATACTGTTATCCCTGGATGCTGATATCCTGGATGCTGATATCCATGGATGCTGATATCCCTGGATACCGTTATCCATGGATGCTGATAACCCTAATGCTGATATCCCTGGATGTTGATATCCCTGGGTGCAGTTTCCCTGGATATTTTGGAATATTTTGGAACCCCTTTGGATCTCAAGGCCCATCCTTCCCCCAAAACCCACCCTCACATCCAGACCTTTCCCTGACCCACCCAGGATGAATATTCCCAGTCAGGAGCCAGGATTGCGGCCCTTCTCCCAGAATTCCGTGCTTTTTTAACGGGAAGCAGGAGGTGCCCCCTCCCCTCTGCGGTCCCCGTCAGGAGCGGGGCTCTGTTTATTTATTTGCTCATTTAAGGTAATTTTCTGCTCGAGTGGTGCCTTTGTGCCGCGGGGCCGGGAGCTCGGGATCGGCATTCCGGCTGGGATGGGGAATGGGAGACCCTGGAGGCCTCGCTCCATTATCCCGAGCTCTGGAATTGCTGTTTTTCCGTTTGCCAGCAGCTGGAATTGCCTCCGTTTGCTCTGCCTTTTGTTGGGTTCGCTTTGGGGTGGGTTTTGGGGTTGGGTTGTGCTCAAAAACCCCCCCAAACCCAAATGAAACCATTTCTAACGCTGCCCCTCGGATGTCCTCGAGGTGTTGGGAATGTAAGGAATGTGGGAAATTCCCTGCTTCCAAATTCCTTCCCTCCTTCCTTCCTTCCTTCCTTCCTTCCTTGCTTCCTTCCTTCCTTCCTTCCTTCCTTCCTTCCTTCCCTCCTTGCTTCCAAATCCCTTCCTTCCCTCCTCCCTTCCCTCCCTTCCCTCCTTCCTTCCAAATTCCTTCCCTCCTTCTTTCCTTCCTTGCTTCCCTCCTTCCTTCCTTCCAAATTCCTTCCTTCCCTCCTTCCTGTCTTCCTTCCCTCTTTCCTCCCTTCCTTCCTTCCTTCCCTCCTTCCTTCCGAATTCCAAATTCCTTCCAAATTCTTTCTTTCCAAATTCCTCCTTCCTTCCTTCCTTCCTCCCTCCCTCCCTTTTTGCCCTTGAGTTCTCTCTTCAGGAGCTTCTCTCCTTCTGCTCCAAGCTTTCCCTTCCTCTTCCACCATTCCAGCTCCAGACCTGGACCTGGTTTGGTTTGGGATGGGATTTTGAGGCTGGAATTGCACTGCGGGTGATGGGGAAGGAGTAAACCCGGAGGAACCACACCAACATCTCGTCCTCCAGCCTTTGGTTGCCCAAGGACTTGCAGAGTCACAGGAATGATCGCCCTGGAGGGATTTTTCTTCCTGCAGAACTGCTGAACTTCCCTCCCCATCCCTTTCCATGAAATTCCCATGGATTTTCCGCTGTACCTTGAGCTGGGGAGGAGGAACAGTGGAGTAACCTCTGGATCTGGGTGAAGGTGGATGAAGGACAATCCTCTGTCCTTAAAACCTTTCCTGTCCTCTCCTTGATGGCTCCCCTGGCCATTAGCTTGACTTTGAAACTTGACATCCCATAATTAGCCCCATCTGACCCTAATCCCGGAGCAAACACTTCCAGCTGTTCCCTTAGAACAGCTCCGGTGATGGGTGTGGGAAATGCAGGCACGAACTCGGGAATACTGGGAATGCTGGGCCCTGGGAATACTGGGAATGCTGGGCCCTGGCCTCTCCCGAGTAACAGAAGCTCCTGACCGGATGTGCTCCCGCAAATCCAAACATTCCGGATCCTTTGTGCTCCCCCTGAGCAGCACCGGACGGTTCTGACGCCGTCCGCGGATTCTGGGAATGTCTTTGTCCGGGGAGATCCGGGTCAGAGCTTTACAATCCCTTGAAAATTTCGTGAAATGGCAAATCTGGTCCCGTTGTTTTTTGAGGGACGCTGGTTTGTCCTTCCTGGCCTTTGGTGGCCTCCGTGCCTCCACCTGGAATATGTGGAGGTCAGCGGGACGATCCCGAGCGGCCGTGCCGCACGGAACGTGCGATATCCGTGTGCCAGCCCGACTCCGAGCTTTGCCAGCTCCTAAATCTGCCGCTCCCCTCTGTGAGGAGCGTTGGGATGGAGCCAGGCCCGGCTCTGGGCTGCGCTGCTTTGTCTGCGTGTGACCTCTCGTGTCGGGCTTTGGCTCTCCTCCTGTCCCGGGAATCGCCGCTGGCTCCGCTCAGGGATTTTCCAAGGTCGCTATCTCCAAACCCTGCTTGTCCTGGGCCGAGTCCGAGGGCTGGAGCCAGGCTGGGAGAGCTGGGAATGTTCACGTGGAGAAGGAAGGGATCCAGGGAGAGCTCAGAGCCCCTTCCAGGGCCTAAAGGGGCTCCAGGAGAGCTGGAGAGGGACTTGGGACAGAGGATGGAGGGACAGGACACAGGGAATGGCTTCCCACTGCCAGAGGGCAGGGATAGATGGGATATTGGGAAGGAGTTGTTCCCTCTGAGGCCCTGGCACAGAATTCCCAGAGAAGCTGTGGCTGCCCCTGGATCCCTGGAAGTGTCCAAGGCCAGGCTGGACAGGGCTTAGAGCACCCTGGGATAGTGGGAGGTGTCGGGGTTGGAATGGGATGATCCATAAGGTCCCATCCATCCCAAACCATCCCGTGACTGTGATTTTATCCCACTGATTGTCCTGGGCTCCTGCTGCATCCCTGATTCAGCAAATCCAAACTGGGATTCATTGAATCCAAACTGGGATTCAGCGAATCCAAACTGGGATTCATTGAATCCAAACTGAGATTCAGGGAATCCAAACTGGGATTCATTGAATCCAGACTGGGATTCATTGAATCCAAACTGAGATTCAGCGAATCCAAACTGGGATTCAGGGAATCCAAACTGGGATTCATTGAATCCAAACTGGGATTCAGCGAATCCAAACTGGGATTCAGCAGGAGAAGCTGCTGGGGCTCCTCCAAGGGCAAGGCCCGCCAAAGCAGCGATGGCCTCCGACTGCAAATTCCTTCTCCAGCACTAAAATCCAGCTCGGTAAATCCAGGGAAGAGCTTCCCGGGCTGCAGCGCCGCGGTGACGTCTGTCCGCGTTATCTCTTCGTGCCGGCAGCGGGAGCAGCCGGCCTTGGCTGGTTCCGACAGCTTTGTGTCCTTATCTCCGCGCAGAAGGGCCCAGATTGAATTCCCCTCCCGCAGGTGCTCCATCCCACCCTTTCCTCGCCTTCCCCTCGGAATCGTTTTTGTCCCTTTAAGCCAGGATTTACTCCCGACGCGCCTGATCCACGCGCGGCTCCCGCGGCGCTCCCGCTCCGTGCGCTGACGTGGCGGCCCCATCCCGGCGCCTGCCGGGAGCTCATTTCCATGCTCGGGATGATCGCTTTCCCCCGGCCCCGGCTGCCATTCGGGGGCTGTCAAGGAGAAAATTAACGTGGCCGAGGGCCAGGGACGTTTCACGGCCGAGCGCGCCGGGGTCGGAGGTGCGGAGGGGAAGGCGGGATGGGAGCAGGTGATGCCAGGCAGCTCCAGCTTGGGATCATCCCAGGAGCTGGGAAAAGCTGGAGAAAAACCATCCAGAGCTTGGGCGCTCCCCACCTGCTCCGCTCAGAACAGAAATCTGGGAGAGCTGGGATTGATTGATTTGAACTCTGTGAATTCCCGGTGATGCCAGGCAGCTCCAGCTGCAGCTTGGGATCATCCCAGGAGCTGGGAAAAGCTGGGAAAAACCATCCAGAGCAGGTGCAATTTGGGAAAGCTGGGATTGATTTATTTGAACTCGATGAATTCCCAGTGATGTCAGGCTGGTCCAGCTTGGGATCATCCCAGGAGCTGGGAAAAGCTGGCAAAAGCTGGGAAAAACCATCCAGAGCTTGGGCGCTCCCCACCTGCTCCGCTTAGAACAGAAATCTGGGAGAGCTGGGATTGATTTATTTGAACTCTGTGAATTCCTGCTGGGTCACATCGGAGCTTCCCAGGGATCCAGAGGCATCCAAAGGGAGCTGCCGCTCCGTGCCCCTCTCCTCAGTGCTGCCCCAGGTGAACGCTCGGGCTTGGAGCGTCACCAAATCCCAAATGGTTTGGGTTGGGAGGGACCTTAAAGCTCATCCCGTCCCACCCCGACACCATCCACGATCCCAGGTTGTTCCAAGCCCTGTCCAGCCTTTCCTTGGACACTTGCAGGGATGGGGAATCCATGGAGGAGCCCTGTCAGGAGGGACAACGAAGCAAAACCACAGAGAGGTTGTGAAGGATTTTTCCCCTCCTGCTCCTTCCCGCTCCTTTTTAACCAGCAGCGTTATTTTTGTGCTCTGAACCACCCGAAGTGTCCTGGCACAGAATTCCCAGAGAAGCTGTGGCTGCCCCTGGATCCCTGGAAGTGTCCAAGGCCAGCTTGGAGCAGCCTGAGACAGTGAAGGTGTCCCTGCCCACGGATAAGGACATTCCAAGGTCCTTCCCAACCCGAGCCGTGCTGCGATTCCCTGACGAGGGAGATGGGCTGGCTCTCAGGATCGCCGAGTTTATCATCCCGGAGCCCATCGGAAAAAAGATGGATCGTGGATGCCTCACATGCTCGGTGACTCATCCCAAATCCCGGTCTCTCGGCTTGGATATTCCAACCACCACCACCTCTGGAGAAGCCTCAAGAGCCAAAACCTCCCAAGCACTCGAGCGGTGACAGATTTGGGGGTGAGGAGCAGACTCATTTCCCTGCCCCTGTCTCTCCCGATGCCCCAGGGCCACATGGATGGCAGGAATTTGTTAAATCCTCGCAGAAATTACGGAATTCACTCCTAAATGTTTCATTTTGCTCGGTTTGGAGGCCGAGATCCGTCAGCTCTGCCTTTTCCTGGCGCTGGCGTGGGAGTTTCCCGGCTCCCGGCGCAGCTGGGTCGGGGCAGGGCCGGGTGGTCATTAAGGAAATGTCGCTTCCATCATAAAGGGATCAATGAGATGGAATCTCCCCATCTGGAATCTCTGGGATGGGTCTCACCTGCAGACCCGGCCTTTAAAAATCACTTCTGTAATTCCACCTTTCATTAGTTTCCTATTTTTTCCCCAAAAATGCCATCTCGGTGCCGTGCTTTCTTCCCTGGTTTTTATTTCTCCGGCTGAGAAGTCGGATCAGCCCCATCAGAGAGGTTCTGCATCTCTCTGCATTCCCATCAAATGCAGGATTTAAGTGGAGTGGGGATTTTTTGGGAGGCTGGAGTCTGATTCCAGGGATATCCGAGGTTTTCCGCCCACGGATCAGGGTTCAGAAACAATCCCATCTCGGATCTCCAAGGCCGCCGGTGTTTCGCAGTTGTCGAGCGGATGAACAACACCCCAGCTTAAAAAAAAACTCCTTTTCTATCACAGATTTGTGGTTTCAAATTAACCCAGCTGCGGCATCGTGGCTGCTCGGGGCCGTGCCGTGACAGAACCTCGCTGCCAGCCGGAGGGGCTGTGAAAACAGTAATTTAAAATCTCCGGGAAGCATTCCAGGCAGGAAAGGAGGGGGAAAAAAAAAAAAAATCCCAACTCGCATTTTACATTAAAAACCAGAGACTTTCGGGGGCGGATTCCTCCTGCAGGTCCAACAAAAAGCAGAGCACAGGGGTTGGGCACAGCCAGGGTTTGACTCTGCTGCTCCCTTATCCCGGCTGGAGGAAGGATTCTCGTTCTCGGATCGTCGTTCCGTGATCCCACGGCGCCGAGGCAGCGATGGGAGCGGTTGTGGGAGCGCATCAAGACGTGGCTAAGTCGCGGCTCTGACTGTGGCCCTGATGAGCTCCTGGTGGCTGCTGCAGCAGGAGGAGGTCATGGAATACTCAGCTCTCCCACGCCTGGATTTAACCCCTCCGGAGAATATCGATCACACGGAGAGAGCGGCTCTGCGGGGAAAAGCTTCCGAGCTGTGAAGTTGGAAAAAAAAAACCAAAAATGGCTTCCAATGCTCTGATTTAAAGCAGATTTTGTGACGTTAAATGGGTTTTAATTATCTTTTAAAAAACAACATTGGATTCCTCTTTCCTGCTCAGAGGGTGGGGGGGCCCCGGGGTTTCCCAGAAGTTGTGGCTGCCCCTGGATCCCTGGAGGTGTCCAAGGCCAGGTGGGACAAGGCCTGGAACAACTTGGGATAGTGGAAGGTGCCCATGGAAGAGGGATGGAACTGGGTGAACTTTAAGGTCCGTCCCAACCCAAACCATTCCATGACACTGAGAAACATTCCCAAAACCAAAGGATTTTTATCTCCTCAGTATCTTTGGGAACTTCCAGAAAACGCGTGGCCAATTCCCTGATTTAAAATAAAAAGCTTTGCTGGAGGGGTTGTTCCTTGGTTTCCTAAATTCCAGACTTTTCTGGGATTGCTCCGACATGCTCAGGTTTTCTCAGCTGTGTTAAAAAGTGGGATTTTTTCCCCGTTTCCTTGGTGCTGGTAAGGCAGGTTTTCCCCGTTGTTACCGATCCCGGCGGGGGATTTGTTGGGATTCACATGAAACAGCCTCGTGTTTTCCCTGGAGATAAATCCCAGCTTTGTGAGAAGCGCAAATGCCAGAGCAAACTCGCGGAAGATCGTGGATGGAGCTGCTGCGCATTCCCGACTCCAATTCCCCAACGCAACAAGACAAGAAAATCTTCCCTCTTCCTGTTTTCCTACCATTTTCATGGATTGAGAGCTTGGATCTGAGCCTTCAACCCATAAGTAGGTGCTGCCGGCTCGAAGAGCGAGGTCTCGCTCCGAAGCAAACCCCGGAATTTCCACAAGCGCCGGCTTCGCTTTGAAGTCAAGGCTCAGGATGCCGGTGGGATTCACAACGAGCCACTCGTGTGACAGTCGGGAAGCGTCACCGTGAACTCAGTGGAGATCAAGGCAAAGAATTTTTAAAAGCCCTAAAACGTCTCTTTCTGCGGCCTCAGGTTGCGTCTCCTCGCTCTCGGTGACCTCAGACTCCAAGTCACCAACCCAGGGCTTGAGTGACGCTCAAATGTCACTTTCGTGTCCACTCGGTGATGTCCTTTGAGTCCTCCTGGGTCGTGGGAGGCCAAGGAGGTTCTCCCAGAGCTCGTGGTTTCCTGCTTGGCCTGTCCGGTTGAAAATGGGAAGTTTCTGCTCTGCCCCGTGGCAGCAGCAGCTCCTGCAATTCCCACCTGGCTCGGTGCCGTCCGTGTCCATGGAATGCCGTGGGTGACGGCCAAAGCTTTTGTCGCTTCCTTCTCTGTGCCTTTTCCATAAAAAGTGAAATTCCAGCTGCGGCAGAGCGTTCCTCTCGTACGGCACCGGCACGGCCCCGCTGGTACCAAGAGAAGCAGCTGCAACCATCCCAAATCCCCGTGGCCATCCCAAATCCTCATGGCCATCCCAAATTCCCAAATCCCCGTGGCCATCCCAAATTCCCGAATTCCCATGGCCATCCCGAACCCTCGTGGCCATCCCAAATTCCCATGGCCATCTCGAATTCCCGTGGCCATCCCAAATTCCCATGGCCATCCCAAATCCTCGTGGCCATCCCAAATTCCCAAATTCCCATGGCCATCCCAAATCCTCGTGGCCATCTCAAATTCCCAAATTCCCATGGCCATCCCAAATCCCCGTGGCCATCCCAAATTCCCATGGCCATCCCAAATCCTCGTGGCCATCCCAAATTCCCATGGCCATCCCGAATTCCTATGGCCATCCCAAATTCCCATGGCCATCCCAAATCCTCATGGCCATCCCAAATTCCCAAATTCCCATGGCCATCCCAAATCCCCCTGGCCATCCCAAATCCTCGTGGCCATCCCAAATCCCCGTGGCCGTCCCAAATCCTCCTGGCCATCCCAAATTCCCATGGCCATCCCAAATCCCCGTGGCCATCCCAAATTCCCATGGCCATCCCAAATCCTCATGGCCATACCAAATTCCCAAATTCCCATGGCCATCCCAAATCCCCGTGGCCATCCCAAATCCTCGTGGCCATCCCAAATCCCCGTGGCCGTCCCAAATCCCCGTGGCCATCCTAAATTCCCATGGCCATCCCAAATCCCTGTGGCCATCCCAAATTCCCATGGCCATCCCAAATTCCCATGGCCATCCCAAATTCCCATGGCTGGCTTGAGACTCGCCGCTCATTCTGGGTGAAATCCGCAGTGTTTTGGTGAATGTGGCGTCGCCCTTCCATGGAATCCCAGGATGGTTTGGGTGGGAAGGGACCTGAAACCCCATCCAGTTCTGTGGGCAGGGACACCTCCCACCATCCCAGGCTGCTCCAAGCCCCGTCCAACCTGGCCCGGAACATTTCCAGGGATGAGGAAGCCACAGATTCTCTGGAAAAACCGTTTCCTGTCCTATTGGCTGATCCTTTCCTCATCACCCTCGAAGGACAATCCCGCTCCCAGAGATCCTACAGATTATCCAGGTGTCCACCTGGGCTGTCCAGGCTCCCTTTTCCACAGGCAAAGCTCTGATCCAGGTGGTTACTCCCAAAAAAAAAAAAACCCTGGAAAACCACAGCTGGCACCTCAGTGGGTCGAAGCATTGAGCAAGCTCAGCTGGCTCAGGGTGCAGGTTATCCCGGGAATATTTGGAGGGGGAAGGAAGCGGGATGCGCCCGCGCTCCGCACCCCGGGAGAAGATTCCAGTCATTGCCAAGAAAGACACGGAGATGGAGTCCCTCGTGTGTCTCTGCCGTGGAAATTTTATCAACTATTAGGAGGTCGTTAATGATGCTGAAAACAATCTCATTTTCGCTCAGTTCCGTGCCCAGCGAGCCGTGGGAAGGGATCTTGGAGGATACTCGGATGCCGTGTCGGTGCTCCAGCGCAGCGGGGCTGAGTCAGAGCTGGGAATTTATGGATTTGTGGATTTATGGCCGGGGGCCGCTTCTGCCGCGGTCCCGTGCCCGTGGCCGTCCCTCTGGGCCACCACTGTGTTTATCCCCGGTTCTTGAGCCGCTTCCCTCTGTCCTCTGCTCCAGGCAGGCTTCAAAAATGTGTTTAATTAATTCTGGGATGCAAATTCCAGGTTTTTGGGGGGTTATCAGCAGCTTTCACCACGATCCAGCTGCTCCCAAAAGGTGATTAAATCCACTGTTGTCACAGGATGTGTCACCTGAAGATTGTGGTGAGGGAACACTTCCAAAAAGCCTCCCCTGGCTCCAGGTTTCCATCCAGGCAGGTGGGATCGGAGCCTCTGTCCTTCAGCTGGACCTGGATCTGGATGAATCCAGCTCTGCCAAGCTCTGCCTGAGCTCCCTCAGGGTTGGGTACGGAATATTGGACGTTAAATCCCTGTCCTAAAGCTGCAGGATGAGGAATTCAGCCGGTTCTGGCTTGGAAAGCGCCACGCTTTTGGTCTTACTCCTCCATTCCTGCAGGAGAGCTCTTTTGGGATATTTTCGGAAGGATTTCTTTTCCCTGGACGCTGGAGCAGCGGGAAGGGTTCTGCTTGCACAGGTCCCACCGGCTCTGGGGCGTGTTTGGGGTCAGTCGGAGCGGCAAGGATTTGGGAAGAGATCCTGTGCCGGGGAGACCTTCCAGGTGTGCTCCATGGCCTGGGCATTCCAAGGTGGCTTCTCCAGCTCTGGCCTCTGGAATCGCTCTCTCCATGGGGACACAGGTCCCGGATTCCCACAGGGTCACGGCCTCCTTCAGGCATCTCCAGGGAAAGACTTTCCCGTTGGAGGACATTTTGTGGATGAAGTTACTGCCATGAGCAGGGCTGGGATGACGATGGAGACACTCGGAACCCCGGGACACGGGGACACATCAGCGTCAGTGATGGCTTGAACCCAAAGAGGAAGACCTGGCACTCAATTAACGCCTCTTGATAGCTCTGGGATCCATGGAAGCAACCGGAGATGTTGCCTTCAAACCCCTCACGTTTTCCAAGGGAGGAAGGAAAAAGGGGAATTGTTAAAGAACTCGGATGGAGGTGGTTTGAAAACCATCAGTTGGATTTTTTGGTTGTCCTTCAGCTTCCCGAGGGTTGTCCTGCAGCTGGAGGTGTCGCCGGCCCTTTTATCCAAGGTGTTCGGGGTTGTGGATGATCTTTCAGTGCCAAAATCCGTGTCACACCCCAGCTTCTCTGCCAATGGACCTGGGGATGTTTTTTAGGCAAGGTCTTAATTAAGGTGATGGTTTACTCCAGCTCAGAGGTCCCAACCCTTCCGGGCAGGGATTGGGAAAATGGGAGTGGATGTGTTTGCCGTGGACTTGGGATTTTCCTTGGTTTCACGTTCCAGAAGTGGAGTGAATTTGGGTCCCTTTGGGGTGTTCTTGGTCCAGGCCCTGCTGTGAGGTCACAGGGGCTTTGCCACTGCTTAGAAGTGAATTTGCTCAGGTGTTCCCCAATTTGGGGTTCTTGGTGGTTTTCCAAGCTCTTCCCAGCTTCTGGAATGGGGGGGACACGAGGACGTTTCAGGTCTGGGTTTCGGGTGCCTTTTCCACACCTTTAAGTTGATCCTTTGGAGTCATGGAACGAATCCAAGAGTGGTTTGGGTTGGAAGGGACCTTAAAGATGATCCAAGTCCAGCCCCTGCCATGGGCAGGGACACAGGGGATGCTGGATGGGAATTTGTTGGGATCTTAAACCGTTCAGGAACTACTGAAACGTGGATTTAGGAAATAGCTGAGGGTCATCTTAACCAAACCTGTCCGAGCAGCCACGGGCGAGGGATCGCTGTGGGCAGGAAGGGGTTACCAGAGTCATTCCCTGCCTGCTCCAGCCGATTCCTGGAGACCCCAGGAGCTTCCAGGAAGGCTGGAGAGGGATTAGAGGAAAGAGGGGCTGCTCTTTCTGCCGGAGAGCCGAGTCCTCTCCATCCTGTGCCGCCGATGATCCCGAATCCCTCCTTCCTCCGCTGCACCTGTGAGTGCTCAGCTGAGGTGAGGGGAAGGATGCGGAGCTGGCCCTGTCCCCTGGGCACGGCCACCGCGGGGCCTCCTCGAGAGAGAGGGGAAGGACAGGGAAGAGGCTCTCGGAGAACGTTCGGAGCCGTCCTGCTCGAGGAGGAAATTGGATTGCGCCCACTCGAGCACCTGGAGTGGAGCTGAGCTCATTCCCGGGAGCCGCCGGAATGGATCCGGGGGGTTGTAGGGCCCTTCAGTTCCCGGTAATGATCCCGCAGCTGGGCCGCCTCCTCTCCAGCCCAGCCTTGGGCTTTGTTGTGCCCGGGGTTCACAATTCCCATTTCTCCGCCGTTCCCGTGCCGGTTCCTCTCCCCCTTGGAGCTCACGGCCTTTCCAAGACAAAGGACGTGGGGCACAATGCAGGGCAGATGGAGCAGCTGCAGCTCCTGCCTGAACAACACCGTAATTAGTCCAGATGCTAACGAGTCAATGCCCCCGCTCCGGAGAGGCCGAACTCCTTCCGGCGCCTTGGAAGTGCCTGTCCTGCCCAGGCCTGCCTTTTCCAGCTTTGTCCCCACTGGATTAAACCTTGTTGTTCTCCTCCTCGCAGGTGTCGGCACCAGGAATTACTACCGGAAGATCGGCTACGAGCTGGAAGGGCCCTACATGGTGAAAAGGCTGGAATGATGATCCCGGAGATCCTCGCCCCACCCGCGGCTGGGAAGAACAGGAAGGAGACAGCTCTTATCCCGGGAATATTGCTTATTCCGGGAATAACGCTTATCATGGGAATAACGCTTATCCCGAGAATATCGCTTATCCTGGGAATATCGCTTATCCCGGGAATGAAGCCCAGGGACTGCCAAGGACTTGCTTCTGCCGGGAGTTGGATTTGATGATCCCGATGGTCCTTCCCAATTCCATGATTTTATGAAATAGGGCATCTCCTCTGGGAAGAGCAGCCCTGGGATCATCCTGCTCCCCGCGGAGAGGTTGGGGCCGTTCCAGGTGTCTCGTCCCCTGTGTTAATCCTGCCGCGTCCTCGGGATGGGCTCCAATGGTTGCAGTTGAGGGATGAAAGTTCAGGATTTGGGGACCCTTCGGAGCGGCCCGGTGGGAAAAACACAACTTTCAGCTTTTGTTGGTTCTACGTGAAAATGGGGCGTGTTTTCCTGGACGTGAATAAATTCTGGGCTTATTTATTTACACTGGGCTCGGCTGCTTCTGTCCATCCCAAATTTGATCCTTTCCCAGGAGGAGTTGGAAGCCAGGACCTTGCTGGAAGTAGGAATCGAGGTGAAAACTCCAATTGTCCCCCTGAGGTGACACAACCAGGGAGTGACTGAGGCTGGACGGGACCTCCGAGCTCTCCACTCCAGGCAGGTCCCGTTAGGTCGGGATGGAGATCCCCGAGTATCTCCAGGGGTGGTGTCCGTGCCACCATCATCTCATCCCACCGGGAAGCGGGGCTGCTCCGGCACCGCCTGCCCGTGGGGGGATCCCTCCTGGCGGTTCCCAACTCTCCATCCCTGGTTTTGGGGTGGGTTTGGTCCCTGTCTCTCCCAGCACGGAGGGGAAGGTGGATTCTGTAGATCCACAGATTCTCCTCCTGGATCTTCTCGGAGATGGGGCTGAAGTTCCATCAGGAAACTTCCTTTTCTATCAGGAAACTTCCTTTTCCCATTCTAATTGGAATTATCCAATTAAAGCTTCTTAGCAGCACCTTCCTCACCCCTGCCCAGCCCGGGTGTCCTTTGACATCCACAATTCCAGAGTTTCGGAAGCCACATTCCCAGGGCTGTGCCTGCTTGACGTCACCAAAGCAGCAGCGAGCGCCCGGAGCTCCGACCTTTTCCGCCTCTTTTTTTTTTTTTTTATAGGATTTCAATCAAAAGCGGGGCCGAAATCCAGCAGGGACGGTGACATTTCGGGCGTCACCGGAATAAATGACTCTGTCAGGAGCCTTCGGAAGCTTTGCCAGCGGCAAGGGCTCGGACACGCGTGGGTAAGCGGGAAGAGGAGGAGGAGGAGGAGGAGGAATTCCATGAGGAAGGCTCTCGGTGATCCGTGGCTGCTCCGGAGCGGCGCCAGAGACAGCAAAATATCCAGGGATAAAGTTGTGATGATCCAAGGAAAACTGGGAGGGGAAAAACCCACACGGCCCCGTTGTCGGCACCCAAAGCCGAGCGTGGCCGGGTGGGGTTTAAAGCCGGACGTGGTCGAGTCTGGATTTGCCGGAGCGGGTTTTTTCCATCCCCTGGAAAAAGCTCAGCTGTCGACACCACGAGAGCAGAGGACGAGGGCTGCAATTTCTGCTTGGAATCGGGGAAATTTCCCGGAAAATTTGTTGTCCTGTCACCGCTGACACAATTATGGATCGCGCTGACGTCGGAGCTGTGACAGCCCGGCTTGGGGTTTTTTTTTTTCCCCTCCGTGCATCTGGGAGCTCGGCCCTCCGGCAAAAACCGGGAAATATTGGATACGTTCCGTGGTTTATTTTGTCTGGAGCCGCCGCGCTCGGAGCCGACCGGCAGCTTTATCACGGAATGAAGCCGTTTGTCCTGGGGGTTTATTTTTAGCTTCCCATTCGCGAGCTCGTTCTGGGCTCGTTTCGTGCGGCGCCGGCTCGGCTGCTGCGAAGCTCTCCGGGCTTGTCTGCACAGGCTCGGGGATGTTTGGAAGTGGGATTGGATCCTTTTGGATACCCGGGCAGCCGAGTTGTTCCCGGTGTTCCGCGTGCTGGGATTGGGATAGGGAGAGCGGGGCTGGAAAAGCCTTTCCGTGAAAAAATTGGGGGGAATTTCCCATTTAAAGCTCCCCTGGGACAACTCGAGGCCTTTTCCGCATCTGGCGCCGGAGCCACTCCCAAGGGATTTTCCACCTGTTCTTTCCAGGAGGTTTTGGGTGATTATTGAGGGGTTTTTTTTGCTCCGTGAGAACAATAATTCCTACTTTTAGGAATTCCTATCCATAGGGTATCAGCCCGGAGCTGCTGAGAGCCAAATTCCAGCCCCTCCTTCAGCCAGGACCTCCCACAGCTCTTCAAAACATCAACAAAGCCAAGAAAACCCAATTTGTCCCGAAAAACCTCGGGCTCGGCCAATCCCAACCCTCTGGAAGTGAAACCAGGAGCTGGGAAAGCCCCAAATTCCCGTTGGAATAGAGAGAAACAGGGAAAAAAAAAGGGTGAATTTCCCAAAAATTCCAAACAACGCCAGGCAGGCTCCCAGGCGAGGTCAGGAATCCGAGGAAGTGCAAGGTGGTGGGAATCTGATCTTCTCCCGAGGATCCATCCCCGTTCTCCCGGCTGGAATTCTGGATTTCTCCCTCGCTGGGATTCTCCGTGCAGCAGGAGCTGCTCCAGCTTTCCGTGCGATAAATCCTCACTCCGGGGGCCTGGGGAGGCTGCGGGAAAAGGGGAATTTTCACGGAGAGGAGCCAGGGAAGAGCCTGGTTTAAATCCCAGAGAATTCCCGATGCAGCTCCTTGAGAGGAGTTCGGAATCGGTGCTTTGGGAAAACACCGCGGGGCGACGGCACCGCTGGGACGAGGAAATCCTTGGGATCGTCTCCAGCCCTTTTCCAAACGGGATTTGGTGGTTTTAAACTCCTGCGGCCGCTTGGCTTTGAATTTTCCCTCCTTTTCCCAGTTTTTTTGGTCATTGTGGGAAAATCGAGGCCTCCGGAAAAGCTGGGGCTGCCCCTGGATCCGTGGAAGTGTCCGAGGCCAGGCTGGATGCTGGAATTGGGCGAGTTTTGGGGTCTTTGGGGGGATGGTGGCTGCCAGCTTCCGTCCTTCCCACCAAAAAAGTCAATTAAACATCAAAAAAACCCCAGTTAAACACCAGAAAATTCTAATTAAGCACCTAAAAATCTCCAATTAAAAAAAAAAAATAAACACCAAAAAACTCCAATTAAACACCAAAAAATCTCCAAAAAAAAAAAACAGTAAACACCAAAAAACCCCAATTAAACACCAAAAAACCCAATTAAACACCAAAAAACTCAAACACCAAAAAACCCCAATTAAACACCAAAAAACCCCAATTAAACGCCAAAAAACCCCAATTAAACGCCAAAAAACTCCAATTAAATGCCAAAAAAACCCCAATTAAACGCCAAAAAACCCCAATTAAACACCAAAAAACCCCAATTAAACATCAAAAAAACTCCAATTAAACACCAAAAAAGCTGCAATAAAAAAACCCCAATAAACACCAAAAAATTTTAAACACCAAAAAAACCCCAATTAAACACAAAAAAATTTTAATTAAGCACCTAAAAATCTCCAATTAAAAAAACCAATAAATATCAAAAAACCCAATTAAACACAAAAAACCTCCACTTAAACACCAAAAACCCCAATTAAACACCACAAAACTCCAATTAAACACCAAAAAACCCCAATTAAACACCAAAAAAATTCCAATATAAAAACCCCAATTAAATGCCAAAAAACTCCGATCAAACACCAAAAAATTTTAATTAACCACCAAAAAAACCCCAGTAAAAAAAACTCGAATAAACACCGAAAAACCCCAATAAACACCAAAAAACCCCAATTAAACACCAAAAAACCCCAATTAAACACCAAAAAACTCCAATTAAACGCCAAAAAAACCCAATTAAATGCCAAAAAACCCCAATTAAACGCCAAAAAAACTCCAATAAAAAACCCCAATAAACACCAAAAAATTTTAAACACCAAAAAAACCCCAATTAAACACAAAAAAATTTTAATTAAGCACCTAAAAATCTCCGATAAAAAACAATAAATATCAAAAAACCCAATTAAACACAAAAAAACTCCAATTAAACACCAAAAAACCCCAATTAAACACCACAAAACTCCAATTAAACACCAAAAAACCCCAATTAAACACCAAAAAAATTCCAATATAAAAACCCCAATTAAATGCCAAAAAAACTCCGATCAAACACCAAAAAATTTTAATTAACCACCAAAAAAACCCCAGTAAAAAAAACTCGAATAAACACCGAAAAACCCCAATAAACACCAAAAAAACTCCAATTAAACACCAAAAAAGGTCAATTAAGCACCAAAAAACTCCAATTAGACACCAAAAAAAACCCAATTAAGCACTAAAATACTCCAATTAAACAGCAAAAAATTTTTAATTAAACGCCAAAATATTTCAATATAAAAACGCCAATTAAACACTGAAAAAACCCTAATTAAACACCAAAAAAACTCCAATTAAACACCAAAAAATTTTAATTAACCCCCCCCAGGACAAATTCCGTGCCCAGGGAGATTCCAGGGCTGAAATCCCATTTCCGGGTGGTTTTTCCCGGGATTTTTTTTTGCCGTTCACGGGAAGAGCAAAGCCCAAAATTCCATGGAAAAGAAGGAATTGAGCAATTCCTGGATCCACCGGAGATTCCTCGAGGTCACCTCCACCAGGATTTCCCTGGATAAGGAACAGAAACGTCAAAAGCACCAAAAAGTTGGGATCAAATCGATTTTTGGGGGGGATTTTTTGGGAATTCTCCACTTCAAATTCCTGTCCAAATAAGAGTCGTCCGTTGAAACGGAACCGCGCCGGAAATCTGGGAGCTTCCCTGGATTTCGGTTGAGGATTCCAAAGGAAGGAAGAGTTGGTTGGAATTTCCCTGGATAAGAAACAGAAACATCAAAACCACCAAAAAGTTGGGATAAAATTGATTTTTGGGGGGGATTTTTTGGGAATTCTCCGCTTCAAATTCCCGTCCAAATAAATAAGGGTCGTCCGTTGAAACGGAACCGGGCCGGAAATCTGGGAGCGTCCGTGGATTTCGGTTGAGGATTCCAAAGGAAGGAAGAGTTGGTTGGAATTTCCAAAGCTCCCAGATCCCGCCGGGAATGCGATCCCTGCCGAGGGAACGCGGCAAAGGCGGGAAGTGAAACGTTGGTTTTCCCGTATCCGACGTTCGCGGCGCTCGGGAATGTGGGAATTTTGGGAAGAGCCCAGGGAAAAATTCCAAGTTTTATCCGTGTCCTGCTCTTGGAATTCATGGAAGAAACTCCATTGAGATGTTTGTAACTCCAGGATGGGTTTGGGTGGGATCCACGGAGCTTCGATCCCATCCCGTTCCAATCCCGACACCTCCCACGATGATCCCAGAGTGATCCAAAAAAATTGAAAATAAAAACTTTCTGATCTCTAAAATTTCTAATTATAAAAACTTTATCATTGATAAAATTTATCATTTATGAAATTTGTAATTATAAAAAAATTTCTAAATTATGAAATTTATGACAAAAAACTTTATAATTTCTAAAGTTTATAATGATAAAACCCTTTTAATTTTTAAAATTTATAATTTATGAAATTTATAATGACAAAAACTTTCTAATTTCTAAAATTTATAATTATTAAAATCTTTATAATTTATTAAATTTATAATTTATAAAATTTCTAATGATAAAAAACTTCCTCACTTCTAAATGTATTCTTTATAAAAATTAGAATTATCAAAACAGATAATTGATAACATTTATAATGATAAAAACTTCATAATTTATTAAATTTCTAATTTCTGAAATTTATAACGATAAAAAACTTTCTCACTTCTAAAATGTATTATTTCTAAAAATTAGAATTATAAAAAATAATTTCTAAAATTTATAATTATTAACATCTTTGTAATTTATTAAATTCATAACTTCTAAATATAATGATAAAAAACTTTCTCATTTCCGAAATGTATTATTTCTAAAAATTAGAATTATAAAAAACAATAATTTATAACGTTTATAAAGATAAAAACTTTATAATTTATTAAATTTATAATTTCTAAAACTTACAATGATAAAAACTTTCTCACTTCTAAAATGTATTATTTCTAAAAATTAGAATTATAAAAAATGATAATTTATAACGTTTATAGATAAAAACTTTATAATTTATTAAATTTGTAATTTCTAAAATTTATAACGATAAAAAACTTTCTCACTTCTAAAATGTATTATTTCTAAAAATTAGAATTATAAAAAATGATAATTTATAACATTTATGACAAAAACTTCATAATTTATTAAATTTCTAATTTCTAAGATTTATAACGATAAAAAACTCTCACTTCTAAAATGTATTATTTCTAAAAATTAGAATTATAAAAAATGATAATTTATAACATTTATGACAAAAACTTCATAATTTATTAAATTTCTAATTTCTAAGATTTATAACGATAAAAAACCCTCTCATTTCTCAAATTGATCGTTATAAAATGGACAAATTTATTTATAATAAACACAAACAAACCTTCACCAACCTCTCCTTACCCCGAGCTCTTCCCACACCACATTCCCAAAAAACCGGGAATTCTTTCCCGCCACTTCCACCTTTTCCTCACCCATTGAGGCGGCAAAAATTCCTTCAACTGCCCCGAACATTCCTGAAAACTTTCCCTCCCGATTCGCACCTTTCCACGGCCGGAATTTCCCTGGATGCGATTCCCAAAAATCCCGGACTCGCTTCCGGTGGGAAATCCGCCGGATCCGCGATTCCGGCTGGGAATCGTCCGGCTTTTCCTCGGGATTAAAGGTCAGCATTTCATGGAGGAGCCGGCAGAGATCCTCGGGAATGGATTTGGAGCTTCCAGGTGGGGATTGTCCAGCAGAGCTTCTCCTCCCAGCGGGAGCAGCTCCGGCCCTTGGCGGGTGGGAGGTCCTGGAAGAGGAGGAGAGGGGTTGGGGGAGTCCGGAGCGAAAAAATTCCATCGGAATGCACCGGAATGCAGCAAAATATCCACCAAAATATCCACCGAGAGCCGCCAAAATCGAGAAAACTGACGACAAAATCAACGACAAAAAAAAAACGACAAAATCCACGACAAAACCCACAAGAATCCACCAAAAAGCCACAAAAAATCCACCAAATTATCCACAAGAATATCCACAAAAATCCACCCAAATGTCCAGCAAAATCCACCAAAAAATCCACCAAAAAATCCACCAAGATCCACAAGAATCCACCAAAATCCACCAGAATCCACCAGAATCCACCAGAATCTCCACCAAAATCTCCACCAAAATCCACCAGAATCCACCAAAATCCACAAGAATCCACCAGAATCCACCAGAATCCACAAGACTCCACCAAAATCCACCAAAATCCACCAAAATCCACAAAAATATCCACCAAAATCCACAAGAATCCACAAAATTCCACCAAAATGCCACCAAAATGCCACCAAATATCCACAAAAAAATCCACCAAATATCCACCAAATATCCACAAAAAAATCCACCAAATATCCACAAAAAATCCACCAAGATCCACCAGAATCTCCACCAGAATCCACCAAAATATCCACCAAAATCCACCAAAACCCACCAGAATATCCACCAGAATCTCCACCAGAATCCACAAAAATCCACAAGAATTCACCAAAATCCACAAAAATCCACCAAAATCCACCAAAAATCCACAAAAATAGCCACCAAAATCCACAAGAATCCACAAAATTCCACCAAAACGCCACCAAAATCCACCAAATATCCACAAAAAATCCACCAAAATATCCACCAAAAATCCACAAAAATCCACCAAAATCCATGAAAAATCCACCAAGATCCATAAGAATCCACCAAAATATCCACAAAAATCCACCAAAAATCCACCAAAAATAAACAATAAAAACTTAAATAATAAAAAAAAAATAAAATCTAAAAAAAAAATTGAAAGGGGGAAAAGCAACAATTCCCGAGTTTCTGGAAATGACAGGAGCCGGTGGGAAAACATCTCCAATTCTTATGCAAATGAGCATGATAATTATTATGCAAATGGGCGTTCTCCCCTCTCCAGGTGGATTTTCCCACTGGGAAAATCCCGCTCTGGAATCGGGGCGGGAGCGAGAATTCCGAGCGGGAAAAACACGGCGAGGGTTCGGAAAAGGAATCAGCCAAAGGGAATCCGGAATATCCAAAGGTCCATTCCCGGTGGATTTTCGGGCTCCTTGGGAATGCTCCGAAGGATTCCCGGCCCTGGGATATTCCAAGGAGATGCAGGAGGCCAATTCCAGAGGGGATTTGGGAATGTTCAAAGCCGTTCCGGTCACCTCAGCGAGATGATTTTTCCTTCCCTAAAGGTCGAATCCGTGTTTGGAGAGAATTCCTGAGGGGAAGGAAGGTTGGAGAAACCAGGAGGGATTTTCCCTTAAACTTTAAATCCTCCGGAATTCTTCGGATAAACGCGGCAGAAGGATTTTCCGAATTAAAAAAAGAAGTGGATTCGCAAATCTCAGGAGCTTTAGGGATGCGTCTGGAAAAGTTGGGAATGCTCCGTGAATCCTGAAGGAACAGAGGGTTCTTCCCAGAATCCTGGGAAAAATTCCAAATCCAAGCTCCTCACTCTGGAAAACCCCAATTTTGGGATTTTATTGTGGTTGGGAATTGCTGGGAAAAGCCAAATTTGAGGAAAATTGGAATTTTTGAGTGGGTTGGGTTGGGAAGGAATTTAAAGCTCATCCAGCTCCAACCCCTTCCATTATCCCGAGCTGCTCCAAGAACAGGGGGAAAAATGGGGGAAAATGGGGGAAAATGGGGGAAAATGGGGGAAAAGGGAGGGGGAAATGGGGGGGAAAAATGGGGGGGGGAAATGGGGGGGGAAAAGGAAGAAAAGGGAAAAAATGGAAAAAAGGGGAAAAAGGGGAAAAAAGGGGGAAAAAGGGGGAAAAAGGGGGAAAAAGGGGGAAAAAGGGGGAAAAAGGGGGAAAAGGGGGAAAAAGGGGGAAAAAGGGGGAAAAGGGGAAAAAGGGGGGGAAGGGGGGGGAAAAGGGGGGAAAAAGGGAAAAAAGGGGAAAAAGGGGGAAAAGGGGGGGAAAGGGGGAAAAAGGGGAAAAAGGAAAAAAAGGAAAAAAGGGAGAAAAAGGAAATAAAAGGAAATAAAAGGGGGGAAAAGGAAAAAAAAGGAAAAAAGGAAAAAAAAGGAAAAAAAGAAAAAAATGGAAAAAAGGAAAAAAAGGAAAAAATGAAAAAAAAAGGGAAAAAAGGAAAAAAAAGGAAAAAGAAGGAAAAAAAAGGGGAAAAAAGGGGAAAAAAAGGCCAAAAAAAAGGCAAAAAAAAGGCCAAAAAAAGGCAAAATCGTGGAACGCCGTGGGCTGGAAGGGATCTTCAATCCCATCCCAACTCCCTGCCATGTCCCAGGCTGCTCCAAAATTTCCTTGGACACTGCCAGGGATCCAGGGATTCTCTGGGAATTCCAGCCCAGCCGGGAATTCCTTCCCAAGATCCCACCCCGAGCTCCCCTTTCCCACTGGGAAGCCATTCCCTGCCTCCTGCCCTCCAGCCTTTATCCCAAATTCCAGCTCTCCTGGAGCCCCTTTAGGCTCGGGAAGCAGCTCCGAGGATTCCCTGGATCCTTCTCTGATCCAGCCGGACATTCCCGGCTCCTGGAAGGGGCTCTGAGATCTTCCTGGATCCTTCCCTTTTCCAGGTGAACATTCCCAGCTCCTGGAAGGAGCTCCAAGGTCTTCCTGGATCCTTTTCTTCTCCAGGCTGGACACCGCCAGCTCCTGGAAGGTCTTCCTGGAGCCCTCTCTTCTCCAGGCTGGACTCACCAAACTCCTGGAAGGGGCTCTAAGGGTTCTTCCCTTTTCCAGGTGAACATTCCCGGCTCCTGGAAGGGGCTCTGAGGTCTCCCTGTATCCTTTTCTTCTCCAGGTGAGCATTCCCAGCTCCTGGAAGGCACTCTGAGGTCTCCCTGGATCCTTCCCTTCTCCAGGCTGGACACCCCCAAATCCTGGAAAGGGCTCTGAGGTCTTCCTGAATCCTTCCCTTCTGCAGGTGAACATTCCCAGCTCCTGGAAGGCACTCTGAGGTCTTCCTGGATCCTTCCCTTCTCCAGGCTGGACATCTCCAGCTCCTGAAGGTCATCCTGGATCCTTTTCTTCTCCAGGTGAACATTCCCAGCTCCTGGAAGGCACTCTGAGATCTTCCTGGATTCTTCCCTTCTCCAGGCTGGACTCACCAAACTCCTGGAAAGGGCTCCAAGGGTCCTTCTCTCCTCCAGGTGAACATTCCCAGCTCCTGGAAGGGGGTCCAAGGTCTTCCTGGATCCCTCCCTTCTCCAGGCTGGACACCTCCAGCTCCTGAAGGTCTTCCTGGACCTTTCTCTTCTCCAGGTGAACATTCCCAGCTCCTGGAAAGGGCTCTGAGATTTCCTTGGATCCTTCCCTTCTCCAGGCTGGACACCTCCAGCTCCTGAAGGTCTTCCTGGAGCCCTCTCTTCTCCAGGTGAACATTCCCAGCTCCTGGAAGGGGCTCTGAGGTCTCCCTGGATCCTCCCCTTTTCCAGGTGAACATTCCCAGCTCCGGGAAGCAGCTCTAAGGGTCACGTCTCCACCGGCAGCAGGTGGCCGCCGGATGCGCGGCGCTCGTCCGGCGGTCGGAAGGCGCGGCCGTTCTGATCCGTCCGGCTGGATCACGTTCCCGCGCTGCCGCTGGACGCTCGGCAGCGCCCGGAATTCCCGCAGGGCCAGCTCCACGTTCTCGGGGACGTTGCAGGGCATCCTCTTGACGGCCGCTTTCCGCTTGGATCGGTTGGCGACGGCCTCGTAAAAACCGCCCCGTAGCTGCCGCGGCCCAGCTCCTGCACCATGCTGTGCTTGGCTTCCTCAGCCGTCCGGCGCTTCCAGCCCGGAATTGGGGGAAAGGGTTTGGAATCGTGGCAGGAAAACCTGGAAGAGGATGAAAGAAAAAAAAAAATAACCTCTTAAACTTCGAACTCTCCTTGCAAACTTAACGGCTTCCCGAGCAGGAGCTGCACGAGGAGAGGCAGCTCAGCCCATATCCATGGTAACTCGGAGACGTTATCCGGCACAATCCCGGCGGCACAGCGGGATCCGAGCTCCCGGGAAGCGCCATCGATCCGTCCCCGGCGCGTGGAGCCGGGTAAGAAAGGAAAAGGGCTCCGTGGACACGCTCCCTGAGCAGGGGGCAGAGGGAAGGCGAGACCTGCTGGCTCACGGCTGAGCGGCCTTCGAGCAGAATTGACTTTGAAATAAATAAAGTCAGAAGCGCTGGTTTGGCACTGAATCTTCCCCTGGTCGAGGTTTTCTCGCTGCATCGCATCCCTGCACTTCTTCCAGTACCAATTTCCTGCCCTGCTCCTCATCCCTTTCCCCAGCCCTTCACGAGCTGACCCTGAACTTCACCTCGAGCTCCCTGTCCCGCTCCCACACCCCCCATTCCAGGTTATTCCTCTCTTCCTTACCCGGCACAGGTTCCTCTTCCCCTGCCCCCTTCTCAACCCCTCATTCCCCTTCTCCCTGTGCTCCTCAACACCATCCCAAATTTATTACTAATTCCTTCCCCAATCCCTCAATCCTTCCCCCTTCAAGCTTCCTGCCCCACCTGCTGCTGCTGCTGCCTTCAAAGCCCCCAATCCCAAATCCCCCTCCCTCCCCAAACCCACAGTCCAGCTCCCCCAGCTCCATCCCCCGGCTCTGCTCCTTTCCCAAATCCCATCTTTTCGCTCAGCCCTCTCCCAGCTGATTCCCAGCCCCTCGCTCCTTCCCAGAGCAGCTCCCACCGGTCCGAACCCCGACTTGCCCACACGCCCACCCCAAAAACAAAACCACCCCACTCAATCCTTCCCCTTTCCCATCCCACAGCTCCTCCCAACATCTCAAGACCCCTTGCCCACCTCAGTCTCAGCCCCTTTCCCCATCCTCTGCCCCACTCCAGGCCCCTTCCTCACCTCCACCACCCCCTCAGGCCCAGCTCTTCCCCATTTCCCACCCAAGACCCCTTCCCCACCCCCACCCACCATTCCCTCGCTCCCAGCCTTTCCCAGCACCTCACTTAAGGCCCCTTCCCCTCCCCAGCCAAGTCCTTGTCCCCTTCCCCACCTCAGCCCCTTCCCCACCTCCAGCAGCCCCTCAGCCCCAGCACTTCCCAGCATCTCAAGCAAAACCCCTTGGAGACCTCACCCCCAGCTCCTTCCCCACCTCAGCCCATCCCCTCAGCCCCAGCACTTCCCCACCTCAGCCCCTCTTCCCCCCACCCACCATTCCCTCACTCCCAGCCTTTCCCTGCTTCTTACCCAAGGCTCCTTCCTTTCCCCACCTCAGAGCCTTCTCCACACCCTCAGGCGGAGCCCCCCTTCGGCCCCCTCAGCCCCTTCCCCGGCCCCACCACCCCCGGAGCCCCGGCACTTTCAGCCGCTCGCCCCGGCAGCCCCTCGGGCGCGGCCGCCTCCCCTCAGCGCGCTCCCCCTCAGCCGCTGCCCCGCCCCCCCCACCGGCGCCGCTCGCGCCGGACCCGCCGCAGCCGCAATTCCCGCCACGGCCTCAAGCCCCGCCCACCTCCCGCCTCGAAGCCAATCAGCGAACGCCCGCTGCTCCGCGCGCCGGCAAAGGGCGGTGCTGCGCGTGCGCGGTTGTAGCACTGAGTGAGGACTACAGCTCCCAGCAGGCTCTGCGGCCGGCGATAGGTGCGCCCTGAGGACAAATCTCATCAAAACGCGGTGTGGGCGGGAGCGCTGGGCTTCCCAGTGGGAAGCCATTCCTTGGCTCCTGACCCTCCAGCCCTTTTCCAGATTCCAGCCCTTTCCCAAATCTCAGCTCTCCTGGAGCCCCTTTGGGCTCGGGAAGCGGCTCCGAGGATTCCCTGGATCCTTCTCTGATCCAATCGGACATTCCCAGCTCTCCCAGCCTGCCATTGGATCCAGCCCCATCCCGACTCCTCTCCGGGAAGGAATTTCGGCATCCAGGGCCTTCCCTGGCAATCTCGGCACTCCAGGAAGGGTCTCCCTTCCCTTTTCCATCCCCGACTTCCAGGAAAATCCCTCGGGATGGATCCGGAGCGTCCTGGATCCCAGAATCCCAGAATGCTTTGGGTGGGATCCATGGAGCTCCAATCCCATCCCATTCCAGCCCCGACACCTCCCACGATGATCCCAGGCTGCTCCAGCCTTTCCTTGGACACTGCCAGGGATCCAGGGATTCTCTGGGAATTCCAGCCCAGCCGGGAATTCCTTCCCAAGATCCCACCCCGAGCTTGGCCAGCGCCAATCCCACTGTGATTCCAGAGTCATGGAGCATATCCAGGGAAAGGAACAGGTCGGGAATGGAGCTGGAGCTGGGAAAGGGGCTCAGCCTGGAGAAAAGGAGGCTCCAGAGGGAATTTTCCCTCTCTGGAATTCCCTGAGCACCCAGGTGGGATCGGGATTTCTCCCAGGAAAAGCGGGAACGGCCCCAAGTTGTTCCAGGGGAGGCTCCGGTTGGATTTTGGGAACGATTCCCGCCTGGAAAGGCCGGACAGGCTTTGGAAGGGGGAGTCCCCGTCCCTGGAGCGTCCGAGGAATTCCGGGATGCGGCACTCGGAGCTGGGGACGAGGTGGGGCCCGATGGCCTCGGAGGGCTTTTCCAACCTCGGGAATTCCGGGATTCAGCTGGGAGCCCTTCCCGAGCTCCTGCAGCTCCTCAGGGACACGAATCCCACTCCGGCCATTCCCACTCCAATTCCCACTCCGGCCATTCCCACTCCTGCCGTTCCCACTCCAATTCCCACTCCAGTTCCCACTCCGGCCATTCCCACTCCAGCCATTCCCACTCCAATTCCCACTCCGGCCATTCCCAGTCCAATTCCCACTCCAGTTCCCACTCCGGCCATTCCCACTCTGGCCATTCCCACTCCAATTCCCACTCCAATTCCCACTCCGGCCATTCCCACTCCGGCCATTCCCGCTCCCATTCCCACTCCTGAGCAGCTTCCAGGGCCGCACGGAGCCTTCACCACCCTCATCCCCATCCCGCCGGGACACAATTCCAAGCATCCCAACATTCCCGCCGGGAATAAATCAGCAGCACCGCCCTGGCCCCCATTTTGGCCTTTTCCCACCCCAAATTCGGGGCCGGCGGAGTTGTTGAAAATCCGATTTATTGGAGCATCTCCCGAGGCTTCTGCGGACCACCGGATCCATGGAAAACTCCTGGAAAACCGGCTGGCGGTGCCTGAGCTTGGATCAGGAGAGAGGTGATCCCGATTTTCCCAAAGGAAGGGATAAAACCCCGGGATTTAAGCTGGGAAATATCCGGGCAGAACCCAGGAGCGACCACGGGAATGCGAAATTCCAGGGGAACAACCCAACTTCCCGACTTTTCCCTTTGCTTTTCCCTGAGAATTCCCTGTGCCTCCGGATCCTCCCGGGATCAGCTCGGAGGCGGATTTGGGACAGAAACTCCAGAAAAAAACCCATTTGAAAAAATTAAAATTCGCGTTTTCCGTCCTGGTTTTCCAATCTCCGCATCCCAAACCTCTTCCCGCCCAACGGGGTTGGCCGTAGGGACCTACATGGATCCCAAAAAAAACCTGGGAATGCTAAAAAAAAAAGTGGATATTTTTCCTCCTCGTCAGCAGCTCGAATCCCTTTGGCCAAATTTGGGGAGAAAAGGCGGATTTTTGGCAGTAAACCCCTCCAAAAAATGGGAATTTCAGGGAATGAAGCCCTGAGAGGTTGGGGAATTATCCCAGGAAAGGACAAAGGAAGCACGGAGCGTCTCCCAGGCCTGAGACCCAGGGAATTCTTGACAATCCAGGTGGTCCAGGGAAGACTGGAGCGATGTTTTTATTTTAAAAAATAAATTTAAAATATATTTATTTAAAAAAGAAACGGATTCCGGTCTCCTGGGAATGTGCTGGGGCACGGCCTCACGTCCCAACCCCGATTTTCCCTAAAAATCCCCCAAATCCAGGCTCTCATCCCAACCCTCCAACTGCTCCCATGATGTTCCACCCCCACTTTGGGGCGTTTTCCCGAATTTTTTGGCTTTTCCAGCGCCAGCACATCCCAGGTGGTCCCACCTGGGGGGCACAAACTCAATTCCCGGATGGAAAAACGCTTCCCTCCCTTCTCCTTCCCGGGGAATCATTCCAAGGAATTACCGAGACGGGATCGCGGCGCCAGATTTCTGATTGAATCCATTGAGTCATCGAATTATTTCATTATTTAGCTGTTTAATTATTTAATTGCTTAATTGTTTAATTGTTCGATTCCCGAGAGGCTCCCCGGCAGGGATGAGCATTCCCAGTGAAATGAGAGGGACGGGAAAAACAACAAAAAAAATGGGATGGGGCCGATTTTGTGGGGGGAGAGAAAGCAGGGGAGGGGAAGGGAAAGGGAAAAGGGAAAGGGAAAGGGAAAGGAAAAGGAGAAGGAGAAGGAAAAGGAAAAGGAAAAGGAGAAGGAGAAGGAAAAGGAAAAGGAAAAGGAGAAGGAGAAGGAGAAGGAGAAGGAGAAGGAGAAGGAGAAGGAGAAGGAGAAGGAGAAGGAAAAGGAGAAGGAAAAGGAAAAGGAGAAGGAGAAGGAAAAGGAAAAGCAGCGCCGGTTCCCGGAGCCGGAGCGGGCAGATCCCGGGCTCCGCTTCCATTCCCATCATCCCTGGAATGCCCGCTTGGAATTTTCTGCTCTCCCGCAGCCGCTCCCGGATCCGCGATTCCCATCCCCGGCGCTCGGCGCGGACGCGCGGTGCCCTCGGATGGGTGCGGGGCGGATCCGGGATTCAGGGGGGAGCCGAGATGGGAAAAATCCCCAAAATCCCTCTGGGAAGAGCTTGGGAATGATCCCGGCTGCTTCAGATCCGGGATGCGAAGCGGCTCCCCCCTCCTGCTCCCCGCGAGTCCGGGATCCTCGGGGGGTTCGGGGGGTGCGGGATGCGGGATGCGGGATGGATTCGGGATTCGGGGTGCGGGATTCGGGATGGATTCGGGATTCGGGATTCAGGATTCGGGATTCGGGATGGATTTGGGATGCGGGATTCGGGATGCGGGCTGCGGGATGCGGGATGGATTCGAGGTGCGGGATGCGGGATGGATTAGGGATTCAGGATGGATTCGGGATTCAGGATTCGGGATTCGGGATGGATTTGGGATGCGGGATTCGGGATGGGTTCGGGATGCGGGATGCGGAATTCGGGATGCGGGATGGATTCGGGGTGCGGGATTCGGGATGCGGGGTGCGGGATGGATTCGGGATTCGGGATTCGGGGTGCGGGATTCGGGGCGGATTGGGGATGCGGGGGAAGGAAGAGCGGCGCATTCCCGGTCCCGGCTGGCGCATCCCCCCGCCGGCAGCCCCCGGGGGTGGGCTCAGGCGCGCACGTGTCCGGGGCGGGGGTGTGGGATGCGGGTGAACCCCGGCCATATAAACCCAGCCCGGAGGAGCCCGAGCGCCGGGCGAGTCACGGAGCCGCGGAGTCGCCAGCTCGGCTCGGCTCGGCTCGGCTCGGCTCAGCCCGGCTCAGCGCAGCGCAGGTAGGAATTCCGCTTCCCTGCTTTTCTCCCAGGCTTTTTTTTCTTCTTTCCCGCTCATCCAGGAGGCTCCGCTCCGGGGATGAATCCCTGAATTTCACCCCCCCCCCCACCCCCGCCTTGTTCCCTGCTGAGGGTGAAACGAAATCTCATTCCCGAGGGACGGAGCCGCTGTCCCGCGGCAGGAAAAGTTTCGCTCTCCAGCCCCAAAATCCGGCGGGGATGCAACAAGAGGCGGCGTGGCCGGCCCGGAGCCGCGGGGTGCTGCCGGCTTCCTCCGGGATAGCCGGGAATTCTTTTTTTTTTTTTTTTCCCGGGAATTTTTTTTTAGGGAATTTTTTAGGGGAGCTGCCCCCGCGCCGCGATTTTGCCCATCCCGCATTCCCACTCCTTTCCCCGGGATGCTCCCGCCTTGCGAGCCGGCCCTAAAATCCCGCACAAAAAAGGACGAGAGCGGGGTGGGATTTTTTTTTTTTTGGTGCTGTTGCTTTGTTCGGTTCAGATCCTCCCCCCCTCCCTTCCCAAAAAAAAACAAAAGCAGGAAGGAGCGGCTGAAAAGACGGGAATGCGGGGGGAAAAATGTTATTCCCGATGGTTTTTTTCCCCTCCGAGCAGCCTTTCCCGGCTCCCATCTGCGTTTCCAGTCGCACCGCGCCGCCTCATTCGGGCCAATTATGGCCAATTACCTGATTGAGGGGCACCGCGGAAAGGCAGCGCTGGTTTTTTCCTGCCGAGCACCGGGCATCTGTATCCTCCTCCTCCTCCTCCTCCTCCCCAGCATTCCCAAATCCCTCTTTTCCTCCCCGAAATCCCCCCAAGAGCCGCCGGCACGAAGCCGGGATTTGGGGGAGCAGGGCCGGGATGTAGCGGGGGACACTCCCGGGTGAAAATTCGCTTTTTTTGGTGGTTTTTCCCTGGGAAAAGCTTTCCCTCCTTCCACGGATCTTTCCCGGCCGCATCTGTGTCACCCTCTGGATCAGGCCTTGGCTCCGGGAAGGGTCGGGAATGAGGAGGAAGGGGGAAAAAAAGGAGGAATTGGGGCCGGTTTGGGCCGCGGGAAGCGGGGACGCTGCGGGATGCGCCCCGCACGTGGAATTCCCAAGCCGGGAATGCCGGAGCATCCTTGGAGGTGCTCGGGGCAGGGGGATGGCGGTGCCACAGCCGGGATAATCCCACGGGAAGAGGCGCCGGGAGCTGCTCGCGGCCCGAGCGGCCTCAAACCGAGCGGATAAAAAAAATCCCATCGCAGGCAGCACCTGCTGCCCCTTCCGCCTCCTCTTCCTCGCCTTGTTCCCGTCCCCGCTGCTCCCGGGATGGAGAAGGCAGCGAATCCCACCTCATCCCAGCCGGAGCAATCCATAAAAGCCGCTTTTTCCCCCATGGATCGACCCCGCCGTTCTCTCAACCGCGGGCTGGATTTCCAGAGAGAAAGGGAAAAAAAAAAAATCCAAAAAAAAAACCCCAACCGCACAACAAAAACCTCATATTTTTTTTTAATCGTTTTTATCCCACCCCAAATTAATGAGGGTGATTCAAACCGCGCGGAAAAAAAAAAAAGCTCCGCGGATTCACCCTCGGGGCGGCGGGGATGGAGCGGCCGCGTCCTGGCGCATCCCTCCGGCGTGGATGGGGGGTGGTTTTTGGGGAGGAAAAGGAAGATTTGTGCCCGGGTGGAGCTTTTTTGGGGTGGCCGTGACAGCCCCGGGCACGAGCGGGGCGTCCCTTGGGAAAGAGGGCCCAGGTTGGGGTTTTTTTTCCCCGGAGGAAAAAAAAATATGGTTTTAAATGGTGAAAAATGGGAGGAAAAAAATGTGGGGGAAGGGGGAAGAATGGGGAAAAAATAGGGAAAAACAGGGGAAAAGGAAATAACGGGGGAAATCGGAAAGAATAGGGGGAAATGGGGAAACTGAAATATTGAGGGAAATGGGGAAAAAGGCGTCTCTTTTTTTTTTCCTTTCCTTTTTTTTTTTCATGGATTCGTGGCTGGGAAACTCGGGAAGGGGCTCGGAGCTGTCACCACCCCCTCCCCCCCAATTCTGCCAGGAGGAGAAAAAAAAAAAAATCCCCTAAAAGCGTCCTTCCTTCCCTTTTCACCGATTGAATTTTGGGGCGGGCGGCGGTCGAGGACGCACAAAGCGGGATCCGCTCCCTCTTTTCCCTTTTTCCCACCCCGTCTTCCCACGAACCGCGCAGGAATCCCGGCCTCTCCTCCCCGCTTTCCCCGGGGCTCGGAACCTCTCGGGGACAGAGGGGGTGGCAGCCCCATTCCCGGGGGGGTTTTTTTGGGGGGGAAATGAGCGATTTTCCCGGCGGGAGGAGGGAATTTTGCCCTCTCCCGGGAGCTCCGTGCCAAGCCCGTGACTCACCCGGCCGCTTTTAATGGCTCGGTGGAGATTAAGGCTCGGTTCCTGCTCCTTATCAGCTTCCCCCCGGACCCTCCGGCGGGTGACGGCCGCGAGTTGTCACCGCGCGGCCGCCGGGGACAAAAGGTGACCGTCACGCCAGGCAGGGGCCCCGCGGGATGCCCTGAGGCTCCTCGGGCAGCGGGGGTGGCTTTGGGAAAAGCGGGGGGGCGAAAAAATTGGGGACCCCCTGGGCAGGTGCTGAAGTGTCCCCAAAATGAGCGGGGATGGCGCGGAGCCGCCGCCGCCGGGGGTCCTTCCGCTCATCCAGGGGTTTTGGGGGGTTCTTCCAGCGTGAAGGGGCTTGGGTGTCACGTCCCTGGTCCTGGTCCTCTCTGTCACCTCTGTGTGGTCCCTTCGTTGTCCCCTGAGGTGCCACCTCCCCGTCCTGGTCACCTCTGTCACCTCTGGTCCCATATTTATCCCATAAACCTGGTGCCACCTCCCCATCCTGCCCCTCTCTGTCCCCTCCGGTCCCTTCATTGTCCCCTAACCCTGGTGCCACGTCCCTGTCCTGGTCACCTCTGTCCAATCCCATATTTATCCCATAAACCTGGTCCCACCTCCCCATCCTGCCCCTCTCCATCACCTCTGGTCCCTTCATTGTCCCCTAACCCTGGTGCCACATCCCTGTCCTCCCCCTCTCTGTCCCCTCTGGTCCCTCCATTGTCCCCTAACCCTGGTGCCACCTCCCCATCCTGGTCACCTCTGTCCAATCCCATATTTATCCCCTGAACCTGATGCCACCTCCCCATCCTGGTCCTCTCCATCACCTCTGGTCCCTTCATTGTCCCCTGAACCTGATCCCACCTCCCCGTCCTGGTCACCTCTGTGTGGTCCCTTCATTGTCCCCTAACCCTGGTGCCACCTCCCTGTCCTGCCCCTCTGTCCCCTCTGATCCCATATTTATCCCAAAAACCTGGTGCCACCTCCCCATCCCGGTCCTCTCTGTCCCCTCTGGTCCCTTCATTGTCCCCTAACCCTGGTGCCACCTCCCTGTCCTGGTGACCCCTGTTCAATCCCACATTCATCCCATAAACCTGGTCCCACCTCCCCATCCTGGTGACCCCTGTCCAATCCCACATTCATCCCATAAACCTGGTCCCACCTCCCCATCCTGGTCACCTCTGTCCCCTCTGATCCCGTATTTATCCCATAAACCTGGTGCCACATCCCCATCCCGCCCCTCTCTGTCCCCTCTGGTCCCTTCATTGTCCCCTAACCCTGGTGCCACCTCCCCATCCTGGTGACCCCTGTGCAATCCCACATTTATCCCGTAGCCCTGGTGCCGTATCCCCGCCCTGGTCACCTCTATCCAGTCCCATATTTATCCCACAAACCTGGTGCCACGTCCCCATCCTGGTCACCTCTGTCACCTCTGTGTGGTCCCTTCATTGTCCCCTAATCCTGGTGTCACATCCGTGTCCTGGTCACCTCTGTCAGGTCCCATATTTATCCCATAACCCTGGTGCCGGTCCTCCCCCTCTCTGTCACCTCTGGTCCCTCCATTGTTCCCGAAACCTGGTGCCACCTCCCCGTCCCGCCCCTCTCTGTCCCCTCTGATCCCATATTTATCCCCTAACCCTGGTGCCACATCCCTGTCCTGGTCACTTCTGTCCGGTCCCGTATTTGTCCCCTAACCCTGGTGCCACTTGCCTGTCCCGCCCCTCTCTGTCACCTCTGGTCCCATATTTATCCCACAAACCTGGTGCCACATCCCCGTCCTGGTCACCTCTGTCACCTCTGATCCCATAAACCTGGTGCCACCTCCCCATCCTGGTTCTCTCTGTCACCTCTGTCTGGTCCCTCCATTGTCCCCTAACCCTGGTGCCACCTCCCCATCCTGGTCACCTCTGTCTGGTCCCATATTTATCCCATAAACCTGGTGCCACCTCCCCATCCTCCATCACCACCATCCCCAACTCTCCATCACCTCTGGTCCCTTCATTGTCCCCTGAACCTGATCCCACCTCCCTGTCCTGGTCACCTCTGTGTGGTCCCTTCATTGTCCCCTAATCCCGGTGCCACCTCCCCATCCTGGTCACCTCTGTCACCTCTGATCCCATATTTATCCCATAAACTTGATGCCACCTCCCCATCCTGCCCCTCTCCATCACCTCTGGTCCCTTCATTGTCCCCTAACCCTGGTGCCACCTCCCTGTCCTGGTCACCTCTGTCACCTCTGATCCCATATTTATCCCATAAATGTGATGCCACATCCCCATCCCGGTCCTCTCTGTCCCCTCTGGTCCCTTCATTGTCCCCTAACCCTGGTGCCACATCCCCGTCCTGGTGACCCCTGTCCAATCCCATATTTATCCCACAAACCTGGTGCCACCTCCCCGTCCTGCCCCTCTCCGTCCCCTCTGGTCCCTTCATCGTCCCCTAACCCCGGTCCCGCCCAGCTCCGGGATCTGCTCCCGACGACCCCGGAGACGCCGGATCCCTTTTCCCGGTGGGATGAGGGCAAAGAGAGACGGGGAGGACCCGCATTCCCGTTCCCGGGTGGCCACCGGGATAACGCCCCGGGAATCGGGAGGGAAGAGCGCGGCCTGGGCCGTGCCGGTCACCGGTGGCGGTAGAACCAGCTGGGACTCGGAATTCCGTGGGAATTCCGTGGGAATTCTGTGGGAATTCTGTGGGAATCGGGCTCGGATCCCGGCAATCCACGATCTGAGCGTTGAACCCGGAAAAAACGAAGCCAGGACGCGCCGGATCCTTTTTGGGAGCAGCTCCTTTCCCGGCGGGATCGTTTTGGGGGGCTGAGGCCGGGCACATTTCGGTGCAGGCACCGTCCCGCTTGGACGGATTCTGTGGGATTTAGCTGGATTTTGTGGGATTTTGCGGGGTTTTGTGGGATTTTGTGGGTTTTGTGGGATTTTGCAGGGTTTTGACGGGATTTTGACGGGATTCTGCAGGGTTTCGTGGGATTTTGTGGGGTTTTGATCGGGATTTCGCGGGGTTTTGTGGATTCCACGGGGTTTTGATGGAGATTTTGCGGGGTTTTGATAGGATTTTGCAGGGTTTTGTGGGATTTTGTGGGGTTTTGATGGAGATTTAGCTGGATTTTGTGGGATTTAGCTGGATTTTGTGGGATTTCGTTGGGTTTTGTGGGGTTTTGCAGGGTTTTGTGGGATTCTGCGGGGTTTTGTGGGATTCTGCGGGGTTTTGACGGAGATTTTGCGGGGTTTTGATAGGATTTTGCAGGGTTTTGTGGGATTTCGTGGGGTTCTGACGGAGATTTTGCAGGGTTTTGTGGGATTTTGCAGGGTTTTGTGGGATTTTGCAGGGTTTTGTGGGATTTCGCTGGATTTTGTGGGATTTCGTCGGGTTTTGTGGGATTTTGCAGGGTTTTGATGGAGATTTTGCGGGATTTTGATAGGATTTTGCAGGGGTTTGTGGGATTCCGCAGGGTTTTGACGAAGATTTTGTGGGATTTTGATAGGATTTTGCGGGGTTTTGACAGGGATTTTGAGGGGTTTTGAGGGGTTTTTGCGGGGTTTTGATGGGATTTTGAGGGTTTTGACAGGATTTAGTGGGATTTCGTGGGGTTTTGATGGGATTTAGTGGGATTTCGCAGGGTTTTGACGGGGATTTCGCAGGATTTTGATGGGTTTTTGCGGGGTTTTGATGGGATTTCGCAGGGTTTTGATGGGATTTCGCGGGGTTTTGATGGGATTTTGCGGGATTTCGCGGGGTTTTGGCGGGATTTCGCGGGGTTTTGTGGGATTTCACAGGGTTTTTGCAGGGTTTTGATGGGATTTTGCAGGGTTTTGACGGGATTTAGTGGGATTTCGCGGGGTTTCGGCAGGATTTCGCGGGATTTTGTGGGATTCCGCGGGGTTCCGACGGGGATTCCGCGGGGTTTTGTGGGATTTCACGGGGTTTTTGCAGGGTTTTGATGGGATTTTGCGGGGTTTTGACGGGATTTAGTGGGATTTCGCCGGGTTTCGGCGGGATTTCGGGGGGTTTTGTGGGATTCTGCGGGGTTCCGACGGGGATTCCGCGGGGTTTCGGCACGGTTCTGACGGGTCCGTCCCTGCCGCGCGCAGCCACCATGAGGGCCGTGCTCTGGGACCTGCTGCTGCTGTGCCTCTTTGCCCGGGCGCGGGGCGACTGCCGGGGCGACTGCCTGCACTGCGACCGCCAGCTCTACCGCGACAGCTTCGACGTCCTCGTGAGTGCCCCCGCGGCCACCGCGGCCACCGCGGCCCCGCTCCCACGGGCGCCCTCCTCCCCGAGCGGGATTGGGGTCCCGGACGGGGGGATTTGGGTTCCGAGGGGGAGGTGCCCCCCGCCGTCACCGCCACTCCTCCATGGGCACCGGGGTGGTCCCGAGGGAGGGTGGGGATCCCGAATCGGGGCGGTCCTGAACACCCCCGGCTTTCATCCCCCACTGCTCCTCGCCCATCCCAACCCCATCCTCCAAGGAGCCTCCGAAATCCCGCTCGGAGCCCGGGCGGGGGGGGATGAGCTCGGAGAGCCCCTCCCGGTCTCGGTTTGCCTCCCACCATGGATGGGAAGAGCCATGAACCGGCGATTTTGGCTTTTCCCGGCTCCTGATCCTTTTCTTTCCCGCTCTGCCGAGCCATGGCCGCGTCCCGGCCGGCTGCGATCCCGTCTCCGCCATTCCCGAGGGATTATCCATGAGGGATTATCCATCGCCTCTCCCCGCCCATCCCCGATTTTGATGACAAATCCCAGCGCGTCCCCCCCATTCCCGAAAGGAGCCGGCAGCTCGGAAGCCCCCAGGGTTGGGAAATGTCCCCCAAAAAAACCCCAGGAAGGACCAGGGACTTCCAGGAGATGCTGGAGCCGCCAAGGGCGCGTCACCGCCCCCAGGTTTTGGGGGGCCACCACGCTGGTTTGGCCCCAAAATGTTGGTTTGAAGGCACCAGTGCCCTCTTCCCGCCTGGTCCTGCTCCCGGAGCTCCGGACAGAAACCTGGAGCGGAGCTGGGATGGTTGGTGGCCCCTGGATCCCGTGGCAGGTCCGAGCCCAGAGCACGAGCGGTTCGAGCCGGGAGCGGAGGGATTTGGGGTCTCCCGAGGCTCAGTTCGGGCCGGAAGGAGCCTCGCGGTGGGATTTGGTGCAACCCTTCCGCCGGTCCCGAAGCGACGCCCGAGGAAGCCCCGTCAGCTCCGTCGGAGGTGGGAGCAGGAGGTCCCCCGGAATTCCCAGTGCCGGGGAAGGACAGGGAGCGGCTGCTCCTCAAGCCGTGGGTGAATCACCCCGGCCCGGCCCCCGGAGCCACCAAACCCGCGGAGGCACCAACCAAGGACCGGGAAGAGCCTCCCCGGGTGGTTTTGGCGCTGGACGTGGAGGGTCATCGGCTGCTCTTTGCCGAGGATTCCCAAGCCCGCGGAGAGAAGCCGTTCCCACGGGAATTCAGAGCGCAGCTCCGTGGCCGAGGAGCCCGGGATGTCCGTGCCGGAGGGTGACGGCACCTCTGACGGTGGGGCTGGGCTGAATCACCTCGCGCCGCACAGATCCGTCGCTTCCGTCAGCGCAGACCCTTCCAAAGCCTCGGACAGCCCAGGAGGGGCCCTCGGTGACCCCACAAGGCCCCGCCTTACAAAACGCTCGTCACCGCCTCGCCTGGGGACAATTCTCCTTCTTTTGGGTTTTGTCGTGGGAGCCTTCGGGGATGGGAAGAGCCGATGCAGCCGCAGCCCCGAGCGACCCCGCCAGGACTTGCGGCACCTCCCTCTTGGCCTCCTGGCCGATGGTCCCAAGGTGAGGAGGAGCTCTGCAGAGCTTTGGGGCCTGCGGGCGGCCACGGGACCCCCGACGTCCTCCAGCGCGGGGTCCCCAGTTGGGCTCCAGCGTTGGAACGGCCCCACCGGGACGGAGACGCCGGGACGGGGACGATTCCGCGTGCGGGAGGAGGACAACGCTTCCCTTCCGGGCCTTCCACCCACGGCTCCTTCCCGCGTTTGTCGGGTTTGGTTCTTCCATGACTTTCTCCTGGATGGTTTTCCCTGGGCGCTGTGCTGGGTCCGTGTCCGGCTCCGATGGACGAGGCCTCTTGGAAAGGGGTGGGACACAACCGCGGTGGGTTTGGTGGCACCGAAACCGCACAGCAGGGCTGGGTCCGTGTCCAGCTCCGATGGATGAGGCCTCTCGGAAAGGGATGGGACACAACCGTGGTGGGTTTGGTGGCACCACAACCACAGCAGGGCCGGGTCCGTGTCTGGCTCCGATGGACGAGGCCTCTCGGAAAGGGACAGGACACAACCGCGGTGGGTTTGGTGGCACCGAAACCCCACAGCAGGGCCGGGTCTGTGTCCGGCTCCGAGGCCTCTTGGAAAGGGACGGGACACAACCGCGGTGGGTTTGGCGGCACCGAAACCACATCAGGGCCAGGTCTGTGTCCGATGGATGAGGCCTCTTGGAAAGGGATGGGACACAACCGCGGTGGGTTTGGTGGCACCGAAACCCCACAGCAGGGCTGGGTCCGTGTCCAGCTCCGATGGACGAGGCCTCTCGGAAAGGGATGGGACACAACCGTGGTGGGTTTGGTGGCACCGAAACCCCACACCAGGGCCAGGTCCGGCTCTGAGGCCTCTTGGAAAGGGACGGGACACAACCGTGGTGGGTTTGGTGGCACCACAACCACAGCAGGGCCGGGTCCGTGTCTGGCTCCGATGGACGAGGCCTCTCGGAAAGGGACAGGACACAACCACGGTGGGTTTGGGGGCACCGAAACCCCACAGCAGGGCCGGGTCTGTGTCCAGCTCCAAGGCCTCTTGGAAAGGGACGGGACACAACCGCGGTGGGTTTGGCGGCACCGAAACCACAGCAGGGCCAGGTCCGTGTCCGATGGATGAGGCCTCTTGGAAAGGGACGGGACACAACCACGGTGGGTTTGGTGGCACCGAAACCCCACAGCAGGGCCGGGTCCGTGTCCGGCTCCAAGGCCTCTCGGAAAGGGACAGGACACAACCGCGGTGGGACGAACCCGTGGGCGCTGAGGGAGCCCCAGGACACCTGTGACAAGGGGACGCGGTGAGGGTGGCCCGTTCCCGGGGCCTGGAGGATCCAAAGGTCATCCCTGCCTTTGAGGAGGGCGTGGAGGAGGATCTGGGAAGCTTCCCGTGAATCCCCGGAGAGGTGTTGGAGCGCGTTGGGCTGCAGAGCTTCTCCGGAGGTTTGGAGGACGGGAAGGTCACCGGGAGCAGCCAGCGTGGGTTTACGGAGGGGAGGCAGTGCTTGAGCGACGCCATGGCTCTCTGCGGCCAGACAGCCGGGCTTGGCCTTCGTCCTTGTGTCCCGTGACATCCTCAGGGCCAATCCCAGGGCAGTGAGGTGGAGCCAAACCTGGAAGACCTGGATTTCTTCGGGATAACGGGGCAGGAGCACCCTCAGCAGATGCTGCAGAGCTGGGACAGGTGGGGGGAGCCCGCAGGGTCCTGCTGCCATCTGGAGGAACATTCCCAGCTGGAGAAACCTCGGGAAGAGCAGCAAGGAGAAGAACAAAGTCCTGCCCCTGGGGAGGAGCAGCTCCAGGCACCAGGACCTGCCATGGGAACGTGCCAGAGGTCCCTTCCCACCTCCAGTGTCCCGTTCCACCTCCACCGTCCCTTCCCACCTCCACCATCCCATCCTGCCCCAGCTCCAGCGTCCCTTCCCAGCTCCACCATCCCTTCCCAGCTCCACCATCCCTTCCCACCTCCATCGTCCCATCCCGTCTCAGCTCCAGCGTCCCGTTCCACCTCCACCGTCCCTTCCCAGCTCCACCATCCCATCCCACCTCCACCATCCCATCCCATCCCATCCCATCCCATCCCATCCCATCCCATCCCATCCCATCCCATCCCAGCTCCACCGTCCCATCCTGTCTCAGCTCCAGCGTCCCGTTCCACCTCCACCATCCCTTCCACCTCCACCGTCCCATCCCATCCCATCCCATCCCATCCCATCCCATCCCATCCCATCCCATCCCATCCCATCCCATCCCATCCCTTCCCAGCTCCACCGTCCCTTCCCACCTACACCATCCCGTCCTATCTCCACCAGCCTGTCCCACCTCCACCGTCCCTTCCCAGTTCCACCGTCCCTTCCCAGTTCCACCGTCCCGTCCCATCCCATCCCGTCCCATCCCATCCCATCCCAGCTCCACCGTCCCATCCCAGCTCCACTGTCTCTTCCCACCTCCACCATCCCATCCCACCTCCACCGTCCCATGGCTCGCTGGTTTTTGGGTTGAAGGACCCAGCAGAGCACGGAGTGGTGGAGCAGGAGCGTGGAATTCGATGGGAAGAGCGGAGCGTGTCTGGGGGAGGTCGGAGAGGGAAGCCGTGAGCATCTCCACTCTGGGAACGGGGTTTGGGAGGGGACACCTCGCGGGATGAGGCCCGGGAAGCGCCGAAGAGCTGCCGGCACCTTTCCACGGGCGTTTTCCAGCGGGTCGGGTGTCCGGATGGGCTGGAAGCGCGGGGATGCCGGAGTAGCCGGATTTGACGATGCTCTTGGAGATCCCTTCCAGCCCAGCCGTTCCCCGATTTGGGGCACGTTCCCGGCGATCCTCTGACGCCCGTCCGTGTTCCCCTCGCAGATCTGCATCCTGGAGTGCGAAGGCGAAGCGGTGCCGAGGGCCACCTGGGAGCTGTGCGCGGCCGCCGGCCGAGCCGCCCCGCGGCCCCGCGGCCTCTCCGCCGAGCCCCAGCCCGCCGCGGCGCCGGCGCCGGGCCCGGCCGACCCCCTCCAGGTCACCGAGCTGCTGCGGCGCCGCGGGGCCGACGCCGACGAGGCCGCGCCGGGCGCCTTCCCGCAGCCTCCCGAGGAGGACATTTCCCGGCGGCTCGGCCGCTTCCCGCCGGGAACGGGCGGCTGGCGCCCGGCGCCGGCGGCCAAGGGGGTGCAGAAGAGGTACGGGGGCTTCATCGGGGTGCGCAAGTCGGCTCGGAAGTGGAACAACCAGAAGAGGTTTAGCGAGTTCCTGAAGCAGTACCTGGGGATGGCGCCGCGCTCCAGTGAGTACGGCCCCGGCGGCGGCGCCGGCGAGCACAACGAGATCTAAACCGGGATCCGAACCGCGGCGGCGCCGCCGGGGCGGCCGAGCGCCAACCCTCCACCCCTGCCCGCCACATTCCATGGGTGCCATCCAACGAGGGGGCCATCACAAAGAGAGTCCATGCGGAAGCGGCTCGCAAACGCCACAGCCGAGGCCGGGGAGGGACGCGGAGGAAGGGCCTCGCTCGGGGTCGCCTTCGGGGTCACCTTTGGGGTCGTCTCCGGGGTCGCCTTCGGGGTCGCCTCCTGGGTCACCTTTGAGGTCACCTTTGGGGTCATCTCCGGGGTCGCCTCTGAGGTTGCCTTTGAGTTCACCTTTGGGGTCGCCTTCAGGGTCGCCTTCGGAGTCGCCTCCTGGGTCACCTCCGGGGTTGCCTTTGGGGTCGCCTTCGGGGTCGCCTTCGGAGTCACCTTCGGGGTCACCTTCAGGGTCACCTTTGGGGTTGCCTTCGGGGTCATCTCCAGGGTCGTCTCTGGGTCACCTCCTGGGTCACCTCCGGGGTCGCCTTTGAGTTCACCTTTGAGGTCACCTTTGGGGTCGCCTTTGGAGTCGCCTCCGGGGTCGCCTCCGGGGTCGCCTTTGGGGTCGCCTTAGGGGTCACCTTCAGGGTCACCTTCGGGGTCACCTTTGGGGTGACCTCCGGGATCACCTCCGGGGTCACCTCCGGGGTCGTCTCCAGGGCCACCTTTGAGGTCACCTCCGGGGTCACATTTGGGGTCACCTTCGGGGTCACCTTCAGGGTCACCTTTGGGGTCACCTTTGGGGTCACCTCCGGGGTCACCTCCAGGGTCACCTTCGGGGTCACCTTTGGGGTCACCTTTGGGGTCGCCTTCGGGGTCACCCTCCTGCCCGGGGAGGATGGGCTGAAGGGGTTTGTGCTCCACGTCCAGCGTGGGTTTGGTTCCCCCCAGTAAAAACCAAAAAAAAAAAAAAAAAATAGGGAAAAAAAAAAAAGAAATCGGGAATTCAAAAATAAACGGAGAAAATGTCTTAAAAAAATTCATTTTTTTGAAAAAAAAAAAAAAAAGGAGGTTGGGAACGGTTTGAAAGTCAGAGGGAATTGAAAGTAGGAATTAAAAAGAATGTTAAAATAAAGAAGCGGCTAAATGAAAAAAAAATGAGAATTTCCGTACATGAGAATCAAATAATTTCAATGATTTCAGTTTAAAAAGGATCAGGAGAAAGGGAAAACATTGCAAAGAAATAAAAAATAAATTAAAAAATTCAAAAGGAATAGAGAATAAATTTTAGAAGTATTTAAAAGGAATAAAAGTAAATTTTAAAAGTATTTAAAAGAATAAATTTTAAAGTATTTAAAAGGAATAAAAATAAATTTTAAAAGTATTTCAGAGGAATAAAAGTAAATTTTAAAAGTATTTAAAAGAATAATTTTAAAGTATTTAAAAGGAATAAAAAAAATTCAAAAATATTTAAAAGGAATAAAAAATAAATTCTAAAGTATTTTAAAGGAAATAAAAAATGAATCAAAATTATTTAAAAGGAATAAAAGATCGCTCAAAATCATTTAAAAGAAGTTTAAAAAACGAGTTAAAACATTTAAAATAAACGGGATGAAAGCATTTAAACTAAACTTTAATAAGGAATAAAATTTATTAGAATTAAAAATAAATAGAATAAAAAAAGAAACAAAACAAAAAGAAATTAAATCAAACCAGGACGGTTCCATGCAGAAATTGACCAATTCCCGCCCGGACGCTCCGGTCCCGCCATGCCCCCGTTGGCCATTCCCAAGGGAATTCCGGAATTCCGGAATTCCGCGTCCCCTCCCGGCCGGGACGCTCGGAGCCCCCCCTTCCCCCGCAGCCGCCGAGACTCCCCCACCCCACCCCAGCCCAGCCCCAAATCCCAAATTTGGGAGAATTTGAATGTTTTTTCCATTTTTTTTTAAATTTTTTCCCATTTTTCCCCGTGGCGCCTCCCTAAATCCCGGGATTTTCTCCATCCCGATCCCTGGGAGAGAGAACCACTCGCTTGCTCCTCTCTCGGCTCAGCAGCTGCTCCTGTGTTTTTTTTTTAATTTCCCTTTTTTATTTTTGATCCCATTTTTTCCCTCTTCGTTCCCCCTTTTTTCCTCCAAATTTTTTCCCTTCTCATTTTTTTTTCCTTTTTTTTCCCTTCTTTTTTTCTTCTTTTTTTTTTCCTTTTTTTTTTTTCCTTTTTTTTTTTTTTGGTTTTTCCCCCCGATTTTATTTTGTATTTTTTTTGTAGCGTTCCGGCACCGCTTCCCAGCACCTTCCGCCCGGCACAGGCAAAATTAAAACCCTGCTCCTCCTGCCCCGGCCGCTCCGTCCTCTCTCTGCCGGACCCCAAAGCGCTTCAGACCCGAAATCTCTTTGCTCTTCACCCACTTAGAGCCACAATTTGTCCCCGGAGCCGACGAATTCCGACGGCGGCGCCGATTCCGACGGGAGGGAGGGAGGGAGGGATCCGCGCGGGGATCGATGCGAAACACGAGGCGGGGGGGAAAAAAAAACGGAATTTTTGCCGAAAAATCGGGATTTTTCGGGGGTTTCGGTGGTTTTTTCGGCCGATTTGCCACCAGCGAAATACGAGGGGGGGAAAAAACCCGGAATTTTTGCCGAAAAATCGGGATTTTTCGGGGGTTTCGGTGGTTTTTTCGGCCGATTTGCAGCCAGCGGAATCGGCGCCTCGTTCCCAGATTTTCCCGGCTCTGCGGACGGGATTTTTGGCTTCCCGTGGGATTCGTTCCCAACTTTCAACCCTCCCAGCTCCCAAAAATTCCCGAAATCCTCGTTCGTTTCGGTTTGAACTCCCCCTTTTTCCGTCCCGTTCCGTTGCCGCCGTTCCCGCCCCCCCCTTTTTTCCGAGCGTTTTCCTCGGAATTTCGCGACTTCGCTCCGCACCTCGACCCGCGAGCGCCGTCCCCGTCGCGTTCCCGCCGCGTCCCGACCCCGGGAAACGCGGGATCGTTCCCAGGAGGACAATCCAAATCCGGGCGATTCCCTCCTTCCCGCTTCATCCCAAAAAAATTCCCCTTCCCGAAGTTTCTCCCGGCCTCGCCGCCGCCGCCGCCCTTCGGTTTAAAAAAAAAAAACCGCCAAAAAAAAAATTGTAAAAACGCGAAAATCCCGCCGGGAAAAAGCACCCGAAAAAAAAAAAATTTTAAAAAAATAGGGAAAAAATTCCAGGATCATCCCGAAATCCCGAAATGTCGTTTTTAGTTGTTTCCTACAAAGATTTCTCCATTAAACTTGTACATAGCAAAAGGATTAATAAATCAGTTTACGGTTTCTACGAGCTGCTTGCCACTGGCCACCGTCGTTTGGAATTCCTCGGATTTTTCCGGGAAGGGGGCGGAAAAAAAGGGAGATTTTGGGGCTGGGTTCCCGAGGAAAACCGAAAAAAAATCCGGGAATCCCGCGGCGCGGAAGAGCTGCGGGAAGGGCGACGCCGTTGGTGAGGAATGGGGGGGGTGGAGGGAAAAATGGGGCGAGAAATGGGATTTTAGGGTTTGAGGGAGGGAATTTCCACCGGGATCCGTCGGCCTTTTCCGTAGGGAATGAATTCCCAGGTTCTTCTGGCGAGGAGGAGCCATCCCAAGGGAATTCCCAAGGAACCATCCCAAGGGAATTCCCGGGTTCTTCCGGTGAGGAGGAGCCATCCCAAGGGAATTCCCAGGTTTTTAGGTGAGGAAGAGCCATCCCAAGGGAATTCCCAAGTTTTCGGGTGAGGAGGAACCATCCCAAGGGAATTCCCGGGTTTTTGGGTGAGCAGGAAGAGCCATCCCAAGGGAATTCCCGGGTTCTTTGGGTGAGGAGGAACCATCCCAAGGGAATTCCCGGGTTCTTGGGGTGAGGAGGAGCCATCCCAAGGGAATTCCCAAGGAACCATCCCAAGGGAATTCCCGAGTTTTTGGGTGAGCAGGAGCCATCCCAAGGGAATTCCTGGGTTCTTGGGGTGAGCAGGAGCCATCCCAGGGGAATTCCTGGGTTCTTCGGATGAGGAGGAACCATCCCGAGGGAATTCCCAAGGAACCATCCCAAGGGAATTCCCGGGTTCTTCCGGTGAGGAGGAGCCATCCCAAGGGAATTCCCAAGGAACCATCCCAAGGGAATTCCCGGGTTTTTGGGTGAGCAGGAAGAGCCATCCCAAGGGAATTCCCGGGTTTTTGGGGTGAGGAGGAGCCATCCCAAGGGAATTCCCAGGTTTTTAGGTGAGGAAGAGCCATCCCAAGGGAATTCCCAAGTTCTTCCGGTGAGGAGGAACCATCCCAAGGGAATTCCCGGGTTTTTGGGTGAGGAGGAACCATCCCAAGGTAATTCCCAAGGAACCATCCTGAGGGAATTCTCGGGTTCTTTGGGGTCAGGAGGAACCATCCCCAAGGGAATTCCTGGGTTTTTGGGTGAGCAGGAAGAGCCATCCCAAGGGAATTCCCAGGTTTTTGGGTGAGCAGGAACCATCCCAAGGGAATTCCCAAGGAACCATCCCAAGGGAATTCCCGGCTTCTTCGGGACAGCGGTCGCCAATTAAAGAATTAATTGGGAGAAGCCTTGGAACGCTGGGAACGGAATTTTTTGGGATCGGGGCGAGGTGGGATCAGCGGTCCCCAAGCTCCCGGTGGGAATTGCAGGAATTCCATCCGTTGGGGGGGTCCTGGGATGGGATTTTCCATCCGGTTTTCCACGTTTTCCCCTTCTGGGAACCCCCTCCCGCTCCAGCTCCTCTTCCAGTTCCTTTTCCAGCTCCTTTTCCACCTCCACATCCATGGAAAAATCAAATCCTGTTCAATTATCCCGGTTTTTTTCCCCGCATCCGAGGCCACGTTGGATTGGAGGGGAGGGCTCCGGCCAATCCAGATCGTTTCCATCCCTCCCTGGAGATTCCAGGATTGGGGATTTTTTGGGATACCGGAATTCTCCCGGAGAAGGCAGCTCGGAAGGGTGGGATTTTCCCTGGGTTAATCCCGGCTGGATGGGAGTAATCGGGAATGGAGCTGGTCCCGTTTGGGATTTTTCGGGAAGATTTGGGATCGAGGAACCTTCGGGGAGGGTGGAGGTGACTCTGAGGTGGGTGGGATGCGGGAATGCCGGAGAGATCGGGATCGGGATCGGGATTGGGATCAGCTGGATCCATGGGATGAGGGAATGCTGGAGGGATCGGGATCAGGATCGGGGTCGGGATCGGCTGGATCCATGGGATGAGGGAATGCTGGAGGGATGGGGATGGGGATGGGGATCAGGATCAGGAAGGGCTGGACCCATGGGATGAGAGCAGTGGGATGTGGGATTGCTGGAGGGATCGGGATCGGGATGGGGATTGGGATGGGGATCAGGATCGGGATCGGGATCGGGAAGGGCTGGACCCATGGGATGAAGTGGGTGGGATGCGGGAATGCCGGAGAGATTGGGATCAGGATCGGGATCGGGGTCAGGAAGGTTTGGATCCATGGGATGAGAGCAGTGGGATGTGGGAATGCCGGAAGGATCAGGATCGGGATCGGGAAGGGCTGGATCCATGGGATGAGAGCAGTGGGATTTGGGAATGCCAGAGGGATTGGGATCGGGATCGGGAAGGGCTGGATCCATGGGATGAGAGCAGTGGGATGCGGGAATGCCGGAGGGATCGGGATTGGGATTGGGATTGGGATCAGGAAGATTTGGATCCATGGGATGAGGTGGGTGGGATGCGGGAATGCCGGAGGGATCGGGATCGGGGTCAGGAAGGTTTGGATCCATGGGACGAGGTGGGTGGGATGTGGGAATGCCAGAGGGATCAGGATCAGGATCAGGATCAGGAAGATTTGGATCCATGGGATGAGAGCAATGGGATTTGGGAACGCCGGAGGGATCGGGATCGGGATGGGGATCAGGAAGGGCTGGATCCATGGGATGAGGTGGGTGGGATTTGGGAATGCCGGAGGGATCGGGATTGGGAAGGGCTGGATCCATGGGATGAGAGCAGTGGGATGTGGGAATGCCAGAGGGATCGGGATCGGGATCGGGATCGGGATCAGGAAGGGTTGGATTCATGGGATGAGGGCAGTGGGATGTGGGAATGCTGGAGAGATTGGGATCGGGATCGGCTGGATCCATGGGATGAGGTGGGTGGAATGTGGGAATGCTGGAGGGATCAGGATCGGGATCGGGATCGGGTTCAGGAAGGGTTGGATCCATGGGATGAGAGCAGCGGGATGCGGGAATGCCGGAGAGATCGGGATTGGGATTGGGATTGGGACTGGGATCAGGAAGATTTGGATCCATGGGATGAGGTGGGTGGGATGCGGGAATGCCAGAGGGATCGGGATTGAGATCGGGATCAGGAAGATTTGTATCCATGGGATGAGAGCAGTGGGATGTGGGAATGCCAGAGGGATCGGGATTGGGATCGGGATCGGCTGGATCCATGGGATGAGGTGGGTGGGATGTGGGAATGCCGGAGGGATCAGGATCGGGATCAGGATTGGGATCGGGATCAGGAAGATTTGGATCCATGGGATGAGGGCGCGAAGGCCCCCAGGGCCGAGTGCCGGCTCCGGGATTTGTGTCCCCATGGAAAACTCCAGGATGGAAAACCGGGAAAGGTTTGGAGCTGGGAAAGGGGCTCAGCCTGGGGAAAAGGAGGCTCCGCAGGGAATTTTCCCTCTCTGGAATTCCCGGAGCAGCCGGGTGGGATCGGGATCTCTCCCAGGGAACGGGGACGGGATGAGAGGGGTTGCACCTGGAGAAATTCCGCTTGGAATTCGGGAAGAATTCCCGCCTGGAAAGGGTTTTCCAGCTGCCCGGGGAGGTTTGGAATCCCCGTTCCCGGCGGTATCCCAGGAATTCCCGGAGCCGGTGACAAAGTCGGGATCTCGCCCATCCCGGAGTTCTTTCCCATCCCAAAGAATTCCGGGATTTCCGGGTTGAAAACTTGACGGATTTGGGGTTTTTTTGGGATCTTTTTTTTTTTTTGGGAAAAGAAGGGCGGGAAGGAGGCGGAGCCGGGCGGGAGGAGCGGCGGCGGCGGCGGCGGGCGGACAGTGCGGCCTGGCGGGGAGCGAGAGCGGGAACGGGCCGGGAACGGGCCGGGAAAAGCGGGCCGGGAATGGGCAGGGAATGGGCCGGGAACGGGCCGGGAACGGGCCGGGAATGGGCCGGGAATGGGCAGGGAACGGGCCGGGAACGGGCCGGGAACGGGCAGGGAATGGGCCGGGAATGGGCAGGGAACGGGCCGGGAACGGGCAGGGAACGGGCCGGGAACGGGCAGGGAACGGGCCGGGAATGGGCAGGGAATGGGCAGGGAACGGGCCGGGAACGGGCAGGGAACGGGCCGGGAATGGGCAGGGAATGGGCAGGGAACGGGCAGGGAATGGGCCGGGAATGGGCTGGGAATGGGCAGGGAATGGGCAGGGAACGGGCCGGGAACGGGCCGGGAATGGGCAGGGAACGGGCAGGGAATGGGCAGGGAACGGGCAGGGAACGGGCCGGGAATGGGCCGGGAAAAAAGGGAACGGGCCGGGAACGGGCCGGGAATGGGCAGGGAACGGGCCGGGAATGGGCCGGGAACGGGCAGGGAATGGGCCGGGAATGGGCAGGGAATGGGCCGGGAATGGGCCGGGAAAAAAGGGAACGGGCCGGGAATGGGCCGGGAAAAGCGGGCCGGGAATGGGCCGGGAACGGGCCGGGAATGGGCAGGGAAAAGCGGGAAAAAGGGGGAAAAGGGGGAGGAAAAAGGGGAAAAAGGGGGAAGAGGAGGGGGAAAAAGGGGGAAAGGAGCAGGAAAAGGAGGGAAAAGCGGGGGGGAAAGGGGGAAAAGGAGGGGAAAAAGTGGGGAAAAACGGGGGAAAAGGAGGGGAAAATGGCGAAAAGGGGGGAAAAAGGAGGGAAAAGGGGGGGAAAAAGGAGGGAAAAGGAGGGGAAAGGGAAGGGAAAAAGGGAGAAAAGGAGGGGAAAAATGAGGGGAAAGGAGGGAAAGGGAGGGAAAAGGAAGGGAAAGGGAAGAGGAAAAGGGGGGGAAAGGGGGAAAAACGGGGGGAAAGGAGGGAAAAGGAGGGAAAAAGGGCGGAAAAGGGGGAAAAAGGGAAAAGGAGGGGGAAAGGGAAAAAGGAGGGGAAAGGGGGGAAAACGGGAAAAATGGGGGAAAAGGAGGGGAAAATGGGGAAAAGGGGGGGAAAGGGGGAAAAAGGGAGGGAAAAGGGAGGGAAAACAGGGAAAAGGAGGGGGAAAGGGAAAAAGGGGGGGAAAATGGGGGGGAAAATGGGGGGGAAAGGGGGAATTAAGGGGGAAAGGGGGAGAAATGTGGAAAAAAGGAGGGAAAAGGGAGGGAAAAGGGAAAAAAGGGGGGGAAAGGAGGGGAAAGGTAAAAGAGGGGGGAAAGGGGGAAAAGGAGAGGGAAATGGGGAAAAGGGGGGGAAGGGGGAAAAATGGGGGGGAAAAGGGGGAAAAGGAGGGGGAAAAGGGGGGGAAATGGGGGAAAAGGGGGGGAAGGGAGGGAAAAGGGAGAAAAAAGGGGGAAAAGGGGGGGAAAATGAGGGGAAAGGAGGGAAAAGGGAAAAGGTGGGGAAAAGGGGGGGGAAGGGGAAAAATGGGGAAAAAAGGAGGGAAAAGGGAGGGAAAAGGGGGGAAGGGGGGGAAAAGGAGGGGAAAGGAGGGAAAAATGGGGGAAAAAGGGGAAAACGGGGGAAAGGAGGAGGAAAAAGGAGAAAAAGGGGGGGAAGGGGGAAAAGGAGGGGAAAGGGAAGGGAAGGGAAGGGAAAAAGGGGGAAAATGGGGGAAAAGGAGGGGAAAAAGTGGGGAAAAACGGGGGAAAAAGGAGGGAAAGGGGGAAGAGGGAAAAGGAGGGGAAAAGGGAAAAAGAGGGGGAAAAGGAGGAAAAAAGGGAAAAGGAGGAAAAAGGAGGGAAAAGGAGGGAAAAGAGGGATCAAACTCTGGGATTTAAGGCTGAGATCAAAGCCTGGGATCAAAATCTGGGATTAAAGGTTTGGATTAAATGTTGGGATTAAAGGTGGGATCAAAGGTGGGATCGAAGGCTGGGATCACAGACTGGGATCAAAGGCTGGGATTTAAGGCTGGGATTAAAATCAGGGAGCAAGGGATGGGATTAAAGGCTGGGATCAAAATCTGGGATCACAGTCTGGGATCAAAGGCTGGGATCACAGGCAGGGATTAAAATCTGGGATTAAAGTCTGGGTTCGAAGTCTGGGATTAAAGTCTGGGATTAACAGCTGGGATCAAAATCTGGGATCAAAGACTAAGATTAAAGGCTGGGATCAAAGGCTGAGATTAAAGGCTGGGATCAAAATCTGGGATTAAATATTGGGATTAAATCTGGGATCGAAATCTGGGATTAAAGTCTGGAATTAAAGGCTGGGATCAAAGGCTGGGATTAAAGGGTGGGATAAAAAGCCTGGATTAAAGGCTGAGATTAAAGGCTGGGATCAAAATCTGGGATTAAAGGGTGGGATCAAAATCTGGGATTAAAGACTGGGATTAAATCTGGGATCGAAGTCTGGGTTCGAAGTCTGGGATTAAAAACTGGGATTAAAGGCTGGGATCAAAGGCTGGGATTAAAGGCTGGCATTAAAGCCTGAGAGTAAAGTCTGGGATTAAAATCTGGGACCAAAGTCTAGGATTACATCCTGGATTAAAGTCTGGGATCAAAGTCTTGGATCAAAGACTGGGATCAAAGTGTGGGATTAAAGGCTGGAATTAGAGGCCGGGTTCGAAGGCTGGGATCGAAATCTGGGATTAAAGTCTTGGATTAAAGGCTGGGATCAAAGGCTGGGATCAAAATCTGGGATTAAATCTGGGATTAAAGTCTGCGATCAAAGGCTGGGATTAAATCTGGGATTAAAGTCCAGCATCAAAGTCTGGGATCACAATCTGGGATTAAAGGTTGGGATTAAATCTGGGATTAAAGGCTGGGATTAAAATCTGAGAGCAAAGTCTGGGATTAAATCCTGGATTGTAGTCAGGGATCAAAGTCTGGGATTAAGTCCTGGATTCAAGTCTGGGATCACAGGCTGGGATCAAAGGCTGGGATTTAAAGGCTGGGATTAAATTCTTGTATTAAAGGCTGGGATCAAAGTCAGGGATTAAAGGCTGGGATTAAAGGCTGGGATCACAGTCTGGATTAAATCCTGGATTAAAGGCTGGATCAAAGTCTGGGATCACAGGCTGGGATTAAATTCTTGGATTAAAGGCTGGGATCAAAAACTGGGATTGAAGTCAGGGATTAAAGCCTGGGATCAAAGGCTGGGATCAAAGGCTGGGATCAAAGGCTGGGATCACAGTCTGGATTAAAGTCTGGATTAAATCCTGGATTAAAGGCTGGATCAAAGTCTGGGATCACAGGCTGGATTAAAGGCTGGGATCAAGGTCTGGGATTAAATTCTTGGATTAAAGGCTGGGATCAAAGCCTGCGATTACAGTCTGGGATCACAGTCTGGATTAAATCCAGGATTAAAGGCTGGATCAAAGTCTGGGATCACAGGCTGGGATTAAATTCTTGGATTAAAGGCTGGGATTAAAGGCTGGGATTAAAGGCTGGGATCACAGTCTGGATTAAATCTGGGATTAAAGGCTGGATCAAAGTCTGGGATCACAGGCTGGGATTAAAGGCTGGGATCAAAGGCTGGGATTAAAGGCTGGGATCAAAGCCTGGGATTAAAGGCTGGGATTAAAGGCTGGGATCAAAGCCTGGGATTAAAGGCTGGGATTAAATCCTGGGATCACAGTCTGGGATCACAGTCTGGATTAAATCCTGGATTAAAGGCTGGATCAAAGTCTGGGATCACAGGCTGGGATCCAGGGAATCCCGGGCAGGCAGGGAAGGGCTCTGGGCTGCCGGAGCAGGAAAAGGAGGGAAAAATGGGGGAAAAAGGGAAAAATGGGGAAAAGAGGAAAAAGGGGAAAAAGGGGAAAAGGGGGAAAAAGGGGGGAAAAAGGGAAAAATGGGGAAAAGAGGAAAAAGGGGAAAAAGGGGAAAAAGGGGGAAAAGGGGAAAAGGGAGAAAAAGGGGGAAAAGGGGGAAAAGGGGAAAAAGGGGGAAGGGGGGGAAAAGGGGGAAAAAGGGGGGAAAGGGGAAAAACGGGGAAAAAGGGGGAAAAGGGGGAAAAGAGGGAAAAAAGGGAAAAAAGGGGGAAAAGGGGGAAAAGGGAAATGGAGGGGAAAAAGGAGCAGGGAAAGGAACAGGAAAAGGAGGAGGAAAAAGGAAGAAAAAAAAGGAGGAGAAAAAGGGAGGAAAAGGGGGAGGAAGAGGAGGGAAAAAAGGAGGGGAAAAAAGGAAGAAAAAGGGAGAAGGAAGGAAAAAGGGGAGGAAAAAAGGAGGAAAAAGAGGGAAAAAGAGGAAAAAAGAGGAAAAAGGAGGAAAAAAGAGGAAAAAGGAGGAAAAAGAGGAAAAAATGTGGGGAAAAGGAGGGGGAAAAGGAGAAAAAAGAGGAAAAAATGAGGGGGAAAGGAGGGAAAAGGGGGGAAGGAGGAAAAAAGGGGGAAGAAGGGGAAAAAGGAGGGGAAAAGGAGGAAAAAAAGGAGGAAAAAAAGGAGGAAAAAATGAGAAAAAAGGAGAAAAAAATGTGGGGAAAAGGAGGGGGGGAAGGAGGAAAAAAGAGGAAAAAGAGGAAAAAATGAGGGGAAAAAGAGGGAAAAGGGGGGAAGGAGGAAAAAAGGAGGGAAAAGGAGAGAAAAAGAGGGAAAAGGAGGGAAAAGGGAGGAAAAAAGAGGGGAAAAGGAGGAAAAAGGAGGAAAAAGGAGGAAAAAGGAGGAAAAAGGAGGAAAAAAGGAGGAAAAAGGAGGGAAAAGGAAGGAAAAAGGAGGGAAAAGGAGGCACGGGCTCATCCCCGGATGCTCATTCCAAAGCCACGATTTTTTCCTTCTTTTTTTCGGGATCTCCATCGTTTTACGAAGAACGTTTTGATTAAAAAAAAGGAGAATTTTGCTTTTTCCTGGGGCTCCTCCGGCGATCCCGGGTGCTGGGAAAGGGTCGGGAAGGACGAGGAGCATCCCAAGGCCTTGGGGTGATTCCCTGATTTCCGAGCCGGATCCATGAAAAACCACGGAATGACCTCTCCGAAAGGCACGAGGCGGGAGAAAAAGCAGGAATTCCGATGTTTAAAAAAAGGTTTCGAAGCCGAGGCGCCGCGCGGGAATCCCGGGGGGAAAATCCCGCGGAAAATTCCACGGAAAAATTCCGCAACCCGGCCGAGATTCCCGAGGTTTCCCACGGAAAAGCCGGAGGTCGCCCGGTGCCGGTTTTATATTAAAATACATTAAAATAAACTCGTTTTTCCCATAAAACTCCAGCTGGAAGCTGCTGGAAAAGGCTTTTCCCAAAATTTCCCTCCTCATTCCACGCTCCGGCAGGGATGGAATTTTCCAAGAGGAAAAGCTCCTTTTTTTTTTTTTTTTTTTTCCCGGCGGGATTTGAGCCCAAATTCCCGGAATTTGGGCTCCGACTTTTCCAGCGGGCGCATTTCGCATCCGAGGTGGGACGAAGATCAGGGCGGGGGAGGATCCACCGCTCCAGGTCCCAAACAACAACAGAAACCACCCCAAAAATCCATGAAAAACCGGGAATCCCGAGCTCTGTCCCTTCGTCCCATCCCATAAAAACTCCCGGCGATCCCGGAGGAATTTGGGATTCTCCCAACCACTCCATTCCCCCTTTTTTTTTTAAGGAATTCTGATGGTTTAAAATCCCTAAAACCGGGCCAGGCTCCGGCTGTATCCGGGGATTGCTCTCGGCTCAGGCAATTCCACGAGATTCCGGATATTCCCATGGAAAAGGTTGGAATGAACGAACCTTTTAAGCCTCAAATCGGGAGGAATCCCCACATTTTGCCCCTAAAAACTTCCCTGATTTAAAAGTTTCGGGATTTTTTTGGGCCCCAAACAATGCCTGAGGCACCTCCAGGTGCAGGAACAGGAACATCCCAACTCCTGCTCCCCAAAAAAAAAACCCCTCTCCCACTTTTCCCGGGATATCCCAACCTTCTGGTTTTTAAAGCTCCGATTTTCCGACCTTTTCCTTAAAGGAAACGCGGGATTTGCACTTTTTAGGCAAAGACCGGGGGAAGCTGCCCCAAAACCTCAGCCCAGCCCCAGTTTTGGGGGATTTTCCAGCCGATCCGGGAAATTCGGGAAGCGCTTTGCTCCCCCCAAATCGCCATCGATCCACCCCAAACCGCGAGGACACGACTCCCTCCTCTCCCAATCCCACAGGGAATTACTCCTCAGCTTTCAAAAACAGGAAAAAAGTGGAAAAAGGGTGTTTTTTATATATATAAAATAAAGCCACCCCAGGTGTAAAATGTACAGGGGGAGGGGATTGATGCCGCTCCGGAGGCGCCGCCGGGAGGGACCTCCACGGTCCCTGCTTGCAGCAGCGAGGGAATTCCCGGCTTCCCGAGGGAATTCCCGGCTTCTCGTGGGAATTCCAGGATTCCCGTGGGAATTCCAGGACTCCCGTGGGAGTTCCAGGCGGGGAAGAGGGAAGGACGGGAGCGGATCTCAGTCCAGGAAGCGCTGGCAGGCCTTTTTCCAGCGGCAGGCCGTGCACCACTGATCCCGGTGCTCGATGCCGTAAACCTTGCGGCATTTCTTGGCTTCGCCGCGGACTTTCCTGGGAAAACGGGGCCGGGGGGGGGGAAAAAGGGGAATGGCGGGGTTTTTTTTTTTTCCCCCCCCGGTCCCGGATTTAAGGATCGGCCGCGGGAGGGAGGTGGGATCCTCACCTGGTGCTGAGGGAGACGCGGGGCGGGGAGGCCACGAGCAGCTGGGGTTGGAGCGGCGGCGGCGCCTGGGGCTCACTGAGGCTCAGGGAGCGGCTCCTCACCTGAGGGACGGAGAGGGTAAAAAGGGGAGAAAGAGGGTAAAAAGGGGATAAAGAGGGTAAAAAGGGGATAAAGAGGGTAAAAAGGGGGATAAAGAGGGTAAGAAAGGGGAGCAAAAATGGGATAAAGAGGGTAAAAAGGGGATAAAGAGGGTAAAAAAGGGGAGAAAGAGGGTAAAAAGGGGAGAAAGAGGGGTAAAAAAGGGGAGAAAGAGGGTAAAAAGGGGATATAGAGGGTAAAAAGGGGAGAAAGAGGGTAAAAAGGGGATAAAGAGGGTAAAAAAGGGAGAAAGAGGGTAAAAAGGGGAGAAAGAGGGGTAAAAAAGGGATAAAGAGGGTAAAAAGGGGATAAAGAGGGTAAAAAAGGGAGAAAGAGGGTAAAAAGGGGATAAAGAGGGGTAAAAAAGGGGAGAAAGAGGGTAAAAAAGGAGAAAGAGGGGTAAAAAAGGGGAGAAAGAGGGTAAAAAAGGATAAAGAGGGTAAAAGGGGATAAAGAGGGTAAAAAAGGGATAAAGAGGGTAAAAAAGGGGATAAAGAGGGTAAAAAAGGGAGAAAGGGGAGTAAAAAAGGGATAAAGAGGGTAAAAAGGGGATAAAGAGGGTAAAAGGGATAAAGAGGGTAAAAAGGGGATAAAGAGGGTAAAAAGGGGATAAAGAGGGTAAAAAAGGGAGAAAGAGGGTAAAAAGGGGATAAAGAGGGGTAAAAAGGGGATAAAGTGGGTAAAAAAGGGAGAAAGAGGGGTAAAAAAGGGGATAAAGAGGGTAAAAAGGGGATAAAGAGGGTAAAAAGGGGATAAAGAGCGGTAAAAAGGGGAGAAAGAGGGTAAAAAGGGAGAAAGAGGGTAAAAAGGGGATAAAGAGGGTAAAAAAGGGATAAAGAGGGTAAAAAAGGGATAAAGAGGGTAAAAAGGGGATCAAGAGGGTAAAAGGGATAAAGAGGGTAAAAAGGGATAAAGAGGGTAAAAAGGGGATAAAGAGGGTAAAAAAGGGAGAAAGAGGGTAAAAAGGGGATAAAGAGGGTAAAAAGGGGATAAAGATGGGTAAAAAAGGGAGAAAGAGGGGTAAAAAAAGGGGATAAAGAGGGTAAAAAGGGGATAAAGAGGGTCAAAAGGGGATAAAGAGGGGTAAAAAAGGTAGAAAGAGGGTAAAAAAGGGAGAAAGAGGGGTAAAAAAGGGGATAGAGGGTAAAAAGGGAGAAAGAGGGTAAAAAGGGGATAAAGGGGACAAAGAAAGGGACGGAGGGGACAAGGTGAGGGGTTGTGAGGTCTCCATGCGGCCCTGAGCCTCCTCAGGGAGGAGGGCTGGGAAAAGGGCGGGAAAAAAAGGGCGGGAAAAAAAGGGCGGGAAAAAAAGGGCGGGAAAGTGTGAGGGGGGGAAATATGAGGGGAGGAAATATGAGGGGGGAAAGGAGAAAAAGGAGGGGAAAAGGAGGGGAAAAAGGAGGGAAAAAAGAAGGGAAAAAAGAAGAAAAGAGGAGGGAAAAAGGAGGAGAAAAAGGAGGAGAAAAATGGGGGGAAAGGAGGAAAAAATGGGGGGAAAAAGGAAAAAAATGAGGAAAAAATTAGGGGAAAAAGAGGAGAAAAGGAGGGGGAAAGGGAGGGAATAAGGATGGGAAAAAGGAGGGGGGAAAGGAGGGGAAAAGGGGGAAAAGGAGAAAAAGGAGGAAACAGGAGGGGAAAAAGAGAGAAAAGGGAGGGAAAAGGGAGGGGGAAAAGGAGGAAAAAAGGGGGAAGGAGGGAAAAACGTGGGGAAAAAGGAGGGAAAAAAGGATGAAAAAAGGAGGAAAAAGGACGAAAAAGGAGGGAAAAGGAGGAAAAAGGAGGGGAAAGGAGGGAAAAGGAGGGAAAATGAGGGAAAAGGAGGGGAAAGGAGGGAAAAGGAGGGAAAAGGAGGGGAAAGGGAGGGGAAAGGGAGGAAAAAAGGAGGGGAAAAAAGAAGAAAAGAGGAAAAAAGGAGGAGAACAAGAAGGAGAAAAGGAGGGGAAAAGGAGGGGGAAAGGAAGAAAAAAGGAGAAAAAGAGGAGGGGAGAAAAGGAAGGAAAAAAAGAGGAAAAAAAGGAGGAGAAAAATGAGGGAAAAAGGAGAAAAAAGGAGAAAAAAGGAGAAAAAAGGAGAAAAAAGGAGAAAAAAGGAGAAAAAAGGAGAAAAAAGGAGAAAAAAGGAGAAAAAAGGAGAAAAAAGGAGAAAAAAGGAGAAAAAAGGAGAAAAAAGGAGAAAAAAGGAGAAAAAAGGAGAAAAAAGGAGAAAAAGGGAGGAAAAAGGGAGGAAAAAGGGAGGAAAAGGGAGAAAAAGGGAGAAAAAAGAAGGAAAAAGGAAGGAAAAAGGAAGGAAAAGGAGGAAAAGGGAGGAAAAGGGAGGAAAAAAGGAGGAAAAAATGGAGGAAAAAAGGAGGGAAAAGGAGGAGAAAAGGAGGGGAAAAGGAGAAGAGGAGGGGAAAAATGGAAGGAAAAAGGAAGAAAAAGGAAAAAAAGGAGGAAAAAGGAGGAAAAAAGGAGAAAAAAGGAGAAAAGGGAGGGAAAAAGGAGGAAAAAGAAGGAAAAAGGAGGGAAAAGGAGGAAAAAGGAAACAAAAAGGAGAGAGAAAGGGGAAAAAAGGAGGAAAAGGAGGAAAAAAGCAGGAAAAAGCAGGAAAAAGCAGGAGAAAGCAGGAGAAAGCAGGAGAAAGCAGGAAAAAGGAAGCAAAAGGAGGAAAAAGGAGGAAAAAGGAGGAAAAGCAGGAAAAAGGGAAAAGGAGGGAAAAGGAGGGAAAAGGAGGAAAAAGAAGGGAAAAGGAGGGAAAAGGAGGAAAAAGGGAGAAAAAAGCAGGAAAAAGCAGGAAAAAGCAGGAAAAAGGAGGGAAAAGCAGGAAAAAGGAGGGAAAAGGAAGAAAAAAGGAGGAAAAAGCAGGAAAAAGCAGGAAGAAAGCAGGAAAAAGCAAGAAAAAGCAGAAAAAGCAGGAAAAGCAGGAAAAAGGGAAAAGGAGGAAAAAGGAGGGAAAAGGAGGAAAAAAGGAAGGGAAAAGGAGGGAAAAGCCGGAGAAAGCAGGAAAAAGCAGGAGAAAGCAGGAAAAAGCAGGAGAAAGGAAGCAAAAGGAGGAAAAAGGAGGAAAAAGGAGAAAAAGGGAGAAAAAAGCAGGAAAAAGCAGGAAAAAGCGGGAGAAAAGCAGGAAAAAGCAGGAAAAAGGAGGGAAAAGGAAGCAAAAGGAGGAAAAAGGAAGAAAAAAGGAGGAAAAAGGAGGAAAAAGGAGGAAAAAGCAGGAAAAAGCAGGAGAAAGAGCAGGAAAAAGGAAGACAAAAGGAGGAAAAAGGAGGAAAAAGCAGGGAAAAGCAGGAAAGAGCAGGAAAAAGGGGAAAAGGAGGGAAAAGGAGGAAAAAAAGGGAAAAGGAGGAAAAAAGGAAGGGAAAAGGAGGGAAAAGGAGGAAAAAAGGAAGGGAAAAGGAGGGAAAAGCAGGAAAGAGCAGGAAAGAGCAGGAAAAAGGAAGCAAAAGGAGGAAAAGGAGGAAAAGCGGGCAGCGGCTCCCGCCGGGATCCCCGTCCCGGGTCCCGGGAAAAGGCGGCGCTCACCGGTGACAGCGAGGGCGGCAGGGCGGAGGTGGCGGCGGCCCAGCTGATGCTGGTGAAGATGTGGGGGGACACCGGGATCTGGATGGAGGGCAGCGCCTGAGGGGGCAGGAAAATCCGGGATGAGGCTTGGGAATCCGCCATTCCCGCGGGAATCCCTGCGGAGTCTCCTTCCCGCCGGCTCCTCCGCCGCTGCCCCCCCCCCAAATCCCGGCCGTGTCGGTGGTTGTGCCCCCCGTTTCCAGCTTTTTCCCGCTTTTCCCCGACGGCACGGCCGTTGCCCGGGATGTGACATTCCCTGTTCCCGAATTTCCTGCGGCGGGAGGCGGCCGCGTTCCAGCGGGAGGGATCCGCGGGGTGGGGCGCATTCCAGCGGCGGGAATGCGGCGGCGGGCACGGGGACAGGGACAGGGACAGGGAGAGGGAGAGGGACAGGGAACGAGAACAGGGCAGGGGACAGGGACAGGGAAAGGGACAGGGGACAGGGAGAGGGGACAGGGACAGGGACAGAGGGGAGAGGGACGGGGCAGGGAAAGGGACAGGGACAGACAGGGGACGGGGACAGACAGGGACAGACAGGGGACAGGGACAGGGACAGGGAAAGGGGACAGGGGACAGGGAGAGGGGACAGGGAGAGGGGACAGGGACAGGCAAGGGACAGGCACAGGGATAAGGGACAGGGAGAGGGAGAGGGACAGGGGACAGGGAGAGGGGACAGGGACAGGGACAGAGGGGAGAGGGACGGGGCAGGGAAAGGGACAGGGACAGGGACAGGGACAGACAGGGGACGGGGACAGACAGGGACAGACAGGGACAGACAGGGGACAGGGACAGGGAAAGGGACAGGGGACAGGGACAGAGACAGGGGAGAGGGACGGGGCAGGGAAAGGGACAGGGACAGGGACAGGGGACAGGGAAAGGGGACAGGGAAAGGGACAGGGACAGACAGGGACAGACAGGGGACAGGGAGAGGGAGAGGGACAGGGAACAGGAACAGGGCAGGTGACAGGGAGAGGGAAAGGGACAGGGGACAGGGAAAGGGACAGGGAGAGGGGACAGGGACAGGCAAGGGACAGGCACAGGGATAAGGGACAGGGAGAGGGAGAGGGGACAGGGATGGGACAGTGGACAGGGACAGGCAGGGGACAGGGAGAGGGACAGGGACAGAGGAGAGGGACAGGGGACAGGGAAAGGGGACAGGGAAAGGGACAGGGGACAGGCAGGGGATAGGGACAGGGGACAGGGAAAAGGGACAGGGAAAGGGGACAGGGATAAGGGACAAGGGACAGGGACAGGGAAAGGGGATAGGGACAGGGGACAAGGGACAGGGAAGGGACAGGGAAAGGGGACAGGGACAAGGGACAGGGAGAGGGACAGGGAGAGGGGACAGGGACTGGGACAGGGGCTGGGGACAGGGAGGGGATAGGGAGAGGGGACAGGGACAGGGAACAGGCAGGGGACAGGGACAGGGACAGGGACAGGGAAAGGGGACAGGGACGGGGAGAGGGACAGGGAGAGGGGACAGGGAGAGGGACAGGGGACGGGGACAGGGGACAGGGCTGGGGACAGGGACAGGGACAGGGACAGGGAGAGGGACAGGGACAGGGGACAGGGACAGAGAGAGGGACAGGGAGAGGGACAGGGAAAGGGACAGGGGACAGGGACAGGGAAAGGGACAGGGAAAGGGGACAGGGGACAGGGAAAGGGACAGGCAGGGGACAGGGACAGGGGACAGGCAGGGGACAGGCAAGGGACAAGAGACAGGGGACAGGGAACAGGCAAGGGACAGGGATCGGGACTGGGACAGGGAAAGGGAGAGGGACAGGGGACATGGGCTGGGGACAGGAGCTGGCGCGCCTGGCCCTGCCTGGCCCCTGTCCCAGGGATTTGTGTGCCTGGCTCTTGTGTGACAGCTCCTGTCCCCAGCCCTGTCCCTGTCCCCAGCCCTGTCCCCAGCCCCTGTCCCTGTCCCCAGCCCTGTCCCCAGCCCCTGTCCCTGTCCCCAGTCCCCAGCACCGTCCCCTGTCCCCAGCCCTGTCCCCAGCCCCTGTCCCCAGCCCCTGTCCCTGTCCCCTGTCCCCAGCCCTGTCCCCAGCCCCTGTCCCTCTGTCCCTGTCCCCTGTCCCCAGCCCTGTCCCCAGCCCCTGTCCCCTGTTCCTGTCCCCAGCCCGGTCCCCTGTCCCTGTCCCCAGCGCTGTCCCTGTCCCTGTCCCTGTCCCCAGCCCCTGTCCCCTGTCCCTGTCCCCACCCTGTCCCTGCCCCCAGCCCTGCCCCCACGCTGTCCCTGTCCCCACGCTGTCCCCACCCTGTCCCTGTCCCTGTCCCCATCCTGTCCCAGCCCCTGTCCCCGTCCTGTCCCTGTCCCTGTCCCCACCCTGTCCGTGTCCCCACGCTGTCCCTGTCCCTGTCCCCAGCCCTGTCCCCTGTCCCCAGCGCTGTCCCCTGTCCCCTTCCCCAGCCCTGTCCCCTGTCCCCATCCCCTGTCCCCTGTCCCCAGCCCTATCCCTGTCCCCAGCGCTGTCCCCAGCCCCTGTCCGTGTCCCCAGCCCAGCCCTGTCCGTGTCCCCAGCGCTGTCCCCAGCCCTGTCCCCAGCCCAGCCCTGTCCGTGTCCCTGTCCCCAGCCCTGTCCGTGTCCCCAGCGCTGTCCCCTCACCTGGTAGGCGTGGTCGGCCTGGATGTGCCAGAAGGAGCCGGGCGCCGAGTGGCTCAGGGCGGGCGGGCACGGGCCGGGCTCGGGCGGGGCCAGCGCCGGCCGGATGACGATGGGGGCAGAGCAGGACGCGGGGCTGGCGGTGGCCCCGGGGCTGGCGGTGGCCCCGGGGCTGGTGGCACCGGCGGGCGGAACCTCCGCGGGCGGCTCCTCCTTCAGCTGCACCTCGGTGTAGTAAAAATCCTCCTCCTGCTTGCGGTGCTCCGAGTCGGTGCCATCGCTGCGGGACAGAGGGGACAAAGCGGGGCTGGAGCCACGGGGACAGAGGGACAGAGGGGACAAAGCGGGGCTGGAGCCACGGGGACAGAGGGACAGAGGGGACAGAGGGGACAAAGCGGGGCTGGAGCCACGGGGACAGAGGGGACAAAGTGGGGCTGGACCCACAGGGGAGGGACAGAGGGGACAAAGAGGCCCTGGCCCCACAGACTGACCCACAGATCCCATTCCCAGCCCAACAGACTGACCCCATAGATCCCATTCCCAGCCCCACAGATCCCATTCCAGCCCCACAGACTGACCCCATAGATCCCATCCCAGCCCCACAGATCCCCATCCCAGCCCCACAGACTGACCCATAGATCCCATTCCCACCCCACAGATCCCATTCCCAGCCCCACAGACTGACCCATAGATCCCATTCCCACCCCACAGATCCCATTCCCAGCCCCACAGACTGACCCATAGATCCCATTCCCACCCCACAGATCCCATCCCAGCCCCACAGATCCCATTTCCCTTGGGAAGAGAAAATCTTGGGCATTCCGGAGGATAAATCCCAGGGATTTGGGGGTCGGGAAGGGGAAACCTTGGGAATTCTGGAGGGATAAATCCCACGGATTGGGCACTCGGGAAGGGGAAATCTTGGGAATTCCAGAGGGATTTGTTGGTCAGGAAGAGGAAATCTCAGGAATTCCAGAGGTATTGGGCACTTGGGAAGGGGAAATCCTGGGAATTCCAGAGGGCTGAATCCCGCGGATTCGGGGGTCAGGAGGGGGAAATCCCAGGAATTCCAGAGGGCTAAATCCCACGGATTCGGGGGTCAGGAAGGGGAAATCCCGGGAATTCCAGAGGGCTAAATCCCGCGGATTCGGGGGTCAGGAGGGGGAAATCCCGGGAATTCCAGAGGGCTAAATCCCACGGATTCGGGGGTCAGGAGGGGGAAATCCCGGGAATTCCAGAGGGCTAAATCCCACGGATTCGGGGGTCAGGAAGGGGAAATCCCGGGAATTCCAGAGGGCTGAATCCCGCGGATGCGGGGGTCAGGAGGGGGAAATCCCGGGAATTCCAGAGGGCTAAATCCCGTGGATTCGGGGCTCAGGAGGGGGAAATCCCGGGAACTCCGCAGGGCTGAATCCCGCGGATTCGAGGGTCAGGAGGGGGAAATCCCAGGAATTCCAGAGGGCTAAATCCCACGGATTCGGGGCTCAGGAAGGGGAAATCCCGGGAATGGTGGAGGGCTAAATCCCGCGGATTCGGGGCTCAGGAGGGGGAAATCCCGGGAATTCCAGAGGGCTGAATCCCGCGGATTCGGGGTCAGGAGGGGGAAATCCCGGGAATTCCAGAGGGCTAAATCCCACGGATTCGGGGGTCAGGAGGGGGAAATCCCAGGAATTCCAGAGGGCTGAATCCCGCGGATTCGGGGGTCAGGAGGGGGAAATCCCGGGAATTCCAGAGGGCTAAATCCCGCGGATTCGGGGGTCAGGAGGGGGAAATCCCGGGAATTCCGGAGGGCTAAATCCCACGGATTCGGGGGTCAGGAGGGGGAAATCCCAGGAACTCCAGAGGGCTGAATCCCGCGGATTCGGGGCTCAGGAGGGGGAAATCCCGGGAATCCCGGGAACGGCGGCCTTACCGCAGGTGCCGCGTGCGGACGTGGCGCTTGATGCCCACCACGGAGCGCAGCTCTTTGCCGCAGCCGGGCCACAGGCAGCGCAGCAGCGCCGAGTTCTGCCCGGGCACCGCGGCCGTCACCGCGCGGCATTCCCGCATCCATTCCCAAATTCCCGCAGCCAGCCCGAATTCCCGCATCCATTCCCAAATTCCCGCAGCCGTCCCGAATTCCCGCATCCATTCCCAAATTCCCGCAGCCAGCCCGAATTCCCGCAGCCAGCCCGAATTCCCGCAGCCGTCCCCGAATTCCCGCAGCCAGCCCGAATTCCCGCAGCCAGCCCGAATTCCCGCATCCGTCCCCAAATTCCCGCAGCCAGCCCCGAATTCCCGCATCCATTCCCAAATTCCCGCAGCCAGCCCTGAATTCCCGCATCCGTCCCGCATTCCCGCATCCGTCCCCAAATTCCCACATCCAGCCCGAATTCCCGCATCCATCCCCGCATCCATTCCCACATCCAGCCCGAATTCCCGCATCCAGCCCGAATTCCCGCATCCGTCCCCGAATTCCCGCTTCCGTCCCCGCATTCCCGCATCCATCCCGCATTCCCGCATCCATCCCCGCATCCATTCCCGCATCCAGCCCGAATTCCCGCATCCAGCCCGAATTCCCGCATCCGTTCCCGCATCCATCCCACATTCCCGCATCCGTCCCCAAATTCCCACAGCCATCCCGAATTCCTGCATCTGTCCCCGCGTTCCCGTATCCGTCCCGTGTTCCCGCATCTGTCCCTGCATTCCCGCAGCCATTCCCACATTCCCGCATCCATCCCCGCATTCCCGCATCCATTCCCAAATTCCCGCAGCCATCCCGCATTCCCACAGCCGTCCCGCATTCCTGCATCTGTCCCGCATTCCCACATCCATCCCGAATTCCCACATCCATCCGTGCATTCCCGCATCCGTCCCGCATTCCTGCATCCGTCCCCGCGTTCCTGCATCCATTCCCGAATTCCCGCATCCATTCCCGCATTCCCGCATCCATCCCCGCATCCATTCCCGTGTCCATTCCCGCGTCCATTCCCGAATTCCTGCATCCATCCCCACATTCCCACACCCATTCCCGCATTCCCACATCCATCCCCACATTCCCACACCCATTCCCGCATTCCCACATCCATCCCCACATCCATTCCCGCATTCCCGCACTCACTCCCGCATCCATTCCCGCCCCCATTCCCGCTTTAATTCCCACCTTCCTCCTGCGCGGAGCCGGCTCGTCCCGCGGGAAGGGCTCGCAGTCGGTGTCGAAGCCGTCGTCGGCCGCGGGCGAGCAGCGGGCGCTGCCCGAGGGGCGCGGTGGGGACGGGGCGGCGCTGCCGGAGCCGGAGCTGCTCCCGGGGCTGCCGGAGCTGCTGCCGGTGCTGCCGGTGCTGCCGGTGCCGGTGCCGCTGCCGGTGCTGCTGCCGGTGCTGCCGGTGTCCGACACGTCCCCGCTGCTCTCCCGGCACGCCTCGCTCGCGGCCCGCGGAGCTGCCCCGGGGAACACGGGGACACAGCCGCTGGCACCGCGGGGATGGCCGGAGCGCGGCCCCGGGGTGCGGGGAGGGGACACGGGGACACGGGGACGCTGCCGCTGGCACCCTGGGGTGGCTGGACAATGTCCCCGGGGTGCGAGGAGGGGACACGGGGACATGGGGACACTGCCGCTGTCACCTCGGGGACAATCCCGTCCCCAGGCGGGAAATCCCACAGGGATCCTCCCAAAAGCCCCGCCAAGGCCCCTCCTTCCCTTCCCTAAATCCCTTCTCTAAATCCCTTCCCTAAAGCCCTTCCCTTCCCTAAAGCCCTTCCCTTCCCTTCCCTTCCCTTCCCTTCCCTTCCCTTCCCTTCGGACACAAAAACATCGGGATGAGCGCAGCAGAGCCAGAACTCCCTGGAAAAGCCCGGATCCCATCCCAGCTAAATCCCAGAAAAACCCGTGGAGGGGGGGGGAAAAAATCTGGGAATCCTTGGGCTTTTCCCAAGGGATCGGGAATCAAATCCATCCTCCCCTCCCACTTCACTCCCGGTTTTTTTTCCCCCCCCTTCTTTCCCCTGAAACCCAGGTTCGCTTGGAATTCCGGGGAATTCCAACAAATCCCAACCGTTCTCCCAAAAATTCGAGGCCTCTCCCGCTTTCCCGCCCGGTTATCCGGGGGTTTATCCCGCTCGTGCCGTTCCCGCCGGCAGCGGGTGGCGCGGGACGGAATTCCCACGGCTCCCGGGGTTATTTTTATCCATCCCGGGAACCTCTGACTCCTCGGGAATGAGGCGGCCGCTAAAAAAAGGAACGGCCGGGAATCGCACCCCAGCCCCGGGACGGCCGCGGATGGTTGGATTTCGGGAATAATTCCCGCCTGGAAAGGGTTTTCCAGCCCTCCAAAGGCTGCCCGGGGAGGTTTGGAGTCCCCATTCCCATGGATTGGGGGACACGGATCTGGAATTCCCTGGGAGGAGCCGGGTGGGATCGGGATTTCTCCCAGGAAAAGAGGGAACGGCCCCAAGTTGTTCCAGGGGAGGCTCCGGTTGGATTTTGGGAACGATTCCCGCCTGGAAAGGCCGGACAGGCTTTGGAAGGGGGAGTCCCCATCCCTGGAGCGTCCGAGGAATTCCGGGATGCGGCACTCGGAGCTGGGGACAAGGTGGGGCCCGATGGCCTCGGAGGGCTTTTCCAACCTCGAGAATTCCGGGATTCAGCCGGGAGCCCTTCCCGAGCTCCTGCAGCTCCTCAGGGACACGAATCCCACTCCGGCCATTCCCGCTCCAATTCCCACTCCGGCCATTCCTGCTCCTGCCATTCCCACTCCAATTCCCACTGCAATTCCCACTGCAATTCCCACTCCAGCCATTCCCACTCCTGCCATTCCCACTCCTGCCATTCCCACTCCAGTTCCCACTCCAGCTATTCCTGCTCCAGGCATTCCTGCTCCGGGCATTCCCGCTCTGGCCATTCCCAGTCCAATTCCCACTCCCATTCCCACTCCAATTCCCTCTCCGGCCATTCCCACTCCGCTGTGATTGAGGCACCCGGAGCCAGCCTGGAGGTGACTCCGAGGTGGGAATGCCGGAGAGATCGGGATCAGGAAGGGCTGGATCCATGGGATGAGAGCAGTGGGATGTGGGAATGCCAGAGGGATCGGGATCAGGAAGGGCTGGATCCATGGGATGAGAGCAGTGGGATGTGGGAATGCCAGAGGGATCGGGATCGGGAAGGGCTGGATCCATGGGATGAGAGCAGTGGGATGCGGGAATGCCGGAGGGAAAAGGTTTGGAGCTGGGAAAGGGGCTCAGCCTGGAGAAAAGGAGGCTCCAGAGGGAATTTTCCCTCTCTGGAATTCCCTGAGCACCCAGGTGGGATTGGGATCTCTCCCAGGAAAAGCGGGAACAGCCCCAAGTTGTTCCAGGAGAGGCTCAGGTTGGATTTCGGGAACAATTCCCGCCTGGAAAGGATTTTCCAGCCCTCCAAAGGGAGGTTTGGAATCCCCATTCCCAGAGGGATGGAAAATCCCTGCGGAGCAGCGGCCTCGGAAGCGCCGGGAACGCTCGGACTCAATCCCGGAGGCTTTTCCCACCCTCAGCGATTCCGGGCTCGGACAATCCCGGTGCCGCTCCCGGACGTTCCCGGACATTCCCGGCCGCGTTCCCGGATTCCGGGCGGGATTTCCCGGGAAGGAAGGAAGGAAGGAAGGACACTCACGGTGGGCGCCGCCGTCGCTCGGCACCGCGGGGCTGCACGAGAGGCTCGTCAGCACCATGGCCGCCACCATCTCATCCATCTCCACCGCGGCGTCGCCCTTCCTGCTCCGGGAGAGACGGGAAAAACGTCGGGAATTCCCACGGAAAAGCCCAGGAACCGCCCGGAGAACCCTGCCGGATCATCGCCCGCCCCCCTCCGAGGACGGGAAGGGAAAAACGCAGCCGAGATGGCCGCGATCCCGGCGGGAAGCGCCCCGCGGATAATCCCCGGGAAGGCGGCGATATCCCGGGAATCGCCGCCCAGAAAAGGCGCCGACCTCTTGGGAACGTCGATGTTGCTGGACACGGATCTCTGGAGCGCCTCGGCGGGGCCGGGATTCGCGGAATTGGGCAGGGCCGGAGGATGGAGCGCGTCCGGCACCCTCCAGCACGCCGGGAACGCCGGGCTCGGCTCATCCAGCGGGGCGAGGAGGACCTGGGAAGGGCAGGAGAAGTTCGGGATGAGGTTCGGGATCCCACGGGATCGGGATCCCTCGTCCTCGTTTTCCCCTCCCGTCCCGGAGGGTTTGGAGTTCGGATTCCTAAGGAGCGGCCGGGGTTCATCCCGAAAAAAATCTGCTCTCCCCGGCGCCAGCAATCCCGAATTTCCCGAGAGTCGGGATTTTGGGTGGATTTTTCCCCCGATGGATTTGGGTTTGTTCCCAGGGATCCCAGCTCCTCCTTCCTTCCGGGAATCTGCTCCTTCCCGGATTCCCGAATCCCTCTGGAACGGGCGCTTTTCCACCATCACCCGTCTTCCCGAGCCTATTCCCGCTCACGGAAAAAAAATATCCCCGGGATACTTGCGGCACCGGGAACGTCCCTTCATGGAATCACCACCCCCGCGGCGGGATCGGGATTCGGGGGACGGGCACAAAGCACCGAGACTTCCCGAAAACCGGGATCGAGGCTTTTCCACGGAGCGCAAGGAGCCGGGGTCTCCTCCGGCTGCGCTGGGAGGGGAGGACGCCCCATCCCTGCTTTAACGCCGTTCCCAGCGGCTGGAAAAATCCTTCCACATGGAATTCAACAACCCCCGGTGTCTGGTGGGGAGCAAAAACTGGGAAGAGCCGGGGAAAAACGAGCAGGGAACGTTTCCCGCTTCGTTCCCCCAAGCTCTGCCCGGAAAAGGTTTCGCGGGGAAGCAGCCGGGATTCGGGATCCGCGTCTTTATCCGCAGGAATTGCTCCAGCAGCGGGATTGGGAATGCTGTGCCCTGCCCCGAGCCTCAGGATTCCGGGATGCAGGGAACGGCGAAGCCAGAGGAGTCCCCGCACCTCGCCCGGAGCTCCCTCGGTGCCCCCGAATCCGCAGCTCCGGGGAGCTTCCCTCGGGATTTAAACGCGGGATACGGAGAGACTGGAGGAGTTCCCGGCAGGGAATCCCACTGGGAATCCGAGTTCCCGGCAGGGAATCCCACCGGGAATCTCGTGACGCTCCCACCCCATCGCCCTCAGCACCACGGAGGGAAGCGTCGAGCCGCACGCGCCGCGTCCGCGCGCTTTTTTCCCGGAGAAGATCCCGCTTTCGGCCGGGACCGGGGATATTTCCAGAGGAAACGGATCTCTGCTCGAGCTCGGCGCAATCCGAACCCATCGGAATTCCTGGGAATTCCGGAGAATCCCGGGAATCCCTCCGCCCTCGGAGCGCGTCCCACCGCCCCGGGAGGTACCTGCTGCCCGCGGAGCTGCCGGAGGCCGGGATTCGGGAACGCGGGCGCTCGGCCGCTCTCCTCCGGCGCCCGCGGGCGGGATCCGTCCGGCTCGGGAATCGCGGAAGGCGCCAGGATCCCGTCGGGAGCGGCGACGCGGGTGCCGAGCAGGGAGCGCTTCCCGAGGCGCCGCGACAGCACCGTGGCCATGGCGGAGACGCTGCGGAGACATGGACACCGGGATGGCACCGGGATGCCACCGGGATGGCACCGGGATGGCACCGGGACACAGGGACGGAGACACGGACACCGCGATGGCACCGCGATGGCACCGGGACATGGGGACGGAGACACGGACACCGCGATGGCACGGGGATGGCACCGGGATGGCACAGGGACACGGGGACAGAGACACGGGGATAGAGACACGGACACTGCGATGGCACCGGGATGGCACCAGGATGGCACCGGGACACAGGGATGGAGACACGGACACCGCGATGGCACTGGGAGCTCGCACGGGGACATGGGGACAGAGACACGGACACGGTGATGGCACCGGGATGGCACCGGGATGGCACCAGGACACGGGGACAGAGACACGGACACCGCAATGGCACCGGGATGCCACCGGGAGTGGCACGGGGACACGGGGACAGAGACACGGACATGGCGATGGCACCGGGAGTGGCACCGGGACATGGGGACGGAGACACGGACACTGCGACGGCACCGGGATGGCACCGGGATGGCACCGGGAGCTGGCATCGGGACACGGGGATGGAGACACGGACACCGGGATGGCACCGCGATGGCACCGGGACATGGGGATAGAGACACGGACACCGCAATGGCACCGGGATGGCACCGGGACACGGGGATAGAGACACGGACACCGGGATGGCACCGGGATGGCACCGGGAGCTGGCACCGGGAGTGGCACCGGGACACGGGGACATGGTGACAGAGACACGGACACCAGAATGGCACCGGGAGCTGGCACTGGGACAGAGACACGGACATGGTGATGGCACCGGCAGTGGCACCGGGACATGGGGATGGAGACATGGACACTGCGATGGCACCGGGATGGCACCGGGAGCTGGCATCGGGACATGGGGATGGAGACACGGACACCGGGATGGCATCGGGAGCTGACACAGGGACACGGACACCGGGATGGCACCGGGATAGCACCGGCAGCTGGCACGGGGACAGCGAGGACAGCAGGGCCGAAGACACAGACACCAGGATGGCACCAGAAGCTGGCACGGGGACATGGGGACAGTGGGGATGGAGACACGGACACAGGGATGGCACCGGGAGCTGGCACGGGGACACGGGGACAGAGACACGGACGCCGCGATGGCACCGGGATGGCACCGGGATGGCACGGAGACACAGGGATGGAGACACAGACACCGCGATGGCATCAGTAGCTGGCACCGGGAGCTGGCACGGGGACATGGGGACATGGGGACAGAGACACGGACACCGGGATGGCACCACGATGGCACCGGGAGCTGGCATGGGGACACGGGGACAGAGACACGGGGACAGAGACACGGACATTGGGATGGCACCGAGAACTGGCACCGGGAGCTGGCACGGGGACATGGGGACACGGTGACAGAGACACGGACATTGGGATGGCACCGGGAGCTGGCACCGGGAGCTGGCATGGGGACACGGGGACAGAGACACAGGGACAGAGACACGGACATTGGGATGGCACCAGGAGCTGGCACCGGGAGCTGGCACGGGGACACCGGGATGGCACCGGGAGCTGGCACAGGGACAGCAGGGCCGGAGCTGCTGCCACCAACCCTCAGCTCATCCCTGGGGACATCCCTGAACCGCTCCGGGATAAACCGGGATGAGTCAGCCCAAAGGAAACCCCATGGACGCCGTCAGGACAGCCCTTGGAGCTCTCAAGCTGCCACCGGTGACATTCCCGAGGCCACCACGGCCATTCCCAACTGTCCCATCAAACCCCACCCTGGAGCTCCTCAGCCTTGACCTCCAGACCTGGGACACAGGGACACCGGGATGTCACCGGGAGTGGTCACTGCTCCGGGCGTTTGGGACACCGGGATGTCACCGGGAGCGGTCACTGCTCCGGGTGTTTGGGACACCGGGATGTCACCGGGAGCGGTCACTGCTCCGGGCGTTTGGGACACGAGGATGTCACCGGGAGCGGTCACTGCTCCAAGTGTTTGGGACATGTCGGACACCGGGAGCGGTCACTGCTCCGGGTGTTTGGGACACGGGGACAGCGGGGCCGGAGCTGCTGCCACCAACCCTCAGCTCATCCCTGGGGACATCCCTGAACCTCTCCGGGATAAACCGGGATGAGCCAGCCCAAAGGAAACCCATCGGTGCTTGGAGCTCTCAAGCTCCCACCGGTGACATTCCTGAGGCCACCACGGCCATTCCCTGACTGTCCCATCAAACCCCACCCTGGAGCTCCTCAGCCTTGACCTCCAGACCTGGGCCCATTCCCAGGTCAGCCCTGGAATTCCCAGCCCGTCCACGACCGAGCCCTGCTCAGCTGCATCCCAACGCTCCCATTTTTGGGAGCCCTCCCATTTCCTGGGACAGGCTCCTCCGAGCCCCCAGAGCCGACAAAACAGGAGCCTCCTCCCGATTCCTTCGGAAAGGAACGATTTGGAGCATTTTTATCCCAAACTGGAACCGCTTTTAGCCCCTCCAGGCGTCCCGGACGAGAAGGAATTCCCGAAGAAAGCGGCGGCAGCTCCCGAGAGTTCCTCGGGGCAGGATTTTTATGGACAACCGCCCTGCCCCGAACCCCGGCGGGCGCGGGTAGAAAATTAACAGCTCGGAGGAGCCGCAAAGGCCGCAGCAGGAGGAGGGGGACGGGCGTGACAGGGCCACCACCTCGGCTCGGGGACATCGCCAGCGCCGCCGGCTCCTTCCCTCTGGAGCGGGATCAAAGCGGGATCGGAGCGGGATCAAAGCGGGATCAAAGCGGAGCCGCTCTCCCGCTCACCTGGCCAGGTGAGGAATTCTCCGGGACTGTTCCTGCCGCTGTTTTTCCAAAGGGGGTTTTCCCGTTTTCTGGATATCCGAGGTTCGCCTCGAACCCCGCAACGAAGCCTCTCCACCCCCGCCGGTTAACCGCGCTCCTTCCCGCCCCGGGATATCCCAGGATTCGGGATCCAAACCGGGGGATTTCGGGAAGAGGGAAGGGCGCCGAGGCCGCGCACGCCGCCTCCAAACCCGTCCTGGCCGGCAGCCAGAGGAGCAGCGCCGAAGCTGCTCCGAATTTCCTTCGGGGTTTCGTTTTCCCTTCCCTTTCCTTCCCCCTCCGGCCCGCGGAGGGAGCGGGAAGGAGGCGAGAGAGAGAAAGAACGGGAGAGGGGGGAAGGAAAACCCTTCCCGAAGCCGATTTTTGGAATCGCGCCGGCTTCCAGCAGACCTTTGATCCCATCCCGGAGCTGAGGGGGGACGCGGCCGTGCCAAGAAATCCCCGTCCCGTGTCCCAAAAAAAAAAAAAAACAAACCCCACAAAGCGAGGAGAGGAGCGGGAGCCCTCCCAGCTGTTCCCAATCAGGCGCCGCAGGGCTCAGAGCCGGCGCGGATCCCAAATTATTCCTCGCTCCGGTGCCGGGCGTGGAGTTTTCGGCTGGAGTTTTTCCAAGAACGTCGGCCCTCGTGCCCGGCCGCCGGCGCTGGCGGAGGTTTGGGAAAGGGCGCGCTCGGAAAACGAGGAATGGTTGGCTTGGGGAGAAGCGGGAATTATTCCCGGTGCTCATCCCAGGCAAACACACCCTGTTTTCCCTGGTTTTTTTCAGGGAAAAATGCTGGAATATTCCCTCAACTCCCGCCACGGATCGATGACCCGAACCACAACAGACTCGCAACAGACCCCAAACTTTTCCTCTCTCCCAGCCCACGGTTTCCAAAAATCCTCCCTCTCCTCATCCCAAAAACGTCCCGGAGCCCTTCGCAAGCCGCGCTCCGGCCCCACCGGCACTGGGAGGTCCCGGCAGGAGTCGGGGCCTTTTTAAATAAAGGATCCGACCCCAAAACTGACCCGAGCTCCCCAAAGCTCACGGAGCAGGCGCTGCCAAGAGTTCCCTGCTGATCCCGCCCGGATCGTGCCCCTGGATGTGCCGGGCACCCGCGCTCCAGGAGGGGAATCACCCCACAGGGAAACACTTTGGGAGGACGCACCCCCCAAAAAAATCCCGGTTTTTGGAGCCGGCCAGGAAGGAAAGGGAGGGAGTCGGGCGCTTTCTGGCAGCGGTGCCGGCACCGGCACGGACCCACGGACCCACGGATCGCGCGTGTTCCCGGCACGTGGGGGAGGCGGCAGCGCCGGAGGCGCGGCAGGAGGAGGAGGAGGAGGAGGAGGAGGAGGAAGAAGAGGAGGAGTGTGGTGCCCGGGCCTGCCGCGGAGGGCGGCACCGGGCTGGGCACGTGTGCGCGGGGCGGGGGACACGGAGGGAAGGAGGGAGGGAGGGAGAGGGGGACACGGGGACCGGGCAAAGCGGGGGGCACGGGTGGGCTCGGAGCGGGACTGGGGGCGGTGGTGCGGGGGGATGGACACGGACAGCACGGAGCGGGACTGGGGGGGGACACGGACACCGGGATGGAGCGGGAATGCCGCGGGATGGGGGGACACCGGTGGGAATACCGGGGGTAGCACCGACAGCGGGCAGCCGCCACGGAGGATACGCCGCAGGCGGGAGGCGGGGAAGGGGCTGCGCGCCCCGGGACCGGCAGAAGGCGGGGGGGGGAAGGCAGAGCCGGCTGCCCCATCCCACCCCAGCCCGGCAGCGGCGTTCGGGGGGGGGGGGGGGTGTCCCGGCTCGGTTCCCGCTTACCTCCGGCACGGCTGCCGCCCGCCGCTCGGTGTTCGGAGCCGCCCGGCCCCGCTGCCGGCCCCGGGCGGGGCGGGGCGGAGCCGCGGCCGGGCGGGAACCGCCGCTCCCGCGCGCGCGGCTTTTTTTATTATTATTATTTCTTTTTTTTCCCCCGATTCTTTTTTTTTTTTGTTGTTGTTCCTCCCCCCCCGTTCCTCCTCAGCCGGCGGGAGCGGAGGAAGGAGGATGATGAAGAAGAAGAAGGGGAGGAAGGCGGGCAGGGGGTGGGGGATGCCGCGCCGCTACTCACAGCGCCCGCAGAGCCCCGCTCGCAGCCTCGCCTCGCCGCCGCGCCGGGTTAAAGCTCCCGGGGCCGGGCTGGTGTAAACAACCTCCCCACATGCTCGGCCCCTTCCTGCGCATTGGCTCCGCCGCTGCCTTCCCGTGCAACGCCCCCGCCGAGCTCCTCCAGCCCGGCCCGGCCCGGCCCGGCTCGGTTCAGCCCGGCCCGGCCCGGCTCGGTTCGGCTCGGCCCGGCTCGGTTCGGCTCGGCTCGGCTCGGCTCGGCTCGGCTCGGTTCGGCTCGGCTCGGCTCGGCTCGGCTCGGCTCGGCCCGGCCCGGCTCGGCTCGGCCCGGGGGTGCCGCCGGCGCTGCCCGCCCGCCGGGCGAGGGGAGCGGCCGAGGGGCTGCGTCCCCCTCGTTCTCCCCCCCGGCCGCTGCTCCGGCTCTCCCCGCCCGGCCGGCCCGGGGGATGAGGCCCCGCAGCCCGCGGGGCTCCGCTCGGGGCGCTTTTTTGGAGCTTTTTGGAGCTTTTCTGGCGCTTTTGGGCGCTTTTTGGAGCTTTTTGGTGCTTTTTTGGCGCTTTTTGGAGCTTTTCTGGGCTGTTTTGCGCTGATGAAGCGCGGCGCTGTCGGGGTTTTAAGTTTGGTCCCTTGGCGCTTTTTGCCTCCGAAGGGCTGGGACTCCCCTCGCGCTCCTTCCCGAGGAATGGGGATTTTCCTGCACCCCCTTCCCGAGGGATTGGGATCCCCCTCAGCCCTTTCCCAAGGGATTGGGATCCCTCTCATCCCTTTCCCAAGGGATTGGGATTTTCCTGCACCCCCTTCCTGAGAGATTGGGATCTTCCTGCACTCCCTTCCCGAGGGATTGGGATCCCCCTCATCCCTTTCCCAAGGAATGGGGCTCCTCCTCTATCTCCTTCCCGAGGAATTGGGATCCCCTTCATCCCTTTCCCAAGGCATTGGGATCTTCCTTTACTCCCTTCCCGAGGAATTGGGATCCCCTCATCCCCTTCCCAAGGGATTGGGATCCCCTCATCCCTTTCCCAAGGAATGGGGCTCCACCTTTACCCCCTTCCCGAGGGATTGGGATCTTCTTGCACCCCCTTCCCAAGGAATTGGGATCCCCCTCATCCCTTTCCCAAGGAATGGGGATTTTCCTGCACCCCCTTTCCAAGCGATTGGGATCCCCCTCATCCCTTTCCCAAGGGATTGGGATCTTCCTTTACTCCCTTCCCGAGGGATTGGGATCCTTCTCATCCCTTTCCCAAGGAACGGGGCTCCTCTTTACCCCCTTCCCAAGGGACTGGGATCTTCCCTCATCCCCTTCCCAAGGAATGGGGATTTTCATTTACTCCCTTCCCAAGGGATTGGGGTCCCCTCATCCCTTTCCTAAGGAATGGGGCTCCACCTTTATCTCCTTCCCAAGGGATTGGGGTCCCCTCATCCCTTTCCAAGGAATGGGGATTTTCCTGCACCCCCTTCCTGAGGGATTGGGATCCCCTTTAGCCCTTTCCCAAGGGATTGGGATCTTCCTTTACTCCCTTCCCAAGGGACTGGGATCCCCCTCATCCCTTTCCCAAGGAATGGGGCTCCTCCTTTACTCCCTTCCCAAGGGATTGGGATCCCTCTCATCCCTTTCCCAAGGAATGGGGCTCCACCTTTACCCCCTTCCTGAGGGATCGGGATCTTCCTTTACCCCCTTCCCGAGGGATTGGGATCCCCTCACCCCCTTCCCAAGGGATCGGGATCTTCCTTTACCCCCCTCCTGAGGAACTGGGATCCCCTCATCCCCTTCCCAAGGAACGGGGCTCCTCCTTTACCCCCCTCCCATCGCCCCTCTCTCCTCCTCTGCTTTTCAATTAGCAAGGCTTCAATCAACTCCCCTTTTTGGGGTTTATTTCAGTTTGGGACGTTGTTTTCTCCCCCTCTTTGAAACCCTCGGCTTTTTGTCGCCGTGACAAAAATCCCTAATTTTGGTGTTTGTCCCATTATGGCGTTTTAAGGCAGAGCTGATGTACAAACGCTGGGCCCGTGCCAGCCTCTAAAAATGTTTATTTTTTTTTTACCAGCGAGGAATTTGCACAACCCCAGGTAGGATTTTATTAACCTAAAATGCCGGGACAGGAAGGGGTTTTCACCCAGTCGTGATGTAAAACATGAAACCCGATGCGATTTCCCAACGAAATATCTGTATTTTTTTGCTTTTCCATTTGTAAAAAACAAATACCTTCTCCAACGCACCCAAACAGGAGCCAAAATCTTCCCTTTCCAGAAACGCTCCTAAATTTCCTCCCCAGCTCCTGAGGCTCGGGTTTCTAAGTGAGCTCATTAGGTGTTAAAATGGAAATTAAAATGAAAAGGGAGTTATTACATACGCAGAGGAGGGCAGGTGCCTGTGAAATCCATCGCCCGGAGATCTCACCTGGGGAGGCGGCTCGTTCTGCTGGCACAGCTGAGCAGAGATTTCAAAACTGCACGTCTGACACCACGGCTGCCCCTCACACCCACAGCCGCCCTTCGTCTTCCTCCATGAACTCCTGTCATGGCTGCCCGTCACCTTCCTCCATGATCTCCCCTCATGGCCGCCCTTCACCTTCCTCCGTGATCTCCCCTCACGGCCGCCCCTCATCTTCCTCCATGATCTCCTCTCATGGCTGCCCCTCACCTTCCTCCATGATCTCCCCTCATGGCCGCCCCTCATCTTCCTCCATGATCTCCTCTCATGGCTGCCCCTCACACCCATGGCCGCCCCTCTGTCTTCCTCTGTGATCTCCCCTCAAGGCTGCCCCTCACCTTCCTCCATGATCTCCCCTCATGGCCGCCCCTCGTCTTCCTCCGTGATCTCCCCTCATGGCCACCCCTCACATCCCATGGCCGCCCCTCACCTTCCTCCATGAATTCCTGTCATGGCTGCCCCTTTTCTTCCTCCATGATCTCCCCTCATGGCCGCCCCTCATCTCCCCTGATGGTCCCTGACCTCTGATCCCTCATGGACGTCCCTCATCACCGCCATGGTCTCCCCTCATGGCTGCTGCCCCTCACACCCATGGACGTCCCTCACATCCCCTCATGACTTCCCTCCAGGGTCTCCTCCATGGTCTCCCCTCATCTCCCCCACGATCTCCCCTCATGGACACCCCTCATCTCCCCAGTGATCCCCCCTCACAAACACGGACACCCCTCATCTCCTCCATGATCGCCCCTCACAAACATGGACACCCCTCATCTTCCCCATAATCTCCCCCATGATGTCCCCTCACAAACACGGCCATTCTCCCTCTCCCCCGTATCTCCCCTCACAAACACGGCCATTCCCCCATGATGTCCCCTCACAAACACGGCCATTCCCCCATGATCTCCGCCATGATGTCCCCTCACAAACACGGCCATTCCCCCATGATCTCTCCCATGATGTCCCCTCACAAACACGGCCCTTCTCCCTCTCCCCCATGATGTCCCCTCACAAAAACGGCCATTCCCCCATGATCTCCCCCGTATCTCCCCTCACAAACACGGCCATTCCCCATGATCTCCCCCATGATGTCCCCTCACAAACACGGCCATTCCCCCTCTCCCCCGTATCTCCCCTCCCGCCCGTGACGTCCCTGACGTGCTCCTCCCCCCCCTCGCCCCCCGGCGCTGGCGGGAACGCCGCGTGCCCTCCCCGCCCCCCCCGCGCTGGCTACGTGCAGCTCCCCACGAGGCGCCGCGCGCGCCCCCGGCTGAGGGAACGGCTCGCGCCGCACGTTCGCGCCCCCGCCCGCCCGGGGGAGGCGGGGCGGCCCCGGCCAATGGCGGCCGCGCCGGCGGCCAATGGCGAGGGGAGCTGCGGGCAAAGTCGCCGCCCCTCGGGCCGTGGCGGCGGCGCGGCGAGAGCGGCGTCAGAGGTGGGTTGTGCCTCCCGCCGCTTCACGGCGCTCGCGGTGCTTCAGCGCCTTCGGTCCTTCCGCCGCCTCAGGGCCCTCAGTCCTTCCGCCGCCCTCAGCGCCTCAGTCGTTCCGCCGCCCTCGGCCCTTCAGCGCCCTCGGTCCTTCGGCGCCCTCGGTCCCTCAGCGCCCTCCGTCCCTCAGCCCCCTCAGGCCTTCAGCGCGTTCAGCCCCCTCAGCCCCCTCAGTCCCTCAGGCCTCTCAGTCCTTCACCCCCCTCAGGCCTTCAGCGTTCTCAGTCCTTCAGCCCCCCTTAGGCCTTCAGTGCTTTCAGCCCCCTCAGCCCCCTCAGTCCCTCAGCCCCCTCAGGCCTTTATCCTCCCTCAGGCCTTCAGTGTTCTTAGGCCTTCAGCCCCCCTCAGTCCTTCAGCGCTTTCAGCCCCCTCAGTCCCTCAGCCCCCTCAGTCTTCCAGCATTTTCAGCCCCCCTCAGTCTTTCAGCATTTTCTGTCCCCTCAGTCCTCCAGCCTCTCAGCCCCCTCAGCCCCTTCATCCTGCTCATCGTCCTCAGCCCCTCAGTCCCTTCATTCCCTTATTCCTCTCGTCCCCCTTATTCTCATTCCCCTCAGCCCCTTCTTCCTGCTCATCATCCTCAGCCCCTCAGTCCCTTCGTTCCCTTATTCCTCTCGTCCCCCTTATTCTCATTCCCCTCGGTCCCTTCGTTTCCTTCATTCCCTTATTCCCCTCATAGCCTTCATTCCCTTCATTCCCTCATTCCCCTTATCCCACTCATTCCCTTCATTCCCTCAGTTCCCTCAGTCCCTTCATTCCATTATTCCTCTCATCCCCCTCATTCACCTCGTTCCCCTCATTCCCCTCAGTCCCCTCAGCCCTCTTGGCCCCTCAGTCTCTTCATTCCCTTATTCCCCTCATCCCGCTCCATCCATTCATTCCCTTATTCTCCTCAGTCCTTTCATTCCCTTATTCTCCTCAGTCCCCTCATTCCATTATTCCTCTCATCCCCCTCAGTTCCTTCATTTCCTTCATTCCCTAATTCCCCTCATCCCCCTCATTCCCCTCAGCCCTCTTGGCCCCTCTGTCCCTTCATTCCCTCATCCCCCTCGGTCCCTTCATTCCCTCTTCCCCCTTATCCCGCTCAGTCCCCTCATCCCCTCAGTCCCTTCATTCCCTTCATTCCCTCATTCCCCTCATCCCCTCAGTCCCTTCATTCCCTGATTCCCCTTATCCCGCTCATTCTCCTCAGTCCCTTCATTCCCTTATTCCCCTCATCCCCCTAAGTCCTTTCATATCCCTCATCCCCCTCAGTCCCTTCATTCCCTTATTCCCCTTATCCCGCTCGTTCCCCTCATCCCGCTCAGTCCCTTCATTTCCTTCATTCCCTCAGTCCCTTCATTCCATTATTCCTCTCATCCCCCTTATTCCCCTCATCCCCCTCAGTCCCTTCGTTTCCTTCATTCCCTCTTTCCCCTTATCCCGCTCGTTCCCCTCATCCCCTCAGTCCCTTCATTCCATTATTCCTCCCATCCCCTTTAGTCCCCTTATCCCGCTCAGTCCTTTCATATCCTTCATTCCCTCATTCCCCTTATCCTGCTCATTCCCTTCATTCCCTCATTCCCCTCTTCACGCTCAGTCCCTTCATTCTCTTCATTCCATTATTCCTCTCATCCCCCTCATTCCCCTCATCCCCTCAGTTCCTTCATTTCCTTCAGTCCCTTCATTCCCTTATTCCCCTCATTCCCTTCATTCTCTCATTCCCCTCAATCCCTTCATTCCCTTATTCCCTTCACCCCCTTCATCCCCTTCATTCCCTAATTCCCCTTATCCCGCTCATTCCCTTCATTCCCTCATTCCCCTCTTCATGCTCGGTCCTCTTGGCCCCTCAGTCCCTTCATTCCCTCATTCCCCTCATCCCCTCAGTTCCTTCATTGCCTTCATTCCCTCATTCCCTTCATTCCATTATTCCTCTCATCCCCCTTATTCTCCTCATCCCCTCAATTCCCTTATTCCCCTCATTCCCTTATTCCCTTCAGTCCCTTCATTCCCTTCATTCCCCTCATTCCCCTCAGTCCCTTCATTCCCTGATTCCCCTTATCCCGCTCATTCTCCTCAGTCCCTTCATTCCCTCATTCCCCTCGGTCCCTTCATTCCCTCTTCCCCCTTATCCCGCTCAGTCCCCTCATCCCCTCAGTCCCTTCATTCCCTTCATTCCCTCATTCCCCTCATCCCCTCAGTCCCTTCATTCCCTGATTCCCCTTATCCCGCTCATTCTCCTCAGTCCCTTCATTCCCTTATTCCCCTTATCCCGCTCGTTCCCCTCATCCCGCTCAGTTCCTTCATTTCCTTCATTCCCTCAGTCCCTTCATTCCATTATTCCTCTCATCCCCCTTATTCCCCTCATCCCCTCAGTCCCTTCGTTTCCTTCATTCCCTCTTTCCCCTCATTCCCCTCAGTCCCTTCATTTCCTTCATTCCCTCAGTCCCTTCATTCCATTATTCCTCTCATCCCCTTTAGTCCCCTTGTCCCGCTCAGTCCTTTCATATCCTTCATTCCCTCATTCCCCTTATCCTGCTCATTCCCTTCATTCCCTCATTCCCCTCATCCCCTCAGTTCCTTCATTGCCTTCATTCCCTCATTCCCTTCATTCCATTATTCCTCTCATCCCCCTTATTCTCCTCATCCCCTCAATTCCCTTATTCCCCTCATTCCCTTATTCCCTTCAGTCCCTTCATTCCCTTCATTCCCCTCATTCCCCTCGGTCCCTTCATTCCCTTATTCCCTTCACCGCCTTCATTCCCTAATTCCCCTTATCCCGCTCATTCCCTTCATTCCCTCATCCCCTCATTCCCTTATTCCCTTCAGTCCCTTCATTCCCTTATTCCCATCATCCCCCTCAATCCCTTAATTCCCTTATTCCCTTCACCCCGCTCATTCCCTTCATTCCCTAATTCCCCTCATTCCCCTCATCCCCTTCATTCTCTTATTCCCCTCGGTCCCTTCATTCCCTTATTCCCTTCACCCCCCTCATCCCCTTCATTCCCTAATTCCCCGTATCCCGCTCATCCCCTTCATTCCCTCATTCCCCTCATTCCCTTCATTCCCTCATTCCCCTCATCCCCTTCATTCCCTAATTCCCCGTATCCCGCTCATTCCCTTCATTCCCTCATTCCCCTCATCCCCTTCATTCCCTCATTCCCCTCATTCCCTTCATTCCCTCATTCCCCTCATCCCCTTCATTCCCTAATTCCCCGTATCCCGCTCATTCCCTTCATTCCCTCATTCCCCTCATCCCCTTCATTCCCTCCTCATTCCCTCCATTCCCAAATTCCCCTCATTCCCTCGGCCCCGGCTCCAGCCCCGCTCGCCGTGCGAGCGCCGCCCTTGGTTTTGTCGGAAGGGAAAAACTCCGAACAAAACAAGTTTGCTTTTGGTGCTGGATTTTGGGGATAATCAGGAATTTTTTTCTGCTGGATTTTGGGAGTAACTCCGGGAATTTTGGTTGGAGTTCAGGAAAAACGATCCCGTGTTTTCTTTTTCCCGTTCGCGGTGCCGGAAGCGAAGCTGCGGCCGAGCCGTGCTCTACCCAGCCCGGGAGCGCTTCCAGAGGCATTTCCTCTCCCTGTGTTTTACAGAATCATGGAATTTTGAGCGGGATGGGACCCACCGGGATCATCGAACCCAATCCATCACCCGAATGTCCTTTCCCTGGACATTCCCAAGGATCCGGCTTCTCTGGGAATTCTCTTCCTGGGGCTCCCAAGGATCCGGATTCTCTGGGAATTCTCTTCCAGGGCTTCCCAAGGATCCGGATTCTCTGGGAATTCTCTTCCAGGGCTTCCCTACAATCTGATTTCTCTGGGAATTCTCTTCCAGGACCTCCCAAGGATCTGGATTCTCTGGGAATTCTCTTCCAGGGTCTCCCCATGATCCGATTTCTCTGGGAATTCTCTTCCAGGCCCTCCCAAGGATCCGGATTCTCTGGGAATTCTCTTCCAGGCCCTCCCAAGGATCTGATTTCTCTGGGAATTCTCTTCCTGGGGCTCCCAAGGATCCGGATTCTCTGGGAATTCTCTTCCAGGGCTTCCCTACAATCCGATTTCTCTGGGAATTCTCTTCCAGGACCTCCCAAGGATCTGGATTCTCTGGGAATTCTCTTCCAGGGCCTCCCAAGGATCCGGATTCTCTGGGAATTCTCTTCCAGGGTCTCCCCACGATCCGAATTCTCTGGGAATTCTCTTCCAGGGCTTCCCCACGATCCGATTTCTCTGGGAATTCTCTTCTGGGACCTCCCCACGATCCGGATTCTCTGGGAATTCTCTTCCAGGGCCTCCCCACGATCCGGATTCTCTGGGAATTCTCTTCCAGGGCTTCCCTACAATCCGATTTCTCTGGGAATTCTCTTCCAGGACCTCCCAAGGATCCGGATTCTCTGGGAATTCTCTTCCAGGGTCTCCCCATGATCCGATTTCTCTGGGAATTCTCTTCCAGGCCCTCCCAAGGATCTGATTTCTCTGGGAATTCTCTTCCAGGGTCTCCCCACGATGCGGATTCTCTGGGAATTCTCTTCCAGGGCCTCCCCATGATCTGGATTCTCTGGGAATTCTCTTCCAGGGCCTCCCAAGGATCCGGATTCTCTGGGAATTCTCTTCCAGGGCCTCCCAAGGATCCGGCTTCTCTGGGAATTCCCTTCCAGGGCCTCCCAAGGATCCGCATTCTCTGGGAATTCTCTTGCAGGGCCTCCCCACGATCTGGATTCTCTGGGAATTCCCTTCCAGGGCCTCCCAAGGATCCGGATTCTCTGGGAATTCTTTTCCCAGGCCTCCCCACGGTCTGGATTCTCTGGGAATTCTCTTCCAGGCTCTCCCCATGATCTGGATTCTCTGGGAATTCTCTTCCAGGGCCTCCCAAGGATCCGGATTCTCTGGGAATTCTCTTCCAGGCCCTCCGAAGGATCCGGATTCTCTGGGAATTCTCTTCCAGGGCCTCCCAAGGATCCAGATTCTCTGGGAATTCTCTTCCAGGGCCTCCCCACAACCTGGATTCTCTGGGAATTCTCTTCCAGGCCCTCCCCATGATCCGGATTCTCTGGGAATTCTCTTCCAGGCCCTCCCAAGGATCCGGATTCTGTGGGAATTCTCTTCCAGGGCCTCCCCATGATCTGGATTCTCTGGGAATTCTCTTCCAGGCTCTCCCCATGATCCGGATTCTCTGGGAATTCTCTTCCAGGCCCTCCGAAGGATCCGGATTCTCTGGGAATTCTCTTCCAGGGTCTCCCCACGATCCGGATTCTCTGGGAATTCTCTTCCAGGGCCTCCCCACAACCTGGATTCTCTGGGAATTCTCTTCCAGGGTCTCCCCATGATCCGGATTCTCTGGGAATTCTCTTCCAGGCCCTCCCAAGGATCCGGATTCTCTGGGAATTCCCTTCCAGCCCCTCCCCACCCTCACAGGGAAGGATTTCTCCCCAAAATGCCTCCTAAATCCCAGGAAAACCCACCCAGGAGCGCAGATCCCTTTCCCTCCCGCCATTCCCGGTTTTCCTGGCTCCCACCCCGCTGCCTCTGCCGTATTCCAGGGTCAGGAATTTGGGATTGGCGCTCCCAGGCTTTTCCCAGGATTTCCTGCCCCGCTGTCCCTGCGGGGTCGGTGGCTCCGAGGTTCTGGTGTGGGGGTTTGGGGGGGTTTGGGTTGTTCTTTGTTTCTTTCTTATTGATTATTGATTCCTGTCTTAGTTTCTTATCTAGTATTTATTATTTATTGTTGATATTTTATTATTTATATTTCATTATTCATATTCTATTATTTATTATTTCATTAATTATTATTTCATTATTATCTAGTGTTTTATTTTTATTATTTTATTAGTTATTATTTTATTATTTAGTATTTATTATTTATTTGTTTGTTATTTATTAATTTGTTTTATTATTTAGTATTTATTATTTTATTAGTTATTAGTTTATTATGTAGTATTTAATTCTTTAGTATTTTATTGTTTTATTATTTATTATTTATTGGTTTATTAGTTTATTTTTTTATTTGTTATTTTGTTATTTTGTTATTTTATTGTTTTATTATTCATTATTTTGTTATTTATTATTTTCAATATTTATTATGTACGATTTATTATTTATTATTTACTATTTATTATTTTATTTTTATTAGTTTATTATTTGTTTATTATTTATTTTTATTTTATTTTTTCCTTTATTAGTTTATTATTTATTATTTTTTATTTTATTTTATTAGTTATTAGTTTATTATTTAGTATTTTATTGTTTAGTATTTTATTGTTTTATTGTTTTATTATTTATTATTTATTGGTTTATTTGTTTTTTTATTAGTCATTATTTTATTATTTTATTAGTCATTATTTTATTATTTATTATTTTTAATATTTATTATGTAGTATTTATTATTTATTATTTTTATTCATTATTTAGTATTTATTATTTTATTTTTATTATTTTATTATTTATTAGTTTATTACTTTATTATTTATTATTTATTAGTTTATTATTTATTATTTTATTTTATTATTTATTGGTTTATTACTTTATTATTTAGTATTTATTAGTTTATTTTTATTAGTTTATTATTTAGTATTTTATTTTATTATTTATTAGTTTATTAGTTTATTATTCAGTATTTATTAGTTTATTAGTTTATTCATTAGTTTATTATTTATTATTTTATTTTATTATTATCTTATTGTTTTATTATTTATTATTTTATTACTTTATTATTCATTATTTTATCATTTATTATTTTTGATATTTATTACTCACTATTTATTATTTACGATTTATTATTTATTAATTTCTATTTCCTTTTATCATTTATTGCTCGATCTTTGCAGCTTTACTTTATCCGCCACTCCTTGGTACCGTGATTCGTTATTTTACGCAGCGTTTGCTGCATTTTATTTCCTGTCACTGTGAATTATTTGATTCTGCCTTTGCCGCATCCATTTGCTCCTTGGGTTCCTCTCTTGGCTTTGTTATTCCTCACCTCGTTTCAGGATTGGTGGATTTGCTCACGGGGTTATTGCGTTCATTTTATGGCGTCATTCAGGGTCTTATTCCATCCTTGCTGTACTTTAATAGTTGTGTCTTATTGTCTCATCTTAGCATTAGTTATTAATCATTAATCATTAATTATTAATTATTAATTATTGAATATTTATTAGTTAATATTTATTATTTATTATTTCATTATTCATTATGTCATTATTAATTAGCTATATTTTATTTCCTTATTTATTATTGAATTGTTTATTATTTAATTATTAATTATTGAATGTTTATTAGTTAATGTTTATTATTTATTATTTCATTATTTATTATTTAATTATTAATTAGCTATATTTTATTTCCTTATTTATTATTGAATTGTTTATTATTTAATTATTAATTATTGAATATTTATTAGTTAATGTTTATTATGTATTATTTCATTATTTATTATTTATTAATCAGCTATATTTTATTTTCTTATTTATTATTTAATTATTAATTAGCTATATTTTATTTCCTTATTTATTATTTTATTTTCTTATTTATTATTTAATTATTAATCAGCTATATTTTATTTCCTTATTATTTTATTTTCTTATTTATTATTTAATTATTAATTAGCTATATTTTATTTTCTTATTTCTGATTTTATTTTCTTATTTATTATTTAATTATTAATTAGCTATATTTTATTTTCTCCTTTATTATTTTCTTTTCTTATTTATTATTTTCTTATTTACTGTTTAATTATTAATTAGCTATATTTTATTTTCTTCTTCATTATTTTATTTTCTTCTTTATTATTTTTTTATTTATTATTTAATTATTAATTAGCTATATTTTATTTTCTTCTTTATTATTTTCTTATTTATTATTTAATTATTAATTAGCTATATTTTTTTTATTCTTATTTTATTTTCTTCTTTATTATTTTCTTATTTACTATTTAATTATTAATTAGCTATATTTTATTTTCGTCTTTATTATTTTATTTTCTTATTTCTTATTTGATTATTAATTATTTAATTATGAATTAGCTATATTTTATTTTCTTATTTTCGTATTTTATTTTCTTAATTCTTATTTTCTTATTTCTTATTTGATTATTAATTATTTAATTACGAATTAGCCATATTTTATTTCCTTATTTTCTTCTTTTACCGTATCTTTAGTGCATTTAAAAATTCTTTGATTATTATTTTATTACTCGTTCACTCAGTGTCATTTTATCCTTTATTGTTTTATTCTCTATTTGACCGTCTCTGTTTTATTTTACAATTTATTCGTTTCTATCGCTATTTAATATTTAATTATGCATTTACTGTCTTTTATTATTGATCATTTAATTATAATTTACTGTATTTTATTATTTTTACCGAATTAGTTATTATTTTATTATCTCTTTTATCTAATTTTATTTTTTATCTCTTTTTTATCTAATACCTTATCTAATAAAATCTCATTTTATTATTGAATTTGTTTAATTATTATTTTATTTTATCTTGGCATTTTATTTTATGATGTGCTCTCTTATTTGGGATTTATTTTTTATCACATCTTTATTTTATTTCATTATTATTTTGTGTCGTTATTTCTTATTTTATTAGAAATTCATTTTATTGTAAATTGTTTTCTATAAGATTTTATTATATATTTACTACATTACGTTTTATTCATTAATTATTTAATTGTACTATTTATTACTTTATATAATTTTTATTTTATGTCTCTACTACCTTTGATTTTATTATTTATTATTATGTATTATTTTATTTTTCATATTTATTATTTAGTATTATTTTATTGTTTATTATTTATTAATCATGATTATTTATCATCCATTATTTTATTAATTATTTATCATTACTCATTATTTATTATTTATGTTGTATTATTTTATTATTTATTATTTATTATTTATTAATCATGATTATTTATCATCCATTATTTTATTAATTATTTATCATTACTCATTATTCATTATTTATTATTTATTTTGTATTATTTTATTATTTATTATTCCATAACTTATTATTTATTATTTTATAATTTATTTTATTTTAAATAAAAATACTATTTATTATTTTATTATATTATTATTTATTATTTATTCCACACTTACTATTGTCATTTTATGATTTATTATTTTATTGAATTATTTCCTTTTTCTATTTTTCCATTTTATTATTTCACTGTATCTTGACTATTTTATTAATTATTATTTTATTTACTATTGCAGTAGACCTTTATTTTATTTATTTTCTTAATTACATTACATTTTATTATTTATTAATTGATATTATTCTTTTACATTTACCACATTTCATTTTATTATTTATTCTTTTATTGACTTATTCATTTTACTTTTAAATATTTTATTATTTTTTATAATTTCGTTAAATCTTTATTTGATTATTTATTCTTTTATTGATTATTGCCTCATTTATTTATTTAATTACAAATTTACCACATTTCATTTTATTATTTATTATTGACTTATTTATTTTACTTTTAAATATTTTATTATTTTTTATAATTACATTAAATCTTTATTTTATTATTTATTCTTTTATTGACTATTGCCTCATAAATTTATTTAATTACATATTTACCACATTTCATTTTATTATTTATTCTTTTATTGACTTATTCATTTTACTTTTAAAATATTTTATTATTTTTTATAATTTCGTTAAATCTTTATTATTTATTCTTTTATTGATTATTGCCTCATTTATTTATTTAATTACAAATTTACCGCATTTCATTTTATTATTTATTCTTTTATTGAGATCTTTAATTTACTTTAAAATATTTTATTATTTTTTATTTTATAAGTCTTCAAATCTTTATTTTATTATTTATTCTTTTATTGATTATTACCTTATATCTTTATTTTATTATTATTATTACCTTATATCTCTATTTTATTATTTATTATTGATTATTGCCTTACATATTTATTTTATTATTGATTATCGATTATTGATTATCGATTATAGATTATCGATTATTGATTATTGCCTTACCTATTTATTTTATTATTGATCGATTATCGATTATTGATTATTGCCTTACATATTTATTTTATTATTGATTATCGATCATCGATTATTGATTATTGCCATACATATTTATTTTATTATTGGTTATTGATTATTGATTATTGCCTTATATCTTTACTTATTTTATCACTTATTATTGATTATTGCCTTATATCTTTATCATTGATTATTGATTATTGCCTTATATCTTTACTTATTTTATCACTTATTATTGATTACCGCCTTATATCTTTCTTTTATTATTGATTATTGATTATTGATTATCGCCTTGTATCTTTATCATTGATTATTGATTATTGCCTTATATCTTTATTTCATTATTTATTATTTATCATTGATTATCACCTTATATCTTTATTTCATTATTGATTGTTGATTATTGATTATTGCCTTATATATATCTTTATTTTATTATTGATTATTGCTTTATATTTTTACTTTATCATTGATTATTGATTATTGCCTTCTATCTTTACTTCATTATTCATTATTTATTATTGATTATCGCCTTGTATCTTCATTTCATTATTGATTATTGATTATTGCCTTCTATCTTTATTATTTTTTATTGATTATTGATTATCACCTTATATCTTCATTTCATTATTGATTATTGCCTTCTACCTTCATTTCATCACTCATTCTTCCATTTCTTTATTTGATTATTGATTATCCCATTATTGCCTGTGATCAATCACCAATTGCTCTGTGATCAATCACCAATGGCTCTGTGATCAATCACCAATTGCTCTGTGATCAATCACCAATGGCTCTGTGATCAATCATCAATGGCTCTGTGATCAATCGTCAATTGCTCTGTGATCAATTGTCAGTTGCTCTGTGATCACTTGTCAATTGCTCTGTGATCAATCATGAATTGCTCTGTGATCAATTGTCAGTTGCTCTGTGATCAATCACCAATTGCCCGTGATCAATCACCAATGGCTCTGTGATCAATCACCAATTGCTCTGTGATCAATCATCAATTGCTCTGTGATCAATCGTCAATTGCTCTGTGATCAATCCTCAATTGCTCTGTGATCAATCACGAATTGCTCTGTGATCAATCACCAATTGCCCGTGATCAATCGTCAATGGCTCTGTGATCAATCACGAATTGCTCTGTGATCAATCACCAATTGCTCTGTGATCAGTCACGAATTGCTCTGTGATCAATCACCAATTGCTCTCTGATCAATCGTCAAAGGCTCTGTGATCAATCACCAATTGCTCTGTGATCAATCACCAATGGCTCTGTGATCAATCACCAATGGCTCTGTGATCAATTGTCAATTGCTCTGTGATCAATCACCAATGGCTCTGTGATCGATCACCAATGGCTCTCTGATCAATCACCAATTGCCCGTGATCAATCACCAATGGCTCTGTGATCAATCACCAATTGCTCTGTGATCAATCACCAATGGCTCTGTGATCAATCACCAATGGCTCTCTGATCAATCACCAATGGCTCTGTGATCAATCACCAGTTGCTCTCTGATCAATCACCAATTGCCCGTGATCAATCACCAATGGCTCTGTGATCAATCACCAGTGGCTCTGTGATCAATCATCAATTGCTCTGTGATCAATCGTCAATGGCTCTGTGATCAATCACCAATGGCTCTCTGATCAATCACCAGTTGCTCTGTGATCAATCACCAATTGCTCTGTGATCAATCGTCAATTGCTCTGTGATCAATTGTCAGTTGCTCTGTGATCAATCACCAATGGCTCTGTGATCAATCACGAATTGCTCTGTGATCAATCACCAATTGCTCTCTGATCAATCGTCAAAGGCTCTGTGATCAATCACCAATTGCTCTGTGATCAATCACCAATGGCTCTGTGATCAATTGTCAATTGCTCTGTGATCAATCACCAATGGCTCTGTGATCGATCACCAATGGCTCTCTGATCAATCACCAATTGCCCGTGATCAATCACCAATGGCTCTGTGATCAATCACCAATTGCTCTGTGATCAATCACCAATGGCTCTGTGATCAATCACCAATGGCTCTCTGATCAATCACCAATGGCTCTGTGATCAATCACCAGTTGCTCTCTGATCAATCACCAATTGCCTGTGATCAATCACCAATGGCTCTGTGATCAATCACCAGTGGCTCTGTGATCAATCATCAATTGCTCTGTGATCAATCGTCAATGGCTCTGTGATCAATCACCAATGGCTCTCTGATCAATCACCAGTTGCTCTGTGATCAATCACCAATTGCTCTGTGATCAATCGTCAATTGCTCTGTGATCAATTGTCAGTTGCTCTGTGATCAATCACCAATGGCTCTGTGATCAATCACCAATGGCTCTGTGATCAATTGTCAATTGCTCTGTGATCAATCACCAATGGCTCTGTGATCAATCACCAATGGCTCTGTGATCAATTGTCAATTGCTCTGTGATCAATCACCAATGGCTCTGTGATCAATCACCAGTTGCTCTCTGATCAATCACCAATTGCCCGTGATCAATCACCAATGGCTCTGTGATCAATCACCAATGGCTCTGTGATCAATTGTCAATTGCTCTGTGATCAATCACCAATGGCTCTGTGATCAATCACCAGTTGCTCTCTGATCAATCACCAATTGCCCGTGATCAATCACCAATGGCTCTGTGATCAATCACCAATGGCTCTGTGATCAATCACCAGTTGCTCTGTGATCAATCACCAGTTGCTCTGTGATCAATCGTCAATGGCTCTGTGATCAATCACCAATGGCTCTGTGATCAATCACCAATGGCTCTGTGATCAATCACCAATTGCTCTCTGATCAATCACCAGTGGCTCTGTGATCAATCGTCAAAGGCTCTGTGATCAATCACCAATGGCTCTGTGATCAATCACCAGTTGCTCTCTGATCAATCACCAATTGCCTGTGATCAATCACCAATTGCCCGTGATCAATCACCAATGGCTCTGTGATCAATCACCAGTTGCTCTGTGATCAATCACCAATTGCTCCGTGATCAATCACCAATGGCTCTGTGATCAATCACCAATGGCTCTGTGATCAATCACCAATGGCTCTGTGATCAATCACCAATGGCTCTCGCTGTTTATCCCTTTCCCATTTCCTCATTCTGCTTTTCCGTCCCTTTCTCTCTCCGGCCCCATCCCAGGGAATTCCGATCTCCCGCAACGCGCCTGGGAATCGCCGCTGTGCGGAAATTCCAGCTGAGAATTCCAGGTGTTTCCGTCCCCATCCCGGATTTTGGGATTGAATCTTTCGGATCTCCCGGAACGCGCCCAGGAATCGCTGCTGGGGCAAATCCCAACGGAAAATTCCAGGTGTTCCCATCCCAATCCCAGGGACTTGGGATCTCCCAGAACGCACCCGGGAATCGCCGCTGGGGGAAATCCCAACGGAAAATATTCCGGGTGTTCCCATCCCAATCCCGGTTTTGGGATCGAAGATTCCAGGGTTTAAATCCGGATCTCCCGGGAATCGCTGGGGGAAATCCCAATGGAAAATATTCCAGGTGTTTCCATCCCAATCCCGGATTTTGGGATCGAAGTCATCTTTGTGACCCCTTTCTTAACGAATTTTAATGAATTTGAATTAATTGTTAATGAATTTTTCATGAATTTTTCATGAATTTTCAATAATTTTTAATGAATTTTTCATGAATTCCAATTAATTTTTCATTCATTTCAATTCATTTCCATTTATTTTTAAATATTTTCATTCATTTTCATTAATTTTAATTCATTTTAAATTCTTTTAATTAATTATCGATCATTTTAATTGATTTTTATTCATTTTAAAATGATTTGTAATTAATTTGTAATTAATTTGTAATGAATTTAAATTAATTTCAATTAATTTCAATTAATTCTTTATTAATTTCAATTAATTTCAATTCATTTTTGATCAATTTCAATTATCATCAATTAATTTCAATTAAGTTCAATTAATTTCAATTAATTTTTTATTAATTTCAGTTAATTCCAAATCATTTTTGATCAATTTCAATTAACATCAATTAATTTCAATTAATTTTGAATTAATTTTAAAGAATTTTTAATTATTTTAAAGTATTCTAAGTGAATTTTAAATTATTTTAAATTAATTCTAATTATTTAGAAATTATCTTGAACTAATTTCAATTAATTTGTAATTAATTTTCATTCTTTTAAAACAATTTGAATTCATTTCAATTCATTTCAATTCATTCTAATTAATTTTAATTAGTTTTTCATTAATTTCAATTAATTTTAGTAATTTCCAGTTAATTTTAACTCATTGCCATTAATTTTTAATTCTTTTAAAATTCCTTAAAACTAATTCTAATTAATTTCAATTAATTTTAATTAACTTCTAATTAATTTCAATTAGTTTAAAATTATTTTAAATTACTTTTTATTAATTTTAATTAATTTGAATTATTTCTTAATTAATTTCAATTAATTTCAATCATTTCCAATTAATTTTAACTCACTGCCATTAATTTTTAATTCTTTTAAAATTCCTTAAAACCAATTCCAATTCATTTCAATGAATGTTAATTAATTTTTAATGAATTTCAATTAGTCTAAAATTATTTTAAATTAATTTTAATTAAATTTTAATTAGTTTTTCATTAATTTCAATCAATTTCAATAATTTCCAATTAATTTTGATTCATTGCCATTAATTTTTAATTCTTTTAAAATTCCTTAAAACCAATTCGAATTCATTTAAATTAATTTTAATTAACTTTAATTAATGTCAATGGTTTTTAAATTATTTTAAATTAAATTTTCATTAATTTTAATTAATTTTAAATTAATTTTAATTAACTTTTAATTAATGTCAATGGTTTTGAAATTATTTTAAATTAAATTTTAATTAATTTTAATTAATTTTAAATTAATTTTAATTAACTTTTAGGAATTTCCCGAGTGGAAAAAACCCAATTCCATCTTTTCCCAAAAAACCCCAAATCCATGGAAAATCCTCGCTCCCAGCTGCCATTAATTAGTGATTAATTAATTAATTAATTAACTCATTAATTAACAGGGCTTTAATTAACGAACCCCAAGGAGGCTCCGCCGTTGGATCCATCCGGGAATTTCTCCGGGGAAAATCCGGGAATTCCAAAAAAATTCCCAAATCCTGGGGTTTGGGGGTGGAGGAAAGGCTGAAAAATTCCCAAAAAACCCCCAAATTCCCCCCAAAAATTCCCAAAAAACCCCCAAATTCCCAAGAATTCCCCAAAAATTCCCCCAAAATTCTCAAAAAATTCCCAAAAAACCCCCAAATTCCCCCCAAGAATTCCCAAAAAAACCTTCCCAAAAATTCCCCAAAAACCTCAAAATTCCCAAAAATTCCCCAAAAATTTCCAAAAAAAATCCCCAGAAAAACCCAAAATTCCCAAAAATTCTCAAAAAATTCCCAAAAATTCCCAAAAAATTCCCCAAAATTCCCCAGAAACCCCAACATTCCCCCAAAAATTCCCCCAAATTCCCAAAAAGCTCCCAAAAAATTAAAAAAAAATTCCCAAAAATACCCCCAAAGTTCCCCAAAAAAATTCCCAAAAAACCCCCAAAATTTCCCCAAAAAACCCAAATTTCCCAAGAATTCCCCAAAATTCCCCCAAATTCCCAAAAAACCCCCCAGAATTCCCAAAGCATTCTGAAAAAATTCCCAAAAATTCCCCAAATTTCCCCCCAAAATTCCCAAAAAATTCAAAAAATTCCCCAAAACCCCCAAAATTCCCAAAAAAATCCCAAAATCCCCAAATTTCAAAAAAAACCTTTCCGAAAATTCCCCAAAAACCCCAAATTCCCAGAAAACCCCCAAAAT